>CM060977.1:56825794-61625794 GCA_030765065.1 Deroplatys truncata
TTCTTGAAAAATCAAATATTCTCATGAAATCATGTTAATTGCACTGTTAATTCAGAAGTGTTCCATCCCTTTAGCAGTCAAAAACTTATTACAATAGTGCCATATAATTATAATATTAGTTTATTTGTATTTAGCTCCTTACAGTGTTTATGTGGCTTTGCTAACCCAGGTTCTATCCCGGGCAATAAAGTAATAAATAACACTACTTTCTACAACTAGTACCATATCAAAATTTCCGAAGTTCCTAGTCCTGATACTTTTATTTTTTAATGGATAATGAAATGAAATGGGGAAAAGAAAAATCCAAAAATACTTTTTACCTAGCAGTATATTTCTTAAAATACATTCAGATATTGATGGGGAGCTTTAGGCTTATTTATTTTTTTTTTTCTAGAAGCATACCGATGTTGTGGTGTAAATAAGCTGTTTGGAGGTCTTCCTTTCTTTGGCATCTCCTACAGTGCTTATTTAAGACTGCCGTCTGCTCACTCAAGATGACTGCACAGGTATATTTGTTGCATATTTTTTGTATGTTTTTTTTTTTTCTCAAAGTTGTGCATAGCTGAGCATAACTGAATCATAATTTTTCAATGCCATTATTGCTTTGTGCGTTTTGTGAACAGCTAAGAAATCATCGAAAGAGAATACAAATATAAAGCGGAGTGACGTCACTGAATTGGATGACTGCCATCTGTTGGTATTTGTAGTTTTTGGAATTAATTGTTCTTCCACACAAGCCGTGTGTTGGGCGAGGTTGGAAAGGTAAAATCAGACGACTGAAAAATTCAATGCCAATGAACAACGGATCTCCCGGCCTCTCTTCGGTCGTCTGATTCTACCTTTCCAACCTTTTCCAGGTCACGGCTTGTATGGAAGAACAATTAATTCCATTAATTGACCTAATAGTGATCGAAACTATGAAGCCCGGGATTAAAGTACTTACAACATTGTAAGTCGCCATTGGGATATGTCATCTCAAAACAATTTGAGATCTCCTTGTGGTTTACGGGCAACATGCGAATCAGTTGGGGAATTTAATGTTGTCCTGTTGCCATGGTAGCTCAGTGGTTAGAGTAACCAGACGGAGACTGGTTCAAATCCGTGGTTCAAATTCCGGCTATGGCATTGACTTTTTCAGTCGTCTGATTCTACCTTTCCAACTTTGTAGCGACACTTTTAATAAAGAGTGGCAGAACTCGTACTGAAATGGAAAAACTACGGGCTGGCTACTGTCTGTCCATCAATTCCATTATTCGGCACATCGAATAGCGACGCCTACCGCAGCAGTGGCAACGGGAGAGCCAAGAAACTACGAACCGGCTGCGCGTGTTTATCCACTGGGAGTGTGGAAACCCAACGCACTGCTGCTATCAACAAGGTCACGCTGTTGACGTGTTTTTGCTCTGCAGTGTAAAGTGCAGTATTGAGTTGACGGTCGAGTTGTTTATTATTTTGTCCTGTACTTAGTCACAAAGTATATTATGGTTCAATATATGTTTTCTACTGCACAGCGTGTATATATTTATGATTCGTATGTGTTAACTCAGTCAGCTCACCAAGTGAAAGTACGATTTGCAGAAAGATTTCCAGGTGTAAAAGTTCCAGGCTGTACAACAATCCATGAACTTTACGATATATTTCAGACCACAGGAAGTATTCAGGCTAGGAAATCAAAAGGACGGTGTACGGTTCTTACCGAGGAAACATTAGACGACATCGATCATCGCTTGGAGAATTCTCCCCAAAAATCACTTAAGCGTCTTTCACAACAGGCAGGCATTTCTTATGGCTCTGCGCGAAAAGCTATCAAATTGCTGAAGTTAAAACCATATAAAATAACTGTGGCACATACTCTTCAACCAGTTGATCCGGTAATTAGGCACACATTTTGTGAGTGGGGTCTCAATAATGTACACAATGGCGAAATAGACCGATATTTAATATCTTGTTCCACCTTAATGGATATGTGTGTACACAAAATAATCGTTATTGGAGCTATGACAAACCTAATATTGTTCATGAAGTATCCCTTCATGACGAAAAAATTGGCGTATGGTGCGCCATGAGCGGAGAAAGAGTTATAGGGCCATTTTTTTCGAGTCAATAGTTGACGCTCGTACATACGTGAATGCAATTTTGTCCCCTTATTTAGAGAATTAACAGACAGAGAGCGCGATTTTGCCGTTTTTCAACAAGACCCTGCAACAGCTCATACACCACCAATATTTCGATGAGAAGAATTGAAAGTGTGTTTGAGGAAAGAATTATTAGTAGAGATTTGTTCCTCGACCTAACCCCCTGCGATTTCTATCTCTGGGGTAACTTAAAACAAAGTGTACAAGACAAACCCACTAACCCTGGGGAAGAATTAAAACAAAATATCCGCCAGGAAACTGCCAGCATTTCTCAACGTGAACTACGGCGAGTGATGGATAGTTTCCTAAAGAGGTGATAAAAATATATGGACAACGACGGTGGCCAGTTTCAGCATTTCCTTTCATAAAGTTGGTAAGTAAAGTCTTTAAAAGTAGTTTTAAAAATGTTGTTGGTTTCATCCGCGCCTTTCTGTGATAGCGGCAGACGGCAACGAGCGCCGAGGACGCGGACAGTAAAAACACCGCGCAGCCGGTTTGTAGTTTTTTGGCTCTCTCTGTATATGTTCTCGCTGGATTAAACTGAAGAAGTCGCTAAATGATCGCAAAACTTAAAGATAATTCAGTTTGATGTATTAAATACATTTAGCTAATAAACAAGATGGGTCATCTCAAACAAGTGGTGTGGCCAGCTCTACGGAGCTGGGGAGGAAGACGAGGAAAACGAAACCCTGGCGTCATCCCCCTTCGAAACGACAATACCTACTATTGATGATATTTTCCACTACCTCACCTTCTCCCAGTAACAACTTTCTACCTTCTCTACAAGTTAGCAAAAACTCGGTCACAAGCGAAGTGACCTCAACCGTATATACGAGGGGCACTATTTATATTTTGAGCCTAATAATTAAAACAAAGTAATTTCTGATTGAAAACTACTTTATTGTTTTTAAAAATATTCTCCTTTATGATGAATACACTTTTGCATCCGTTTGAACCATTTGTCAAAGCATTTATTCCAGTCTTCTTGAGACACCTCCAAAACATAGGTTTTGAAGGCATCGACGGCTGCTTCTGCCAACGAAAATCGTTGTTCACGCAATTTATTCTTGCTGGTCGGGAACAAAAAGAAGTCATTGGGTGCCAAATCAGGACTGTATGGCGGATGACCCATCAATTCTATTTTTGAGCCTTCAAATACTCTGTTGATGTGTGCGCGCTCGCATTGTCTTGATGAAGAACGATCCTACGGTTCTTGTTGGTTTTCCTTACTTCACCGAAGACTTCCGGCAAACAAATGACTGTACCATTCGGCATAGACCGTTTTACGTTCCTCTAAATGTACTGTTGCCACATGGCCAGTTTTGCTGAAAAAGCAGGCGACCATTTGCTTCGAAGTGCTTCGAGTGCGAACAACTTTTGTTGGATTTGCTTCATCTTGAAACACCCATACAGTCGACTGCTGTTTACGTTCCGGCTCATACGCATAGATCCATGATTCGTCACCTGTTACAATCTTATATACGTCTTTTGAGGCACCGTCATTGTATTTCTTGAACATTTTTGTACACCAATCGAGACGAGCATCTTTTTGAGATTGCGTCAAATTATGTGGGATCCAATGAGAGCAAACCTTTTTCATGGCTAAATAATCCTGCAATATTTTATATATGCTGGTGGAACTAATGCCTAGGGTTGCCTCAATCTCACAATATGTCGCATGACGATCTTTCATTATTAGTTTTTGCACAGCATCAATGTTTTCTGGCACAACTGCTTTTGGATGACCTTCACGAACTTCATCATTGAGCGAACGGCGACCACGATTAAATTCGTTATACCAGCGTTTCACAGTGGCAAAGGATGGAGCTTCGTCGCCAAATATGGAAGTTAGTTTAGTTGATCGATACACTTTTGTCTTGTTAATCCACGTCGAAAGCCGTAATAAATCATTGCACGAACATTTTCACGAGTTAATTCCATGTTTTTGTTGACACACAAATTTCAAGTTAGTGTAAACAAAATAAATTACGATCTATTGACAAAATGTTTGAAGTAGATTATGGTAAAAAATTTCAAACTTTCCATTGGAAACTCAGATGGCACCTACAATATTCAGGGTTGCCAAGGCTCAAAATATAAGTAGTGCCCCTCGTATAGCTCACTTTGTGCACCGTAAGTCACCTCATATTTATTTCCCTAACTATTCGTTTCACCTCGGCCCAAGGTCACACTTTATGGGGTCAACGGAACGACGCTGTGGCAAAAATGTGCCTAATTTATAAACAACTTCTCTTTGAGTTTGTTTATTTAAATCAGCCTGCACAGTTCTAATTTGTGCATAGAGCGGTCATACTGAAGTTCTTATATGCAACCACAAATCACAGCAGATTTCACGAAGGAGTGTGTCCACCTCTAGTATGTTACACAGGACTACTGCAGAAAAAGGCAGCAAATTAGGAGGTGTTTGTTCTCGAATCCATTTTTCAAAGTTCACATAGTTTATTTGTCATAGTAGTAATGTTTAGTTATCCCAGCCTTGTAAACGGGAAGAGAATTTTCCAGAAACTCATTTAAACTACTCGCATGAATTAGTGTTCATATAACTACCAAATCCTTCTTATTTAGTTATCACTTGCCGAAGAACTTGCAAGTGAAACAAAGAGATATCCCATGGCTATGAGTAATTATAGCGTAAAGATTATTAGTATTAAGTTGGCAACATTAAGCAACAGCAGTATAACAACGATAGCACAGATGTTTATAAACTCTGGGATAAGATTAACATGGATTACTTGGAGGAGGGCGCCACTGTTTTTGTTGACAATGCGAATACCATCAAGGCTTGGGATCATAGGACAGTGAGGAGCAAAGCGATAGGGGAATGCACACTTGCACAATAAAAACAATGCTGCATTTGCAGGCCACAGCCTCGCTAGCAAATGCAACTCAGAACTGCAGATGTTTACCTTACTGTCCTTCCCATGCCCCGCCCACTTGTTCCACAATTGTTTAGTTCCTCTTCTCACCGCACGCATAACGTGACCGACTAGTATCTTACCTCTGCCTTTCATCCCCTGAAGTCCCTAAGCTGGAGAATAGAAATGGTTATCTTACAGCCGTTCCTCCCTCCCCAGTATCACGTTGTCCTCCTTCATTCCAGCAGGGAATCGAACCTTGTATCCCTCGTATAGTAGTTAGGTGCTCTACCAACTGCATTACAGAACCAGCACTTAAATATACAAAACTCTAGAATTGATCTTTTTTAACCAGAAGAAAAGCAGCGCCCACCGCATAAAACACTCCTGCCATCTAGCAGCAGGACTTTGCACAAGACATCCCTGCAGTGCAGTTAAGCCAGGTATAGTTTGCAGATGACACGAATGCGCTAATTAAACATTTCCTGCTCTTTTCATGCAAGCACAAACACGCCCAGCCAAGGAGTCAACCAAAAAGTGACAGCTCCGCACCTACACATCTGTAAACAAACTCAGTGCAAGCAGATAAGCTCAGCTTGATTCCGCTACGTTGGCAACGTGACACGCAGAAGTAAATAGCCAATGTGAGCAGAAAAACTCTCCCTGGCCTCTCATCCCGGACTAGCATTCTTTTTATCTGTCAACTGTAACCGGGCTAGCTCAGGTTTTGACAGCAGCAGGTTGGCGTCGCTCTGAACCGTGATGCAACGTTTCGCTTTTTCATTGGTTAAATTTGAGAACTATTACGCTTAGAGCCGTCCCATAAATATTTTGTTTCCATTTTGTCGTTGAATAGGATCCTGGAGAGCAAGTGCACGAATTCATGAACACCCTGTGTGTACATACAATGAATTTTAAAAACTGTACATATCTGCTCTAACAATAACAGAAGAAATTTCAAAATAAGTGCATTTGTAGAAGTAAATTTGAAGTAAAAAGAAAGTCTAATAAAAATGTGTTTCTAGACTCGATATTTTATCTTTATTACGCTCCTTGTGATATTAATAAAAAGATTAACCAAATATAACATCATGCTTCATACACGACAGAAACATTATTCGCCTAGTTCCTATAATTTTTGTTGAAACTTAAAGCGCAAGCTTCGAAACCTTTTCTTAACCAGCAAACAGTTTAGGTTTGTGTATAAGGTGTTGGAACTTTGATGGGGTGGTTTTTAAAGTTTCAAGATAGCTTATACGAACATGAGCTCACATTCGGGAAGTCCCGGATTCGAATCCCATTGGGCCGGTAGGCGAATGCTGGAGTGGTTCCTCTTCTACCACGAGTTTCCTGTCCATTAATTTTCCTATCCCCATTTCCTATCATCTGTTTTACCTTCACCCCCTTTTAGGGCTGCAGGACCGAGCGACGGCAATTGGTGCGTGCCTTCGGGACGATGAAGTTTGTTTTGTATAAAGGATTTCTCCCTGACGTTTGAATGGCCAGCTGATGTACCGTTCAGGGGAGGGGTGCTCGTTCCCGGAAACCCCCCGGGTTGCAGAAGGTGCAGACACGCTCGCGCCGGGCGTCAGGATTGTTGTCACACTAGAATCGTTAGGGACCCTTTCGTCAGGATCTGATAGCTGTCGGATATACCTTCATCTTTTTCAGCCAGGGATTACCTAAGTTCTCTGCTGAGATAGCCTAAGCGCTGTGCTGAGCTCCAAAAGCTGGAGGTCCTCCTCCGTATACGAAAGTATACAAAGTTTATACATATATTAAAAAGTGGAGATTTTTAACTAAAGCATTAAAAATTAGTTTCACAGGAATATATTGAAAATTTTAGATAGCCTGTAATATTCCGTATTCTAAGGTACAAGGTCCAAAGTTTCCTATAAATCGGTCAAACAGCTAAGTTTTCTAAGTGACTGAAAACAAACAGTAATAAAGGTTGGTTCTGATTATTCAAACAACTTTAATCTGTATGAAGAAATTCGAAAATAAGAGATAATTAGTTTTTGAAAGCTTTAGATCGTCTAGTTTTTCTTGCCATGTTTTAAGTATAAGTGTTCAAAGCTTTGTGAATCGGTTAAGGCTACTCCTACTAAATTTTGGGCATTAAAAAAAATGTAATGTTTAAAAATCCTTGTAGAATAAGGGTTTACATTGCGGTCATGCCTTCTAGCCATTCTGTGCCCTAACATGACGTTTAGATGCATGTGCAAATAGCAAGTGAAAGTTTATTACTTTGTTTTCTCGTAATCTTATTTTCGTTACATTTTTGCACTTTAAATGATCCTCATAATATAATTTTTGTCCAGTTTATTTCAGATTTTCAGCATAAAGTCTTTGAAGGTGAGTGAAGAGATTTAATGTCAAGCAACGTTTTGGATTGCGGCGAGTAGTAATTTAATGGCGTTTAATTTTACAAAATTAAGGCTTGCTGCATACTTCATTATGTCTCCACAGAAAGCTTTAAATCATATAAAATTTTATTTTAAATTGTTCAATGTTTCATCATAATGTAGCATTTTACAGTTAATTCAATTTATATTTTTGGAAAATTATTTACTTGAAAAATTAGGCACATAGGTTCACGAATCTGATAAAAACTTCGACGTTGATTAAAATTTGTAGAAATTTGCAATTTCAGTAGCGAATACCGTTAAATGATATTGATATCTATATAAGAGCTTGAAAATATGGGTAGAGGAAATTTTTACTTTCTCTACCATGCAGATATATAGTAGGTAGAGAAGGTATTGAATTCCATCCAAAAATTGTATACCAGGATTTCAACAGAAACATGTTTTGAGGACCCATGAATCGAAAAAAAATTAGAAAAAGGCCCGTGTGTGTGTGTGTGTGTGTGTGTGTGTGTGTGTGTGTGAATAGCATAACGAAAAGACGAATAAATATCAAACTTGGTGTTTAGGTTCAGTACCTTCCAAAGATGAGATTCGCAGATTCTCTTCAAAATCCCCCTCCCCAACTACCGTTTTTTGAAATTTGTGATTTTCTAAAAAAAATTGCACTAACGATTTTGATTAAAATACCAATACATTAAAAGTATTTATATGGAAAATAAAATGTATAGGTATATTGAATTTTTTGGGAATAGCCTGTAATGTCCTCTACATTCGGAAGGAATTTTGTATAACTGGTAAACGTTAAGCGATAGACGAAAACGTACTGCACAAAAAATATGGATCTAGTTAAAATACACAATTTATTTTAAGGCAATATTTTATATCATAACATGCTGTGAATGCCAGAGTGATTGTAGTGTAAATTAATATTATTGTATGTACAGGATTTTAGATGTTTGTTAGCCATAAGTATTGTTAGGAAACAAGTTTACACTGCCTAACTGAAACTGACAATAGAAGTGAATAACAATAAACCGAGAGGGTGAGTTGTTTATCACTAAGAAGAGATAAACAAATGACGTCAGGGTAGCGTGCCTTTTTTTAGAAATGGAGGGAATATTTTCCCTAAAGCAATTATGTTAGTAGTAGTGATTGGCTGACCAAAACAGACGCTAAAGTGGGCACAATTTGGTAATCAATAGCAACTATATTATAATGTTTAGGTAATTCGAGGTGAAGGAGTATATATTCTCCAGCCATAAGCAAGTGTCCCACAGTTCTGAAAAATCTCTCACGAGGTGCACGTTGCAGAGTTAGTTATAAAAATGCAAAGTACGCGAAGTAATTGGTGCGCGGCAACTAAAACGACTGTAGTTACATTCGGAAATATCAGTTTCAGTCAAGCGTGTATAAAGATTAAATATGTCAATTATTAATTAACTGTGACGGCAATAAAAGTTTAGATTTTTTTTATCGGTGTTATCTTTTAGCAACAACTCCATTCCATTTACACACCCTGCTTAGAGACACGTGCTCGACTGAGTTATAATAGCTAGCCGGAGGATAAAGAACCCAAATTTAAAAATAATAAGACAATAAGCGCCCAACAAATAAGATAACACTAGCCATCGAGAACTGCGACAATTTAAAATAACTGTTTCTGTGTCATCGGCCATTTCCAAGATATCTGTTATTAATGTATCGAATTGTTCAATACTTAGCCATTCTTTCAAAGTCCTGTCGATTTTCAGCTGTTTTTCGCGATGTCATGGAAAGAGTGCGCACTTTTAAAGCCAGCATACAGCGTCCAAATTTTTAATTTGATTATAACTGACGACTCTCGCGGATTGATTTGGCTCCTTCCCGCCATCTATATACTAGATAAAAATTGCGTTATTTGGTACGACTCAGCCTCTATTTCACGGCCGGAAATATACGTTGGTAGAGTGTGGCTAGACCTCCTGGATGCTCTATCTCGCCTGTGGATTAGGATGGGGTGGGCCCAGGTTAAATAATCGGTGGTACGGCATGCCTGAATGATGACGGGGCAGGTAAAACACCTAGTGTGAGACCTGTTTTGTAAATTTTCAAAACGTAATTATACACTCGCTTTGTTAAGTAATATTGCATTCTAAACAGTGATTTTTCTGTTGCTTATACTTACGTGGAGTAAATAACAATTCAAGCTAAACGCTGAATTGCATTTCTTCCACTGGTGTCCGAAAACTTTTGACCGACAGTGTAGATCTTTTTGAAATACAATTTATTTTAAATAACTTTTTTGTGGCAATAGCTATGTACGAGATATCTGTTAGTAATGGCTCGAATTGTTCATCATTTAGCCATTCTTTCAAAGTCCCGTCGATTTTCACCTGTTTCTCGGGATGTCATGGAAAGAGTACAGACTTTTAAGATTAGCATAAAGCGTCAAGTTCTTAAACATTTGACTATCGCTATTCCTTTTGTATCTATAACGAAGTATGTAATGCAGCTATTTCCGGAAAGGTTTATCTGGATTAAAATGAAGTAGATAGGAAAATAATCTATCGTAAGAATAATTTGTATGCCCACTAATAAGCGCTCGAGGGTAGGGAAAGTTCATGTTGAGGCAGTATTTTAATACCTAAATAATTTCAATTGTATTTTACAATAAGTAAATTCAATAACAGCCCGCCTTGAAACAATATGTATGTAATAATTGTTTAAATTGCATGTAACAGTCATTGCAAATGCTTATTTTTATTGTAAACATGTTTTATTAATGTTATGTGAATACATTATATACTTTAATAATGCAAAAGCTGTGAGAATAATAAGTTTTTAGTTGCTAACAATGAGATAACCTTGTAGCAACAATGAGTTAGAGAGTTTGAAAAATTACCAGTCATGATTATATCAAAGATAAGGTAAATTCAGTAACAGTTTAAACTTAGCCAATCAATAGCAAGGAAAAAGTTTAAGTAAAATGCAGATATTCTATTGGACTAGAAATAGCCAATCAGAGACTTGAAATACCGAAGCTTACAGGTTTAACCGTTTAAAGTTGCTCAGTTGCTGGCAAGCCTTGGTAGTGAACAAATGTAAGATGTGTTCTCTACGTGTGAATCCTAAAATATGTATACGTGCTAAGTGAAATTATTGAAGATTCTCAAAGTTCTTAAAAAGTATAGTGCATTATAAAAATGTGCAAGAACTAATAAAAGAAGTTAATTTAAAAAGTTAAATTCTGTGATGTCTACAATCATTGTCACACCGCACCCTAATTAAGAGATACGTGACGCTACAAACAAGACTGACGCAGCCGAGGCAAATTCGAACATAAATAATCTATCGAAGCAGTTTTAAAAACAAAGTTAAATATTGTAGTGTAAAACTTGGAGCGTAATAACAAAAACACATCTTGAAATCAGCTTCTCATACGTAGCAGCATATTGTGTAATAACAGTAACTATTACGTAATCAATAAATTCAAACTGACGCCCGTGTTTCAGGAACTCCTTAAATGCAATTAAATAAAAATTACGTAAAGAATATTCTACTTCAATGTGAATGTAACGCTCAGATTTCTTAAATTTAATGCGGCCTATAATTTTCGGTTGCTCGTATAACGTTAGTGCATCGTATAGGTCAGGGTCCAAAATTTGTAGATTGGATACGCAACCATTCGGCAGGGAATTCTGAAGTTTATCCAATTACCTTCAGGTGCTAGCATAGTGAACTTGGTCAAATTTCTTGAAATCTCCCAAACACTTCACTTGACTTCTGTGGAGCTTGTAGAGTTAGATGACGAGGAATCCTGATAAAAGAGCTGCCAAGAATATTGAATGCAGGACTAAGGCTTCACAAGCTTTGACCGCATCTTTAATAGCTAAAAGTGAACGACGATCATGGAAGTTTAGTCACGCTCGTGACTGACATCAAGTGACCTCTTGCACTTGAAATGCTTCCGTAATTGCTACGTACAAGCGTCTCTCCCATGACCTCCCAAGGTGCGCGGAAAAAACCTCTTCTACCTATGTTTGTTATTTACCTTCTTATTCACCTTAGCATCAGCCTTCCGTCTGTTATAAGGCGGCGAAAATGGGGTTTGTGATTACTTTTGGGCTCCCAGTGCTTCTTTCCCTCTAGCAACTGTTTATTATATTCTATGTGCTCCTATGTGGTGTCATGCGTGTTGCATAGTTGATGATTCGACGAACGAAGGCATTCTCTTCTACTGTGCTCTGAACTGTTGTCGACCCTGTGCCAATTTCCTTCAAGTCTACAACTCCATTTTTACTTTCTCTACTACGTATAGTAAGTATGGGAAGTATTGTATTCCACCCAAAAATTCGATACCGAGATTTCACCGGAAATATATGTTTTGAGACCCCCTGAATCCAAAAAAAAGCATTTTTGGAAACATGTCCGTGTGTGTGTCTGTCTGTGAACAGCTAACTCAGAAACGAACAGTCGGATAAGCACCAAACTTGGTATTTAGGTTCAGTATCTTCCAGAGATGCGACACGAAGGTTTTCAATAAAATCCCCCACCTCAGATTACCCTTTACGTGCAACATTTTTCGAAAATTTTAATTTTCTCAAAAATGGCTAACGATTTTGATTAAAATATCATATGTTTAAGATATTTTCATGAAAAATGAAATGTATATATCGAATTTTCTGGGAATGTCTCCAAAAGTATTCTTCATTGTGAACGACTTTTGCATAACTGGTAAACCATAAGAGATAGACAAAATTTTACTACACAAAACATGTAGATCGTGTTAAAATACACAATTTATGTCATATACATTCTTTTTGTTGAGTGAACCATTTTCGAGATATTGCTTGTCATTCCCTTAAATTTTCCAATTCGTTATTCATTTTTTTTTTTTGGTCCCGGTAATGCAAAGAGAATGGAACACTCCTAATAGCAACCAGCTCTTAAAATATTTGACTATCGCTTAAAGCCTACCAATTCCCCTTGCATCTACAAGAAAATTAGCAATAAGATTAACATCTCGATATCTCGATTAACATGAAGCGTATGGAGAATAAGCGTTTGTAAAAATAGTTTGTACAAGTGTAGAGAAAGTCATGTGAGTGTAACACACCAGAATTTTTTTTGTCTTTTCCTCCGTTTTATTCTTTCTATTCGAGCTTGTAAAACTTGTTTTTTTTAAATTAATTCTAACAATATATACGCTTTGTAAAAAGGTAGCCCATATAGGAACGCGGCGGGTGAGGTTGGTAATGAAGTTGTAGCTCCGCTCTGTGCAGCCTCATCCCTCTTACCGTTGTCTATTTAAGTATCCTAAAGCTAATAACAATCATTATGATAATTTTTATATTCTTTGGAAACGTAGGGTCAGAGGATTGAAACATTCAATGTCATCGCCGTTTCATTGGTATGGCCCACTTTGACTTCTGTGGTCATGTCTGGGGCTGTTATAACTCGTTAAACTGTAGGTTTTCTTAGCTTGGGTTTTATTAGTTTCTACTACTAAACACACGCACAATTTACTCTCACATTCATACTTCCAGACTCTGCGGAGGATAGGAAGGGTTAGAGAAAAATTCTATTCCCCAGCCCACAGAGGCACACGGGGACGACAATTGCCCATTTATTTAACGCCGCCTATTTACTATTGACGTGCAAACATAGCAATAACAGTAGTAGTAGTAGTAGTAGTAGTAGTAGTAGTAGTAGTAGTAGTAGTGGTAGTAGTAGTGGTAGTAGTAGTAGTAGTAGTAGTAGTAGTAGTAGTACAGGAGAGCCAAATAACTACGAACCGGCTGCGCGGTGTTTTTCCTGTCCGCGTCCTCGGCGCTTGTTGCCGTGTGCCGCTATCATAGAAAGGCGCGGATGAAACCATACAACATTTTTAAAACTACTTTTAAAGGCTTTACTTACAAACTTTATGGAAGGAGATGCTGAAACGGGTCACTGTCGTTGCCCATGCATTTTTTGGCACCTCTTTTGGAAACTATCCATCACTCGCCGTAGTTCACGTTGAGAAATGCTGGCAATTTCCTGGCGGATATTTTGTTTTAATTCTTCCAGGGTGTGTGGGTTTGTCTTGTACACTTTGTTTTAAGTTACCCCAGAGATAGAAATCACAGAGGGTTACGTCGGGGGACCGAGGGGGCCACAAATCTCTACTGATAATTTTGTCCTCAAACGCACTTTCAATTGTTCTCATCGAAATATGGGCCGTATAAGCTGTTGCAGAGTCTTGTTGAAAAAAGGCAAAATCACGCTCCCTGGCTGTTAATTCTTTAAAAGAAAAGGGGCAAAATTGCATTCACATATGTACGGGCGTTAACTATTGACTCGAAAAAAATTTAAAGTGTGTTTGAAGACAGAATTATCAGTAGAGATTTGTGGGCCTCTCGGTTCCCCGACCTAACCCCCTGCGATTTCTATCTCTGGGGTAACTTAAAACAAAGTGTACAAAACAAATCCACACACTCTGGAAGAATTAAAACAAAATATCAGCAAGGAAATTGCCAGCATTTCTCAACGTAAACTGCGGCGAGTGATGGATAGTTTGCTAAAAAGGTGCCAAAAATGTATGGACAACGCCGGTGGCCAGTTTCAGCATCTCCTTTCATAAAGTTGGTAAGTAAAACCTTTAAAAGTATTTTAAAAATGCTGTATGGTGTCATCCGCGTCTTTCTATGATAGCGGCAGACGGCAACGAGCGCCGAGGACGGGATAGGAAAAACACCGCGCAGCCGGTTCGACAAAATATTGTAAATAAGAAGGGCCGCAACATTCTAAATGCTTATGGACCAAAAGTAGTTGTTGAAGTCGCAAATGCATCGAAATAACAGTCTCTTTCTTTATAATTTTTCCACCAATGGGAGTCGGCTGTTCGAGGTATGTCGCATGGCACCGTTACATTCCCTTGCTGTGGCGACAATAGTTTCGATCTCGTTTCCATGTCTACTTCAGAAGTGCGTATGACAGAAAACATGTGGCTATGCTGTTACAGGTAACTCATTTCTCATCCACCCTTTCGTCTACGAGGTCAAGTTATCACATTACTGTGGACAAGCTCACCTCTAGCTATTTACAACAATCAAAGTCCAATTCATTAAGACAGAGTATTTCTGAATTCCTCCCCCCTCTCGTTTCACACCGAATATAACGTTGCTCATTGGTTCATGTCAGTTTCTTGGACTTCGTTTCAGGGCAATCATAGAGACGTGATAAGGCCTGGGTGAACACGGTTTTAGATAAACGTGTAAACCTCACCCTATTGCGATCTTTGTGGACGATCCACTATTTTTGCACACAAGTGTACATTTCAAGTTTCTCTTTTCAACCATACCCACTACTGTTTCCATTTTTAGATTCACTCCAATTAGTGCTTCTTACTCCAGCTCTTCCAGTCTTTCCTTGAACTTTCCACAGATACTTCATTTCTGATTGTGTTGCTCTGCTTCCATGTTTATCTGCCATTATTCAGGTTTCTGAACCACATAGAAGGGAAGGCAGAAATTTTGTATATCAGGAATTTTACTTTGGACGATGTTTTTCCTTCCAATAACACAGTCATTAAGGTGATACATTACACATACCTTTTCATCTGGTCTACCACCAGCGCATATTATTGCGCCAAAATATTGGAATAAACTTTGTTATTTCAAATTATATTCACATTTCCATCTTCATTTTCTCCTCTCACTATCCTGATTTTGCTTCTATCTGTACTTGCCCCCATTTCTCTTTCATTTAGTCTAGTTGCCAACCTTCTACTCTTTGCTGTAGAGCGTAGGTAATGCTGCTATCATTTATAAAAGTATTCGAATATAAAAACACAATTCAGTAGGCCTGTCTTCGTAGTCGAGTGGTCAGCGTTCTGACGTCTCAACCCAAAGGTCCCGGGTTCGATTCCTGGCTGGAACGTGGGAACTTTTCTTTAATTAGAGTTACACCTGCAGAGTCTGGAAGTGCGAATGAAGGAGTGCTTGTGAATGTGTTTTCTAATGGTCACGACCATCCGTATACCAAATTTTAATGTTCGTGTTCCATGGCCTTCTCAATCTTTCTGGGTTGTTTAGCGTTCTTAAGTTTGTTTTGTTTTCGGGAAAAACAAACAGCTCGATATTTAAAATGAAACAACGTTCCTCATTTTTTCCGAAACATGTTTAGCTGTTCTTATGAGGGACAATATAAACAACTCGTACAATAATTAATTATTAATATAGTTTAACATCGCTCGCTTTCGTAGATGCGTTTTATTGCACGTTTTATTCTGAATTGCACTAATGCATAGGATTTTGTACGCGCTGGGAAATATATGCAGAATATTTTGGTTTATATGATTGTTTTTGTTTACGTATGTTTTCCGGTAAACTATAGAATAACACCTGCCGTGTAAAGCGTGCTTAATATGAAAACATTACCTGCTGCCCTCCAAATTGCAAATCACGAGCCAACACTGCTTTCCCCGCTTTTTTTTCTCTTCAGAAATATGGTTAGCTGTTCTTATAAGAGCCAGTATAAACAAAATGCGTCGATCTTTAAAATGAAACATCTTTTTCCCGAAACAGAGTATTCTATATTAAAATATTTAACGGACACAGCTATCTGCATACTAATTCTCAGATCTCATATCTCAAGCCTGACCACCTTGATCTTACTGAGTTGTTTAGCTTTATAGCAGGTGAACGAATGAGTTATTGACTATTTAAGGAATATAGGGGAAATAATTTAATGGCAGTTCTCAAGAATTTAAAATGACCGACCTTTACACTAGTGTCGATCTTACAATTTCATTTACAAATTTCAGTAAATCAAATCTTGTTTTGAAACAACACAAGTTGATTAAAGCACTTCCCAGCGCTAAATACACATCGTATTGCATTTAATGGGAAATTATAAAAACAACAATTAAAAAACTGATGTGCTGCATTCACATGACTTTCCCTACTCTTGTACAAACTATTTTTACAAACGCTTATTCTCCATATGCTTCATGTTAATCGAGATGTTGATCTTATTGCTAATTTTCTTGTAGATGCAAGGGGAATTGGTAGGCTTTAAGCGATAGTCAAATGTTTTAAGCGCTGGTTGCTATGTGAAGCATTTCGTTCTCTTTGCATGTCCAGGACATAAAAATAACGAATAACGAATTGCCACTTGAGAAAAAGCATAGGTATTGCAAAATTGAAACAAATAACAAGAAATATCTCGGAAATGGTTCACTCGACAAAAAATTTAAAAAAAATAACAAAAATATGTATATGACATAAATTATGTGTTTTAACGAGATATACATTTATGGTGTAGTAAAATGTTGTCTACCTCTTACAGTTTTCCGGTTATGCAAAAGTCATTTAGAATGAACAGGACATTTAGGGAATTCCCAGAAAATTCATGATATATTATTTCATTTGCCATAAAAATATCTTAAAAATATGATATTTTAATAAAAATCGTTAGAACCATTTGTGAGAAAATAAACATTTTCGCAAAATGTTCCATGTAAAGAGCAGTCTGCAGTGGGGGGATTTTCTTGAAAATCTTCGTGTCGCATCTTTGAAGGATACTGAAAGTAAATACGAAGTTTACTATTTATCCGACTTTTCGTTTTTGAGTTATGCTGTTCACAGACAGATGGACAGACAGACAGAGACACACACGAACTTTTTTCTAAAATTGCTTTCAGGGGGCCTCAAAACTTGTATTTCCGTTGAAATCTTTATATCGACTTTTTGGGTGGAATGCAATACTTTCCGTACTTACTATATGTAGTAGAGAAAGTAAAAAGTGTGGAACAGTTATGTAAGCACTAAAATAACTTCAAATAAACGCACACGTGGAACACAGTGGCCTCTACCCAACCAAATATTATTTGTTTTAAACTCAACAGTTGACGCCCTGCACGGTAATGCCTATACCGTCAAGTAACAGCTGAAGAACCTCAACTACAGCCAAGTCTTTACCATGTATTTACGAGTATTATAGGAACAGTTGCGGGTATTGATGTCAACTGAACAAACAGAATGTCACCAAAAGTAACCGGAGATCACTACAATGGGGTAAATCTGTCACAGTTGGCTCTTGGTGAATCCCAGTAGCTTGCATTCCCTATAGTATGGATTGAGCAACAGCAGATTTGTTAACCAATTAGGCAGATAGTAAATTAAATAACTCTGTGCTCTTACATATACATTGCTTTTCTTTCACAGGGTGGCCACCGCACGGCAGCTCGAGCCCGGGCGCGTTATCTCGGTCTCTCGCCGAAACAGTTTTAATATCCATCGCAACCACCTCGCGTGCTCATATTTACGGTTGCAATTACGATAATACGCACACACCTTATTATAACAGATGTTGGAAATGTAGTCCTTCTCTATCCGCATATCTGTGGTATCTTTTCAGGAAATTTTCATTCACACTAGAGAGTTCAATATCCGAAATGCAAGGAGTCCCCGGTTAGATACCCAGCTGGGGGTGGGAATTATTCTCCAACCAAGATTATTCCCAATCCTCCCTAGAGTCTGGAAGTATGAATGAGAGCGTGAAATGTGTGTGTGCAATCTAATGTGTAAAACCCAAAGAAAAATCAGGATTTTAATAACTATATACGAGCTAACACCAGCACCGATAGGCATTTATCCCAAAGGTAAAAGGCCAAGTTCCCCATAGATAAAAATCACATACAGTTAGATCAGGAGATCTTGGGGGCCATAATTCTTAACTAACTACCCTATCGTAAAAAAGTCCTGGGATTAAATTTAGTGACTCATCAGCTGTTTGAGCAAAGTTTGTTGTAAAAATCCATACTGACATTACACCCCGGTCAGCTGTTCAAAAATTATGTCATTTCTGTACTCTCTGCATTTATTGTTTGTTCAAAACATGTAGGTCCTATGTGTTATTCTGTATGCATTTACTGCAAACCAATTTTCGCGTTCATGCAAGGGAATCTTGTGTGTAAAATCGGGTTTCTCTGTACTCCAATATCTGTTGTTTCGCGACGAAATATAACCATATAAATGGAACCATGCTTAATCAAAGAATAATATTAAACATGGGTCAATTACTCTTAATTTAGCAAAATTCAATTACAGAAATTTACTCGACTCTAATGATCACATGAAACGTAAGGTGTACACAACAAACCCCACACATTGTAAGAACTGAAGGAAAACATCACGCTAGAAGTTCACTTTGTTTCGGATATTGAACTCTCGAGTGTGAATGAAAATTTCCTGAGAAGATGCCAGAAAAGTGTGTGTAGGTGGGTGGAGAAAGACAACATTTCCAACAACTCTTATGATAAGATCTATGTGCTTATTATCAATGTAATTATAAGAACCTGAGGCGGTTGCGGGGATGTTTTAGCTGCTTCGGCGGGAGTCAGAGCTGCGGTGGCCGGCGCGCGAGCAGCCGTGCGATGGCCACAGTGTGAAGGAAAAGCACTGCATATTAGGCATATACAGGGAGAGCCAAAAGACTAGGGACCGGCTGCACGATGTTTTCCCTGTCCGCGTCCTCGGCGCTCGTTGCCGTCTGCCACTATCATAGAAAGTCATGGATGAAACAATACAACATTTTTAAAATTGCTTTTAAATGCTTTACTTAACAACTTTATGAAAGTGTGTTTAAGGACAGAATTATTGGTAGAAATTTGTGCCCCCTCGGTCCCCCGACCTAACTCCCTGCTGTTTCTATCTCTGGGGTAACTCAAAACAAAGTGTACAAGACAAACCCACACACCCTGGAAGAATTGAAACAAAATACCCGCCAGGAAATTGCCAGCATTTCTCAACGTAAACTACGGCGAGTGATGGATAGTTTCCTAAAGAGGTGCCAAAGATGTATGGACAACGACTGTGACCAGTTATAGCATCTCCTTTCATAAAGTTGGTACACAAAGCCTTTAAAAGTAGTTTTAAAAATGTTGTATGGTTTCATCCGCGTCTTTCTAAGATAGCGGCAGACGGCAACGAGCGCCGAGGACGCGGACAGGAAAAACACCGCCCAGCCGGTTCATAGCTTTTTGGCTCTCTCTGTATATGTAGTGTTTTCGCTGTGTAACACAAAATGGTTAATTGTACCGTAACTTTAAGTAGTATAAGAACAAAAACAAAAGGAACATTATGGGATTCCAACAATCCTGAACAGAGCAAGCAAATTCATGCCTGCTTATTCATTGTTCTGAGTTAACAGATTATATTTCCATCTAGCGCACATGCGTGCGAATGAGTTACAAAAAATGATACTGCAATCTAGACAACTGTTTTGGATCCAGTTGGTTTTCAGATATAATTATTTACTTTAGTAAAACATGCATGATGTTTTCAAACTGCTGTGACAAACGTTAGATATTACAACATTTTCTTCTACTTATTGATAATATGGCACTTCAGTATTTTTATTTAATTTGTGTGTAGTTCAGTGTAGAAAGTTAGGAGTGGAATAAATTGTTACTCGCTTGATAGCCATGAGGTAATGAAACTCTCCTTTAACTGTGTAACAAACGTTTATGGCACATAAAATATAGGTGCTAGTCGGCCACGATATAAATACGCTTGTAGGAGGGGCCACTATTTTTTGTTGACAATCAAGGCTAGAGATTAGAGGGGAGTGAGGGGCAAGGCGATAGGTAAATGCACAGTCGCACAACGAAAGCAATACTACATTTGCAGGCCTCAGCCTCGCTAGTAAATGCAACTCGGAATTGCGTTTTCTTTACCTGACTATCCCTCCGATGCTCCGCCCACTTGTTTTGTAATCGTTTAGTTCCTCTTCCCACTTCACGCATTCATATCGTGGCCGTGTAGTACGCAAACATTTTACACTATAAATATAATAATTTAGCACAGCTAACCCCTTTTCCTCAATTATTTAAAAAAATTAAATATATTTTCATCATTCCTAGAATTATTTTACTGATAAAGTTTTATATCTTACAGCAAAATACTTTATAACTAATAATCTCTCACACAAGTTTGTTTTTGTTCCCTTGTTTTTCAGTAAGGTTGAATGCAGAGCCCCACCATGTATTACGTCAGTATTCAGCCGAAGTAAATAGACAAGGTTATGGAACTTCCACAGAAGCACGAGGTGGAGTCGACAGAAGTCCTGGTGGAAGACCTCAAGAAATGGCCTCAGTATTTAGCAGCTGGCTTAGGTAACTAGCAACTTAATGGAGAACCTTGTATTGACAGAGTTTCATGTACAGCTACGTGCAGAAAATCTTGTTGACGTAGGTGCGCCAGAGGTCCGCACGGGCTCGGGCCAGGTTCGGGCTTAATTTAAAGAATGTTTCTCGGTCTCGAAAATAAAGACTAAATAATAATAATAATTTCTCGCATTATACATATGCATTTTATTTGTCATGCTAATATCTTAAAGATGTGGCGTTTTAATAAAAATCATTAATTCAAAACTTTTTCCCTGTAAATGGAAGATAAAGACCAAAAGGATTAATTAATCACATCTTTTCTCCTGTGATGTTGAGAATCGCGAAGAAGCACAATTATAATAGAATGCACACATCCATAGTAGTAGTAGTAGTAGTAGTATTAGTAGTAGTAGTAATAATAATAATAATACTAATAATAAATAATAATGCTCATAATGCTCGCTTCAGCCGATTCCAAATAACGTTACAACAGCGCGGTAGCTGCAAACTCCGCCTCCCTCTGTCCATTCACACTCAGGATATCCTGGGCACAGTGCTGTTATAGGGCTGGCATGTGGTCAGTAAGGTCGCTTACTGCATAGGGTTTCAGGACCTCAGTCGGCATTGTTTCTGTAAAAATGATCTTCAATTGGTCCCATGTGCAGCACATACGACGCCTTCCAGCAGTCGAAATAATCCCTATGCCGGTACCGGAAATCGAACTGAAGTCCCCTCGTGCCGCAGGTAGCAGCGTTTCGCGGAATAATATCATCCAACAACTGCAAAATAATTGTAGTTAAAATAAAATTAGACAATCGGGTCCGGGCCGGATGATACAGTATAGATAAGCTTTCTCGGGCTTGGGCCGTGCCTATTTCGACCCGTGCAGACCTTTAAATTACGCCATGGTTTCACTTGGTACTATTGCCGGCAGTAACAGTGAAGACAGTATTTTGTAACATATAGTGTTCCCTGTAATTTTATTTAGTGAAACCAAAAAGTCTTAGAACTGTTTATTTACGTTTAAATATTTCCAGCATACAGTGTAGTAGATCCTATCTGAGAAACAACACGCTGGCATAAAGCAAAGCCATGTTAAACGCGGAAATGGGAACGGAGACGAGAACCAGAACGGGGAAAAATTAAAGCACTCGTTCTAAAACGTGAACATGCACAATCAAAGGGAAGTGTTCTTGAACCCTGAAACGCTAACAGGAAAGTTGGCCTTACAATTCCTACTCTTTGTATGGCGTCGCAAGAAACAGCTGAATGGTGGCAGCACTTCAAAAAATGACAAAGTATTGAAAAATTAAAACCAATAACAACAATATATCAGTAATGACCGACTAAAAAAAAGGTATTTGAAATAAATTGTGTGTTTTAACGAGATCTATAATTTTTGTGCAGAAACGTTATCACTTATCAGCATTTTAGGTTTATCCATTATACAAAATTATAACGGAATTAATAACGAATGAAGACTTCAGAAGCTATTTCCAGAAACTTCAATATATATATATATATATATATATATATACTTTATAATTCCTATAATTATCTTAAATGTATGGTATTTTAATCAAAACTTTTAGAGCCGTTTTTGAGAAAATGAAAATAACGAATTTCTGAAGGGTAGTTTGGGGTGGGGAGATTTTCTTGAAAATGTTCGTGTCGCATCTTTGGAAGATTCTGAACTTAAAATATAAAATTTATAATGTATCGGACATTTCATTTCTGAATTATGGGTTTTACACATATAGACACGCATACGAAACTTTTTCTTTGGATTCAGGGGACTTCAAACCTGGAGTATCGAATTTTGGGTGGAATATAATGCTTCCTCTACCTATTAGGTACATGGTAGAGGAAGCAGAGCTACTCAGACAATATTTATGATTAACAACGGAAAATATTACTTTTATCTGTGGTTGTAGGCTAAATGTCATTTACAGAATGCTGAAGCTGAGGCTGGGGGTGTGGAGTCTTCAGTTCTCAGGTCACGAGGGCACCCTTCCGTTGTATAGATAAACATCTGAAGTCTATAACTACTGGAGCAGAAGGAACGTTTAAAAGTTAATTTAGAAATTACGCAAACACGTGGATAATACTTTCAGGCTGTGTAACATTTCCAAGATTGGAAAATTGCTGGAGGAGGAGGTTAAGGTTTTTTTTTTCATCCATTATTATCTACAAGTATCAGCATATCTTTACGAAATTACATTTGTATAAATTAAATTGAGTTTTATTTATGAACGCTCTTTATCTGCTGTGGTCCTTAGCGTCACATTCTATATTGGGCATGAAAGATCGGTAATTTTGCTCAGAGGTCTCTTTATCAAGCTTGAGATTCTTTTACGTGTCGTAAATCTACGACATGGAACCACCGGTTTTACTTCCCTTCCGAAGGAAGCCTTGCTAAGGATTTTTACGCCCCCAAAAAACTCCATCGCCCTTCACTGGGTTTAAAAGTGCGACCTCGGGAACTAGAGGCTAGCATGGTAACCACTACACCACGGAGGACCACATTAGATTTCTATGGGCTAACGGGCAGAGTAATGCATAAAGAACTTCTAAATGACCTTACAACAATATTTTTAAATATTTTGGGGGAGATAAATGAAATGAACATTCGAGGTTTAAAAAGACATCCGTGCAATGCCCGGTATTGCTTTTAACAAATTCCTTTCATTGAGACATTGGAGTACTAAGCAATTGAGACAGTTTTACACAGGAAAAACTAAGGTGATCATAATATACCTCTTTTTACCAGAAAAAAAACATCGGAAATTTCAACAACCGTCCTCTTTCTTGGGATAGGAAACATGTTTCACTTTATGTCGCACAAACTTCCTTTGCAAAAACGAGATGTCGAAGGTCGACAAAATACGGCAAATATGGTACAATTTTTACTTTTTCTACCATGTACATTTTAGGTAGAGAAGGTACTACATTCCACCCAAAAATTCCATACTGTGTTTTCAACGGAAATACATGTTTTGAGGCCTCTGAATAAAAAAATTAGAAAGGTCCGTGTGTGCATGTGTGAACAGCATATCTTAAAAACGAAAAGTCGAATAAACTCCAAACTTGGTGTTCTAGGCTCCTCCGGTGTAGGCCGCGTCATAAAGGCGTTGGTTGCCGACGTTTCGCAGGTCATGTGGCCTGCTTCTACTTGGGCTATGTGCGAAGAAATCAGCTGTGCGTCTTAATTTTGTGGCAGTAATTTCTATCACAATAATGTAAATGCCAGAGTGATTGTAGTGTAAATAAGCATTATTGTATGACATTGATTTGAGATGTTTGTTAATTATAAGCATTGTTAGGAAATAAGTTTACATGGCCTCACTGAAACTGACAATAGGAGCGGATAACAATGTGCGAGGGGGTGAGTTGAATATTAATTAGAAGAGACAAACAAATGACGTCAGATTGGTGCGCTTTTCTTAGAAATAGCGGGAATATTTTCCCTAGAGCATATGTTTTCGTAATTTTTGATTGGATATAAAAATAGACGCTAATGTTGGCGCGTTTTATTAACCAATAGCAGCTCGGTTATAATCTTTAGGCATATCGGGGTGTGGGAGTATAAAAAAGCTAAAGTCAGAGGCAGATTTCGTCAGCCCAACAGAAGCATTCACGCGTTATACGTCGCACAGTTAGTTCATCAGAATCGTTCGCGGGTTACACGTCGCGTAGTTCAACGGAAGCATACATAAAGTACACGTCGCAATTCTACAGAATCTCTCGCGTCTTAAAGTTTGTTATAAATGTGAAACACGCGAATTAATAATATGCAGTAAATAAGTGATTATAGTGATATTAGAAAATATAACAGTTTCACTTTGGCGTGTATCACGAATCAATATGTGAACTTAATTGTGACGGTAATAAAAGTGTAAAAACAAATTCTTTTATCAGTGTTATCTTTGAGTAACAAAATCCTTTCCGCTTACACACCCTGTTTAAGATATTTGCTCGACTGAATAATAATAATAATAATAATAATAATAATAATAATAATAATAATAATAATAATAATAATAATAGCTATCCGGAGCACAATGAACCCAAAATGCAAAATAATAAAACAATAACAGGCGCTCAGCAATAAGATAACACGAAGTGACCGCGACAAATTGGCTCCCATACATGGGGCATATAAACATGAAGCATCTTCCTACTATTATAACAAATATACTACTTCAATTTATACTTGTTTTGCTCCGCCCACAATCATACCTTCGCAAACATCCAAGCTTGGTGTTCAGATTTAGTACCTTCTAAAGAGGTGACACTAAGATTTTCAAGAAAATCCCCACGGCAAACTACCCTTGACATGGAAGATTTTTCGAAATGTTTCATTTTCTAAAAAATGTCTCTAATGATTTTGATTAAAATACCATATATTAATGATATTTATATGACAAATAACATGTATATCTTGAAGTTTCTGGGAATAACCTTTGAAGTCCTCTTTATTAGAAGAAATTTTGTATAATCTTGTATAACTGGTAAACATTAAGCAATAGACGAAAACGTATTACACA
Source organism: Deroplatys truncata (assembly GCA_030765065.1). NCBI lineage: Eukaryota > Metazoa > Arthropoda > Insecta > Mantodea > Mantidae > Deroplatys > Deroplatys truncata. Next base: position 56,850,851 of record CM060977.1, read on the forward strand.
CAGATGTAGAGCTCTTTAAAAGACATCATTTATTTCAAATAACTTTTTTGCTGCATAAGTCATTTCTGAGATATCCGTTATGAATGGTTGGAATTATTCATTACTTGGCCATTTTCTTAAAGTTCTGTCAACATTCAATTACCTATTCCTCGCGATTGCATGGAAAGAGTAGTAAGGCCAGCATATAGCGTCCATATCTAAAACATTTGACTATCGCTGTTCTCTTTGTATCTATAACCAAATGTGTAATGTAGCTATTTCTGAAAAGGTTTATTTGGATTAAAAATGAAGTAGATACTAAAAATAAGCTTTAGTAAGAATAGTTTCTATACCCACTAATAAGCGATAGGGGGCAGAGAAAGTCATGTTAATGTAACACATCAGATTTTTGTAGAGTGTTACCGTGTTCTTTGATCATAGGCAAACCGAAGGGCAAGTAAAAGATCGGGGAAAACCCTCACACAGTTTCTTTGAGAAAAGTTGCCATGTTGAATCATAAAAACACGGCCACACGTAGGAAAACACTGCACGTTGTTACTGACCATGTAGCACATTTAGGTCAAATTATATTATGAAACCTTTTAGCGTTACATAAGGGGTTCCACAACATCTAAACGATCATAGAGAAGCACATTCTTTGGTGTGGAAAAGCGATGAATATTTTTATTGTGTGAAAAGAAAAGAAAATATAGCAAAAGAAGAAATACAATGTGATATTTTAGTCCCTCCACAGTACCGCAGGTCAATAGCACACTCCCAAAACGGTTGGTAGCAAGCTATTTTTAGTGCCTGTCAAGGACACGGCGGTCGCATTCCTCGCCCAAAGCACTATCTCTATTGTAGCAAGCGTTGTGAATGGCGGTCAGTGTCAGAACTGTCTGCCAGTATACAAGTATGTTTTCATTTAAGTTAAATTGAAAATGTTTTCGATTTATAAAAAATTATAAATGTGCAGAACAGGTGAAAACAAAAGCGCACAGAGCAGTTTGCAAATTTCTGATTACCGTTTCGGGATACTTTACGATTTAATAACTAAATTTCGTGAGATTGGTTCTGTACATGATGCAAGAAGTCGTAGACCTCAGTTATTTATTTTAAGGAGCTGCAACAATGTGTAAAGATAATCTGAAAACAGTGGATGAACTGAAATTGTCAATAATAAATTACACTAATTCAATGACAATAAAACCAAACGCCCGAATCTGTGACTTCAACAGCATGAGGGACATTTTCAATATCTAAATGGAAAATTAATTATGATTTTTATTTGTTTTCTCATTCTACTGCTTTATAAATTTATTCCAACCAGTCCACCACTGTAGCAACACAAATGTGTGGAGTCAGGGTTACCACCTCATTCACATATCTCGCTTATTCCAACTCTGTAGAGGGACTTAAAGGATCACATATAGTTAACATTTTCTTGTTACATTACTAAATAAACCTCGGGAAACTTTTGAGTATCTTCTATTTATTTGCTCCACTATTTGTTATTCCTAAAAAAAAAAAATCTGATGTGTTACACTCACATGACTTTCTCTACTCTTGTACAAACTATTTTTACAAACGTTTATTCTCCATTGCTTCATGTTAATCGAGATATCGAGATGTTAATCTTATTGCTAATTTTCTTGTAGGTGCAAGGGGAATATGGTAGACTTTAAGCGATAGTCAAATCTTTTAAGAGGTGATTGCTATGTGGAGTATTCCATACTCTTTGTATGTCCAGGACATAAAAAAATCTGATGTGTTACACTCACATGACTTTCTCTACTCTTGACAAACTATTTTTACAAACGTCTATTCTCCATATGCTTCATGTTAATCGAGATATCGAGATGTCAATCTTATTGGTAATTTTCTTGTAGATGCAAGGGGAATATGGTAGGTTTCAAGCGATAGTCAAATATTTTAACGCTGGTTGCTATGTGGCGCATTCCATTCTCTTTGCATGTCCAGGACATAAAAAAATCTGATGTGTTACACTCACATGACTTTCTCTACTCTTGTACACACTATTTTTAAAAAACGCCTATTCTCCATATGCTTCATGTTAATCGAGATATCGATATGTCAATCTTATTGGTAATTTTCTTGTAGATGCAAGGGGAATATGGTAGCTTTTAAGCGATAGTCAAATATTTTAACGCTGGTTGCTATGTGGTGCATTCCATTCTCTTTGCATGTCCAGGACATAAAAAAAATGAATAACGAATTTGAGAAAAAGTATAAGTATTGGAAAATTTAAGGAAATAACAAGCAATATCTCCAAAACGGTTCACTCAACAAAAGAAATGTATATGACATAAGTTGTGTATTTTAACGCGATCTACACTTTTGTGTAGTAACATTTTGTGTATCTCTTATGGTTTACCAGTTATGCAAAAGTTGTTCACAATAAAGAATACTTTTGGAGACATTCCCAGAAAATTCGAGATATACATTTCATTTCAGTAGATATAACATGGCGACTCCAGCGCAAAGAGATGCCGACATCTGATAAAGGTTCTTTGTTCTATGCCGCTAGCCCCGCCCCCTCCCTTTGTGCGCTACTATTTACCGCCCTGGTCGCGTGCCGCTAGCTCCGCCCCCTTCCCTTTGTGCGCTGATCTAATGCCGACTGGGTCTGTGCCGGCAGGTCCTCCCCCCTCCCCCCCTGTGGTCACGTGCCGGAGACACGCCCCCCCTCCCTCCCCCATACGCGTGTCCTCCCTCCCCTTTGTGTTCTGGTTGGTTCCCTGTGGATAGGTGGGAGAGTGTGTATTGTTCCTATACGGTGACTACATTCCCGCCCCTCATTGTGACTTGTCTAAATCCCTGCCGTGTGATTGGCTTGGGGTAGGGGATGTGCCGCTCGGGGTGAGGGGTTATATGTGAGGGTTCTCGGTGCGTGACGTTGGCTTGGAAATCCATCCTGGCGGTGTGGGAATGCGATTCTCGATGCCTGCCGCACATCGGCAAATCGTTTGAGTACATAATTGTGTCAATCAATTAGGTAATGTGTGTCATTGAAAAAAATAAAAATAAGTATGCCCATCATATTACTACTAATGCAATTAAACGCGGTTCTTCGAGCAATTAAGTATTTTTGATTGATTCGCGCGCACCTGTTCCTAAACCGACATTTATAACCTACTATTGTCAATAATTTACACGTTTAATGAAACAAGGCTAGTCGGCCGATGAAAACAATTAAGTATTTTTTGAATGATTAATTGACTCGCGCGCAACTGTTCGTTATCGTATATGTGTGGTAGCATGTGTATAATTATTACGAGTAATAACATTTATTTAATTCTACTTTTGAGGGAAAATATATTTTGGATTTATAAGAATATTACAACACATAGATGAAAGGACAGACTTGACGTAACACTCGTTATCGCGTGATAATTGCGGTGGAACCTCGACCGCAACCTTCCACAGCGAGACGTTTCACACGAATGACTGACTCTCGATATTTGGACTGGCAAGTCGACTTCTGCATCCCCTCCACTTGCGTTTCAGTTCGCCAGCTACACTAGCGCACCAAGTGGTAATATGAGTGAAACTCCAGCGAGTGTTTGCTCACAGCGCCCCTGGCGGTCATATCCGAAAGTTGTGAATTCACCATATTTAAACTCATTATGGGTGCAAGACGGCCATCTTAACTCTATATAATTCTGCGAAATATGATTCCGGAAAAAAATAAAGGGGAATTAACATGCAAGGGGCGTTCATGTTGGCTCCGGAGGAATTGATTATGAAATAAATAAAAAATAAATAAGACTCTCGCTGATCGATGAAAACAATGAATAATTAATGTAATTGACTCGCGCGCCTAGAGATATCTCACCCAATTATTCATCTACCATGAATATCTCACTTCTAATGAAACGACGCAGTCTATCGATTAAAAACAATTAAGTTTTTTTGATTGATTAATGTAATTGACTCGCGCGCAATTGTTCGTTATCGTATATGCGCGATTATTACGCGTATATAACTATTACGGCTAATAACGTGTGTTTAATTCTTCTTTTGAATTGCGGGTTTATAAAAAATATTACATTGCTTAGATGAATTAAAAAGCAACTTAAAGCGAAATTGCAAATAGCTTGTATGAGACGTTAACACGAGAACCCTTTACGAAAAAACAAGACGCAATGTGACAGCAATGCCCCGTCCATCATGAGAGGCGGTTAAACCAGGACGCGTGGGTTTTCCCCACTACCTGCTCTTAATGGCTAGGGGTATCCAGCACATAGGAGTACGCTTCAACTGACGTTAAAAATAAAAGCCCTCTATGTCTCTTCTCACACGAGAGAAGTAATAATTACAATTCAAAACAGGCGTACCTGTAAGTAACACGCACGAAGACTACAAATATAAATTTTATATTCGTTTTAAATGTTCTTTCTAAAGACGTAGCGAACTTTGAGAAATTCAACGAATTATTCACTGGCGTACACTGCCTGAAAGAAATATGGTGTACACCCCTGAAGAATGCATATGTAGACCCATTAGCAGACAACGGCAAACTCTTCCGCACCATTAATTTTCGTCAGAAGAATGTAAAAACAAGGTCTTGTATAGAGCTCTTAGTGAACAATAACACCCGTTTCCAATTCATTAAACAGCCTAAGTGCTCTGAAAAACCACAGACCCTCGGGGTAAATAACAATTACCGGCACAAAAGATTTTCTTAAGAGCTTCCTCTGTCCAGAAATTCCATCATACACAGCGGAAACCCTGTCTAGACATGTTTTAAGCTTACCACAAAAAATGTTTTCCCGATAATTAATATAATTCTACATGAAGAATATTAATGATTTAAGTTTTCAATTAAACGTATACTGTATAGATTCTGTACTTAAACATTCGATTGTATCTTTGTCATTATTTAAATACTCGCGTACAAGAAATGCAAACATGATATCAAAAAATTAAACTGATTTTTTTTCGGGATGTTAAACAAAGAAATATGATTTGGCGAGAGTAATATGAAGAATAAAAAGTATTCAGAATGATATTACATACGTTATTAAAATAAGGCTCTCGCTGATCGATGAAAACAATTAAATATTTTTTTATTAATTAATTGTATATGAATTGACTCGCGCATTTGCTTGCTGTCGTATGTGCATGATTATTACGACTAATAGCATTTGTTTAATTCTAAATAATGAAATATGGAGCCTTGCCTAAACAATCCTCGTTACTCTTAATTTATTCCATTTTTAAAAAGATTGGGCTTAGTAAACATAGGACGAGTACGATTTTAAATACCCAGTCCATTCGAGAGATATTTTTTCGAATATTCCAGCATGTTAATATAAACTTAATACACACACACAAATTCATTTCAAGTAATCTAACGATATTGAATAAAATATTAAATGTTTAAGATATTGTAATGAGAAATGAATTGTATATCTCGAATTTTCTGGGCCGCAGGCTGCAGGATCGCTCATCAAATACCGTAATGATTCAGACACCCGAACACCCGAATGGTAAGCATTCTTCAGAGTTTTTAAATAAGTAATGTAACAATTCATATTAACTTCTTGTTCATATTCTTTATTATTATTTGTATTATTATTTCCAGGAAGTGGACTTTATTTTGGTATCGACCATCCATCGAGCGCTGCACAGGCAGCGCCAGGCTTCCAGACCTTCCTGGTACCAAATCATCATGGAGGCGGCTCTACCATCCGTACATGCAGCAACACTCGTAAGGTGAGAATTTACAGACGGGTGTTTGAGGATTTTAACTAAAAAATTACATGATAGTAGACATACAATGTCGATTCTGGCACACAAAGGCATGCCTCCGACAGCATAGAGTTCTGGATTGTATAAGGAGAAAAGGATATATTTAAGGGGAGTTTCTCACCCATATGCAGTCACATAACTCTTTCGGTCTCCCAGAATGCTATGTATTTTTCACGAGGGTGTTTAAAACATGTATTTTTTTCACGTATAGAGTGTAGATTCTTTAGAACTCTGTACTTAAACATGCTATACTATTATTATTTATTTATTTTTTTCCAGGAAATGGACTTTATTTCGGAGGCGGTATCGGTCAACATGCGACCGCTGCACCGGTAGCATCAGGCTTCGCGAGCGTTGTACCAGCAGGCTTCGCGACCGCTGCACCGCCACCTCCAGGCTTCCAGACCTTCCTGGCACCAAATCAGCAGGGTGGGGGCCCTGCCCCATACATGCAGCAAGCACCGAACGGTAAGAATTTTTTCAATATTTTATGAAGTTCTTTTTACACATTCTATATTATTATTAATATTGTTATTATTTTCAGGAAGTGGACTTTATTTCGGAGGCGGGTTTTTTCTGGGAATGTCTCCAAAGTATTCTTCATTCTGAACGACTTTTGCAAAACTGATAAACCATAAGAGATAGACAAAATTTTACTACACAAAAAATGGAGATCGCGTTAAAATACATAATTTATAACATATACATTCTTGTTGTTGAGTAAATCGTTTTTCGAGATATTGCTTGTTATTCCATTAAAATTTTCCAATACTTATACTTTTTCTCAAATTCATTATTCTTGTTTTATGTCCTCGATATGCAAAGAGAATGGAATGCACCACATAGCAACCAGCGTTAAAATATTTGACTATCGCTTAAAACCTATCATATTCACATTGTATCGTCATGAAAATTACCAATAACATTGACATCTCGATATCTCGATTAACATGAAGTATATAGGGAATAAGTGCTTGTAAAAATAGTTTGTACAAGAGTAGAGAAAGCCATGTGAGTGTATCACATCAGATTTTTTGATATTGGTTTAAATTTTCAAATACTTTTAACTTTTCTCAAGCGGTAACTCGCTATTCGTTTTTTCCCGTGGTAATGCATAGAGAATAGAATTATAAAGCCATCACATAGCATCAGACGTTCTTTAAACATCTGTAACGTGTCTATTCACAATCGAAAGGTTGCTGGTTCGAGGAAAATTATATCTACAGAAACAATACATTATTTTCGCTCTGTGATTAATTTGGTAATGTAACAATAATTAACAATGAATTTTTAGCGGTAAATGTAAAAAATAAAATATATTTTTTATTTCCTAGCGTATTCACAATCGAAAGGTTGCTGGTTCGAGGAAAATTATATCTACAGAAACAATACATTATTTTCGCTCTGTGATTAATTTGGTAATGTAACAATAATTAACAATGAATTTTTAGCGGTAAATGTAAAAAATAAAATATATTTTTTATTTCCTAGCGTCATACGCAGAAGCATTCCCCTTAAGGAACGCTGGCGTGAGCGATGGTTTCCCCCATAACGGGTTTAGACTTGCTTACGAAATGTCCCTGTGCGAGGCTAGCATTTCCCTCTCCTTCTCGAATTTTTGGAGTAGCCAATCAAAATTGCTGTATTATATAACGTCACACCTCTCACCCCTTCAGATTTTATCAGGCGAAGCGATATAAAAGCAGTAGCTTCCCCAGCGATTTCACTGTATTGTGACAACACAGCGAGCTAAGATCTCCGCAAACTTTTCTCATTCAAAGTGAAATTTCAACGAACATCATGTCTGGTAAGTTGTAACAAAACACTTCATTTACTTTAAAAGTTAAATTATTACTCTGTACATTTTAACTTATATTCGCGTTCTTGTTTTAATGCAAGGCATTTATATGCGAATAGCTGAGCATTCTAAAAGTTAATAGCTAGACAAGTGAATTTTCTGAAATGTGAACAGTTTAGTTAAGTATTCATTTTAGGCAAGCTTATTCTACATTTAATAGCTAACTGCGCGAATTCTCAAAATGGGAACAATTTAGTTAAGTATTCACCTTGTTGAGTAATTATTATTCCAGATATTTAAATACAGGATTTCACAGAGTGAATTATATTCCTTTTTGGAGAAAATACAATTATTTGAATACCTTATTAACGTTTTTGCTTTAGAATATTACAAAAAGTCTGTTGCGCGAATCATTCGCTCTAACAAAGTAAATATCTACATTATATTAAAACATTTAAATTGAAAAATACAGTACTTAATGAACTTCATTAGTGAATCAGAACCTCAATTATATTTACACATATTATCATTTTCAGAAAAAAGTTAATAAGTTTGTAACTTTCAAATAAATGAAATTTTTGTTATGCAACACATTCTCTAATAAAGAATATGTTTTTTTCTCTTCCTAATGCAGAAAGTTTGACATCTCAACTTAACACATTGGCTGAGGGTAGCATTTACCCAGCCGTTCAAAGACTACAAGATCTTCAGCCAGAGGAGCCTTATAATATAAAATCCTTAAGAAAAATTGATACTCGATACGGTGCTAGAGTCGTTGCACTTTTAGAGAATAAGCAAGTGTTTCTCCCGACAAGATATTCAACCCTAACAAGCCAACAGTTGGAGGAAATGCCTGGGAAGTTTCAAATGGTATATCATGGAGTAGTACCAGCCGGCAAGTTTAAGACATGTAAATTGTCTTTTCTTCCTATTAAGGTTTGTAGAAATAATTCAGCTATCCTTTCAAAGCTTCATTTAGAGTTACATTCGTTGAGTTTATAAATTCGCACTTCAGTAGGATAACATTTGTCTAAAGTATACATCAATATGTAAAAAAAATAACGTCCAGGATGTAGTCTGAGCGAGGATCTGCAGAAAGAAGTTTAATAGTCTATTCACTGATTCTTTACCTCAAAGCAGATACCTACAGTAAGTTTCAAATAATTTCCAGCACGATAGCAGTTGTCAAAAGCAGGCATCACTGTATTAAAAAAATATGTGTAAATAATGTCTAGATTGTACTCTGTGTGATTTCGTGCAGAAAGGACTTTAATACCCCTTGCAGTGATTCTCCACATCGAAGTATATACCTACAAGAAGTTGCAAATAATGTGAATGTGTGTTACAGGAATGCCCAGCTGAATGTAAATGAAGAGGAAGAACGAGATAGCTTAAAACATCATAAACAGAAATGTGATAGGAACATTCTCAACACCTCCCAGTAACCTCAATCAATGAAGAATTGCACCAGTGCGGAACATACATGGAAAAAACATCCGCGTGTGTAGAATATAACAATAATATATATATAATTATGTACTCATTATTACTGCTATACCAGCCTATACCATTGATTTCATAAATAATTTCATAATTGTTTAAGGAGAATGCCTATCTTAAAAACATTGATGCTACATGAACTATTACTGAAAGAGACTTGAATAAATGGGAATCTAGAAGCCAGAACCATCTTAATATTGGGCTGTATGATATGAGGTGTATAAAAAGATTAATAAAAAAATGAGGTCTATGTAATATAAACAACATTTATTTTTTATAAACATTTTCCTATTACATTCCTATACAAAAAAACATACATATTTCCTAAAGACAAAGGTGATAGTCTAGACACTCAGTTATATAATCATATACATCACACAGAAAGAGACCTGCATTATCCATAAAAAACTAAACATCTCAAGAATGTCTGGATGATGTATTTTATAAGTACAAGGTTTTGATATTTCAAAGTTCCTGTTAACCATGACTGTAATTGATTAACACAATTTCTCGATCCTGTCATGCTATAACTTTAGAAGCTTTCAGCTTACTTATAATCTCCTCAATCTCTTGTGTGTGACTATTATTACCAGCATTCCTCGATGCAATTAGTAACCTCAATATATTTACTAGTCTATTTGGATTTTCAAGCGTAGATATCACTGAATCATCATCATATGAAGATTTCATATTCTCGCGACTCCCGCTGTATCCAGATTTTTCACCATCAGTAGTCTCCAGTGAAGGACAGAGGCTTGATCCGGTATAACATCCCCCTCTATACATCTTCGGATCTTCGAGTGTAGGAGAGAGAGTCGATCCAGTATAACATGTTGCTCTATGAAGCTTAAATCTTGACAAAGAACGATTCTTAAAAATCCGCTCGCATATACAGCATCTAATGACGTGTTTTCCTCCATGTGTAATGTATGAAAAATTGAGTTTCTCATCCGCTAGTTGCACAGATTTTCTCCGGCAGGAGCTCATGCTAAAACTAAAAGAAATTAAATGAATACGGGAATGCTAACGCTCGAAGGAATTAAAAGCGAATGAATGAATTCATAACACGCAGCTATGTATATATTCAGTGTGAGGACGCCGGAGGGAATCGCAATCTTCGCATAGCAGCGGGAAAGGATGCTCTCTGGAAACATTTGTGGAGAAGGAGGCTCTCAACAGAACATGGCGAATGCGAGCATGGAAAAAGGATGCTCTCTGGGAACATTCGTGGAAAAAGGATGCTCTCAACAGAACATAACGAGTGCGAGCATGGAAAAAGGATGCTCTCTGGAAACGTTTGTTACATAGGGTGATTCCATTGTTACATAGCGTGATTCCTTTGTTACATAGCGTGATTCCTTTGTTACATAGCGCGATTCCTTTGTTACATGGCGCGATTCCTTTGTTACATGGCGCGATTCCTTTGTTACATAGCGCGATTCCTTTGTTACATAACGTGATTCCTTTGTTACATACCGTGGTTCCTTTGTTACATAACGTGATTCCTTTGTTACATAGCGTGATTCCATTGTTACGCAGCCTTTTCCACAAACGTTACATAGCGTGATTCCATTGTTACATAGCGTGATTCCTTTGTTACATAGCGTGATTCCTTTGTTACATAGCGCGATTCCTTTGTTACATGGCGCGATTCCTTTGTTACATGGCGCGATTCCTTTGTTACATAGCGCGATTCCTTTGTTACATAGCGTGATTCCTTTGTTACATACCGTGATTCCTTTGTTACATGGCGTGATTCCTTTGTTACATGGCGCGATTCCTTTGTTACATAACGTGATTCCTTTGTTACATAGCGTGATTCCTTTGTTACATAACGTGATTCCTTTGTTACATAGCGTGATTCCATTGTTACGCAGCCTTTTCCACAAACGTTTCCAGAGAGCATCCTTTTTCCATGCTCGCACTCGTTATGTTCTGTTGAGAGCATCCTTTTTCCACGAGTGTTCCCAGAGAGCATCCTTTTTCCATGCTCGCATTCGCCATGTTCTGTTGAGAGCCTCCTTCTCCACAAATGTTTCCAGAGAGCATCCTTTCCCGCTGCTATGCGAAGATTGCGATTCCCTCCGGCGTCCTCACACTGAATATATACATAGCTGCGTGTTATGAATTCATTCATTCGCTTTTAATTCCTTCGAGCGTTAGCATTCCCGTATTCATTTAATTTCTTTTAGTTTTAGCATGAGCTCCTGCCGGAGAAAATCTGTGCAACTAGCGGATGAGAAACTCAATTTTTCATACATTACACATGGAGGAAAACACGTCATTAGATGCTGTATATGCGAGCGGATTTTTAAGAATCGTTCTTTGTCAAGATTTAAGCTTCATAGAGCAACATGTTATACTGGATCGACTCTCTCTCCTACACTCGAAGATCCGAAGATGTATAGAGGGGGATGTTATACCGGATCAAGCCTCTGTCCTTCACTGGAGACTACTGATGGTGAAAAATCTGGATACAGCGGGAGTCGCGAGAATATGAAATCTTCATATGATGATGATTCAGTGATATCTACGCTTGAAAATCCAAATAGACTAGTAAATATATTGAGGTTACTAATTGCATCGAGGAATGCTGGTAATAATAGTCACACACAAGAGATTGAGGAGATTATAAGTAAGCTGAAAGCTTCTAAAGTTATAGCATGACAGGATCGAGAAATTGTGTTAATCAATTACAGTCATGGTTAACAGGAACTTTGAAATATCAAAACCTTGTACTTATAAAATACATCATCCAGACATTCTTGAGATGTTTAGTTTTTTATGGATAATGCAGGTCTCTTTCTGTGTGATGTATATGATTATATAACTGAGTGTCTAGACTATCACCTTTGTCTTTAGGAAATATGTATGTTTTTTTGTATAGGAATGTAATAGGAAAATGTTTATAAAAAATAAATGTTGTTTATATTACATAGACCTCATTTTTTTATTAATCTTTTTATACACCTCATATCATACAGCCCAATATTAAGATGGTTCTGGCTTCTAGATTCCCATTTATTCAAGTCTCTTTCAGTAATAGTTCATGTAGCATCAATGTTTTTAAGATAGGCATTCTCCTTAAACAATTATGAAATTATTTATGAAATCAATGGTATAGGCTGGTATAGCAGTAATAATGAGTACATAATTATATATATATTATTGTTATATTCTACACACGCGGATGTTTTTTCCATGTATGTTCCGCACTGGTGCAATTCTTCATTGATTGAGGTTACTGGGAGGTGTTGAGAATGTTCCTATCACATTTCTGTTTATGATGTTTTAAGCTATCTCGTTCTTCCTCTTCATTTACATTCAGCTGGGCATTCCTGTAACACACATTCACATTATTTGCAACTTCTTGTAGGTATATACTTCGATGTGGAGAATCACTGCAAGGGGTATTAAAGTCCTTTCTGCACGAAATCACACAGAGTACAATCTAGACATTATTTACACATATTTTTTTAATACAGTGATGCCTGCTTTTGACAACTGCTATCGTGCTGGAAATTATTTGAAACTTACTGTAGGTATCTGCTTTGAGGTAAAGAATCAGTGAATAGACTATTAAACTTCTTTCTGCAGATCCTCGCTCAGACTACATCCTGGACGTTATTTTTTTTACATATTGATGTATACTTTAGACAAATGTTATCCTACTGAAGTGCGAATTTATAAACTCAACGAATGTAACTCTAAATGAAGCTTTGAAAGGATAGCTGAATTATTTCTACAAACCTTAATAGGAAGAAAAGACAATTTACATGTCTTAAACTTGCCGGCTGGTACTACTCCATGATATACCATTTGAAACTTCCCAGGCATTTCCTCCAACTGTTGGCTTGTTAGGGTTGAATATCTTGTCGGGAGAAACACTTGCTTATTCTCTAAAAGTGCAACGACTCTAGCACCGTATCGAGTATCAATTTTTCTTAAGGATTTTATATTATAAGGCTCCTCTGGCTGAAGATCTTGTAGTCTTTGAACGGCTGGGTAAATGCTACCCTCAGCCAATGTGTTAAGTTGAGATGTCAAACTTTCTGCATTAGGAAGAGAAAAAAACATATTCTTTATTAGAGAATGTGTTGCATAACAAAAATTTCATTTATTTGAAAGTTACAAACTTATTAACTTTTTTCTGAAAATGATAATATGTGTAAATATAATTGAGGTTCTGATTCACTAATGAAGTTCATTAAGTACTGTATTTTTCAATTTAAATGTTTTAATATAATGTAGATATTTACTTTGTTAGAGCGAATGATTCGCGCAACAGACTTTTTGTAATATTCTAAAGCAAAAACGTTAATAAGGTATTCAAATAATTGTATTTTCTCCAAAAAGGAATATAATTCACTCTGTGAAATCCTGTATTTAAATATCTGGAATAATAATTACTCAACAAGGTGAATACTTAACTAAATTGTTCCCATTTTGAGAATTCGCGCAGTTAGCTATTAAATGTAGAATAAGCTTGCCTAAAATGAATACTTAACTAAACTGTTCACATTTCAGAAAATTCACTTGTCTAGCTATTAACTTTTAGAATGCTCAGCTATTCGCATATAAATGCCTTGCATTAAAACAAGAACGCGAATATAAGTTAAAATGTACAGAGTAATAATTTAACTTTTAAAGTAAATGAAGTGTTTTGTTACAACTTACCAGACATGATGTTCGTTGAAATTTCACTTTGAATGAGAAAAGTTTGCGGAGATCTTAGCTCGCTGTGTTGTCACAATACAGTGAAATCGCTGGGGAAGCTACTGCTTTTATATCGCTTCGCCTGATAAAATCTGAAGGGGTGAGAGGTGTGACGTTATATAATACAGCAATTTTGATTGGCTACTCCAAAAATTCGAGAAGGAGAGGGAAATGCTAGCCTCGCACAGGGACATTTCGTAAGCAAGTCTAAACCCGTTATGGGGGAAACCATCGCTCACGCCAGCGTTCCTTAAGGGGAATGCTTCTGCGTATGACGCTAGGAAATAAAAAATATATTTTATTTTTTACATTTACCGCTAAAAATTCATTGTTAATTATTGTTACATTACCAAATTAATCACAGAGCGAAAATAATGTATTGTTTCTGTAGATATAATTTTCCTCGAACCAGCAACCTTTCGATTGTGAATACGCTAGGAAATAAAAAATATATTTTATTTTTTACATTTACCGCTAAAAATTCATTGTTAATTATTGTTACATTACCAAATTAATCACAGAGCGAAAATAATGTATTGTTTCTGTAGATATAATTTTCCTCGAACCAGCAACCTTTCGATTGTGAATAGACACGTTACAGATGTTTAAAGAACGTCTGATGCTATGTGATGGCTTTATAATTCTATTCTCTATGCATTACCACGGGAAAAAACGAATAGCGAGTTACCGCTTGAGAAAAGTTAAAAGTATTTGAAAATTTAAACCAATATCAAAAAATCTGATGTGATACACTCACATGGCTTTCTCTACTCTTGTACAAACTATTTTTACAAGCACTTATTCCCTATATACTTCATGTTAATCGAGATATCGAGATGTCAATGTTATTGGTAATTTTCATGACGATACAATGTGAATATGATAGGTTTTAAGCGATAGTCAAATATTTTAACGCTGGTTGCTATGTGGTGCATTCCATTCTCTTTGCATATCGAGGACATAAAACAAGAATAATGAATTTGAGAAAAGTATAAGTATTGGAAAATTTTAATGGAATAACAAGCAATATCTCGAAAAACGATTTACTCAACAACAAGAATGTATATGTTATAAATTATGTATTTTAACGCGATCTCCATTTTTTGTGTAGTAAAATTTTGTCTATCTCTTATGGTTTATCAGTTTTGCAAAAGTCGTTCAGAATGAAGAATACTTTGGAGACATTCCCAGAAAAAACCCGCCTCCGAAATAAAGTCCACTTCCTGAAAATAATAACAATATTAATAATAATATAGAATGTGTAAAAAGAACTTCATAAAATATTGAAAAAATTCTTACCGTTCGGTGCTTGCTGCATGTATGGGGCAGGGCCCCCACCCTGCTGATTTGGTGCCAGGAAGGTCTGGAAGCCTGGAGGTGGCGGTGCAGCGGTCGCGAAGCCTGCTGGTACAACGCTCGCGAAGCCTGATGCTACCGGTGCAGCGGTCGCATGTTGACCGATACCGCCTCCGAAATAAAGTCCATTTCCTGGAAAAAAATAAATAAATAATAATAGTATAGCATGTTTAAGTACAGAGTTCTAAAGAATCTACACTCTATACGTGAAAAAAATACATGTTTTAAACACCCTCGTGAAAAATACATAGCATTCTGGGAGACCGAAAGAGTTATGTGACTGCATATGGGTGAGAAACTCCCCTTAAATATATCCTTTTCTCCTTATACAATCCAGAACTCTATGCTGTCGGAGGCATGCCTTTGTGTGCCAGAATCGACATTGTATGTCTACTATCATGTAATTTTTTAGTTAAAATCCTCAAACACCCGTCTGTAAATTCTCACCTTACGAGTGTTGCTGCATGTACGGATGGTAGAGCCGCCTCCATGATGATTTGGTACCAGGAAGGTCTGGAAGCCTGGCGCTGCCTGTGCAGCGCTCGATGGATGGTCGATACCAAAATAAAGTCCACTTCCTGGAAATAATAATACAAATAATAATAAAGAATATGAACAAGAAGTTAATATGAATTGTTACATTACTTATTTAAAAACTCTGAAGAATGCTTACCATTCGGGTGTTCGGGTGTCTGAATCATTACGGTATTTGATGAGCGATCCTGCAGCCTGCGGCCCAGAAAATTCGAGATATACAATTCATTTCTCATTACAATATCTTAAACATTTAATATTTTATTCAATATCGTTAGATTACTTGAAATGAATTTGTGTGTGTGTATTAAGTTTATATTAACATGCTGGAATATTCGAAAAAATATCTCTCGAATGGACTGGGTATTTAAAATCGTACTCGTCCTATGTTTACTAAGCCCAATCTTTTTAAAAATGGAATAAATTAAGAGTAACGAGGATTGTTTAGGCAAGGCTCCATATTTCATTATTTAGAATTAAACAAATGCTATTAGTCGTAATAATCATGCACATACGACAGCAAGCAAATGCGCGAGTCAATTCATATACAATTAATTAATAAAAAAATATTTAATTGTTTTCATCGATCAGCGAGAGCCTTATTTTAATAACGTATGTAATATCATTCTGAATACTTTTTATTCTTCATATTACTCTCGCCAAATCATATTTCTTTGTTTAACATCCCGAAAAAAAATCAGTTTAATTTTTTGATATCATGTTTGCATTTCTTGTACGCGAGTATTTAAATAATGACAAAGATACAATCGAATGTTTAAGTACAGAATCTATACAGTATACGTTTAATTGAAAACTTAAATCATTAATATTCTTCATGTAGAATTATATTAATTATCGGGAAAACATTTTTTGTGGTAAGCTTAAAACATGTCTAGACAGGGTTTCCGCTGTGTATGATGGAATTTCTGGACAGAGGAAGCTCTTAAGAAAATCTTTTGTGCCGGTAATTGTTATTTACCCCGAGGGTCTGTGGTTTTTCAGAGCACTTAGGCTGTTTAATGAATTGGAAACGGGTGTTATTGTTCACTAAGAGCTCTATACAAGACCTTGTTTTTACATTCTTCTGACGAAAATTAATGGTGCGGAAGAGTTTGCCGTTGTCTGCTAATGGGTCTACATATGCATTCTTCAGGGGTGTACACCATATTTCTTTCAGGCAGTGTACGCCAGTGAATAATTCGTTGAATTTCTCAAAGTTCGCTACGTCTTTAGAAAGAACATTTAAAACGAATATAAAATTTATATTTGTAGTCTTCGTGCGTGTTACTTACAGGTACGCCTGTTTTGAATTGTAATTATTACTTCTCTCGTGTGAGAAGAGACATAGAGGGCTTTTATTTTTAACGTCAGTTGAAGCGTACTCCTATGTGCTGGATACCCCTAGCCATTAAGAGCAGGTAGTGGGGAAAACCCACGCGTCCTGGTTTAACCGCCTCTCATGATGGACGGGGCATTGCTGTCACATTGCGTCTTGTTTTTTCGTAAAGGGTTCTCGTGTTAACGTCTCATACAAGCTATTTGCAATTTCGCTTTAAGTTGCTTTTTAATTCATCTAAGCAATGTAATATTTTTTATAAACCCGCAATTCAAAAGAAGAATTAAACACACGTTATTAGCCGTAATAGTTATATACGCGTAATAATCGCGCATATACGATAACGAACAATTGCGCGCGAGTCAATTACATTAATCAATCAAAAAAACTTAATTGTTTTTAATCGATAGACTGCGTCGTTTCATTAGAAGTGAGATATTCATGGTAGATGAATAATTGGGTGAGATATCTCTAGGCGCGCGAGTCAATTACATTAATTATTCATTGTTTTCATCGATCAGCGAGAGTCTTATTTATTTTTTATTTATTTCATAATCAATTCCTCCGGAGCCAACATGAACGCCCCTTGCATGTTAATTCCCCTTTATTTTTTTCCGGAATCATATTTCGCAGAATTATATAGAGTTAAGATGGCCGTCTTGCACCCATAATGAGTTTAAATATGGTGAATTCACAACTTTCGGATATGACCGCCAGGGGCGCTGTGAGCAAACACTCGCTGGAGTTTCACTCATATTACCACTTGGCGCGCTAGTGTAGCTGGCGAACTGAAACGCAAGTGGAGGGGATGCGCTAGTTGACTCGCCCGTGGAAGTATCGGAGCCAGTCATTCCGGCGAAACGTCTCGCAGTGGAAGGTTGCGGTCGGTGTTCCACCGCAATTATCACGCGATAACGAGTGTTACGTCAAGTCTGTCCTTTCATCCAAGTGTTGTAATATTCTTATAAATCCAAAATATATTTTCCCTCAAAAGTAGAATTAAATAAATGTTATTACTCGTAATAATTATACACATGCTACCACACATATACGATAACGAACAGTTGCGCGCGAGTCAATTACATTAATCATTCAAAAAATACTTAAATGTATTCATCAACCGACTAGCCGCGTTTCATTGCAATAGTAGTAATATAAGGGGGGGTTTAGGACAAGGTGTGCGCGATTCAATCAAAAATACTTAATTGCTCGACGAACAGCGTTTAATTGCATTAGTAGTAATATGATGGGCATTCTTTTTTCAATAACACACATTACCTAATTGATTGAGGCAATTATGTACTCAAACGATTTGCCGATGTGCGGCAGGCATCGAGAATCGCATTCCCACACCGCCAACGTCACGCACCGAGAACCCTCACATATAACCCCTCACCCCGAGCGGCACATCCCCTACCCCAAGCCAATCGCACGGCAGGGATTTAGACTTGTCACAATGAGGGGGGCGGGAATGTAGTCACCGTATAGGAACAATACACACTCTCCCACCTATCCACAGGGAACCAACCAGAACACAAAGGGGAGGGAGGACACGCGTATGGGGGAGGGAGGGGGGGGCGTGTCTCCGGCACGTGACCACAGGGGGGAGGGGGGAGGACATGCCGGCACAGACCCAGTCGGCATTAGATCAGCGCACAAAGGGAAGGGGGCGGAGCTAGCGGCACGCGACCAGGGCGGTAAATAGTAGCGCACAAAGGGAGGGGGCGGGGCTAGCGGCATAGAACAAAGAACCTTTATCAGATGTCGGCATCTCTTTGCGCTGGAATCGGCTTTATATTTCTACTCATTTCCCATGACATTATCTTAAACATATGATATTTTCATCAAAATCGTTAGAGCCATTTTTGAGAAAATTAAAATTTTCGAAAAATCTTCCATGTAAAGGGTAGTTTGGGGTGGGGGGATTTTCTTGAAAACCTTCGTGTCGCATCTCTGGAAGATACTGAACCTAAATACCAAGTTTGGTGCTTATCCGACTGTTCGTTTTTGAGTTATGCTGTTCACACACACACAGACACACACACAGACACACACACACACAGACACACAGACACACACACGGACATGTTTCCAAAAATGCTTTTTTTGGATTCAGGAGGTCTCAAAACATGTATTTCCGGTGAAATCTCGGTATCGAATTTTTGGGTGGAATGCAATACTTCCCCTACTTACTATACGTAGTAGAGAAAGTAAAAATGAATAACGAATTTAAGAAAAAGTATAAGTATTGGAAAATTTAAGGGACTAACAAGCAATATCTCAAAAATGGTCCACTCAACAACAAAATGTATATGACATAAATTGTGTATTTTAACGCGATCTACATTTTTTGTGTAGTAAAAGTTTGTCTATCTCTTATGGTTTACCAGTTATGAAAAGTCGTTCACAATGAAGAATACTTTTGGAGACATACCCAGAAAATTTGAGATATACATTTCATTTGTCATGAAAATATCTTAAACATATGATATTTTAATCAAAATCGTTAGCCATTATTGAGAAAATTAAAATTTTCAAAAATGTTGCACGTAAAGGGTAATCTGGGGTGGGGGATTTTATTGAAAACCTTCGTGTCGCATCTCTGGAAGATACTGAACCTAAATACCAACTTTGGTGTTTATCCGACTGTTTGTTTCTGAGTTATGCTGTTCACAGACATACACACAGACGGACAGACACACACACGGACATGTTTCTAAAAATGCTTTTTTTGGATTCAGAGGTCTCAAAACATATATTTCCGGTGAAATCTCGGTATCGAATTTTTGGGTGGAATACAATACTTCCCCTACTTACTATACGTAGTAGAGAAAGTAAAAACTTAAAATTTTTTATCATTCTTGCATATATTTAAGGAGCTTGAATGTTATTCTATACAAATGGAGGATTTCGATCACTGTTGTATTTTATATCAAATTTCTACCTCTCAATTTTTGGGACTGTGTTCACTTTTATTCAATAACTTGCCAGTCTGAAGAGAGTACTATATTAGTTCTAACGATTGCACCGTTAGCTCAGCTTTTCAGAAAGTGTACTTTGACCCTGGACCGAGTTTCTCTTGAATAACGCAACTGGCAGCCTTCCGCACTGCTGCAACAAACCGTTCGTGCTTAGCGGCGAACTAGCCCACCGTTTTATCCCTAGGGTGAGGGAGAGAACTAC
Organism: Deroplatys truncata; assembly: GCA_030765065.1. Classification (NCBI taxonomy): domain Eukaryota; kingdom Metazoa; phylum Arthropoda; class Insecta; order Mantodea; family Mantidae; genus Deroplatys; species Deroplatys truncata. The sequence goes on from CM060977.1 coordinate 56,871,028, forward strand.
TGCTAAATCATTAGTTTTAAAACGTTAAACCCCCAATTTGTCCGTTAGTGCTTAAATATCTTAAAAACCCTCAATATATTTGTTATAAGGGACTAGCGCCAGTATTTAGGGAGAAAAGACTGATATGGAAAATTAAATCGTTTGGTGAATAATATTTTCAATTGCGAAACATTGATGAAAATCGGTTTACTACTGTTACAAATATAACTGTTTGTTAACATTAGTATCTGCAGATCTGTGGTGAATGCCTGGTGTGAAACAGAGATAATTTGTATGTTCCAGCGACGCTGTTCGCCGTGAGTGTAGGCACAGTGGACGGGTGGACATCGCCAGCATTGCCCTACCTGCAAGAACCAGAAGCCAACTCGACATTTCGAGCCATTACCGATGATGAAGCATCATGGATAGGCTCGTTGGCTCCCCTAGGTGCCCTTGTGGGTGCTATTCCAGCCGGCTACTTGGCCAACATCCTCGGCAGAAAACAGCTTCTGCTCTCACTCAGCTTGCCACTTATCGTAGGATGGGTGCTCATCGTCCTTGCCGGAGACTCGGTACGTATGCGCGGCGAAACCTGCGCTTCGCCTGCGGTTCAGATATAAACTGAACGCCTTTTAAGCAGACCATTGAGATCAACATTCAAACTCAGGTATATTGAAGGATAGTTGAGCACGGTATTCACGGCCGTGCAGCGATGTTGAGTAGGTAGACAGGTAGCGTACCCTCATAGTGCCGGGTTGACGCACAAATATAGTGAATGCAGGTAAATCAAAGATAGTTCTGACAAACTTTACCTTTTATTTAAATAGTAAGGAAATATGCACTATTAATAATCAATATTCGTGGCCGAGGTCGTTAAGTCACGGTCTGGTGAACGGTAGGTCTGCGTTTAAAATCCTGTCAGGACCATCCTCCCTGACTGAGGTTTTTTCCAGGGTTTCCTCAGTCCTCATAACTGGGAAATGCCAGGGTGGTAGCTTAAACTTAGGCTTAGAACGTTTTCTTCCCAAATTTAATTTAATTTCATATATTTATCAGTGTATAGTAAAAATGGCTTTAAAAACCGCTAAAAACACAAAACACACACACATATTATTACTGCACAACATTATTATTGTTATTATTATTATTATTATTATTATTATTATTATTATTATTATCAATTTGTTAATTTTATACACTAGCCATGTGCAGGTACTAAGTTAGAAAGTTGAATCAAACTTGGTTCGAGTCCTAGTCGTGGCTCGTGGTATTTCTCGAAATGAATGACTTTAAATGGGTATGTTGCAAAATATCTTCGGATATCACAGATTATTTTTAATTCTCCTGAAAAAGAGCAAGGTGGCGCTGTGGTAACGTGTGCGACTTGCACTCGGGAGGTCCTGGGATCGATTGCCGGCGACCGCCTACTCTAATCCATCGTCAGGCGAATGCTGGAGTGGTTTCTTTCAGCCCCCGAATTTCCTGCCCCTCCATTTCGTTTCATTCATCCTTCACCCCGTTAGGTCTTTTTCAGGATGGGTACTATCGGCGATGGTATTTCGGCGCGGCGTGGCAGGGTAAAAGGATGCTCTCTGTGGAACTTTTTCCGTCCCTCGGCTTTTGGCTGGTTGCGGGGCCAAACAGACCGCCCCTTCAGAGCGGGCTGTTGGACCCTCTTTGTGGGGTGGGAGCTCCTGGTCTGCCTGTCCGACTGTTGGGCGTCTCAATCTGGAAACTCTAGGGGCCTTGCTGTCATTGCTGTACCGTCACTCCCGGTTCTGGCCGCCCGGCGTCTCCTCTCATCTCCCCCTCCCTTCCGGGTACGCCCACTTGTAGGGATTTGGTACACTATACTCACTGGAGCAGTGTCGAGTCCCCTCCGATCATCGGGGAACAAAACAAAAAAATCTCCTGAAATCTACGAAGCTTGTGCTTCAAGGACGTATCAGTGTATAACAATGGATTATTTATGTCGCATATAGTACAATATAATTAACTTATATCAGGTTTTGATGGTGTTTTGATAGTCAAATGAGTTGAAATTGTTTTTGTTTTTAATCTTCTTGAAAAATGGTATTTGTGCTTATTAAAAATTAAAAGTGAATAGCTCCAAAATATAAGAGCCTTTTTGAAATGCATACATTGATAGCACGCGCGTTTATACGCACACATACAACACTTATCGTATGAAGTAGTCTTCCGTGCTTTTCGGGTACCATGCTAGCCTCTATCGCGGGTTCAAACCCGGCGGAGCCCGATGGATTTTTTCTGGCGTAAAAATCCTTAGCGTGGCTTTCTTCGGAAGGGAAGTAAAGCCGGGGTCCCTGTCGTAGGTTTACGGCACGTGAAAGAAGCTGATGTAAAGAGGCCTCTGAGAAACTTTCCGGTCTTTCACTCCCAATATAGAATGGGACGCTAAGAACCACAGCAGCTAAACAGCGTCCATAAATTAAAAAAATAACACTTGCGAACAGAGTAGGTATTGTAATAAGTTGACTTTCAGAAGTACTAGGAGACTGAAAACTCTGGTTTTCAGACTTAATTTCTTAAATACAGGCAACTTCACTGCTTAAGTTGAACAACGGGTCAGTCTATTCTAAAGGCGAAAGCTACACATAAACACCATCTAAAAGGCTCTAAGTTTCCTTTCTCCTGATTGGCTAAATCTGACTAACACGTGTGGGGAGGGGTCTAATAGTTGCACTGGCGTAACAAAATGATTATGACCCAATGCAAATGCAAAGCAGATCTCCCTTCGTAGTTTATATTCTCGGATTTAATTAAGACTTTTCTAATGGAGTCTTAGATGCAAATATGGAGAAAAGTGTAACACAATACTTTAAACACAAACGAATTAATAAGCTAAAATAGCTTACAGAATATAGAACGTAGCATACACAAATTTAGATGATGAGGTTCGCGAAACGTCACTGATTTCATCTTCGATATTGTCACCTAACCATTTAATCACCATTATCAAAAGCACCTGTTTTAGAACTGTGTGCACAATTAAGAGATTTGAAAGCATTAACCTCATCACTGGCATCGTCATTTATATTATCTGTTTGTTCTAATAAAAAAGTCACTGTTTTTTTAGAACTATATGCGGAATTGTGTCTAATTATCACAGCACTGGAAATGAATACATGATAAAAGAAATTTATTAGTAGCATTTTCCAGTCACATCTCTCTTTTTAAGCTCCGCTAAAATACTGCTGCATTTTTCAACAAGGGTCCTTTCACTGACTCAATTAAATACTAAACAAGAAAAGCAAATAAGACTGAAAAGACAGCAAGGCCACAGAACTGCACAATAATACAGTTCCCAAGAGTGATAAATGTTTTCATTGATGGCTTAGTATTAACTCAGTCAATGAAATTAAGTATTTTTTATACAGTAAGACCTAAAAGTAGAACTTCTAACGCAGTGCACACGAGCTAAAAGCTTTAGATTATCGCACTAGTACGATAATCTTGATTGTGACAAACTTTGCTTTGAAGTCCCATCACATGGCAATTATCCTTTGTATATGCACATATTTAATAACACGACTTGGTTTGATTACATCTTTTTAAATGAGTAATTTCTCATTGTTCTCACATTAACTGTTCACAATACAAATCGTCATACCTCAATGTATCGCAATTCGTTGTAGAGTTAATCTACACGTTATACTGGCAGTCTTCGGCTTTCTTTGGTCGAAAACGTTATTCTTTATCTAATATAACCTATACAAACATTAAGTAGCGGCAGTTATGAATTCAAAAGAAACTGAAATGGAAGAGCCAGATGAAATTACAGAAGCAGCAGAAAGAAGAACGCTAAAAGTACTTTCCAAAAAATCCAGAAAGCAATATTATATAGCATTTAATCGCTTCAGTGCCTGGTGTAAGCCAAAACATGTTAGTAGGTTATTATAGGGGAAACTGGGCCACTTGCGTTTATATGGGAAAGGATAGGGAAAACGAGGGTAGATGCGCCCGACGTACCCTCATGTCGTCGAGCGTCGTGTGCAACGTACGTCCTCATGTTGTCGAGCGTCGTGTGCAGGAAAACGAGGGTAGATGCGCCCGACGTACGTCCTCATGTCGTCGAGCGTCGTGTGCAACGTACGTCCTCATGTCGTCGAGCGTCGTGTGCACGTAACGTACTCGGGAGCATGTACGACGTTCGACGACATGAGGACGTACGTTGCACACGACGCTCGACGACATTCTCGTATTCCCTATCCTTTCCCATATAAACGCAAAAAAGTGGCCCAGCTTCCCCTATAATAACCTACTCGTGTTGAAAATAATTTCACCGAAAATGACTGCTAAGAATCAATAAAACATCAAAACCTCTGACATCTCGCATTTTCAATGTCATTTCTCTTGTTTCAAGAGCCACGCTCTAAACGTGTTCTGAGTTCACTATCCAATACTGTATCCAAATACTATAAACACAGATTAACGTTGACACGCAGGACAAGTAATGTGAAATTAAATTTATCACCTGTGAAGTAGAATTGCCGTGGCAAAAGGATTTCTCGCGAATACATTCCGAATCCTCCGCCGTCGCTCCTCTGTAAGTGGCACTCCGTCCATTTTCCTAACATTGTCACGTGTTTCCAAGAGAGCGACATGGCTCCACGGTAATGCGTGAGGCTCGCGTTCAAGAAGTCCCGGGTTCTATTCCCAAGGCCGCTCAGTCTGACCATGTTTTTTGTTGTTGTGGTTTTTCCGGTTGGCAAAGGCGAATGCTCAAGTGGTGTAATCTACCACGAGATTTCATCTTTCCCCAATTTCCTCACATTTCATTTCGCTTTCAGGTTGACTCCGGGGCTGTGGTTCGGTCGGTGTCGGGCAGACGACGCAGAGCCCTGCTAAAGGGAAGACTGTAGAGCAGTGGTGGCGAAAACGGGACTCGCGAGGTAGTGTGACTCGCAGGTGCCACTCGATTTCTAGCCGTCTATTCATTTGTTTTCCATATGCTGCTGAGTGGTGTAGTGCGCGTTGCATATTTGATGACTCGAGGGAGAAAGGCAATTTCGCCACCCTTGCTGTAGAGCCTCCAGTGCTGCGTGTGTTTCCCCAGTCCCACTAGAGGGACGTCACCGAACAACCCTCCCGTGGCCGGGTGTCAAGCCTGGAACTAAGGGAACTCTATGCGTCACTGTCGACTTGCGCCGGCCTACCATGCGGCCCATACGTCTCCGGCGGTTCCCTCACCTCATCCGTTTCTTCCGGAGGTGTTCGCACAAAAGATCCGTTGGGGTCGTGTCCCCTCTGTTAACTAGTCCTATCCTACGTGTTTCTAGTTAGTGTTATGCAGGTTGTATCTTTCTGAGATTCGGGGAAGGAAGTCATTTTCATCACTTCTGGAGTAGAACAACCAGCTTTGCACTTGAAGCAGAAAAGTTGCATACACATCAGGGGTTTCTCTTGTATGCAAATTAACTGCTGCATGGGATGGAAATAGACACAGTATGCCGCATTGAAAATTACCAACTATATTGAGTACGCGGAAAAACAGTGTACAGAAAATTGTAGTATAGAAAGTTAGCACCAAACTAAACATTTTGAGTTTAGGAGTACGGGGTCGCGGATGCAGTATAATAGAAGCGCTGCCTGTACTTCTACATTTGCCACTCAAAATGAAATGTAACTCACACAGGCATGTAGGCATTGTCTCAATTAATGAGTACTGGTGCCAGTGTTGCCAGATGTAAGAATAGAAATACCTACGCTACAACTTAAAAGTACCTACTTTTTCCCTACATTTCCCTATCATCATATTAAATTCTCTACATTCGGATTTCCGGAGTATAAATTGTAAGTGACAGATGTAATAAGTAGTAAGTAATATTACAAAGTAACTTATACAAAATGATTTAATTTTGATAATAACGCAACAATCTGAAATTCTGGAACTGTCCTCAAAAACCTAGTGTCGCTGTTCTAGTCCTCTCCATCGCTGCAATTGTTGGCTAAGATATTTATGTTTTCAAGCTGACTTGACATCATTATACAGGGAGATCCAAAAGACTACGAACCGGTTGCGCGGTGTTTTTCCTGTCCGCGTCCTCGGCATTCGTTGCCGTCTGCCGCTATCAGAAAAAGGCGCAGATGAAACCATACATTTTTAAAATTACTGCTAAAGGCTTTACTTAACTTTATGAAATTATGTTTGAAGACAGAATTATTGGTAGAGATTTGTAGCCCCCTCGGTCCCCTGACCTTATCCCCTGCAATTTATATCTCTGGGGTAACTTAAAACAAAGTATACAACACAAACCCAAACACCCTGGAAGAATTAAAACAAAATATCGCCAGGAAATCACTAGCATTTCTCAACATGATCTACGGCGAGTGATGGATAGTTTCCTAAAGAGGTGCCAAAAATGTATGGACAACGACGGTGGCCAGTTTCAACATCTCCTTTCATAAAGTTGGTAAGTAAAGTCTTTAAAAGCAGTTTTAAAAATGTTGTATGGTTTCATCCGCGCCTTTCTATGATAGCGGCAGACGGCAACGAGCGTCGAGGACGCGGACAGAAAAAACACCGCGCAGTCGGTTCATAGTTTTTTGGCTCTCTCTGCAGTTCTTACACTGTGACACTTTATCCCAAAATTTTACAGTGGATAAGTTTAGCATTTCTGGCTTTTCACTTTATGAAAAGCAATGGTTTAAATTGTTCCATTCATCCAGCAATTTTGTTTCATTGAATTTGGTTTTAAAGATGTTGACAAAGCTTGTGGCAAAACTCTAGGTGCGTCTGACCTACGGTTCAATGCTATTGAAGGTTCAAATGATTGAAATTCATAACAAATAACGTAATATTGATTCGAAAATTGGTTGACGGCTTCCTGGAATGCAACTGGGTGGAAGTTGGCTAAAAATTGTCTAAAAGTGAAAATAATGAATGAATGAGTGTACCTATTTACATGTATACATACATAGCTTTCTATCAATCGCACGAGTCCACAGAACATACGTGCTGTTATAATACACAGAATAATAAGCAAGATTAATAATAATAATAATAATAATAATAATAATAATAAAAAGAAACGACAACAAATAAAAGGAAACCAGAAAAAAGTACCACTACAAGAAAGCACCATTGCGCGAAAAAAAAAGGTAGAACATATATAAATACAGCGGTAAACCTTATCCCGGAGCATTGTTATACCCTATTATAGTAAACAAAGAACAGTTAAGAGAATATATACAGCACACTAACAATAAGTGAAAAAAATCTGATATGTTAACACTCACATGACTTTCTCTACTCTTGTACAAACTATTTTTACAAACTCTTATTCTCCATCTATTTCATATTAATCGAGATAAACATTTGCAGAAACGATCTTTTGACATGCAAAGAGAATTACATTTTACACATAGCGACCAGTTCTAAAAATATTTGACTATCGCTTAAGGCGTACTATGTTCCCCTTGTTTTGTATTTGCAAGGGCAATATAGAAATACAGTAGCCTTTAAGCATAGACATTACACTTAATAGCTGGTTGCTAGTTGCAGCACCATTCTCTTTGCCACAGATTAATACTCTTTGCATATCCAAGCCAAAAAAAATGAATAACGAATTCCCATTTGGGTAAATAACTATTGAAAAATTTAAGGGAATAACAAGCAATATCTCGAAAATGGTTCACTCAACAAAAAAAATGTATATGACAAATTGTGTATTTTAACGCGATCTACATTTTTTGTGTAGTAAAATTTTGTCTCTCTTATGGTTTACCAGTTATGCAAAAGTCGTTCACAATGAAGAATACTTTTGGAGACATTCCCAGAAAATTCAAGATATACATTTTATTTGTCATGAAAATATCTTAAGGATATGATATTTAAATCAAAATCGTTAGAGCCATTTTTGAGAAAATTAAAATTTTCGAAAAATGTTCCATGTAAAGGCTAATCTAGGGTGGGGGATTTTCTAGAAAACCTTCGTGTCGGATCTCTGGAAGATACTGAACCTAAATACCAAGTTTGGTGTTTATCCTACTGTTCGTTCCTGACTTATGCTGTACACAGACAGACAGACAGACACACACACACACACACACACACACGGGAATGTTTCTAAAAATGCTTTTTTGGATTCAGGGGTCTCAAAACATATATTTCCGGTGTAATACTTACTATACGTAGTAGAGAAAGTAAAAAGATATAAAAAGAAAGCACCAGCACCAACAAGAAGTTATTCCTACACCCCTGTTTCCCTACTATCAACCTTCTCAGATCTCAGCTGTCTTGCCTTAAGTAGAAATTTATCTATTCCCTCTATGTCTTCCCTGCCTGCCAGTAGCGTCCAACATGCCCTTAACTCTCCATTCGAGGTGATAAAGGATCGCGGTAAATATTTTCCCCTCCATTCTTCCGTACCCCTACATCTTGCCAAGATCAGAACCCATGACTCTTCTCCTCGCAAATGGGGCAGATTCTCCTACCACCTTCATTAGTAATTTTTATCATCCGCCATGCTCCCAATCTAAGCCACGCTAGCCCCTGTCTAATGAGTTTAGTGCCCGTTTTGATGTATTGCTCCACACTCCACTTAGATTTTAACCCAGACTACTTCTAATGAAAGCATTCCGCGCATTGCGCAATTGTTTGTTGCCTGTCAGTATTACAGAAAAGAGAAAATTTTCTGATTTATTGTATTTGAAATTTTATGAATTTTCTTTAAGAATTTTTGTTTAGCTTCTGTACCAAGATGTACTTGTTCTGTAGCCAACAAATTAAGGATGTTTGAGGCTGCACATGAAGATTTTTTCACTCTGAATTTCAGTAAGCTTTAGAAATGTATTGCCAAGAACCGCAGAAATCGTTCACATTCTGATCCCAATATAGTATAAGCATGTTATCAGACTGGAACATGGCATCGAAGCAGTTGAAATCTGGCAACACAAAATTAAAAAATTGGAAATATGCCTTTGTGAACAAATTATCTAAATCATTGAATATTATTTCTGCTACTGTCTTCTTATCTTCTACGAGGGCGGATCGAAAAGTAACGCGCAATATTTTTTTTTACAAAAAAGTTATAGTTAAAACAACAAAAAATCACAAGTGAACTTACACCTTTTACCTACTTTTCGACATAGTCACGAAGTTTCTCAACATATTTCTCCCATCGTGATACCAGTTTCAACATGCCCTGTTCGTAGAAGTCTGTTTCCTTGGAGTATAGCAATCTGCGGACTGCTGATTTCACTTCCGCATCTGCCGCAAAGCGTTGGCCGGCCAGGAATTTCTTCATGGGACCAAACAGATGAAAGTCCGATGGTGCAAGATCCGCACTGTATGGTGGATGCTGGAGCACCTCCCAATCAAATTTGGTGATTTTCTGACGAACAGTAGCAGCAACATGAGGGCGAGCATTGTCGTGAAGAATTTTGACATCGTCAGCATTCATGTTGTGGCGTTTGTCACGAAGGGCACGACGCAACTTCGCCAAAGTTTTCATGTAGGCTGCAGCATTCACAATGGTCCCGCGTTCAGCAAAGTCCACCAATACACCACCATGCATATTCCAGAACACGTCATAAGCACTTTCCTAGCAGATTGATTTACTTTGAATTTCTGTTTACTGAGGAACCAGCATGTTTGCACTCCATACTTGCCTACTTGGTTTCGGGCGTGTAGTGGTACGCCCACGACTCATCACCAGTGACGATTCCTTTCAGAAAGTCATGCCCTTCTGCGGTGTACCGCGTTAGGTAATCCAAGCTCATCATCATTCGCTGGCCCTTGTGGTTGCCTGTCAGGTTCTTAGGCACCCAGCGAGCACTAAATTTACGAAATTTCAACGTGTCATGAACAATATCGAACACTGCACCATAGGAAATGTTGAACTATTGCGATAAGGTTCTCAGTTGCACACGCCGGTCGTTCAAAATTGCCGCCTCAATGCCTCTGACATTCTGTGGGATTGCAGCTGTTACCGGCCTCCCGGAGCGTGGCGAATCACTAAGGTTCACACGGCCCTCTAGGAAGAATGCACACCACCTGGAGACGTTGCTACGGTCCATACAATCATCCCCATACACGCCGCGCATGTCCCTGTGAGTATCACTCGGTTTATGCCCTTTGGCCCACAATTATTGCACCACACCTCTTTGCTCTTCACACATGGACGACAGTAACATGCGTGCCATCTTTTATGCGTAGTTCACGCTTCTCTCGCTAGAGCTGCACATGAAACAAAAATACCCTCTGTAGTTAAAACTTCAAACTATATCTGTGTGAAATTGCAACATTCAAGCTGCAATACCAAGGCAGAAAAAAATTATTGTGCGTTACTTTTCGATCCGCCCTCGTACCACCGCCTTTGAAAACAAGTTCCATAAAACAGGCCACTGCTTTAGAATTCTGTCAACACAATGAGAAAGAGACATTGTTCTGCTTGGATTTACAATTAAATTACTTCCCAATTACTCATGTTTTGTCATTCGCATCTATTGTTTCGTAATCGGGAATCTTTGTGTAATATTGGATAAAATTATTAATGTTAAACCTAGCAAAGAACAGTTTCCGAAATATAAGCATTATGAATGCAAAACAAACATATTCATTTTAATTTGTAGAAAGTACCTACGATTTCGAGGATTACTCTTAAAAAATTACCTACGTAAAAATTTAGAGTAGTTGTACCTATGCATAAAGGTACTCGTCCACGATGCCAGTTTTATGGCATGCCACTTTTCTTGCGAGGCACAAATGTGGCACGTTCTGTTTACACACAGCATGCAAAGTTGCACGACTTCGAGTTGCGCCACTATAAAAGTGGCATGTCCACAGAAATGTTGCACCGAGCGTTTACACGATGCTATATTTGTGGCGGTAATTTTTCTGCATGCCACTTTCTAGTCAGCTGTTTGCTTGGTATGGCGAATATGTCGTCTGGTAATGAAGTTTTTATCTGTAGCATGCCTGTCTCTTATTTTACTTCCTCGACGTAGAGAAAAACGTAAAAGGACGGCCAGAAAGTGTTGGGTAACAGGTGGATTTTAAGTCGCGAATATTGTGGGGTTGTAAACAACTTGCTGCAAGAGCTCTACGACGGAGATCAAAATTTAGAATTTCCTACGCATGTCAGCGGTTGATTTTAATTATCTACTTAGAAGAATAGCACCTGTAATACAAAAGCAAGATACAATAATGAGAAGGTCAATATCAGCAACAGAACGTCTTGTGTTGACACTGAGATTTCTAGTCACAGGTAATTCGGCTTAAAATAATGGAGCGGCAACATTACCGAGTTTAATATATAACACGTTCGGCTGTCATCTATATAATAAATGTGATTTTTTTAGGCAGCAGCTATCAGTCAAAGATGTATTTATTTCTTATTCTTGGCACAACGGGAACTAATACTCATTTACTGCATCATTATTGGTGCTGGTGTGGTAAAACATAAACTGCAGTGCATCGTAAAATTCCCATTTTGTTTTATACTTGTCTTTTGCACCACTTCCAGATTTCCCTGCCTTCATTTTGTTCCTTTCGTTGGTGAACTGGGTTCTCAACCTGTGGATTTTTACTTTAATTTCCTCTGCTTACATGTAGAACTCTATTTCTGTATCATGTAGCGCATTTTGTCGCTTTTGTTTATTTCTGTAATCCGTAGTGTCTACTCTCCACAAGCAATCTGTGGTCTCAATCAGTTCAATAAACTTTTTTGCCATTTCCCTCGTCCATTTATTGTTAATGACATTATTAGCTATGAAGAAATAAATTGTCACCGTACTACAATAAATTGTTCGTATTGTTAAGGAAATAAAATGCACGTATCTGTCTTAATTCTGTATTTAGTGTAACACAAATTATAATCCTTGTACCTACCTCTCAAACAGCTATTTACTATCACAGCAGACGACATAACAAAGTTGCACGGATAGTTTTCTAAACTGGTCAAGTCACTTTCAGATGGCGCAACTTTCTTTTTTTCGCTGCGTACACGAAGCAACTTCCTAAGTTGCACGCCACTTAGAAGTTGCGCTGAACTTGAGTTGCGCGTGCAGTTTTCCTACTTGCTTGGCAGTATACACGATGCAACTCCTCTTTTGTTGCGCAGTTCGAAGTTGCAAGCCATTTAAGTTGCATCATGGACCTTAAGGAACATTCCCTACATGTGGCAGCACTGACTGATACACGTTAACACCTAACCATTACATGCGCGTGCTGTACTGAACGAGACGAGTAGGCATCTCATCACCTAGCGGCAGTGACTAATACTGTACAAGAAATTGTTTTGTTTATATCTGACACGCCACAAACAGATTTCACAATCGGAGACTTGAGACTTGTTGACGTATGTAGCACAATAAAAACGCTTCTAAAAATCCTTGATTTTGTTACCGCCTTTCTTTTCTACAGTATTTTGCACATTGTTTTTCCGCTCCAGTATATTTTATCTATTATTGATAAAGTGCTTTCACCAGACAGAACGGCACCATAGGGCTAAAAAATCCGATGTGTTACACTCCATCACTTTCTCCCACTAAAGCGTAATTTTCCATCTATTCATATTAATCGAGATAAACGTCTGCATAAATAGTTTCAATCATTACACATTTCGTTGTAGGTACAAATGGGAACAGCATGCTGAAGCGATAGTGAAGTGCCTATAAGCGAGTCTCTTCCACTCTCTTTTATTGATCACGAAATACAAAAAATGTCAACTTGGCACTTCAAAAAGGTATTTGAAAATTCAAGCTATTAACAATGAATGCCTCGGAAATGGTTAATGCCACTATAAATTTTACAGTACAGTAAGTTCTTATCTATGTTACGAATATATAGTTTACTAGTTATACAAAATTACACATAATTGATTCAGAAAGTAGAGAACTTGTTCTGCAAATATCTTTAATATATGGTATGGATATGGTATCCATCGTTAATAAATGGATTAGAGTCATTATTTAGAAAATAAACAATTTCGAAAAATGTTCCATGAAAAGGGTAGTTGGGGGTGACCCCAACTTACTATACGTAGTAGAGAAAGTACTTCATATTGCTACATTTGAAGACACTGGAAAAGATTTCGTAGGATATCATCGTATTAATAAAAGAGTAATTTAGGAACAAGCTTGGAGAATTCTATGGATTATTTATAGCTTGGATATAAATAATTTAAGTGACGATATCTGATCGTTATATATCCATTTCGAAAAGATGGATCTTCCGAAATTAGCAATGCTTTAGAGGTTATGGTCGTACGAATTCTTGATTTATCTATACTGGATTTCCATTAATTTCTTTCCATAAGCTTACATCCTCGTAAGTGTTCGTGGCAATAAACTTTCACAGCAGAGCTAAATCATCGTTTATATTGAAACGAATTCTTTCTTGATTCTTTTGAGCCACGACTTTTACTGCAAACCTTTATGCTAAATCACTCAAACTTTCGTGTTACTTATTGTAGGATGTAATTACCGGAGGAAGGACACCTCGCCTCTGCGACACCAACTAGATATATTGTGGCCGCACCTCCCGGGAGGCAGGGATGAAGTGAACAAGCCACAGGAGGTCGTAGGTCCGTAGACAGACAGGAGACGCACTGAAGCCCCTATCATTTCCAGTTCGAAACACCCGCATTCGGCCATTAGACGCGGAGTCCCGCGAGAGGTCGACGAAGCCGCCCTTGCAGCCAGGCCAACGCGCCCATCTTTCCAAAGTGCAGCAACCATACCATCTGGCCTCACTAGACGCACTACGGAACCCGGAGACACTGCCGGAAAGATGAAAGGGAGAAAGATGAAATGACAGGAAATGAGGAATCGTGGTAGAATACACCACCCAGCGTCGCCTAGGCGACCAGAGGGAAACAACGAAAAAACCCCAGGGCGGCCACGGGAATGGAATCCGGGACCTCCCGAATGCGGGCCACAGACGTTAACGCCTGAGGCATCCCGCTCTGTTACTTATTGTAGCTCTTGGAAACTGGCGCATCGGTCACGTGGTTTTAGCACTTACGGTAACTCAAAGTAGGCTGTGCAAAACTCTCTGTAACCCTTGACAACGCTAGATCACTCTTTAACTGAAATGTTTACTACGATTTCTTCAGAAGCATATACGACCTTTGGCTATTTTTGGAGCTGTTAACATCGACGGAAAATGTTGATTGGTGGAAACCAACAAAGAATCTAAGGAAAGGTGCTCCACACCTCGTTTTCTTAGCTGCTGTTTTGATGTAAACAATGCCTAATTAAGTACCCGCTGAATGACCGAGCGAGATGGCTCAGGCGGTTGCGTTTGTGGCCCGCACTCGGGAGGTCCCAAGATCGATTTACGGCGATCGCTCACTCTGGCCCATGGGTTTTTCGTGGTTTCCCCGGGTCGCCAGGCGAATGCTGGGGTGGTTCATCTTCTACCAGGACTCTCCTTCCTCTCATTTCTTGTACCCACCATCTTCCTTGTCATCTCCTTTAGGGTTGTAGGATCAGGTGACGGTGTTCGGCTGGGCGGTGGCTGGCACTCTGTAAAGGCTTCTTCCCTGTGTACCTGCGGTACCGCTCACTTAGATCTCTCCTCAGTGTGGGGCCCCTGGAGGTTGGTGACTTGTGGGCAGGGACCGTGCGGCATAGGATGCATTCTATCTGGAAACGTTAGGGATCCGTCCATGCTTGCACCCGTCGACATCCGGATCTGGTCGCCCTTCGGGGTCTCTCCCCTCATCCCTCTCTCCCAGGGGCACGTTGGAAGCACTGACCTGCGTGCAGTGCTCTGTTCCGGTTCCGGGGGCCCCTACTTGATACATACCTTTATCTTTACTCGCTGAATGCTATTTCAGTAATAGAAATCCACATCTAACTTAAACACTGTTTAGTTAAGGCAATTCTAAAGCTTACAACATATTATCATTTCTGTACTCAACCCAATAAGTTAGTCGTCTTCCGTGGTCTAGTGCTTACCTTTGGTTTCCGAGGTCGCTGGTTCAAATCCAACAAAGGGCGTAAAATCCTTAACATGGCTTCGTTCGAAAGGATGTTTACTTGCACGTAAAACAATCTCATGCCTTGAAAGAGAAGGTCTCGGCAAAATTATCGGCTGTTTTACGCCCGCCGTGTCCTGCTTCTCTCCCGTGGCGTTATGGGCAGTGGGCCAATGTCCTGCCACCATTGGTGCCTAGTGGTAGAATCAGTGGCTAGAACTACCCCTAAGGGTTTCCCCTGCCACGGCTTTATAGGAAGCTAACTAATGCAATGAGTTAGACATTAAAGACTCATCTACAGAACCAACAGCGTTTTACAAATCAATAAACACTTTCCTTAATACGCTCAAAAAGCAAGAACAGTCTTCCAATCATGGTTTAAGAATGAACTCGGGCCGCCTCTCATGTAAAATCCTTCATTATACTCCAGGAAGCGAAGTCTCGTGAAACATTTTACACGATTCAGAGATGCCCTTAAATGCTATGGAGAGAGCCATTACATGTATTATAATCAGAACAGGCTTTACTGGTCCAATCCCAAAGGCTGCTGTTGATGATATGGTGTTTGTGATTATGATGACACCTTGCAATACTTTTGTGCCAAATTTGGAGTGTCCAATGGGATGCCTTAATAGCTAAATCATGTTAAACGCTTTCAACCGCGCCGGTGCTTATATAATGTGTGTATACTCATAAGACATTCATCCTAATCATATATTTCGAACTCCTCTCCCCTTACAGAACTTAAAATTTTCTTCTTCTATCGCCCGGTGTAGAGAGCTGAGAGAGAATTCGTCATTCCTTTCTCTTCAAGGATGAGTCTAATCTTCATCGCGCGCTACACTTCGCCTCATCAAAACAGTATTCTTTTACCGAGTCATGTCCCTCGATCTCTTTGCAGTTTCTCCTGGTCATGATTGCCACTCTTGTTTAAGCAATCCATCACTATTCATTTTGTTCAAATATCCAAATCATCACAGTTTGACTAATATTACAATATTTTGCGGAGGCTGAACCTTCAGGGTGCTCCTGATTGTTAAATTCATACCATTATCACGACTGTTTTTCTTGCAACATTCATTTATGTTATTTCTGTTGCTTGTGTTCTCTCACTCGCAAAGGTTCATATTCTTTTTGTTAACTTTGTAAAGTGCCTTAGAAAACTACACCAACAATAAAATGTGTTTGTTTACAGTTGTCTCTCCTGTATGGCGCAAGATTCGTGTTGGGACTGGCCTGTGGAGCAGCTACAGTAGTGACACCGTTGTATAATGAGGAGATTGCAGAGACTCGAGTGCGAGGAGCGCTGGGAGTCAACCTGGACATCATGTTCAATGTTGGAATTCTCTACATCTACATCCTAGGAGCTCTGGTACCATACTTCTGGCTGGCGGTGGCGGCCCTCTTCGTTCCTGTGGCCTCAGCCCTCAGTTTCTTCTGGATGCCCGAGTCCCCAGTGTTTCTGCTCTCTAAAGGACACGCCGCCAGTGCCGAGAAGTCCTTGCGGTGGCTACGTGGTGCTAACCACGGCTCCAACAGAGAGATCCAGCTGGAGCTAGGAGACATGAAGAAGTACCTTACTGTGTCTCAGACCATCAAGGAAGAACCTCAGCGTCCCCCTAACCACAGAACCTGCCGTTACATCAAGGACTGCCTCGGCAGCTTCACCCTCTCCTCCCCAACCGTCAAAGCCGTCAACATCATCTGCGGCCTGATGATCTTCCAAACCTTCTCCGGCATCGACGTAGTGATATACTACACCGTTGATATTTTCAACGATGCCGGCACCAGCTTATCGCCGTTCGTGTGCACCATCATCGTCGGGGTGGTGCAGCTGGTAGCCACGTACATTCCATCGATGATCGTGGATCGTGCGGGCAGACGAATCCTGCTCTTAGTGTCGTCGTTGGGTATGGCTGTGAGTTTGTTTGTGCTCGCGTTACACTTCTATGCTCTGCGTGATAAACTAGAGGCGATGCCGTGTCTCGGGTGGATTCCTCTAGTGGCCGTCAACGCCTTCATGGTGGCGTTCTCGGTAGGGTTCGGCCCTCTTCCCTGGCTCATGATGGCCGAACTGCTCACTACAGACGCTAAGGTCTGGGTGAGTTCTCTGAGCGTCTGTCTCAACTGGAGTCTCACGTTCGCCGTCACCAAACTGTTTCCTATAGTGAACCGCGACTTGGGGCCCGCCGTATCCTATGGTGGGTTCTGTGCTATCTGTCTGCTAGGTGCCATGTTTGTGGCTTGGTTTGTGCCAGAGACGCAGGGGAAATCCCGAGAAGACATTCAACTCGAACTTGTAGGAAAATGATGTATGTAACTGTTCTAAAATTTTTATATTTTTTATAAATTATAATATTATCCGAAGCAGTGTTTTGAATACAAACATCCTTCCCATCACCTGCACGCTTCCTGAGATTCTATACACGTCATTGGAATGTGAAACAGGTGGTAAGTAATTTAAATCATAACATTACAAAACAGAAGTGCTAGTGTAGATGGAGTTAATTTCCTAAAGCACAACCTGATTCCTGGTTTTCTACTTTCTCTACCACGTGCCTAGTAATAGAATTCTTTCATCCAAAAATTCTGTAACGAGATTTCACCGGAAATACATGTTTTCGACCCCCCCAGAATAAAAAAAAACTGTGTGTGAACAGCAAAACTCAAAAATCAAAATTCGAATAAATATCAAACTTGGCATTTAAGTTTAATACCTTCCAAGGATGCCACACGGAGATTTTTAAGAAAATCCCCGCATTCCAAACTACCCTTCATATGGAACATTTTCCGAATGTTTTTATTTTCTAAAAATGGCTTTTAACGAGATTGATTAATATACCATATATTAAAAATATTTGCATGACAAATAAAATGTATATTTTATATTTTCTGGGAATAGGCTTTGAAGCCTCTTCATTCGGAAGGAATTTTGTATAATCTTGTATAACTGGTAAACGTTAAGCGATAGACAAAAACGTACTACTCAAAAGATGTATATCCTTTAAAACACACGATTTATTACAAATAAGTTTTTTGTCACATAAGCCATTTCTGAGATATCCGTTATTAATGGATCGAATTGTTCATTTCTGGTCTTTCTCTTAAAGTCCTGTCAACATTCAGTTAATTCTCACGATGTCATGGAAACAGTATGGAATGTTAAGGCCACCATATAGCGTCCAGTTCTTAAACATTTGACTGTCTCTGTTCTCTTGGTATCTATAACGAAATATGTAATGTAACTGTTTCTGCAAACGTTTATTTGGATTAACACGTATTAGATAAACAAAATACGCCTTAGTAAGAATAGTTTGTACATCCACTAATAAAGATAGAGGGTAAAGAAAGGCATGTGAATGTATCACATCAATTTTTTAAAGAACAGTTAGCGCCAAGCTTGTAGTTCAGACAAGCTCATGCTTTTCGTCCATAACTTAACAGAAGAAGTCGACAACTACTATAGGGTCAAATATATCCCTGTCTCCAGAAGAATAAAATGTTCCGAAACAGAAGATCATATCATCATTTTGGAGAGCATTTAATACAGCCAACTTCAGAGAGAGAGAGAGAGAGAGGGGGGTATATTTATGCCCATCACGTACTAGCCACTGCTAATACCGGCATAATTTAAAGAAAAGTTCCCCAAAACATGAAATGAGTATGATTTTTACATTCTCTACCACATACCTAGTGTGTAGAGAAGGTATTTTATTCCACCCAAAAATTCATACCGAGATTTCACCGGAAATAACGTTTTGAGGACCCCTGAATAAAAAAAAGCATTTTAGAAGAAAAAGGTCAGCTGTGCCTATTTATTTTTTAATTTATGCAACGTACTAAGCGACATATGTGACTTATGCCTTTCTTGAATGCCTTCTAATGGCTGATTTGCATAACACTTTATAGCGGAGGGATACATAACTCAGTGCATAAATGTTTTATAGGATAGAATGCAATCGTTATGTATGTCGATGCAAAAAACCATCCCACCCTGACACTGGGAGCTGCAGTACCACATTTAGCCAATTTTTACAAACTTTTATTCTTTAGCATACATCCATGCACCCTTTGTCAAAAAATGCTACGTAAGTATTAGGTAGATAATTTCTCTTATTTCACAAGCTATGGCGTATTTCAGATCATACAGTAACTGTAATAACTGATGCAGTTTATTTGTTTGAATTAAAACTACCAAACCGAGCTCAAAGCACTGTATGACGTTGCAAAAAGCGTGTAAAGATTCGAGGTGGGGTCTAGTTCTGCGATTACTAATTCGTATAGGAACCTCAACTCGCAAGCTAGCATTGGCCCAATGGTATTATCATGGTTGCTTTAACACTGTGCTACTTTAATTCGGGTTCAAATCCTTCGGTTTATGTTCAAACTTTTTATTACCTTTTGTTTTATTTCTTTGGGCCTATAATTTGATATGATATAAATGACATTTTAATAACATTATAAGTGTGTACAAAATAGAATTAATGCCATGTTTTCCACTGGCAGTTCGATAATTTGTACTTTGTTGTAGGTGTTTTACTGTGGTCATTATTAGCTTGACCCATTCAACCAAGTTTAAAACACTTCCCACATGCAAAGTGGCTTTAGCTATTTGCACCTGCGTCAATGCTTGGCGTGAATAATAAGTTTCTCTCCATTGTCTACTCAGTATCTGAAACCTTTCTACGAGACAAGGCTGCTGTCATAATGTATACAAACGACGAGTATGTTGGCATCTGTTAATCTATGGAGAAACAAGGTGTAATGCACTGTCAGCAAAGCGCCTGTATGAAGAACGGTTTCCAGAAAGGAGGACACCTACTGCAGACACTTCGAAGGGTTGAAAGACGTATTCTTGAAACAGTATCATTTGGAAGAGCACCGCCTGCTCGTGATGCTCCAGTAACCTCTGGAGGCAATGAAGAAACCGTGCGAAATGCAATAGAAAACAATCCAAATACCAGTTCAAGAGCCATAGCAGAAGATCTGTACATAAGTCAGTCCTCAGTGATGCGCATATTGGATCGTAATAAATATCACCCGTACCATCTACAACTACACCAGGCTCTCCACGGACGTGTTGGATTTATTGGTATCTTACAACCATTTGGTGATGCTGTGAAGTTGTTTTGTAAAGAGTATATGAATGCTTTAGTATCAAATTATTTATTATATTATGTATGTCCAGTATTTACTTTATTTTTATCTTTGATTTTATGGATATTGATTCCACCCGTACCATCTACAACTACACCAGGCTCTCCACGGACGTGACTTCCAAACGCGAGTGATACATGCACAATGGCTACAGCAGCGAGCGCAAATGGATGCAGAGTTTTTAGGAAGTGTTCTCTTCACTAATGAAGCCACATTCCACGATAACGGAACTGTTAAACGCCATAATATGCACTACTGGAGCATAGGCAATCCTTACTGAATGAGAGAAGCTGCATTCCAGGTACAGTGGAGCATCAATGTCTGGTGGGGAATATTAGGAGACAGGCTAATTGAACCGTACTTTTTTGAAGGCAACCACCCACAGGACCACGATACCTTGCATTTCTGCAAGAATTGTCATTGCTCCTAGATGTGTCACTAGCGAAACGGACAGGAATGTGGTTCCGGCAGGATGGAGCTCCACCACACTGGTCACTGATTGTAAGGAATCACTTACATAGAACATATCCGCAAAAATGGATTGGCCGAGGGGCCCATCGCATGGCCAAATAGATCACCTGATCTTACCCCATTGGATTTCTTTCTGTGGAATGATTTAAAGAAACGGGTCTATGCTCAAGAGCCGCAAAGCCCAAATCATCTACGGGAAGTCATACGTGAAGAGTGCAGACAGATTACATCGCGCATGTTACAGCATACAAGAAGGTCTCTCTGGCAACGTACACATATGTGCATTGATGAAGGGGGTCGTCATTTTGAACATTTACTTCCTTGATGAAATCCACGCTCTTTAATAATTTATTATTCTGTTTACCCGTGAACTTAGCACATTTACAACTCTTTTGCCAATAGCAGAGGTGAAACATAGGGTTTAAACATGAAACCAAAACTGTTAGATTTAATATCGTCGATATGTGCCCAACGTAACACGGTTTACAACACCAGATACGGTACAGATTATTGGGGTAAACATGATACACAATTATCTGATTGTAATTCTTATATCTTTTGCTCGCAGGAGAGCCAGTAGCAAAAATAAATAAATTAGTACACTAAAATAAACACAAGGAGAGAGAGAAACCAAAACAATTTTATGTTTGCATCACATTAGAACCTAACCTTTGCTTCATCACATTTCGGCAGCTAAACCACTCGGCCAGAACCCACTGAGTCGATCCCGTTCTTCGGGAAAACATTCCTCTATCTCCTTGCAAGCATTATAGCCATGAAACGCCGTCTTTTTTTAAGGCTTTCTCAGCTCTTTGGTTCTCATTCAGGCCTTTAATTATTAATGACGATTGTGTATAGTACCAAATAGAAGGGCAGAGCTACAATAACAGTTTGTTTGCTAAAAGGGTTAATGTTTTCACATTAGTTTATAAACTGCGGGTTGCATAGATACGAATACCTAGGGGCAGCTGACTCACCTGATATGTGTGTATATATATGTACAGTATTTAGTATACCCTTGTTGCATACCCATTAAGAGTCCAATAACTTTCAAGTCTCCACATATATGCCGTTTGTATGAAGTATATTTAATGCACTTAGTATTGCATTCATAACCTCAAAAGTTTCCTCCGTATGAATGCGATAGGAACAGATGGGAAAATATTGCCAATATGGATAAGCACTGTCTTTAGACTTAGTTTGGAGGAATCAATAAATAAGCGCCAGTCTTCTGGGTAATGTTAATGTCCCAAAGCCTGAAATAAATCATTCACATCGTTGCAAAAAATCATTCCTTAATTCTGAGAAAAATATTCAATAAAATGAGTTTATAAAGGAAGTTATTTTAATATGGATATCTAAAAGATTCCGTTCTTGTAGTCTAGAGCCCAACAATTCTGCTTGACGTTTGGAAAGGTTTAAGTTCCTCACAAGATCATTGAGGGCGTTTTATGAGAACACCTGGTGGTTACAGGGTAAAGATGATGTAGATGGTTGAAACTCCGGATCTCGAGTAGAGATCCAAGATGAGACGTTGAGTGTCTCTTCTTCTGAAACGGTGTACTGCTGTGGAGGGTTAGGTACAGGAAGACATTCATTGTGAGGAACTGGTCGGATAGCTGAAGGTAAATTAGGGCACTGGATCTGCCTTTTATACCTACCAAACAGAAGTAACAATCTGTAACATGGTCCCGAGATTCTCGCCAAACTATGGGTACACCAAATTTCATTGCATTACGTTTACCTTGTAGCCAATTTCTAGAGCATGAATTGCAGCATATCTGAGGTGAAAATGACATCTTGGTCTCCCACACGACATCCAGAATACAGTTAATTTACTTTTCGAACTAGAAGTGGCTCTTGAAGGTTAGTTCTCTGCAAATATAAAAAAAGAATAGTTAGGGTGAATTTTACATATTATAGTATAATGTGTAAAATTCATATATATTAGCGTCCCATTCTATATTGGGCGTGAAAGACCGGTAATTTTGCTCAGAGGACTCTTTATCAGGCTTGAGGTTCTTTTACGTGCCGTCACTCCACGACACGGAACCACCGACTTTAGTTCCCTTCCGAAGGAAGTCATGCTAAGGATTTTTACGTCCCAAGAAATCTATCGCCCTCCGCCGGGTTTGAACCCGCAACCTCGGAAACTAGAGGCTAATTTCGTGTTGCACAGTATCGTTGACAAAGGCACAGATGCTTTTGCGAGCTTTTGTAGTCTTTACATAAAATTAAATAATGAATCTTGTGAAAGGAGGTGGAATTTTGAATTCTAATTTTCGCCTTGTGTCAAAAGTGTGTGCCAAGTTTGGACGAAATCGGTGCTAAGGTGTGGAAGACTATTAGGAACATACACACACTGCCTTTTACATAATCAAAATAATTAACAGCTGGTTTTGAGAAAAAAAATGAAACATTTTCCATTTGAAGAGTTGGGGCCTACGGTTTCCGCTGTTTGAGGTGATGGAAATTCTGCAACACGTTGCTGGAAATAAGAAAAAGACAGGGAGACAAGAAAGAGAAAGATGAATATCTGCAGTTAAGCCAAAAACGCGTGCGAAACTGCGGGTACTGCTAGTTACTAAATGCACAGATGAAACATACACTATGTGATCAAACGTATCCGGACACCCCCACAAACATACTTTTTCATCTTAGGTGCATTGTGCTGCCACCAACTGCCTGGTACTCATTATCCACGACCTCAGTAGTCATTAGTCATCGTGAAACAGCAGAATGGGAGGCTTCGTGGAACTTACGGATTTCGAATGTGGTCAGGTGATTGGGTGTCACTTGTGTTAGAAGTCTGTACGCGAGATTTCCCCACTCCTAAACATCCCTAGGTCCACTGTTTCTAATGTGATAGTGAAGTGGAAACGTGAAGGGACATGTACAGCACAAAAGCGTACAGGCCGACCTCGTCTGTTGACTGACAGAGACCGCCGACATTTGAACAGGGTCGTAAAGAGTAATAGGCAGACACATATCCAGACCATCACACAGGAACTCCAAACTGCATCAGGATCCACTCCAAGTACTATGACAGGCGTGAGGTGAGAAACCTTGGATTCCATGGTCGAGCGGCTGCTCATAAGCCACACATCACGCAGGAAAATGTCAAACGACGCCTCGTTTGGTGTAAGGAGCGTCAACATTACACGATTGAACAGTGACAAAACGTTGTGTGGAGTGACGAATCACGGTACACAATGTGGCAGGGTGTGGGTATGGCGAATGCCCGGTGAACGTCATCTGCCAGCGTGTGTAGTGCCAGCAGTGAAATTCGGAGGTAGTGGTGTTATGTTGTGCTCGTGTTTTTCCTGGAGGCTTTTGAACCCCTTGTTGTTTTGCGTGGCACGATCACAGCGCAGACCTACATTGATATTTTAAGCGCCTTCTTGCTTCCCACTCTTGAAGAGCAATTTGGGGATGGCGGTTGCATCTTTCAACACCATCGAGCACCTGTTCATACTGCACGGACTGTGGCGGAGTGGTTACACGACAATAACATCCCTGTAATGGACTGGCCTGTACAGAGTCCTGACTTGAATCCTATAGAACAACTTTGGGATGTTTTGGAACGCCGACTTCGTGCCAGGTCTCACCGACCTACATCGATATCTCTCCTCAATTCCGCACTCCGTGAAGAATGGGCTGCCATTCCCCAAGAAACCTTCCAGCACCTGATTGAAAGTATGCCTGCGAGAGTGAACGCTGTCATCAAGGCTAAAGATGGGCCAACACCATATGGACTTTCAGCATTACCGATGGGGGGCGCCACGAAACTGTACGTCATTTTCAGCCAGCTGTCCGGATACTTTTGATCACGTAGTGTATTTCCAGTTTAGGGTCCTCGGTACTTATCACATTATTCCTTGAATATAATTCTGTACAATTAGAGATCAATCATGTATTAAATTATAAAGCCATAAATGCAAAACTATACTTTATACCCACCAAGTAAAGACTCATTAAATTTCTGCATCCATCTTCAAGAAACGTATACTGGAAGTATGAAAGAAATTTTATAAAGATTGCATCATGAGAAATATTTTAAAGCGGCAAAAAGGTAAGAAAGCAAAAACACAAGAAAATAAGGTTTTAAATTTCACGCTATTTTCAACTATGTACGTCTATTTGAACGGCGTTTGTGTGTTTAAACGACCAGAAGGGGTAAATCCGCAGTTGGATCCACATTTTACAATGTTTCGGGGGGTTTTTTGTATCGAAAATTCAAAAGAAATTCTCGAAATTTGGTGAAAAATATAGTATGGAGTACCCTTATAGCATCGAAATATATGTCAAAATAACCCCATTACATCCCGTCCCGTCTTGCTCCTACGGACAACACTTGAGTACTGTTACAACCAAAATAACGGATGTCCCATAAGCTAATTGGTACTAGCAGAATGTAGACACTCGATTGACGCACATAGTAGTTACCTGACTTGACTAGAGCAATAATTCCCATAATTCGGTTGGGATTTGGGGTTATGGGATTATGTTGTGATGTGTATGCTGTTGTTAGGGCTTGTTTTTCGATTGTTGTTTGCGAAACAAGAAATAGAAAACTATTTATCACAATTCTCATAGCTCGTGTTATCTTATTTACTGGTCGCCTCTTGTTTTATTATTTTAAATTTGGGTTCATTGTCCTCCGGCTAGCTATTATAACTCAGTCGAGCAAGTATCTCTAAGCAGGGCGTGTAAACGGAAAGGAGCTGTTGCTAAAAGATAACACTGATAAAAAAAATTGGTTTCTACACTTTTATTGCCGTCACACTTAATTAATAATTCACATATTTAATCTTTATACATGCCTGACTGAAACTGTGATATTTCTGAATGTAACTACAGTCGTTATAGTTGCCGCGCACCAATTACTTCGCGTACTTTGCATTTGTGTAACTAACTCTGCGACGTGCACCTCGTGAGAGATTCTTCAGAACTGTGCGAAACTTGCTTATGACTCGAGAATATATACTCCTTCACCTCAAATTGCCTAAACATTATAATAGAGCTGCTATTGGTTCCCAAATGGCGCCCACTTTAGCGTCTGCTTTGGTTAGCCAATCACTACTACTAACATATACTCTAGGGAAGATATTCCCTCCATTTCTAAAAAAGGCACGCTACCCTGACGTCATTTGTTTATCTCTTCTTAGTGATAAACAACTCACCCCCTCGGTTTATTGTTAATCACTTCTATTGTCAGTTTCAGTGAGGCCGTGTAAACTTATTTCCTAACAATGCTTACGGCTAACAAACCTCTAAAATCCTGTAATACATAATATTAATTTACACTACAATCACTTTGGCATTCACAGGATGTTATGATATAAAATATTGCCTCAGATTGTTCTTTGCGAAACACGAAATAGAAAACTATATACAGGGCAACGTGTTTTTGTACTGCAAATGTGCTGGTA
This sequence comes from Deroplatys truncata, assembly GCA_030765065.1. Classification (NCBI taxonomy): domain Eukaryota; kingdom Metazoa; phylum Arthropoda; class Insecta; order Mantodea; family Mantidae; genus Deroplatys; species Deroplatys truncata. Next base: position 56,897,015 of record CM060977.1, read on the forward strand.
ACAGCATCATAATCACAGTGATGTTATTTGCGGAACGCTTTCCAAACATTGCATCCCCATCTGGAGAAGGCATTCGTAAACTGAATGAGATTTAAAAACAGTAGATATATGCCGTAACTTCCTCCATCAGGAAGTGTACTCCGTGAAGATTCGTGATGTGAAGTAATTGAACTCATTCACTCTGAGTTTCATCACCTACACTCGCTGAAAACTGCGGACATAATAACATTTGCATTTCAGTGCTTCGAAGATGCCATATTTGCTTAGAAAAGGATGGGATTAACTTTGAGCATCTCTCTCTCTCTCTCTCTCTCTCTCTCTATCTCTCTCTTTACTTTCTCTACTGCGTATAGTAAGTAGGGGAAGTATTGTATTCCACCCAAAAATTCCATACCGAGATTTCACCGGAAATATATGTTTTGAGACCCCCTGAATCCAAAAAAAGCTTTTTTGAAAACATGTCCGTGTGTGTGTCTGTGAACAGTATAACTCAGAAACGAACAGTCGGATAAACACCAAACTTGGTATTTAGGTTCAGTATCTTCCAGAGATGCGACACGAAGGTTTTCAAGAAAATTCCCCCATCCCAGATTACCCTTTACATGGAATATTTTTCGAAAATTTTAATTTTCTCAAAAATGGCTCTAACGATTTTGAGTAAAATATCATACGTTTAAGATATTTTCATGACAAGTAAAATGTATATCTCGAATTTTCTGGGAATGTCTCCAAAAGTATTCTTCGTTGTGAACGTCTTTTGCATAACTGGTAAACCATAAGAGATAGACAAAATTTTACTACACAAAAAATGTAGATCGCGTTAATGTACACAATCTGTCTCATACATTTTTTGTTGAGTGAACCACTTTCGAGATATTGCTTGTTATTCCCTTAAATTTTCCAATACTTATACTTTTTCTCAAATTCGTTATTCATTTTTACTTTCTCTACTACGTATAGTAAGTAGGGGAAGTATTGTATTCCACCCAAAAATTCGATACAGAGATTTCACCGGAAATACATGTTTTGAGATCCCCTAAATCCAAAAAAAGCATTTTTGGAAACATGTCCGTGTGTGTGTCTGTCTGTGACAGCATAACTCAGAACGAACAGTCGGATAAACACCAAACTTGGTATTTAGGTTCAGTATCTTCCAAGGATGCGACACGAAGGTTTTCAAGAAAATCCCCCCACCCCAGATTACCCTTTACATGGAAGATTTTTCGAAAATTTTAATTTTCTCAAAAATGGCTCTAACGATTTTGAGTAAAATATCATACGTTTAAGATATTTTCATGACAAGTAAAATGTATATCTCGAATTTTCTGGGAATGTCTCCAAAAGTATTCTTCGTTGTGAACGTCTTTTGCATAACTGGTAAACCATAAGAGATAGACAAAATTTTACTACACAAAAAATGTAGATCGCGTTAATGTACACAATCTGTCTCATACATTTTTTGTTGAGTGAACCACTTTCGAGATATTGCTTGTTATTCCCTTAAATTTTCCAATACTTATACTTTTTCTCAAATTCGTTATTCATTTTTACTTTCTCTACTACGTATAGTAAGTAGGGGAAGTATTGTATTCCACCCAAAAATTCGATACAGAGATTTCACCGGAAATACATGTTTTGAGATCCCCTAAATCCAAAAAAAGCATTTTTGGAAACATGTCCGTGTGTGTGTCTGTCTGTGACAGCATAACTCAGAACGAACAGTCGGATAAACACCAAACTTGGTATTTAGGTTCAGTATTTTCCAAGGATGCGACACGAAGGTTTTCAAGAAAATCCCCCCACCCCAGATTACCCTTTACATGGAAGATTTTTCGAAAATTTTAATTTTCTCAAAAATGGCTCTAACGATTTTGAGTAAAATATCATACGTTTAAGATATTTTCATGACAAGTAAAATGTATATCTCGAATTTTCTGGGAATGTCTCCAAAAGTATTCTTCGTTGTGAACGTCTTTTGCATAACTGGTAAACCATAAGAGATAGACAAAATTTTACTACACAAAAAATGTAGATCGCGTTAATGTACACAATCTGTCTCATACATTTTTTGTTGAGTGAACCACTTTCGAGATATTGCTTGTTATTCCCTTAAATTTTCCAATACTTATACTTTTTCTCAAATTCGTTATTCATTTTTACTTTCTCTACTACGTATAGTAAGTAGGGGAAGTATTGTATTCCACCCAAAAATTCGATACAGAGATTTCACCGGAAATACATGTTTTGAGATCCCCTAAATCCAAAAAAAGCATTTTTGGAAACATGTCCGTGTGTGTGTCTGTCTGTGACAGCATAACTCAGAACGAACAGTCGGATAAACACCAAACTTGGTATTTAGGTTCAGTATTTTCCAAGGATGCGACACGAAGGTTTTCAAGAAAATCCCCCCACCCCAGATTACCCTTTACATGGAAGATTTTTCGAAAATTTTAATTTTATCAAAAATGGCTCTAAAGAGTTTGATTAAAATATCATATGTTTAAGATATTTTCATGGCAAATAAAATCTATATCTTGAATTTTCTGGGAATGTCTCCAAAAGTATTCTTCATTGTGAACGACTTTTGCATAACTGGTAAACCATAAGAGATAGACAAAATTTTACTGCACAAAAGATGTAGATCGCGTTAAAATACACAATTTATGTCATATAGATTTTTTTTGTTGAGTGAACCATTTTCGAGATATTGCTTGTTATTCCCTTAAATGTTTCAATACTTATTTTCTCAAATGGGAATTCATTATTCATTTTTTGTCTTGGATATGCAAACAGCATTAATCTGTGGGAAAGGGAATGGTGCTGCACCTAGCAACCAGCTATTAAGAGATATGTATGTGCTTAAAGGCTACTGTATATCTATATTGCCCTTGTAAATATATATTCCCCTTACATCTACAAGAACATTAGCAATAAGATAGACTCTGCAAATGTTTATCTCGATTAACATGAAGTAGATGGAGAATAAGCGTTTCTATAAATAGTTTGTACAAGAGTAGAGAAAGTCATGTGAGTGTAACACATCAGATTTTTTTACTTTCTCTACTACGTATAGTAAGTAGGGGAAGTATTGTATTCCACCCAAAAATTCCATACCGAGATTTCACCGGAAATACATGTTTTGAGATCCCCTAAATCCAAAAAAAGCCTTTTTGGAAACATGTCCTTGTGTGTGTCTGTTTGTGTGCCTCTGTGAACAGCATAACTCAGAAACGAACACTCGGATAAACACCAAACTTGGTATGTAGGATCAGTATCTTCCAGAGATGGGACACAAAGGTTTTCAAGAAAATCCCCCCACCCCAGACTACCCTTTACATGGAACATTTTTCGAAAATTTTAATTTTCTCAAAAATGGCTCTAACGATTTTGATTAAAATATCATATGTTTAAGATACTTTCATGACAAATAAAATGTCTATCTTGAATTTTCTGGGAATGTCTCCAAAAGTACTCTTCATTGTGAACGACTTTTGCATAACTAGTAAACCATAAGAGAGACAAAATTTTACTACACAAAAAATGTAGATCGCGCTAAAATACACAATTTATATCATATACATTTTTTTTGTTGAGAGAACCATTTTCGAGATATTGCTTGTTATTCCCTTAAACTTTTCAATACTTAATTTCTCAAATGGGAATTCGTTATTCATTTTTTTTGTCTTGGATATGCAAAAAGTATTAATCTGTGGGAAAGGGAATGGTGTTGCACCTAGCAACCAGCTATTAAGGGATATGTATGTGCTTAAAGGCGACTGTATTTCTATATTGCCCTTGTAAATACAAAACAAGGATAACTTAGTAGGCCTTAAGCCATAGTCAAATTCCTTTTTTTGTCCTGGTCATGCAAAGAGAAGGAATACTCCACATAGCAACCAGCTCTTAAAATATTTGACTATCGCTTAAAGCCTACCAATTCCCCTTGCATCTACAAGAAAATTAGCAATAAGATTAACAACTCGATATTTCGATTAACATGAACCATATGGAGAAAAATAGTTTGTACAGGAGTAGAGAAAGTCATGTGGGTGTAACACATCAGATTTTCATTTTTGTCCTGGTAATGCAAAGAGAATGGAATGGCCCACATAGCAACCAGCTCTTAAAATATTTAACTATCGCTTCAAGCCTAGCAATTCCCCTTGCATCTTCAAGAAAATTAGCAATAAGATTAATATCTCGATATCTCGATTAACATGAAGTTGATGGAGAATAAGCGTTTGTAAAAATAATTTGTACAAGAGTAGAGAAAGTCATGTGAGTGTAACACATCAGATTTTTTTTTTAAGTTTCCTTGTTTTACCCCGTTTATGATACTGTGTTTTTGCTGTTTTCGTTACCGCGGATAACCGCAATTACACAACATACACACAAACAAACACAAACATCCATACCCATGGCAGGACTCGAACACGCGCCACTAGGCTTGGCGAAGCGCCGGAGCTATACACTCCAGCGACCACGGCTACGAGGGCGCCGAACTACTGATGAAGGCAAGCGAAAATTCGACAGATCGGACCATCCTCCACATGATAGGCCACTTGCTCCACTTCTCCTAAGATCAGAAGTTGATCTGGCTTGCACTCAATCTACACCAATAATTGTCACATTTAGAGCGTGACGGAAACGTCTAGACTAAAAATGGTCAAAGAAGAATGCACCCAATTTGAAGATGATTTCTCCGAAGGAACACACGTACATAATTATAATTCATCCATAGTCCAGTCCGTTGTCCTCACCCGCAGCATTCCTAGAAACCCTCAGCCTTTAACATTATTTCTATTCTCTGAAGAACCCACAGGCTGAAAAGGCGATGTTCCTAGAAGTGTCAAAGCCCAGCAGAAATAATGTTTTCCATGTCCAAAGATGACATTTGTTTTGGAAAAGGCCGCTGAGAAATGGCCATTATATTTATGATTCATGATTTACAATACCAAGAAATCTACGATACCCTCATAATTAATAAACAAATACCAGACCCATTGATCATTATCATCACCATCAACAAGGACTAGGTTCAACTGGCCTACTCCGATTTCCGAATGGTTCTTGTCATTTCTCCCCTGTCTTCCAAAATGTCTGATTCCTCCCGGGATGTAAATGAAGGCAAACTTATCACTGTTTGACATTCCCCTTAATATATTCTTTGAGTTGTTGCTCTGCTTTTACTTTCTCTACCACTTACCCATATTAGGAAAAGAAAGTATTCCATCAAAATTTCGATAACGAGATTTAGCCGAAATTACATTGAACCCCCTCCAAAAAAAACCAAAACACAGTAATTTCACGAGTGCGCACGTGCGATTATGTCTGTCTAAGCGCAACATAACTCAAAAACGAAATTTATGGGTACAAGAAAATGAGTTACATTCACGTGACTTTCTCTAGCCACTATCCTTTATTTCTATATGGCCTCTACAAATATTCTTGTTAAAGCTTGTTTATCTATCTACTTCATGTTAAGTGGGAAAAACGTTTGCAGAAATAGTTTCATGACACATGTAGAAAGGAAAATGCAAGAGACTGAAGTAGCAGTCAGATCTGTAAAAAAGCGGGTCGGTAAAATGTTTTATGTTGGGGTGAGGGCCAAAAGCTTTCCAGAAAATGCATAAATTTAGTTCACTCCAGCACGCACATGGGGGACACAACTCGCTACAGCAAGAAGACCGGGACCTTGGTGTGTAAAATTTAGAGGAAGGCGTGGGATTTTACTTTACCTAACACACATTACCTGGAATTTATTAACATACGTTTGGCGAAACTACATTATGAACTAGGAAGAGAGGATGGAGGGAGATGCCCCGAAGCCGTGGACTGACCACACACACGTCTTACTACAACGATCGCTCTTACTCAAAAGACGCTCTCTATATCCCCCGTCCAAACGTGTCTAGCCTAGCCAGCCAGAGTTGGCGTCATACGAATTTCAAACAGAGCCCTCCCTTTTGGCGTGATCCGCGCCAAAAGGAGGAATCGTTAAGCCGAAAAAATCAAAGAAACCCAATAATGCTATGTCTAGTAGCGACAATGCAACACAACAGTGCGTCTGGTAATGACAATGAACTTACTGATATGCTACAATATACTGGCCTTGAAATTTCATGTTCTCTCCATAACAACGCGAGAAACTACTGAATGGCGGCAGCATATCAAAAAACCTGATGTGATGCATTCACATGACTTTCTCCATCCTGTACCTTTATTAGTGGGTATACAAACTATTCTTACTAAAGCTTATTTTTCTATCTACTACATTTTAATCCAAATAAATCTTTGCAAACATAGCTACATTACACATTTCGTTATAGATACAAAGGGAACAACGACAGTAAAAAATGTTTAAGAACTGGACGCTATATGGTGACCTTAAAATTCCATACTGTTTCTGTTTCCATGACATCGCGAGAAACAACTGAAAATCGATGAGACTAAAAGAATGACACGTATTGAACAATTCGAACCATTAATACTGGATATCTCAGAAACGGCTTAAGCCAGTGAAAAGCTTATTTTAAGTCAACTGTAGGTTTTAAAGAGATCTACATTTTTTGTATGGTACGTTTTCGTCTATTGCTTAACATTTACCAAATATACAAGATTATACAAAATTCCTTCCGAATGAAGAGGACTTCACAGGCTATTCCCAGAAAATTTAAGATATACAATTAATTCATGTAAATATCTTTAATAGATATATTATATTTTAATAAAAATCGTTAAGAGTCATGTTTTAAAAAATCTAATTTTTCGAAAAATGTTCCATGTAAAGGGTATGTGGGGTGTTGGGATTTTCTTGAAAATGTTAGTGTCGCATCTTTGGAGGGCACTGAACCTAAATACCAAATGTGGTATTTATCCGACTTTTCGTTTTTTACTTATGCTGCACACACACACACACACACACACACACACACACACACACACACACACACACACACACACACACACATATTGTGTAGAGGTCTAACCAGAGCCGGAGCTCCCCTCAAAAACCAGGGGAAGGCCGCAGCCCTTTCACACCCGTGGGTCTTTCCTTTAGATCAATACCTGATTTCTTAAAAAGGCCCTCCCTCCATTACTATTAGCAGGGACGGTAGTGGTTACGCCACTAACGCGCTTCATCCCATACAGGATGATTGCATAAGAACCTATGGGCGTTCCAAAATGATTTTTTTTTGGATTCAGGGGACCTCAAAACATTAATTTCCGGTGATATCTCGGTATGAATTTTTGGTTGGAATGCAATACCTTCCCGACCTACTATGTACGTGGTAGAGAAAATAAAAATGAAAGACTGACACATTCAGAGCAATAACAACAAACAGATTAACCGAGAGGAATGGAGGAGGTCCCGGGTTTGCAACCGGTGTGCCGACCAATATGGATTTTTTTCCCTTCCTTTTTTGTGATTTCCTTCAGTCGCCAAGGTAAATGCCTCATATTGAATACCACGATGCAAAGTTTCACCTTAAGTCTAAATAGTAAAAATAGATGGTAATAGCGAATGGTTTGCCATCTATCCACAGATAATGAAGGCAGGTACATTGGATGGTACCGTAATATCGTCTACCCAGCATGTGTAAAAGCAGAGATGCAGTTGCCTAACACTAAGGCCTCTGTGGATACGTGACGAAGTAAGATGGTATATTACAAGAATGAGACCTAGAAGGTTAACTGTCCGCCGTACCCCGAGTCGAAGTATCTCCTAATACATCCGTTGCGATATGACCTCGTAGTTACAGCGACTTATGTTAAAAAAAATGCATCTTGTAAATGTGTGACGCCATTTAAAATTACGTGACTTAACGACATCTAAATTTTTGTGCAGTAAGTTTTTGTGTATCTCTTACTGTTCATAGGTTATACAAAAGTGTACAACATTCATTCACAATGAAGAAGGCTTCACAGGCTATTCCCAGAAAATTAAACACATAATTTTATTTTTCATGCAAATATCTTCAACTTATGGTGTGTTTAGCAAATCGTTAGAGCTATCATTAACAAAATAAAGAATAACGAACATTTTTCCATGTAAAGGGAAGATGCGGTGAAAGGATATTCTTGAAAATATCCTTGGAAGCAGTGGCGGCTGCTGTATAAGAGCGAAAGAGCACGTCAACACCCTAATTTTTGACACCTTGTGGACTTATTGGTTTGTTTTCTTGAATGCTATTACGTGTAACATAAATACAGTAATTTAAAATCTATGGCGTTTAAATCTACCGCGCTTCTCGGTTTAAACTCGATGAGATATTGTAACACAGTCATGAGCATGACCTGTCTACGTTTTTAGGAGCTTTTGCGCATGCCCTGTTTGTATGACGTAATTATCTTATGGTGTATTATGGGTAGTATAAGTATCGTGCACCTGCCCTTACCATCCAACTCTCAGCAACAGGTTTACGTCAATGCCACTAGGTGGTAGCACACTACTGCACAAGCTTCAATCACGTGAGAGCACAAAGACGGAAAATTGGGAACCCCCATTCGCTTTTCAGTTTGGCAGAAATTCCGCTAGATAGTAGCACACTGAACAGTTATACCAATTCACTCACTGTACAACGAAATTTAGGTCTGAATAAAGTATAATGTTATAATTATACGGATAGAAAAATTTATTTTCTATATATGTTACGGATTTCCGGATGAGTTATATAATGTTATGATACTAAAGATTTCAGTCATAGAATGATAAAGATATTTGTACCATTGAAAAACAGACGCATGGATTTTCGTTATAAATGTTGCCAGCCATGATGCAGTATAGATTTAACGTTTATTTTTATTCATGTTGGTTCACTTTTGTGTGGGCTATATAGCTGTTCAGATCATTTTATAAGAAGAAATTACGCCAATTTCCTGCTTCAGAAACGAGACTAGGTGAGTTTAATAACTTAGTAATATTAATATTTAGCTGACGAAAGAATACAAATGGAGTGTAGTAAAAACGGTACCGCGAACGCTTACACATTACATCGTTGTTGCTATAAACTGACTTAATTATATACAGAACAGCAAAAATCCTCAAAACAGCCCTTTCTATTATTATTATTATTATTATTATTATTATTATTATTATTATTATTATTATTATTATTATTGGGAGCTGCTGCAGTTATGTCAGTCTGTTCATATCATAATCATTATGCAGTAGGTGCTATTTCACACTTTCAGGGCTGTCTGAATCTAACACTTTGTGAACGCACAAGACGTATACTCACGAGCCGCCACTGCTTAGAAGATACTGAACTCAAACGACAAGTTTTGTGTTTATTCGACATTGTGCTTTTGAGTTACGTGTTCACACACATACAAAAACGCATGCTGAATCCTTTTCTTAAACAACGCCTTTTTTATTCAGAGGACCTTAGCCATGTCTTCCTTTTTAAACCTATCGAATTTGTGGGTGGAACGCAAACAATTCCTTTTTCTAAAGATGCGACTACCATTCCATAAAAAATTAAGTTTGCTTCATTATCTCAGAATTGGTTCTAACGATTTCGATTAAAATATAACACATTTGAGTTATTAATGTGACAAATTAAAAGCATACCTTAAGTTTTCTAAGAATAGTCTGTGAAGACCTAATTGAATTATGTTTAATTCGGAAATCCAAAGAATTAGACAAAAACTTACTACAGAAAAAAATGTAGAGTTCATTAAAGTACATAATTTGTGTCAACCTTTTTCGTGACATTAGTCGTTTCCTAAGTATTCCATGTCGCATGTTTAGACTTTCCCAAGTACGTCATCTGACGGATATGCTTGAAAAGCTTGCGATTCTTGTGTTTTTCTTTTTCATCACAAGAGGTCGTCACCTTTTGAGAACGCTTTATGATTTACTGGAAAAATATGAATGATTGGGGGACAATGTGGGGGTGTGTTGCCATCGTAGTCCAAATGGTTACAGCAGTGGCGCTGTAAGTCGAAGATCCGTGGTCCAAGTCTTTGCTTTGGTGTTTAATTTTTCAGTTATTACTTTCTCTACCACGTACATAGTTACTAGGTAGAGAAGGTATTACATTCCATCTAAAAATTCCATATCAAAATTTCACCGAAAATACATGCTTTGAGGACCCTTGAATTAAAAAAAAAACATCTTTAGAAAAATGTCCGCGTGTGTGTATGTCTGTGAACAGCATAACTCAAAAACCAAAAGTCGGGTAAATACCAAGCTTGGTGTTTAAGTTAAGTACATTCCTAAGATGTGACACGAAAATTTTCAAGAAAATCTCCCCACCCCAAACTACCCTTTACGTGGAACATTTTTAGAATTCTTTTTTATTTTCTGAAAAATGGTTCTAGCGATTTTGATTAAAATGTCATATATTAAACATATTTACATGACAAATATAATGTATATCTTAAATTTTCTGGGAATAGCTAGCGAAATCCTCTTCATTTGGAAGGTCGTTTATATAATCTTGCGTAACTGATAAACGTTATGCAAGACAACACTTACTACCCAAAAATAAAATAAAACAAACAAAAAACAACAAAAAAGATGTAATTCTCTTTAAAACCCATAATTTATTTTAAATAACTTCCTTTTTATGAAATAAGCCATCTCAAAGATATCCGTTATTAATGGTTCGAATTGTTCAACATTTAGTCATTCTCAAAGTCATATGTATTTTCAGTTGTTTCTCGCGATGTCATGGAAACGTTATGGAATTATAAGGCCAGCGTATAGCCTCCAGTTCTTAAATATATGACTATCGCTGTTGTCTTTGTATCTATAACGAAATCTGTAATGCAGCTATTTCCGGATAGGTTTATCTCGATTAAAATCAAGTAGATAGGAAAATAAACTTTCGTAAAAACAATTTGTATCCCACTAATAGATAGAGAGCAGAGAAAGTCATGTGATTATAACACGTAAGATTTTCTTCTTTTCCAACCGTAGAATAATTTTCCTTCACAGGACACGTATGTAAGAACTATGAATTGACAACCCTAAAAATCGTACATATTTTTAGCCGCCTCGTCTTCTATTTATTTTAAACAAATAAATCCATTGATATTTTCTTAGTATTTTTTAGCAGTTTCACTTATTTAAAAAAGACCAACATAACCAATATGGCATATTCCACTTCAAATCGTCCGAAATAAAGAGAAAATCGACCTTGGGCTTTTTTTTTAAACGAAACGACATTTTTTGTACAGGGTGAGCTAAAAAGCTACGAACCGCCTGCGCGGTGTATTTTCCTGTCCGCGTCCTCGGCGCTTATTGCTGTCTGCCGTTATCACAGAAAGGCGCGGATGAAACCATACAACGTTTTTAAAACTACTTTTAAAGGTTTTACTTACCAACTTTATGAAAGGAGATGCTGAAACTGGCCACCATCGTTGTCCATACATTTTTGGCATCTCTTTAGGAAACTATCCATCACTATCCATGATTTCACCGGAAATACATTTTTGAGGCCCCCTGAATCAAAAAAAAAAAAAAAAACAGTTCCGCGCGCGCGCGTGTGTGTCTGTAGATAGCATAACTCAAAAACAAAAGTTGGATATATCCAAACTTGGTATTTAGCTTCATCACCTTCCAAGAATGCGTACCAAACTTGGTATTTAGGTTCAGTACCTTCCAAGGATGCGATATAAAGATTTTTAAGAAAATCACCCCTCCCAAACTATCGTTTACATGGAACATTTTTCGAAAAATGTTATTTTCTAAAAATGGCTCTAACGATTTTGATTAAAATACAATATAGTAAAAATATTTACATGACAAATAAAATGTATATCTTGAATTTTCTGCGAATAGCCTGTAAAGTCTATTTCATTTGGAAGAAGTTTTGTATAATATTGTACAACTGGCAAACGTTAAGCGATAGACGAAAACGTACTACACAAAAATGTAGATCTCTTTAAAACACACGATTTACTTTAGCTAAGTTTTTTGTGGCATAAGCCATTACTGAGATATCCGTTATTAAAGGTTCGAATTGTTCATTACATGGTCAGTCTCTAAAGTCCTTTTCAGCATTCAGTTGTTTCTCGCGACTGAATGGAAACAGCATGAAATTTTAATGCCAGCACATAGCGTTCGATTCTTAAACATTTGACTGTCCTTGTTCTATTTGTATCTATAACGAAATGTTTAATGTAGCTATTTTTGCAACGGTTTATTTGGATTAAAATGCAGTAGGTGGAAAAATATGTTTGTATACTCACTAATAAAGATATAGGGTAGAGAAAGTCACGTGAATGTATCACATCAGATTTTTAGAAAAAGATTCATGTGTGTGTTTGCAATAAACTGCATAACTCAAAAATGAAAATACCAATTTTGATATTTAAGTTGAGCATTTTCCAAGGATGCGATACGAAGATTTTCAAGAAAATCCCCCTACCTCCAATTACCTTTTACATTTAACTCTTCGAAATTTTTGATTTTCTAAAAAATGGCTGTAACGATTTTGGTTAAAACACATATATTAAAGATATTTGCACGATAAACAAAATTTATATCTTAAATTTTCTAGGAATAGCCTATGAGGCCCTCCATTCGGAAGTAATTTTGTATACTCTTGTATAACTGGTACACATTAAGCGATAGACGAAAGTACTACACAAAAAATGTAGATCTCTTTAAAATATACAATTTATTACAAATACGTTTTTTTGTGACGTAAGCCATTTCTGAGATATTCGTTATTAATGATTCGAATTCTTCATTATTTGGCCATTCTTTTAAAGTCCTGTCAACTTTCAGCTGTTTCTCGCGATGTCATGGAAACAGTATGGCATTTTAAGGCTAGCATACAGCGTCCAGTTCTTAAACATTTGACTATCGCTGTTCCCATTGTATCTATAATGTGTAATGCTATTATTCCCCATAAGGTTTGTCTGGATTAAAATGAAGTAGATAGAAAAATAAACTTTACTAAGAATAATATGTATATCCACTAATAAACGATAGAGGGTAGAGAAAGTCGTGTGAATGTATCACATCAGCTTGTTTTTAATCTTTAGTTATTTATTGAACGGATGCGTCCCACTTATATAACTGAGATGGCTCCGCGGTAGCATCACTCGGAGTTCCCGGGTTCGATTCCCGGCGTGCCAGCTTGGGTTTTTCCGTGGCTTTCTGAGGTCAGTAGGCGGATACTGGGGTGGTTCCTATTCTACCACGAACTTTCTGTCCCCCTTCATCTCCTTTCATCCGTTTCATCCTTCATATTTTTCAGAATTGTAGGACCAGGCAACGACGATTGGTGCGTTACGGCAGGACGGCGGAGTTGCTGCTGTGTGAAGGTTTCTCGCCGGCTTCAGCATTAGTGTAATTCTGGAATCGTTAGGAACCCCGTTCTTGGAATCGTTGTTCGGATCTGGTCGCCCTTCGGGTCTCCCCTTCGTCCTTTCCTCCCAGAGTTCACGTAGCAAGTACAAAGTGCCTACTATGGTCTACATGCGGTGCTGAGCTCTAGTGGCTGGGGTCCGCTTCTTCTAACTAATCCCTATAAATTTTCTTCGAATTAAGGCTATCAGTGCATGGATATTATATTTGCTCCAATTAAAATAATTAGCTAATTTAGTTAGCTACATGTTTATGTAACTTCCTGTGAAACACGTTTAACTTCTCCATCAACTTAATACTGACAAATTTGTTAACGTATGACTATTGTATCATAAGTTTGCATTATTGTTTCTACGCACGGCGTATAGTCTGTATAACATTACTTATAGTACTATCGCTAATACAGGGTGAGCCAAAAAAAAAATACGAACCGGCTGCGCGGTATTTTTCCTGTCCGCGTCCTCGGCGCTCGTTGCAGTCTGCCGCTATCATAGAAAGGCGCGGATGAAACCATACAACATTTTTAAAACTACTTTCTAAGGCTGTAGTTACCAACTTTATGAAAGGAGATGCTGAAACGGGCCACCGTCATTGTCCATAAATTTTTGGCACCTCTTTAGGAAATTATCCATCACTCGCCGTATTTCACGTTGAGAAATGCCGGCAATATCCTGGTGGATATTTTGTTTTAATTCTCCCAGGGTGTGTGGGTTTGTCTTGTACACTTTTTTTTTTAAGTTACCCCAGAGATAGAAATCGCAGAGGGTTAGGTCGGGGGACCGAGGGGGGCCACACATCTGTACTAATAATTCTGTCCTCAAACACACTTTCAATTTTTCTCATCGAAATATTGGCCGTATAAGCTGTTGCAGAGTTCTTGTTGAAAAAAGGAAAAATCACGCTCCCTGGCTGTTAATTCTTTAAAAAGGGGGCAAAATTGTATTCACATATGTACGGGCGTCCACTGTTGACTCGAAAAAAATTGGCGAGTGATGGATAGTTTCCTAAAGAGGTGCCAAAAATGTATAGACAACGACAGTGGCTAGCTTTCATAAAGGTGGTAAGTAAAGCATTTAAAAGTAGTTTTAAAAAATGTTGTATGGTTTCATCTGCGCCTTTCTATGATAGCGGCAGACGGCAACGAGCGCCGAGTTCGCGGACAAGAAAAACACCGCGTAGCCGGTTCGTAGTTTTTATTGGCTCTCCTGGTAGTAGTACATTTAATTAATTCTACGTTTTTCTCAAAGGTAAGCGTTTTTAAGAAATGATAATGTTTGTAATAATTATAGGGAACACACGAATTACAGAGGTTATAAAGGCGAGCGCCAGCTTCGAGAACCGTTGGCCGGTAACGTCAACAGTTACTTTCTTCAGGTGCAGTATCAGCGGATGAAACTCTTCAACGTGATTAATTACAGTGTAACATTCTGAAATTTTATGCAAACAAATTTTCCATCTAAAGCTCTGGTTAGTTTGGCATATAATTTTAACTAATTTTAAGACCAATAAAAAGACGAAAGTAGACATCTTAGCGTAACAACAATCAATAAGCATGATGTGTTCTTCGAGGTAAGCCAAGTTTTCGCGGAGCTAAGATTAGCCAGTTGGCAAATATTGGCAAGAGTTAAGAGAAGCTGTAGGCATCTGGACCAGCGTTAAGCAAGAAAAAAGTGTCGTGATAATTTCTGAAGACATGTTAAACCTGCATTAATATCATCTGCCTCTAGCTGTTGCACCAAAGAACCGTGTTACGCTGGCGCTTAAAGGTAAGTTCATTTGTGTGACCAACATTGACCCCGAAGCCGGAGCTATATTTACACCTAACCGCCATTTGTGCTTTTTCCGCACGGCTAAGTGACGCCATGTTCATTCTGTACATTCATTTTCACTCAGCTGGACCAGTCATGACTGGACAATCTAAATTTTTCGCTAGTCAAACTGTACTTACGATATAAAAGCCCTTTGCACAGTTTCGCATTGTTTGGGTATTTACAAAGTCCTTATTTATTAGCTGCGTTTTCTCTGCAGGTGTTAAATTTTGCTTTAAATAACAGAATTGCATTACATAGTCGCACGAGGATATCTGCCTTGAATGGAATAAGCGTATTTCAAATGTTTCGAATAATGTTGATTGTCAACTGTTTTCATATCAAATTTACCGTATATCGTTCTTATGGCCTGAACGAATGCCATATAAAGGGCAACTCACAAAGGAATTTAACCGCAGACGCGATGAGCTCACAAAATCATATTAAAATGCATGTAATCATTCACTGTGATTTTCCGTACAATGTTATGTGCTAATATCAAAGACACGAAAATAAAACCTCGTGAATTTCAAGCTTTTACGGTACATCAAGGTATGTATGCTAGAAACAAAAGCAAAACGGAATGGATATTAAAAATAACACTATCGAAGAGTTCATAGAGAAGTAAACAAAACCACATCGTTTAATACAAATGTCTATTTACATCGCGGTTTATGCACCAAAACTCACAATTTATACAAAGATAAGTAAGCTAGTGGCAAACTTTTGTGTTTACTATATGTTTGCAGTTAAGTATCACTACGAATGAAGTTCATATGTGATGTAGTAAGGTAAATATGCGAGAAAATTGCAGGCACTATGTGTGGTTTTATTTGGAAATGTAAGCTATACAAAATAATATATTTTTCGCCCCAAGTAAATGGATTACAGATTAAATTAAACGAAAGAAAAGCGTAAACATTGTTTAAATATCGAAAAAAGAGCTCGTTACCATAGAAAATGCTAATAATCAGGCAAGCTCACCAACGAAATAAAATTCAGCCTATAGATAAAAGTAGCACAATTCGATTACCAGTCTTTGTATCCCCGTATTCTTACTCAGCGCGTTTCACGAAGAATGACCACAGGGTTTCTCCTATAATAAACCTTTATCTGCAGTCTCAGCCTCTTTATATAGGACGCACTCCCCCCACAGGGCATGGGCATTGTGTTATAATTAGAAGAGCAACTTTTTATATTTCTCACATGGCACTTCAGTAGCATTCATTTCAGACGTATCTGTAATTAAAAACACCTGATGCTCCACCGGGAAACCCTTCCGGCATTATGCATGCACAATACACGAACCAGTTTAACATTTCTAGTTATAATTCACTAATGACAAATGATAAAGTTTTCTCTAAAAATCGGAGAAGATTAACAAATGTGGATTTCATCTGATGTAGAATTTTAAGAAGCACGTTTCAAATTTTGTCTTTATTAAATAAATTAGTACAAATAAACGCATTAAATACTAACATAACCCGCAGCTCTACTCGCGTTATTGGGCTAAATGTGGAACTTCTGCTCTTACCGCTGCTTCCTTTACCTCCCTCCGCTTCTCCATCTCACCTGCTTCCCTCCTCTCTCCCCCTTTTCTCTTCCTCGATCTAACCCTCACCTTCTCTCTCAACTTTGATGCAATGTGATGTTTTGAAATAGCTGGTAAGGTTGTTTGTTGTTTATTTTTTCATTTACATCTAGGGCTTTAACATCTAGGATCATATCGGCAGCTTTGCCTTTGGAACAATTGCCCACCGGCAGTGATATTCACTCGCTTTACTGGTGCGTTAATCTTTGGGTTTGTTATCTTTATAGACATTAAGTTCTCACACACATTTTCTCATTCACTCATATTTCGAGGCTCTAGAGAGAATGGGGAGTAAGAAAAATTCCCAACCTGCAGCCGGGAATCGAACCAGGGACCTCAGGATTTGGAAGCTAGCATACTATCAGATCACATAAAGCTGTTTTATCCTCGGTTTTAATAAACACTAAAATATAAGTGAAAGGCTTAACAGTACACAAACTTGTGGCTCGCCTATATGCTTGTTATGCAATAGATATTATACTGTTTCCCGTGGCAACCGGTTTAGAATATAGCTATATATGGTGCACAAGGGATGGGGACACTTCGCGCACAGCGACCTACATAGATCTGTTATAACTATCACCGCCCAGGAGGAAGGGATGAAATGAATGAACCACAAGAGGAGATCGCGGGCAGACAGCCCACACAGACGCGCTGAAGTCCATACCAGTTCCCCCACTGGAGCTGCCCAGAGAGGAGATGGATGAACCGACCTGTCGAACCAGGCTGCTCTCTAGTATCCAAGGGGAATACTCTTTCCTTTCATCAAGCATCTGCGCCATCTGTCCGCACCGCCTCACGCCGCGAAACCTAGAAACACACCTGAAACATCAGAAATAAATCAAATGAAAGGGAAATGTGGAAAGAAAATCGTGGTTGATGAGAAAATAACCCATTATTCACCTACCGATCAGGAAAAACCACGAAAAACCCAAGGTCAGAGGAGGCACTCGACGGATAGAACCCGGGACTTCGCGAATGCGAGCCCCACACGTAACCGCGGAGCCATCTCGCTCGTTAATAACTTCTTCAATGCTTACCCTATTGAAATCATATAAACAGCAACACCTGTCAGAAATATTATGCTTATACACTTTTTTTTTTACTAAAAAAGATACTGAATGATGAGCGAGATATCTCGATTTTTTTATTTTGCACCCTATTCGAATTCCTCTCTTGGGAAAAGCAATTAAGACACCGTATAGCACACATTTTAAAATTCTGTTTTTCGTTTCAATATATCACTTTTTACACGTTAATGCCAATTATTCATCCAAAATCGAAAATTACCAGAAAATTCTGGTCACAGAGTTATTATATGTATATCCAGCAAATAGTCTGACATATTGATTCATACACCAGCCGGGTATCCCCTTTGTAGAAGGTACTGACGAACGGAAGGGCCCCCCCGAAAACGGGGCAGAGCACCGCACGCAAGCCATCCGGCTCCTTGTGCTTCCACCGTGACCCCTGGGAGGGAGAGATGAGGGGAGAGACCCGAAGGGCGACCAGATCCGGATGACGACGGGCGGAAACACGCACAGGTCCCTAATGTTTCCAGATTGAACACCTCCGACGCCGCCAGATTCCACCCATTGGGCCCCGTGTCTCCAGGGAGTCTCCGAAGGAGCGCTTATATAAAAGCACCAGAGGCGGGTATCCAACCGAGCTGTCCCTTGACGTCAGGAAGTAACCTCCACGGAGTGCATAGCCACCGCCAGCCCCGCAACCCGCCGAGCACCGTCGCCGGGTTCTACAACCCAGAAACAGACGATAAGGATGATGATGGGCACAGGAAATGAGGAGCAGGAGAGTCATGGTAGAAAATGAACCTCCCATCATTCGCCTGCCGACCCGGGGAAACCACGAAAAACCCATGGGTCAGAATGTGAGGTTACCGGGGATCGAACACGAAATTTATAGGTTATATACACATTTTTAAGTTTGATAGCGAAACATTAGCTCCCAGACTGCATGATCCTTTTTCTGCTGCAGAATGATGAAGGATGAGCAGCTGGGCAGAGCCCCTGAACTTAAAATCCAATTTTAAACTTATATTCAGGAGGTTATTTGTATGCAAGCATCTTTCCTAGTTTCCGTCGAGTTGAAGGCCGCTATAACGGGATAGGCACTTCTGATAAAGCTCGATTAATACTGTCGTTACACTACTATATCTCATCTTTATCGACCACCAAACGTTGGTGCTGCTCGTATTTTCACACAAAGTTCTCCCAATAAAACTCAATTCGCTATTTGAAAAGAAGTGAAAGTTCATCACCTGTGGTGACCGAATGCCCAAGCTCAGGCGTTAGTAAACACCATCAATTAATGACTTAGTTCATTCACAAAAGTTCGAGAAGTTTTGTTCATATGCTTGGCTAAAATTTTTATAATTATGCTATTTTGTTCATGAACATGGAACATCGTTAACAGTGTTTATTAACAAAATTAATTAGGGCATTTATGGAAATGCAAAAGCTGACCAGATGGCTATACGGGGTACTGGGATACCCTATATTAGCCCTGAACCCGTGGTTGGAATCAGTAACGTACTGCCAAAACTCGGTAAAAGCGCGGATACATCAACTCAGCTGGTAAACCTTTCCTGAACAAAGACAAGCCAGGAAACTGGTCTTAGTTCCATGTAACATCTCTCCTGAGATTAGACAAGACAGGGATAAGGAAAGAGTTGCATTTATTTCTGAACATGGTCACTTCAGGAAACATCTACATAAAGTAGGACTCTACAAGGACGAACCCATTTGTTGAAATGTGCAAAGAGGATGCGGAAACTCCCTCGTATATCCTTTCAGGTTGCCCATTCTCGTTAAGAAAGAGACTTACTCTTTCTATAACCAGGGAAGATACGGAAAAGGATGCTGACATTGGAACCAAAATACTGCAACTTGTTCAGGTAACAGATTTTCCTTTCCATCATTTCTCTTTCATCCCGTTTCCTTCTCATTTTTCAGGTGTGCTTCTAGGTTTCGTGGCGTGTGGCAGTGACGGAAAATGGCGCAGATATTGCTTAAAGGAAAGAGTAGTCCTGGTGGACACTAGAGGGTTGCTTGGTTGACGGGTCGTTCATCGCCCTCTCTAGGCAGCTCCAGCAGTGGGACAGACCTTCGAGCCTGGATCTGTTACGACTTCCGCAAGTCTCTGTCGCCTGTCTATGTAGCCTCCTGTGGTTCCTTCACCTTATCCTTTCCTCCTGGGGAGTAGTAGTCACAGTAGATCTTGTGGCTCGCAGTGCGCGAGGTGTTCTCCTCCGTTGTATAACCTATAACCTACTACAGGTTTAGTAGTAGAGAAAGTAATAAAATGGGTGTGCATTATGTTTCCAAAGTTTCTTTTTCCATAACTTTATCCTTTGATTCCATACCGCCAATCCCAGTATTTGCACTTATTCCATTATTTATTGCTCCTTCCACGTGGTCATGTTTAGTTTGGTAGCCTTGAAATTAGAGCCAAAGAGGTATACGAGGGCTGTCCCAGAAGTACCCGACCTAACAAAGAAAACACAACAATTTGGAAAAAACCATGCTTATTTCTCTACATAGTCTCCTTTCAGCTTGATACACTTTTCCCGGCGATGTTCAATAGCTTCGATACCCTGATTATAGTGTGAACCGTCGAGTTCTGCAATATAGCCATCAACTGCAAACTCCACCTCTTCATTGCTGGCAAATCTTTTACCACTAAGCCATTTCTTCAACTTTGGAAACAGAAATAATCAGAGAGGGCTAAGTCTGGCGAATAGGGTGCATGAGAAAGCAATTCGAACTTTAACTCATTGATTTTGGCCATGGTGATAATGGATGTGTGAACTGTGTCGCGGTCACTTCGTGTTATCTTTTTGCTGAGCGCCTGTTATTGTATTACTAGTTCGAATTTTGGGTTCTTTGTCCTCCGGCTAGCTATTATTTCTCAGTCGATCATATGTCTTAAACAGGGTGTGTAAACGGAAAGGATTTATTACTGAAAGATAACACTGATAAAAGAATTTGTTTTTACACTTTTATTGCCGTCACACTTTATTCATTTCACATAATTATTCTTGATACACGTCCGACTGAAACTGTTATATTTTCTAATGTCACTATAATCACATATTTGCTGCACATTATTAATTCGCGTATTTCACATTTATAACTAACTTTACGACGCGAGAGATTCTGTAGAATCGCGCGACGTATAACGCGTGGATGATTCTCTTAAACTTTGCGACGTATAACCTTTGTATGATTCTGTTGGACTGCACGACGTATTACCCGCGAATCCTTCTGTTGGACTGAACGAAACCTGTCCCCCGGCTTCATAATTTATACTCCCTCACCCGATATGCCTAAAGATTATAATCGAGCTACTATTGGTTAATAAAACGCACCAACATTAGCGTCTATTTTATATCCAATCAAAATTACGAACACATATGCTCTAGGGAAGATATTCCCTCCATTTCTAAAGAAAGGCACGCTACTCTGGCGTCATTTGCTTGTCTCTTCTAATTAATAAACAACTCACCCCCTCGTTTCATTGTTATCCGCTCCTATTGTCAGTTTCAGTGAGGCCGTGTAAACTTATTTCCTAACAATGCTTATAATTAACAAACATCTCAAATCAATGTCATACAATAATGCTTATTTACACTATAATCACTCTGGCATTTACATTGTTGTGATATAAAATACTGCCACAACTGATGCATTGTCTTGATGAAACAGAACTTTCTTTTTCGCTAAATGCGGCCGTTTTTCCTTGATTTCATCATTCAAACGCTGCAATAAGTTTGCATAATACTCGCCATTGACTGCTTTTCCTTTTTGAAGATAATGACAATTATCCCAGGCGCATCCCAAAAAATTGACGCCATGACCTTGCCTGCAGATGGAACCGTCTTCGCCTTCTTTGGAGCCGCTTCCCCCCTTTTATTCCACTGTTTTGACTATTCCTTCGCCTCAGGTGTAAAGTGATGGACCCATGTTTCATCCATGGATATGAATCGACGCAAAATCTCGGCTTATTGCAACGAAACATCGCCAAACACTCGATTGAAACATTCTCATGATGCTGCGTTTGTTCCATTGTGAGTAAACGCGGCATCCATCATAACTTTCTCATTTCTAAACTTTCCGTCAGTGTGCGAGGTACAACACTTTTTGAAATGCCTACGATGTCTGCTAGCTCGCGCATTCAGTCGACGGTCATCCAATACCATTTTGTGGATTTTCTTCACAATTTCTGGCGTGGTCACCTCACGTGGTCGACCACTGCGATGTTCGTCTTGGCAGCTCGTACGGTCTCGCCACCATCATTATTTTACTGTTGTAAACGAAGAAGACTCCCCCAGAGTAGAATCCAGCTCTGCTTTAATATTAGTTGGAAAACCATACAAATGAAAGTATTGTATCACATAACGTTGACCAGTTTTATCCATGTTTTCAAATTCGTTGAGAGAGTTCACTATTAATGGCTGCCAAACAATTACTAAACAACGTAGCATGTCAAACTTCAAACTTAAGCTGTATAAGAGTGGTACTTTCGACCATAGTCATTTATTTGAAACAACCGTTATATATACGTCACATCGGGTACTTCTGGGAATGCCCTCGTATTTTGCCGATTCTTTGGGAAATATGCACACTTGTCAGTAATTGTGAAGACTTTATGCTAAAGATGGGAAAATGCATTTACCAAGTAACAAGGAAAATGCTAAGAATTGCCAGTAACACTTGATGCATTTTCCATTGCTACCTTGTTGTCGTCCTCCGTGGTGTAGTGGTTACCATGATAGCTTCTAGTCCCCGAGGTCACGTGTTCGGCGGAGGGCGATGAATTTTTTCGGGCGTAAAAATCCTACATGGCTTCCTTCGGAAGGGATGTAAAGCCGGCGGTCTCGTGTCGTAGATTTACGGCACGTAAAATGAAGTTGTATTACTATTATTATTATTATTATTATTATTATTATTATTATTATTATTATTATTATTATTACGTTGCTATTTGCCCCACGCTTTGCGCCAATTTGAAGTAGATTATTTTGTTGTATTGTTATTTGCCCCACGTTTTGGGAGCCAATTTGAAGAAGGTTTGTTGCTGCTACATATGGAAAATCAGTTTGAAGATGTTTTATATTTCGACTGTTGGGGAGCCGAACATGAAGTAGCTGCAACCGCACGTATGGTAAAAATTTTCCGGTAGCCTTCGCCCCAAAATGGACTTTCCGGTGGCCTTTGCCCTAAATGTTTAAAAATATTAACTTTGTAATTTGAATGTTTCTTTAAATACTATATATTTATATTTGCTTCGGCTGCGTCAGTATTATTGTTAGAGACATGGATTTCTTTGCGAGGCGTGGTGCGGCTGAAGAATGTAGGCTTACACAGATTATAATTTTTAATTCACTCCTTTTTATTAATTCTTGACACGATTTAAATAATACTTCACTGATATAGAGAGCTGTAAGATTCTTTTATTAAATACTTGCACTTTTTTAAACACGTAAACTATTTTTGTCTCACACTGAATACATATTAAATTTCTCGAGGACGCATCTCGCGTCCGGTTAGGAACACTGTCTACAACCAACGCGTCCAGTTATGAGTGCTGTCTACAAGCAACTGACTTGATTTCTACCGCCAAAATTTGTAAATTTCTGTATTTCAAGTCTCTGATTGGCTATTCCTAACAGCATACTTTTATTTAACTTAATTTTTTTTTCTGGCTGTTGATTGGTTATTTTATAAACTGTCACAAAAATTACATTATTGTTGCTCCAATAATGAATAGTAGCATTATTAAACTTTCTTACTCATTATTGCCTCAAGGTTACCTCATTGTTAGCAACTTTTAACCTATTATTCTCACAGATCCTACATTATTAAATTACGTAATACATTCACATTACATTATTGAACATGTATACAACAATATAAACATTTACAATGACTGTACTATACACTTGTTATCTATTGTTACATACACACATTGCTTTAAGGTTATTGAATTATATATAATATATAATTAGACTGAAATTATAAGTGTTAAAAATACTGCCTCAAAAAGAACCTCAAGCCTGATAAAGAGGCCTCTGAGCAAAATTCCCGATCTTTCACTCCCAAAATAGAATGGGACGCTAAGGACCGTAGTAGTTAAAGAGCGTCCATAAATAATATTAAAAAAACTCAATTGCAATTGCTACTTAGTAAATAGCCATTTAGATTTTCAATGAATATTGAAAACATCCCAAAATATTAAACATGGAACATTGTTCTACGTTGATTACGTCTTGCAAATTGTGAGTGAAAATCATTATTGTCATGCTGCTAGCAAGCGTGGCTTAGAATAATAATTACGAAGTCTCATGTTTTGTAAATCTCTAGTGGTAACCATAACGATATACATATAGCGACTCAAAGTGTTCATCTCCACTTTAAAAAATTCTAGCAGCCAAATTAAAGAGGCGAAAATTCTCAGTTTTAAAGTGCAGAAAGAACAAACGATATTTACACTTTATGTGTTCTGGCGTTTTTCAAAGCTTTTAATTTCATTATTAGGGCTAGGATATTTATGACCTAAAAATCACCATAATATGCACCAAAAATATGCTGTTATGATCAAACATTTACCAAAATATGCACAATGACCTAACAATATTAAAATGAGGTAAAATTTCTATTGTAAAATAAATTAGTAAGTCAGTTTTGATAATGAACTATTTATTTGAGAATAAAATGCACATGAGAAGCAAGTTAAACTATGCAATTTGACATTCCAGTATGATTTTTATTAACATTATAGGAACATAGTTAACCTATGTGCTTTTTACATCCTCATTCTACTTCATATAAGCTCTGAGTTGCAATTCACAATGAAGACCTTGAGCAAATTTTCAAATGAAAAAGATTTCCTATTGTCAGCCAACAAAGCCTTGTACTTCAAAAAGCTCCTTTCTACTTCAGCTGACACAAGAGGAGCATATTTAAAATGAACAATATAATTTTAATCTATATGTGAATGATTAAGAGAGAACTTTTCACCCAATAAATTCATTGAAATGGAACACAGTGTTCCCTTCGTTTTTTTCTAACACCTTTTCCATTTTCTTTGACACTTCTTTTCCCACTTTACCACAAACACCCTCTAATTTATTCAGAACTTTTTTCACTTGTTCTATCTGCTTCACCAGTGGCACTTCTGATTCCTCCAAAGCAGTTATGACAGCTGGAATAAACCCAAAATTTGATTTTATGTATGAAAGTTTGCCTGAAATTTCACCATTAGACATTGATTCTTGAGCTAGTCCAATTGAAGTAGCTTCACTGCTATCGAATGAATCAATGATGCTTTTCACAACGTTGAAGTTCTGGCAGTAATAGTTGCAGGCATCAATCCAGGACCCCCATCTTGTCAAAATGGGAGATGGTGGCAAGGGAATGTCTGGAGCTAACAACTTAAATGCTGCAACACGTATCTTTTTGACACATCCAATAAATTTGTAGTCACTGAATTTAATACGAATCTCCTCTGCAACTCGGTGCAAGGCGTGAGCTAAACAAATCACATGCACCATTTTACTGTACAATGCTTTTAGAGAATCGGCAGCTTTCACCATATAAGGTGCAGCATCCGTTACGAAGAGAAGTACATTGTCATGCTTAACACCTTCGGGCCATATGGCACCCATAGATCTGTCGAACAACTTAAAAATGGTGGAAAAAATTACTTTTTCTAAATGTTCACAGTTTATTAGAAACTTTTCGCCTGGACCATCTTTCAAAGTTCCCACAATGACATTTGCAATATATCTTCCCATAGAGTCTGTAGTTTCATCAATTGATACCCAATTTTTTTTTTATTTACGAGCTGTTGTCTGATTTGTTGTATTGTTTTTTCGTAGCTTCGGCTGACAAAGTTTTTCTTAATGTGGAAGAATCAGGAAGAGTTTTGCCTGTGTATTTTTCTAAGAATTCACGAAATTTTTGATGGTTTAGTTTACTTAAGGGAATATCAGCACAAAGGAAAGCTGTACAAAGTTCTTCGCAGAATGGTGAATAAGACTGGCGGGATTCCCCTAGGAGCATTTGCTGTAGTGTTTTTTCATTTTCAATCCATTGTACTCCACGGTTGTGTTTATCTGTTGCCACATGCTGCTGAACATTAAATGACTTCTCTGCAGTTACTCTTACGTCGCACAGTTTACAATAGAGTATTATACCATCACTTGAAAATACTTTCTCACCATATTGAGACACAAACTTTTTTAGTCTTACTTGAACATTTTGCTTCACTTTAGGCATTTTTTCTGAACTGTACTGCACACGCTTACGACTACAATAAGACTGAATAACACAATGAGTGAATTAGACATTTGTCTGCAGTCCAGGGTCCAGAATGACTTAATCAGCTACCTGTTCATAGAGTAACAATAGCTTACACAAACTCACTGATGCGTAAGGGTGAAGTCCGTATTGTGAATTCAAAGGAAACAGGGATGGAAGGTAGATACTTCCCATTTTCCAGGAAACAAAATAAGGTGGGCAATTTTGGGAAATGTAACATGGAATAAATAAATTGCATGAGAAAGTTCTTTTCTTCTAGAAAGAGTGAAAATATGACGAATATGACCATTTACTTACTAAAATATGCTCTATCAGAGAGAAATGGCCATATATGCAAAAATATGACTTAACAAATTAGGTTAATTCATTTCGTTGTTTCATAAGAAGCATTTATATGTATTTAAGGAGCATGTCAGTCCTACCAAAAAATATATGCCCTATCATAAAAATCCTAGCCCTATTCATTAGGTTTATAATTTTTTAAAAATTGCTCCGATTTTCTAATTTTTTCCTGTGTGGTGTTAACAGAATTATTTTGTATATATATAGTAGAGGACGTTTTGGTACAATACCTGAAATTGAGATGGAAATGTGTTTTGATCGAGGAGGGAAACATCAAAATCAGGAACTCTCGTCGATTTTACTGAACTTCCTCATTAATGCCTCAGGTTTTACGACTTAAATTATTTCGTCGGCTAAATGATATATCGTGACATGCACAGGAAGTATATAAAAATGTCTGAGGCAGTACATTCACACGAATTTTTCTACAAATGATAAATTCACGTAGAACGTTATATGCAGGGTGGACCATTTAAGTTGAGACTGTACAATTCCTGCAAAACTAAGCGTTGTAGAAAGAAATATCTGTAATAATAGTTGCCTGATATTGTGGGAGAAAGTAAATGCCATTAGTTGTGTTTTATTTGGAGGACGTTATGATGGTCATTTGAGAATGTTTGTTTTAGGCGGAGTATTATATTTCGACTGTTGGGGAGCCGAACTTGAAGTAGTACCAACCGCACGTATGGTAAAAAGTTTCCGGTACCTTCGTCCCAAATTTACTTTCCGGTGGCCTTTGCCCCGAGTTTAAAAAAAATGTTAACTTTGTAATTTTTTACTGTTTCTTTAAATATTATATATTTATGTTTGCCTCGGCTGTGTCAGTATTTCTATTTTGTTTAGAGACATGAATATCTTATCAGGGACTGAAGAATGTAGGCTTACACAGATTATAAGTTTTTCTTCACTCCATTTATTAATACTTGGCACATTTAAATAACACTTCACTCATATAGAAAGCTGTGAGATTCTTTTGTTAATTACTTGCACTTTTTAACACATAAAACGATTTTCGTCTCACACGAATACGTATTAAACTTCTCGAGGATGGATTTCGCGTCCGGTTAGGAACACTGTCTACAAGCAACTGACTTCTGAATTTGTACAATTTGCCACATTTCAATTTCTGATTGGCTAATCCTACTCCAATAGAATACTTTCATTTAACTTAAGCTTTTTCTGGGTGTTGATTGGCTATTTATAAACTGTCATAAACAATTTACATTATTGTTGCTTCAATAATGACTAGTAGCATTATTAAACTTTCTTACTCATTATTGCCTCAAGGTTACCTCATTGTTAGCAACTTTTAACCTATTATTCTAACGGCTCTTACATTCTGAAATTACGTAATACATTCCATATTATTATTGAACATGTATACAATAATATAAACATATATAATGACTGTAATATACAGTTTTTATATATTGTTAAATACACATATTGCTTTAAGGCGGGCTGTTATTGAATTTATATTATATAATTTGACTGAAATCATTTAAATGTTAAAAATACTGCCTCACATTTTAGGGTCAATTTAAATTGACTCTAATTGTAGGTTCCCATTTAAAATAAATTAAATTGACCCTAAAAATGACCATCACAACTTCTCCAAATAAAACACAAGCTTTTTTTGTCTTTTTTGTTGTTCTGTTTTTAATGGACGCTCTTTAACTGCTGTGATCCTTACCGTCCCATTCTATACTGGTCGCGAAAGTCCGGTAATTTTGCTCAGAGGCCCTTTTATCAGGCTTGAGGTCCTTTTACGTGCCGTAAATCTACGACAGGGACCGCCGGCTTTACTTCGCTTCCGAAGGAAGCCATGTTAAGGATTTTTACGCCCGAAAAAATCCATCACCCTCCGCCGAGTTTGAACCCGCGACCTCGGGAACTAGAGGCTAGCATGGTAACCACTACACTACGGAGGACAACACGACTAATGGCATTTACTTTCCCCCATAATATCAAGCAACTTTTATTCAAGAAATTTCTTCCTACACTTAGTTTTGGAGATATTGTACAGTCTCAAATGGCCCCTCTGTGTTATAGTAGGTATTCATACAAAAAGTGATTCTTCTATGCATATTACGTTACTCGCAATACACTTTTGCCTAGAAATGATCTCAAATAAACCAAGAAGTGCTTAGTTACAACATTCGGAAATAGCATTCAAATGCTTATTGCTGGTAATAATAATAATAATAATAATAATAATAACAACAACAACAAAGTTATTGTACTTAGATTACATTTTCAATTCATGACAAAGTCATGTCCAATATTTAAACTATTTTACTTATCCTAATGTACAAATTAGGTTTGAGTACCCTTTAAGCTGCCGAGCGGGATGGCTCAAGCGGCAACGTCTGTGGTCCGCATTCGGGAGGTCCCGGGCTCGATCCCCAACAACGCTCATTCTGGCCCATGAGTTTCCCCGGATGGACAGCGAATGCTGGGTTGGTTCATCTTCTACCACGACTCTCCTCCCTCTCATTTCCAGTACCCATCATCTTCCTTGTCATCTGTTTCAGGGTTGTAGGACCAAGCGACGGTGCTCGGCGGATTGCGGCTGGACGGTGGCTTGCGCACTGTAGAGGTTTCTTCCCTGGTGTTGCTGCGGGGACTGGTCAGTTTGGTCTCTCCTCCGAGTGGATTCTGGGTAGAACCGAGTGGCGTCGGATGCGTTCAATCTGGAAACATTAGGGACCCCGTTTGGGCTTGCACCCGTCGCCATTCGGATCTCTCCCCTAATCCCTCCCTCGGGTCACTGTAGAAGCACAAGGGGCCGGCTGTCCTGTATACGGTGCTCTGCCCCGGTTTCGGGGGCCCTATCCGTTCGTACGTATCTTTACGTTTACCTTTTACCCCTTAAGTTCTACATCCGCTTAGCCCCTTGGCTGTTAGTGAGTGTAGCTCTTTTTTGTGCTACCTATTCCTCCCTATCCTTTGTGTTTTCACTCCCTTTCTCTCTCTCTCTCTCTCTCTCTCTCTCTCTTTACTTGTCCATTTTTCTTTTACCTTTCCCAAAAACTTATCTATTTCTTTGATTTCTCTATTTCCCTTCCCATTCAACATTTTTATCGCTGCTGGCTGCGAGTGTTTTACTTATAATGTTTGTTTGTTTGTGTTTACTTCATGTGAAGCCATCTTGTGACGTCATTCATTTGTTCGGTTTGTAGCTCCATCTGGTGTTAGCAATTTGCAGCAGTGTTCGTGTTCGTTTGAAAGAACGATATTGTTATCTTAATTAATTTTGGTTTACTGTCCTCCGGCTAGCTATTATTTCTCGGTCGAACATATATCTTGATCAGGGTGTGTAAACGGAAAGGAATCTTTTATCCAAATATAACACTGATGAAGAAATTTGTTTTATACTTTTATTGTCGAACACGTTAACTATCACATTTATACATTGATCTTAACACTCGCCAAACTGAAACTGTTATAACAACTTCTTACTGATAATTCTTTTAATCCACGTACTTCAATCTTTTGTACAATTAACTTTACCATACTTTAGATCTCTCATAATTCTGCTGCGCGTAACTTGTGAATCTATATCCGATGTATGCCGTACTAATACTTACGACGAACTGACTGAAGACGACGTGTAGTGTACACAGATTTTTGATGAACTGACCGACTGAAGACGACGTGTAGTGTACACAGATTTTTTATGAACTGGTGGACTTTACCTATAACCTACTGCTTTTATACCCATACACACCGATATGCCTAAAGATTATAACTGAGCTGCAATTGGCTAATAAAACGCGCCAACATTAGCGTCTATTTTTATATCCAATGAAATTTATGAATACATATGCTCTAGGGAAACGTTCCAGAAGATTCTAAACGGAAAAACGCGCCAACATTACGCAACTTCCTCGTTTCCAATAATGATAAACAGCTCACCCCCTCGCTGCATTATTGCGCGCTATTATTGACAGTTTCAGTAAGGCATTAAAAACTTACTTCTCAACAATAATTCCAATAAACAAATATCTCAAATCAATGTCACATAAAAATGCATATTCATATTACAATCATTATTTACATTTAAGTAATTTGTGATACAAATTACTGCATCATATGCCCCACTAGAAACATAATTATAAATATTTACAACTTGTTTGGAAATTTGATAATTGGGTTTTTAGTCTCCTAAATCTTGGAACACACGCTATCACTTTCACTTAACACATCACACGCATTTAACACACGACATATGTTTTTTACTTTCTCTACTACGTATAGTAAGTAGGGGAAGTATTGCATTCCACCCAAAAATTCGATACCGAGATTTCACCGGAAATACATGTTTTGAGACCTCCTGAATCCAAAAAAAGCATTTTTGGAAACATGTCCGTGTGTGTGTCTGTGTGTGTGTGTGTGTGTGTGTGTCTGTGTGTGTGTCTGTGTGTGTGTGTGTCTGTGAACAGCATAACTCAAAAACGAACAGTCGGATAAGCACCAAACTTGGTATTTAGGTTCAGTATCTTCCAGAGATGCGACACGAAGGTTTTCAAGAAAATCCCCCCACCCCAGACTACCCTTTACATGGAAGATTTTTCGAAAATTTTAATTTTTTCAACAATGGCTCTAACGATTTTGATGAAAATATCATATGTTTAAGATAATGTCATGAGAAATGAAATGTATATCTCGAATTTTCTGGGAATGTCTCCAAAAGTATTCTTCATTGTGAACGACTTTTGCATAACTGGTAAACCATAAGAGATAGACAAAATTTTACTACACAAAAAATGTAGATCGCGTTAAAATACACAACTTATGTCATATACATTTCTTTTGTTGAGTGAACCGTTTTCGAGATATTGCTTGTTATTTCCTTAAATTTTCCAATACTTATACTTTTTCTCAAATTCGTTATTCATTTTCTTTATGTCCTGGACATGCAAAGAGAATGGAATGCGCCACATAGCAACCAGCGTTAAAATATTTGACTATCGCTTAAAAGCTACGATATATCCCTTGCATCTACAAGAAAATTACCAATAAGATTGACATCTCGATATCTCGATTAACTTGAAGCATATGGAGAATAGGCGTTTGTAAAATTAGATTGTACAAGAGTAGAGAAAGTCATGTGAGTGTAACACATCAGATTTTTTTTACTTTCTCTACTACGTATAGTAAGTAGGGGAAGTATTGCATTCCACCCAAAATTTCGATACCGAGATTTCACCGGAAATACATGTTTTGAGACCTCCTGAATCCAAAAAAAGCATTTTTGGAAACATGTCCGTGTGTGTGTCTGTGTGTGTGTGTGTGTGTGTGTGTGTGTGTGTGTCTGTGTGTCTGTGAACAGCATAACTCAAAAACGAACAGTCGGATAAGCACCAAACTTGGTATTTAGGTTCAGTATCTTCCAGAGATGCGACACGAAGGTTTTCAAGAAAATCCCCCCACCCCAGACTACCCTTTACATGGAAGATTTTTCGAAAATTTTAATTTTCTCAAAAATGGCTCTAACGATTTTGATGAAAATATCATATGTTTAAGATAATGTCATGAGAAATGAAATGTATATCTCGAATTTTCTGGGAATGTCTCCAAAAGTATTCTTCATTGTGAACGACTTTTGCATAACTGGTAAACCATAAGAGATAGACAAAATTTTACTACACAAAAAATGTAGATCGCGTTAAAATACACAACTTATGTCATATACATTTTTTTTGTTGAGTGAACCGTTTTCGAGATATTGCTTGTTATTCCCTTAAATTTTCCAATACTTATACTTTTTCTCAAATTCGTTATTCATATTACTTTCTCTACTACGTATAGTAAGTAGGGAAAGTATTGCATTCCACCCAAAAATTCGATACCGAGATTTCACCGGAAATACATGTTTTGAGACCTCCTGAATCCAAAAAAAGCATTTTTGGAAACATGTCCGTGTGTGTGTCTGTGTGTGTGTGTGTCTGTGTGTGTGTCTGTGTGTGTGTCTGTGTGTGTGTCTGTGAACAGCATAACTCAAAAACGAACAGTCGGATAAGCACCAAACTTGGTATTTAGGTTCAGTATCTTCCAGAGATGCGACACGAAGGTTTTCAAGAAAATCCCCCCACCCCAGACTACCCTTTACATGGAAGATTTTACGTAAAGTTTAATTTTCTCAAAAATGGCTCTAACGATTTTGATGAAAATATCATATGTTTAAGATAATGTCATGAGAAATGAAATGTATATCTCGAATTTTCTGGGAATGTCTCCAAAAGTATTCTTCATTGTGAACGACTTTTGCATAACTGGTAAACCATAAGAGATAGACAAAATTTTACTACACAAAAAATGTAGATCGCGTTAAAATACACAACTTATGTCATATACATTTCTTTTGTTGAGTGAACCGTTTTCGAGATATTGCTTGTTATTTTCTTAAATTTTCCAATACTTATACTTTTTCTCAAATTCGTTATTCATTTTTTTATGTCCTGGACATGCAAAGAGAATGGAATGCGCCACATAGCAACCAGCGTTAAAATATTTGACTATCGCTTAAAAGCTACCATATTTCCCTTGCATCTACAAGAAAATTACCAATAAGATTGACATCTCGATTAACATGAAGCATATGGAGAATAGGCGTTTGTAAAATTAGATTGTACAAGAGTAGAGAAAGTCATGTGAGTGTAACACATCAGATTTTTTTTTATGTCCTGGACTTGCAAAGAGAATGGAATGCGCCGCATAGCAACCAGCGTTAAAATATTTGACCATCGCTTAAAAGCTACCATATTCCCCTTGCATCTACAAGAAAAGTAGCAATAAGATTGACATCTCGATATCTCGATTAACATAAAGCATATGGAGAATAGGCGTTTGTAAAAATAGATTGTACAAGAGTAGGGAAAGTCATGTGAGTGTAACACATCAGATTTTTTTTTATCTCGCCACTACTTACTGGCTCAGGTTTAATGTGTTTAGACTTTAATCTGACATTACAATTTTTTTATAGCAAATACTGTACCCTGAATTATTTAATTATTGTTACAAAATTGGTTTACTCTCTTAGATTGTTGACAAAAATTTATACATTTAAGAATTTTTGTAATTATTAAACATTTTTACCAAAAATATTCACCCTCTACACAAATATATTTACATCTCTTAAATCTAGACACTGTTTCACATTTTCTGTTTGCTACATAAGTATTTGTTTAAATTATTTTTACCCCATTTTTGTTATTTTGTACTTTATTTTAACAATACTCTTGGAATTGTATTTACGTACTTTTACTTTAATACAATATTAAGTTTCAATCTTTACATTCTTAATTTTCAAATACTGTTATAGTTACAAAAAAAATGTTATTTTCCTTTTAAAAAAAATTTAATTAGGTCCAAAATTTTATTTCTCCTTTCACATGACGTACATATTTATTTAACCCTCTTACGTTCCAATACATTTCTCTGCAAGTCATCTTTAACTATCCAGCATTTACTTTACATCTCATTGCTATTTACCCTCCTGGATCAAATTGTGTGTGGCTAAACTGAAGTAGTATTACTTACGTAATATATTTTTACGTAATTTGTTGTATGCTTCATGTGTTGCCATTTCACGCGTATTAGCGAGAGAACTTGCTTTACGTAATGTCTTTTTGTTGTCGAGCCCCACGTTGTGGAGCCAATTTGATGGAGGTATAGCTTACGTATTCTGTTTTACGTAAATTATTATATCTTGAAGATCTTATAGTTAGCTCCACGTTGTGGTGCCAATTTACGAGAGCAAATATTTGTTTACTTCACGCGAAACCATCTTGTGTGACGTCATACGTTGGTTGGTTCATTTGTTCTGTTTGTAGTTCCCTCTGGCGTAGCAATTTGTATCAGTTTTAAATGTCCACCGGCTAGCTATTTAGGGTCGAACATGTTTCTCTTGAAGGGTGTGAAGCGGAAAAGGAATCTTTTATCCAAAAATTACTAGTGAAGAAATGTGTTTTATAATGTTTTATTGTCGAACACGTGCACTAACACTTTCACAGATTTATATAGATAATCGCCATATTGAAACTGTTTATAATAACTTCTTATCACTTTTAACTCACGTACTTCAACTTTGTATATTTAACTTTAGAATATTTTATAAGATTTCTCGTACTTCTGCTGCGTGTAACTTATGACGAAAATGAAGGACTGATTGGCGACATCTTGTTGAACTGCGGAATCGACGTGGAGTGTACGGAGAATTTTGTATAACTGAGGGGCGATCGACTTCGAGCATGGCTATTTATAGGCTTGCCTTAAGATACACCTAAAGATTATAAATGAACTGCTATTGGCTAATAAAACGCGCCAACATTAGCGTCTATTTTATCATCCAATGAAAACCACTAACACATATTACTTTTATAGAACATTCTGGAAGCTTTTTTTACTGAAAAGGCGCGAAACATTACGTAACTTCCTGGTTCCCGGTAACGATAAACAACTCATTCCTTGCTGCAGTATTGTGTTATTGTTAACAGTTTCAATAGAGCCGTATATTATTATTTACCAATAATAATTACAATTATTAAACCTCTGAAATCAATGTTACACAAAAATACATATTCATATTAAAATAATTATTTACATTAAAGTAATTTGTGATACAAATTACCGTCTCATATGCCCCACTAGAAACATAATTATAAATATTTATAACTTGTTTAGAAATTTTATAATTTTGTTTTTAGTCTCCTAAATCTTGTAACACACGCTATCACTTTCACTAAACACTTCACACGCATTTAACACACGACATATGTTTTATCTCGCCACTACTTACTGGCTTTGGTTTAATTAATTTAGATATTAATCTAACATTACAATTTTTTTATAGCAAATACTTTACCCTAAATTATTTAACTAGGGTTACAAAAAAATGGTTTACTTTCTTATATTGTTACCAAAAATTTATCAATTCAAGAAATTTTTTTTTTTGTAATTACTATACATATTTACCAAAATATTCACCCTTTACATATATTTACATCTCTTAAATCTAGGTAATGTTTCACCTTTTCTGTTTTCTACATAAGTACTTTTTTTTTTTAAATGATTCTTACCAATTTTTGTTATTTTGAATTTTATTTTAACAATACTCTTTGAATTGTGTTTACGTACTTTTAATTTAATATCATATTAAGTTTCAATCTTTGCATTCTTATTTTTCAAATGTTGTTACAGTTACTAAAAAATTTATTTATTTATTTATTTATTTATTTTTTTTTTTTTATTTTATCATTTATTTCTCTTTTCAAATGACATATATATTTAGTTAACCCTCTTAGGTTCCAATACATTTCTCTGCAAGTCGTCTTTACCTATCCAGCATTTACTTTACATCTCATTGCGATTTACCCTCCTGGATCAAATTGTGTGTGGCTAAACATTACTCGTAGCCGTAACCTAACCTTCAAATTGTTCATGAATAACCTCTTGTATTCATATGATATTTCGTTCCCTGATAATATTTGAAAACAATCTAAAGTTTCTTGAACAATACATCTTTTAACAACTTTCATTTTCAATTCTTCTGCTATCTCTTTACTTTGAGAATACTCTGACAAATCTGTACTAAACTGTACTGGACTGGAGTTTTCAATTTGAACATCTTGGTACAATTTATTTCTTTGCATTTCTGACTCATTCTGTATTTCTGATATCTCCCCTCTGAAATTGACTTGCGCCTGATTTACGTCTACATTCCTAACCTCTTTCATCTCTCTTACCTCACTTGAAATATTACTCACTTGACTTCCTAACTCAGTACATTCTACATTAACCTCACTTTTAGTATTAACCTCACTTTCTTTGTTATCTCTTTCCCTGCTCATGTTTAGCATTTTCTTTGAAATTTCTCCTATCTCACTTACTATTATTTCCTTTTCATCACTCTTTTTTGTCATACTACTATCTAGCTTCGTAACTTTCTTTTCAATTTCTTCACTGCTTTGATCTACTGTTTGCTCTAATACATCATTACTCCTACCAATATCTTCAATTGATTTCCTATTATTCTTACTAATATATTCCCTCGTTTCCCTACAATACTTTTTCATATTCTCATCCAACTTTTTCAGCAATTCCATCATTTCCTTCATCATACCAGCATCAATAGTAATATTTCTTGCTATTCTATTCTTACTTTCTGCACTAACATTTCCTCCCTTCAATACTACATTGTTTGAGCTTTTTTTTGTAACCTGTATTGAATTACAGCTAACTGTTACACTATCCCCTTCCATCATTGTTTCTTCTGTACTCCTAGCAGCCATTGTTTTTGTTTTCTAAAAAAAAATTACGATACCTTTATGATGCTGTATGTTGCTGTGGCTTTGATGTCCAGCGTTCTGCCCCATTCTACTAGATTTGATGTCGCTTCTGCGTTGTGTTGTGATGAATCTACGTCGTTTCGATGTTTTCTTGTAGTTGAATTCCTTGTTGCATCGTAATCTCGGAATTACGATCGAAGTCTGTTGTCCCTGTTGTTTCTTGAATCTGGGTCTTGTAGATGATTTCACCGCTGCATTCCTCCTTTGGTCCTTTCAATTCTTCTTGGTTATTTCTGATCCTTTCCTGGTTACTCGAGTTCCTTTCCTGGTCACTTTGCCTTCCTTTCCTGGTCACTTCGCCCCACGTTGGGCGCCAATTTGAAGTAGTATTACTTACGTAATATATTTTTACGTAATTTGTTGTATGCTTCATGTGTTGCCATTTCACGCGTATTAGCGAGAGAACTTGCTTTACGTAATGTCTTTTTGTTGTCGAGCCCCACGTTGTGGAGCCAATTTGATGGAGGTATAGCTTACGTATTCTGTTTTACGTAAATTATTATATCTTGAAGATCTTATAGTTAGCTCCACGTTGTGGTGCCAATTTACGAGAGCAAATATTTGTTTACTTCACGCGAAACCATCTTGTGTGACGTCATACGTTGGTTGGTTCATTTGTTCTGTTTGTAGTTCCCTCTGGCGTAGCAATTTGTATCAGTTTTAAATGTCCACCGGCTAGCTATTTAGGGTCGAACATGTTTCTCTTGAAGGGTGTGAAGCGGAAAAGGAATCTTTTATCCAAAAATTACTAGTGAAGAAATGTGTTTTATAATGTTTTATTGTCGAACACGTGCACTAACACTTTCACAGATTTATATAGATAATCGCCATATTGAAACTGTTTATAATAACTTCTTATCACTTTTAACTCACGTACTTCAACTTTGTATATTTAACTTTAGAATATTTTATAAGATTTCTCGTACTTCTGCTGCGTGTAACTTATGACGAAAATGAAGGACTGATTGGCGACATCTTGTTGAACTGCGGAATCGACGTGGAGTGTACGGAGAATTTTGTATAACTGAGGGGCGATCGACTTCGAGCATGGCTATTTATAGGCTTGCCTTAAGATACACCTAAAGATTATAAATGAACTGCTATTGGCTAATAAAACGCGCCAACATTAGCGTCTATTTTATCATCCAATGAAAACCACTAACACATATTACTTTTATAGAACATTCTGGAAGCTTTTTTTTACTGAAAAGGCGCGAAACATTACGTAACTTCCTGGTTCCCGGTAACGATAAACAACTCATTCCTTGCTGCAGTATTGTGTTATTGTTAACAGTTTCAATAGAGCCGTATATTATTATTTACCAATAATAATTACAATTATTAAACCTCTGAAATCAATGTTACACAAAAATACATATTCATATTAAAATAATTATTTACATTAAAGTAATTTGTGATACAAATTACCGTCTCAAAACATTACTCGTAGCCGTATCCTAACCTTCAAAAATTTGTTCATGGATAACCTCTTGTATTCATATGAAATTTCATCCCATGATAATTTGAAAACAATCTAAAGTTTCCTGAACAACACATCTTTTAACAACTGTTATTTTCAATTCTTCTACTATCTCTTTAATTTGAGAGTACTCTGACAAATCTGTATTAAACTGTACTGGATTGGAGTTTTCAATTTGAACATCTTGGTACTTGTTAATTTCAGAAATTAGCTTTTGATTATTTACAGTCAAATCTTTAACTTCTTCAGACAATTTATTTCTTTGCATTACTGACTCCTTCTGTATTTCTGATATCTCCCCTCTGAGATTAACTTGCGCCTGATTCACATCTACATACATAACCTCTTTCATCTCTCTTAACTCACTTGAAATGCTACTCATTCGGCTACCTAATTCTGTACATTTTACATCAACATGTTCGATTTTATTATTAACCTCACTTTTTGGTTAGATATTTCCCTGCTCATGTCTAACATTTTCTTTGAAACTTCACCTATTTCATTTGCTATCATTTCCTGATTTTCATTTCTCATTCTCATCATACTACTATCTAGCTCCATGAATTTCTTTTCAATTTCTTCCCTGTTTTGTTCTAAGCTCTTACCAATATCTTCCCTTAATTCTCTCTTATTCTGATCTAGTTTTTGTTCTAAACTCCTATCAATATCTTCTCTTAATTCCCTATTATTCTTTTGCATATCTTCCCTTAATTTCTCATTACTCTGAGTTAATTTTTCTAATTTCTCATTATTCTTTTGCATATCTTCCCTCAATTCCTTATTATTCTTTTCCATATTCTCATTAGTTTTTTTTATATTCTCATTCATATTTCTCATCATTTCCATCATCATGCTAACCTCAAAATTTACATTTCCTGCTGTTCTATTCTCACTTTCTGCACTAACATTTCCTCCCTCAAATACTACATTGTTTGAGTTATTTTCTGTAACCTGTATTGAATTACAGCTAACTGTTACACTATCTCCCTCCATAATTATTTCTTCTGTATTATTAGTAGCCATTGTTTTCTTTATCCTACCGCTCCTAAGGTACATTATAAAATTTTTTTACCCCTTTTTTTTTAGAATAAAAATCACACGTTTCTAACCTTTCTGATGGTATCTGCTGATGTTGCTTTGATGTCCAGCTTTCTGCCCCTCTCTCCTAGATGTATATGTCGCTTCTGCGTTGTATTAATGATGAATCTGCGTCTTCTCGATGTTTTTGTGTCCACTCATCCGCGTCGTTTGTCGTTCCTCTAGTTGTTTCTGGAATCTGCGTCTTCTCGATGTTTTTGTAGTTGAATTCCCCTGTTGCCTTGTAATCTCGGAATTACGATGTCCAATCATCCGCGTAGTCTGTCGTCCTTGTAGTTGTTTCTGAAATCTGCGTCTTGTAGATCAGTTCACTGCTCCATTCGTTCCACATCCTGGTTAATTCTGCTACTTTCCTGGTTAATTCTGCTACTTTCCTGGTCACTTTGCCCCTTTCCTGGTCACTTTGCCCCACGTTCTGGGTGCCAATTTGCGGCAGTATTAGTTTTTGTTTTTAAAAAAAAATGCTAGTGATTTTATTTAATTTTGGTCCTTGTCCTCCGGCTAGCTATTATTTCTCGGTCGAACATATATCTTGATCAGGGTGTGTAAACGGAAAGGAATCTTTTATCCAAATATAACACTGATGAAGAAATTTGTTTTATACTTTTATTGTCGAACACGTTAACTATCACATTTATACATTGATCTTAACACTCGCCAAACTGAAACTGTTATAACAACTTCTTACTGATAATTCTTTTAATCCACGTACTTCAATCTTTTGTATAATTAACTTTACCATACTTTAGATCTTTCATAATTCTGCTGCGTGTAACTTGTGAATCTATATCCGATGTATGCCGTACTAATACTTTCGACGAACTGACTGAAGACGACGTGTAGTGTACACAGATTTTTGATGAACTGACCGACTGAAGACGACGTGTAGTGTACACAGATTTTTTATGAACTGGTGGACTTTACCTCTAACCTACTGCTTTTATACCCATACACACCGATATGCCTAAAGATTATAACTGAGCTGCAATTGGCTAATAAAGCGCGCCAACATTAGCGTCTATTTTTATATCCAATGAAAATTATGAATACATATGCTCTAGGGAAACGTTCCAGAAGATTCTAAACGGAAAAACGCGCCAACATTACGCAACTTCCTCGTTTCCAATAATGATAAACAGCTCACCCCCTCGCTGCATTATTGCGCGCTATTATTGACAGTTTCAGTAAGGCATTAAAAACTTACTTCTCAACAATAATTCCAATAAACAAATATCTCAAATCAATGTCACATAAAAATGCATATTCATATTACAATCATTATTTACATTTAAGTAATTTGTGATACAAATTACTGCATCATGGCACACTATTCCATTTGTGTTCTCAAATTTCTTTCTCCAATTTATCTGTTTACATTCAATTAAATGGTGAACAATACCTACTGTCCTTCTCCTGGAAGGTAATACATCGTTCTAGCTCATTATCTCACATCCCTTTCAGAATTAATGCTCCTGTCCTCACCCAAGCTAATCCTTCCTTCTCTTGTTTATTATGCATACCTAAATACCCTTGCATTATCATTCCTTCTTTATTTTTCTGTATAAGCAAAGCGACCTTTTATTTTCTAGTTCACCTTATTTCCTGTTTATCTATGTCTTCTATCCTATTTCTCACTGAATTCCAGAATTCTTTTTCATTTTCGTCGCTTTTCATGCGTACACTTCCCATTCCTATTTTCATTAAGATTTTCTTAATTATTTTCAAATACTTTGTGGTAATAAGATCCCGCAAAGAAAAGAAAGAAAGAAACATAAATCTGATGTGTTACACTCACATGGCTTTCTCTACTCTTGTACAAACTATTTTTACAAACTCTTATTTTCCATCTATTTCATATTAATCGAGATAAACATTTGCAGAAACTTACTTATTGCTAATTTTCGTGTAGGTGCAAGGGGAATATAAGCGATAGTCAAATCTTTTAAGCGCTGGTTGTTATGTGGAGCATTCCATTCTCTTTGCATGTCCAGGACAGAAAACACGGATAACGAATTTCCATTTGAAAAAATCTGATGTGTTACACTCACATGACTTTCTCTACTCTTGTACAAGCTATGTTTACAAACTCCTATTCTCCATCTATTTCATATTAATCCAGATAAACATTTGCAGAAACGATCTTTTGGCATGCAAAGAGAATTACATTTTACACATAGCGATCAGTTCTAAAAATATTTGACTATCGCTTAAGGCTTACTATGTTCCCCTTGTTTTGTATTTGCAAGGGAATATAGAAATACAGTAGCCTTTAAGCATAGTCATATCTCTTAAAAGCTGGTTGCTATGTGCAGCACCATTCTCTTTGCCACAGATTAATACTCTTTGCATATCCAAGACAAAAAAAATGAATAACGAATTCCCATTTGAGAAAATAAGTATTGAAAAATTTAAGGGAATAACAAGCAATATCTCGAAAATGTTTCACTCAACAAAAAAATGTATATGATATAAATTGTGTATTTTAACGCGATCTACATTTTTTGTCTAGTAAAATTTTGTCTATCTCTTATGGTTTACCAGTTATGCAAAAGTCGTTCACAATGAAGAATACCTTTGGAGACATTCCAAGAAAATTCGAGATATACATTTCATTTGTCATGAAAATATCTTAAACATATTTTAATCAAAATCGTTAGAGCCATTTTTGAGAAAATTAAAATTTTCGAAAAATGTTCCATGTAAAGCGTAATCTGTGGTGGGGGGATTTTCTTGAAAGCCTTCGTGTCGTATATCTTGAAGATACTGAACCTAAATACCAAGTTTGGTGTTTATCCGGCTGTTCGTTTCTGAGTTATGCTGTTCACAGATACACAGAGACATAGACACACACACGGACATGTTTCCAAAAATGCTGCGGTGGGGGAATTTACTTGAGAATCTTCTTTGTAGAATGCTGAATCCAAACATTAAGTTTGGTATATATCTGACTTTTCGTTTTTGAGTTATGTTGTTCACAGCCACAGCCCCACACACACACACACACACACACACACACACACACACGTCTGTAGACCTATTTCCGATGATGAAATCTCGGTATCGAATTTTTGGGTAGAATACCATACTTCCCCTGCTTACTATACGTAGTAGAGAAAGTAAAAATTACGAAACATTGAGAATTCAAACCGACAACAAAGAATACCCCGGGATTTCTTAATGCACAAAAACTCATTTGTAGTTTAAATAGGATCTACATTATGGTAGTACACTTTAGTCTCTCTGTCGCGGTTTAACAGTTTCAAAATTACACAAAATGCATTCCGAATGAAAGGTACGTATAGGTATTCGTTTTACTGGTCATGTAAATGTTTTAAAAATTAATATTTTTATCAAAATCGTTAGAGACATCTTTAAGGAAACAACGAAAAAAATTTTAGGTTAGTTTGGAAAATTGTGAACTTAAATACAACTTTTTGTATTTATTCGATTTTTCATTTTTGAGTTATGCTAGTTGTGGATTTTTTTTCTAAGAGTGCATTTTTGGATTGAAGTACCTCAAAATATGTATTTTCGGTGAAAACTCGATATCGAATTTTTGGGTGGAAATTCAATACCTACTTTCTCTTCCTACTATAAGCAGGTGCAAGATGTAGTAAAAATTGATCTAGTATATACACATAAACTAATTTTGTAAACATCACAAATGGAAAAGTGAAACATCGGTGCAAAAAAGTAAAAGTAATGAAATGAAAAATTTTGAAAAACGCCAGAGCACGTTCT
This sequence comes from Deroplatys truncata, assembly GCA_030765065.1. Classification (NCBI taxonomy): domain Eukaryota; kingdom Metazoa; phylum Arthropoda; class Insecta; order Mantodea; family Mantidae; genus Deroplatys; species Deroplatys truncata. Next base: position 56,940,095 of record CM060977.1, read on the forward strand.
GTAATATCGTTTGCACTTTGTGCATAGTAAAAAATGAGAAAAAAATGAGAATTTTTCCTGGATTAGTAATGTTGGCACCGTGAGGCACTTTGTAAATCATCTACCCAGTGATTTCTCGTTCCTAGAATAAGCTGAAAGTTAATCACAAGGTAGAAAGGGAGGTGCACCCTTCTCGGCCGACCTTGAGAGATTCTCTGCAGCAAAACCCGACCTCTGCTACGACCAGTATATTTAGTTGTGTGCTCAAATCAATACCAGACGGCGAAATGCAGCAGCACCACCACGGCGAGCTCTGCTGTCCTGCACAACCTCATGTGAGTCAACTAGCTGTTTCTGTAACTTCATTTGCGAAAACAGCACTTGCTCTGCTCGTAATTATAACATCGTGCATCTTAAACACTAATAGCTGATTGTTTCCACTCTTAACAACTATCTGTCGCAAATGCTTGACTGTTACAACTCTCCACAACTGTTCCACTGCTTGCAACTTTACAAACACACATCGCTATTGCTTGAGCATGATTAACACTGATGCCAACTTTGTCTTATCACGATTATTCGTCGCACTTGCCTCTTGAAAGAAGATAAGTACTTTCTTTTTCTTCATGTTTGTAGTTGTATTCTGGATGATGATTTGAAATGATTGTAACTAAAAAAACTTTATTTAGGCTGTAAGTTAAACACCAGAAGAAAATAATACAGCTTAAAGTCTAATTTTCAGTATAACGTCATCTCTAACTTCTCGTAGAGTGGATTCCTCGTTCTTGACCCTTGTCCTTGGCTGCGAATCGGCGCAGCAGTTCAGCGGCTTAATTACCTAATTGAAAACATGCAAAACAATAGAGAGGAGAGAAGTAACCGCAGTGCTATCTGAGCAGACTTAGCGACAAAACCATTGCATCGCTTCTCCATTTCCCTGATTTAGTGAGTCGCTCACAGGTTTTACATTAGGGGTTAAAATCGGTTAATTCAGCTACACCTACGCTGCTTTTCTGGACAAATAGAAATAAAAGTTTCCTCGATACTTTTAGGTTTAACATCCTTTAACCAGATAGATCGGACGATGAATAAAGTGGGTGAAATGATGCCCAAATGTACCCAGGGTCTATAGAGTTTAGAGTTACCCGAATTCATCTTTCAGGATAAGAGAAATACCCAGAAAGAACCTCAACCGCGTAACTCGTCCTAACCGAGATTCGATCTCGGTACTTCTTGATAATCAAGATCTTTGCCGTTGTTTACAGCAGAAACACAAAAACTATTTGAAAGCATAGGTACAGCAAACAGGAATCACGAATTTATATCTTCACAGCTTGCGCTATTGAACGCGGAGTTCACTTTGCTCAAGTTTCGGTCCGTTTCGAGCACGTTCGGCGTTGCCTTAACACATTCTCTCCTTATGGAAAACAGTCTTATGTGTTACGTTCATATGGTTTTCTCTCCCTTTCTCTACATACTATTCTTACAAAAGCTTACTTTTCTATTTACTTCATGATAATCGAGATAAACATGTGCATAAATGGTTTCATTACCCATTTCGTTGTAGACACAAGGAGGCTGGAGTCATACCGCATGTACGGAGAGGGGTGGCGCCGCGGTGACGTGTGCGACTCGCATTCGGGAGGACCCTGGTTCGATCCCTGGCGACCTCCTACTCTGACCTATGGGATTTTCATGTTTCCCCGGGCTGGCTGGTTCATCTTGGTGGGTGTGCGCTCTATATAGGTTTCTTCTCTGGCGTCGTTGCGGTACTTCGTAGTTAGGACCCGACTCCGGGCTCTCTTGGGCGGGCGACCCTTCGGGGGGGGGGACTTGTGGGCGGACCCGGGCGACGTCGGATGTGTTCGATCTGGAAACGTTAGGGACCCGTGCATGCTTGCGCTCGTCGTCATCCGGTTCTGGTCGTCCTCCGGGTATCTCCACTCCTCCCTCTCAGGGGACACGATAGAAGCAAAAAGGGTCGTTATGGCCTACTTGCGGTCCTCTGTCCCGGTTTCGGTACCCCTCCGTTCGTCCGTACCTTTACCTTCATAGTCATATGTTTCAAAAGCGCTTCGCTGTATGCTGGCTTTGAAACTCCATAATCTTTCCATGACTTCATGATAAACAAAATAATAATTACTTAGCACCTCAAAAAGTGTAAAGGAATTGGAAACATCAAATCAATAGCAAAGAATATCTCGGAAATGGTTAATGCCACGAACAAAATTATTTGACATAAATTGAGTGTATTAACAAGATCCAGATTTTCCGTTAGTAAGTTTTGTCGCTATGTTAAGATTTTAATGCAAATACTTTTAACAACTGACATTTCAATCAAAACCGTCAGAGCCACTTTCTAGAAAATAAAAAATAACAAAATATGTTTATCTTGGAAGTCTTCGTGTCGCATCTTTGATATATGCTGGACTTAAATACCAAGTTTAGCATTCATCCATTTTTCGGTTTTGGGTTATGCTACCTGCAGAGGAGGGGCAGGTAAGTCTGGTGAGGGGTTAACGGCTGGCAGCATTCCCCTTGCGTGGAACAACACTCACTCGGAACGCGTGATGATATCACCTTATCTCATGCGTATGCGCCTGCTGCTCTGTTACTACTGACCCAAGACCCCTCACAGAAGATAAATGGACTTGTCCAGCTACTGTTCATACAGGTAAGCGCGTCAGGACGAAAAACTCAGCCTGTATGCGCGTGCGCACGGACATTTTTCTAAAGTGTTTATTCGTTTTAGATTTAGAACGCCTCCAAAGATACGCGCGCGCGCACACACAAGCATACAGATTTGTATATATACATACAGATGAGCCAAAAGACTTCGAACCGGCTGCGCGGTGTTTTTCCTGTCCGCGTCCTCGGCGCTCGTTGCAATCTGCCTCTATCATAGAAAGGCGCGGATGAAACCATACAACATGTTTAAAACTACTTTTAAAGACTTTACTTACCAACTTTACGAAAGAAGATGCTGAAACTGGCCACCGTCGTCCATACATTTTTGGCACCTCTTTAGGAAACTATCTATCATAGCCCCAATCAGCGGGCTGCTGAATGCGATGTCAGCACCTGCATTTCGCATCGTCTGTAAAATGCAGGGCTGCCTAGTTACCAATCCGCAGGATGAGAAGACTCACGCGGTATGTAGGGAGAGCCAAAAGCTACGAACCACCTGTGCTGTGTGTTTACTGTCCACGTCCTCGGCGCTCGTTGCCGTCTGCCGCTATCATAGAAAGGCGCGGATGAAACCATACAACATTTTTAAAACTACTTTTAAAGGCTTTACTCACCAACTTTATGAAAGGGGATGCTGAAACTGGCCACCGCTAATTCTTTTCGAGTCAGTAGTTTACGCCCGTACTTATGTGAATACAATTTTGCCCCCTTTTTCTTTTAGAGAATTAACAGAATCTACAACAGCTTTTAAGGCCAATATTTCAATGAGAACAATTGAAAGTGCGTTTGAGGACAGAATTATTAGCAGAGATTTGTGGTCCCCTCGGTCCCCCGACCTAACCCCCTGCGATTTTTATCTCTTCGGTAACTTAAACAAAGTGTACAAGGCAAACCCACACACCCTGGAAGAATTAAAATAAAATATCCGCCAGGAAATTGCCAGCATTTCTCAACGTGAACTACGGCGAGTGATGGATAGTTTCCTAAAGAGGTGCCAAAAATGTATGGACAACGACGGTGATTATTTTCAGCATCTCCTTTCATAAAGTTGGTAAGTAAAGCCTTTAAAAGTAGTTTTAAAAATGTATGGTTTCAACCACGCCTTTCTATGATAGCGGCGGACGGCAGCGTGTGCCGAGGACGCGGACAGAAAAACCACCGCGCAGCCGGTTCGTAGTTTTTTGGCTCTCTCTGTATATATGGCTTAAATTGTTCTTTTGATTGCTGACGAAGTAATTGAGCCGATTTTTGTCTTTGTCGATGACCTATTGGGCCTTTTCTTACCCGGGGTTTGTATTTTGGTCCCTGAATTGTCTGCGATTACCTTCTCATTTAACATACTGAAGCCGAAATTTTGAAGTCAATAATTATCATAATTATCTGAGAAGGATAGTGATATAAAATAAATAATAAAATATTTAATTTCAGTGTATGTATAAAACGGAGAAGCATTGTGAAAATTGTTGACTGTAAAAGCAGAAAGACAAGACAGGCACAGTTTAGCTAATTAGGGACCAGCCCCAGGTATAAAGGGTAAATACCGCTGAAGCCAGTTTCTCTTGGAATTAATAGGTGCAGTTGCACTGGCCGGGATGTGAAGGTCATTAGAGGCTTCATTACGCTAAGTTTGAGGGGAGAGAGGAGAAGTTAGGATTTTTTTCCTCTTTGTAGCGCGGTGGTGAAATTCATTCTGCCCTGAGCGATCGGTGAAAGCGGGACGACATTCTCGTCGAGTTGTGAACATTGGCTTCGAACATGCAAGAGGGTAGAGCGTTCAGCTGTAGTTAATAATCTTCGGTCTTGGTAAAGACACAGTAGCATCGTATGCATTTAAAAGTGATCGGCAAACCTTAAGTTTTATTTTAAATGGTGAAAATGAAAGTGTTCCAAGAAAGCCTTCGTGTTTCTCTGTACACATCCACGCATACCCAGAGATTAAGGTTTCATGCGCGAGCAGCCGTGGCAAAGTATAAAAAAAATACCAACTAGGAGGAGAAAAGCAGCAATCGTGAAGCAAAGGTATTGCTTCATTGTTGGAGGACGTAACGTGGCTGCGTCAATACTATAAACACGTGCACGAGATACTCCAGTTACGGCAGCTGTTCGTCTAACATCTTCGACAGATACTGTAGGTTGACCATTTTTAAGTGCCTCTAATTCATCTTTAAAGAACCTATGAACATTGATTACTATTTATCTACCCTGTGACTGCAATGGCTTTCCCCTCTTTCCAACACCAGTTTAAACAACTGTTATCACAAGAGTAAACATTGTCGAATATAGAATAAAATTAAGCATTTCTGAGCTCAGAATTTTGTAATTTAGATTAGAATGTATTATGTAGTAATGTTTTCACTTCCACTACAGTTACAATAAACGTAGCCGTTACTGTTATAATCAAACGGAATAACACTACACGTTACAAGTAATGTACAAACATAACACGCAAACAAATTCTAATAACGCTAAAGCAGAGCGGAGATTGCACCAAAAGAGCTAGACAATACGTGGGCGACACTGACACCCTCAAGGTTACAGCCAAACCCTTCCTTGTGGTCCTGCCTATTGTTATTTGTCAACAGCCTCGGTCGTTTACTGGAGCAGGTAGCATTCTCAAATTATTCCTCACAGACTATAATTTTATTTAATCTTTCGAAATTCCTGAATAAATTCAGCCAATACATTACGTTTTATTTATATCTTTTGAAGTTTGTAGGCGGGCCAAACAAAAGCAGCTCGCGGACCGGGTTCGACCCCCGGGCAGTAGTTTGGCAAACCCTGCTCTAGATCATTGTACAATAATTTCTAAGGAACTTGGGGAGGTAAATGAAATTAATTGATCGTTCGAGTTTAAAATGCTAATCGTGCAACATCGGGCAGTCAGCTAGTATGTAATAAAACAATTTCAGCAAATGTTTATCTCGATTAACATGAAGTAGATAGAAGAATAAACTTTTGTAAAAACATTTGTTGAAGAATTCGTAGAGAAAGCTATGGGAATGTACAGAGAGAGTCAAAAAACTACGAACCTGCTGCGCGGTGTTTTCCCTGTCCGCGACCCCGGCGCTCGTTGCCGTCTGCCACTATCATAGAAAAGCGCGGATGAAACCATACAACATTTTTAAAACTACTTTTAAAGGCTTTACTTACCAACTTTATAAAAAGAGATGCTGAAACTGGCCACCGTCGTTGTCCATATATTTTTGGCACCTCTTTAGGAAACTATCCATTACTCGCCGTAGTTCACGTTGAGAAATGCTGGCAATTTCCTGGCAGATATTTTGTTTTAATTGTTCCAGGTGTGTGGGTTTGTCTTGTACACTTTGTTTTAAGTTACCCCAGAGATAGAAATTGCAGGGGGTTAGGTCGGGGGACCGAGGGGGCCACAAATCTCTACTAATAATTCTGTCCTCAAACACACTTTCATAAAGTTGTTAAGTAAAGCCTTTAAAAGCAGTTTTTAAAATGCTTTCTATGATAGCGGCAGACGGCAACGAGCGCATAGGGCGCGAACAGGAAAAACGCCGCGTTGCCGGATAAGTCTAGCGGGGACTTCGCGCCTCGACCTAAGCAGATCTTTTGTGCCTAGGCCGCTGAGGGGTCGTTCCCGGGAGGGTGGGAGGGAGAGCGGGATGAGGTGAGAGGAGATAGAGGGCGGTCGACCAGGAGGTACGAAAGGTAGAGGGCACAGTCCCTACCATTTACAGATTTGAACTCCCCGGGTGCTGGCTGGTGAAGCCGGCCCCCCTCCTGCCTTAGACTTACACATCCCCTGGGGGGTCCGGGACCCGGAGACCGCTCTCAGTCCGGAGGACGAAAGTTTACTCAGAGCATTCTTTTCCCCTGCCATACACACGCCGAGCTCCCGCCGACACTTGCAAACCTGAAAGAAACCAAGCAGATGAAAGGTGAAGTGAAATGAGAATGGAGATGAAATGGAGGGACAGGAAATTTGGTGTTGTAATGAACCTTCCCAACATTTGCCTGGCGAACCGGAGAAACCCCCGAAAAAACCCGTGGGTCAGGACCACGACCTTCCAAATGCGGGCCACATACGTAACCGACTGAGCCATCCCGCTCGGTACGTACATGATAGAAACAAGGTAGTGCACTCCACCCAAAAATTCGATACCGAGATTCACCGAAAATACACGTTTTGAGGCCCCTTGAAAAACAAGATCCGTGTGAATGTGTGTGCCTATTAACAGCATAACTCAAAAAACCAAAAGTCTGACAACACCAAACTTGGTTCGTTCATTCATTATCTGTTTACCTTCCTCTTTATGTAGGACTTACACCCCCAGGACTTACAAGCGGGTGCCTGGGGTCAGAGGCCCGTCGAGGAGCAGACACTCATGGATCATGGGCGATCAGCCCGATGCCTGGTATGGGATGAAGGAAGTAGATGAAACCAAATGTTGGTGAAATGGATGAAAGGAAAGGTGATGATGGAGCAGTTGGTGGAATGAATGGGGGGGGAAACCGGAGAAAACCCGCCCAGACGCCGCTTCGTTCACCACAAATCCCACATGCAGGTCCCTGGGATTGAACTCGGGCCGCCTCGGTGGGAGGCAAGCGGTCTAACCACTCGGCCACGGCGCAGCCACCAAACTTGGTAATTCCTTTAAATATCTTCCAAAGATGCAACATAAAGATTTTCAAGAAAATCCCGAACTACCTTTACATGGTAGACTTAATGAAATTTTTTGTTTTCTGAAAAAGTGCCTCTAAAGATTAAATATATTTAAGTGGCAAACAAAGTGCATATCTTGAATTTTCTGGGAACAGCGTGTGAAGTCCTCTTCATTCGGAAGGAATTTTCCAGAATCTTATATAACTGGCAAATGTTAAGCCATAGACGTAAATGTACTGCACAAAAAATGTAAAACACACCATTTATTTTGAAAAAACTTTTTAGTGGCGTCAGCCATTTCCGAGATATCCTTATTAATGGTTTGAATTTTTTAATTCTTGATCATTCTTTTAAAGTCCTGTCAACATTCAGTTGTTTCTCGCGATGTCATGGAAACAGTATGGAATTTTAAGGCCAGCATATAGCGTCCAGTTCTTAAACATTTGACTATCGCTGTTCTTTTTGTATCTATAACGAAAGTGTAATACAGCTATATCTGCAAAGACCAGTCTCGATTAAAATAAAGTAGATGGAAAAATAAGCTTTCGCAAGAATAGGTTTTTATAGCCATTAATAACCCAGCGGGATGACTCAAACGGCAAAGTCTGTGGGCAGCATTCGGAGGGTCCCGGTTTTCAATCCCAGCAACCGCCTATGTGTTTCTCGTTTTCTGGGGGTCGACAGGTGAATGCTGGGGTGCTTTCTTCTCTGCCATGATTTCCTTTCATTCCATTTCCTTCTCATCTTTAAGGTGTGCTTCTACTATTAGGTCTAGTCGCGTATGGCGGTGCCTGATAGATGGCGCGGATGCATGCTCACTGGAAAGAATATTCCCCGTGGACACCAGAAGGCTGCTCGACTATACCTTTTTCACTATAAGCTGAAAGGAGAAGTAAACAAAACCACGTGACCAGACAGCACCTCATTGGCTGGTAGACAAATTACAACCTTCCCCGCTTAGCATGTCGTCTCTTCCTCTACAAAACAGTGCGGTTCAGATCGCAACATTTTGTGGTTATTCTCGTGCAGAGAAATTTAAAACACTCATTATTGTAACACTTCAATTTATGAAACTAAATATGTTTGTTCAGATTCACCATTTAACTACATGAACCGTTATATCAGAGGGTTTAATAGGCTATGCGCAGGCGCTGCAGTTCGTTTCCGGCTTCCGACTGAGAATCTTCTGCCACTGTAGAAAACATAAACGAGAGAAATGCAAAGAAGACTATTGTGTTAAATGCTTTTAACAAATTCTGTGGAAAGTATCCATCCACCTTTAATCGACCTTGAATATGGTTGGCCATTGTTTAGCAATAATTGAACTTCTTTGTAAGTGATGCAGAATTGTTGCTCGGATAGCTGGGTTCGTGGTTGTTTCCTGTGGTTTTCTAACCTATAGTGCTAATCATTATTTAACTTGTTGACTCATAAAAGGTTAAAGCAAAAGTGGTATAGTGATGTTAGTCGTTAAATGAATGAATTCTAAAGCCTGAAGTTAAAACCAGTTTAATCCAGTACTTTTAATCAAGATGCCAAACTGTTCAGGTACAACTTTTATTTGTCTACTCTTAGTATTGTGTGTTAGAAGTTTAGGATGTAAGGCAAAACATAGGAATAAGACATACAATGTTTAAAAGCTAATGATTCCCAAGCTGCGCAATATACTGTATTAGCATTCTGTATGAAGCAATTTCCTCTCACGGGTCTTAGTTCCCGTCATCCTCCACGTGGTGCTGCCATGTGCTCGGCGGAGTGATACATTTAAGTTTTGTTTACTTCTCCTTTCAGCTTATAGTGAAAAAGGCATAGTGGGCAGGGTTGCCAATTTCACGGACTTTCCGTCAAAGTTGACGGAATTTTAAGTTGTATGACGGATAAAAATCGGCTTTGACGGATGACGGATTTTTCGGCGGAAATTATTACGAATTGTTCCGTCTTTTGACTGATTTTTCTTAGCTTCTTTAATTTTAAAAAATCAGTTGTATTTTTTTGTTGGAGAAATTTAGACGCATACAAGTCTTTATTAGCATATCGCTACATGGGCCACGGTACCTATATTTACGAAATACTCCATTGCATCACAACTCGGATTACGTATAAGAAAGCCTTTCATCATGCTGCCTAAGGTGTAGATTAGATTATCGTAGCATAAATTTGCTGTCACCCCGTTTATTCAACATCTGCTATCTTTACACTGAGTGTGTTTAGACTGCTAGCCCGGGTGCTTGCGATAAAGTATAAATAATAACACCTGATATAGCATCCACGTGAGAGATTCCTCAAGCTTACTTCCCTCAGAATTGTTGCCTGATATACGGCATTAGCGTTCCTGTGGTTCCTGATAAGCTAAGTGGTCTGAATGCTATTTATCAATAGCGTTTGTGACTTCTCCATATATTAAATCAGTTTGCTTTTCAGTTTGTATGCGTACGTGAGTGATCCCATATTCAAGAACTCCTGATCAGAGTTAACTGCATTGAGTCCAGTTCATTACATCGGCATTTGAATATTGTGGTGCGTTTATTGTGTACCTGTTTCTTAAGATTCAGTGTGGTGCTTTTTATTTTAAGGTTTAACATGTCAGAAAAGGATAAGCGATATGTTCGAAAGTTTAGAAAAGAATGGTTAAATAATAAACAATTGAAGGATTGGTTATTAGAAGTGCCCGGTGAAACTAGTAATGCGCGGTGCAAGTATTGTCATTGCAATCTGAGTGTGCGCTTGTCAGATTTACTTCTTCATGGAAAAAGTAAGAAACATTTAAAAGCAGCAGAACCCTTTTCAACTTCACGGCAGTCAAAATTGTCATTTTAACCAATTAAACATACGTATGAACGCGCAGCGGCTGAAGCTGCCCTTACTTTGTTTGTAATTAATCATTGTTCAATCAGATCCGTTGATCATCTTTCAGATCTAACTAAGAAATTTTTCCAAAGTGCTGACCATGCATCTCTTTTAAGGCTGCATCGTACAAAGTGTAGTGCTTTAATTAGGAATATTCTCTATCACCACTTTAAATTAGAACTACAAAATGACATCGGCACTGGCCATTTTAGTCTTCTTATAGACGAGTCTACAGACATTTCTGTCACAAAACTATTGGCTGTCTGTATTGTATACTTTTCAAAACAACAAAGCACTATTATATTCACTTTCTTTGGAATTGTTGAACTAGAACAGGAGAATGCTGATTGTATTGTCGTTGCAGTAAAATCTTTAATTTCAGATTATGGTTTGGACATCAATCAAATGAGAGGAATAGGAACCGATAATGCTTCAGTAATTGTGGGCATTAACAATGGTGTCTACCAGAAGCTGAAATGTAAGGTAACTAACCTTGTATTGATGCCCTGTGTTTGCCATTCTGTTCAGTTAGCTGTGTCCTCTGCTGCCAAAATGCTACCAAGAAATCTTGAGTTTTTAATTTCGGAAACTTACTCTTAGTTTTCTAAGTCTTCTTCTCGACAAGTCACATACAGGAACTTGTTTAGAACAATAAATGATGGAGCCGAGCCCCTTAAAATTGTACAACAATCAAATACAAGGTGGCTGTCGATCGAAGTTGCTGTTTATCGGATTCTAAATCAATGGCTTGAACTACAGACACATTTTGAGATATGCAGACTTCAAACTAAGTGCTATACAGCTGAACTCCTTTATAGCATGTACTCTGATGCCATTAATAAGCTCTATCTTATGTTTCTTATACCACATCTTGAAGAATGCCAAAAAGTGAATAAATCATTCCAGTCAAGTACAGCAGACCCTTCAAAGCTTCTCCAAGACTTAGTTCTACTAATTGTAGGCCTTACGTCTCTTGTTGTTCCCGGTTATAGGGGGGATCTGCTATCCGTGGATGTTAGAAAATACAAATCTCCTAATATTTATCTTGGCCATGAAGTAGAAGTTTTGATAGTGGATTTGATGAAACAAAACAAAATCAGTCCTGAAAGTGAAAAGGTATTTCGCAGTAGGTGCGAGAATTTTCTGCTTTGCTTAGCAGAGGAGCTCCAGCGGCGACTGCCGAATAATGTTAAGATTTTGCAAAAAGTATCTTTAATTGCACCTGAAAAGAGTTTGAAGGTGATTAAAGAAAGTATAATCCCGCTAGCTCAAGAATTTGAATTACCTGCAACTAAAATAACGAAAATCGACTTTCAGTGGTCAAAATTAACTACTGTCCAATGGAAAAATGTTAGCAATACAGTCGAGTTTTGGCAAGAGGTCGCAACATATAAAGATGCAAGTTCCCAAAATCCATTTCAAGAACTCTCGGACTTTGCAATGATGCTTTTGGTCTTACCTTGGTCAAATGCAGACGTCGAAAGCGCATTTAGTATGCTCAACATTGTGAAAACCTCCCTTAGGAATAGGCTTAAAACTAATATGGTTAACTCAATTCTCACCGTGCGGGCTGGACTTAAGCGGGTGAAAAAGTGTTGTTATGATTGTCCTACCAGAAAATGTTCTGATGCAAATTGGTACAATGGCTGCGTACCGGGGAGTAAACCAACCCAGCACTTCAACTGAAGAACTAGAGGCAGAGGATGATGTGGATGAATTATTATTATTGTAATCAACACCGGTGAGCAAATTGGCTTTTTATTTTTACTTGAAAATACGCGCTAATTTTTATTTTTCTATTTTGACTAATTTGAGCGCAGTTTTTGGGTGTTGTTTCGGCGGATAAACAAATATCGAGTGGTATATTTAAAGAAAACTTAATTTTTTCATGAAAATACCCAGTTTGTTTTATTTTTAGAATTTTGACGGATTTTGGCGGATTTTTTGGTGTTTGTTTGACGGGAAAAGGAATGAACTATTGGCAACACTGAGTGGGTCGTTCCTCGCCCCCTCTAGGCGGCTCCAGCATGGGCGGGTCTGCGAGTTTGGAAAACATTAGAGATTTATGCGCATCTCTGTGGCGTGTCTGTCTACTACCTGTAGTGTCCTGTGTGATCCCTTCCTCCTGAGGGATGGTAGGCACAATAGGTTCGCGGTGCACGAGGTGCCCCCCCATTAGTAAATGTAGAGAGTAGAGAACGTCATGTGAATGTAACATATCAGAATTTTGTCATGGTCGTGCAAAGAACATGGAATTTCCAACCCTATTATAACCTTTCTTATACCTACAACGATATGTGTCAATGTGCAATAAAAGTTTATCTTAATTATTAAGAAGTAGATAAACAATAAGCTTTTGTAAGTATAGTTTGTAGAAGAATGAGTAGAGGAAGTTGTGTGAGTACAACTAAGTATACAAGACACATGAATGCACCTGGGACGTAAACCCTGTGTGTGCGTTTACGATCTTGTGATAGTAAAAATTTGTATGAAAATGAAAAAACGACATTAAGTTGTGCATTATGAATTCAAAATAACATGTTATAGAAATGTAAAACAGATGAAATGTGTTTTACTTTACTTTAAATTCATATTTAACGAAATAAATGAAATAGTTGCGTTTTATTTTTAAGAGATATGAGAATCCATTAAGAAAAGCGCGAATCAAAGACTGGCTTAAGATCTCAGATCTCACTCTGCACGGAGTTATGATTCAAAACCCAAGGTTGGCAAGGTTGATAAATACTCTAGTTTGAACCAGCTTAGATCAAGATACAAACTGAAGAGAACCCATAAACATCCGCTGTAACACGAAACTCTGCTTACATTGCAATGATTGAGTCATCTCTTCAGAGAGGTGAAACGGATTATCAACACCTATAGTAATTCCCACCGTGCAGCAAACATAAACCAATTCAAAGCTAACCTATGTGTAGTGTTTTGTTGTGCAGTGCTGTGGTAAGTTAATTTAAGATGTATTTTTATTTGTACCTGATGCTATGCTATGGAAATTTAGGTGTAAAAATGAGCTTATATTTCAGAGATGTTAACGCACGAAAATATCAAAATTCAGAGCTCTCATTTGGCGTAACTCTAATGTGTCCAAAATAACGGATGCATTTCTCTACAGTTATACACAGAGGCGAACAAAAGTATTCTATACTGTTTTAAAAATTCTAGTAGCCAAATTAATGGAGATAAAATTCTCAATTTCAATAGATAAAAAGAACAAATTGTATTACAGTTTACTTGTTTTGGTTAGCTTTCAAAATCTTACATATTATTAGCTTTACAATTTTTTAAAACAATACGGATCTTTCAACTTTGTGTTTACAAAACTATTTTTCATGCATTAAACAGTTTCATCTGTAAGGAGAATAAAATGTCGGATTTGCAGCGTTTTTCCAGAAAATCCTTATTAACACCTCAAATCTTTAGACTTCACAAATTTATTTCTTCGCCGGACATTATTCCGATTGCGGGTAGGAGGTATGAAATTTTAAGAAACTTACGGAATCGAGTATTTTTTAATACACAGAGTTCATTGTGTAGTAACCTGTGTTCTTAAATTATGTAGTAGTTGTACTTTATCGAAAATATTGGGCTCTTCTTGGCGACCGCTTAGCTTTTGCGGAAATCTTGCCAGAAGATATTGTGAGCATGATGAAAAAAGTATGGTTAACGGAATGTCGCAAAGCAAGGGAAATGTAGCTAAAGTTGCGACGGTATTACTTATAATGTTTGTGTATTTGTGTTTACTCCACGTGGTGAAGCCATTTTGTGACGTGATTCTTTGTTAGGTTTGTTAGCTCCATCTGGTGTTAGCAATTTGCGGCAGTATTAGTGTTTGTTTGAAAGAATGCTAATGTTATTTTTATTTAATTTTGGTTCAGTGTCCTCCGGCTAGCTATGATCTTTTTGGTCGAGCACTTCTCTTTATACAGGTTGTGTAAACGGAAAGGAATCTTTTATCCAAAGATAACACTGATGAAAGAATTTGTTTTACACTTTTTATTGTCGAACGCATTCACTATCACAATTTACACATTGATCTTGACACTCGCCAAACTGAAACTGTTATAATAACTTCATTACTGATCACTTTTAATTCGCGTACTTCAACCTTTTGTGTAATTAACTTTACAACACTTTAGATTTTTCATAATTCAGCTACGCGTATCCTGCGAATTGATAACCGACGTGTACCGTACAAATATTTCTGCTGGACTGAAGGCGACGTGTAACGTACAAATGTGTTCGACGAACTGACCTGAAGACTACTTGTAATGTAGAAAGATTTTTGATGAACTGACGGGGTCTACCTCTAATCTAGCCCTTTTTATACTTCTACACCCCGATATGCCTAAAGATTATAACTGAGTTGCTATTGGCTAATAAAACGCTCCAACATTAGCGTCTATTTTTATATCCAATGAAAATTATGAATACATATGCTCTAGGGAAAATGTTCCAGCAAATTCTAAAGAAAAACGCGCCAACATTACGTAACTTCCTCGTCTCTAATAATGATAAACAGCTCACCCCCTCGCTGCATTATTGCACGCTATTATTGTCAGTTTCAGTAAGGCCGTATAAACTTACTTCTCAACAATAATTACAATCAACAAACATCTCAAATAAATGTCACATAAAAATGCATATTCATATTATAATCATTCTTTACATTTAAATAATTTATGATACAAATTACTGCATCAAAGTGGATTATTCGAGTTTAGACGCGCAGATCCTACGGTTACGCCGTGTCGTCGCTCCGCAGCTGCGACCAAATCCTCTCCTTCTAAAATCATCCCTCGGGTACGCCTTGCGGTTTAGGGCCCTCGATGTTACAATGTTGGCAGCAGAATGCCAACGACAGCAACGCTAACATGATGCAAGTGCGTGTGTTACATATTGATAGCGAAAGTACTCACTCTCCACATACGAAATAACGGCGTAAAAGGATTTTGTAAACACCACAGATGAAAAGGTTGAAAAATTGATGCTCTTTTCAAAACATAAAACAAATAAAATGAAAGATTTTGAAAGCCGCATTAACACGTAAAATGTAATACCATTTGTTCTTTCAGTGTGTTAGAAGATATAATTTTATCTCCCATTAATTTGGCTGCTAGAACTTTTTTTAAAGGGAAGACGAATACTTTGTTATGCCTGTGTATAAAAATCAAATAACAAAGACCTCGCCTCACATTTATGACTTATCAATAACACATGGGAAAGAGTATGCAAAACTTTGTATCAGTTCGATAGAAATGTTTTAAGATGACATTAAGAAAACATCTTATGGAACTGTGCAAGTGTGAAAATCTATGAGCAGTAAAACTCTAACCGAATGTTTACTTTCTCTTATAGCACTCTGACATACGGCAGGTAGAGGGAGTAGGTACTACATTTCACCCAAAAATCTGATATCGATATTTCATCTGAAGTACATGCTTTAAAGCCCTCTGAAGAAAAAAATTAGAAAAAAAAGATCTCGTGAGAAAGAGAGAGAACAGTATAACTAAAAAATAAATTGGCGGATAGATAACTTTGGAGCTTAATTTCAGGAATAAACTTCGATGTTCGATTATGGCAGGTATCACTTATACACACGTAACACATGCATACACTGCATGTCTTTTATTGACTTCAACACATTATTACACATAATAAATAACAAATAACATGGTGCCTTACTTATTTTCATGAGTATATGGCATATTTTGTCACTTTTGTTCCATATTACTGACACCCAGAAGTCGCGTCGCATGCATCTCACCCGTGGCATCATGGGAACGTCGTTTGCGTTCTCTTTCCGCTGTCAACATTTGAAATACCAGCATAGCTGAAAACCCGATTTAGAGCCCTCAGCTTCAAGGCGCAGCCGAGGAATTGAGGGCCTTAGCCTCAAAGCGTAGCCGAAGGATGTTTTTTTAGCAGAGGACGACTATATAAGAACGGCCGCATAAAAGGGTGGGTGGGCGGGCAATATAACCCCCGGAGCAACATGTACTACACCAAAACGTTCCTCATTAACCAAGAATTACTGTGGATAGCAAAATCCCCGATTTCGTAAGTTAAAAGCTTCTATGTTCACCATAATCGAAGTAGAATCTTCCAGGGTACCCTTCAATTGAAAAAATCGTAATTTTTTTTATTAACTCAACATTGGGTAACAATTTTGATGCAAATTACGTATATATTTACACGATAAATAAAATGTATTCTTGAACTGGGAACAACGTCTGAAGTCCACTTCACTCGGAATGAATTTTGTATGATTTTGTGTAACTATAAACCCTGAGATAGAAAGCTTGCTACACAAAAATGAGCACATCTCTTTATAGAATACAAATTATTTCAATTAACTACTTTGTAGCAGCTATTTCCGAGGTATACATTATTGTTTGAACTTTTTAGCACTTTTGTTATTTGTCACCATTCAGTTGTTTCTCACGACCCATGTAAAATGTTTTTTAAATGAGGTTATCGTTTGAGCCTCTTGTATCGCACGTGTACCTACGACAAAATGTGTGATGAGACCATTTCTGCAAATGCTATCACGATTAATATCAAATAGATAAGAATAGTTTGCAGAAGCTATTAAAAAATCTGGTGTTGCATTCACGAGACTTTCACTACTCAGTCACTCTTCACGAACTATTCATATAAACCTTATTCTTATATCTAGGTTCTTGTTAATCGAGATAAACTTTCATTACACACCTCGTACCGAGCGAGCTGCCTCCCCGGTAACGTGTGAGGCTCGCATTCGGGAGTTGGTTCAGTTCCCGTCGACCGCCCACACTGACCTTGGGTTTTTCGTGGTTTTCCCTAGTCGGTAGACGAATGCTGGGGTGGTTTCTCATTTACCACGATTTTCTTTCGGTCATTGCCCTTTCCTTCTCAACTTTCAGGTGTGCTTCTAGGTTTCTTGGCGTATGGCAGTGCCGGACAGATGGCGCGGATGCTTGCTTAAAGGAAAGAATACTCCCCGTTGACACTAGAGGGCTGCTTGGTCGATGGGTCGTTCATCGCTCTCTCTAGGCAGCTCAAGCAGTGCGACAGGTCTTAGAGGCTGGAACTGTTAAGGGACCTCCGCGCACCTCTGTGGCATGTTGCCTCCTGTGGTTCCTTCACTTCATCCCATTCTCCACAATGGGTTTAGGTCGCAGTGCGCGAGGTGCTCCCCCCTCTGTTGTATTGTATAACCTATACACATTTTGTTAAATTAAATTGAGTTTTATTTGTTGACGCTCTTTAACTACTGTGATCCTTAGCGTCCCATTCTATATCGGGCGTGAAAGACCGGAAATTTTGCTCAGAGGCCTCTTGATCAGACATGAGGTTCTTTTATGTGCCGTAAATCTATGACACGGGACCACCGGTTTTACTTCTCTTCCGAAGGAAGCCACGTTAAGGATTTTTACGCCCGAAAAAATCCATCCCCGGGTTTGAACGCGCGACCTCGGGAGCTAGCGGCTAACATGGTAACTACTACACCACGGAGGACGACACACATTTTGTAGTAGGTATAACAGGAATACAGAGGGCTGAAGCGATAGTCAGACTTTTCAAAAGTGGATCGTTATGTGATGGCTCTAAAATTGAATATTCTTTGCATGACCTCAAGAAAAAGGAATATGGACTTAACCACTTGAAAATTCTGGTGTGTTACATATACATGACTTTCTCTACCCTATATCGTTTATTTTTATACAGAATGAATCCGAACTCTACCGAAAAAGCTTCACAACTTGTTTAGGGATGTTTGCTGGGTGATTAGATTAGATTAGATTGCATTCTGTGAGTTCACTAGCAGCCATAAAGGCTTGTGAACATAGAACATGTCAAGGAAATGTACAAAAATTACACATAAACATAAATATTACAGAGAATATAGAACATTTAAAATAAAATAAAGACATATATACAAAATGAAACAAAGCAGGTGTAATTTTGTGCAAAATCAAATACCTCCCTACCCTTATAACGCTAATATTATATTTATAGACAAGAACAGTTATTTTAACTTTCACTAGACTTGTACCTTTTGTTCGTCTCATCATTTTGTACTATTTGATTAGTAATGCATAGCATTTACTGTCAGTTCTTAATATACATACATTTAAATAGCTTCAGTAATTCTAGAGCAGGCATCAAATATAAATGGTAATTGTCATTAATATTTACTAATACTACTTACAGAGCTATATATGTATTATCATCAGGATAATTTGTCATTCAGATAATCTTGCACAGAATAATATGCTTTTGAGCATAGGTACTCTTTAACAGCAGTTTTAAAGACATTGAAATTGTCAACTTTTCCCTTAAGATCATTAGGGAGAGTATTAAATATTTTTATGGTCACATAATATACACCTTTCTGGAAGCAAGAAAGCTTTGCCCTGGGATGATGGATGTTACCCTTTTGTCTAATGTTATCTCATGAATTTCCATATTTGTTACAAATATGGAAATAAATAGTGGTTAGCATGCTAACCTCTAGTTCCAAAGGTCCCGGGTTCAAACCCGTCGGAGGGCGATGGATTATTTAGGGCGTAAAAATACTAAGCATGGCTTCCTTCGGAAGGGAAGTAAAGCCGGTGGTCCCGTGTCGTAGATTTACGGCACGTAAAAGAACCTCAAGCCTGATAAAGAGGCCTCAGAGCAAAATTATCGGTCTTTCACGGCCAATATAGAATGGGACGCTAAGGACCACAGCAGTTAAAGAGCGTCCGTAAATAAAACTCAATTTAATTTCGATTGCATACAAAGAATTTTAAAACTGAAAATATGTACATGCAAGGTAGGGTTAATATCTTCAGTCTTCTAAAACGATGTTTGCAAGAGTGTCTGCTATGGGTGCTGGAAGTGATTCTTATAACCTTCTTTTGCATGAGGAATATTCGTTTACTTTCTGCTGAGTTTCCCCAAAATGTTTTGATATAAGAAACCCATGGTCCCCCGTGGCTCATTACCAAGTAATTTGGTTGTTTTCGTTTTGTAATAACTCAACCAACATTGTATCTGTGTACTCGAATATGGTTGTTTCCAAACAAAACACTGCTATAGTAGAGCTGTTTCCAGTGCTGTCCAAAACCTGTGCTCAGTTCTGTCTCGGCTTCTATTTAATGCGGTGCGTTACTTTGTAGTACGTTGTTAATGTTACGGTGCACAATTATAATAGCTTACAAGCACCTCATCTACGGTTTCACCCAATGCGATGGAAGAGCGGCACAATGACGCTCTGCTCTTAGCGACTGTAACCTCCTCACCAGCAGTGTTGCCAACATGGCCATTTTATGGCTAAATCTAGCATTTTCACAGTAGCGTTTAGCCATATAAAATCGTAAAATGCTTATAGCCTGATATTAGCCTATTTAAAAAATCCCTTAGCCGAAATCTAGCCTAAACAGCAAAATTTCATGTGTGCTTTAGCTATGCAAAGGAAAAATGCTTAGGGTGAATCCCCGCTACCTGTGTAGCTGTATTATATTCCCAGCATGAGTCATGGCATATCGTCAAAATGTTTACAAACCATAAGGTAACTTTTATTGTTCACCGTGGTTACTCCCCATGTAATTTAAAACTGAACTGTATTGTAATTCATGTTTATATTTTCGTTTGTTCTGCGAGAAAAGGAAAAGGGAAAGACGTAAACTTGTAGATGTATACCAGGCCGAACACTACCAACGGTGGTGACAATTTAGCCCTTTTATGGCTAAAAGCCTTTTAGAAGAGCCTGTTTGCCAGTAGTTTGGCAAAAAGCCACTAAAGGCATTTCCAGCCATTTTATATAATGATTGATTCAAGTGTAGCTATTTTTCTAAATATTCAACCATTTCTAGCTATTTTTCAGTTTCTATTGTCTAATTACTTTCTCTACTACGTATAGTCAGTAGAAGTATTGTATCACACCCAAAAATTCGATACCGAGATTTCAACGGAAATACATGTTTTCAGAGCCCCTGAATCCAAAGAAAGCAGTTTTGGAAACATGTCCGTGTGTGTGTGTCTGTCTGTCTGTATGTCCGTGAACAGCATAACTCAGAAACGAACAATCGGATAAACACCAAACTTGGTATTCAGGTTCAGTATCTTCCAGAGATGCGATACGAAGGTTTACAAGAAAATCCCCCACCCAGATTACCCTTTACATGGAACATTTTTAGAAAATTTTAATTTTCTCAAAAATGGCTCTATGTTTAAGATATTTTCATGACAAATGAAATATGTATCTCGAATTTTCTGGCAATGTCTCCAAAAGTATTCTTCATTGTGAACGACTTTTGTATAACTGGTAAACCATAAGAGATAGACAAAGGTTTACTACACAAAAAATGTAGATAGCGTTAAAATACACAATTTATGTCATATACATTTTTGTTGTTGAGTGAACCATTTTCGAGATATTGCTTGTTATTCCCTTAAATTTTCCAGTACTTGTGCTTTTTCTCAAATTCGTTATTCATTTTTTTGTCCTGGTATTTGAAAGAGAATGGAATATTCCACATAGCAACCAGCTCTTAAAATATTTGACTGTAGTTTAAGCCTACCAATTCCCCTTGCATCTACAAGAAAATTAGCAATAAGATTAACATTTCGATATCTCGATTAACATGAAGCATATGGAGAATAAGCGTTTGTAAAAATAGTTTGTACAAGAGTAGAGAAAGTCATGTGAGTGTAACACATCAGATTTTTTTTCTCGTGGTCATGCAAAGGGAACCGAATTTCAAAGCCGTCACATAGCAACCCGCATTTACAAGATTTGACTGTCGCTTAAGCTTACTTTTCTCCCTTTGTACCTACAACGGAATGTGTAATAAAACCATTTCTGCAAGTGTTTATCTGGATTAGCATGAAGCAGGGAGAAGAGTAAGTTTATGTAACAGTAGTTTGATTGAAGAGTGGATAGAGAAACCCATGTGAATGTAAAAATCAAGATGTTTAGATTCTCTGCCACCTACCTACAGTATGTGCGGTTTAAGTTGAAACATGGCCATTTTGACGCTACCTGACCGGTCTTGACGCTCCAAGTGCTGTGTAACCCTGTCACAGTCACCCTTCACTGCCTAGTCTTCGGTATCAATTGCACTTTTGGCAGTGAAATATGGAAATTATCCTGATATCTTCGGCCGTTCTTGCTTCGCTGGCATTCGTGTTGTTACAAGCGGCTGTTGGCTGTTTTCTTCTTTAATGCTTCAACCTAACCCGGATTTTAAATACATAGTAAGTTTCAATAGTAAAGGTGCTGAGATTAGGCAGTTAAGGATTACTAACTGTCGTGTGGAATATAGTGCTATCGCTTTCTACTTTCCATGTTTCAACTTAAAACAAATGCACTATACCACCCTACCTAGTACACGTGACGTCGTACTGAATACACGGTCCCAGGGTTGCACAGTTCACAGTCAGTAGTTCGCCTGGGTTACTGGTATGGTAGGGTTGCTCTTTGGGAACTCTGTGTTTATGTTCTGTTCTATCTCTGACGCTTCTCTTAAAGTCGTTGCGTGCACACATTGTAAACCAAGGATATTTTGTCTTAGCTCTGTTAATCACGAAACCTTTCATGTTGGGATACACCCAACTCCAGAGTGCACCATTTGTCTCCTATTACTCACTGTACGCTGAGTTACTAGCATTTCTTTGCTCTAGTAAACAGATATCAAGCGAATGCAGCGCTCTAATGCTCAAGGTCAATATGCCTGGTCCCTTTGTCTTGTAGTATATAGTGAGTACTTTCAACCACGATATGAGTGCGTTCGGCGTGAAGAGGAACTTAACAGTTACGGAACAAGTAGGCGGGGCATCGAAAGTGCAGTCAGTTAAAGAAAACATCCACAGTTCCGAATTGCATTTACTAGAGCGACTGAGGCGTGAAAATATGGTACTGTTTTTATTGTGCAGCTGTAGATTCCCATTGTCACCTTGCACCTTACTCCTCTCGGATCGTGTGCCTTGTCTACCGGTAGTACGCGTTGTCAACAAAACAGTGGCGCTCTCCTCCAGAAGTTCTGATATCGTGGCCAAGTACAAGCTACTTGAATGTATTACTCGGGACACTTAGTAATGGTGCTGGTTTGGTGGCGCTATTGATCGTGTTTACATTCAGGTAGCCTGTACTCACTATACACAACAGGGATAGTTGCTTCTTTGTCTGCAAGTAAATAACACTAGAGATAGATGTTCTTAGCAGTAAACACGATAATAGGGCTTCTAAACCACGCTATTGCTAATTGTCTCGAGTAATAAATACTGAACTGAAATAAACAAACCTAAAGATGTCGTTTTTTTAAAGTTGACGCATATTTGCTTTTGCTTGTGCCATATAAGATAATCTGAATCCTATTTAACCATCTTGGACCACGGTGAAAGAATCATTAGGGAAAGAAAAGTAATAGGTTAGTTATAACTGCAGAAAACTTGCCTTATAATGGTGTGGGTATATTGTTTGTAACCGAAACAGACTAGCAGGATTTTCAAAATAAGTAGAGAAAGTAGAAAATGATTGCTGGGACAAGGATGGTGTAGTGGAAAGCGACATCGACAGCATTGTCGTTTTGCTTGGAGATGACAGCAGATTTTTCATTTTCCTCTTCCTCCTCCAGTGAAAATGAGTCCATTTAGACTACCACTTGTTTGAAATGAATACATGTTGTTATAAACTAATGTGTACATGAAACTGAGTAACTTTCGCGACCATAGCGACGTCTTCGCTTTTATTTAGGGAAACACATACTCCAAAATTGGCGCAGCAAGCGGAGCGATCCCACCCTCAGACATCTAGGTGCAGCTGGAATTGTTTGTTAAACCTCAACTGATGCATCTCTACCAGGGACCATGAGCTGATGGATACACTTATTTTGGAACAGTTATTTGGAAATTAGTATTTTTTGCGGGGAGGGGTAAGGCTGGAAGGGTCGGAACTATTACTGAAAACTAATAATTTTCACATTTCTAACAGGGACCAAGGGCTTTGATAGCAATTTACCATTGTCTATTCCAAACCAGAGTGCCTCTCACTGTAAACAAACTCTTTATATTATCCGCGTGAAAGTAGTTCGCAATCCCCGCCACTAATGGCTGCTTGTTCACTCTTCACGTGCTTGTTGGACGTTGTTTAAATCTAAAAAAGGCGCCCTGCGTGAATCATAATTCAAAATGCAACCTGGGTAACAATCGATTTTATAAGTATGTGGAAATGAACATTTTACTTACGTTAATCACAATCCTCGGGCAAATGTGCAACACCCAAACCCAAATCCTCCGAAAATGACTCAGCTGCCATATCGGAATCAGAACTACTCTCCAAAATAATGACAAGCTTATCCAAAATTCCACAGCACTGTCGCGCACAAAACAAGCTCCATTTTATTCTCCTTTTCTATGTTCTATTATGTCCGTTTATATTCCATGCGCGCTTTGGTTACACTTCTCACTGAAACGCCTGTAAAATCGGATATTAGTTTCGTAATATGCACTAATGCAAGTGCCGATATTTTTCTAATAGTTGAATATATGAAGTATTGTTTGTTTTTCGCACTTTTTAACTGTTTTCCACTTTTGTGTTTGAACAGTTTATTCGCACTACACGCACCTTCTTCTGCCATGAGAACTCTAATACCAACTGACTAAATCAGAAGATTTGACCTGAGCTGAGCATACATGTACTAGCGTATTGTGAATGCCTGTTCGCTTATTATATTTCCTGTCGCAAAGTGTTTATTCGGTACTCGGATAGATCCTCTGGGAATTCATTGCTGCATTTCTCGTATATGTAAGGGGGTGGCAGTCATGCATACATTTGGTATTAACAAGCAAGGTGATCTCGGCGTTAGCGCAATAGCAGACGAAAATCATATTTTGTAATCTCTTAACAGTTAGTATATATCCATTACCTTTAGCAGTGAGTTCTTATGATAACCGCAATAAAATGTGCAGTTCTATACCTTTCCTGTCCTAATATTTCATGATACAATACATGTATTAAGCAACTATTTACGCTGGCGTAAGAGTGTGTTCTTGGGTTCGTGACAAGCAGAAGCACGTGCTTCTGTTTACATCAGAGGGAACTCTAGTTTGGAATGAACAGTAGGTAATACATTTTTGATAGAAACGATTACCTAGGAATTTGAACACGCAGTTTCGCAGAAATTTCCTGAATGGAAATTTACAGGTAAGCCATACGTTTGTTTTTGTGAAGAGTAGATCACAACTGCAGCTGTGAATAGTCCAAAGGCACGTTTAGTCACATGATCTATGATGCTGTAGTTGCAGTTCTCAAGACCTCTGCCGAGATACACTCGCCTTTTGCTATGCCTTTATAAAAACATTCAAGAATGTATGGGACACGTTAGGTCAAGTTTCAGAAACAGACAGTTCTTCAGGATTCATATATATAGCAAATACGGGACTGGTTCTTCTTGTAAATAAACCAGAGTTATGAATTTTGAACCCCTAACTATGAATATGTACAAGATGGTGGCTAGAGATGTTTATGTGTAAAGCCATGGAGACTCGAAGTCACTTGAAAATGTTTTTATATCTAGCAGAAATACAAAATACTTTTGCTAATTTTTACTTTCTCTTCCGCTCACTTTTGAAAGTATTGTATTCCACCCAAATGCTCTATATTGAGATTTTACTGGAAATATATATTTTGAGGTCCCTGAAGCCCCATAAAAGGCGATTTAAAGTAGGAAAAACAAAAAATTTCATACCTGAGTCATTGTTTAAGGATGATAGAGAGGATTATCGATAACTCTCCCAATTCAAGCAACCTATGGAAAATTATTCATCCTTTTTTATTTTTTTCAATTAATACTAGAGAAATGGCATAATTTACCAATAGAGGTAATAGTTAGGAAGATTTTTAATACAAGATCAAATGAATATATCGAAAATATTTAGAAAAAATAAGGACAAAATGGTTAAGAGATGTGAAGCAAATTGGAAAATACGGAAAAAGGATAACAAGGGATAAAAGCAAATAGTGGATACAGTATACTTCTGCATTATACAAACAACAGAATGTTAAATATAAGGGGAAGAGAAATAATAAGCAACTCCATTGTATACACTGTATAAATTGTATGTAAAGTTCAAAGCAAACAATAAAAATCATTCATTATTTTATAAAACACGTTGTAGGAATTTTTATTAAATATGTGTTTGGTATTTATATTTGCATTTGAATAAGCTGCATACCTTGAATTTTTAGTGAATATCCAATAAAGTCCTCATAGATTCTCATTGAGTTGAGACCATAAGAAAACGACAAAAAATAGAATAACTATTTCTACAGGAATAGCCATTTCCAAAACACGATTGTTACTCTTTGTTTTTCCCAGGTTGAACTTGATGTGGCACCTCTGTAGAACGTTGAAAATGTGCTATTACTTTTTTTTTCCTCACCTGGGCTCATTGCTGTAAAAATTCACCTCTGAAATATATAGTTGTGCTTGGTTTCTACGTTTTTATAAATGAAAATATTTTGCACACCAAATAAACCATTCTCTGCAGTTCATAGTATTTTTCCTTAAGTTCATTGGGCATTAAAATTTATATATCTAATCAGTTATTATATTTTAATTTTGTGGTATCCCTGAAAAAGAAACGCAATTGTTGTAAAACGATTTAACTCTGGAAAAATATTTGTTTTAAATCTATTATTGCCTGATTACCCCGTTTAATGCTACCAACTTGTATGCATTTTATTTACAATGTTTTAATAGGTCTGTTAAACGTAAGCAAACAGAGCAAACAAACAAATGAACACCAATAATGTTTCATGTAGATAACAGAATCACTACATTCTAAACAAAAAATGATTCAAATTCAAATTTTCTCACTTAAATGTTTGCAAAGGAAGCAACTTAACATTGAAATATTTTTGTTTTGTGATCAGATACACTTTTGATTTTCAAAATATAGTTGATAGACAATCTGAGGTGCCAAATATTTTATAAACAATTGGAATAAGCAATTATTCAGGACAACAAGGTTTTTGACATTAATTGTTACAAAATGATTCGGATTTCCTGTCTTAGACAGCTTGACTTTTCATTGGACGCTTCTGATTTGGGGAGTCCCAAACCGATTTCATAGTCTCTCACTCCCTCCTTTTCTCTCCCTCCATTCCTACTTTTCTTTCTCTTTCTTTCCTCTCTCGCGCTCTCTTATTCTTTCTCCTCTTCTCTCCCTTTAACTATATTTTTCAATTTTCTCACCCTCTCCCTCCTTCGCCTTCTCTGCATCTCTCCCCTCTCAGTACATCTTATGTCATGTAGCATTTTGAAAGTCTGTAACAAAACAGACTTAATAAAAACTGAAACAAAGTGAAAGTTTAACGCTACACAAAAGTATGCCTCTTCCTTATACATGTTATGCGATCTGATCTGCACTGCTGCTCGTGGTAAGTGGTAAATGTACAAGAAAAGGAGAACGCGTATAACTTCTTAAATACCTATTCCTTAATTTTTATAGCACAAAGCTATCAGAAATATTATTTAATACTTTTCAAAACAGTGAATGTTGCGGCACTAGAAAGCCCTTCCCTTTGTGGAAAGCAATTAAGATTTCATATATCATATCTATTTTCTAAGTATGTTTCTTGGAAGCTAGTTATGTTACGTATAAATGCGTTGGGCCATTCGTGCGAAAAGTGAAAAAAAACCGCATCAATACATGCATAGATTAAAGGTATAGGTTGTAAAACGAGGCGACACCTAGCACACTGTGACTTAAATCGATCTATTGTAACTAACACAGCGCAGGAGGAAGGGATGAAGTGAAGAAACCACAGGAGACTACAGGCCACAGAGACGGGTGGAAGTCCCTAATAGCTCCAGGCTCGAACCCCGTCCCACTGCTGGAGCTGCATAGAGAGGGCGATGAACAACCCGTCGACCAAGCAGCCCTCTACTCTTTCCTTTGAGCAAGCATCCGCACCATTTGCCCGGCCGCCATACGCCACGAAACCTAGAAGCACACTTGAAAGATGAGAAGGAAGCGGAATGAACGGGAAATGATGAAAAAGAAATCTTGGTAGATGAGAAACTACTCCAGTGTTCGCCTACCGGCCAGGGAAAACCACAACAAAACCCAAGATCAGAGTGGGCGGTCAATGGGAATCGTACCCTCCAGAATGCGAGCTTCACACGTTACTGCGGAGCCATCTCAATCGGTAATACATTATTTAGTTCTTATTCCCAGCAAAAATCGTGTAGATATCAGAAATTGAACTACAGTAATCAAAATCTGATGTGTTACATTCACATTACCTTCTCTACCCTCTATCGTTTATTAGTGGTTATATAAACTATTTTTAATATAGTTATTTTTCTATCTACTGCGTTTTAAACCAAATAAACCTTTATAGAAATAACTACATTGCACATTTAGTTATAGATACAAAGTGATTGGCAACAGTCAAATGTTTTAGACGCTATATGTTGACCTTAAAATTCAATAGTTTCCATGCAGTCGCGAGAAACAGTTAAGCGAAGGTCTACCAGAGCAAGAGCCGAAGCCCAAGCCGCCTCCTTGCACAGGGTGGCGGCAACCGAGTGGCTCTCCGGTCCGTGGGTGTTTCCCATGAAGCCAATACCTAGAGTCTAAAAAGCCCCCCCCACACACTTGCTCGAGGATGGAAGTGGATACGCCACTTACACGCGTCATCCCAGGGGGATGACTACCGAAAACCTCGGTAGGGCCGACAGCAATCTAGCATAATGTCTACCGGCTATGCAGGTCGCTACCGCAGGACATTAAGGCGTCTCACAACCCCGCCTATACGGAAACCCGCACAGATGTATCCAATCTCCCACTCGGGAACCACTGCCCCGCCGAGTCCAACCCAATCCAAACAACACCTCTTCGCGTGGGGCCCGGACGTTTGGCGCGGCGTACTTCTAGTAACGTCAGAAGTACCACGAGTGCTCAGGGTACGCAGCGCCCGCACCACGACAACTGAAGGGGTCGGAACCCCGCCCCACCTTACGGGAATCGCGAGAAACAACTTAATGTTGATAGGACTCTAAAAGAATGATAAAGTATTGGAGAATTCTAACCATTAATAACGGATATCTCAGAAATGGCTTGTGTCACAAAAAAGTTATTTGAAATAAATCGTGTGCTTTAAAGAGAACTACATTTTTTTTGTGTGTCTCGTGTTTTCGTCTATCGCTTAATGTTTACCAGTTACACAAGATTATACAAAATTCCTTCTGAAAAGAGAACTTTACAGTTCCCAGAAAATTCAAGATAAACATTTTATTTGTCATGTAAATATCTTTAATATATAGATTTTAATCAACGTCGTTAGAGCCATTTTTAGAAAACCAAAATTTTTTAAGGATGTCCCTTGTAAAGGGTAGTTTGGGGTGGGAGGATTTTCTTGAAAAATCTTCGTGTCGCATCTCTGGAAGATATTGAACTTAAATACTAAGTTTGATGTTTATCCGACGTCTCGTTTTTTAGTTATTCTGTTCACACCCACGCACACACAATCACACACATGGCTCTTTTTTCTAAAATGCTGTTTTGGGTTCAGGAGGCCTCAAAACATATTTCCGGTGAAATCTCACATCGAAGTTTTGAGTGGAATGCAAATACTTCCCCTACTTACGTAGTAGAGAAAGCAATAATAATTATTGAACATTTGAGGTTATAACTACATACGAACGTCTCGAGACAGAGAAGATTGGGAGTAAAAGAGATGAACGTAGGAGAAATAAATTATAATTTAATGGATTTTAAGCAACTTTTACATTACCTTACCTCGCTGATATGTATTTTTCCGCGCTCTCTTTTCTTCCTCTTTCTCCCTATTGGCTAATGTTCACCTTTGAATGGCGATGCATGACAAACAAGCAATGCAAGGTCAGACGATAAAAGCGATAAACACACCGTACCATGATAGATACTCGTGCTGTCTCATCATGAGAGGCGGGTTTAAATCGAAGGATCATCTTACCTATTGCTAAGAATTTGTATGCATCCCATATGTACGAGTGGCGTCCAATAAGTAAATTTCCCTATTTTATGAAAACATTACACACAATTGATCATGTTGTATTAATTTTATTTATATTATACAATCCTTCTTTTACTTTTCTACATAGTCAACATGTTTTTCCAAGCATTTTTGGGGTCGTGATACAAATTTTTCCAAGCCAGTGTTGTACCAGGTCTGTGCTTGCAGCCAGCTGTTCACTGATTTGACTTCATCATCGGTGTTAAAAGTGCTTACCTTTGAGTTAGAGGAACATGTGAAAATCACTTGGGGCAAGCTCCGGTGAATACGGAGGATACGAGAAAACCTCCAAATTGAAACTTGACCCAGGCGGAGCTCAGAAGATTCAACTGGGAACTTTTCTCCATATTCACCAGATCTTTTCCCAAGTGATTTTCATATGTTCCACTGACTCAAAGGTCATCATGGAGGTAAGCACTTTAACACTGTGTCGAAGATCAATCAGAAGTGAACAGCTGGTTACGAGCACAGGACCGGACCTGGTACAACACTGACTTGGAAAAAATCTTGTGTCACGCCCCCAAAAATCTTGGAAAAACATGTTGACTATGTAGAAAAGTAACAGAAGGATTGTACAATATAAATAAAATTAATTCAACATGATTACTTGTGTCTAATGCCTTTTTATAAAATAGGGAAACTTACTTATTGGACAACCCTCGTATTAACTCGTTACGTAATGTATTTAGCTATGTAAATGTAAATTTGACAATTCCCTTCGAATATATTACGGTAAAAATGATCTTGATCAAGGAACTAGTTTGTATCGCACAACAATCTATTCCACGACAGCAGCAAATGAGAGAGATGGGGCAAAATTATGTGAAACAGAATCCAGCTGTGTCGTCATCAATCATGGGCAACAGCATTCTTGTTTTGCCGTTAATTAATATTAAGGTTGCAGAAAATTTAGGTAATTATAAAATTGTCAGGTTTTCCATTTCATGGTTAGCAATGCTGCTTCGGAGTTGCAGTGATGTTAAACGTGTTAGGGGTTTTCGATACTAAATGTTCCACAAAATTTCGAGAAAAAAAACTTATTGATTTTTTCTTAGAAAAAAAAGCTGTCGCCCATCTGGTCATTTATGTGCCCATACACAACATTTAAATGAACGTGCTCGAATGTGTGCAAATTGCGCAGTAATGTTAAAACCTGTTTTCTTATTTTTGCCACATCAAAATGTTGCTCATTATGCAAATTTATGTTCGGTTTCATTCAGATTTTCAGTATGTGTTCTTTGAAGGAGGATGAAGATATCTAAAGAGCCTTTTCTTTATACCAAACATAGTTCTGGATTTATGGTTTTAATAATTTAATATGGTTGATGGAATTAATTGTTCTTTCACACAAGCCGTGTGTCGGACAGGGTTGGAAAGGTAGAATCAGACGACTGAAAAATTCAATGCCATAGCCGGGATTTGAACCACGGATCTCCCTAATAGTGGTTGAAACTATGAAGCTCGGGACTTAAAGTACTTACAACATTGTAAGTCGCCATTGGGGTATGCCATCTCAATACAATTTGAGATCTCCTTGTGGTTTACCGGGAAAAGTGCGAATCGGTAGGAGAATTTAATGTCGTGCCAGCATGTTGCCATGGTAGTTCAATGGTTAGAGCAACCGGACGGAGACCAGCAGATCCGTGGTTTAAATCCCGGCTATGGCATTGAATTTTTCAGTCGCCTGATTCTACCTTTATAACATGGTTGAGTTTTATAACATTTAAAAGTGTTAAACACTTAAATACTTTTTCGAAAGAAAATGCTAGTTACACAGAATTAATCTTAGATTGTAAATAACTATCTTTGAGAACTAACAAGCAAAATTTGAAAGTTCAATATTTTCCCATTTTCTTCGTGTGTGTCGTTTTACATATGACTCAACTTTACAAGAAAATATTTTTCCAGAAATGAAAATCGAGTGCATAGGGCCATGATTTTATGTTCTAATTTATAAACTAGCCATTTCATTGCAGAATATCTATCCTTAAATTAGACGCCTAGTGACAAAAGTCAGCTGTTTTAAGTTTTAAAAGCAAACAAAATAAATGCTAATTAAATGTGATAAACCTTTCTTGGCATTCTGTACCTCTGGGTGTGGTAGCATGCAGAAGCTTGATGCATCAGAATGCACGAAATGCAAACAAGGAGACGCCCTTTGGTAATGAATTAAAGACTAAAGTGCCCTTAAAGCACAAAAGGCATACATTTACGTTAGATCTATAGCTTTAAAAGTACAGTGAGGCGCTATAAAGAATGCAGATTTTCAAAGCATAAAAAGCAGAGATCGACATTTAATCTCGCATTTACGTTCACAACCTTTGAAGCAGAGAACTTGTGGCTATTACCTCCATGACGTCAGAACAAAATTCACCGTCCCTTCTATTCGGGCAGAACCGAGCGAGAACGCCCCGCGGTAACGTGTTAGGCTCGTATCTGAGGGATTCCAGGTTCGATTCCCGACTACGGCTCTCTCTGACCACGGGTCGGTAGGCGAATGCCGGGTTGGTTCCTGTTCTACCACGACTTTTCTATCCATTTCCTGTACTCATCATTTCCTTCAGGGTTGAAGGAGCAGGCAACGGTGTTCAGTGTGTTGCAGCTGGGCGGTAGTGTTGGGCCTCTCCCGGCGTCGGTCGGACTGCTGACGAACCTGCGGCAGCGGCTTACCATAAAAGACTCCCGGGGGCTCGGGACTTGTGGGCAGGCTTGAACGGCGACAGTTGCGTTCATCCTGAAATTGTTAGGGACCCCGTCCGTGCTTGCGCACGTCATCTCCCGGATCTCGTCGCCCTTCGAGTCTCTCCCTCATTCCGCCCTCTCAGGAATCGCAATCGAAGCACAAAGAACCACATTGGCCTACTGCGGTGCTCTGCCCCAGTTTCGGGAGCCCCTCTGTGATACGTACATTTACCTTTATTCGGTAGGATAGCACTTCTACTACCGCAACCGAATGGAACAGTATTGTTTTTCGCAATTAGTATCAATGGAGGCTAACAGGGGTCGCCGCAGATGAACAGAAGAAAATTTACTGAGCAATAATATTTGTTCTGCCGGAATGGAACCCATGTACCGTAAGCAATCTTGAGTTTTCGAGGTAAACAAACATTCCACACTATTCTTTAAAAAAGGCTACTCGTTTGATTATTGGATGTTAGACAAGTATTACATATTGAAACTTAAATGTTTAAGTACATAGTAAAGGAACCCCGGCGGGAAAGTCTGTGGCCCTCATTGGGGAGGTGCCGGGTTCGATTCCCGGTGACTGCCCTCTCTGACCATGGGTTTTTTCGTGGTTTTCCCTGGTCGCCTAGGCGTATGCCGCGGTGGTGTATTCCACCATAATTTCCTCTCATTTCATCTCTCCCTTTTACGTTTCAGGTGTGTTTTCAGGTCCTGCGATGATGGCGGTGTCGGGCAGATGGCGTGGATGATTGCGCATCGGACAGATTTCTCCCCGTAAACGCCAGGATGCGTTGTCCCGCCCGTTAGTATCGCTTCGTCCCGCTCTCTTTGGATTCTTCGCCTCTACTGGTGCGCGGGTGTTCAAACTGCAAATGTTAGGGACTTCTGCGCGTCTCTATGGATCTGTCTGCCTGCGGGCCTGAAACTTCCTATGGCTCCTTTACCTCATCCCTTCCTCCCTCCCGTGGGGTGTAACCAAAAAAGATCAAGCTGGTCGCAGTGCGCGAGCTGTCCCCCTCCGATACACACATCCTACATAGTAAAAGAAAAGGGAGGTATCTAATGTGATACATTCACATAACTTTCTCTGTCCATTAGCCTTTGTTCTTATAAATATATATTTGTATATATTGCAACATATTCTTACAAAAGCTTATTTTTATATCCACGTCATGTTAGCCGAGATCGTCGTCCTCCGTGGCGTAGTGGTTACCATGCTAGCTTCCAGTTCTCGAGGTCGCGGGTTCAAACACGGCGGAGGGCAATAGTAGGATATATAGGAGAGATCGAGCGCAGTTTTTTGCGTTTATATGGGAAAGGATAGGGAAAACGAGGCTAGATGCGACGGTTCAAGGAGGAAAATGCGTTTATATGGGCGAGATAGGAATACGAGGACTGACGCTAGGCTAGACAGTGGTAGGAGGGGAGTGCGCTTTATATGAGAAAGATAGGGAATACGAGGGGAGGTGCTAGGCTAGACAGAGGCTGAGTAGAGTATAGTTTATATGAGAGGTATAGGAAAACGAGGGGAGGTGTTAGACTAGACAGAGGCTTGAAACGTAGTGCATGGTTTATATGAGTGGTATAGGAAAACGAGGAGAGGAGTTAGACCAGACAGAGGTCGAGGAGCAGAGTATGGTTTATGTGAGAGATATAGGAAAACGAGGAAAGGTGTTAGGCTAGACAGAAGTCGAGGAGTAGAGTATGGTTTATATGAGAGGTATAGGAACAGGAGAAGAGGTGTTAGGCTAGACAGGTAGTGTAGCAGTAGGAATATGGACTTATATACAGGAGAGATAGGGAATACCAGGGCTGATGCTAGGCTAGTCAGATGCTAAAGGAGGGAGGGATATGCTTTATACGAGGGAGATAGGGAATACAAGGAAAGATGCTATACTAAACAGGACTTGAAGGGTAGAATATGAGCGATTAGCGAACCGAGGAGAGGTGCTAGTATAGGAGTTTTTAATGATGGAGTAGGCGTTTATATGCGAGAGATAGGGAATACGAGGGTCGATGCTAGGCTAGACAGTGGTAGGAGGGGGAGTGCGCTTTATATGAGAAAGATAGGGAATACGAGGGGAGGTGCTAGTCTAGACATTGTTTGAGGATTAGAGTATACGTTTATATGGGAGGTATAGGAAAACGAGGGGAGGTGTTAGGCTAGACAGATGCTGAGTAATGTATGGTTTATATGAGTGGTATAGGAAAACGAGGAGAGGAGTTAGACTAGACAGAGGTCGAGGAGCAGAGTATGGTTTATGTGAGAGTCATGGGTAAACGAGAGAGGCGTTAGGCTAGACAGAGCTAGAGGAATAGAGTATGGTTTATATGAGAGGTATAGGAACAGGAGAAGAGGTGTTAGGCTAGACAGGTAGTGTAGCAGTAGGAATATGGACTTATATACAGGAGAGATAGGGAATAGGAGGGCTAGACTTGAAAGCGACTTTAGACGTGAACTTAGTGGAAAACTGTTTCATGTCAATGTTAGAACGCTAATTCTAGACATGCCCATCACGTAACCTATTCAGGGAAAAGGTGACTCGTTCAGGGGAAAAAGGTGACTGCTCAGGGAAAAAGGAGGCCCACAAAGGGAAAAAGTTGACTAGCAAAGGGGAAAAACGTGACCAGCAAAGGGAAAAATGTCACCAGCAAAGGGAAAAAAGGCGACCACCAAAGGGAAAAAGGTGACCTGCAACGGGAAAAGCTAACCCACTAACACTAACAGGTAAGTAATTCAGGTAGTATCACAGGAGGCTAGATTCCAGGGTTGGGTATAGCATAGTTTCATATTTCAAGGTAATTCAGAGGGTATCGTAGGTATTTAGGATAATTCAAGTAACATAGGTGTTTAGAGTAATTAAGCAAGCATTACAGGAGGGTAGGTTCCAGGGGTTGGTTATAACCTAGTTTCGTATTTTACAGATAGTTCAGGTAATATCGTAAGTATTTGAGGTAATCGGCAGAGCTTCACAGATATTATTGATAATTTCGATCAGAGATTTGTATCACAGCTATTTAAGGTAAATGCAGATGATTCAGGTTGTATCAATGGTATTTGAGTCATTTTAACAGGTAATTCAGATAGCATCACAGGTGCTCGTGCTAATTTAGAGCAGGAATTCGTATCAGAGCTAGTTAAGGTAATTTCACATGATTCGGGTAGTATCACAGGTATTTAAATCATTTTCATAGCCAATTCAGCTAGTATCGTGAGCATTTAGGCTAATTCAGCTAGTATTACAGGAGGCTAGATTCCAGAGGCTAACTGCATCATAGCTATGCATGATTTCACAGCTAATTCAGCTAGTATCGTAGGTATTTAGGCTAATTCAGGTAGTATCACAGGAGGCTAGATTCCAGGGTTGGGTATAGCATAGTTTCATATTTCAAGGTAATTCAGAGGGTATCGTAGGTATTTAGGATAATTCAAGTAACATAGATGCTTAGAGTAATTAAGCAAGCATTACAGGAGGGTAGGTTCCAGGGGTTGGTTATAGCCTAGTTTCGTATTTTACAGATAGTTCAGGTAATATCATAAGTATTTGGATAATCAGCATAGTTTCACAGATGCTCGTAATAATTTCGATCAGAGATTTTGTATCACGGCTATTTAAGGTAAATGCAGCTGATTCAGGTTGTATCTATGGTATTTGAGTCATTTTAATAGGCAATTCTGATAGTATCACAGGTGCTCGTACTAATTTAGAGCAGGAATTCGTATCTGAGCTATTTAATGTAATTTCACACGATTCGGGTAGTATCACAGGTATTTAAGTCATTTTAACAGGCAATTCAACTAGTATCACAGGTACTCATGGTAATATAGAGAGTAATTCGATTATAAAACTTTTCTCATCCAACGTTACAACAATTTATATACTTTTTTCTAAATCTTACAAACTTATTATATGTTAAACACTTATTGTACGATGCGGAGAGGGATAAACTGCATATTGGTTCACAAATTGAAAAGCTTTACGTCAACATACCATTATTTTAGTTCGTTATAGATGTCTCTCCCCTTTTATCTAGGCTTGAGACTAGCACTAGGATTGCTCCTAATGGCAGGGTTACCACCTTCCCTTCCATCTTCTTCTTTCTTCATCAGGCGTCAGCTATCTGCATATACAGCACACAGATACCTTCTTTTTTAAGATTGTAGACTCACTAGAAAATCTTTATCTTTAACTTACATTCTTTTAAGCACTGTTTGTAATGGCGTAATGTCCATACGCATATGTTGTTATCCCGTCCTCAGCAATAATTCTTTTATCATCAAACGGAGTCAATGCAATTTTATTCACTTGTACTGTAGCAAGGGCATGCTTTCGTGATAGGATCAGATTCATAGGTGTTCTGATGATTTCACTGGTTTTAAGACAGTCTGTATAGCTGTCAAACGAAATGTACTGCTTAATAGCGCTACGTTTTATACCTTTAATCTTTTTTATCATTGACCCTTGAATATCTAAGGCATACATCTTAGGACGTAGTCCAACAAAGCGTAGGATGATTTTGCTGTTAGCCTCATCTTTAAATTTTCCCAATACCTTCTTGTTCTGAGTAGAGTAACATATATGGTTGGCAGGGTAATCAGCTGTATCGAGATGTTCAAGAAAACGTAGCTTGTCCTGGTACACATCTTCAGTTGTTACACGATGAATGAACGAATCAGTGTCCATATACATAAGCTTCAGGTTTTCAGCTCCATAATAAGGCAACAAAACGTCGTAATGATAGTTATACATTAATGTCTTGGAGATGTCCAACACACTCATACCAATGTATATAGGCTTGTTGAATACAATCTGACGAGAGGCCATATGTACAGCAGCTAGATTATCAGCATATATCGTCCTGTCGATAAACGTAGGCTTGGCGATCAGCTTCTCTAGAGTTTTTTCATTGGTCACCAGTCGTATATCCATACGATTACGCAGGTTCTCCATAGTTTTTCCAAACATAGCGTTGTTAAAGAGTTTGTAGAGATCCTTCTCGAAATCATTTGCAGCTTGTTGTCGTAGCCTGTTGTTAAATTCCACATAAGGTTTCAACCACTGAGACTGTCGGAATTGTAGCACACGATGGATTTTTGTTAGTCGTAGTCCATGACTAAGAGCTTGCTTCAAAGCCATGTAATGCACTACATACTTCTTTCGAGGTGAAAGATGAGGTATCAGTTTCTTTGTAGATGATTCCAATGGTTTCATACACTCTGGCAGGAAAGGTAGATCGTTGTGTAGATCGTGAAGTTCTGCAGGATACTCGATGTCGACTTCTAATATGTACCCATGAGGATCATCTTCTTGTAGTGTTTCTAAGTTGATTTCTTCAGGTGACACCCACTGAAATCCACCAAAAGGAAGGGCGTGACACATTGCCCACCCATATTGGTTATTTGCGTCCTCGTATGTGATAAATTGGGTTGGTCTCGTCGGATCAAACTTCTCCATATAAGTGTTATTAGCCTCAGCATACCGATGAGAAACTTGGCATAAACCTCCTCTTATACCTGATTCCACCATGAGTAGTTGATCATAATCTTGTAACAGTTCCAGCTTAATTCCAGTATACAGCAACATGTAAGACCTGGAGAGGTAAAATAATGGGCAGGATCAACTTTGTGTGTTTTAAGGGTTTGCTCTCTGAACGTCTCAAAGACATCAGCTAGAAGAAGTACATCCGAAGTTAAGTAGAGATCGCTGTACTCTCCCAGGTTTCTCACATTAAACAGCTCCCATACATTTCTAGCATGATCGTAGTCAGCATCAGTAATTTCTTCTTCATTTAATCTATTGTAGAAGGAGTCCTTAGGAGGCAAGCAGGTCTCGTTCAGGGCATCCCATGACGTAACAAAATCATATGGAAATACACCCTTACGGGTCATCAACTTCAATTTGTCTTCTCCAAAGTACTTTAGTGTTTCAGGATACGAGGTTAGATTTTTTACCAACTTATCCAAGCTTGTACTGAGGAATCGGAAGCTATCCACAAATCGAAGCTTTATATCTCCTACATACTTGGTGAATGAGATATAGCTTTCTTCAGAGTTAGGAATTACCTCCACACGTTCACTTGTACAACCCAGCTCCTTAACAATGAAATGAGAGTCATATCCGCTAAGGTTATGCATGAAGACTGGTATATATTTAGGTGTTTTACAGGCTAAATTACATTCATTATGAAGACTTCCACGATATTCACCGCTGATGTGATCATGGTCGCGTACTTTATAGTTCTCTTCTGTAAAGGGTTTTCTACACAAGTAGCATGTCGTAGAAGACTCGAAATCCTTTTGCTGTTGATCCGTAAGTTTCAGAGGCTTAGCAGATTTGTATATATTACCAATCATTTTTGCAAGAGATGTAAGGTACAGCATAAACGTCTGAGCAGCATCAGCACCACGATACACATAGGGATGCTTAGGAAGATCAGTTTCGAGATGTTCAACACTGGATGTAGGTTTCACGTAAACACAGAAGCTCATTGGTGTGTGCTCTTGATAAGGTGTTGTATAGGAAGTTTCAGGATTGGGTGTACACGTATGGCATGGAGTGAGAATACTCTCAAAATCCGCATAGATGACATAAGGTACTTTCAGCATCCTCTCAACATTTTTAAACTGAACAATTGATTTCTCCTTGGTAGGCATAACTACCCTTGCAACACCATGTTGAATACAGACGGCTGCATGTTCTTGTAGTTTTTCCTGTCCACTTCGTCCATATCGATCATCAAAATGTGTAAAGCAGCGCTTACAAGTATAAACCCGTCCATTATGGTTAGTTTTCTGGCGTCGAACGAGTTTCTCAAAATTCTTTATATACACGTAGTGATGTTTTCCACTGCTATCATTCAATAGTAGCAGGTCGCGATGTTCAGGTAGTTCAATATCAGCAACCTTTATCGGATACACTTCATGCTTCTCATCCAACCCGAAAACGTTAATAGACATATTGTTAAACTTCTCAAATTTAGGTATTTGAGAAAGTGGAGTAGGGTAGGAAACACAGCTGAAGTCGTACTTGTCTTGAAGTTGTTTGTATTTGCTCACACGTTGCGCATCCTTCCCTATGAATTTAGCTAATATAGAGTACATGAAACATTTATCGTCGGTAAAGTTCTGAATGTTTATACACGCTTCTTTAGCTCCGACAGATGACGGTAGTGGTATGTAGCTACTTCCTCGTAACGGGTTGTACTTGTTGATACGAAGTCGAACTCCTTCCACAGCAAGCAAAGCCCAGCTGCTACCCTTAAGCTGAGACTCCTCCATTTCAGTCACCAATTTCTTGAATTTCACTTCCATCGTTGACTCCAGATCAGTTTCCAGGAAAACAGCTTGATTCCGTGTTTTAAATGTTTTGTCACAGGTTTCTCCAATACTGTTAACAAATCGACACTCAGCCAGCAGATTAATTTTAACACTCTTATGAATGCTAAGCTCTTTATGCACAGCCCGGATTATACGTTGTTTTGCCTCTTGCAGATACATATTTAGGTCCTTAGCTGATTCGCATCGTATAAAATACGATTTCAATCGTCCTTCGAATGAAGTTTCGTATTCTTTCATATCACAGTCCTCCATTGTTGACAGTAACTGATGTTTAGTTGGCTCCAATCTTCTTTTCTTCTGAGGGCTGCTTATTTCACATATATCTTCGTGTCGCTGTCCCTTATAACAATCTTTGAAGGTTACATTACAATGTTTACATTTGAAGAGCTTCTTGCAGCTCATCTCGTGTCTTCTCTTGTCATAACCTCGGAGGAACTTCTTCCCACATTTTCCGCATGCATATCCAGTAGCGCTTGGAATAATATCCTTATACGCTGAGTTATTCATCTTTATTCTTGATGTAATAACGTATTAATCACTGATCAATGAAATGTAGACCTCTTCACCTTGACACCACTTTAGAAAGCTGATTATTCTTGGAGAGAACACGATGTTAACACCTCAAGACTAATTAGCACAATGAAGTCCAATGCCCTAGATCACCATATTTATAGAGGGAGCACGAACCTTTTAGATCAATCATAAACTCGCTCCATAACCACCTGTATATGATCGCTCAACGTGTACTAACCCCCCAGCCATATAACCTCAAGTCTAGAGACAGGATGTTTATGACGTCACACCCAGAGACAGGATGTCTGGCAGCATCAAACACGTTTAAACTCGTCTCATAACTACCTGCTTATGCTGTCACACCAGCAAGAGAAGTATTCCCACACGCTCATTCAGACATATATTTCAAATTCAAGCCCACCACCACCATCACCACCTATTGTACCAAGGTTAATTCAAGCTGTATTATCACAATACTTAAAAGTAAAAGCTTAAAAGGAAACCTAGAAGATTTTCCCTCTTATTTACTTAATTATTTCATGTTTTTATTCCCTTTTCAATTCTTCCTTTCCATCTTCTCACAGAAAGACCATTACATTTCACTACAATCATGAGAAAAGCAATTTTTCCAGAGTTACACAGATTCTAAGCTTCTAAATCGAACCCGGTAATACTTTTAATAAATGTATTTTAGCTCCCCAATATCAGCATCTACCATTTAATCTTTACTCGAACCTGATATGATCCATAAGCTTGAAGATATATGAAATCACCCTTCGGGATTCGATCTGAGTACTTTAAAGTAATATTTGTCACGATAACGATATTTAAGGACTAGATACTCTGTTTGCGTTTACCTTGACATGTTTATCTAAATTAAATTACGAGCTATTAAATTTTTGCAAGTAAATTTCATTGAATCGGTATTCGAACCCAGAACACCAGGAACAAGATAATTTATAATATTAGTCTGACATGTTAAACAAAGTTGTATGCAGTTACATCATCGATCTAAGTGATATATTCTAGTGTACAGAGGAAAATTAAGGAAGTCATTAAAAGATGGGGAATCGAACCAAGCACAACTGATTGGCAATTATATACAGCATTAATCACCCAGTACAGAACCTATCAATCATGCTTTGCCGCACTCCTCTACCTCACTTAGTTCCCGAGATAATGAAAATTTAAAAATTAAGGATCGAACCCAGGACGTCAGGTATCTAATTACACATTTACAAGATACTACCTAATAACATAAACGCAATAAAGTTTATTTGGCGTCTTTATCTTAATTGGTTTAGGAGTTATTAAATTTATAAGTAAATTCCATCGAATCAGTATTTCAACCCAGAACACCAAGAACAAAATAATTTATAATATGAGTTTGGTATGCTTAAAGGTGCTGTATGTAGTTACAGCATCAATCTAACTGATATTTTCTAGAGTATAGAGTAAAATTAAGCAAGTCATTAAAAAATCGGGATTCGAACTAGAGACAACTGATTAAAAATTATATACAGTATTAATTACACATTATAACAGCTATCAAACATGCTTTGGTCCATTCCTCTAGCTTTCTTAGTTTCCGAGATAATAAAGTTTTTAAAATTAAGGATCGAACCCAGGACACCAGGTACCAAAATATACATCCACAAGAAACTACCTAATGACATTAATGTAATAAAGTTTATTTGGCGTCTTTATCTTAATTAGTCTCCGAGTTATTAGAAGATAAATTTGCATTCACTCCTAGGATTCGAACCCAGGCATCCCGGTCAACTTGGAACAAGGTCCTAATGACGCGGCGCATTCCAAAGAATTGATAAGTTTTTATCCCATTGTTCTATCTCTTGTCATTCAGGAGATATAAGCGATTAAATAGTAGAAATATAATGGCGACTTGAGCCCACAGAGAGATGCCGACATCTGATAAAGTTCTTTGATCTATGCCGGCAAGCTCCGCCCATTTTATTTCTACTATTTAATCGCTTATATCTCCTGAATGACAAGAGATAGAACAATGGGATAAAAACTTATCAATTCTTTGGAATGCGCCGCGTCATTAGGACCTTGTTCCAAGTTGACCGGGATGCCTGGGTTCGAATCCTAGGAGTGAATGCAAATTTATCTTCTAATAACTCGGAGACTAATTAAGATAAAGACGCCAAATAAACTTTATTACATTAATGTCATTAGGTAGTTTCTTGTGGATGTATATTTTGGTACCTGGTGTCCTGGGTTCGATCCTTAATTTTAAAAACTTTATTATCTCGGAAACTAAGAAAGCTAGAGGAATGGACCAAAGCATGTTTGATAGCTGTTATAATGTGTAATTAATACTGTATATAATTTTTAATCAGTTGTCTCTAGTTCGAATCCCGATTTTTTAATGACT
Organism: Deroplatys truncata; assembly: GCA_030765065.1. Classification (NCBI taxonomy): domain Eukaryota; kingdom Metazoa; phylum Arthropoda; class Insecta; order Mantodea; family Mantidae; genus Deroplatys; species Deroplatys truncata. The sequence continues at coordinate 56,982,225 of CM060977.1, forward strand.
TGCTTAATTTTACTCTATACTCTAGAAAATATCAGTTAGATTGATGCTGTAACTACATACAGCACCTTTAAGCATACCAAACTCATATTATAAATTATTTTGTTCTTGGTGTTCTGGGTTGAAATACTGATTCGATGGAATTTACTTATAAATTTAATAACTCCTAAACCAATTAAGATAAAGACGCCAAATAAACTTTATTGCGTTTATGTTATTAGGTAGTATCTTGTAAATGTGTAATTAGATACCTGACGTCCTGGGTTCGATCCTTAATTTTTAAATTTTCATTATCTCGGGAACTAAGTGAGGTAGAGGAGTGCGGCAAAGCATGATTGATAGGTTCTGTACTGGGTGATTAATGCTGTATATAATTGCCAATCAGTTGTGCTTGGTTCGATTCCCCATCTTTTAATGACTTCCTTAATTTTCCTCTGTACACTAGAATATATCACTTAGATCGATGATGTAACTGCATACAACTTTGTTTAACATGTCAGACTAATATTATAAATTATCTTGTTCCTGGTGTTCTGGGTTCGAATACCGATTCAATGAAATTTACTTGCAAAAATTTAATAGCTCGTAATTTAATTTAGATAAACATGTCAAGGTAAACGCAAACAGAGTATCTAGTCCTTAAATATCGTTATCGTGACAAATATTACTTTAAAGTACTCAGATCGAATCCCGAAGGGTGATTTCATATATCTTCAAGCTTATGGATCATATCAGGTTCGAGTAAAGATTAAATGGTAGATGCTGATATTGGGGAGCTAAAATACATTTATTAAAAGTATTACCGGGTTCGATTTAGAAGCTTAGAATCTGTGTAACTCTGGAAAAATTGCTTTTCTCATGATTGTAGTGAAATGTAATGGTCTTTCTGTGAGAAGATGGAAAGGAAGAATTGAAAAGGGAATAAAAACATGAAATAATTAAGTAAATAAGAGGGAAAATCTTCTAGGTTTCCTTTTAAGCTTTTACTTTTAAGTATTGTGATAATACAGCTTGAATTAACCTTGGTACAATAGGTGGTGATGGTGGTGGTGGGCTTGAATTTGAAATATATGTCTGAATGAGCGTGTGGGAATACTTCTCTTGCTGGTGTGACAGCATAAGCAGGTAGTTATGAGACGAGTTTAAACGTGTTTGATGCTGCCAGACATCCTGTCTCTGGGTGTGACGTCATAAACATCCTGTCTCTAGACTTGAGGTTATATGGCTGGGGGGTTAGTACACGTTGAGCGATCATATACAGGTGGTTATGGAGCGAGTTTATGATTGATCTAAAAGGTTCGTGCTCCCTCTATAAATATGGTGATCTAGGGCATTGGACTTCATTGTGCTAATTAGTCTTGAGGTGTTAACATCGTGTTCTCTCCAAGAATAATCAGCTTTCTAAAGTGGTGTCAAGGTGAAGAGGTCTACATTTCATTGATCAGTGATTAATACGTTATTACATCAAGAATAAAGATGAATAACTCAGCGTATAAGGATATTATTCCAAGCGCTACTGGATATGCATGCGGAAAATGTGGGAAGAAGTTCCTCCGAGGTTATGACAAGAGAAGACACGAGATGAGCTGCAAGAAGCTCTTCAAATGTAAACATTGTAATGTAACCTTCAAAGATTGTTATAAGGGACAGCGACACGAAGATATATGTGAAATAAGCAGCCCTCAGAAGAAAAGAAGATTGGAGCCAACTAAACATCAGTTACTGTCAACAATGGAGGACTGTGATATGAAAGAATACGAAACTTCATTCGAAGGACGATTGAAATCGTATTTTATACGATGCGAATCAGCTAAGGACCTAAATATGTATCTGCAAGAGGCAAAACAACGTATAATCCGGGCTGTGCATAAAGAGCTTAGCATTCATAAGAGTGTTAAAATTAATCTGCTGGCTGAGTGTCGATTTGTTAACAGTATTGGAGAAACCTGTGACAAAACATTTAAAACACGGAATCAAGCTGTTTTCCTGGAAACTGATCTGGAGTCAACGATGGAAGTGAAATTCAAGAAATTGGTGACTGAAATGGAGGAGTCTCAGCTTAAGGGTAGCAGCTGGGCTTTGCTTGCTGTGGAAGGAGTTCGACTTCGTATCAACAAGTACAACCCGTTACGAGGAAGTAGCTACATACCACTACCGTCATCTGTCGGAGCTAAAGAAGCGTGTATAAACATTCAGAACTTTACCGACGATAAATGTTTCATGTACTCTATATTAGCTAAATTCATAGGGAAGGATGCGCAACGTGTGAGCAAATACAAACAACTTCAAGACAAGTACGACTTCAGCTGTGTTTCCTACCCTACTCCACTTTCTCAAATACCTAAATTTGAGAAGTTTAACAATATGTCTATTAACGTTTTCGGGTTGGATGAGAAGCATGAAGTGTATCCGATAAAGGTTGCTGATATTGAACTACCTGAACATCGCGACCTGCTACTATTGAATGATAGCAGTGGAAAACATCACTACGTGTATATAAAGAATTTTGAGAAACTCGTTCGACGCCAGAAAACTAACCATAATGGACGGGTTTATACTTGTAAGCGCTGCTTTACACATTTTGATGATCGATATGGACGAAGTGGACAGGAAAAACTACAAGAACATGCAGCCGTCTGTATTCAACATGGTGTTGCAAGGGTAGTTATGCCTACCAAGGAGAAATCAATTGTTCAGTTTAAAAATGTTGAGAGGATGCTGAAAGTACCTTATGTCATCTATGCGGATTTTGAGAGTATTCTCACTCCATGCCATACGTGTACACCCAATCCTGAAACTTCCTATACAACACCTTATCAAGAGCACACACCAATGAGCTTCTGTGTTTACGTGAAACCTACATCCAGTGTTGAACATCTCGAAACTGATCTTCCTAAGCATCCCTATGTGTATCGTGGTGCTGATGCTGCTCAGACGTTTATGCTGTACCTTACATCTCTTGCAAAAATGATTGGTAATATATACAAATCTGCTAAGCCTCTGAAACTTACGGATCAACAGCAAAAGGATTTCGAGTCTTCTACGACATGCTACTTGTGTAGAAAACCCTTTACAGAAGAGAACTATAAAGTACGCGACCATGATCACATCAGCGGTGAATATCGTGGAAGTCTTCATAATGAATGTAATTTAGCCTGTAAAACACCTAAATATATACCAGTCTTCATGCATAACCTTAGCGGATATGACTCTCATTTCATTGTTAAGGAGCTGGGTTGTACAAGTGAACGTGTGGAGGTAATTCCTAACTCTGAAGAAAGCTATATCTCATTCACCAAGTATGTAGGAGATATAAAGCTTCGATTTGTGGATAGCTTCCGATTCCTCAGTACAAGCTTGGATAAGTTGGTAAAAAATCTAACCTCGTATCCTGAAACACTAAAGTACTTTGGAGAAGACAAATTGAAGTTGATGACCCGTAAGGGTGTATTTCCATATGATTTTGTTACGTCATGGGATGCCCTGAACGAGACCTGCTTGCCTCCTAAGGACTCCTTCTACAATAGATTAAATGAAGAAGAAATTACTGATGCTGACTACGATCATGCTAGAAATGTATGGGAGCTGTTTAATGTGAGAAACCTGGGAGAGTACAGCGATCTCTACTTAACTTCGGATGTACTTCTTCTAGCTGATGTCTTTGAGACGTTCAGAGAGCAAACCCTTAAAACACACAAAGTTGATCCTGCCCATTATTTTACCTCTCCAGGTCTTACATGTTGCTGTATACTGGAATTAAGCTGGAACTGTTACAAGATTATGATCAACTACTCATGGTGGAATCAGGTATAAGAGGAGGTTTATGCCAAGTTTCTCATCGGTATGCTGAGGCTAATAACACTTATATGGAGAAGTTTGATCCGACGAGACCAACCCAATTTATCACATACGAGGACGCAAATAACCAATATGGGTGGGCAATGTGTCACGCCCTTCCTTTTGGTGGATTTCAGTGGGTGTCACCTGAAGAAATCAACTTAGAAACACTACAAGAAGATGATCCTCATGGGTACATATTAGAAGTCGACATCGAGTATCCTGCAGAACTTCACGATCTACACAACGATCTACCTTTCCTGCCAGAGTGTATGAAACCATTGGAATCATCTACAAAGAAACTGATACCTCATCTTTCACCTCGAAAGAAGTATGTAGTGCATTACATGGCTTTGAAGCAAGCTCTTAGTCATGGACTACGACTAACAAAAATCCATCGTGTGCTACAATTCCGACAGTCTCAGTGGTTGAAACCTTATGTGGAATTTAACAACAGGCTACGACAACAAGCTGCAAATGATTTCGAGAAGGATCTCTACAAACTCTTTAACAACGCTATGTTTGGAAAAACTATGGAGAACCTGCGTAATCGTATGGATATACGACTGGTGACCAATGAAAAAACTCTAGAGAAGCTGATCGCCAAGCCTACGTTTATCGACAGGACGATATATGCTGATAATCTAGCTGCTGTACATATGGCCTCTCGTCAGATTGTATTCAACAAGCCTATATACATTGGTATGAGTGTGTTGGACATCTCCAAGACATTAATGTATAACTATCATTACGACGTTTTGTTGCCTTATTATGGAGCTGAAAACCTGAAGCTTATGTATATGGACACTGATTCGTTCATTCATCGTGTAACAACTGAAGATGTGTACCAGGACAAGCTACGTTTTCTTGAACATCTCGATACAGCTGATTACCCTGCCAACCATATATGTTACTCTACTCAGAACAAGAAGGTATTGGGAAAATTTAAAGATGAGGCTAACAGCAAAATCATCCTACGCTTTGTTGGACTACGTCCTAAGATGTATGCCTTAGATATTCAAGGGTCAATGATAAAAAAGATTAAAGGTATAAAACGTAGCGCTATTAAGCAGTACATTTCGTTTGACAGCTATACAGACTGTCTTAAAACCAGTGAAATCATCAGAACACCTATGAATCTGATCCTATCACGAAAGCATGCCCTTGCTACAGTACAAGTGAATAAAATTGCATTGACTCCGTTTGATGATAAAAGAATTATTGCTGAGGACGGGATAACAACATATGCGTATGGACATTACGCCATTACAAACAGTGCTTAAAAGAATGTAAGTTAAAGATAAAGATTTTCTAGTGAGTCTACAATCTTAAAAAAGAAGGTATCTGTGTGCTGTATATGCAGATAGCTGACGCCTGATGAAGAAAGAAGAAGATGGAAGGGAAGGTGGTAACCCTGCCATTAGGAGCAATCCTAGTGCTAGTCTCAAGCCTAGATAAAAGGGGAGAGACATCTATAACGAACTAAAATAATGGTATGTTGACGTAAAGCTTTTCAATTTGTGAACCAATATGCAGTTTATCCCTCTCCGCATCGTACAATAAGTGTTTAACATATAATAAGTTTGTAAGATTTAGAAAAAAGTATATAAATTGTTGTAACGTTGGATGAGAAAAGTTTTATAATCGAATTACTCTCTATATTACCATGAGTACCTGTGATACTAGTTGAATTGCCTGTTAAAATGACTTAAATACCTGTGATACTACCCGAATCGTGTGAAATTACATTAAATAGCTCAGATACGAATTCCTGCTCTAAATTAGTACGAGCACCTGTGATACTATCAGAATTGCCTATTAAAATGACTCAAATACCATTGATACAACCTGAATCAGCTGCATTTACCTTAAATAGCCGTGATACAAAATCTCTGATCGAAATTATTACGAGCATCTGTGAAACTATGCTGATTATCCAAATACTTATGATATTACCTGAACTATCTGTAAAATACGAAACTAGGCTATAACCAACCCCTGGAACCTACCCTCCTGTAATGCTTGCTTAATTACTCTAAGCATCTATGTTACTTGAATTATCCTAAATACCTACGATACCCTCTGAATTACCTTGAAATATGAAACTATGCTATACCCAACCCTGGAATCTAGCCTCCTGTGATACTACCTGAATTAGCCTAAATACCTACGATACTAGCTGAATTAGCTGTGAAATCATGCATAGCTATGATGCAGTTAGCCTCTGGAATCTAGCCTCCTGTAATACTAGCTGAATTAGCCTAAATGCTCACGATACTAGCTGAATTGGCTATGAAAATGATTTAAATACCTGTGATACTACCCGAATCATGTGAAATTACCTTAACTAGCTCTGATACGAATTCCTGCTCTAAATTAGCACGAGCACCTGTGATGCTATCTGAATTACCTGTTAAAATGACTCAAATACCATTGATACAACCTGAATCATCTGCATTTACCTTAAATAGCTGTGATACAAATCTCTGATCGAAATTATCAATAATATCTGTGAAGCTCTGCCGATTACCTCAAATACTTACGATATTACCTGAACTATCTGTAAAATACGAAACTAGGTTATAACCAACCCCTGGAACCTACCCTCCTGTAATGCTTGCTTAATTACTCTAAACACCTATGTTACTTGAATTATCCTAAATACCTACGATACCCTCTGAATTACCTTGAAATATGAAACTATGCTATACCCAACCCTGGAATCTAGCCTCCTGTGATACTACCTGAATTACTTACCTGTTAGTGTTAGTGGGTTAGCTTTTCCCGTTGCAGGTCACCTTTTTCCCTTTGGTGGTCGCCTTTTTTCCCTTTGCTGGTGACATTTTTCCCTTTGCTGGTCACGTTTTTCCCCTTTGCTAGTCAACTTTTTCCCTTTGTGGGCCTCCTTTTTCCCTGAGCAGTCACCTTTTTCCCCTGAACGAGTCACCTTTTCCCTGAATAGGTTACGTGATGGGCATGTCTAGAATTAGCGTTCTAACATTGACATGAAACAGTTTTCCACTAAGTTCACGTCTAAAGTCGCTTTCAAGTCTAGCCCTCCTATTCCCTATCTCTCCTGTATATAAGTCCATATTCCTACTGCTACACTACCTGTCTAGCCTAACACCTCTTCTCCTGTTCCTATACCTCTCATATAAACCATACTCTATTCCTCTAGCTCTGTCTAGCCTAACGCCTCTCTCGTTTACCCATGACTCTCACATAAACCATACTCTGCTCCTCGACCTCTGTCTAGTTTAACTCCTCTCCTCGTTTTCCTATACCACTCATATAAACCATACATTACTCAGCATCTGTCTAGCCTAACACCTCCCCTCGTTTTCCTATACCTCCCATATAAACGTATACTCTAATCCTCAAACAATGTCTAGACTAGCACCTCCCCTCGTATTCCCTATCTTTCTCATATAAAGCGCACTCCCCCTCCTACCACTGTCTAGCCTAGCATCGACCCTCGTATTCCCTATCTCTCGCATATAAACGCCTACTCCATCATTAAAAACTCCTATACTAGCACCTCTCCTCGGTTCGCTAATCGCTCATATTCTACCCTTCAAGTCCTGTTTAGTATAGCATCTTTCCTTGTATTCCCTATCTCCCTCGTATAAAGCATATCCCTCCCTCCTTTAGCATCTGACTAGCCTAGCATCAGCCCTGGTATTCCCTATCTCTCCTGTATATAAGTCCATATTCCTACTGCTACACTACCTGTCTAGCCTAACACCTCTTCTCCTGTTCCTATACCTCTCATATAAACCATACTCTACTCCTCGACTTCTGTCTAGCCTAACACCTTTCCTCGTTTTCCTATATCTCTCACATAAACCATACTCTGCTCCTCGACCTCTGTCTGGTCTAACTCCTCTCCTCGTTTTCCTATACCACTCATATAAACCATGCACTACGTTTCAAGCCTCTGTCTAGTCTAACACCTCCCCTCGTTTTCCTATACCTCTCATATAAACTATACTCTACTCAGCCTCTGTCTAGCCTAGCACCTCCCCTCGTATTCCCTATCTTTCTCATATAAAGCGCACTCCCCTCCTACCACTGTCTAGCCTAGCGTCAGTCCTCGTATTCCTATCTCGCCCATATAAACGCATTTTCCTCCTTGAACCGTCGCATCTAGCCTCGTTTTCCCTATCCTTTCCCATATAAACGCAAAAAACTGCGCTCGATCTCTCCTATATATCCTACTGGCAATGAATTTTTGGGGGGCGTAAACATCCTTAGCATGACTTCCTTCAGAAGGAAGGTAAAGCCGCGGTGGTCCCGTGTCGTAGATTTACGGCATGTAAAAGAACCCCAAGCCTGATAAAGAGGCCTCTGAGCAAAATTACCGGTCTTTCACGCCCTTATAATGGGACGCTAAGGACCAAAGCAGTTAAACAGCGTTCATAAATAAAAAATCTCAATTTCAGTAAATTAACCGAGGTTAACTTTTGCAGAGATGGTTTCATTACACATTTCGTTGCAGGTACAAGTTTTAGTAGATGTGCTTTAAAACTTGCTCGTTGGACTGTTAAAGTATGCCGCTAAAGTCGTCATGGCAACTTTTAATGGTGTTTTAAAAGAACACAGCGCCGTTCGATTCATTGTTTCCGGCTCGGGTTAAAATTTCCTTGGGATTATCAGTCATATTTTCACAAAACTAGCAAAGCCTTTGATAAATAAAGTGCTGCATATAAACGAAATCCGTATGCGTACGTAACCTCTAAACGTGTAAATAATTACCATTTATTGATTACAAACGAAATCCCTTATTCGCACGTAGCCTCTAAACTTGTAAATAATTATCATTTATTGAATGTAAACGAAACTCTTATTCGTATGTAGCCCAATAAACATGAAAATAATTACCATTTATTCGTCACAAACAAAATACTTAAACAATGTAGCGTCTAAACATCAAAATAATTATCATTTACTACAAAAATAACAGATTTAAAGTTTAATTAATGTTTATTTACTGTTTTCTTTTGTTAGTAACTTGCTACTATACAACTTCGAGTAAGAAATGTATTGAACACACTGTGGCTATAAACTGATAGTGTTATGTTAGTGTGTTAAGGTTTATCTTAGACTGAAGAAAGACTTAAAAGTCGGATACACCTATAGCGTTTGTACTATGCGTTCGGATTATATAGGTGGGCTGTTAATGGTAATGTCTGGATCTGCATTTGGATCCGGCCTTGAGTTTTTACGACTATATACATCAGGATATGCTATATAATTGGCTTACCCGACGTTGCACGGTTAGCTTGTTAAACCCGAATGACAGTTCATTTCATTTGCTTGCCCACCTTTCTTTATGAAATTATTGTACAATCATTTAGAGAATTTTTATGATAATTTAATTGCATAATTATTAAAATATCAAGAATTTGCAAAGCTTATTTCAAAGCATTTGAATACGCATACAATGGAGTTATAAAAGAGCATGCTTATACAAGAAGGCCTTGTCTTTTAGTTGCGTATGCCATGGAATAGAAAAATAGTTGTTACTCCGTAGAGTATAATTAATTGCTGCACTCCGCAGAGTATAAAACAGAAGTCAGTTACATTTATTGCATGGAATATGCATAGATGGCCATGATGTAACACCTCAAAAAATAAAAGACAGGGTTTAAACAGCGACAATCGATCCTGTGCTACATATTTTGTTTCTTTAATTGCCATTTATCAAATACCTGCTGCAGATGTGTATGCAATGAAACAGTGTCAAACTTCTGAGTAGCCTTTATTCCGATTCTGTAAAGTATGCACTGAAGTTTCTGGATGCCAAAATCTTCTGATAACCCTCATGTAAGAAAGTTTTGCTTTATGTTATTATCAAGTTCATGCTAATTATATAAAGGGAGAAAACTGCCAACATTTGAAATCAGTGAACCGGTATTTTATAGTATTTTATATTAACTGAGAAGGCTATGGTTGAGACTGTGTCGTTTCCGAAGAAGTTAATACGGTCAACGGTGTGCAGAATCTTATTTAATTGTATATGTTAAGGGTTTCTGAATTATGCGAAAGTTATGTAGCTTTTATGTTATTAAATAACTATGGGATCAAAAAGAAGGTACAAAGGTTTAAAATTTAATCTGCGTACTATGATATTCTAAAAAAAAGTACTCGAACATTACGACCGAGGATCTTCCACCGCCAAAGAGTATTTAGGGTATGCAGAATTTGCAACAGAACTTGGAAGAGGGTCGCGCGGGGGGGGGGTTAAGGAAGTCAGACGTTCAGCCGATATTTCACAGTCTTTTGTGTGAATATCGGGTGATTTTTCATCTCTGATTTGGGATAGTCAAGACTGTACGAAATTAAAATTAGAAGGACTTAAAGGGAGGATTCACTATAAAACCCCTCTAGTACAACAATTTCATAAAGAACGGAAGGAGGTAAATGAGATTAATAAATTAGTCATTGGAGTTTAGAAAGTGAAGTAGAATATTTTTTGTAGTTGGAAGATGCTTCATGTTTATCTGCACCACATATGGGAGCCAATTTGTCGCAGTAACTTCGTGTTATTATTGTTGAGCGCCTGTTATTGTATTACTAGTTTGAATTTTGGGTTATTTGTCCTCCGGCTAGCTATTATTACTACTCAGTCGAGCATATCTCTTGAACAGGGTGTGTAAACGGAAAGGATTTGTTACTGAAAGATAACACTTATAAAAGAATTTGTTTCTACACTTTTATTACCATCACAATTAATTAATTTCACATATTGACTCTTGATACACGCCAGACTGAAACTGTTATATTTTCTAATATCACTATAATCACTTATTTGCTGCACATTATTAATTCGCGTATTTCACATTTATAACTAACTTTACAACGCGAGAGATTCTGTAGAATTGCGCGACGTATAACGCGTGAACGATTCTCTTAAACTGTGCGACGTATAACCTGCGAATACTTCTGTTGAACTGAACGACGTATAACCTTTGTATGATTCTGTTGGACTGAACGACGTATAACGCGTGAACGATTCTCTTAAACTGTGCGACGTATAACCCTTGTATGATTCTGTTGGACTGAACGACGTATTACCCGCGAATCCTCCTGTTGGACTGAACGACGTTTGCCTTGTGAACTATTCTGTCAAACTGCGCGTTACCCGTCTCTGGCAGGGAATGTATACTCCCTCACCCGATATGCCTAAAGATTATAACCGAGCTGCTATTGGTTAATAAAACGCGCCAACATTAGCGTCTATTTTTATATCCAATCAAAATTACGAACACATATGCTCTAGGGAAAATATTCCCTCCATTTCTAAGAAAAGCGCGCTAATCTGACGTCATTTGCCTGTCTCTTCTAATTAATAAACAACTCACCCCCTCGCTACATTGTTGCCCGCTCTTATTGTCAGTTTCAGTGAGGCCGTGTAAACTTATTTCCTAACAATGTTTATAATTAACAAACATCTCAAATCATTGTCATACAATAATGCTAATTTACACTGCAATCACTCTGGCATTTACATTGTGATATAAAATACTGCCACAAAAGGTAACCGTGCAACGTCGTAAGCCAAGCCAGATAGCTGTTCATATAATTAAGGGGAACTGCTGGAATGTTCGCCTTCCTGTTAATTGTTTTTCTAAAATTTGTAGCTTCTGAATTATTCAAGCCATCTTCATGAAAATTAACTGGCATAAATGGAGCTATGTATTAATCAGAAAAATAGTTGCAGTTAAAATTTCACATCTTTTCCCTATTACCAGCTGTATTAATTAATTGCAGAATTATACATATTTGTAGTGTTAATTACCTTTCCCACTGCTATGTTAGGGATTTCGTACTTGTACAACCTATTAAAAACACACTCAGAATTAATCTGAACCACCAATTTTTGTGACAGTTGCCTTTAAATTAAAAATATTTATTTATAAAAATTCAAAATATAGAATGTTTTAACTATTTAAATTGTTTATAAAATGTATATAAATATTATATAAACGTTGGTGGTTCTCATTAACAAACATGCATCTAGATACACCAGGAAAAATGTCATGCAATTCTGTCAAATAGTTTTAAAATGAAAAGCTCTTATATGAAGAGAAATTAATAGTCGAGAAAACAAGCATTAAAAAAATACGTACCTGGATAGCAATATACGTGAATTAGGACAGAATCATATTCTAAAACTGTCCATATTCATAGTTCCAACCTTTCATAGATTCCAGCTATTCTCCAAGAAATAAATGCCCAGCACCACATTCAGCACATAAACAATAACTAATTAAATCACTGTTTAATACAGACAATGAAATTAGCCTATAACCACTAATATTTAGAGGGTCAGATATTATCATAGTTTTCATGAGAGCCATACTTGTTGTATCAGAGGCACTAGGCCTATAGAGGTTAGGAATAGAAGATTTCACGTCATTATTACTGTTTTTAGGAGCAAAAGGTTTCTTTTATATATTTTTAGTATGCTGATTACCAGAAAATCGACGTTTATTTGTTCACAAACCAGAGGCTCCCTCATTATGCAAAAAAAAAAAAAAAAAAAAAAAAATGGGAAAAATCACACACTTATTAAAAACATTCTGGGCTGCTTAACAGATACCGCGATGTATCTGATGTATTCATGTATTCTATATTGGTATAGGTGCAGGCCAAACCTTAATAGTCTTTAGTCCTGAATATGAGAGAGCGCTATGCAACTACAGAGTGATTCAATGAAAGCAAATATTTACAATTATGTAGTAAATATTAATTATACAGGGTGGACCAATTAAGTTGAGACTGTACAGTATCTCCAACACTAAGCGTTGTAGAAAGAAATGCCTTTAATAAAAGTTGCTGAATATTATGGGGGAAAGTAAATCTCATTAATCGTGTTTTGTTTGGAGGATGTTATAATAGTCATTTTAGGGTCAATGTAATTTTTACTTTCTCTATTATATGTAGTAAGTAGGGGAAGTATTGCATTCCACCCAAAAATTCGATATCAAGATTTCACCGTAAAATCATGTTTTGAGGCACCTGAATTAAAAACAAACTGTTTTAGAAAAAGGTCCGTGTGCGTGTCTGTGAACAGTATAACCCAAAAACGAAAAGTCGGATAAATACCAAACTTGGTATTTAGGTTCAGTGTCTTTCAGAGATACGACACGACATTTTTAAGTAAATACCCCACGCCAGACTACCCTTACATGGAACATTTCTCGAAAAGTTTAATACTCTCAAAAGTGACTAACGATTTTGTTTAAAATATCACATGTTTAAGATACTTTCATGGCAATTCAAATGTATATCTTGAATTTTCTGGGAATGTCCCCAAAAGTCATCTTCATTCTAAATGAATTTTGCATAATTGGTAAACCGTAAAAGATAGACAACATTTTACTACAGAAAAAATGTAGATCTCGTTAAAACACGCAATTTATGTCATATACATTTTTTTTCGAGCTAACCATTTCCGAGATATTCCTTGTTATTTGTTTGAATTTTCCAATACACTTTTTCTCAAATGGGAATTGGTTATTACTTTCTCTACTACATATAGTAAGCAGGGCAAGTATTATTATTTCTATGTCCTGGACATGCAAAGAGAATGGAATACTCCACATAGCAACCGGCTCTTAAAAGATCTGACTATCGCTTAAAGTCGACCATATTCCACTTGCACCTACAAGAAAATTAGCAATAAGATAGTTTCTGAAAATTTGTATATCGATTAACATGAAGTAGATGGAGAATAAGCGTTTGTAAAAATAGTTTGTACAAGAGTAGAACAAATCATATGAATATACAATTAGGTTCAAATTAAATTGACCCTAAAATGACTATCATAACTTCTTCCAAACAAAACGCTACTAATGATATTTACTTTCCTCCATAATATCAAGCAACTTTTATTCAAGACATTTGTTTCTACAACGCGATATTGTACAGTCTCAACTTAAATGGTCCACCCTGTATTGTTCATGCTAATTAACGTTTATGGGATTAATGTCAATAATATGTAACTTTAAGCAACACAGGAAAAAACTTGCATTTCTTGAAAAGTATTTCCCGGAAATGGCCTGCATATCTACGACGACAATCTGTCAGCCTATGATGCATACTATCGTCAAATGACTTTTGTAGCATTTCAGCTGGAATAATGCTAATTTTTCTGTGAATATTGTCTTACACACAAATTGTCCCTATAATATTACTCTGTATTCACTCTTAGGTTGATCCGCGTCAAAACAAACCCCAGGTGACCAGTGCACCGCTATAGTGTATCCTTCCGCCATTCTCACTAGAAATACTGTCACACTTTCAGACCATGTGGCGAGTACAGGCGGCACGTAGTGCAAAAGGAACAGAGTCCTTATTTCGACAACTGAAATGGTGACTAGCATATTCTGTTAAGGGTTAAATGTGATAAGATTGATAGTTGCAACAAAATAAACGTTTGCACATATAATAATAGTTAATTCTAAAATAAATGAGCGAAAAATAAAGTAACAGGTATGCGATAACCTAATTTATTCGCTCTCTGGAAGCGGCACTTTATTAACTGTTGGCGCTCATTTTAAAAAAGAAATTGTGCACTGTTACGGGAACTGCATTCTTCTTAAAATCACTACATTCTTGCATCGCGTATTTAATATGCTTTCTTTTTTTTCCGGGTGTAACACTTTTCTCGTTTCAGATTTTTCTACACAAGCACTGTTTATACTTGTACTCGAAACATCAGTGAACTCAGAATTAATTTCACCATTTCTTTCGCAGAAAGTGTTGGAAATTTCTCACATAACTTACAATAAAGATTCAACACTATTGTTTTTCACCACTAGTCAATGGTTTGCGCGGCTAATGCGTTTCGTAATTGGACGAAAACACAAGAGCAAATTCACCGTCCGCCATGACACTAAACACAAGTGCTGGTTTCTGGCTGTAAACAATATTCTGCGCCTACCCGGGTGTCAGGTGACACACGAATTGCGTCATGGGACCTGTAGCTCTGTTTTACGGCATAAATCAGCGTTAAATAAAACCTTAGGTATTTGTATAGAATATTATACTATTTAAGGTTAAATTCATTCTAAAATTCAGATTATTAGCATGGGACGACTTTCCTGGGCGCATTGCTACCGTGTTGCACCACGGTGCACTGACTATGTGGGTTTGTTTTGCCGCGGATCAACCTAAGTGTGAATACAGTTTAGTATAGATATACGCCTGAATGGATACGCCTGGTTGTTATCAGCGGACCGATAAATATAAGCTTCCATCCATAGCATTCTGTGCGCTTTGTGCGTAGTACGCCCTGTTACTTAAAGAAAATATTTAATTGAAAGTTGTCCCGTTTTAGAATGTCTTGACGTTTTGTTGCTTATTTGTATACCTAGCCTTTTTCCTATTATTGGTTATTGCTTACCAAATGTCCTATATCACTGTTAAGTGTAGTACACACTGCAATAGGTACATGATATCCACAGAAACACTCCGTGATTATAAACAGGTATAGTATCACTGTCAGTCACTGGATTTACGCGAAACTGGTGTCATTAAAACATCTCAGAAAATTTCAAGAGATGTGAATTGATGTGTTGACCGAAACCACAACACATATCAGCACAAACGCTCTTTCGTTTGTCATTGTAGCATTGTGGCATAAAAGCAAATTGTGTTAAACGGTGTGAATGTTAAATTTTCAAGTCGGTGTGAATTCTGTCGCATTTAGAGTGTTATGGCGAACCACAGGAACATGTTACTGTGTTTTGGAATGGAGTGTAATAAGAGTTCAGCGTGCTTTCAGACGGAATTTTCAATATGAGGCATCCAGTGACAAAGTGATTCTGAAGTGATGTAGAGATTTTTAGAGAATGAATGCATGTGTGTTAGGGGGAAAGCCGATTCGAAACCTTGTGTACATACCACCACTACCTCAAAATCTGCAAGAGGTCCAAATTCGCATCACTGTCGTCATAAAATCCATCCCTGTAGATTTTTCGGGCGTTAAAATTCTTATCTTGGCTTTCTTCGGAAGGGAAGTAAAGCCGGTGGTCCCTTTTGCGGCACGTAAAAGAACCTCAAGCCTGACAAAGAGGCCTCTGAGTAAAATTTCCGATCTATCACGCCCAATATAGAATGGGATGCTAAGAGCCATACTAGTTAAAGAGCTTCCATAGATAAAAATCAGTTTTTAATTATCCCTCTAGATATGTTGGAACTGCGTGTTGCATGAGTGGTAATGTCGGTCTAGGTGGCTCACTTGGTTAGGCGTTGGCCTGATTCCAAGATCACAGGTTTAAATCTAGCCCAGTGCGATGGTGTTTAAGTGTGCTTAAAAGCCACAGTCCCATGTCAGTAGATTTACTAACATGCAAAAGAACACCTGCGGGATGAAATTCCGGCAGACCGGCAGTGCGGATATGATTCTGGTAATTGGGAGCGCCGTTAACAAACACATTTTTACTTTCTCCACTACGTATAGGAAGTAGGGGAAGTATTGTATTCCACCCAAAAATTCAATACCGAAATTTCACCGGAAATATATGTTTTGAGACCCCCTGAATCCAAAAAAAAGCATTTTTGGAAACATGTCCGTGTGTGTGTGTGTGTGTGTGTCTGTGAACAGCATAACTCAGAAACGAACAGTTGGATAAGCACCAAACTTGGTATTTAGGTTCGGTATCTTCCTGAGATGCGACACGAAGGTTTTCAAGAAAATCCCCCCACCCCAGATTACCCTTTACATGGAACATTTTTCGAAAATTTTAAATTTCTCAAAAATGGTTCTAACGATTTGATTAAAATATCACATGTTTAAGATATTTTCATGACAAATAAAATTTATATTTTGAATTTTCTGGGAATGTCCCCAAAAGTCATCTTCATTCTAAATGAATTTTGCATAATTGGTAAACGTAAAAGATAGACAACATTTTACTACACAAAAATGTAGATCCCGTTAAAATACACAGTTTATGTCATATACATTTTTTGTTGTTGAGTGAACCATTTTCGAGATATTGCTTGTTATTCCCTTAAATTTTTCTTTCTCAAATGGGAATTCGTTATTCACTTTTCTGTCTTGGATATGCAAAGAGTATTAATCTGTGGCAAAGAGAATGGTGCTGCACCTAGCAACCAGCTATTAAGAGATATGTCTATGCTTAAAAGCTACTGTATTTTTATATTGGCGTTGCAAATACAAAACAAGGGGAACATAGTAGGCCTTAAGCGATAGTCAAATATTTTTAGAACCGTTCGCTATGTGTAAATGTAATTCTCTTTGCATGTTTCTGCAAATGTTTATCTCGATTAATATGAAATAGATAGACAATAAGAGTTTGTAAAAATAGTGGCTAATCTTGTCTTAGAGTAATCCCGTAGAAAATGCTTATAAAATCAAAAGGAAAGCGAATAAATTACCTTAGGAGTGAGTTTAGAACATGATGTGGTCTCTTCTATATCTGGTGCCCACCTGCCCGCCCATTTTAGGTGGTTTACTTATATAGGCAAATCGCGTCAGGAACACAAGAAACGGAGCCATTTTTCCGATAAATCACATGCAAAGTGAGTACTGCCAACCTAAATAAAAAGTGAAATGCACTAAATATGCGATGTGCTGTTGTTTCTGCGAACGTGAATGATTCGAGTTTTAGACGCGCAGATCCCTCGGCTACGCCTTGTCGTCGCTTCGCATCGGCCGCAACTTGCTACACTCCTCTCCTTCTAAAAAACATCCCTCGGCTACGCTTTGAGGCTTAGGGCCCTCGATCTCTCGGCTACGCCTTGAGGCTGAGTATCTTACCGGCTTCGGTGGCATTATTCATATGTTGGCAGCATTACGTTAGAGCAAGCGTATGACATAGAGTGACATCTATTTGACTTACGACACATCATTTTCATCGCTGTGGGGCACTCTGTAAGAGGAGATTATCGAAAATAGTTTGCACAAGAGTAGAGAAAGTCATGTGAGTGTAACACATCAGATTTTTTTTCATGAGTGGTAATATTGTCTTGATGTCTGCAGCGTGACACGTGGAACACACATTCATTGTCTTTGAGGTAGGTTACCCTTATTTGAGTTACCCTTTCTAATGAAACCAATTTCGTGCAAATCCAGCAACTGACAGAGACGCTATACCTGTTTATAATCAGGAAATGTTTCTGGGGACACTCTGTATAATACTGTGTACTTTTTTTTTAATATATGAGGTTTCTGAATTATATTTATCCTGTGGCTGTAACTAACATATGTAATAGTTAATCAGTAACATGAACGAAGACTATATGGGATAATGTTTTTACATTTCTGGTTAGTGTTGGTCGACTAGAAATTTTAGGAAATGCAACTAATTAACTAATATCCTCACAATCTGCAGTTATACTAGTTGTGAAATTAAGCTGCCTTTAAGAAAACAAGTGTCTGTAAACAAGCCTACAAAGTATAGGTCATGTTTACCTCGCCAACGTTCTAAGTGGAACTTATTTTGTTTACAGACTCAATATTGTTGAATATAGATTCTGCATATATGATATAATAAAATTTTATTTTTATAGTTGTCAAATATTCTTGATCTACTGTACTGGTTTTTTCATGCAGTTTACGTTAGCCAGTTAAATCAAGTGCAGCAAATGCTCTTCCGCAAACGTATAATTCAGAATAATTTTTAAATGAATCTATAATCACATAAAACAACATAATTCATGATGCATTTATTTATACCATTGACATAAATACCTGTAGTACATGGTAACGTCATAATCGTATTAAAAGCATGCATTATCTATACATTCGGTTCATAAAATTCGTAACTTTATAAAGAGGGTTAAAAACCAGTGCTGCTCGGCTGCTTCTAAATGTTAGAAGTAGAAGAAGAAGAAGAAGAAGAAGAAGAAGAAGAAGAAGAAGAAACTGCCGAATAGAAATTGGTAGACTGTTAAACAATAATTCTAAATATACTGTTAGACAACCCCATCTTCCCTAGAGTCTGGAAGTGTGTGTGTGTGTGTGTGTGTGTGTGTGTGTGTGTGTGCGCCTGTGTGAATTTAATATTTATAAAAAAAAACAACCTAAACGAACCCAAAGATACACAATAGTAAAACGAGTAAACATCATTGCCGATAAGCAATTATTTCAAAGACAAAGCCGCAGACATGACTTAGACGTTAAAGGTGGCAAATAAATGGAACAAAATATTAAACGACTATTTTGTTTTGCATTATACCGGCATTTGTTTATATACAATTCAAAGTTTGTACGCTAAGGATAAATATGAACGGATGCACAAATTGTAAACTTATCTATATTCTAACATAAAGGGAACAGGCCAGAACAAACATTGATGGTACGCTTAATATACCTAAATTGTTTCTTATTAAGCACAAAAATGTTACATTTAAAATAAGATAAGAAACCACTTTCTTGAGAGGTTAGGGGCATATTTACATTCCTTTCCCAAGTGAATGTTTATTTTAAGGTCATTTAAACTAGTTTAAAATAATTGTCATGAAAGTATAGATTCTCATACACTGGTATTAATAAAACGAAGCGTTTAGCACAAAATATAACAAGTATTTCATCAAATATATATAAGTTCCAATGTTACAGCTCGTGGTGTGACGTCACGTAAGTTGCATGCAGTCCTGATAAATACGATCAAGAAGGCGGTGTTATATACACATGTTATAAATAATTTTACTGCTATTAATCAGGCAGCTGCAATATCATTGTGCCTACATTTTTGTCACTATGCAAGAATGCTTTGAAAGTAAAGAGCTTCTGCTAAAATCCCTCGTATAAAATGTCATCGGCTATAGTCTCGCTTCCGTGGAAAGGTCATTTTCGCTTCAGACCAGCAAGAAATGTTTAACGATCGGTGGTCCCAAAGGCAATTTTCATGTGGAAACACTATGACTCACTTTAGAGGGTGCTATTCATTTGTTTGAAAGGAGCAACACTTATGTGATCTACGAGCAGTATAGACAAGCAGTTAGCATTTCAATTAAGAATATTGTTTACTATGGATTGTCTAGCATTTTGCATGCTTCGTTTTTTTATTTGAGTAAAGTGTAGAAAATAAAGTGAGGTGTTGAACTGCCAGTGTCTTGTGTAAATTTGTTAGAATGGTATTATTGTTATTATTATTATGTTTGTGACTATTGTATAATTTAATGTTCAGATGATTAAAATAATTCTCTATTAAAACAGCGAGCGGCTCCGTAGAAGAACATGTCTGTCTCGGACAAGGTGGCAGATAGTGAAGCCGAAGATACCAGCGAAGTGACGAACAGGAAGAAAGTATGGCCACAACATTTGGCAGCAAGTCTAGGTAAGTACACTGATCCCCTAACATATACAGTGCGGTCGTTTTATGGTGAGGCCACGGATTGCGCGTATGCATACTCCACACATTGTCTATTACACTGGGGTTTTTTTCGTTCCGTAATTCACGCGTTACTTACTCACAAGTGATAATAACATGCACTAAAATGAGCACTAACCTTGTTATAAGTGGTGTTGAAAGTGGTATACCACTTTGGATGAAATTTTCATTAACACGCAGAAGTTCTTCTTGCGTAATGTTCATAATTTCTGCTTTTATATTGTCTATAAGTTTGTCTATGGTGTAGGGATTGTTTCTATAAACTTTTTGCTTTCTCTACTACGTATAGTAAGTAGGGGAAGTATTGTATTCCACCCAAAAATTCGATACCGAGATTTCATGGGAAATTCATGTTTTGAGACCCCCTGAATCCAAAAAAAGTATTTTTGGAAATATGTCTGAGTGTGTGTGTGTTTCTGAACAGCATAACTCAGAAACGAACAGTCAGATAAACAGAAAACTTGATATTTAGGTTCAGTATCTTCCAGGGATGCGACACGAAGGTTTTCAAGAAAATCCCCCCACCCCAGATTACCCTCTTTACATGGAAGATTTTTCGAAAATTTTAATTTTCTCAAAAATGGCTCTAACGATTTTGATTAAAATATCACATGTTTAAGATATTTTCATGACAAATAAAATGCATATCTTGAACACAAAGCAGCACTGTAGCATAGTTGATAAAGATAACGTTGAACGCGTTGGGTATCGGAGAAGTACCGAAGTCACTGCAGCACAGCGAGCTACGCATACAGCGACCACCCTTGTAACTAGTACTATTTTGCGAGTCAAGCAAGATGTAGTTACTAAATCTCCTTGTCCAGCCGTGTCTTTAACTTACGTAGCAGTTGTCCTTTGTCGCCTCGTTTTGCGGGGTTCGAGTTGAAGACTACAATGACTTACATCCGAAGCTGTTTAACGGTGCAACAGTCGTCACTTCTGTCCCCCTAACTTTTTTTTTTCGAGTGGAGGAGAAAATGATTTATTGTCCTTATTTTTTGACTCGACGTGATGCGTGTTTCCTTAACGAAGAATCATGGCAGACTGTGTGAAAATCCACGCCCGCGTTTACATATAACAATCACTGCTCGCCTCCAAATTAAGTACATGTCACTACTGTCTTCGTATCTTTTGATTGGTCCTAATACTTATCCTCTACGTTTATTGGTTCCCTGGTTGAAAATTCAAAGCCTAACTGTAAGAAAAGTCCGTTACCTCATAGCGTCTGTTTACTCTTACAACTTGCCTCATCCTCTAGAAGTACAAAAGAAGCTTTCGATTTTTATGACCCGACGCTCGGAATATATAATGGACAGTCTGGAACGAAGCTACTCTTATTTTACCTAAATCTTGCAGTTTTTCTTAGGTAATTGCGCCTTTATTTATTTAACAATAGTATTGAAACTTAAAACATATAAAAACTTCAGAAGACTTTCGATTGATGCAGTTTTGAATAAGATTGCTTTAAAATTATGGAAAATTACCAAATTGCATGTTAATTAACTAGTAATAATTCCTAAATTATAATTATTACAGAGTTCCTTTTTGTGTATGCGTAACCAGGCGGAAATATCGCTACAGTATGGTTATTTATTGAGTATTGATATAAAATAACACAAAAGGATTCAACACAATCACATCAACTACAAAAGTATCTATGGTGCTAAAAAATTGCTAACATAAGAGTAATAAGTCGAAGTTAATATCTATACATTCTGCGAACATACATCGTCTTTCGGATATTCGCTTGTTATAATTTATAGTTTCTCATTCTTTTATGGGAAGTTTGTAATGCTTTTATAAGCAGAAAAACAAAAACTGAGTGAGATAAAAATGATAGTGGGCATAGATAACAGCAACAGCATCAAACCAGACGAAGTACCACTTCTTATCCTTTGTATGTTAATTTTGACCTTTCTTTCGTTTTATCTTTACTGTGTTTTCTCAGTAGTTTTATGTATATTGCTCACTGAGAATAAACACGATTATATTGACGTTATTTAACCCGTTATTTATTTCCAACTGAGATTTTCTCTATAAATAGGCAGCCCGAAACAACGTGGAAGTCAGTGGCATTTACAAGAAATCATCATTATAAACTGTGGTATTTGTGATTGTTCAACTGTGATTTTGCTTAGTGTTTTCTCAGTGTTTTTATTTTGTTCTTTATGGTGTCCTGAGAGTTAATTAATCTTTTGTTTCAGTGTCTTGTAGTTTCTAAAAGAACGGGGGGGGGAGGAGGTAAATTATGTCATTCGAGTTTAAAAACGTACCCATGCAACGTCGGGTAAACCAGCTATTGTAATAAAAAAAATTCTTGTGTGTTACACTTACATGACTTTCTCTACTCTTGTACAAACTATTTTTACAAACTCTTATTCTCCATCTATTTCATATTAATCGAGATAAACATTTGCAGAAACGATCTTTTGACATGCAAAAAGAATTACATTTTACACATAGCGACCAGTTCTAAAAATATTTGACTTTCGCTTAAGGCGTACTATGTTCCCTTGTTTTGTATTTGCAAGGGCAATATAGAAATGCAGTAGCCTTTAAGCATGGACATATCTCTTAATAGCTAGTTGCTATGCGCAGCACCATTCTCTTTGCCACAGATTAATACTCTTTGCATATCCAAGACAAAAAAATGAATAATGAATTCCCATTTGAGAAAATAAGTATTGAAAAATTTAAGGGAATAACAAGCAATATCTTGAAAATAGTTCACTCAAAAAAAAAATGCATATGACATAAATTGTGTATTTTAACGCGATCTACATTTTTTGTGTAGTAAAATTTTGTCTTATTTCTTTTGTTTTACCAGTTATGCAAAAGTCGTTCACAATGAAGAATACTTTTGGAGACATTCCCAGAAAATTCAAGATATAAATTTTATTTTTCATGAAAGTATCTTAAACATATGATATTTTAATCAAAATCGTTAGAACCATTTTTGAGAAAATTAAAATTTTCGAAAAATCTTCCATGTAAAGGGTAATCTGGGGTGGGGGATTTTCTTGAAAACCTTCCTGTCGCATCTCTGGAAGATACTGAACCTAAATACCAAGTTTGGTGTTTATCCGACTGTTCGTTTCTGAGTTATGCTGTTCACAGACACACACACGGACATGTTTCGAAAAATGTTTTTTTTTGGATTCAGGGGACCTCAAAACATGTATTTCCTGTGAAATCTCGGTATGGAATTTTTGGGTGGAATACAATACTTCCCCTACTTACTGTACGTAGTAGAGAAAGTAATAAACTGTATTTGAGTTCATATATCATCAGTGTCCACCGCTTGTAGGGCCGTCTGCAGTAAGAACGGTCTTTTAGTTTACTAGAGTCAACACCGTGAATGTTTGATGAAGACTACAGAAGACGGAGGCAAATTGTTTCAGAGCCAGCGGGTTTTGTTTCGTATTGAAGATTTGTTAGAAACGTAAAGTCTGTAAATAGCTCGGGGCTTGGGCAAGTACCGTACTCCATTGTTCGTTCCCTCCCGCCACTTTTGTGGAATATCAGCAATGCAATTCTAAAATCCGCCATGGCCCGGACATCAACCCTTAAAGCCTATAGCTATTGTTTGGTAGCCGGAGTCGCAAACCTAAATCGTAATGCAGGATCGCAGTGTGCGGAATAATTCACTGAGTCTATACAAGTACAGTAAAGTGTTACTAAAATTGTTCACGACCCTTTCCTTTCTAGGGGGAAAATACTTATTACCATGGCATGTTGCGCACTACCCCTCTTTAAAGTGGAATATCATGCTGCATGTTAACAATGAAAGAATATCTGATGTGTTACATTCACATGAGTTTCTCTACCCTGTATCCCTTATTAGCGCGGATACAAATTATTGTTATAAAAGTTTATTTTCCTATCTATTTCATTTTAACCTAGATCAAGGGTGGCGAAAACGCCTTCCCTCCGCGAGTCACCAAATTGGGGTGGTATGTGGATTCTTGTTGATTGTGGGCCCCCCGTTAGGGCGACAATTTGCTGTGGTATGTCGATTCTGCGGTGGTATGCGACTATTTTACGGTACAGGATTTGTAGGGATGGTCCCGGGTTCGGTACCAGCTCAGGGTTCTTTGCATGGATCTTGGGTTAGTAGTGAATACGACTGTTTGTTTTCCTGCTCGTTTATTTTCCGTCACCGTTTTAACATTTGATTCCTGCTATTTACTTCGACACACACGCGCGCATTTCCTATTTGTTACGCTTCATATCATCGCGCGTACCACGGCCAAGTGTGTATTCTAAACTTTCCTACATATTTTCCTAAAAAACATCTCCAAGGAGCTACAACGGCCAAGTGTGTATTCTAAACTGTTCTGACAACCTCCCGTAAGGGGGGGGGTTCCGACCCCTTCAGCTGCCGTGGTGCGGGCGCTGCGGACCCTTAGCACTCGTGGTACTTCTGACGTTACCAGAAGTACGCCGGGCCGAACATTTTTTGAGCCCCTTCCGAAAGGGAGTTGTTCGGATTGGGTTGGACTCGGCGGGGCAGTGGTTCCCGATACCCATGGGTGATTGGGTACGCCTGGCTAGGTTAATTCCGCACAGGCGGGGTTGGTAGACGTCTCGAGACTCTCCGGCACCAGCCATGAGGGATAGCTGGTAGACGGTTGCTAGAGACTGTTGGCCCCACCGAGGTTGTTCGGTAGTCTCCCCCAGTAAGGTTCGCCCTGCTGGCCTGACGCGCGTAAGTGGCGTATCCACTTCCGTCCCTGCTTGGAAGGGTCGGTCGGAGGTGTCCTTGTCCGATTTCGACCTGGCAGGGGGGGCGGTATATAAAATAGGCGCCGCTCCTAATGGAAAGGCCCACGAGTTTCTCCTGGGTTGCGCGGGTGTGTCCTGCATTTACATGTTCTGACAACCATCTCTAAGGAACTACCACGACCAAGTGTGTATTCTAAACTTTTCCGTTTCTCTATTTCAAACGTTCTATATCTCCTCATTCTACTATCGCCTGATTTCTAGCTTCTTTCATTGGAGGCCTAAGGCTATCTGTATTTTGGCGAACATTGACCCTTTTCTACACCTCTGCGTTCCACCAACCTAACGGGACACTTAACAGTAGAGGGAAAAACCCCCCGTTTCCGGCCGCTGATGGCACTGTTTAACCCTGCTCATTTAGTAACATTCGCTTCCCAGTCTTTTTCAATACTATTTCTAGTGTTATTGATATTTATTTTCCCTATGATTATAATTTTATTTTACTACTCAAAACATACTGCTTCAAAATATGCAACACGCACTGCATCACTCAGCAGCTTGTGAAAAATAAAGGGACGGAGAACGGAGAGGGAACGGCGCCTACAAGTCAAAATGACTCGCGAGTCCCGTTTTGGCCATCTCTGATCTAGATAAATCTTTCCGGAAATAGCTGCATTACACATTTCGTTATATATACAAAAGGAATAGCGACAGTCAAATGTTTTAGAACTGGACTTCATATGCTGGCCTTAAAACTCCAACTCCCCCTATGCAATCACGAGAAACAGCTGAATGTTGACAGGACTTTAAAGAATAACAACGTTGAACAATTCAAAACGGATATCTCGTTAATGGCTAATGCCACAAAAGAGAAAGCTATTGTGTGTTTTAAAGAGCTCTACACTTTTTTCTTTCGTCTATCGCTTAGCGTTACCAGTTATGTTAAGTTCCAAATGAAGAGGAATTCACAGGTTATTCCCAGAAAATTCAAGATATGAATTGTATAAGTCATGTTAATATCTTTAATATATCGTATTTTAATCAGAATCGTTTGAGCCATTTTATATACATAAAATATTTCGAAAAGTGCTCCATGTAAAGGGTAGTTTGGGGTGGGGGGTTTTCTTGAAAATCTTCGTGTTGCATCTTTGGAAGATACTGAGCCTAAATACCAAAGCTTGTGTTTATCCGCCTTTTTGTTTTTGAGTTATACTGTTCACACACACACACACACACACACACACACACACACAAACACGCGGACCTTTATCTAAAAATGCTTTTTGGGGGATTCAGAGGTCTGAAAACGTATATCCGGTGAAATCTCGGTATAGAATTTTTGGGTGGAATGCAACACCTTCTCTACCTAATACGTGCCTACGTGGTAGAGAAAGTAAAAAATGTGATGTGTTACATTTACATAAAATTTCTCTACCCACTATCGTTTGTTTCTTTTATTAGTTCTACAATGTATTCTGCAAAAGCTTATTACTTTTTCCAATACTATTAAGTAGGGGAAGTATTGTATTCCATAACAAAATTCGATGCCGAATTTTCACCGGAAATACATGTTTTGAGGCCCCCTGAATCCAAAGAAGGCACCTTTAGAAAAAGTACGTGTGTGTCAGTCTGTGTGTCTGTGTACAGCATAACAAAAACGATAAATACCATCGTCGGATAAGTAACAAAATTGATATTTAGGTTCAGCATCTTTCAAAGTTGCGACACGAGAATTTTAAAGAAAATCCTCCCCACCCCAAATTACCCTTTTCAAGGAACATTTTTCGAAATGTTAGATTTTGTCAAAAATGGCACTACGATTTTGATTAAAATTTCACATTTAAAATATTTTCTTAACAAATAAAATGTATATGTTGAATTTTCTGGGAATGCTCCCAAACGTCTTCTACTTTCTGAAAGGCATTTGCATAACTCGTAAACCGTAAGAGATAGACAAAATTGTTCTACACAAGAAATGTAGAGCTCATTAAAACACACAATTTATGTCATATGCAGTTTTTGTGGAGTCAACCATTTCCGAGATATTCCTTGTTATTTGCTTGAATTTTCCAATACTTGTACTTTTTCTCAAAAGAGAATTCGTTATTCGTGTTTTAATGTCCTGGACATGCAAAGAGAATGGAATGCGCCACATAGCAACCAGCTCTTAAAATATTTGACTATCGCTTAAAACCTACCATATTCCCCTTGCATCTACAATAAAATTAGCAATAAGATTAACATCTCGATATCTCGATTAACATGAAGCATATGGAGAATAAGCGTTTGTAAAAATAGTTTGTACAAGAGTAGAGAAAGTCATGCGAGTCTAACATCAGATTTTGTTTCTGCTTAGTTCATGTTAATCGAGGTAAACATTAGCAGAAATGGTTCTATTACACATTTCGCTGTGGGTAAAAAGGGATGCAGGAGACTGAAGCGATAGTCAAATCTTTAAAACGCGGGTCGTTATGTTCTGGCTGATATACTCTTTGTATAACATCGCGAGAAACAAATGAATAGTAACGGCACTTAAATACGTGTAGAGTTTTGGAAAATTTAAACCAAGAGGACTAAATGTTTCGTAAATTACTAATGACATAAATAACATTTTATTGGATATAGAGGGCGAATTGATAAGTCAGTGACTTTTTAAAGAAATTAACAATTTTTTCCCGAAAAAATCAATTTTATTTCCCAACATAGTCTCCTTTCAATTCAATACACACTGTCCAACGTTTCTCCAATTTTTTTAACCCATCCAAAAAATATGATTTTTCGAAATCTGCAAAATATGAGGTTGTTTCTGCCATAATGTGTTCACTGGACGTGAATTTCTTCCTAGCGAGGCAATTTTTCAGCTTTGCCAAGAGGGAAGAAGTCGCTCGGAGCCAAATCTGGAGAACATGGTGGGTGAGGTAGCAGTTCGCAGCCCAATTCCACAAATTTTTGCGATGGCAATGGCTGACTTGTGTGCGGCTGCATTATTCTGACGAAAGAGAACCTTTCTCATACCCAAAAATTCGTGCAGAATGTTATACACCCGTTTACTCGAGATGTTTACGGTGTTGGCTATCTCACGGATTTTCATTCGGCGGTTTTCCAACACAATATCGTGAACTTTGTTCACCATTTTTTCCTGTTGTGACCTCAACCGGCCGTCCTGTGCGCACGGCATCTCTTGTGCTCGAACGCCACATCGAAATTCTGTGAACCACTTGTAAACCATGCCATGTGATGAAGCAGAGTCCCCATAATACTTGTTCAGCTTTTCTTCCGTTTCCTTCACCGTCTTACCACGCAAAAAGTAGTGTTTTATCAACACGAAATTCACTTTTCTCCATTTTCTAGGAAGCAACACACATCTGCTTATTTTAGACGCTCTCAACAATGCTCTAAGGAACAAATGACGATGAATTTCTGCGATTATACCCAGAATAGACTTGGGTGCAAACAAGAAACCTGTGATTAGAACGCTATCTCTTGTCAAAGTCATGGCTTAACAATCCGCCCTCGTGTTTTAACGAGATCTACATTCTTTGTATAGTAGGCTATTTTCTATCCCATATGATTTACGAAGTATACAAAGTCCATTCACATAAAGAGGACTTACAGGCTAGTCGCAGAAAAGTCAACACATACGTTTTATTAGTCATGCAAAAAGAGTTGGGAATGGAAGATTTTCTTGAAAGTGTTCTTGCAGAAAATTTGAAAGATGCGAACTTAAATACTAAGTTTACTGTGTATCCGACATTTCGTTTTGGATTTATGTTACACATACACGCGCGCTGGCCTTTTCCTAAAAATGATTTTTTTTTCTCGTTCAGGGAGCTCAAAATATGTAGTTAGTTATGGTGAAATCTCGATGTCCAATTTTTGGGTGTAATACAATACTTCCTCTGCCCACAACAGGCAGGTGGTAGAGAAAGTAAAAAGAGACATGAAATATGCACGCACACTACTCCGTGTTCATTGCTTTACGAATAAATTTATTTGTTGTATTTTTAACTGGACTTGGAAGTCCTGAAAAAAGGAATAAAGAAGCATATTTAATTTGGTTTAATCGTAGTCTAATGTGACGGTGTAAAGATGGTTGACTTAAAACAGAAATAATGGAATATAATCACTTCACGAAACATTCATAACCTAAAAATCTGATGTGTTACACTCACATGACTTTCCCTACTCTTATACAAACTATTTTTACAAACGCTTATTCTCCATATGTTTCATGTTAATCGAGATATCGACATGTTAATCTTATTGCTAATTTTCTTGTAGTACAAGGGGAATATGGTAGGCTTTAAGCGATAGTCAAATCTTTTAAGCGCTGGTTGCTATGTGGAGTATTCCATCCTCTTTGACAAAAAAAAATGAATAACGAATTCCCAGTTGAGAAAAAGTATAAGTATTGGAAAATTTAAGGGAAAAACAAGCAACATCTCGAAAATGGTTCACTCAATAAAAAATATGTATATGACATAAATTGTGTATTTTAACGCGATCTGCATTTTTTGCGTAGTAAAATTTGTACTATCTTTCATGGTTTAACACTTAAGTAAAAGCCGTTCACAATGAAGAATACTTTTGGAGACATTCCCAGAAAATTCAAGATATACATTTTATTTGTCATAAAAGTATCTTCAATATGATATTTTAATCAAAATCGTTAGAGCCATTTCTAAGAAAATTAAAATTTTCGAAAAATGTTCCATGTAAAGGGTAATCTGGGGTGGGGGGATTTTCTTGAAAACCTTCGTGTCGCATCTCTGGAAGATATTGAACCTAAATACTAAGTTTGGTGTTTATCCGACTGTTCGTTTCTGAGTTATGCTGTTCACAGAGAGACAATATGCTTCCAAAAATGCTTTTTATTTACGGTAAAATCTTGGTATCGAATTTTTGGGTGGAATACAATATTTCCCCTACTTACTATACGTAGTAGAGAAAGTAAAAAATCTGATGTGTTACACTCACATGACTTTCTCTACTCTTGTACAAAGTATTTTTACAAACTCTTATTCTCCATCTAGTTCATGCTAATCGAGATAAACATTTGCAGAATCTATCTTATTGCTAATTTTCTTGTAGGGGAAAATATATTTACAAGGGCAATATAGAAAAACAGTAGCCTTTAAGCACATACATATCTCTTAATAGCTGGTTGCTAGGTGCAGCACCATTCCCTTTGCCACAGATTATAACTCTTTGCATATCCAAGACAAAAAAAATGAATAACGAATTCCCATTTGAGAAAATAAGTATTGAAAAATTTAAGGGAATAACAAGCAATATCTCGAAAATGGTTCACTCAACAAAAAAAATGTATATGACATAAATTGTGTATTTTAACGCGATCTACATTGTTTGTGTAGTAACATTTTGTCTATCTCTTATGGTTTACGAGTTATGCAAAAGTCGTTCACAATAAAGAATACTTTTGGAGACATTCCCAGAAAATTCAAGATATACATTTTATTTGCCATAAAAATATCTTAAACATATGATATTTTAATCAAAATCGTTAGAGCCATTTTTGAGAAAATTAAAATTTTCGAAAAATCTTCCATGTAAAGGGTACTCTGGGGTGGGGGGATTTTCTTGAAAACCTTCGTGTCGCATCCTTGGAAGATACTGAACCCAAATACCAAGTTTGGTGTTTATCCGATTGTTTGTTTCTGAGTTATGCTGTTCACAGACACACAGACACACACAGAGAGACACACAGACACACACACGGACATGTTTCCAAAAATGCTTTTTTTGGATTCAGGGGGTCTCAAAACATGTATTTCCGGTGAAATCTCGGTATCGAAATTTTGGGTGGAATACAATACTTCCCCTACTTACTATAAGTAGTAGAGAAAATAAAAAAAAAAAAATCTGATGTGTTACACTCACATGACTTTCTCTACTCTTGTACAATCTATTTTTACAAACGCCTATTCTCCATATGCTTCATATTAATCGAGATATCGAGATGTCAATCTTATTTGTAATTTTCTTGTAGATGCAAGGGGAATATGGTAGCTTTTAAGCGATAGTCAAATATTTTATCGCTGGTTGCTATGTGGCGCATTCCATTCTCTTTGCATGTCCAGGACATAAAAATCTGATGTGTTACACTCACATGACTTTCTCTACTCTTGTACAATCTAATTTTACAAACGCCTATTCTCCATATGCTTCATGTTAATCGAGATATCGAGATGTCAATCTTATTGGTAATTTTCTTGTAGATGCAAGGGGAATATGGTAGCTTTTAAGCGATAGTCAAATATTTTAACGCTGGTTGCTATGTGGCGCATTCCATTCTCTTTGCATGTCAAAACAAAAAAATCTGATGTGTTACACTCACATGACTTTCTCTACTCTTGTACAATCTAATTTTACAAACGCTTATTCTCCATATGGTTCATGATAATCGAGATATCGAGATGTCAATCTTATTGGTAATTTTCTTGTAGATGCAAGGGAAATATGGTAGCTTTTAAGCGATAGTCAAATATTTTAACGCTGGTTGCTATGTGGCGCATTCCATTCTCTTTGCATGTCCAGGACATAAAAAAAATGAATAACGAATGTGAGAAAAAGTATAAGTATTGTAAAATTTAAGGAAATAACAAGCAATATCTCGAAAACGGTTCACTCAACAAAAGAAATGTATATGACATAAGTTGTGTATTTTAACGCGATCTACATTTTTTGTGTAGTAAAATTTTGTCTATCTCTTATGGTTTACCAGTTATGCAAAAGTCGTTCACAATGAAGAATACTTTTGGAGACATTCCCAGAAAATTCGAGATATACATTTCATTTCTCATCACATTATCTTAAACATATGATATTTTCATCAAAATCGTTAGAGCCATTTTTGAGAAAATTAAAATTTTCGAAAAATCTTCCATGTAAAGGGTAGTCTGGGGTGGGGGGATCTTCTTGAAAACCTTCGTGTCGCATCTCTGGAAGATACTGAACCTAAATACCAAGTTTGGTGCTTATCCGACTGTTCGTTTTTGAGTTATGCTGTTCACAGACACACACACACACACACACACACACACACACACACACACACACACACAGACACACACACAGACACACACACGGACATGTTTCCAAAAATGCTTTTTTTGGATTCAGGAGGTCTCAAAACATGTATTTCCGGTGAAATCTCGGTATCGAATTTTTGGGTGGAATGCAATACTTCCCCTACTTACTATACGTAGTAGAGAAAGTAAAAAAATGAATAACGAATTTGAGAAAAAGTATAAGTATTGGAAAATTTAAGGAAATAACAAGCAATATCTCGAAAACGGTTCACTCAACAAAAAAAATGTATATGATATAAGTTGTGTATTTTAACGCGATCTACATTTTTTGTGTAGTAAAATTTTGTCTATCTCTTATGGTTTACCAGTTATGCAAAAGCCGTTCATAATGAAGAATACTTTTGGAGACATTCCCAGAAATTTCGAGATATACATTTCATTTCTCATGACATTATCTTAAACATATGATATTTTCATCAAAATCGTTAGAGCCATTTTTGAGAAAATTAAAATTTTCGAAAAATGTTCCATGTAAAGGGTAGTCTGGGGTGGGGGGATTTTCTTGAAAATCTTCGTGTCGCATCTCTGGAAGATACTGAACGTAAATACCAAGTTTGGTGTTTATCCGACTGTTAGTTTTTGAGTTATGCTGTTCACAGACACACACACAGACACACACACAGACACACACACAGACACACACACGGACATGTTTCCAAAAATGCTTTTTTTGGATTCAGGAGGTCTCAAAACATGTATTTCCGGTGAAATCTCGGTATCGAATTTTTGGGTGGAATGCAATACTTCCCCTACTTACTATACGTAGTAGAGAAAGTAAAAATACTAATGTCTGATCACTGGACCATTCCGGATTTCTCATTACTAGCACTCACACCGCCAAACCTGCATACAGGTAACGTGCTTTTTAGGCACGATAGTGCTGTCTCGGCGGTGCTAATGCGTACACTCAAAGATTTACGTAAACCCTGTTTCTTACAACCTTGCCCCGCTGACGTGTATTCTTCCGGGCTTCCTTTCCTTCCCCTTTTCCCTGATTGGCTAATATAGACCTTTGAATGCCAATGTATATGACAAACAAGCCCTGTGTAACGCAAGGTCAGGCGATAACAGCAATGAAAACTCTGTCATGATAGATGCACGCGCTTTCGTCATCCTGAGACACAGGTTTAAACCGAAGAATCCTCCTACCTATTGGTTGATAATAATTTACATGCATTTCAGATGCATTAATTATTTACGTAATGTATTTTATTCATACGGTTATGAAAATGTAAATGTGACGATTCTCTTCGAATATTTTAAGGTAAATGATGTTAAATAAGGAACTAGTTTGTATCGCACAACAATCCATTCCACGAAGTAGGCAATGGGAGGTGGTGACTAGTGCACGTAACAGTTAAGAGATACGGTGTAAAGTTGTATGGAACAGGGTTTAATCATGCTTGGCTACTGATACATGACCAGATAGCAGCGAGCAACCATGAAGTTGTGTCCAACTGTTTTCAAAGCGATTGTTTATCTCGCTCGTTTATTAGCGAATAGCGATTGCTTTTGTAGCACAGTTTAGGACGCATGTAAAAGTCGCTTCCTTCCTTGAGCCCCAGACAACTTGCAAGACAATCCCACCAGCAAGTACAATATAAACGGACCGAGCGGGATGGCTCAAGCGGTTGCGTCTGTGACCCGCATTCGGGAGGTCCCGGAATCGATCCCGACGACGGCTCACTAGCCCATGGGTTTTGTGTGGTTTCCCTGGGTCGCCGGGAGAATGCTGGAGTGGTTCATCTTCTACCCGACTCTCCTTCCATTTCCTGCACCCATCATCTTCCTTGTCATCTTTTTCAGGGTTGTAGGACCAAGCGACGGTGTTCGGCGGGTTGCGACTGGACGGTGTTTTGCGCTCTGTAAAAGTTTCTTCCCTGAGTCGCTGCGATACCGCTCAGTTAGGTCTCTGAGCGTAGGAAATTGAAATGGAGTTTTATTTATGGACGCACTTTAACTACTATTGTCCTCAGCGTCCCATTCTATATTGGGCGTGAAACACCGGTAATTTTGCTCAGAGGCCTCTTTATCAGACTTGAGGTTCTTTTACGTGCCCTAAATCTACGACACGGGACTACTGGCTTTACTTTCCTTCCTAAGGAACGCATGCTAAGAATTTTTATACCCGAAAAAATCCATCGCCCTCCGCCGGGTTTGAACCCGCGACCTCGGGAACTATCTCAGCGTAGGCCCGCCCCGGGAGACCCTTGAGGTTGGTGGCTTGTGGGCCGGGACTGTAGGCGTCGGATGCGTTTTATCTGGAAACGTTAGGGACCCGTTCATGCTTGCGCCCGTCGGCATCCGGATCTGGTCGCCCTTTGGGTCTTTCCCTTCATCCTTCCCTCCCAGAGGTACGGTGGAACAAAAAGGGCCCACTGGCCTGCGCTCGTACTCTGCCCGGTTCCGGGGCCCCTCCGTGATAGGTACCTTTACAGTATAAACGTAAATCTTGGTGCCAGTCGCTAGAGGTGTCCAAATATCGTCATGAGCCATCTTTTCGACACCTGTGCTCTAGGAGATGTAAACAGCGGATTCATGCTGGAGTCGTCCTTCATGGTCTAGGGATCCCTCTCCTAGCCTCTGGTTCCCGAGGTCGGGGGTTCAAACCCGGCGGAGAACGATGAATTTTTTTCGGTCATAAAAATCCTTAGTATGGCTTCCTTCGAAAGGGAAGTAAAGCCAATGGTCCCATTTCTTAGATTTATGGCATGTAAAATAACCTCAAGCCTGATAAAATGGCCCCTGAGCGCCCTCCGTCATTTGGAGGGGCGAAATCTCATTTAAAAGCATACATTTATGGAATTGTATAATATCTTATTTCCGAAAAAAATGCTTTTCAGAGAAGCAACGTTTCAGTTACTCTATGACTATGACCAGGGAACGGAAATGACACCTCACACCGCAACCCAGCGCGGATCTGTGCTTGCCACCCCCCAGGAGGAATGTTTGAGGTGAAGGAACTAAGCGACAGGCAGGCTGGCAGATGTGTAGAGGTCCTTAACGATTCCAAGTTTGATGACACGGTCACCCAGCGAGCTGCTCAGGCGGAACCGGGCAGAAGTCGAACCACCTGAGACGGCTCAGAGAAGGCTGATATCTGGCAGGGCCGAGAAAAACTTTCCAACGGCAAGCATCTGCGCCATCTGTCCTACACCAATAGCCTCAAGCCCTGCTGAAACATGAAAGGGGAAGCGAAACGGTAAGAAATGAGGGAAAGGCATTTCGTGGTGGAAGAGAAACAACTCCAGCATTCGCCTTTCCAATCAGGGAAAATTACGAAACACCCATGGTCAGAGCGGCCAGCCCAGGAATCCAATCCAGGACCTCCTGTATGCGAGCCTCGCACGATATTGTGGAGCCATTTCATCTGATTTCAGTTATTTTTTAACTAAAACTTTAATGGTTGAGATGAGATCATCAACTAACAAACTCTCCGTCATGCGTCTTCTCATATCACCCAGCCTGTAGTTTCATAGTCAGCACATTACTTCTCTGTGCCAAATATCCTCTCACGTTTAATTCAAAGCACCACTCGTGCTGATGTAATGTTCTTAAAGGCTTCATTTCACTGTCTCAATTAACTACTAAACTACCAACTAAAGCATAGGTATAGTCACCAAATACGTGACTCAACCGAGGGAGACACTTCGCGCATTGCGACCTGCAGAAATCTATTGCGGCTACCACCCAGGAGGGAGGGATGAGGTGATGGAACCGCAGGAGGCTACAGGCCGCAGAGACGCGCAGGAGTCCCTAACATTTCCAAGCTCGAAGACCCGTCCCACTGCTGGAGCTGCCTATTTTCCATTCCAAACCAGAGTTCCCTCTGATGTAAACAGAAGCACGTGCTTCTGCTTGTCACTAACCCAAGAATACACTCTTACGCCAACGTAAATAGTTCCTTAATATATGTATTGTATTATGAAATATTAGAGCAGAAAAGGTATAGAACTGCACATTTTATTGCGGTTATCATAAGAACTCGTCCTTAAAGGTAATGGATGTATACTAGCCGTTAAGAGGTTACAAAATATGATTTTCGTCTGCTATTGCGCTAACGCCGAGAGTATCTTGCTTGTTAATACCAACTGCATGCTTGACTGCCACTCTCTTACATATACAAGAAATGCAGCAATGAATTCCCAGAGGCGCTTTCTGAGTACCGAATAAACAATTTGCGTAACACAGGATATATGATAAACGAACCGTCATTCATAATCAGGGTTAGGAAGTTCATGCATTTGCATATATTTTTCAAAGCATGTTATTGATATGCTGATAAATTATTTTCATGAACTATGAATTTTCTAGTGCTTTTTATTGGGCATATAATTGCATAGCTCTTTTAAGTAACTGCATCATATTTAGTAATTAGCATGTTTATTTGGCATATTTTAGCACTTAAACGGGAAAATGTTTTTTAAAATGAGTTATTTTGGTTAAATGGTCAACTTGATTTTCTGTGAACTGGTGCTAACAAAAGGATCCCGTTTCACCCTCTGTCAATGTCACTGATGCAAGTGATTCATGATCATTGATCACATGAAGAGTGAGTGATGCAATGCTGGTAAGAATCATGTGATGGCTTGCCTTTAAGATAGGGAAATTCCCGTTGTACTGGGGAATAAATTAAGCAATAATGCAGTGTGTTGATCGAGCAGCCACTGCAGCCAGTTTGTTTGTGAAATTGACAAGGTCGTATGAATGCATACAGTATTAAGGATGCCAAAGGTGAAACCAAGTAATGCGAGCAGACTTAGAGTTTACAAAGTGAATTTTCTAGTGATCTTATTAGTACAGACAGTAGAGCCTTATACTGTAAGGCATGTGAAAAAAATCTGATGTGTTACACTCGCATGACTTTCTCTACTCTTGTACAAACTATTTTTACAAACGCTTATTCTCCATCTACTTCATGTTAATCGAGATAAACATTTGTCGACTCTATCCTATTGCTAATTTTCTTGTAGAAGTAAGGGAAATATATATTTACAAGGGCAATATAGAAATACAGTAGCCTTTAAGCACATACATATCTCTTAATAGCTGGTTGCTAGGTGCAGCACCATTCCCTTTGCCACTGATTAATACTCTTTGCATATACAAGACAAAAAAATGAATAACGAATTCCCATTTGAGAAAATTATTGAAAAATTTAAGGAAATAACAAGCAATATCTCGAAAATGGTTCACTCAACAAAAAAATGTATATGACATAAATTGTGTATTTTAACGCGATCTACATCTTTTGTGTAGTAAAATTTTGTCTATCTCTTATGGTTTACCAGTTTACCAAAAGTCGTTCACAATGAAGAATACTTTTTGAGACATTCCCAGAAAATTCAAGATATACATTTTATTTGTCATGAAAATATCTTAAACATATGATATTTTAATCAAACTCGTTAGAGCCATTTTTGAGAAAATTAAAAGTTTCGAAAAATGTTCCATGTAAAGGGTACTCTGTGGTGGGGGGATTTTCTTGAAAACCTTCGTGTCGCATCTCTGGAAGATACTGAACTTAAATACCAAGTTTGGTGTTTATCCGACTGTTCGTTTCTGAGTTATGCTGTTCACAGACACACACACACACATACACACACACACGGACATGTTTCCAAAAATGCTTTTTTTTGGATTCAGGGGATCTCAAAACATGTATTTCCGGTGAAATCTCGGTATCGAATTTTTGGGTGGAATACAATACTTCCCCTACTTACTATACGTAGTAGAGAAAGTAAAAATATTGGGAGTGAAAAACGGTTTCAGGATGTTCAACATATTAATACAGCAAAGCACAGGGAAATGATTGTGAAAAAAAGTGACAAGTGAAAGTGTCTAAACGTCTACTAGTCGAATGTATGGGAAGTAGAGTTATACAGTTTTCATATGACCTTTTTGAAGCATTCCTAGCAGCTGACATACCTTCATGGAAAATAAATAACCCAATTTTGCGTAATTTTTTTTAGAAAAGTACACCAAACAACACGTGTCTAATCAAAGTACTTTACGTAAAACATACATCCCTCGTTGTTACAACAATGTAATGTCTACCTTGCAAACTAAGTTAGCAAATAAGTTTCTCTGGATCTCGATAGATGAAACAACTGATGTAGAAGGACGTTTCATTGTGAATGTAATAGTGGGTGTTCTAAATCAGCAAGAGGCAGGTGCCCTATCTCTTAACTTGCTCTGTTAGACGTTACTAACATGCATCAGTGAGTCAACTTGTGATTGACTCTATGAAATTAATATGACCTGTGATATAAAATATGACAACGTACTTTTATTTTTAACTGATGCAGTAAGCTATATGATCAAAGCAGGGAAAACACTAAGAGAAATTTTTCCTAAGAGTATTCATTTAATTTGTCTTATTCATGCCCTTCATCGCATTGCAGAAACAATTAGGTTATTTTTCCTAAAGTAGATAAGTTAATCTCCAATGTGAAAAAAGTGTTTCTTAAATCTAGGATCCAGCTGTTCAAAAAGATGGTGCCTAATATTCCACTATCACCTGAACCTGTTTTAACCCATTGGGGGAGTTGGATAACAGCTGCATTGTATTATGCTAAACATTTAACATCAGAGAATAGTTATTAATTCATTAGCATCAGATGATGCTATTTCAATTCATATAGCACAGAATGTTCTCTCAGATGAAGAGCTGAAGGAAATCTTGCCTTTATATTAAAACATTTTTCCAATATGCCTGCAGCAATTAAATCCCTGGAAACAACAGGTCCTCCCTTAAACCAGTCATTAAATGAATTTGATACTACCATTTCTGGTTTAGTGTCCATTCCGGGTAATATAGGGCAGAAAATAAAAGTCAAAATAATCTTATGTTCTTTTAAGAAATCCTGGGTATATACAAATCTCCAAAATACGAGACATTCTTGGAGGAAAGCCCTTAGGGATACCTGAAGACTTGTCTGTTTCTGTGGAACAACTATCAACTTTTAAGTATGCACCAATATCCTCATGTGACGTTGAAACAAGTTTTTCAAGATAAAAAAGTATATTGAGAGACAACAGACGAATATATACCATGGAAAGTCTCTGTCGTGCAGTAGTGGTAAATTGTAATTCATCCCTCATTTTGGATGTGGAGTCATGTGCATCTACTACTAAGCAATAAATGTAAGTTTGCATGCGCAGATTGTCTTTAAATATAATAATTTTTAGGGCATATTTTGGTGCATATTTTGCACATTTTAAGGACATATTTGCATGCATATTACAAGAGTTTTTGGAGCATGAACTTCCTAACCCTGTTCATAATACACAGGCACGCATATACTCAGCTCAGGTCAAATCTTGTGATTTAGTCAGTTGGTATTTGAGTTCACATGGCAGAGGAAGGTGCGTGAAGTGCGAATGAACTGTTAAAACACAAAAGCGGGAAACAGTTAAAAAGTGGCGAAACACAAACAGCTCTTCATACATTCAACTCTCTATCAGAAAATACACGACACTTGCATTAGTGCATTTTGCGAAACTAATATCAGATTTTACAGGCGTGTCAGTGAGAAGTGTAACGAAAGCGAGCAGGGAATATAAACAGACATAATACAACATAGAAGAGGATAAAATGTGGGAACTTGTTTTGTGTGCGACAGTGCTGTGGAATTGTGGATAAGCTTGTCATTATTTTGGAGAGTAGTTCTGATTCCGATATGGCAGCTGAATCATCTTCGGGGGATTCGGTTTTGGGTGTTGCAGTTTTGCCCGAGGATTGTGATTAATGTAAGTAAAATGTTCATTGCCGCATACTTATAAAATCGATTATTACCTCAGGTTGCATTTTGTACTATAACTCTCACGCAGGGCGCGTTTTTATATGTTTAAATAGTGTTCAACAAGCACTTGAGAGGGGAAGAAGCAGACATTATGGGCGGGGATTGCGAACTACTTTCGCACGGATAATACAAAGAGTTTGTTTTCAGTGAAAGGCACTCTGGTTTGGAATGGACAGTAGAGAGGGCGATGAACGACCCGACGATCAAGCAGCCCTCAGGTGTCCACGAGGAGTACTCTTTCCTTTGAGCATGCATCCAAAAACAAAATAAATAAATACAAAATTAAATAAAATCTGCAATACGTCATCCTGGTACCTTGTTTCCTGCACTAGTATGCGCACTTATTTAGCACTTCTTTCATTTTAGCATTATTATTGTGCATATTTTTACTTATAATCTAGTAAATAAAGAAAATAGATACAAAATTAATAAAATATAAAAATAAAAATAAAAAATCTGATGTGTTACACTCACATGACTTTCTCTACTCTTGTACAAACTATTTTTACAAACGCTTATTCTCCATATGCTTCATGTTAATCGAGATATCGAGATGTCAATCTTATTGGTAATTTTCTTGTAGATGCAAGGAAAATATGGTAGCTTTTAAGCGATAGTCAAATATTTTAACGCTGGTTGCTATGTGACGCATTCCATTCTCTTTGCATGTCCAGGACATAAAAAAATGAATAACGAATTTGAGAAAAAGTATAAGTATTGGAAAATTTAAGGAAATAACAAGCAATATCTCGAAAACGGTTCACTCAACAAAAGAAATGTATATGACATAAGTTGTGTATTTTAACGCAATCTACATTTTTTGTGTAGTAAAATTTTGTCTATCTCTTATGGTTTACCAGTTATGCAAAAGTCGTTCACAATGAAGAATACTTTTGGAGACATTCCCAGAAAATTCGAGATATACATTTCATTTGTCATGACATTACCCTAAACATATGATATTTTCATCAAATTCGTTAGAGCCATTTTTGAGAAAATTAAAATTTTCGAAAAATCTTCCATGTAAAGGGTAGTCTGGGGTGGGGGGATTTTCTTGAAAACCTTCGTGTCGCATCTCTGAAAGATACCGAACCTAAATACCAAGTTTGGTGCTTATCCGATTGTTCGTTTTTGAGTTATGCTGTTCACAGACACACACACACAGACACACAGACACACACACACACACAGACACACACACGGACATGTTTCCAAAAATGCTTTTTTTGGATTCAGGAGGTCACAAAACGTGTATTTCCGGTGAAATCTCGGTATCGAATTTTTGGGTGGAATGCAATACTTCCCCTACTTACTATACGTAGTAGAGAAAGTAAAAATGTGATGTGTTACACTCACATGACTTTCTCTACTCTTGTACAAACTATTTTTACAAACGCTTATACTCCATATGCTTCATGTTAATCGAGATATCGAGATGTTAATCTTATTGCTAATTTTCTTGTAGATGCAAGGGGAATATAGTAGGTTTTAAGCGATAGTGAAATATTTTAACGCTGGTTGCCATGTGGCGCATTCCATTCTCTTTGCATGTCCAGGACAAAAAAAATGAATAACGAATTTGAGAAAAAGTATAAGTATTGGAAAATTTAAGGGAATAACAAGCAATATCTCGAAAACGGTTCACTCAACAAAAGAAATGTATATGACATAAATTGTGTATTTTAACGTTATCTACATTTTTTGTGTAGTAAAATTTTGTCTATCTCTTATGGTTTACCAGTTATGCAAAAGTCGTTCAAAATGAAGAATACTTTTGGAGACATTCCCAGAAAATTCGAGATATACATTTCATTTCTCAGGACAATATCTTAA
Organism: Deroplatys truncata; assembly: GCA_030765065.1. Classification (NCBI taxonomy): domain Eukaryota; kingdom Metazoa; phylum Arthropoda; class Insecta; order Mantodea; family Mantidae; genus Deroplatys; species Deroplatys truncata. The sequence goes on from CM060977.1 coordinate 57,023,904, forward strand.
ACATATGATATTTTAATCAAAATCGTTAAGGCCATTTTTGGGAAAATTAAAATTTTCGAAAAACGTTCCATGTAAAGGGTAGTCTGGGGTGGGGGGATTTTCTTGAAAACCTTCATGTCGCATCTCTGGAAGATACTGAACCTAAATACCAAGTTTGGTATTTTTCCGACTGTTCGTTTCTGAGTTATGCTGTTCACAGACACACACACACACACACACACACATATACACACACGGACATGTTTCCAAAAATGCTTTTTTTTGGATTCAGGGGGTCTCAAAACATGTATTTCCGATGAAATCTCGGTATCGAATTTTTGGGTGGAATACAATACTTCCCCTACTTACTATACGTAGTAGAGAAGGTAAAAATGTAATAATTATAACTGAAGTTTAAATAAAACAATATATTCAACTATTGTAACTGGAAGCCAGCAACCTAGAAGTAAGTACACATGAAAGACGAGAAGAAAACAGAAGGAAAGGGAAATCAAGATAGGAAAGAAACCACCCCAGCATTCGTCTGGCCACCCCTGAAAACTACGAGTAACCCACGGGTCAGCAGGCGGTCACTGGGGATCGAACCGGGCACCTCCCGAATGCAAGTCGCACACGTTACCACGGCGTCGCCTCGCTGGGTCCAGTGAAACCATTATTGTACCACTCACAAAAACAGTAGTATAGCGTAACAAAATATTTCAGGTAGGTTTCTTTCAACACATGTACACATGCACTGCTGCTGACACATATCTTAGATCAAGTCGCATTTTCATTGTTTGCTCGAGAGAGGTTTCAGACAAATCCTGCTTCTTCCTAACGTACAAAGCATATCTGCATTTTAAATATCACTTATGCTCCCGTGTGCTTCATAGTTTTTAACTTCGGAGTCTTTTACTGACACTGCATGGCTCTTCACCGCAATAGTAACGACAAATCACTTTTTTAGGACTAACCTGTAAGCCAGGTATTTTAGTAATCAACTATTTTGGAATTTTCATGTCACTTTTCGTCTTTCTGAAAAGAAGGTTGAGATAATGCAGGTTTTAAGCATTAAAGTTTATTATTCGAAGGTACAGTCTAATAATGAATGTGTTATAAAAAGACAACGTAGTCGAACGTTCTACTGTTCGAATTAACTCGCCAGAACATGCCATATTAAATTGTATTAATACAAAGCTTTAAAACACTAGCAAATCTATCTCAAACTCTCACACACTCACAAAAAAGATAACTGTATCAGTGGGCAATATACCCAGCATTATTGCACCGAGATGGCCGATTGTAGACCTGTCTACCCTGGCAGTGGCATCAAATGTGTGGGGGTTAAAAAAAAAGGAAAAAAAAATATCTAATGTGTTGAGTGTTGAGTTGCTTTTGTCAACTATAACCAGCAATACGAATAGCAAGGACGTTAAACAGTTGCCAGAAAGTATTATTGCTCGATACAGACATGTTGTATTCCTACTTGTTATCTTTAAAGTGCAGAACTGCCCAGCTAGAAAATCCTGCTGAGCAGTTGAGGTGTCTTGAAGGTCCCTGATGAGTTCCTCCAGGGCTGTCAGCTTCGTCGTCATGTTCAGGAACTCCGCGTGGAGATTCTGAACGGCGTCGCATAGGCCCTGGACTTCCTCGATGATCGGTGCTGTTGAAGATGTTGGTGATGGTGCAGGTGTCGGCGACTTGGAGGTGCTGCTGGCTGCGATGAAGGTGCTGGCGGCTTTGGCGTTGCCTTCCTGCGAGGATGCAGGGGGCAGAGCGCTTGGCCGGTGTAATGTGCCGAGCCTCCACAGGTTGCACAGTAGCGGCGTCGGCGGCGGAGATCGTGCTGTGTGCATGTAGACGTGGTGCTGGAAGCGCCACAGTAGTGGCACTTTGGTTTCGCCGTGCAGGAACTCTCGTTGTGCCCGTAGGCACAGCAGCGTCGGCAGGGAAGCTGGTATTCCACTCGGCTGACCTCGATGCGTAAGCACCGCCCTAATAACGGCAGGCCCTCCCTCAAGGTCGATTCCTGGTCACCAGGGTCTGCAAACTCGATCCTGACGAACGATGTCGGTCCCTGTGTTTCGTGGATCCGGCTGAAGGCCACTGCTGGTGTGCAGCGCTGATGAGGAACCTTACTGGAAGGTCCCTCGGGACTCCTCGGATAACAGCGCTGTATCTCCCATGAGGCACAGGCTGTGTCTGCGCTGGCTGGATGGTTTCCAGGATCGGCGGCGTTGGCTTCGATGAAGCTGGCGGCAACTGCGGAGGCAGTTCCGGCGAAGCTGCGCTGGCAGGTGGCGAAGCTGCGCTGGCAGGTGGCGAAGCGGCGGTCGATGCGTAGGTTGCCCTATGCTGCGGCGGCTGCGTTGAGATCTCGGCGGGTACCGGAGGAGACGAAGAGGTTCCTGCCTTAGCAGGAGCGGCGACAGAGCGACCCTTCTTCTTCGCCATCTCGGAGCTGAGTGCGAAACTTGCTTATGGCTCGAGAATATATACTCCTTCACCTCAAATTGTCTAAAGATTATAATATAGCTCCTATTGGTTACCAAATTGCGCCCACTTTAGCGTCTGTTTTGGTCAGCCAATCACTACTACTAACATATATACTCTAGGGAAGATATTCCCTCCATTTCTAAAAAAAGGTACGCTACCCTGACGTCATTTGTTTGTCTCTTCTTAGTGATAAACAACTCACCACCTCGGTTTATTGTTACCCACTTCTATTGTAAGTTTCAGTGAGGCCGTGTAAACTTATTTCCTAACAATACTTATGGCTAACAAACATCTAAAATCCTGTACATACAATAATATTAATTTTCACTACAATCACTCTGGCATTCACAGTGTTGTGATATAAAATATTGCCTCACAGTGCTATTGCGCATCTATGCTTCAGGAGTGGGGGACTGTCACGACGTTTTACACAAACTAAATGATATAGCTGAGAATGAATCACCAAGCCATGCTATTGCAGAAATGTGATTTAACGCGTCAACTAAATCAGCTTCATAACGCTGCATGTTACATGAGTACCCCCTCCTCCCATCGTCTTGCACGAGTCTAATGGATGTTGCATTTATTCACCCACAGGAAACGCAGTCGAGCTCTATCGAGAACTATAGTTCAGCAACTTTTTGGTGGACACGTGCGAGTTAATAACGTGAAGTCCCGACTCCATTCCTTATCTAGCCTAAAGTTAAACGCAACAACTCCGAATAATGCAAAACTCAAAACTATCGAAGGTTTATCTCAAAGTATAAAACATACTTCGGTAACACCGAGTATCGAGAGTATTTTTCTCAAAAATGATTCTAACGATTTTGATTACAATACCATTCTGAAGACTTCTGCATAACTGGTAAACCGTAAGAGATAGGCAAAATCTTACTACACAAAAAATATAGATTTCGTTGAAGGACACAATTTATGTCAAATACACTTTATTGTGCCGTTAACCATTTCCGATATATTCTTTGCTATTGGTTTGAATTTATATACATCCTTTACATTCTTTTACTTTCTCTACTACGTATAGTAAGTAGGGGAAGTATTGTATTCCACCCAAAAATTCGATACCGAGATTTCACCAGAAATACATGTTTTGAGACCCCCTGAATCCAAAAAAAAGCATTTTTGGAAACATGTCTTGTGTCTGTCTGTGAACAGCATAACTCAGAAACGAACAGTCGGATAAACACTAAACTTGGTATTTGGGTTCAGTATCTCCCAGAGATGCGACACGAACGTTTTCAAGAAAATCCCCCCACCTCAGATTAGCCTTTACATGGAACATTTTTCGAAAATTTTAATTTTCTCAAAAATGGCTATAACGATTTTGATTAAAATATTATATGTTTAAGATATTTTCATGATAAATAAAATGTATATCTTGAATTTCCTGGGAATGTCTCCAAAAGTATTCTTCATTGTGAACGACTTTTGCATAACTGGTAAACCATAAGAGATAGACAAAATTTTACTACACAAAAAATGCAGATCGCGTTAAAATACACAATTTATGTCATATACATGTTTTTTGTTGAGTGAACCATTTTCGAGATATTGCTTGTTATTTCCTTAAATTTTTCAATACTTATTTTCTCAAATGGGAATTCGTTATTCATTTTTTTTTGTCTTGGATATGCAAAGAGTATTAATCTGTGGCAAAGGGAATAGTGCTGCACCTAGCAACCAGCTATTAAGAGATATATATATGCTTAAAGGCTACTGTATTTCCAAATTGCCCTTGTAAATATATTATCCGCTTACATCTACAAGAAAATTAGCAATAGGATAGAGTCTGCAAATGTTTATCTTGATTAACATGAAGTAGATGGAGAATAAGCGTTTGTATAAATAGTTTGTACAAGAGTAGAGAAAGTCATGTGAGTGTAACACATCAGATTTTTTTCAAGTAGTAAGTTGTTATTCGCTTTTTCTCGTGGTCGTGCAAAGGGCACGGAATTTCAAAGCCATCACAATAGCAACCCCTTTTTAAAACTTCTTATACGACAACGAAATGTGTAAATGTATAATGAAAATCTATCTCTTTTAACAAGAAGTAGATAAGAGAATAAGTTTTTGTAAAGACAGTTTGTAGAAGAGTGAGTAGAGAAATTCGTGTGAATGAAATACATAGTTTTTTTTCTTAGTCAGGGAAATCAATTAGGAAGGGTGGGCCGGGGAGAGGCTTGTATGCGTTTTGTCGCTCCAATGGCGGAGATGAATTCGGACGTCAAGCACTTGATCGCTAGAGACTTGCATTAGTATCAGGGTTTACGAGCTTAAGTACAGTATGTTCGTCTGTTCACAGCTACGCTGTCTGCAGCCTGTGCCGGTGCTGTCGATGGATGGACTGCTGCTGGGTTGCCATATCTCCAGGAGGCTTACAGCATGGGTAATAACAGTACAGAGATTCCTGGTATCACGTATGATGAGGCTTCCTGGATCGGTTCCTTATCGCCGCTGGGCTCGCTGTTTGGAGCCATTCCTGCAGGATACATCAGCAACGCCTTCGGCAGGAAATGCGTTCTTCTCCTGCTCTCTTTACCCATGCTCGTAGGATGGTTGATGATCGTCTTTGCAGAACGATCGGTAGGTATAGTATCCGTACTTCAAATAGACCTGGAGTTTATACTCCTCACGTGCACCAAGGTGCGAGAGTCGCCCAGGAAGTAATTACATTTTTCCTTTAATATATACAGAAAAAGAAATTTAAAATGCATCTACAAAATTGAAGCTTACTTTATTTCTCCAACCTCCGTTATTTAAGTATTTGACGTATCTGTCCACGAGCCTTTGAATTCCCATGTTGTCGACTTCCGGCAGCCCATAAACCCAAGAATTTTCAGATACAATTTCACTAAGGAAAGAACGATAAATGTTTATGACAGAAATCTGTATCTCGTCAAGGTTTACGCGTCTGTTTTGCACGATTTTGTTCACTTGATTCCTCAAATCATGGCGTGCGTCTAGGTTGAGTTTCGTCGTGCAAAAAGTTGACTGTAAATTTCTGCAGGTTTCAACATCCAAGCATTCAAAAATCCAATACCTCGCACCTCGTTTGGGCGAGATTCGACAGATTTCATTTTAAACAACCACAGAAAGCACAATAACAACTTATTTCGTCTGAACTGAAACTCACCCACCACTGAGAAAAGATATCGAGTAAACCATTCGACATTGGATAGAAGCCCAACAGCGACCTGCGCAAACGGTCGTTACTTCCTGGATTACCCACGCATCTCATGCTACATATCTTATATGCAAACTAAATTGAAAGGTTGCCTTATTTCACATTCCTGGTGTTGTGTTGCATTGAATAACATAAATACATTCATTCTGTTTGCATATTTAATTAACCAATTCTTCTTCTTTACTGTTCGTTTTACCAACAGAAAGCCTTGCCATATTTTACCTCACCCCACTAGAGAGACAATCATTGGGGTAATCAATTTTATTTTTGCCAGTTTTAATGTAAAGCTCTTCTTACCTCACTGCCTCTGAATGTAGTCCCTCTTTAGCAATTGTTTAAAAAAGCCAAAAACTCACAATGCTGATCTTTTAAAGATTGGCTAGATCTTCCTATACTGGTCCCTTGGTCTTGCCTAATTGAGGTTGCATGCCTTAGTCTATGGACTATTCTGTGGCAGGATTTTCTGGCTGAGAATGATTAGATACACATTTGTCAATTTTGAAATGCATACAAGAAATAGCAATGCACAATGTGCACATTTGTATACAAGTGGTTAAATATTTTTGGACATTCTGCTTGAGAAATGTAGTCAACAAGTTTCCTTTGTTGGATATATGTATATCCACTTACACTTCCCAAAAATTAAGCAAACTTCTATCACTAAGACACAACATTAAAATAAAAATACAGCGCACTCAATAAATATGTTGTGAGGCTGAATGCTTGTATTTATAGAAACAATTATTGCTCTATTGCATACAAGCAGTTTTCAATTGTGTGCTTTTTATGAAAGCAAAATAATTTATTATTATTATTATTATTATTGTTAGTTCATTTTGGTCTGCTTGGAGAAGTCATATACAAACGTGTAAAACATTAATGGAAGAGGGGAAAACAGGAATTCCATACTTTGGAATTTATTTCTATACCACATTTCTTGCTTAAAAGACAGTACAAGTTAAATGGAGCACACTGTTGCCACCTATACTATATGTACGCTCGCAAATTTGGCGCCCAGCTGCAATCAGTCTACCAATTTAATGTCATTTTGTTAATGATAAGTCACCAAATAGTGAAATATCTGCACTGCAATTGAAGGCTATTGAAAGACAAAAGACAATTTTCACCTCAACTTTATCTCTCCTCTTTGTATTTTTAGTATTTGAACATACGATTTTACAGGCTTAAGAATATATATTATCAAACAAATATGGAGGTATAAAATGATAAAAGCTTTAAGTTGGTAGGGTATCATCGCTGCTTACCCTAGAAAGAATTACATTTAACGTGGTTGGAAAGTTTTCAGACAGTAAAGAATAAACGATGCACCACACTCCGCTTTGCGCTATTATATCATATTGCGTTAACTTAGTGTGTTTTTGTTTCCCACACCTTTTTTACTTTCTTTTTGTTGGTGTCCTTAGAGGTATTTTCATTCCTTCCTTCCCCCCCCCCCTCTATATACTACTATTTGTGAACATCCGGTAGTCTTAACAATTTCTTTTACTGCCATACACTCATTTTACTTGAATAATCTAACATTCATTATTAATTTGCATTTCCTCTTAGTTTACCAACATTTCATCTCTTCCTATCTTCCACCTTCACAAGTATAAATATTTATGTAAAATGTTAAATAAGTAACTTCTATACCACTTCACAATGTTCCACTCGCTATAAACATACACACTGCCTTACAACTAATGTTAACCTTTACTGCCTTCTGTCTGGCGCCTGTTAGCTGTTCAAGGTTATTTATTAGATAGAGAGAGCCTGGAGCCAGTACATGGGCCCTGTCTTTCAGGAAAAGTTTACATTTTCATTATATATTACGGTTTCCATTGACATTGTCTTTGGGTTTTACCTGAACCCATACAGTTGCCCGTTTTCTTGGGCAGCCGAGAACAGTTCATGTTGAACTTTAAGTGTTTATCTCACACTTTCATTTTTTAGTATGTGTACAATATTTACAAAATTTACACATATATACACTCACGCATTCATACCCTTCATCCTTCCTCGCACACTCACGCACACAGACATCCACACGCAAACTCACTATTTACACTATATACACTGTACAGTTCCGCAGTTTTCCTATGCGGTACCTTGATCGCTACGTGGTGGAGGCCCCTGTGCGTGCGTGGCCATGTGCCGGTGATGGTGGGCGCGCGGAGCGACGACCGTTGCTGATGATTTAGAAGACTGATTCTTTTATGTTTCCTGTGTTTTGGTTCGCCGCTCCCAATTTTTGAAATGATGGTGTTTGTATGTAATCTAATGCGCGCCCACGTGTTGGTAGCTCGTCTTCTTATGGTTTCGGGAAGATAGGGAATTGATAACTCGGTGTGGATGGTGTGGTTTGAAGTAAGGGTTGGTGTTCGGAGGATTTTGCGGAGAGATAAGTTTTGGATGGTTTGTAATTTATTTAGGACAGTTTTTGATGCGTTCGCCCAGGCCACGCACGCGTACAGCATAACAGAAAGGAGGAAAGACTGGTAGAGGATTAATTTAGAACGGGTTTTTAATTCCTTACTTCTGAATACGGGGACGCACATCTTTAGGCGCTGCCGCCGTTTATTGGCCGTATTCGTGAGGTGGGCGTTCCAATTGAGTCGACTGTCAGGGCTGACTCTTAGGTATTTGATTTGCCGACGACATTGCAATATTTGACCACCGACCGTGAGGTCCATGGCCGGAATGTTCAGCTTCTTCGAACAATATATGAGCTGGCATTTGTTGGCATTAACTTCAATTTTCCAGTCATGAAGCCATGAAAAGAAGCGGTCAGTATACCGCTGAATCTCAAGAAGGCCGAAACGAGGATTTCTATGGTGGTTGTATATTGCAGTGTCGTCAGCGTACTTTGCATCTGGCGTCCACGGGAAAGTCATTGGTAAATAAAATGTATAACAATGGGGACATGATTGCCTCTTATGGGTACGCCCTCCCGCATAGCTCGCTCATGTGAGGAGGAACGATCCACCTGGACGTAGAAGCGCCGATTTTCTAAAAAACTATGGATTAAAAACAGGTAATTTTGGAGGCCGGGAAAACGGTGGTGCAGCTTGTAAATTAGGCCAGCGTGCCAACACCGGTCAAAAGCGTCTTCTACGTCCAAGAATAAGGCCAACGTTGAACCTTCATTGTTAAATTGTTCGGTGACGTCATCAACAAGACGTAAAAGTTGCAGTTCTGTGGAGTGACCTTTTCTAAAGCCAAATTGTGTCGCGGAGAGCTCTTGCGCCTCCGAAATTTGTTTTTTCAGCCGAAAAAGTATAATTCTCTCGAACAATTTTCCAATAGTGGACAGGAGACTAATGGGTCGGTACTTTTGAGGGTGCCTGGTACTCTTCCCTGGCTTCTGGAGCATAATAATCTTGGCTCGTTTCCAAGTTTTGAGGCAGTAATTGCATCGCAGGCAAGCATTAAAAATCTTTGTCAGTTGTACCAGGGCTTTTCTCGGAATGTGTTTTAATTCCTCATTGGTCACCCTGTCCGGGCCGGCGGCTTTCCCATTAGGCAGCCGCCTAATGAGTTTGAAGACTTCCTGAGGTGTGATGGGTGGTAGCAGTTGCTCGTGCTTCTGCGCCACCCACGCTTGTACCCAAGTTTGCACTTCTTGTTCTTTTTGTGGATTGGTGGTGACATTGTCGGTGAACCTTTCTTCGAGGCAGTCTGCAAACAGCTCGGCTTTCTCCTCGGAGGAGAAGTGCAGGCCGAGTGGAGTGTGGAGGGCCTCAGAATGGATGTAAAGTGGGTTTTGTTATGGAAATAATTGTTCTTTCACACAACCCTGTCCGGGTTTTGTTATGTTTGAAGGCCGCTGGCGGTATACTTTAGGTTAGGTTACTCACCCGTTTCGAAGTTCTGAATATCTTATGCGATGTATCGCTATCGATGTGCGTCTACCATATCTGCGTCGATTCTTGAACTGCGTGATGGATTCTGAAATTCGTGAGCTATGAGATCTCTGTTTTCTTATCCCGGGTCGCGGTAAGGGAAAGGGAAATTTTAAATAAGACGTGTTCTTATAAAACTTTCAGAATTTATTCTTACTTTTTGGAATAACTTAAAAAAAAAAAACATTTTTCCACATTAATAACCATTTTGCAATACTTTACAATGTTTTTTCACCGCCGAAGATTCTTCTAAATTCGTATGCAAGGATCGAATTCGCGCGGAGATGCGACGCGTATCAAAGAGACGCCAGCAAGTGTATCTCCCCTATCCATAGCTGTTCCCATGGTAACTCATTCAACAAGTATTGTGAAGGATCTCTATAGGCGGATTTTTAATCAATAAGAAATTGTCCATAACTATGGTTTATATTAATGTTGGCTATAGATTCCACAAATGTTTAACATTTTTCTTTTAATTTAATATTCCTAAGGTTTATTTTAACTATTCTAACTATATAAAATATTTCTCTCAATAAACAAATAACTCTTACAATTATCTTTCTGAATTAACATTTTTAATCCAAATTATAAAATTATTAATAATCTTCATCTACTCCACAACAATCACTCCATCTTGAAATATTTCCTTTCCATCTTTATAAACAATTTTCTTTGGTTTTAAACTATTTAACCCCTTAACTCTCTCTCAATTGCCTCTATTTCCAAATTAAAATTCGTCTGTACATTTTACTATTTACATGACTAAATTCATTGATAATTTAAGGAATACTTCCTCTCGATCACACAACAAAATTTACATCATCCGTGATATTTACCCAGGTGAGTGTTCCTCATATTTGCGTCACTGTTTTGTTTACATTGGTATCAATGCGTTTCAAGCGATCTTTAATCAGTATGGCGATTTCTTGTGTAATTTTGAGGTTACGTTAGCATGCTTTCGTATCCCTTTATTTATCTTCTTCGCCTTGCAGCTATTGGTAATTCTTTAATAAAATTCATCATATTTTGTCTGAAATCAGGAATTATTACTGTTTTTTCCCTTCCTTCTCTTCGAATATATTTTCGCCCATAGAATAGTTGGTTCAATTTCTTTCCCAAGCTTCCGATATTTTTGCAAATTCTTTCGGCTTAATCTTTTTCACTCTTAGTAGTATTTTGTTCTTTCTTCTTCGTCTTCCCGACAGAAATTTATTTCTTCTATTCCTTCACAGTTCTTTATTTCCTTATCCCCGCAAGAATATCACTTTTCTTTCTTCTACATTATTATATCGTAGCATTATTTCTCTTTATTCGTAGACTATCTTACCTCTCTCTTTATTTCACATAGAATGCTCCTATTTTATTTTCTTTATCGTCACAGCTTCTTAATTCTTATATTGATTTTTGACCTTAGTACGTCAAAAACATGTCCACATCTTTCGACGTATCATTTTTCTGGCTTGGATTATTTCCCTTTCGTTTCTTCAATAGTAAATGTGGAATCTTAATTCTCTTTCATCTCTTTTCTCTTAAGCACTGAGCTCCGACGGCAATTTCTTTTCGTTACCGTATTTCTGCAATAATGGTTTTACCAACGTTTCTTGTGTTTACGCGAATTTTCAGGTTATATTATACGCTTTGTTCCCGTTTTCAACTCTTAGATTTTTGTTTTCCTTGGCGATTTAAATTATTAGAAGTTTTAGTTCATTTCCGTTTCCTTTCCAGAAACCCTATTTAAATTTTAATAAAAGTTATATTCTCCTTATCCTTTTCCTAATGCATGGTATTTCGTTTATTTGCATGTTTTATTCGTTTAGTAGTTTGAGTATTGTCTTTGTAAATACTTGTAAACATTTTGTACTTTAATTTTTTATTGCTGTTGTGTTTTCATTAATTTCTCTAAATGGTTTTAGCTTATGTCTGTGATGCCTACCCATTGTTTTACCATTTAAATTATGTAATTCATAGGTGTGATAGCCTAATTGTTTTGTGATTACTAAAGGTCTAATGTATAGTAGTTCTATTTTACTATTCCTTTTGCGCTGATGCTTTGGCGATGCTGTGTTTCCTTAACAATACTTTATCGCTTTTTTTTGGTGACCACAAATGTTTGTATCTCTTCATTTTGTTTCTTCTATCACTCTTTCCCTGGATTCTTCTGAAAACTGACAGTTTTCTTTTTCACACATTTCTCTCTGCGCTGACACTTTGTGGGTAAACATTAGTTCAACTGGTGCAAATTTTGTTGTAGTATTCACGGAGCTATTTATTATTTCCTCGATGCAGCTAAATTTGTCGACCCAGGAGATCCTTGTGGCATAGAATCCGAAAGAAAACCGAAATGTCACGTATGATTCTTTCTGCTGGATTTCCTTGTGGATAATACGCCGAAGAAAACATAAGGTATCTCTGAACAAACTGCTTTTATGTATCGCCGCATTGTCTGATGAGAGCTTGCATATTACCATATTTAGGTATATAGTTCTTTATTATTTTCAATATATAAATAACTCTTACAATTTCCTTTCTGAATTAACATTGTAACATAAATTATAAAATAATTAATAATCTTCATCTAGTTCACAACAATCACTCCGTCCTGAAATATTTCCTTTCCATCTGTACTTTACAAACAATTTTCTTTGGTTTTAAACTAATTAATCCCTTAATATGGTCTCAGATAACTTTTGTTTGTCATACACAACGAATCTGAAGTTTTGCGGCTTTTTTTAAAAACGGTCTCCAACTCTCCTCAACGCTTTCTCTCGCGTAAACACAGTCACAAAACAGTTTCTCGCTGGCCAACTTTCTTACTGCATAGGCATAGAATTCTCTGAAAATATTTAATATAAAAAATCTGATGTGTTACACTCACATGACTTTCTCTACTCTTGTACAAACTATTTTTACAAACACTTATTCTCCATCTACTTCATGTTAATCGAGATAAACATTTGCAGACTCTGTCTTATTGCTAATTTTCTTGTAGATGTAAGGGGAATATATATTTACAAGGGCAGTATCGAAATACAGTAACCTTTAAGCACATATCTCTTAATAGCTGGTTGCTAGGTGCAGCACCATTCCCTTTGCCACAGATTATAACTCTTTGCATATCCAAGACTAAAAAATGAATAACGAATTCCCATTTGAGAAAATAAGTATTGAAAAATTTAAGGGAATAACAAGTAATATCTCGAAAATGGTTCACTCAACAACAAAAATGTATATGACATAAATTGTTTATTTTAACGCGATCTACATCTTTTGTGTAGTAAAATTTTGTCTATCTCTTATGGTTTACCAGTTATGCAAAAGTCGTTCACAATGAAGAATACTTTTGGAGACATTCCCAGAAAATTCAAGATATACATTTTATTTGTCATACAAATATCTTAAACATATGATATTTTAATAAAAATCGTTAGAGCCATTTTTGAGAAAATTAAAATTTTCGAAAAATGTTCCATGTAAAGGGTACTCTGGGGTGGGGGGATTTTCTTGAAAACCTTCGTGTCGCATCCTTGGAAGATACTGAACCTAAATACCAAGTTTGGTGTTTATCCGACTGTTCGTTTCTGAGTTATGCTGTTCACAGACAGACACACACACACACACACACACGGACATGTTTCCAAAAATGCTTTTTTTGGATTCAGGAGGTCTCAAAACATATATTTCCGGTAAAATCTCGGTATCGAATTTTTGGGTGGAATACAATACTTCCCCTACTTACTATACGTAGTAGAGAAAGTAAAAAATTATAACGCTCATCTGATTAAAGACAGAATTAAAATTGGGCAGGGTGTTATTCCAGCTCAGAAAAATATATTGTGCCATTCTACACTTTAATTTCTTGTTTCTTTATAAATCTGTACCCACAAAAATCTATAAAAGCTCTAAAAATGATATAATCTGACAGAGAAAAATATTCTGCATAGGATGTGTTCAAAGCTGAAAATTATTACTGAATGTTTACACAATGTTATTAGCTTCTTGGAGCCAGCGCCAGTGTAGAAAAGGATGAACCTTATGGCAACATGTATGCATTAGATAGAGATGTCCTATTTACCGCCATACTGCCTTTTAAGGTCGAGACAAGCTATAGTAACCATGACAACAAAAGAACAATTTTACAAGATTATACCTATTTACGAGTATTTCAAAATATGGATTTACAATATATAAAGCAGGTCTCTGGTTCACCAAACTAACTTTTCTATCTGCATTTTCATACTCAACTCGAAATGAATGACAGTTGGGATCATAATGTAGCAACAATTTACGGGCTGACATGAATATACAATGTCAGTAAGCATTGCTCTGGCTAGATCCATCAGACAGATACTGCTCTTAATTTAGCGTGTTTTAGTTTTTACTCAAGAGGTAAATGCCAGTTACATGCTCTGTATATACATAGTGGACCATTTAAGTTGAGACTGTACAATATCTCCAAAACTAAGCGTTGTAGAAAGAAATGTCTTTGATCAAAGTTGCTTGATATTATGGGGAAAGTAAATGTCATTAGCCGTGTTTTGTTGGAGGACGCTATGATGGTCATTTTAAGTTTTTTAAATGGGAACCTACAGTTAGGGTCAATTTAAATTGATTCTAATACGATCATCACAACGTCCTCTAAATAAAACACGACTAATGGCATTTACTTTCCCCCTATAATATCAAGCAACTTTGATCAAAGACATTTCTTTCTACAACGCTTAGTTTTGGAGATATTGTACAGTCTCGACTTAAATAGTCCACCCTGTATAGTCCCTGATTTAAAATTTTTCAAAGCAGTTCTTAAAACACCCAAAAGGTGGTGGTTAATTTAATTATTAATGTGTGCACTGGTGACAGAAATGGTAAAAGGTTTAAAGGTTTTATTGTGGTATCATTTTATAATAATTGAAAAGTTTGATTTTTACTTTGTCTACCATGCACATAGTAGGTAGAGAAGGTATTGCATTGCACCCAAAAATTCGATACCGAGATTTCACCGGAAATATATGTTTCAAGGTCGCTGAATTTTAAAAGGCTGCTTTAGAAAAAGGTCCGTTTGTGTGTGTGTGTGTCAGAGAGAGAGAGAGAAAGAGAGAGAGAGGGAGAGAGAGAAACAAAAGTAGGGAAATAGCTAACTTCCTATTTAGGTTCAGTACTTTTCAAAGATGCGACACGAAGATTTTCATGAAAATCCCCCACCTACAACTATCCTTTACATGGAACCTTTTAAAAATATTTTTATTTCCTGAAAAATGGCTCTAACAGTTTTGATTAAAATACCATATATTAAAGATATTTACATGAAAATAAAATGTATAGCTTGAATTTTCTGGGAATAGCCTGTAAAGTCCTTTTCATTTGGAACCAATTTTCTATACCTACTCTTGTATGACTGGTACACGTTAAGTGTTAGATGAAAACACACTACACAAAAATGTAGATCTCTTTAAAACGCACGATTTACTTAAAATAACCTTTTTATGGCGTAAGCCGTTTCTGGGATAACCGTTTTTAATGGTTCGAATTGTTCAATACTTTGTCATTCTTTCAAAGTTCTATTGACATTCAGTTTTTTCTCATGATTGCACGGAAAGAATGAGACCAGCATATAGCATACAGTTCTTGAACATTTGACTATCACTATTCCCTTTGCATTTGTAAGGAATGTGTAATGTGGCTATTTCTGCAAATGTTTATCTTGATTAAAATGAAGTAGATAGCAAAATAAGCTTCCGTAAGAATAGTTTTTATACTGATTAATAAATGAAAGAGGGTAGAGAAGGACATGTGAATGTAACACAGATTTTTTCTCTCTCTCGTCTCATAGTTTTTCATAAAAATAGAATCACATCATTGTTTCCAGATCACACAGTGAAGGCAAGTTCACGCAAGTTCTCCCCGTTTATACTTTCTCTACTACTTTATAATAAACAGAGGAACTATTGTGTTGTACTGAAAACTTTGAAAGGTATCAAGATTTCACCAGAAATAATTTTTTGAGGCTCTCTGAATCCAGAAAAAGCACTTTAAGAAAAAGTTATGTGTGTGTGTGTGTGTGTGTGTGTGTGTGTGTGTGTGTGTGTGTGTGTGTGTGTGTGTGTGGCATAATTCAAAAACGAAAAGTTGGTTAGATACCAAACTTTGTATTTATGTTCACCATCTTCCAGGATGCAACATGAAGATTTTTAAGAAACTCCTTGCACCTCAAAGCAGCCTTTCTTTGCATGAAAACATTTCATTATTTTTATGAGAAATGAAATATATATCTTGCATTTTCTGGAAATAGCCTCTGAAGTCCTCTTCATTCTGAATAACTTTTGTATAGTTGTTACACTGTGGGTCGGTTTCACCAACCGATGTTAAAAATACTCTTAACATCTTGTTTGTTAATAAGGTGTTCAAAGTTTAACATAAGGTGAAAACTTTTACTTTTCATCGAGCTTTTACAGCAAATTGTTAGCTAACATTTTGTTAACGTCAAAGACAGCTGCGAACGCTAGCTTTCGGCCCCGTAAGAGATAGAAGTTGGAAAATGGCTGCCACAAACCAAACTGTTGATACGAGTTTGCCAAGTTTGGCATTTTTGAATGTCATTCCTAACGGAAGAGCAGTCGTGCGTCATAATAAATTTGAAACCCTGCAAAGGGAGGCATTTTTAAAGCGATACAGACGTCTAAGGGTTCATGAGCATGCTTTTATGGGAAATACGAGAGGTTAGAATACTACCAAAAGAAGCCTCTTTCTTCTATGCTAAAAGTGCTACTGGCAGTTATCATTTAATTGACAGATGATGGTTAGTAGGTATTTCCAAAGCTACCCTTTGTGGGTTTATCCGGGAGGTTTCTCAAGCAATCGCTTCAAGAAACAAACAGCATTTTTGTTCGGGTCGGCTTGATCCTTAATCAGCGATAACACATTTTCGTCCACTACAGTTTCAATGCACTGTCCACCAGCAGTTTTAAACCGCTCTAATCTCTCTTCGCACCGAACATTTATAGTGCTGCACTTTACGTTGGTATAAAATTATCGCAGTTGCTTACTGGACCTGGGAGAAATGCATTCGTTCCAGTTTAATTACTCGCCAAGCTGCAATCTTATCCTTTAATGTAACAAGCTCTTAATGAACGCGTTTCAAACGGTGAAACATTTATTCCAGTTGCCTTCACGATTCTAACCTCATACAATCGGGAACATCACATGGCAATTGCCATGAATGTAAATAGTTGCCTGCGTGCCTGCCACTGACAGAGAACGCCTGGATACGTAAACAAAAGTGCGTTGGAGTGCATTCAGAAGCAGCGTAGTTCGGTCGCCGCCTTCTCGAAAGCTAGCGTTTGCAGCTGTCTTTGACGTTAACAATGTCAGCTAACAATTTGCTATAAAAACTTGATGAAATGCAAGAGTTTTAACATGGTCAAACTTTGAACATATTGTTAACACACAAGATGTAAGAGTATTTTTTAACATCGGTTGGTGAAACCGGCCCATAATCTTACTACACAAAAAAATGCAGATCTAATTAAAGCACACGTTTATGTCAACTAAAATGCTTTGTGGCATTAACCATTTCTGAGATTTTCTTTGTTATTGGTCTGAATTTTCAATACCTATACTTTTTTCAAATGAGAAGTCGTTATTGCCTCCCCCCCCCCCACCGCATGGTCATACAAAGAGCTTGGAATTTCAAAGCCATCACCCAGCAACATGCTCGTTTAAAAATCTATCACTTTACCTACTGTATTGCACAACAAAATGTGTATATGTGAACTGAAAGTTTATCTGGATTAACAAGAAGTATCTATAATGTCTTTAAAGAATAGTTTGTAGAAGAGTGAGTAGAGAAAGTTATGTTAATGCAACAGTTTTCTTCTCCTTTTTCTTCTTGTTTTACTGTACGGGCCCTTGAAGGCTTCCAAGCCCAAGGTAAATGTTTACCTAGACTGTTTGGTTGACACGGTGTCATTTCTTTTACCTACTAACGTTCCCTGCTCTAAAATTTGCCTATAACTGTTTAATTTCCAAATGTCTAATCTCATCCCTACAATTCTTCACTTTTCAAACTGCTGCAAATGTCCACATTCATTTCTCTATTTTAGTCAGTTTTTAAATTCTGTCAGGTTTACTCATTCACTATAGCTCACAAATTCTGTCTATTCATGTCCTCCAATTATTGTCTAACATCTCTCCAAAAACCTTTCCTCGTATTATTTCTGTTCATCCAAAAAATGAACTATTTTGTATTTGGGAAATGCAACTCAGTGATTTGCATCATATAACCCAACTGATGTATTAAGTAAACTTCAAAGGTGTTTGTCTGGTAAGTGCTGTAGCCTAATACAATGCTTTAATGACATTCCCTTCATTACCAAATTTGCTGTACTTAATTTTCCAGCTCAAGTACCACAAAAGAGTCAACTCAAACTGACAAGACCAATAATCATCTTTCATTCCCTATCACCATCAAAAAGAAGTATTAAGAAGTACTTCCATGTTAGGCAGATACATTAATTGTGTGTCATTTAGCTCAGAGTTCTTCTGCATATCACCACTAGTATAAAATCCTCAAATGAAATGGAAATTCTGGTTGTAATAAAAGTGAATCAATAGAAGGGTGCACTGTAAGAGGGAGCTATGCCACTAATATTTTATTATTTGATTCAAAACAAACATATGAATCTAAAAGAATATTGGTTTTAATAATTAAATATCTGTATTGACCTCAAAATCACTGTATTTCTTCAGTTTCTGTGTCATCACAATCTTTTGTTGTCAAGTTGATTGAGATTCTTATAAACACTGTGATGCACTGGTAGAATATCTGGTAACATGGAAATAAGGTCCTTTAGTTTTGGAGAAGTTACAGGATGGCCATTAGAATAGAGTACAGGAAGTTCTTGGAGACAGCATAATAAATGAATGTTCATCTACTGGACATATTCTTGTTCTTGCATTGATGTCCTGGCATTTTCTTGAAGGTTCTGATCATGTCATCGAGGCTGGAGGCTGTTTAATTACAAAATTAAACATTATAATGTGACGTTAGGATGGTGTAGGTGAATTGTAGTGATATTGCTCCATCATACACTAGAAAACTTAAGAGAAGTTTCCAAAACTTGTCAATATTGACAAGTAATTCGCACATATGATACTAAATGGCAGGAGCTGTCTGAAATGCTAATAAACTCATTTTTTTACTTTCTCTACTACGTATAGTAAGTAGGGGAAGTATTGTATCCCACCCAAAAATTCGATACCAAGATTTCACCGGAAATATATGTTTTGAGGCCCCCTGAATCCAAAAAACACATTTTTGAAACATGTCCGTGTGTGTGTCTATCTGTCTGTAAACAGCATAACTCAGAAACGAACAGTTGGATAAACACCAAACTTGGTATTTAGGTTCAGTATCTTCCAGAGATGCGACATGAAGGTTTTCAAGAAAATCCCCCACCTCAGATTACCCTTTACAAGGAACATTTTTTGAAAATTTTAATTTTCTCAAAAATGGCTCGAACGATTTTGATTAAAATATCATATGTTTTTTAGATATTTTCATAACAAATAAAATGTATATCTCGAATTTTCTGGGAATGTCTCCAAAAGTATTGTTCATTGTGAACGACTTTTGCATAACTGATAAACCATAAGAGATAGACAAAATTTTACTACACAAAAAATGTAGATCACGTTAAAATACACAATTTATGTCATATACATTTTTTTTTGTTGAGTGAACCATTTTTGAGATATTGCTTGTTATTCCCTTAAATTTTTCAATACTTATTTTCTCAAATGGGAATTCGTTATTCATTTTTTTCTCTTGTATATGCAAAGAGAATGGTGCTGCACCTAGCAACCAGCTATTAAGAGATATGTATATGCTTAAAGGCTACTGTATTTCTATATTGCCCTTGTTAATATATATTCCCCTTACATCTACAAGAAACTTAGCAATAAGATAGAGTCTGCAAATGTTTATCTTGATTAACATGAAGTAGATGGAGAATAAGTGTTTGTAAAAATAGTTTGTACAAGGGTAGAGAAAGTCATGCGAGTGTAACACATCAGAAATTTTTCTTTTTTTCATGAAATAGTGTCCAAATTCCTTACCATTTATAGCTGAGCCCTTCAAATAATAAGCACAATTTCTAAAATGTAGGGAAGCTGTACTAAAGGACTGTAAAGAGATTTTATAAGAAAAGAAAGAAAAACCATGTTTAAATATATAAAGTTGTTTATGAAATTATTCATGCATATTTTCTGTGCTGTTACATTTTTAAACAAAGAACTGAAAAATAATTTTTTAGCATTTATTATTGTTTTCTTGTTGATGCTTGAACTAAAATAGTGTATAGGGCACTGATAATTTATTGTATGTTTTGTGTAAAGATTCCACTGCTGTACACGGCGCGGTTCATCCAGGGCTTCACCTGTGGTGTGGTTACAGTCGCCTCACCACTTTACAATGAGGAGATTGCAGAGGTTAGCATCCGTGGTGCACTGGGAGTGTATCTGGACCTCATGTTCAACGTCGGCATCCTCTATGTGTATATAGTAGGAGCTGCCTTACCTTATCTTTGGATGTCCATTGCCTCATGTGCCATTCCCATCCTCTTTGCCATCACATTCATCTGGATGCCTGAGTCACCAATATATCTATTGGCAAAGGGTAAGGACCGCCAGGCCGAGAAGGCCCTACGATGGCTCAGACGAGGAGCCGAGGAGAGAGAACTAGAGGTAGAACTGAAGCAGATGCAGCAATTCGTTAGAAGTGAAGGCTCCATCCATCACCCTGCCGAAGAAACATCTTTCACCTCCATTTTCACCCCTGCTACAGTAAAAGCCATGTACATCATCTTTGGTCTTATGATATTTAGGCAGTTGTGCGGCATGAATGCCGTCCTCGCTTATACTGTCGATATATTTATTGAAGCTGGAGGACAAATGTCGCCATATGTCTCAACAGTTATTGTTGGCATAGTTCAGTTAGTAGCTACATACATACCATACTTTCTGGTGGACTGCGCTGGTCGTAGAATCCTCCTCATCATATCCGACGTTGGAATGGCTGTATGTCTTCTTGCCATGGTGGTGCACTTCTATCTTCTAGGTCAAGGCGTGAAGCTGATGATCATGAACTGGGTACCCCTGATCGCCGTCAATGTCTACATCCTCACCTTTTCAGTGGGATTTGGGCCGTTACCCTGGTTCATGATGCCAGAACTGCTAAGCAACCAAGCTAAAGGTTGGGTGAGCTCTGTGGCTGTGTGTCTTAACTGGGCACTTGCCTTTGTTGTGACAAAGTTCTTCCCAGTGATGAACCATGATCTTGGACCTGCAGCTACTTATGGTACTTGCTTTCTTATCTGCGTCCTGGGCACTATATTTGTAGCAGTGTTTGTGCCAGAGACAAAGGGCAAAACAAGAGAAGAAATACAACTGCAACTTTCAGGCAATAGTACTGCAGTGTAAGATAATTATTCATTATTAACAATGAAGCTTACTAGAATTGCCTGTAGCTGTTGCTTTAAGTGTAAGTGCTGCCTTAATGTTAAAAAATAAAGACAAATGAGCAACTTACCATTCACAAGAGATGTGTATGGAGTTCCTGTTTAGGATTATAATGAAGCCAGAACAAATCAAAAGAGTTATCAAGCTTATTTATTATGAATGAACAGTGTTAGATTTTAAAAACTTTCATTTCTCAATTATTCAGCAGAACTCCTGGATAAATTTTTCAGGAGATTTTGGAGTCAGATATAGTATTTTATACAATACACACTCCTCGCTAGCATGCAAAGGGACCTGAGAAGGGAAGGACATTGGTTCAAACAGGAATTTTGTATAGAGAAAAATGTATTGATAAAGTAAGCAAAGAGGAAATAGAGGGCAAGAACGTGGAGGGGAGGAAGATTGAGAGCATGTGATGCTTGATTGTAAAGCAATTAAAAACTGGAGGGAAAACTTATAAATCACAAGACCAGTTTTAAACAGTATATTGAGAGAAGAAAGCAGGAGTGTGGATCAATATTTATATAATGTAAAAAATAAGTGGAAATAACTGTGAAGAGAGAGAAAGAAAGACACTTTAACTGTGGGTAATAATATTTGGTTATTAAATGAGCATGAATTGTAACAGTTTCCACTGAGTGAGAGTCCAGGGCCAAATTTCAGTAGAGAAACCAACCGTAATTTTTTCTTAGCACTTTACCAAATAAAACAACAAATAATTAAGTGTTGAAATCACCATAAACCTATTTGATTAAGCAGAAGATTGTAAAAAGTTTCAAAGTGTGGGAATGTCCTGAAACATTCAGGAGGGGTGGTCACCCTACTTTCATTGTTGCATGACTGTGTTCATATATTTCTAACACATGTTCTTTTAATACAAGGGTCAGCAACTACCTGCCTAAAGGGCAAAACAAACCTGTTAAACATATTTCACTACCGATAAATTTCTTGCTTTATAGAAGAGAATCTTAGTAATAGTTGTACTGTAGGCACCTATAAACTGAAAGATGTTGATGCCCATTTTAATATTAGCAGGAGCCTAATGCACTTTCACTATATAGGGGCATGTGGCTAGATTAATTTTCTTTACCGATCCCATTCTTGATATTGGCACATATCTTGATTCATACCAACAGATCTACTGTAGTTTGTAAAGGTTCATTGTTGGAATGTGGAAAATAGGCAGTACTTTCCAAAACAACATAAAATATTTCTATTATTTATTATATTACATCACAAAGCTAAACTTCAGTAAGCTTTGTGATACTTAAACAGAAATATTAAACACTGCATATTTAAAGTTGAGCTGTCACTTATGAGCACACAAAGATAAGCTTGAATTGGTTTTAACTATGCTTAATATATAGGTATTGAAATAGAATTATTCTCCTTTTGAATATCAGATTTTCTGTGCTTGATTCATTTGCAGTGTACTACAAATTCAGCTGCTGGTTTTCAAAACAGGCTAGACACACCTAACCTAATTTTTCAAATGTTTACATAAAAATATGCTGAAATTTATTTCACAGCATTTATACAAATCACAAAGCCCAAAAACTTCTTAAAGCAATGTATCGGTAAAATAACAAAGTGAACATTTACTTTTTGTTTGTTATTATACTTATACTTTTACATTACACATTTAGTTTTTTTTAATATAAACAACTTTAAAGCCACAAGTGGTTGTTTAGTTCATTCTGTATCATTTAGGTAAAGCACCACATTTAACTTTAAATTCCGCTTTTCTCAATTCTTTTTTTCAGCAGTTTTCAGTATTCAAAATGCTCCTTGCAGCA
Source organism: Deroplatys truncata (assembly GCA_030765065.1). Taxonomy (NCBI): domain Eukaryota; kingdom Metazoa; phylum Arthropoda; class Insecta; order Mantodea; family Mantidae; genus Deroplatys; species Deroplatys truncata. Next base: position 57,046,790 of record CM060977.1, read on the forward strand.
CAGTTTTTAACTTATAAGCTTGAAATTTTCAGGAGAGCTTCAGGAATTAGGATTTAAAAATTGTTGTGCATTATTTAAGAAATATTAAATATTTCAGTTGAAATTAAGTATTGTCCATAACTGACACTGTAAAGCTAAAAATTCAATAAATAAGAAATACCTGCACAACAATTTCTTGATGTTTGTATATTGGGCTCAAATTAAAAATTTGGAAGCATTGCTATACACTGTATGGTGCAAGGAACACTTCATATTACCATATCAAAAAGTGATTATTTATAATTAAAAAAAATGAACATCTAATAATGGTTTGACATAACTTGTTAAAATGTTGTGTGCACTATATGTTACATCTTTTGAGTACATGGTAAAAGAGTCAAAGCAATCAGAAGAAAACTGCAAATTTTTAGATTTTCACATTTTCTTAAAATTATAACAACTACTTGGAGCTCATGAACTTTTGGAGCTGCAGTAAAATTCCATTGAGTTTAAAACCATTTGAAACAGCGTCTTCTACATAATGGAACCTCTTACTCAGTTTTTTTTTATATAATAGTAACTCGAAGAGCTGGTTAGATGGTTCACCGAGCAGGATAGCTCAGGCAATAATGTCTATGGCTCACATTTGGGAGGTCTTAGGTTCAAACCCATGGGAAAGACCAATCTGACTGAAAGTTTTTTCATGGTTTTCCTTGGTTGCTAGGTGAATGCTGCGTTGGGCAATTTGATCTGCAAATTTTGCTATCATCCCTTTCATCAATACATTTCATTTATTTCCTTTTCATCGACATACCAGGCATTGGGCTGATCACCCATTCTGGATATGCTATGATCCAGAGTTGCTTGTTCCTCTACAGACCTAAGGCACTGGCTTGTAAGTCCTACAACAAGAATGGTCATGCATTAAAGCAGAAAAAGAAGAACAGGTAGTTCATGCAGTTTAATTTTATAAAATGAAACAGAACTTAAGATTTAAAATTAGATAAGACAAATCAGTTTAACACTTCTGTTCATCCCAGGTCATGAGAGGAGTGACTTGCTGTTAGAAGTTACAAGATGTTGTTTGTATTTTGAGTTGTAGCTGCAGCCAAATTGATTTGTTAAACAGAATGCAGTATAGGTGGAAATCAATGTTTTATGGGGTCTGTAACCCTGACTATCCAGACATAACTGCAACATTTAGAGATGCTGCTCCCAAGCAGGAGCTCCATACACATCCTTTGGCGTAACTACAGGCATCCATGAAGGTGCTAGCTTAGCTTATGTGAAAATGTATCTTCTCATGTTTCTGATTTATTGTCTGTTGAATGGCCGTGGTTCAGTCCTGTGTTGCACGCTAAAATTAAAATAGTGGTGCTAAAATCTTTAAGGACAGTTAAGACTAGCAAATGAAACAGCTAATAACTTGCAGTTAACTACTCAGAACTTGCAATAATAACTGGTGCCTTTTGGATTAGACATCGTGATAAAGAGAAACTCCAGCAGGAAATAACAGTGTTGAAGTTAATGTACTCATTTTAACTTTGCAGTATTGTTTATTTTGATTATTCATGTTTGAAAAATATTATTACAATGTAAGCATATAAAATATATGTGCCAAATGAGCTTTTGTTATCATTTGTTATCGACAACAGTATATTATGTTTTGTAATAGCATTCAGCTGTTGATACAGCTTGTAATCTTAAAAAAAATGTATTTATTCCATTTTATTTAAAATTAAAATGTTCTTACTTCTTAATTATATTTAGAGCTGTACAATTTGTCTTACACATTACCACTACCTTCCTCTTTTCCTGTTGTGTTTAATGTTTTTACCATTGTTATCACTTCTTTGAAATGATGAAGAATGAACCCACATGATATATGTGCCTATTCTATGGGTAAGGGTGAAACGAGAGAGTAGTATAACACCGACATGATGAGAGCTGGGTAATGGAGGTGAGGATGGATGCTAGCAATTCAAAATGTGAAAAACCAGCATCATACAGGAACGGCTTACATCCCATCAGAGACCTCCAGTGTGTCACATAAGTACACGTGATGCCACCCTTGAGAAAAAGCAAGAGTAGTTCAAGTAACCCTACAACAAAATTGTGTTTAACAGGATCCTCAATTGTTATTAAAATCTTTATTTGGCTAATTTGAGGCTGCAGTTGCATTGGTAAGGATGACTTATTTTGTAAATATTATGTTAAGTTGTTTTGTAAGTTATCAATGTGTGCCATACCATTCTTTATCTTTTATGCTTGTTTTTTATTAATATTCAACCATCATTTTTAACTTAACTGTATAAGCAAATACAAAGAAATATGAACACATTTTACAGGTGTCATTAAAAAAATTACACATAATTAGGGATGGTGATTTTTTGCAAATGCAATATAACACAAAACGCTTGTAAAGGCTTGCACTCTTGTATTATCATTTTTCATGACCTGTAAATCACTGTTTAATGTGTTTTAGATGCAAAAATGCAGTATGTCTACAATTCATGAACTCTTTTTGAAATGAAAATGTAAAAAGCAAAATTAAAGGCATGTTTATGGAATGTTTGCTTAATTACAACAAAAGATTGAGCAGTCACATGGATGAAAATGTGAAAAACCTTTCTTTTTTTTCCCCTCTCTCCCAAGAGGTTGGTAAACTTTTAATCCTGTTTGATATTTAGGTTCACTACCTTCCAAAGATGTGATATGAAGATTTCAGAAAATACCCCATTTCAAACTACCCTTTATATGGAGCATTTTTCGAAATTTTTGAATTTAAAAAAAATGGCTATAACAATTTTGATTAAAATACTATATATTAAAAGATATATATATATATATATATATATATATATATATATATATATATATTACAAATAAAATGTTTTCAGGAAATACTCTGTGAAGTCCACTTCATTCGGAAGGAATTTTGGGCTTTTCTTTCGAACGTATGAACCAGCTCCGAATAGTTTCCAAGTTCAATCTCAGTGCAATGGTCATGCGCAACCATTCCCTGCCTTTTCAAAGCTGGCAATATTAGGTTTAAACCCCAAACAAATGCCGCAGACCACGTATAGACATCTGTGCAATACATTTCTCATTCTTACAAACATCTGTTTCGAATTTTGTTGACCCAAAAATGATTTCCCTGTCCTGTCCACCTCATTCTGTAGAGGTTTCGGCTAGGATAGTTAAAAATGAGCCCTTCACGGGTAAAATTGACCTTTCCTCGCTGTGCAGTAACGAAGAGTCATGTATGCAATTTCTGTTCGAAGAATGCTGTGTCGCGAATGAGATGCCGTTCTTCATCCCATGGTTAGAAGAGACCGTGGTTTCCCACAATTCTCCTGCAAATGTGCGCATGAACAATTTACGCAATCTGTGGCAGTGGGTACATGGTTTGCTAAATGCAAAATAATGCTGTTCAAGTGCTTCTAATTACCCGCTGTTTCGCGCACAAGTCATCCTATCAACTCACAGTGATGGAATGTTCATTTGGAGATCAGCAACTAAGTCATAGGACAGTAGCTGATTGGTTCAGGTATTAGCGCGAGGTTTACATTATTTCCAGTGACACCAAATTTCGCAACAGGGCAGAATAGGGGTCCTAGACTCCTGGTCAGTCGTGCAGATAGAATCGGCCGAAGAAAATTCAATCGTGACAGGGAAGTAGAAAGAAATTGGATCCCTAGCATGATCGATGTGCAATTGGAAATTTGCCCAAATCGAAGAGATTATTTACCAACTGATATCTCAACACGTTGAGTTCACCAGCACAATACATATTACATACCGATTGCTGGAGAGGTTATTATCGTTTGCTGAATGGTGGATTTGCTGCATATTTAACAGTAAACCATTCTGTTAACTTCATGGATCCAGTTACCAATGCACACATCAACAATATAGAATCGCGCTGGAGAAGGCTACGGCATCGGTTGTCTAGGGTGGCATTCACGTGACCAGATGGACGAACATCTGTCCGAATACCTGTAGCACTAGGAGTATAAGAAGCGCAAAGTAGATCTCTTTCAAGAAAATCGGAGTACATTAGGAGTGTGTATTCTGTAATGTTTTAAGTGCGGTTTAGATTAGATTTAGAACACGGAAGTGCGGTGGCTTTTTTCCTTGTTTATGTACAACTTTTCTGTGCTACATTAATGTTCTTATAAACACTTGAATCGTCACCAACATCCCTCATTTGAATATCAACATTTAGGTGAGTTTGTTTCATAGTTGCTTTTCGTTTTAAGTTGGTGGCATCTACTTGTACAGCTAATATGAGAGGTATTTTCAAGATATGTTCTTAATGGTTCGAATTGCTCAATACTTTTCTTTTCAAATTCTTTCGAATTCAGTTGTTTCTCGCGATTGCATGCAAAGAGCATGGAATTTTAAGGCCAGTGCATAGTGTCCAGTTCTTAAACATTTGACTATCGCTATTCCCCTTTATATATAATGAAATGTGTAATGCAGCTGTTTCTGGAAAGGTTTATCTCAATAAAACTAAAATGTAGATAGAAAAATAAACTTTCATGAGAATAATTCGTATACCCACTAATAAGCGATCAGTGGCAGAGAAAGTAATGTGAATGTAATACATCAGATTTTTCTGTGTTGCTTTAATTTATATTAACTTTTAAAAAATGCAAAATTTACTTTATGCAATTTTATTTCATTCTTTTATAAATATAATTTTAACTTTGCATTAACGTTATGTCAAAATGCATTACCTGTTTATAGTTGTATGTTTTTCTTCAAAATGCTAAATGTGCAAATCAAAATGCTAAATTTGTAGTTTCAAAATGCCAAAAATCACCATCACTACTCATAGTATATTCTTGTAGCTGGAATCTGTAATATGCTTTAGTCAAAAAAAACCTATGCTTCTTTTTCAAGCACAAATGGGAATTATCCATAGAAGACAGTCATAACCCCCTCTCAAGTCAAAGTAAACAGTGATGTTACACTCTGAATCACTGTGTCATAAACAGCTCTCTAAAAGAACAGTTTCTGAGCTGTTTTAAAGTACTGGGGTGATAGTTCATGTTGTAACACACATGAGTATATAGTACCCACTTTTACTAGGTAGAGGAAGTATTGTATTCAACCCAAAAATTCAACATTTGAACTTCACCAAAGTGCATGTTTTAAGAACCCCAGAACCACAAAAATACCAGTATTTTAGGTGTATGCGTATGGCATAGCTTGACAATGAAAAGTTGGATAAGTACTAAACATGGTAGATACTTATTTAAGTTTAACATTTTCCAAAAATGCAAAATGAAGATTTTAAAGAATATACCCGCATACCAAAATAATGTTTATGTGTCAAGTTTTACTTAATAAAAAAATGGCTCTTAACATTTCTGATTAAAATACAATATGTTTGTGATATTTGCATGACGAAATTTATGTCTGGAACATTTTGTGAATAGAGCATGAATTTATATTCATTTTGAATGAATTTTTTACAATTTGATAGAATTGGCAAACTATAAGAGATAGAGAAAATCCTATGTGAAGAATGCAGATCTTGTTTAATTTATGTCCGGTAGTTTTTACTTTACCATCTATTTGAAGTATTTAGAGGAAGAATTGCATTCTACCCAAAAATTTGATTTTGAGATTTCAGCATAAGTGCATATTATGAGGCCCCTTTCAAAAAATGTGCATCGTGCACCAGGAGGGGTGGGGTGAGTGATATTTGCATGTTAAATAAAATGGATATCGCTGCATGAAGAATGTAGATTTCGTTAAAATACACAATTTATTCATTAACTTTTCTGTGGCATTAACCATTTCGAAACATTTGTGTAACTAGCTTTTTACATTCCAACTTTGTACCATTTTTTTTTAAAAAGTGTGGTCATTATTCATTAGTTTCTCTTGATGCCATGCAAAGAACAGAATTTTAACCCTTTCAACACCAACAGGTTTTAAACTTAAATTGGAAATATATATATATATATATTGATAAATGAATGGATTAAAAAAGTCTTTGTGGTTTTTGAAAAATTTTCTTAATGGATTTAAATTTTATAACAAGCTAGAGCTACACTGGGGTTTGATGGTAACTTAATAATGTTTAACCCATAATACTACAAAATGTATATTTTTCCATCCTTGTATGAAGTTTGACATTAGAAACTAAATTACAGTGATAAAGTAATTATGACATACTTTAGATCACTAATGCTATTGAAATGAGTACATATATTTATTTTCCCAAAGTTTTATAGGCTCCATACTTGCAGGTTGCCAAAGTACAAGTGAAAACTACATTGCACTTAACATTGCCAAGTTTACATCTGTGGAAATAGAATATAGATAACATTGTCAAATGGTTATTTAGAATGAAACGAGTAAAAACAATTTTTGTTGTTAATGTCAAACATAAATTTACTTTATGATTTCTGCATTTAATTTCTGTGAATTCATTGGGACAATATTTACATCTCCCCTTTTGCTGCATACTCTGGCCAGTGTGGGTATCCATTGTAACAAACATCATCAATGGCAAACAATTTCTAGTGCTGTTGGTGTAGTTTTCCTGAGTGCTTTTATTAGTGCTGTAGCAATATATGCTTGAAACTTAGCTAGAGAGAGTTCAGATTTTAAGTTCTGTTGCTGATGACTTATATAGATAAGCCAGCCATTGACTACTACAACACTAAGACACCAGTATATTATCCTTGTGCATCATTTTATTGACCTGATATCGATTCTGTACAACCCGATGAGCATGTCTACAAGATTAACACTGCCCTAAATGAATTGTATTCTTTTACAACATTAGGCATTTTATTTCAATTGATTTTTACTACGTATAGTAAGTAGGGGAAGTATTGTATTCCACCCAAAAATTCGATACCGAGATTTCACCGGAAATACATGTTTTGAGACCTCCTGAATCCAAAAAAAAGCATTTTTTGAAACATGTCCGTGTGTGTGTGTCTGTCTGTGAACAGCATAACTCAGAAACGAACAGTCGGATAAACACCAAACTTGGTATTTAGGTTCAGTATCTTCCAGAGATGCGACACAAAGGTTTTAAAGAAAATCCCCCCACCCCAGATTACCCTTTACATGGAACATTTTTCGAAAATTTTAATTTTTTCAAAAATGGCTCTAACGATTTTGATTAAAATATCATATGTTTAAGATATTTTCATGACAAATAAAATGTATATCTTGAATTTTCTGGAAATGTCTCCAAAAGTATTCTTCATTGTGAACGACTTATGTATAACTGGTAAACCATAAGAGATAGAAAAATTTTACTATACAAACAATGTAGATCACATTCAAATACACAATTTATGTTATATACTTTTTTTTGTTGAGTGAACCATTTTCGAGATATTGCTTGTTATTCCCTTAAATTTTTTTATTTTCTGAAATGAGAATTCGTTATTCATTTTTTTGTCTTGGATATGCAAAGAGTTATAATCTGTGGCAAAGGGAATGGTGCTGCACCTGGCAACCAGCTATTAAGAGATACGTATATGCTTAAAGGCTACTGTATTTCTATATTGCCCTTGTAAATATATATTCCACTTACATCTACAAGAAAATTAGCAATAAGATAGAGTCTGCAAACGTTTATCTCAATTAACATGAAGTAGATGGAGAATAAGCGTTTGTAAAAATAGTTTGTACAAGAGTAGAGAAAGTCATGTGAGTGTAACACATCAGATTTTTTTATCTTCAGCACTCCATCTTTTGTACTTTCCTTCTGGTTCAATGGGGGGAGAAGCTACGGATAACATTTTCTGCTTTCCTGTATACCATCTCACAAGTGCTATATTTTCTTCAATTTGTATCTGCCAGACATAACTGCCCCTTCCAAAAGCTTTCAATTCGGATTCAGAAGAAAGTGAACAACCTTCCATCCTATCACTTTGGATGTGCCTACACAAAACAAACCCTTCTCTTTGAGTGCAACAGCAAGCTGCAATGATGAAACTAATTATCAAAATATAATTTAAAGTTTTTATGATCAGGAAGTTCTCTTGTTAAAGCCATAACAATATCTCCAGAGAACTCCATGTCATATTCATCGCAGGTTTCCTTTCCCAAATACAATTCAAAGTCATACATCAAGCCATTCTTCCCTCTCTCATGAAATTCTTAAAACCCCATTTATGAGGCTTGTCGTTTACATATTGCTTCATACTACTACTTCCTTTGAAGGAAATTATATGTTCATCCACTGACTGTCATTTTTCAGGTGGTGTTTCTTGCACATTGGCTCTCAATATGGTAATCAGAAGCCTAAGTTTAAAAAGTGGCATTAAGCCTGTTCATCATTATTTGCTATATGCAAGCACTTATGTAGCTGTTCAAAACCAGTTCCAAGTCATGGTATCTGCTATTGGAGCAAATCTTGTCTCCACATCAGAGTACATTTTAAGCGAAAGCATCTTCAGAAGCCCCATGACAAGCAGTATACGTACCTATGAGTTGCTCTATTTTTACTTTCTCTACTACGTATAGTAAGTAGGGGAAGTATTGTATTCCACCAAAAAATTTGATGCCAAGATTTCACCGGAAATACATGTTTTGAGACCCCTGAATCCAAAAAAAAAGCATTTTTGGAAACATGTCCGCGCGTGTGTGTGTGTGTCTGTGAACAGCATAACTCAGAAACGAACAGTCGAATACACACCAAACTTGGTATTTAGCTTCAGTATCTTCCAGAAATGCGACACGAAGGTTTTCAAGAAAATCCCCCACCCCAGATTACCCTTTACATGGAAGATTTTTCGAAAAGTTTAATTTTCTCAAAAATGGCTCTAACGATTTTGATTAAAATATCATAGGTTTAAGATATTTTCATGACAAATGAAATGTATATCTTGCATTTTCTGGGAATGTCTCCAAAAGTATTCTCCATTGTGAACGACTTTTGCATAACTGGTAAACCATAAGAGATAGACAAAATTGTACTACACAAAAAATGTAGATTGCGTTAAAATACACAATTTATGTCATATAAATTTTTTTGTTGAGTGAACCATTTTCGAGATATTGCTTGTTATTCCCTTAAATTTTTCAGTACTTATTTTCTAAAATGGGAATTCGTTATTCATTTTTTTGTCTTGGATATGCAAAGAATTATAATCTGTGGCAAAGGGAATGGTGCTGCATCTAGCAACCAACTATTAAGAGTTAAGTTATTAAGAGTATGTGCTTAAAGGCTACTGTATTTCTATATTCCCCTTGTAAATATATATTCCCCTTACTTCTACAAGAAAATTAGCAATAAGATAGAGTCTGCAAATATTTATCTCGATTAACATGAAGTAGATGGAGAATAAGTGTTTGTAAAAATAGTTTGTACAAGAGTAGAGAAAGTCATGTGAGTGTAACACATCAGAATTTTTTTTTTAGAGGAATTCAGCACTGTACCATCTGTTTGATGAGCATACATACTGGACTGCTGGTAAAGTAGTTCAAATACCTCTTTTGGCCAATAAAAAGAAAAATAATTGTATGGTGTCATCTCATTCTGCGGAGGAAGTGACATTATGAACTTCCATGTTGTATCCTCTGCTGCAAAATCTACTTTCAGGAAAGTAAATATTCTCCTTTTTGTTGTGCATGATGGTGCTGTTTATCTGTCACTATGTTCATTTGTGGAAGCCTGAATTTCAACTGAATCTATATCTTGAAAAGCATAAGAAAAAAAAATTAACTTCCACATTTTCCTCTATGGAACATTTGAAAATGAATGTTATTTAATGTAGGTTTTATCTCTAAAAGCTCATTTTCATCACCAGATTCATTGCCATTCTCTAAATTTTCTGTAGAGATTTGGTTCAGTGCACGTGTTTCATCTTCATGAAAATTTGTATCTTCTAGATCACTTATGTAAGATGCATAATCATCAAGAACCTTCAGGTATTCCTCTACTTCATCCTGCTTTAAAGAGCTTTTCTTTTCTGATTTACCTAAAATGAAAGCAGAGTATACTGATAGACCACGAGAAGAAGGCAAGCGAGAGGAATGTGCAACATCAATACTTTCCTGCGTCCGTATCATATTTACGCTTGTCGTGTGGATACGAGAAGCATGTTAGGAGGTTATAAACTACTACACAGTGTTGTCAAGTACTCACCCATGGCTAGAAGTCCAGCAGCGGTCGTGCAAGATCCAAGTCTGAGAAGATCTGGCAGCATGGGTGGTTCATTTGCACACATAAACACATTTCGTAGTAAACAATCGAAAGTATGTGAGCAGATAAACAGTTACAGAACCCCGCTCGCCTTCTTCTCGTCCAACAGTACACACACCCATATAAATTGGAGGTTACAATGTAACACAACCTCGAACCCCAGTGTGGCTCTGGAGCAATATGTATTTTGTTTATTTCAATCATTTTAACTATAAATTAAAAAGAACAAGTTTGTAAAAGTGTTAATTCAATTAAATATATTTGTGTATTTAAAATGGTAAACGAATGTTACCTGGCATTTTATAGCAAAATATTTCACTTGCTGCATAGAAGATGCCTCAGCTGATGTGTATTGGACGATTTTCATACCAGGTGACAGCAGTGTTGATCATATCTGCCACTTACTGAGCAGAAACTAAAGTATTAGCATGTAGGTTCCTTGGCTCATTAATATTCAGCAGGAAATTTAAATACTGTATTTTTAATAGTTCAGGAAACGGATGTAGCTCTCAAGCAACACTGATAGCAAAAGGTTTAAAGCCAACATAAACATATTGGTTTAAAATTTGATTATTGCTTCAGCCTAGTGTATCCCCCTTGTACCTCCAACCAAATTGTGCATTGAAACCATTTCTGCAACCATTATCTTGATTAACTTGAAATAGATGGTAAGAATATTTTATTGAAGAGATATCAAAATAAGCAATGAAGTGTATACAAAGTCATGCAAATGAAGACCTCAGAATTTTTTACTTTTCATACCCACAGAATGCTGTAGAAAATGTTTGACTATTCATTCAAGTTAATATAAACGTTACTGCTTATTCCTAAAATGATATGAAATGGCACAAAAACCAGGGGGAGGGGAATGGATTTTTTTGGGCGTAAAAAATCCTTAGCATGGCTTCCTTCAGAAGGGAAGTAAAGCTGATAGTCCCGTGTTGTAGATTTATGGCACGTAAAAGAAGGTCATGCCTGATTAAGAGGCTTTTGAGCAAAATTACGGTCTTTCATGCCCAATATAGAATGGGACACTAAGGACCACAGCAGTTAAAGAGCGCCCATAAATAAAAACCTAATTCAATTCTTATCTGCAATAGAAGAGAGAAATAGGAAAGAACCAAAATTGCAACTACAGAAGAATTTGGTTCACTAATTCCTTTATAGTATACTTCATTATTTATTTAAAATAAGGACAAAATAATTTGAATGAACCTGAAGATAAGGTTGCTTCCAGCTAGCAGAATTAACTAGCCAACAATTAAATGTTTTTAAATGTAATTTCTCCCAAACATCTGCTTATGTAGTACCTTTGGGTAAGTTTCATTAATTGATTTTGATTCCAAAAATGGGATGCTACTCTTATTGCTTACCTATGGTAGTTAGAGAAAGTGTTGTATTCCACCAAAAAATTGAATATTGATGTTTCACTAAACAAAAAATACGTGGGGGAGAAAAAGGACAACATGACTCAAAAACAAAATGTACAGATATAACGCTTGATATTTAGTTTAGCATATTCTAAGGGTGTGACGCAAATATTTTTCAGGGAAATTCCTCCACCCCAACCACTTTTTATGTAGGAAATGTTTTTTGTTATTTTCTCATAAGTGGCTCTAACAATTATAATTAAAATACAAGCTTAAAGATATTTACGTACAATAAAATGCATATTTTCAAATTTTTGGGAGAAGCCTGTGAGGCCCTTTTCCTTCTGGTTGAATTATGTATAATTTTGTATAAATTGTAAACCACAGGAAAACTGTAGATCTCATTTCAACATCCAGTTTGTCAAACTTTTTGTGGCATTTCTAAGATATCTAATAAATGAATTACAACTATCTGGGCTTGTAGGCTGTGGTCTAGAAGGCATCGTGGATAGCGACGTTTCGCCAAGTACAGTGCTTGGCATCTTCAGGGTGACTGTACTTGGCGAAACGTCGGTATCCACGATGCCTTCTAGACCACGGCCTACAAGCCCGGATAGTTGTAATTCATTTATTAGTTATGATGCCGGCTGTGAAAGCCTCAGTATGTACATCTAAGATATCTGTTTCTATTGGTTTGAATTTTCTAATAATCCATTACGTTACATTTTTGAAGTGCTAAATCACCAATATTTTGTTTCTCACAATGTCTACAAAGAGTATGGAATTTTAAAGGCAACATATAAAACCCCGTTTTTTTTTTAAGATTTGACTATAGCTTCAGTTTCCTGTAGCCCTCTTGTGCTTACAATGGAATGCATAGTGAAAGCATTTCTGCAAGTGCTTAGCCTGATTAACATAAAGTTGACAGACATTTAAGCTTTTCTGAGAATAATTTGTAGAAGATATAAAAATAGACGATAGTAGAGAAAGTTGTGTTAAAATATCACAAATACTTTTTTTATTGTTATCACAATTTGAGCAAGGAATCTTATAAATTTGTTACTTTTTTGCTGGGTGTTTTGTTTTATCTTAGATTTATAACTCATATATATATATATATTGTTCAGTGCTATTATCAGTTTTGAAGATCAAAATTTACCGAAGGCTCTTGGAGGAAATAAAAATTAGGAAAAGTTGTTTTTGGGTGGCCACAAATTGCAGGTCGTCAAAGAATTTGATTATTTAGGAGTAAGGATGAGCAATAATGGGGGAATGGGAAGCCCATGGTAGGTAGGAAGATGGTAGCTGCCATGACAGGAATAAGGACATGTAAATATAAACTGATAACGTCAACTAAATGGTTGGAAAGAATTTTCTCTAGTTATCTTCTGTTAAGGTGTTATGTACTTTTTTACTTTCTCCCACGTACATAGTAGATAGAGAAGATATTGCATTCCACCCAAAAATTATGTGGTGGAAAGGAAAGCATAGAGCACTACTAAAAACTAATGATTTGGAGGGAAGAATAGTAACTATAAAAATGCTGACAGGAAAAGAATAAAAGAAAACTAAAGATATGGGGGAGCTTTTAGGGAAAGTAAAAGAAAAATGAATTAGAAAAGTAAGAGATGCAAGGAAAGGAGGACAATAAAGGGTATGGGGGGAAGTTGTTAAAGGGTTACTCCGGGAGCTAAGTAAACTGAGTAGCACAAAACAGGCTTAGAGGCCAGTCAATCTGTACAGAGTATAATTAATTCTAGAGGAAATATTGTATAAATCTTGTCAATCAAGTCATGTGAATGTAGTACATCGATTTTTTTTGCCTTCTGTTTTGATTAGAAGAATGTTTATCACTCTGTGAGTCATGCTTCTTTGTGTGTCTTTAAGATTGAAACCATATGGGCAAAGCATTGGATTGCACAATAGACCAAGGGGTTGGAGGTGAGCACTACTGTCCATTCCAAACCAAAGTTCCTCTGATGTAAACAGAAGCATGTGCTTCGGCTTGTCACAAACCCAAGAATATACTCTTACGCCAACGTAAATAGTTTCTTAATACATGTATTATATTATGAAGTATTAGAGCAGGAAAGGTATAGAACTGCACATTGTATTGCTGTTATCATAAGAACTCAACGTTAAAGGTAATGGATATATACTAGCTGTTAAGAGATTACAAAATATTATTTTCATCTGCTTTTGCGCTAATGCCGAGAGCATCTTGCTTGTTAATACCAACCGTAATGCATGACTGCCACTCTCTTACATATACAAGAAATGCAGCAATGAATTCCCAGAGGTGCTATCTGAGTACCGAATAAACACTATGCGTAACACAGGATATATGATAAGCGAACAGTCATTCATAATACGCAGGCACACATATGCTCAGCTCAGGTCAAATCTTGTGATTTAGTCAGTTGGTATTTGAGGTCACATGGCAGAGGAAGGTGCGTGTAGTGCGAACAAACTGTTCAAACTCAGAAGTGGGAAACAGTTAAAAAGTGGCTAAAAACAAACAATACTTCATATATTCAACTCACTATTACAAAAATACCAGACACTTGCATTATTTCATATTATGAAACTAATATGGGATTTTCCAGGCATTTCAGTGAGAAGTGTAACGAAAGCGAGCAGGCAATATAAACAGACATAATACAACATAGAAGAGGATAAAATGTGGGAGCTTGTTTTAAATGCGACAGTCCTGTGGAATTGTGGATAAGCTTGTCATCATTTTGGAGAGTAGTTCTGATTCTGATATGGCAGCTGAGTCATCTTCGGAGGATTTGGATTTGGGTGTTGCACTTTTGCCCGAGGATTGTGATCAATGTAAGTAAAATGTTCATTGCCGCATACTTATAAAATCGATTGTTACCTCAGGTTGCATTTTGAACTATGATTCTCATGCAGGGCGCCTTTTTATAGATTAAATAGTGTTCAACAAGCAGCCATTATGGGCGGGGACTGCGAACTACTTTCGCGCGGATAATACAAAGAGTTTGTTTTCAGTGAAAGGCACTCTGGTTTGGAATGGACCGTAGTGTGTGCTTATATCTTAAGTTGAGACTACCATGCTCTGTAAAATTATAACTGTTATTATAGTTAGAGCTAAGCCTTAGAGTCTGTACCTACTCTCTGTTTTACAGCTTAATAATGGAAGGTTGAAATGAGTTCTATTTATGGATGCTGGGCGCGAGGTTCTTTTACATGACATTTAGGTTATAATACATTATTGGAAAGTATTAAACAATTGCTATTTGAGCTGTTGTATACTGAGTGTTGTAGTTTCCCACCAATTCTTTTCCTGCCATTCCTCCATCGTGTGGCATAAGATGGGCTCGACCATTCCTCTGCATGTATTTCTTTTCATATGTTATCTTTGTGGTATATGTAATTGCGAATACCAACCAGATATAAAAGTCTGAAGGTATCATTGATATGTTAACTTTTGAACATGGCAAGCACATAAACACAGATATACATTGCTTTTATCTTCAAGTTTTTGAAAGAAAAGCAAGTGAAGTTAATTTGAAGATTGAGAAGCTAGTAACTGTGATGTGTCATAATGTAAAATAAGGAGAGTCAGAGGTTGTTACACTACATCACTAAAAGGTGCTTACTTTGAATGTGTTTGGGAGAACAGTTTGCTCTGATCGTCAGCTTGTTTCGAACTGATTTTGCCAGTTACTGTCCGAGGAATGTGTGTGGTTAGTGGTGTTCTCTGGTGCCGGGTTGATGAACCTTCAAAGGCTGCTGGGTGGCGGTAGTTCGAAATTCATTAGGTGGTTCCTGTGTTTGACGATTGTATTTTTTCCCAGATGTCCATTCTCATATGCCAGGAATATACCCTGATATACATAGGAAGAACCAAAAGAAATTTGGAAATAAGACTTAAAGAGCATATGAGATGCATTTACCAAAAGCAGATGGATAAATCAGCAGTAGCACATCATTTGTGGTCTTTAAACCATGAAATCACTCCAAACATAAAACTCTTAAAACCAACCAAGAACAGCTACCCAGCAGCCTTTGGAGGTTCATCAACCTGGCACCAGAGAACACCACTAACCACACACATCTCCTGGACAGTAACTGTCAATATCAGTTGGAAACAAGCTGATGATGGGAGCAAACTGTTCTCCTGAAACGCGTTCAAAGTAAGTACCTTTTAGTGATATAGTTTATAAAACCTCAACTCTCATTATTTTTTTTTAAAAAAAAGCAAGTAAAGTGTTAGTGAAGTTGGAGGAATTTGAGTAAATTCTGGAGGGAAGAAGGATTGCATGGTAAACGTCCATTTAATGATTCATTTTATGGGTATAGAGGAAAATAAATGATTGCAAAATGCTTAACAAAATAGCTTTGTTCACTCATTATTTCTTGTACAAGCAGTATTAAAATGTTAATATCTTGTGAACTCTATACACACAGATCTTCATTACACATTCTGCTCGGCTTAAAACATTTAAAACATTACATACAAAAAGAAATAATAAAAAAAATAATATCAGTCTCATTATATACATATATACATTTGCACAGAATTAAAATACGTTAATGCATTCATGGTTACAATGTTTACAGTTATCATAAACCACAAGATTTAAGCATGTTCAGCTCATTGCTCATGATAAAGCTTTCTTTCAGTCATATAATCAGTTTTATGTTGCTTGTTTAAAGCAAATTCTGTAAAACTAGATGCTTTTTGAAAAATGTGTTTCCCAAATCATTTGTTACAACAGCTGAACAGAACTCTCAATATAAGCTACCAGGTTTATCTTAAATGATATGACTGGTGCCCACCTTGTCCAATGTTGCAGATATTGGGTTTAATGGCCTTGATCTTGCAGATGGTAATCACAACTGCAGTTTAGTCTAACATTGTTTGATATGGTACGTGAAACACTCTGTTGATTGTGTTTACTGAATTAAGTTTTCCTCATACAGAATCACATGTAAACTGTTAGCTTGAATTTGTACACCATTCCCAGCAAATCCACAATGTGAAAGATTTTAACATACTGGGAAAGAACATATATAAAAAGTTTAGAGCATCAAATTATAAACTTTTAAATTTCAGCAGATGATAGTTTGATCTCTCAATTCACCCATCCCACACCAGATGACATTACAGATACCGAGGAAAGACAAAGATTAGGAAATAATCAGTTAGTTGGCCAGCAGCTGAGAATGGGACAATATGTCATTGAAACCTATCCTACCAGTAATTTGGTAAATGGAGCATATGAGTGCTTATTTATTATTTGCTTTACTGTGTGCAAGTTCCAATGATTTTAAATTTAAGCTGATAATATTATTAATAAATAATATAACCAAACTTAAAACATAAAACACATGAAGCTTATGTGATGCATATATTGTTTGTGTTTTGGCTAGACAATGGAACTGATATTGACTGATTGCAGATGAACTTTTCTTGGAATTGAAAACAAATTCCATTTCAGGGTAACCATTCTACAGCATTAAATGAAGTGAATAGAGTTGCAACCTGATGTATCTGAGAGTTAAACTGCAAAGGAGAGATAAAGCTGGTTCATAATAACCCGAGAATGGAAACAAGAAGAGAAGCTAAGCAGCATGTAGAATTTTGGTTCACAGTACTTTGGTAAAGAGAACAAGAATGCACTTGGATGACCATATCGACAGAGAATAGAATGCAAATTGATGACCACACTGACCACAAAATGGAAACTTGATTTTGTGCATTGGAATATCATTTGTTTTAAAAAATCAATGCATTCCACCCAAAAAGCCAAATCAAATTTTCACCGGAAATACATGTTTTGAGGTCCCACTGAATAAAAAAACAGCACTTTTAGAAAAATGTCCGTGTGAACAGCGTAACTCGAAAACGAAATGTCAGATAATTACCCAACTTGGTATTTAAGTTCAATACTTTGCAAAGATGTGACATGAAGATGTTCAAAAAAATCCCCCTCCCAAACTATCCTTTACATGGAATACTTTCACAATTTTTTTGATTTTCTGAAAAATGGCTCTAATGATTTTGATTAAAATACCATCGATTAAAAATATTTACATGACAAAATGTACCTATATCTTGAATTTTCTGGAAATAGCTTGTACAGTCCTCTTTATTTGTAAGGAAATTTATATAATCTTGCATAACTGGTAAATGTTAAGCGATAGATGAACGTACAACATAAAAAATAGGGATCTCTTTAAAACTCACAGTTTATTCCAAAGAACTTTTTTGTGGCATCAGCTGTTTCTGAGATATCCATTATTTATGGTTAGAATTGTTCAATACTTAGTCATTCTTTTCAAGTCCTGTTAATTTTCAGCTGTTTCTTGCGATGTCATAAAAGATTATGCAATTTTAAGGCCAGCATGTAGCATCCAGTTCTAAAACAATTGACTCTCTGTTCCCTTTGTATCTCTAATGAAATGCTTCTGGAAAGGTTTACCCTGATTAAAATTAAGTGCATAGGAAAATAAACTTTCTGAAGAATAATTTGTATAGCTACTAATAAGCGATAGAGGGTAGAGAAAGTAATGTCAATGCAACACATTAGATTCTTTCCTCCTGTCTCCAATTCAGCCAACATACTTCAGATGACACTTTCACTAGAAGAACCACACTCGATGAATCTGAGAGTGTCAAGATCTGTGGCCATGACACACAGTTTCACTTTCCTGCTTGTGACTAGAGTGAGCTCTAGCAGCTGTATCGTGTGACAGCTGCTTTGAATAGTTTCTGCAGTGCGGAGTCTACTGTGCCCAGAATGAGAACAAGAAAGTTAAAGCTTGGCCAAGTCTTCTTTTCCATTCTCAGAACCCAGGAAAGCTTCCTGTTGATTGTGAATACTCACATCATAATACATGTATTTTAACTTTGTTGTTCTTATTCTGGTTTCCCTTCTCAGTTATTGTGAACCAGCCTTTAAACTGCATCAGAAATCTACCACAACCTTGGGAAACAGTCATTAAACTACAAAGGAATTTTGGTTTATACCCATATAAGTATATTGAAAAAAAATAAAATACATTGCAACCAAGTAATTCTGTCTTTATTTCTGAGTTTTCCCTTATAGATAATGTCTGAAAATGTTCTTTAAAGGCGTATCATGATAGGGAATGTTTTCAGATATGCGTGTACTCAAACACTGTTAGAGGTTTTGATAGTATTCCTTAAAATGTTGGCTCATAAATAAGTGGATATAAAGTTGATGTATTGACTAATTTAGAAGCTAGTAACAGTGATGTGTCATAATTTAAAATAAAGAGAGTTGAGGGTTGTTACACTACATCACTAACATATTCTTACTTGAACGCGTTTCGGGAGACGGCTTGTTCCCATCGTCAGCATGTTCTCAACTGATTTCCCAGCAGCCTTTGGAGGTTCATCAGCCCAGCACCAGAGAACACCACTAGCTACACACATCCCCCCAGACAATGACCCGAAAAATCAGTTGAGAACATGCTGACGATGGGAACAAGCCGTCTCCCGAAACGTGTTCAAGTAAGAATATTTTAGTGATGTAGTGTAACAACCCTCAACTCTCTTTATTTTAAAAAAAGTTAATGTACTTCTTTTTTTTTTTTAACTTGGAAGTCCAAAAGCCTACTTAAAGGTATTTAATCTCAGAAAGAGAAATTTCATGGACTAAATACCATCCTCAGTAAGACCATTAGGACTCGTGCAACAACCTACAAACCACCATATTTACAGGGTCAAGATTTTATGTATGAGCTTAATTCAAGCAGCCAACAAACTCATTGCTTCACTGACCTATGACATTGCTAATCAATTGCATGACACTTAAAAACTAATAAGCACTAATTTTTATAAGTTCATTTGTTTTATTCTCATCATATCTACTTCGCACTAATTATGCAGCAGGAAAACATGCATTTGCCTGTATTGCAATTTGCATGCTGTAACATCAAATATTCAGCTTCATTAATGCAATTAACTTCAGTTATACAACTCGTTCTATTTGAAGTAAAAATTATAAAACTGGTTAAGAAAGTGAAAAAGTCACTAGCATTATGATCATGATTATATAACAAAATTATGAAGTAAAAATAAAACTTTCTCCTATTGCTGTACCAAATACATTTCATAAAAGCTGATAGTTACCTTCGGTAATTTAAACTTTATTTTAAACTCATATTTATGCTCATAATTATTTTGGGATTTTCAGTTTCAAAATGATTATCAAGATAACAAACATTTTGTTAAAGTGTATTAAATGCATCATTTGTATTGCTGAATATAAGTCTCTTTAAAATTAATGAGTTTTAGGTAAACTGCTGCTCTCATTAAGTTAAATTTTTTTAAAATTGTAAACATAAACACTGGACTGCTGAAACAGTAACATGTTTTAAACTTTCTACACTATTTAGTTAAACATTGTTTAAATCAAAACATCAGATAGTAAGACAAAGTATAGAGAATCTTCCATTAGACTTTATGTTCATTTCCAGCAAACTTGGCCAAACATCTGTTTACAAAGTTAGGCTTTTAAAGAATTAATGGCTTAATGTACAGTAAACATTTATTGAAGAAAAGATTCTACTCTCTGACAGTGTCAAATATTGAGTGTTGTGGAGTGTAAACACTGCAAAAGCAATACTTAAGAGAAGAAAGTAACCTGACAAAAGCTAACAGAAGCTTAGAAGAACAATTTTCCTCATAACCCATCAGTTTGGAGCACTATTTTGTAAGCAATTTGTAGTGTCCATTGATGCCAGTTATGGAAAACTTAAGACAGAATTTATGCATTTTGGTAAGTTTAGCATTGTGAATGATACATTCTTCTTGTACTTGCAATCTTCCATGTATTAAATATTTCATTTCCTTTCTTTCATGCAGACATTCTTGTGCTCTGTGCAATGTAGCCACCTTCTGTGTTTGTAAAATTCACAGTTACTCTTCTAAAAATACCTTCAAGGATGGAAAATGATTCAGATTTGAGGTTAAACAGGATTCTTGATAGTGTTTAAATATTTGCTCTTAAACATTGACATTAAAAACTTTTTAATGCTGGATGTCATCTTCAGAATGTAGGTGTCATACTTAGACATCAATTAACTTTAGCCATTGTCCAAATATTGTCTTTGGAACTGGTAAGTGTTTGAAGTAAATCTATCAAAACATTTCAAATCTGATTGAAGTCTGTATGAAATGAAGGGCCTTCAAAAATTAAGAATAGTTTATATGGCAAGCCTAAGTAAAATGTGTGCTTTTTGGCATTACTTTCTAAAATATGTTTAACATTAAAAGGTCACAAATTAATGCAACGAGTATTCAAATCTTGTTTTGGAGTTATGTGCGTCTATTTTGTAATGAATTAGACCGCTCGTACCCTGACTGTCTTCTGTTTGACATTAAGTTTAAAAGGTAGTTGCGTATTTGGTCATTGGCAGCTATGTCTACTGGCATCTCTTGATTTACGTTTTTGAGGTAAATGTTTGCTCCACTTTTAATAAGATATTTGGTTAACCAGATGTGACCACAATGAGTTACACAGTGGAGAGGAGTGTTTCCTAACTTATCTCTACAGTTAATGTTGGCACCTCTGCTGAGAAGTTCACCAACCACTTCGGAGTGACCCCGAAAGGCTGCATAATGAAGAGGTGTAATGCCATACCTATCTCGCACATTAATCATTTCAGTGCTGTTGTCACCCAACAGATACAATAAAACAAAACATTCTCCTCTCTCTGCAGCTCTGTGAAGAGGATAGAGTCCAAGCGAATTGCTCCGGACATAAGCACCAGCTTCACTAAGGCAAGGCAAAAGGTTCCAGCGTCCATCCCAAACAGCAATGTACAAAGCAAGATCTAAATCTGGATTTGGTATTCCTGTCCAGTGTGCGCTATATGTTGCTAGTTGTTCTATTATGGGTTTAGGTTGTCCCTTTACTACTGCTAAACAAAGTGGTGTTCTGCCCTCTGCATCTAAAATTTCAGGATTTGCACCATTTTCAATTAACAATGAAATGATCTCAGCACACTGAATTGTTTCAACTGCTTCAACAGCTGTATGTAATGGGGTATATTTAGCCTTGTTTTGTTGATTAATCTCCTTCTTATCAAAATTCTTGATGAGGAATTCTGCCGTGGCTGCATTAGAGCCACATGCAGAATGTAGTGGAGAATTTCCTTCAAAATCCATAGGTAAGAATTTGCTTTTACAGAACCTCATCAGGCATTGCAGCATATTTATTTTATTAAACTTTGCAGCAATGTGCAGGGCTGTCTTTCCTTGTTTGTTTTTGCTCTGTTTAATATTGAAGTGTCTGTTCTCGAGTAGCCAACATGTTATCTGCTCATTTTCCTGCTCGACTGCAACATGTAAGAGGGTGTCTAAATTCTGTTTCTTTACATTCAGTTTTGAGCCATAGTTATTATTTAAAAGCTTAACAATATTCCAATTTTTGTTAACTGCAGCAGCCATCATAGGTGTTTCACCCTCCTTGTTCAAATTTTTTAATTCACTTGATAACTGGAAATGGGACAGAAGGTAGTTCATTAAATCACACTGACCTCTCTTGGCAGCACAGTGAAGCAATGAGTTTTCGTTTCTATCCTTTACAAGAGGGTCAGCATTCTGGTACAGGAGATGTTTGATGATACCCATATCACCCCTGACCACAGCCTTCATTAAAGATGTTACACCGTCAATATTCACAGCATCAATATCTGGACATCTGCTAGCTAAGTATTGTACCATGCATAACTCACCTAACTCTACTGCTCGATGCAAAGGTGTTTCACCATTTATATTTTTGACATTGAAGTCGGCTCCTTTACTAGCAAGATATTTAAGTGCCTCTATATCATTTTTGTCAATTGCAGTGTATATTGGTGTTTCTTGACTGGAATCTCTGAAGTTCACATTTGCTCCAGCTTCTACTAGTGATTTCAACATACGATGGTTTGGCTTGAACAATGCCAGTTGCAATGGAGACTTACCATCCCAGTTTTGGCAGTCTATGTCATCAACTTTATTCGCTAGGTAGTTCACAATTTCTACATTGCCCTTAGCAATGGCATCATGCAGTGCAAAGTTGTTCTCCGAGTTGTTGTTGCAGTTTTCATACAAATATTTTACCACCGCAAACCTAAAAACAGAAAACAAAGTAAATATTATTTCAATTGTATCTGCTTTTGAGGACAAAATTATATAAGGGTCATCAGTGTGTAAATTTCCTTGCAGTGGAAAAATATTAATTCTTTTACTTTCTCTACCATGGACCTCATAGGTAGAAGGTATTTCATTCTACCCATAAATTCAATACTGAGATTTCAGCGGAAATACGTGTTTTGAGTGAGGCAGTATTTTAATACCTGAATAATTTCAATTGTAATTTAAAATAGGTAATTTCAATAACAGCCCGCCTTGAAACAATATGTATATAATAATTATTTAAATTGAATGTAACAGTCATTGCAAATGCTTATTTTTATTGTAAACATATTTTATTAATGTTATGTGAATACATTACATACTCTAATAATGCAAGAACTGTGAGAATAATAAGTTTTTAGGTGGCTAACAATGAGTAATAATACAGTAATTGTGGCAATAATGTGTTTGGAGTTTGAAATGTACTGGTCACGATTAGAGCGATGATGACGCAGTTTCTCTAACAGTTTTAGAATTAGCCAATCAGAGACTTGCAATAACAAAGCTTAAGGATTTTGACCGTTGACGTTACTCAGTTGCTGGCGAGACTTGGTAGAGTATAGATACGAAAATGTGTTCTCTACGGGTGATTAGTAAAAACGGATATACACGCTAAGTGAATGTGTAAAAGTTTCTCACAGTTCTTTAAAGTGTAGTGGTGTATAAATATGTGCAAGAATTTAAATAAAAGAAGTTAATTTAAAAGTTTAATTCTGTGATGTCTACAATAATTGTCATCCGCGCCCTACCCAAGATACATGACTCTAAAGTAAGACTGATGCAGCCGAGGCAAATTAAAACAGTAATATTATGTAAGCATCAAATAGAAACCGACACCCAAAGCAACTATTATTACATAAAACAATTCTTCAAGTTTACGTAAACATATATTACGTAACAACACACTTCAAGTTAGTTTCCAAGCATGTGGCTAACAACAACAATACTTCAACAGTAGAAGAAAACAATTACTACAAGTTGGCTCCCAATTGCAGGCAGATAAAATAGTAATTTACGTATTTTTATTATGTGAACCAAATAACAGTTGAAGAATATACCTTCTTCATGAGGCCCCCTGAAAAAAAAAAAACAAAAACACCATTCTTAGAAAAAGGTCCATGTGTGCGACTGTGAACAGCATAACTCAAAAATAAAAAGTCGAATCAACACACACCAAACTTGGTATTTAAGTTCAGTACCTTCCAAAGATGCAACACAAAGATTTTCATGAAAATCCCCCTACCCAAATTACCCTTTACATGGAACATTTTTCATAAATGTTTATCTTCTAAAAATGCCTCTAATGATTTTAATTAAAATATCATATATTAAAGATATTTACATGACAAAATCTGTTGAAATTTCTGTATAATCTTGTTTAACTGGTAAACGTTATGCAACATACGAAAGCGCAGTAAACAAGAAACGTAGATCTCTTTAAAACACACAGTGTATTTTGAATAACTTTTTTCAGCCATTTCTGAGATATCTGTTATTAATGGTTCAAATTATTCAATACTTAGCCATTCTTTTAAAGTCCTGTCAACATTGAGTTGTTTCTCGCGATTCCATTGCAACAGTATGGAATTTTAAGGCCAGCATATAGCGTGCAGTTCTTAAACATTTGACTATCGCTGTTCCTTTTCTATCTCTAACAAAATGTGTAATATACCTATTTCTACAAAAGTTAATTTGCATTAAAATGAAGTAGATATAAAAATGACCTTTAGTATGACTAGATTGTATACGCACAATAAACAGTAGAAGGTAGAGAAAGTCATGTGAATATATCACATAAGATTTTTTTTTTTATTTAAATACATTTAGCAATGTTTTACAACTTATAAGCTACTTTTCTATACTATTGCCACCTATTTCAAAGCATTTTCAGTATTGTGGTACCAGCTCTTACTTTCTCTACTGCATACCTTATAGGTAGAGGAAGTATTGCATTCCACTAAAAATTTGATACCGAGGATTCATAGCAAATACATGTTTTGTGGTCACCTGAACCTCCCCCAAAAAAAGCATTTACAGAAACAAAAGTTTTGTACTTGTACCTATGTGTAACATACCTAAGTCAAAAAAGAAAATTCAGTTGAATAAAGTTTAATATCTTCCAAAGATGCCATACAAAGATTTTAAAAAAAATCTGATGTGTTACACTTGCATGACTTTCTCTACTCTTGTACAAACTATTTTTACAAACGCTTATTCTCCATCTATTTCATGTTAATCAAGATAAACATTTGCAGAATCTATCTAATTGCTAATTTTCTTGTTGATGTAAGAGGAAAATATATTTACAAGGGCAATATAGAAAAACAGTAGCCTTTAAGCACATACATATCTCTTAATAGCTGGTTGCTAGGTGCAACACCATTCCCTTTGCCACAGATTAATACTCTTTGCATATCCAAGACAAAAAGATGAATAACGAATTCCCATTTTAGAAAATAAGTATTGAAAAATTTAAGGGAATAACAAGCAATATCTTGAAAATGGTTCACTCAACAAACAAAAAATGTATATGACATAAATTGTGTATTTTAACGCGATATACATTTTTTGTGTAGTAAAATTTTGTCTATCTCTTATGGTTTACCAGTTATGCAAAAGTCGTTCACAATGAAGAACACTTTTGGAGACATTCCCAGAAAATTCAAGATATACATTTTATTTGTCATGAAAATATCTTAAACCTATGATATTTTAATCAAAATCGTTAGAGCCATTTTTGAGAAAATTAAACTTTTCGAAAAATCTTCCATGTAAAGGGTAATCTGGGGTGGGGGGATTTTCTTGAAAATCTTCATGTCGCATTTCTGGAAGATACTGAACATAAATACCAAGTTTGGTGTTTATCCGACTGTTCGTTTCTGAGTTATGCTGTTCACAGACAGACACACACACGGACATGTTTCCAAAAATGCTTTTTTTGGATTCAGGGTGTCTCAAAACATGTATTTCCGGTGAAATCTCGGTATCGAATTTTTGGGTGGAATACAATACTTCCCCTACTTACTGTACGTAGTAGAGAAAGTAAAAATCCCACCATCCTAAACTATTCTTTACTTGTAAATTAGGTTAATATATTCTTTTTCTCTCTCAAAATGGCGCACTAATGATTTTCATTAAAAAACAATATATTTAATGTATTTGCATGACAAAATTTACATCTTGAATTTTCTGGGAATAGCCTATAAAGTCCTCTTCATTCACAAGTGATTTTGGGTTGTTTTATATAGTGGGTAAACCAAAGATAAATATGTACTATGCAAAAAACAGGTAGATCTCTTTAAAAGAAACAAATATTTCAACTGTAAACCACAGACAAAAACGTACTACACAAAAAATATAGATCTCTCACAAAAGAAACAATTTATTTCAACTAATTTATTTCGTGGCATCAGCCTTTCAGAGATATCCACTGTTATTGATTTGAAATTTTCAATACTTTGTCATTTTTTCAAAGTGCTGTTGTATTTAGTTGTTTCTCGCAATGTATGAGTATGGAATTTAAAGGCCAACATATAGCGATGAGCTTTTAAGCATGTGACTACTCTATGATCCTTGTACCTACAACAAAATGTGTAATGAAGCTATTTCTGCAAAGGTTTATCTCTAAAAGTATGTAATAGAAAAATAAACTCTAATAAGAAAGCTATATAAAAATAAACAATAGAGGGTATAGAAAGTCATGTGAATGTACTATCAGATTTTTTCACATTTTAATTTACAAAGCCATGAATTCAATGCACATATTAGCATTGTACACTAGTGGATTAGTATTGCAACCGTGACCACCTCTTTAAAAAAAACACCCTGTAAAATGATATAAAAAGTTATTTTTCACATGCTGGTATACAATTGTTTTGTATTTCAAGAGCTCTAACACCACACAAATGAACGTACTTGAATTTTGTGTATCAATAGCACATAATTTAATTTTAGACAACCAAATTCAGAGGCCAGTGCATACAAGGGGTGGAGGATCCAAGTTGCACAGTATATTTCTAAAGTGTATATGCCACAAAAGGAGAATATACAATTTTAGTGATTTCAGAGACATGACCTTATGTCATTTTTCACGTTTTGAGATGTGTCATTCAAAATTTAACTTTTAAAGACAAGCTTTGAAAATGTCAAGAGAATTTATCTGAATTCATTTCTAAACAAAGTGTTAATGAAATGAAGACATGAAAAGCGTAGACATGAGACAAGCTGTCCATCCACATCCATTATCCTGGAATGATAATGCTTTTCCTTACATTAATTTTATTATTATTATTATTATTATTATTATTATTATTATTATTATTATTATTATTGATAAATATTAATAAAAGTAGATCAAGTGAGATGACTCAGGTAGTAGCATTCATCTCACATTCAGCAAACTTTGGGTTTAAAGCCTGGTACTAGTCATCCAACTGGGATTTTACTTTTATTTTGTGTGGTCTCCTTTGGCTACCACACAATATCAATTGGATATTTCAATGCAGTGACCCAAATAGTAGGAGTAGGGCACATAGATGGAGGGGCCACCAGAAACTGGAACACAGCAGTGCAAATAGGCCGCAGTGGATCTTTTTGCTTCTAACTTGATGCCTGGAAGGGAGGGATGAGGAGGAGACCTGAAGGGTGATCATCTGGACTATGATGTACACAAGCAGGGACAGGGTCCCTAACAATTTCAGATGGCACACATCCCGATGCTGGCTATCCATGCCTTAACCCCGTTTCTCCAGGGGGTCCTGTTCACCCTAGACACATGCCCAGGAACAGGGCCTCAGACCAACCAAATGCCAAGAGAAACCTTCCCAAAGCACAATACACAAAAAGTGTACAAATTCCTTTTTCAGCTTGATTACCTGCAGCCATAGCAGCCCCTAATTATATATATTAAGTTGCTCATTCAAGAGATCCTTGATTTCATTCATGAAATAAATCATCCTGCTGCAACATACTGAACATTATTGCTTGGCCCTTCAACCTTGAAACAATTTGAAAGGTAATGATGGACAGGAAATTCATGGTAGAAGAGGAACCACAATTTGGCTACTGTTCCTGGGAAACCATGAAAAACCCATCATCAGAATGACTGGTCCAATGGTAACCGGACCCAGGACCTCCCAAATGTGAGCCTCGCAGGTTATTGCAGAGCCATCTTGCTTGGTCATCCAAAGAGTAAAAGCAATGCAAATGAAATTGATGGCCAGGAATTCAACTATATAACTAAGACCATTTGACAATACACAGACTATTTGCACATCCTCAGAACAGACTGCAGTTTTATGACACCAAAAGTCCACATTCCAATAAAATGCAGGATCAAGAAGATGACTATTCAACTGAAGCCATTTATCAGTAAGTTATCAAGTGATTGGTACAGGAAGGACAACTAAAGCCAATTGTTTGACACACTTTGAGACATACCACATTAGCGGCAGAATTACTATCATGATATGAACTCAGATTTAAAGCTATGTTAAATCCACAAGAAAGGAACAGAAGAGAACACACAAAGAAGATAAATCAGATATATAAAAATTATAAATAATGGGTTATTAATAAGTGAAAATATCATATTATAATCTACAACTTACAAAATAAAATACAATAAATTTCAAGCAAAGACCATATAATTTCTTATACTTTTTTTGGGGGGGGGGAAATTCAAATAAAGGGTTTGAGAGAGGAACAGGTGATTTTAAATTATGTATTCTATATAAAAAAACATTTTTTTCATAAGTATAATAAGTAGTGCTAGTAACAGTGATGTGTCATACTTTAAAATAAAGAGAGTTGGAGGTTGTTACACTACATCACTAAAAGGTTCTTTTAGTGTTTTAGTGTAACAACCTCCAACTCTCTTTATTTTAAATCTTTTAAGTGATGACCATTCACTTGCAGACACTCTTCAAACCTTGGCCGCAAGTTGTGCATACTCGTACAGCATCGCAACATGTCCAGTGGAACATTGGGATTCCGTGACGAATATTGGTCTTTAGTGCTTCAATATTTTGCAGGTGATCTTTAAAGTCAACATGCATCAAGTATGCCCATAAGAAGAAGTTGCACCTGTTATACCCCCGCCGCTGTAACGTTGCACTTGACAGCTAGCATTTAAGTTGGTACACTCGCAAAAAACAGATGAAAAGCTTCAACCGTTTGACTTCCTAAGCCAATCACAAGGCAGCATTCCGGATGGCCGATGACAAAGTGGAACCGGAACTAGAATTGGCTCTGTTGCCGGATGTAACTATTCCCAACAACGTGCTTCAGTTTGTGAATCTCTAGCACGAGCGTCGAGTTGTTCTTTGCAAGCTACATATTATTCATTGTTATTTATATTTGTGGTTATTGTTTGATAGTTTTGTTATTGTTTGTTTATACACATATATATATATATTTTATATATATTTCATTCATATTATTTATTTAAACAAAAGTTAAGTGCGACAATGTCTGAAAAACGACACCAATCGCCGAGTGATGATTCACGAAGTGAAAATCCTTTGCGCTGAGGTGTGCCACTTAACAGTCAGGCATTGGAATCTTTTAAGGAGAACCCGGGAATTCTTTGAACAGGAAAAGGAGTACGTAAAGCTTCATGGCAATCCCTCTATTCCTACTAATAAAGCCGTACAACGAACTGCAGCAGCTCTTGGGCTAAGCACGAGAACTGTTATACACAAGGGAGTGAAACTCCAAGGGAAAGAGAGCAGAATTCCTGAACCATCTGGAATGCAACAGGTATTTCTATCAACTCCAGGGAAGAAAAGAAAGCAGCCTCGTCTAGTCACATATCTTGATGTTTTCCAATTAGATGCCATACGTACACACATTTATGTCTATTATCATAGAAAGGAGTATCCGACCATACCAAAGCTGCTTATATCGCTTATTTTCAATTTAACAATAATAATACAAAATAGTTATTATTCATTGACATTCGCTACTTGCGTACACTTTTTGTATGCGGCTTAGATACGATAGAAAGGAGAACAATCAGCTGTTGTTGTTTACTAGCCACTCTGGCAACGTCGCAACTGCAATGTAGCCAACCTTACGCGAAGCCACACGAACTGTCAAGTGCAAAGATACAGCGGCAGGGGTATAGGTATGGGGATCTTGCTGGCCAGGTGATGATTTGATTTGGAAAAAGTCTCCTTACGGTATTCATGGAGGCCCCCACAGTGTGACTAGTGGCTCTATCTTGTTGATACCAGAAAACCATGTAATTGTATCAGTTTCAATCACTTTCATGTACCTGGCTGATGTCACAGTTGTTGCTTTTCCCTCGTCATCCTTAAAAAAAGAAAGGGCCAATTATTTCAGAAGACAATACAGCACACCAAATGGTTACTTTCTCACTGTGCAATGGTTTCTTGTGTAATTGAAGAGCATTATTTCAAGACCAATAACTAAAATTCTGTTTGTTTACAAAGTCAGACATAAAAATGTGATTCATTGACATCCATAATTTGTCAATAAATTATCTTCATATGATTTAACATCTCTTCGCAAAATGTTATTCCTGAGAGAAAATCACAAGGCTTTAGTTTGTACACTATCTGAGACTTGTAGGGATGAAAATGAAGATTTAAGTGCAATATTCTTCTTACAGTCCTCTCCGATAATTTCACTGCAGCAGAATGCTTCACCACCGAGCGCATTAGACTTCTGTTCACAGTAACTCTTAGCGCATCAATATTTTCTGGTATACGCTTAGTCCTTCTGCTACCTGGAGGCTTCAACTTCAGTGTCAAGCCAGTTTCCTCAAAGTTCTTAACCAATATTTTTATGGAATGAGCAGATGGGACAGGATCATGGAGTCCTAAATTCAAATGACAATGAAATTAGCATCTAGTGGCCCCATAACTATCATCGTTTTTATAAAAACCTTTCACTGTAAAAGCACGTTGACCTGTCTGCTGATCCATGTTTATTAAATGGCATTGTCATTTTAATCGAATATGCATGCATTTTTTCATTTTGTTCATTGAGCTATAAGAGGAAACACACAATGTAAAATCACCCGTTCCTCTGCCGGACTCTATATAACCAAATGTGGTGCAACGGCAACATGATGCATCAAAGCACATGTAACACAGTCACGTAAACTATTTGTTCTGTGACTTAGCTTTCATGTAGGCTTGCCATAATCTGATAAACCAAAACCAGGACATTTTTACAGTTTAATCACTTTAATCAAACAAAATTTTGAAGAATAAGAAGCCCTAATATAGGAGAAATGAGCATTTAATTGATAATCCAGAGTTTGAAATTACAATTTTGATTAAAATATCATATGTTTAAGATATTTTCATGACAAATGAAATGTATATCTCGTATTTTGGGGATGTCTCCAAAAGTATTCTTCATTGTGAATGACTTTTGCATAACTGGTAAACCATAAGAGATAGACAAAATGTCAATACACAAAAAATGTAGATTGCATTAAAATATACAATTTATGTCATATACATTTTTTTTGTTGAGTGAACCATTTTCGCGATATTGCTTGTTATTCCCTTAAATTTTCCAATACTTATACTTTTTCTCAAATTCCTTATTCATTTTTTTTATGTCCTGGACATGCAGAGAGAATGGAATGCGCCACAAGCACTTAAAAGATTTGACTATCGCTTAAAACCTACCATATTCCCCTTGCATCTACAAGAAAATTAGCAATAAGATTGGCATCTCGATATCTCGATTAACATGAAGCATATGGAGAATAGCGTTTGTAAAAATAGTTTGTACAAGAGAAGAGGAAGTCATGTGAGTGTAACACATCAGATTTTTTTATTGGTATTATGTTGATTGAGCATGTATACTAGATCACAATATGAATGCGTGCAATGGGAAGAGGAACGAAACAGTTACGGAACAAGTGGATGGCGCATCAGAAGAACAGTTAGGTAAAGAAAATGTCTGCAGTTCCGAGTTGCACTTACTAGTGAGGCTGAGAGCTGCAAATGTAGTGCTGTTTTCATTGTGCGACTGTACATTCCTCTATTGCTTTGGCCGTCACTCCCATCATCCTAGCCTTGTTAATACATTGTCAACAAAAACAGTGGTGCCTCCTCCAAGTGCAGTCATATTGTGGCCGAATAGTACCTTAAAGGAGCGACAAAAAGAAAACAGAAAGCAAACTAAAGAAATGAATGCCTAGTAACAACAGAAACTGCAGAAAATGTGCAAATTGTGGCATTTGTGAAATAGATGATTCTGCTAATTTTGTGGATGAGCCCATTAAATGTGAACATAGCACTTGTTTTCCCATGGGTTCTAATAATAATAAGATGAATTGATAAATTAGAAAAGTAACCTAATTTTCCCTCGACTTCCACATCTCAAACGAATGTTGAAAATGATATAAATTTATCTCACAAGAACGAAATCATTTTAATAAATAAATCACAAATAATTTAAAGAAGCGTGTAGTAAGAAATAGTGAAAGGCTAAATGATGTGTCACTGACCTTAGCAATGTGCAATATGTATGATCTTTCGAGGACATCATAGGACACTGGTAATTTTCTTGCTGTTATTGAAGTTCTTAGCAAACATGATCCCATTTTATCTCGATTCATGAATGAGAAGGCAAAAAGCAAAAACACCTTAAGTCCCCAAATTAAAAATTAACGCATTCAGATGCTGTTTTCACAAATAAAAAAAGAGGTAATTGTAGAAATACCTGATGATGGTTCTATTCCCTAATATTGGATACTACCCAAGGCATAATTAAGCATGATCAGTTAAGTTTAATTTTGCGATTCATCTTAGTAAAGAAGAATGTAAATAACACATCTATACAAGAAAGTTTACTAGAATTTTTTAGAGCTACTGCAGTTTTAGAATTCCTTGAAAACAATGGAATTTCCATACAACAATGCAGAAATCAAAATTATGATGGAGTGAAAGTGATGAGTGGAGTATACTCAGGAGTGCAATAGCGGATCAAAAGACTGGAGCCGACTGCCAATTATGTACATTGTGCTGCCCACAACTTGAATGTAGTCTAAAATATGCAGCTAAGATATCAGTAA
The DNA here is from genome assembly GCA_030765065.1 of Deroplatys truncata. Lineage (NCBI taxonomy): Eukaryota > Metazoa > Arthropoda > Insecta > Mantodea > Mantidae > Deroplatys > Deroplatys truncata. The sequence continues at coordinate 57,079,573 of CM060977.1, forward strand.
ACATTTCTTTTACAACGTTTGAAAGAATATACAGGTTATTCAGTTCCAGTATTAAAACATGATAACTATTAGAAGAAATGACAATTGGAAAGAAAACCCGAGCTCTCAAAATACATGTCCAACAAGTTGGTCTTCAGCCTATACGCTTTGTTATCCATCCATTTCTGTTATCAAGATATTGTGAGGGCTTTAAGTAATATAATAGTGGCCTCTAAAACTTCAAAGAGCGTAACAAAGCAACTTCTTTAAGAAAACAAATGGAAACTTATAAGTCTGTGGTTCAGATGGTAGTATGAAGCATAGTGTTAAAAATAACCAATATCGTGTCATAAAATATGCAGTCGCATAATGAAGATATACAGCATTACAAAATTACTGGGTGAAGCATTTACTTCACTTTAGAAATGACAAATACATGGAGAATTGAATGTCGTTTTGCAAGAAAGAGCACAATTGAAACAGATTTTTTAATTAATTATTTAAGGATAAAAGACCGAGTGATCCTGGACAGTATTACAAATTTAATGTATTCTATGGTTATTTGAGTATTGTGTTAGGTCAATTATGACTCAGATTTAAAAGCATTATGGACATCACTGAAAAGTTCAAGTGTTTTCAGCCCAATATACTTGTGGATAGTAGCGACAGTGAACCTCACTTAATTGCAGAAAAACTTGTAGCAAGCTATTCGAATGCTATTTTGCCATAATTTTCTCACCAACTTCTTGTGGTCCATAATGTATTTCACAGCAACATCAAAGGCATTAAAAGTGGATAAGTGAAACAGTTAACAGGTATAAACCTTATAAAAAATAATTATTTCTATTGACCCTGATGTCTCAGTAGCTTGAAATTATTCATAACTCTGCCTCTAACAGTGGCTTCCGCAGTAAGGACTTTCTCAAAATTAAAATTAATTAAATCATCATGTGCATAGTTTGATGATGCAGGAGAGTAGGCTTCGGACACGGTTGCTGTTTCGTTGCACTTTGACTGGAAAACAGTTACGTATGCACAGACACCTCTCTCCCCACAAGCACTGCCAATCATTCTCTCTAAGCAAGCGATCAGTATATATACAGCCTGTTCTGAAGTTAAGAAGTCCGGCCGTTGATAGCTGACAAAACATGCAAAAACCATCCAGTAAAATGAGTATCTTACTTGTAAATGAATATGGACGTGAGTATTTATATGTAAGAGGGGAAAATATGTTTTGTAACTAGAAATGAAGTGGTGAGGATATATTACCCACATTAGAAACCATGAACTCATGTAGCCAAACCGAAGCTTACAGGGATTCATCTGACATGATGATAAGCATAAATATCTCATTTAATAAGCTGCAAAACTCTGCTTTTAAAACGTTTCTGGAGAAATTTACAGCTATGAAATTTCCTTGTAAGTCTACTTTATGCAGATGTTATTTGTCTTTGTCATAAATGGCAATACCAGAGTTCTTGGAACTTGTTGATAATTTGATACAACACTTTACAGAAGTAGACAAATGTTCTGCTGCTGAAATAGCACAGCAGAAACTGAAGAGTGTTTTAGATAAAAACCCAGGATATGCAATTATGTGTAGTATTAGGCAGAAATAATAATATAATTAATGTTAAGAATAACATTATTCTAAATAATGAAAATACATGAGTTTCTCAAAGGTGTGTGACGTTCATCAGTTTCGTTTTGCACTAGTATCATCATGTGGTGTGGAATGCAGCTTTTCAAGATGTAAACTTTTTTGAGTTTGAGAAGACGTTTTGCATTTGATACATTCAGAAAATATATTGTAATCCAATGTAATAGTTGTCCAGACATGTAAATCACACATGAAACTGATTAATTCATTTGCCACAGTTCAGATTTATTATTTTGTTCATCTTATTTATACTTTGTAATAAAAGCTTAAGTTTACTACAGAATTGTATACTTCTGTGCCCACCTATACCTATAGCGTACACAGTACTCAGCACAACACAAACTCGGTAGCGCACGAGACTACTGCCTCTCTCCTCTCCGCTCACTTGTAAACAAAGTAGCAGTATAATAGAAGTTAACTTAACCTAAAGTCATGTCTGAAGCCTACGAGACTATATCTCCCTTTGTACAATAACCGTTGAACTGGAAAGAGCATGCACATTAAATCTTGATATGCTAGTGAATGAATTCACTTGAAAGAATCCTGCAAGAAAGTGACAAATAATATTCAAGATTAACTGTGAGAAGTGCATGTTTATTATTATTATTATTATTATTATTAATCATAGGGTGGCGTGCACCATGTTGGAGTAAATTGCTTGGAAGTAACGTTTACTAAAGAAGTCCCCACTATGGAAGTAGGTTACTACGGGAGCAATTTACCCCGAAAGTAATGGAGAGCTCAATTACAATTTATTCTTTTAGTTACGGCTACGGAAGTATGAGCTCATTACTCCCGAAGGTATTGTTTTGTTTGCGCAATTTACTTGATGCAATCATGAATAAGGTTATGTGCGATAGGAGAAGAGGAGAAACGTCAGCAAAAGAGATAAATGTTTGTTGGAAGAAATAAAGAAAATCTATTTAAACAATATGAGTGTAAAAAACGTGCGATAATTTGCATTATGTTGGTCTTCAAAGCCCCAACACTTGCAACGTGCGTTCCTAATTACTTTTTATTTTAGGTTTATTAGTTTTTTACGATTTATGGGAGGTTAAGTTATATGTATAAGCTTAGGTTCCTGATTCACGGGAGGTTGCTTTTATTAATGTTTTCAATGAAGACCCAAGTAATTAAAAAAAGCCGAAATGTGTTATAAAGATGCTGGAAAGTCATGATTGACGAGTTTAATAATTCTGGTGACGGGAAATGTACTGAAGAGCAGCTTAAAATTCTGTAAACAATGTTTCTAATCTTGATTTTTCACCGCAGATCACTTGTGTGTTGATAGAGAAATACCCTTTATGATTTCGGAATAGTTCACCCTATTAACGGATGGGTACAAAATAGTAACATGCACACAGTCAATTCCACACGCAAAATGTAGGAAATCTGTGAAAGTGAAGAAGAATTGCCTTTTATTTTCTTAACACTCGTGTATATTTATATGTGTAGGTACCTTGCTCTTAACCTCAAAAGCGCTCTAACAATGCAGTGAAATACATGGCCAACAGATGTGTGGTGAACGTTTATTTATAAGCTCGCCTGTAATACCGGGATTACGATGAACTTTACTTAACGTAACATGAAAATGCTGGTAAACTAAAGGTATAATTGGCATGCACTTAACATAATGGGAATGACTATTGATTCATAGTTCTTTTATTACTTCGAGCTAGTGCCAATTGGTTCTAATTACCATAATGGGAAGGAAAAGTTTGATGCCATACTTATAAGTTACGTTAAGTCAATTTCTAAATATCTCCATTTGATACAGTGTAAGACTCACATTGCGTTAAATTCATCGTAATGCCGGCTCAAGCTTCTGAAATATTCCGGTACGAAACACTTATAGGATGCATAACAATAATTGCAATTTGGATTATAGAGCTGAATTTGTGTCTGAGTTTTGTTGAAATTTTCTCCAAGCAGGTTCAAAAGGCGTGTATAAGATTCTTTCCTAACAGCGAAATGTTCATTGAACTTTCTCTCTCTGTATAAGTATCATATGGTTATTGCATAGCACTATTGCATTTCCGTTTTTTTTTTTTTTGTCAAGATCATCAATGTAACCTAAGTAATCACTGTTTTCTTCATCGAGATCATCAATGTTCTCTAAGTAACCCATGAATGCGTCAAAAATATCTTCCTCCAAATACAATATGGTATTCTAGTTCAATCGACAGGTTAGTTATTCCATCCAGGTCGCAAGAGTAAATTCTAACCTATATTTGTGCTCAATTTAATTCTGTAGTAACATACTACATGATGGTGCTCTCCGACATTTATTTCTACAGTAATTTAATCTGGGAGTATATGAAAGGAGTAAAATTCTTCGAAAGTAGTTTACTCTCGCATGGAAGTCGCCGAGTTGACTTGAATAGTAGTTTACTACAAAAGTAGAGCTTACTCCAGGTTGGTGCCGGCCACCCTATGACTTTTAATATTCGGGTCTCTGATTCTGCAGGGTAGCCCCAGAATAGTCCGATATGCCACTGAAGGCAACCTATTTTTTATGTGACAATAAATTCTCAAAACTATCATACTTGGCCTCCCCAAAAAATATTAAATTTGTTGAAGTTGAATTCATATATGATAAAAATAGTGGACTTTTGTCTTTAAAGTCTGGATGTTTTAATTTACCATAAAATCACAGACAGTCTGTGAAATCCGTGGCATATGCCAACCTTACTTTCATGTAAAGTGAAGGTTATTATACAAGACTGTTGAAAAATATAATGATTTACATTGTTCAATCTATAATAGGAGAAATTCTAACCTGTTTCTATTTGCTGCTGCACGCAGAGGTATCATTCCATTCTTGTTTTTTACTCTACTATCTGCTCCTTTTTCCAGAAGAAATGTTACTGCCTTAATCTCCCCATTGCTTGCTGCAAGGTGTAATGGTGTGTCACCCATTTTGTTCTGAACATTCAGTAATGCTCCTTTATCTACTAAAAACTCCATAGCTAATTGATTTCCACTTTGTGCAGCTGCATGAAGTGCTGTGTTGCCTTTGCTATCCTCTGTTTCAATATTTGCCTTATTGTCCAGCAACAGTTTCATTATTTTAACCTCTCCGTTTTCAGCTGCAAGATGCATCACTCTTGTGGTATTTGAATACCTGTCAACAATAAGCAGATAAAAACAAATTTTGATATATAACATCCACAAGATTTTCTCTGCTTATCACCATTTACCTGCATGTATATTATAAAATTTATTTCTGTCTACTACCTATTATTCATGACAAATTTTTGCCAAAAGTAGTTTCAGTTATGTAATACATAGTGGCTCCAATGAACTGTAAATCCACTTATGGTATTTTTCCACTGGGCATGTAGGCACGTGTTCCCCCACCACTGGCACAACATAGATCATGTTAATATGTGGCTCTCTCCAAATATGAACTGCACAATGGTTGAGTGTAGTTCAGTTATTATGAGTAACTTCATTTTGCCCTGTATTGAATTACAAAGTGAATCAAGACTCAGGATACGATTCCTACTGTATAGCATGTGTTTATGCATGAGTCATATGTGTTAACCACATCAGCCCAACAAGTTCAAATATGATTTGCAGAAAGATTCCTGGTTACAAAAGTTCCAGGCACTACAATAATCTGCTATCTTTATAATAAATTTCAGCCAGTAACGCTCAGTCTAAGGAATCTAACACATAGCATAAGGTTCTTATCAAAGAAACATTAGACAACAATGGCCATCCTTTTGAGAATTCCCCAAAAATTGATTAGGCATCTTTCACAACAAATGGGCATTACTTAAGGTTCTGTGTAAAGAGCTGTTAAATTATTAAGTTAAAACCATGTACAGCATAGGTGCATATTTTATCAGGAAGTGGCAAAATGGATCTTATTTAATATTTTTCTTGGACAAAATCTGGTTTCACCAAATAATCATTATTGGAACTCTGTAAAGCCTGATATTGTTCAATGAACTATTCCCTACATCCCACGAGTAGCTCAAGCCGAATTAGGTAGAATGGGAATTAAAGGAAAAATTGTGGAAAGAATGCTAAAATATTGGATTAGAATTAGAAATTTTGATGATCAGAACATTTTACATCAATGTTTGATAGTACAGGAAAGACTAATCATAAAGAGTCTTGGCTAGGTAAGATAAAGGAAACCTTGATGAAGATAGGTTTTGGGGAGATTTGGAGAGCTAAAGAATTACTACAAATAGGTTTCTGGAATGAAATTAGGACAAGAATAGAGGACATGGAAAAACAAGATTTATTAGTAATTTTACTTTTAAGAGCTCACTGAGATTATATAGAGAAATGAAAGTAGTATGGAGCAGGGAATAGTATGTTGATATATATGATAAAACAGCAAGAGCAGGATTTGCATGGGCTAGAACAGGGGTGGTGAATCTGAAAGGTTTGAGAAAAGAGATTGATTTGGAGAAATGCCCACTATGCCACCGGAAAGTTAAAGAGTGGCATATAGTTTTACAGTGTGAAGAAATGAAGTTGCTTAGAAAGAGGATATAGAAGAGAGAATGGTTAAATTTACCAATAGAAATTCAAGCTAAAAGTTAGTAAATGTAAAATCTAGGAAAAAGATAATAGAAGTAGGAAACCTTTTGGGGCAGAGTAAGAGCAAAATGGATGAGGAAAATTAGCAAGGAAGAGGCAAATGAGTATTAAATTACAGTAGTTTTTATTTGATATGTTGCAAGTAGGACCCAACAACTCGACAACGTCAAGGTTTGAGTTTGTTGGAATCCAAGGAAAGTAAGTTAAAGTAGAGTTAAGAGTTAGTATTGGAGATTAAATAAATTGATAATTGTACTTTTAGATTAGGAGGAGTTAAGAGGTTAGTTTCTTTATATTTTATTTTATTATTATTATTTTTAGAAATTGGGTTAAGAATAAATTTGTAAAACTGTTGTTGTAAATTTGTACAATTAATTGGGTTAACAATAAAATTACTTACTTACTTTACTTACATCCCATGATGAAAAAATTGGAGTAATGTGTGACACGAATGGCAAAACGATTATAACGCCTTTTTTTTTTATTGAGTTCCACGTACCTGATTATAATTCCCCCCCCCCCTTTTTAGAATTAGCTGTCAGGGAGCATGGTTTGACCTCTTTTCAATGAAACTCTGCCACAGCTTCTACAGCCAATAGTTCGATGAGAACAATTGAAAATTGAAAGAATGTTCAAGAAGAACAGAATTATTAGTAGAGATTTGTGGCCCACTTAGTCTACACTGATCTAACTATCAGTGACTTTTTCTCTGGAGTAAATTAAGAAACAACATATAAGGACAAACCGACACATCCCGGAAGATTTGAAAAAAAAAATCTGCAAAGAAATATTCAGCATTACTCAACGTGAGCTACAGTGGCCAGTTTCAGTACCTCCTATGTTAGCTGCAGATGACAACAAGCACACTGTCATGTAGAGGCAAAACGATATATATTCATGGATAAAAGGTAAAGGTAGTAATCAACGGAAGGTGTAAACTGGAACAGAGCACTGAACACAGACCAGTGGCTTCCAGGAGAGACGCAAAGGGCGACGAGATCCAGATGACTGGCACAAGCACAAACAGGTTCCCTAACCTGTCCATTAACTGTCATGTTCCTTAACATTTCCATTAACGCATCCAGTTCTACCTGAGCCTGCCCACAAGCCACCAACCTCCTTCAGGCCCCCTGGGGCAGATCCCGCAGTGATGCCAGGAAAGAAACCTCTACAGTGCGCAAGCTACCATCCAGCCTCAACCCACTGAACACCAGCAGTTGCCTGATGACCTGGGGAAACCACGAAAAACCCTTGGGCCAGAGTAGGGGTCACTAGGGATTGAAAACCGCCCTAAATGGGGGCCAAAGACATTGCCGCCTGAGTCATCAGTTCATGGATAACTCTGTGCTATGATCATATCAATTTTATTGGTTGAAACAATATTAGAATTATGCTCCCTCCAAATGATACAAGAGTATAAAGATTTACTTTCAAGTTATTCATACAAGGTGTGATAAAAAAAATGGGAATTTTTATTTTTCTTAAAGAATTTTTATTTAATCATCATCATCATCAGCTTTGTCCCCTTCAAAGTAATCCCCCTCAGATATAATACACTTGTGCCAGCACTTTTTCCAATCTTGGAAGCACTTCTGGAACTCACTTTTCCTTATGGTGTTTGGCTCCTTCAGCGATTCTGTTTTTATCTCATCAATGGTGGCAAAACGTCATCCTTTCATGGTTCTCTTCAGCCTCTGGAATATGAAGAAGTTGCAGAGGGCCATGTCCAGCGAATTCAGTGGCTGAGGCAGAATAACGGTTTTGTTGTTTTGCCAAAAAGTTACAAACAAGCATTGAGGTGTGAGCAGGTGCATTATGGTGATGCAATTTCCAAGTGGTTTTGCCACAATTCCGGTCGGTTTCTTCGGATTGCTTCACGCAAATGGCGCATAACTTCCAGGTAGTGTTCCTTATTGATTGTATGAACATAAGGCAGGAACTTCTGATGCACCATCCCATTGTAATCAAAGAAAACAGTGAGAAGAACCTTCACATGTGATCAAACTTGTCAAGTTGTTTTTGGTCTTGGCTCTTCAGGCAGTTTCCATTGGGACAATTGGGCCTCAGTTTCAAGGTCATACTCATATACCCATGTTTCATCACCTGTTATAACCTCCTTTAAAATTTCTGGATCATTTTCGACTTCATTCAGCAATTTCTGAGTGATGTCTACATGATTACGTTTTTGGTCGAAATTCTATAATTTCGGAACAAACTTTGCTGCTACACATTTCATGCCCAAAACATCCAAAAAACTGCTTGGCATGAGCCAAAAGATATGCCGACATCATCAGCAACCTCTCTGATGGGATTTGGTGATTTTCCAGAACCATTTTCTTTACTTCTTCCACATTGTCATCAATAATTGATGTGCTAGGGTATCCAGGGCTTCAATGTCTACTTGACTCTCTTTGAAATGTTTATACCACTCATAAACTCCTGTCTTACTCATAGTAGATTCGCCAAAGGAACAGTCAATATTTTGAATGCGGTGCTGCACTTTATTCCGTTTTTCAAGCAAAATTAAATCAAATTCTTTGATACATCTTTTTCGAAAGTAAAAATTTGCCGAGCACTCGAAAACATGTATAACTTTTTCGACTCTCAACAATAAACTAAATATTCAAAACAGCTGAAAATGCAAACATATACCAGGAACATGTATACCAATGAGATAAAACAAAAGTTTTGAACATCAGATGTATAAAGGTCACGAAATTAAAAAATTCCCATTATTTTTATATCACACCTCGTATATAGAGTGGGTCAATTAAAACTTGCACCGCAAATATCTTGGAACAAAAATATAGATTGCAAAATAACTTTCACAGGCATGAAGCTAGGGAAGGGGCCTTATTTAAAGTAGATGATATAGGCCATTCAAAAGCATAAGTAAATATGACTTTTGACATAAACTTGTGATGATTTTAAATGAAAACCTCACATTATTTTTAATGAAATTGATAACAAGGGAAATACCGTTATGAATGGTGCTTCTTGCACCATAATAAGTCAATTACGATTGGAAAAATTGTAGCTTGAGAAACAACGAAATGCACATCAGTTGCACATCCTAGGTTCAGCTGTGTCATTGAATCTCAGGTGCAAACTTCACAATGCAGTTAATTGCGAGGTGATTGATGTATTACAATGCAACAAAAACTGTTCTTAATGCTATTTTCACTGTTATTAATTGCACTGGAAATAGCACAGAGTTTCCAGCCAGGAAGGAAGAAAGGAAAGAGAGAAAGAAAGAAAGAAAGAAAGGAAAGAAAGAAAGAAGGAGGTGAGGTGTATCTCTTTTATTGTATCTGAAGCATCAACTTCATGTTACAGTTTCTTGGATTGTAATTTATTTTCTATGTTCTTAATTGCATCAAAGTAAATACAGGCTTGTCCATTTTAAAAAAAAACATAAGTTCATCCTGAAAGTCATATTTACTTATATTTTTGAATGGCCTATATCATCCACTTTAATGAGCCTCTCCCCTTCATTCATGCCTATGGGCATGATGGGCACTAATATACCAAATATCCCTTTAGTAAAGCTAGATTGTGCAAATATTCAATGGCAGTTGAACAAACATGTAATGATAAGTTATTGTAATTATTTAGCTGCTACAACAGAAGAGAGTCGATATTCTTAATTTTATAAATGATCATAATCTAAACTTGCAGAAGGGTTTGTCCACATATTTTCCTGTTGTCTCCCATGTTATCTTGTTGCTTGTATGGTAGGAAGCCTAGTAATTCGTTAATGAGGTTATCTATGTACTAAGCAAATTACATGATTAGAATGTTTATGGCTTGGTTTCAGCCCTGGGTCTACTCCAAGCCACAAACCAGTCAACATCTAATAGAGAAAATATTCCAGAAATACAATACTCCTGTTCTTATCACTTAATTCACTCAGCTCTTACCATTAGTGTACACCCATAAAACCAGTATTCATCTATTAACATTCATATTATGCATTTTTTCATTCATTTTAACATATGGTATGGGGAAACTCTGTAGGAACAAAAGTAATTTTTAAATGGAAAAAAAAAGCACTGAAGCATAGTAAGACTACCTACAATAGAATCCTGCAAAGGACATTTTATACAAATAAGAACAATGAGAGAGAGAGAGAGAGAGAGAGAGAGAGAGAGACAAAAAATATATATAATTTTTTTTTTGAGGAACATCTTTCTCATCTTCAGCTGACTGATCTAATGACAGATTACATCCATTGTCTGCATTATGGGACCTTTGGTGGCCAGTTTCAGCATCTCCTTTTATAAAGTTGGTAAGTAAAACCTTTAAAAGTATTTTAAAATAAAGAGAGTTGAAGGTTGTTACACTACATCACTAAAATGTTCTTACTTGAACGTGTTTCGGGAGACGGTTTGCTCCCATCGTCAGCATGTTTTCATGCATATGGGAGCAAACCGTCTCCCGAAACACGTTCAAGTAAGAACATTTTAGTGATATAGTGTAACAACCTTCAACTCTCTTTATTTTAAATTATGACACATCACTGTTACTAGCTTCTAAATGTGTTTGAAAAACTTGAATGTGCTTCGGGAGACGGTTTGCTCCCATATGCATGAAAACATGCTGACGATGTGAGCAAACCGTCTCCCGAAACACATTCAAGTAAGAACATTTTAGTGATGTAGTGTAACAACCTTCAACTCTCTTTATTTTAAATTATGACACATCACTGTTACTAGCTTCTAAATCTTCAAAAAACCTTTAAAAGAATGAGGCAGTATTTTAATACTTGAATAATTTCAATTGTAATTTAAAATAGGGAAATTCAATAACGTAATAATTATTTTAATTGTATATAACAGTCATTGCAAATGCTTATTTTTATTGTAAACATATTTTATTAATGTTATGTGAATACTTTATATATTCTAATAATGCAAGAACTGTGAGAATAGTAAATTTTAAGTTGCTAACAATGAGTAATAATTAGGTAATTGTAGCAATAATGTGTTTGGAATTTGAAAATGTACTGGTCATGATTAAAGCGACAATGACGTAGTTTCAGTGACAGTTTTAAAATTAACCAATCAACAGCAAAGAAAAGTTTTAAGTTGAATGCAGAAATTTTATTGGACTAGAATTAGCCAATCAGAGACTTGCATTACCGAAGCTTAAGGTTTTAACTGTTGAGGTTATTCAGTTCCTGGCAAAACGTGGTAGTGTAAAGATGGAAAAATGTGTTCTCTACAGGAGTTTAGTAAAAACAGATATACACGTTAAGTGAGTGTATAAAAGTTTCTCACAGTTCTTTTAAAAGTGTAGTGTTTTATAAATATGTGCAAGAAGTTAAAATAAAAGTGAAAATTTAAAAGTTTAATTCTGTTACGTCTACAACAATTGTCATTACCACACCCTACATAAGAATCCTGACTCTAAATTAAGACTGACGCAGCCGAGGCATATTCAAACAGTAATATTACGTAAGCATTAAATTACAAACCGACGCTCAAAGCAACTATTAATACATAACACTTCTTCAAGTTAGTGCACATATATGGGGCGGATAAACATAAACATAAACAACCCTCAACTCTCTTTATTTTTAAAACATAAAGCAGCTAAAAATAATAAGGGAACCAACCACCTACTTCAAGTAGTTTTAAAAATGTTGTATGGTTTCATCTGTGCCCTTCTTTGATAGCAGCAGACGGAAATGAGTGCCGAGGATGCAGACAGGAAAAACACAGCGCAGCCGGTTCATAGTTCTTTGGCTCTCTCTGTATATATATATATACTATTTTGATTTTTATCAAAGAATATTTTGATCAGTATAAAAAAAGAGATACCATCCATTGCTACAATACATGTACAAACCAATCAATTAATGTATTATATTCCAAGCTTTTCAAAACACATCAGATTACAAGCATTTGAGATTAAACTTAAACAACAAATTGCCAACAGGCATTAGCTCAATTCCAATAAATAAAATTTACTTCCTTCTTAGATAAATGGCTAAAAGATAAGGCTCTGTATTCAGTTGAAGAGCGCTTTGAAATTGCAAAGCAAATCAATCAATAGATTATGCTAGTAATTAAAATTGTTTCCAATGTAGTAGTTCAAATTGACAAAATCAATTGCCTGTAAAATGGTTTAAAGATGAGTAAAAATATCTTATCTTATCAAATCTGTTATATCCATTTCTTCTTCTTCCTTTCATGCATTACACCTATGACCTGTTATGACCTCACAGTTTAATTTTCAATCCAATGTTTCCTTGGATGTCCTAAAGAACTCTTCCTGTTTGGATGATGGCTAAGCATGATTTTTTGTTTTTCTTTGTACACATATGATGCAGATGATTTATCCATTTTATTACTTTCTCTATCACGTACATAGTAAGTAGAGTAGGTATTTCATTCCATCTAAAAATTTGATATCAATATTTCAGCAGAAATGCATGTTTTGAGGCACCTGAATCAAAAAAGTGTTTTGAGAGAGAGAGAGAGAGAGAGGGAGAGGGGGAGGGGGAGAGGGGGCATAACTCAAGAATGAAAAGTCGGAAGTTCAGTATCTTCCAAAGATGTGACACAAAGGTTTTCAAGAAAATCCCCCACTTCAAACTACCCTTTACATGGAACTTTTGAAAAATGGCTATGATTCTGAATAAACACCATATATTAAAGATGTTTACATGACAAATAAAATACATATGTTCTGAATTTTCGGCAAATAGCCTTTGAAGTCCTGTGCATATGGAAGCAATTTTATATAATCTTACATAACTGGTAAATGCTAAGCGATAGATGAAGATGTACTACACAAAAAACTAGATCTCTTTAAAACACCCAATTTATTTCAGACAACGTTTTTCATGGCATCAGCCATTTCTCAGCTATCCTTACTAATGGTTCAAATTGTTCAATATTCTTGTCATTCTTTAAAGTTCTGTCGACATTCACTGGTTTCTTGCAATTACATGGAAAGAGTATGGAATTTTAAAGCCAGCATATAGCAGTTCTTAACATTTGACTATTGTTATTCCCTTTGTACCCCTACAAAATGTGTAATGTAGCTATTTCTGCAAAGGTTTATCTCAATCAAAATTAAGTAGATAACCTTTCATAAGAATAATTTCTACACCCTCTAATAAACAATAGAGGGTAGAGAATGTCATGTGAACATAACACATTCAGATTTTTTTAACATGTATTCCTTAGATTTCTTTTTCTCCAAAAGTTTTCTTTATTGTTGTCTTGGACCTTAATTGAGAAGCAAGCAACTGATCTTTATTCAAAGATCAGTTGCTAGATATTCATATAGACTGTGAATGGCGTTTTCATTGCACCTAAGCAATGGACATATTCCATTTCAGTTTCTTCTAGTTCCTTTTAGTTTCCAAATTCCTAATCTAAACCATGATAAACCTTCCCTTTATTTCTTATTATATCTGTCAATATAACCATCCCTCACACATTCCTCTTTGGATTCTTGATATACTAACAAAGAACTTTTTCTCTCCTGTAACAGCACCATAATTGTCTGCCTATATCCTCAAATCTGCAACTATCTATTTTCCAAAAAACACTAATTAAATCAACTTTTCCTAAACATACCTCTGCCATTCTATTCCATATCAGTTATTTCCCACAGCAACTTTTCCTTAACTGGATTCCTTAAATTTTAAACATGTTTCAGAATATGACTATGTCAAATTTGCACTCTGAACCAACCAACCAACCAACCTCTCATGATGACTTATCTATTACTAACACAGCGCCAACATTAGCACTATTTTGTGGAATATCTAACACAGCTTTACAAAGTACATTTTGATAGGAAGCTTAGTAGTGGACATATAATACTGATATTAAAATGAAAACTCTGCAGAACTATGTTAGTTAGTCCATCCTCCAAACCGAGTTATAATTTCAAATTAACAAGCATAATACCTAAATACATGAACAATGCCCAACTATGCCAATCATGAAGGTGATTGACAGTTACTAACAACGTGGCGGAAAGCTTTAAATGAATGGGAGGGGATGAATACTTCACAGCGGTCATCATAGCAACCATTAGAAGGACCAATGAGAACTAAGACGTTTCCATAGCAATGATAGACCGTTGCAGTAAACATGAACTGCAGTCTTATCTTCTGCTGTCGCTGCAGTTAAAAACAATGTCCTCCTTTTAGCCCCAGCTTGCTTATGTTTTTGTATCAGTTTAGAGATTGACTGCGCACTGAAACGTTCTTTTGCATTGTCCTATTTGTGTGGTATGTGCCTTGTGTTACATGTGTTTTGAGTCCGTGTATTTGTGCTTGCGTGTGTTGTGTGAGCATTTATAATTGTGTTAACACGTTTAATGGATATTTAATAATGTCCAAAAATAGTGACAAAGATAGCAGAGCCAAACGAAAAACTGAGTATACTCGGAACTGAATAAAACTGTATGGTAAAGGTATCCCAATTAAAGGACAGGCGCGGGAAATAATATGCTCTGTGAGAGAATATTTCCAAGAGGAGAAAATAATTTTGTGGCTTGTTCACCCCAATATGCCGGTGAAGGAGGGAATGAAGAAAAGTGAGCTACTGGATACTTGTGAAAGCAAACAAACCGTGGTTTCCAAGTTATGTAGACGATGGCATTGCTGCAGAACATGGTCACAAAATAATTAGGCTTCCCCCTTATCATTGTCATTTTAACTCGATTGAATTAATTTGGGCCGATATAAAGGGTTATGTTGGGCGAAACAATAATGGTTTCACTGTTTTGTCAATAATAAAGCTTAAGAAGAGGCACTAACAGCAGTAAAAGCTGAAAACTGGAAGAAAAGCGGTGACTCATACAAAGGGCGTAATAAGAGCAGCTTGGGAAAATTAAGGAGTTTTGGAAGAAACTATAGAACAGCTTGTCATTTCCATGGGGAATTCTAGCAGCTCTTCAGATGATGATGACGATGGTGGCAGTGGCAACATTGTCTATCAAACGAGCAGCAGCGATGCAAGTGATTCAGAAATATGGCATTTTTTCCATTAGAATAAGCATCAATATTTCACAGGTATGTCTCTTTGTTAACGCAGGTTTTTACACTGATATATTCTTACATTTTCTATCCTCTGCACGTAGATTCATTATTTTACAATTGTCTTGGTATACGAATATAAATAATACCCGCTCTACAATGCAGGTGCAACCCAGTCGCCTTTGACACAGTTCTAGCACGCTCTCCGTGTGATCGCAATGAGCAGCAACGTCGCCTGTCTCTCTCCGCGAAATGTCAATCACCTTCTTGATTGGCGCCAAGAATAGCAAAGTAAACATAGCCCAAAGCCTACATTTTAACATTTGTTTCACATTCGTGGGTAAGTTTAACCCCCACTGCCTGTCACCTCCTCATGGTTCCTGGCAGGGATATGCAATCAGTCGACTGTTCAGTGAACAATTCCATCTATACCAAGATATCTGATGCTGGATTCGCTCCTATAGCTTCATTTATGAGAGTAGTGCCAACACTGGCATATGTATTTTCACTAGATTAAAGGAAGAAGTTAAAAGAGTTATTCAATTTGACATACTATATTTAGCTGATAAACAAATGCACACATCTCAATAAGTGGTGCAGCCAGCTCTTTAGAGCTGTGATCATTTTCACTAGAGGAGGAAGAGGAAATGAAGAACTGCTGCTGTAATCTCCCAGGGAAACAATACTCTATTGGTATTTAAGTTCAGCATCTTGCAAAGATGCAACACAAAATCTTACAAGAAAATTCTCCCTCCCCTACCTCAGACTGTTCTTTACAAGGAAAGATATTCAGTATTTTTTATTTTTTTAGAAATAGTTCTAATGATTTTGCTTAAAGAACCACAAGTTTAAGATATTTGTGTACATTTTGAATTTTCTGGAGTAGACTGTGAGGTTCTCTTCATTCAGAACATATTTTGTACAACTGTTACACCATAAGAGATGGACATAAACTTACTGTATAAAAATTCTAGATTTCATTAAAACACAAAATTTATGTCAATTTATTAAATATTATAATCCACTCTGTTACAGAGTAATGGATACGTACTTCTTGTAACAGAGATAAGTTAGAGTTACTGCTATCAGTAGTTATGTTAATCACTACTTGGAGCCATTAACACAATGCATTGATATTTAGGCATTTATAACAATCAAAATAGGCAGGCAAAAAAGCCAATAAAAATGTTTTTATAAAAGGCATGGTAGATTTAAAAAATCTGATGTTACATTCACACAACTTTCTCTGCCTTCAGCGCTTATTAGTGGACATACAAATTATTATTATTACAAAAGTTTATTTTCCTGCTTCATTTTAATGTATATAAACCTTTCTGGTTATAGCTGTATCACACATTTCGTTATAGATTCAATGGAAATAGCCATAGTAAAATATTTTAGAACTGGACTCTATGTGCTGGCCTTAAAATTCCATACTCTTTCTCCATAACATCATGAGAAACACTTGCAAATTGACAGGAAGAATGGTGAACAATTTGAACCATTAATAACAGATATCTTGGAAATGGCTGAGCCACAAAAAGGTTATTTGAAATACAAGGGTGGTCTGAAAAGTTTCCGACCTAATCAAGATACAAGACATTGTTTCAGAATTATTATTTTTTTTTTTTTCCAACATAGTCTCCTTGTAACTCTACACACTTCTCCCAGCAATGCTCCCATCTCTGTAACCCGTCCAAATAGTATTCAGCATTTTCTCTGCAAAATAATTGTTCACGAAGGTGATTACCTCTTCATTTGACGAAAATCTGTCCGAGCGCAATTTTCAGATGGGGGAACAAAAAGAAGTTGCTTGGGGCTATATCTGGTGAGTAAGGCAGATGGTCAAGCAGTTCAAACTGTAATTCGTGGATTTTCGCCATTGCAACCGCTGAGGTGTGAGACGGTGCATTGTCTTAGTGAAACAGGATATTCTTTTTCTACAAATGTGGCCGTTTTTCCGCAAGTTCTGCCTTCAGCTTGTCAAGTAATGATGCATAGTATGCTCCTGTAATGGTTTTTACTTTTTGAAGATCATCGATTAAAATAACTCCATGACTATCCCCAAAAACAGTCGCCATCACTTTCCCAGCCGAAAAAACAATTTTTGCTTTTTTGGAGCCGGTTCCCCCTTTGCAGTCCACTGTTTGGACTGTATTTTTGTTTCAGGCGTATAATAGTGTATCTAAGTTTCTCTTACAGTAATTAATTGGTGCCAAAACTCGGATTTATTGCGCCTAAACTGCGCCAACAGAGCGTTGGAAGTTCATTCGAACATGTTTTTGGTCAAATGTGAGCAAATGCAGCACCCAACACACGGACAGCTTTCTCATGTGTAAATTTTGATTTAATATGTGACAAACACGTTCTTTTGACATGTTCATAGCCTCTGCTATCTCTCTCACTTTAATTCGGCGGTCGTCTAGCACAATTTGATGTTTTCGTCGGTAGTTGCAATTTTTGGACGTCCCAAACGTTCATCGTCTCGTAAGCTCCTACGGTCACGTTTAAATTCAGCTGCCCAAAATTTTACTGTGGTAAATGATGGTGCAGAGTCCCCATACACAGAATGCAACTCATCTTTGATTTGCGTAGGCATATTGCCTTTCAAAAACAAATATTTAATGACAGCTCAATACTTGATTTTGTCCATTTTCATAAAAACACTCACATCACCTCACTCAAGCGACTGTTACATAACAACTGAGCATCCAAAATGGCTGAAACTTTGGTGAGTAACTGTCAACAGATGAACAACGAAATTCACTAGCATTTATTTACGAGTGCTGCCATCTTCATGTTGAGGTTGGAAACTTTTCAGACCACCCTCGTAAACTGTGTGTTTTAAAGAGATTTATACTTTTTGTGTGTACATTTATTTAATGTTTACCAGTTATACAAGATTATACATATTTTTTTCAGAATAAAGTGGACGTCACAGGCTATTTCCAGAAAATTCAAGAAATAATTTTATTTGTCATGTAAATATCTTTAATGTATGGTATATTATTCAAAATTGAAAAGAGCCATTTTTTAGAAATTCAAAAGTTTCAAAAAATATTTCATGTTAAGGGTAGTTTGAGGTGGGGGGGGATTTTCTTAAAATTGTTGTCTCACATCTTTGGAAGGTTCTGAACCTAAATACAAAGTTTGGTATTTACCCAAATTTTTATTTTTGAGTTACGCTCTTCTCTCACACGTGCACACCTGTGTTCGGACCTTTTTCCAAAGATGCTATTTCAGATTCAGAGGGCCTAAAACATGTATTTCTGGTGAAATCTTGGTATCAAATTTTTGGGGAGAGTGCAACACCTTCTCTATCTATTATGTACATGGTACAGTTTGAAGTAAGAGCAGATCTGTGCTTTATGGTTAACATGTGTTTACTGATAAAATATTTTTATTCGTGACTAACAGTCTTCACAAATCTTTCACAATAAAACTGTTCCATTCGTTAAAAACACTAATATAAATGGTGAAATTAAATTGAAAAACTTCTAAGTTGATTTTAAAAAAAGGCAAAAGCGGGTACTTATAATCCAAAAAGGCAAGATTAAAAGCTTGTTCTATAACTTCCAAATACCTCTAAACAAGACTTACCTTTTGATTTAGTGCATTACAGTAAAAAAGGTATTTTGCCTAACATCTTTTTCTCTAGTTATAACTATTACCTGAAAACAACAGTTTGTCATGCCCGTAATTACCTGTTATTTTCACAAGGTACTTCCAAGTCTGGTTTCAATTTCTTGTTCCTTATCAACAATTTAGCAAGTTCGAAGTAGCCTTCCTGAATGGCTGTTTTTATGTTATCTTGGATATACTGCTTGTTACAGAGTTGTTTATTCTCGATTAGCATGCCATCTTTATCTTCTGCACCTGCCTCCAATAACATTCCCAACATTCTGAAGCTCACTCCACCAGGAACATGACATGCATATTGCAGAGGTGTCCATCCAAGCACTCCGTCCTCAGCATTCACTTGTGAGCCATGTTGTAAAAGCAGCCGCACAGTTCTATCCAGGTCTGTCTCATCTTCAAAGAAACAGTAAACATTTATTAGTTTATCTAGGTAATTAATGCTGAATAGTTATTGTATAATAATGGAGCAACCATTACTCATTTTGGGCACTAATTACCTTGGAGTAGAGCGCCCTTAAACACAAATCATCATTACTCATTTTGAAAACATGTACAGAAATAGTAAGTATAGAGAAAATTAATTTTTGTTGGCACGCACGCATGCACACACACGTATGTATATAATATTTTTTTTGAGGAACATCTTTCTCATCCTCAGCTGACTGGTCTAATGACAGATTACATCCATTGTTTGCATTATGGGACCTTCTTTCTTCTAAACTTACTACATATGTAAACATACCAAACTGTGTTACCCAGCATCCACTTTACTGTGATTGGCTAAAGCTGTTTGCCATAAAGTGCATTTCCTAATATTTGGAGACCATGGGATCAACAGACAATATAGCCGCAATTGAATTATATTGTAACAACATGCACTCATACAAATGAAGTGTTGTAAAAATGCAATTATAAAGTATTATTAAACAAAATTTAATTTACAGTTATGGAAAATTGAATTATATAATTTTATTTATGGATGCTTGTTAACGGCTATGGTGCTTAGCATTCCATTCTATATTGGGAGTGAAGACCGGATATTTTGCTCAGAGGACACTTTTATCAGGCTGGAGGTTCTTTTACGTGTCATACATCTAAGACATGGGACCACCGGCTTTACTTCCATTCCAAAGGAAGCCATGCTAAGAATTTTTACGCTTGAAAAATCCATTGCTCTCCACCAGCTTGAACTCATGGCCTTGGGAACTAGAAGCTAACATGACAATGACAGAGTATTCACTAGTGGCACAATTCCTTCTTGTCAGAGTCTGATTCTGTCATGTCAGGTTCACTATCAGAAGAACTTTCCAGTTAGCTCCCCAGTTGTTTCAATTTACTTTCAGAATTTCCCTACTCTGCTAATACTTAAATCCATAAACTCAGATATGAATTCACCAATTTCTTAATTGGCAGAGCAAAAGGAATTAAAAATGCGTAACACAATTTTTTTTTCTCAGCCTTACACAAGAGTTTCTTCTTATGATGTTTGAGCTCAAAAATATTTGCAGATTTAGGGTTGTCATAATCTGATAATCCAAAACAAGGACAGTTTTTTACCATTAGTTTAATCAATTTAAGGAAATGAAATTTTGAGAAAAAATGAACTCTAATGTAGAGAAATGTGCATTTAATTAATAACCCACAATTCTGGAAGGACTGCTTTATTGTATTGTAGCTTAAGCAAGCACATATCAAAACATGCATTAAATGTATTCAGTATTAACATTTAATTTTTTTTTATACTAGTCATATTTCTCAGAACTTGGAACAGAAGAAAGGGATTTGGTATTGTTCGCAATAAGTTTATTAAACTTATAAAAACTTATATTTTTCATATTGTATTGTATTTGCAGCATTGCATTAACTGATTTTATTAACCTATTCCTTTCTTCTGTCCATTGAGGCACTAATGAGAAAAAAAAACCTCCCTCTACGTTGATGTTATGACCAGAAATGGAGAATTAATAATATCCTACAATTTTTGTAACTCCGAATACTGCTAGAAATGCAATTATGAATGAAGGCAACCCTTTATTATGTGACAGCAAATTCTGAAACTACCACCCTTAACCTCCCCCCAAAAAACATTCAATTTGTTGAAGTTGAGTTCAAATACAGTAAAAATCGCAGATAATCCTCAAAATCCATTGCATATGACAATCCTACACAGATTCTGCAATTATGCAGCATTTACATATGATACATGGAAACACATGCATTTTCAGTCGTCAGGAAGTAACACTCAATGTTAATGCACTTCAGCTTCAAGTTTAACTGGGTATTAATTTGCAGTAAACCACCAAGCAGTAAACAATCTGTGGTAATCTAATCAAAGTGCACTGGTCTTCTGCTACACAAATAAAGTTTAAATACAAGAACTAACTTCCACACATTTCACAATATTGTGGCATTAATATACAAATGAGTCAGTGCACCCCACGTACTTATTTCATGCATTTTTTTTTTTTTTACTTTCTCTACTACATATAGTAAGTAGGGGAAGTATTGTATTCCACCCAAAAATTCCATACCGAGATTTCACCGAAAATACATGTTTTGAGACCCCCTGAATCCAAAAAAAAGCATTTATGGAAACATGTCCATTTGTGTGTCTGTGAACAGCATAACACAGAAACGAACAGTCGGATAAACACCAAACTTGTATTTAGGTTCAGTATCTCCCAGAGATGCGACACGAAGGTTTTCAAGAAAATCCCCTCACCCCAGATTACCCTTTACATGGAACATTTTTCGATAATTTTAATTTTCTCATGGCTCTAACGATTTTGATTAAAATAGCATATGTTTAAGATATTTTCATGAGAAATGAAATGTATATCTCGAATTTTCTGGGAATGTCTCCAAAAGTATTCTTCATTGTGAACGACTTTTGCATAACTGGTAAACCATAAGAGATAGACAAAATGTTACTACACAAAAAATGTAGATCGCGTTAAAATACACAATTTATGTCATATACATTTTTTTTGTTGAGTGAACCATTTTCGAGATATTGCTTGTTATTCCCTTAAATTTTCCAATACTTATACTTTTTCTCAAATTCGTTATTCATTTTTTTTATGTCCTGGACATGCAATGAGAATGGAATGCGCCACATAGCAACCAGCGCGTAAAATATTTGACTATCGCTTATAATCTACCATATTCCCCTTGCATCTACAAGAAAATTAGCAATAAGATTGACATCTCGATATCTCAATTAACATGAAGCATATGGAGAATAAGCATTTGTAAAAATAGTTTGTACAAGAGTAGAGAAAGTCATGTGAGTGTAACACATCAGATTTTTTTTTATTCTTTGAATAAATGAAGACAAACTACTGTTTTATACACAGAACTAATTCCTGTTGCAATAAGCGTTATGTATCCAGCAAAATTAATTCTACAGGTATCAATCTTCCTGTATTGAGCTTTTTAATTTTATTTATTTAAATAAAAAATTCTGTGGATGCATGCAGTTATTACTTCACTCTTTAAGGCACACTCAGATAGTAATTTAGGTGTCAGGCCTCTTGCTTTTAGCAATAATAACTTTTCCTTGTGTGGTTTTTTTCTAGATGAAACCCATTTATGAGGAACTTTCCAAGCTATAACTTCAAAATTCTTTTTACGTATATGCATAATACCTTGCCAATAAAGTGCAGTTTTAATTGTATCTTGAGCACTAAAATAAATGCACTGATGTCAGCAGATTAGTAGACAAATAAAGCAACATTGTATATTCAGAGAAAATTTCATTGCAATACCTTGATTACTTTCAGGAAGATGATGATGCAGGGTGATGGTGACAATTAGAGTCCATTTAAAACAATCAATACAGAGAAGCAAAAAAGATAGGTAATAAAAATGTAAAAAAAAAAGGCATGGTAAATTTTAAAAAGGCATTATAAATATTAGTATTTAAAAGTCATAATCATAATATTATTTAATAACCACTTTTGTTTTAAAAATCATATAAATTATACAGTTTTATTGTTTCACATTGCCATAACCTATTGGTGTAAATGTTGTGTTAGACTCTGCCAGCATCAACTAATGATTTAGACAAATCTAATGAAGACTGTCTGCTAGATGTGGCAATGGCCTGTTCCACTTTTTGATACAAGCGCATATTTGTATTTTGTTGTTAACATGTGTTGATTGATTAAATACTTCTTGATTAACTGCCTTAATCCATCAGTTCATCAGTTGAAAATACAGAGGCAACAAATTCATTAACATAACCATGAAATTTACTTTTCAATGGCTGTCTGAGGTAAGAAAACTGTAGCTAAATAATCTTATGTCTGCTTTACGTGACAGTGACTGACCATCACTATTATGAAAGTGTTTTCCCTACTATACTTCCATACTGGGGTACCCACTTTCAAAGAGAAGTGCTGAAACCTTAGGAGGTAGCAAACATTCCAATGTGAAGGACGTCCAAGTTCCAACACAGAAGGGTGGCCATTAAAGTTGACTTTAAAAAGACAGAAATTGGCATTTATAATTCAAATAGGCAGCTAGAATCTTAAAAGGCAAAATAAAAACTGGTTCTACCCCTTCCAAATAACTCAAAACACAATTATATCTACATAACATTTGATTTTATCACCTAGTAAAAAAGGCATTTTGCCTAAAATCCGGGCTATAATAATGATGATGATGATTAGGGATGAGACCTTGATGGTATCATAGTATATCTAATACTCTCAGATAAACCTTTGATACTTTTAAATGTTTAAGTTTTGCATTAGTGGAAGTTATTACTACATGAGGAATGACGTGAAATAATACAGCACATATAAATATATTGTGTTATTTTTATGTTTGAGTTTCAAGAACAATATATATTAATTTATATTTTCAAGATTGCAGAATAAAGAATAATTTGCTAGTATTTCTTTTCAATGGGTAGAAAATTCTTTAAAAGAAAGTTTTCAGCATAAAATATAGTTACATAAAATGGGAAGCAAAAATTATCATCATTATTATGATTATCCTTGACTAACAATAGGGGATATATAACCTGTGGAATTATCAAGATAAAAAAATTTTGCCAATTGGAGAAAGTCAAACAGAAACAATTTCGGAATTAGCATAAAATTCAAATTGGTTACATGCATTTTTTTATCACAAGGACATAATTCCGTGAACTATTTATCACATTTACAGTTTATTATAAAGTAAGTATCAAGTCTCGATGCTAAAAAATTAATATTAGTATTGAGAAATAGTATTATCGTCCCATCACTCATGATGATGATAAATCAAAATGACTAAAAATACTATACCTTCTGTGTTAGTGTAGATTGTGTAGGAAAGCAAATGGTCAATGTTAGCAGCATAATTAGTCCCAGGTTTGCCACATCCTGCAGCCAGATGCAGAGCTGTTCTTTGACCCCTATCCAAATAGGCTGCCTTGTCCATGTGTTGCTTTGCTACTTCCCAATTGCCATTTAGTATAGATGAATGCAAAGGATAATCCCTGGTTAACATATGGTCCAACATATTTCTAACAATTTCAAAATCTGGGCTAAAAATATACTGTCTCAGTAGCAACTGATTACGTCCATAATTTTCACTTAACCACAGTGCACAAAAATACTCTGCATATGTCTGGTGAGTAAACTGTGGCTTCTTATCATCAAAAATACCATCTATAATTCCAGTTCTTTCTTTGTCATTTTCTAGCTCCTGTAGAAATCTCTCTTGTCGTTTAAATCCTTCCAACTTCTCTAAGGCTACTGTTGGAAATTTAACTAATACTCCAGACATTTTGTGTCCTTTAATTAAATACTCTTTGTGTGATTCACATAATCCATCCACTCCTATGTAGTTGGGATTTACATCCTGCTTTTTAAAAAATCGTTCAAATTGCTTCTCCATAAAGCATCTGTACAGCTCAGGCATATTCAAAGTATCTGGCAATTCTTTAGATTCTAGGAGATATTCCTCATAGACTTCTGCTAACATTTTGGTTTGCAGTGGTATACCTGTAAGATCTCTGTCCTTCTCACTAAACGATCTGTCAGCAACAGTTAATAGTTTTGAAACAAAATTTTTTAGGTGCTCTTCACTTAAATTTTTCATCTTTTGTCTCCACACTTCTTGAAGGAATATCTTTTGGTCATTTTTGCCAAAGGGTTTTAATGTGTATGCCAGAGTACACAGATCCTCCTCCAATTTCTTTCCTTTGTTGGGACGAGTTGTGACCCACAGTTTATGTATCTTTGTGTCTTCAATTAACACTCTTGCCATGCTGGATACAATGTCAGTGTAATCAGGTGAAATTTCATCATAAGCATCAAGTAAAACTATCACATTTCCTCTATGCATCATATTTTCCTTAAACACCATTTTTAAGAACGGAATGTCTGCATCATTTTTACTTCCAACAACTTGGTCTCCAAGAAAAGAAATTACACTATTAACATCAATAGTTCTATTTTGTTTCTTTATATTTTCAAACACTTCTCCATACTTTTTCAAGTTAATATTCACTACCCAAAATTTTGGCTTTATATTTTTCTCTTCAGCTGCCAGATATGTTAACAAGGTGGTTTTACCCATCCCTGGTTTGGCTACTATGAGTACAATTCTGTCACTGATATCAGTAATCTTTTTAGGCTCCTCAGTACACCATTTCTCCATATCCAGAGTTTCATGGACTACATCCATATCTCCCCTTGATCTCCTCCACATAAGCCTTTCATCAACAATCCCGGCAATGCTTTGCTCCAAGTGAAACCAATGTATGCAACAATCTGTGTGGTACTGGCAAAGATGTTTGAAATCTGTATCATTTTCACAGATGCTATAAACCTTTACAGGTTCATCTTCAGGGAAGAAATCTCCATGGCCTGCACTCTTTACTGTTATATTAGGCAAAAATTCCTTAAGCTCTGTGGGCCCCATGCCGCTTATGGCAAACACTATTTGTGCCTTTCTGGCATCTATGCAAGCTTTCAGGTTATTCTTTTTAACATGTATAAAACGTAATAATGTTCGTGGCCTATAGTACTCAACTGCATTTTGAAGTTCTTCACCTACCTTAAAGCTTTTCTGGTTTATTATGTGACAAAAGATGTCATCGTGTATTTCATTGGTAATGGTTGAATTTAAAGTCACCAGCTCAGACAGTGGTACGGACTTTCCTTGAAAAGTAATCATTCGTTGTAATAGTTTATGCTGTGAAGTCTTTGTGCACTGAGCAAGAGATGATTTATTATCACACACTAGCTTACCTTTTAGGTATCGCTGCAGTTTTGCGAACATCTCTAAAGTACCTATAGTTATTAGCTTCATATCCTGCTGGGTATAACTGCAAATGTCAGTAAACAAAGTGTCAAAACCGTCAAATAATCCTACATCACATTCTACTACAAGAACATCACACCATTTTTTCCTTAATAGGCTTAAAACTTCATCTTTTCTCTTTTCAAGGGTACTATAATTAATTAAAATTGCATTCTTTTTTAAATGAAGTGTTTCCAAAGATTGATATGATTTTAAACAACTCAAAATAGTTGTGTTTTGAGCAGGAAGAATGTGAATTATTTGGCTTTCTCTAATGTTTTCAACAATTTCTTTTAAACCAGCATCATCATCTTCAAACTGTATATCTAAATTATTAAGTTCTTCTACTTTCTCATGTCTTAAGCTTGCTAATCTTTCCTCAATTATTTCACACCAAAAGGATTCTGACTGTTGCAAATAATATGAACCCTTTTCCCACCAACGGTAAATACGTTCTTGTATTACTTTGGCTATATCATTTGTATCCTTTTCTTCAGTACCAAAAATGTGTTTTATTTCAGATTTGATGGTCTGTTCTAAATGTGGTTCACTGGCTTGTTTGATGTAAACCTTCATCTGACTAAAGAAATCCTTATAAAGAGAAAAGTCTTCACAACCACTGAAATCTTTCAAAACTTTGTCAATCTTTCCTGAATCTTCCACCAAGCTCTTTATCGATCTCTCTATTTCTTGAGTCTTTGTTTGAAAGCATTGTATTTTCTGCACTGCAATGTCTTTTTTATTGCACTTCACCAAGCTGTTCATCTCGTATAAAGCATCTGCAAATCTCTTCCACTCCTCAAACTGATCTTTTAAAACTGGATTCTTATATTTACCAACAGGAAACCATTGGCCCCCCGTATCCAGTATTCCACCTTTTGTATGTAAATCACATTTTGAGGCATCAATGTAGTCAACATTTGTAAGTAAAACAAATTCAAAGTTTTGCAGTGCTCCACATTTTTTAAACTCTTCATCTGTGCTACTCAAAGATTTAATTTCACAGTATGACCTGTAAGAAGAAGGAGAAAAGAAAACTTTAGAAATTTCAATTTATTATGTTTCTTTAGAACTGAGAGAGAAAGGATAATAATTATGACCATTGTATTAAAATTGATGTCAAAATGTGTACAAGGAAATAATAAATAAAAAGAGGTTAAAACTGAGGGTTTAATCTTTAAAGGAAATTAACTTTATAATTTATTTAAAGGTGAGTCGGAATTGTTACAATAACATCACTTAAGTTTACTCACTTAACATGTTTCGGGAAACGGTTGTTCCCATCCTCAGAAGTTAATTCGACTGGCCCCTGTTGTTGGTGTTTCCGTTTTTTGGACTGGATCCTGTGGTGGCATCTTGTGGTGGAGAAATGTACTTCCAGAGAGGATTTGGCGGCGGCAAATCAAAATTCATTAGATGTGTGTTGTGTTTTAGAATGGTGATCTTCTCCCATGCATCTAATTCGGCTGCAAATTTAGCTGGTTTAACTAATGTAATATTGGGTTTGATGTTGTGATTAGTGATCCAAAAATGGTGTGAAACTGCAGATTTGTCCATTTGTTTGTATTTAATACATCTCATGTGCTCCTTTAGCCTAGTTTCTAAGTTTCTTTTTGTCTTACCTATGTATACTTTATTGCAATCTGAACAATTGATTTTATAGATTCCAGCTTTTTTGTCTTGTGGAATGGGGTCTTTTAACTTGTTACAAAGTAATTTCTCTATGTTAAATTTGTTCTGTGGAGCTAGGCTGATGTTATGTTTCATGAAAATCTTCTTAAATTTGTGAAATGTTCCTGGGTGGTATGTGAATTTCTTGAACTTTAGCTCTTTATCTTGCTGGCTGAGATTTGTTGTGTTTCTGATGTGCATCTGTCGTTTGAATTTTGCAATTTTTTTTGTCAATAGTTGCTTTGTTGTACCCATTATGTATTGCTGTGTCTACTATATGCTGGTATTCTAACTGGTATTCTTTTTTATTTAAGGGGGTATATACCAGTCTATGTGTTAGGCTGTTTAGTACTGCATGTTGGTGTGTGGTTGGATTGAAACTCTTATTTTTTATGTAATTAGTAGAGTGTGTTGGCTTCCTGTATATGCCAAAGGCATATTTCCCAGGAACATTTCACAAATTTAAGAAGATTTTCATGAAACATAACATCAGCCTAGCTCCACAGAACAAATTTAACATAGAGAAATTACTTTGTAACAAGTTAAAAGACCCCATTCCACAAGACAAAAAAGCTGGAATCTATAAAATCAATTGTTCAGATTGCAATAAAGTATACATAGGTAAGACAAAAAGAAACTTAGAAACTAGGCTAAAGGAGCACATGAGATGTATTTAATACAAACAAATGGGCAAATCTGCAGTTTCACACCATTTTTGGATCACTAATCACAACATCAAACCCAATATTACATTAGTCAAACCAGCCAAATTTGCAGCCGAATTAGATGCATGGGAGAAGATCACCATTCTAAAACACCACACACATCTAATGAATTTTGATTTGCCGCCGCCAAATCCTCTCTGGAAGTACATTTCTCCACCACAAGATGCCACCACAGGATCCAGTCCAAAAAACGGAAACACCAACAACAGGGGCCAGTCGAATTAACTTCTGAGGATGGGAACAACCGTTTCCCGAAACATGTTAAGTGAGTAAACTTAAGTGATGTTAGTGTAACAATTCCGACTCACCTTTAAATAAATTCAATACACATCACTGTTTCTAGCTTCTTTTCATTACAATATCAACTTAACTTTATAATTTTAAAATATTTCCTATTAAAGTGTAAAGAGAGCACATAGATGTGCAGAGCATGGCAACTAATTATTGAACAATACATACTTAAACAAACATAGGAGAAATTGATATATTAGTGAGTCAGACCATGAAGACTAGATTCTGGGAGGGGTTTAATATCTTTAAGTGCAATCACTAATAGAGAATAGCTAATACAGAGTGAACAAAAAAACTATGAACCAGCTGCGCAGTGTTTTTCCTGTCCATGCCCTCGGCGCTCGTTGCAGTCTGCTGCTATCATAGAAGGGTGCGGATGAAACCATACAACATTTTTAAAACTACTTTAAAGGCTTTACTTACAAACTTTCTGAAAGAAGATGCTGAAACTCGCCATCGTCATCCATACATTTTTGGTACCTCTTTAGGAAACTATCCATCACTCGCCGTAGTTCATGTTGAGAAATGCTGGCAATTTCCTGATGGATATTTTGTTCGGACAATGACGGTGGCCAGTTTCAGCATCTCCTTTCATAAAATTGGTAAGCCCTTAAAAGTAGTTTTAAAAATGTTTTATGGTTCCATCCGTGGCTTTCTATGATAGCGACAGATGGCAACGAGCGCTGATAACGTGGACAGGAAAAACACTGCGCAGCCAGTTTGTAGTTTTTTGGCTCACTCTGTAGCATTACTTTGTTTTATAGTCCATAAGGATGATACAGTTCACGAACTGCCGCATATGCCGCATTATGCATACTAGCAGAAAAACCCGATGTTACCTCGGACTGTTTAGTAAAAGCATCAATATTCTATATATTTGTTTATTTACACTTAAATGAATTTATGTAATTACAGATTGCTGGTGTTCAATTCTTTTAATTTGATCACCTCACCTTCACTGTACCAAATTTCCCATTCATACTGAAAATCCTCCAAATTGCCTCCCATTCAACATTTTTCAAACCGATTTCCCATTGGAGTGGATTTTTTTTTCCCCCTTCATTACAACCCTAAAGGAATGTAGGGAACATTATTCATCCTTTTATTATTGAGAAAACAGGCTCATCCAGGTTGAATATCTTAAAAACTGCCCTGCGCTGAACATTCTTCACCCTATCTCCCATTGGGGTGGTTTTTGTTATACCTCCTAAAAGAATGAAGAGAACATGATTTATATTTTTATCTCACAGAAGTATTGGGAAAGTAGGTTCTTCTTATTGAAAAACCTAAAAACTGCTTCCAGCCAGACACTTTCCACCCGATTAAGGTTTTGTGATAGCACCCTCACAGTATTTTTACTCTTGTTTTAATGAATATGTGTGTAATATTTCCCATTCATACTGAAAATCTTCCAAGCCTCCTACTGAACAATTTTCAACCCCATCTCCCATTATGGATAATGTTTTTTCATTACCATCCCTAAAAGAATGAAGGGGTGAACATTTATCTCTTATTTAGCAAAAGTATTGAGAAAACAAGCCAATTCAATCTGAGAAACCTCAAAGTTGCCTCCCACTGAACATTTTCTACCCCCTCTTTCATTGGAGGTAGCTTTTTGGATACCACCCCTACAGTAATATTACTCTTGTTCTAAAGAATATATATACCAAATTTGGTCGAAGTTGGTGCAAAGGTGTAGGAGTTAAGGAACATAAACACACAGACACATACATTGATGAGTTAATAAAGTTTGTCAAAACATTCCAAACTTGGTTAAAACCAGTGCAAAGTTAACAGTAATTCATGTGTACAGCATCCTAAAAGTATGATTTTTAGGTGAATCACTGCACCTAAAGATTTGAGATCTTATGGAATATTGAGAAGAATTTATTAATGCATCTCAGTCTGGTTAGAATCTGGTAATTTATGAAGGATTTCCTAATTTATGTCCCTTAGGTGATCTGCTGAGACAGAGTTTGAAATTTCATATATCAGAGCTTGAAAAACATTTCTTGACTAATTTTAAATATGGATAAACTCAGTACAAAATTAAGGAAGCTTATGAAGAGAGCCTCTAAAATGTTGGGTTTTTTAGGATGCTTTCCTGAAACATTCAGAATAATAACATTATAATCATCCAGAAAGTGACAATGTCTCAAACATAGCACTCAAAAGTTTGAATATTTCATGGCTGTTTCATAACTGCGCCCACTGGCGCCGATTCAAAAGAGATTAATGGGGGGGGGGGTAGCAGCTCAATAATTGAAAATTGGCAGTTGGACAACAGTAGTCATTGTCTCCAACATTGCAGCAAAGAACTGTCTATCATTAAAAAAAACAGTAGCAATGATGTGTGCCAAAACTTTAATGTGGTAAAGAAGTGATGTAGTGTTAATAATATCAACCCACTCAATTGAGAAGCATTTTTCAAAACTTGATAAATGCTCAAATTTTGAAAATTCAGATTTTTGTAGTTATATATTGACCGTGAAGCCATGCACCGTTGAACTGGTATAGTCAAAATCTGACATTTGCCATGTTATAGGGTGTCGAAAACGTTGAGTTTTTGCAAAACTGAATATTTACTCTTAGCCGGTTACACCAAAGTCAATAAATGCAAAATTTGTTCTACTTCAGAGAGAGAATAACATCATAGGGAAGTAAATTATTGGCAAGCACTTCCTGACAGAAGCAATAATACCAAATAATAGTTCATGCAACATTAACTCCTGATTATTGCTGAGTTTATGGTAGCTTTTGCAGGGATAAGACTGCAGTAAAAGAGTGATCTGTTATAGTACTATAATATGGAGGTTCATACAAACAATTCAGAAAATGACATACATGTAGTTGGTTGGAGAGGTAGTAGGAAGTCCAGATCAAGAGTAAAAGCACCTAAGAAGAACAAGAAAGTGCCAACTATTGCACGTTCATATGAGCTACCAGACATACCAGTGAACCAAAAAGCCTTAGGAAGAAAAGAATGCAGAACAGCTGATCTCACTTATGACAGCTTCACAGCTTTTCATCAGAAATAAGTAGTTTAAACAAAACTGTCCAGGATAAGTTACTCCTCATGTATCTGGAAATCACATCCCAACATGTTGATGGTATTGTTGATGAAGGTATTGTTGTCAGATTTGGACTGTTATCTGAAAGTCCTGTCAAGCTTGAGCTACTGAAGTCCAAAGACTGCAGTCAGGAAGTAAAGAAAGCAATTATTTTGCAAAAAAGGGATATGGTCAATGAGGGTAAGAAAAACTCATTAAGCGTTTTGAAATACCAGGAGCAAAAGAGCTTTACAAGTTGTTGAGTGAGTGAGTAATTTATTCCATCCTTTGGGAACAACTTACATTGTTTTTTTTTGGACACGCCAGGATTGAATATGTACAAATTTTACATTACAGCAAATAATACTAAAATAATCCTTAATAATAATTAATTACATATCAGTTTCTTTTTACAAAAAATACTATGTCACAGAATAACAAAATTAAACAATCTATGTACATTATGTGATTATAGAAAACATGGTTCATTTAAATAGTCATTTATACATAAATACTGACTTTTTAGAAGTAGCTTTTCTTAGATCACCTTTAAAAGATTCTTTATTTAAGTTTTTATTGAAGTATCTAGTTTGTTATGCATTAAGACATCCAGATGAGAAATGCTTGCTAGGGTTTTTGTGAGCCTGTGGCTATCCAAATGTAAGTTGTTGAGATTTCTTGTGTTGTAGTTATGATATTCTGAGTTCTTATGAAATACAGTTACATTATTATGAATGAAGTTTAAGGTTTCAAGAATAGGTATATAGCCATGGGATAGGCAAAAACTTTAAGTTCACTGAATATGTATCTACTTGGTGTTCTTATGGGTACCTTCATAATTGCCTTTAAAATTCTTTTTTGAATTGTGAGAATTTGTGCTGCTTTTGGAGAGGAACCCCAAAAGGGGTTGCCATAACTAATTTGGGTCCCAATGCAATGTCACCATTAGGTTTCCAGTTTTCTATTATCGGAGACTGTATTTTACTTTATATTATGATAATGTTATGTTACTATTTTGCGCTTATGTTCACCAAACTGTATGTGATACTAAATAATTGTAATGTAACATAAATAATAAAGCTGCCTTCTTTATATATCTGTAAAAAGGCTAGAGGAAAAGAAAAACATGATATTTTGAATATGCAAATTAACAAACTTTTACTTTTCAGCTTTGCATTTATCAACTTTCGAAAAAACTTGGGTCATTTTATTCCCCTTTTTCAATATTAGAAATGAAATTTTAAGAAGTGTCAAACACGTGATCAAATATGTGCCTATAACCATAATTGTTCCATATTACCTTTAAAAAATGTGTTTTCTGAAAAATTTACTTTTTTGCATTTATCGATTTTGAAAAAATGTTAAATTCTTAAATTGCATAATATATTATTGTCCATATTCTTCCACTCTAGAAAGAAATAAGACTACTTACTTGTAAAACTTCAAAAAGCTGAAGTCCCCAGACATGCTGCAGAAATTCTCAGGCTTCAAGCTTGTTTTGTTTTCCCTGTGCTTGAGTTGCACAAATGAAGCTGACTTTCCAGGTATTAGCAGAACAATATCATCAAAACTTCCACCTTTTTTAATGTTTGAGGCTAACAAAAAAGGCTCATTGTTTTGAACTTGTCTCAAGAAAACAACACATAGATACTTCCATTCATAATTTGGTCCTGAAAGCTTTGCATGTCCCTGTGTTTTTTCATACTTAATCTTCTTGATATTCTAAAAAAGAATAGAATACAAATTTTTCAAGCAATTATTAATAAAAATGCTTCTGAGGATGAACAGTTTATATAAGATTAATTTTATGAGAAGCCCAAAGCTGATATATGAATTTGGAAATTATCTTTGCTTTTACAAGCATGGAATTTCCTGAACTTCTTTCTATTTTGATTCTTGTAATACCTCTGCACAGAAAAAGTATTAATTCCTGACAGTAAAATCTGTTGTATTTTTTTGTTGATCTAATTTTAATATCTGTTTATACTCTTAAAAACGTTGTAAAAGTATACATATCAGCTTATAGCTTCTTTCCAAAGAGTTAGGGAGTTGCTGTCATTGTGGTTTTTATCTTAATTTTTCTCTCTCTATATTTTTTAGTATAGCATATTGCTTTGAAAATATCTTCTCTTTAGCTATAGGCATTTTATTAATGAACTATAAATTACAGCATTGTTCCTGCTGATGTTAAAAGCTTAAGTAAAATAAAATAGGTCACAAATTTAATGCTATAATACATTTTCAAAGTGATTTTTTCCTTGAACAATGAGATTTTTGGACATGTTCAGTGCTGCAGAGCACCTATTGGCTACACTTTGTCCTTCTATATGAATGAAACAACTCACAACCATTGTGTGTATGGAGTAAAAATTTTACACATAAGAATTTGAAGAAAATCTATCAACATTAGGGATGGTGATTTTTCGCAAATATGATATAATGCAAAATGCACATAAAGGCTTATAATCTTGCATTTTCTTTATTTGCTACCTGTACAACCACTGTTTAATTTCTTTTGAAAATGTACTAAAATGCGAAATTGACTCAGAATGTGAAAATTATACTAAAATACAATATAAATGTGAAAGTTGTTGCAATTCATGGAATTTTTTTCAAATGAAAATTAAAAAAAAAAAAAAAAAAAAAAAAAATAAATAAATAAAAAAAAAAATTAATGTGTATATGGAATGTTTAAGTGCAAGAAAAGATTGGAAAGAATTTAAGTGAAAGTAAAAGGAAGATCCCATTTTTTTGAGTTGTTAGTAAGGATAGCTTTTTTTTTGTTGAGGTATATGAATTCATTCTAACCGGTAGTACAAACTACGTAGAAAAATAAAGGTGTAGACTGTCTGCAATGTATTTGGAAACCTGCCTTTAGCGTAGATGCTGATAAAAATTTTAGTAAGTAAATTTATCATAATAATGGGGGAACAGAAATGACAGAACAAAATGCTGAGGTATGTTCTATGATTTTATTCATGTTACTGATTTATGGATTTGCATGATTTGAGTTAATTTTGTACATTTTCTCTTTATTATTCTGGTCTTGCATGAGAATTTCTCTTTTTTTGCGTGTTATGCTTTAGCATGCATCAATTCTATTTTGCTCTGTATTGCTTTAACTTATATTAATTTAAAAGAATTTGTGAAGAACTTGTGAAAAGCATCACACCTCTCTACCTTTAAATTAGAACATCTCACAGGCGATAAGTGATAAAATTATTTTATAAAGTGCAATGCAAAGATAAATATGTAATCTTTTACTTAGTATTTATTATAATTGATACAATTAACTATTTTCATCAATTTTAAAGTCCAAAATTTAAAAACTATATATCCCTATTAACCCCCAAGTTTAAATTTCTATAAAAAGTATAAATAAATTCCTTGTAGTTTTTGTATATTTTTATTTCTAGCATGGTGCGGCTGGAGAGTAGCAGCAGTGGCAGTCCATCATTGGATGTCTTGTCAACTGTTTGCAACTCTTTAGTTGCACTAGTTTGTTCACATGTAACTTAAATTTAGCATGCAGGTGAGTAGCATTCGAATTTTCTATCTTATCCTATGGGAGGCAACTTCACTACAATTTAAATGTGCACTTTTTCCCCTTCAGGCTCAAGTGAATACCATCTGGTTATTATTGCATTATTGATTGATGGAATAAATAAATTTAGCTCTAAGGTATCAGGGATCCCTTTCGCATTGCTGTATCTTGCCTTAAAATGGGCACTATGTTCAAAACCACTTCTGGATTATTCACGGCATTGGCACTTTGTGGCACACAATCACTGTTATCAGTGAGTGGTACTTTATTTTAATTTTTTTTAACGCGCATCACATAGTTTTAGGTCTGGTGACAAAGTTAAGTTCCCATTTTTAAGTTATATAACATAACATTATATAACTGAAATATATAACATGGAACGAGCTTTTCCTTTATGCAAAGTCTGTGGCCCAAGGAAAGAAACAGCTTGGCTGTGGAGTCTTCATAAGCATAGTTTCTGTCCAGTATAATTTCTGACACACTTTCTGCAAAGAATTTAATTCTTACCTGAAAACCAGTTAACACTTGCTGAAGAAAATGTGATCTAGAGTCAAATATACATGGGCTGAAATCCTTAGGCCCAGCCCGGCATGAACCAAGCCTGAGTATAGGTTTTACTGTACCACCTGGGCTGCACCCAATTGTCCAATTTTGTTTTAAACAAAATTACTTTGCAGTTACTGACTATTATTATCATTAGTCCATATAGCACTGCTGTCTGAGGTGCGAAGGGACTCAGGTTGGATTTCCAATATCGGCATGGGAACTTGTTTCCCTGGTGGGGGCCCTAGTAAGGGATGCACTCAAGTCCTTCGGACCAATTAAGGAAACACTACAGAAATAGCAGCAGCTGAGGTCCTGGAATCGAATGGAATCTCTTACCGACAAATGCCTCCCCTATTACTGCACTCTGCCCAGGTTGTCCTGAGTGTGGGTTGACAAAGGAAGGCAGAATTTTGCAGCAGCTGTGCTATTGTAACGTTATTTGCAATTGGCCGAAGTGACCATTTATTTATTATTGCTGGTATTACTACTTTATGCATGTGTGCATGCTGTGATAATTGTGCTATTCTGGTCATCTCAACATCGGGGACCAAAAGATGTGATTAATTTTATAACCTTTATTTTCCCTTTACATGGAAATGTTTTTGTTATTTTTTATTTTCTAAAAATGGCTTAATGGTTTTGATTAAAATACCACATGTTTACAATATTTAACCATCAAATGATTGATGTTGAATGTAATAAATTAATTTTTTTTTTTCATCTTTATGTCCAAACCCGAGAACAAAAACAATTTTTCAAATTAAACCTGAACCCATGCCATGGCTAAGCCCAAATCCATGCAGACCCCTACTAGTAGCTGAAAATGCTAATTTTTACATGTTCCTAATAAATTGTTACTGTTATCTGTTAGTAGCATCTTCCTTAATACCTGCAAAACCTTTTATTTTTTTCTTAAAGTAATACCTGTAAAACTTGGCAGATTTTCGTTCATTGGTCGAGTTGATTAGGATACTGCTGTTGGTTAACATGTGAGCGCATGGCCGCATAGTACCAAACATTGTCATACTATCTATTTATTGGTATTCAATGATTACTTTGACATGCTTTTAATATATTTAGTTAAATAATATAATCTGGATTATATTTTCACATTGCAAAACATCATATTGATTGTATAACTTAAGTTATTCTCTTTTTCTACAGGAACATTTTCTTAATAATGTCTTCTTCACTGTATTTATCTAAATTGTCAGTACTCTCCCCTGGTCTGATGTATTGTCATCTTCAACAAATTCAGAGGAATTGAGAGATTCAGCTTCAGCTTCCTGGAACTATTTGAGCACTTGCTACTCTTAATGTTCCATCTTACTTAACACTACATACAACTAATAAAATAGCGAGTCAGTACCCAAGAAATGTGGAGGGTTGGTTGGCAATATATGAAGGAACAACAACAATACAGTATCTTACCTCTGCATTTCAGAAAGTATATCACGACAATGAGACAATTTTGTAACATGAACAGTTCATTGACACATATCACATCTTCTGTTATCCATAGGAGAATGAAATATTTCAACACTCCAAAACTTATACCATGATTAAGCAGGAAAGGTATGCAGTATTTCACTCTATTGGCTTCACTAGTAAAGAATATAACACACTGTGAAATCAAAGGTGAGCGTAGAGCTCATACGCTGATCAACGACAAGTTACATAATGTCATAAAATTATGGATATAAATACTTCACGTATATGATATTAAATTTGAAACCTTGCACAAAAACACTTTTATATCAATGTAATCAATAATAACAATAGTAATGACCTAAGTAACACTTATAACTATCGTCCTTAGGGTGTCCCGTTTTTTTAAAGAGTTCAAATATGGTAGCCCTATCTAATAGCAAACTGGTTAAAAATCACATATAGGTATTTTAATTGCAGTTGTATAAATAAAAAGTTATTTATAAGTATTAACACAATTTATTAAAAACACATGAACTCAACATATGTCAAGAACTTAAAAACGCGCTTTGAGGAGCATGCTTCTCATCATCAGTTTGTCGTCTGGAGTTTGCAGCCAGAAAATTATCGGTCAGGTCATTGTGTCTGTGCTGCCCTCTGTGTCCTATGGCTACTCAGACAATATCATCAACTGGCAGGGTATCAAAATTTATAAGACGAGGCTTGTTCTTGGTGATTAAAATTCTTTCCCATTTATCAAGTGCTAAGGGTGTATTGATGTGTTTGACCAATGTGATTTCCCATTTTATTTCATGGTTAAAGTTCCAAAAATGGGATGAAACTGCAGACTTGTCCACTTATTTAAATTTCATGCTCCTTAAATGTTTCTTCATTCTAATTTCCAGGCTCCATTTTGTTTTTCCAATGTCAATTTTATCACACTCTAAACATTCCATTTTATATACTCCAGCGATCTTATTTTTAGGTAAACTGTTTTTTACAGGATGATTCAATAGATTTCTTAAATTATATCTATTTTGTGGTGCCAGCTTTATACTGAATTCTTTGAATATCTTTTCAAATTTGTAAAACAATTTAGGATGAAAGGTAAATTTAGCATAGCTAGGAGATTTCTTAAGAGTGGACAGAGTAGTAGTTTCTTTCAATATTTTTTGTTGGTTATGTTTCACAATCATCTTATCTATGAAATGGGTTTAGAATCCATTCTGTATAGCCATTTCATGTATGCGGTCATATTCGTTTCAGTATTCAACTTCTGTTAGAGGTATAATAATATGTAATATTTATTGAGTGCCAAAATAATTACAATCATGTTGGGAGTGACTGCTTCTGACCCTGGCCATTTTATAGTCATCTCCCCTCCTTTGGTTATAATAATGATGTATTAATCTATTGAGCATTAAGTTATTACATATTAGATGTCTTCTCGAATTACTATTACATGTTAATACAATTAGTAATTTTTATATTTATTTGTATTTACATTATTTTCTTCTTTTAACCATCCATATGCTATTCCTATTCATTCCATACCATGAACTTTCTTTTCTCCTAATCTCTATTTCTTTGCATTCAAATATAATATATTATATATCTTCTCTTCTTCCCCCACCCTTTTGATCTACATTAGATTTTTTTTGTACATTAGTTTTATCCCTTCCTTATTTTACTCACATTATTTTCTCTAATAATTTTAGTTACATTCTCTGCTTGTCTCTTTCCCCTATTCTTACGTTAAGGTCCCCATTATTATAATTTCTATGTTCGTATATTTATCCTTTAACATTTATATATCTTTCTCAAAAGATGGTACAGTCTGTTAGAGGTATATTGGGTAAGCCTATGAATTAAGCTGTGAAAAATGGTGTATTGATGAGGTTTTGGATTGTGTGCAAAACAAGCCTTTAAACAAGTAGACAAGTCTACAGTTTTATCCCATTTTTGGAACTTTAACCATGAAATAAAACAGGAAGTCATATTGCTCAACCACATCGGCACCCTTAGCACTTGATACATGGGAAAGTATTTTAATCACCAAGAACGAGCCTTGTCTTATGAATTTTGATACCCTGCCAGTTGACGATATTGTTGCATGTGATGTTAGACGGACTCTTTTATTTTACATTAATTTGGGTCTTAACATTAACATGGCTCATTTTTCTAAATTTTGATAGAATCATATTTTACATTTTCTGCCTTAAGCAAATTTCTTAAGATGTGTACATGACAGGACGTATATGGGCTACCTCATTTCCTAGGTTTGGCCCAAGGGACTTTTTCATTTGTGTCATTTCCCACGGAAATTCTTTGAATAATGTTGCCTTTTGCAACATGAAACTGATCACGTGTTTCCGCTCAATCATACTTAAAGTATGGCGTAGGCTTACCACAAACAGGATATAGACGTCATTAAGATTGAGTCGGTCCTTGCCTATTTAAGCAAGCACATGAGCGCTGCTCGGGGGAGACCGACACATGCTAGACAGGGTCGAGTCACTGCCCGTCAGCATCCTAATCTGCTATCTTCGACGATGAGTTCACAGGTCCATCCACATCACACACAAGTGCTTCAAGGTAAGATCCTACATGTACTCTAGCTTTGTTCGCCCTTTTCAATGTAAACTCAACATTGCAAATATCTAAGTTTTATACACCAAGTAATTAATATTAAGCCAAGCTTGAGATGTTCTACCCTGAAACTGCTATTCCCCCTATGTCCAACCATTTATGGATGTGACAATATCATCTGAGTAACCATGGGACACAGGGGGCAGCACAGACACAATGACTTGGACGAGAATTTTCTGGCTGCAAGCTCTAGTCGACAAACTAATGTTGCGGAGCATGCTTCTTGAAACTTTTTGACATATGTTGAATATATGTGTTTTTAATAAATTGCGTTAATACTTATTATGTAACTCCACTGTTAATAATGACTTCATTTTAATTTCATAAAATGTTATTTGTTGGCTGATATTAAGTATTTGAAGTTTTAAAGTGTTACTCACCTGTGCAGCTGGTCCAGGATTTGTTTCCACACAACCAATAATAAGCAACACAATTAAAAGCTCTTTATATAACCATTTATGTTGCTTCAAATTGTCTTTAGTCATGGTGTCATACATGCAATTCATAGTCACAATATTTTCTTCCTGTTTTTATGCTATAGAAATGATCACAGACACTTGCTTAGTACACTGTTTTAGCTTTAAAATGCTTGTACAAACTGCTTAACAGCCTTTATCACAGCCATTTTGTTTTTCATTGGGAAAGGTTATATACCTTTATTCAAAGGAATAGTAGTTTGCTTTCCTAATGGCAGTATTAAGCGTTTAACTTTTTCTACAATTAAAATTTCTTTACTGATGCTGCTGCATCTGAAATATACTGAAGGTGATCTGACTATAATCCACTATATTACGTTTCAGTATTCACTCTGAAAATATTTGCTGTGTATCCTACATATTCAGATTCTGAATGAAATAAGAGGATGAAATGAATAAGTAGCAACTGTTCTGTGAATGATTTGACTGCATAGTATGTAAGGAGGTACAGTAATGAAAAGCTGATCTTTCTTGGAACCAAAATGCTTTGATTTGGTTGGAGCATTGGATTCTTTTTATGGGCCACGCAATCGCAACAATCTGTAATTGAAAACAAAGACAGAAATTAGTTCATAAGTAGTACTGCTGAAATGCTGCTAAGATTTATGCTGTGCATGCAAAATCCACAAAAGAGAAAAGCAATGTGGTCCTGCATTTACTCTATGGGTTTAAATGCAACCCATTCCCTTAAATAAAAGCGCAATAGGATATTTTTCTCTATGAAATAAGATTCAAACAAAATAAATTTAAACCCTTGTTTGATATTAGTGTGTATGGCAGGCAATCACTCTCTTCTCTTTTCTAAGAAATGTATAGCTTTCAGGGTTGAGTTTCTGGAGGGGAGGGGGAAGACAGAGAAAAAAAAATAACAACAGTGCCCTGAAAATTAGTTTTCTATCACCTATATCAAATATAATCGCTCAATATGCCCCACTAGAAACATAATTATAAATATTTATAACTTGTTTGGAAATTTTATAATTGTGTTTTTAGTCTCCTAACTCTCGGAACACAC
This sequence comes from Deroplatys truncata, assembly GCA_030765065.1. Taxonomy (NCBI): domain Eukaryota; kingdom Metazoa; phylum Arthropoda; class Insecta; order Mantodea; family Mantidae; genus Deroplatys; species Deroplatys truncata. The sequence goes on from CM060977.1 coordinate 57,121,109, forward strand.
GCTATCACTTTCACTTTACACTTCACACGCATTTAACACACGACATATTTATTTTATTTTATTTTTTTTTTTTTTATCTCGCCACTACTTACTGGCTCTGGTTTAATTAATTTCGATATTATTCTGACATCACAATTTTTTTTTTATAGCAAACACTTTACCCTAAATTATTTAATCACTGCTACCAAATTGTTTACTTTAAGTTGTTGACAAAAATTTATACATTTAAGATTTTTTTGTAATTATTATACATATTTACCAAAATATTTACCCTCTACATATATTTACATCTCTTAAATCTAGACAATGTTTCACCTTTTCTGTTTGCTACATAAGTATTTGTTTTGAATTATTTTTACCATTTTTGTTATTTTGAATTTTATTTTAACAATACTCTTTGAATTGTATTTACGTACTTTTAATTTAATATCATATTAAGTTTCAATCTTTGCATTCTTAATTTTCAAATGTTGTTACAGTTACTAAAAATTTATTTATTATTTTTTTTTTTTTAAAACATTTCTCTCTCTTTTTTTTTTTTTTTTATAATTTATTTCACTTTTCAAATGACATATAAATAATTAATTAACCCTCTTACGTTCCAATACATTTCTCTGCAAGTCGTCTTTAACTATCCAGCATTTAGTTTACATCTCATTGCTATTTACCCTCCTGGATCAAATTGTGTGTGGCTAAACATTACTCGTAGCCGTATCCTAACCTTCAAATTTTTGTTCATGAATAACCTCTTGTATTCATTTGAAATTTCGTCACATGATAACATTTGAAAACAATCTAAAGTTTCCTGAACAATACATCTTTTAACAACTTTCATTTTCAATTCTTCTGTTATCTTTTTAACTTGAGAATACTCTGACAAATCTGTACTAAACTGTACTGGATTGGAGTTTTCATTTTGAACATCTTGGTATAATTTATTTCTTTGCATTACTGACTCATTCTGTATTTCTGATATTTCCCCTCTGAAATTAACTTGCGCCTTATTCACGTCTACATTCCTAACCTCTTTTATCTCTCTTAACTCACTTGAAATACTACTCATTTGATTTCCTAACTCTGTACATTCTACATTAACCTCACTTTTAGTATTAACCTCACCTTTTTTGTTACTTATTTCCCTGCTCATGTCTAGCATTTTCTTTGAAACTTCTCCTATCTCACTTGCTATTACTTCCTTTTCATCACTCTTTTTTGGCATACTACTATCTAACTTCGTAACTTTCTTTTCAATTTCTTCCCTGCTTTTATCTACTTTTTGCTCTAATATCTCATTACTCCTACCAATATCTTCAATTGATTTCCTATGACTCTTTTCCATACTCTGAGTTAGTTTTTGTTCTACTTTCTCATAACTCTGAGTTAGTTTTTGTTCTAAAATCCTATCAAAATCTTCCCTTAATTCTTCCCTCAATTCCCTCTTATTCTTTTCCATATTCTCATTAATCTTTATCATATTCTCATTCAAATTTTTCAGCATTTCCATAATCATACTAGTATCAGAATTAATATTTCCTGCTGTTTTATTCTCACTTCCTGCACTAACATTTCCTCCCTCCAATACTACATCGTTAGAGCTTTTTTTTGTAACCTGTATTGACTTACAGCTAACTGTTACACTATCTCCCTCCATCATTGTTTCTTCAATATTACTAGTAGCCATTGTTTTTGTTTTCTAAAAAAAAATTACAATCACCTGACCTTTGTGATGCTGTCTGTTGCTGTAGCTTTGATGTCCAGCGTTCTGCCCCATTCTCCTAGATTTGTATGTCGCTTCTGCGTTGTATTGTGATGAATCTACGTTGTCTCGATGTTTTTGTAGTTGAATTACCCTGTTGCCTTGTAATCTCGGAATTACGATGTCCAATCTGTGTCTTGTAGATCATTTCACTGCTCCATTCATTCCACATTCTGGTTAATTCTGCTACTTTCCTGGTTAATTCTGCTACTTCCTGGTTATTCTTGTTCCTTTCCTGGTCATCTTGCCCCACGTTGGGCGCCAATATGCAAGAGAACAAATTGTATATGTTTTAAGCCCCACGTTGATGCGGCAATTTGCGATGAGATTCTTACAAATGTTTGTTTACATCACGTGTGTTGAAGCCATCTTGTGACGTCATTCGTTGGTTTGGTTTGTAGCTCCATCTGGCGTAGCAATTTGCATCAGTTTTGAAATAATTGATTTTAAATGTCCTCCGGCTAGCTATCATCTTATCTTGGTAGAACATTTATCTCTGTGCAGGTTGTGAATCGGAAAGGAATCTTTTATCCAGAAATTACACTTAATGACGAAATTTGTTTTATAATCTTTTATTGTCGAACACGTGCACTAACACTTTTACATATTGATGTAAATACTTGCCAAACTGAAACTGTTTGTAATAACTTCTCACTTTTAACTCACGTACTTCAACTTTGTGTATATTTAACTGTATAATACTTTAGATTCTCGTAATTCTGCTGCGCGTAACTTATGACGAACTGAAGACAGCGTGCTAGAAATTTTGATGAACTGGGCGACCGACGTGTAAGGTATTGAGAATTTAGTTGAACTGTAGTATCGATGTGTAGGGTATTGAGAATTTTGTTGAACTGTGGGGCGATCTACCTCGGACCTGGCTTATATACTCCCACTCCTCGACATGCCTAAAGATTGTAAATGAACTGCTATTGGCTAATAAAACGCGCCAACATAAGCGTCTATTTTAATATCCAATGAAAACCACGAATACATATGCTTTAGGAAATGTTCTAGAAGGTTCTACCGAAACCGCGCGAACATTACGTAACTTCCTTGTTCCCGGTAATGATAAACAACTCACCCCATCGCTGCATTATTGCGTTATTATTGACAGTTTCAGTAAAGCCGTATATTATTATTTCCCAATAATAATTACAATTAATAAACATCTGAAATCAATGTCACATAAAAATACATATTCATATTACAATCATTATTTACATTTAAGTAATTTGTGATACAAATTACCGTATCAAATATAAAAATAGGTTTCGACATTATGCTCTAGTTGTGTCCCGCACAGTGATGACAACGATGTCGTATATTTCCAACAGATGTCACTCTATGCAAAACACTAGCTCAACAGATGTCACTCTATGTCATACGCTTCACTAACACAATACTGCCAACATATGAATAATTGATGCCACCAAAGCACCGCAACTACGACCACAAGGCGTAAGCGAGGGATATTATATAACCTTAGGTTTATGAGTTCACGGAAGATTAGGTTTAGGCTATGTTTTTTTTATTTATATAACCTTACATTTCTGAATTCATGGAAGTTTAGGTTACTTTTCTTTTAATATAAGCTTAGGCTTCTGATTTAGTTTTATACATATAACCGTATTTAAATTTGTTACCAGTGGTTACATCAAAGCACGCGAGCGAAGTGAGCATGCGTTCCTAAGCTTACATTTCTAGTTCACGGAGGTTAGATTAGATTTAATTTTTTTTATATAAGCTTGTTTTAATTAGTTATCAGTGGTTACATCAAAGCACACGAGCTTTGCTCGCGTGCGTTCCTAAGCTTGTGTTTCTGGTTCATGGGAGGTTAGGTTAGGATTACTTCTTTTTATATAAGCTTACGTTTCTGAATTCAGGGAAGGTTAGCCTTAGGTTAGGGTTTTTTTTTATGTAAGCTTGCGTTAACTATCTACCACTCTTACGGTAAAGCAACTTCTTTATTACACTGTTATTACAATGGAAATAACCTCTTAATAAAATATACTTTGACAAAAACTATTACAAACTTAAAACTTTGGTGCATATTCTTTTGCTGCTTTCAATTAGTGCATGGTGCAGCCAGTTTTTGAATGCGTTACGTTTTCTCAGCGGGAATAACACACGAAGAAAAACAAGAAGAAGAAAAAACACTACTAACAACAGCGCATCGCATTTCTGGTGGATTTTCATTTAGGTTGGCAGTTCCCACTATACATTGTCTTCATCGAAAAAATGGCTACGTTTGTTTTGTTTCGTACGCGATTTGCCTATATAAGTAAAGCACCGTTGAGGGGCGGGCAGGTGGGCACAAGCTATTGAACAGATCACATCTACTTCTAAACTCACTCACAAGGTAACTTATTGGCTTTTCTTTGACTAATTTAAGCTACTTCGATGGGATACAAGAGTAGCATAATTGCCATAAGTTTATGTGTGCTTTAGAATGTAAGAAAAGACATACAGTCTAATTCGAGGTACTCTGGAATGCATGTGCTAGAAGAATGATGGAGTAAGATCATATAAATGAAAGGGGTACAAAAGATGAGACATAACACATTTTTTTAATGAAAAAATGGCACTAGTACAGTATGTGAGTAAGAGCATAATGTAGCATAAATACATGTGAAAACGAAAAGTTTTGATATTCAGAGGTGTCAGTAAGGAATGGGGATTTGTTTTATGCAGGAATTGTTGTGGAACGAAGTTGTATTGCCCACCCACCCTCCTTCCCTTTTTAGCAGCCATTCTTATATAGTGGCTTACTGGTGACATTTTGTGATGAAGAGTTGCCAACCATAAAAAGCTCATTGGGGTTTAGCCTCAGAACCTACAACTATGCTCTGTTGACACTCCGCAGTTGTGGCCTCCACTCTTCTACTTATAGAAAGCATCCCTCGGCTATGTTTTGCAACTTAAGAGTCTTCAGTGCAGCACTATGTCTTGGGACTTAGTGCCATCAATGTTGGCAGCAGAACAACACAAGCAATGCTCTCATAATGCCTCGGGTGGGATGCATGTGATGGGAGTTGTGTAACATTAATATGGAACAAAAGTGACAAAATATAATTAAACATTCAAACCACAACATACAGTAGTATAACTTATGTTTAATAATGTTATGAAAGTAATAAAGATAATCCTGTAGATGCAACTGTATAGTGAATGCGGCTCCTACTCTTATACCATACACCAAGGGTGGCGAAAACGACTTCCTTCCGCGAGTCACCAAATATGCAACACGCACGGCGTCACTCAGCAGCATATGAAAATCAAACGGACGGTTGTAGAGAGGGAACATGTGCCTGCGAGTCAAAATAACTCGCGAGTCACGTTTTCGCCACCTCTGCCATATACTATCCAACAAAACTGTATGCATTAAATCACATAAAGAATTATACTCTGAAAGAACTCTTGCCAATTTGCATACACACAAGATTAATGGGTCACTAAACTTTCAGAGATACAAGTTTCATGTTGGTAGCAATGGAAATACATCTCCTGATAAGTTATGATGAAAGTTAATGCACAACTGCAATAAAATGCTTACGCTTGCCTGTTGCTACTTTACAATGTGTTTGATTTTTGACATGGCTTCCACTTAAACAAAACATGTTAAGATTTGCCAGAAGTTGTATATTTAATGCTAACTTGCGCTGTTTATCCTTTTTTCCTCTGCTGATGTTGTTACATGCAGAAATGCCAATTACTCCATAATAATAGTACAGTGAGCACTGTACAAATTCAATAATTATTACAAACTTAAACAAATTTGTAATTATTGGGAATGTTAAAGAGTGGCGCTTAGTTTGCTCACAAATGCTAGCTGAAATTTTGAAACCAAACAATAGCAAAAACATATAATACATGGTCAAACACAACAGAGACAGTGATTATTAACAAAAAAGTATACACAAATTAAACTTCTGTATTCCCAGACATTAGGTGTTTGAAGCTGCAATATTCCAGATTCCTGACACTTTCTTGGAATTCTGAACTATCATGTCAGTCCCGAACAGCTTGCAACCATGTGTAAAGCATAACATGTGGCTGATTACTTTTAAAATATGATTAAATAAAATATTTTTACCATTTTCTTAATGCTTATGAGAATATTTTAAATGTAATCAGTTGAAAATATGCTAAATCTGAAAAATGCTAAACTATAATAAATTATATTATTAATAGAGTATTTTTCTGATGTTAATATTTAGGAGAGTAGCTTTGCACTGCTGTTCAGTATGAGTTTTGAGAGGCGCTGACAAAATTAGGAGATATCAGTTTTTACTCACTCTTGAAAAATTTGATTCGGTGCTGCTTACATGTCCTCCCTTGCTGTTCTTTGGAGAAATGTGTTTAACCTGTCACAACCCTATGACTATCACCTAGTATTGGGGATAGCTTTGCTTGCATTTAATTGATGTATCATTTCATAGTATTACAATATTAAACTTCAATTTATTTATATACATGCTTAGAAATTTTTTTTTGTAAAAGTTAATAAAGCTTTTCAGTTTCTAAAGATTTGTACCACAAAAATCAGTTTTATGTTGAAACTGAAAGAAGATGTATTATCATATTTGCATGCCCATAAATTAAAAGTAAAATTTGTGAAGGAGGGGGGGAAATCTTATAGACTATTAATTAGCCTCTTGAAAATCTGAATGTGTCGGTCACTTTAAAGAAATTGTAAAACTTAAAATTAGTGAAACTCATTTGTAAATATATAACTGCCAAGATATAGAAAGAATACTTTATGGTGGCTACATCTATGTGTAATTAGACTTCCTTCTATTATTGGGAATTTTTTCATATAGATTCAGTTGTTCAAAGGTTTATTTGTTAGTTTTTTTTTTAAATTAAGTGATACGTTTAGTTTTCCAGTGCAGCACTTTCTGATTAGATGATCACTTATTTCATTTGTGTTTAAGCTTTAAGGGGGAGAGGAGTTAATATTGGTTGAATATTGTATTTTGGCCATACTAATCGATGGTGAAAATGCAGGATCTGTCTGGTTCATATTTTTCAACTCATTACAATTTTCTTAGTGCAGATGCTTAAGGTTTGTTTTCATTACTAAGTTTCTTTTAGAGCACGTGTAACCTTTTGAGCATTTGCCTTTAAATAAATCCTTGCTTTAATCAGTATTTTTGGACATTATGACAGTGGTCTCTATTTGTGCTTTTAGCGACAAGTCATGTTCTATTTTTCTACTTCCTTTTCTGTAATGGTACACCTGCATATCTTCGATTGTCAACTTTCACAGGGATTCCCCCATATGGCACAATCTTATACTGTATAAAGCGGTCGATATATATTAAAAGAGTACCTACCTAGTCTTATTTAGGTAAATCAACTGTTCTGTAACTTTAAAATATTACTGTATTAACGAGAAATTCCAGAAAGCTTTCCGTCAAAGTACGTAGAGTTAAATCAATTGATAATGAAAGCTTAATGGCATTCCACCGGACAACTAACATGCATAATTACGTTTTTATCTACAGAAAAGCATACTTAACCGTAAACGCAATAAGCTTTGCAAGCAGAAATATGTCGCACTTTCACATAAACAAAATATTCCACAAACACCAACTGCGATGTTGTCTCCCATTTTTTTCTCAAGAATTCGTCGCTATTGCAGCCGACTCCTGCCGACCTATCACAGAACTGCGAAAGAGCAAGGAAGAGGATATCAGCTGTTGAAGGAAGTACAGTACCGCGCATAAATATCCGACAGTCTGTTGTGGCAACGTTAACGAGCCGTTCTCCACGCACAATCTCATTACTGATTATGCCCAATTCAGAATGTAACGAATTGGCCACACCATGTTGCTCCTTAAAATCTAGTGTTCACAAGGCGAAATATTTAACATTATCCAGCGAAGCTCGGGCAAAAAATATTCTCGTCGTATGTCTGTATGCAACGAACTCAATTCATACATTTCGGGGTATTTCTGTCGGGGAGGGGAGGGCAATGCATTTTCCTAGTAAAGGTACGTATCACGGAGGGGCCCCCGAAACCGGGGCAGAGCACCACACGCATGCCACTCGGCCTTTATGCTTCCAACGTGACCCCTGGGAGGGAAGGATGAAGGGAGAGACCCGAAGGGCGACCAGATCCGTATGCCGACGGAGCAAGCATGGACGGGATCCCTAACGTTTACAGATAGAACACATCCGACACCGCACTGTCCCTGCCCACAAGCCACCAATTTCCAGAGTCCCCCGTAGCGGAGCCCCATGCTGACGAGAGACCTAACTGAGCGGTACCGCAGCAACGCCAGGGTTGGCTTGCGCCTTTACAGAACGCAAGCCACCGCCCAGCCGCAACCCGCAAAACACCGTCGCCTGGTTCCACAACCCTGAAGCAGATAATAAAGATGGTGGATACAGGAAATGAGAGGAAGAAATACTGGTAGAAGATAAGCCACCCCAGCATTCGTCTGGCAACCTGGGGAAACCACGAAAGCCCCTGTGCCAAAGTGGGCGGTCGCCGGGACCTTCCGAATGCGGGCCACAGACGTAACCGCCTGAGCTATCCCGCTCGGTATGCATTTTCCTGGAGGTCGATGACGTCTTAACAACACAAACCTATTCTGTGGATGCCGCCATGCGTGCGTTAAAACTTATCTCAAATTCAACTTTCGTCGCACCGATTTTATCGCGTTCATGCTAAATTAGTCATCGTCTTGTTGCTCATGTCAAAATTAAGTTGAGTTTTATTTATGCACGTTCTTTAACTACTATGATCCTTAGCGTCCCAGTCTATATTGGGCGTGAAAGACCGGAAAGTTTGCTGAGGCCTTGTTGCTCCTGTCGCGTCACCAGAGTCGCTCCATTGTGAATTGGGGTGTCTTAAAAAAATTATTTGTTTGTTTATCAGTTTATTATTATTATTAATTCCGCGGGTAACGTTAACTCAAATTCAACTTATCTACAAAGTCAGCGTTTATGCTGAATTCCTACTGGTCAATCGTTTTGTCGCTATGTCGTGTCATCATGCTCCATTTTGAATTGGGCATGTCCCTGACCGTGGCATGTCTGAAAAGTATTATTATTATTATTATTATTATTATTATTATTATTATTATTATTATTATTATTATTATTATTATTATTATTATCATCATCATCATCATAATCATCATCATCATCACCGCCGCTGCCATTTATGCTATAATTTCTCTGAATATTGACAGAAGTACTTAGTTTCTTTCTTTTCCCCCTTGGCTTGAAAATGCTGGGCCTTTTGTATGATGAAATGGCAATTGGGCTAAAGGGACAGTTCTTTTAAACGCGCCATCTAAAGATTAATGCAATTTAAATAATTCTTTCACCACTAAAAGGTACCTAGTTATGGAATATATGACATTCCAGAATTTGGAAAATTCGGGGGAGGCTGGGTAGAAGGGTTTAAGGATATCAGAAATATAGTTTACAATTTACATTATCCTCCTGCTGTTCCTGAGCACTGATACAAGAGGATTAATTCGGATCACTGTCTTAACAAAATACAGTCCTTAGGGATAACAAGAAAGTATTCAGATTAAGAATAAGCTTATAAATCAGATGATTATAGATATCTTCCTTTGTCTAAAAGATGCAGGGTTTAATTGCAATTAAATTTCAAAATTAAAAGTCCACCCGTGCTACGCCGAGGAAGGAAGTCGATATTAAATGCGCTTTATAACATATACTGCTTGTCCAAGGTCTCTCTCACTCTCTCTCTCTCTCTCTCTCTCTCTCTCTCTCTCTCTCTCTCTCGTCGCTAATCATGTACGTGTGCATGATGCATTGGAAAACTCTCGCATCCTGCCGTACGAATCCCCACCCAGTGTTGCCAAAACATGCTATTAGGACCCTACTAACTAGCCTTGAAAAATCTGCAATTTTCCAAGCGAAATTTCTAGATTTTAATGCGTACATGTTATTACCACTTTCAAACTAAGTCCCTTTCAACTACTCGTTGCAGAACATATATGGAGCCATCGTTGCCTTGGATTTTGTAAAACAAAATATCTGTATCTCTATATGAGAGTACAATTTGGACAGCTTTCTTTTGTTTTATTTTTAATTTTCCATTAACCTGGACGGTCAGATGTCGAATGTACTATAGCAACTGTGATGAAAAGCATACCCGATGTTGTTATTAGTTAACTAGCAGAACCCGCAGCTCTGTCCGCGTTATTATGTTAAATACAAAGATTCTTTTCTGTTTTTCTACATACCTCTCTCACTTTCATCCTCTCCCTCCTATCTTCTCTGCTTTTCCCCCCTCTCTCTCCCTGTTTCTCCTTTCTCTACCTCACTCCCCATTTCCTTTCCACTCCTATTCACCTTCTACATAGCCTTCATCTCGTCTCTACCTCTTTCTCTTTTGTAGATATGACATGATTTTTGAAAATCAGTAATAAAACTGCTTTTTATTATATTTTTTAAAGTTTAACGTCATTTAACTGGTAGGTGATATTGGACGATGAATGAATGAAATGATGCTGAAATGGCATTGAACTTTAAGTTACTCGACATTCGTCTTCTCAGGATAAGGGTAAACCCCTGGAAAAAAAAAAAAACCGTATCCAGGTAGTTCTCCCTAACTACTTAGGACGTCTTGAATATAAGGCAGACACACTACCCTCGCACCACATGGGTTTTTATGAAATTGTTATTACATGTTATTTTGATTTTTTCGTCGTGGCACGCTCCGTATGCGCAGTAGCTGGACAAGTCCTTTTATCTTCTGGGCGGGGTGTTGGATCAGTAGCAATCAGTAGTAACAGAGCAGCAGGCGCGTACACAACGTTAGATAAGGTGACATTACCACGCGTTCCAAGTGAGCGTTGTTGCACGCTAGGGGAATACTGCCAACCGTTCTCCCCCCCTATCCTAGATTACCTTCTCCTCCTTGCGTTTCTATCGTGTCACGAAAAAAATGGACCTGTACTTTTAAAATGCAAGTAATAAAAACTTGAATACTTGGAATGCATTACTCGCGTTTAGTATAATGATAAACTGCGGTATAATTTTTTAAATATTCATTCCCTTGACATTTTGAAAACAACAGAAATGAACATAACATTAATTATTTAGCATTTTGAAAAAACTGAATAAGAAGCGATGTATTTCGATTGTTTTTATTTTGCGTCCCATCAAAAGCAATTGTTAGGCAAAGCAATTAAGATGCTATACTGCTTAATTTCTAAGCGGGAACTGAATGTGTATTATATCAGTTTTAAAACAATCGGTTCGGTCATTCTTGTATAAAAAGGTAAGACATACGTAACTACTAAATTTTTGAAAATGCTATTTCTTACATCAGGATTGTTAATACTAATGCTTGCGTTTGTATTAATTATTCATTTAAAATCCAACATTACCAGAAACAATTCGATTACAGTTCTAATATCTGTAAGCTTATGAGTTTAAAAGCCGCTAGAATTCTCGCTAGGCGAGGTAAAATATTTTTCACTAGATCTGGTGAGAAAATAGCTGTATTGGCAACTCTGTCTCCACCATTACTGCTGTTCAGGAAAACCGTAAACAAGCATCGACTTGTTCCGGCGTCTGCGCCAGCGCCAGCCGGTGCATTCCTGACCTTGTCGGCTGTGTTTCTGTTGCTATTCACGTGAGTGTGACTAGGCGCTTTGCTATTGGTCGATCTTGGAGGCGTGTACAGTAAACCCAAAATCTTGTGAAACAGACAGCAGTCAATGGGTATTGCGCAATTGAGAAGGTTACATTTTCCGAATTTTAAAAACATTACCACACCTGGACTGTTTACTTATACTGCTCATCTATAGCAAATACAGGAACTACTTAATTCTACCCAATAATTCGATATAGCGATTCCAACGTAAGTACACACCTTTTGAGATCCCTGAAAAAAAAAAAAAAAAAAAAAAATCATTTTGAGAAAAAGACCTGCGGGTGTGAATGTGAACCGCATAATTCAAAGACCAAATGCCAGATATGAATATAACGTTGGTATTGAAGTATGACATGGCATCTTCCAAAGATGCTACACGAAGATTTTCCTTTTACATGGAAAATTTGTCGTTATTTTTTCTTTCAAAAAGACCTATAATTTTGATCAAAATATCAAATGTTTAAGATATTTTCATGAAAATAAAACGTATTTCTTGAATTTTCTGGGAATAGTTTCAGAAGTCTTCTTCTGAAGCCACATTACATAATTTTGTATAGCTTGTTAACCATAAGAGATGAACAAGTGCTTACTATGCGGAAAATGTAAATCTTATAAAAACACAGCTTATGTGAAATTCATTTGTTGTGGCGTTAAACATATGTTAGATATTTGTTTTATTATTTTGAATTTTGAAATACTTTATAGTGCTCTATAGCCATTAAATTCTTTTTGTGTTCATGCAAACAGATATTTTAAAGCCAGCACACAGTGTCATACCTTTTAAACATTTGTTTATTGCTTTAGCGTCCTGTGGCTGTATTCCCTTTGTTGTACCGATGAGTAAATGTATAATGAAACCTTTTCTGCAAATATTTATTATAATTAAATGAAGTGGATAGAAGAATAAATTTTGTAAGAATAGTTGTAGAAGAGTGGGTAGAGAAAGTCATGCAAGTGTAACACATTAAAATTTTTATATGATGATTCTTGGAAGCATGCTCTTCTGTCCTTGTAATAATAATGACAATAGTTAAATTTATTTAGTGACACTAGCAATCAAGAGGATCATAATATCGCATTGCTGGCACATCATAAAATAAAACATAGTAGTTCTTTATGCTCATATGTATACCAAAATGGACAATTGAGTTGGAATGGAATCCACAGACATGAGCCAACACATCTCAACTAAATGCGACACCAAAATAAGAGTCTATCCTTGTCAAAATTTATAATATAACATCTAAACTAACAGTCAATTAATTAGTAATTATGGAAATCCTCCATTTAATTTTATGAATGTTAAAGTTTTTAACCGATTAAGTCAACATTTTAACAATGTGTTCTTACATCATAAAGTATAAGTGTGGAACACATATGCAAATACATTCACTTTCACAGGCCTGACTCTGGACATCTCAAGGAACCTTCTTTATCAAAGAAAAATTTCCCGAACGTCAGGAGTTAAACCTGCAACCCTTGGAGCAGCTGCAAGATTTCGCTTCTGAGCTCAGATGGTTTCAGAGTAATCCATTTTAATCAATAAGTCATTTTATTAAATTAATCACTTCTTGCAAATTTGATAATTAAAATGTAAAAAAAGATGCCTTTGATGCCCATATAATACATTTGAAAGAATACTACTAATTATTTTCTCTAATTCTTATTTATTTTTTTGAAATAAATTACTAAGCTATTATAACTATTATTGGTAACAATGAAAGCTAAAACATTGAATACAACAAACAGTATCAAAAGTTCATGTGATAATTTGTTTTCCTGTACTATGAAGAAGGCAGAGAGAGGGAGAAAAAAAATTAAATTAATGTTTTAAAAATTGTATAATATGAGACATTTTAAACAATGAAAGCCAAACAAATAATTAGCAAGGGCAGTGGTTTTAAAATACACTAACAAAGGTAAATAAATTTACAGTGCAAATATAAACATCTTAAATGTCACAGATGTTAGTAATAGACATAAGGGTGAAATTTATTTTTAACTAAAGATACCCTTTTGGTTTTATTTTTTTTGGGGGGGGATACTTTTTATTGGAGGCTGCTTTTAAATTGAAAACATAAGCTCGTATACTCACTTAGGATTGAAAAGCTTTGTGTCCCATATACCTTGAAGGGAACAATATAGTGAAGGTTCATTTATGCAGGGCCCTGTCTGTTTGGAAATGCTCAGAGATGCTTTAAGGACTTCTAAGAAGGAAAACATGATGGCTTATTAGTTCTTTTACATATATATTTTAAAACTTTATCTCTTGTTTTTATTTTTTGTTATGCATCTTTAGCTGTGTCCTTAAATTGCAGAGAAAACTAGTTTTCTACCAATTACTGATATTATTGGAATGATTCATCGCATGTTTAATCTCAATCAACATGGAATTATGTTGCAATTTTTGTAATGTTCACTTTCTGGCTTGTGATTGATGTATTAGCATAATTTTTCAGAGACAGCAAGCTACAGTGGGTTTCATGAAATGAGTGCATAGTGCTTGTGTGATAGCTGGAGAACATCCACATGTCAGTTCTGATACAGTGAATCATGGATCAGAGATGAGGTTCTAGATCTCATACTTTTTATTTTGTCTACCATGCACCTAATAAGTAGAGAAGGTATTGCATTCAAGCCAAAATTGGATACTTAGATTTCACTGGAAATACATTTTTTGAGGTCTGTTGAATCCAAAAAAGCATTTTTAGAAAAAGGTCTGTGTGAGTGAGTGAGTGAACAGCATAACTCAAAAATAAAGTGTCAGATGAATTCAGACTTGGTATTTAGGTTCAGTACATTCCAAAGATGTGACATGAAGATTTTAAAGAAAATCCCCCAACCCATCTATCCTTTACATGCAACATTTTTCAAAATTTTTGATTTTCTAAAAATGGCTCTAATAATTATGATTAAAATATCACATATTAAAGATATTTACATGACAAATGATGTTCTCTTCATTCAGAAGACATGTTGTATAAACTTGTATGACTGGTAAATGTCCTCTTCATTTGGAAGACATTTTGTATAATCTTGTATGACTGGTAAATGTTAAGCGATAGTCGAGAACCTACTTGCACAAAAAATGTGCATCTCTTTAAAACACAATTTATTTCAAAGAATTTTTGTTGTTGTATCAGTCATTTCCAAGATATCTGTTATTAATGCTTTGATTTGCTCAATACTTCATCATTCTTTTCAAGTTCCATTGATTTTCATTTGTTTCTCATGATGTCATAGAAAGAGTATAGGATTTTAAGGCCAGCATAATATAGCATGCAGTTCTTAAACATTTGACTATTGCTGTTCCTTTCGTACCCTAACAAAATGTGTAATATAGCTATTTTTGCAAAAGTTTATCTTGATTAAAATGATGTAGACAGGAAAATAAACTTTTGTAAAAATAACTTACATACCCACTAATAAAGTTAAAGTGTAGAGAAAGTTATGTGAATGTAACGTATCAGAATTTTTAAAATATATTCATACATTCATCATAGTCGCATGTTATGGGAATTATAATATGTATATAATTAATTAATAATTATTTGTAGAATTAATAATTTGTAAAATTAATTATAACACAACTACAATGAAATGACAATTAAATACAGTTAAATGACAATGAAAATATTCAGTAGAATAACTCTCCCAATGTATGATCTTAATTAAAATATATTTATCAATTCTTCAATTGTTACAAATTGAGATTTAAAGGTACAATTAAAGAATTAAAAGATAATAGAATTGATAAAATTAAAATTGTAGTTTATAGTAATTAAAAAGTATACATTACTGATAAATCTCAGGTCATATGTAACAGAAAGCATTAGAGCACTATCAGGGGATTTCATCACTTGTGTAAGAGTGAACACAAAAGTGGAATTTGCAGTGACAGCCTAAATAGCTGGCATGGAAATCAGGCAGCAGCCGAAAATGAGTTCATAAGTCAATGATGAGAAGTGCAGAGTTATAAAAACAAGACATTTTGAAGAATTGTTGTAAAAGATTATACAGCCTTAATTTTTATTACTTTAATAGACAGGTTGAATTATGCAATTTGCATTGCATTTTCATAACTTAATACAATAACAAGTAATGTGATGGGTTGAGAAATATTGCTTTGATTTTTAGGTTTAGGTTTTTATACACATTTCTTATCGTAAATTATTCTTTCGGTTACTCATGATTGTTACAAGAGTATTACACATTTCTTGGGATTTACAAAACCAAGTTTAACATCCGGTTTAAGGCTGCAGCGTCCAGTATTCATGCAAGCACATTGACAAGAATTCCTAGTGATAAATCACATCTGGTAATAAAACCATGCATGGTTGTTTAGTTCATGGATTTCTGGAAAGTCTTTATGACGTAGACTATTAAACACAATACGATCATTTTCATGGAACAAACCGGAAATTGAACCAGTGTTTAAAGGGTAGGTCAGTCCTTCCAGACGAACAGTAGAATCTGGTTTGTAGGGATGAATCTATGCCAGTTGGCATCACACTAGGGCGGTGCCATTAAGTGAACCTATGCACAGCCTTCTCTCAGCTCTGTTCATCTGCCTAAAAGCAAGACTTTTTCCTAGAGGGGCATCTCGTCATGTCTTATTAAAGCTTTGGTCATGATTTATGGCTTGTGTATGATTTGCTACCACGGAGACCTTAGTTCACACCCCCATCCTCCAATCCTTCTCATGATGAAGGTCGTGACCATATTGAATGTGCCCCATTCATTAAAAAATATAAAAACCTAAAAGTCCAAAGCAATATTTCTCAGCCCATCATAGTAACCCCAGCTCATGATTCCTTATGTCAAAATGTTCTTATGGACATGCCCTAGCATCATATAGCTTCACTCATTTCACGACAACAGGCAGTTTGTGTGAGTGTTCCAACACATTCATTTTATTTTATTTTCTTTAAGTTTACTTTCAAATTTTTTTTAAATCTAGTGAAAGTTTATAGGAAATGAAATACGAGGGCTGATCAATAAAGACTGAGACTGATTTTTTCCTGAAGCTTTCTTGATAGTTTCCTGTCTCTACTATAAATATTTGAAAAGATCGGGGTTTCATGGATAATTTACATAGACGGCAGCACTCTCGTATTGGTAGGTTTGTAGTATTGCTGTACATTGTTGACCCTACTTGAATTTCGCATACCACAAAATGGAGGTGACACGAGAGGAGTAATTCAGCGCAATAAAATTTTGTTTTCGTTTAAATCATACAGCCTCTGAAACTTTTGAAAAGCTGAAGCAAGCATACGGTGAAGATGCAGTACCTCGTGCAACAGTGTTTAGGTGGTTCAAGGACTTCAAAGAAGGGTGAGTCCTCTGTGCTAAGCAAGGTGGGCCTGGTGTTTCTGCTTCTGCTATGACTGAAGTCAACATCAACACAGCTGCTGAGATTGTTGTTCCCCCTCACTCTACTGATACAGCAGTGTACTACAGGTCAGTATTGGCTACACTGAAGAAGCACATTGCAAGGAAACGTCCAGAACTTCATCGGAATGAGTGGCAACTTCATCACGACAACGCGCGGCCTCACGTCGCCAATCAGTCTAGGCATTTTTGGCTAAATTCAACATTACCTGTGTGCACATCCACCTTATAGCCCAGATCTTGCCACCTGTGATTTATTTTTATTCCCATCACTAAAGGCAAAGCTCCGGGGCATTCAATTTGAGAGCACTGAAGCAGTGCTGAAGAAAAGTGAGGCGATTCTCAAAGACCTGACAAAGAATGGCCTGCACCATGTGTTCGAGGACTGGCAGAGACGCTATAAAAAG
The DNA here is from genome assembly GCA_030765065.1 of Deroplatys truncata. Classification (NCBI taxonomy): domain Eukaryota; kingdom Metazoa; phylum Arthropoda; class Insecta; order Mantodea; family Mantidae; genus Deroplatys; species Deroplatys truncata. The sequence continues at coordinate 57,138,315 of CM060977.1, forward strand.
TGCATTCAAGTAGGAGGGGACTACTTTGAAAAATAGTGGGACAACATTGAAATGGAGTAATAAATATCTGTGAAAAAAAATCAGTCTCAGTCTTTATTGATCAGCCCTCGTATGAAGAAACAAATTTCAAACAGCGTTTAATGCAAATATATTAATGTTTTCAGCCACCTGCTATTAAGTATGTAAAGATACTGTTACCAGGTTTCCTGTTAATAAGTAGATTAACTTCAAATCTTATTGCTTATGTAACATTGTGAACAGAGTATCTTCCAGTAGTTGTATATTTACCTATATTTCATTTTCATGCAATCTGATGCAAACTCTTTGTGTACATCAACAAGTCAGTACCATTAGAACATCAATATGTGGTCATTTGGATGAAATATAGTACACTGAAAACTTGCAGTTTTCTCCATAAATGCTAATATCATTTTAAGAAATTATATTACAGATATGCTGTACTCTACATCCCTTAGTATATTTTGCTCTTGCATTTTTTTTATCGGTGCTGAAACTTATTTTTGAGAGTGAAGATATTTGTTTTTAAACTGTAATCTACATCAACCTTTAAGATGGAATTAATTGTTCTTTAACACAAACCATGTGTTGGACAGGGTTGGAAAGGTAGAATCAGATGACAAATTCAATGCCATAGCCGGGATTTGAACCACGGATCTCCCGGTTGCTCTAACCACTGAGCTACCATGGCAACATGCCAGCACACCATTAGATTCTCCAGCTGACTTGAATTTTTCCCGGTAAACCACAAAGAGATCTCAAATGTATTGAGATGTCATAGTCCAATGGCGACTTACATTCTTTGTAAGTACTTAGGTTATCTGATTCTACCTTTCCAACCCTGTCCAACACACAGCTTGTGTTAAACAACAATTAATTCCATTAATTGACCTAATAGTGGTTGAAGCTAAAAGCCCGGGACTTAAGTACTTACAAAGAATGTAAGTCGCCATTGGGTATAACATCTCAATACATTTGAGATCTCCTTGTGGGTTACCGGGAAAAATTCGAGTCAGCTGGAGAATTTAATGGCGTGCTGGCATGTTGCCATGGTAGCTCAGTGGTTAGAGCAACCGGACGGAGACCAGGAGATCCGTGGTTCAAATCCCGGCTATCATTGAATTTTACAGTCATCTGATTCTACCTTTCCAACCTTTAAGATATTTATTACTTTTTCTTGTCTATTATGTAGGTACCATCTAAATTGCCTCTGTGCTCAAGGGATCAGCATTTTGGCTTTCTCAACTCAGAGGTCATAGGTTTGATTTCCTACTTGGGTGGGGGAACTTTTCTGGTATTAGAATTATTCCTTACCCACTGCAGAGGCTGGAAGTATGAATGTGGAAGTGGATATAAGTGTGTTTCATAGCGAAAATGACCAAAATTGATGTTAAAAACCAACAGTCAACGTGCATCTACATTTTGCAAAATAAGAATGGTGTATGAAGATAGGCCTAGAGATGTTATAGTATTGAAGGAATACAACCAAAGGAAAATCATGGGATGACCTTACTACTGTCTCCATGAGAAGAAATAAGAGTAATTGAAAGTGCAAAGTGCAATATTCTTTAGTGCAAATATTGCACATCTCCTTATTCATGAAAGGAATAGCTATCGTCCTCCGTGGACTAGTGGTACTGTGCTAGCATCTAGTTCCCAAGGTCATGGGTTCAAACCCGGTGGAGGGCGGTGAATTTTTTCGGGTGTAAAAATCCTTAACACGGCTTCCTTCAGAAGGGAGTAAAGCCGGTGGTCCCGTGTCATAGATTTATGGCACGTAAAAGAACCTCAAGCCTGATAAGAGGCCTCTGAGCAAAATTTCCGATCTTTCATGCCCAATATAGAATGGGACGCTAAGAACCATAGTAGTTAAAGAGTGTCTGTAAATAAAAACCTCAATTTCAATAAAGGCATAGCTAGTTCATAGTTTCCATCTGAATTAATTAAAAAGGATGTATTAAAGTTACCACTAGAAACAGAAAAATGAAGGTTTATTGTACTGTTCCCTTTCCATATGTAAGCAAACGTTTTACTAGCACTTCATATTAGGATTTATCATCCCTCATAAAGACATATGATCAGCCTGTTCACTGCTCTTACTTGTGCTAAACTTTTCAGAAGATCTTAATTAAGGAAGAAAGAAAGAAGAACAGACTACAAATCACACAAATTACATGCAAAGAAGCTTTCAAATTTTAAAGAGAGATTGCCAAATGAATAATTCAATCCTCAAAACTTCATTAAACAAAATATCTTACTCTTGATAGGTGTGGCTTTATAACCATACAGCAGCTTTATGAAAAGAAAGTAAAGATCAGTTGCTTTATACAGGGGCTGAAACTGAAGTTGGGCATTGAGCTAATGGAATAGCTTTCATATAGTTTTGGTATTTAGGGGATTAATAACATTAAATACCTAGGCCTTTTCTATAACCTTAAGTTTAAAAAGAGAATTTATATTAACTTGAATAAACTTAGTTAAGTAGTTTAATGTAAAATTACAATACTCAAGCTCTGAATTTGAAATATAGTGTTCTAATACAAGGGGCATCAATTAGGGGGGCAGGAAGGTCAATTGCCCCCCTAGGTTACAAGAAATAATTAGCTACTGGTTATTATTGCTTTACCAAAAGAGAAATTATGACACTGTACTCTGAATACAAATATTTCACATTTGAGAAGTAAAAAGTTATTTTCTTATAGGCTAAATGTGTCGTAAAAATTTGCATAAAAATTCATGAAACTGCTTCAGGCAATCTTGATGCCCCCCAAGCAGAAACTGAAATGATGTTCCTGCTCTAATATCTTTTTGGTTTGTTAAAAACAGTCAGTGTTGCAGGTAAAATGGCTGGTGAAAAGAAAGATAAACACATTGTTTTTGCACAGGACTTGAAACTGATTTAGGCATTGAGCTTATGAAATGGGTGCCCCTGTGAAAATAAATGTAAAACTCATGCTGGGCATCAGCTAATGAAGTAGCTTTGTGAAAACAAAGGTAAAGATGTGTTGCTTTATACAGAGCTTGGAACTGATGCTAGGCATTGGGCTAATGATAATAATACCTACTTTATTCATCACATAACACTTAAATACTTGAGCATATGTTTGTGAGTTGGAGATTCATCAAAACATTTAACAATGAAATTACTACTAAAGCTATAAAATTTACAGTTGTAGGATAACAGATTATAAACGCTACAAAAATTACTACTGAAAGTACAAAATGTATAATTATAGGATAAACTATAACTATATAGAAAGGTAAAGATGTGTTGCTTTATACAGGATTTGAAACTGATGCTAAGCATCGAGTTAATTAAGTAGTTGTGTGAAAAGAAGGTTATTTGGTTTAGTGTTTTGTATTTATTTTTCCATAAAACTGTAAAATAAAGTGATTTAGATTGAGTCACGCTTTTTTACACTCACTTTTACTAATTAAAGTTGCATAAAACAGGAAACGTTTTCGAGGGCATTCGTCCTCATCGTCAGCGACTGGGTGACTAAGGGTCGCTTTCTTCCATGTCCTCTTCTTCCTCATCCTGCAAATTCTGACCCTGTTGCCATCTGGTGTTGGGGGCACAAAGTTTAATTAGTGAAGGTGAGTGTAAAAAAGTGTGACTCAATCTAAATCATGATGAATACTTCACTGTTAATAACGCTACTATTTTTAATCTTTAATGTAAAATAAAATCTTAAAATTTTCTTATATATTCTCTGTATTGCTATCTTATCCCTTAGGCCAATATGCATTTCAACCCATGTTTATTAATACATATTGATCCTTAGCTTAGTTCATGTTCTTTCTATTTATTTTTCTGAACCATTTTTCCTTGCTCTTCTCATAAATTCCCTTAACAATTTTATATCCCCTTTATTCCTTAACTCCATTATTTTAATTTTCACAACTTCTGTGCAGGTATTCTACCATTTTTAGGTATAAACTGCTCTCTTCATATCCTCATTTAATTACATTCTACAATAATATGTCATCTCCCCCGCATAAATTACATTCTATATGTTACAGACAAAGTATAAAATTCTTATTTGTTTTATACTTTTCCTAAGCATTGTATATATTGCCTATGCATTATATACAGTGTCAGACTCTTGTCACGGTAATGTATATAAATTAAAAAAACATATTTAAAAGAACAATTTAATATTCCATAAAGTTGCATAGAAAATCTTTTTACAGAAAAATTGTTAAAGACACAAACAATAATTAAATATATAAATGTCCCATCCTCCATTACCATTGGCAAATGAGGATCATGAAGCACATGAAATAGTTCCAAATCTTTAACATAATACTAAAAATTACTGGTTGCCTCCTTAACTGGATAAATTAATTTACTTTTGTTCTCAATAATGAGGCAGTATTTTTAATACTTAAATGATTTCAGTCAAATTATATAATAACAAAATATAATAACAGCCCGCCTTAAAGCAATATGTGTATGTAACAATATATTACATTCATTGTAAATGTTTATATTATTGTATACATGTGTAACAACGTTATGTGAATGTATTACGTAATTTAATAAGGTAGGAGCTGTGAGAATAATAGGTTAAAAGTTGCTAACAATGAGGTAACCTTGAGACAACAATGAGTAAGAATGTTTAATAATGCTGCTAGTCATTATTGAAGCAACAATAATGTAAATTTTGAGACAGTTTATAAAATAGCCAATCAACAACTAGAAAAAAAGCTTAAGTTAAATAAAAGTATTCTATTGGATTAGGAATAGCCAATCAGAGACTTGAAATACACAAATTTACAAATTTAGGCGGTAGAAATCAGTTCAGTTGCTTGTAGACAGCGCTCATAATTGGACGCGTTGGTTGGAGACAGTGTTCCTAACCGGACACGAGATGCGTCCTCGAGAAATTTAATACGTATTCAGTGTGAGACAAAAATAGTTTACGTGTTTTAAATAGTGCAAGTATTTAATAAAAGAATCTTACAGCTCTCTATATCAGTGAAGTGTTATTTAAATCGTGTCAAGAATTAATAAAAAAGAGTGAATTAAAAATTATAATCTGTGTAAGCCTACATTCTTCAGCCGCACTACTCCCTGCAAAGAAATCCGTGTCTCTAACAATAATACTGACGCAGCCGAGGCAAACATAAATATATAATATCTAAAGAAACAGTCAAATTACAAAGCTAATATTTTTTAAATTTGGGGCGAAGGCTACCAGAAACTTTTTACCATACGTGCGGTTGCAACTACTTCAAGTTCAGCTCCCCAACAGTCGAAATACAATGCAACAGCACCATAAAATTAACCTACTTCAATAATTACATCATCATACCTCTTCAACAGCCAATAGTCCCAAGGTTCCTTCTTCATGGTCGTTTTAGCCTTCAGCACATCCTCCACCACCCTGTTATAATTTTCATCTGTGAGAAACACACAGGTTTTAGCATTATTACTTCTAATTTGAGAGAGTTCATCATAGAACCAATTTTTCATCAAACCAATCCGATCTTGTGAAAAGTCTGATTTACGTGTAGCGATCTGTTGCGACATCTTGAACACTAAGGAAAATACTGGTCTACTTTGAGTGAAGAAGTCAGTGTGCTACACAACAATGCCAGAGTTTGAATTCAAATGTGAAATACTGGTGTACTTTAAGCGAAGAAGCCAGTGTGCTACACAATAATGCCAGAGTTTGAATTCAAATGTGAAATACTGTTGTACTTCGAGCGAAGAAGACAGTGTGCTACTCAACAATGCTAGAGTTTGAATTTAAATATGAAATACGGTCTACTTCAAGCGAGGAAGCCAGTGTGCTACACAATAATGATAAGAGTTTGAATTTAAATACGAAAAATTATAAAAGTAATACTTTGCCTGTTTTGGTTTTGTCATTCTGTAAAATGCTTAGGAAATGTGTAAAATAATTTGTATTTCATACTCTACCTGCTCATTTTAATCATTCTATACATTGCCTAGTCATTATACAGAATGCCGGTTTTCAAACTTTGCCGATAACATATACAGGATGTATCTTTATTGGTGTCATATATTTGGGGGATGTGTTCCTGACATCAAAACAGTAAAATAAGTTCTGAAAATAATGTATTTCAGAGTTACAACACAAAATCGAAAGTTACAAAAATTGCTCGAAGTGGCTTCCTCTTGCTTTGATGCATTCTGTTGAAAATTCCTGGTGTGTTTCGTATTTGGTCAAATCCAGTTTGGATACGCCCTCTCAAAATGTCAACATCAGGTACAGGAGTTGCATAAACCAAGGACTTCAAATGTCCCCAGATGAAGAAATCCATTGGATTCAAATCAGGCGATTGAGAGGCCATGCAATGTCCCCCTCGACCAATACATCTTTACGGAAATTGATCATTCAAAAACTTACAAACTATCATAGTGAAATGAGCTGGAGCACCATCGTGTAAAAGCCACATTCATTGGATGGTGTCCAGAGGCACATTATCAGTTAAGTGATGCAACTTATTTCTTAGAAACTAGAGATAGGTTTGTCCATTCAGATGTGGAGGGAAGAAGTAGAGACCAATAAGGTGATCATGAATGATTCCTCCCCAAACGTTGAGAGAGAACTTCTATTGATGGTTGTCCTGTCGTACTTCATTAGGATTTTCAAATGCCCAGTTATGGGTGTTATGAAAATTTAAGATGCCGTTGTGAGTAAAAACAGCCTCATCCATGAATAAGATACACTAGGAAATAGATGAACACAGCGCACTGCTGTAACATGCATTGACAGAAACATCTTCTTGGCTCAAAGTCCGCCTCATTTAATACTTGCACACATTGAAGGTGATACAGGTATGGAAGATTTTCATGCAGAATTCTCCAGATAGTCATATGACTAACTCTTTCCCTTACAGTCATATGTCTTGTGCTTTGTGATGGGTCTGCATCCACAGCACAAAGAACTAGTTCTTCAAGCTCAATGCCTCATACCGCTCTTGGTCTCCCAACATCCCTAGTACTCCTCTCAAATGTGCCATTCTCTCTCAAGCATTGGTGAATTTGTGCAAATGTTCTTGCACATGGTAACTGCCTGCATAAAGTTCACGTGCTCATGCTGCATTGCCGTCTGCATGGCCATACGTGTAGTGCATATCCGTCTGTTCACTCATGGAATACATCTTTGACCTACAACAATGAAATGGTTGATTTTCAGACCATGTACATATGGACTTGTTTTACTGTTTTGATGCCAGGAACATGGCCCCCAAATATATGACACCAATAAAGATACATCCTGTATAAGTCCATTACCTTTCCATTTCCTCTTAGAATATTTACATTTAATGATGTTCATGCACAATCTTCTCTCCCTAACATATTACATATGTCTTCATACTTCTCTCTGGCCCAAACCATTTTCATTTGTCTATAAAATATTAAACTTCTTTATCTGTAAGACTCTGGAATAATTCTTATTTTTCTATATCTTCCACTCTATTCCTTACTTCTTTCCAGAAACTTATATCTTACCCATCTCTCTTCCCATATGTTACCCATTTCAAATTTCATGTTAAATTCTCTCGAGCCCCATGCCCAATTCATTCCAGCACAGGATTTCTCCAGTTTGATTAGACATTGCCTGAGGATATTTTGATCATCCAATGATCTTATATATGCCAGTATTTTAGTATTCTTTTCACTATCCTACCCTTGCAACCCACTCTTCCCATTTCTAACTTTACTGCTCTTTTTGGTGATGCTATAGATAAGCCTAATATCTGTCTGAAAAATGATCTATGTATTTTATCTACAATGTACCATTCTTCGTCAACTCATCAAATCTCCAATCCATAGACCATCTTTGCTTCTACTTCCATTTTGTGCGCTTTTCTAATGAGCTAACATTTCTAGTATTTTCTGTAGACATGATCTTACAACATTCATCGCTAGTTTTCCTTTGTCTAAAACTCTGGTCTTGTAGTCATTCCATCTCCCATTACTACTCAGTCTCGTCCCTAAATAATCAAATTTCCATACTATTTGTAACTCTTCCCCTTCCACCTGCCACCTTTCCTCCTTTTTCATTTTATGGCTCCTTATAAACACCATTATCTTTGATCTTTTAAAATTAATTTCCCATTTTTTGCAAAAAGCTAGTAGGATTTGAAGAATTTTTGATAGGCCTTCAAATGAGACAGAGCCTACCACTAAATCATCTACAAAAAGTAATTCTGGTATTTTTCTGTTATTTACTATAGGCAAATATGTTATCTTTGTCTAACTCATTCAGTATATCATCAATAAATAGGTTAAATAATATAGGTCTGAGTTTACAACCTTGTGTTAAACCCATGTTATTTGCAATCTTTTCAGTTACTTCATCCCCATTTAACCTAATATGAAACTTCTTATATGTGTGTATTAAATTTAGAACTTACACCCATATTTCTCAGCTTAATCCATAGTGCTTCTTTATCTATAGGTCAAATGCTTTCTGTAAATCAATAAATACCATATATTAATCATTATTTGTTAAAAGCGCAAAAGTTCACATTTTTTTCAAAATAGATTTTTGTTTAAATAATGTTCTCCTACCATAGACACATTGTTTTATCTTAAAATGGGTTTAAGAATCCCAGTACAAATGGTTAAACTCATCTCTAAAATTTAATAGTTTATGTTAAAAGGGCAGCTGTCCTGGACTTATGGCCTTTTAACAAAAAATATTATTTCTGACTATATTCAAAGTTGGTTTACCTGCAAAAGCAAAGTGAGTAAATGGTACACAATAATGCAATACTGTTCAACACATTCTCACAGATAAAAGTTGTTGTTCAAGATGAGTAGTTCTGAAGATAAAGATGAAGGGTTTATTGGAAAGAGAAGAGCTAATACTAGTGGATATAAACGAAATATAATTAAAATGGCCAGATTAATGGGTAAAGGATATAATAATCATGCTGGGAAAGTTATTACACCTAGAAGCATTGGGAATGAGTGTCGGTAAGTATAAGATAAATAATATTCAATTTGCAGTTGCTATATTCAAGTATATGTAGTTATATCAGAATACTTATAAAAACCTGATTCTAGGTGCAAAAAGAAATGCTTTGATACTGTTATCTCTGAGGAGAATAGGCTGTATGTCTTCAGTAAGTTTTATAACAACTATTCTTCCAAGGATGAACAGGACATATTTCTATAAAGTTGAGGCAGTATTTTATATCACAACACTGTGAATGCCAGAGTGATTGTAGTGTAAACTAACATTATTGTATGACAATGATTTTAGATGTTTGTTAGCCATATGCATTGTTAAGAAATAAGTTTACAGGGTCTCACTGAAACTGACAATAGAGTGGGTAACAATGAAGTGAGGGGGTGAGTTGTTTACCACTTAGAAGAGACAAACAAATGGCCTCAGGGTAGCGCGCCTTTCTTTAGAAATGGAGGGAATATCTTTCCTTGAGCATATGTATTAGTAATTGTGATTGGCTTACAAAACAGACGCTAATGATTGGCGCGATTTAGTAACCAATAGCAGCTCTATTATAATGTTTAGGCATTTCAGGGTGAGGGTGTATAAATTCTTGAGCCAAAAGCAAGTATCACGCAGTTCTACAGAATCATTCACAAGATACACGTCGCGCAGTCTTGAGGAATCTCTCGTGAGGTGAATGTCATACATCTCTCGCATCGTAAAGTTAGTTACAAAATGTGAAGTATGCGCAACTAATACGAGAGTAATTACATTCGGAAATATTTTCAGTCAGGCGTGTATAAAGATTACAGATGTGAACTATTAATTAAGTGTGATGGCAATAAAAGTGTGAAAACAAATGCTTTTATCAGTGTTATCTTTTAGTAACAACTCCTTTCCGTTTACACACCCTGCTCAGAGATATTTGCTCGATTCAGTAATAATAGCTAGCCGGAGGACAAAGAACCCAAATTTAAAAAAAAATAATAAAACAATAACAGGCGCTCAGCAAAAAAGATAACACAAACCGATTACAGCGACAAAGTCTAATAGACACTGAAGATGTGAAAAGAAAAAGACCAAGAAATTATCCAGGCAAGCACAGCAGAAAGAGTTCATTCAAGTATCACTTAGTGATAGACACAAAAAAGAACATTTCTTTCTATCCTAGCTGTGAATGAGAAGCACATTAGAAGACTGAGAGTGCTCAAGTCCTGTGGACAAATGTGGGAGATATACCAGTTTCATACTACCCCCTGACACTAAAATAAAGGTTCACGAACTTATCCAGTCATTTCCATTTCAGGAGTGTCATTAGAGTGTCAAGACAATTAAATATCTTAGCTCTGATTTGGATGTAAAGATAATGTATAAGTTCTTCAAAGAGAAGTTTCCAGATACCAAAGTGAACTATTCTTTCTATTTCAAATATTTTAAAGATAACTTTAATCTGAAATTTGGACAGCCACAGGTAGACTGCTGCTGTGTCTGCTAAGAGCTAAAATTAAAGTTAAAATCCCCACACCTAAATGACACTGCAAAGTGTGTTGCAGCTGTTGAGCTGGCTGTTCACATAAGAAGTTTTACAGTGTCTTTCAACAAGATAGATCAGATGAAAAAATTGGAAAAAACAAAAACGTTCTCTCCATTGCTTGTGATTATATGCAAAACATACCAATGACTAAAGTCCCTGTCCAGGATATATTTGAGGCAACTGACGTTTTTTGTATACACAGTATAAAAACAAATAAAGCAATCATATATATCTATCACGAAGGCCAAGCAAAAAAGGGCCCTGGTAAGGTATGCTCTTTTCTTCTTCACTATTTGAATTCTGTCCCAGCTCAATATGATGAAATTCATTTATTCTCTGATAACTGCTCTGGCCAGAACAAAAACCATACAATCTCCAAATTTTTGTTAAGTCTAATAGATACAAACAGATTTAGGAGAATTGAGCATTTCTTCTCAAGAAGAGGCCATAGCTACTTACTGTGATCGAGATTTTGCTATTATCAAAAGTAGCCTCCGAAAACATGACCGAATTTACACAATTCAACTCTTCTTCTACTTCTTCAACTTCCCTGTTCTACCACTATCGAGGTGTCAGGTGTTTGCCTCAGATCCATTTTTACTTTCTCTACTACGCATAGTAAGTAGGGGAAGTATTGTATTCCACCCAAAAATTCGATACCGAGATTTCACCGGAAATATATGTTTTGAGACCCCCTGAATCCAAAAATAAGCATTTTTGGAAACATGTTCATGTGTGTGTCTGGTGTGTGTGTGTCTGTGAACAGCATAACTCAGAAATGAACAGTCGGATAAACACCAAACTTGGTATTTAGGTTCAGTATCTTCCAGAGATGTGACACGAAGGTTTTCAAGAAAATCTCCCCACCCCAGATTACCCTTTACATGGAAAAGTTTTCGAAAATGGCTCTAACGATTTTGATTAAAATATCATATGTTTAAGATATTTTTATGACAAATAAAATGTATACCTTGAATTTTCTGGGAATGTCTCCAAAAGTATTCTTTGTTGTGAACGACTTTTGCATAACTGGTAAACCATAAGAGATAGACAAAATTTTATTACACAAAAAATGTAGATGGCGTTAAAATACACAATTTATGTCATAAACATTTTTTTGTTGAGTGAACCATTTTTGAGATATTGCTTGTTTTTCCCTTAAATTTTTCAATACTTATTTTCTCAAATGGGAATTCGTTATTCATTTTTACTTTCTCTACTACGTATAGTAAGTAGGGGAAGTATTGCATTCCACCCAAAAATTCGATACCGAGATTTCACCGGAAATACATGTTTTGAGACCTCCTGAATCCAAAAAAAAAAGCATTTTTGGAAACATGTCCGTGTGTGTGTCTGTGTGTGTGTCTGTGAACAGCATAACTCAAAAACAAACAGTCGGATAAACACCAAACTTGGTATTTAGGTTCAGTATCTTCCAGAGATGCGACACGAAGGTTTTCAAGAAAATCCCCCCACCCCAGACTACCCTTTATATGGAACATTTTTCGAAAATTTTAATTTTCTCAAAAATGGCTCTAACGATTTTGATTAAAATATCATATGTTTAAGATAATGTCATGAGAAATGAAATGTATATCTCGAATTTTCTGGGAATGTCTCCAAAAGTATTCTTCATTGTGAACGACTTTTGCATAACTGGTAAACCATAAGAGAGAGACAAAATTTTACTACACAAAAAATGTAGATCTCGTTAAAATACACAACTTATGTCATATACATTTCTTTTGTTGAGTGAACCGTTTTCGAGATATTGCTTGTTATTCCCTTAAATTTTCCAATACTTATACTTTTTCTCAAATTCGTTATTCATTTTTTTTTGTCCTGGACTTGCAAAGAGAATGGAATGCGCCGCATAGCAACCAGCGTTAAAATATTTGACCATCGCTTAAAAGCTACCATATTCCCCTTGCATCTACAAGAAAATTAGCAATAAGATTGACATCTCGATATCTCGATTAACATAAAGCATATGGAGAATAGGCGTTTGTAAAAATAGATTGTACAAGAGTAGAGAAAGTCATGTGAGTGTAACACATCAGATTTTTTTTCTCTTGGATATGTAAAGATTATTAATCTGTGGCAAAGAGACTGGTGCTGCACATAGCAACCAGCTATTAAGAGATATGTATGTGCTTAAAGGCTACTCTTGTTTCTAGAATTCTACCCTTCTGCAGGCTTTAGATCTTGTGAAATTATTTCCTTTTACTACGTATATAAATATTTCATGTGTGTTATGTAAGTAATTATCCGGCGCGTGTTTCTGCTTCAAACTTCAGCCGCTACCAACAACAGCAACGATAGCGATAATGATTATGATATAATAATAATAATAATAATAATAATAATAATAATAATAATAATAACAAAATGCATAAAGTTGTCTGACAAAAGAAACGGTTGTTTTTGTGGGCTTTTGTTGTTGTGTATATAATGTAGTGTTTTAAGGCAAGAACGAAGTAATGTGTGAATTAAGTTGTAGTTGAGAGTATGGATGGTGATAAATGGGAGAAGTATGCGCGCTCGTGCAGGTGCTGTCAGTCGCGATGTGTTACCACCTAGTGGCATTAACATAAAATTGTAGTGATAATATGGAAACAGCGGGGGGGGGGGGTTCGTGCACGGCTTCAAGTGTGCACGATCCGTATGTATTTGACCCATAAGGTAATTTTATTAGTCATACCAGTCGCGCATGTGCAAAAACTCCTTAAAACGTGCACAAGCCAAGATGTGCTACCGACCCCGTTTCCACATTTCATCGAGTTTGGAGTTGTGCAATAGATTTAAATGCCTAGATTTTAAATTACCGTTTATGCGTCACGTTAAGTAGCACTCATAGAAAAAGTAACCAATAAATTTGCAAGGTGTCAAAAGTTATGATGTTCCCTTGTGATGTGCTCTTGTGCTCGTATAAGCAGATATATACATTTCTCTCAGGAATACCAAAGCTCGCTCTGTACAAGGATTTTCTTTATACCTACCATAAATACAGCAACCAGTTTGCTTATGATGCTAAAGTAAATCATATGTTTCAAGTTTCCGCAGATTGAATGCAACAGTGGTTAAGCAATGAAAGCGATTTAGATTTAGGTAATTACTTGTATGTGTCAGACATCCATGGTCGTATTTTACTGGTCTTGGCGTCCTTCAGGCGACCTCAATACTAACGCTGCATCACAAAAGAAAGTAAAACAGTTAAACTGTGTAAGTTCAGACTCTCATTTCCTCCGATAATCTCCTTTGGTTTATATTAACAATTTCGTGACTTTAAATTTCTGTGGTTGGAGAGTTACGGCTCCCATGAGCATCCATTAATGGTATCAAATATCTCACTGCATTGACCTTTCTTTTCACGCTTGATAGCCACGAGTGACCACATCAAATTATGAATAAGGAGAAGTCAGAAAACAAAAGGCACGTTAATCAGAGAAAAAACAAGAGTACTTAAAGATTTCTAAATATATACGCAAACTGTTTATAAACAGAGCCTTATAAAACTATCTACAAAAATATAGGAACATAAACCGTATCAAACGATATCTGGAAAAATCATGAGAAAAGAAATTCAACTAAAACTCCATAATGTTGCCTCAAACTGTCTCAGCTCCGAGAGACCGGATATGAGCTTTTTGAGATCGTTACTTGGGGTGAGCCTCAAGAGATCAAATGAGTGAAGAAATCAGAAAAGAACTCAGGTGAAAACGAATATGGTGAAAGAAGTGATTAACTAAAATGGTATCAACATATGTGAAGAATGTTCCCAGATCGTTTCTTGTTGTAACTGCATATTTGCAACCCATTAGGAAGACGGGATATAGGACAGTCCAAAAAAGAGATGGCGACAACAGTTTTAATATGTTAAGGCTTCGGAACATGCTTATAACTCAAGCCTTGAACGGAAGAAGAAGAAATATCCTTGTTATTTATTTATTTTTTTTAACTTTCTAGAGGAACCTCTATATTATTACAATAAATTCTCTTATCTGTCTTTAATCAATGATCTATCACTTCTTTATAAACATATCTTTAATATTTACATGACTTTCAGAAAAAGTATCTTTTATCTGAGCTTTTTGAAATGATAGTTTGTGTAGCATCCCCACTTGGCACTTGATCACCACAGGATTTGTCTTTGCTAATATGACCTTGAGCTTTAAAAATAAGCGGCATCGTGCAGAATTTCTTCTGGTGTTTTCCCCTCTGCTTTCAAACTGTTGTAAATAGCAATGAACTTCTGACATGGTGTCTGATTGCTTTTGTTTGCTAATTCATCAGGTGTTTATGGTTCCTCGGGGAGTTTTGCTCTCGTTTCATCTTCAGAATAAAATATGTCAACTCTTCTACGCGAATAAGACTGAATAATAGCCATTGACCTTCACGATACGGGAGCGGGCTAGATTCCTAGTGGGTCAAGTTGCTGGCTATGGTTTTTCTCAACCCATAGGTTGGTTATCAGGTAGGCTTAGTGCATAATATTTCATAACCAAGTTTTAGTTCCGTAATTCATCTTCTAATCCATCTGCCCTTTGAAATATGACTGAACATTTGAAAAACATACAAAGTTTTTGTTAAAAACTTTAGTTTTCATAACTCTTGGCTAATTTTGGGGGTCTCCTTTCAAATCGTCGCACAATAATTTAAACAAGCATACATATATCTGTTTTCTCGCACTTGGTTTTCAACCAAATAACTACAGAATTTTACTACCATTAAAAGCCATTAGATTTAACAAAATAACCATCAACCTAAAAATAGTTATTCGTTTTTACTTATCACCAGATTTAACTGGAAATACAACTTTTAGGTCCTCTGAAAGCCCCCTCCTAAAAGCACATTTATAAAAGTAATCGGGCGCGCCCTTTTTGTATGTGTTTGTAAACCAAAAAACGAAAAGTGAATTAAATCAAATTTCGTATTTGAGTCAATGTTTAAGCATGCCAGGCGACGATTTTCAAAACAATTTTTACACTAAACCATCCTTTATATGGAAACATATTCGTTATTTTTCATTTTCTAAAAAGAAATTCCAACCATTTTGTAAAAATACCGCATCTTTAACATAGTATGCTATTTTAATCAAAATCGTTAGAGCCAATTTTGAGAAAATTAAAAACGAGAAATGTTCCATTTACAAAGGTAATTCGGCTTAAAAGACTGTTCACACGCACGCACACAAACAAACAACAAACCTTTTTCTAAAAGTGATTTTTAGTTTATCTATCACGTAGATAATACGGAGAGAAAGACATTGCATTTCTCCGAAAAATTCGATATCGAGATTTCACCGAAAATACTGTTTAGAGAAACAGAAACAGTGTCTGTGAACAGCATACTCAAGAAGGAAAAGTAGGATAAACACCAAATTTGGTATTTAAGTGCCCAAGATCTTCCAAAGACGCGTAACACATTTTTAAGAAAATTCCCCAACCCCAAACTACCCTTTACACGTAACATTTTTCGAAACTAATGATTTTCTAAAAAATGACTATAATTTTGAGTAAATGCCATATATTAAATACATTTACGACAAAATGTATACGAGGTGTGGTTAAAAATAGCGGAAATATTTTAATTTCGCGAGCTTTATACGTCCGATGTTCACAACTTTTATTTTATCTTGCTGGTACACATGTTCCTTATGTATGTTTGCATTTTCAGCTGTTTTGAATATTTAGTTTATTGTTGACAGTCGAAAAAGTTATACGTGTTTTCGAGTGCTCGGCGAATTTTTACTTTCGAAAAAGATGGATCAAAGAATTTGCATTAAATTTTGCTTGAAAAACGAAATAAAGTGCAGCACCGCATTCGAAATGTTGAATATGGCTTTTGGTCAATCTACTATGAGCAAGACAAGAGTTTACGAGCGGCATAAACGTTTCAAAGGGGGTCGAGAAGACGTTGAAGACGACGTACGCCCTGGATGCCTTAGCACATCAATTGCTAACCACAATGTGTAAGAAGTAAAGAAAATGGTCCTGGAAAATCGTCGAATCACCATCAGAGAGGTCGCTATTGATGTCAGCATATCCTTTGGCTCTTGCCAAGCAATTTTTTCTAATATTTTGGGCATGAAACGTGTAGCAGCAAAGTTTGTTCCGAAATTGCTGAATTTCGACTAAAAACGACGTCGTAAACATCACTCAGGAATTACTGAATGAAGTCGAAAACGATCCGAACTTCTAAAGAAGGTTATAACAAGTGACGAAACATGGGTATGTGAGGTATGATATCGAAACTAAGGCGCAATGTCCCAATGAAAACTTCCTGAAGAGCCAAGACCGAAAAAAAATTCGAGAAGTTCGATTACAATGGGCTACCCCATTGTATCGAACTGTTCAATGCTTTGTCATTCTTTTAAGTCCTATAGATTTTCAGTTGTTTCTCGCGATGCCATGAAAACAGTGTGTAATTTTAAGGCAGCTATATAGCGTCCAGTTCTTAATAATTTGACTATCGCTGTCCCCTTTGTATCCATAACGAAATGTGCAACTTAGCAATTTCTGAAAAGGTTTACCTCGATTAAAATTAAGTAGATAGAAAAATAAGCTTTCGTAAGAAAAGTTTGTATATCCATTAATAAACGATAGAGGGTAGAGAATGTCACGTGAATGTAATACATGAATGAAACAAATGAAATTGTTCATGCAACTAAATGAGAGTACTACGTTTCAGACAAAATTAAAAGAATAGTATGTCGCCGTTTAAAACGTTTGTCGATGACGTCAAATCTGTACAATAATGGCTGAAAATGTTGTTTCTTTTTTGATAAAAAATGTCTTTTAAAATATTAAATTTGACTAGCTGAGTATTTTCTTTGAAAAATAGTTAATTTTAGTTTTATTTGCATTATCCCTCAACGCAATAACTGAAAATGAATAAAATCCCATTTGCATCTCAGATAAACGTGTGTTGTAGATTCCTAAATTTGAAAGTGCAAGACTATGCTACATTTACGCCGAAAAGATAACGTGGATATTGTGGTCCAACATATAATGCAATAAACTAAGATGGAAAATAAATTCTTGGAAATTGGTTAATATTGGCAATACTCACATAGTAATTGATTATGTTAGGATAGATCGTATCGCGTATCGTTTGGGGTTATATGTGAATTTAATGAATTAAATATCCAACATAGAAAGCAGTGTTGGGGTTGCAGTTTTCTTTTTCCTTTATGATAGCTTAAGTGTCTTTTCCTACAAAACTTAGCGGAATTGAAGATATGTGTATACTGTAATGGTAGAAAAAATGTTCTTAATCCTATTGTTTGGTAAGGCAGCTGCCTATTATTTATTGGAACTTTTGTGTAGTACTTTACCCTGAATTAAACCAGGCGAGGTGGCGTCGCGGTAATGCATGAGACTCGCATTCGGGAGGTTTCAAGTTCGATCCCCAGCGACCGCCCATTCTGGGTGGTTCCTCTTCTACCACGACTCTCCCATTTCCTGTACCCATTATCTTCCTTGTCACCTATTTAAGGGTTATAGGACCAGGCGACGACGTTTGACGGTTGCGGCTGGACGGTAGATGTTCGGTTTGTAGAGGTTTCTTCCCTGGCATCGTTGCGGGAGTGCTCAGTTAGGACCCACCTCCGAGTGGGCCCCACCAGGGGGGATCGCCGGGGGTTAGAAGGCTTATGGTGGGCCCGGGCGGGGTCGGATACGTTCTAACTGGAGACGTTAGGGACCCCTACCATGCTTGTGCCTGTCGTCATCGGATCTGGTCGTCCTTCGGGTCTCCCCTCTCATCCCTCCCTCCCCCCTCCCTCCCTCCCTCCCTCCCTCCCTCCCAGGGGTCACATTGGAAGGAAAAAGGACGATTGCGGCATACTGGCGGTATTCTTCGCGGCTCCGTACGTCCGTACGTTTACCTTTATCTTTTACTCTGAATTAAGTTTAGTGAGATTGTAATAATATATTTGAGAATGTTAAATAACATTTTAACATGTTCTTCAATAGTGATTCAAAAGCTGTTCTGAGGTTACAAATATATTTAATGTTATTTAGAATATGTTTTACAATGTACAATCTCCTTGTCTGCCTAGTCCGCCTTTCTCATATCCTGGGCGACGCAAGTGGTTACACGTTTTTTCTGGGCTTATCGGCTGCGATCCTGTGTAACGGATGACTCATCTAGTGCGACAGCCTGCGGAACAAAACTTGCGACTCTGATGTTAAGTTGCAAAATAAATAAACATATATCTTTAATTATCCTTGCCTTCTCTATCCACGATCATTTATTTTTATACCCCTTTTACATACTATTTTTACAAAAGCTATTAACACAAAAAGATTAACACTTCTTGTTAATCGAGATAAACGTTTGCGAAATGATTTAGTACGAGGGCGATACTGAAAAATTTTAGAAGGCCATGTTTCTAAAAGCAAATGAAATTTCTTTATATTTGACAGCAGCATTTTCTAATGTTTTGCGAGTTGATTGCTGTGTAGTTTGTTCGATTTTCTCTAATGCTTTGTTAATTTTCATCATTTAAAGATTTTGTGTTCACTCAAAAATGAATTTGACTACAGAACATTTCCAGGCTATGATTTTTTACGATTTGAAGTTGTCATTAACGCCTAAACAACGTGAAGATCGACTTAGAAATGCATTTAGCGAAGAAGACCCATCTAAGGCAACAATTTATAATTGGTACAGCGAATTAAAAAGAGGTCTTTTTTTTCTTAGTGATGAATTTCAGGAAGGACGCCCAAGAACTGCTGTTACTGATGATAATGTTGACGCTGTTCGAGCAATGCTTGAAGAAGATCGACGGACAACTTATGAGTTTATTCGGGCGACAGTGGGCATTGGTATAAGTCAAATCCAAACATTTTACATCAACAGTTAGACGTGACAAAACTTTGTTGTTGATGGATTCCACATAAACTGACTCCTGATCAAAAACAATGCATTGATTGGTGTAGAAAAACTCTGGAAAAATTCCAAGGCGGTACTCCAAATTTGGTTTGCGATATCGTTACTGGTGATGAATCTTGAATTTATTGTTATGATCCTGAAAAGAAAAGTCAATCGGCTCAGTTGGTATTTCGAGCAGATCCTAAGTCTACAACAGTTCGAAAAATTCGCAGTGCTGGTAAAAAGATGGTTGCTAGTTTCCTCCCCCCCTAAAACGGGCCTGTAGCATTAGAAGATAGACGTACCGTTACTGCCAATTGGTACAAAAATGTCTGTTTCAGCAATTTTTTTGAAAAAGTTAATGAAAAACGCCCATAAGGAAAAATAATGTTACATTTTATCAACGCATCGTCGCATACAGCAAAACTAAAACTGAGTAGGTCATCAGCACCATGGACCGTCCATCCTACAGCCATGACCTAGCACCTTGTGATTTCTTTTTGTTTCCAAAACTTAAAGATAAAATGCGTGGAATCACTTTCTCGTCATCAGATGAAGCAGTGGAATATTACAAAAACCTGTTTTTTGAAGTATCTCAGGAAGAGTGGTATCATTGCTTTAAGACTGGTTTTATCGAATGCAAAAATGTATTGACGTTAAGGGGAATATTTTGAAAACCAATAAAACCATTAAAATTTTTAAAACTAATTCTGGTTTGATTTTCTAAAAATTTTCAGTGGCGCCCTCGTATACATTTCGCTGTAGCTTTGAGAAAGATACAGTAGGCTGAAGCGATAGTCAAATTTTTAATAGGCGGTCGCTACATCTTACTTTTAAATTCCCCTAACTTTTAAAATCCCATACTCTTTGCATGACATAATTTGACTTCAAAAAGGATATGATAACATATTAGAGAATTAAAATCAATAACAACGAATTTATCGGAAATGGTATTCACAAAACTTTGTAGTTGATACAAATTGCACATTTTAACAAGACCTGCATTATTCTTGTATGTTTTTGCTTATCCCTTATGGTTTATCAGTTATACACAATCCGATCAAAAGAGGGGACATAACGGGCTATTCGCAAAACGTTAAAATATACATTTTACCCCTCAGTGAATCTGTCGAGCATATGATCAAAAACCTTAGGGTCGATTTTGAGAAACATAAAAAAAAAAAATAATAATAACAGCAGTCTTTTCCATGTAAGGGGTAGTTTGGTGTGGAGGAGGTGTTTTTGAAATTCTTCGTGGCTCATCCTTGGAAGATGCTGACCTTAAATACCAAAGTTAGATAGTTATCAGAGTTTTCGTCTTTAAGTTGTGTTGTTCTCTCTCTCTCTCTCTCTCTCTCTCTCTCTCTAAAAAATCTTTTTTGGGTGGCCTCAGGACATCAAAAACGTGTATTTCTGGTGAAATCTCCTCTTCTTATTTGCTAGAGGCAGAGAAAGTAAAAAGAGCTGAACATTTGTTTTAATACCTATTCGAAAAATTATTCATGCAAACGCTTTTAGTTTCTACTTCTTAATTAGAATAAAGGTTCCATGGTTTCTTTGCACGTTTCGTTGCAGCATAGGGAATATTTGTTTTATTACATTAACTTTGAATAGACTCATTAGAAACAACCAAGAGAGATGGCGCATTCGGAAGGTCAGGGGTTCAAATCTCGTGTAACGGCCAATCTGATTTTTTTTCGTGGTTTTCCCCAGTTGCCAAATAAATACCGGATTGAATATTCAATACCACGACCCAAAGTTCTATCTCCAGAAATAAATATAAATAAAATATATGGTACAGGCAGGCAACTACGTAACTAAGACTCTGTCTATCATCACAATGGCTAGTATACACTGAAAGAACAGCCTGCAGTTCCACGATCGTAAAGTCCACATTACGCCAACAACTCAGTAAAACAAAATAGTACAGGAAAGCGACTACGCATCTATGAACATGGATATTCATAGAGAGAGAGAGGGGGGGGGGAGAGAACAAGTTAGCATTTGCCAAGAAAATCGGGAAATGTAAATAACATCAGCAAATAATTCGGAAGCCGTTTATGTCACAAAAATGTTTATTTAATAAAGCTCTATACCTAACCAGATTTCACTTGTTTTTGAAGTTAATTTTGTCTATGGTTTTACAGTTATAAAAGAGACTGAAGAGGTCTTCAAAGGCTGTTTACAGAAAATTTCAGATATACATTTTATTTGTAATGACGTCTTTTAAGCAAAATCGTTGGCCATTGTTGATACATTTATCGAAAAGTTCCAAGGATTTTTACTTTCTCTAACACGTACATAGAGGTAGAGAAGGTATTGCATTCCACTAAAAAATTCGATACCGATTCCATACATTTTCTGAGATCCCCTGAAAAAACAACGGTATTTTAGAAAAAAGGTTAGTGTGTGTGTGTGTGTGTGTGTGTGTGTGTGTGTCTGTAAAAGTATAACCCAAAAACGAAAAGTCGGATAAATACCAACTTGGTATTTGGGTTCAGCACCTCCCAAAAATGCGATACAAAGATTTTTAAGAAGCTCCACCTATCCCCAATTACCCTTTAGATGGAACAATTTTTCGAAACTTTTTATTTGCTCAAAAATGGCTCTAACGGTTTGGATTAAAATGCCATATATTAAAGTCTTTAAATGACAAATAAAGTGTATATCTTGAATTTTCTGGGATAGCCTGTGAAGGCCTCTTCATTCGGAAGGAATTTTGTATAATCATGTATAACTGGTAAACCTTAAGCGATAGACAAAAACCCAGTACACAAAAAATGTAGGTCTCTTTAACACACAATTTATTTGAAATAACTTTTTTTTTGTGGCATCCGCCAATTCCGAGATATCCGTTATTAACTCTTTAATACTTAACCATACTTTTAAAGTCCTGTCGACACTCAATTGTTTTCAGAGCACCATATAGCGTCCAGCTTTTAAACTTTTGGCTACCGCTATTTCCTTTGTATATGTAACGAAATGTTTAATGTAGTTTTTTTCTGTAATGCTTTCGCAAGAATAGTTTGTATAGCCCCTAATAAACGATAGAGGGATAGAGGTAGCTATGTGAATATAACACATCAAATGTTTTTTCTATTGAAGGGGAGGGCCTTTAAAGAATGCTTAAGGTATGAAATATTCTGTTTATTTGATTGTTCGTATTTGAGTTATGCTTTCCCAGAAAAAAAAAATAGACTGACACGCACATATACCCGCGTAATTTTTCTGTTGCCATACCTAAACTTTAGAGAAAGTAGAAAGAAAAAATAAAGAAAGCGAGAAATCTCAGAAGGAAACAAAGAAGCCAAGTGGGAGAAATTTGGAAAATAGAGTAGAAATGTTAGAAAAATAAGGAGAAAAATAAACAAGAATCAATTCAAAGTACCGTAGAAAGAATAAAAAATATTACAGGTGAGAGAAAGTAAGTAAGAAAGTGCAGAACAGAAATTTAGTTTTAGCACATACGTGAATTAGCTAAAAATCAACATGTGAAGGACGTTGCAGGCTACCGGCACCGCCCTGTCCGGGTATATAAGTCACCACTTTTGGTATGGGACAACACAGTTCAACTGTTTGCGAGTACTGGACATCACCAGCAGCGCTACCAATTCAACAATCATGAACAAGCTCGTGCAGGTGAGTTTCACGTACACTTCATACCTAAATCAAAATCAGTATTAATAATATTCATTACCTGCTCTAGGACCTCCATAATTCTTTTACATACTCTGCTGTGGTCATAGCAACTGAGACAAAAGAACAACGACGACAACAATTTGTTACAATAACGTACCGATGTACAGCGTGCTGATTATTAGCAGAATCGTCATTAGTGCACAAAATGCGATATTCACTAATCGCAGTTAATACATAATAATATAGCAGCTCTAAGGTGAAACTATCATAAACCCATAAAAAACATTTCAAAGACGGAATTATGTGAATTTTGCAACATTGTCCCAATTATGTATATGCTTCTTCCACGCCTCAAAAGTTATTTTTCCTGTATCACTACAGGCTACCACCCTCACATTTTCGTGTGCTTGCGATCTTATGAGCTAAGGTTTAATAAACGATGAAAAGTATTTGTAGTAAATATGTTTGCACTGATAACATAATTCCTAAACAAATCAACTTTTTTTGTTATTCTAATAATAAGTTGGAATCTAAAAAACTAATTCTTATTAGCTAAATGTATGGTTGAATCACAGAGGATTTTCTTTTACGACATTTTAATTTTATAATTCAGTTTTTAGTTGTGAGGATTTTCTGTTGAAATAAAACACTTTTGAGATTCAGATTGCTCACTGGATTGAGAAGGATGAGTACATTTTAATTTGACCCTAGAAGTCATTATGTAAACAGTTTTGAATAAAAGTAAACTTCTGATGAAAAAAAAGGGCCAAATTTGAGATTTGAGACTCTTGTATGATTTACGTTCAGATGTGAATTTTGTAGATCTTGTTTACTTCAGAACGAAGCTGGAAGCTTGCTTCAAACTAATAAACAAAAACGAAAATGTTAATTCTAAACCCTGAAGGTGCATATACCCAGGTATAATCTTTATTAGCTCTTATGACAAAGAACACTTCTTTGTGGCTTTGATTAACGATCAATATTGATTTTATGATACAATTCTTGTGTAAGATTGCCTAATCCATGCCTGATTTTGATTTCATCGCAGGTCGCTTTGTGCGTGGTGTTCGCCGCCGCCGTCTCAGCCAAGCCTGGCTACCTGGGTCTTGGCGCCCCTTATGCTGGCCATGTAGCCGCTCTGGCCGCCGCTGACCACAGTGGTGCCTACATCCACGATCCCAGCGGTGACCACGCCGTCCCCTACATCCACGACCCTAGCGGAGACATCGACCTTCACTCTGCTCGTGTGGTAGCCGCTGTACACCCCTACGCTGCTGCCGTCCCCGCTGCCGTCTCCGTGGCCCACCATGTTCCCTATGCCGCCGCCGGCATCCACGGTGTTCACGCCGCCGCTCTTCCCTACGCCGCCGGCATCCACGGAGTTCACGCCGCCGCTCTTCCCTACGCCGCCGGCATCCACGGAGTTCACGCCGCCATCCCCGCCCCCGTAGTTGACACCCCCGCTGTCGTCGCCGCCAGGGCTGCCCATCTCGCTGCCAAAGCTGCTGCCCATGCACATCTTGGTTAAAATCGACTGAATATTCGATATTTATTGTACCTGGGCACTAGTCTTGTAGCATTCACCCACAGCACAGCTATGTTTTTCATGATGTTGATTAAATAAAAATGGTTGAATTTGCCTAAATCATGGTCTTTATTCTTCCTTTCAAACCTTCTTCAGTTACATTATGTTACTTTAGAACCGGACCGTAGACTGCCTGCCACCTGTAACCATCCCTGTCATTTTCCCTCTCCCTTCATGATCTTCATTCTGAGAAATGTTTTACCTGCCGCTGTCTTTCCTACCTGCTTGGGTGGAGTACACACCATTCACAGTTTACTAAGCCCACGATTTCTACTGTATCTACTGTACTCCACGTACTTCCTTTTCCACAATCTTCATCCTTTGTACCTAAACATAAATACATAAAACTATGGGCACTCTCTGCTGTGGAAAAGTATTGCTGTTAATGGACCCGGGGACTAAAATTTTAGCCAAAATGATAAAATTATCGAATTCTTGATCTTTACATATACAACTAATATCTCAATAAGCAACGTTGTGATTTAAACACTAGTCCCAATATGTTAAGTTTAAGAAACCGTAACACATTTGTGTATTCGTGTATGTATTTCAAATTGTATGCTGTAAGGAGTCTTCAAAAATTTTTATACAATTTTTAGCATCTTGGAGTAATTATAACACGCAATTTAAATTTTGCACTTCATTACCACTAACATATGAAACACGTATACACATTTTAAACTAAATTACTTCAAAATTTCAGAAATTGATAAGGATCCCTTAACGCTATACGAGCACTTTGGTGTAAGATTGAACGAGTAAAGGCTGGTTCACAATCAACGAGAACGGTAACCAGAACGAGAAGGTTGAAATACATGTATTCAAATGGGAATGTTCACAACCGACGGGAAGCCTTCCCGGGCCCCGGGAACGGGAAAGAAGAGTTGCCTAACTTTTAACTTTCTCGTTCTCGTTCCCGGGCACAGCATATTAGATGCACTCTAGAGGTTGTTTTAGGCGGCCGTGACATGAAACAGCCGCTAGTGCTCTCTATAGTGGCAAGCTGGAAACATGAAACTGGAAGGAATTAGTAGTAAATGTGCTTCCTAACCTCATCCCGAAACCCGCAAATCTAATCAGCGTTGGTTCCTCTGGTGAAGGGATCATTTGTAGTTTGTTTATATGCAACTCAAAACTGGCTATTACCTAAAAAACAATGGCAAAAGCTACAAAGAACAGCTAAAACCGGTGGAAATGAAAAAAGAACAATAAACAATTTTAATGTAAGCCATTAAATAAAGGAATGAAAGCTTGGCATAAGCGGAGGGATCGGAAACGTAATGGATATACATTTAGATAATGTTTACTCTATCGAATTTTGACGTTGGCTTGGCTAAATTGGAACTAGGTGAAAAAATGTCATTGGTCAAATGAAATCCCAATGCGCAAAATCGACTTTTACTTTGTGATCGATATGCATTCCCGTTCTCGTTATCGGGCTGTTGTGAACCAATATCTTGCATGGTGCATAGCTTCCCGTTCCCGGGCGGTTGTGAACCACCCTTAAAAGTCCTGAAGGGAAGAAAGGAAGTGGAAAATGAGGGGTTGCACTGAAATATACGTTTGATTTACAAACTGGCTTGCCCGTCGTTGAGCTCTTGACTTTTTAAACATCGAACGAGAATTTAATTAATTTAACTTCTCTTTACCTGTATTCTTCACGAAATTATGTGCAATGGTCTAGAACACCCTCCCCTTTATCCATTAGAACTGTAATTTGGCATAGCCACGCAATTTCCTAATAACGATGAAAATCGCCTGATGTTCACTGAAATGGCTATGAATTATCGGCAGGCGTTGAATTTCTAATTTTCTTAACCTACCTCTGACATCTTCCAAGCTCTGGAAATGTTCCGACTTTATGCAAGTACATCTTTGTACCTTCTCTCTGGTCTTGTAGTTATTTGGTAGTATAAAGGCTATACAATATTCACTTAGTGCCGAAACTCCTAACATCAATATACAACGAAATAGGGACAATGTTGCTGAATACCAAGATTCTCCACTACCAGGCCAGCAAAAAGTGGTACACAACGGTAACCATCGAGATAATGTATTATCACCATCATCATTGACGGGTTAAGCCTTTTAAGGCTTGTTACGGTCTCATGATTTTTAATCAAAAAGCTGAATCCATCACTTCTGTCCAACATTTCTGTTACCTTTCGGTTTATAATCCAATATGATCATTGGTATGCCTTGTTCTTTCATTCTTTGGACATGTTCTTTCCAATTATTTCTAAATTTATTTATTTTATCCATAAGCTTAAAAATGTTTAAATATCTTCATTTTTACTTCTATCCAAGAGATAATATAATAATAATAATAATAATAATAATAATTAATCCATTCTGCTATTATAAAATGTTTGATTGACTACCTTTTTCATAAGTATGTTTTTGACTGCCTCTGTGTTCTAGTGGTTAGCATACTAACATCTACATCCGGAGGTCCTGGGTTCGATTCCCGCTGGATGGTGGGAATTTTTCTTTAGGCGGGATTACTCATCCTCTCTAGAGTCTGAAAATGTGAATGTGTGTGTAAATTTTTCTTTAGCCAGGATTATTCCGCATCTTCCCTAGAATCTGGAAGTATGAATGAGGGTGTGAATTATGTGTGAATTTAATGTAGTAACTAAACGCAATAACAGCCCAAAAATTAACACCGCTGTAAGCCAGTGAACATCATTGTTGAGCAGTTGTTCCAAAGGTAAAAAGCCGCCGATATGACCTTAGATGTTAAAGACGTTAAGCTTGCTTTCTTTCTTTAAGATTTAGTGACCGCTTTACAAATCCTTTTTAGTCAAATGGAAGTTGAAATTAGAAAATGTCTTATAGTATAAAATCGGTGGATTATTACTCGAAATAAAATATACACTCTTAAGACAAAAAGAAATCTGATGAGATTCATTCACATGACTTTCTCTATCCTCTGTCGCTTATTAGTTAGTATACAACTTATTCTTACTAACGTTTATTTTCCTATCTACTTCATTTAATCCAAATAAACCTTTGCAGAAATAGCTACATTGCACAGAGGTACTGGCCACTCATTCTGTGGACAATGAGACGGTAATTTGTATCACAAATTACTCAGATGTAATTAATGATAATAATATGAATATGTATTTTTATGTGGCATTGATTTCAGAGGGTTATTAATTGTAATTATTATTGGTAAATAATAATATACGGCTTTACTGAAACTGTTAACAATAACGCAATAATGCAGCAAGGGGTGAGTTGTTTATCGTTACCGGGAACCAGGAAGTTACGTAATGTTTCGCGCCTTTTCGGTAAAAAAAGCTTCTAGAACATTTCCTAAAGCAATATGTATTAGTGGTTTTCATTGGATAGTAAAATAGACGCTAATGTTGGCGCGTTTTATTAGCCAATGGCAGTTCATTTATAATCATTAGGCGTATCTTAAGGCAAGCCTATAAATAGTGTAGATTCAAGAGAGCGTTCCCCAGTGTTCAACAAGATTCTCAACACATAACACGTCAGCTCCCAGTTCAACAAGATTCTCATGTCGGTCTCTCAATTCGTAAAGTTACGCGCAGCAGAAGTACGAGAAATCTTATAAAGTATTCTACAGTTAAATATACAAAGTTAAAGTACGTGAGTTAAAAGTGATAAGAAGTTAGTACAAACAGTTTCAGTATGGCGAGTATCCAGAAAAATCTGTGAAAGTGTTCGTGAACGTGTTCTGCAATAAAGATTATAAAACCAATTTCTTCGTCAATATCATTTCTAAAAAAAAGATTCCTTTCCGCTTCACACCCTGCAAGAGATACAAGTTCTACTAAGATAATATGATAGCTAGCCGGAGGACAATATACATAACCTTAAATTCTTTTAGAAACTAATTCATACAAATTGCTACGACAGAGGGAACTACGGACCAGACCAACGAATGACGTCACACAAGATGGCAACACACGTGAAGTAAACACATATATTTGCTCTTACAAATTGGCTTCCACAACGTGGTGCTATAAACATAAACACATATAAATTTGCTATCGCAACAAACACTACTCACTACATTTTTTACATTTTACAATTTTCCGTCAATAAATTATCTTGCTTCAGTTTTTCATGACCCATTTCCATTTGTTTTTCACTTGTCACTTATTGATTACTTTATCATCACACATTCACCATAGTTTTCCATTCAAGGTAAGGTACACTACCTCTTACTTTTCTCTATCCACTGTCCAAAGCCATTTATGTTTTACTTTACACAAAAACTGTCCAATGCTTCTAGCGTCCTTGCACATCATTTCGATTATAAGCATATCTCTATCCTCCCCCTTCAACCACTTCTTATTAAACAATTCTCTTCTCCAATTTTCTGTTCCTTGGCACTTAAATACTGTGTGTTCAATGTCTTCATTACAACCACATATCGGACATTGGTTTTGAGGAATACCCTGTTTTAACCTTCTTAGCCTTCATGCTGCGGTTCTTAACCATGCATAGATTTTCTCTCTTCTTTATTTACTATGTCCATATATTTTTCCCTACCCCATGTATTTTTCATTGGCCTATAACAAACCAATGAGCTCTTTTCGGCAATCTCACTGAACATGTTTTGTATTTCTATATCTGCCAGTCTTTTCCTTGCTTTTTTCCAAAAAAAATTCACGTTATTTTCTCTCCTCCACATGTCTCCTAACCCATTTTTTTCCAAAATGTTCTGTAAATTACTTACCCATCCATCATTCATCAAACTATTCTCTTGGTATCCTATACATTGTCTTACGTCTTAACACATTATTGTTTTTCTAGATTTCAAAGCTCTTTCCATTATCTTTCCCTTAGTTGGCACCCTGCCCATCTCAAATTGTGCTACCTGTCTTACAATTGCCTTCGGTAACCCCAGTATTTCTCTACAAAACATCCTGTGCACCCGATCTATACTTTCCCATCCTCTATCTAATCCCCATATTTCTATACCATACATCATTTTTGCCTGCACAACCATCTCATAAACTCTTTCCAGCCATTTAACATTTATGTTAGGTACTCTATATTTGCAGCTTCTGATTGCTGCCATAGCCCCTTTACCTTTTGCGAATGCAAATTTCTTTTGTTTCTCCCATTTATTACCTCCATCTATTTTTACTCCTAAATAGATAGTCACACACCACCTGTAATATTTATTCTCTCCCTTCCCCCCTCAGGGGCTCACTTATGTGAGTACGGGTTTGGCGTACCCGGGGTGCCCGAGCCTGTCATCGCCATCATCCCTCCACCCTCGTCCGGTCGAGGTGGGTTCGTCCTCGTGACCGGGGGACTCAAGGTAGGCTCTCGTGCGTTCTTTGCATTTCGTTCCATGCCGCCCCTCGCCCTCGTTCTTTCTTGACCTCTCTATTTACGAGCATTTCGCACCACGACTATTCATTCGCACCTCTCTTCTTCTTCTTCTTCCTCGCCGGCCTACCTTGCGTGCGAAACGCCCACACACGTTTGGTTTATTTTCCCATTTTATTTATTTTAATCCTCCGTGGACACAGCCTGACGGATACCCGCGCACTGGGTGCGCAGCTGGGTGAGTGGTTAATGGCGTCATCCCCACCACCCGGGGTCGTCATGTAGGGTCTGTGTTCGTATCCGCTGTTCAATTGCAGTCCCGCGGGGGGGGGGGGGATTGCATGAGCTGCTGACTTTCGACGGCCATTGGGTCCCTCTGTCAATGTTTTGGGAGGTGTGACCCTGGGGTGAGACGGCCACTCACCCAAGCCGGGCTAACGCCCGGGAAGTCAGAGCCCGAGGTCGGAGACGGTTGCTATGGTGGAGGATTTCTTTGGCTATGAAGCCCTCTTTCTCCATTATTTCGAACAAGCACCGAAAAGCTTTGGTAACAGAAGTAGCAACACCGACATCTGGTTGTTACTTAGTCATTACGCGAACAGAGGAAGGACAATCGTTTGAGAAGGTGAACCCCTTTAGAGTACAGAAGGGCATTGACTCAATTGCTGGTTCGGTTCATTCCTGCCCTCGACTTCGAAACGGTTCATTATTAGTACAAAGCAATTCCGATCAACAAACTAAGACCTTGTTGCGCGCTACGCTTCTCCACGGTTATCCCATCCGTGTTGAGAAGCACCGCACCTTGAATTCTTGTCGAGGCGTCGTCACCACGCATAGCCTCGAGGGTATATCGGACAATGACCTGGTCGAATATCTTTCGGACCAAAAGGCGACAACGGTTCATCGAGTGAAGGCTAAACGCGACGGAATGTTGGTACCCACTCGTACCCTGTTTATAACTTTTGATGGCGTCGATCTGCCTACGGGCATTTCAGCAGGGTACGAACGTATTGCGGTGAGACCTTATATTCCTAGACTTCTGCGTTGTTTTAAATGCCAACGTTTTGGGCATACGCAAGTCTCATGTAAGAGTGCCGTTACCATCTGTGCATCTTGTAGCCAGTCCTCACACGAAGGTACCTGTTATACAGCCCCCGTCTGCGTTAATTGAAAAGGGTCTAATTCCGCGTCATTTGCCGACTGTCCGCGGTACTTGGACGAGAAGGCGATCCAGGAGATCCGGGTAAAGGAGAAACTCTCCTTCTCTGAAGCCCGGAGGCGTTACCATGCGCACCAACCTTCGCTCCTGCGGTCCGGTACATTTAGTTCTGTTGTTGCCTCGCCTGTGCCCCGGAAGGATGCCGAAACACAGACCTGGACCATGACTGCATTGATCGCTACTACCATCCCGCCGTCCATTTCTGGCACAGTTATCAAGCCATCTAAAGCTGGTCCTAAAGTACTGAAGTCGCAAGACACTGAAAAGAAATCAAAGCAGAAAATTCGTAGGGAAGATTTTCTGAAAGACCCTCCGCGTGCGCGCGGTAAAAAAAGTTCTCCTTCTCCTCCTCGAAGGTCGCAGTCCCAGGATGCTCCTGGGACAAGCCGCGCTCAGCGGCACCCCTCATCCATTGCCACCCAGAACCGATTCTCGGCGCTTGAATCGGTTTCTGGCTCTGAGCGCGTGGGCCCTCCTTTCGAGGAGGCTATGGAGTCTGACCAACTCCATACCAACAGCCCGAACTCAAAGGTGAAGCGGAAGGTAATTTTGAGCCGCCTTTTTAAGTAGACAGTTTATCCCTTTCCTTCATGGCTATCCTGACCTGGAATATACATGATGTGGCGATCGCATAGGCGGAACTGAAACTTTTAATGCGTTCCCATTCACCTATGGTAGTGTGTTTGCAGGAGACCAAGCTTCGCCCTCACGATCCTTTTGATATCCGAGGGTATACTCCGGTTCGCTACGATCTTGCACCGGGTGAGGGCACTCTTGCTCATGGAGGTGTGATATTAGTAACGACGTTCATTTTCAGACTCACACTTACGTCCGACTTGCAAGCTGTTGCCGTTAGACTTCAATTACCAGGCCTTTTCTTTACTGTTTGTTCCATCTATTCGCCTCCGTCGTCTCCCCTAGCTAATGCGGACATTCGAGATCTCCTGTCCGCTCTCCCAACACCATTTATACTGTTGGGAGATTTTACTTCCCATCACCCCCTGCGGGGTTCGCCTAGGGTTTGTGCAAGGGGAACGCTTCTTTCCGACAATTTTTATCAGTTCAACCTCTTCATCCTCAACACAGGTGAGCCTACTTTTCTTTCTGATTCTTCTGGTACTTTCTCTCACTTGGACCTTGCCGTTTCCTCACTCCAGCTTGCTAGTCGTCTGCAGTGGAACATCGTCGCTGACACCTACTCCAGCGACCATTACCACTGCATCGTTTCTCTTTTGTCTCACCACGTCCAGCATTCCAGAGTACCTACCTGGATATTCAGAAAAGCCGACTGGAGATTGTATTCCAGCCTCGTGTGTTTTGAGGACCAGCCCTTCACTGACATTAACCAAATGGCGCAGCACCTTACCTCTACGATGCTATCTGCCGCCGAACGCACAATTCCCCGTTCGTCCTCTCACCCTCGGTGTATTCCTGTTCCGTGGTGGAACGAGGACTGTCAGGACGCCGTTCGTGCCCGTAGAACTGCACTTAGGATGTTTCGGCGACACCCTAACTTGATAATTTGCTTACT
Organism: Deroplatys truncata; assembly: GCA_030765065.1. Taxonomy (NCBI): domain Eukaryota; kingdom Metazoa; phylum Arthropoda; class Insecta; order Mantodea; family Mantidae; genus Deroplatys; species Deroplatys truncata. The sequence goes on from CM060977.1 coordinate 57,170,976, forward strand.
TTTAAACACTCGCGCACCAGGGCTCGCCGTATCGTTCAGGATAGCAAGAAGGCGTCCTGGACTCGTTTAGTCGAGTCTTTTATTCGCTTCACGCCTTCCGCTGTTGTTTGGGATAAACTTCGTCGCTTCTCCTGTAAAGTGTCGCATTGTACTGTGTCTGGCCTTCAGGTTTCCAATGCCACCATAGTGGATCCGGCTGCCATTGCTAACACTCTGGGTGCTGTCTTTGAGGCGGTTTCCAGTTCTGTCCATTATTCCGCCGGCTTTCGCACTCTCAAAGACCGACTGGATTCCGAGACCTATAATTTTCGGTCTGCTAATACGGAGTGTTATAATGAACCTTTCACAATGAGGAAGCTGGAGCACGCTCTCCATTGCTCTAGGCACTCCGCTCCTGGGCCGGACGAATTCATGTCCTGATGTTAAAGAACCTTTCAGTCTACAGTAAACTCTTTCTCTTACAGGTCTATAACCGTATATAGCAAGACGGCTTTTTTCCTTCCGTTTGGCGCAAAGCCACCATTGTCCCTATACTTAAGCCTGGGAAGGATCGCCAACTACCTTCCAGCTACCGCCCTATCTCCCTCGCCAGTTGCATTTGCAAGGTGATGGAGCGCATGATCAACGGGCGGTTGACATGGTGGCTTAAGTCTCAGAAACTTCTAGCGAACGCTCAGTGCGGATTTCGTCGTCATCCTTCTACCGTCGAATCTGGTGTCTCTGTTGACGCATGTTATGAATGGGTTTCTGAGAAAGTGTCAAACAGTGACTGTGTTTTTTGACCTGGAGAAAGCTTATGACACTTGTTGGAGGGGCGGCATTTTACGTACACTCCACGCATGGAATTTACGCGGTCGTCTTCCCATATTTCTTCGGGAGTTTATGACGGATCGCGTCTTTCGTGTACATGTGGGCTCGGTTTTATCTAGTAGTTTTATTCAAGAGAACGGTGTACCGCAGGGCTCTGTACTCGGTGTACACTTTTTGCGATTGCCATCAACCCCATTGTTGAGTGTCATCCACCTGGTATTTCATCGTCCCTTTTCGTTGACGATTTTGCTATTTATTGCAGTTCACGGCGGACCTGTCTGCTCGAACGTCGTCACCAGAGCTGTATCGACCGTCTCTACGCCTGGATATCGTCAATGGCTTTAATTTCTCCGCCGAGAAATCCGTCTGTATCAATTTCTGGCGCCGGAAAGCTTTCCCTCCGCCCTCCATCTTGGGCCGGAGATACTTCCGTTTGCAGACGAGGTGAAATTTTTTGGGTTCAACTTTGATAGAAAGCTGAGCTGGACTTCGCACATTTCCTTTTTAAAAGCAAATTGTGACCGTTCTCTTAATCTTTTACGTGTTTTAAGTGGCACATCTTGGGGGAGCTGATCGGACCATCCTTCTGCGTCTTTATTGCTGTTTGGTTCGGTACAAGCTGGATTATGGATGTATTATCTATTCATCGGCACGTCCATCTGTGCTACGTCGCCTTAATGACATTCATAATCGTGGCATAAGAGTCGCTACAGGGGCCTTTCCAACCAGCACTGTTCCCAGTCTGTATGCTGAAGCTGCAGAGCCTCCGCTATCCTTCAGGCGTGAGATGCTTTTGTGCAGCTATGCATATCGACTCTCAAGCTTGCCTGCCCACCCGTCCTTCGAGTTATTTTTCGAGGATTCGCTTGATCGGCAATATTTAGTTAGCTTCTCTGCATTGCTCCCTCCAGGGGTTCGATTTCGACAGCTTCTTCGGCATTTCGACGTTACGCCAGCTTGTTTTCCTCCATGGTTGCGCGCTGAGGCCCACTTTCACCTTGGGTTAACGTCGATGCCGAAGAATGAAACCCCTTCTTCAGTTCTTAGATCAGCGTTTTTAGAACTTCAGCGCAATTCGGGGACTTTCATTTTATATATACTGTTGGGTCTAAGACTGATGTTGGAGTAGGATGTGCCTTTGTTTTTGGTCAACGTAGTTTTACATTTCGTTTACCCGGGCAATGTTCCATGTTTACCGCCGAACTTTTTAGTATTTATCAGTCACTTTTATACGTCCAGCGGCACGACTTACGGCACTGTTTTATTTGTTCAGACTCCTGATTGCTCTTCAAAGTATTCGCGCTGTGTACACTTACCGCCCGCTCGTACAGCGCATTCATGACCTGCTCCACTCGCTTGGTGCTTCTGGCATCAGCGTGTCCTTCGTGCGGATTCCAGGTCATGTGGGTATCTCAGGGAACGAGTCTGCCGACGCCGCTGCCAAATCGGTGATTTTATCACCCAGATTTTTTACCTCTGTTGTTCCCTCGTCAGATTTGTGTGTTATTTTACGTCACCGCATCCTCTCGCTTTGGCGCGATGAGTGGACAGCCCTACGGGGGAACAAGTTGCGGGCGGTTAAGCCTCTCCCGTTAGTCTGGGGTACCTCTTCTCGTCGGGAAGAGGTAATTTTAGCTCGTCTACGAATCGGACATTGCCTTTTTAGTCATAGATACCTGCTCAGAGGGACTCCGCACCATTGTGTGAACCGTGTGATGCGCCCTTAACGGTGCGTCACATTTTAACAGTGTCAAGTTTTAGCTCCATTGCACATTCGTGTGGGTCTGCCTGTTGGCATAGCCAACGTTTTGGCAGACGACGCACATGCTGTAGAATGTCTTTTACGTTTTATCAGCGACATTAGTTTTAGCCGACGCATTTGATGCGCTGAGCGTCTTTTAGCTGTGTGGACATATGGCGCTTATGTCCTATGCATTCTACAGTTCTTGACACGTGGTTTTGCTCTTTTATTGTTTTGTTTACCACGTTTTAGTGTGGTGGTTTTGACATTTGTGTGCTTGTGTTTTAGTGTTTTTGACTATGCAGTTTTGTCCTGTATTTTAGTTTTTGGATTTTAAATTTTACACGTTGTAAGGGCGCTGATGACCTTCGATGTGTAGCGCCCTTAACCCCATATCATTATCTCCCTTCCACTTTTCATATTTGCTTAATTTCCCCCCCCCCCCTTTTTGAATACTACAATCTGTGTTTTCTCTTGATTGCCAAGTATTAAACAATTGCCTTTTGAATTGTTGTACACGGAATGTTGTAGTTTTCCCACCATTTGCCTGACATTCTTCCATCGTGTAGCCTAGGAAGGGCTCGACCACTCCCCTGAATGTACTTTTCTCATATCTTATCTTTGTACTTATATGTAATTAACTGTAAATACCAACTTCATTGTCTTAGTTCATAATCATTTTCATTTTTAGGAATTGTAAGTTTCATTTTCAACAGTGAACTGTGTAGATATTCCTGCAGATGTAAAAGTCTGAAGGTATCACTGATACGTTTGCATTTGAATATGGCAAGCACATAAACACAGATATAAATTGCTTTTATCTTCAAATTTTTTAAAGAGGAGCAAATAAACTGCTAGTGAAGTAAATTTGTGAAGTGATTTGAGTAAATCCTGAGGAAAAAGGACTGCCATGGTAAACGTTCATTATGATTTGTTTTATGAGTATAGAGGGGAATAAATGTTTGAAAAATGCTTAACAAAATAATTTTATTCACTCATTTCTTGTACATGCATAATAAAATATTAATATCTTGTGAAGTCTATGCACACAAATCTTCATTACACAGTTCTGCTCAGTTTAAAACATTTATAACGTAACACACAACAAAAAATAATAAAAATATAGTCTCATTATATACATTTACACAGAATTAAAATACATTAGTGCATTCATGATTATTGATTACAATTTTTACAGTTATCATAAAGCACAATATTTAAGCATGCTCAATTCAAGTGATTTGCTCATGGTAAAGCTTTCTTTCAGTCATATTTCACAATCAGTTTTATGCTGCTTTTTAAAGTAAATTCTGTAATGACAATTGCTGTTTAATCTAACATTGTTTGTTATGGTATATGTATGTATTGTTTGTTTGGTAGTGGCAATACTGTTATGTGAAGCTCTGTTGAATGATTTACTATGTGTATACTACAGAACAGTGTGTTAGCTTGAATTTATACAGAAATTCCCTGGATGTTAACATTCCTAACAAATCTATAATTTGTTTGAAAGGGTTAAACATACTGGAAAAGAACATATGTAAAAATTTTGGAACATCCAATTACAGACTTTGAAATTCCAGCAAACAATAGTTTAATGTCTCAGTTCACTCATTCCACACCAGATGACACTACAGATACCCAAGAAAGAGGAAGATTGGGGAATCATTGGTTAGTTAATCAGCAGTTGAAAATGAGATAATATGTCCTTGAAACCTGTCCTGCCATTAATTTGTTAAGTGGAGCAATATGAGTGCTAAGTTGATTCATTTTCCATAATTTATTATTTGCTTCACTGTGTACAAACTCCAATGATTTTAAATTTAACTTGAAAATATTATTAATAAATATAATCAAACTTAAAACATGAACAATATGAAACTTTAATGCTGCTTATCTTGTTTGTGTTTCGGCTAGCTAGTGGGACTGATAATGACTGATTATAGTTTAACTTTTCCTGTACTGAAAAAAAACTTCTACTTCAGGGTGTCCATTCTATAGCATTAAATGTCCTGAATAGAATTGCAATCTGGTGTATCCACAATGGAAATGAAAGCTAAAGGCATACAAAATTTTGGTTCTCAATACTCTGTTAACGGAATGGGAATACATATTGATGACCATTCAACAGATAATGGGAATGCATATTGATGACTATATCAACAGCAAAGTGGAAAGCTGCTTTTGCACATTGAAATTTCATTTGTTTTTAAGTGACCAATGATATTTTTACTTTCTCTACCATGTACATAGTAGCCAAAGAAGGTATTATATTCTGCCCAAAAATCGATACAAAGGTTTCAGCAGAAATACAGGTTTTGAGGCACCTTGAACCCCAAAAAATGTTTTTAGATAAAGATTAATGTGTGTGTGCGCATAACTCAAAAATGAAAAGTTGGATAAATACCAAACTTGGTATTTAGGTTCAGTACATTCTAAAGGTGCAACACAAATATTTTCAGGAAAAATTCCCTACCTCTAACTACCCATTATATGGAGCATTTTTCAAAGTTCCGATTTTCTAAATAATGACTAACAATTTTGATTAAAATATTATTTATTAGATATGTACATGACAAATAAATTGTATAACTTGAATTTTATAGGAACAGCTTGTGAAATCCTCTTCATTTAGAAGGATATTTATATAATCTTACATAATTGGTAAACGTTAAATGGCATATGGAAACATACGACACAAAAAAATGTAGATCTCTTTAAAACACCAATTTATTCCAATTTTTTTTTTTTTGTGGCATCAACCATTTCTGAGATATCTGTTACTAATGGTTTGAATGATTGAATACTTAGTCATTCAGGTTGATTTTCAGCTGTTTCATGTGATGTCATGGAATGAGTATCGAATTTTAAGGCCAGCCAGTGTGTAGTGTCCAGTTCTAAAACATTTCACTATCACTATTCCCTTTGTATCTATAACAAAATGTGTCTGGAAAGGTTTATCTTGATGAAAATGAAGTAGATAGGAGATTAAATTTTTGTAAGAATGATTTACATACTACTAATAAGCAATGAGAGTAGAGAAAGTCATGTGAATATAACACATTAGATTTTTCGCCTGTTTCCAATTCAGCCAACATACTACAGATGGTGCTTTCACTAGAAAAACCAATATTTCATGAATCTGAGTGTCAGGATCTGTGACTAGGATGCACATTTGGTGGAACTTCCCCCAGTTTCATTTTCCCTGCTTGTGACTAGAGTGAGCTCTAGTGGCTGTTTCATGTGACAGCTACCTTGAATAGTTTCTGCAGTGAAAAGTCAAATATGCACAATATAGCTTTAATATGCTGTGCCCAGGAATGAGAACAAGAAAGTTTGACCAAGCCTTCTTTTCTATTCTTGGAACCCGGGAAAGCTTCCTGTTAATCATGAATACTCACATCATAATGGATGTTTTCTATCTTTGTCGTTCTTGTTCTGGTTTTCGTCCTTAGTAATTGTGAATGAACCTTTAAACTGCATCTGAAATCTACCACAATCTTGGAAAACAATCATTAAACTTCAAGGGAATTTTTGTGATTTATACTCCTATAAATATATTGAAAAAAATAATTGCAACCAAATAATTTTGTTACTATTTCTGAGTTTTCTCTTATAGATATGTCTGAACATTCTGCTTAATGGCACATCATGACAGGGGATATTTTCAGACATACTTGTACTCAAACACTGCATGTTTTGATAGTATTCCCTCAAATGTTAGCTCATAAATAGGCAGATCTAAAGTTAATGCACTTTTTTTTTTTTAACTTGGAAGTCCAAAAGCCTGCTTAAAGATATTTAATTACAGAAACTCTGTTGGGATACCATCAATTCCAGTAGCTTTATTTTTCTTCAGTAACTTAACTTGTTTTATTATTTCCTCACTCCTAATTTCACCATCCAATATCTCTACAAAAACATTCCTTATTTCCAGAAATCCCGTACTTTCTATACTCCTTTCTTCCCCATATAATGTTTTAAAATACTCCATCCATTGTCCTGGCTCAACATTGGGTTTAGTTACACATTTATTATAGGTCGACTTAAGAACCTGCCATACCTTATTAACATTATTTTCATTTAGACATTTTATCAAATTCCTTTCATTACATTCTCACCAGTCCTTTTTCTTTTGCTCTAACAATAAATTATGTGAGTTCCTCCCTTGCATATAATCGTCCCTAGATTTTCTATCACCTAATTCCCTCCACCTAACCAACAGTAGTTTTACTTGACTTTTTGATACCCTACATTCTTGATCAAACCAGTCCCTATCATATATGTAAACCCTCTTTTTTGTTTTCATTTCCTCTCCCGCCCTTTGCATAACTGTATTAAGGATATCTATTGCATTCTCAATTTGATTATTCTTAACCATGAATGTTACTCCACATAGACATATCTTTCCATAATTCGAATCTAGAACTCGTTACTTCACTGGCCTATGACATTGTTAATCAATTGCATGCCACTTAAAAACTAATAAGCACTAATTGTTTTAAGATCATTTGTTTTATTCTCATCATTTCTACTTCAAATTAATTATGCAGCTGGAAAATATGCATTTGCTGTAATAGCAATTTGCATGTTGTTATAACATCAAATATTCAGCTTCATTAATGCAATTAACTTCAGTTATACAACTCATTCTGCTTGAAGTAAAAATTATAAAACTGTATATTTGGTTAAGAAAGTGAAATAAAACACTACTCTCATGATCATAATTATATAACAAAATTATGAAGCAAAAATAATACTTTCTCCCATTGTTATACCAAATACAACTCATAAAAGCTGTTAGTTACCTTTGGTAATTTAATTTATGCTCATAATTATTTTGAGACCTTTTTCTATTTATTATCATGGCAACAAACGTTTGTTAAAGTGAATTAAATGATTTGAAACCTATCAGCATTTGTATTGCTGAAGATAGCCTCCTTAAAATTAATGGTTTTTAGGCATACATGAAGTTGAAAATTTTAAAATTTTTTAACATAAACAATGGACTGCTGAAACAATAACGTGTTTTATGCTCTAGACACTACCTAGTTAAACAATGTTTAAAACAAAACATCAGATAGAAAGACAAAGGATAGAGTATCTTCCATTAGACTTTTTGTTCATTTCCAGCAATCAAAATATTTGTGAATGGCACAACTTGGCCAAACATCTGTTTACAAAGTTAGGTTTTTACAGAATTAAGGCTGAATGTACAATAAACATTTATTGAAGAAAAGGCTCTCTGACATGCCAAATATTGAGTATTGTGGAGTGTAAACGCTGCAACAGCAATACATAAGAGAAGAAAGCAACCTGACAAAAACTAACATAAGCTTACAAGAATAATTTTCCACATAACCCACCAATTTGAAGCACGATTTTGTAGTGTTTATTGATGACAGTTATGGAAAACTTCAGACAGAATTTATGCATTTTGGTAAGCTTAGTATTGTGAATGGTACATTCTTCTTGCACTTCCATATCTTTATTTCATGCACACATATTCTTGTGCTCAGTTGCAATCTAGTCACCTTCTGTGTTTTTAAAACTGACAGTTACTCTTCTAAAAATACCCTCAAGGAAGGGAAGTGACTTAGATTTGAGGTTAAGCAGGATTCATGATCTGTTTAAACTTTCACTCTTAAACATTGACATTAAAAACTGTTTAATGTTGGATGTCCTATTCAGAATGTAGGTGTCAAACTGAGACACTTACAATTAACTTTAACTATTGTCCAAATATTGTTTCTGCAACTGGTAAAAGTTAGAAGTAAACCCATCAAAACATTTCAATTGGATTGAAGTCTGTGTAAAATGAAGGGTCTCCAGAAAATTTACAACTTGTAGGCAAATCACAGCCTATACAAAATTAAAATTTTAAATTTAAGTTTCAAGAAAAATTGTTGATGGATATACTTAAACTATGGTTGAACTAGACACAAAATTAAGGATAGTTTATATGGTAAGCCTACTGAAATATGTGTTTTTGGAATTATTTTCCAAAATATGTTTAATATTAAAAGGTCACAAATTAATGCATCTGAATATTAAAATCTTGTTATGGAAATATGTGCATCTATTTTGTAATGAAATAGATTGCTCATACCCTGATTGTCCTCTGTTTACATTAAGTTTGAAAGGTAGTTGCGTATTTGGTCATTGGCAGCTATGTCTACTGGCATCTCTTGATTTACGTTTCTGAGGTAAATGTTTGCTCCACTTTTAATAAGATATTTTGTTAACCAGATGTGACCACGACGACTTGCACAGTGGAGAGCAGTGTTTCTAAACTTATCTCTACAGTTAATGTTGGCACCTCTGTTGAGAAGTTCACCAACCACTTCAGAGCGACCCCGAAAAACTGCATAATGAAGAGGTGTAATGCCACACATATCTTGCAAATTAATGTTTTTAGTACCGTTGTCACCCAATAAATACAATAAAACAGAACGTTTTCCTCTCTCTGCAGCTCTGTGGACAGGATGGAGTCCAAGCGAATTGCTCTGGACATAAGCACCAGCTTCAATAAGGCAAGGTAAAAGGTTCCAGCGTCCATCCCAAACAGCAATGTACAAAGCAAGATCTAAATCTGGATTTGGTATTCCTGTCCAGTGTGCGCTATATGTTGCTAATTGTTCTACTATGGGTTTAGATTGTCCCTTTACTACTGCTAAACAAAGTGGTGTTCTGCCCTCTGCATCTAAAATTTCAGGATTTGCACCATTTTCAATTAACAATGAAATGATCTCAGCACACTGAATTGTTTCAACTGCTTCAACAGCTGTATGTAATGGGGTATAGTTAGCCTTGTTTTGTTGATTAATCTCCTTCTTATCAAAATTCTTGATGAGGAATTCTGCCGTGGCTGCATTAGAGCCACATGCATAATGCAGTGGAGAATTTCCTTCAAAATCCATAGGTAAGAATTTGCTTTTACAGAACCTCATCAGGCATTGCAGCATACCTATTTTATTAAACTTTGCAGCAATGTGCAGGGCTGTTTTTCCTTGTTTGTTTTTGCTCTGTTTAATATTGAAGTGTCTGTTCTCGAGTAGCCAACATGTTATCTGCTCATTTTCCTGCTCGACTGCAACATGTAAGAGCGTGTCTCCATTCTGTTTCTTTACATTCAGTTTTGAGCCATAGTTATTATTTAAAAGCTTAACAATGTTCCAATTTTTGTTAACTGCAGCAGCCATCATAGGTGTTTCACCCTCCTTGTTCAAACTTTTTAATTCACTTGATAACTGGAAACGGGACAGAAGGTAGTTCATTAAATCACACTGACCTCTCTTGGCAGCATAGTGAAGCAATGAGTTTTCGTTTTTGTCCTTTACAAAAGGGTCAGCATTCTGGTGGAGAAGATGTTTGATGATACCCATATCACCCCTGACCACAGCCTTCATTAAAGATGTTACACCGTCAATATTCACAGCATCAATATCTGGACATCTGCTAGCTAAGTATTGTACTATGCATAACTCACCTAACTCTACTGCTCGATGCAAAGGTGTTTCACCATTTATATTTTTGACATTGAAGTCGGCTCCTTTACTAGCAAGATATTTAAGTGCCTCTATATCATTTTTGTCAATTGCAGTGTATATTGGTGTTTCTTGACTGGAATCTCTGAAGTTCACATTTGCTCCAGCTTCTACTAGTGATTTCAACATACGATGGTTTGGCTTGAACAATGCCAGTTGCAATGGAGACTTACCGTCCCAGTTTTGGCAGTCTATGTCATCAACTTTATTCGCTAGGTATTCTACAATTTCAAGGTTGCCCTTAGCAATGGCATCATGCAATGCAATGTTGTTCTCTGAGTTGCCGTCACATTTTTCATACAAATGTTTTACCACCTCAAACCTAAAAATGAAAAACAAAGTAAATACATTGTATCTTGTATCTGCTTTTGCAGATAAAATTATATGGGGGATCATCCAATATGTAAGTTTTCCTGCTGTGTATATAAATATTTAACTTGTTTATATTTTAAATACGTTTAGGCATGTTTTACAACTTGTAAGCTATTTTTCTATACTATTGCCACCTGTGTCAAAGCATTTTCAGTATTGTGGTACCAGTTCCTGCTTTCTCTACCACATCCTTGTGGGTAGAGGAAGTATTCCATTCCACTCAAAAATTTTATACTGAGATTTTATTGCAAATACATGTTTCAAGGCCACTTGAATAAAAAAAAAACATTTTTTAGAAAAAGTGTTGTAAGTGTACCTATGTGCAACACACATGAGTCAAAATGTGCCGGCCCTTGTAGCCATGGTTGCTGGAGGGTACAGCTCCAGCGCTCCGCCAAGCTGAGGGTCGCGGGTTCGAGTCCCGCTATGGGCATGGGTGTTTGTGTGTTGTATAATTGCGTAGTAAGTGGTAACAAAAACAGTAAAAACACAGTAAGATTAACTGGGTAAAACAAGGAAACTTTAAAAAAAAATCTGATGTGTTACACTCACATGACTTTCTCTACTCTGTACAATCTATTTTTACAAACGCCTATTTTCCATATGCTTCATGTTAATCAAGATATCGAGATGTCAACCTTATTGGTAATTTTCTTGTAGATGCAAGGGGAATATGGTAGCTTTTAAGCGATAGTCAAATATTTTAACGCTGGTTGCTATGTGGCGCATTCCATTCTCTTTGCATGTCCAGGACATAAAAAGATGAATAACGAATTTGAGAAAAAGTATAAGTATTGGAAAATTTAAGGAAATAACAAGCAATATCTCGAAAACGGTTCAATCAACAAAAGAAATGTATATGACATAAGTTGTGTATTTTAATGCGATCTACATTTTTTGTGTAGTAAAATTTTGTCTATCTCTTATGGTTTACCAGTTATGCAAAAGTCGTTCACAATGAAGAATACTTTTGGAGACATTCCCAGAAAATTCGAGATATACATTTCATTTCTCATGACATTATCTTAAACATATGATATTTTCATCAAAATCGTTAAGAGGTATTTTTGAGAAAATTAAAATTTTCGAAAAATGTTCCATGTAAAGGGTAGTCTGGGGTGGGGGAATTTTCTTGAAAACCTTCGTGTCACATCTCTGGAAGATACTGAACCTAAATACCAAGTTTGGTGTTTATCCGACTGTTCGTTTTTGAGTTATGCTGTTCAAAGACACACACACACACAGACACACACACACACACACACACACACACACACACACGGACATGTTTCCAAAAATGCTTTTTTTGGATTCAGGAGGTCTCAAAACATGTATTTCCGGTGAAATCTCGGTATCGAATTTTTGGGTGGAATGCAATACTTCCCCTACTTACTATACGTAGTAGAGAAAGTAAAAATGAAAACTTGAATGAAAAAAGTTCAATATCTTCCAAACATGTGACACAAAGATTTTCAGAAGAATCCCTTCATCCCAAACTATCCTTTATATTGTGACGGTAATTTGTATTACAAATTACTCAGATGTGGTTAACGATAATAATATGAATATGTATTTTTATGTAACATTGATTTCAGAGGTTTAATAATTGTAATTATTATTGGTAAATAATAATTTTCGGCTCTACTGAAACTGTTAACAATAACACAATACTTTAGCAAGGGAGTGAGTTGTTTATCGTTACCGGGAACCAGGAAGTTACGTCATGTTTCGCGCCTTTTCAGTAAAAAAAAGCTTCCTGAACATTCTATAAAAGTAATATGTATTAGTGGTTTTCATTGGATAGTAAAATAGACGCTAATGTTGGCGCGTTTTATTAGCCAATGGTAATTCATTTATAATCTTTAGGTGTATCTTGGGGTAAGTCTATAAATAGTGTAGAATCAAAGAGAGCGTCCTCCAGTTCGGCAAGATTCTCGACACAGTATACATCGTCCTCCAGTTCGGCAGGATTTACGAAGCATTACACTTCGTCCGCACATTACACGTTGGCCGTTCAGTTCGTTAAATTACACGTAGTGAAAATCATTAAAGATCTAAAATATTACAAAGTCACTTATATACAAAAATTGAAGTACGTGAGTTAAAAGTGAGAAGTTATTAGAAACAGTTTCAGTATGGCGATTATCAAGATAAATTTGTGAAAGTGTTAGTGCATGTGCTCGACAATAAAACATTATAAAACAAATTTCTTCACTAGTAATTTTTTTTGATAAAAGATTCCTTTTCCGCTTCACACCCTGCAAGAATTAAATGCCTACCTAAATAGCTGGCCGGAAGAAAATATACATAACCTTAAAACTAATTCATATAGATTGCTACGCCAGATGGGTTAGCAGGCGACCGACGAATGACGTCACACAAGATGGTTCCACGCGTGAGGTAAGCAACATTTACGTGAGAAACATTATCCACCACGTGTGGAGCTCAACAACACTAATACTCTCTCAAATTGGCTCCCATACGTGGGGCAGTTCAAGTGAAGTAAACACAAAATTTGCAATGTTCTCTCGCAAATTGGCTCCACAACGTGGGGCTCGATAACAAAAAGACATTACGTAAAGCAAGTTCTCTCGCTAATACGCGTGAAATGGCAACACATAAATTTACAATATACCATTTGTGCTAATACTCTCGCAAATTGGCGCATCAACGTGGAGCGACAACTAGGAAAGGAAGGCTAGACGACTAGGAAAGGAACAAGAATAACCAGAGAGGCGAAAGCAGCAGTGGAACGATCTACAAGATGCAGATTCCAAGACAGCAGGGTAAATCAACTACAAAAACATCGAGACAACGTAGATTCATCACGAAACAACGCAGAAGCGACATACAAACCTAGGAGAATGGGGCAGAACGCTGGACATCAAAACTGCAGCATCAGACAGCATCAAAAAGGTAATTAAATGAGACTAAGAAGTGGTAGGATAATAAAAACAATGGCTACCAATAATACGGAGGAAATAATTATGGAGGGAGATAGTGTAATAGTTAGCTGTGATCCAATACAAAGTACAGGGAATAGCCCAGATTTTTTGGGATTTGAAGATGAAAATGTTAGTGTAGAAAGTGAGAATAGAATAGCAGGAAATGTTAATCTTGATAATAATATGATGATTATGGAAATGCTGAGAAATATAAGGGAAGATATGCAGAAGAATAATGAGAATAGTAGTGAATTAAGGGAAGATATGCAAAAGAATAATGAGAAATTAGAAAAAATGAGGGAAGAAATTTGTAAGAATAATGAGAAATTAGAAAAGAAAATAGATCAAAACAGGGAAGATATGCAAAAGAATAATAGGGAATTAAGCGAAGATATTATTAAGAGTGTAGAACAAAAAGTAGATCAGAGTTATGAGAAATTGAGAGAAGCTATAAAAAAAGATCGTAGGGAATTAATAGAAAGTATTGGTAGGAAGAATGAGATATTAGAGCAAAAAGTAGATCAAAGCAGTAAAGATAGTAGTATGTCAGAAATGAGAGATGAAAATGAGGAAGTAATAGTAAGTGAGATAGGAGAAGTTTCAAAGAAAATGCTAAACATGAGCAAGGAAATAGATAACAAAGAAAGTGAGGTTAACACTAAAAGTGAGGTTAATGTAGAAAGTACAGAGTTAGGAAGTCAAATGAGTAATATTTCAAGTGAGCTAAGAGAGATGAAAAAGGTTAGGAATGTAGATGTAAATGAGGCGCAAGTTAAGTTCAGAGGGGAAATATCAGAAATACAGAAAGAATCAGAAATGCAAAGAAATAAATTGTACCAAGATGTTCAAATTGAAAACTCCAGTCCAGTACAGTTTAGTACAAATTTGTCAAAGTATTCTCAAAGTAAAGAGATAGCAGAAGAATTGAAAATGAAAGTTGTTGAAAGATTTATTGTTCAGGGAACTGTAGATTGTTTCCAAATGTTATCAGGAGATGAAATGTCATATGAATACAAGAGGTTATTCATGAACAATAATTTGAAGGTTAGGTTACGGCTACGAGTAATGTTTAGCCACACACAATTTGATCCAGGAGGGTAAATAGCAACGAGATGTAAAGTAAATGCTGGATAGTTAAAGACGACTTGCAGAGAAATGTATTGGAACGTAAGAGGGTTAACTAAATATATATGTCATTTGAAAAGAGAAATAAATTATATATAAAAAAAAAAAAAATATAAATAAATAAATACATTTTAGTAACTGTAACAAAATATTTGGAGATTAAGAATGCAAAGATTGAAACTTAAGATGAGATTAAAGTAAAAGTACGTAAATACAATTCCAAGATTTAAAAATTGAGAATGCAAAGATTGAAACTTAATATGATATTAAATTAAAAGTACGTAAACACAATTCAAAGAATATTGTTAAAATAAAATTCAGAATAACAAAAAAAAAAAAAAAATTGGTAAATATAATTAAAAGTAATTGAAACAAATACTTATGTAGTAAATAGAACATGTGAAACATTGTCTAGATTTAAGAGATGTAAATATTTGTGTACAGGGTAAATATTTTTGGTAAATGTTTAAAATTACAAAAAATTCTTGAATGATAGATTTTTTTTGGTAACAATATAAGAAAGTAAACCATTTTTTGTAACAAAAAAATTTATTGTAACGACAGATTAATGTCAAAACAAATTAAACCAAAGCCAGTAAGTAGTGGCGAGATAAAACATATGTCGTGTGTTAAACTCGTGTGAAGTGTAAAGTGAAAGTGATAGCGTGTGTTACAAGATTTAGGAGACTAAAAACAAAATTATAAAATTTCTAAACAGGTTATAAATATTTATAATTATATTTCTAGTGGGGCATATGTGACGGTAATTTGTATTACAAATTACTCAGATGTGGTTAACGATAATAATATGAATATGTATTTTTATGTAACATTGATTTCAGAGGTTTAATAATTGTAATTATTATTGGTAAATAATAATTTTCGGCTCTACTGAAACTGTTAACAATAACACAATACTTTAGCAAGGGAGTGAGTTGTTTATCGTTACCGGGAACCAGGAAGTTACGTCATGTTTCGCGCCTTTTCAGTAAAAAAAGCTTCCTGAACATTCTATAAAAGTAATATGTATTAGTGGTTTTCATTGGATAGTAAAATAGACGCTAATGTTGGCGCGTTTTATTAGCCAATGGTAATTCATTTATAATCTTTAGGTGTATCTTGGGGTAAGTCTATAAATAGTGTAGAATCAAAGAGAGCGTCCTCCAGTTCGGCAAGATTCTCGACACAGTATACATCGTCCTCCAGTTCGGCAGGATTTACGAAGCATTACACTTCGTCCGCACATTACACGTTGGCCGTTCAGTTCGTTAAATTACACGTAGTGAAAATCATTAAAGATCTAAAATATTACAAAGTCACTTATATACAAAAATTGAAGTACGTGAGTTAAAAGTGAGAAGTTATTAGAAACAGTTTCAGTATGGCGATTATCAAGATAAATTTGTGAAAGTGTTAGTGCATGTGCTCGACAATAAAACATTATAAAACAAATTTCTTCACTAGTAATTTTTTTTGATAAAAGATTCCTTTTCCGCTTCACACCCTGCAAGAATTAAATGCCTACCTAAATAGCTGGCCGGAAGAAAATATACATAACCTTAAAACTAATTCATATAGATTGCTACGCCAGATGGGTTAGCAGGCGACCGACGAATGACGTCACACAAGATGGTTCCACGCGTGAGGTAAGCAACATTTACGTGAGAAACATTATCCACCACGTGTGGAGCTCAACAACACTAATACTCTCTCAATATGGAAATAAGGTAAACATGTTCTTTTTTTCAGAAATGGCAGTAACAATTTTGATTTAAAACAATATATTCAACATATTTACATAACAAATAAAATGTATATCTTGAACTCCCTAGTAATAACCTGTGAAGTCTTCATTCAAAAGAAATTTTGTGTAATTTTATATAGCTCGTAAACCTAGACAAAAACATACTACACAAAAAACCTTAGATCTCTATAAAGACACAATTTATTTCAACTAACTTATTTTGTGGATTCAGCTTTTCAGAGATATTCATTATTATTGGTTTGAAATTTTCAATACTTTTCACTTTTTCAAAGTGCTGTTGCTATTTAGTTGTTTCTCATGGTATAATGGAAAGAGTATGGAATATAAAGATCAGCATATAGCAATGAGATTTTAAGCATGTGACTGCTGTTTCAGCTTTCCCTATGCCCTTTGTACCTACAACAAAATGTGTAATGAAGCTATTTCTACAAAGGTTTATCTCCAATAATATAAAGTACCTATAGATATAAAAATAAACTTTCAAAAGAATAGTTTGTATAAACTATATAAAAATAAACAATAGCGGGTATAGAAAGTAATGTGAATGTAACACATCAGATTTTTTAAAATTTTAATTTAAAAAGCCATGAATACAATGCACATATTAGCATTATGAACTAGTATATTATGTATTACAACCATGACCCTCTTTCAAAAGCTGTAAAATGATATACAAATCTGATGTGTTACACTCACATGACTTTCTCTACTCTTGTACAAACTATTTTTACAAATGCTTATTCTCCATATGCTTCAGGTTAATCGAGATATTGAGACGTTAATCTTATTGCTAATTTTCTTGTAGTTGCAAGGGGAATTGATGAGCTTTAAGCAATAGTCAGATATTTTAAGAGCTGGTTGCTATGTGGAGTATTACATTCTCTTTGCATTACCAGGACAAAAAAAAAAGAAAAAAAAACAAATGAATAACGAATTCCCATTTGAGAAAAAGTATAAGTATTGGAAAATCTAAGGGAATAACAAGCAATATCTTGAAAATGGTTCACTCAACAAAAAAAATGTATATGACATAAATTGTGTATTTTAATGCAATCTACATTTTTTGTGTAGTAAATTTTTGTCTATCTCTTATGGTTTACCAGTTATGCAAAAGTCGTTCACAATGACGAACACTTTTGGAGACATTCCCAGAAAATTCAAGGTATACATTTTATTTGTAATAAAAGTATCTTAAATATATGATATTTTAATCAAAATCGTTAGAGCCATTTGAAAAAATTAAAATTTTCGAAAAATGTTCCATTTAAAGGGTAATCCGGGGTGGGGGGATTTTCTTTAAAATCTTCATGTCATATCTCTGGAAGATACTGAACCTAAATACCAAGTTTAGTGTTTATCCAACTGTTCGTTTCTGAGTTATGCTGTTCACAGACAGACACACATGGACGTGTTTCCAAAAATACTTTTTTTGGATTCAGGAGGCCTCAAAACATGTTATTCTGGTGAAATCTAGGGTATCGAATTTTTGGGTGGAATGCAATACTTCCCCTACTTACTATACATAGTAGAGAAAGTAAAGAGTATTTTTTCACATGCTGATATACAATTGTTTAATATTTCAAGAGCTCTAACACCACACAAATGGACATATTTGAATTTTATGTATTGATAGCTCACAATTTAATTTTAGGCAATCAAACTCGCAGACCTGTACATGCAACATGGAGAGAGGAGGGATCCGAATTTGCATAGTATATTTCTAAAGTGTATATGCCACGAAAGGAGAATATACACTTTTAGTGATTTCAGAGATATGACCTTAATGTCATTTTCCATGCTTTGAGATGTGTCACTCAAAATTTAACTTTTAAAGACAAGCTTTGAAAATGTCATAGAATTTATCTGAATTCATTTCTGAACACAGTATTCATGAAATGAAGTAATGGAAAGCATAGACGTGAGGCATGCTGTCCATACACATCCATTATCCTGGAATGATAATGCTTGTCTTTACATTAATTTTATTATTAATGATGAATATTAATAAAAGTAGATCAAGTGAGATGACTCAGGTAGTAGCATTCAACTCAGATTCAGCAAACTCTGGGTTCAAAGCCTGGTACTAGACATCCAACTGGGATTTTATTTTTATTTTGCTCCTTTGGCTACCAGACAAAAGTTGATGCCTGGGAGGGAGGGAGGGAGGGATGAGGAGGACACCTGAAGGGTGACCATCTGGACAATGATGTGCACGAGCAGGGACGGGGTCCCTAACAATTCCAGATGGCACACATCCCGATGCTGGCTAGCCATGCCTTAACCCCATTTCTCCTGGGGTTCCTGTTGGCCCTGGACACATGCCCAGGAACAGGGCCTCAGCAGACCAAGCAAATACCAGGGAGAAACCTTTCCAAAACACAATCCACTGTCCTACTGCAACATACTGAATATCATTGCCTACCCTTCAACCTTGAAACAATTGAAAGGTAATGATGGACAGGAAATTCATGGTAGAAGGGGAACCACGTAAAACCCATGATCAGAGTGGCTGGCCTAATGGGAATTGAACCCAGGACCTCCCAAATACGAGCCTCACAAGTTACTGTAAAGCCATCTTGCTCGGTCATCCAAGGGACAAAATAAATGTAAATGAAATAATGACCAGGAATTCGACTATATAACTAAGGCCATCTGAAAACACACAGACTACTTGCACATCCTCAGAACAGACTGTAGTTTCATGATACCAAAAGTACACATCCCAATAAAATGCAGGATCAGGAAGGTGACTATGCAACTGAAACCATTTATCAGTAAGTTATTCAAGTGATTGGTACAACAGCAGGGACATATATTTCATTGAAGCAATGGACGCATTGCTTCTGCTTTGTTGGTAATACATATTTCTAAATAAAATTAAAGTCACCATATGGAAAATTTATGAATACAATTTTCAAACAGTGCACATGAATTACTACATAGCTTGCACTTTTGCAAACAGTTTTCTGAAGCCCCAACAGATGGCATGGAATGTTTTCTGATGGTTGATATTTAGATGCACTGTCGATATAATCTTGTTTTGCAGAAGCAAGATATTTCTTATTTCTTCTTCATATTACTTCCCTGTGGGTAATCCAAGTTACAGCTTGTTAGATGTTAGGAAACAAAATGAAGTCAATTTATGCTTTTTTTTTATAAATAACAGTAGCAGTTAGTATTATGCGATGTTGCAGCGATTTCTAATGGAATGTTTGAAAAGTGTTATTTCTAAATATAGAATTGCATGTGTTTTGATAATTAGGAAAGCACTTACTGGAAGCAATTTTGAAACCGCAAACTGCTTGTGCTTTATGGTGAGAGTATAAGTGCATTGAGGAGTAGTGAAACATGTGTGAGGGAAGTGTGCTCTGTTGTGTGTGAAAATTTGAATCAAGATTTCTCTTCATTTACCTATGAAAAGAAGAAACAAATCATCAAAAAAGGTAGGAAGACTCTAGCATTACAGAATTTGAAAACGAAAATTAAAACTTGTGTGCAACATTTTAATAAAGACATTTATGGCATAGAATGGCTTACAAGTTGTAAAAGTAGAGCCAAATTATTTTGTTGCCATGTCTACTCTTCTCAACAAAAGAAAGTATATTGAATAGTGCAGGGTTCTCTGATTTAAATAATATACACAAGGTGATTAAAAGGCACTCAAGTTGCAAAAATCATCTGTACTGTATCCTGAAATTAAAGAAATTTACTTGTAATCCAGGGACTGATCATGCTTTAGATGAACAGATGCCACCAGCAATGCAATGAAATGGTGCGAAAAAATCATGAGATTTCGAAACGGCTCAAGATGTTACTTGTTTTCTTGGCTTCCATAACCTCAGCTTTCATGGTCATGATGAATTCCATGACTATCAATTTAAGAAATTACACAGATAAGCTATATTTTTACTTTCTCTACTAAGTATAGTAAGTAGGGGAAGTATTGTATTCCACCCAAAAATTTGATACTGAGATTTCACCGGAAATACATGTTTTGAGACCCCCTGAATCCAAAAAAGGCATTTTTGGAAACATATCCGTGTGTGTGTGTGTCTGTGAACAGCATAACTCAGAAACAAACAGTCGGATAAACACCAAACTTGGTATATAGGTTCAGTATCTTCCAGAGATGCGACACAAGGTTTTCAAGAAAATCCCCACACCCCAGAACACATGGAACATTTTTCGAAAATTTTAATTTTCTCAAAAATGGCTCTAACGATTTTGATTAATATATCGTATGTTTAAGATATTTTCATGACAAATAAAATGTATATCTTGAACTTTCTGGGAATGTCTCCAAAAGTATTCTTCATTGTGAACGACTTATGCATAACTGGTAAACCATAAGAGATAGACAACATTTTACTACACAAAAATGTAGATCGCGTTAAAATACACAATTTATGTCATATACTTTTTTTTGTTGAGTGAACCATTTTCGAGATATTGCTTGTTATTCCCTTAAATTTGTCAATACTTATTTTCTCAAATGGGAATTCCTTATTCATTTTTTTGTCTTGGATATGCAAAGAGTATTAGTCTGTGGCAAAGAGAATGGTATTGCAGATAGCAAGCAGCTATTAAGAGATATGTCTATGCTTAAAGGCTACTGTATTTCTATATTGCCCTTGCAAATACAAAACAAGGGGAACATAGTAGGCCTTAAGCGATAGTCAAATATTTTTAGAACTAGTCGCTATGTGTAAAATGTAATTCTCTTTGCATGTCAAAAGATCGTTTCTGCAAATGTTTATCTTGATTAATATGAAATAGATGGAGAATAAGAGTTTGTCAAAATAGTTTGTACAAGAGTAGAGAAAGTCATGCGAGTGTAACACATCAGATTTTTTTAGCAAAATATAACCCAGTTCTTGGTAACCATTTACAAAATGGTTCAAC
The DNA here is from genome assembly GCA_030765065.1 of Deroplatys truncata. Taxonomy (NCBI): domain Eukaryota; kingdom Metazoa; phylum Arthropoda; class Insecta; order Mantodea; family Mantidae; genus Deroplatys; species Deroplatys truncata. The sequence continues at coordinate 57,192,183 of CM060977.1, forward strand.
ATTTGAGGGTACTTTTGATTTGATCTCCTCTATTGCCACTGTTGCATAAGACCACATTAGGTCTGAGAGATGTTTAGTTGCTATTATCTTAGATGGATTTCCTGAATTTGAAGACATAACTTTGGAAGCTTTATATGGAGTTGTATGTGACATAAATGACCTGAAATATGACCATAAACTAATTGCTCAAAGTTATAAAGGTACCTCAGTGATGTCTAGACATTTAGGAGGTTTGCAAACAAAGGTAAAACAGACTTTTATAATGCATTGTTTGTCCACTGTATGGCTCACAGATTAAATCTGATTTTGTCACAATCAGCTTCCAAAATCAAAGAATGTAAAACTTTCATGACATTGGCTGGCATGGCAACTTTCTTCTCGCAGTCATCTAAACACTGTTTTGTGCTAGATAAGGAGGTGAAAAAAAAGATTCCAAAAGCAGCTCCTACAGGATAGAATTACAGCAGATTAGTGAGACTGTACATGAATGGTGGTGGGGGTGGTGGCGGCAGTTTATAAGAATATACAATATTCATGGCTTTATCAAAAAATACAATTAATAATTAAATTACACAATAAACACAAGTAAATAGATACAAGTCAAATAGCAATTTGATTTACATATTTTCCTTTTTCGTCATTCTAATGGATATTTTACAAATAAAATCATTACCTAAATTATTAATTAATGTTTCTGGCTAAAAATTCAGCTGTTGTCTGTGGCATTATTTTTGATAGAATATGTTTTACAGCTTTTTTAAAATTCTTATTATTTAGATTTTTTACTCTGACCGGGAGTTTATTATATAAAATGGTTCCTTTGTGAGAAGTAAAATCTAAGCTCTGAGTGAGGCAGTGATGATTTAGATGTATATTTTTACTACTCCTGGTAGTAAATATCACCCACCTCTTATACCCCTATTTGATAATACTGTAGAAGGTGGTGGTGATTGGGATACTCAAATTGGAATGGCATCAAGATGATATTTGGATTTGCTGAAAATGGATTTTATCTTTAATTTACTGTTACAAATTTATTTTCAAATTTTTCCATAACTGAAAATTTGTTTAATGTGTTACAAGCTAAAACAAACGATATTGGCTTCTGTATAAAAAGAATTAATGATTTTAAGGGCTTCCTTAGAACTAAGATAGAGAATGTTTTGATTCATTTTGGGGTCATGCTATGAACACAAAAGATATTGCAGAACCAAGAAGGAAAAAGTTTCGTCTGGATGATGCTGGTGACTTGAAGACATCCTACCGCAGACCTTTTTATGAAATAATTTAAGTTATCCAAGAACAAATAAATTCAAGATTCAGCACTTTTGCGAACTTGCAGTTTTTAGAACTTTGAAAGAAACTGCAGAGCACTCTAAGCTTTTGATTCTTTAATTCACAGTTTCTTTGACATGATGGCTTTATGCTCTGAACTAAATGCTATATATAATGTGATCAAAGGTGTGAACTAATGCAGTGTTAAAGACTTGTTGCTTTTTCATCTGGGAGAATAATCTTGAAATGGCTTATTCAGAAGTGTTAAAGCTTTGCGAACTTGTAACGCAATTCCAGCGACCACTTCACATGTTGAACACAGCTTTTCTACACTTAAAAGAATAAAGACATTTCTCAGAAATACAATCAGTCAAGACAGACTCTCTAATCTGGCCATTTTAAGTATAGAAAGAGCTTTCATTAAAGATTTGAGTGGAAGATCTAAATTTTATAACAGTGCCATTGCTGATTTTGCAAAGAAAGAAAGAAGAATCCCTCTGCACTACAAATAACAAGTATGCTCTTATAAAAACCACTTTTTCTTTTCATTATTGTTTCCATACTATAGATTGTAATAACACGTCACTAACAGGAAGGTGACTGTGCAACTAAAGTCACTTGTCTGACACACTTTGAGATGTATTACAGAAGTGGCACAATTACCATCATGATGTGAATTCAATTTAAAGCAATGTTAAATCCAAAAGAAAGAAACAGAAGAGAACATGCAAAGAAAATAAATGCAGATATATTATAAAATTTATAAATAATGGGTTGTTAATAAAGTGAAAATATCACTTAAAATAAATCTCAAACAAAGACCATATTATTTCTTGAATTCTCTTTTTTATAAAAATTCAAATATTACCAAATGTGGTGCAAAAGCAATGCAATGTATCAAAGTGCATGTAACACAGTCACATAAACCATTTGTTCTGTGACATGGCTTTTACGTAAAGTGAAAGTTATTAAAGAAGACTATTAAAAAATATGATGATTTACATTGTACAATCTATAATAAGAGAAATACTAACCTGTTTTTATTTGCTGCTACATGCATGGGTATCTTTCCCATCTTGTTTTTTACTCCACCATCTGCTCCTTTTTCCAGAAGAAATGTCACCACCTTAATCTCCCCATTGCTTGCTGCAAGGTGTAATGGTGTGTCACCCATTTTGTTCTGAACATTCAGCAATGCTCCTTTATCTACTAAAAACTCCATAGCTAATTGATTTCCACTTTGTGCAGCTGCATGAAGTGCTGTGTTGCCTTTGCTATCTGCTGCTTTAATATTTGCCTTATTGTCCAACAACAGTTTCATTATTTCAACCTTTCCATTTTCAGCTGCAAGATGCATCACTCTTGTGGTATTTGAATACCTGTCAACAATAAACAGATAAAAACAAATTCTGATGCTTAACATCCATGTGACTTTCTCTATCCATTCATTATCATTTATTTGTATGTATATTGTAAACTTTATTTGTATAAAAATTTATTTTTCTGTCTACTGTCATGACAAATATTTGCCAAAAGTAGTTTCAGTTATGTAATGCAGAGCAATCCAATGAACTGAATCCACTAGGCAGTAGACATGTGTTCCTCCAACACTGGTGCAACATGTGTCACGCTAATGTATGGCTCTCCAGTATTGACCGAACAGTGGTTGAGTGTAGTTATGTTATTATGTGATACTTGATTTGGTCCTTAATTTAATCACAAAGTGAATCATGCCTCAGGATATGATTCCTACCGTGTAGCACGTGTTTATTTATGAATCATATGTGTTAATTACATCAGCCCAATAAGTTCAAATATGATTTGCAAAAGATTCCTGGTTACAAAAGTTCCAGGCACAACAACAGTCTGCCATCTTAGTAATAAATTTCAGATCATGGCTAATTTTTAGTCTAAGGAATTTAACAGACAGCATAAGGTTCTTACCAATGAAACATTAGACAAACTAGTTTATATAGTTAAACTATATAAAATAACTATGCTCTTTAACACAGGTGCATACTTTATGAATGGAGCAGCAAAATGAGTTCTTATTTAATATTTTTCTTTGACAAGGTTTGGTTGTTCCATCAAATAATCATTAATTGGAGCTCTGTGAAGCCTGATGAAGTATTTTCCACATCATGACGAAAAAATTAGTGAAATGTGCGACATGAGTGGAGAAATGATTATAGGACCCTTTTTGGGGGGGAGGGGTCCTCACATTCTTGAATACAATTTTGCCACTTTTTTTTTTTAAAAAAAAAGAGAATTAACTCTCAGGGAGCATGATTTCACCTCTTTTCAATGAGACTTTGTCTCAGCTCCTACAGTCAATAGTTTGATGAGAATAATTTAAAAAAATCTGATGTGATACATTCACATGACTTTACCTTCCATCATTTATTAGTGGATATATAAACTATTCTTACTAAGCTTATTTTTATGTCTACTGTTTTAATCAAATAAACCTTTGCAGAAATAGCTACATTACACATTTCGCTATAGATAACAAAGAGAACAGCGATAGTCAAATGATTTAGAACTGGACACTATATCCTAGCCTTAAAATTCCATACTGTTTCCATGCAATCATGAGAAACAGCTGAATGTTGACAGGACTTTTAACCAAGAAGTGAACAATTCTAACCATTAGTGACGGATATCTCAGAAATGGCTTATGCCACAAGAAAACTTATCTGAAATAAATTGTGTGTTTTAAAGAGAGCTACATTTTTTGTGTAGTACATTTTTATCTATCGCTTAACATTTACCACTTATACAAGATATACAAAATTCCTTCCAAATGAAGAGGACTTTACAGGCTACTCTCAGAAAATTCAAGATATACATTTTTTTGTCATGTAAATATCTTTAATATGTGGTATTTTAATCAAAATCGTTAGACCCATTTTCTATAAAATCAAGATGCTCCATGTAAAGGGTAGTTTGGGGTGGGGAGATTTTCTTGTAAATCTTTGTGTGGCATCTTTGAAAGATACTGAACTAAAATACCAAGTTTGGTGTTGATCCAACTATTCGTTTTTGAGTTATGCTGTTCACAGACACACACATACAGACCTTTTACTAAAAATGGGTTTTTTTTTTTGGATTCAGGGGATCTCAGAACATGTATTTCTGGTGAAATTTTGGTATCAATTTTTTTGTGGAATGCAGCACCTTCTCTACATACTATGTACACGGTAGCCAAAGTAAAAATGTTCAAGAAGAACAGAATGATTAGAAGAGATTTGTGGTCCCCTTGGTCTGCCCTGATATAACTTCCAGTGACTTTTTTTCTCTGGGGTAAATTAAAAAACAACGTATATGGACAAACTCATACATCGAAGAAGATTATTAAAAAAAAAATATGCAAAGAAATATTCAGCATTACTCAATGTGAGTTACAATGGCCAGTTTCAGCACCTCCTCCTATGTTTCTATGTTAGCTGCAGATGGTGACAAGCATACTGTCATGTGGAGGCAAAACAAATTCATGAAATTAAATTCAGTTTTATTTATGGATGCTCTTTAACTGCTGTGGTCCTTAGTGTCCCATTCTATATTGGGCGTGAAAGACCAGTAATTTTGCTCAGAGGCCTCTTTATCAGGCTTGAGGTTCTTTTACGTGCCATAAATCTATGACATGGGACCACTGGCTTTACTTCCCTTCCAAAGGAAGTCAAGCTAAGGATTTTTATGCCCAAAAAAAATCCATCGACCTGCGCCGGGTTTGAACCTGTGACCTCGGGAATTAGAGGCTAGAATGGTAACCATTACACCACGGAGGATGACACACAGTTCATAGGTAACTCTGTGCTATGTTGATATGCATTTTATTGGTTGAAACAATTTTCAAAGGTTTATGAAGTATGCTCCCTCCAAATGATATAAAAGTATAAAATGTTACCTTTAAGTTTATTTATATATAGGGTGAGTTTCTCTGCATGTATCTCTGAAACAAAAATATGGATTGAAAAATAACTTTTACAGGCATGAAAGTACGGGAGGGCCTCATTATAGTAGATGTTATAGGCCATTAACAAATGTAAGTAAATATGACTTTTGACATAAGTTTGTGGTTTTTTAAAGGGAAACCTTGTATTATTTTTAATGTAATTGATGACATGGAAAATAACATTAAGAATGGTGCTTGTTGCATCACAATAGATCAATTATGATTGGAGAAATTGTGGCATTAAGTTGATGCTTGAGATACAATGAAATGCACATCAACTTGAGGTTCAATCATGTCATTAATGCTATTTTCATTGTTATCAATTACACTGAAAATAACACAGGGCTTCCAGTCAGGAAAGAAAGAAGGAAAAAGGGGAAAAAAAAAAGTTGTATCTGAAGTGTCAACTTCGTTACATTTTCTCAGATTGTAATTAACCTATTGTAATACAAAAATGCCATCCTTAATGTTATTTTCGATGTGAAAAATACATTAAAAAATGTAATTTTATGCTGAAAATCATATTTACTTACATTTTCAAATGGCTTATATCATCTACTTTAATTAGCCCCTTCCCTACTTTCATGCCTGTGAAAGTTGTTTTTCAATTCATATTTTTCTTTGAGGGATATTTGTGGTGCAAATTATAGGTAACTTATCCTGTATATATAAAAACAAATAAATAAATAAAATGGGCACTAATATACCAAATATCCCTTTAGTAAAGCTGGACTGCCCAAATATTGCCATTGAACAAGCATATAATGATAAGTTATTGTAATTATTTAGATATAACAACAGCAGAGAGTAGATATTCTAAGTTTTATATATGATCATAATCTAAACTTGAAGAAGAGTTTGTCCATACTATTTTCCTGTTGTCTTCCATGTTATCTTGTTGCTTGTATGGTAGGAAGCCTAGTAATTCGTTAATAAGGTTATTATTACAATATTAGAATGTTTATGGCCTTGATTTCAGCCCTGGGTCTACCCCAAGCCACTAGCCAGTTAACATCTAATGGAGAAAATATTCCATAAATACAATACTCCTGTTATTGTTACTCAGTTCAAACAGTCTTACCATTAGTTTACACCCATAAAACAATATTCATTTATAACCTGTTGTACCCATTTCTTCTTATTTGCTTTCTTCTTCTTCCTTTCAGTATTATGCCCTATAGCCTGTTATAACCTCACAATTGAATTTTCATTCCCATACTTCCTTGCATGACCTAAAGATTTCTTCCTGTTTGGATGATAGTGAAGCACAGCTTTTGGGATTCTATTTGTACACATGTGACACAGATGATTTATCCATTTTATTACTTTCTCTATCTTGTATAGAGTATGTATGGTATAGAAATATGGGGATTAGATAGAGGATGGGAATGTATAGATGTGGTGCACAGGATGTTTTGTAGAGAAATACTAGGGCTACCGAAGTCAATTGTAAGACAGGTAGCACAATTAAAGATGGGCAGAGTGCCAACTAAGGGGAAGATAATGGAAAGAGCTTTGAAATTTTGGTTCAGAAGTTTAAATCTAGGAAAAAGTAATGTGTTAAGACAATGTATTGAATACCAAGAGAATAGCTTAATGAATGATGGATGGGTAAGTAAATTACGGAACATTTTGGAGAAAAATGGGTTAGGAGATATATGGAGAAGGAGAGAAAATAACGTAAAACATTTTTGGAAAAAGGCAAGGAAAAGACTGGAAGATATAGAAATACAAATCATGTTCAGTGAGATTGCTGAAAAGAGCTCATTAGTTTATTATAGGCCAATGAAAAATACATGGGGTAGGGAAAAATATATAGACATAGTAAATAAAGAAGAGAGAGAATCTATTGCATGGTTAAGAACCGGAGCATGGAGGCTAAAAGGGCTAAGACAGGGTATTCCTCAGAACCAATGTCCGATATGTGGTGGTAATGAAGACGTTGAACACATAGTATTTAAGTGCCAAGGAACAGAAAATTGGAGAAAAGAATTTTTTAATAAGAAGTGGTTGAAGGGGGATAGAAATACACTTATAATTGAAATGATATGCAAGGACGCTAGAAGCATTGGACAGTTTTTGTGTAAAGTAAAAAATAAATGGCTTTGGACAGTGGAAAGAGAAAAGTGAGAGGTAGTGCATCTTACTTTGAATGGAAAACTATAGTGAATGTGTGATGGTTAAGTAATCAATAAATCGAAAGTGAAAAAAAAAGTGGAAATGGGACATGAAAAAAAAACTGAAAAAAAAACAAGATAATTTAGTGACAAGAGATTGTAAAATGTAAATAAACTGTAGTGATTGTCTACTGAATAAGTGACCAGGGTCAAAATGCAGTAGACAATCAAATTTGTAAAACTCTTAGCACAATAAATACTATACTATATAAAAAAAAAAAGTAGACAAGGTAATGTGTTCCATCCAAAAATTCAATATTGAGATTTCAGCAGAAATACAGCTCATGTAAAATGTCGTGACACTCCATATGCTCAAGAGAGGAGAAATGAGAAGTGGTGAGAGCAGTAGGGGAGCAAGGGACCATAAGTATACAGAACTCGAAGGCTGTCGCTGACCCCACCTCTCTTATTATGCAAGTGGGCTGGTCAGTGCTATCGCGCATCTATGCTTCAGGAGTGGGGGACTTTCACGACGTCTTACAATAGTTGTACATGTTTTGAGGCCCCCCTGAATTAAAAAAAAAAGCATTTTTAGAAAAAGGTTGTTTTGTGTGTGTGTGTGAGAGAGAGAGAGAGAGAGAGAGAGAGAGGGGGGGAGAGGGAGGGAGGGGGAGAGAGAGAGAAAAGTCCAATAAATACCAAACTAGGTGTGTTCAATATCTTTCAAAGATGCTCTGGTTCCCGGCTATGGGATGCATCCAGGTTTGATCCCCCCACGGGGGTGCAGACTTTAGGTCCTGGGTACAGGACTGGTGCCCACTCAGCATCAAGAGGAAAGTGAGGAGCTGTGATAGACAGCCGTCCTGGCCTTGTGAGCCAACTTTCTGGCTGGGGGATGCTAGCCTCATATTGGTTGGATGATTGCTCACCTCTGTTGAGCATAAGTGGGTGTGCGGCTGGCAGCCGGCCTGGCAGGCCCAGGCCCTTCGCAGGCTGTAGTGCCACAGGATTTATTTATCTTCCAAAAATGCAACACAAAGGTTTTCAAGAAAACTGCCCACCCCAAACTACCCCTTAACATGGAACATTTTTCAAAATTTTTCATTTTCTGAGAACTGGCTCTAATGATTTTGATTAAAATATCATGTATTAAAGATGTTTAGAAGACAAATAAAACACATATCTTAAATTTTCTAGGAGTAGTCTGTGAAATCCTGTTCGTTCAGAAGAAATTTTATATAATTTTGCTTAACTGGTAAACATTAAGCAATAGAGGAAAATGTTCTACACAAAAAATGTAGATCTCTTTAAAGCACACTTTATTTCAAACAACTTTTTTATGGCATCAGCCATTTCCGAGCTATCTGTTATTAATGGTTGAATTGTTCAATACTCATTGTGTCATTCTTGTCCTGTGGACATTCACTTGTTTCTTGCTATTGCATGGAAAGAATATTAGAATTTTAAAGCTAGCAAATAGCATTCTGTTCTTTAACATTTGACTATTGCTGCTCCTGTTGTAGCCTAATGAAATGTGTAAGGCAGCTATTTCTGCAAAGGTTTATCTTGATTAAAATTAAGTAGACAAATAAGTTCATGAATAATTTTTACACTGACTAATAAACAATAAGAGGGTAGAGAAAGTAATCAGTTTCTTGCTTCTGTTGGTCGTGGATATTCAAATAGACTCTGAATGGCATTTTTATTGCACCTATACAACGGACATATATTCTATTTCAAGTTCATTCTAGTTCCTTTTAGTCTCCAAATTCCTAAGTTTAACCATGATAAACCTTCCTTCTATTTCTTTCTGTCAGTGTAACCATCCCTCACACAATCCCCTTTGAATTCTTGATATAACAACAAAGAACTTTTCTCTTCTGTAGCAGCACACATAATTATCTGCATATATCCTTAAATCTGCAACTATCTTCCAAAAACTATCAATTAAATCAGCTCTTCCTAACCATACTTCTGCCATTCTATTCCATATGTGTTATTTCCCACTTTTCTTACTCAGTAACTTCTCCTAAACTGAATTCTTGAAATTTTAAACATGCTTTCAGTATATGACCATGTGGCAATTTTGCACTCTAAACCAATATTTTAGTTGGTACTCTCCATCATCCAAACTCTCATGCTGACCTTATCCATTACTAACACAGCACCAACATTAGCACTATTTAGTTGAATGTCTAATACAGCTTTGCAAAGTAAATTTGGATAGGAAGCTTAGTAGTGGACAGATAATACTAATATTAAACAGAAAACTCCTGCATATATACACACATAACGTCATACATATGTACATAACATACATGCATGCATGTGCGCACATAACCCAATTATATATACATTATTATCCTTTTCCGAGCATAAAAATCTTGGAATTTCAGGCACTGAACATTGAGCATAATGCCTAAATACATGAACAGTGTCCAATTGGCAAAGTAAACATAAACCAAAGCCTACATTTTAACATTTGTTTCATTCATGCGTAAGTTTAACCCCCACTGTCTGTCTACCAGCTCATGATTCCTGGCAGGAATATGCAATCAATCAACAGTTCAATGAACATTTGCATCTATATCACAATCTGTATTAACATCCTCTAAAAAACACTATGTTTATGACAGTAGAGCCAACATTGGCATATGTATTCTCGCTAGAGTAAAGGAAGAAGTTAAAAGTTATTCAATTTGACATACTATATTTAGCTCATAAATAGATGTACACATCTCAGAAAGTGGTGGAGGCAGCTCTTTCGAGCTGGACTCATTTTCGCTGGAGGAGGAAGAGGAATTGAAGAATTAAGTTCAGCATCTTGCAAAGTTTTACGAGAAAATCCCCCTCTCCCATCTCAGACTACTCTTTATGAAGAAAAATGTTCAGTATTTTTTATTTTCTCAAAAATAGATCTAATGATCTTGCTTAAAGAGCCACAAGTTTAAGATATTTGTATACTTCTTGAATTTTCTGTGAGTAGACTGTGAGATTCTCTTCATCCAGAAAATTATTATAACTGATACACCACAAGAGATGGACATAAACTTACTATTTAAAAATTCTAGATTCTCATTAAAATACACAATTTATCTCAAATAAGGTATTTTTTATAGTATCATCTATTTCCAAAATATTTGTTGAAATGGTTTTTTAACTTTCCAATACTTTATCATACAATTTTTGAAGTGCAAAGTCACCATTCTTTTGTATCTCACAGTGCCATGCAACATTAGCAACCACATTTTAAACCTATGACTCACTTCAGCCTATCATATCCCTACAATGAAATATGTAATGAAAACATTTCTGAAAATGTTTATCTAGATTAAGATGAAGTAGAAAAAATAAGCTTTCATAAGAATACTTTGTAGAAGAGGTATAAAAATAAATGATAATAGGTAGAGAAACCCATATAAATGCAACATCAGATTATTTTTCTGAAATTTGATTGTTTTAATTGTGAGGATACACTACTTGGGCATAATTATCTTGTGATCATGATCCAATGCTATAATCTACTCTATTACGGAGTAATGGATACTTCTTGAAACAGAGATACACTATGCGATCAAAAGTGTCCGGACACCCCACAAACATACGTTTTTCATCTTAGGTGCATTGTGCTGTCACCTACTGCCTGGTACTCATTATCCGCGACCTCAGTAGTCATTAGACATTGTGAAACAGAAGAATGGGACGCTCCGTGGAACTCACGGACTTCGAACGTGGTCAGGTGATTGGGTGTCGCTTGTGTTAGAAGTCTGTACGCGAGATTTCCACACTCCTAAACATTCCTAGGTCCACTGTTTCTGATGTGATAGTGAAATGGAAATGTGAAGGGACATGTACAGCACGAAAGTGTACAGGCTGACTGACAGAGACTGCCGACATTTGAAGAGGGTCGTAAAGAGTAATAGGCAGACATCTATCCAGACCATCACACAGGAATTCCAAACTGCATCAGGATCCACTCCAAGTGCTATGACAGTTAGGCATGAGGTGAGAAACCTTGGAGTCCATGGTCGAGCAGCTGCTCATAAGCCACACATCACGCAGGAAAATGCCAAACGACGCCTCGCTTGGTGTAAGGAGCATCAACATTACACGATTGAACAGTGGAAAAACGTTGTGTGGAGTGACGAATCATGGTACACAATGTGGCGATCCAATGGCAGGGTGTGGGTAGGGCAAATGCCCAGTGACCGTCATCTGCCAGTGTGTGTAGTGCCAAAAGTGAAATTTGGAGGTGGTGGTGTTATGGTGTGGTCGTGTTTTTCCTGAAAGGGGCTTGCACCCCTTGTTGTTTTGCGTGGCACAATCACAGCGCAGACCTACATTGACATTTTAAACACCTTCTTGTTTCCAACTGTTGAAGAGCAATTCGGGGATGGCGATTGCATCTTTCAACACGATCGTGCACCTATTCATATTGCACAGGCTGTGGCAGAGTGGTTACACGACAATAACATCCCTGTAATGGACTGGTCTGCACAGAGTCCTGACTTGAATCCTATAGAACACCTTTGAGATGTTTTGGAACGCCAACTTCGTGCCAGGCCTCACCGACCTACAACAAAACCTCTCCTAAGTTCTGCACTCCATGAAGAATGGACTGCCATTCCCCAAGAAACCTTCCAGCACCTGATTGAAAGTATGCCTGCGAGAGTGAACGCTGTCATCAAGGCTAAGGGTGGGTCAACACCGTATTGACTTCCAGCATTACCAATGGAGGGTGCCATGAACTTGTACGTCATTTTCAGCCAGGTGTCCAGATACTTTTGATCACGTAGTGTATGTTAAAGTTACTGCTATCAGTAATTATGTTAATCATTACTTGGAACCAGTAACACATGTAAGTACAACAGTAATAACTAGAGTCCTGATGTTTAGGCATTTATAACAATCAAAATAGACAGGCAAAAATGCCAATACAAATATTTAAAAAAAAGGCATTATAAATTTTAAAAAGTAAAAGTAGTAATCATAAATAATTTAATCACCAACATTTGGTTTATGGTTGTATGACTTCATTGGCTCATGTTCATCTAAATAATATATTTTATTTCCCTTTTGCCTTAGTTATGCTTGATGCCAATAACATCTGCATAACAGCACAATATCGTCACTATCAACAATCACATTTTTATGATTTCTGCTTAAAAACTCAAATCCTATTTCTTTAAATAGATTATACATGGAAGATTGTTTCAAGTTTGGCCAATCAAGATCATATTCGTAGCTTTCAACATTTTTTGTTTTAAATTGGTAATTCATTATTTGCATAAAATGTGTGCAGTTTTCGCTGTGCTGCAGATCTCACAAATTCAATGAAGTCACATTCAGAACCTTCCTAAATTGGAGTCAAACAGTGTCATTATTATGGACAATGCACCACACCATACCGTGGAATCTGAGTATGTCCCAGATAAATCACGGAGAAAACAAAGAAACAGGTACTTTTGACATGACTAATCATGGGTCTTAAACATCTAAATGGGAAAGACATGAGTTGATTCTCCTCCATAGAGGTAGCAATTCTGGTTTTGTGGAAGGTGGGGAGCTAGTTTGGGATCCAAAAAACTAGCTGACTGAAGTTAGGCATATTGTAGCTAAATAATGTTATGTCTACTTTCATGCAACAGTAACTGACCACCACTATTTGTCAAAATGCTTTTCCCAGAATACTTCTTGATTCCAAAATTGGAGGTCATGGATTAGATTCCAGGCTGGAGTGTAGGACTTTTTTTTTTTTTTAGCTAGGATTATATCCTCTATCAGAAAGAATGAATGAGAGTGTGAATATATATGTGTGTGTGTGCATGCGTGCACTTAAATGGAGGAGAGGAGAAAGAGAAGGAGAACTTCTTGATACTTAGAAACCCACTTTCAAAGAGAAATCTTGAACCCTTAGCAGATAGCAAACATTACAATACAAAAGATGGTCACATTCCAATGTAAAGGATGTCCAAGTGGTGTCCATCATCCAGATTTCCCTGAGTGCAATAGAAATATTGAAAATAAATTTAAAAACTTTAAGTTGATTTTAAAACAGGCAAAAACTGGTACTTAAAATCCAAAAAGGCAGCTAGACCTTACAAAGACAAAATAAAAATTGGTTCTATAACTCCTGGAGTAAGCCAACAGATGGTGAATTTATTTAAAGCTCTATACAAGGACAACACATTTTGTGTGAAAGTAGGAGTAGGATTGGTGACAAAAGAAGTAAACCAAAGGAAGGGGTTACGACAAGGATGTAAGTTAAGTCCAGTGTTATTTAATCTGTATATTGATGATATCCTCACTGAGATAGGAAGGAATAATAATTGGCTGCCTATGATAAATAAGGTATCAATCCCTGGGTTATTATTCGCTGATGATTTAGTGATAGGATCAGTTTCAACGATTGGTTTGAAGCAGTCCCTACAGCAAATGAATAAGTACTGTGATGAGTGGAATCTGAAAGTAAATCAAGAGAAGACTCAAATTATAGTGTTTAAGTAAGGTGCCAAACTGGGCAAGTATGAAAAGTGGAAGAATGGAGAGAAGGAATATAAAGTGGTCAGAGATTGTATATATTTAGGGGTTAAAATGGATGGGGGTGGAAAATGGGAGAAACAGAAGAAACTGGCATTGACAAAGGGGAAAGGGGTAATGTCAGCGATTAGAGGGTGCAAATATAGAATACCAGATATAAATGTTAAATGGCTAGAGAAAATATATAACACAGTAGTTGAAGCAAAAATGTTATATGGAATTGAAATATGGGGAGTAGAACGAGGCTGGGAAGAGATAGATATGGTACATAGGAGTTTTTGCAGAGAAGTTTTAGGCCTGCCAAATGCTACAGTTAAGGAATTTGCTCTAATTGAAATGCAGAGAGTGGGGGGGGGAAAGGGGTAATAATAGAGAGAGCTCTTAAATATTGGTACAGACTATTAAATTTAGAAGAGAAGAACTTGTTGAGGCAGTGTTTGGAATTCCAAGAAAGGAGCTTAAAGAAAATGGGTGGAGTTATAGTATACAAACTAATTTGGAAAATAGTGGTCTAGGGGAAATCTGGAGAAGGAGGGAAAATAATGTTAAGGGTTTTTGGAAAGAAGCTAGGCAGAGGTTTGAAGATACAGAGATACAAAATTTATTTAGCAACATTGGGAAGAAAAGTTCCTTGGAATCATATATATTAATAAAAAATGTATGGGCTAGAGAACAGTATGTGGATAACTCAAATAAGGAACAAAGAGAAAGCATTGCCTTGGTACGAGCAGGTGTATGGAGACTAATAGGAATGAGAAATGGGTTCCCACAGAACCAGTGTCCAATATGTGGGAAAACAGAAGATTTAGAACATATCGTTTTTGACTGTAAAGGTACACAGCATTGGAGAAAGGTAGCTATAAGTGGGAAATGGTTAAAACTGGACAGGAAAGTAGCTTTAAGCAAGATTTTTAACAAGGATAGTAAAAAGGTAGGAGAATACTTGTCCAAAGTAAAAAAGAAATGGTTATGGACAATAAAAAGAGATGTAAATTAATTTCATCAAGTGATGTTAAGTTATGTAATTATATTATTATTATTATTATTATTATTATTATTATTATTATAATATTATTTTGGTATCATTACTATTATTTTTTACTATTATTTGTATTATTATCATCATTTTTTATGTTATAATAAGAGTGTAATATGGGTAGAATATGGCAAGATAACAGCTTGGGCTGATGTATATCCATATTCTAAGGAAGATTGCTAGCACAAATAAATAAATAAATAAATAAATAAATAAATAAATAAATAACTCCCAAATACCTCTGAACAAGATTATATCTGCATAACTTTTAGTCTATTACCATACAGTAAAAAAGCTATTTTGCCAAACATCTTGACTCCAGTTATATCTATTACATGAAAACAAAGTCAGTCACACCCTTAATTACCTCTTTTTTTCACAAGGTACTTCCAAGTCTGGTTTCAATATCTTGTTTCTTATCAGCAACTTAATGAGTTCAAAGTAACCTTCCTGAATGGCTGTTTTTATGTTATCTTGGATAAACTGCTTATTACAAAGTTGCTTATTCTGGACTAGCATGCCATCTTTATCTTCTGCACCTGCCTCCAATAACATTCCCAACATTCTGAAGCTCACTCCACCAGAAACATGACTTGCATATTGCAGAGGTGTCCATCCAAGCACTCCATCCTCTGCATTCACTTGTGAGCCATGTTGTAAAAGTAGCCGCACAGTTCTATCCAGGTCTGTCTCATCTTCAAAGAAACAGTTAACATTTATTAGTTTATCTAAGTAATTAATTCTGAATAGTTATTGTGCAATAATGGAGCAACCATTACTCATTTTTAAAAGATAAAAAAAGGTACAAATATTTCATCATACACAATATTGTCTACAAAGGAGCATGTAATGAGAAAATACATTTTTGTTGACTTCTGACACCTCCAGGCACATGTGCACACATACGCATATATATATTACCAATGCGACAGTTATTTTTGACTAATGGTATAACTGTCACAGTTACATTGCATTAACAGTTACCAGTAACAATTAAGTTATTTGTTTTCATGCTTATCATGTTCACAGTTACATTACGTTAACAGTTAAATGATTAGATGTAAGTATGTTTCAATATGAACAATGAAAGAGGTATAGTGTTGTATTTGTGTATTTGTAGCACCACGTTGTGGAAGCCAATTTGATGAAGGTATAGCTTACGTATTCTGTTTTACGTAAATTATTATATCTTGAAGATCTTATAGTTAGCCCCACGTTGTGGTGCCAATTTGCGAGTATAACAAATTGTATGTTGCAAATAATTGTTTGTTTACATAACTTTAACTGCCCCACGTATAGGAGCCAATTTGCAATAGCAATTTTACGTGTTTATAGCACCACGTTGTGGAAGCCAATATGATGGGAGAATGTTATGTTGACTTCTACGTTGCCATCTTGTGTGACGTCACTCGTTGGTTTGGTCTGGTCCGTAGATCCCTCTGGCGTTAGCAATTTGCATGAATTTTAAATGTCCACCGGCTAGCTATCATCTGATCTGGTAGGCATGTTTTTCTTACAGGTTGTGAAGCGGAAAGGAATCTTTTATCCAAAAATTACTAGTGAAGAAATGTGTTTTATAATCTTTATTGCAGAACACGTTCACGAACACTTTCACAAATTAATTTGGATACTCGCCATACTGAAACTGTTTGTAATAACTTTTTATCACTTTTAACTCACGTACTTCAACTTTGTATATTTAACTGTATAACACTTTATAAGATTTCTCGTACTTCTGCTGCGCGTAACTTGATGAATTTAGAGACCGACATGAGAATCTTGTTGAACTGGGAGCTGACGTGTTATATGTTGAGAATCTTGTTGCACACTGGGAGACGATGTGTAATGTTTTGAGAATCTTGCCGAACTGGGGGACGATTACCTCAGACATGGCTTATTTATAGGCTTGCCTTAAGATACGCCTAAAGATTATAAATGAACTGCTATTGGCTAATAAAATGCGCCAACATTAGCGTCTATTTTACTATCCAATGAAAACCACTAATACATATTACTTTTATAGAACATTCTGGAAGCTTTTTTTACTGAAAAGGCGCGAAATATTACGTAACTTCCTGGTTCCCGGTAACGATAAACAACTAACCCCTTCATTGCATTATTGCGTTATTATTGACAGTTTCAGTAGAGCCGTATATTATTATTTACCAATAATAATGACAATTATTAAACCTCTGAAATCAATGTTACATAAAAATACATATTTATATTAAAATAATTATTTACATTTGAGTAATTTGTGATACAAATTACCGTATCATATGCCCCACTAGAAACATAATTATAAATATTTATAACCTGTTTGGAAATTTTATAATTTTGTTTTTAGTCTCCTAAATCTTGGAACACACGCTATCACTTTCACTAAACACTTCACACGCATTTAACACACGACATATGTTTTATCTCCTATCTCGCCACTACTTACTGGCTCTGGTTTAATTAATTTAGATATTAATCTTACATTACAATTTTTTTATAGCAAATACTTTGCCCTAAATTATTTAACTAGTGTTACAAAAAATGGTTTACTTTCTTATATTGTTACCAAAAATTTATCAATTCAAGAATTTTTTTTGTAATTACTATACATATTTACCAAAATATACACCCTCTACATATATTTACATCTCTAAAATCTAGGCACTGTGTCACATTTTCTGTTTGCTACATAAGTATTTGTTTCAAGTATTTTTAATTATATTTACCAATTTTTTTGTTATTTTGTACTTTGCAAATATATTTACATCTCTTAAATCTTGACAATGTTTCACCTTTTCTGTTTGCTACATAAGTATTTGTTTCAATTATTTTTAATTATATTTACCAATTTTTTTGTTATTTTGTACTTTGTTTTAACAATACTCTTTGAATTGTATTTACGTACTTTTAATTTAATATCATCTTAAGTTTCAATCTTTGCATTCTTAATTTTTAAATCTTGGAATTGTATTTACGTACTTTTAATTTAATATCATATTAAATTTCAATTTTTGCATTTTTAATTTTTAAATCTTGGAATTGTATTTACGTACTTTTAATTTAATACCATCTTAAGTTTCAATCTTTGCATTCTTATTTTTCAAATGTTGTTACAGTTACTAAAATGTATTTATTTATTTATTTATTTTTTTTTTTTTAAAACATTTCTCTCTCTCTTTTTTTTTTTTTTATAACTTATTTCTCTTTTCAAATGACATATATATAAATAGTTAACCCTCTTACGTTCCAATACATTTCTCTGCAAGTCATCTTTACCTATCCAGCATTTACTTTACATCTCATTGCTATTTACCCTCCTGGATCAAATTGTGTGTGGCTAAGTATTACTCGTAGCCGTAACCTAACCTTCAAATTTTTGTTCATGAATAACCTCTTGTATTCATATGAAATTTCGTTCCCTGATAATACTTGAAAACAATCTACAGTTTCTTGAACAACACGTCTTTTAACAACATTCATTTTCAATTCTTCTATCATTTTAATCTGAGAATACTCTGACAAATCTGTACTAAACTGTACTGGACTGGAGTTTTCATTTTGAATATCTTGGTACAATTTATTTCTTTGCATTACTGACTCATTCTGTATTTCTGATATCTTCCCTCTGAAATTAACTTGCACCTCATTTACATCTACATTCCTAATCTCTTTTATCTCACTTGAAATACTACTCATTTGACTTCCTAACTCTGCGCCTTCTACATTAACCTCACTTTTAGTATTAACCTCACTTTCTTTGTTATTTCTTTCCCTACTCATGTCTAGCATTTTCTTTGAAATTTCTCCTATCTCACTTGCTATCATTTCTTGATTTTCATTTTTCATTCTAATCATACTACTGTCTAGCTCCATGAACTTCTTTTCCATTTCTTCCCTGTTTTGTTCTAAGCTTTTACCAATATCTTCTCTTAATTCCCTATGACTCTTTTGCATATCTTCCCTTAATTGATCTGTAATACTCTTACTAATATCTTCCCTATTTTGATCTATTTTCTTTTCTAATTTCTCATTATTCTTTTGCATATCTTCCCTCAATTCCCTGCTATTCTTTTCCATTTTCTCATTAGTCTTTTTCATATCTTCCCTTAATTCTCTATTCATATTTCTCAGCATTTCCATAATCATAATAGTATCAGGATTAACATTTCCTGCTATTCTATTGTGACTTTCTGCACTAACATTTCCTCCCTCCAATACGACATCGTTTGAGCTTTTTTTTGTAACCTGTATTGAATTACAGCTAACTTTTACATTATCTCCCTCCATCATTGTTTCTTCGCGCCAATTTGAAAGAGGTATAGTGTTGTATTTGTGTATTTGTAGCACCACGTTGTGGAAGCCAATTTGATGAAGGTATAGCTTACGTATTCTGTTTTACGTAAATTATTATATCTTGAAGATCTTATAGTTAGCCCCACGTTGTGGTGCCAATTTGCGAGTATAACAAATTGTATGTTGCAAATAATTGTTTGTTTACATAACTTTAACTGCCCCACGTATGGGAGCCAATTTGCAATAGCAATTTTACGTGTTTATAGCACCACGTTGTGGAAGCCAATATGATGGGAGAATGTTATGTTGACTTCTACGTTGCCATCTTGTGTGACGTCACTCGTTGGTTTGGTCTGGTCCGTAGATCCCTCTGGCGTTAGCAATTTGCATGAATTTTAAATGTCCACCGGCTAGCTATCATCTGATCTGGTAGGCATGTTTTTCTTACAGGTTGTGAAGCGGAAAGGAATCTTTTATCCAAAAATTACTAGTGAAGAAATGTGTTTTATAATCTTTATTGCAGAACACGTTCACGAACACTTTCACAAATTAATTTGGATACTCGCCATACTGAAACTGTTTGTAATAACTTTTTATCACTTTTAACTCACGTACTTCAACTTTGTATATTTAACTGTATAATACTTTATAAGATTTCTCGTACTTCTGCTGCGCGTAACTTGATGAATTTAGAGACCGACATGAGAATCTTGTTGAACTGGGAGCTGACGTGTTATATGTTGAGAATCTTGTTGCACACTGGGAGACGATGTGTAATGTTTTGAGAATCTTGCCGAACTGGGGGACGATTACCTCAGACATGGCTTATTTATAGGCTTGCCTTAAGATACGCCTAAAGATTATAAATGAACTGCTATTGGCTAATAAAACGCGCCAACATTAGCGTCTATTTTACTATCCAATGAAAACCACTAATACATATTACTTTTATAGAACATTCTGGAAGCTTTTTTTACTGAAAAGGCGCGAAATATTACGTAACTTCCTGGTTCCCGGTAACGATAAACAACTAACCCCTTCATTGCATTATTGCGTTATTATTGACAGTCTCAGTAGAGCCGTATATTATTATTTACCAATAATAATGACAATTATTAAACCTCTGAAAACTGTTTGTAATAACTTTTTATCACTTTTAACTCACGTACTTCAACTTTGTATATTTAACTGTATAATACTTTATAAGATTTCTCGTACTTCTGCTGCGCGTAACTTGATGAATTTAGAGACCGACATGAGAATCTTGTTGAACTGGGAGCTGACGTGTTATATGTTGAGAATCTTGTTGCACACTGGGAGACGATGTGTAATGTTTTGAGAATCTTGCCGAACTGGGGGACGATTACCTCAGACATGGCTTATTTATAGGCTTGCCTTAAGATACGCCTAAAGATTATAAATGAACTGCTATTGGCTAATAAAACGCGCCAACATTAGCGTCTATTTTACTATCCATGATACGGTAATTTGTATCACAAATTACTTAAAGGTAAATAATTATTTTAATATGAATATGTATTTTTATGTAACATTGATTTCAGAGGTTTAATAATTGTAATTATTATTGGTAAATAATAATATACGGCTCTACTGAAACTGTTAACAATAACACAATACTTTAGCAAGGGGGTGAGTTGTTTATCGTTACCGGGAACCAGGAAGTTGCGTAATATTTCGCGCGGTTTCGATGGAAGCTTCTAGAACATTTCCTAAAGCATATGTATTCGTAGTTTTTATTGGATGTTAAAATAGACGCTAATGTTGGCGCGTTTTATTAGCCAATAGCAGTTCATTTATAATCTTTAGGCGTATCTTAAGGCAAGCCTATAAATAAGCCATGTCTGAGGTAATCGTCCCCCAGTTCGGCAAGATTCTCAAAACATTACACATCGTCCCCCAGTGTGCAACAAGATTCTCAACATATAACACGTCAGCTCCCAGTGTGCAACGAGATTCAGAACACATAACACGTCAGCTCCCAGTTCAACGGAATTCTCAGTACAGTACAGATCGTCAGTCAGTCCTTCATTTCGTCAAGTTACGCGCAGCAGAAGTACGAGAAATCTTATAAAGTATTATACAGTTAAATATATAAAGTTGAAGTACGTGAGTTAAAAGTGATAAGAAGTTATTCAAACAGTTTCAGTATGGCGAGTATCCAAATTAATTTGTGAAAGTGTTCGTGAACGTGTTCTGCAATAAAGATTATAAAACACATTTCTTCACTAGTAATTTTTGGATAAAAGATTCCTTTCCGCTTCACAACCTGTAAGAAAAACATGCCTACCAGATCAGATGATAGCTAGCCGGTGGACATTTAAAATTCATGCAAATTGCTAACGCCAGAGGGATCTACGGACCAGACCAAACCAACGAGTGACGTCACACAAAATGGCTTCGCATGAAGTAAACACATATTTGCTCTCGTAAATTGGCTTCCACAACGTGGTGCTATAAACATATATACAAATTGCTATCACAAATTGGCTCCCATACGTGGGGTAGTTAAAGTTAGGTAAACAAACAATGATTTGCAATCACTCGCAAATTGGCGCCACCAACGTGGGGCGAAGTGACCAGGAAAGGAAAGATGACTAGGAAAGGAACAAGAATAACCAGGAAGTAGCAGAATTAACTAGGAAAGGATCAACATAACCAGGAATGCAGAGGTGAAATCATCTACAAGACCCAGATTCAAGAAACGACAGGGACGACTGACTTCGATCGTAATTCCGAGATTACGATGCAACAAGGAATTCAACTACAAGAAAACATCGAAACGACGTAGATTCATCACAACACAACGCAGAAGCGACATCAAATCTAGGAGAAAGGGGCAGAAAGCTGAGACATCAAAGTAACAGCAACATACAGCATCAGAAAGGTAAACAACTTTAAATGTTACTGAGGAATGGTAGGATAATAAAAACAATGGCTGCTAGGAATACAGAAGAAATAATTATGGAGGGAGATAGTGTAACAGTTAGCTGTGATCCAATACAAGTTACAGGAAATAGCCCAAACTTTTTAGGATTTGAAGATGAAAATGTTAGTGTAGAAAGTGAGAATAGAATAGCAGGAAATGTTAATCCTGATACTATTATGATTATGGAAATGCTGAGAAATATGAATAGAGAATTAAGGGAAGATATGAAAAAGACTAATGAGAAAATGGAAAAGAATAGCAGGGAATTGAGGGAAGATATGCAAAAGAATAATGAGAAATTAGAAAAGAAAATAGATCAAAATAGGGAAGATATTAGTAAGAGTATTACAGATCAATTAAGGGAAGATATGCAAAAGAGTCATAGGGAATTAAGAGAAGATATTCGTAGGAGCTTTGAACAAAACAGAAAAGATATTGGTAGGAGTAATGAGGTATTAGAGCAAGAAGTAGATCAAAGCAGTAAAGAAATTGAAAAGAAAGTTATGAAGCTAGATAGTAGTATGCCAGAAATGAAAGATGAAAATGAGGAAGTAATAGTAAGTGAGATAGGAGAAATTTCAAAGAAAATGCTAGACATGAGTAGGGAAATAGATAACAAAGAAAGTAAGGTTAATACTAAAAGTGAGGTTAATGTAGAAGGCACAGAGTTAGGAAGTCAAATGAGTAGTATTTCAAGTGAGCCAAGAGAGATAAATGAGGTTAGGAATGTAGATGTAAATCAGGCGCAAGTTAATTTCAGTTGGGAAATATCAGAAATACAGAGAGAATCAGAAATGCAAGGAAATAAATTGTACCAAGATGTTCAAAATGAAAACTCCAGTCCAGTACAGTTTAGTACAGATTTGTCAGAGTACTCTCAAGTTAAAAAGATAGCAGAAGAATTGAAAATGAAAGTTGTTAAAAGATGTGTAGTTAAAGAAACTGTAGATTGTTTTCAAATGTTCTCAGGGGACGAAATTTCATATGAATACAAGAGGTTATTCATTAACAAAAATTTGAAGGTTAGGTTACGGCTACGAGTAATATTTAGCCACACACAATTTGATCCAGGAGGGTAGATAGCAATGTAATGTAAAGTAAATGCTGGATAGTTAAAGACGACTTGCAGAGAAATGTATTGGAACGTAAGAGGGTTAACTACTTATATATGTCATTTGAAAAGTGAAATAAATTAAATGATAAAATAAAAAAAAAAGAGAAATGTTTAAAAAAAAAATAAATAAATAACTAAATTTTTAGTATCTGTAACAGTATTTGAAAAGAAGAAAATAATAATTGAAACTTAATATGATATTAAAGTAAAAGTACGTAAATACAATTCCAAGAATTAAAAAAAATTAAGAATGCAAAGATTGAAATTTAATATGATATTAAATTAAATACAATTCAAAGAGTATTGTTAAAATAAAATTCAAAATAACAAAAAATGGTAAAAATAATTCAAAACAAATACTTATGTAGTAAATAGAACATGTGAAACATGTGATTTAAGAGATGTAAATATTTGTGTTGAGGGTGAATATTTTGGTACATATGTATAATAATTACAAAAATATTAAATGTATAAATTTTTGTCAACAACTCAAAGTAAACAATTTGGTAGCAGTAAATAAGTAATTTAGGGTAAAGTATTTGCTATAAAAAAAAAATTTTGTGATGTCAGATGAATATCTAAATTAATTAAATCAGAGCCAGTAAGTAGTGGCGAGATAAAACATATGTCATGTGTTAAATGCGTGTGAAGTGTAAAGTGAAAGTGATAGCGTGTGTTCCAAGATTTAGGAGACTAAAAACACAATTTTAAAATTTCTAAACAAGTTATAAATATTTATAATTATGTTTCTAGTGGGGCATATGATACGGTAATTTGTATCACAAATTACTTAAAGGTAAATAATTATTTTAATATGAATATGTATTTTTATGTAACATTGATTTCAGAGGTTTAATAATTGTAATTATTATTGGTAAATAATAATATACGGCTCTACTGAAACTGTTAACAATAACACAATACTTTAGCAAGGGGGTGAGTTGTTTATCGTTACCGGGAACCAGGAAGTTGCGTAATATTTCGCGCGGTTTCGATGGAAGCTTCTAGAACATTTCCTAAAGCATATGTATTCGTAGTTTTTATTGGATGTTAAAATAGACGCTAATGTTGGCGCGTTTTATTAGCCAATAGCAGTTCATTTATAATCTTTAGGCGTATCTTAAGGCAAGCCTATAAATAAGCCATGTCTGAGGTAATCGTCCCCCAGTTCGGCAAGATTCTCAAAACATTACACATCGTCCCCCAGTGTGCAACAAGATTCTCAACATATAACACGTCAGCTCCCAGTGTGCAACGAGATTCAGAACACATAACACGTCAGCTCCCAGTTCAACGGAATTCTCAGTACAGTACAGATCGTCAGTCAGTCCTTCATTTCGTCAAGTTACGCGCAGCAGAAGTACGAGAAATCTTATAAAGTATTATACAGTTAAATATATAAAGTTGAAGTACGTGAGTTAAAAGTGATAAGAAGTTATTCAAACAGTTTCAGTATGGCGAGTATCCAAATTAATTTGTGAAAGTGTTCGTTAACGTGTTCTGCAATAAAGATTATAAAACACATTTCTTCACTAGTAATTTTTGGATAAAAGATTCCTTTCCGCTTCACAACCTGTAAGAAAAACATGCCTACCAGATCAGATGATAGCTAGCCTGTGGACATTTAAAATTCATGCAAATTGCTAACGCCAGAGGGATCTACGGACCAGACCAAACCAACGAGTGACGTCACACAAGATGGCAACGCAGAAGTCAACATAACATTCTCCCATCATATTGGCTTCCACAACGTGGTGCTCTAAACACGTAACACTAATACCGTCGCAACTCGCCATACTGAAACTGTTTGTAATAACTTTTTATCACTTTTAACTCACGTACTTCAACTTTGTATATTTAACTGTATAATACTTTATAAGATTTCTCGTACTTCTGCTGCGCGTAACTTGATGAATTTAGAGACCGACATGAGAATCTTGTTGAACTGGGAGCTGACGTGAATCTTGTTGCACACTGGGGGACGATGTGTAATGTTTTGAGAATCTTGCCGAACTGGGGGACGATTACCTCAGACATGGCTTATTTATAGGCTTGCCTTAAGATACGCCTAAAGATTATAAATGAACTGCTATTGGCTAATAAAACGCGCCAACATTAGCGTCTATTTTAACATCCAATAAAAACTACGAATACATATGCTTTAGGAAATGTTCTAGAAGCTTCCATCGAAACCGCGCGAAATATTACGCAACTTCCTGGTTCCCGGTAACGATAAACAACTCACCCCCTTGCTAAAGTATTGTGTTATTGTTAACAGTTTCAGTAGAGCCGTATATTATTATTTACCAATAATAATTACAATTATTAAACCTCTGAAATCAATGTTACATAAAAATACATATTCATATTAAAATAATTATTTACCTTTAAGTAATTTGTGATACAAATTACCGTATCATGGATAGTAAAATAGACGCTAATGTTGGCGCGTTTTATTAGCCAATAGCAGTTCATTTATAATCTTTAGGCGTATCTTAAGGCAAGCCTATAAATAAGCCATGTCTGAGGTAATCGTCCCCCAGTTCGGCAAGATTCTCAAAACATTACACATCGTCTCCCAGTGTGCAACAAGATTCTCAACATATAACACGTCAGCTCCCAGTTCAACAAGATTCTCATGTCGGTCTCTAAATTCATCAAGTTACGCGCAGCAGAAGTACGAGAAATCTTATAAAGTATTATACAGTTAAATATACAAAGTTGAAGTACGTGAGTTAAAAGTGATAAAAAGTTATTACAAACAGTTTTCAGAGGTTTAATAATTGTCATTATTATTGGTAAATAATAATATACGGCTCTACTGAAACTGTCAATAATAACGCAATAATGCAATGAAGGGGTTAGTTGTTTATCGTTACCGGGAACCAGGAAGTTACGTAATATTTCGCGCCTTTTCAGTAAAAAAAGCTTCCAGAATGTTCTATAAAAGTAATATGTATTAGTGGTTTTCATTGGATAGTAAAATAGACGCTAATGTTGGCGCGTTTTATTAGCCAATAGCAGTTCATTTATAATCTTTAGGCGTATCTTAAGGCAAGCCTATAAATAAGCCATGTCTGAGGTAATCGTCCACCAGTTCGGCAAGATTCTCAAAACATTACACATCGTCTCCCAGTGTGCAACAAGATTCTCAACATATAACACGTCAGCTCCCAGTTCAACAAGATTCTCATGTCGGTCTCTAAATTCATCAAGTTACGCGCAGCAGAAGTACGAGAAATCTTATAAAGTATTATACAGTTAAATATACAAAGTTGAAGTACGTGAGTTAAAAGTGATAAAAAGTTATTACAAACAGTTTCAGTATGGCGAGTATCCAAATTAATTTGTGTTTCTTACAGGTTGTGAAGCGGAAAGGAATCTTTTATCCAAAAATTACTAGTGAAGAAATGTGTTTTATAATCTTTATTGCAGAACACGTTCACGAACACTTTCACAAATTAATTTGGATACTCGCCATACTGAAACTGTTTGTAATAACTTTTTATCACTTTTAACTCACGTACTTCAACTTTGTATATTTAACTGTATAATACTTTATAAGATTTCTCGTACTTCTGCTGCGCGTAACTTGATGAATTTAGAGACCGACATGAGAATCTTGTTGAACTGGGAGCTGACGTGTTATATGTTGAGAATCTTGTTGCACACTGGGAGACGATGTGTAATGTTTTGAGAATCTTGCCGAACTGGGGGACGATTACCTCAGACATGGCTTATTTATAGGCTTGCCTTAAGATACGCCTAAAGATTATAAATGAACTGCTATTGGCTAATAAAACGCGCCAACATTAGCGTCTATTTTACTATCCAATGAAAACCACTAATACATATTACTTTTATAGAACATTCTGGAAGCTTTTTTTACTGAAAAGGCGCGAAATATTACGTAACTTCCTGGTTCCCGGTAACGATAAACAACTAACCCCTTCATTGCATTATTGCGTTATTATTGACAGTCTCAGTAGAGCCGTATATTATTATTTACCAATAATAATGACAATTATTAAACCTCTGAAAACTGTTTGTAATAACTTTTTATCACTTTTAACTCACGTACTTCAACTTTGTATATTTAACTGTATAATACTTTATAAGATTTCTCGTACTTCTGCTGCGCGTAACTTGATGAATTTAGAGACCGACATGAGAATCTTGTTGAACTGGGAGCTGACGTGTTATATGTTGAGAATCTTGTTGCACACTGGGAGACGATGTGTAATGTTTTGAGAATCTTGCCGAACTGGGGGACGATTACCTCAGACATGGCTTATTTATAGGCTTGCCTTAAGATACGCCTAAAGATTATAAATGAACTGCTATTGGCTAATAAAACGCGCCAACATTAGCGTCTATTTTACTATCCATGATACGGTAATTTGTATCACAAATTACTTAAAGGTAAATAATTATTTTAATATGAATATGTATTTTTATGTAACATTGATTTCAGAGGTTTAATAATTGTAATTATTATTGGTAAATAATAATATACGGCTCTACTGAAACTGTTAACAATAACACAATACTTTAGCAAGGGGGTGAGTTGTTTATCGTTACCGGGAACCAGGAAGTTGCGTAATATTTCGAGCGGTTTCGATGGAAGCTTCTAGAACATTTCCTAAAGCATATGTATTCGTAGTTTTTATTGGATGTTAAAATAGACGCTAATGTTGGCGCGTTTTATTAGCCAATAGCAGTTCATTTATAATCTTTAGGCGTATCTTAAGGCAAGCCTATAAATAAGCCATGTCTGAGGTAATCGTCCCCCAGTTCGGCAAGATTCTCAAAACATTACACATCGTCCCCCAGTGTGCAACAAGATTCTCAACATATAACACGTCAGCTCCCAGTGTGCAACGAGATTCAGAACACATAACACGTCAGCTCCCAGTTCAACGGAATTCTCAGTACAGCACAGATCGTCAGTCAGTCCTTCATTTCGTCAAGTTACGCGCAGCAGAAGTACGAGAAATCTTATAAAGTATTATACAGTTAAATATATAAAGTTGAAGTACGTGAGTTAAAAGTGATAAGAAGTTATTCAAACAGTTTCAGTATGGCGAGTATCCAAATTAATTTGTGAAAGTGTTCGTGAACGTGTTCTGCAATAAAGATTATAAAACACATTTCTTCACTAGTAATTTTTGGATAAAAGATTCCTTTCCGCTTCACAACCTGTAAGAAAAACATGCCTACCAGATCAGATGATAGCTAGCCGGTGGACATTTAAAATTCATGCAAATTGCTAACGCCAGAGGGATCTACGGACCAGACCAAACCAACGAGTGACGTCACACAAAATGGCTTCGCATGAAGTAAACACATATTTGCTCTCGTGTGGAAGCCAATTTGATGAAGGTATAGCTTACGTATTCTGTTTTACGTAAATTATTATATCTTGAAGATCTTATAGTTAGCCCCACGTTGTGGTGCCAATTTGCGAGTATAACAAATTGTATGTTGCAAATAATTGTTTGTTTACATAACTTTAACTGCCCCACGTATGGGAGCCAATTTGCAATAGCAATTTTACGTGTTTATAGCACCACGTTGTGGAAGCCAATATGATGGGAGAATGTTATGTTGACTTCTACGTTGCCATCTTGTGTGACGTCACTCGTTGGTTTGGTCTGGTCCGTAGATCCCTCTGGCGTTAGCAATTTGCATGAATTTTAAATGTCCACCGGCTAGCTATCATCTGATCTGGTAGGCATGTTTTTCTTACAGGTTGTGAAGCGGAAAGGAATCTTTTATCCAAAAATTACTAGTGAAGAAATGTGTTTTATAATCTTTATTGCAGAACACGTTCACGAACACTTTCACAAATTAATTTGGATACTCGCCATACTGAAACTGTTTGTAATAACTTTTTATCACTTTTAACTCACGTACTTCAACTTTGTATATTTAACTGTATAATACTTTATAAGATTTCTCGTACTTCTGCTGCGCGTAACTTGATGAATTTAGAGACCGACATGAGAATCTTGTTGAACTGGGAGCTGACGTGTTATATGTTGAGAATCTTGTTGCACACTGGGAGACGATGTGTAATGTTTTGAGAATCTTGCCGAACTGGGGGACGATTACCTCAGACATGGCTTATTTATAGGCTTGCCTTAAGATACGCCTAAAGATTATAAATGAACTGCTATTGGCTAATAAAACGCGCCAACATTAGCGTCTATTTTACTATCCAATGAAAACCACTAATACATATTACTTTTATAGAACATTCTGGAAGCTTTTTTTACTGAAAAGGCGCGAAATATTACGTAACTTCCTGGTTCCCGGTAACGATAAACAACTAACCCCTTCATTGCATTATTGCGTTATTATTGACAGTTTCAGTAGAGCCGTATATTATTATTTACCAATAATAATGACAATTATTAAACCTCTGAAATCAATGTTACATAAAAATACATATTTATATTAAAATAATTATTTACATTTGAGTAATTTGTGATACAAATTACCGTATCAACAATGTCATTGTTTGAGCTTGGTGGCTCACACACACATTTTGCTACTAAACAACATTAATTGTTTATCCACCCATCTACCTGCGATGTATAAAAACTTATACACCTATAATCATATGTGAATAACCATCTTAATGCAATGATCTATATATGAAGTGATAAGCAACATGCTGTGATAAACAAATATGTACTTCCAACTCTGTGCAAGGATGACTCAAGTTGTAAACTAATATTGAGGTAACTAGTTCCTGATGAGCAATACAGTGCAGTGAATGATGTCATCCAGGCTCAGTAACCATCTCGTTCCTTCAGTAATGTTTATGCAATAACTAGTTGTCTTCATTACTTTGGTAACCATTATTGGATAACTAGTTACTTTGTATTCGTTACTTTGGTAATGATTACATTAAGGTAAACGTTATGTTATTTTCTGCCCAACCCTAATATATATGTTGTCATGCTAGCCTCTAGTTCCTGAGGTTGCGGTTTCAAACCCAGTGGAGGGCAATGGATTTTTTTCGGGCATAAAAATCCTTAACATGGCTTCCTTCAGAAGGGAGGTAAAGCTGGTGGTCCTGTGTCGTAGATTTACGGCACATAAAAGAACCTCAAGCCTGATACAGAGGCCTCTGAGAAAAATTTCCAATCTTTCATGCCCAATATAGAATGGGACGCTAAGGACCACAGCAGTTAAAGAGCATTCATAAATAAAACAATTTCAATTTTCCTAATATATATGTATTTTTTAGGGCAAACATCTTCCACATCCTCAGGGACTGTCTAAAGGCAGATTATATCCCTTGACTGCATTATGGAACCTTCTTTTTTCTAATTTTACTCCATATGTAAACATACCAAACTGTGTTAGACAGCATTCACTTTACCGTGATTGGCTCAAGCTGTTTGCACCATCAAATGTGCATTTTCTAACACGTGGAGACCATGGGACCAATGGACAATATAACTACAACTAAATTGTATAGTAACAACATGCACTCATACAAATGAAGTGTTGAAAGCATGCAGCTGTAAAGTATTATTAAATAATATTTAGCGTACAGTTACCAAGTACTTGCTATTGGAGCAATTCCTTTCCTGTCTGAGTCTGATTCCATGGCTTCAGGTTCACAATCGAAAGAACTTTCCAGTTGTTTTAACTTTCAGGATTTCCCTATACTGTTAACACTTACATCCATAATCTCAGATATGAGTTAATCATTTTGTTACATTGGTAAAATGAAAGGACATTGAAAGATAAACTGCAATAGAATAATTTCTATTGCAATAAGCAGTTATACATCCAGCAACCAATAAGAGAAGACTAGATGCACATGCTTTTGTTAACATGCAGAGTAAAGTAAGGGGAAAGTGAGTATAAATGGTGAGTCTTATGACTTCATTTAATGCCAACATTTCAAAATCATACTTTACTCAATTCCAATCACTTTTTACTTTATTGCAATCTCCCTATTGTAGGAAGAGGAAGTAGCATTCCAATAAAAAATTTTATATCAAGATTTCACCAGAGATATGCATTTTGAGGTTAAAAAAAATTAGAAAAAGGTGCGCTTGCACATGTGTGTGTCTGTGAACAATATAAATCTGAATGAATTCTGTATAATGTTGTATAATGGTAAACCATAAGAGATAGACAGAAACTTACTGCATAAAAAATATAGATTTCGTTGAAACATGCAAATTATATCAAGTAATTTTTTTTTATTGCTGTTTGAATTCTCTAATACTTCATAATATATTTTTGAAATGCTAAGTCAGCATTCTTTGGTTTATCACATCATGCAAAGAGTGGAATTTCAAACCAGCAAGCTTACAGTGGTCTGTTTTGATTATCACTTCAGCCTCCTGTATCCACAATGTCTCTATAATGAAATGATTTCTGTAAATATTTATCTTGTTAACATGAAATAGACAGAAAAAGAAACTTCTGTAAAATTAGGTAGTTTGTGAAAATAATGATAGTGGATAGTGAGAGTCATGTTGATGTAACACATCAGTTTTTTTTGGTTTTTTTTTGCATGGTACAGAACATTTAAAATAAAAGCATTCAGCTGAGGATGGGAAAGACATTTACTGAAACTTATGCATTTAAAACATAAGCAGGCCAGAAGAAACTTTTGAACATGTTATGCAAAAACATTTTCTAAGTTGAAGGTTCACCAGTGCACATGTGCAAACAGGCTGAAACGACAGATTTCGATTAGTCCTAGTGCTTCTCGTATTGCAGCCAATTGTAACGACGTTTGTAACAATCGTAGCCAACTCCTGCAAATAGTCCTCAGACATGTGCACAAATATTGTATAGTAGGTAACTTGTGGAAGCATTTAGCAGCTGGTCATTTGTGGAAAGTCCTGACCATACTTGTTTGTGTCAAAGGAACAAGGTTAAAGCAGGAAAAGCTATTGCTTGGTCAAATCCCATTGTTCAGCCACTGCTTTGCATACAAG
The DNA here is from genome assembly GCA_030765065.1 of Deroplatys truncata. Taxonomy (NCBI): domain Eukaryota; kingdom Metazoa; phylum Arthropoda; class Insecta; order Mantodea; family Mantidae; genus Deroplatys; species Deroplatys truncata. The sequence continues at coordinate 57,224,435 of CM060977.1, forward strand.
TAGTCATATGACATGAGAATAATGGAATGTTTGGTTGGAGATCAATGTGTGAGCTTGTGGGGAGTTGTAGACCCATAATCAATGTGTACACAAATAACATTTGAGTCATGCTGGGAGTGTTATATATCCAGGGACAACGATACAGAAATCTGGATGCTCATATTTGTGAGTATTTGTGGCATGCAAGAACCATTCAGCAGACCCTTTCCAAGAGTTTATGGGAGACACTAGGCAGATCTACTCTGTAGTATGGTGATTAGATTTAAAATTTAAACTAGGGTTAGTTAATGAGTTAGTGTACATAGATAGTGTAATTTAGGGGCAAAATGGACTGTTGGCTGCACAGCATTCTTTGGTATGGTTACTTGCACAGTAGGTAAATAAATAAAGAATTATAAACCTTAAATTATGTAAAAAAAATGTCCTACAACGTCAAATTAAACTAAAAGGTAATTCTAAATACATACAGACTAAAACGTATTGAGCAGTAGTTGGGGAAAAAAAACTCCATTCATGTTGGACTTAAAAAAAAACAAATCTTGCATCACATTTTGAATGTTGTGCCGCAGATCAATAATTTCAACAGTGGCTAAAATTCTGGAAAGTATTTTAAAAAATCAACTGCTACAATATTTTGAACAACATAATCTATTTGCAAACAATCAATTTGGGCATCGTAAAGGTAAATCAACTATTGATGTGGTGGACACTTTAATCCAAAATATTCTGGAAGTGTTTGGAAAGGGTAGTTCGGCACAGGCAACTCTTTGTGACTTAACCAAGGCGTTTGATTGTGTGCAACATGACATTCTCCTTAGGAAAATGGAAAAATATGGGGTAAAAGGAGTGTCTTTGAATATATTCAAAGCATATTTAAAGGATCGAAAGCAGAAGGTGGTAATAAGAGGTAAAGAGTCTCAGGTTGTTGAGATAGATATCAGACTACCTCAGGGTTCTGTGTTGGGGCCAGTGTTATTTCTAATAATGATGAATGATGTTCAGAAATGCTCAGTCTCTCATATGGTTGCTTATGCAGATGACACAACTTTCCTCAACATTAACAATGATTTGGATTTACTTGCACAGTTTGTAAACTTAAACATGCAACGGTGAAGAAATGGTTTGATCTAAATGGTTTTTATCCCAATGAAAATAAGACACAAAATATCATGTTCACACTAAAAAAATGCAAGGGTAAATTTAATACAGCTGAAAGTGTAAAACTGCTGGGGATAAATATTGACAATAATCTCTCTTGGAACACACACATTGACTTTGTATGTAGTAAATTATCTCGTACAGTATTTATGCTAGCTAACCTGAACAAATTAGTGCCAAAAGAATATGTAAGGGTAGCCTATTTTTCTTTTTTCCAAAGTATATATAGATATGGTTTAATACTATGAGGCAGCAGTTCGAGGATTTCTGAAGTACTTATTATTCAGAAAAACGTTGTGAGAATGTTAACTTCTTCCCATAAAAAACAGCATTGCAAACCTCTATTCAAAACTGTTTAAATTCCCACAATTGCTAACTTATATGTATATGATGTTTTAGTTTATATTAAAGAAAATGTAGATATGCACACAAAAAGAAATGAAATACATACATATCAAACAAGAAATGATAACAAAATAGAAATGCCTTTTCAGAAACTCCAGAAAACAGCCAAATTTTATAAAACCATTGGAATTCAATTATATAACAGCTTGCCCATTGAAATAAAAAATTGCAGTTTAAATAGATTTAAAGACAAAATGTATAAATGGCTGATAGAATACCCATGCTATAGTGTACATGAATGTCAAAAAAATTGTGTCAGATGTCTTGTACATAGTTTATAAGTAGAATTTTTAAGCTCTATTTAGGATATAGGACAAAGTCTATTGTAATTTATGTAATTACCTAATGACAGATAATAAATTATTATTATTGTTGTTATTATTATTATTATTATTATTATGATTATTATTTATTAATTATCAGAAGTTTGCTAACTCTTTCTACAGAAAGGTGACTTCTGATTTCTGTTTTTATATTGTTCATGCAACTAAACCCTCGCTCACAGCCAACTGTGTGCAGGGAAATAGTAGCAGCATATTCTATAATTAAATCCATAAGAGGGAATTGTTCACTCATCTTATTAACATAATTGAATTCACCAGCTCTTTGAAATTCATTCCATTGCATCTGCTGTTCAACACCTTCTTAAACAATGCCCATTCCAGTAACAGATCATTTAAATTCATAGATGTGGCTGAATCAATTAGTGCATTTATTTCTGTGATTTCCTTGTTGCCATACTTGCCTTTATTTCTGTAGTTTTTAGGATATAGAATGTTAAATATTGCAATCTTTCTAAATCCCCTAGTCTCTCATTTTATAAGCAAATTATGTAAAAGTTTGCAGATCATGGAATTAACAACACTTATATACTGTACTGTATCTTGTATTATGTTTCCACAAAACTCAAACTTAGCTTCTTGAAATTCTGAAGATATTCTGTTATTTGGACCAGGTTTCAATTTAAGGTCCTCGAGCCCTTGTATGTATGAGTTTATGCAAATTTGCATGCACTCTGGATCTAAATTTGACTTTTGAAAAGTCAAACACAATTTGTTAACAAGAAACATGGCATCTTTCATAAAAGATAATAGTGACAAAAATTTTAGGCACTTTTTATTTTTTAATAAGCCAGCAGCTTTTTTCTTTTTCCAGCAACAGATACCAAAGAATTCCAATTCACATATTGTGAGTTTACTGCCTCTCCCAATGATAGCCAGCGAATAGCAAAAGTTTTAACCAATTTTTTTCCTTGGCTCATTAAATATTTCTTGCATATCTTTTAATGCTTTGGAATTCTTTGGTGACTATTCAAAGTAGATATATTCTGAATATCTTGAAAATTCACAAGCTCCAAACAGTATTCTGTTGTTTGACTGGGCCGCTAGAGCTAATCGATGGACCACGCATAATATATGGGGGTAATTATTACTTTCTCTACTACATATAGTAAGTAATGGAAGGATTGCATTCCACCCAAAAATTTGATACCGAGATTTCACAGGAAATACATGTTTTGAGGTGCACTGAATGCATATAAAGCATTTTTAGAAACGTGTGTGTGTGGGGGTGTGGGGGCGTGGGCGCGCGTGCGAACAGCATAACTCAGAAATGAATAGTCGGATAAACACCAAACTGGGTATTTAGGTTCAGTATCTTCCAGAGATGCGACACAAAGGTTTTCAAGAAAATCCCCCCACCCCAGATTACCCTTTACATGGAAAATTTTAACTTTCTCAAAAATGGCTTTAACGATTTTGAATAAAATACCATAAGTTTAAGACATTTTTATGGCAAATGAATTGCATACGTTGAATTTTCTGGGAATGTCTTTTGCATAACTGGTAAACCAAAAGACATAGACAAAAGTTTACTACATAAAAAATGTAGATCACATTAAAATACACAATATAAGTCATATACTTTTTTTTTGTTGAGTGAACCATTTTCGAGATATACACTATGTGATCAAAAGTATCCGGACACCCCTACAAACATACGTTTTCATCTTAGGTGCATTGTGCTGCCACCTACTGCCTGGTACTCATTATCTGCGATCTCAGTAGTCATTAGATATCGTAAAACAGCAGAATGGGACGCTCATGGACTTCGAACATGGTCAGGTGATTGGGTGTCACTTGTGTCAGAAGTCTATACGCGAGATTTCCACACTCCTAAACATCCCTAGGTCCACTGTTTCTGATGTGATGGTGAAGTGGAAACGTGAAGGGACATGTACAGCACAAAAGCGTACAGGACGACCTCGTCTATTGACTGACAGAGACCGCCGACATTTGAAGAGGGTTGTAAAGAGTAATAGGCAGACTTCTATCCAGACCATCACACAGGAATTCCAAACTGCATCAGGATCCACTCCAAGTACTATGACAGTTAGGCGTGAGGTGAGAAACCTTGGATTCCATGGTCGAGTGGCTGCGCATAAGCCACACATCACGCAAGAAAATGCCAAATGACGCCTCGCTTGGTGTAAGGAGCATCAACATTACACAATTGAACAATGGCAAAACGTTGTGTGGAGTGACAAATCATGTTACACAATGTGGCGATCCGATGGCAGGGTGTGGGTATGGCGAATGCCTGGTGAACGTCATCTGCCAGTGTGTGTAGTGCCAACAGTGAAATTCGGAGGTGGTTTGTGTTATGGTAGGTCATGTTTTTCCTGGAGGGGGCTTGTACCCCTTGTTGTGTTGCGTGGCATGATCACAGCGCAACCTACATTAATATTTTAAGTACCTTCCTGCTTCCCACTGTTAAAGAGCAATTCGGGGATGGCGATTGCATCTTTCAACATGCTTGAGCACCTGTTCATACTGCACGGGCTGTGGCAGAGTGGTTACACGACAATAACATCCCTGTAATGGACTGGCCTGCACAGAGTCCTGACTTAAATCCTATAGAATACCTTTGGGATGTTTTGGAACGCCGACTTCTTGCCAGGTCTCACCGACCTACATCGACACCTCCCCTCAGTTCCGCACTCCATGAAGAATGGGCAGCCATTTCCCAAGAAACCTTCCAGCCCCTGATTGAAAGTATGCCTGCGAGAGTGAATGCTGTCATCAAGGCTAAGTGTGGGCCAACACCATATTGACTTCCAGCATTACCGATGGAGGGCACCACAAACTTGTACGTCATTTTCAGCCAGGTGTCCGGATACTTTGGATCACGTAGTGTAGCTTGTTATTCCCTTAAATTTTCCAATACTTATACTTTTTCTCAAATGGGAATTTGTTATTGATTTTCTTTTTTGTACTGGTAATGCAAAGAGAATGGAATACTCCACATAGCAACCAGCTCTTAAAATATTTGACTAAAGCCTACCAATTCCCCTTGCATCTACAAGAAAATTAGCAATAAGATTAACATCTTGATATCTCGATTAACATGAAACATATGGAGAATAAGCATTTGTAAAAATAGTTTGTACAAGAGTAGAGAAAGTCATGTGAGTGTAACACATCAATTTTTTTTTAAAAAGAGTTGCCATCCCAAATCCAACTACTGTCATAACAGATGCACTATCAGTAGTGATTGAGGAGCACTTATTCTTATCAATGCCATGCCTATCCAAAATTCCGACAACACATGAATATATTCCTCTCGCAGTACATCCTGTTAGCGGACAGTGTTAAGTATCGCATGCCCATTTTCCTCTTCTGCACTGTTTTCACATACATGATTAGAGTTTCTGTTTGAGTAATGTCAGTAGAGTCATCTATCATAAGTGAAAACCATCTTGCTGACTTTATTTTCGATAAAATATCATTAGCAATTATTTTACACTGCATCCTCCATCTCATGAATGCTATCATAGCTTTCATACTTTGCATTGCCACTGAAAGTTAATTTGGTCAAAGAAAGATTCCAAGTCTATACACAGTTCTTTTAACATCAAAAGCCTTCTTGTAGCAATATTTTCCTTTATTATTGTCTAGATGATTTTCATAAGGGCTACTAAACTTTCTTCAGCGTTTTTACAGGATACAGACAAAGCTTTCACAAAATTTGGTACCTCTAACAACTCTTGAACTGAATTCCTTTGGTCTGCCAAGATTTCCTTAATGTATTCGCTTTGACAACATGATATCCTGAATATAAAAGAAAAATAAAGCATATTTAATGGTTATGGATTCACTCGTATCTAATTTAGAACTAGAAGTAAGATGTACTTGCAACATATGAAATAAAAATTATTTATTAATGTGGCAATAATTTGGAACTGCATTAACAAATTAATTACGTCGACATTTATGATCTGATACATTTGAATCGGGAGCTTTATTTTTTCCTTCGGGGGAATCTAATTTGAGTTAGATATAAAGAATGACTTTATAATTATCATTTGCATTGCTGTCTATATTAAAACACTGTTTTAAATTGCTAACTTCTCAAGTTTGTTATTACCTGATGATGACGCCAAACAATTCTTCTTTTTTGTGTTCTCGCACAAACTATGCACAAATAATGGAAATTTTCCAGAATACTGCACTTTGCACCACTTATATAACACTTTCCACTTTTTCACTAATTATTTCATTTGGTATGCCAATTTTAGTATCAGGTTTTGTTTCTTTTGTATGTCAATTTTTAGTTTCACTGGGATTAGGACATCGTTCCGTTTTCTTCTTTAAAACAAATTTATGCATCACTTCTTAAAAAGCACATACATACACAGTGTACATTTGACAAGAATGAGTGAACCACACAGACCAGATCAGAAATGAGCTCTACCAGCTGGGAAAACCGGCATATCATTTGTTTCTGTGACAGATTGTTACAGCTTGTTGAAAGGTTGTGTTTATAGCCTCTTAAAAAGAAGTGGCATATCATTTGTTTCTGTGGCACATTGTTACCACTTTTTGAAAGGTTGTGTTTATAGCCTCTTAAAAAAAGTGTCATATCATTTGTTTCTGTGGCAGATTGTTGTCACATTTTTGCAAATGTGATACGGTAATTTGTATCACAAATTACTTAAATGTAAATGATGATTGTAATATGAATATGTATTTTTATGTGACATTGATTTCAGAGGTTTGTTAATTGCAATTATTATTGGTAAATAATAATATACGGCTTTACTGAAACTGTCAACAATAACGCAATAATGCAGCGAGGGGGTGAGTTGTTTATCATTACCGGGAACAAGGAAGTTACGTAATGTTTCGCGCGGTTTCGTTAGAAGCTTCTAGAATGTTTCCTAAAGCAATATGTATTAGTGGTTTTCATTGGATATTAAAATAGACGCTAATGTTGGCGCGTTTTATTAGCCAATAGCAGTTCATTTATAATCTTTAGGCATGTCGAGGAGTGGGTGTATATAAGCCGGGTCCGAGGTAAAGCTTGCCCCCAGTTCAACAAAATTCTCAACACACTACACGTCTGTTCTTCAGTTCATCAAAATTTCGTGTACACTACACATCGTCAGCCAGTCCTTCATTTCGTCAAGTTACGCGCAGCAGAATTACGAGAATTATTATAAAGTATTATACAGTTAAAAAAATACACAAAGTTGAAGTACTCGAGTTAAAAGTGATAAGTAAGAAGTTATTACAAACAGTTTCAGTTTGGCAAGTATCCAGATAAATATGTAAAAAGTGTTAGTGAATGTGTTCAGCAATAAAAGTTATAAAACCAATTTCTTCGTCAGTATAATTTCTGGATAAAAGATTCCTTTCCGATTCACACCCTGCAAGAGTTAAATGTCTACCTAAATAGCTAGCCGGAGAACATTTAAAGTGAATTATTTCAAAACTGATACAAATTGCTACGCAAGAGGGAGCTACGAACCAACCAACGAATGACGTCACCAGATGGCAACGCGTGAAGTAAACACACAACATTTGTAACATTAATACCGTTACAAATTGGCATCCAAACGTGGTGCTATACTAATGTTAAACACATTGTAACATTAATACCGTCGCATAATTGGCTCCCATACGTGGGGCTCAAAATAAAAAACAACAATTCCGTCGCATAATTGGCTTCCAAAAGTGGTGATATAAAAATGTTAAATAAATAATAACATTTTCCGTTACAAATTGGCTCCCATACGTGGGGCAGTTAAAGTTAAGTAAACAAACATTTGTAAGCTCAATTTTTGAAGATTTAGAAGCTTGTAACAGTGATGTGTCATAATTTAAAATAGAGAGTTGAGGGTTGTTACACTACATCACTATGATAAACTTACTTGAACGCGTTTCGGGAGACGGCTTGTCCCCATCATCAGCATTCTCTCTCAACTTCAGTTGAGAGAGAATGCTGATGATGGGGACAAGCCGTCTCCCGAAACGCGTTCAAGTAAGTTTATCATAGTGATGTAGTGTAACAACCCTCAACTCTCTATTTTAAAACATTTGTAAGTAATACCGCATCATATTGGCACCCAGAACGTGGGGCGCGATAACCAGGAAAGGAAGGCGAAGTGACCAGGAATGGAACACGACCAGGAATGAATCAACATAACCAGGAAGGGACGAAAGCAGCAGTAAAATGATCTACAAGACGCAGATTCCAGAAACAACAAAAGGAACGACAGACTATACGGATGATTGGACATCGTAATTCCGAGATTACGAGGCAACAAGGAATTCAACGCAAAAACAACAAGACGACGTAGATTCATCACAACACAACGCAGAAGCGACATACAAACATAGGAGAATGGGGCAGAACGCTGGACATCAAAGCTACATCAACAGAAAGCATCACAAAGGTATCGTAATTTTTTTTAGAAAACAAAAACAATGGCTACTAATAATATTGAAGAAACAATGATGGAGGGGGATAGTGTAACAGTTAACTGTAATTCAATACAGGTTACAGAAAATAATTCAAACAATGTAATATTTGAGGGAGGAAATGTTAGTGCAGAAAGTAAGAATAGAACAGCAGGAAATGTTAATTTTGATGTTAGTATGATGATGGAAATGCTGAGAAATATGAATGAGAATATGGAAAAGAAAATGTTAGACATGAGTAGGGAATTGAGAGCAGATATGAAAAAGACTAATGAGAATATGGAAAAGAATAAGAGGGAATTAAAGGAAGAATTAAGGGAAGATCTTAGTAAGAAAATAGATCAAAACAGGGAAGATATGCAAAAGAATAATAGGGAATTAAGAGAAGATATTGATAGGAGTTTAGAACAAAAATTAGATCAGAATAAGAGAGAATTGAGGGAAGATATTGGTAAAAGCTTTGAACAAAACAGGAAATCAATTGAAAATATTGGTAGGAGTAATGATATATTACAGCAAAAAGTAGATCAAAGCAGTGAAGAAAGTGAAAAGAAAGTTACGAAGCTAGATAGTAGTATGCCAAAAATGAGAGATGAAATTGAGGAAGTAATAGCAAGTGAGATAGGAGAAATGTCAAAGAAAATGCTAGACATGAACAAGGAAAGAGATAACAAAGAAAGTGAGGTTAATACTAAAAGTGAGGTTAATGTAGAATGTACAGAGTTAGGAAGTCAAATGAGTAGTATTTCAAGTGAGCTAAGAGAGATAAAAGAGGTTATGAATGTAGATGTAAATCAGGCGCAAGTTAATTTCAATGGGGAAATATCAGAAATACAGAATGAGCCAATAATGCAAAGAAAGAAATTGTACCAAGATATTCAAAATGAAAACTCCAGTCCAGTACAGTTTAGTACAGATTTGTCAGAGTATTCTAAAAGTAAAGAGATAGCAGAAGAATTGAAAATGAAAGTTGTTAAAAGATGTATTGTTCAAGAAACTGTAGATTGTTTTCAAATGTTATCATGTCATGAAATTTCATATGAATACAAGAGGTTATTCATGAACAAAAATTTGAAGGTTAGGATACGGCTACGAGTAATGTTTAGCCACACACAATTTGATCCAGGAGGGTAAATAGCAATGAGATGTAAACTAAATGCTGGATAGTTAAAGATGACTTGCAGAGAAATGTATTGGAACGTAAGAGGGTTAACTAAATATATATATGTCATGAGAAAACAGAAATAAATTCAAAAAAAAAAATATATATATAGAAAAATAAAAAGAAATAAATATTTAAAAGAAAAAAATAACATTTTTTAATAACTGTAACAACATTTGAAAATTAAGAATGCAAAGATTGAAACTTAATATGATATTAAATTAAAAGTACGTAAATACAATTCAAAGAGTATTGTTAAAATAAAATTCAAAATAACAAAAATTGGTAAGAATAATTTAAAAAAAAAGTACTTATGTAGAAAACAGAAAAGGTGAAACATTGCCTAGATTTAAGAGATTTAAATATATGTAGAGGGTGAATATTTTGGTAAATATGTATAATAATTACAAAAATCTTAAATGTATAAATTTTTGTCAACAACTTAAAGTAAACAATTTGGTAGCAGTGATTAAATAATTTAGGGTAAAGTATTTGCTATAAAAAAAAAAAAATTTTTTTGTGATGTCAGATTTATATCTAAATTAATTAAACCAGAGCCAGTAAGTAGTGGCGAGATAGGGGAAAAACATGTCGTGTGTTAAATGCGTGTGAAGTGTTAAGTGAAAGTGATAACGTGTGTTCCAAGATTTAGGAGACTAAAAACACAATTTTAAAATTTCTAAACAAGTTATAAATATTTATAATTATGTTTCTAGTGGGGCATATGATACGGTAATTTGTATCACAAATTACTTAAATGTAAATAATGATTGTAATATGAATATGTATTTTTATGTGACATTGATTTCAGAGGTTTGTTAATTGCAATTATTATTGGTAAATAATAATATACGGCTTTACTGAAACTGTCAACAATAACGCAATAATGCAGCGAGGGGGTGAGTTGTTTATCATTACCGGGAACAAGGAAGTTACGTAATGTTTCGCGCGGTTTCGTTAGAAGCTTCTAGAATGTTTCCTAAAGCAATATGTATTAGTGGTTTTCATTGGATATTAAAATAGACGCTAATGTTGGCGCGTTTTATTAGCCAATAGCAGTTCATTTATAATCTTTAGGCATGTCGAGGAGTGGGTGTATATAAGCCGGGTCCGAGGTAAAGCTTGCCCCCAGTTCAACAAAATTCTCAACACACTACACGTCTGTTCTTCAGTTCATCAAAATTTCGTGTACACTACACATCGTCAGCCAGTCCTTCATTTCGTCAAGTTACGCGCAGCAGAATTACGAGAATTATTATAAAGTATTATACAGTTAAAAAAATACACAAAGTTGAAGTACTCGAGTTAAAAGTGATAAGTAAGAAGTTATTACAAACAGTTTCAGTTTGGCAAGTATCCAGATAAATATGTAAAAAGTGTTAGTGAATGTGTTCAGCAATAAAAGTTATAAAACCAATTTCTTCGTCAGTATAATTTCTGGATAAAAGATTCCTTTCCGATTCACACCCTGCAAGAGTTAAATGTCTACCTAAATAGCTAGCCGGAGAACATTTAAAGTGAATTATTTCAAAACTGATACAAATTGCTACGCAAGAGGGAGCTACGAACCAACCAACGAATGACGTCACCAGATGGCAACGCGTGAAGTAAACACACAACATTTGTAACATTAATACCGTTACAAATTGGCATCCAAACGTGGTGCTATACTAATGTTAAACACATTGTAACATTAATACCGTTGCATAATTGGCTCCCATACGTGGGGCTCAAAATAAAAAACAACAATTCTGTCGCAAATGCTGCTTTAAAGTTTGTCACATTCTTCAACCTCGAGTAGCAAAAAGTAACAAAAGTAACTAACTTAAACCCTGTTACAAACCCAGATGTTTCCTGTGCAGTATATTATCTGAGTCGTCTTGAGAAGTGCCTATGATGATACTCATTACAGATATGCACTGTGGGTATTGAATTATTTGCATCATACAAGAACTCTTTAAGTTAAGTTATGGATCAAATTATAGCGAAGAAATGAATGTATATATGGATGCTGATTGGGCAGCAGATATTTCTGATAGAATGTCAACAAATGGAACAGTAATTAAAGTGTTTGGAAATACAGTTATGTGGAAATCACAAAAGCAGAAGACAGTGTCAAGAGCATCTACTCATGCAGAATATTATGCACCAGCTGACTGCATTGAAGAAGTGCTACCCATAAGAGGAGTTTTGGCTGGTATTGATGAGAAATTCAACAATAGTGTGACAATCTATGAAGATAACAGTGGTGCAATTGGCCAAGAATGGTAAATTTTGCAAGAATTCTAAACTAATAGTTATCAATTTGCATATTATTGAGGGAAAAAAAAGTATTTATATATAAAAAATTTCAACTGGTGATCAAATTGATATTTTGACAAACTCCTTGTGTAAAGTAAAGTTCTGGAAATTTAGACATTTGTTGGATATTAAGGAATTTTAAGAGTGTAAAAGGTAAAATAAATATTATTTCATATTATGTAATAAATATAAAAAAGATTTAAAAGTTTAAGTTAGGATTGAGAAAGTAAATTAAGGAAGGGTGTCAGAAAAAAGTAATTTAGTTCCTCACAATTGGTCACATTGGAAAGAAGAAGGAGAAAAAATGGTGGTTGTTGCCTTTTGCTTGTTACTGCAGTTAATCTGTTTATTTATAGGTTTTTGATGTTAACAATAAAATAAGTAAGAGATGATGTATGCGAGTTATTTATTATAAAATAAAGTTTTATAAATTATGAGTTTATCAGCTATACAAGATTATACAAAATTCCTTTTGAATGAAGAGGACTTCACAGGCTACTCCCAGAAAGTTCAAGATATACATTTTATTTTTCATGTAAATATCTTTTAATATATAGTATTTTAATGAAAGCTTTTTAGAAAATAAAAAATTTTGAAAAATGTTCAAAGAGTATATGGTGGGGGATTTTCTTTAAAATCTTTGTGTCACATCTTTGGAAGTTACTGAACCTAACTACCAAGTTTGATATTTATACAACTTTTCCTTTTTGAGTTACGCTGTTCTCTCGCGCGCGCGCACACACAGACACGCACGCACGCACGCGCGTGCGCGCACGCATGCTCTCTCTCTCACACACACACACACACACGCTCTCTCTCTCACACACACACACACACACACACACACACACACACACACGCACACACGCTCTCTCTAACACAGTTTTTAAAAATAGCATAATCATAATATTATTTAATAACCAATATTTGGTTTAAAAACTCATAAAATTTATACATTTTTATTGTTGTGCTTTGCCACAAGGCACCACTGTAAATGTTGTGTTAGACCCTGCCAACATAAATTGATGATTTACATAAATCTAATGAAAACTGTGACTGTGTACTAGATGTGGAAATGGCTGTTGGAAGTAGGTTTATTTTTTTGTTACCACTTTTTTCATGTAAGAACAGATTTATGTTTTTTAGTTAATAGTAATGGGAGAAACCACTATTTCTCTAAGCTCCATGCTGATTTTTGAGCATCGATAATTGATACTCACTTTATAAAAACTATTAAGGCTATAGCTTGTTCTCTGAATTACATTCTTATTAGTTTTCTATGTACAAGCACATGTAACCAATTTTATATATATATGCTAATTTCAAGATTGTTCCTGTTTGACATTCCCCAATTGGTAGCAACTTTTTTTATCTTGATAATGCTGCAGGTTATATATCCTCTATTGTCAGTAAAGGTTTATAATAATAATAATAATAATAATAATAATAATAATAATAATAATAATAATAATAATAATAATAATAATAATAATAATAATAATAATAATAATAATAATAATAATAATAATAATAATAATATCATCTTTGCTTCTGTTTTTATGCAACTATATTTTGTGCTGAAAGCTTTCTTTCAAAGGATCTTCTATCGATAGAAAAACAAATACTAGCAGCTGTCCGTTATACTGCAATCTTGAAAATACAAACTAATATATATTTTACATCAAACTCAAACAACTAAAAATGTGCATGTTACACCATTCTACCATTATTCACAACTACCACATAACATTTGTATTTTTTTCATCCGTAATTGACCATATAACATTCAGAAACTTAGTAAGTTTCTGAATTAAGCCTCTTTACTATCCACCCTCATACATTTGCATATGCATGTTTAATACAAAGGCATATTAGATACAATTTAAAATTTGAAGGAAAAAATCCAAGAAGTATTAGAATATGAAATACAGAGATATAAATGAATCAAAGATGTTTGTTTAAGAAGATGAGATCTTAAAAGAACAAATATTTAGATGCGCTGTATTGTCTCATGTTTTAGGTTGATTTGTTTCTGCTGGATTACAGATTTTTGTCACCGGAGTAGGTAAATGTAATAGCTGAAAGTAAGTCGCCAAGCCAGGCTATTGCATAAAACTGATTTAGTGCATCATCTAAATCAGCTTCATTCACAACTCAGTTAACGCTACATTTTACATGAGTACCTTTACTCCTTCTCCCATTGTTTTGCATGTTTTCATTTAGATACAAGAGTTTATGGAATGTTGCATTGATTCACCCACAGGAAATGCAGTAAAGGACTATCAAGAACTATAGTCCAGAAACTCTTTGGGAACACGTGTGAGGCAATAACGTGAAATATTGACTCCTTTCATTCCATATCTAGCATAAAGTTAAATGCAACAACTTTCAATAATGCAAAACTTAAAAACTGAAATGTTACACTTGCATGACTTTCTCTACTCTTGTACAAACTACTTTTACAAACTCTTATTCTCCATCTATTTCATATTAATCGAGATAAACATTTGCAGAAACGATCTTTTGACATTCAAAGAGAATTACATTTTACACATATTGACCAGTTCTAAAAATATTTGACTATCGCCTAAGGCGTACTATGTTTCCCTTTGTTTGGTATTTGCAGGGGCAATATAGGAATACAGTAGTATTTAAGCACATACATATCTCTTAATAGCTGGTTGCTAGGTGCAGCACCATTCCCTTTGCCACAGATTAAAACTCTTTGCATATACAAGACAAAAAAATGAATAACGAATTCCCATTTGAGAAAATAAGTATTGAAAAATTTAAAAGAATAACAAGCAATATCTCGAAAATGGTTCACTCAACAAAAAAAATGTATATGACATAAATTGTGTATTTTAACGCGATCTGCATTTTTTGTGTAGTAAAATTTTGTCTATCTCTTATGGTTTACCAGTTATGCAAAAGTCGTTCACAATGAAGAATACTTTTGGAGACATTCCCAGGAAATTCAAGATATACATTTTATTTGTCATAAAAATATCTTAAACATATGATATTTTAATCAAAATCGTTAGAGCCATTTTTGAAAAAATTAAAATTTTCGAAAAATCTTCCATGTAAAGGGTAATCTGGGGTGGGGAGATTTTCTTGAAAACCTTTGTGTCGCATCCTTGGAACATACTGAACCTAAATACCAAGTTTGGTGTTTATCCGACTGTTTGTTTCTGAGTTATGCTGTTCACAGACAGACACACAGACACACACACAGACACACACACACGGACATGTTTCCAAAAATGCTTTTTTTGGATTCAGGGGGTCTCAAAACATGTATTTCCGGTGAAATCTCGGTATCGAATTTTTGGGTGGAATACAATACTTCCCCTACTTACTATACGTAGTAGAGAAAGTAAGAATTTAAAAGTGAAAAAGCATTGAAGGTTTATCTCAAAGTATTAGATATACTTCAATACCACCATGTCAATAGTATCAAGGTCCCATGCCTAATTGTTAACATGTGTTGATTGATAAAATGCTTTTCTTCTTGATTAACTGTTTTTTCACAACAAACAAATTCACTAACATAACTATGAAATTTACTTTTCAATGGCTGACTGAAGTTGAGCATCGTACCTAATAATGTTATGTCTGCTTTACTGCAACAGTAGCTGACCATTGCTATTTGTCAAAATATTTTCACTAGTATGCTTCCTGATACTGGGATACCCAGTTTCAAAGAGAAATGCTGAATCCTTAAGGGGTAGCAAACGTTACAATACGAAAGATGCTCATATTCCAACATAAACAACATCCAAGTCCCATCTTAGAAGCATGGACATCATCCAGAGTTTTCTGAATGTAACATTCATTCATTCATGATCTGTTTACCCTCCTCTTATGTAGGACTTACACCCCCCAGGACTTACAAGCGGGTGCCTGGGGTCAGAGGCCCGTCGAGGAGCAGACACTCATGGATCAGACAGAACATCCAGGATGTGATGAAGGAAGTAGATGAAACGAAATGTTGGTGAAATGGAGGAAAGGAAAGGTGATGATGGAGCAGTTGGTGGAATGAATGGCGGGGGAAACCGGAGAACCCGGAGAAAACCCGCCCAGACACCGCTTCGTCCACCACAAATCCCACATGCAGGTCCCTGGGATTGAACCCGGGCCGCCTCAGTGGGAGGCGAGCGGTCCAACCACTCGGCCATGGCACCGCCACTGAATGTAACAGAAAAATAGAAAAAGTTTAAGTTGATTTTAAAAAGAGAAAAATTGGCACTTATAATTCAAATAGGCAGTTAGACCTTAAAAAGGCAAAATAAAAACTGGTTCTACCCCTTCCAAATACCTCAAAACACGATTATATTACATAACTTTTGATTGAGCACCACCTAGTAAAAAAGGTATTTTGCCTACCATTAGGGCTGTAATAATAATAATAACAACAACAATAATAATAATAATAATAATAATAATAATAATAATAATAATAATAATAATAATGTTGGATGGATGGACGGACAGACAGATGGATTGTTCATCACATACATTCGGATAATTTGGGCAAAAGCCTAGTAAACTGGTGAATCATCAAATTAACAGAGTTTTGTCTAACTAAAACATTACAGAAAATATGACAAATTTACAAAAGCATTTATACAAACCTATATACAGAAATATATACAGTATTAATCCATATTTAACCAGTTGAACTAGATTTTATTTATGTCTACACGGTTTATATGGTCCTAGAGAATGTCTTCCATATATTATTTTACTGAATAATATACTTTTTCTGTGAGGATCCTTTTCAGTGTACTGAGAAATACATTTTTTACTTTTTATTTCTGTATGTTTCTGTGGCAATTTATTATAAAGTTTTACTTTGGAATGGAAAAAGACTCTTTTCAAATAATGTGAGTCTGTGGGCAGGTACTTTTAGGAAATTTTGAGTTCTAGTTTCATGGTTATGTATATCCTGTTTACTATAGTATTTATCAAAGTTTTCATATATGTGTTCGGCTAATTTATAGAGATATTGTGAAGGCAGGGTAAGTATGTTAAGTTTTGTAAATAAATTTATGCATAAATTTTTGGGACTGACATGTGTCATAATAGAAGATTTTTTTCTGTATCTTATGCTCCCCATAACATAACGCCATATGCCATGATGGAATGAAAGTAACTGTAGTATACTGTCTTTCTATAGTCCATTCCAAACCAGAGTTCCCTCTGATGTAAACAGAAGCACGTGCTTCGGCTTGTCACGAACCCAAGAATATATTCTTATGCCAACGTAAATAGTTCCTTAATACATGCATTGTACTATGAAATATTAGAGCAGGAAAGGTATAGAACTGCACATTTTATTTTGGTTATCATAAGAACTCATCATTAAAGGTAATGGATATATACGAGCTGTTAAGAGATTACAAAATATGACTCGCCTGCTATTGCGCTAACGCCAAGAGCATCTTGGTTGTTAATACCAACCGTATAAACGACTGCCACTCTCTTACATACACAAGAAATGCAGCAATGAATTCCCAGAGGTGCTATCTGAGTACCGAATAAACACTTTGCGTAACACAGGATATATGATTAGCGAACAGTCATTCATAATACACTAACACACAGCTCAGCTCAGGTCAAATCTTGTGATTTAGTCAGTTGGTATTTGAGCTCATATGGCAGAGGAAGGTGCGTGTAGTGTGAATAAACTGTTCAAACACAGAAGCGGGAAACAGTTAAAAAGTGGCTAAAAACAAACAATACTTCATATATTCAACTCACTATTACAAAAATACCCGACACTGGCATTATTGCATATTACGAACCTATATCGGATTTTACAGGCATTTCAGTGAGAAGTGTAACGAAAGCGAGCACAGAATATAAACAGACATACTACAACATAGAAGAGGATAAAATGTGGGAACTTACTTGTTTTAAGTGAGACAGTGCTGTGGAATTGTGGATAAGCTTGTCATTATTTTGGAGAGTAGTTCTGATTCCGATATGTCAGCTGAGTTACCTTCGGAGAATTCGGATTTGGGTGTTGCACTTTTGCCCGAGGATTGTGATTAACGTAAGTAAAATGTTCATTGCCACATACTTATAAAATCGATTGTTACCTCAGGTTGCATTTTGAATCATGATTCCCTCGCAGGGCGCCTTTTTATAGATTAAATAGTGTTAACAAGCACGTGGGAGGGGAACAAGCAGCCATTATGGGCGGGGATTGCAAACTACTTTCGTACGGATAATACAAAGAGTTTGTTTAGTGAAAGGCACTCTGGTTTGGAATGGACAATAGTATCTAAGTTTGTAATTTTTGTTAGGCAATGCATATTAAAACAGGCACTATTTAGCCTTTTACTGATATATTGAAAATAATAATAATAAATAATAATAATAATAATAAATAATAATAATAATAATAATAATAATAATAAATCAAAATGTCTACAAATACTATACCTTCTGTGTTAGTGTAGATTGTATAGGAAAGCAAATGGTGAGTATTAGCTCCAGGTTTGCCACATCCTGCAGCCAGATGCAGAGCTGTTCTTTGACCTCTATCCAAATAGGCTGCCTTGTCCATGTGTTGCTTTGCTGCTTCCCAATTGCCATTTAGTATAGATGAATGCAAAGGATAATCTCTGGTTAACATATGGTCCAACATATTTCTAACTACTTCAAAATCTGGACTAAAAATATAGTCTCTCAGTAGCAGCTGATTACGTCCATAGTTTTCACTTAACCACAGAGCACAAAAATACTCTGCATATGTTTGGTGAGTAAACTGTGGCTTGTCATCAAAAATACCAACTATAATTCCAGTTCTTTCTTTGTCATTTGCTAACTTCTGCAGAAATTTCTCTTTTAGTTTAAATCCTTCCAACTCCTCTAAGGCTACTCTTGGAAATTTGACTAATACTCCAGACATTTGGTATGCTTTAATTAAATATTCTTTGTGTGATTCACAAAATTCATCCACTCCTTTGGATTTGGGATTTACACCCTGCTTGCTAAAAACTCGTTCAAATTGTTTCTCCATAAAGCATCTGTACAGCTCAGGCATATTCAAAGTATCTGGCAACTCTTTAGATTCTAGGAGATATTCCTCATAGACTTCTGCTAACATTTTGGTTTGCAGTGGTATGCCTGTAAGATCTCTGTCCTTCTCACTAAACGATCTGTCAGCAACAGTTAATAGTTTTGAAACAACATTTATTAGGTGTTCTTCGCTTAAATTTTTAATCTTTTGTCTCCACACTTCTTGAAGGAATCTCTTTTGGTCATTTTTGTCAAAGGGTTTTAATGTGTATGCCAGAGTACACAGATCCTCCTCCAATTTCTTTCCTTTGTTGGGACGAGTTGTGACCCACAGTTTTTGTATCTTTGTGTCTTCAATTAACACTCTTGCCATGCTGGATACAATGTCAGTGTAATCAGGTGAAATTTCATCATAAGCATCAAGTAAAACTATCACATTTCCTCTATGCATCATATTTTCCTCAAAAACCATTTTTAAGAACGGAATGTCTGCATCATTCTTACTTCCAACAACTTGGTCTCCAAGGAAAGAAATTACACTGTTAACATCAATAGTTCTATTTTGTTTCTTTATATCTTCAAACACTTCTTCATACTTTCTCAAGTTAATATTCACTACCCAAAATCTTGGCTTTATATTTTTCTCTTCAGCTGCCAGATTATTTAACAAGGTAGTTTTCCCCATCCCTGGTTTGGCTACTATGAGTACAATTCTGTCACTGATATCAGTAATCTTTTTAGGCTCCTCAGTACACCATTTCTCCATATCCAGAGTTTCATGGACTACTTCCATATCTCCCCTTGATCTCCTCCACATAAGCCTTTC
Source organism: Deroplatys truncata (assembly GCA_030765065.1). NCBI lineage: Eukaryota > Metazoa > Arthropoda > Insecta > Mantodea > Mantidae > Deroplatys > Deroplatys truncata. The sequence goes on from CM060977.1 coordinate 57,244,080, forward strand.
CTCAACAATCCCGGCAATGCTTTGCTCCAAGTGAAACCAATGTATGCAACAATCTGTGTGGTACTGACAAAGATGTTTGAAATCTGTATCATTTTCACAGATGCTATAAACCTTTACAGGTTCATCTTCAGGGAAGAAATCTCCATGGCCTGCACTCTTTACTGTTATATTAGGCAAAAATTCCTTAAGCTCTGTGGGCCCCATGCCGCTTATGGCAAACACTATTTGTGCCTTTCTGGCATCTATACAAGCTTTCAGGTTATTCTTTTTAACATGTACAAAACGTAATAATTTTCGTGGCCTATAGTATTCAACTGCATTTTGAAGTTCTTCACCTACCTTTAAGCTTTTCTGGTTTATTATGTGACAAAAGATGTCATCGTGTATTTCATTGGTAATGGTTGAATTTAAAGTCACCAGCTCAGACAGTGGTACTGACTTTCCTTGAAAAGTAATCATTCGTTGTAAAAGTTTATGCTGTGAAGTCTTTGTGCACTGAGCAAGAGATGATTTACTATCACACACTAGCTTACCTTTTAGGTATCGCTGCAGTTTTGCGAACATCTCTAAAGTACCTATAGTTATTAGCTTCATATCCTGCTGGGTATAACTGCAAATGTCAGTAAACAAAGTGTCAAAACCGTCAAATAATCCTACATCACATTCTACTACAAGAACATCACACCATTTTTTCCTTAATAGGCTTAAAACTTCATCTTTTCTCTTTTCAAGGGTACTATAATTAATTAAAATTGCATTCTTTTTTAAATGAAGTTTTTCCAAAGATTGATATGATTTTAAAGAACTCAAAATAGTTGTGTTTTGAGCAGGAAGAATGTGAATTATTTGGCTTTCTCTAATGTTTTCTACAATTTCTTTTAAACCAGCATCATCATCTTCAAACTGTATACCTAAATTATTAAGTTCTTCTACTTTCTCATGTCTTAAGCTTGCTAATCTTTCCTCAATTATTTCACACCAAAAAGATTCTGACTGTTGCAGATAATGTGAATTTGAACCCTTTTCCCACCAACAGTAAATACACTTTTGTATTACTTTGGCTATATCATTTGTAACCACTTCTTCAGTACCGAAAAGGTGTTTTATTTCAGATTTGATGGTCTGTTCTAAATCTGGTTCACTGGCTTGATTGATGTAAACCTTCATCTGACTAAAGAAATCCATATAAAGAGAGAGATTTCCACAACCAGAGAAATTATTCAAAACTTTCTCAATCTCCCCTGGATCTTTCACCAAGCGCTCTATCCAATTCTTTATTTCTTGAGTCTTTGTTTGAAAGCATTGTATTTTCTGCACTGCAGTGTCCTTTCTATTGCACTTCACTAAGCTGTTTATCTCGCATAGAGCATCTGCAAACTTCTTCCACTCCTCAAACTGATCTTTTAAAACTGGATTCTTATATTTACCAACAGGAAACCATTGGCCCCCCGTATCCAGTATTCCATCTTTTGTGTGTAACTCACATTTTGAAGTATCAGTGTAGTCAGCATTTGAAAGTAAAACAAATTCAAAGTTTTGTACTGATCCACATTTTTTAAAATCTTTATCTATGCTACTCAAAGATTTAATTTCACAGTATGACCTGCAAGGAGAAAGAGAAAAGAAAACTTTAGAAATTTGAATTTATTATGTTTGTTGAGAACTGGGAGTGGAAGGATAATAATTATAATCATCATATTCAAGCTAATGTCAAAATGTGTGCAAGGAAATGATAAATGATAAGAAAATAAAACTGAGGGTTTGAATATACTAGTGGCAGTCTTACTAATAAGATTTGATTCTGGGAGGGGTTTAATATCTTTAGGTATAATCACTAATACAGAATGACTAATAGCATTGCTTTGTTTTTCTGTCCATAAGCATGAAACCAACTGCTGTATATGCAAAGATGGAACTTTATTATACATGTTAGCGAAATACCTGGGGCTTTGATGGTTGTGGTAAAACATCAATATTCCAAATATTTCTTTATTTACACCTAAACGAATTAAAGCAGTTACAATATTGCTGGTATTCAACTCCTTTTTAATTTGATCACCTTACCTTCATTGTACCAAATTTCCCATTCATACTAAAAGTCTTCCAAATTGCTTCACCTTCAACATTTTTCAAACCCATTCCCCATTAGGGGTGTATTTTTTTCATTACCAACCTAAAGGAATGAAGAGAACAATATTCATCCCTTTATTATTGAGAAAACAGACTCATTCGAGCTGAATATCTTAAAAATTATCCTGTGCTGAACATTTTTATAAAAGTTGTTTCCAGCCAGACCTACTCCATTAAGGTTTTAAGAGCACCCCCACAATATTTTTATTCTTATCCTAATGAATATGTGTGCTACATTTCCTATCCGTACTGAAAATCCTCTACAGTGACTCCTATTGAACAATTTTCAACCTCATCTCCCATTAGAGGCAATTTGTTTTTAATTTCCATCCCTAAAACACTGAAGGGAGCAACAGTTATCTCTTATTTAGCAAAAGTAATGAGAAAACAAGCCAATTCGTCATAAGAATCCTGTGAATATTTTCGACCCTATCTTTCATTGGAGGTAGTTTTTAGTGATACCACCCCCACAGTAATTTTACTCTTGTCCTAAAGAATATATGTACCAAATTTGGTCGAAGTTGGTGCAAGGGTGTAGGAGTTGAGGAACATAAATACACATATACATTGATGAGTTAATAATGTTTGCCGAGACATTCCAAATTTTGCTAAAATCAGTTAGAAAATTGACAGTAATTCATGTATACAGCATCCTAAAAGTATGATTTTTTTTTAGGTGAATCACAGCACCTACAGATTTGAAATCTTATGGTCATGATCTTGAAAAGAATTTATTAATCTCAAATTTTGTTGGAATTTGCAAAAATTAATGGTGATTTATGAAGGATTTCCCATAATTTATGAATCTTAAGATGATCCATTGCAGATACTGAGTTTGAAATGCCATACATAATAGCTTGAAAAATATTTTTGACTAATTTTAAATATGGATAAATAGTTACAAAATTAAGGGAGGTTATGAAGAGAGCCTCTAAAATGATGGTTTTTTAAGATGCTTTCCCAAAAAAATTTAGAATAATAACATTACAGTCATCCAGAAGGTAATAATGTCTCCAAAGTTGGTAGCACAGCAGTCAGAATTTGAATATTCTTGGCTGTGTTTCACAACTGCACCCACCGGGCACCAATACAAAACAAATAAGTGGGGAGGGGGGTAGTTCAATAATTGAAAAATAGCAATTGGGCAACAGCAGGCGTTGTCTCCCAAATTGCAGCAGAGAGATGTCTATCATTAGAAAATAGTAGAAATCATGTGTGCCAAAACTTAAATAGTGGTGAATATGCTTTGATTTGGGATTGCTTTCAAAATATATCCCAGATAAGTTTAAGTAAATGACGAATGTCAATAATATCAACTCACTCAATGGAGGAGCAGTTTTTCAAAACTTGATAAATGTTCAAATTCTGAAAAATCAGATTTTTGTAGTTAGGTATCAACCTTGAAGCCATGCACCTCTTGAACTGAATAGCCAAAATCTGATATTTGCCATGATTATAGGGTGTTCAAAATGTTGAGTTTTTGCAAAAGTCAATATTTACTCTCAGCCAGTTAGAGAGCTGTCCTCCATGGTGTAGTGGTTATCATGCTAGTCTCTAGTTCCAGAGTTTGCGGGTTCATACCCGGTGGAGGGCGATGGTTTTTTATCGGACCTAAAAATCCTTAGCATGGCTTTCTTTGGAAGGGAAGTAAAGATGGTGGTCCAATGTCATAGATTTACGGCATGTAAAAGAACTTCAAGCCTAATAAAGAAGCCTTTGAGCAAAATTACTGGTCTTACACGCCCAATATAGAATGGGATGCTAAGGACCACAGCAGCTAAAGAGCGTCCATAAATAAAACTTGGTTTCAATTATCAGCCAGTTAGAGCAAAAGTCAATAAACTTTGTTCTACTTCAGAGAGAGGATAACATCATAGGGAGGTAAATTATTGGCAAGCACTACCTGACAAAAACAACAATACAAATAATAGTTCACACAACATTAGCTCTTGATTATTGCTGAGACTGCAGTAAAAGAGTGGTCTGTTATACTATAATGTGGAGGTTCATACAAACAATTCAGAAAATTACATATATGTAGTTGGTTGGAGAGGTAGAAGGAAGTCCAAACCAAGAGTAAAAGCACCTAAGAAGAACAAGAAAGTGCCAAATATTGCACGTTCACATGACCTATCAGACATACCAGTGGACCCAAAAGCCTTAGAAAGAAAAGAATGCAGAAGAGCTGATCTCACTTATGACAGTTTCACAGTTTCATCAGCAAATAAGTATTTTAAACAAAACTGACCATGATAAGTTACTACTCAAGTTTCTGGAAATTGTATTACCAACATGTTAATGGCTTATAAAAGTCTTTATTTTGCAAAAAAGGAACATGGCCAGCAAGAATAAGAAAAAATCGTGAGGTATTTTGAAATACCAGGAGCAACAGAGTTTTATGAGTTTTTGAATGTCACCATTTGTTTCCAGTTTTGTATTATTGGAGGCTGTATTTTGCTTTGCATTATGATAATGTTATGTTACTATATTACACTTAAGTTCATCAAATTGATATGGTACAATGCGGTACTAAATAACTGTAATGCAATAAATAATAAAATGCCTTCTTTATTATGACATCTGTAAAAAGGATACAGGGAAAAAAATATGTATACTAACAAAAGTTTTACTTTCCAGCTTTGCATTTATTGACTTCTGAAAAAAATGCTCCTTAATTCTTAAATTGCATAATATACATTATCCATATTCTTCCACTCAAGAAAGCAAATAAGACTACTTACTTGTAGAACTTCAAAAAGCTGAAGTCCCCAGACATGCTGCAGAAATTCTCAGGTTTCAAGCTTGATTTGTTTTCCCTGTGCTTGAGTTGCACAAATGAAGCTGACTTTCCAGGTATTAGCAGAACAATATCATCAAAACTTCCACATTTTTTAATGTTTGAGGCTAACAAAAAAGGCTCATTCTTTTGAACTTGTCTCAAGAAAACAACACATACATATTTCCATTCATAATTTGGTCCTGAAGTCTTTGCAAATCCCTTTGTTTTCTCATACTCAATCTTCTTGATATTCTAAAAGAGAACAGGATAAAAAATTTTCAATTAATAAAAATGCTTCTGAGGATGAACACTTTGATATAAGGATAATTTTATGAGAAGCCCAAAGCTGATACATGAATTTGGAAATTCTCTTTGCTTTTACAAACATGGATTTCCTGAACTTCTTTATAGATTAAATTCTTCTTCTATTGTTATAACATTATTATTAGATTGAATATCATTATTATTTATAAGTTTTGTTATGCTAGTTTCATATTTAGTAATTTTATTTAGTGAGGATTATATAATAGGAGATATGTCATTAAATCAATTTATTTTTTTAGTTTTAAGGTTTATTTTGATTAATTTAATATCTCTGTACAGAAAATGTATCAGTCCCTGACAGAAAAATCTTATGTGCTATACTCACATGACTTTTTCTACTCTTGTACAAACTATTTTTACAAATGCTTATTCTCTATCTACTTCATGTTAATCGAGATAAACATTTGCAGACTCTATCTTATTGCTAATTTTCTTGTAGATTTAAGAGGAATATATATTTACAAGAGCAATATAGAAATACTGTAGCCTTTAAGCACATACATATCTCTTAATAGCTGGTTGCTAGGTGCAGCACCATTCCCTTTGCCACAGATTAATACTCTTTACATATCCAAGACAAAAAAATGAATAACGAATTCCCATTTGAGAAAATAAGTATTGAAAAATTTAAGGGAATATCAAGCAATATCTTGAAAATGATTCACGCAACAACAAAAATGTATATGACATAAATCGTGTATTTTAGCGTGATCTACATTTTTTGTGTAGTAAAATTTTGTCTATCTCTTATGGTTTACCAGTTATGCAAAAGTCGTTCACAATGAAGAATACTTTTGGAGACATTCCCAGAAAATTCAAGATATACATTTTATTTGTCATGAAAATATTTTAAACATATGATATTTTAATCAAAATCGTTGGAGCCATTTTTGAGAAAATTAAAATTTTCGAAAAATGTTCCATGTAAAGGGTAATCTGGGGTGGGGGGATTTTCTTGAAAACCTTCGTGTTGCATCTCTGGAAGATATTAAACATAAATTCCAAGTTTGGTGTTTATCCGACTGTTCGTTTCTGAGTTAGCATAACAGACACACAGACAGACAGAGTTCACAGACAGACACACACACGGACATGTTTTCAAAAATGCTTTTTTTTTTGGATTCAAGGGGTCTCAAAACATGTATTTCCGGTGAAATCTCGGTATCGAATTTTTGGGTGGAATACAATACTTTCCCTACTTACTGTACGTAGTAGAGAAAGTAAAAATTGTTGCATTTATTTTTGATGATCGATTTTAATATTTGCTTGAACTCTTAAAAAGGTTGTAAAAGTACACATATTGGCTTATGACTTCTTACCAAAGAGAGGGTGCTGTCATTGTGACTTTTATCTTAATTTTTCTCTCTCTGCATTCTTAGTAAAGCATATTCCTTCTGAAGATATCTTCTCTTTAGCTATAGGGCATTTTATTAAATTATATATACTATACTATAAATTACAGCATTGTCCCTGCTGATGTTGAAAGCATAAGTAAATAAAGTTAGGTCACAAATTGAATGATAAGGTGACCATATTTTCCCAACTCCAATCTAGGACAGGGGTTAGGTTTTACATTTCTCATCTATGCGAAACAAAATAGAGATTCTAACATTTTCAGTTTTCTTGCGGAATTTTTGTATCAAACAATTTTTATTTTATCTTTTAAAATTATAAGAAATATTGGGATCAAAATTTAAAATTTCCATTTAAATACCATTTGCAATTAAACATTCAATTTTTTAACACTTTATATTATCTAAAAGAGTAGCTGAAAAATTCACAAGAGGGGAAAAATAAATTTAATAAAAGCAATGGTCCATATTTAAGATTAAGCAGGTTTGCCATACTTTTCAGTTGAGTTCATTTTTTTCAAAAGGTTATTTTTAAGCAGCATCTTGAAAAACTCAACACAAGTTTCTTCATAGTTTACTTTGGTGATTAGCATAGCTTTCAAAGTTTCTTCACCTAGCTGTGTTTTGTCACTTGTCCACAAGTTCATCAAAGAAAATACCCTTTCTATAGCATGTTTGAACATGACTGTTTGTCTGGTATTCTATTCTCTTCATTGCTTTGTGGAAAATCTGAGTGTGAACAAAAACTAGCCATGACTCATCCAGAGGATTTTCAAAGAATTTCTGTATGAGATTGAAAATATGATTTTAGGGGCAGGAACATTTGAAAAAGCCTTTCAATAGCTGGCAGCAGAGCAAGCCATCTAGTCCGCACATAACCTAATATATCTGAAAGTCTGTTTCTACAAATTAGCAAAACTCCTTGAGACTTTCAGCTCTGAGTGTGTATGATTTCAAGTGTAGATAAATTTTGGCTATATTAATTTCAACATCAACATGTAGTACATCTGTAGCTGCTCGAACAGTGTTGTGAAAAAAATATGGGCTTCACACCCGAAACTCCTATGAGACTGTGTAGGTTTTTCTTGAAGCTTTTTGAAAACATTGTCCTGACCTCTCCTTTCAGCATCTCAAAAATTGGAATTTGTGTTGTCTGCACAAAATCCAGCAACCTTCCTTTCTAAAACATTTCTAGTAAGGCCATTATTAATAAAATTGCAAACAATATCAGATGTTTCACCTAGTAATAACCTCAATTCTAATATTTTAACTCCACTAATCTTTGACTCCACTACTGTGATCGAAATATGTGACAAGAGAAGAAAAATCTTTATTTCTTTATGGCTGAGTGCATCTGTCAGCACAGAGATAACTGATGCAGTTTTTAGATTACATCTTAACACTTTAAGAATATGAGGTATCAATATATTTCGAATTATGGCTACTGTTTTTGTACATGTGCATGCAAGTTTTGGCTCTAAAGAAACCTGAAGCAATTATGATGTGCAATCCATAGATCTAAATGTAATGTTATGTTGCTGTATGGATTATGCTGTATAGTAGTGGCCTGTCTTTTGTGAGCAATGGTGGCATGGCTTAAGTGGAGGTTACCAACAATGCAAACAGAAGACACCTATAAGCATGATGTGTTGCCAACCCATGCACACAGTGTAGAGCAAGTCATTGTAGTTTATATACATAGAGGGCATCTGTGATATTATTATTATTATTATTATTATTATTATTATTATTTACTATTATATCTGAACAAAATGGCAGTTTTTCCTGTTTTTATCTTTGTGTGTGGAGAGTGAAATAAAAATAAAACTTCAGACAAATACCTCACCTGATATTCTTAAACTCCTTAATTTTTAAGCACTATTTTGAGGGGAAAGAAAACCTTTACTGGAAAACGTTTTATTTTATTTATTTATATATTTAATGCTGAGGATTAGTTGTAACAATGGCATTTACTAGCAATGGGATATAATTGATATATGCTAAAGCATAACACACAGAAAAGCGAAATTCTAATGCAAAACCAAAATAAATAAATAAATGAATAAATACACAAAATTAACTAAAATCATGCAAACTCATAAATCAGTAACACTTAGAACGAAATCATAGAACATGTTTTTTCTGTCATTCCTGTTCACCCATCATTATGATTAATTGTACTTGCTTACTGAAATATATTTTAACATCTACGCTATAGTTAGCATCCCAATTGCACTGATTTGCATATCTTTTGATTTGATTTAAATCATTCCAGTCCTTTCTTGCACTTAAGCAAGAAAACATTCCATAAACGTATTTCAATTTTGTTTTTACATTTTCATTTGAAAAAAGATTCCAAGAAATGCAACACCTTTGCATTTACATTGCATTTTAGTATAATTTTCGCGTTTTATCACATTTTCAAAAGTTATTAAACAGTGGTTGAACAGGTGGTGAAAAATAAAATACAAAGCATGTAAGCCTTTATGTGCATTTCGCGTTGTATCACATTTGCAAAAAATCACCATCCCTAATGTTGATAGACTTTCTTCAAATTCTTATGTATAAAATTTTGACTCCATACACACAATGGTCGTGAGTTGTTTCATTCATACAGATGGACATAGTGTGTCAATAGGTGCCCTGCAGCAGTGAACATGCCCAAAAAGCCTCATTGTTAAAGGAAAAAGTCACTTTATTATATCCAAGGTAACCAGACGTTCTGATTTTTTTTGGGACAGTCCCGAATTTTTTTCGATCTAATTCGCCACGCTAATTTAGACGATTATGACAATCTGTCGTACATAACTCTTTATTTCATGTAATGTTTTATTCTATTGGCGACTTTATGGGAATTTTGTATAGCAAATTGCCCAGTTGGCAACACACAACTTTTAAGTTATGCTTATCTCTGGCCGTTTTCATTACGAATGTACTTATAGGTTGTAGAGCTTCGCGTCAAACTCATTTTTTCAATAGTGTGTGTTGTTAGTGTCAAGTTGGGTACGCCGCAGTTGCAACGTTTGGAACAATTGCCAATACATAAACACTGATAATACTGCTTTTCACTTTGCCTCAAAAGCCGTACATGTATACAGTGAATGCAAATGAAGAACAATGTTTCAGTAGCACACCTTGACGGAAAGGACTGTTCCTTCATGAAACATCGGTAGGTTCGCCAACTTAATTGATAGCTGTGAAGTTCAAACTTATTCTGGAGCGGCGCGCGCGCGTGCGTGTGTGTGTGTGTGTGGGGGGGGGGGGGGTCATTCAAAAAGCGCATCGGTTTTGATATATTAAATTATGAACTTTATTTTTCAAAACACATTAACAAAATACATGACATGTTCATCACACCTTCCCATTTCAGGTATGAAAAGTGATGGCGCGCAGATGACCGACCTCCTCTACTGCGCTTACATGCAAGAACTCTGTCCGTGAAATTCGCTTCCACTTGGATTTCGCCGACATCTCGTCGAATTCCCTGCTTTAAATCACGGATGTTTCGGGGTTTATTGACATATATCAATGATAGAGTATCCTAAAGAATAAAGTCCGGAGTTAAGTCACATGACCTTGGTGGCCATTGATGGTCAGCATTACGCGAAATGAGGCGATCCGGGAACCGCTCATGGAGCAGCTGGTGCCACCATCCTGCTGGCACCACAACTCTTGAATGTCCATTCCATTATAAGAGGCCGCTGAAACTCTTATCGCATGGTATCGGTTTCCATTAACTATCACAGCTTGCCTGCCTCATCTTAAGAAAAATAAGGGCCGATGATGTCTTATCAAACTGTCACTCATTGTGGATGCATTTCCCTTTCTTGAATCTTACAAGGATTTTATGACCTCCAGACACGGCAATTCTGCTTATTCATAAATCAATTTAAGTGGAAGTGTGCCTCGTCAATGAAGATGATTTTGCTCGCAAAGCCGTCTTCTTAGAAACCAGTCAACAAAATCTCGCCTCTTCTCGTGATCGGCCGCTTTCAGTGCTGCGTTAACTGAATTTTGTAAGGGAGGTAATGGAGATCATACCAAAGAATTCTCCGTATTGAAGAACATCCTATGCCCAATTCTTGGGAATGGCTAAAAGCCAATTTCATTGGACTAACGCCACACTGTCACGAACAACCGCAATGTTTTGGTCAGATTGCCTGAACGACGATACCCAGAACTTTTAATGTTCACTGTTGAACCGTATCGTTGAACTTTTTCATGTCTGCGAACTGTTGTTTCATCCGGTGCTTCATTATGCCCTAGAATCGCGCGAAGTCGCCTGACAGTTGCTGCATAACACTCTCCATTCTAATAAAACGTTTTCACAATTATCACACGTTGCACAATAGTAAACTTCTCCATGGCTAGACGCACAATGAAGAAATGCGACAAATTCCGAAAGAAGCAACCATTTTCTTTCCGGCACTCTTGCTCTCTTGACCTTGACGGGTGGTTGGTCATCTGGGAAAACCCAAATGGTTGCTTCTTTCTTCCCTACTAGTGGTCACTTGACAACAATTGTGCTCGAAAATCACAAAACTGTTACTGCAAAATGGTACACAAAAGTTTGTCTTCCGAAAGTGTTTCAAAGAATCCAAGAAAAGCTCCAAAGACAGGACTAAGTGGCACTTTGCTGCATCATGAAAATGCATCAGCTCACACAGCTAAGGTCACAATGGAGCTTCTGCAAGGAACTGAGGCAAAACTATTGACTCATCCACCCTATAGTCCCGATCTGGTACCATGTGATTTCTTCCTCTTTCCTACAGTGAATAACCGACTTCGAGGTCACCGATTTTCTAGCCCTGAAGAAGCAGTTTCTGCATACGAAGAGGAGTTATCTGCAGTCCCAGAAATTGAGTGGTGTGGATGTTTCCAGGAGTGGTTCCGGAGGATTGAACGCTGAATCCAATGCCAGGGAGAATACGTTGAGAAACTGGGATAAACAGAACGTTTCTGTGACTATTTATATTTTGCTGTCTCAATACATATCTAGTGACCCTCGTAAAAGAACCTTAAACCTGATAAAGAGGCATCTAAGCAAAATTTCCTGTCTTTCACCCCTAATATAGAATAGGACACTAAGAACTATAGAAGTTAAAGAGCGTTCTTAAATAAATAAAAACTCGCTCACAATCTACAACTCGCATACTGACACTCTACAACTCGCATGCTCAATCACAATCTACAGCTCACATACCCACACTCTCAACTCATATATTCGCTCACACTACAAAACACTCACCTCTATAAGACACTCTCACTAGCCCATCACCGTTGAAACAGATGAGTCGACATTCTTCCACCGCGAAAAGATATGGCGTGAGGGACACTGGGTGTTCGGCGGAATGGAGAGGGGCTTTGGGAAATGCTTCCTGATGGAAGTGCCCGACAGGAGAGCAGAAACCCTGGAGGCCCTAATCATGGAACGTATTTCGCCGGGAAGCCGCATCATCTCGGATGTATGGGCTTCCTATGCTAATATTGAAAATCTAGGTCACGGCGTGCTGTGCCCAAGACATCATTATACACGAGCAGAAGGTCGTTGACCCCGAGGACGATTCTATCCACACGCAAAATGTGGAAAACCTGTGGACGAGGAGGAAAATTCGGCACCAGTGTAGTACAAGTGACGGCCTCTTCACATCTCGTCTCCATGAATTCGTGTTCCGGAATCGTTCTTGTGGACAAGACATGTTTAATGTGATATTAGATCCATCGCACGGCATTACTTGGCGTAGTTTACTAAGGTGGAATTCATTCAGAGTTGCATACTTCTCTTTTTTTCTTAAACGACATTATCAGTTTTTGGTTATTATAAGTGTTGATTGAAGTAATACAACAATGTGTTTTTTGGGCTCAAAGACAATGAGGACAATGCTGCCACTGTTTCTGTGTAATAAAGTATGCTACTTTTATGTCACCTAATTTATACGTGTTCATACAATTTTTCATTGCCACCTCATTCCTGTGAAGTAATACATCTTTACTTTCTCTACTACGTATAGTAAGTAGGGGAAGTATTGCATTCCACTCAAAAACTCGATACCGAGATTTCACCGAAAATACATGTTTTGAGGTGCACTGAATGCATATAAAGCATTTTTGGAACCATGTCCGTGTGTCTGTCTGCGAACAGCATAACTCAGAAACGAACAGCCGGATAAACACCAAACTTGGTATTTAGGTTCAGTATCTTCCAGAGATGCGACACTAAGGTTTTCAAGAAAATCCCGCCACCCCAGATTACCCTTTACATGGAACATTTTTCGAAAATTTTTATTTTCTCTCTAACGATTTTGATTAAAATATCAAATATTTAAGATATTTTCATGACAAATAAAATGTATATATTGAATTTTCCGGGAATGTCTCCAAAAGTATTCTTCATTGTGAACGACTTTTGAAAACTGGTAAACCATAAGAGATAGACAAAATTTTACTACATAAAAAATATAGATCGCGTTAAAATAAACAATTTATGCCATATACATTTTTTTTGTTGAGTGAACCATTTTCGAGATATTGCTTATTATTCCCTTAAATTTTCCAATACTTATACTTTTTCTCAAACGGGAATTCGTTATTAATTTTTTTTGTCCTGGACATGCAAAGAGAATGGAATACTCCACATAGCAACCAGCTCTTAAAATAGTTGACTATCGCTTAAAGCCTAGCTTCTACAAGAAAATTAGCAATAAGATTAACATCTCGATTAACATGAAGCATATGGAGAATAAGCGTTTGTAAAACTAGTTTGTACAAGAGTAGAGAAAACCATTTGAGTGTAACACATCAAATTTTTTGTAACTGTCTAGAAAACTTTATTGTATCCAAATAGATATTACGGTACTTAAAGTTGTGAAAAATAATAGGTCAAATCACTTGAAAGGAGATGGTCAGTAACAAGACAGTGACAACAATGCTGTCATTGCTCGTGTAATAATAATAATAATGCGTGCCCTTTTATTTTATATGTACGATAATGCGTTTACTCTAAAATTAAAGCATTTTCACTGGGAATGAATCAACATGCAGTTTTTGTTTTGTACAATAACTAGCCTTCGATACAATATGACAAACACGAAAAAATTCCTTCCGTAAGCACACGCGTGGAGTGAATTATACTCCACGATAGCTTTCATACGGTAGCATTGTAACATACCTTTCAATCAACAGTTCCTCCTTGTAACAATGTCTTAGTGGAGCAGTTTTACGCATTATCTTAGTAAACACGTGTTCTCTGGTGCCGGGCATATTAACATATTCATTGCAAGTAAGGATGCAGGAGTTCATATGGTAGAGGAAGTGAACAGATGTCTAGCAGAGGGGAAGCCGTACAACAATCCATGAACTTTACAATAAATTTCAGGCCACAGGAAGTGTTCAAGCTAAAAAATCTAAAAGACAGTGTATGGTTCTTACTGAAGAAACATTAGACGACACAGTCATCGTTTGGAGAATCCCTCCAAAAATCACTTAGATGTCTTTCACAACAGACAGGCACTTCTTATGGTTCTGCGCAAAGAGCTACTAAATTGCTGAAGTTAAAACCATATAAAATAACTGTGGCACATGTTCTTCAATCAGGTGATGCTGTAATTAGGCGCATATTTTGTAAGTGAAGTCTCAGTAGTGTACACAATGGTAAAATAGAGCCATATTTAATATTTTTCACAGATGAGGGTTGGTTCCACTTTCATGGGTATGTGTGTACACAAAATAATCGTTATTGGAGCTCTGGCAAACCTGATATTGTTCATGAAGTACCCCTTCAAGACGAAAAAATTTATATATATAGCACCATAAGCGGAGGAAGAGTGATAGGGCCAATTTTTTTGAGTCAACAGTTGACACCCGTACATACGTGAATACAATTTTGCGCCCCTTTTTTTTAGAGAATTAATAGACAGGGAGTGTGATTTTGTCTTTTTTCAACAAGACTCTGCAATAGCTCATATGGCCAATATTTCGATGAGAACAATTGAAAGTGTGTTCAAGGACAAAATTATCAGTAGAGATTTATGGCTCCCTCGGTCCCCCGACCTAATCCCTGCGATTTCTATCTCTGGGGTAACTTAAAACATAAAGTGTACAAGACAAAGCCACCCACTCTGGAAGAATTAAAACAAAATATCCGCCAGGAATTGCCAGCATTTCTCAACGTGAACTATGGCAAGTGATGAATAGTTTCCTAAAGAGGTGCCAAAAATGTATGGACAACAACAGTGGCCAGTTTCAGCATCTCCTTTCATAAAGTTGGTAAGTAAAGCCTTTAAAAGTAATTTTAAAAATGTTGTATGGTTTCATCCGCGCCTTCCTATGATAGCGGCAGATGGCAGATATGCAGGAAAAACACTGCACAGCTAGTTCGTAGTTATCTCTCTGTAGTATTTGATGATGATGAAAAGTAGGCCTAAATAATGAGTGTTTCCAATGTGCATGAGATAATTGAAGTTCTAGAAATTAAACAATTTCATGGTTGCAGAGCCTAAATGAAGACAGCACTTCTGTGATTAGTACATATAATCAACTAGTCTAAGACTGTGGAAAAATCAAAGAAGCAAAGAAAAACTGACAATTTTTTTAAACCAGTGTAAAGCACAAGCACTCTGAAACTATTTTATTAGTTTCAAATATAAATAACAATTCTTGTATGCTGTAAATGCTTTAAACAGTGTATTATGTTTATTGTTTATATACTTGTTTTATTTATCGCTTTCTTGCATTAAATAATAGGCTATTATTCAGTATGGGGGTAGGACTATAATGGTTACTGGCAATTTTGTGATGAATTACCAAGAAAATAAGAAAAATGTTGCTAAAGGACTGCCGCCATAAATGGATCATTGGACTTTAGCCTCACATATCCCATGGCTTCGTCTTACGGCTTAGAGCCCTCAATGTTGGCAGTAGAAGGACAAAACAAGCAATGCTGCCATAATGTGTGTCTGCCATGTGTGTAGCAAATGCAGCCCTACTCGTATACAGAATATTATCAAAGAAATATATAATTGATTTGAGTAATAACCTGATAAAACAGTCTCTGTTCACTTTGACACATTATTTTAGCCATCTCCTTTTAAAAATGTGTAACTGAGGTTATACTGTATCTCCCTTGTCCACACTACATCACAGAAGAGAGAAAACTACATAAAATTGCTGTAGCTTAGTCAATAGATGGAAAATTATCTAACAAGTTCTATGCTTTTAAGAAACACAAGGTACTTTCAGCCCAAATAGGGATTCGTGCAGGCATTGTTTTAGAGAAAAGCAAAGTTTTACAGTATTTTCATTCTATGCATATAAAGCAATAATCTTTGCATTGCAAAAAGATAATTTAAGAAATAATGTTCTCATAACACATGACACAATTATGTACAAAGTTTTAGAATACATATTAGTTACAAAGATCCTCATGTAATGTATAATAAGCAAATGTTGTAAAGCAAACTAATGTAACATATAACTTTTAAGTATAGGCTTAAGAGCTATTTAATAAATAAGGCATTATATACTCTGGACAAATTGTAGTAATTATATATGTATTTGTAATTTTGACAATGTCAGAAACTGTATTGCAGTTTATTGACAATAAATGGAAAAAATGCAATGTTTCAAAGAAACCAACATGTTCATAAAGTATTCATGTAGAGTTAAGCATAAGGGGCAAAGAGCATATAAAATGTTTTCTAACTTAAGTTCTTGGTGAAAATGTAAATTAGAAGAGCCTCTTACTATTTGATTCTTGTTCAGGTCATTATGATGATACATTTTTAGTTGAAAGTTTTCCAAATAAGCACACTATACTGAATATATTATCGTCAAAGACAAGAAAATATTGCCGGATCTTTAGGCAATATAAGCTCCACAAGTGAAGGATTGTTGATCTTTCTTAGAACTACAGTGTAAAAACCACAAGTTACACACTTACCATTTCATGTTAAGACTTTGTTCTATTGTACCTGATAATCAACTTTCTGCATCAAAGTACAACCCTGCACAACAATATGCCTAGCAAAACACAGGTTATAACATTGGAACACCAATATCAGTGTTTGAAAATGTAATTAGTATAACTTTTGACATTGGATGCCTAAAGCAGAGGTGATGTTGAACGTAAACACTGGCTTTAGTCAGATGTTCAAGTTGTTCAGTTCCACTTTTCTTTGGTCACTTCATTGAAATCCAACAGCTGCAGTTAAAAAATGAATGGATATTCAAAAATAACCGATCAGTAGAAAATTACTTTTGTTCTGGTATTGTAAACATTTTAAACAGAGGTTTTGTGACACAGTTGATGGTAAATGAAACTGAAATGCACATGTGCTTTTGATACTGCTATATTGATGGTTTGCTTCTTTGTCTTACTGAAATTCCTCTCTTAGACTTTAGTAAAACTATCATTCAAATGTTTCCTATGTAATACGCAAAGTTTTGCTTGGGAATGACCCATACCACTGTATTTGTGCTGAGTGATTTGTATTCTAAGCACATTTCCCTTGTAAGAGATGATAGTTTAGCTATTAATCAGCTTTTGTTTCACCTAAAAGTTTGGAAAAATAATACAGTAAATTGAATTTTCATAAAATCTATCCAAAATTAATTTCTGATAGTGGTTTAAAGTATGTTATTGGTTAATGGATTATTGTGGTGTGGTCATTCGAACAACTAAGAGTAGAGGTGCCACACATCCGGATTTTCCCAGGCATGTCCTGTTTTCAGGGTCTGAATTTTATGTGTGGGAGGATTTTTAAAATTGTTAAGAATATCCAGGATTTTGGGTTGTTTCTTTTTAACCTTGCTTATAAATATATTATTTAATTTTCTCTGCAAATTTCCAAGAAGTTCCGTAAAACTCTGGTAAGTGGATGTATCACTTAAATGATTCTGTACAGTACCTCAGCAAGTGGATGCATCCCATGGAAAAATCTTCTTGTTCCTTATGAATCTGTTTTGAGTGAAATACTTAAACGGGATGACATTGAACCAGCTGTCAAGTTTCTAACAAAAAAGATGTGTGCATAGACGATGTTAAATGCTTTGACCAGACCTACAAACTGAGGAAATTCATGGACCTGGTGCAAGAAAATAGGGACTTCAAAAACTTACCAGCACATCAGAAATTAACAAATAATTTTGAGAAATTAAAAGTATTGACTGTTAATCTGAAATTTTGAAGATGGTGCGATATTTCTTTGCAATACCTTCACACAATGTAAACATGGAACAAGTCTTTTCTTAATGCAAAGTCTGTGGTCCAAGGAAAGAAACAGCTTGGCTATGGAGTCTTCAGAAGCACATTTCCTGCCCAGTATAATTTCTGAAACATTTCCTGCAAAGCACTTGATTCTTACATGAAAACTGCTGAAGAAAATATGATCCAGAGCAAAATATGCATGGGCAAATCAACATGAGGCAGAAAGTGAAACAAAAGGTGACTAGAAGCAAGAGTAAGAACATCTCAACTCCAGACTAAGATCATTAGACGCTCAGCTTGACAGAATCTGCAGCCATAGCTTATGAGGAAACAATGCACACATGTGACGTCAAACTTTAAAAAAGTTGGAACTCACAATTGCATCATTTTTACACAATATTAGGCCATATGGTGTCAACAATTGCTATTATTATTGTCATTGTTATACTACAGTTATAAAATTAAAACATTTAATTAAAAGAAGACCAAAATATCTTAACTATTCTGACACAAAATCATACATATTTTTCTGACAACCGAATATTTTTAGCGTGTCTTTTCTGGATGCCAATTTTGCAGCAAATTGACATGTCATGGGGAAGTATGTGATGACAGTCATGGATTGAACTGTTATAACACACAGCCTTGAACGATGTTTATGGCTGAAAAATCCCCTTCCACAGATGCATTACTTCATGGCAAACTAGAGTGATAAACATTAAATGCATAGAAATACTACGCTAGTGATTTTCTCACCATCCATGGAAGAAATGTGTCAATTGCATCTGTTGGCACTGATGTCTTAATCAATATACATGATTTTTTGGTTTAACATCTTTCATCTTTACAGCTTAATAATAATGAAAGTGCGTTGGAAAGCAGGAACATTTTTGGAAGTTTAGTAAAAAAATTGGGGACATTCCGGGGAAAAGTTATAGTTGGGGACAAAAGTATGAATTCGGGGACTGTCCCTGCAAACGGGACATCTGATAACCTTGAGCTAGAGGTCTGCACAGCCTGAGCTAAGCCCAAGTATGTTATACTGTACCATTTGGGCTGGAACCAATTGTCCAATTTTGTTTTAAATAAAATTATTTTGCATTTATTGACTTTGATTATTATTATTATTATTATTATTATTATTATTATTATTATTATTATTATTATTATTATTAATCCACAAAGCACTACTGTCTGTGTTGTGAAGGAACTCGGGTTGGATTTTCAGTACCGACATGAAAACTTTCTTCCCTGGTGATGGCCCTAGTAAGAGATGCACTCGGGTCCTTGGGACCAATTAGGGAGACACTATAAACATAGCGGCAGCTGAGGTTCTGGAATCTATTGTAGTAAGTGGCTTGTTGACGGCATACTCTCTTATTGACAAATGCCACCCCTATTACTGCACTCTGCCCAGGATGTCCTGAGTGTGGGTAGATGAAAAGATGCAGAGTTTGCAGCTGCCGTGCTGTTGTAATATTATTTGCAATTAACTGAAGCAAGCATTTATTTATTATTACCAGTATTACTACTGCTATACATGTGTGCTTGTTTCAATAATTGTGTTATTTCAGGCATGTCAACATCGGGGACCAAAAAATGTGTTTAAGTTTTTCACATTCATTTTTCCTTTACATGGAAAAGTTATTATTTTTTATTTTCTAAAAATAGCATTAATGGTTTTGATTAAAACGACAATATGTTTGCGATATTTACCCATCAAATAGAATGCTATGTTAAATTTGATAATTTAATTTTTTTCATCTTTATATTCATGCCTGAGCACAAAAAAACATTTTTTAAATTAAATCTGAACCCAAGCCGGGCCTAGGCCCAAGCCTAGACAGACCTCCACTAGCTACTGAAAACACTAATTTTCACATGTTCCTGGGTTCAAACCCAGCAGAGGGCGATGGATTTTTTCGGGTGTAAAAATCCTTAGTATGGCTTCCTTCGGAAGGGAAGTAAAGCTGGTGGTCCCATGTCGTAGATTTATGGCACGTAAAAGAACCTCAAGCCTGATAAGAGGCCTCTGAGCAAAATTTCTGGTCTTTCACGTCCAATATAGAATGGGACACTAAGGACCGTAGTAGTTAAAGAGCGTCCATAAATAAAACTCAATTTAATTTCACATGTTCCTAGTACATTGTTATTTTATCTTTTAGTACATCTTCCTTAATATGTGCAAAATCTTTTTTTCTTTCTTAAAGTAATGCTTGTAACACTTGTGAGTGTTTCCTTCATTAACACCATAAAATTACATTTATAAATACTTCAGGTATATATGAAACACTTGCACAAAAATACTTTATCAGCGTATCCAGTAATAATAACAATAATGACTAAAGTAACACATCTATCATCTCTAGGTTGTTGTTGTTTTTTTTTTTAGATCCAATATGGTAGCCTTATCTAAAGTGAATGGTTAAAAATTACACAGCTAGAGAGACGTAGTAGGGAGGAGTTTTGGAGTTTGGAAACCCCCTCTTGCTAAAAGAAATGCAAAAATCTGATGTATTGCATGCATATGACTTTCACTACTCTTATACAAACTATTTTTATAAACGTTTATTCTCCATCTACTTCATGTTAATCGAGATAAAAATTTGCAGAAACTATATTATTGCTAATTTTGTTGTAGGTGCAAGGGGAAAATGGTAGGCTTTAAGCGATAGTCAAATTTTTTAAGAGCTACCAGCAACCAGCTATGTGGAGCATTCCATTCTCTTTGCATGTCCAGGACATTAAAAAATAAGAAAGAAAAAAAAAATTGAGAAAAGGTATGAGTAATGGTAAATTTAAACAAATGACAAGAAATATCTTGGAAATGGTTCACTCCACAAAAAAAGTATATGACATAAATCGTGTTTTAATGAGATCTACATTTTTTGTGTAGTTAAATTTTGTCAGTCTCTTATGGTTTACCAGTATTCAAAAGTCATTCAGAATGAAGAGGACTTTTGGGGACATTCCCAGAAAATTCAAAATATACATTTTATTTGCCATAAAAATATCTTAAACATATGGTATTTTTATCAAAACCATAAGAGCCATTTTTGAGAAAATAAAAATGTTCAAAAAGTGTTCCATATAAAGGGTAGTCTGGGATGGGGGAATTTTCTTGAAAATCTTTGTGTCGCATCTTTGAAAGATACTGAACCTAAATCCAAGTGTGATATTTATCCGATTTTTTATTTTTGGGTTATGCTGTTCTCTCTCTCTCTCTCACACACACGCGCGCACGCGCATGCACGCACACGCACGCACGCACGCACACACACACACACACACACACACACACACACACACACACACCTGTTTCTAAAAATTGCTTTTTTATTCAGGGAGCCTCAAAACATGTATTTCTGTGAAAACCCAATATCAATTTTTGGGTGGAATGCAATACTTCCCTATTTACTATATACATAGTAGGGAAAGTAAAAATTAATAACAAATAGCTTCTTAAAATAATAGCATCTTTTTAGGTTGGCAGGCATATATATATAATGCCACATGTCTTAGACAATATCGCCAAAAGTGACAGCAACAGAAACTGTACTTTATATGGCATGGGTACAACCATGTTAAGATATTAGGGGCATGTTTTCGTTCTGGTGCTATATTTGAGTACAAAAACTCCCAGTTTAAAACATAACTAGAAACCTTATTTTGTAGTGAAATAAAATATCCTGCAGTGGTAATATAAAATACTTCACAGTGATCATTAATTCTCATGGCACAACTCATTTTCCACTTAGAATACGCAAAACATTCTACCTTAATTTTAATTCCAATTGCTGCATCTTAATCTGCTAATATAAAATTGATTTATTTAAATATTTCAGCTCAGGGTTATTCATATTTATCATTTTAATTGGTACAAATTGTTTAAAAAGTGGATCCCTATTCATAACCCCCCCTCTTCATATTTTTTTGGCTATGCCACTGCATAGATATTTTAATTGCAGTTTATAAACAAAATGTTAGGCTGGTGTTTGTTATTTGAAGTTTTAAAGCACTACTCACCTGTGCGGCAGGTCCAGGATTTATTTCCACACAACCAATAATAAGCAACACACCTAAAAGTTCTTCATATAACCATTTATGTTGCTTCAAACCGTCTTTTGTCATGGTATCACATATGGAGTTCATGGTCACAAAATTTTCTTCTTCTTTTTATGCTACAGAAATGATCACAGACACTTGCTTAGTACACTGTTTTAGCTTTAAACTGCTTAACAGCATTTATCACAGCCATTTTGCTTTTCATTGGGAAACTCGCAATGCTTCAGGGAGAGATGATATACCTTTATTCAAAGGAATAATAGCCTGCTTTCCTTATAGCAGCATTAAACATTTAACTTTTTCTATAATTAAAATTCCTTTGTTGATGCTGCATCTGAAATATAGATAAGCTGATCTGAATATAATTCACTATATTATGTTTCAAATGTTCACTCTGAAAATATTTGGTGTATATCTTGTATTTTCTATGAATAAGAGAATGAAATCAATAAGTAACAACTGTTCTGTGAATGATTTGACTGCATAATGTATAAGGAGACACAGGAACGAAAAGATGATTTTCCTTGGAACCAAGATGTTTTCATTTGGTTGCAGCATTGGATTCTGTGTATGTACCACGCAATCGCAACAATCTGTAATTGAAAATAAAGACAGGAATTAGTTCATAGGTAGTACTCTATGAATTCATATTCAAATGCTGCTAAAATTTACATTGTGCATACAAAATCCATAGAAAGAGAAAAGCAATGTTAGATAGCATTTACTTTAAGAGTTTCAATGCAACCTACTTGCATAAAATAAATGAGCAATGGGACATTTTTTCTATAAAATAAGGTTCAAAAAATAAATTTTAACCCTTATTTGGATAATGATGTGCAGGACAGACAATCATATCTTCTCTTTTCTAAGAAATTTATGGCTTTCAGTGTTTATTTTCTGAAGGAAAGAAGAGAAAGAAAAGAAAGGGAGAAAAAAACACCACCACCACCAACAGTGCCCTGAAAATCAGAGTTTTTCATTTCCTGTACTAAATATAATCACTCAATATAAAATATAAGTTTATATGTATTTCAGAATATAAGAAAAGACATGTTCTAATTCAAGGTACTATGGAATACAGTGCTAGAACAATGTAACTGAAAGGGGTATGGAAGATGAAACATAGTGCATTTTGTTAATGAACTAACTGGCACTAGTATAGTATCTGAGAAGGAGTAGAATGCAGTGTAAATAGCTAAGAAACGAGAAGTTTTGACATCCAGAGGTGTCAATAAGCAATAGGGATTTGTTTTATGCAGGAGTTGTTGCTGGAACAAAGCCATATTGCCTACCCACCTTCCTTTTTTTAGCAGCCATTCTTATATAGAGGGTACTATCAACTTTTTGTGATGAAGAGTTGGCAACCAAAGAAAACAAAATGTTGCTAAAGGATTGTCATCATAAAAGGTTCATTGGGGTGTAGCCTCACAAATCCTATGGCTATGTGCCGCTCCCTCCTCTACTTATTAAAACCATCCCTCAGCTATGCCTTACGACTTAGGACCCTTAATATTGGCAGCAGGACAACATAAGCAATGCTCCCATAATGCTTCAATTGGGATGTTTGTGATAGGAGTTATGTAATGTGTTAATATGGAACAAAAGTGACAAAATATAATTAAATATGCAAACCACAAAATACAGTAGTGTAACTTGTGTTTAATAATGTTATGAAAGTAATAAAGATAACTCTGTAGATGTATGTATGTAGTAAAAATGAACTTGAGTTTTATTTATCGATGCTCTTCAGCTGCTGTGGTTCTTAGCATCCCATTCTATATTGGGCGTGAAAGACCGGTAATTTTGCTGAGGCCTTTTATCAGCATGAGGTTCTTCTACGACACGGGACCACTAGCTTTACTTCCCTTCCAAAGGAAGCCATGCTAAGGATTTTTACACCCGAAACCACACATGTGTATAGTGAATGTAGCTCCTACTCAGATGCCATATATTATCCAACAAAACTGTATGTGCATTAAATCACATAAAGCATTATACTCTGAAAGAACTCTTGCCAATTTGCCTACACACAAGACACACGGGTGACTAAACTTTCAGAGATACAAGTTTCACATTGGTACCAATGGAAATACATCTCCTGATTGATAATAATGATGAAAGTTAATGTGCAACTGCAATAAAATGTACGCTTGCCTGTAGCTGCTTTACAATGTGGCCTCCACTTGAACAAAACACGTTAAGATTTGCCGGAAGTTGTATACTTTAATATTAACTTGTGCTGTTTTATCCCTTTTTCCTTTGCTGATGTTGTTACATACAGAAGCAACAATGACTTCATAATAACAGTGCAGTGTGTACATGTACAAATTCAATTAAACAAATTTGTAATTGTTAAAGAGTGGTCTTAAATTAAATTAAATTGATTTTTATTTATGGATGCTCTTAAACTACTGTGGTCCTTAGAATCCCATTCTATATTGAGCATGAAAGACTGTAATTTTACCCAGCTTATCAAGCTTGAGGTTCTTTTATGTGCCATAAATCTATGACATGGGACCACCAGCTTTACTTCCCTTCCAAAGGAAGCTATGCTAAGGATTTTTACGCCCGAAAAAATCCAACGTCCTCTGACGGGTTTGAAACCGCAACCTCGGGAACTAGAGGCTAGCATGGTAACCACTACACCATGGAGGACGACTAGAGTGGTGCTTGGTTTTCTGACAAATGTTAGCTGAAAGTTTGTAAACAAACAATAGCAAAAAATATAATACCTGGTCAGAGACATTTATACACAGAAACAGTGTGCTTATTAGCAAAATGGGTTTACAGAAATAAAACTTCAGAATTCCCAGACATTTAGGTGTTTGGAACTGCAACATTGCAGATTCCTTACGCTTTGTTTGGTTTCTGAACTTTATACGTCAAACCTGAACAGCTTACAATCATATGTTAAGCATGACATGTGGCTAATTACTTTTAAAATATTATTAAATCCCATATTTAATCCCATTTTCATAATGCTTCTGAGAATATTTTCAGTGTAATCAGTTCAAAATGGACTAAATCTGAAAAAAGTTAAAAATATATGATATTAATAAGAGTATTTTTCTGATGTTAATATTTAGGAGAGAAGCTTTGCACTGTCATTCAGTATGAAGAGATTTGAAAAGTGCTAACAAGGTTGGAAGATAACAGTTTTTCCTCATTCCAGTGCTGCTTACATTTCCTCCTTTGCTGTTCTTGGATTAGATTAGATTAGATTAGATTGCATTGCATTCTGTGAGTTCAGTAGCAGCCATAAAGGCTTGTGAACATAGAACATGTCAAGGAAATGTACAAAAATTACATATAAATATTATACAGAATATAGAACATTTAAAATAAAACAAAGACCTACTATATGCATGTCAAGGAAATGTACAATATAGTTACATATATATCTAAATATTACAAAGAGTACAGAGCATTTAAAATAAAATAAAGACATATTATATACAAAATGAAACAGCAGGTGTAATTTTGTGCAAAATCGAATACCTCCCTAACCGTTATAAGGCTAATATTATACAGAGTGAGCCAAAAGACTCCGAACCGCTTGCGCGGTGTTTTACCTGTCCGCGTCCTCGGCACTCGTTGCCGTGTGCCGCTACCATAGAAAGGCGCAGATGAAACCATACAATATTTTTAAAACTACTTTTAAAGGCTTTACTTATCGACTTTACGAAACGAGATGCTGAAACTGGCCACAGTCGTCCATACATTTTTGGCACCTCTTTAGGAAATTATGCATCACTCAATGTAGTTCACGTTGAGAAATTTCGTGGCGGATATTTTGTTTTAATTCTTCCACGGTGTGTAGGTTTGTCTTGTACACTTTACGTTTTAAGTTACCCCGGAAGGGTATTTTATGAACAATATTACCGGCTGCGCGGTGTTTCTCCGCTGGGCGTGTAGAAATATGATAAAAACATAACACACTGCTGCTATAGACAAAGTCACGCTATTGTGATTTTGCTTTGCAGTGTGAAGTGCAGTTTTGAGTTGACGGTGATGTGATGTGGTTCAGTTATTACGAGTTATTTATTATTTTGTCCTGTACTTAGTCACAAAGTATATTATGACTCAGTATATGTTTTCTACTGCACAGCCTGTATTTATTTATGATTCGTATGTGTTAACTCGGTCAGCTCGCCAAGTGAAGGTACGATTTGCAGAAAGAGTTCCAGGTGTAAAAGTTTCAGACCGTACAACAATCCATGACCTTTACAGTAAATTTCAGGCCGCAGGAAGTGTTCAGGCTAAGAAATCTAAAAGACGGTGTTCGGTTCTTACCGAAGAAACATTAGACGACATCGGTCATCGTTTGGAAAATTATCCCAAAAAATTCCATA
The DNA here is from genome assembly GCA_030765065.1 of Deroplatys truncata. Taxonomy (NCBI): domain Eukaryota; kingdom Metazoa; phylum Arthropoda; class Insecta; order Mantodea; family Mantidae; genus Deroplatys; species Deroplatys truncata. The sequence continues at coordinate 57,270,285 of CM060977.1, forward strand.
ATGGATAGTTTCCTAAAGAGGTGTAAAAAATGTATGGATAATGACGGTGGGCAATTTCAGCATTTCCTTTCATAAAGTTGGTAAGTAAAGCCTTTAAAAGTAGTTTTAAAAATGTTGTATGGTTTCATCCGCGGCTTTCTATGATAGCAGCAGACGGTAACGAGCGTCGAGGACTCGGACAGGAAAAACACCGCGCAGGCGGTTCGGAGTCTTTTGGCTCCCTCTATATTTATAGACAAGAACAGTTATTTTAACTTTCACTAGGTTTGTACCTTTTGTCAGTCTCATTATTTTGTTTTATTTGATTTGTAATGCATAGTATTTACTGTCAGCTCTTAATATACATACATTTAAATAGCTTCAGTAATTCTAGAGCAGGCATCAAATGTAATTGGCAATTGTAATTAATATTTACTAATACTACTTACAGAGCTATATATGTATTATCATCAGGATAATTTGTCAGTCAGATAATCTTGTACAGAATAATATGATTTTGAGAGTAGGTATTGTTTAACAGCAGAAGGCATTGAAATTGTCAACTTAAGATCATTAGGGAAAGCATTAAATATTTTTATGGTCTCGTAATACCTATACACCTTTCTGGAAGCAAGAAAGCTTTGCACTGGGATGATGGATGTTACCCTTTTGTCTAGTGTTTATCTCATCAATTTCTATGTTTGTTATAAATGTGTTTCGATTGCATGCAAAGAAGTTTAAGATTGAAAATATGTACATGCAAGGTAGGGTTAATATCTTCAGTCTTCTAAAAAGATGTTTGCAAGAGTGTCTGCTATGGGTGCTGGAAATGATTCTTATAACCTTCTTTTGCATGAGGAATATTCGTTTACTTTCTACTGAGTTTCCCCAAAATAGTATTCCATATTCCATGATAGAGTTAAAATGTGCATAGTATACTACAGGGTGAGCCAAAAAACTACGAACCGCTGCGCGGTGTTTTTCCTGTCCGGTCCTCGGCGCTCGCAGCCGTCTGCCGCTATCATAGAAAGGCGCGGATGAAACCATGCATTTTTAAAACTACTTTTAAAGGCTTTACTTACAAATTTTATGAAAGGAAATGCTGAAACTGGCCACTGTCGTTGTCCATGCATTTTTGGCACCTCTTTAGGAAACTATCCATCACTCACCGTAGTTCACGTTGAGAAATGCTGGCAATTTCCTGGCGTATATTTTGTTTTAATTCTTCCAGGGGTGTGGGTTTGTCTTGTATACTTTAAGTTAGCCCAGAGATAGAAATCATAGGGGGTGAGGTGAGACCGAGGGGGCCACAAATCTATACTAATATTTCTGTCCTCAAACACACTTTCAATGTTTCTCATCGAAATATTGACCGTATAAGCTGTTGCAGAGTCTTGTTGAAAAAGGGCATAATCACACTCCCTGGCTGTTAATTCTCTAAAGAAAGGGTGCAAAATTGTATTCACATATGTATGGGCTTCAACCGTTGACTCGAGAAAAAAAATTGGCAAGTGATGGATAGTTTCCTAAAGAGGTGCCAAAAATGTATGGATAACGACGGTGACCAGTTTCAGCATCTCCTTTCATAAAGTTGGTAAGTAAAGCTTTTAAAAGTAGTTTTAAAATTTTTCTATGGTTTCATCCGCACCTATCTATTACAGCGGCAGACGGCAACGAGCACCGAGGACCGGACAGGAAAAACGCCATGCAGGCGGTTCGTAGTTTTTTGGCTCTCCCTGTAATTTAAGTGTATCTATAAAACTGACATTTACCAGTGCTCAGATAGCATAACAGACAGAACTGAGTTTGGGTAAGATATACGTAATGTGAACTTTCCAATCTAAATATCTGTCTACTTGGAGGCCCAGAAATTTATTTGTTCTAGTAACATGTCATTAATCCCAATTTCTATTGGAGTGTTGATGATCAATGGGTTATAAATTTAACAACTTTTGTTTTTTCTAGATTTACAGATAATTTGTTAGCTTTAAACCAGTGTGACATACAGTTCAAAACATAATTCAATTTAATTACACACTCATTCAAGTTTTTACTAGTCACCAGAACACTCGTGTCATCAGCAAACAGAATGATACTTGCAATATCCTTTATATAAATGATAGGTCATTTATACAGATAAAAAATAGTAAAAGTCTTAGAACTGAACCTTGGGGCAATCCAATTTTCCAATTTGATGTATGTTTTCCAAATCCAATATCACTGGCTACTTCAACATAGTCCATAGAATTTCAATTCCTATCAGAATATCATGATTAACACAGTCAAATGCCTTTGCTAAATCACAGAAAATCCCAGTTACATGCATTTTTGTTTTTGTTTTGTTTGTTTAATGCAGTTAACACTTCATGAGTATTGGAATTAATTGTTCTTTCACACAAGCCGTGTGTTGGACATGGTTGGAACGGTAGAATCAGATGACTGAAAAATTCAATGGATCTCCCGGTCTCCGTCCGGTTGCTCTAACCACTGAGCTACCATGGCAACATGCCGATACGACATTAAATTCTCCAACTGATTCGCATTTTTCTCGGTAAACCACAAGGAGATCTCAAATTTCAGTCATCTGATATTTCTTGTGTGAAAGAACAATTAATTCCATTAATTGACCTAATAGTGGTTGCAACTATAAAGCCTGTATAAACTGTAAGTCGCCATTGAGGTATGACATCTCAATACAATTTGAGATCTCCTTGTGGTTTACCGAGAAAAATGCGAATCAGTTGGAGAATTTAATGGCATGTCGGCATGTTGCCATGGTAGCTCAGTGGTTAGAGCAACCGGACGGAGACCGGGAGATCCATGGTTCAAATCCCAGCTATGGCATTGAATTTTTCAGTCATCTTATTCTACCTTTCCAACTTCATAAGTAAGTTAATAAGTTGCATTATTGGTCGACATTCTTTTTCTGAACCCGAACTGATCCCTGACAAGCATGTTGTTATATTCAAGGTATTTTATACAGTCTATTAAACACCACCTTTTCAACAACTTTTGAAAAAATTGGCAAAAGAGATATTGGTCTATAATTTGAAACATAAGTGGTTTTAACAATGGAAAATTTCATTGCGTCAGATAAAATTCCTGTCCTTAGTGACTCGCTGCACAAATAACTAAGGGGAGTGGAAATTTGAGATAAGCATCATTTTAAGATTTTTATTGTTATTTCATCATAACTAGAAGAATTTTTTGTTTTGAAGGAGTTAATAATTTTGTTTATTTCAGAAGGTATTGTCAGCTTAGCTTTAAATTCAGGCCTTCATTAGGGAAATTTGATGTTAGAAATTCCAAAGCTGCCTCTTTACTTCCAAAATTAATACTTAGTTTGTTTATTACATACAAAAAGAATTTGTTAAAAATTTCTGCAACTTAATGAGGTTTACTAATTTCTTGGTTATGTTACTAAGTAATTTTGTAATGACTATTTACCCACTTCTCTTTTTGTTATATTCCAGTAGTTTTTATTTTATTGTCAAGGAGTTGAGTCTGTTTATTATCATACAATATTCTAGCTGATTTTATTACCTTTTCTAGAAGCTTACAATATTTTTTGAAGTAGTGTTATAGAGGGTTTAACCTGTCGCACCCCTAGATTTATCACCTGGTAGTGGGGATAGCTTTGCTTGCTTTTAGTTTATAGGTATAGCATTTCGTAGTATTACATAATTCAACTAAATTTGATTTATATACTTGCCGAAGATTTTTTTTTTTTTTTTTTTTTGCTAAAGCTTTTCATTTTCTAAAGATTTGTTTGTGGGCGGAAAGAAAATCTTATACACTCCTAATTAGCTTCGTAAAAATCTGAATGTGTCGGTGACTTTTAAGAAATTGCAAAACTTAAAACTGGTGAAAGTCCTTTGTAAATTTGTAACTGCCAAGATAGACAAACAATACTTTATGGTAGCTACATCTATGTGCAGTTAGATTCTTTTGGTATTGGACCAATTATTGGGAATTTTTGCATAGAGATTAAAATGTTCAAATGTTTATTTTTTAGTTTTTTTTTAATTTAGCGGCAATTTTAGTTTTCCAGTCCTGCACTATTCAATTAGACATTTATTTCATTCATGTTAAGCCTTATGGCAGAGAGGAGTTAAAATTAGTTGAATATTGTATTTTTACCATACTAATCAATTCAACATGGTGAAAATGCAAGATCTGTGTGGTAGTTTTGGTCTTTGTTTCCTATTTTTTCTGCTAATTATAATTATCTTAATACAGATATTTAAATATTTAAGGCTTTTTTTTGTTACTAGCTTATTTTAGAACACATGTATAAAGTTTTGAGGATTTGCCTTTAAAGAATTCCTTGCTTTAATTAGTATTTTGTGAGATTATGACCCTGTAGTCTCTATTCATACTATTTAAAGACGAGTCATGATAAATTTTTATATTCCTTTTCTGTAATGGTACACCTGCATATCTTCGACTGTCAACTTTTACCGGGATTCCCCCATATATGTACAATTTTATGCGGTTAATAAGAGATTAAAGGAGTAGTGTTATTTAGATAAATTAACTGTTCTTTAGCTTTAAAATATTACTGTTTGCGAGAAATTCCAGCAAACATTACGTCAAAGGAAATTTATAGTGTTGAATTCATAATGGCATTCCATAAACTAATAATATGCATAATTACAAGATAAAAGCATAAAAGCATACTTAACCGAAAACGTAATAAGCTTTGCAAGCTGAAATATGCCACACTTTCGTATGAAAAGAGTTTTGCACAAACACCAACTACGATGTTGTCTCCCATTTTTTTTCCTCAAATATACTCGTTGCTGGAGCCGACACTTGTCAATGTATCACCAAACTGCGAAACAGCAACGATTATCAGCTGTTAAAGTACTGCAGTGATCCGAGCCAGAGATTAATACGTGCGTATAATCCGTGTGCGCATGTCAACTGAGATCGTAACTTCCGGTGCAGCTTCGTTTTTTCCTACATTGACCAACCCGAATCATACATATTGAGCGCTGCATATGCCCACTGCTTTTAAGTGCACACGCTAGATGACCCTGTGCAGCCCACACGTTTAATTTTCAAAGCTACCAACAGAATTATTCCAGACCGCTGTGTTGCATATTAAATAGTTTTAAAAATAATATACATTTAGTCCAACATTTTATACAGTTTATCAGTTTATTACGAGTAAGGCTTTTTCATAATATTAATGGACTAACTGGTGGTGTATTTGAGCTCAATGCACGATGTGAGGAAAAAACTCTAAGGTTGGCTAACTCTCTCCGATTTGGAACTAAATTTCGAAATTGCGGATAGTATTTTAACGGCTGCGAAAGTAAATCTGGACAGAAAAGCCTTCGATTTAGTAAAACTGGGAAGATTTAAAAGGCATACGAGAGCGTATGAGTAGCAAGAAGAGAATGAATCTTTTTCTCAAAGGCCTGTTGGAAAGTACGATGTATGGATGTAATAACGTAGGACACCAAAATAAAATTGTATTTGCGACTCATGATAATATCTTTTGCATGCCAGCAGTAGTTCATTACTTTGCTTATGCATGATAACATTAATAATACATTTTTTGGCAACTTCATGAATGAAATACTAGTAAAAAAAAAAGTCTGTTTTGTATCTAGTTAATCTTTACAGTTCTTAGAAAGCCAGAATTGAAAGGCGTTGCCTTCCCATTTAAAATATTAAATTTACGTTTGTATTCTTTGAATTTCAGAAATGTGTATCCTTTACATATGGGCTACTGCAGTGCATTTTTCCTGCTCAACACTTCCAGAAGTAACATCTTAAGGATCATGGCACAGATTGCCCTGATTCATCATTCAAAGGAGTTATATTTTACCGATTTGGTTATTATGCAGAACTACGGTCGCTCGAAAAAAACAACGAATTCCGGTGTTAATGGTAGATTCTTTTATGCTGATTACGTTTTTACCAATTTTGTTTGTCGGAAAGGTTCCGTAATGGTGTTACACGCTAATTTATTGCATGTGCGTAGCGACGCGTAGCGTTCCTTAACGATGGTTATGATTACCTATTTATAAAACCTAAGCTTTGTGATTTTCGGGAGGTTAGGTTTAGTTTTTTTTTTTATAAAAACTTAGGTTAATTAGCAGTCGTAGCTATCCTCAAAGCACACGAGCGAAGCGAGCGTGCGTTCCTTAACGTTGGTTATGATAAGCTTAAGTTTCTGAATTCACGGAAGGTTAGCCTTAGGTTAGTTTTTTTTTATATAAGCTTAAGTCCGACAATGAAACCCAGGTTTTAGGTACTACAAATTAATATTAACTATATGTTTACATCTCAAATGTGTCATAAAGCTTCTTTATCCATATCCTGCTCCTTCTAGCCAGCATTCTTAATAAATATCCGCAAATAAGCGTTGCTACGCGCATGCAATAAATTAACGTGTAACACCATTACGGAACCTTTCCGACAAACCAAATTGGTAAAAACGTAATCAGCATAAAAGAATCTACCATTAACACCGGAATTCGTTGTTTTTTTCGAGCGACCGTAGTTCTGCATAATTACCAAAGATTTTCCATTTTTCTCTCTTAAAATAAATGGCAGAGTTATTGCTGCAACTTTTGTAAATTGTCTTTTGTTTGTTTTGTATTAGTGCACACAACGATGAACATTTCTGGGACAGTATTATGCCATGGCCTAGTACCATATGCTAAAATTAAATACTTTTGCAAACTGCACAACATAACAGTGCCATTTTATCAAAGAAATCATTTAAATATTCAAACTTCAGCAAAGAAAGGTGTGGTAAAACATCTTGGTATTGGATACTTCATAAGTAATGTGCTTCACTCAGCACTATCTTACCATTCATTTACTTAATATTTAGTTTAACTTATACACAGCTGATGCTATTTTCACACAGAAAATGATTCATTTGTAGAAACATTGAGTTTTCAGATTAAGTAAAAGAAAATTGAAATAAAAAAGCAAGGTTTCATAGTAAATAAGTGAAAATACACTACTGCATTTACAAAATTAGAGTAATTTTTGCTTTATGTTGCTGAATAATGAACACACAGTAGTTAATGTGAATGAAGAGGGTATATTAAAAACAACAGGATGTTTTATAGTTCAAAGTCTAATGATCAATGCAACAATTAATGATGAAATGTCGTCATGGATGTTGTGGATGTAAAGAACATTACCTTCCAACTGCTTTTATTAACCTTATTATTTAATAATTGAAGCATTAAGGAGGATTTTTTTTGTTTAGCGTTACCACTAGGGCTAGGATTTCTATGATAGGGCATATATTTTTTGGTAGGACTGACATGCTCCTTAAATACATATAAATGCTTCTTATGAAACGGCGAAATCAATTAACCTAATTTGTTAAGTCATATTTTTGCATATATGCCCATTTCTCTCTGATAGAGCATATTTTAGTAAGTAAATGGTCATATTCGTCATATTTTCACTCTTTCAAGAAGAAAATAACTTTCTCATGCAATTTATTTCTTCCGTGTTACATTTCTCAGAATTGCGCACCTCATTTTGTTTCCTGAAAAATGGCAAGTATCTACCGTCCTTTTCTGTTTCCTTTGAATTCACAATATGGACTTCACCCTTATGCATCAGTGAGTTTGTGTAAGCTATTGTTACTCTATGAGCAGGTAGCTGATTAAGTCTTAAGTCTTGACCCTGGACTGCAGACAGGTGTCTAATTCACTCATTGTGTTATTCAGTCTTATTGAAGTCGTAAGCGTGTGCAGTACAGTTCAGAAAAAATGCCTAAAGTGAAGCAAAAAGTTCAAGTAAAACTAAAAAACTTGTGTCTCAATATGGTGAGAAAGTATTTTCAAGTGATGGTAAAATACTATATTGTAAACTGTGCGATGTAAGAGTAACTGCAGAGAAGTCATTTAACGTTCAGCAGCATGTGGCAACAGATAAACACAAACGTGGAGTACAACGGATTGAAAATGAAAAAACACTACAGCAAATGCTCCTAGGGGAATCCCGCTAGTCATATTTACCATTCTATGAAGAACTTGTACAGCTTTCCTTTGTGCTGATATTCCCTTAAGTAAACTAAATCATCAAAAATTTTGTGAATTCTTAGAAAAATACACAGGCAAATCTCTTCCTGATTCTTTCACATTAAGAAAGAACTTTATCAGCCGAAGCTACGAAAAAACAGCAACAAATCAGACAACAGCTTGTAAATAAAAAGATTTGGGTATCAATTGATGAAACTACAGACTCTATGAGAAGATATATTGCAAATGCCATTGTGGGAACTTTGGAAGAAGATGGTCTAGGCGAAAAGTTTCTAATAAACTGTGAAGATTTAGAAAAAGTAAATTTTTCCACCATTTCTAAGTTGTTTGACAGATCTATGGCTGCCATATGGCCAGAAGGTGTTAAGAATGACAATGTACTTCTCTTCGTAATGGATGCTGCACCTTATGTGGTGAAAGCTGCTGATTTTCTAAAAGCATTGTACAGTAAAATGGTGCATGTGACTTGTTTAGCTCACGCCTTGCACCGAGTTGCAGAGGAGATTCGTAGTAAATTCAGTGACTTTGAAAAATGTATTGGTGTGTTAAAAAGGTATTTTTGAAAGCCCCTTCACATGTTGCAGCATTTAAGTTGTTAGCTCCAGACATTCCCTTACCACCATCTCCCATTTGACAAAATGGGGGTCCTGGATTGATGCCTGCAACTATTACTGCCAGAACTTCAACATTGTGAAAAGCATCATTGATTCATTCGATAGCAGTGAAGCTACTTCAATTGGACTAGCTCAAGAATTAATGTCTAATGATGAAATTTCAGGCAAACTTTCATACATAAAATCAAATTTTGGATTTATTCCTGCTGTCAAAATTGCTTTGGAGGAATCAGAAATGCCACTAGTGAAGCAGATAGAACAAGTGAAAAAAGTTGTGAATAAATTAGAGGGAGTTTGTGGTAAAGTGGAAAAAGAAGTGTCAAAGAAAATTGGAAAAGGTGTTAGAAAAAAACGAAGGGTATCATACACTGTGTTCCATTTCAATGATTTTGTTAGGTGAAAAGTTCTCTCTTAATCATTCAGATTTAGATTCAAATGGTATTGTTCATTTTAAATATGCTCTTGTGTCAGCTGAAGTAGAAAGGAACTTTTTGAAGTACAAAGCTTTGTGGGCTGACAATAGGAAATCTTTTTCATTTGAAAATTTGCACAAGGTATTCATTGTGTATTGCAACTCAGAGCTTATATGAAGTAGAATGAGGATGTAAAAAGCACATAGGTTAACTATGTTCCTATAATGTTAATAAAAATCATGGGAATGTCAAATTGCATAGTTTAGATTGCTTCTCATGTGCATTTTATTCTCAAATAAATAGTTCATTATCAAAACTGACTTACTAATTTATTTTACAATAGAAAGTTTACCTCATTTTAATATTGTTAGGTCATATTTATTATGTTATTGTGCATATTTTGGTAAATGTTTGGTCATAACAGCATATTTTTTGGTGCATATTATGGTGATTTTTAGGTCATAAATATCCTAGCCCTAGTTATCACCATCTCAAGCTACCAAATTCACAGTGGTAGATATCCACAGTAAGGAGTTCAAGGGAATTTGGGCATGTTTCTTGTTTTTTGGATGTGCAGTGATCACTTCCAGGAACATGTTGTAAGAAGCTTTCTCTCTCACCTATACAGGAATGTATTGTTGTGTATCATTAAATATTCCTTACTATATGAAATTTCATTTCAATATCAGTTGAAAGATTGACCAAAAATTCAGGACTATTACTGGAAACATGTTCTGAATTTTCAGAAAAAGTTAAGTTGATGTTAGGCAATTGTTTCAGTGAATTAGTTGGTTTCAGTGCTTCTGTGTTAATAGCTTTAAAGCTTACATTTGTTTAGTTAATGTTGTTAATAGCTGAATCTAACTACAGATATGCTTTTTCCAAATTTATTTGTAATCTACTAAATAAACAAAATAGTAGCAAGGATCACAATTAACTTTGTTATATTTACATTATAATTAGGCGGCGCCGTGGCCGAGTGGTTAGACCGCTCGCCTCCCACCGAGGCAGCCCGGGTTCAATCCCAGGGACCCGCATGTGGGATTTGTGGTGGACGAAGCGGCATCTGGGCGGGTTTTCTCCAGGTTCTCTGGTTTCTCCAACTGCTCCATCATCACCTTTCCTTTCATCCATTTCACTATCATTTCGTTTCATCTACTTCCTTCCTCCCATACTAGGCATCGGGCTGATCAGCCATCCTGGATATTCTGTCTGATCCATGTGTGTCTGCTCCTCGACGGACCTCTGACCCCAGGCGCCCGCCTGTAAGTCCTGGGGGGTGTAAGTCCTACATAGGAGGAGGTTAAACAGATTATAATTCTTTTAAGAGTGAGAAATAACACACCTCATGTTGCAGTGAATGTAAAAGTCACATGGCTATTCTGTAATTGTCATTTGCGATCAAGATTGTCTTTCACTGAGCAAAATAAAACAAAAAATGTACATATTGTTCGTCAGGTTTTCCTAATATACCGATATTGGCAAATTCCAACTAAGCAGCCTGATTAGGATTCTGAACTTTCTGTTTGAAATATTTAGCTTAATTTCCTGTGTCATAATGCTTACCATCTGTTGTTAATGATATTAAAGCAGGCATCATGAACTGGCAAATAGTTCAGGTTATAACATTTCTTGTCTATGAAGTCATTAAATAATTCTTGTAACTGCCAAGCACAGCAATGTTGCTATGGAAAGTATGATGAATGATGGTACACCTCAAGTGGTTGTAAAAATAACTCCTTGCATTTAAAACTTTTGAGTCATGAATAATGCTAGGGAAAATGTGTATTATTTTAGTTATTATTATTAGTAGTATTTGAAACTCATAATTTATGTCAGCATGATTTAAAAAAAAGCCAAAATTAGTGCAACTTCATGAGGGGGTCCTATAATAATAGAACATATTAGTTTACTGTGGAAACACAATTCATGACGTATTGCAGTTTATTATTTTTTTATGGTTTAGTAATGTGTTTGCTGCACATTAATAAAATATATTAATTTGTTGACATTGAAGGAAAGAATAATTGGTATATATTTTAAGTATTAAGAATTTAACAGTACAAAGAAAACAAAAGAACAAACCATATCTAATATTGAGGCAGCATTTTATATCACAACACTGTGAATACCAGAGTGATTGTAGTGTAAATTAACATTATTGTATGACTATGATTTGAGATGTTTGTTAACTATAAGCATTGTTAGGAAATAAATTTACACAGCCTCACTGAAACTAATAGGAGCGGGTAACAATGAAGCGATGGGGTGAGATGTTTATCAATTAGAAGAGACAAACAAATGACGTCAGGGTAGCGCGCCTTTCTTTAGAAATGGAGGGAATATCTTCCCTAGAGCATATGTTTTAGTAATTATGATTGGCTTATAAAATAGACGCTAATGTTGACGCAATTTATTAACCAATAGCAGCTCTATCATAATGTTTAGGCATATCGGGGTGAGGGAGTATAAATTCTTGAGTCGGAGTCGAAGTCGAAGTATCGTGCAGTTCTACAGAAACATTCACAAGGTAAACGTCGCGCAGTTCTAAGAAATCTCTCTCGCGACTTACACGTCAGGCATTTCTAAGGAAGCATTCACGAAGTACACATTACGCAATTCTACAGAATCTCTCGCGTCGTAAAGTTAGTTACAAAATGTGAAATACGCGAATTAATAGTGCGCAGCAAATAAGTGATTGTAGTTACATTAAAAAATATAACAGTTTCAGTCAGGCGTGTATCAAGATTAAGTATGTGAAATTAATTAAGTGTGACGGCAATAAAAGTGTAAAAACAAATTCTTTTATCAGTGTTATCTTTTAGTAACAACTCCTTTCCGTTTACACGCCCTGCTCAAGAGATATTTGCTTGACTGAGTAATAATAGCTAGCCGGAGGACAAAGAACCCAAAATTCAAAATAGTAAAACAATAAGAGGCGCTCAGCAAATAAGATAACACGAACAGGGTACTGTGACAATATGATTCTCATAAAAGGTTTTCTTCATGTTCACAACTACTAAAAACAGCTATTAGGTTTGAATCAATTTTAAACACAAAGTTATTAAGTATTATGGTTCTAAAGTAATTCCAATTTCACTTCTATCTATGTGCTATCTTGGGCATAGGTTTAAGTAAATGAGCATTTCTCAGTGTACCATGGAGCAGGAATTGATGGCCTGCATATTAGAAGTTTCTTTATTTTAACTGGACAAAAATCATATATATTGAAATGTTTATTACCATAGACAATAGCTGTAAAATATTTCTTTCGCCTTAAGAAAAGGAGATAAAATTCATGGTGTTAAAGTTTAAGTTCTTTGGCAGTAGATACTAAATTAGGCTGCAACAGATATTCCAAATAAAAACTCAACAAAGAGTAATAGCTAAAATAATTTGGATAATGTACAAGCAACTATTAAAAATGTATCATATTTTGTTAAATCAGCATCTAAGGAGGTTAGTGAAAGACATTTTGTTCAAGTTTGTGACACATAAGGTGATGCTTTATTAATTTTTTTTGTCTGAATAATTGCTTTTTGTTTTTGCTGATGTATTTAATTTATTTTTGAATACATGTGTTGATGTATAATGTAGCGTTTTATGTATAACTAAATGCTGACATTGTTTATAGATGGTAGGATATAATTTTTGTTATAATTTGTATATTATTTCAGAATGCAAATCATGATATTTCTGTCATTGTAGGTAAACTGTTGTATTCAAAGAATAGCACTGCATAATACCTAGCCAGAGCCATTCCTGCTTTTCCACTTTATTGAAAAACAAGTAAAAACATTGAGTTCAAGACAATTAAAAATGATAATCTCAATATTCTAGCAGATGAGTAAGGCAAACTTGCGCTCCTTTTAGTTGGGTCCCTTACGTTTCAAAAGCGTGGGTGGGGGTGTGCACGGGAGCAGGCAGGTTCGGTTGATAATGTAGTTGTATGCATTACCGACCGCAGCGTTAGTTCCACAATGGACTACCCTAAAACATCGGGGAAAGGCGCCCTATGCGACACCATACTCCCACCATTGAGTTAGTCTAATCCATTGTGTTTGCATGGTGAGGTGAAGACGGTTAAAGGGGGAACTGATGACGTATGTAATGCAGAATGTTATCGTTATCGAACGTTACGCTATCACTTCCTGCAGATTACACCGTCCAGTGATGGTGCTGTCACATCTGAGCATTCTTTTGTGTGTGTTCCAAGTACGTCACTTGTTTGACCGAGGATACATCAAAGAAGAGCATTCGCAAACGAAGTATTGTTGTCCACAGTGAGGCTCGTCAGTTGATTTGGAACATCTCACAAACATGTGATAAGGGTCCAGGAAGAATTCCTTAAGGTTTCCGCTGAAGCAGGCAACAAAGAGGGCTTCAGACTATTGTGAAAATCAGAAAATTTCATCCTAAACAGAAAGGAGCGAAAACAACTTCAGGAACAAAATGGAGGTCCCTTTGTTTTTCAACACCGGAAGAGAGAGAGAGAGAGAGAGAGAGAGAGAGAGAGAGAGAGAGAGAGAGAGAGAGCGAGAAAGAGAGAGGGGGGATACCGAAAGACAATCGAAAAGTGTATGTAGATGAATTTGATAAGCGTGTTATACGGAATATTATTCAGGTATTCTACGTAACACAAAAAGTAGTTTTTTTCAGACGCGTTTCCTGGAAAGAGTGGCTTAGACGTTATATATGTGTTTCACAAAAAAAAAAAAAAAAAACCCTATCTAAATGGTATATCTGGAAAACACGGTTCATTGCTAAATTATTTTAAAAGCAAAAAATCGTAATCTTATAGAATATGAAGAACTAAGTAAAGATTGTGCCAAAATATTACGAACTTTTTTGTCACGTGCATGAAATTCTACTCACTGCAAAAAGTAAAAATACTTATTCCCATAATGATAGTAAGGATGGTTTAGAACAACAAATATATTTTGCCTGTCTCTACTTATGACAGAATACAATTTTCGCTAAGTGTTGTAGCTCAGATGAATGAAATTGTTACCTTATTTGGCAATCGATGCAGTTTTGTAAATAAAGAGTTAAAATAAAGATAAGGGTAGCTTTTAATGATATTTTGAAAGAAATACATCTTAGTCTGATGTCAGGTAACTTTAGGCTGAATCAGTTTGATTACATTTGGGCTCCTAAGTCGAATGTGGCCCTTATGACTTTTATGAAATCTCAGCCCCCTAAAACCACCACTTTAAATGAAAAAATGTGCTTTTCAGAGCTCTTAAGGTGTCTGCGTTGAAAGTATTATAAATGTGTAAACTTTCAAGCTTCTAGCGTTTTTGTGTAGTCTATGCAATTTGGATATACCAACATACACATGTATGGACTTCTGCTTTTTATATACTTATAGGTTACCGAAGTTATTCCAATGCATGCATTTCTATGAAAATAACTACGAATACAAAAAATCTGCGAAATAGTAATGGGTACAGAAAGCTGTTACACTTCGAATGTTTCTTTGTATTATTAAATAAAGGTATGTGAATAACCTGTAAACAAACAAATAAATAAAATACCAGGTGGCCCAATTAAGCCGTCCTTTTAGAGTTTTGTGTTTCCCACGTACATAGGTGCAAAAGAAGTTGCCGCATCACTGTTGTTCAAAGGGGCAGTAGGGTACAAAGCGAAAGATCACTGAGATAGCGTTGTTATCTGCAGGTCTTTACGTGGTAGTTTACGAGTATTGAGAAGCGTCACGTGGTCGCCTGCATGCAGTTCGAGCCAGATCATTCAGACAAAAAGGTAATTTCTCCAATAACGAACACACAGATATGGTTACGATCTGTGCGAAGACGCACCAAAATGCAGCTGAGGATCAAAGGCTGTGTTCAGAACATTTTCAAACGCAGTATCTTGTCTTCTGCGCAGTTTTTTTAGGGGGGGGGACGTACAGAAATAATATTAAGAAATGGTGGATCATTCCAGGCAGGACGTGGACCTGAGAGGCCCTTACATCAATTCGTCCACCAAAGCGGGCATGTTTGCAAATGCGTATTATGAATAATGTACTAATAGAAAATAATTTAACCTAACGGACCTTTAAGGATATATAAATATAATAAAAATATAATTTTATTTATTCTTGTTAACTGTGTGACACCAGTTGCTGCCATATATTGTACTCATTGTAGATTAACTGTAATGGAACTAAATGACTTAACACGTGTGCTCAGGTTTGCGTCGAGCGACAATCCTGAATTGTAGTTAATGAGCAAATTGCTTATTAAATAACCAATAAGCCTCCCCCCACATACACACAGGTACTCTTACACTCAAACACCGGAATTTAGGCATACCGTGAAATGTTTTTGTTTCAAGACAACTTTCTGGAGCCCAGTCGGTAATCGAACCCGGAACACCTCATATGGCAGGCAGTTTCTCTACCGAACGAGTCTGGGACCATTAATAGTAGTTAAAGTGTTCGTTTTCAAGCATTGGTCTTTCATTTAGAGGTATCTTCTCTGTCGGTGTGGAGTCTCCTTTGCAGTTCTGCTTAGGCAAACCTTTTGGCACCCGCGCTCTCCGATATAAACTAAACTTCAACTAAGGACAGCTTGTGTGGGCCACCTGGTACAATGAAACAACATAACAAATATGTGTTGCATTCACATGACTTTCTCTACCACGTACCTAGTAGATAGAAGAACTACTGAATTGTATAAAAAATTCGACATCAAGATTTCGCCGAAAATACATGTTTTGAGGCCCCCTGAATAAAACAATTAAAAAAATAACGTTTTGTAGGCCCCCAACTAAAGCTATACTTCACATGGACATTTTTGTTATTTTTTTATTTTCTAAAAACAGCTATAACGAATTTGATTAAACTACCATGACAAATAAAACGTTTATGTTGAATATTCTGGGAAAAGAATATGAAGCCCAGTTCATTCGGATTTATATTTTTTATTTTAATAATTTTGTATAACTGGTGAACCATAAGAGAACCAAAAAAGTTAATACACAGAATATTTCCTATAACTTTTTTGTGGCATCAGCCATTTCCGAAATCCGTTGTGATTGGTTTCAGTTTTTCAATACTTTGCCTTTTTACTTTCTCTACTACGTATAGTAAGTAGGGGAAGTATTGCATTCCACCCAAAAATTCGATACCGAGATTTCACCGGAAATACATGTTTTGAGACCTCCTGAATCCAATAAAAGCATTTTTGGAAACATGTCCGTGTGTGTGTCTGTGAGTGTGTGTGTGTGTGTGTGTGTGTGTGTATGTGTGTCTGTGTGTCTGTGAACCGCATAACTCAAAAACGAACAGTCGGATAAGCACCAAACTTGGTATTTAGGTTCAGTATCTTCCAGAGATGCGACACGAAGGTTTTCAAGAAAATCCCCCCACCCCAGACTACCCTTTACATGGAACATTTTTCGAAAATTTTAATTTTCTCAAAAATGGCTAACGATTTTGATAAAAATATCATATGTTTAAGATAATGTCATGAGAAATGAAATGTATATCTCGAATTTTCTGGAAATGTCTCCAAAAGTATTCTTCATTGTGAACGACTTTTGCATAACTGGTAAACCATAAGAGATAGACAAAATTTTACTACACGAAAAATGTAGATCGCGTTAAAATACACAACTTGTGTCATATACATTTCTTTTGTTGAGTGAACCGTTTTCGAGATATTGCTTGTTATTTCCTTAAATTTTCCAATACTTATACTTTTTCTCAAATTCGTTATTCATTTTTTTTGTCCTGAACATGCAAAGAGAATGGAATGCGCCACATAGCAACCAGCGTTAAAATATTTGACTATCGCTTAAAAGCTACCATATTTCCCTTGCATCTACAAGAAAATTACCAATAAGATTGACATCTCGATATCTCGATTAACATGAACCATATGGAGAATAGGCGTTTGTAAAATTAGATTGTACAAGAGTAGAGAAAGTCATGTGAGTGTAACACATCAGATTTTTTTGAAGTGGTCACTATTCAAATGTTTTTCGCGATGTCATGGAAAGAATATGGAATTCCAAGGCCACATATTATAGCAACTCACTTTTAAAAATTTGAATATCGCTTCGATTTACTCTATCCATCTTGTGCCTAAAACGAAATGTTTCATTTAACTATTTACGAAAACGTTTATCTCAATTAATATGTAGTAGATAGAAAAATAGCTTCGCAGGAATAGGTTGTACAAAGCTATATAAAAATAAAGGACAATGGGCTCAGAAATTCATGTGAATATATAACATTAAATTCTTTTTCTTGTATATCTTTTCTACAAAGTATTCTTACAAAAGCTTATTTTTCTATCTACTTTAGGTTAATTGAAACAAGCGTTTGCAGAAATAGTTTCATTACAGACTTCGTTGTAGATACAACGGTATACAGGGGGCTGAAGCAATATGAGATCTTTAAAAAAACGGGACGCCCTATGCTGGTTTTGAAGTGACATCACGAGAAACAAATGAATGGTGCCTTAGCACTTAACGAAATGTAAAATTATTTGAAAATACAAAACAATAGCAATGAGTGTCTCAGAAATGGTTAATGTCATAAACATTGACGAGATCTATATTTTCTGTGGTAGGTTTGATGCAGTAATTTGTATCATAAGTTATTTAAATGTAAAGAATGATTATATTATGAATATGCATTTTTATGTGACATTGATTTGAGATGTTTGTTGATTGTAATTATTGTTGAGAAGTGGGTCTATACTGCCTTACTGAAACTGACAATAATAGCGTGCAATAATGCAGCGAGGGGGTGAGCTGTTTATCATTATTAGAGACGAGGAAGTTACGTAATGTTGGCGCGTTTTTCTGTAGAATTTGCTGGAACATTGTCCCTAGAGCATATGTATTCATAATTTTCATTGGATATAAAAATAGACGCTAATGTTGGCGCGTTTTATTAGCCAATTGCAACTCAGTTATAATCTTTAGGCATATCGGGGTATAGGAGTATAAAAGGGCTAGGTTAGAGGTAGAGTCGGTCAGTTCGTCGAAAATATTTGTATGCTACACGTCGCCTTGAGTCCGTCAGTTCACCGAAAATATTTGAAAAGTACACGTTGGCTATCGGTTCACAAGTTACGCGTAGCAGAGTTATGAAAAATCTAAAGTGTTGTAAAGTTAATTATACAAAAAGCTGAAGTACGCGAATTAAGAATGATCAGTAATGAAGTTATTATAACAGTTTCAGTTTGGCGAGTGTCAAGATAAATGTGTAAATGTGATAGTGACTGTGTTCGACAATAAAAGTGTAAAACAAATTCCTTCATCAGTGTTATCTTTGGATAAAAGATTCCTTTCCGTTTACACAACCTGTATAAAGAGAAGTGCTCGACCAAAAAGATCATAGCTAGCCGGAGGACAGTGAACAAAAATTAAATAAAATAACAGTAGCATTCTTTCAAACAAACACTAATACTACCGCAAATTGCTAACACCAGATGGAGCTACAAACCTAACAAAGAATCACGTCACAAAATGGCTTCACCACGTTGAGTAAACACACATACACAAACATAAGTATACCGCCGCAAATTGGCACCCCAACGTGGGGCTACAAAAAATGTTAAATACAAACACAAATATAAATAATACCGTCGCAAATTGGTGCCCAAACGTGGGGCATATAAACATGAAGCATCTTCAAACTAATAACATTAATACCACTACAAATTGGCGCCCAATGTGGGGCACGATGACCAGGAAAGGAGCAGAATAACCAGGAAGGGACGAAGGAACCAGGACGTGGAACGAATGGAGCAGTGAACTGAACTACAAGACGCAGATTCCAGAAACAACTACAGGGACGACAGACGACGCGGATGAGTGGACATCGTAATTCCGAGATTAAAAGGCAACAGGGGAATTCAACTACAGGACACAAAAACATCGAGACGACGTAGATTCATCATAATACGACGCAGAAGCAACATATAATCTAGGAGAGAGGGGCAGGAAGCTGGACATTAAAGCAATATCAGCTGATAGCATCAGAAAGGTTAGAAAATTGTGATTTTTTTTATTCTAAAAAATTGTAACAATCAAATGTACTTGAGGAGTGGTAGGATAAAGAAAACAATGGCTACTAATGGTATTGAAGAAACAATGATGGAAGGGGATAGTGTAACAGTTAGCTGTAATTCAATACAGGATACAGAAAATAGCTCAAACAATGTAGGATTTGAGGGAGGAAATGTTAGTGCAGAAAGTGAGAATAGAACAGCAGGAAATGTTAATTTTGATGCTAGTATGATGATGGAAATGCTGAGAAATATGAATGATAATATGCAAAAGAATATTGAGAAATTAAGGGAAGATATGGAAAAGAATATTGAGAAATTAAGAGCAAAAATCAGATCAATTAAAGGAAGATATTGATAGGAGTTTAGAACAAAAACTAACTCAAAATATGGAAAAGAATAATAGGGAATTGAGAGAAGATATAGAAAAGAATAATAGGGAATTAAGGGAAGATATTGGTAAGAGCTTAGAACAAAACAGGGAAGAAATTGAAAAGAAATTTCTGGAGCTAGATAGTAGTATGATGAGAATGAGAAATGAAAATCAGGAAATGATAGCAAATGAAATAGGTGAAGTTTCAAAGAAAATGTC
This sequence comes from Deroplatys truncata, assembly GCA_030765065.1. NCBI lineage: Eukaryota > Metazoa > Arthropoda > Insecta > Mantodea > Mantidae > Deroplatys > Deroplatys truncata. The sequence goes on from CM060977.1 coordinate 57,289,938, forward strand.
AGAAATGAGCAGGGAAATATCTAACAAAAAAGTGAGGTTAATGTAAAATGTACAGAGTTAGGTAGCCGAATGAGTAACATTTCAAGTGAGATAGAGATGAAAGAGGTTACGAATGTAGATGTGAATCAGGCGCAAGTTAATTTCAGAGGGGAGATATCAGAAATACAGGAGGAGTCATTAATGCAAAGAAATAAATTGTACAATGAAGTTAAAGTTTTGCCTGTAAATAATCAAAAGCTAATTTCTGAAGTTAACAAGTACCAAGCTGTTCAAAATGAAAACTCCAATCCAGTACAGCTTATGACAGATTTGTCAGAGTACTCTCAAATTAAAGAGATAATAGAAGAATTGAGAATGACAGTTGTTAAAAGATTCAGGAAACTTTAGATTGTTTTCAAATTATATCTTGGGGTGAAATTGCATTTGAATCCTTTAAGAGGTTATTCATAAACAAATTTTGGAACGTTAGGATACGGCTACGAGTAATGTTTAGCCACAGACAATTTGATCCAGGAGGGTAAATAGCAATGAGATGTAAAGTAAATGCTGGATAGTTAAAATGACCTGCAGAGAAATGTATTGGAACGTAAGAGGGTTAATTATTTATATATGTCATGTGAAAAGAGAAATAAATTCTGAAAAAAAAAATTAAATGTTAAAAAAAAAAGGGAAATTAACATTTTTTTAGTAACTGTAACAGTATTTGAAATTAAGAATGTAAAGATTGAAACTTAACATGATATTAAAATAAAAGTACGTAGATATAATTCCAAGAGTATTGTGAATATAAAGTACAAAAAAAATGGGGTAAAAATAATTAAAACAAATACTTATGTAGCAAACAGAAAAAATGTGAAACCGTGTCTAGATTTAAGAGATGTAAATATATTTGTGTAGAGGGTGAATATTTTAGTAAATATGTATAGTAATTACAAAAATTCTTAAATGCACAAATTGTTGTCAACAATATAAGAAAGTAAATAATTTTGTAACAGTAACTAAATAACTCAGGGTACAGTATTTGCTATAAAAAAATTGTGATGTCAGATTAATGTGTAAACACATTAGACCAGAGCCAGTAAATAGTGGCGAGATAAAGGAAAAACATATGTCATGTGTTAAATGCGTGTGAAGTGTTAAGTGAAAGTGATAAATACTGTGAGTTCCAAGATTTAGGAGACTAAAAACCCAATTATAAAATTTCCAAACAAGTTGTAAATATTTATAATTATGTTTCTAGTGGGGCAGTTTCTGTCTATCTCTTATGGTATGTTAGTAATACAGACTTAATTCAGAATGATGAAGACTTGACAGGCAATCAAAATCATTAGAGCCATCTGTGAGAAAATGAAAAATAAAGAACAAAATCTGATGTGTTACTTTCAAATAACTTTCTCTACCCTCTCGTATATTACCGGGTATACAAATTATTTTTATGAAAGCTTATTTTTCCATCTACGTTTAAACGAGATAAACCTTTACAGAAATAGTATATTACACATTTCGTTATAGATACAAAGGGAATAGCGATAGTCAAATGTTTAACAACAGGGCGCTATACGCGGTCTTAAAATTCCATACTGCATGATATCGCGAGAAACAGCCGAAAATCGACAAGATTTTTAAAGAATGACAAAGTATTGAACAAATTGAACTATTAATAAAGGATATTTCGGAAATGTTGATGTCACAATAAAGCTATTTGAAATAAATTGTGTGTTTTAAAGAGATCTATATTTTTTTGTGCAGTACGTTTTCGTCTATTGCTTAACATTTACAAGTTATACAAGATTATACAGATTCCTATCAAATGAAGAGTACTTTACAGACTATCCCCAGAAAATTCAAGATATACATTGCGTTTTTCTTGTAAATATCTTTAATATATGATGTTTTAATAAAAATCGTTAGATCCATTTTTAGAAAATAAAAAATTTAGAAAAATGGTTCATGTAAAGGGTAGTTTGGGGTGAGGGAGATTTCCTTGAAAATCTTCGTGTCGCATCTTTGGGAGATATGATACTAGATACTTAGATACTAAGTTTGGTGTTTATCCAACTTTTCGTTTTTGAGTTACCTGTTCTCTCTCTCTCTCTCTCTCTCTCTCTCTCTCTCTTACACACATACACCGTTTTCTAAAAATACTCTTGGTTTCAGGGGTTCTCAAGCCATGTATTTCCGGTGAAATCTCGGTATCGAATTTTTGGGTGGAATGCAATATCTTCTCTGCTTACTATTTACGAGGTAAACTAAAAAATGTTGCACGTAAAGCATAATGTGGGTTGGGGGTTTTTCTTGAAAATCTTCGTGCTGATATTTGTGGAAGATGCTAAACTTAAAAAGTAAACACACTCACAAACACATACATGGATTCGGGGTCCTCAAAAAGGCCCTTCTAGTGAAATTTCAATATCAAATTATTGGGTGGTATCCTGTATTAGATAAGTAGCAGAAATGGATCAGTTATACTTACATTTATCTTAAACTTAATTTTAGGAGTTGGTCTTCATACAACCCTTTATGTCTTAAGCCTTCCTAACAGTAACCATTCTTAAGTATGCAATTTAAGAGTCGGTTCTGAAAATGTGAAATAGAGTCTGCTGCACAATAGTTATGATTGAGAGCAAACTAATACTACTACAGCCGCTCGTGACGACTATAATAATAATAATAATAATAATAATAATAATAATAATAATAATAATAATAATAATAATAATAATACATAAACTGTCTGACAAAAGAAAGGGTTACTTTTGTGCGTGTTGGTTGTGTGCATATAGCATTTTAAGGCAAGAACGAAGCAATGTGGAAGAAGTTTCCGGCTCGTGCAGGTATTGTATTGCCCTAATACAGGCGCTGTCTACCGCAGTGTGCTACCACCTAGTGGCATTAACGTAAAGTTGTAGTCATAGCATGGAAATAGCGAGGCAGAAGCTTTTTGCACGCCTTCAAATGTGCACAATCCAATGTATTTGACCCATAAGGTTATTACGTCATACCAGTTGCGCATGTGCAAAAACTACTCAAAACATGCACAAGTCAAGATGTGCTATCGACCCTGTTGCCACATTTCATCAAGTTTAGAACAGTTGCGCTGTAGATTTTAAATGACTGCATATACATTAGGTTTAGTAGCACTCATAGAAAAAGTAACAAATAAATCTGCAAGGTGTCAATATTTAGGGTGTTCACATGCTCTTGTGCTCTTATAAGCAGCCGCCACTGCTTTCTAAAGAGATATACATTTCTATCAGGAATACCAAAGTTCGCCTCCGTACAAGGATTTTCTTCATACCTACCACAAATACAGCAACCAGTTTGCTTATGATGCTAAAGCAAATTATATGTTTCAAGTTTCCGCAGATTCAATGCAACAGTGGTTAAGCAATGAAAGCGATTTAGATTTAGGTAATTACTTGTGTGTGTCAGACATCCATGGTCGTATTTTACTGGTCCTGGCGTCCTTCAGGTGACCTCAATACTAACGCTGCATCACAAAAGAAAGTAAATCAGTTAAACTGTGTAAGTTCAGACTCTCACTTCCTCCGATAATCTCCTTCTTTGGTTTATATTAACAATTTCGTCACTTTAAATTCCTGTGGTTGGAGAGTTACGGCTCCCATGAACATTCATTGATGGTATCAAATAACTCACTGCATTGACCTTCCTTTGCAGGTTTAATATCCACGAGTGACCAGATCAGACACACGGGGACCGAGGTTTTAGGCGGAAATGACATTTTAAAATTATATTATATAAATAGTCTATAAACACCTGTGAATCATTTTTATCAAACCTTTTTCACGATCAGCCATTTTTGAAAGCCCAGCACATATTTAAATCACCCTATTGTACCCTTTCTGTGTGTTTTTTTCTAAGTTTTGCTCTGCTTGTATGCAAATTTTCATATACAATCTAAAATGTGCTATCTAAATGATCTGGGATGCATTTTATGATTTATTTATTCATTGGCTCGTAAGAAATTAATTTGTACTGAAAAAAAGTTAAATTTTAACACAAAAACTTCATAAAAACAAAATATTATTTCTCTACATTAATAACACCAACTTCTATCCAATCCTTAGCTTTTGCACAGTCATTTCTTTATTTACGAATATTAAATGTGCCAACTCTCAGGTAAATAGCTTTAAAATTCAAAAGTTAGAAAATCCAGTGTCCCTTAGGACTAAGCAGAACTCAGGAAATAAAAGGTTTTTAATCGGAGAAAAAAGAAGAGTGCATAGAGATTTCTATATATTTAGGCAAACAATTTTACGAAAATAGTACATAGAGCCTTATAAAACAAGCTAGAAAAATATAACATAAACCGACGATTCAAACAATAACTGGGAAGAAATATGAGAAAAAAAATTCAACTAAGACTCCATAATGTTGCCTCAAAACTGTCTCTGCTGTAATGTAGTGAAACGTGGGTACCAAGAACATGCGATAAAAGACGCATCGAAGGAGCGGATATGAGATTTCTGAGATCGTTTCTTGGGGTGAGCCTCCGAGATCAAATAAGTAAGGAAATCAGAAAAGATCCAGGTGAAAACGAGTGAAATAAGTGATTAACTAAGATAGTATCAACATTTGTGAAGGATGTCTCCAGATCTCTCTCGTTGTAAGCATATGTTTACAATCCATTATAAAGACGAGGTATAGGCGACAGCAGTTCTAGTATATTTTGGCTTCAAACCTTGAACGGAAGAAGAAGAAGAAGAAGAAGAAATATCCTTGTTATTTTTACTTTCTCTACTACGTATAGTAAGTAGGGGAAGTATTGTATTCCAGCCAAAAATTCGATACCGAGATTTCACCGGAAATACATGTTTTGAGACGTCCAAAAAAGCATTTTTGGAAACATGTCAGTGTGTGTGTGTCTGTGTGTTTGTCTGTGAACAGCATAACTCAGAAACGAACAGTCGGATAAACACCAAACTTGGTATTTAGGTTCAGTATCTTCCAGAGATGCGACACGGAGGTTTTCAAGAAAATCCCCCCACCCCAGATTACACTTTACATGGAACATTTTTCGAAAATTTTAATTTTTTCAAAAATGGCTCTAACGATTTTGATTAAAATATCATATGTTTAAGATATTTTAATGACAAATAAAATGTATATCTTAAATTTTCTGGGAATGTCTCCAAAAGTATTACTTTCTCTACTACGTATACTAAGTAGGGGAAGTATTGCATTCCACCCAAAAATTCGATACCGAGATTTCACCGGAAATACATGTTTTGAGACCTCCTGAATCCAAAAAAAGCATTTTTGGAAACATGTCCGTGTGTGTGTCTGTGTGTGTCTGTGTGTGTGTGTGTGTGTGTGTGTCTGTGTGTCTGTGAACAGCATAACTCAAAAACGAACAGTCGGATAAGCACCAAACTTGGTATTTAGGTTCAGTATCTTCCAGAGATGCGACACGAAGGTTTTCAAGAAAATCCCCCCACCCCAGACTACCCTTTACATGGAAGATTTTTCGAAAATTTTAATTTTCTCAAAAATGGCTCTAACGATTTTGATGAAAATATCATATGTTTAAGATAATGTCATGAGAAATGAAATGTATATCTCAAATTTTCTGGTAATGTCTCCAAAAGTATTCTTCACTGTGAACGACTTTTGCATAACTGGTAAACTATAAGAGATAGACAAAATGTTACTACACAAAAAATGTAGATCGCGTTAAAATACACAACTTATGTCATATACATTTCTTTTGTAGAGTGAACCGTTTTCGAGATATTGCTTGTTATTTCCTTAAATTTTCCAATACTTATACTTTTTCTCAAATTCGTTATTCATTTTTTTTATGTCCTGCACATGCAAAGAGAATGGAATGCGCCACATAGCAACCAGCGTTAAAATATTTGACTATCGCTTAAAAGCTACCATATTCCCCTTGCATCTACATGAATATTACCAATAAGATTGACATCTCGATATCTCGATTAACATGAAGCATATGGAGAATAAGCGTTTGTAAAATCAGATTGTACAAGAGTAGAGAAAGTCATGTGAGTGTAACACATCAGATTTTTTTGTCTTGGATATGCAAAGAGTATTAATCTGTGGCAAAGGGAATGGTGCTGCACCTACCAACTAGCTATTAAGAGATATGTATGTGCTTAAAGGCTACTGTATTTCTATATTGCCCTTGTAAACATATATTCCCCTTACATCTACAAGAAAATTAGCAATACGATAGACTCTGCAAATGTTTATCTCGATTAACATGAAGTAGACGGAGAATAAGCGTTTGTAAAAATAGTTTGTACAAGAGTAGAGAAAGTCATGTGAGTGTAACACATCAGATTTTATTTTTAAGTTTCTAGAGCAACCTCTATATTATTAAAATAAATTTTGTTATGTATCTGTAAATTATACTCTATCACTATTCTTTAAACATATGTATCTTTAATATTCACATTACTTTCAGAAACGTTTTCTTTCGTCTAGCTTTTTGAAATGATAATTCGTGTAACATCCCCACTTGGCACTTCATCACTACAGGATTTGTTTTTGCTGATATGACCTTGAGCTTTAAAGATAAGCTCAAGATTTTCTTCTGCTTTCAAACTATTGTAAATAGCAATGAACTTTGACATGGTGTTTGATTCCTTTTGTCTGCTAAATTCATCACGTACTTACTGTTCTCATGGAATTTGGTTCTAATTTCATCTTCAACATAAAATATTTTAACACCTCCACGCGAATAAGCCTGAATAATAGCCATTGACTTTCACGATATGCGAGTGGGTTGGATTCCCGATGGGGTCAAGTTGCTGGCTATGGTTTTTCTCAACTCATAGAATGATTATCAGGTAGTTTTAGTGCATAATATCCCATAACCCAAGCTATAGTTCCATAATTCATCTTCTAATCCATCTGCCCTTTGAAATATGACTGAACATTTGAATAACATACAAAGATTTGTTTTAAATATTTGGTTTTCATAATTCTTAGCTAATTTTGGGGTCTGTCTTTAAATTTCGTTGCACAATAATTTCAACAACATGCGTATATCTATTTCGTAGGTATTAAATACTTTTAAACTGTTTTTCTTGCACTTGGTTTTTAACCATATAACTTGAAAGATTTTACCACCATTGATTTTACTACAATTAAAAGTAATTTGATTTAACAAAATAACCATTAACCTAAAAATCGTTATTCGCTTTTACTAAATATCGAGATTTTATTGGAAATAAAATTTTTAGGTTCTCTGAAAGCCCCCTTTTTCAAAGCACATTTATAACAAAATTCAGGGCACGCGAGTTTTTGTTTGTGTCTGTAAACTACAAAAACGATAGGATAAATCAAATTTCATATTTGAGTTAAGTTTAAACACGCCAGCGATGCTTTCCAAAATCACTCTTCACAGCAAACCACACTTTAAATGGACAAATTTATTTTTCATTTTCTAAAAGGAAACCCTAACATTTTTGCAAAAATATCACAACTTTGAGACAGTATGCTATTTCAATCAGAATCAGAGTCAGGTTTGAGAAAATTAAAATTAACGGGAAATGTTCCATGTATAAAGCTAGACTGTTCTCTCTCTCTCTCTCTCTCTCTCTCTCTCTCTCTCTCTCTGACACACACACGTTTTTCTAAAAATGATTTTTTAGTTTCTCTATCACGTAGATAGATATTGCATTCCACCCAGAATTCGATACCGATATTTCACCGAAAATACATGTTTTGAGGCCCACTGAATAAAAAACTGCCTGTGAACCAGCATAATCAAAAACGAAAAGTCAGATAAATACCAAATTTGATATTCAAATTCAATATCTTCCAAAGATGCGGCACTAACATTTCCAAGAAAATTCCATAATCCCAAACTACCCTTTACATGAAAAAGTGTTCGAAATTTTTAACTCTCTAAAAAATGGCTCTAACGCTTTTGATTAAAATACCATATATTAAATGTATTTACATGGCAAATAAAATGTATATCTTAAATTTTCTGGGAATAGCCTGTGAAGTTCTCTTCATTCATAAAGCATTTTGCATAACCTCGTATAACTGGTATGCATTAAGCGATAGACGAAAACGTACTCCACAGAAATTGTGGATCTCTTTAGAACTTAGAATTTATTTCAAATAACTTTTTGTGGCTTAAGCCATTATCATTCTTTTAAGTCCTCTCGATTTTCGGTTGTTTCTCGCGATTGCATGGAAAGAGTATGGGATTGTAAGGAATATAGGAATTTAACGTCCAGTTCTTAAACATTTGATTATCACTGTTCTCTTTGTATCTATAATGAAATGTGTAATACGGCTATTTCTGCAAAGGTTTGTCGATTAAAATTAAGTAGATATAAATTTAAGCTTTCGTAAGAATAGTTTGTATATACATTAATAAAGGATAGAGGTTAGAGAAAGTCATGTGAATGTAACATCTAAGAGTTTCTTAGAATTCTTGGACGTCAGAAATGTGCATTTCCGGTGAAATCTCGGTATGAAACTTTTGGGTAGAATGCAATACTTTCTCTACCTACGATAAGTGGGTTGTAAAATAATCTAATGTGTTACACACACACACACACACACACACACACACACACACACACACACACACACATGACCTTCTGTATTTACATATATAATGGCTATTCGTATATTTCGTTGTCTTTTGAGGCAGTGGAGAGGGAAAGGTAAAAACCGATTGCACGCCCCCAAGTCGGCTTCGTGTGGCGGCTGTTTGTGCTAGCTGCCGCTCCGGCCACGCGGATTCCTTATCTCCCCTTCCACTGTCTCAAAATACTCTGAACAAACAATAAAATAGAGATGCCTTCAGAAATATTGTGTGTAATGTGTTTCAGATACCTATAGGTCAGTTGCTTATACTGTATGAAGTAATGGGTACGTTAGAGAATCAGCTTTGCTTCTAAACCCCTGATATGCCGACAACATCTCTGGTGTACTTGTGCAGCAGTTGTCGGATTGAATTGTGAAGCGGAGAGGAGTAGGTACCGATTCCTTGAATGCCGATATTGTATCGACGCCCCTCGAGGGGGCGCCCCTGGAGGGATGAGATGAAGGGAGACACCGGGCGGCCGCAACCAACAATGACAGGGTCTCTACTGTTTCCAGATATGGACGCCCCAAGAGGCGGTCCATATACCTCGGCAACCAGCCGAAGGCCGAGGTATGGAGAAATTACACAGAGAGAATTCTTTTTCTCGGCCACACTGCACCTAAGCACCATCGCCGACATTTTCAACCCTGAAATAGACCAAAGGGGTTTAAGAATGAATGAAATGATTAATGGAACGAAATGGAGGAACACGAAATTCGGGGGCTGAAAGAAACCACTCCAGACTCGCCTGACGACTCGGGAAAATCCCCTCCCCCAAAACCCAGGGTCGTCGGAGATGGAACCTGGGACCTCCCGAATACCAGCCACAGGTGTTACCGCCTAAGCCATCGTGCTCGATAACTAGCATGATAATATGGATGCGTAGAATCCCGTAGATCGTCCCGTTACACATCCAAACCAGAGAAGTTGCCGATGCAGCAGGGGCTTAGAGTACAAATGTGATTCTTCTAAGCACGTACGTATTTTTACTTACTCTACTAAGGGGAAGTATTGTATTCAACCCAAAAATTCGACACCGAGATTTCACCACAAAAATATATGTTTTGAGACCCCCTGAATCCAAAAAAAAAAATTTTTTTGGAAACATGTCTGTGTGTGTGTGTGTGTGTGTGTGTGTGTGTGTGTGTGTGTGTGTGTGTGTGTGAACAGCATAACTCAGAAACGAACAGTCGGATAAACACCAAACTTGGTATTTAGGTTCAGTAGCTTCCAGAGATGCGACACGAAGGTTTTCAAGAAAATTCCCCCACCCCAGATTAAGCTTTACATGGAACATTATTCGAAAATTTTAATTTTCTCAAATATGTCCCTAACGATTTTGATTAAAATCTTATATATTTCAGATAATTTCATGACAAATAAAATGTATATCTTGAAGTTTCTGGGAATGTCTCCAAAAGTATTCTTAATTGTGAACGACTTTTGCATAACTGGTAAACCATAAGAGATACACAAAATTTTTCTACACAAAAAATGTAGATCTCGTTAAAACACACAATTTATGTCATATACATTTTTTATGGAGTGACCCATTTCCGGGATATTTCTTGTTATTTATTTGGATTCTCCAATACTTAATAATTTTTTCTCAAATGGGAATTCGTTACTCGTCTTTTTGTCCTGAACATGCAAATAGAATAGAATGCTCCACATAGCGACCAGCTATTAAAAGATTTGACTATCGCTTAAAGCCTACCATATTCCCCCTGCACCTACAAGAAAATTAGCAATGAGTTCTAAAAATGTTTATCTTGATTAACATGAAGTAGATGGAGAATAAACATTTATAAGAATAGTTTGTACAAGAGTAGAGAAAGTCATGTAAGTGCAACACATCAGATTTTTTAAAATTTAAGATCGATCAGCATTATAGTGCTTTACAGATCTCTGTTCATAAACAACTGGTAAGTGCATAATTTGTTGAGACGGCACAAGGGCTTCTCGGGCGAAACCTAAAGGAAACAAGAATTAATTGTTCTCCCACACAAGCTGTGTGCTGAACAAGGTTGGAAAGGTAGAATCAGATGACTGAAAAATTCAATGCCATCGCCCGGATTTGAACCATGGATACGCCATTGCTGTAACTACCCGATCAGTGGTACAGCAATCAGACAGAAACCGGGAGATCCGTCATCTGATTCTACCTTTCCTAAGGGAAATAATTTAGCAAACTATGTTTAATTGTTTTAGGTATAATGGATAAGTATTTGCGATTGCTGTAATTAGTCGGTGTTGCTATTTGGAGTCATCTGTATCTTCTGAAGCAGAGGTGGCACCGAGTAATAGGTCTTGTGGTAGTCTTCTTTTGAGGGTGTTGGATGGCGTGTTCGAACGCCAATAGAGTATGCTACAGCATTGTTAGTATCCGTGGGTCGATGGATGTGAGAGACAATAGCAGATTCCAGTACAGGAGCGGCATAAACCATCAACGAACGGTGAGAAAGTGGTTTGTTACGTTATTATTGTTTCGTTATCTTGCCCCACGTTCTGGCGCCAATTTGAAGAAGTTGGTTATTACGCTCCACATATAGACGTCAATTTTGAAGATGTTTGTTGCTGTTACATATGGAAGCCAATTTAAAGTAGAATTGTTGTTTACATTGTTTGCTGCTACGTATGTTAAACAGTTTCCGGTAGCCTTTGCCCCAAGTTTAAAAAATATTAACTTTGTTATTAAACAGCTTCTTTAAATATTTATGTTTGCCTCGGCTGCGTCAGCATTATTGTTAGAGACACGTTGCTCTTAGGCAGGGCGTGATGCGACAAGAATGTAGGCTTACATAGATTTTTAGTTTTAATTCACTCCTTTTTATTAATCCTTGACACAAATTAAATAGCACTTCACTGATATCGAGAGCTGTGAGGTTCTTTTATTTAATACTTGCACTTTTTTAACGCGTATACTTATTTTTTGTCTCACACGAATACGTATTATATTTCTCTAGAGGACGCATCTTGCATCCGGTTACTATCACGGTCTGCAGGCAATTGAATAGATTTCAACCTTTTAAACTTGTAAATTTCTGTATTTCAAGTCTCTGATTGGCTAATCCTAGTACAATAGAATACCTTCATTTAACTAAAGCTTTTTCTGGTTGTTGATTGGCTATTTTTAAACTGTCTCAATATTTATATTATTGTTGCTCTAATAATGACTAGTAGCATTTAAACTCTCAAACTCATTATTGCCTCAAAGTTACCTCATTGTTAACAACTTTTAACTTATTCTCACAGCTCCTACATTATCAAATTACGTAATGCATTCACATAACATTATTGAACATTTTACAATAATATAAGCATATGCAATGACTGTTACATACATTTTACAAATTATTACATACATATTGCTTCAAGGCGGGCTGTTATTGAATTTACATATTATATAATTTAATTTAAATTATTCAAGTGTTAAAATACTGCCTCAACGGTAAAGAAGTAAAGAAGTAAAGAAGTTTTAAGCTAATTGAAGTACGTAGGTTAAGAAGAGAGTTAGGAATGTCTAGCAAGAGCCTGAGTAGCATACGATCGATATGAGAGCGCCAGATCAGCCTTGTTTCGAGTAACACACAAATATATTTTACTGCGGTATTATCACTTGAAAAAAGTATGATTGGAAAATTCAAATCAATAATATTGAAGATCTCGGAAATGGTTAATGCCACACAACTTATTTTTTAGTTCCATTTATACCCCGTCTTTAACTACATTGGTCTTATCGGCGACCTTTCCTTTGGAACTTATTGCATATTGGCAATGGTGTTAACTCGTGTAACTCTTGTCGTTGGGTTTCTTGCACTTTGGTTTTAATCATTAGATCACACACATTCATACTTTGACTCTGGGGAGGATAGGGAATAATCTTGGCTAGAGAAAAATTCCCATCCCCAGCCGGGAATCGAACCTGGGACCTCTCGCACAGCAAGCGGGTGCTCTACTGACTGAGCCAACATTCACACAAATTTTATTTGACATAAATTATGTGCTTTAACGAGATCTACATTTGCGTATTAAGATTTTGCCTGTCTCTTGTCAATTGTATAAAAGTAATTGAGAGTGAATAGGACTTTTCAGGCTATTCGCAAACAATTCAGGGCATGCGTTTTATTAGAAAAAAATAAGCTTTCATAATACAAGTTTGTATGTATCCATTAATAAATAATGGAGGATAGAGAAAAGCATGTGAATGTAATGCGCCAGATATATTTTTGCTTCTTTCTATTCCAAGAATTTCTTACCACGAATAAACATTTGAGTGCTGTACCGCATGTTGTAACTAAGCATATTTTATTGCTTAATTTGAAATTATTTCTCGACAAAAATATATCGTGAGTAACGTAACCTGGATATGTTACTCACGAGAGAAGAATCACTTTTTGTGGCAATAAGTAATATACAGGACTTTTATAAGTAAGAAATTATGTTTAAAATGCTCGGACATATCAAATTTAATATTTTGAAAGGAACATTTTGATTCAGAAGAAAAATTTTCAGTCATTATAGTACAGAATGTGACGTCCTCGACAACATTTTAAATTGCAACATATTATTTTTTTGTTTTTTCCTGAAAGTTATCGTATTTAGTTGCATTAGATATTTAATTTCTCTCATACATAATGTTTGGTTGCTATGGGAAAAGATCCCTTTCCACTTGATTACTTTTCATGGGAATATTTGAAATGTAGAGTCTTTGTTACGAGGTCTTGTAATGTGGAAGAGTTGAAAATTAGGACCAGGAAAGAATACAGAGACAATCACCAGCAGTGATTGAAAATGTTCAACAAGAATTCACGCTTCGACTTAGCCACTGCCTGATTGTTAATGGAGAGCATTTAAATAATTAAAATTTAATTTGTTACAGTAGTTGTGTAAATTGTAGAGAAAATTGTAAAACAAACCAGGAATCAAATTGTTCCCATAGCAACCAAACCTTTAGTATGAAATAAATGAAATTGTTCAGAGAAAAAAAAATTAAAAAAAAACATCTGATGCATTACATTCATATAACTTTCTCTACCATCTAGCGCTTATTAGTAGGTATACAAATTATTCTTGCGAAAGTTTATATTCCTATCTTCTTCATTTTAATCCAGATAAAACTTTCCGGGAATAGCTGCATTACACATTTCGTTATAAATATAAAGGGAATAGTGATAGTCAAATGTTTAAGAACTGTACACTATGTACTGCCTTAAAATCCCATGCTCTTTGCATGAAATCACGAGAAACAACTATCGAAATATCCACAGGGCTTGAAAAGAATGACCAAGTATTGAACAATTCAAACCATTAATAACGGATATCTCGGAAATGACTGATGCCAGAAAAAAGTTATTTCAGATAAATTGTGTGTTTTAGAGATCTATATTGTTTGTGTGGTACGTTTTCGTCTATCACTTAACTTTACCAGTTATACTGAAGTGGAATATTTTTTTTGTTATTTATTTGTTGAGCCCCACGTTTGGGAGCCAAATATGCGACAGTATTCTTTGTTAAGTTTGAAAGAATGCTACTGTTTATTTGCCGCATGTATAAAAGACAATTCGTCGCGGTCACTTCGTGTTATCTTTTACTAATCGCCTGTTATTGTATTTAATTTTGGGTTCACTGTCCTCCGGCTAGCTATGATCTCTCGGTCAAGCAAATCTCTTAATCAGGTGTGTAAACGGAAAGGAGTTTTTATCCAGAGATAACACTGATGAAAGAATTTGTTTTACACTTTTTATTGTCTTAACACATTATTCACTTCCACCTATTAATCGTAACACTCGCCAAACTGAAACTGTTATAATAACTTCTTTACTGCCCATTATTAATTCGCATACTTCAACTTTTTATGTAATTAACTTTGCTACGCGTAACCTGCGAATCGATAAACTATGCTATGTATTCACCATGACTTTTTCTGTTGAACTCGGCGACGTGTAATGCACAAATGTTTCCGATGGACTGGAGCCGACGTGTAATGTACAAATGTTTCCGATGGACTGAAGCCGACGTGTAATGTACAAATGTTTCCGATGGACTGGAGCCGACGTGTAATATACAAATGTTTCCGATGGACTGGAGCCGACGTGTAATGTACAAATGTTTCCGATGGACTGGAGCCGACGTGTAATATACAAATGTTTCCGATGGACTGGAGCCGACGTGTAATGTACAAATGTTTCCGATGGACTGGAGACGACGTGTAATATACAAATGTTTCCGATGGACTGGAGACGACGTGTAATGTACAAATGTTTCCGATGGACTGGAGGGATTTACCTCTGACTTAGCCCTTTTTATACTCCTACACCCCGATATACCTTAAGATTATAACTGAGCTGCTATTGGTTAATAAAACGCGCCAATATTACGTCATTTGCTCGTCTCTAATAATGATAAACAGCTCACCCCCTCGCTACATTATTGCACGCTATTATTGTCAGTTTCAGTAAGGCCGTATAAACCCACTTCTCAACAATGCTTACAATCAACAAACATCTCAAATCAATGTCACACAACAATGCATATTCACACTACAATCACTCTGACATTTACATAATTTGTGATACAAATTACTGCGTCAATACAATATTATACAAAATTCCTTCCGAATGAAGAGGACTTCACAGGATATTCCCAAAAAATTCAAGATATACATTTTATTTGTAATGTCAATATCTTTAATATATTGTATTTTAATCAAAATCGTTAAGAGCCACTTTTTTAGGAAATCAAGAATTTCGAAAAATCTTCCACTTAAAGGATAGTTTAGGGTGGGGGATTGCTTGAAAATCTTCCTGTTGCATCTTTTGAAGGTACTGAACCCAAATACCAAGCTTTGTATTTACCCTACTTTTCGTTTTTGAGTTAAGCTGTTCACACACACGCACACACACACACACACACACACACACACACACACACACACACACACACACACACACACACACAGGCCTTTTTCTAAAAAATGAATTCAGAGGCCTCAAAGCATGTATTCCCAATGAAATCTCGGTATCAAATTTTTGGGTGGAATGCAATATCTTCACTACCTACTATGTCGCCATTTAAAATGTTTGACGGTGACGTCACATCCTGTACAATAATGACTGAAAATTTCGTTTGTTTTTTGCTAAAAATTTCCTTTCGAAATATTAAATTTGATGCGTCTGAACATTTTTTTTAAAAAATGAGTTAATTTTAGCTTTGCTTGTATCATTATTTACTTAAGAAAGACTCTGTATAATGGATATATGTGAATACATCACATCAGATTTTTTCTCTGTAATTTGTAAATGTGCTCTAGAAGGAACACGTCATGCACCATGGTCAGTACTGCATAAGAAACAAAAGAAATTGTATTGCAACAACTGAAAATGAATAAAATTCCATTTGCATCTGAGATAAACGTGTGTTGTAATGTCCTAAATTTTAAAGTTCAAGACTATGCTACATTTACGCCAGGAAGACAACATGATGGAAAATAAATTCTTGTAAATCGGTTTAAATTGTCAACACTCACACACTAATTAATTATGTTACGAGGGCAGTCTCAGAAGTACCCGACCTGACATGAACATATATATAGCGGTTCTTGTTTCAAACAAATTACTGTGGTAGAAAGTACCAAGCTTATAAACCTTAAGTTTGAAGTTTGATGATGGTACGTTGTTTAGTAATTGTTTGGAGCCATTAATAGTGAACTCTCTCGGCGAATTTGTAAACATCGATAAAACTGGCCATCGTTATGTGATACAATACTTTCATTTGAAAGGTCTTAGTCCAATTAATATTAAAGCTGTGCTAGATTCTACTCTGGGGGAGTCTGCCCCTTCGTAAAGAACAGTAAAATAGTGGGTGGTAGAGTTTAAAGAAGGCCGTAGGAGCTGCCAAAGCGAACATCGCAGTGGTTGACCAAATGAGGTGACCACGCCAGAAATTGTGAAGAAAATCCACAAAATGGTATTGGATGACCGTAGACTGAAAGTGCCTGAGCTAGCAGACAACGTAGGCATTTTAAAAGGTGCTGTATATCGCATATTGACTGAAAATTTAGACACAAGAAAGCTATGCGCAAGATGAGTGCCGCGTTTACTCACAATGGAACAAAAGCAGCGTCGTGAGGATGTTTCGCTGCAATAAAACCGAGTTTCTGCATCGATTCATAATCATGAATGAAACATGGGTCCATTCACTTCACACCTGAGACGAAGGAACAGTCAAAACAGATGATTGAAAGTGGAGAATCGACTCCAAAGAAGACGAAGACAGTTCCATCTGCAGGCAAGGTCATGGCGTCAGTTTTTTGGGATGCGCGTGGGATAATTTTCATTGATTATCT
The DNA here is from genome assembly GCA_030765065.1 of Deroplatys truncata. Lineage (NCBI taxonomy): Eukaryota > Metazoa > Arthropoda > Insecta > Mantodea > Mantidae > Deroplatys > Deroplatys truncata. Next base: position 57,306,881 of record CM060977.1, read on the forward strand.
TCAAAAAGGAAAAGCAATCAATGGCGAGTGTTATTCCAGCGTTTAAAATCAAGGGAAAACGGCCGCATAGCGAAAAAGAAACACTTTCAAGATAATTACCTTGTACGCGTTTCGAAGACACCTTGTCTTCATCATCAGCTAAGAGCTCTGACAGGTGAGTTCAGTTTCATCAAGACAATGCACCAGTTCACACATCCATTATCGCCATTGACAAAATCAATGAGTTAACGTTCGAATTGCTTCCTCATACACCCTAATCGCCAGACTTAGCCGCCTCTGATTATTTTCTGTTTCCAAAATTGAAGAAATGGCTTGGTGGTAAAAGATTTGTCAACAATGAAGAGGTGGAGTTTGCAGTTGATGGCTATTTTGCAGAACTCGACGGCTCTCACTATAAACACGGTATCGAAGCTATTGAACACCGCTGGGAAAAGTGTATCGAGCTGAAAGGAAACTATGTAGAGAAGTAAAGATGTTTTTTCCCAAAATGTTTGTGTTTTCTTTGTTAGGTTCGCGTACTTCTGGGACAGCCCTCGTGTGATACATTGTACAACGGAACCCGTATCGTTTGTAGTTATATATAAATTTCATAAATTAAATATTCAACATAAAAAACGCTGTTGGCGTTTCAGTTTTCTTTTTCCTTTATGATAGTTAAGTGTCTGCTCCAAAAGCTATAGCAGAAAGCTGTATCACCTTTTTCCGAAGTCCTGTGCGACGCAGATGGTTAAACGTTTTTCTGCACTCAAAGTGTCCGCTGCGATCCTTGTACCGAATGAGTCATTTAATGCGACAGCCTGCGGAGCAAAACTGGCGACTCCGATATGATCTTTAAGTCGCAAACGAAAGAAAAAAGAAACATCTTATGGTTTTATTAACCTTACCTTCTCAGACGCACAATCAAATATTTTATACCCCTACTACATACTATTCATACAAAAGTTAATCGTTCTATCCACTTCATGTTAATCGAGGTAAACGTTTGCAGAAATTGTTTCACTATGAGAATACAAGAGGCTGAAGCGATAGTCAAATCTTTTATAGGCGGATCGCTATAACCTAGCTTTAAAATTTTCTCAAAAATGGCTCTAATGATTTTGGTTAAAATATAATTTGTTTAAGATATTTTCATGGCAAATGAAATGTATATCTTGAATTTTCTGGGAATGTCTCCAAAAGTCCTCTTCATTCTGAATTATTTTTGCATAACCGGTAAACCGTAAGAGAGAGACAAAATTTTACTACACAAAAATGTCGCAGATCACGTTTAAACACACAATTTATGCCACATACATTTTTTTTGTCGAGTGAACCATTTCGGTGATATTCCTTGTTATTTGTTTAAATTTTCCAATACAATCCAATGGGAATTCGTTATTCATTTTTTCTTATGTCCTGGACTTGCATAGATAATGGAATGCTCCACATAACAACCAGCTCTTAAAATATTTGAATATCGCTTAAAGCTTACCATATTCTCCTTGCACCTACAAGAAAATTAGCATTAAAATAGTTTCTGCAAATGTTTATCTCGAATAACATGAAGTAGATGGAGAATAAACGTTTGTAAGAATAGTTTGTATAAGAGTAGATTAAAACATGTGAGTGCGATACATCAGATTTTTTAAAGTTCTGTCGACATTCAGTTGTTTCTCGCGAGGTCATGGAAACAGTAGGGAATTTAAGGCTAGCATAAAGCGTCCAGTTCTTTAAACATTTGACTATCGCTATTTGCTTTGTATATTCCGAAATGTGTGATGTAGCTGTTTCTGCATGGAGTTTCTTGATTATAATGAAGTAGACAGGGAAATAAGTTTTCGCAAGAGTTGTTTGTATAGCCCTTAATAAACGAAAGAGGGGTAAAGATAGTCATGTGAATACAACTAATTTCTTTTTACTTTCTCTACTACGTAGTAAGTAGGGGAAGTATTATATTTCACCCAAAAATTCGATACCGAGATTTCACCGGAAATAATATGTTTTGAGACCCCCAGAATCCATTTTTGGAAACATGTCCGTGTCTGTGTCTGTGTGTGCGTGTGTCTGTGAACAGCACGCAGAAACGAACAGTCGGATAAACACCAAACTTGGTATTTAGGTTCAGTATCTTCCAGAGAGGCGACACGAAGGTTTTCAAGAAAATCCCCCTACCCCAGATTACCCTTTACATGGAACATTTTTCGAAAATTTTAATTTTCTCAAAAATGGCTCTAGCGATTTTGATTAAAATATCATGTGTTTAAAATATTTTCAAGACAAATAAAATGTATATCTCGAATTTTCTGGGAATGTCTCCAAAAGTATTCTTCATTGTGAACGACTTTTGCATAACTGGTAAACCATAAGGAATAGACAAAATTTTACTACACAAAAAATGCAGATCGCGTTAAAATACACAATTTATGTCATATACATTTTTTGTGTGTGAACCATTTTCGAGATATTGCTTGTAATTCCCTTAATGTTTTCAATAATTTTCTCAAATGGGAATTCGTTATTCATTTTTTTTGTCTTGGATATGCAAAGAGTATTAATGTATGGCAAAGAGAATGGTGCTGCACCTAGCAACCAGCTATTAAGTGATATGTCCATGCTTAAAGGCTACTGTATTTCTATATTGCCCTTGCAATTACAAAACAAGGGGAACATAGTACGCCTTAAGCGAATGTCAAATATATTTAGAACTGGTCGCTATGTGTAAAATGTAATTCCCTTTGCATGTCAAAAGATCGTTTCTGCAAATGTTTATCTAGATTAATATGAAATAGATGGAGAATAAGAGTTTGTAAAAATAGTTTGTAGAAGAGTAGAGAAACTCATGTGAGTGTAACACATAAGATTTTTTTCAATTGAGGGGGAAGGTCCTTAAACGATGCTTAAGGTATAAAATATTATGTTTACTTGACTGTTCGTATTTGAGTTATACTTTCCCAGGAAAACAAAATAGATGACACATGATACACATACGCGCGCAATTTTTACTTTCTCTACTACGTATAGTAAGTAGGGGAAGTATTGCATTCCACCCAAAAATTCGATACCGAGATTTCACCGGAAATACATGTTTTGAGACCTCCTGAATCCAAAAAAAGCATTTTTGGAAACATGTCCGTGTGTGTGTGTGTCTGTCTGTCTGTCTGTCTGTGTGTCTGTGAACAGCATAACTCAAAAACGAACAGTCGGATAAACACCAAACTTGGTATTTAGGTTCAGTATTTTCCAGAGATGCGACACGAAGGTTTTCAAGAAAATCCCCCCACTCCAGACTACCCTTTACATGGAAGATTTTTCGAAAATTTTAATTTTCTCAAAAATGGCTCTAACGATTTTCATGAAAATATCATATGTTTAAGATAATGTCATGAGAAATGAAATGTATATCTCGAATTTTCTGGGAATGTCTCCAAACGTATTCTTCATTGTGAACGACTTTTGCATAACTGGTAAACCATAAGAGATAGACAAAATTTTACTACACAAAAAATGTAGATCGCGTTAAAATACCCAACTTATGTCATATACATTTCTTTTGTTGAGTGAACCGTTTTCGAGATATTGCTTGTTATTTCCTTAAAATTTCCAATACTTATACTTTTTCTCAAATTCGTTATTCATTTTTTTTATGTCCTGGACATGCAAAGAGAATGGAATGCGCCACATAGCAACCAGCGTTAAAATATTTGACTATCGCTTAAAACCTACCATATTTCCCTTGCATCTACAAGAAAATTACCAATAAGATTGACATCTCGATATCTCGATTAACATGAAGCATATGGAGAATAGGCGTTTGTAAAAATAGTGTGTACAAGAGTAGAGAAAGTCATGTGAGTGTAGCACATCAGATTTTTTTTCTTGCTATACCTAAGCGGTAGAGAAAGTAGAAGGAAATAAATAAAGAAAGCGAGAAATCTTAGAAGGAAACAAGGGCGTCAAGTGGAAGAAATTTGGAAAATAGAGAAACGTTAAAAAAGGAGAAAAATAAACAAGAATCAATTCAAAGTACCGTAGAAAAAATAAAGAATATTGGGAGAAGGGTGAGAGAAAGTAAGTAAGAAAGTGCAGGACACAAAAGTTAGTTTTAGCACATACGTGAATTAGCTAAAAATCAACATGTGAAGGACGTTGCAGGCTACCGGCACCGCCCTGTCCGGGTATATAAGTCACCACTTTTGGTATGGGACAACACAGTTCAACTGTTTGCGAGTACTGGACATCACCAGCAGCGCTACCAACTCAACAATCATGAACAAGCTCGTGCAGGTGAGTTTCACGTACACTTCATACCTAAATCAAAATCAGTATTAATAATGTTCATTATCTGCTCTAGGACCTCCATAATTCTTTTACATACTCTGCTGTGGTCATAGCAACAGAGACAAAAGAACGACAACAATGTGTTTCTCTAACGTTGTACCGATGTACAGCGTGCTGATTATTAGCAGAATTGTCATTAGTGCACAAAATGCGATATTCACTAATCGCAGTTAATTCATAATAATATAGCAGCTCTAAGATGAAACTATCATAAACCCATAAAAAACATTTCAAAGACGGAATTATGTGAATTTTGCAACATTGTCCCAATTATGTATATACTTCTTCCACGCCTCAAAAGTTATTTTCCCTGTATCACTACAGGCTACCACCCTCACATTTTCGTGTGCTTGCTATCTACGAGCTAGGCTTTAATAAACCATGGAAGTATTGTAGTAGATTTGCTTGAAAAGGTCAGTAATAACATAATTGTCCCCTAAATCAACTTCTTTGTGATATTCTAATAATAAGCTGGAATCTAAAAAAACTTATTATTATTATTATTATTATTATTATTATTATTATTATTATTATTATTATTATTAGATAAACTGATTTGATTCACAGAGGATTTTCTTTTACGAAATTTTAATTTTAAAATTCAGTTTTTAGTTTTTCTATTGACGATAAAGCACATTTGAGATTCAGATTAGGATGTGTACATTTTAATTTGACCTTAGAAGTCATTATGTAAACAGTTTTGAAAAAAAACAACTTTTGATAATAAAAAGGGCCTTAAATTAGAATTTGAGACTCTTGTGTGATTTACGTTTAGATGCGAATTTTGTGGATATTGTTTACTTCAGAATGAAGCTGGGAGGTTGCTTCAAACTAATAAACAAAAACGAAAATGATATTTCTAAGCCTTGGAGGTGCAAATACCCCATTAAAATAACAGACTCACATATTAGGTATACTCTTTATTAGCTCTTATGACAAAGAACACCTCTTTGTGGCTTTGATTAACGATCAATATTTATTTTATGATGCAATTCTTGTGTAAGATTGCCTAATCCATGCCTGATTTTGATTTCATTGCAGGTCGCTTTGTGCGTGGTGTTCGCCGCCGCCGTCTCAGCCAAGCCTGGCTACCTGGGTCTTGGCGCCCCTTATGCTGGCCATGTAGCCGCTCTGGCCGCCGTTGAACACAGTGGTGCCTACATCCACGACCCCAGCGGTGACCACGCCGTCCCTTACATCCACGACCCTAGCGGAGACATCGACCTTCACTCTGCTCGTGTGGTAGCCGCAGTACACCCCTACGCTGCTGCCGTCCCCGCTGCCGTCTCCGTGGCCCACCATGTTCCCTATGCCGCCGCTCTTCCCTACGCCGCCGGTATCCACGGTGTCCACGCCGCTGGCATCCACGGTGTTCACGCCGCCGCTCTTCCCTACGCCGCCGGCATCCACGGTGTCCACGCCGCCGCCATCCACGGAGTTCACGCCGCCATCCCCGCTCCCGTAGTTGACACCCCCGCTGTCGTCGCCGCCAGGGCTGCCCATCTCGCTGCCAAAGCTGCTGCCCATGCACATCTTGGTTAAAATCGACTGAATATTCGATATTTATTGTACCTGGGCACTAGTCTTGTAGCATTCACCCACAGCACAGCTATGTTTTTCATGATGTTAATTAAATAAAAATGGTTGAATTTGCCTAAATCATAGTCTTTATTTTCCTTCCAAACCTTCTTCAGTTACACATTTTCATAAATTAGAATAGGACTGCTCGTTATACAAACAGCCTGCCACCATGCCTGTCGTTTTTCCCTCTCCCTTTATCATATTCACTTTGCGAAACCTTCTACCTGCACTTGCTTGCACTTAAACCTTGCCCACTTGCTTGGTTGGAGTACACATGATTTCACAAAGTTTAGTAGACAGAGGAATGTGTCTAAACATTCATAAAACTGTTTTATGGGCACTCTCTGCTATAGAATGAAAATCTTACTATTAAGGGACTCGGGGGCTGAAATTTTGGACAAAAATGACAACAATTGAGTTCTAGATTTTTAGGTATAAAATTAAATTCTCAATAAGCAAATGTATGATTTAATATTTTGCACACAATTTTTATAAAATGTTTAATATCTTGGAGCGTAATTATTACAGCAAATTGAAATTCCGCACATCAATTACCGCTATTATAGGAAACACGTGTACACATTTTAAACTAAATGATTTCAGAATTACAGAAATTGGTAATTTCTGTCCCAGGATCTCTTAACTTTGGTCTAGGTTGGACGAGACTGAAGTGAATAAAATAAGTGGAAAATGAGGGCTGAAATTTCATTGCACAAAGTACAAGTTTGATTTACAAGCGGGCTTACCCAGCGTTGGATGGTTTTGTAAACCTCGAATGAAGATTTAAATAATTTAATATGCTTTCCCCCGCATTCTTTACGAAATTATTGTACTATAGTGTAGAATATACCCCCTTTATCCTTTAGAACTATGATTTCGTACACTTTATAATATTCTTAATAACGACGAAAAATTCACTGATACTCATGGGTATGAAGTATCGGCAGATATTGCATTTCTGATTTCCTGAACTTGTCCCCGAGATCGCCTAAGTTCTGTTAACGTTCTACAGTCTGTATATAATTATATTTTGGCGGTAAAGCAATAATAGAAATTGTCGAATTATTTTTAGATAATCACAGCAAATGAAAGTTTAAACCTTTGTACCTCCTCTCTGGTCTCCCGTAGTTACTTGATAATATAAAGGTCATACAATACGTAATAAAGGAACTCGTAACATCAATATGTATATAACGAAACAGGGACATGGTGAATAGTCCATCATGTTTCTCCACTACTAGGCCACCAAGTTAAAGATTTTAGTCCGAAACCATTGTAACCACAGAGAAAAAAAATTCTGATGTGTTACACTCACATGACTTTCTCTACTCTTGTACAAACTATTTCTACAAACGCTTATTCTCCATATGCTTCATGTTAATCGAGATATCGAGATGTCAATCTTATTGCTAATTTTCTTGTAGGTTCAAGGGGAATTGGTAGGCTTTAAGCGATAGTCAAATATTTTAAGAGCTGGTTGCTATGTGGAGTATTCCATTCTCTTTGCATTACCAGGACAAAAAAAATGAATAACGAATTTGAGAAAAAGTATAAGTATTGGAAAATTTAAGGGAATAACAAGCAATATCTCGAAAATGGTGCACTCAACAACAAAAATGTACATGACATAAATTGCGTATTTTAACGCGATCTGCATTTTTTTTTGTAGCAAAATTTTGTCTATCTCTTATGATTTACCAGTTATGCAAAAGACGTTCACAATGAAGAAAACTTTTGGAGACATTCTCAGAAAATTCGAGATATACATTTCATTTGTCATGAAAATATCTTAAACATATGATATTTTAATCAAAATCGTTAGAGCCATTTTTGAGAAAATTAAAATTTTCGAAAAATGTTCTATGTAAAGGGTAATCTGGGTTGGGAATTTTCTTGAAAACCTTCGTGTCGCATCTCTGGAAGATACTGAACCTAAATACCAAGTTTGTTGTTTATCCGACTGTTCGTTTCTGAGTTATGCTGTTCACAGACACACACACACACGGACATGTTTCCAAAAATGCTTTTTTTGGATTCAGGGGGTCTCAAAACATACATTTCCGGTGAAATCTTGGTATACAATTTTTGGGTGGAATACAATACTTCCCCTACTTACTGTACGCAGTAGAGAAAGTAATAACTACGCAGTTGTTAATTTTATTACAAATTATCAATTGGCTAATCGCCTTCGTAAGAGTGTTTTATTAGAGTATGTGACCATACTCTAATACACAGGCGTTGTAAATATTTTTTAATATTTCACTCATATAAAAGTTAAGATTAGAAAATGTGTTGAAGTCTATGTCCGTCAGGAGCAACAATGGTTTTCAATGATGAAATAGTTATAAAATCTATGTAGGGCTTTAAATGAAATGTACGAGTACATCTTGAATTTTCTGCGAAGTCCTCTTCGTCAGAGTGATTTTTTTATAGTGTTGTGTAGCTCGTAAATCAAAGACACAGACAAATATTTAGAACACATAAAAATAGATCTCGATAAAACAAGTAATTGTTTGTGGCATTAACCATTTCCGTGATAATTGTTATTATTTTTCTGAATTTTCCTATACTTTTATACTTTTTGAATTACTAAGGCGTCATTCGTTTTTTACTTTCTCTACTACGTATAGTAAGTAGGGGAAGTATTGTATTCCACTCAAAAATTCGATACCGAGATTTCACCGGAAATATATGTTTTGAGACCCCCTGAATCCAAAAAAAGCATTTTTGGAAACATGTCCGTGTGTGTGTTTGTGTGTCTGTGTGTGTGAACAGCATAACTCAGAAACGAACAGTCGGATAAACACCAAACTTGGTATTTAGGTTCAGTATCTTCCAAGGATGCGACACGAAGGTTTTCAAGAAAATCCCCCCACCCCAGACTACCCTTTACATGGAACATTTTTCGAAAATTTTAATTTTCTCAAAAATGGCTCTAACGATTTTGATTAAAATATCATATGTTTAAGATATTTTCATGACAAATGAAATGTATATCTCGAATTTTCTGGGAATAGCCTGTGAAGTCCTCTTCGTTCGGAAAGGAATTTTGTAGAATCTTGTATAACTAGTAAACGTTAAGCGATAGAAAAAAACGTACTACACAAGAAATGTAGATGTCTTAAACACAATTTATTCCAAATAACTTTTTATGTGGCATTAGGCATTTCCGAGATGTCCGTTATTAATAATACGAATTGTTCATTATTTGGTCATTCTTTAAAGTCCTTTCAACATTCAGTTGTTTCTCGCGGTTGCATGGAAACGGTAATATAGCGTCCAGCATACAGCGTCCAGTTTTAAACATTTGACTATCGCTCTTTCCTTTGTATTTGTAACAAAACACGTAATGTAGCTATTTCTGTAAAGGTTTATTTGGATTAAAATGAAGTATATAGAAAAATAAGCTTTAGTAAGAAGGGTTTCTATACCCACTAATAAAGACAGAGGGTACAGAAAGCCATGTGAATGTATCACATCAGATTTTTAAAGGCTGTCTATCGCTTAAGGGTCCTGTATTCCTCTTGTACCTACAACGAAATGTGTAATGAAACTATTTCTGCAAACGTTTTATGTCGTTTAGGATGAAGTAAATTGGAAAAATATTCGGAAGAGAGTGGGCGGAGTCATGCGAATGCAACGCATGCGATTTTTATTTTCTCTGCTACTTATGTATAGAGGTAGACTAAGTATTGCATTCCATCCACAAATTTATCGAAAATACACGTTTTGAGACACCCTGGATAAAAAGTGTATTTATAGAGAAACGTCCGTGTGTGTCTGTCTATCTGTGAACAACATAACCAAAAACGAAAAGTCGTTCGAATATTAAACTTGGTATTTAAGTTAGCTCAGTGTCTTTCAAGAATGCGATATGAAGATTTTCAAGAAAATCCCCCCTCCCCAAACTGTCCTTTACATGGGAAAAGAATTTGTTATTTGTTGTTTTCTAAAAAATGACTCTACGAATTTTGATTAAAATACATATGTTTAAGATAAATGCATAAAATACATATATTGAATTTTGTGCGAATAAACTGTGAAGTCTTCATTCTGAATGACTTTTGTAGAATTGGAAAATAGTAAGGGATAGAAAAAATCTTACTACACAAAAAATGAAGATCTCGTTAAGTCACACAGTTTAATTCGTAACATTTTCTGAGGCGTTAACAATTTCCAAGATATTCTTTGTTAGTTTGAATCTTCAAATACTCTTACTTTTATCAAGTGGTAAGTCGCTATTCTCATGGTCACAAAAGAAGCTGGAATTTCAAAGCCACACATAGCGATCCTTTTTTAAAAATATCTGTGTTACATTCACATAACTTTCTCTACCCTCTATCCTTATTAGTGGGTATACAAATTATTCTTACAAAAGTTTATTTTCCTTACTACTTAATTTAATCGAGATAAAGCTTTCCGGAAATAGCTGCATTACACATTTCGTTATAGATACAAAGGGAATAGCGATAGTCAAATGTTTAAGAACTGGGCGCTATACACTGGCCTTAAAATACCACGTTCTTTGCGTGCAATCACGAGAAACAATTAATATCGTAAGGACTTGAAAAGAATGACAAAAATATTGAACAATTCGAACAATTAATAACGGATATCTCGGAAATAGCTGACGCCACAAAAAAGCTATTTGAAATACGTTGTGTGCCTGAAACAGATCTGCATTTTTGTGTGGTACGTTTTCGTGTATCGCTTAACGTTTTCCAGTTATACAAGTTTCTAGAAAATTCCTTCCGAATTATATGACTTCACAGGCTATTACTAGAAAATTTACAATATACATTTTATTTGTAATGTAAATATCATTAATATATGGCATTTTAATCCAAATCATAGAGCCATTTTTTAGAAAATAAAATATTTATAAAAATGTTCCATGTAAAGTGTAGTTTGGGGTGGGAGATTTTCTTGAAAATCATCGTGTTACATCTTTGAAAGGTACTGCACCTAAATACTGTCGCGGTATCTTCGTGTTATCTTATTTGCTGAGCGCCTGTTATTGTTTTACTATTTTTAATTTTGAGTTCTTTGTCCTCCGGCTAGCTATTATTACCCAGTCGAGCAAATCTCTTGAACAGGGCGTGTAAACGGAAAGGAGTTGTTACTAAAATATAACACTTATAAAAGAATTTGTTTTTACACTTTTATTGCCGTCACACTTTATTCATTTCACATAATTACTCTTGATACACACCCGACTGAAACTGTTATATTTTCGAATGTAACTATAATCACTTATTTGCCGCGCATTATTAATTCTAGTATTTCACATTTTGTAACTAACTTTACGACGCGAGGGATTCTATAGAACTGCGCGACGGGTAACCCACGAATGATTCTGTTGGACTGCGCGACGTTTGCCTTGTGAATGATTCTGTAGAACTGAGCGACGTGTAACTTGTGAATGATTCTGTAGAACTGTGTCACGTGTAACCGCGAATGATTCTGTTGGACTGTGTGACGTGTAACCCGCGAATGATTCTGTTGGACTGTGCAACGTGTAACGCGTGAATGATTTTCTTAAACTGCGCGTTACCCGTCTCTGGCTCGGAATTTATACTCCCTCACCCCGATATGCCTAAAGATTATAATCGAGCTGCTATTGGTTAATTACGAACACATATGCTCTAGGGAAGATATTCCCTCCATTTCTAAAGAAAAGCGCGCTAATCTGACGTCATTTGCTTGTCTCTTCTAATTAATAAACAACTCACCCCCTCGCTCATTGTTACCCACTTCTATTGTCAGTTTCAGTGAGGTCGTGTAAACTTATTTCCTAACAATGCTTATAATTAACAAACATCTAAAATCATTGTCATACAATAATGCTAATTTACACTACAATCACTCTGGCATTCACAGTGCTGTGTTATAAAATACTGCGTCAATACCAAGTTTGATATTTATCTGAGTTTTCATTTTTGAGTTATGCTGTCCTTAGACACAAACACACACACACACACACACACACACACACACACACACACACACACACATGAACCATTTCCTTAAAATGCTATTTTTGGATTCAGGGGGCCTCAAAACACGTATTTCCGGCGAAAGCTTGGTGTCGAAATAGGCCTTCTCTGCCTACTATGTACGTGGTAGAGAAGTAAAAATCTGATGTGTTACATTCACATCACTTTTTCTACCTTCTATCGTTTATTATTGGTATACAAATTACTATTACGAAAGTTTATTTTCCTATTTAGTTCATTTTAATTGAGTTAAAATTTTCCAGAAATAGCTGCATTACACATTTCGTTATACATACAGAGGGAATAGTGATAGTCAAATGTTTTGGAACTGGGCGCTATACGTTGGCCTTAAAATTCCAACGACATCGCTAGAAACAATTGAAAATCAACAGGACTTTAAAAGAATGACTAAGTATTGAACAATTCGAACCTTTAATAAGGGATATCTTGGAAATGGCCAGCCAGAAATTAAGTTATTTGAAATAAATTGTGTGTTTTAAAGAGATCTACATTTCTTGTGTAGTACGTTTTCGTCTATCGCTTAACGTTTACCAGTTGTATAAGATTATACAAAATTCCTTCCGAATGAAGAGGACTTCACAGGCTGTTCCCAGAAAATTCAAGATATGCACTTTGTAATGTAAATATCTTTAATGTGTATGTGGTATTTTAATCAAAATCGTTGGAGACATTTTCTAGAAAATACAAAATTTCGAAATCTCTTCCATGTAAAGGGTGGTTTGGGATGAGGAGATTTTCTGGAAAATGTTCATGTCGCATCTTTGTAAGGTATTGAACTTAAATACCAAGTTTGATATTTATGCGACTTTTCGTTTTTGAGTTATGCAGTTCACACACACACACACACACACACGGACCTTTTTAAAAAATGCTGTTTTTATTCGGGGCCTCAAAACATGTATTTCCTGTGAAACCTCCGCATTGAATTTTTGGTTGTAATACAATACTTTCCGTACTTACTATACTAAAATTCTAGGAATTATTTTTGATGAGCATCTATCTTGTATTGTATTGAATTAATTAAATTAAGTGTTTGTTGTTACCAATTACGGGTTTTGAGATACTGTCTTAAAGTTAAGTACTCTTGTTTTATTTTGCACATGTTGAATCTCGGTTGGCATATGGTGTTTTTAGGGGGGGGTCAGGATCCATGATGCAGCAGGTTTTAATTGCCTAAAAACGCATAATACGATGTATTGCTGCCATTGATAGCAGGGTACCCTGTAAGGATTATTTTATTAGTTTTAATATATTGATTATATATGTTTATAACTAATGGAGTTGATATTTATTAACAGAGATTACTTTCTTAGAAATGTTGATTTTCATAGTATGATACACGTATAAGACAATTTTAACATTCCAAAGCATCGCTCGAAGAAATTTAATGGATCTCCTATCGTCTATGGTTTGAAATTGTTTAATTCCTTACAAGTTAATATTAAATTTACAACTAATTTTAAGTATTTTAAAAGTAATCTTAAGAAAATTTTAATTAAAATGCGTCCTTATGATTTGCATGAACCTAATTTTAAGTTGTAATTTTATGACTTATCTTATGGCTTACTAGCTCTACAAGATAAAATATCCATCCATTCATCCGTTCCTCTATAATAAAGAAAGTAAAAATCTGACTGTCGCTTTATTCTAATGTATTCTTCTTATATCTATAACGAAATGTGTAAATTTGTAATGAACGTTAATCTCGATTAACAAGAAGTAGAAAGAATAATAAGCCTTTGTAAGAATATTTGTAGAAAAGCGAGTAGAGAAAGCCATGTGTTTGCAACACATATACGTTTTGAATGTATTTATTCAATCCACTTTAACCAGAGGTCATATTGCGACTACGTCATATCATTTTGACAATATTTATATAAACATTCAGTTGCATACGTTTTAGCAATCTGCCGGGTGTTAAATGTGTTGGTTCGGACCGTTAAGAGTGTCAGGTTGATTGTAACAGCATTATGAAGTTTTTCAGTGGAGAAATGGGGACAATCTGTGATAATGATTAGATGTTTAACATTGAGAGTGACTTGCACTGATGACATTTAGGTGAAGGGTGAACGATATGAGTGACGTACTATATGGAGTCTGGTGAGAGGAACTTGGTCAGAACGTCGGAGGTGTGTTAAGGCAAACCTGAATGTGGGCGTAGGACATACTGTGTGGAAGTTGCTTGTAGAGGAAGAACACAAATCGCTTTTCCACTGCTACAAAGATTTTTCAACGAGCAGTTAAGTACGTAGATGCTGCAGGGACAGGTAGCCTGTTTTGAGTGCGCATGTCACAAACCTTGGTTCTTTTGTTATCCAAGTCATTTCCGTCAGAAGGTTCTGCATACATACACAGGGTGAACCTTTAAGTTAAGACTGTACAATATCTCCAAAACTAAGCGTTGTAGAAAGAAATGTCTTTAATAAAAGTTGCTTGCTATTATGGGGGAAAGTAAATGCCATTAGTCGTATTTTATTTGGAGGATGTTGTGATGGTCATTTTAGGGTAAATGTAATTTTTTAAAATGCGAAATAACCTTTTTACTTTCTCTACTACGTATAGTAAGTAGGGGAAGTATTGCATTCCACCCAAAAATTCGATACCGAGATTTCACCGGAAATACATGTTTTGAGAATCACTGAATCCAAAAAAAGCATTTTTGGAAACATGTCCGTGTGTGTGTCTGTCTGTGTGTCTGTGTGTCTGTGTGTCTGTGTGTCTGTGAACAGCATAACTCAAAAACGAACAGTCGGATAAACACCAAACTTGGTATTTAGGTTCAGTATCTTTCAGAGATGCGACACGAAGGTTTTCAAGAAAATCCCCCCACCCCAGACTACCCTTTACATGGAACATTTTTCGAAAATTTTAATTTTCTCAAAAACGGCTCTAACGATTTTGATTAAAATATCATATGTTTAAGATATTGTCATGACAAATAAAACGTATATCTCGAATTTTCTGGGAATGTCTCCAAAAATATTCTTCATTGTGAACGACTTTTGCATAACTGGTAAACCATAAGAGACAGACAAAATTTTACTACACAAAAAATGTAGATCGCGTTAAAATACACAACTTATGTCATATACGTTTCTTTTGTTGAGTGAACCGTTTTCGAGATATTGCTTGTTATTTCCTTAAATTTTCCAATACTTAATACTTTTTCTCAAATTCGTTATTCATTTTTTTTATGTCCTGGACATGCAAAGAGAATGGAATTCGCTACATAGCAACCAGCGTTAAAATATTTGACTATCGCTTAAAAGCTACCATATTCCCCTTGCATCTACAAGAAAATTACCAATAAGATTGACATCTCGATATCTCGATTAACATGAAGCATATGGAGAATAGGCGTTTGTAAAATTAGATTGTACAAGAGTAGAGAAAGTCATGTGAGTGTAACACATCAGATTTTTTATGTTGTTTTCTCACTCCTCATAAAAAACAAAACAAAGTTTGTATAAAGCAATTTGCAATTGTTCTTACACCAACGTAAATAACAATGGCTGTGTACGAAGAGCGCAATGAATGTTTAGGAACCGTCCGTGGATGGCCATTTGAGGGTCAAGTTACGTTTCGTAATTGGGAAGCAACATTTTTTATTTTGTTTCCTTATTCCTCGTCACAAAACAAACAACTTTTTGCAAACCATTTTCTAATAAGAAAACAACATACAAAAGTAGGTTCCCATTTAAAAAAATAAATTGATCCTAAAATGACCATCAAAAGGTCCTCCAAACAAAACACGACTAATGGCATTTAATTTCCCCATAATATAAAGCAAATTTTATTGAAGACATTTCTTTCTATAACGCTTAGTTTTGGAGATATTGTTACAGTCTTAACTTAGTTGAATGCTACAGAAAAGTACATAGAAAACATTTGTATGACAATATTAGATATGTGGAGTGGTCTACTCCTGAATTACTCGCAAATTTTCGAAAAATTGTATCCATTTGAAAAGTTTTATTTCTATTCCAAAGAAACAAATAATTTTCGAAAAATATAAAACCAAAGTTAGTTAAAAATAAAATTAATTACAAAGCCGCTTGGATTTCATGATAATCTTCATGCCGCTGTGAGTTTTTTATACACAGGGATTGGCAAAGCTATTAATTAATAAGGTAAAAGTGCAACAGACGAGAATGTCACCAGCATTCGGCTCCATTCGGTTCTGTCTGGTCCTCATCGCCAACATTCGTTTACTTAGTTCTTAGAGCACGCTATACACATTTAAAAAAAATCTGATGTATTGCACTCACATGATTCTCTACTCTATACAAACTATTTTTATAAACGCTTATTCTCCATCTACTGCATATTAATTCGAAGTAAACATTATGTTATTGCTAATATTTTGTAGGTGCAAGGGGAATATGGCAGGCTTTAAACGATAGTCAAATCTTTTAAGAGCTGGTTGCTATGTGAAGCATTCCGTTCTCTTTACATGTCCAGGACATAAAAAAAAAGAATAACGAATTTTCATTTGAGAAAAAGTATAAGTATTAGAAAATTCAAACAAATAAAAAGGTATCTCGGAAATAAAAAAGAAGTATGTGGCATAAATTGTGTGTTTTACCGAGATCTACATTTTTTGTGTAGTGAGATTTTGTTGTCTATCTCTTACGGTTATGCAAAAGTCATCTAGAATGAAGAGGGCTTTTAGGGATATTGCCAGAAAATTCAAGATATACATTTAATTTGCCATGAAAATATCTTAAACATGATATTTTAATCAAAATCGTTAGAGCCATTTTTGAGAAATCCAAAATTTTCAAAAAATGTTCCATGTAAAGGGTAGTCTGGATTGGGGGATTTTCTTGAAAAGCTTCGTGTCAAATCCTTGGAAAATACTAATCGCAAATACCAAGTTTGGTATTTATCCGACTTTTCGTTTTTGAGTTATGTTGTTCACAGCAGACACACACACACACGGACATGTTTCCAAAAATACTTTTTTGGATTCAGGGCACCTCAAAACATGTATTTCCGGTAAAATCTTGGTATCAATTTTTTTGGGTGGAATGCAATACTTCCCTACTTACTCTACGTAGTAGAGAAAGTACGAGCAACTTTCGACTTCCGGTAATACCAGTGATATAAGCAATGTGATATTGACAAGTTAATTTTTAATCACACTGCATACCTAATATAGGTATAAAATGAGATATATTTTAGCATTAATGTCCTCTTTTAAGTGAAATCAAATTAACTGCTACTTTTACTGCAGATTTAACCTTCTTTTTTCACTTTAACATAACAATTTTGCGGTGTTACTCATGAAATTCCTTCCCCAAAGCTATTCAAGAATTTCAGGGCGATCAACACAGGAATTTTGCCGATCCCTTGCCATTGGCCAGCACATTTACGTCACAACAGCCGCCAACATTGGGGATTAAATATATGCAAGGTTAAAGGTTTTTCTAGAGACATTTCGCTAGGATAACTGAATACAGAAAGAATTAAAGGGCATACAAGAAATACAAGCATCATGCCCTTTTGTTTCGTGTTTACAGTTCCCAGAGCCAGCGGCCGGCGTTGTTGGTAACACATGCTAAAACAGTTGACATTCCGGCTGCACATCACAGATTGCGGCGACATCGGTTGTTACACACCAAAAACGGAACCTAGTTGAAAAAATCTTATGCGTTGCACTCGCATGGCTTTCTCTGATCACTCGTCTACAAACAATTCTTACAAAAACGTATTCTTCTATCTCGTTTTTGTTAATTCAGTTAAACTTTAAATTCACATTTACACATTAATTCAGTTGTACATTATAGTAGGTAAAGCGATAGTCAGATTTTTACAGAGCGAGTCGCTATGTGATGTCTTTGACAGTCCATGCTCTTTGCATGACCACGAGAAAAAAAAATGAATAATGAATTCTCATTTCAGAAAGATATATGTATTTGAAAATTCAAACCAATAACAAGGAATACCTTGGAAATGCTTAATTCAAAAAAAAAGTTTACCAAATTGTATGCTTTAACGAGATCTGCATTTCTTTTTTGTGTGTATGAACATTTTGTCTACATCTTTTACGGTTTACCAGTTATGCAAGTCATACAGAATGCCTTCAGAGATTAAGATATAGAAAACATTAAGATGTACATTTCATTTGTTATGTAAATATCTTAAACGTGTGGTATTTTAATTAAAATTGTTAGGGCCATTTTTCAGAAAATCAAAATTTTCGAAAAATATTTTATGTAAAAATAGTTTGAGGTGGAAGGATTTTCTTGAAAATCTTCGTGTCGCATCTTCGGAAGATACTGAACTTAAATATCAAGTGTGGCACAGACAGACACACACATACATGGACCTTTTCCTAAACATGCTTTCTTTGGATTCAGGGGCCTCAAAACATGTATTTTCGGTGAAATCCCGGTATTAAATTTTTGGGTGAAATGCAATACCTTCTCGGCCTACTATGTGTACAAAAGTAAGTAAGAATTCAAAACACTTAGACAATCTTTTGGGTTTTAGAAAACTCACAGATCGGTTCCCTTAATAGTCAGAAATTATGATAACGTTATGATGTTGATTTGCATGAGCTGCTCGAGCCTGTATTCGAGGTACAAGGTGATCATATGGCGGGCCTTGCGTTTGACCCCCTGATCCACATGTAAATTGTCAGGGACACTTGGAGTATATGAGTCAGTTTCGACAGGTAATAAGTTGTTGGTATTATGAAAATGCACGAGCTTCAGAACAATAGTACATTATGTATCATAAACTGTAGGTGACACTTTTCAGCTAGAGGATGCAGTTTGGGAAAACCAGGCCGGGGATTCCTGAGCACTCGAGATGTGAAGTCGCCTACACTTCGCGCTTAGTAAGGGTCTTTCAACAAGAGTGTCCTATCTTTAACACGTGACAGCTGCCGTTGTTATTGAGTTACAGCAGTTATTACTTTCTCTACTACATATAGTAAGTAGGGAAAGTATTGTATTCCACCCAAAAAGTCAATATCGAGATTTCACCGGAAATATATGTTTTGAGACCCCCTGAATCCCAAAAAAGCATTTTTGGAAACATGTCCGTGTGTGTCTGTCTGTCTGTGGTTCTGTCTGTGAACAGCATAACTCAGAAACGAACAATCGGATAAACTCCAAACTTGGTATTAGGTTCAGTATCTTCCAGAGATGGCACACGAAGGTTTTCAAGAAAATCCCCCCACCCCAGATTACCCTTCACATGGAACATTTTTCGAAAATTTCAATTTTCTCAAAAATGGCTCTAAAGATTTTGATTACAATATCATATGCTTAAGATATTTTCATGACAAATGAAGTGTATATCTCGAATTTTCTGGGAATGTCTCCAAAAGTATTCTTCATTGTGAACGACTTTTGTATAACTGGTAAACCATAAGAGATAAACAAAATTTTACTATACAAAAAATGTAGATCGCGTTAAAATACACGATTTATGTCATATACATGTCTTTTGTTGAGTGAACCATTTTCGAGATATTGCTTGTTATTCCCTTAAATTTTCCAATTATTATACTTTTTCTCAAATTCGTTATTCATTTATTTTTGTCCTGGTAATGCAAAGAGAATGGAATAATCCACATAGCAACCACCTCTTAAAATATTTGACTATCGTTTAAAGCCTACCACTTCCCCTTGCATCTACAAGAAAATTAGCAATAAGATTAACATCTCCATATCTCGATTAACATGAAGCATATGGAGAATAAGCGTTTGTAGAAATAGTTTGTACAGGAGTAGAGAAAGTCATGTGAGTGTAACACATCAGATATCTTTTCCCATGTGGTTACAGTTGTTATTGACAAATAGCCATTGAACGTTATAGCATTCAGAAACGCGTAGAAATTGTGACAATTTATTATCAAAATGGATCATCTGTTCGCCAAACCTTCCGTGTATTGCGTGAAGTTTACGGTGTTGCGAGAACGATTCGGCGTTTGATCGATAAATTTGAAAGAAGCGATCAAAGAACGCCTGTACGTAATCGACGTAAGCGCTCCAACGAAAACACAGGCGCCGTTCGTGAGAGTGTACGCGAGAACGGAAACAAATCGATTGCTCGTCGAGCGCAAGAACTGGGGCTTTCGCCGACCACAACTTGACGAATTCTGCATCTGGACTTGACGTTTCACGCTTACAAAATGGTGTTAACTCAAGAACTAAAGCACAACGACAATAAGTTGGCCGTGTATTCGCTGACTGGGCTATGGAGTAATTAGAAACTGACCCGCATTATTGTCGAAAAATCATCTTCAGCGACGAAGCCCACTTGTGGATGGATGGTTGTGTTGACAAAAAAAATTGCCGCTATTGGAGCAATCAAAATCCAATGCAGATTCAAGAACGACCATTTCATCCCCAAAAGGTTACTGTGTGGATTTTGCTATGGTGGAATCATTGGTCCAAATTTTTTCCAAGATGAAGATGGAGAAGCTCTAACTGTTAATGGATAAAGATACCGGGCTCTTATAAGGGACTATTTTGCCCTCAATTGGATGGTATGGATCTCAAAAACATCTGGTTCCAGCAAGATGGTGCCACATGTCATACTACTCTCGAAACAATCGATCTTTTGAAAGAGAAATTCAGAGATTTCAACATTTCCCGTGGTGGTGATGTTAATTGGCCCCCGAGATCATGTGATTTAACGCCGTTGGATTACTTCTTGTAGGGTTGTGTTAAATCTCGACTTTATGTCAACAGCCAGAAACAGTAAATGATCTTATGAATAACATCACGCGTGTTATTCGTGAAGTTGGACCTAAATCACGTTCTTCTGTCATTGAAAATTGGGTCAACTGTATACGCGCAACCCAACGATGTCGCGGTGGTCACTTAACTGATGTTCTCTTCCACACGTAATGACATTGATTATGTTCCAAAATAAAAAAAAAGAAATAAACCTCTATCATTTATAGAACGTGTTTTATTTCAGTTCAAAAATAGGACACTCTTGTTGAAAGACCCTATATATTGCTTTACTTGAAATTCCTGAAAAAATAAAATAAAAAATAACAAGTAAGAATCTGATGTGATGCATTCACACTACTTTCTCTGTCTAATAATGCATTCAGGTATATCTGTTATATATTATTATTGTATTTATTTAAAAGTGGATTCTTCTATCCACGTTACATTATTCACGATATACGTATTTTAGCTTAGGAGAGAATTCAAACCCAGAAGTGCTTAGAACATGTGGAAACACAATACAAATATTTAGTCGTGGTAATCATCTCTTGCAATGTAAAGAAAAAATAGCAAACTTCCAAGCATATTCGTTAGATCACAAATTTGGAAAAAGTGTAAACCTGAACATGGAATTTTTGAAAACCACAAACGCTATGCATTTTTACTTTCTCTACCTCCTACACAGTAGGAGATTTCACCGGAAATATGTGTTTCGAGACCCTTTGAAGCCCCCAAAAAGCATTTTTATAAAAAGATCCGTGTGTGTTTGAACAGCATAACTCACAAACGAAAAGTTGGATAAATGCCAAACTTGGTATTTAGGTTCAGCACCTTCCAAAAATGCGACACAAAGATTTTCAAGAAAATCTTCCCACTCCAAACTACCCTTTACATGGAACCTTCTTTTCTAAATTTATAATTTTCTAAAAAATGACTAACGAAATTATTACAATACCATATATTAAAGACATTTACATGACTAATAAAATGTATATCTTGAATTTTCTGGGAATAGCATGTGAAGTCCTCTTCTTTTGAATGAAATTTTGTACAGTCTTCTATAACTGGTAAACTTTAAGCATTAGACGAAAACGTACCAAACAAAAAAAAAATGTAGATTTTTAAAACACACAGTTTATTTCAAATAACTTTTTTGTGGCTTCAGCCATTTCCGCAATATCTGTTGTTAATGATTTGAATTGTTCAATGCTTAGCCATTCTTTTAAGGTCCTGTCGATTTTCAGTTGTTTCTCGGGATGTTATGGAAAGAGCATGGCATTTAAGGCCAGCATATAGCGTCCAGTTCTTAAACGTTTGACTATCGCTATTCCCTTTGTATCTAAAATAAATATGTAATGCATCTATTTCCGGGAAGCCATATCTCGATTAAAATGAAGTAGATAGGAAAATAAACTTTCGTAAGAATAATTTGTATGCCCACTTATGGGCGATAGAGGCTAGAGAAGGTCATGTGAATGTAACACATCAGATTTATTACCATTTATGTGTCACCTTTAAGACCCAAGGTCATATTGATGGCTTTGTCTTTCGAAGAATTGCTCATCGACAGTGATTACTGGTTACTATGTTGTTAATCTTTGGGGTTTTATATTTAAACATTACTTTCACACACACACACACACACACACACACATTTACAGTCTCACTCATGCTTCCAGACTGTGGGGAAGATGGGGAATAATTCTGGCCAAAGAAAAGTTCCCATCCTCCAGCCGGGAATCGAACCTGGGTCGTCTGGATTTAGAAGCTAGCGTGCTAACCAGCAGACCACAGAGGAAGTCGAAAATTTTCATTTGACAAAAATTGTGTATTTTAATAAGCCGTGCATTTTTCCTGCAGTAGGCTTATGTCTTTCCAGCTTACACAAAATTTAATTAAATAAACAGACTTCACAGGATGTTAAAGGTATACACTTAATTTGTTATGTAAATATCTTAAACCTCTGAAACTAAATTGAGTTTTATTTATGGACGCTCTTCAACTGCTGTAGTCCTTAGCGTCCCATTCTATATTGGGCGTGAAACACCGATAATTTTGCTCAGGGGCGTCTTTATCAGGCTTGAGGCTCTTTTACATGCCATAAATCTACGACACGGGACCACCGGCGTTACTTCCCTTCTGAAGAAAGCCATGCTGGGGATTTTTACGTCCGAAAAAATCCCTCGCCCTCCGCCGGGTTTGAGTTAATCCTCTCACATTTTAATAAAAAGCGTTAAAGGCATTTTTAATAAAATATAAAATGACCAACATTTTCCCATGTAAATGATAGTTTGGGTTAGGTTTTTTTTGAAAATCGTAGTGCTGAATTCTGCAAAGAATTTAAATTTAAATACCAAGTTTCGTATTTATTCGTCTTTTCGGTTTTGCGTTACACTGTTCACAAACATATTTTTGTAAAAATGTATGTTTTTTGTACTCAAGGGACAAGGCATGTAGTTGCTAGTGAAATTTTGACACATCGAACTTTTGAATGCAATACAATACTTTCTCTAACTATTGTAACTTTTATGTGGAATAGTTGATTGTGTGGAAGTAATAATAGAACGATCTATTCCTCTTCAGCTGTCCGTGGGTTTTCAAATGACACATGGTGGTTACTCGTTTGGGTTGCTAGTGGTTTGAATTACAGTATAACGAAGAAAATGCAGTAGGCAGCTTGCGTGGGCACCTTTGTTGAAGTTGTGTGTCCATTAAGTTGTTACTTTTTCTACTGCTTACCTATAGATATATAAGTAGAAAAAATGGCTTTAACGATTTCTTTAAAATACTGCATATTAACGATATTTATATGACAAATAAAACTATAACCTGAATTTTCTAGGAATAGCGTGTGAATATCTATTCATTCGGAAAAAGTTTTATATAATCTTGTATAACTGGCAAACGTGACAGACGAAAACGAACTGCACAAAAAATGTAGATCTCTTTAAACACACGATTTATTTCAAATAACTTTTGCGGCATCAATAATTTCCGAGATATCCATTATTAATGGTTCGAATTGTTCAATACTTTGTTATTATTTTCAAGTCCTTTCGATATGTAATTGTTTCTCGCGATTGCACGCAAAGAGCATGGAGTATTAAGGCCAGTACACTGCGTCGAGTTCTTAAACATTTGACTATCACTATTCGCTTTATATCTATAACGAATTGTGTAATGCATCTCTCGATTACAATGAAGAAGATAGGAAAATAACCTTTATAAGAATAATTCTTATACCCACTAATATGCACTAGAGGGTACAGAAAGTCATGTGAATGTAACACATCAGATCTGATATAACTTGTAAACCGAAGAGAAAGACAAAGCTAACTACACAAAAAATGTGGATCTCGTTAAATCACCGAACATATGTAAAAACTTTTTGTGCCTTAATCACTTCCGGGATATTCCTTCTTATTGGTATGACTTGTCAAATAATTTATACTTTTTCAATTCCAAAATCGCTGTTCATTTCTTTCTCTTGCTCATGCAAAGAGAAGGGAATTTCAAAGTCATCACTTAGCGACCCGTTCATAAAAGATTTAACTATCGCCTGAACCTGCTGTGTTTCCTTATTCCCCTTGTACCTACAAGAAGATTTTTTAACAATAGTTTGTTGAAATATGGGTAGAGAAAGTACTGTGAATGTAACACATCGATTTTTCAGCGTTGTGGAGTTTAAAATAATAGATTCGCACAAAATATTGACAACTATTTGCGTTTTATGGTCGTCCTAGTGCACAAGATCGCGGGTTCCAACCCGGTGGAGGGCGGTCGTTTTTTTCGGGTGTAAAAACCCTTAGCATGGCTTCCTTTGAAAGGGAAGTAAAGCCGGTGGTCTCGTATCGTAGATTTACGGCACGTGAAAGAACCTCAAGCCTGATAAAGAGGCATCTGAGCAAAATTATCGGCCTTTCATGCCCAATATCGAATGGACGCTAGGGACCATAGTAGTTAAAGAGCGTCCATAAATATAATTCAGTTTATTTATTTCTGTACGTTTTATGGCAATTTCTTACTCCTTTTTTCGGGAAAGGAATGCAATATAGACCTCTTCAAAATACTATGCCAGTAAATTATCCATGAGATGATAATGTTAAATACCGCGTTGAGTGAACAGACCGCGGAGTTTTAGGTTAAAACCTATTCTTTTCCTGATTTTATACTTGCAGAAAAATTGAATTTATACGTATCAACTAGATACTGTTTTTGTTGTCTTTTGTTTGTTTAGTTTAGCGTGCTTTAACCGATTAGATCATATCAAACGATTAATGAAATGGGTGAAAGTTACCCGACATTCGTTTTTTCAGAATAAGGGAAAATCCCGAAAAAAAACCTTATCGGTAACATAGTATCCGAGGTTTAAACTCGAGATTCCTTGAATATGAGCGAGACAGCTACCTCCACACCACAGAGGCGGGTACTGTTAATTTTATAGCATCTAAGACAGCCTATTTCGGTGTTAGCCTCTATTTTTGCCTATTTTACATTTGAAGTTTTAAAAATTGCCTATTTCATATAATATGACATGAAACTCCCAGTTTTATTTAAAACGACTCTGTCTTTTCAAAAATTAGAATTGCTTCCAAGAATTTACGAGAACGTTTCTTTACTGGAGGAGGTTAAAAAGAAAATTAAAAGGGCAGCAAGAAAGAAAAAGTGCCCGCAAGAACAACGGCTTGAAGCACTTATGCGCAGCAGCAGACATTCTTATGGGAAAATCCAGTTCACCTGATTGCAGCATTCCTGTCCAACATGTGCCGAAAGTGAAGCATGCTCCGGTCACATCCGTTGATGTAGAACATTCTTTTTC
This sequence comes from Deroplatys truncata, assembly GCA_030765065.1. Lineage (NCBI taxonomy): Eukaryota > Metazoa > Arthropoda > Insecta > Mantodea > Mantidae > Deroplatys > Deroplatys truncata. The sequence goes on from CM060977.1 coordinate 57,332,311, forward strand.
AGCATGTGAACCAGTATTGAATGACAAGCTCCATAGTTCTCTGGAAAACTTGAAAAGGTTTGGGTAATTTTTTTATTTTAGTTCCACTTATACACAGCCCTTAACTACAGTGGTCTTATTGGCGGCCTTCCCTTTGGAATATACGAGAGCTGTCCCAGAAGTACCCGACCTAACAAAGAAAACACATTTTGGGAAAAAACATCTTTATTTCTCTACATAGTCTCCTTTCAGCTCGATACACTTTTCCCAGCGATGTTCAACAGCTTCGATACCCTGTTTATAGTGAGAACCGTCGAGTTCCGCAAAATAGCCATCAACTGCAAACTCCACCTCTTCACTAATGGCAAATCTTTTAGCACCAAGCTATTTCTTCAACTTTGGAAATAGAAAATAATCAGAGGGGCCTAAGTCTGGCGAATAAAGTGAAATTCGAACTTTAACTATTGATTTTGGGCATGGCGATAATGAATGTGTGAACTGGTGCATTGTCTTGATGAAACAGAACTTTCTTTTACGCTAAATGCAGCTGATTTTGCTTGATTTCATCATTCAAACGCTGCAATAAGTTTGCATAATACTCGCCGTTGATTTTTTTTCCTTTTAGAAGATAATAATCAATGAAACTTATCCCACGCGCATCAAATCTGACGCCATGACCTTGCCTGCAGATGGAACTGTCTTCGCCTTCTTCTCCCCTTTCAATCCACTGTTTTGACTGTTCCTTCGTCTCAGGTGTGAAGTGATAGACACATGTTTCATCCATGGTTATAAATCTACGCAAAAACTCGGCTTTATTGCAGCGAAACATCGCCAAACACTCGACTGAAACATCCTGACGACGCTGCGTTTGTTGCATTGTAAGTAAACGCGGTACCCATCCTGCGCACAGCTTTTTCATGTCTAAATTTTCAGTCAGTATGCGATGTACAGCACTTTTGAAATGCCTAGCTCGCGCACTTTCAATACCATTTTGTGGATTTTTTTTTCACAAGTTCTGGCGAGGTCACCTCATTTGGTCGACCACTGCGATGTTCGTCTTGGCAGCTCGTACGGCCTCTCTTAAAATCTGCCACCCAATATTTTACTGTTGTAAACGAAGGAGCAGACTCACCCAGAGTAGAATCTAGCTCAGCTTTAATATTAGTTGGACTAAGACCTTTCAAATGAAAGTATTGTATCATATGGCCAATTAAAATTCGCTGAGAGAGTTCACTATTACAACCGCCCGGGACTGTCCTCGTACTGCTGCCTATAGGCAAAGGTATTGACTCGTATTGGCTTGTCGCTGGATTTCTGGTAAAGTTAGACTCGGGCGAGGATAGAAATAATCTTGGCTAGAGAAAAATTTCCACCCCCAGCCGGGAATCGAACCCGGAATCCTTTTGTACAGTAGAGAGATGCTCTACCGTCTGAGCTACGGGGCCAGCCGGTGATTCATTGTAAACTCAACTATAGAGCGAATGTTTGAAACCACTGTTATTTCGACGCGTGTATATTTAACATTAGGTGTCCTACATTGTATGTTTAGTTTGGAAAACGTAGGAAATTTCAGGAACAGTTTGAACATTAAAGTAGTCTAAAAATTACTATGTTGTGTAACTGCACAAATTGCCATTTTCTTTGTTTTAATGAGCAATAATATGTTCATTTGTCAACATTGTATGCTTTTTACTTTACTAGTTCCTATAGTGAATATGCAGTACCTAGAGTATTTCGATACTGAGATTTAACCGGAAATACACGTTTTGAGACACCCTGAATCCGAAAAAAATTTTTAGAAAAAGGTCAGCATCTTCCAAGCATTTTTGGAAACATGTCCGTGTGTGTGTCTGTGTGTGTGTGTGTGTGTGTGTCTGTGTGTCTGTGTGTGTGTGTCTGTGAACAGCATAACTCAAAAACTAACAGTCGGATAAACACCAAACTTGGTATTTACGTTCAGTATCTTCCAGAGATGCGACACGAAGATTTTCAAGAAAATCCCCCCACCCCAGACTACCCTTTACATGGAACATTTTTCGAAAATTTTAATTTTCTCAAAAATGGCTCTAACGATTTTGATGAAAATATCATATGTTTAAGATAATGTCATGAGCAATGAAATGTATATCTCGAAATTTCTGGGAATGTCTCCAAAAGTATTCTTCATTATGAACGACTTTTGCATAACTGGTAAACCATAAGAGATAGACAAAATTTTACTACACAAAAAATGTAGATCGCGTTAAAATACACAACTTATATCATATACATTTTTTTGTTGAGTGAACCGTTTTCGAGATATTGCTTGTTATTTCCTTAAATATTCCAATACTTATACTTTTTCTCAAATTCGTTATTCATTTTTTTATGTCCTGGACATGCAAAGAGAATGGAATGCGCCATATAGCAACCAGCGATAAAATATTTGACTATCGCTTAAAAGCTACCATATTCCCCTTGCATCTACAAGAAAATTACAAATAAGATTGACATTTCGATATCTCGATTAATATGAAGCATATGGAGAATAGGCGTTTGTAAAAATAGATTGTACAAGAGTAGAGAAAGTCATGTGAGTGTAACACATCAGATTTTTTTTCTCGTGGTCATGGAATTACAAAGCGATACGCTCTTTATAAATCTGATTATCGCTTTACCTGTGTATCGTACAATAAAATGTGTAGATATGAATTGAAAGTTTGTCTGGATTAACAAGAAGCAGCTGGAATAATAAGCTTTTGTACTAATATTTTGTAGATGAGTGAGTAGAGAAAGTCATGTGAATGCAACGTATAGCATATTTTTTTTTGTTATGTTTACTGTTTTACTCCATACTTTTAGAGCCCGTTTTAGGCTTTACATAACCTAAATGAGGTACTGAAAGAGCCCATTTTAGAGACTTAAAATTAACTTTTTAACACGTGAAGGTCCGCGATAACTGTCTTCATCTCACCACTGGGCAAGACATTCTGGCAAGGCATCTTCAGCATTTGGTAATCTTACGATCTTCAGATCATCCATTGTGCAACCTTGAAGAACTAATGGATTGACATCAATTTCAAAAACACCACGCCCCTTCAGTGTTTCACAGAAGTCGATCAGTACCGCAGCGTAACTCTGAAGATGACCTTTCTTAACTTGTTTTGCTTTTTACTTCCTCTACTAGATAGATGCAGTATCGTATTTCATTCAAAAATCCGATAACGACAGGCCTTCAAAACAAAAAGAAAAAAACTGATGTGTTACACTCGCATGACTTTCTCTACTCTTGTACAAAATATGTTTATAAACTCTTTATTTTCCATCTACTTCATGTTAGGTTACTTCAGAATTCTCCATCAACTATCTTTTTGCTAATTTTCTTGTAGGTGCAAGGGGAATATGGTAGACTTTAAGCGATAGTCAAATGTTTTAAGAGCTGGTTGCCATGTGGAGCATTTCATTCTCTTTGCATGTCCAGGACATAAAAAAAAAGAACGAATATAAGTATTGGAAAAATCAAACAAATAACAGGGAATATCTCGGAAATGCTTTACTTCATACAAAAAGGTCTGTTTTAACGAAATATACATGTTTTGTGTAGAAAAAATTGTCTATTTCTTACGGTTTACCAGTTATGCAAAAGCCATTCAGAAAGAAGAGAAATTTTGGGGACAATCCCAGAAAATTCAAGATATACATTTTATTTGCCATGAAAATATCTTAAATATATGATATTTTAATCAAAATCGTTAGAGCCATTTTTGAGAAAATAAAAATGTTCGAAAAATGTTCCCTGTAAAGGTCAGCCTGGGGTGGGGGAATTTTCTTGAAAATCTTCGTGTCGCATCTTTGAAAGATACTGAACCTAAATGCCAAGTTTAGTGTTTATCCAACTTTTCGTTTTTGAGTAATGATGTTCACAGACACAAAACACAGACACACAGACACGCACACGGACATTTTTCTAAAAGTGCTTTTTTGGATTAAGGGGCCTCAAAACATGTATTTCCATTGAAATCTCGGTATAAAATTTTTGGGTGGAATTCAATACTTCCCCTACTTACTGTATATAGTAGAGAAAGTAAAAACATATTCTTTAAAAGTTAAACATGGTTTAACCTTCACTGTTTTTCACACTGCTCCTTATGTTTGGAAGTTAAACTAAAAAAAAAAAAAATCTGATGTGTTACACTCACATGACTTTCTCTACTTTTGTTCAAACTATTTTTACAAACGCTTATTCTCCATCTACTTTATGTTAATCGAGATAAACATTTGCAGAAACTATCTTATTGCTAATTTTCTTGTAGGTGCAAGGGGAATATGGTAGGCTTCAAGCGATAGTCAAATCTTTTAAGAGCTGGTTGCTATGTGGAACATTCCATTCTCTTTATGTGTCCAGGACAAAAAAACGAAAAATCTGATGTTACACTCCCATGATTTTCTCTACTCTTGTACGAATTATTTTTACAAATGCATATTCTCCATCTACTTCATGTTAATAGAGATATCGAGATGTTAATCTTATTGATAATTTTCTTGTAGGTGCAAGGGGAATATGGTAGGCTTTAAGCGATAGTCAAATCTTTTAAGAGCTGGTTGCTATATATGACATAAAGTGTGTTTTAGCGAGATCTACATTTTCTATTTAGAAAAAGTTTGTCTATCTCTTACGGTTTACCCGTTATGCAAAAGCCATTCAGAATGAAGAGGACTTTTGAGGACATTCTCAGAAAATTCAAGATATACATTTTATTTGTCATGAAAATATCTTAAATGTATGACATTTTAATCAAAATCGTTAGAGCCATTTTTGAGGAAATCAAACTTTTCGAAAAGTGTTCCACGTAAAGCGTAGTAGGGTAGTCTGGGGTGGGGAAATTTTTCTGAAAGTCTTCGTGTCGCCTCTTTGTAAGATACTGAACCTAAATATCAAGTTTGGTATTTATCGGACTTTTCGGTTTTGAGTTATGCTGTCCATAGACATGCAGACACGCACACGGACGTTTTTCTAAAAATGCTTTTTTTTTATTCAGAGGCCTCAAAACATGTATTTCTCGATATCGATATCGAATTTTTGGGTGGAATCCAATACTTTTCGTACTTACTAACACGTGGTAGAGAAAGTAAAAGAAGGAAAGAAAGAAAGATAGAAAGAAGAGCACTTAAGCATTTTTAGAAAAAGGTTTGTGTATGACTGTGAACAGCATACGTAACACAAAAACGAAAGGTAGATAAATGTTTTGTATTTGAGTTCAGCATCTCCGAGTAGTAACACGAAGATTTTCAACAAAAAGCCTCAAGCTACATTTTACATGAATACTTTTTGGTTCTTTTTTCAGTTTTCTCAAAAATGCCTCTGTCGATTTTGATGTGAGAAATAAAATATATATCTTGAATTTTCTGTAAATAACGTGTAAAGACCCCTTCGTTATCAGTAAATTGAATGTAGCACTGAAACTTTATGAGATAGTCCAAAAACTTATTTCAGAAATGTATAGAGAATTTTAAAATATGCAATTTATATTAGATCAGTTTTTGTAGCTTTAACTGTTTACAAGATATTTCCTGACGGTCGGAATTTACAGTATTTCAAACTATTTCAACGTTATGTCCGTTTGTTTCTCATTAGAGAAGGAGTATTAAAAACATAAAGTCCAGCAGGCATATAGCAAACTTCGTTTTTCAGGCAACCCATTAGTGAAACTTCCAAAAGTGGTCAAAAAGTCGATTTTTATCTTCTTGGCGTTTTATTCTGTTTTAACCTTCTAGTTTCGTATTCTGCTTTCAGCATTTCAATAACTGCGGGATTTATGAAGTAATTCAGAAATTTAAAAGTTGTACTTATGTATATTGATTAATGCTCCAAATTTTAAATGTCTTTTTCTCAATACGTTTTTTCAACATCTTGCAATATTCAAATTGCTTCACGCGATGCAAATCTCTTCCAATTTTACTGAGATTTTCAGCATTGGTGAAGAACTATTGAACAAAGAAACTGAGTTGGGCTTTGCTTTTTAATATAATGCATAATGATTTTGCAATTATATTAAAAATTAAAATCTGAGCCAGAAATCTGCAATCGTTCTTTGCGAGAAGCATTTTGTAGAAGTGCTAAAATTAGAACCTAAAATTTTAGTAAATAATTAATTTCTCAGTACTGGTGTAACTTGGTGTTTTAAAAATAAGAGTTACGCATTTTATTATTTTCACCAATGGGTTGCCTTAAACATTTGTCTGTCGTGATTGCGTCCTGCAGGCTTCTATGTAACTTGTATTTTTTACTTTCTTTACTACGTATAGTAAGTAGGGGAAGTATTGCATTCCACTCAAAAGTTCGATACCGAGATTTCACCGGAAATACATGTTTTGAAGCCTCCTGAATCCAAAAAAAGTATTTTTGGAAACATGTCCGTGTGTGTGTCTGTGAACAGCATAATTCAGAAACGAACAGTCGGATAAACACCAAACTTGGTATTTAGGTTTAGTATCTTCCAGAGATGCGACACGAAGTTTTTCAAGAAAATCCTCCCACCCCAGATTACCCTTTACATGGAACATTTTTCGAAAATTTTAATTTTCTCAAAAATGGCTCTAACGATTTTGAATAAAATACCATAAGTTTAAGACATTTTTATGGCAAATGAATTGTATATTTCGAATTTTCTGGGAATGTCTCCAAAAGTTATCTTCATTGTGAACGACTTTTGCATAACTGGTAAACTATAAGAGATAGACAAAATTTTATTACACAAAAAATGTAGATCGCGTTAAAATACACAATTTATATCATATACATTTTTGTTGTTGAGTGAACCATTTTCGAGATATTGCTTGTTATTCCCTTAAATTTTCCAATACTTATGGGAATTCGTTATTCATTTTTTTGTGCTGGTAATGCAAAGAGAATGAAATACTCCACATAGCAACCAGCTCTTAAAATATTTGACTATCGCTTAAAGCCTACCAATTCCCCTTGCACCTACAAGAAACGTCTCGATTAACATGAAGCATATGGAGAATAAGCGTTTGTAAAAATATTTTGTACAAGAGTAGAGAAAGTCATGTGAGTGTAACATATTAGATTTTTTTAAAGTTCCCCTGTTTTACGCAGTTAATGCTTACTGTGTTTTTTTTACTGTTTTCGTTACCGCTTATTACGCTATTGTGCAACACACACACAAACACCCATGCCCATGGTGGGACTCGAACCCACCTCCCTCAGCTTGGCGGAGCGCCGGAGCTTACACTCCAGCGACAACGGCTACGAGGGCCGGCAAATATTTCAACCATTTTGGAAAATATTTATAGTGATTATGAAAAAGTAGAAACAATCTGTTTTACGAGTAAGAGATATAAAAGTAAATTATAAGGGGTAGAGAAAGTCTTGTTATTGTAATACATCAGATCTTTTGTAGAGGTGGAGCATCTCGAATCAGTGGATTCGGAGAAAGGGGTCTTCATTGTTCTCCTGACGTTACTAAGAAGTAGCACATTTAAATAAACATCCAGGTATTATACGATTGTTATAAGATAACCCCTTGCTTAGCATTCATTAGGATCAACGAAATATTATATACTTAACACAAATTTAGGTATGTCATACAACATTATAATTAGCTGCTTCGTAGTTCTAAATTGCGCACGTTGTTAAAAAGTGGAATGAAGGACGTTCCATTCTTGACATCTACCGGCACCGCCCTGTCCGGGTATATAAGGCACTATTTTGGTATGGCACAGCACAGTTCAACTGTTAGCGAGTACTGGAAATCACCAGCAGCGCTACCAACTCAAACATGAACAAGCTCGTGCAGGTGAGTTTCAGGGAGTTTAATTGTGCGTTTTTCCTAATCAACTACAATTGAAAATTCTATTCTTTACTATCCAGTTTAAAATTTGTGTAATAATAATTCATTAATGAAGCGTCTCCTCTCAAATTCTGATGTAGTACTAGAAACTAAGACAAAAGAGCAACGAAATATTTCCTCCATTCACGTAGATACATTAGCATACAGCCAACATATATTGCAGGGCCTCAGGTTCATCGGGGTGGGGTGAGACTAAAACATAAGAATCATTATTTCAGTTCAGCTAAAACTAAAATACAATGTTGTTTTTAAAATAACTAAAATTCAGGGTAAAGTTGAATTACTATATTTTCTCTGCCCTTGTAGACTTGATTAACAACTGTTTGTAAACTTGATACTGGATCAACAAACATGTTATAATGTAATCCTAGACTAATTGACATGTGATGTAATGTTACAGGTCGCTTTGTGCGTGGTGTTCGCCGCCGCCGTCTCAGCCAAGCCTGGTTACCTGGGTCTTGGCGCCCCTTATGCTGCCCATGTGGCCGCACCCTACGCCGCCCATGTAGCCGCTCTGGCCGCCGTTGAACACAGTGGTGCCTACATCCACGACCCCAGCGGTGACCACGCCGTCCCTTACATCCACGACCCCAGCGGAGACATCGACTTTCACTCTGCTCGTGTGGTAGCCGGTGTACACCCCTACGCTGCTGCCGTCCCCGCTGCCGTATCCGTGGCCCACCATGTTCCCTATGCCGCTGCTCTTCCCTACGCCGCCGGCATCCACGGTGTTCACGCCGCCGCTCTTCCCTACGCCGCCGGCATCCACGGAGTTCACGCCGCCATCCCCGCTCCCGTAGTTGACACCCCCGCTGTCGTCGCCGCCAGAGCTGCCCATCTCGCCGCCAAAGCTGCTGCCCATGCACATCTTGGTTAAAATCGACTGAATAATCGATATTTATTGTACCTGGGCACTAGTCTCGTCATATTCACCCACAGCACGGCTATGTTTTTCATGATGTTGATCAAATAAAAATGGTTGAATTTGCGTAAATCATAGTGTTTATTTTTCTTTTCAAAGTTCCTTTCCTCTCTCCTCTATAGTTAATCATGTTCTATACCTTAGAATAAGACTGTTCATTATGCAAACTGCCTGCTTTAAGCATGCACGCCCTACTGTTCATTGCTCACTGCCAAACTGTGTCCTCTCTGTCGTTTTCACTCTGCAGTTGGCAGCGAGTAAGAAGAAGGGTAAAGTAAGCAAAGAACACGTTCTACCCGTCACTGCTATATTATGCCTGCTACAGGGATGCAGCGACCAGCACAGGTGGATTTGCTCCGTTTCAGCACCCTTTTTCATCACTAAAGTGCCCCATAAAAAGTGGGTACTTACACATTAAAACAAGCATTTCCAAGACACAGTTTAATATTAAAATTGGTTGCCTCTTTATGAGTTTATCGGCTATATTTATATAGTCATTTTTACCCCCACTACTGCTTACCTATGGTGGGTGTGGGATGTATTGTATCCTGTCATAAATATTTATATCGAAAATACTCCTGAACCCATAGAAAGCATTTTGGCGTGTTTATGAACAGCTCAACTGAAACATACCAAACTAGGTATTCAAGTCCAGTATCTTCCAAGTATGTACACGAACATCTTCACCAAAATCCCCCACTCAAAATACACTTCACACGAAAAATGTTTCGTTATATTTTATTTTTTCAAAACAACTCTAACGATTCTGATTAATATATTATATGTTTGAGATACTGACACGAGGAATAAACCGTGTCTTTAATTTTCTCTGAATAGTCTGTGAAGTTCTCTTCAATCTGACTCTGAATTTTTTGAGGATTAGATTCGATTAGGTTGCGTTCTTTAAGTTCACTGTGGCATTTGAGACCTATGAACACAGAACGTGTCAAGGATACATATACATAAACGTTGTATATAAACACAGAACATATTGAAATAAATCAGAGTAAATAAAACTAAATACAATTATTCTGTGATGTGTACAATTATAAAAACATAAAAATGCACAAATATTTCCCTACAGTTACAGAACTTACAAATACACGAGGGTTGTGCAACCTGTCTCATCATAGTTTTATGATGTAACAGAATAATTCGTCATTGTTATTCATACAATCTACAGAATAAAATGTATGCTACAAAGGAGCTCATTAGCAGCAGTTTTGAGAGCATCGACATTGTGAATTATTTCCTTAAGATTACCGAGTAGTAGGAAGAGCATTAAATGTTTTAATGGTCACGAATCGCCGCGAAGATTTGATTTCATTGAATCATAAGCACCACTTAAATATTCTGCTTGTATTCATTTGCTTAGATGGCTATGAAGAGATAGCCTCGAACTCGTTACCCTCAGTGGAAAAACTTAGCGCATTTCTTTGAGCGTAGGCCGTTGTCGTTCGTAATAAAAACTTTTTTTGTTTACTACCACGTCAACACCATTTCAATTCCAGTATCTCGAAGTCCTCATCTACAGGCATGGCAAAAGTGCCTTCCTTACCCAATTCAGAATAGGCAACTTGCATCACATCATCTAGCAGCACACACAAATGGAAACGAGAGGATGCGGCGGAGGAAGTCCAAACATAATCGAAAATCACCTTTTTGCCTCCCCTGCTGGACGTGGATCTGGCTGAAAAACCAAAGAAGGAAATGTAAACGTTTTATTTCATACTTTCTCTACTGCTTCTATAACTGGTAGATACTGCTTTCCAACCAAGGTTTAATACCGAAAATACACGTTTTGAGGCTCGCTGAATAAATAAAAAAGCATTTTGAGAAAAAGGTGTGTATAAATGTGTTTGTGTATGTCTCTCTATGAACAACATAACTCAAAAAGTGGCTTAAAAACCAAACTTGGTATTTAAGTTTAGCATTTTATAAGGATGCAATACGAAGATTTTAAAGAAAATACCCTACCCCAAACTACCCTTAATATGGAAAAGCTTTCCTTGTTTTCCTTACTTGATTTCTTAAAAATGACTACTGATTAAAATACCATATATTTAAGATAAAAAGATGTATATCTTGAATTTTCTGCAAATAGCTTCTTTATTCTGAATTACTTTTGTATAATTAGCAGATCAAGATATCGTTGAAGCACACAGTATATCGATTATAATTTTTTGTGGCGTTAGGCATTTCCGAGATATTCTTTGTTATTGATTTAAATGTTCAAATACTTATACTTTTTTCAAATGGCAAAGCCGCTCTTCGTTTTTTGTCGAGATCAGGCAAAGAATAGAATTTCGAAGTCTAACTATTTAGGTTGTATTTTTATTACATCTACAATGCAATGTGGCTGGCCCTGTAGCTCAGTCGGTAGAGCAACTGCCTGCTGTGCGAGGTGTCCCGGGTTCGATTCCCGGTTGGGGAGTGGGAATTTATATCCTACCCAGAGTTAGGAAGTATGAATGAGGATGTGTGTATGATCTAATGATTAAAAAAACATAAGTGCAAGAAGCCCAACGACAAGAGTTACCATTGCCAATAAGTTCCAAAGGAAAAGCCGCTGAAAAGACCAATGCCGTTAAAGGCGGGAACTTATAATGGAACTTAAATGGAACTTAAAAAAAAACGCTATGTGTAAATATGTAATGAAAGTTTTTCTCGATGAACAAATAGATAAGACAAACGTTCCTAAATTTGTAGAAGAGTGAGTAGAGAAACCCATATGAATGCAATACATCAGATTTTAAAAATATATCTTCGGCACGGATCTGGGTGTGAAAATCCCAAGAAGGAAATGTAAAGCTTTTAACTTCACGATGTAAACATCTGATATGGGCATTGTATTTGAAGTACATATATGAATAAAAATAGCATTTCATTACCGGAGCCTGTTTAAATCACGTTGTTTATGTTGTTGTGAAGTAACGACCTTCAGGGAATTACTGTAAAGGTTCCCTCTGGGTGTGAAACAAAAGACTTCCGATGAAAAAAGAGAAGGCGTATGTTGCTTGTTATCCAACAGGCCGGGGACGAAATAAAAAGTACCAAATTTTTGTAGCCCATGGCGTATCCAACGGCCTCGACAATTGACCTTGAGGACGTGTACACTACAAATTATAATATAGGTCGATAGAGGAGAGGGGGTGGGGAGAAAGAAAATCTGAAGCGGGTTCCGGAAGAAAACACGTAACGTCGAAATAGTGACCTTCAACTTGAAGCAAATCGGCCGCAGCAACCTCTACTAGAGCGTTAAGAAATGGGGATCCTTGCCGGTTGAAACCCAATAGGCAGCGACAATCTCGAAACCAGCCTTAAGGTTATCACAACGGTAGGATACGAGGTCACTATCATGAATTTTTCATATTTTCAAAGGTACAGTGACTCTAAAAAGTATGCGCCTTCACTTTAAAAACAAATTCTAGCAACAAAATTAAAGGAGAGAAAATTCTCACTTTTGTTTGAAGAACAAATGATATAACAGTTTATGGGTTCTGGAATTTTCAATATTTTCATTTTATTAGTTTTATAATTTTTTAAAAATTGCACAGATTTTTCAGGCTTTTCATGTGTGGTTTTACATAGTTATTTTGCACGCTTAGTAGCTTTTGGGGGGGGGTCAGGGATTATAAACGCTTATACAGATTGTATTTATCAAGTGCATGTAAATTAATTTAGAGAAGATCTTCTCCTTTCTCTCCCCGTTGTTGGGACTTACACCCCCCAGGACTTACAAGCGGGTGCCTGGGGTCAGACGCCTGTCGGGGAACACAGACTATGGATCAGAGAGGACATCCAGGATGGGTGATAAGCCCGCAGCGTGGTATGTGAGCGAGAAAGGTGAATGGTATGAAATGACGGCTAGATGAACGAAAGGAAAGATGATGATGAAGATGATGGAGCAATTGTAGAATGAATGGCGGGTGAAACCGGAGAAAACCCACCAGATTGAACCTGGGCCACTTTGGTGAAAGACGAGCGGTCTAACCACCCCGCTACGGCGCCGCTAATTTAGAGAAGATCGCGAATAAAAATGTAGAAATATTGGTAGACTTAAAAAAAAGTATGAGATGCATAAAATGAAGAATCTGATGCGGTATAATCACACATAGAGAAGATCACACATAAAAATATAGAAAGATTGATGGAATAAGAAAAATAAAACTCATAAAGCTAAAAACCTGGTGCCGTACAGTCACAGCATTTTCTCTACCCATTACAAATTCACATTGGAGATGGTTTATAAAGTGACCAGGGGAGTACCCTATACTTTATCCTTCGAGCAAGCATCCGTGCCATTTGTCCGACACCGCTATACGCTACGAAACCTAGAAACACATCTGAAAAATGACGAGACGGAATGAAAGGTAAATGAAGGAAAGGGAATCGTAGTAGTTGAGAAACCACCCCAGCATTTGCCTACCGACCAGGAAAAAACACGAAAACTCAAGGTCAGAGTGGACGGTCGACGGGAATCGAACCCGGGACCTCCAGAATGCGAGTCTCACATGTTACCGCGGAGACATCTCGCTTAGTGATATGGTCTGTGAAACACCTAATTTCATTTCATAAATTTCTATAAGATTAAAAAGGATTTAAAAAGCTCTTGTACTTGAATACGAGCACATCGGAGTTAGAATATGCTTGCAAACAACGCTTTACTTTTAGTTGAGAATGTTATGGAGTAGAAAATAATTGTTGTTACTCCACAAAAAAGTGAAAATAAAGCAAATGTCGCAGATATTTCAATCTAATATATAGATATATATATATATAGATATATATATATATCTATATATATATAGAGAGAGAGAGAGAGAGAGAGAGCTAAAAATCTATGAACCGGTGCGCGGTGTTTTTCCTGTCCGCGTCTTCGGCGCTCGTTGCCGTCTGCCGCTATCATAGAAAGGTGCGGATGAAACCATACATTTTTAAAACTGCTTTTAAAGGCTTTACTTATCAAATTTACGAAAGGAAATGCTGAAACTGGCCACCGTCGTTTTCCATACATTTTTGGCACCTCTTTAGGAAATTATCCATCACTCGCCGTAGTTCACGTTGAGAAATGCTGGCAAATTCCTGGCGAATATTTTGTGCGTTTGTGTGTGCGTTTGTGTTGTACACTTTGTTTTAAGTTACTCCAGAGATAGAAATCGCAGGGTGTTAGGTCGGGGACCGAGAGGGCCACAAATCTCTACTAATAATTCTGTCCTCAAACACACTCTCAATTGTTCTCGTTGAAATATTGGCCGTATAAGCTTTTGTAGAGTCTTGTTGAAAAAAGGCAAAATCACGCTTCCTGTCTATCAATTCTCTTAAAAAAGGGGAAAAAATTGTATTCACGTATGTAGGGGCTTCAACTATTGACTGTATATATATTATCCGGTGAGCAATCCTTGGCGGGACCAGTTTCTCGGCGTGTGGCCGGCTGGCGGTGTGTCGGCGGTGACAGGGAGTCCGCAGTAAATACAGTACGGTTTGTTCCGTAAATTATTGCTAGGAAGTGAAAATAAAAACATTGATACATACATTTAAATGAGGTCTACATATTTTCTGAAGTAGGTTTTGTCTATGCCTTATGGTTTCCCAGCTCACAACATTCAGTTAGAATGAAGGGGATTTCAAAGAAAATTAAGGATATATTAAACATGATATTTTAATCAAAACTATTTGAATAGTCTTCTTCTCTTCTTCTTCTGTCTTTCAAGGATTAGGCCTATCGACCTGTTCCGGCCTCAATTCCATCTTTTAACTGGCCTTCCTATGTCCGTCTTTCCTATAGGTTTATATTGTAAGGCTATCTTTGGAATCTTTCTTTCTTCCCAAATGCTCTTTCCATTTTTTGGTTTTGTTCTTCTAGTTTATCCTTCACTGCAAAAATATTCAGTTCTTGTCTAATTACTTCATTAGGAATCCTGTACAATTTAGTGCAACCTTTATCTGTTCGTAAAAATTTCATTTCTGCAGCCTGAACATGACTACAATATTTTCTGCTTATCACCCACGATTCACTGCCATATAATAGAATAGATAAAGCCATCACCTTATAAAATTTAATTTTTGTTTCTCTTCGTGTGATTTTTAATGTTCTGCTTATAGTACCGCAGATACTCTGATATTTCTGTAATTTGATGTCTATGTCCTTATCCTGGTGGGAGAACTATTTGAATAGTTTTTGATAAAAATAAAAATTAATGAACCTGTTTCCATGCAAAGGATGATTTAGAGCGTAGAATTTCTCGAAAAGCTTTGTGTTCAGCCTCGGAAGATACTGGACTTAAATACCTGATTTTGTATTCATCTGACTTTTCGTTTCTGAATTATACTACACAGACACACATGCACACACACTATTTTCTGAATTTTCATTTTGTTCATTGGGACTCAAAGCTTGTACTTTCGGCAAACGTAGGGAGAGTAAAAACCTTACCAAATATTTTAGAAATTTGAGTGAACATTTGAATTTCATAATTTTCTCATACCTAAGTTAATTGCTCTGCTTTGATACCTAGATGCCTCAATTTATAATATAAAAGCTGATGCAGTTTTACGCTTACGTTTATTTAACATAATAGTGGAAAATAAATAATATATTTGCAGAAAGTGACCGCTCAAACCTCTTCGTGTGCTTCAAGAGCAAAAACGACACCAACGATGATGAAGGTGACAACATAATTGAGGTGGAAGAGAAAGAACCGTATATGGAAAAGTTGTTTGAGGAAAACTGACACGGGCTAAGCAGGAAGATAAAGGAACAACGTAAAAACTAAGATGAAGAATAAAGAGAAGGAATAGAAGAACTATTTATTACTCGTGGCAATGGGTGGGGTCGTTCAAGACCTAAAAAGACAAATCGGGATGCATTTGCGGTTAGGGAAAAGAAAAACAAAAAGCAGTCTTCTCTCAAGTGGCTTAATCGAATTCAACAAAACAAATTGCAAACCCCCACTCAAGCCTGAGGCACGTACACCGTATGCCGGTCCCCTCCACATCCGGTACTGCTGCGTCAGGGATCTCCAAACACGGCTTCGCTGATTCTTCAAGGATTAATGACAAAATGCAGTGGCGACTCGTCAAGTATACATTTTTTGGTGTTCACCAAGTTTTAGTTAGGCAACCCTGAAAATGTGAAATACCATCTGCTGCATAATAGTTATGATATGAACAAATTGATACAACTGCAGCCAATAATAATAATAATAATAATAATAATAATAATAATAATAATAACAACAATAATAATGCATAACGCGTCTGACGAAAGAAAGGATTGTTTTTCTTGATGTTTGTTGTTGTTTACATAATTAAGCACTCTATGCTAGGACAAGAACGAAGTAATGTGTAAACTAAATTATAGTTGAGATTATGGATGGCATGGAGAAACCGGGAGAAGTTTCCGCACTTGTGCACGTTAGCTATTTCTGCCTATAGTGACTTTAACTTCTGCCGTAGTGTGCTACCACCTAGTGGCATTGACGTAACATTGTAGTCATAGTGGAAACAGAGTGCGGGAAAAACTTCGCGCGCTAGTGCACTTCTTCAAGTGTGCACGACCCATGCATATTTGGCCCCAGAAGGTAATTACATCATACCAGTGGCGCATGCGCAGAACTCCTTAAAACGTGCACATGCCAAGAAGTGCTAGGGACCCTGTTGTTATGTTTTATCGAGTTTAGAGGATTAGCGCGGTAGATTTTAAGTTAGCACATATACATCGCGTTTAATAGCATTAAAAAAAATCCAATAAATCTGCAAGATGTCAAAAGTTAGGGCGTTCACGTGCCCTGGAGCTCTTATGCAGCAGCCGCTATTGACAATATGACTGCTGCCTTCTAAAGCTTTGCGGGGAAACATGGAAAATCCTTTAGCACATTTTTTACTACCGTTGGTATGGTAATGTGACCATTACGTACCTGATTTTAGAACTTACAGTAGCAGTCTTGTGACACTGTTATAAAAAACTTTGCAGCACTAGTTTGCTACATTATTTTGTAGCACTAATTTGTAAATTACACAAAGATGACATCACACAATTTAGAAGAACAAATTAACGAATTTTTAAAACCATTTCAAATTACTTGCTGTCAATATGAGTTACAATGAGGCATAAGAATTCTGAAGCAGTTGGCTGCAATTTATCTACGCTCAAACCACTATAGCCACATAGAATCCTGTAGTGATAATAGTTTTTGAGTGTAAATAACATCGGCCAAGGGTCACTGACTAGTAAAAATTGGTCAAGTGCTGTCCGCAAACGCCAAAAGACTACGAGGGGCGTGGGGATGGTTTGTCATTTGCGACCTCCCTGCCGTGACAGTTCAACCTTATTTCCTTCCGTTCTGACTTTAATGCTTGGAAATTCCTATGCTGGTTATAATACATGAGGTAACCGGATTAAATTAATTCCTGGCACAGCATCAACAATACAAGGATCTGAAACAACTGCGCGTGTTCAATCCTTTACGAATTCCTTACATCCTGTCACTGCTGCGAAAATTCCATGGTTATTGCTCTCTCATCACGTGACTCATCGTTTCCAATAATTCTACTGCAGAATTCAACCTTACGATACGAGGAGTGACCGATTATCCCTCAAGTGTCTCCAAAATATTCATCCTTTTCGTCAATTTCCATACTAGTTTTAAATGAATCTTCATAACATTGAGCTACTACATATGTCAATAAACGCAACAATTACTAACAATAAACTAATAGTTACTATGAAAACATGAACAAATAGATACTAAACGATTCGAAATATCTAACCATAGACGTTTTTAATTTTAGAAAATAAAACCAATTATAATGAATAAAATTATGTTACAATGCGATGTAACCACCCCCCAAGGTAGAGGGGTTGGAAAACGTTTGGCAGGAGGCAATTTTAGGATTCTCAGAATTAATGGATCTGTTTTCTCAACACTTTTGCTAAATATAAATATAATTGTTGCTCTCTTCATTCTTTTTAGGCCGGTAATGCAAAAACGCACCCCTAATAGGAGATGGATTTGAAAGTTGTTCGATGGGAGGTTCTTTGAAAAATTTCCGTATGAAAGGGAAATTTGACACATACATTCTTAAGGACAGGGTAAAATATTATGGAAGTGCTATGGCAAAAAATCTGATGTGTTACATTCACATGCCTTTCTCTAACTGCAATAGTTTATTTGTATATAGCTTCCACAAACTATTCTTACGAAAGCTTATTTTTCTATCTATTTCACTTTAATCGTCATAAATTTTGTAGAAATAATTTCATTACGTATTTCGTTGTAGATAGGTGCATACAAGGGGGATAGTAGAAATCGAATCGATTGCCAGCTCTGTTGAAAAGCGTTCTGCTATATGCTGGTCTAGAATGTCATACACATTCCATGATATCGAGCGAAACAACTGAAAAGGGACAGCACCTTAAAAATGACAAAGTATTGAAAAATAATAAACCAATAATAAAGGATCACTCTTAAATGTTCGATGATGCAAAACGAATTGTTTTAAATAAGTTGTGTGTGTTAACGTGATCTACATATATTTTGTGTTGGTGCTGTGATTCTTATGGTCTACCCGTTATACAAAATTACACAAATTTTCTTCCAAATGAAGAGGACACCACAGGCTATTCCCAGAAAATTCAAGATATGTATTTTATTTAACATTTTAATAAAAATCGTTAGAGCAACTTTTGAGAAAATCGAAAATTTCGAAAAGATTTTCAACGAAAAGGGTAGTTTGGGGTGGGAAAGTGTTCTTTAAAATCTTTGTGTCGCATCTTTGGAAGATGCTGAACCTAAATACCAAGTTTGGTATTTGTCGGACTTTTTGTTTTTGAGTTCTTACTGTTAACAGACACACACATACGGACCTTTTTCGAAAATGCTTTTTTCTGATTGAGGAGGCCCCAAAACATATATTTCTGGTGAAATCTCGACATAGAATTTTTGGGTGGAATACCAAACTTTATATACTTAGTAGGTAAGTAGTATAGAAAGTAAAAAAGACCTCCAACGGAAGAGGGGGTGGAAATATTAGACGGAAGCAATTTTTAATACTCTCAGCACGAATAGGATTGCTTTCTCAATATTTTTGCTAAATCAAAAGGATAAAACTACCTCTAAGGGAGATGGAATTGAAAATTTTTCGGTGAGAGGCAGATTGGAAGATTTCAGTATGAATGGGAAATCTTATTTTATATTCTTTAAGATAATAAAAATATTGTGGGGGCACTGTCACAAAAAAGCCATCACGTATGAAGAGGGATTGGGTAGTGTTCAGCGAGAAGCAATTTTGAGTTTTTTCAGCATGAATCGACCTGTTTTCTGAGTGCTTTTATAAAATAGAATTAGAAAATTGATATTTTACCGAAATCATCAAAGTCTGGGCAACGCCGGGTATTTCTGATATGTAGATAATGTGTTGAATGGTTCATTGCGATCCTTGCGTGATATGCAACCCTTTGTAAATTTCAGATTGCAATGGGCACCTTGCAGTGCTTATATCACAATATAATATTGAATGTATACCTAGCCCGCTAGAGTTTGGAAAGTGTGAATGACAGACTATACATGGGTGTCTTTTTTATATTAACAGTAATGAATTCATTGGAAAGTTGAATCAGAATTCAAGAACAATGCTATGGCTGGGAGCTGAACCACGAATCTTCGGCGCTCTGTATCGAAGCTCTTACCTCTTGAGCTACAATGGCGAGATACCCGTACGCGCATTAAACTTTCGAGACAATCTCAAGTATTAGAGTTGTCATACCTCAAAGGCGACCTGTAATGTTGCAAGTGCTTCACATTTTCAGGCTTTACTCGTAGTTAATTACTATTAGATAAATTTATGCTTATGATATCACAACTACTTAAGCACACATATTTTAAAATATGTATTTTTATCTTGTTTTATTTAGCTAGTGCCATGGCATAGGGCACTACCCTTACAGCCTTCCACCTCAAGGCGAGACATTTATTTTTAAAAGAAGGTCTGTGTGTGTGTGTGTGTGTGTGTGTGTGTGTGTGAATAACATAACTCAAAAATGAAATCTCGGAAGTCAGGATCTTCCAAAGATGCGACTCGAAGATTTTTAAGAAAATCCCCCAACTAAACTACCCTTTACGTGAAACATTTTTTTTGGAATTTTTTATTTTCTCAAAATGCTTTTAGCAGTTTTGATTAAAACGCCTACTATTTAGGATATTTACATGACAAATAAAATGTAGATCTTAAATTTTCTGGGAATAGTCTGTGAAGTCTTCTTCATTCGGAAGGAATTTTGTATAATTTTGACAAGCGTACCAGATAGAAACTGTAGAAATGTTTAAAACACACAATTTATTTCAAATGTCATCCCCGAGATATCCGTTATTAATGGTTTGAATTTGTCAATGCCTTTGTATTTTTTAAAGTGCCATCGCTATTCAGTTGTTTCTCACGATATTATGCAAAGAGTATAGATTTTCAAGTCCTGCATATATCGGCCTATTTAAAACATG
Organism: Deroplatys truncata; assembly: GCA_030765065.1. NCBI lineage: Eukaryota > Metazoa > Arthropoda > Insecta > Mantodea > Mantidae > Deroplatys > Deroplatys truncata. Next base: position 57,352,560 of record CM060977.1, read on the forward strand.
TGACTATCGATTCCGTTTCCTATATACCCCTTGCGTTTACAGGGACGGAACCACAGAAGGCTACAGGCCACGGGCAGATAGGCTACGTAGACGCGCGGAAGTCCCTAACAGTTCCTGGATCGAAGACCGTCTCACTAATGGAGCTGCCCAGAGAGGGCGATAAACCACTCGTCATCCAAGCAGCCCTCTAGTGTCCGCGGAGAAATACTCTTTCCTTTGAGCAAAAATCCGCGCCATCTGTCCGGCACGATCACACATCAGAAACATCCTGAAACAGGAGACGGAAAAGGAATGAATGAGAAATTAGGGGAAAAAAGTCGTCATGGTAGATGAGAAACCATCCCAGCATTCGCCAACCAACTAGAAAAAAAACCCGAAAGCCCACGGTCAGAGTGAGCGATCGACGGAAATCGAACCTGGGACCTCCAGAATGCAAGCCTTACACATTACCGCGGAGCTAGCTCACTCGGTAACAGTAGTGTGTATAAAAATAAACGATAGTGGGTATACTCTCATGTAAGCGTAACAATAAGGCTTTTCTGCGCAAGATTAACATTATGCGTCCTGCTATTTGAGAAGCATGAGTTTGTAAACCCCTGACCAGGCCTGATCCTGGGGTACTCGGAGCGGGCCTTGAAACCACGACCGGAGGAAATACCACGGTTAGCCTTACATTCTTGCTAGAAGTGTAACGGAATGCGCTCCCAGCCTTGCCCTATATGTACCGGTGAAAGTATCGCGAGGTCTTGGTCAAGTTTACAGGTCTGGTTAACCTTGACGTGGGTGTGCACTTCCTATACTGCCCAGGATCTGGTGTCTCGAGTGCTATATGACCTCACCATGCAGTTATAATGAAGCACTCTGGTGAACAGACGCTCTGTTTTCACTTTCATGCAGTGTAACGTATCGGAACAGTCATACACTTTCGCTGCAAGTCTACACTTACCATTTCATTCTACAGTACATCTGTCTGTACCTATGTCAAAATTCTTCCAATAGTTTTGACTTTTGACGAACAACTGATGTAAAAGTGTGTAACTGACTACCCTAGTTCTGATTCTAGTTCTAGTTTAAAAAGGGGTGGGTTTTATGCCCAAGCACTGCGATCTTTTAAAGATCTATTGCGCATCCCCCCTTTCATCAGTTAAGTAGTCTGTTGCTCGTTATGAACTTAACCAGACTGCTAACTGAGGCTTTCGATAGTTCATCTATCTTTGGAAAGTGATTGCCAAAAATACTTGCTCTTTGATTCGCAAGAGCAGGACAGTCACACAACAGATGAGTAACAGTCTCATCTCCTTCTAGGCATCTATTACAGAAAGGGTTGTTGAACAATCCCATTCTGTATAGATTAAACTTTAGGGCACAGTGTCCTGTAATGAATCCTGTTGCCCATGTAAGCCTTCTGTTACTTAGACCGCGCAGGTACTTTGCCCTGTTGCTGTCCAGGCCTGTAATAAACAACTTGGAATGTCTGCAACCCTCAATGGAGTTCCAATAGTTCTTGTGTTCTGCTTGAGCCCAACACTTGATAGCCTGTTTCACTGGTCTGTAGGACACCCCCAGTACAGGCTCCGGACTCAAAAATGGGATTTCGCTACCAATTTTGGCTGCTTCATCTGCTTTCTGCTTTGTATACCTGTATGTCCTGGCACCCACATAAGTTGAACCTTATTGTGTTCAGCCAGTGTCATTAAGGATTCGCGGCATTCTGAGACCAGCTTTGATTTTATTGATAGTGATTCAAGTGCTTTAAGGGCAGCTTGACTGTCTGAGAGGATAAGAACACTTCTATTCTTATATCTCCTTTTAATGCTTTCCATGACACTGGCTAGTATTGCATAAACCTCAGCCTGGAAAACTGTAGCTAAGGTACCCATACTATAAGAAATCTGGCTGTCATTACCGTAAAGCCCAGTCCCCGTTCCTGATTTGGTTCTAGAACCGTCAGTATACCAGATTGGGCCTTTATTATTATGAGGTTTTACCAGTCTTTCCCATTCAGCCCGCTGTGGATAGGAGACCGTAAAATTCAATTCAAACTTAAATATTGGTTCAAGAATGTCAGTCCTCATATTGAGTATCTATTGTACATTCTTGTTCCAGGGAAGCTAGAGTAGATTATGTCCAATATTAGACACTTTAGTTTGGCGACAAATATGATGATACGCAATCATGGCTTCTGCCTTCATCCATATGTGGAGGGGTGTGAGCCCAATCAGCATCTCCATTACCGCAAACTGGCTACCCTAAAGATAAATACTTATTACCAGGTATAATAATTGTTAAACAGTTGTCTTCAAGTTATCTGCTGTCAAACCATATGCTAATACAAAGACTGTAAACAGCGACTATGAGTCACTGACGGGCAGATAAACACGGTCTGATGAGTGCTGTCTGTAAACGCCACAGACTGTACTGGGGTGGTTTGTAACCTGCGATGTCACTACGTAAATTCCAGCACAGTTTAACTTCAACCTTTCGCCCGGCCTTTAATGCTTAGAAATTCCCTGTGTCTGCTTATTACTATTTCTACCAAGTACTTTAGGTAAAGAAGTTATTGTATTCAATTAAAAATTCAATATCGAGATCTCACCATAGATAGACGTTTTAAGGAACACTAAAAAAAAGCAACTTAGAAAATTATAGTGTGTGTGTGTGAACAGCATAACTCAAAAACGAAGCTCGGATTAATACCAAACTTTATATTTAAGTACAGTATCTTCCAAAGGTGCGACACGAAGATTTTCAAAAGAATTCCTCAACCCAAACTGCTCCAAGCTCACCTGAAAGATGAGAAGGAAACGGAATGAAAGCGAAATGATGGAAAGGAAATCGTGGTAGAGAAGAAACTACCCCAGCATTTGCCTACCGGCCCGGGCAAACCACGAAAAACCGATGGGTCAGTCGGCTGTTGCTGGGGATTGACCCCGGGATCTCCCGAATGCAAGTCGCACACGTTAGTCTCCTTTAGGTAATTTTGAATGTTTTAGCAGTTCTCTAAGCGAAATACGTTTGACCATTTGTCAAAATTGATAACTACCTCTAACCTGCTCCACTAAAGTGAAACTTTACAATCTATCCCTGAGAGCTGCAAAGAATGTCGAAGATATGTTAATGCCAAACGAAAGGAGCCATGCGATAGGTTTTTAAAGGTTTTATCTTAAGAATGTGGTAACTGATATGACATGAATTTAAAAGCATTTCGTGATGAGCGAAGTTTTATTGTAGGTATTTAAACATTTAATATTCTTGTTCCTCTTCTTATTTATTGACGTCCTAACGCCTATCTACCTTCAGTATCTATCGACTTTATTACACATTTATCACTTTATCTCTAACATTAAAACAATATTTTTTCGTATTATTATTATTATTATTATTATTATTATTATTATTATCCTTTTCCCTCGTTTGTTTTACCACTTCTTCGTCTATTCATAAATCTGTGTTTTCTTCTTCTTATGAAAGCTTGCTATGTTTTCTTTCTTAATGATGTATTTTGTTTCAATTGCCTTAATGGGTTTATTACTTCTTATATCACGTTTTCACTTTATAAGTAAAACTTCACTTAAACCTTCAATGATTAATCAATTTTAAGAATTAACATTTTATTTTTACTTTGTTACTAGCTTTTATTTATAGTAAATGAATACTATTTTGGATCCTGAAACTTCTTTTTCCTTGACGCAAACAATCTGGTAGATTTGTGAAAGACAATGTATTTTTCTAAGTTCTACCTCACCATCCTTGCAATTGATTTTCCATACTTTGAACCAGTCTTCTTCCTTATGAGATATTCCATTTTGTAAATATCGATACCCAAATAAATCTATTGCAAACGTTTTTTTTTTCCTTCCAAACTGATAATCACATCACCTTACGCTATTTTCTTTTGCTGTTTTAATATCACCACAAGCTCATTAACTTGGCGTAAACAGTGTCTCCAACACTACAACTAATTTCATTCACATAATGTTAGCCATCCTACTAAATCATCTGTTGAAAAATCGAACCGTAAATCATAAATGCATCTGAATATTTAGGCGCCATCAGAGCAGGCATCGGTCCGATGAATTAAAAGTTTTACATCAAGACAAAACCAAGATAAGTTGCAAACATGGCAACAAATTGTACTATAAATGGTTTTAACAATTCCGGCTCTCAACTATGTTAAAGATCGAGATCGTGCTTCGAAAATATATTTTACATTTAGTAACTATAGCAACTCAAATAAATGGCTCCCTATAATGACGGTTGCTCCAGTCATAAAAGTTTCTAATTCTGTCATCATTGGGCTCATGTATATATTTTATTGTTTACAATCAGCTTATCTATATTAATTTTATAAAAAGAGAGAAAATGCGTGTGTGTGGGGTGTGTGTAAGGCAATCTCAAAAACCACTCAATTGACTTTGATCATTCTTTCACCATTAAAAAGTCCTCTTCTTCCAGATGGTCATAGCCTGTTTCCAGTTTAAAGTTTCCAAAATTTTTGAACTTAGGGGTTTCTAATTCATGTCATCAAATTTCAAAATAGTTTAAAATTTAGTTATTTTAGAGGAGGATTTGTATTGTAACATTAATTTCTAATTATTTATTATTAATTTATTTCTAATTAATTATTATTTATTAGGTATTATTTGTAATTAATAAATATATTTGTAATATTGTAATATAAAATACCGTTCATATCGCCACAGTTTCCTTATATTTAACTGATGTTTTATTAAGTAATACTATTGGTATGATTTTGACAAAACCGGGTACGTTTGATTATAAAAACTGACAAAAATTTTAAGCTAACCTGACATTCAATCCCTATTTTCAACCCCTAACATACAAATTAAAATTCTTTGGCTTATCTGGATTAAACTTTGTTTACTTATACAGTAGGACCCAAAGAAAATTATACTCTACCTTACAACTCCAAAAAACTACCTTTGCCACATGGAAAAATGTGCATTTTAAACCTTATGGTCAAGATACTGCACAATTATACAATAGCAGTTGGCAAAAATCTTAGTTGCGCTACACATTCTATACACCACCTAATTCCTATTTTGAATTATATAGTGCTTGAAATTTTTAAAAGCTACCCTTACTTTGTTTTCAACCCTTTATAGACACAAATTTGTGCACTTGAACTATAGGACTTGGCGAAAATAACCCCTTAAATTGCCTCTATTTGACCAATCTGGATAAAACTTTGTACACTTACGCTATAGGTACAAATTACAGACTACTTATGACTATAAAAATTATCTCTATCCTTATTTTCAATGCCGTGCTTAAAAATGTACCAATGCTATGCCGGGTAAACGACAATGTTTTCTTCAGATATAAGACAGCTACAGACTAGATCAAAATATTGTACCATAAATGAAAACAACTGCCTGTCTCGACTATTACGGACTTCAGATATCGAGATGTTTAAAAAAATCTGATGTGTTACACTCACATGACTTTCTCTACTCGTGTACAAACTATTTTTACAAACGCTTTTTCTCCATATGCTTTATGTTAATCGAGATATCGAGATGTTAATCTTATTGCTAATTTTCTTGTAGATGCAAGGGGAATTGGTAGGTTTTAAGCGATAGTCAAATATTTTAAGAGGTGGTTGCTATGTGGAGTATCCCATTTTCTTTGCATTACCAGGACAAAAAAAATGAATAACGAATTTGAGAAAAAGTATAAGTATTGGAAAATTTAAGGGAATAACAAGCAATATCACGAAAATGGTTCACCCAACAAAAAAATGTATATGACATAAATTGTGTATTTTAACGCGATCTACATTTATGTGTAGTAAAATTTTGTCTCTCTCTTATAGTTATGCAAAAGTCGTTCACAATGAAGAATACTTTTGGAGACATTCCCAGAAAATTCGAGATATACATTTCATTTGTCATGAAAATATCTTAAACATATGATATTTTAATCAAAATCGTTAGAGCCATTTTTGAGAAAATTAAAATTTTCAAAAAATGTTCCATGTAAAGGGTAATCTGGGGTGGGGGGATTTTCTTGAAAACCTTCGTGTCGCATCTCTGGAAGATACTGAACCTAAATACCAAGTTTGGTGTTTAGCCGACTGTTCGTTTCTGAGTTATGCTGTTCACAGACACACACGGACATGTTTCCATAAATTTTGGATTCAGGGGGTCTCAAAACATAGGGGAACGTATTTTTTCCCCCATATACTAGATAAGCTATCATTACACAAGAACATGATAAAGTATTAAGACAGACTCTCCCAAACATTCTGAGATATTTTGATTTACATAAAGAAACGTCAGCTGACACTCTAGCACCATAGGCTGGGGTAAGAGTGTCACATACATTGAACAAACTGAGACATCATTATTCCCTACAAATATCACAAATAAAGGTTCCTTTCACGTCATTAAAGTCTGTAAAATCTGTATGAGACATTCCTTTGCATTCTTGACACTGAACCATTGGTTCATCAGCTGGATCTGATAACCTTTCTTGGCAAATGAAGCAAAAGTAGACATCGTCTTTTTTCTGGTCTTCAGTAGTTCTCTGTGACGTTGCAGTATCACACCTTGGTTTCTTCTTCTGTATCTTTGATTTTAACAAAACCTTTGTGCTAGTTGAGGGATTAGTAGAAGCTTGTTTGCTTTCAAGCATTTTTTATGTGAACTGCTGTTCAAGATAACCGATTTATCAGGTTTTCTTCCTCTTAGGGTTGGAGTTTTAGGAAAAGGTCTTCTATGAATTGGAAGTGGGGAAATAGTTCCAATACTGGAGTTTTGGAAACAGGTTTAATTTTATCTGCTTCCTTTTCATCAACGAAGTAAAAGCTTTCCCTCGAAGTAGAAGCTATAGGAATGAACTCCTTTGCATTCCTTCTCTTATCATTCTCTAGGGGCAGGATGCTTGAATCTTCGGTATTTTCACTATCCATTTTTCTCTGTATTTCTGATTTATAAATTTTGTTACAATGAATTGTTTGTATTATGTTCACAGTACGGGGTAAGAGTATCACTCTGGCACTCTTGCCCCAGAGTCAGCTGACACTTTTGCCCCCAGCTGCACGGGATTACATCTGGTGACACCATGGAGTGGCGGCTGCATACACTACTAACTCTTCGCGTGCAATTGGATTCTCATATAAGTGGGGCTAAGCCATAATAACTGAGATATACCAGAAACTATCTTACCTGGGAATAAATTGGGTTTGCTGTCATGGAAATATAAGATCACAATTATGAAAAAAGTACTTTATTATACAACAAAAACAATACATTTCTAGAGCTACTATAATGCACAGCCCAACAAACATGCCATCTACCTCAGTGTACCCAACCTTGCACTAAGCCCGTATTTTTGCACTTAAAGGGGGGTGACACTCTTACCCGATATGGCACTCTTGCCCCACCTTCCCCTATATTTCCGTGAAATCTTGGTATCGAATTTTTGGGTGGAATACAACACTTCCCCTACTTACTATACGTAGTAGAGAAAGTAAAAATATCTTATATGTTGCATGCATATGAATTTCTCTGTCCACTATCACTCTCATCTGGGTCCCGGGTCATAGTGGCAGAGAGGGAAATGAAAAAGCTAATGAACTTGAAGACAAGGAGCAGCTTCACAATTTATTGAGCCAGAGGAGCGCTAGGAACATCTCGATGTTTAGTAAGCGAGGCTATTAAGAACTAGTCCAAAGTAGGACATAATAAAACATAGTTTAAATTCCAGGAAAACAAACATGGTAAACCGTTTATTAGAAAACCATGTAAGAAAATAGTTGGAAGTTTACTTAAATGTAACACGCCTCAGCTGAGAACAATATTATTGCATTTCTCCAGGATATGCTCCTGTGAAAAAACACCTTAACACGATGGGTGTGTTTAGATTACAGATTGTACAAGAAAGAAACTGAAACAGCCCAACACATTATATGCTCCTGTGAGGCCTTGGCTTACAGGAGATATATTGCTTTTAGGAAAATGTATTTAGAACCAGAAGAATTTGAAACCATATCTGTTATGAGACTGTATTCCTTGGTAAAGGGTGCAGACATAAGGAATTGGCTTTAAAACGATACAGGTAGCACAATAAGCCCAAGGCTGAAGTGTGTCTGGAGCAATGAGGGAAATCTGTATTGTATGAGACAAGACCCACCATTTTTATACGGCTCCTACAGTCTATTTTTATGAAAGCTTATTTTTCTGACTATTTCACGTTAATTGAGAAAAACCTTTGCAGAAATGGTTTCATTTCACATTTTATTGTAGGCACAAGGGTAATACAGAAAACAGAATCGATAGTCAGATGTCGCTGTACGTCTTGAAATACCATAGGCTATCCATGATATCGCGAGAAACAACTGGATACCGACAGCACTTTACAAAAGTGACAAAGGTATTAACATTCAAACCAATAACAACGGATATCCTGGATATGGCTGATGCCAAAGGAAAAGTTATTTGAAATAAATTGTGTGTGTTAAATAGGTATATATTTTTTGTGTATTAAGCTTTTGTTTCCCTACTGCTTACCTAATAATAAGTAGAGAAATTATTACATTCCCCCAAAACCGAGCGAGATGGCTCCGCGGTAACGTGAGAGACTCGCATCCGAGGCACCGGGTTCGATTCTCGTGGGCCGGCCCATTCTGACCATGGGCAAATCCTGGAGGGAGGAAGGGAGTTCCCTCTACCAGGAACTGTCTGTCCTTTATTCCCTTTCATCTATTTCAGTGTTGTAGGACCGGGCGAAGGCGGTAGGTGTGCTGAGGCAAGATGATGCGCTCTGGACATTTCTCCCAGCTGGGACTCCTGGGTGCTGTCTCGACTGCCACAGGACCCCCGGGGTCAGAATTGGCACTATATTGAAATCGAGGGACCTCGTCCTTACTAGCGCATCGTCGTCCGGTTCTGTCGTCCTTCGGGTCTCCCCTTCATACCTTCCTCCCAGTGCTGGCGATGGAAGCAAAAAGGGCTCACTGTGGCCTACTTGCGGTGCTGTGCTCCAATTACTGGAGTCCCTCCGTCTGACTACTCCTGACTCCTAAAAAAATTCGATAAAGAGACTTCACAGGAATACAGGCTTTGAGGTTCATTGAATTAAAAAAAAAAGCAGTTTTTAGAAAAATGTCCGCGCGCGCGCGTGTGTGTGTGTAAGCGCGAACAGCATAACTAAAACCGAAATGTGGATAAACACCAAACTTGATATTTAAGTTCAGTATCTTCCAAAGATGTGACACAAAATTTAAAAAAATTCCGCCATTTTACTACGTGGGAGAGAGCGAGATTAAAAATACAATCGTTCATATGAATAAATGGAATGGAATGGGTATCACAGAGGACTCGGTACCGATCCAGGAAATGCAGATATTGTACCTATGCCTCACAAAGGGTGCGCCCCAGGAAGGGTGGAATGAGGTAAGAGGAGACACCGGGCGACCGGAACCAGGAGTGACGGTACAGCAATGACAGGTTCCTACACTTTTCAGATATAGACGCTCTGGCAGACGGACAGGCAGACCGGGGACCCCGCCCCACATAGGGTCCAACCCCCCGAAAAAACCTATGGGTCAGAGTGGGCGGTCGCCGGGGATCGAACGCGGGACCTCCCGAATGCGGGCACAGATATTACCACTTGAGCTATTCCGCTCGGTCATATGCATAAAGGTACCTTCTCTAAGCTCGTACATACGAATATGAACACTTTTTGTAACAACACGCTTAACTCCACGAGAATGTAAGGATTAAAGCATTCTAACTCACGCAGACATGCATTCATCTCCATAACCTTCCTCGTCAATCTGGGTACTTGATACTCAATTTCTAAAACATAATTTGTTTTAATGTACGTGGAAAAAAACTCCTCCAACATGTAGAATCAGGATTCAATTGCTGTTCTGGGTTGCACAAGTGTTTGCAAACAGAACGTGAAATTTTAAACTTCTTCTATTAGTAATCTGGTTTTCCTACAGTTTTGTCAATTAAAATGTTCTCCACGATGCAATTGTTTTTACATTTTCTTTCAGATTTTTACTTTCTCTACTACGTATAGTAAGTAGGGGAAGTATTGTATTCCACCCAAAAATTCGATACCGAGATTTCACCGGAAATATATGTTTTGAGACCCCCTGAAGCCAAAAGAATCTGATGTGTTACACTCACATGACTTTCTCTACTCTTGTACAAACTATTTTTACAAACGCTTATTCTCCATCTACTTCATGTTAATCGAGATAAACATTTGCAGGCTATCTTATTGCTAATTTTCTTGTAGATGTAAGGGGAATATATATTTACAAGAACAAATATAGAAATACAGTACCCTTTAAGCATATACATATCTCTTAATAGCTGGTTGCTAGGTGCCACAGAGTAATACTTTTTGGATATACAAGACAAAAAATGAATAACGAATTCCCATTTGAGAAAATAAGTATTGAAAAATTTAAAGAAATAACAAGCAATATCTCTGAAAATGGTTCACTCAACAAAAAAAATGTATATGACATAAATTGTGTATTTTAACGCGATCTACATTTTATGTGTAGACACACACACAGACAGACAGACACACAGACAAACACACACACGGACATGTTTCCAAAAATGCTTTTTTTGGATTCAGGGGATCTCAAAACATGTATTTCCGGTGAAATCTCGGTATCGCATTTTTGGGTGGAATACAATACTTCCCCTACTTACTACACATAGTAGAGAAAGTAAAAAGCATTTTTGGAAACATGTCCGTGTGTCTGTCTGTGAACAGCATAACTCACAAACGAACAGTCGGATAAACACCAAACTTGTTATTTAGGTTCAGTATCTTACAGAGATTCGACACGAAGGTTTTCAAGAAAATCCCCCATCGTAGAATAACCTTTACATGGAACATTTTTCGAAAACTTTAATTTTCTCAAAAATGGCTCTAACGATTCTGATTAAAATATCATGTTTAAGATATTTTCATGACAAATGAAATGTATATCTCGAATTTTCTGGGAATGTCTCCAAAAGTATTCTTCATTGTGAACGACTTTTGCATAACTGGTAAACCATAAGAGATAAACAAAATTTTACTACACACGAATGTAGATCGCGTTAAAATACACAGTTTATGTCATATACATTTTTTTGTTGGGTGAACCATTTTCGAGATTTTGCTTGTTATTCCCTTAAATTTTTCAATACTTATTTTCTCAAATGGGAATTCGTTATTCATTTTTTTGTCTTAGATATGCAAAGAGTATTAATGTGTGGCAAAGAGAATGGTGCTGCACCTAGCAACCAGCCATTAAGATACATGTCGATACTTAAAGGCTACTGTATTTCTATATTGCCCTTGCAATTACAAAACAAGGGGAACACAGTACGCCTTAAGCGATAGTCAAATATTTTTAGAACTGGTCGCTATGTGTAAAATGTAATTCTGTTTGGATATCAAAGGATCGTTTCTGCAAATGTTTATCTCGATTAATATGAAACAGATGGAGAATAAGAGTTTGTAAAAATAGTTTGTACAAGAGTAGAGAAAGTCATGTGAGTGTAACACATCAGATTTTTTCTATAATATAAACATTGAAAAATTTAAAATTTCAAGAACATTTTACATGACATTTTCATTGATTGAGAATTACCTATACTTTCTTGCAAGATTAGATGCATTGGATCACAAAATTACAGATCGTGTTGTGTTGGTTGGCTGCTTTGTTCTCTGCTCAGTTTTGCTGCATTCTGCACACCCACTAACTTTGCAACATCACTTAGGCAATATCATGTATTAAAAGTAGGTATAATATAGTGACTCTGGCCCACAAACAGATGCCGACAACTGATAAGATTCTTTGTTCTATGCCGTCAAGCCCCGCCCCCTCCCTTTGAGGGCTTAGATGCCGCCTGGTGGCGCGTGCTGCTAGCCCCACCCCCTCCCTTTGTGGGCTTACCTAATGCCGACTGGGACTGTATCGTCAGGTCCTGCCCCCTCCCCCATGCGGTCTGGTCGCGTGCCGGTGGCTCCTCCCTCCCATTTGTGGTATGATTGGTACCCTGTGGATAAGTGGGAGAGTGTGTATTGTTTCCATACGCTGGCTACGTACCCTCCCTCCCCTTTGTGGTCTGATTGGTTCCCTGTGGATAGGTGGGAGAGTGTGTATTGTTCCTATACGCTGGTTACATTCCCGCCCCCCTCATTGTGACTTGTCTAAATCCCTCCCGTGTGATTGGTTCCCTTGAGGATAGGTGGGAGAGTGTGTATTGTTCCTATACGCTGGCGACGTCACCCCGCTCTCATAGCGTTCCGTCTAAATTCCGCCCCTGGTGAGGTGTGTGGTAGGGGAATGGTTTTTCCAATGCCTACCACCCATCGGCAAATCGTTTGAGTACATAATTGTGTCAATCAATTAGGTAATGTTCGTCCATGCATAAAACATTATTGAGAAAAAAATCGGCATTTTATTACTACTAATGTCCGCACATTCGCTTCTAATGAAACGATGCTCCTCGATCGATGTATGCAATTAAGTATTATTGATTGATTAATGTAAATAATTGAATATGAATTGACTTGCGCACCTTGAGCTATTTCCCCCATTTTAATCTACTAATTACATCGCATTTGAAATTAAACGCGGCTCGTCGATCGATGAAAATAATTAAGCTTTATTTATTAATTAATTGTATATGAATTGACTCGCGCACCTGGTTGTTCTCGTATATGGAGGTGTTAAGATGATTATTACGCGTGTATAACTATTACGACTAATAACATTTGTTTAATTCTTCTTTTGAGCGGAGGGCTTATAAAAAATATTACATTGCTTAGACGAATTAAAAAACCGACTGAAAAGGACGGTGTAAATAGCTAGAGTGAGACCCTAACACGAGAACCCTTTACGAAAAACAAGACGCATGCGACCGATGTGCATCGTCTAATACAGTGAAACTTAAGAAGCGGTTAAACCAGGAACGCTAGGGTTTTCCCTGGTACCTGCTCTTAATGGCTTGGGGTTTCCATCACGCCATATGCCAGGGTACGTTTCAGCTGATGTATGTCCATGTATACCCTCATTAGCGGACAATGGCAGACGTTTCCACTACATTAAACATCTTAAGGGACTTGAAGAATGCATACTGGGTCCTGTATACCCTCATTAGCGGAAAATGGCAGACGTTTTTCCCTATATTAAACATCTTAATTGGTTTCCTAAGTGCTCTGAAAAACCCCGACCCTCTGGGTAAATAACTTTAGGGATACAATAGATTTTCTTAATGATTAGCTTAATGGGTTCCTACTTCCTCTGCGCAGAATTTCCATCACAAACCGTGGAAAACCCAAGCCTAGCCATGTTTTAAGCTTACTACAACAATTTTCCCCCGATAATTAATATAAATTCTACATGAAGATTATTAATGATTACGTTTCATAGCTCTTAATTCGTTCAATAAAATATTGAATATGACTCTAGCGTCAGGAAAATTAAACGGTGAGAAGCAATATTTTCTACGCTGAAATTATAATTAAACGCATACTGTATAGATTCTGTCCTTAAGCATTCGAATGTATCTTTGTTATTATTTAAATACTCACATACAAGAATTGCATGCATCATATCAAAAATTAAACTGATTTTTTTACGGAATGTTAAACAAAGAAATATGATTTGGCGAGAGTGATATGAAGAATAAAGTATTCAGAATTCGGGCGGGAGGAATAATTCAACTTAAGAAATATTACATACGTTATTAAAAATAAATAAGCGTCTCGCTGATCGATGAATACTACATATGTTATTAAAAAATAAAATAAATACGGTTAACATTATAGTTAAATATTATAAATGTTATTAAAAAATAAATGATTCGGTTAACATTATAGATGAATATTACATGTTATTAAAAATAAATAAATACGGTTAACATTATAGTTAAATATTACATACGTTATTAAAAATAAATAATGGTCTCGGTGATCGATGAATACAATTAAATATTTTTTATTAATTAATTGTTAATGAATTGACTTGCGCATTTTGGTAGCTGTCGTATGTGTTCGGGTGTTAAGTTGATTATTACGCGTGTATAACTATTACGACTAATAACATTTGTTTAATTCTAAATAAATAATGAAATATGGAGCCTATCCTAAACAAGACACATTCCTTGATACTCTTCATTTATTCCATTTAAAAATATTGGCTTATTCTCTTAGTAAACATAGGACGAGAACGTTTTTTAAATACCCCTCCCTTCGAGAGATATTTTTTGAATATTCCAGCAGAGAGATCGAACCATATTTGTTTAAAAGCTTTTTTCTATAGATGAATGAAATATTTGATGAATAACAGCCTTATTTAACAGGGGTAAAAGATGTTTAAAGGTTGTTTTGATAAAAATTACGTTGTGGTAACGTGCGAGGTTTGAACAGGAGAGTTCATCGGTTCGATTCCCGGTGACTACCCGAGCCAACTTACAATTGTTCTTTGAAGCTAGCCTGCTTTTACGATCTAGTTTATAGATGAATGAAATATTTGATGAATAACAGCCTTATTTAACATGGGTAAAAGGTGTTTAAAGGTTGTTTTGATAAAAATTACGTTGTCGTAACGTGCGATGTTTGAACAGGAGAGTTCATCGGTTCGATTCCCGGTGACTACCCTAGCCAACTTACAATTGTTCTTTGAAGCTAGCCTGCTTTTACGATCTAGTTTATAGATGAATGAAATATTTTATGAATAACAGCCTTATTTAACATGGGTAAAAGGTGTTTAAAGGTTGTCTTGCTAAAAATTACGTTGTGGTAACGTGCGAGGTTTGAACAGGAGAGTTCATCGGTTCGATTCCCGGTGACTACCCTAGCCAACTTTAGAATCTGCATGGAGGTGTACGAATACATAGTCTACCCATTAACGATTTTTATAAGCGCGGGTGTAGCCTTACAAGGAAAATTATATCAACAGAAACAATACATTCTTTTTCGTTATTTTCACTCTAAAATTATTACTAAATAATACATTGGTGCTAACCTCAGTGTCGCCATTCACATTCATATCATGTTAGAATAATTCTTTGATTGCAGACGGTCAATTCAAATTTAATACTTGGGCGAATTATTTTGGTAATGTAACAATAATTAACAATGAATTTTAGCGGTACATGTAAAAAATAAAATATATTTTTATTTTCTAGCATTTCCCTTAAGGAGCGGTGGCGTGATCGATGGATTTCCCCATAACAGGTTTAGGCTTGCTTACGAAATGTTCCTTGCGCGAGGCTAGCATTTCCCCTCTACTCATCGAATTTTTGATGTAGCCAATCAAAATCGTTGTATTACATACCATCACACCTCTCACCCCCTTCAGCTTTTATCGAGGAAATTATATAAAAGCAGCAGCTTCTCCGACGATTTTCACTGTATTGTGAGAACACAGCGATCTAAGCACTCTGCAAACTTTATTCTTTCAACGTGAAATTTCATCGAACATCATGTCTGGTAAGTTGTATCACCAGTTCATTTTCATTAAAAAGTTAACTTATTACTTAGTACATTTAACTTATATTGGCGTTCTTGTTTTTAATGTCGGACATTTATTAATGTAAATAGCTGAGCATTCAAAAAGTTAATAGCTAGACAGGTGAATTTTCTGAAATGTGATAAGTTTAGTTAAGTATTCATTTTAGGCAAGCTTATTCTACATTTAATAGCTAACTGCGCGAATTCTCAAAAAAAATGTGAACAATTTAGTTAAGTATTCATCTCTTTGAGTAATTATTATTCCAGATATTTAAATACAGGAATTCACAGTCTGAATTATATTCCTTTTGGAGAAAATACAATTATTTGAATACCTAATTAACGTTTTCGCTTTAGAATATTACAAAAAGTCTGTTGCGCGAATCATTCACTCTAACAAAGTAAACGTTTACATTATATTAAAACATTTAAATCGAAAAATACAGTAGTTAATGAACTTCATTAGTGAATCAGAACCTCAATTATATTTACACATATTATCATTTTTATTATTATATTACACAGAAAAAAGTTAATAATTTTGTAACTTTCAAATAAATGAAATTTTGTTATGCAACACATTCTCTAATAGAGAATATGTTTTTTTCTTATCCTAATGCAGAAGGTTTGGCATCTCAACTTAACACATTGGCTGAGCGTAGCATTTACCCGGCCGTTCAAAGACTACAAGATCTTCAGCCAGAGGAGCCTTATAATATAAAATCCGTAAGAAAAATTGATACGAGATACGGTGCTAGAGTGGTTGCAGTTTTAGGCGATAAGCAAGTGTTTCTTCCGACAAGATATTCAACCCTAACAAGCCAACAGTTGGAGGAAATGCCAGGGAAGTTTCAAATGGTATATCATGGAGTAGTACCACCCGGCAAGTTTAAGACACTTGCTTGACAACGTCGTCACACTACGCTACTACGTCGTCACGATACCTAACAACATTCAGAAGGCCCCTGATCACATTTTTTTGGGGAATTCGCACAGTTAGCTATTAAATGTAGAATAAGCTTGCCTAAAATGAATACTTAACTAAACTTATCACATTTCAGAAAATTCACCTGTCTAGCTATTAACTTTTTGAATGCTCAGCTATTTACATTAATAAATGTCCGACATTAAAAACAAGAACGCCAATATAAGTTAAATGTCTTAAGTAATAAGTTAACTTTTTAATGAAAATGAACTGGTGATACAACTTACCAGACATGATGTTCGATGAAATTTCACGTTGAAAGAATAAAGTTTGCAGAGTGCTTAGATCGCTGTGTTCTCACAATACAGTGAAAATCGTCGGAGAAGCTGCTGCTTTTATATAATTTCCTCGATAAAAGCTGAAGGGGATGAGAGGTGTGATGGTATGTAATACAACGATTTTGATTGGCTACTCCAAAAATTCGATGAGTAGAGGGGAAATGCTAGCCTCGCGCAAGGGACATATCGTAAGCAAGTCTAAACCTGTTATGGGGAAATCCATCGATCACGCCACCTCTCCTTAAGGAAAATGCTAGAAAATAAAAATATATTTTATTTTTTACATGTACCGCTAAAATTCATTGTTAATTATTGTTACATTACCAAAATAATTCGCCCAAGTATTAAATTTGAATTGACCGTCTGCAATCAAAGAATTATTCTAACATGATATGAATGTGAATGGCGATACTGAGGTTAGCACCAATGTATTATTTAGTAATAATTTTAGAGTGAAAATAACGAAAAAGAATGTATTGTTTCTGTTGATATAATTTTCCTTGTAAGGCTACACCCGCGCTTATAAAAATCGTTAATGGGTAGACTATGTATTCGTAGACCTCCATGCGGATTCTAAAGTTGGCTAGGGTAGTCACCGGGAATCGAACCGATAAACTCTCCTGTTCAAACCTCGCACGTTACCACAACGTAATGTTTATCAAAACAACCTTTAAACACCTTTTACCCATGTTAAATAAGGCTGTTATTCATAAAATATTTCATTCATCTATAAACTAGATCGTAAAAGTAGGCTAGCTTGAAAGAACAATTGTAAGTTGGCTAGGGTGGTCACCAGGAATCGAACCGATGAACTATCCTGTTCAAACCTCGCACGTTACGACAACGTAATTTTTATCAAAACAACCTTTAAACACCTTTCACCCATGTTAAATAAGGCTGTTGTTCATCAAATATTTCATTCATCTATAAACTAGTTCGTAAAAGCAGGCTAGCTTCAAAGAACAATTGTAAGTTGGCTAGGGTAGTCACCGGGAATCGAACCGATGAACTCTCCTGTTCAAACCTTGCACGTTACCACAACGTAATTTTTATCAAAACAACCTTTAAACACCTTTTACCCATGTTAAATAAGGCTGTTATTCATAAAATATTTCATTCATCTATAAACTAGATCGTAAAAGCAGGCTAGCTTCAAAGAACAATTGTAAGTTGGCTAGGGTAGTCACCGGGAATCGAACCGATGAACTCTCCTGTTCAAACCTCGCACGTTACCACAACGTAATTTTTATCAAAACAACCTTTAAACACCTTTTACCCATGTTAAATAAGGCTGTTATTCATCAAATATTTCATTCATCTATAAACTAGATCGTAAAAGCAGGCTAGCTTCAAAGAACAATTGTAAGTTGGCTCGGGTAGTCACCGGGAATCGACCCGATGAACTCTCCTGTTCAAACCTCGCACGTTACCACAACGTAATTTTTATCAAAACAACCTTTAAACATCTTTTACCCCGTTAAATAAGGCTGTTATTCATCAAATATTTCATTCATCTATAGAAAAAACCTTTTAAACAAATATGGTTCGATCTCTCTGCTGGAATATTCAAAAAATATCTCTCGAAGGGAGGGGTATTTAAAAAACGTTCTCGTCCTGTTTACTAAGAGAATAAGTATTTTAAAATGGAATAAATGAAGAGTATCAAAGAATGTGTCTTGTTTAGGATAGGCTCCATATTTCATTATTTATTTAGAATTAAACAAATGTTATTAGTCGTAATAGTTATACACGCGTAATAATCAACTTAACACCCGAACACATACGACAGCTACCAAAATGCGCAAGTCAATTCATATACAACTAATTAATAAAAATATTTAATTGTATTCATCGATCAGCGAGACCATTATTTATTTTTAATAACGTATGTAATATTTAACTATAATGTTAACCGTATTTATTTATTTTTTTAATAACATATGTAATATTCATCTATAATGTTAACCGAATCATTTATTTTTAATAACATTTATAATATTTAACTATAATGTTAACCGTATTTATTTTATTTTTTAATAACATATGTAGTATTCATCGATCAGCGAGACGCTTATTTATTACTTTCTCTACTACGTATAGTAAGTAGGGGAAGTATTGCATTCCACCCAAAAATTCGATACCGAGATTTCACCGGAAATATATGTTTTGAGATCTCCTGAATCCAAAACAAGCATTTTTGGAAACATGTCCGTGTGTGTTTTTGTGTGTGTGTGTGTCTGTGTGTGTCTGTGAACAGCATAACTCAAAAACGAACAGTCGGATAAGCACCAAACTTGGTATTTATGTTCAGTATCTTCCAGAAATGCGACACGAAGGTTTTCAAGAAAATCACCCCACTCCAGACTACCCTTTACATGGAAAAGTATTCGAACATTTTAATTTTCTCAAAAATGGCTCTAACGATTTTGATGAAAATATCATATGTTTAAGATAATGTCATGAGAAATGAAATGTATATCTCGAATTTTCTGGGAATGTCTCCAAAAGTATTCTTCATTTGCATAACTGGTAAACCATAAGAGATAGACAACATTTTACTACACAAAAAATGTAGATCGCGTTAAAATACACAACTTATGTCATATACATTTCTTTTGTTGAGTGAACCGTTTTCGAGATATTGCTTGTTATTTCCTTAAATTTTCCAATACTTATACTTTTTCTCAAATACGTTATTCATTTTTTTATGTCCTGACATGCAAAGAGAATGGAATGCGCCACATAGCAACCAGCGTTAAAATATTTGACTATCGCTTAAAAGCTACCATATTCCCCTTGCATCTACAAGAAAATTACCAATAAGATTGACATCTCGATTAACATGAAGCATATGGAGAACGGCGTCTGTAAAATTAGATTGTACAAGAGTAGAGAAAGTCATGTGAGTGTAACACATCAGATTTTTTTTAATAACGTATGTAATATTTCTTAAGTTGAATTCTTCCTCCCGCCGGAATTCTGAATACTTTATTCTTCATATCACTCTCGCCAAATCATATTTCTTTGTTTAACATTCCGTAAAAAAATTAGTTTAATTTTTGATATGATGCATGCAATTCTTGTATGTGAGTATTTAAATAATGACAAAGATACATTCGAATGCTTAAGTACAGAATCTATACATGATGCGTTTAATTATAATTTCAGCGTAGAAAATATTGCTTCTCACCGTTTAATTTTCCTGACGCTAGAGTCATATTCAATATTTTATTGAAAGAAATAACAGCTATGAAACTTAATGATTAATAATATTCATGTAGAATTTATATTAATTATCGAGGAAAAATTGTTGTAGTAAGCTTAAAACATGGCTAGGCTTGGGTTTTCCACGGTTTGTGATGGAAATTCTGCGCAGAGGAAGTAGGAATCCATTAAGCTAATCATTAAGAAAATCTATTGTATCGCTAAAGTTATTTACCCAGAGGGTCGGGGTTTTTCAGAGCACTTAGGAAACCAATTAAGATGTTTAATGTAGGGAAAAACGTCTGCCATTGTCCGCTAATGAGGGTATACAGGACCCAGTATGCATTCTTCAAGTCCCTTAAGATGTTTAATGTAGTGGAAACGTTTGCCAATATCCGCTAATGAGGGTATACATGGACATACATCAGCTGAAGCGTACCCTGGCATATGGCGTGATGGAAACCCCAAGCCATTAAGAGCAGGTACCAGGGAAAACCCTAGCGTTCCTGGTTTAACCGCTTCTTAAGTTTCACTGTATTAGACGATGCACATCGGTCGCATGCGTCTTGTTTTTCGTAAAGGGTTCTCGTGTTAGGGTCTCACTCTAGCTATTTACACCGTCCTTTTCAGTCGGTTTTTTAATTCGTCTAAGCAATGTAATATTTTTATAAGCCCTCCGCTCAAAAGAAGAATTAAACAAATGTTATTAGTCGTAATAGATATACACGCGTAATAATCAACTTAACACCTCCATATACGAGAACAACCAGGTGCGCGAGACAATTCATATACAATTAATTAATAAAAAAAACTTAATTGTTTTCATCGATCGACGAGCCGCGTTTAATTTCAAATACGATGTAATTAGTAGATGTTAAATGGGGGAAATAGCTCAAGGTGCGCAAGTCAATTCATATACAATTATTTACATTAATCAATCAATAATACTTAATTGCATTCATCGATCGAGGAGCATCGTTTCATTAGAAGCGAATGTGCGGACATTAGTAGTAATAAAATGCCGATTTTTTTTCTCAATAATGTTTTAGGCATGGACGAACATTACCTAATTGATTGACACAATTATGTAGTCAAACGATTTGCCGATGGGTGGTAGGCATTGAGAAAACCATTCCCCTACCACACACCTCACCAAGGGCGGGAGTTAGACAGGACGCTATGAGAGCGGGGTGACGTCGCCAGCGTATAGGAACAATACACACTCTCCCACCTATCCGCAGGGGAACCAATCACACGGGAGGGATTTAGACAAGTCACAATGAGGGGGGCGGGAATGTAACCAGCGTATGGAAACAATACACACTCTCCCACCTATCCACAGGGAACCAATCAGACCACAAAGAGGAGAGAGGGGCCACCGGCACGCGACCAGACCGCATGGGGGAGGGGGCAGGACCTGACGACACAGACCCAGTCGGCATTAGGTAAGCCCACAAAGGGAGGGGGCGGGGCTAGCGGCACGCGCGACTAGGCGGCATCTGAGCCCTCAAAGGGAGGGGGCGGGGCTTGACGGCATAGAACAAAGAATCTTATCAGTTGTCGGCATCTGTTTGTGAGCCAGAGTCACTATATTATACCTACTATTAAACAATTATTAAAATCAGATACCCGAAGTAAAGTAGAGCAGATGTCAAACTCTTCAAATAGTTAAGGCTAAAATTGAAGCGTTATGCTCAAAGTGCACATTAACACGAAAATAGCTCGTGCGAAAACAAGAGTTATAAGAAAAAAGACGCAATGTCAATAAGAGGCAGTGAGAATATATTAAAGAATTGGGAAATGTCATAAATACTCCCGCTTCTATAATTTTAGATTGTTTAAAATAATTTGACTATGGAGTTATAATTATATATATATTTTCACACAATTACAAGTTACTGCATATTGCAATTCATATTTTACGCAATGGACCGTAATTAATAAACTGGCTACTAGTGTTAGGTTATGTGCAGGAATGGGAAGTAATTGAGTAAAAGTAATCGAATTATTATACCAATCACTATTAAAGCCATTTTTACTTGTTATCGATGTACAATGCATCGAGAGTTATGCAACGTTTGTGCCACAGCAGTTGTAAGGCGCACCTGTAGACACACCCACTCCATAATCAGTATGCACAAGTGATTACAAAGAATATAATCACAGGTCTCATGGTGGTGAGGATTTTAGGTCCCGGGTATAGGACCGGTGCCCACTCAGCATCGTGAGGAAAGTGAGGTGCTGCGATAGGCAGTGGTCCTGGCCTCGCGAGCCACCTTCCCGTATCGATTGGATGATCGCTCACCTCTGCCGCGCTTGGGCGTGAGGCCCGCAGTCGGGTGGGCAGTCCCAACTTTTCGGGACTATAGCGCCACAGGATTTATTTTTATTTTTTTTAAAAATCACAGGTATGGTAATAAAAATAGGTAAACTAACAGCAAAGAATATGTAGTAAAAGGGAAATAATTAGGAAAGGAGAAATATTGTAAATAATGTTGTACGTAATATATAATATGAAATATTACCTTATGTTTGGAACAACGTAAAGGATACGTTGGACAGGAAATGCAGGTAGCAAGTTAAAATAATTAGCATCTGGACTTTAGCAGTACGGGGAGTTGGTAAAAGTAATAGCTGGTATGTGAGAGAGAGGATCGACTTAGGATTAGTAGACGAAGGGGACACCAACAACCTCGACCCTCAAGGGATCTTTTATGCAAACACCGCCCGGAGGAACGATGAGATGAAGGAACCATATGAGACGTATGGGCTGCAGGACCGGCCGGCGTAGGCGTCAGAGATGCACAGTTACCTAATAGTTACTGGCTTGACCACCTGCCGAAGAGCGATCCTCCCAAGCCACTGGAGAGCGACTCCAGTGGAGACCAGGGGAAGGTCGACCCAGAAGTGTAGGCTCGAACGGCTGCCATCTGATGGAGCCGAGAAGTTCCAAAGCGCAAGCCCCTGCGTCATCTGCCCGCTGCCGATCGACACTCAACCCCAAGACAAGCTGTAATGTGAAATAGGGAAATAAAATGAGAGGAATTGGGGGAGAGAGGAGAGCAGAGGTAAAAGACCCACTCCAGCATTCGCCTTGTCAACCAGGGAAACCACGGAAAAACCCAAAGTCAGAGTGGACGGTCGCCAGGAATCGAGCCCGGGACCTCCCAAACGTGGGCTACAAACGCTGCCGACTGAGCCATCCGCTCGGTGAGGATCAACTTAAGAAAGAGAGAGAGAGAGTGAGAGAGAGAGAGCTACACGGATTTCCCGCATATAATACCAGAAGCAGAAATACAAACAATTCACCTCTCATACAACGCTAAGTAGAGCACCAATCAAAATAGACGTTACTTATTGACGCGAATGTGCGCGTTAGGGAGTTTTTATTAAAAATGGGGGAATTTGGCATAGAGCCCACATTATGAAATTGTGACATATAGGTAGTGGCTCATTCTTAAGCAGCGAGACGCTGAAGGGTGGGGGAGATCATATGACGAAAATGATTTAGCTCCCATAAATTACTACAAATTGGAATTGGTGTTGGAATTTGAGTTAAGTATATGGAAAAAGTGTAATCATGCAAATAAGGGAAATAACTTTACTAGCCCTTTTGGTTTTTATATCTGGAATAAAGTTCAGCTAATAACCGAACACGTGGTTATATCATTGCCTTCACCCCCTCCTGAGACATAGGTGATTGGGATAGCTTAATTTCCAGCATTTCCCAGCACGAGAGAGCAGCCGGCGGACATCGAACCAGAGACCATAGGAAGGCAGATGAGCGCCTGAACTCATTCTAACTCGGCCCCGTTATCTTCGTGAGTAAAATGTATACAACTCAACTCAGTCCCGTAGCGTATCCTGTCAACAACCTAACTCAGTAACGTAGCATACACTGTCAACAATCTAACTCAGTCCGGTAGTATACACTGCCAACAACCTAACTCAGTAACGTAGCATATACTGCCAACAACGTAACTCAGTAACATAGCATATACTGCCAACAACTTAGCTCAGTACCGTAGCACACACTGTCAACAACCTAGCTCAGTCCCGTAGCATATACTGTCAATAACCCAACTCAGTCCTGTAGCATATACCGTCAACAACCTCACTTAGTCCCGTAGCATACGCTGTCACCAACCTAACTCAATCCCGTAGCATACAATGAATAAGGATATAATAAAATATCTTATTATCAGGTCGAAACCGATTACAATTAATTTGCTTCTTACTTATTTTAAGGAAAATTGATAATTCAATACTTTTTGAATGCAGATCAAATGTTATTACTAACTATAACCCCTGTCAACAACCTAACTCATTGCCGTAGCTGCACTGTCAACAACATAACTCAGTCCTGTAGCAAATACTGTCACAATCTAGCTCAATCCCGTAGCATACACTGTAAACCACCTAACTCAAACCCGTAGCATATACTGTCAGTAAGCCAACTCAATCCTGTAGCATACGCTGTCAACAACCTAGCTCAGTCCCGTAGCATATACTGTCAACAAACTAACTCCGTCCAGTAACATATACTGCTAATGCTCCAACTCAGTCCTGTAGCATATATTGTCAACAACTCCGTCAACAACCTAACTCACTCCCGTAGCTTATACTGTCAACAACCCAACTCAGTCCCGTAGCATACACTGTCAACAACCTAACTCAATTCCGTAGCATATACTGTCAACAACCTTACTCAGTCCATAGGTTATACTGTCAACAACCTTACTCAGTCCCGCAACAATCACTGTCAATAACCTAACTCAGTTCAGTTTTTTTATTTATGGACGCTCTTTAACTGCTGTGGTCCTTTGCACCCCATTCTATATTGGGCGTGAAAGACCAATCATTTTGCTCAGCGGCCTGTTTATCAGGCTTGAGGTTCTTTTATGTGCCGTAAATCTACGACACGAGACCACCGACTTTACTTCCCTTTACTTTGTAAACTCCATTTAACTCTAAACTGCATCCAAGAATCTTTAAGCTAATGTGTTCTATCCTCGGCTGTTATTAATGTTTTCCTTACACGACGTGCTAATTACCTTTTTCTTTTCGGACAAATCTTTCAACTCAAGCTTATTGCATTATATATTGATTTAATATACGGAACTTATTTAATGCTGTTATTTATTTATCTTACTATTATTTCTTTATTTAATCATTTATATCTTCATGTCAATAATTACGGTATCAAGATGTATATTAGGATTATAGTTTACAAGAAATAAAAACTAAATACTAAAGAACAATAACTATAAGGTTTGTTCCAACACACGGTTCTGAACGGGTTCCGAACTAATTCCAACACATGCTAATGCACATGCGCCAGTCCGGTACGCTCACAGAACTAATTCGGAATTTTGTGTGGTTGGAACACTACTTGAACCGTTCGCGTTCTGTCACGGCCTTCTTCGTTGCACGGTCAATCAGAAGACGATCAAATATCTACGTTTACAGCGTTGATGAATGAAATCAAACTCATCGTTTCTTTCATACTGATTCCAGTCCTAATATTCGAGCAAAAATAAATCGCGTTAGTTTATCGGCTTAAAGCCATTGATACTGAGTTATTGCGAATAACAATTGTAATTTATATGTATTATATTTAAACCAGAACCCGGAAAAAGTAATTTAACACAATTCCAATTTAACATTAGGTTTCCTGCTACAGTAGCTTCTAAACACAATGTTTAATTTAAAACTCCAATACTCTGAGACAATGACACCCCACATAAATTCTATTCCGAACGTAATGCAAATAATACAAAACTACATGGTACCAATGTATGCTTATGATCAGGGTTAGGATTTTTAGTTGCAAATTTCAGATGAAAAAAGGAAGGGAAAAGGTGCTCAAATGAGGTGAAAAAGGCACAATAAGGTGCTGGTTTATTTAAGGGGATGCACAACTGAAATTGCTATTTTCTAAACTATCCATTCAATTGGGCTGAAATTTTTATTTCTTTATATATAATTGTTTTGTGAATTATAGCCCAGTCTTAATAATTCTCGGAACTGCGCGGTTGAGGTTATTGTCGTCTCCACGTAAACAGATGACGTCTCTCACAGCAACAAACTCACATTCACGAACAGCAGGCTACTGATTCTGGTGGGATAGAATCACTCATTGTCAATTGCATTATTGCGGGCTACTTTATAGCAGTAAAGTGAGAGAAAGAGGTTATCGTCGAACACACAATTATTTTCCATTGTTGCGGGTGTACTTTCAATTCCCGCGCGGCGTTTACTGAAAGAGGTAGACTTACTATTCGCACGTAGGTACACAGCAAGCTGAGGAGACGTTAATTGAAAGTTAAAGAATAAATTGGAATGAAACTTAAAAGAAAAAAGGGGATTATGGGCATGGTTGGGGGAAATGGTATAAAGGTGCCAAAAAGGGGTAAAGGTCCCAAAATAACGGAATAATGTTTAAATGGAAATAATCCTCTTCTTCGGAAGTCGATGCATCATTAAAAAGATCACTGTCACCTTCTAAATCACTCATTATTGTTATCTTTGAACGCTGTTTTGCTCCCTGGCTTTGTTAGACGTTTGTTCTTTTCCTCAAGTATGTCGCCGAGCAACTGCTTACCAAACACCTTTGCTATTCCGTATTGAGAAATAAACACGAATGGAGGAATGAATTACATATTCAAATTTATTTTCTACTGAATACAGAGACTATGTCGCTTTTTCAATACTCTCTGTCGGGTTTGTTACAAGCGATTAGAATCGATTCTGAATTAACTGAGTATGCGCTGTAGACCATACAATCTGCGCATGTCTGGAATTTTCAGTTCCTATTCTTAATCACGAACCGATTTCACTCGTTCCGAACTAGTTCCCAAATACGTTGGAACAGCAAACTGGAAATTCAGAATTGGTTCTGAACTGATTCTCTGTCGTGTTGGAACGCCGCTTAGCTACTGCGCACACTCAGATAATTCGGAATCGATTCTGAATCGTGTGGGAACAAACCTATAATGTTACTATGTTTCGGATAAAACATAAGAAACTGTAACAGCATTGTTTTTTAAATAAACGATATAGAAATGTACTAGATTGATTATTACAGTAAGAAAAGTGATTAATAAAGAAATACTTTTTAATTTCAAAGACGGACAATCAAATAATAAATGTTGCACTGTTTGTTCACTGCCACAAAGGCATTGGTAAGTACTTCCAACATTGATGTGGAACCTTTTAAAGTAGTCTTGAAATTTTGCATGGCCTGTCATGAGCTGTGTGCATAGAATATTTGGAAGTTTTTGCATTAAAGCGAGTATTTAAGTCCGGAGAAAATAAAGTCTTAGTGATATGTCCTTTGGTGCTATTTATCCAGTATCTATTCCAAGTGTCTATTAATAGCTTCCAATATTCCATCCTCGCACGTGATGCTGGACATTTTGAGTAACTGAACTTTTTGTGACTGTTCGCAGTTGCCTTTGCTAGTTAATCTGCTCTTTTATTGCCTAGTAATCATTCATGGCTCTTAATCCATGATAAGAATATAATATTATAATTTATCTGTAATAGTATTAATAGGAGACTGAGAATCGGTATATTTATATGCAGTGTAGTCATTATTGGTGACTCAGTTTACACCTGTTGAATAGCAAATAATTCATCTTGGAATATGGAGCATAAAGGAGTCAACTTATACGTATCTGAATACATTTCGTTGTTGCTGGAGTATACAACAAAAGTGCTAATAGTAAGAACAGTTTGCAGAAAGGTGGGTGGAAAAAGTCATGTGAGTGTAAAACATCAAGTTTTTCTTCTGTAGTTATTATTGCTATAACCGGTTATGTGCTCATGAAGCGATAAAGCGTGATCTTGGATCAGCATAGCTCATAAAACCTATATTTTTTCAGCTCTACTATTATTTAACACAAACAGATACTTAGAAATGTCAGCTTGTATCCATGCTATACACTGGTTGAGAATGATCTAGACCTACAATTTACAAGATGTACTTTTGAGTATACCTATTGTATTCTACTTCCATGATCTGCGTATGCACTATAAAATAAGTATGCGTATGATCAGAAGTTTGTTCTTGCCAAAAGAATAAAAATTGAAATAAATGTATACTTATTTTTGTTCATATTACCCACCATGAACCCCCTATGTGAAAATTCAAATTGTAGCATACCAGTTCATACATGGCTTTTGCAGTTCTACCACCATAGGATATCTCTATTAGTATGTGTATATTATAAGCTTTGTTTTCATCGCCATTTTGCCTGCATTTAGGCATTTGTCTTAATCACTAACATAAAGGATTGTATTGTGTGGGATGATAAGAATGAAACAGAAGATTACAAAAAACGTTGCACTTTATTTATATACAACAGTGATATATGTATTTTTTTCACAACAATGTGGTAAACTATTGTTTTACCAAATGGTAATCAAAACTTTGTACTCAAGTTTGACGCTCGCCCGCTGAATGTAAAAGCCTCTTAAAACACCAACCTTCGCTCACTGCAGAAAAACAAAGGAGGCACGTGAATAGCAGGCAGCTGTTTTACCAAATTACATACACACATTGCTGAGTATTTCTGGCATTTTCTTTACAGTTGCATGCCTTGAGAAGTAAAAGCGAAATGAAGGAATATATTATGGAAAATGGAAAATCACGAAGTCTGCAGAATGAAACAAGAATAAAGCACCAAGGAAACTTAGCTGTGTTTGTGATTATAGATGATAAGACTAGCGCGGTAAGTGTAATAAATATCGATCGGGCTTGGTCCGGAGGCTATGGTTTAACCGTAATGATGTCCGTGGGCGGCAGCAGCATGGGCGGCGAAGTGAGCGGCCTTGGCGGCGGCGACCTCGGGTGTGTCATGTACGGGAAGGGGCACGCCATGGACTCCATGGAGTCCGTGGACGCCGTAGGCGAGACCGGCAGCATAGGGGACAGCACCATAGGGATAAGCTCCAGCAACGGCCAGGTGGGCGGCTCCGTAGGCTCCATAGGCACCAGCAAAGTCGTGGTCTCCGCTAGGGTCGTGAATGTAGGGCACGGCGTGGTCGCCGCTAGGGTCGTGGATATAGGCGCCGCTGTGGTCACCATGGCCTAGGTAGGCTCCAACATGGGCAGCATATGGCAGGCCCAGGCCGAGGTAGCCAGGCTTGGCGGAAACGGCGGCGGCCAGCACCACGCACAATACGACCTGCAAACACAAAATACACCCATTTCAGTTAAGCAATTCATCAGCCTCAACAGCAATACCTCTAGAATCAACATAGCATATTCTCACGTCCGGGGTTCTCATACTGTTAACTCAAGTTTAAAATTTATATTATTTACCTTATAGAATAGCCTATCCTTACCGCGGACATGAAGAGGTCAAATCTTTACGGAGGTTAAAGCTTCACTTTATAAATTTACAGGAAAAGACATATGTTGATGCAATACTCAAAGTCGAAGTCTATGTCGGACACCAGCGAGAAATTGTGTCAACTGGTGCATAAACCCAACCCCGGGAATGAGCGAAATCAACTAACATCTTAATTAACCACTTAATTTAGTAGTCGCTGTGTCGTAGGATGACATTCTCCACTCCACTCTTTCCGACGAATCGCTTAAGATCTCCTGGCTCAAACAACAAGCTTCATATCTCAGGACTACTTTCCCATGGAGGATTTTAAGCGCTTAGCAAAAGTGCAAGCGCAATTATTAAATTCCTAAACTGCATATTCAACCTGGAGATTATACTGCGCCTTGATATCTCTAGCAATTCTGAAATAAAGTTGTCTTACAAAAACAGCTAAATTGTAGATTTCGTTGTGTATAAATAACATGACGTATTGAGGAAAGCTTAAAGGGCTTGTATGCGCTAAAACAAGCATTTAGAAATCCATGCAAGGATTAAATATGTGTAAAAGCATCAAAAAAAGAATTTGCTTGGAATAACTTACACAGTAAGAAACTACAAAGGTGTCGTAAATGTAGTAGGTAATTTGTCTACCTGATGGTGAAAGAATCCTCAGCTAAAGTTTTAAGAACCCTGGTGTTTGGTTGTATAGAAAATCACTGTGTTGAACTCTGTCAAGAGCACATCTCCAGAGACAATTCAAACAGCATCATGAGTCTCTTGCAATAACTAAAACTAGCTAAGATGTCAAATAATGTTTCTGCAATATGAACAGTAATCAACCAAACAGCTCTCAAGGCAACAGCTTATTTTGATGTCACAGAAAGAATGCAAGTCTTGGTCATATTTTATATTTTGGGATCTTACGAACTTCTGAAGAACTAGTGACATCACACAATAAACATTATTACTGAATGTTTCCAAAAGGCAGCTTTTGCTTTTCTTGAAGAATTGCATGATATTTCAATCGAGTAATAAAAGGAAGAATACCATTATTTTCACACTAACAAGAAAGACTACGTTTTGAGCACAAGTCTGCTCGAGGAATACGCCATCTACATACCAGGAGATTAGTACTATTCATTATCTGTTTACCCTCCTCTTATGTAGGGCTTACACCCCCCAGGACTTACAAGCGGGTGCCTGGGGTCAGAGGCCCGTCGAGGAGCAGACACACATGGATCAGACAGAGCAGCCAGGATGGGTGATCAGCCCGATGCCTGGTATGGGATGAAGGAAGTAGATGAAACGAAATGTGGGTGAAATGGATGAAAGGTGATGATGGAGCAGTTGGTGGAATGAATGGCGGGGGAAACCGGAGAACCCGGAGAAAACCCGCCCAGACGCCACTTCGTCCACCACAAATCCCACATGCAGGTCCCTGGGATTGAACCCGGGCCGCCTCGGTGGGAGGCGAGCGGTCTAACCACTCGGCCACGGCGCCGCCCAGACTAGTACTATAAGTCTAAATACTATCTGAAAGTAAGTGGCACTTTTTGGCATAAGTTCGGAGCTTGTTAAATAATACAATTGCAAAATTTTAGAAAAATGTCGATTTTGCAAAAAGGAACATCATACGCAGTTCCATTTTTGTCTTACTAAATCATTGGTGTAAAATCCTCTCACCTCTTGAGCCGTTAATTCTTTTCTACAATATGTGCAAATGTTCGGAGATTTAAATATAAATGTGTAAATATTTTGTGAAGTCAGGGAATTAAATTCAGCATTCTGAATAGTTAGAAGAAAAAATAGAGGAAATGGAATTTCTAAGTTACGTATACACATGAAAAGTGTGTGCTCCAGGTTTCCCTTCTTCCGCCAAGTTTCTGAAGTGTGTTGCATAGGTATGTTTTTTTCCGCTCTATCTTCAGAAGAGTCCAGAATATGTGATGGTTTGAAGAATAACACAATGCATAGCGAAAGTGAAGTAATTTAAGCAGAGTTGATAACTAAGAGTAAATACTGCAGATGAATTGGAAGATTTTTAATTTTGCTATCGAAGTACTGACTTGAAACTCAGACATGAGCGTATACTCAAGCAAAGCTTCACAATACAGCAAAGATAAAACATAAAGAATTAGAAGTTGACATTTGTCATCAAATGAAAACTCACCTGTACGAGCTTGTTCATGATTATTAAGTTGATAGCGCTGCTGGTGACGTCCAGTACTCGCTGACAAACGAAATGTGATTTCCGAATGCTGAACGGCACCTTATATACACAGTGAATGCTATGTTGGAAGCATGTGCTTGCGTCCTTGGTTTGTTTATTTTTAAGGAATTATATTGTGCGTTTTCTTGGTAATGGCTGCGGCAGCGACACACCTTTGTGCTTTGTTGCTACTCCACCCCGCTGACCATGATTACACGAATAACTGTATCGCATACCAGGTACCAATCTGCAGTCTTTTTACTCATTTCTTCCTTCGCAGGTGTAATAAAGCACCGTTATGCCCTTGGGACCAGTTTGTAGGATAATTTGTATGTGCCTTGCGGTATACAGGGCGTTTCGACTAATATATTTTTAATGCCCTCATAAACAGGGTTACAAATTCCAAAATCAAAAATCTGATGTTATATTCATATGACTTTCTCTGCCCCTTATCGCTTATTACTGGGTATACAAATTAAATTATACTTACGAAAATTTACTTTCCTACCTACTTCATTTTAATCGAGATAAGCCTTTCCGGAAATAGCTGCATTTCATATTCCTTTATAGATACAAAGGGACTAGCGATAGTCAAATGTTTAAGAACTGGACGTTATATGCTGGTCTTGAAATTCCATACTCTTTCCATGGCATCGCGAGAAACAACTGAAAATCGACAGGAATTAACAAAAATGACAGAACAATTGGAATCATTAATAACGGACATCTCGGAAATGGCTGATGCCACAAAAAAGATATTTGAAATAAACTGTGTGTTTTAAAGAGATCTACATCTATTGCGTAATACGTTTTCGTCTATCGCTTAACATTTACCAGTTATGAAAGATTATACAAAGTTCCTTCCGAATGAGGACTTCCACAGGCTCAGGCTATTTCCAGAAAATTCAAGATATCCTTTTTATTTATCGTGTAAATATCTTTAATATATGATAGTTAATCCAGTTCGTTAGAGCAATTATTTTTAGAAAATAAAACATTTCGAAAAATGTTCCACGCAAAAGGTAGATTTTCCGGGAGTATCTTCTTGAAAGTCTTTGAGTTGTATCTTTGGAAAGCACTGATCCTAAATACTAAGTTTGGTGTTTATCGACTTTTCGTTTTTGAGTTTAGCTGTCCACACACTCACACACACACACACACACACACACACACACACACACACACACACACACGCCTTTTTCTAAAAATGTTTTTATTATTCAAGGGGCTTCAAAACATGTATTTTCGTTGAAGTCTCGATATCGAATTTTTGGGTGCAATATCTTCTCTACCTACTGTGCACAGAAAATAAAAACCAGGGAGGAGGTGACTTTTCACACATCTTTATTCTAATCATAATTACACTATAATCATTCTTCATATTTATTTTTTGGAGAAAAAAATATTCCTCGCTCCCTGGAACCTTTCTGAAAAACTCGTTTCTACATTTAATACTGTCGCAGAATTGAGAACAACTGACATTTTTGTAATTATATGAAACATTCAGCAAACTCTTTCCATATTCTGCTGATAATATATTTCTCTTATCTTACCAGTAATATTTAATAAGGAAAAAACGCCTTTCCACGGCTGGGTTATGGGCCAGGATTAAAAAGAAAAACTGAACAATTTTTAACGCTTCGGCGCATCTGCGGTCTGAATGACTATCCAAAACAGTCTTTTCTAAAATGTTGCTGTTTTCTGATCCTAGCTGTTTACAAGTAAACTTTTTAGACAGGTATTTTCATCTCTCTCTTTCTCTTTCGTAAGTGCAACATGCAATTTTCAATATTTTCCCATTAGGGTTCTTTAGAAAGTGTTAACCAATTCATTATATGGCTTTATCCATTTCAAAAGCAGTCACTACAGGCATATAAAACATCGTATTTTTACTTTCTTTATCACCTACATAGGAGGTATTGTATTGGAGGTAAGTTATTATCGCAAAAATTTGATATCGAGATTTCATAGGAAATATTTGTATTAAGACCCCCTGAATAAACAAGTAAATAAATAAATAAACAAACACACATTTTTATAAAAAGGTGCGTGTGCGTGTGCGTATCTGTGTCTGTGAACAGCATAACCCAAAAACGAAAAGTCGGATGTACAAAACTTGGTATTTCAGTTCAATGTTTTCGAAAGATGCGACACGAAGGTTATCAAGAAATTTCTCCCATCTCTAACTACCCCTATAAGGAACATTTTTCGATTTTTTTATTTTCTAAAAAAATGGCTCTAATTATTTGGATTAAAATAACATAATTAAAGATATTTACGTGACAAATAATAATGTATATCTTGAATTTTCTGGGAATGACCTATGGAATCCTCTTCATTCGGAAGGAATTTTGTATATTTTGTATAACTGGTAAATCTTAAGGATAGTCAAAAACGTACTACACATAAAATGAAGATTCTATATACTTTAAACCACACAGTTTATTTAAAATAACTCTTTTTGTGGTATAAGTCATTTACAAGATATCTGTTATTAATAGTTCGAATTGTTCAATTTATACTTTGTCTTTATTTTTAAATCCTGTCGATTTTCAGTTATTTCTCGAGATTACATGGGGAGAGCATGACATTTAAGGCCAGCATATAGTGTCCAGTTTTTAAACATTTGACTGTCGCCGTTCTCTTTGTATCTATAACGAAATGTGTAATGTAGCTATTTCTGTAAAGGTTTATCTCGATTAAAATGAAGTAGACAAAAAAATAGACTTTCGTAAGAATAGTTTCTACACCAGTATTAAACGATAAAAGGTATAGAGAGCAATGTGAATGTAATACTTCAGATAATGTTTTGTACCATTTATCTGCCAACTTTAAAACTAACTCATACTTCCAGACTCTAGGGAGGTAAGGGAGTAATCCTGGCTGAAGAAAAATTTCCACCTTCCAGCCTATAATCGAACCCGTGACCTCTCGATTTGGAGGCTAGCATGCTAACATATTTCTTAAACACATCAACCAGCTGGTCATTGTCATCTTCAGTAATTTATGTGTATTTTAAACTCTCTCCGCCAGATGAAACACAAGAACACAAAGCGGGTATTAATCCCTTTTTATTTTAAATGCAGATTGAACAGTAATATTAAAACCGGGTCGTACCCGCTAAACCGGATTTTTAGTAAACCTATTTGTTAAAAACACATTAGAATGTTACTTAACTCTTAAAAATACCTGATGTGTTACATTTACATGACTTTCTCTACCCTCTATGATTTATTAGTGGGTAGACTTACGACGGCAGTCCCAGAAGTTCCCGACCTGCAGTATAGCGGTTGTTGTTTCAAACAAATGACTATGGTAGAAAGTATCACCTTTATGAAGCTTAAGTTTGAAGATTGACGATGCTACGTTGTTTAGTAATTGTTTGGCAGCCCTTAATAGTGAACTCTCTCAGCGAATTTGTAAACATGGATAAAACTGGCCATCGTTATGTGATACAATACTTTCATTTGAAAGGTCTTAGTCCAACTAATATTAAAGCTGAGGTAGATTTTACTCGGGAGGGGGGTCTGCTCCTTCGTTTACAACAGTAAAATATTGGGTGACAGAGTTTAAGCGAGGCTGTAGGAGCTGCCAAGACGAACATCACAAACCAAATGAGGTGACCATGCCAGAAATCGCGAGGAAAATCCACAAAATGGTATTGGATGACCATCAACTGAATGTGCGCGAGCTAGCAGACATCATAGGCATTTCAAAAGTGCTGAACATCGCACACTAATTGAAAATTTAGACATGAGAAAGCTGTGCTCAAGAGGGGTGCCGCGTTTACTCACAATGGAACAAAAGCAACATCGTGAAGATGTTTCAGTCCAGTGTTTGGCGATGTTTCGCTGCAATAAAGCCGAATTTTTGCGTCGAATCGTAACCATGGATGAAACATGGGTCCATCACTTCACACCTGAGACGAAGAAACAGTCAAAGCAGTGGATTGAAAGTGGAGAATCGGCTCCAAAGAAGGTGAGTTAGTTCCATTTACAGGCAAGGTCATGGCGTCAGTTTTTTGGAATGTGTGTGGAATCATTTCCATTGATTGTCTTCAAAACGGAAAAGCAATCAATGGCCAGTATTAGGTAAAATTATTGCAGCATTTGAATGATGAAATCAAGCAAAAACGGCCGCATTTTGTGGAAAAGAAACTTGTGTTTCATCAAGACAATGCACCAGTTCACACATCCATTATCGCCATGGCCAAAATCAATGAATTAAAGTTCGAATTGCTTCCTCATGCACCCTATTCGCCAGACTTAGCCCCCTCTGATTATTTTCTGTTTCCAAAGTTGAAGGAATGGCTTGGTGGTAAAATATTTGCCAACAATGAAGAGGTGAAGTTTGCAGTTGATGGCTATTTTGCAGAACTCGACGGCTCTCACTATAAACAGGATATCGAAGCTATTGAACATCGCTGGGAAAAGTGTATCGAGCTGAAAGGAGACTGTGTAGAGAAATAAAGATGTTTTCCCCAAAATTTTGTGTTTTTTTTTGTTAGGTCGAGTACTTCTGGGACAGCCCTCGTAATTATTCTTACGAAAGCTTATTTTTCTATCTACTTCATTGTAATCAATATACACCTTTTGTAGAAATAGTTAAATTAAACATTTCGTTATAGATACAAAGAGAAAAGAGATAGTCAGATGTTTAAGAACTGGAGGTTATAGGTATATGCTAGCCGTAAAATTCCATGCTGTTTGCATGCAATCGCGAAAAACAACTGAATGTCGACAGGACTTGAAAAGAATGGCAAAGTATTGAACAATGCAAATCATTAATAAAGGATATCTCGGAAATCGCTTATGCTATTAAAACATTATTTAAAATAAATTGTATATTTTAAAGAGATCTACATTTTTTGTGTAGCACGTTTTCGTCTATCGGTCAACGTTTACCAGTTATACAGGATTATATAAAATTCCTTCCGAATGAAGAGGACCTAATACTATTCCCAGAACATTTTAGATATTAGTTTTATTTGTCATGTGCGTATCTGTAATACGAGTGGTATTTTAATCAAAATCGTTAGAGCCATTTTTCAGGAAATAAAACTTTCGAAAAATGTTCCATGTAAAGGGTAGTTTGGGGTGGGGGATTTTCTTTAAAGTCTTCATGTCGCATCTTTGGAAGATATTGAACTTAAATATCAAGTTTAGTATTTATCCGACTTTTCGTTCTTGAGTTATGCTGTTCACAGACACATAGACAGACACACGGTTGGTTTCAGGGGACATCAAAACATGTATTTACGGTGAAATCTCGATATAGGATTTTTGGGTGGAATGTAATATCTTATCTACTTGCTATGTACGTGGTAGAGAAAGTAAAAATTCTTTTCTTTTGGATTCGGAGGCCTCAAAATATGTATTTTCGGTGAAATTTCGATATCGAATTTTTGGGTGGAATGTAGTACCTTCTGTGCCTACTATGTACGTGGTAAAGAAAGTAAAAATGCTTTTCTTAGAATCAGGGGGCCTCAAAACATGTATTTCCGGTGAAATTTCGATATAGAATCTTTGGGTGAAATACAGTATACCTACCTTTTATGTACATGGTAGAGAAAGTAAAAAATGCGTGTTTTGGAATCAGGGGCCTCAAAACATGTATTTCCGGTGAAATATAAATATTGAATTTTTGGGTTGAATGCAGCAGTTTCTCTACCTTCTATGTACTGGTAGAGAAAGTATAAATGCTTTTTCGGATTCAGGGACATCAAAACATGTATTTACGGTGATATCTCGATATTGAATTTTTGGGTGCAATGCGGTACGATCTCCGCATACATAAAGATCACTCCTACTCAATATTTCAAAGTGCAGCTATTGCGTTATTTCTGAAAAACCATTAGAACGTACAACGTAAATATTTTGAAAATTAATTATCAGGAGTAATATTAAGAGGGTTTCAGGTTGCTGATAAACTCCTGAACGTCATGAGTAATTGAGTGGTATTTGCTAAAACTAATTACTGGATGAAACGTTTAATAAACACTATTATTAAAATGAAAATAACACAATTATTTTTTTTAATATTGTTTAATTGGTTTATTGGATGCCATAATAACATAGCAGGTTCTTCTATGTTCTTTAAGAAAGTTTTCTTCGTTTCCTTAGCTTACAAATTAGAAACAATTGCGAATCAGCTGCGACAATTTCCAAATAATTGCGAATCAGGTGCGACCATCTCATTTCGACAAGATTTCAGTGATAGTCTACGGTGATTGGTTCAACCTGACACGGGCTATGAATTGGATTGGTCAGTGTTGAATGCCTTACGCCTAAAGTGAGCGGTATATTTTAACTAGGTCATATGTTGTCTGTCTAGAATTCTGAATCTTTGAACTGCAGTTGTGGGGAAGGGGGGTGGTAGATACTTCTTAAAACATTGCTTACTTACGCCACCTGAATCAATATCGTTGGAATCATTTTAAAAATATAACAAAACTAGCTTTTACCCGCGGCTTTGCAAGCGCGGATATTCAATTGTTTTGTGTCAATATTACATGCAATAAGTGTTAAACCACCTAATTCACCATCCCCTACAATGATGATGATTGTTATTTGCGTTTAAGGGCGCTCAACTGCTCGTTCATTAACGCCCTTATCCTCTACAAGGAAACATTTTTATAAGCCAGATTTTCCATTTCCACGTAACTGAATTGACCTTGCTCTCGAAGCGGTTCGAGTCGATTGCGATTTTGCTTTCCTCTTAGGAATTTTACAACAGCTGGATAACAAAAAAACCATTTCATGTGCCTATATATGTCTCTGGGCTATTTCAATTTCATCAACAAAGTTTTAACATCCATTTACCCATGGAGTGTAAATTGAATATCACATCTTTCTCATACTAATTGCATATTGTTAGCATTTACAGTTACACACTTAAACCCGTGTCTTACGTACATCAATGTAAGAATAACCCACGAAAAGAACTCGGTTTCCACTTATATTTTTTCACTTTGTTTCGAAAATTTGTCATAAAAAAGGAAGGAAGAAAGAAAGAAAGAAAGAAAGAAAGAAAGAAAGAAAGAAAGAAAGAAAGAAAGAAAGAAAGAAAGAAAGAAAGAAAAACATAAATGCAGTAATGCAACACTCATAAGTATCAAAGCTGGCGTCGTTTCATTTTAAATTTGCCATTTAAATTGGGAAACATCAAGTGCACTTTTAAAAATAAATGATTGCAATTCGAACAAATTCTTCACATTATACGACACACACACACACACACACACACACACACACACACACACACACACACACACACACACTTCTATATGGCTTGAAGCAATAAGTAGAAGAAACAGAGTTGGTAAGGTAATAAAATCTAATATCTATCATAAGTTCTGTTTGCAAATGTCACTCATATTTTATTAAACGGAATAATTACATTGCAAAAGCAACTTCAGCCAAAGAGTGATTTCACTATAGTACATTGTTGTTATTGCCTTTTGTAATTTTTCTTTATCTTCCTTAACGGAGGGGACTTGGCACAGATCCAAATTTGAAACTGAGTGTTTATTTATGGACGCTCTTTAACTGCTGTGGTCTTTAGTGCTCCATTCTATATTTGGCGTGAAAGACCGGTAATTTTGCTCAGAGGCCTCTTTATCAGGCTTGAGGTTCTTTTACGTTGCGTAAATCTACGACACGGGACCACCGGCTTTACTTCCCTTCCGAAAGAAGCCATGTTAAGGATTTTTATGCCCGAAACGCCAGGTTTGAACCCGCGACCTTGGGAACTAGGGGCTGGCATGGTAACCACTACTCCACAGAGGACGACGGTACCGATCCAGAGGGATATTGTACCTAGCCCCACGAGGGGGCGTCCCCGGGAGGAAGGATTTGGCAAAAGGAGACACTGCACAGCCAGAACCAGGAGCGAAGGTACAGCAAGGACAGCGCCCTTAAGTTTCCAGAAGTAGACATCCCGGCAGACGGACAGGTAAACCGTGGGCCCCGTCCCATACAGAGGGGGTGCAACGCCCCTCGAGGGATTTCGGATATCACGGCAACCAGCCGAAAGCCGAGAGCTAGAGAGAGTTCACAGAGAGCATTCGTTTCCCCTGCCACGCTGCACCGAAACACCATCGCCGACACTTCTGATCCTGAAAGAGACCAACGGGATGAAGGATGGATGAAATGATGAATGGAACGAAATGGAGGGATAGGAAATTCGGGGGCTGAAAGAAACCACTACAGCACACGCCTGACGACCCGGGAAAACCCCTAAAAAGAAAAACCATGGGTCAGAGTGGGCGGTTGCCGGGGAATGAACCCGTGACCTCTCGAATGCGGGCCACGGACGTTGCTACTGAGCCGTTCCGTTCGGTCTTTTGTAATTTACTCGCATTTATACGTGGATAGGTGCATGTACCCCCATGACTCAAAACTACTATGAGGCGTATTTTTAAAACAAGTACCGTTATTATGCCGCTGCAGTCGCCATTTCGAGCACGCGTGATCACTTCCTCCATTCGTAAGGAAGCCTTACGCGATCATCACTTTGTGTTTTCCTGTTGTTAGAGTGTTTCGAAATATTCAAAACAATCGAACAACCCGCCGACTGTGAAGTCAGACCAGTGATTCGCTTTTTGAGTGTGAGAAATGTTACGCCAGCAAACATCCATCATCAATTGTATGGGGCTTATGAGTAAATAATAAAGAGTGACAATGCCAGACCACACACATCCAAACAAACTCAATATCTGATCGCATCATTTGCTTGGGAACGATTCGACCACGCTCCCTACATTCCGGGCTTGGCACCAAGCGATTTTCATCTGTTTTTTCATCTAAACAAATTCCTGATGCAAAACATTTTATCGACGATGAAGTTGAGAAACAAGAAGTGCAGACTTGGCTTCCACCACAGACGGCATCATTCTTTGACGAAGGCACACGAAAAGGTTTCCGTTACGTTACGACAAGTGCCTGAACAACTTCGGTGACTATGTGGAGAAGTAGTGTAAGGTGTGAGGTAATGAATGGTGATAAAGTGTTTGGAAAATGATTTCTGTTATTTCTAAAAAATTATCGGTATTTACTTTAAAAATACGCCTGGTAATTTGCATGCATCTACCCGTTTGCTACGTGTTCAGAATTGCTTGGAAATTTATTATATGCTATATATTTTCTTCCTTTGTTTTTACTCTGTATTTCTCGTATAAAGTAATGATTTAATTTGACAGTTTTATGTTATTGACCTATTACAGCGCGAATACACGCGCAGTTTTATGCGACATTTAATGCACAGTTATTTATTTTACTATCGGTATGACTCATTAATACTTTTATTGTTGAATCTGCAGTTACTATGGTCACATTATATCATTAAATCGCACAAAAAAATTAACATAATCTAAAGCCCCCGCACTATCTTCCTGGAAAAGGTCAACCTTGAAATTTCAGAGCTCAGTATCACTGTGCACATAGTTATGTTTTCGTAAAATACTTTATTATAGAATATAAGGCTAATCTTGTCTTATAGTATGCCCGTAGAAAATTCTCCAAAAGTAAACTTGTAGCTCATGTGAATCTGCCATGTACATAAAAGGAAATATTTCGGGAGGGTTAAAGGAGAAACTGCTTTATTTTAAATATCTGCATCATTTACTTATGCTGGTTCTCAACGTTTATGTACATTTACATAATATAGAGGTACAGTATACAGCGGTTACTAAAGTGCAATTTTGACATTTTCCCACCATTATGAGATAAGTCACTAGAATCTGGTGATAATGGGGTTGTTAGGTTCCATTCATAACTGGCAAGTCTTCCGCAAATACGTACCTGTTACATGATTGGGAAAGTTACGAAGGTTGTCTTAGAAGTACCCGACTTAACAAAGAAAACACAAAAATTTTGGAAAAAAAAGTCTTTATTTCTCTACATAGTCTCCTTTCAGCTCGATACACTTTTCCCAGCGGTGTTCAATAGCTTTGATACCCTGCTTATAGTGAGAATACGAATTCTGCAAAATAGCCATCAACTGCAAACTCCACCTAATCACTAATGGCTATTTCTTCGACTTTGGAAATAGAAAATAATCAGAAGGAGCTAAATCTAGCGAATAGGGTGAATGAGGAACCAATTCGAACTTAAACTCATTGATTTTGGCCATGACGGTAATGGACGTGTGAACTGGTGCATTGTCTTGATGAAACAGAACTTTCTTTTTCGCTAAATGCGGCCGTTTTTGCTTGATTTCATCATTCAAATTCTGCAATAAGTTTGCATAATACTCGTCATTGATTGCTTTTCCTTTTTGTAGATAATCGATGAAAATTATTCCACACACATTGCAAAAAAGCTGACGCCATGACCTTGCCTGCAGATGGAACTGCCTCACCTTCTTTGGAGCCGATTCTCCCCTTTCAATCCACTGTTTTGACTGTTCCTTCGTCTCAGGTGTGAAGTGATGGATCCATGTTTCATCCATGGTTATGATTCGACGCAAAAACTCCGCTTTATTGCAGCGAAACATCGCCAAACACTCGACTGAAACATCTTCACGATGCTGCTTTTGTTCCATTGTGAGTAAACGCGGCACCCATCTTGCGCACATCTTTCTCATATCTAAATTTTCAGTCAGTATGCGGATACAGCACCTTTTGAAATACCTACGATGTCTGCTAGCTCGCGCACTTTCAGTCGACGGTCATCCAATACCATTTTGTGGATTTTCTTCACAATTTCTGGCGTGGTCACCTCATTTGGTCGACCACTGGGATGTTCGTCTTGGCAGCTCGTACGGCCTCGCTTAAACTCTGTCCCCAATATTTTACTGTTTTAAACGAAGGAGCAGACTCCCCCCAGAGTAGAATCTAGCTCGGCTTTAATATTAGTTGGACTAGGATCTTTCAAATGAAAGTATTGTATCACATAACGATGGCCAGTTTTATCCATGTTTACAAATTCGCTGAGAGAGTTCATTGATGGCTGCCAAACAATTACTAAACAACGTAGCGTCGTCAAACTTCAAACTTAAGCTTTATAAGGTTGGTACTTTCTACCCTAGTCATTTTCTTGAAATACCAACCGCCATCTATACATCAGGTCGGTTACTTCAGGGACTGCCCTCGTAGTTGTATTGTATCTGTTACGTTGGCGCCTTGTTTTTATATTCACAGCTGCTCAAACTTTGCACGCCGACCATTTAGTCACCAACTGACGCACTGTTAAATTAATATAGTAGATTAATTACATATTATTGCATTATATTAAGCGTATTACTATTTATATCATATTAGTTATAGTTATATCAACTGGCTAATTATACGAGAATTGGATTATTTATTAATTATTATTAGGTTAGGTAATTGTTAATTATTAGTCTTACCTTTGCAGTTAACTAGAAATTTGAATTGTTTTGGAAATTTTTGATGTAAGCGTTGACTGTTTGTGTTGGGTTTCATTTCTGGGGGAAGAAGATCTGCATGGGGGGAAAAAAGAAGAAGAAAGAAACAAACAAACAAACAAACAAACAAAGAAAAAGAAATTGGATTGTTTGGCTTGGATAAGTATGCTGAAATCATATTAAAACGTAACTATAAACTGTTCCTCATATTAAATACAGTAATACGTAACTTTAATAACATGCGCATGTTATACAAATAAAGTGCATAGCACTGTTCAGTGCTTAATTTAACACGTAAGGTGCATAGGTAATCAGCAAAAATGGCGGAGAAGGAAGGTGATGAACAAAACTTTACAACGAAGAAAAGAATATTACAGAGCAGTACACCAGGTGGTCCAACCGCGCGTATTTCACGTGCGTTAAAAGAGTTGCAGAACTTAACGGGGCAATTCCAAGTAAACACAGGTTTGTGGGAACTGGCTCATTAATTGAGCGACCTTCGTTCTACTCATCTTGTTTATCAGCGAAAAAATGAGCGAATCGTGCTCATTGAGAGGTAGTTCCATGGGCTTTTTCCAGTCCATGGTAATAGACAAGAACAGTGTGAACACACCGAAAATGTTTTCCACTTCAGTCACAGAAACTTTATTTTGGGGGAATAAACTCACTGTTTAGATACACAAATAACTATGTCTTTATTTTACCGATCATTCATTACACGCCAACAGCTATTTTTAATCGTATTTACGCATCGATAATAATAATACTACATATTATTATTGTTATTATTATTATTACCACTATTAATGATGTTGATAAAAAAATTGAGTTTTATTTATGGACGCTCTTTAATTGCTGTGGTCCTTAGCGTCCCATTCTATAGTGGGCGTGAAAGACCGGTACTTTTGCTCAGAGGCCTCTTTATCAGGCTTGAGGTTCTTTTACGTGCCGTAAATCAATGACACGGGACCACCAGCTTTACTTCCCTTCCGAAGGAAGCGATGCTAAGGATTTTTACGCCCGAAAAAACCCATCGCCCTCCGTTTGGTTTGAAACCAATGATGACGATGATTATGATGATGATAATGATAATAATAATAATAATAATAATAACAACAGCAAGCGAACAAATGGCAGTGAAACATTATGTTTCCTCATGCTTGCAAGGTTTTCGTTATGATGCGTTAATCTTTTCATTTAACTCTACAATAAGTATAGTCCGTAATGTTAAACAAGAACAGCGCAAAGAAAG
The DNA here is from genome assembly GCA_030765065.1 of Deroplatys truncata. NCBI lineage: Eukaryota > Metazoa > Arthropoda > Insecta > Mantodea > Mantidae > Deroplatys > Deroplatys truncata. The sequence continues at coordinate 57,396,700 of CM060977.1, forward strand.
AAACAAACAAAGAAAGAAAGAAAGAAAGAAAGAAAGCAATGGACGCATACTGATAGGTCAAATAAAGACATTTTAACTATTTGTCAGTCTAAAACGTGAATTTATTCCCTCGAAAATAAAGTCTCTGTAACTGAAGTGGAAGACATTCTAAGACCTTTTCGGTCTGTTTGCTGTTCTTGTCTATTATGAAGAAGATATTGTCTTGGAGTTTATTTTGTTTATTTAGCTCCACGTATGGACGTCAACTTGAAGTAGTATTTGTTCTTGGAGTTTATTTTTATTTATTTATTTCCACACTTGGAAAACCAATTTGAAAAGTGAAGTTGTTGAAGTTTGCACCAAGCTTTGGGCACTAATTTGAAGAAGATTGTTTGTTACGTAATATGCTGCTACGTATGAAAAGCTGATTTGAAGATGTATTTTTGTTGTTACGCTCCAAGTTCAAAAAATATATTTTAACTTTGTTATTAAACTGCTTCTATAGATAGTATTTATGTTTATGTTTCCCTCGGCTGCTTCAGTCTTACTTTAGAGACACGTTTCTCTTAATCAGGGCGTGGTGTAACAAGAATGTAGGCTTATACAGATTTTAAGTTTAAATTAACTTCTGTTTATTAATCCTTGACAACACTGATAGCAAGAGCTGTGAGATTCCTTAATTTAATACTTGCACTTTGTTAACGCGTATACTTAGTTTTCGTTTCACACGAATACGTAATATTTCTTTAGAGAACACATCTTCCATCCGATCACTACCAAGGTCTGCAGGCAACTGAACATATTTCAACCGTCCAAACCCGTAAGATTCTGTATTTCAAGTCTCTGATTGGCTTATCCTAGTCCAATAGTATACCTACATTTAATTAAAGCTTTTTCTGGCTGTTAACTGGCTATTTTTAAACTGCCACAAAATTTACATTATCGTTCCTCTCATCCTGACTAGTAGTATTCAAACTCTCAAACTCATTATTGCCTCAAGGTTACCTCATTGTTAGCACCGTTAAACTTATTATTCTCACAGCTCTTACATTATTAAATTCCTAATGCATTCACATACAATTATTGAACATGTTTATAATAATATAAGCATTTGCAATGACTGTTACATACATTTTTAAAAATTATTATACACATATTGCTTCAAGGCGGGCTGTTATTGAATTTACATATTATATAATTTAATTGAACTTATTCAAGTGTTAAAAATACTGCCTCAATTATTACCGACTAGGATAAGCCTGGAAACTGCCTCTCAGTGAGCACGGTCCGCATCGTCTTTGATGACAAACAACAGGAGTAGATCGAAGGTCGCTCACACCAATGCGCTTGTTCCTCACTGACCTGTGTTTACTTGGAATTGCCCCGTTGAGTTCTGCAGCTCTTTTAACGTACATAGGGATATCTGCACAAGCGAAATACGTGCGGATGGGCCACCTGCCCAATATGACAATGACTCATAATACTAGCAGAGGACCTTAATATTGGGTATTTTGTAAATAGGCTGTCTGCTGTCTCAAGTTAAAACGTTGACCGCCCTCACATGCGGTATCAGCCCATCTTTGGTTTTTAGTAATCTGAGTTATGCTGCGTCTCATATTCTTGGGGGTACCTCTAATGATTTTGATTAAAATACCATATGTTTAATATATTTAAGCAATAAATAAAATATATATCTTGAATTTTCTGCGAATAATATGTGAAGTCCTCTTTATTCGGAATGAATTTTGCATAATTTTGTACAACTGATAAACCATAAGAGATAGACAAAAACTTACTGTACAAAAAATTTAACACTCTTTAAAACAAACAAATGTATTTGTTTGTTTCTCGTGGTCATGTAAAGAGTATAGCATTTCAAAGCCACAGCGACCCGCATTTTAAAGTTTTGACTATCGTTTCAGTCTCCTGTGTTCCTCTTGTACTTACAACAAAATGTGTAATGGAACCGTTTCTGTAAACTTTTGTCTCTATTGATATAAAATAGATAAAAAATTAACATTTGCAAGAGTGGTTTGCGGAAGAGGTATAAAAATAAACGATAGTGAGTGGACAGTCATGTGAATACAATAATCTGATTTTTACTTTCTCTGCTAGTAAGTAGAGAGATTGCATTCCATAAAATTCAATATCAGATATCATCGGAAAAGGGGTGTGTGTGTGTGTGCGTGTGGGTGTGCGTGTGCGTGCACGTGCGCGTGCGTGCGTGCGTGTGTGTGTGTGTGTGAGAACGCAAAATTCAAAAATGAATTGCCGGAGATATTTAAGTTCAGCATCTTCCAAGGATTTGAGACAAAGATTTTCAAGAAAATCCCCTTACCTGAAACTATAATTTTCATGGTAACGTTTTCATAATTTTTGCTTTTCTCAAAAACGGTTCTGACTACTTTGATTAAAGTACCATAGATTTAAGATATTTGCATAACCAATAAAACGTGTATCTGGAAATTTCTGCGAATAGCCTATGGAGTCCTGTTCATTTTGTATAATTACATTTGTATAATTGGTAAACGGTAAGAGTTCGATAAAGAAAATATTACTATATAAAAATTGTTGATCTAGTTAAAGCACGCAATGATTTATGTCAAGTCATTTTTTACTTTCTCTGCTACGTGTGGTAAGTAGGGGTAGTATATTCCACCCAAAAATTCAATATCGAGATTTCCCTGAAATATACGTTTTGAGGCCCCTTGAACCCAAAAAAGCGCTTGTGTATGTCATATGTTTGTGTGTGTTTGTGAACAGCATAGCTCAAAAACGAAAATTAAATACCAAACTTGATATTTCAGTTCAGCATCTTCCAGGATGCGACACGAAGATTTTCAAGAAAATTCCCCCACCCCAAACTACCCTTTACATGGAATATTTTTCGAAAATGTTGGTTTTCTCAAAAATGGCTACAACGATTTTGATTAAAATTGCATATAGTTAAGATGTTTTCATGACAAATGAAATGTATAACTTGAGTTTTCTAGAAATAGCCTCTGAAGTCTTCTTCATTCTGAATGAATTTTCCGTAACCGGTAAACCGTAAGAGACAAACAAAAGCTTGCTACATAAACAAATGTAGATCTCATTAAAGCGCAAAATTTATGCCATTTTTTTGGAGTTAACCATTTCCGAGATATTCCTTATTATTGGTTTGAATTTCTAAAAATACTTTTCTCAAATGGGAAGTTTCTCTCTCTCTCTCTCTCTCTCTCTCTCTCTCTCTCTCGGCCAAAGGGAACGCAGTTTCAAAGCTATTATGTAGTGACCCACTCTAGTGATGGGCACTATCGAATGAAAACCATCGAATTATTCGATAATCGCATAGCTATCGTTTTATTCGATTGCTACCAAGTATTCGGTTTTAAAAAGCCCTTTTGGTGCTGCCTAGGTTATGTCACTAATGTTACCTACTATTTTATTGGTTGCTTCTTGATCGATAGTCCCAATCTTAAGTCGCTTTAATCAATAAACCAATGAAGAGATGATGCCAACCCCATTCCAGAAAGTATAACGTAGCTATTCTATTTTCTTGATGTAACAGTTTTGGTAGAGGTAGAGTTGATTTAACGGAAGCGGTCACCTTGTATGCTGCGACCTGCTAGATATATTTCGGATACCACCCCCAGGAGGAAGGGATAAGGTGAAGGAACCACAGGAAGTTACAGGCCGTAGACAGACAGGCCACAGAGACGCGCGGAAGTCCCTAGCATTTCCAAGCTAGCAGAATCGTCCCATTGCTGGAGCCGCCGAGAGGGGGCGATGAATCACTCATCATTCGAGCAGTCCCCTGGTGTCTATGGGGAATACTCTTTCCACTGAATTTGAATCCGCGCCATCTATATGGCCATACGCTTCGAAACCAAAGCACACCTGCAATATGAGAAGGAAACGGTACGAAAGGGAAATTATGGAAACGAAATCATGGTAGAGAAGAAACCATCCCAGCATTCGTCTGCCGACCCAAAGGAAAACCACGAAAAACCCATGAGTCAGAGTGGGCGGTCACCGGGATCGAACTTTGGACTTCCGAATGCGAGTCGCAGACGTTACCGCGGCACCATCTCGCTCGGAAACAGTTTTGGTAATTCGTTATACCAAAGGATGCTGCCAAGCAAAGAATAAAAGGTTTGTTCCAACACGATTCAGAATCGATTCCGAATTATCTGAGTGTGCGCAGTAGCTAAGTGGCGTTCCAACACGACAGAGAATCAGTTCAGAACCAATTCTGAATTTCCAGTTTGCTGTTCCAACGTATTTGGGAACTAGTTCGGAACGAGTGAAATCGGTTCGGGATGAAGAGTAGGAACTGAAAATTCCAGACATGCGCAAATTGTATGGTCTACAGCGCATACTCAGTCAATTCAGAATAGATTCTAATCGCTTGGAACAAACCTGACAGAGAGTATAGAAAAAGTGACATACTCTCTGTATTCAGTAGGAAATAAAGTTTAATATGTGATTTATTCCTCCATGCGTGTTTATTTCTCAATACGGAATAGCAAAGGTGTTTGGTAAGCAGTTGCTCGGCGACATACTTGAGGAAAAGAACAAACGTCTAACAAAGCCAGGGAGCAAAACAGCGTTCAAAGATAACAATAATGAGTGATTTAGAAGGTGACAGTGATCTTTTTAATGATGCATCGACTTCCGAAGAAGAGGATTATTTCCATTTAAACATTATTCCGTTATTTTGGGACCTTTATACCATTTCCCCCCAACCATGCCCATAATCCCCTTTTTTCTTTTAAGTTTCATTCCAATTTATTCTTTAACTTTCAATTAACGTCTCCTCAGCTTGCTGTGTACCTACGTGCGAATAGTAAGTCTACCTCTTTCAGTAAACGCCGCGCGGGAATTGAAAGTACACCCGCAACAATGGAAAATAATTGTGTGTTCGACGAAAACCTCTTTCTCTCACGTTACTGCTATAAAGTAGCCCGCAATAATGCAATTGACAATGAGTGATTCTATCCCACCAGAATCAGTAGCCTGCTGTTCGTGAATGTGAGTTTGTTGCTGTGAGAGACGTCATCTGTTTACGTGGAGACGACAATAACCTCAACTGCGCAGTTCCGAGAATTATTAAGACTGGGCTATAATTCACAAAACAATTATATATAAAGAAATAAAAATTTCAGCCCAATTGAATGGATAGTTTAGAAAATAGCAATTTCAGTTGTGCATCCCCTTAAATAAACCAGCACCTTATTGTGCCTTTTTCACCTTATTTGAGCACCTTTTCCCTTCCTTTTTTCATCTGAAATTTGTAAGTAAAAATCCTAACCCTGATCATAAGCATACATTGGTACCATGTAGTTTTGTATTATTTGCATTACGTTCGGAATAGAATTTATGTGGGGTGTCATTGTCTCAGAGTATTGGAGTTTTAAATTAAACATTGTGTTTAGAAGCTACTGTAGCAGGAAACCTAATGTTAAATTGGAATTGTGTTAAATTACTTTTTCCGGGTTCTGGTTTAAATATAATATCTATATATTACAATTGTTATTCGCAATAACTCAGTATCAATGGCTTTAAGCCGATAAACGAACGCGATTTATTTTTGCTCGAATATTAGGACTGGAATCAGTATGAAAGAAACGCTTACGATGTTTGGAGTTTGATTTCATTCATCAACGCTGTAAACGTAGATATTTGATCGTCTTCTGATTGACCGTGCAACGAAGAAGGCCGTGACAGAACGCGAACGGTTCAAGTAGTGTTCCAACCACACAAAATTCCGAATTAGTTCTGTGAGCGTACCGGACTGGCGCATGTGCATTAGCATGTGTTGGAATTAGTTCGGAACCCGTTCAGAACCGTATGTTGGAACAAACTTATAAACATGCAGTTGGTCCAAGGCTTACAATTTGTTGGAAAAATGTGCATTAATAGCAGTTTTCATAATTATACATTAAAAGCAAATATTACACAGTTCAGTCAGTGTTGGGGAAGATGGCATACTTTGGAGTAGTGCTTGTGAATAAAAACCCAAACTTTAATGCAAACCTTAACGTAACTTTGTGTGTGTGTGTGTGTGTGTGTGTGTGTGTGTGTGTGTGTGTGTGTGTGTGTGTGTTAACGTTGCGGTAACGTTGCTGTTTTATGTTTCTTAGCTAGTTAGGTTACAATCACAAAAACTATTTTAGTTCCACACTGTTTGGGTATTAAAATCAATAAGTACCTGAAGCTTAGAATTCGATCTCGATATCATGTTAGCTGTGCTTGACATTCCTCAATCAGTCCAAAATATCAGTTACCCAAATTTAAGACCGAGCACCGCAATTACAGAATAAGAACTAATTACTAAATTAGAGCTTCCCCATGTTGTGATGGAATCAACTTTCGTTTATTAATTTTAACCTGACATAGCTGCAAACTGATAAATGCTATATAACCTAGCATAACTTATACCACATAACTTCAAATAACTATTAGACCATAATTATACACAACACTGCAACAGATAAAAATGTGAATATATTTCTTTATATCTTTTGTAATGGTTCCATAAATAATCGGTAATGGAAATGCCACCAAATGATGATTTAGAGAATGAAAATTACACAATTTAAAATGAGTTTTGAACAGTTTGGAAGCCTGTGTCCCACACATCCTCCATTTTTAAGACGCTTTCTTATATACGAAATAAGTTGCTAAATTGTCAACAGTGCTCCATTTTGTTACTAGTGCGCATGCGCAGAAGAAACTGACAAGCCATGAGTATTAGCTAAATCCCCGAAAGTAGGGATTTCTTCTTCGTCTTCTTCTTTTTTCAAAACACACTCTATAAGAAAAATTTGCGGGATGATAAGTAACCTATGTTTATATAAAAAATCTAAATCTAAGCTAGCCTCCTATGAATCAGAAACCTAAGCTTATATAAATAGTGAATCATAAGCATCGCTACGCTTGCGTGCTTTGGTGTAATCACCGCTGTTTTTCGTGTTTTAAGAAATTGTTCATACGGCGTTCCCATATGAACAATGCAGACACAAAGTGCCCACTACAGGCCAAAGCGCGAAGTAAATTTTGCCGGTTAGCTGGAAACAAAGTCCATATCTTTATTTAAAAAATACATACTTCCATTACAGAGTTATATGTGCGAGTCTGATAGAGGAACCGTAGATCTTCACGATTTGATATTAATGGTATTGATTTTCGCATTAATTACCAACTAGAGAATAACTGCAAACAGTTTGTAAGTGCTTTAGTATTACAACATAATGGACACTAAAGCCGTAATGTGTATTATTCTAGGAGTAGAACGCCTATTATAACGTGCTTTTAAATCCAAATGAAACCTAGTTATTAAGTTGACTACGCTATTACTTCATGCATTTTGCGTAAATGAACAGCTTTTAAAACCGAATAAAAAACAATCTTATGCGTTACATTCACATGACTTTCTCTCCCTCTATCATCTATTAGTGGATATACAAATTATTCTTACGAAAGTTTGTTTTCCTATTTACTTCATTTTAATCTAGATAAACCTTTCCGGAAATAGCTACACATTTCGTTGTACATATAAAGGGAATAGCGATAGTCAAACATTTTCGGCTATCGTTTAACGTTTACTAGTTATACAAAATCGTACCAAATTCCTTCCGAATGAAGAGGACTTCAAAGGCTATTCCCAGAAAATTCAAGATATGCATTTTATTTGTCATATGGTATATGGTATTTTAATCAAAATCGTTACAGACAATTTTTAGAAAGTAAAACATTCGAAAAATGCTCCATGTAAAGAGTAGTTTTGGGTGGAGAGATTTTCTTGAAAACCTTCGTGTCGCATCTTTGGAAGGTACTGAAATTAAATACCAAGTTTGGTATTTATCCGATTTTTCGTTTTTTGAGTTATGCTGTTCACACACACACACACACACACACGCGCGCGCGAACCTTTTAAAAATGCTTTTTATGGATTCAGGGGCATCAAAACATATATTTCCGTTGAAATCTCGGTATCGAATTTTTGGGTGGAATGCAATACCTTCTCTAACTACTATATACGTGGTAAAGAAAGTGAAAACCGACTTTTTCATTCGATAATAATTTCTCACTATCGTAATATATTCAATTGTCGAAAACATTCGATAGTGCCCATCACTAATCCACTCTTAAAACGTTTGACTATCGCTTAAAGCCTACTGTTTTCCCCTAATCCCCTTTAGCTATAAGAAAATAAGACAACTTCTGCAATTTTTATCTCGATTAACATGAAGTAGATACAAAAATAAGCTTTGTATGAATTGTTTGTACCAGAGCGAGTAGAGAAAGACATGTGAGTACACCACATCATATATATTGGCTTAACCATTTCTGATATATTCTTAATTATTGGTTTGAACTTGTAAATACTTTTTTTTCAAGTGCTCATGCAGAGAGTACCGAATTTCAAAGCCATCACATAGCGATCCAGCTTTTAAAAGTCTGACTACCCCAGTAACCTACTCATCCTTCTTATAACTACAACGAAATATGTATGAAATCATTTCTGCAAAGGTTTTTCTCTATTAACCAGAAGTAAAAAAATCTGATGTGATACACTCACATGACTTTCTCTACTCTTGTACAAACTATTTTTACAAACTCTTATTCTCCATCTATTTCATATTAATCGAGATAAACATTTGCAAAAACGATCTTTTGACATGCAAAGAGAATTACATTTTACACATAGCGACCAGTTCTAAAAATATTTGACTATCGCTTAAGGCCTACTATGTTCCCCTTGTTTTGTATTTGCAAGGGCAATATAGAAATACAGTAGCCTTTAAGCATAGACATATCTCTTAATAGCTGGTTGCTATGCGCAGCACCATTCTCTTTGCCACAGATTAATACTCTTTGCATATCCAAGACAACAAAATGATTAACGAATTCGCATTTGAGAAAATAAGTATTGAACAATTTAAGGGAATAACAAGCAATATCTCGAAAATAGTTCACTCAAAAAAAAAAATGTATATGACATAAATGTGTATTTTAACGCGACCTACATTTTTTGTGTAGTAAAATTTTGTCTATCTCTTATGGTTTACCAGTTATGCAAAAGTCGATCACAGTGAAGAATACTTCTGGAGACATTCTCAGAAAATTCGAGATATACATTTCATTTGTAATGAAAATATCTTAAACATATGATATTTTAATCAAAATCGTTGGAGCCATTTTTGAGAAAATTAAAAATTTCGAAACATGTTCCATGTAAAGGGTAATCTGGGGTGGGGGATTTTCTTGAAAACCTTCGTGTCGCATCTCTGGAAGATACTGAACCTAAATACCAAGTTTGGCGTTTATCCGACTGTTCCTTTCTGGGTTATGCTGTTCACACACACACACACACACACACACACACACACACACACACACACAAGGACATGTTTCCAAAAATGCTTTTTTTTATTCAGGGGGTCCCAAAACATGTACCTATTTCCGGTGACATCTCGGTATGGAATTTTTGGGTGGAATACAATACTTCCCCTACTTACTATACGTAGCAGAGAAAGTAAAAAAGAATAAACTTTTGTAAGACAATTTCCAAAAGAGTGAGTAGAGAAAGTCGTGTGAATGTAACACATATTTTTTTTCTTTCTATCACATGTTATTGTGAATAGGTAAAGGTAAAGGCGCGTATCACGGAGGGGCCCCCGAAACCGGGGCAGATCACTGCAAGTAGGCCAGTCGGCCGTTTATGCTTCCAAAGTGGTCCCTGGGAGGGAAGGATGAGGGGAGAGACCCGAAGGGCGCAAGTATGGACGGGGTCCATAACGTTTCCAGATAGAACGCATGCGACGCCTTACGGTCCCGCCCACAATCTACCAACCTCCAGGGTCTCCTGGAGCGGAGCCCCACGCTGAGAGAGACCTGAGTGGTACCGCAGCGACGCCAGGGAAGAAACCTTTACAGAGCGCAACCCGCCGCCTGGTTTTAAAGCCCTGAAACAGGAAGATGACGGGTACCGGAAACGAGAGGGAGGGGAGTCTTGGAGAAAATGAACCACCCCAGCATTCGCCTGGCGATCCGGGGAAACCATAAAAACCCATGTGTCAGAGTGGAGACCTCCCGAATGTGGGCCACAGACGTTACCGCCTCAGGTATCCCGCTCGGTGCTACTGTGAGTAGGTGTTTGAAGCTGTTTCAGCAAATTGCAGGTTTGTGACTAAGCACTTCTTACCCAGTTTGAAATCTTTTCTAAGCAAAAATATATTTTACATATGGTTGTATGTTATTTCTTTTTATATATCTTGTCTTTGTGTATTTTATATCCTTGTCTTTTTGTCCTAGTATCTTGTATGTATCATTTTTACTGATATATTCTATAATACACATTTTAACGAATGAAATAAATATATCTACTACAACGTAGCGCACTTTCGTGATGTGGGTGTAGCGTGTCTGCCTCACATTCAAGAGACCCGAGTTCGAATCTCGGTTAGGGTGAGTTAATGGGATAAGATTTTTTTCGGGCATTTTCCTGTTATCTTGAAAAGATGAATGCTGATTCACTGATTCATCGTCCGATGTGAGCTACCCGAGTAATGGACGTTAAACTTCAGCCCAAAAAGGAAGAAAAAAAAAATCATTACAGTATATCGTGAATAACGTAACGACTAACGAAGATACGTAAACAAGTTTTATATGATGTTTCGCCGGGGAAGCTCAGTGGCTCCGTTTGCGACCACACACTGAGGGCCCCTGGCTGTATTCCCGGCTATGGAATGGCGATTTCAAGCCGCACCTATCCAGACCCCACCCCCGACCACTTTAAGTGAAACGTTCCCAAGGCCCGTTGTTCGCAGTCCACAGTAAGAGCTGTAGGCACTCTCGCTCCTACGCCATTCCAGCGCCACCCTATCCGCTGGTGCCCCCAGCTAATAAAAGAGCCCAGTGAAACAAAAAATTAAATTAGATTGAGTTTTATTTATGGACGCTCTTTAACTGCTATGGTCCTTAGCGTCCCATTCTATCCGATTGAGCGTGAAAGATCGGAAAGTTTGCTCAGAGGCCTCTTTATCAGGCTTGATGTTCTTTTAAGTGCCGTAAATCTACAACACGGAACCACCGGCTTTACTTCCCTTCCGAAGGAAGCCATGCTAAGGATTTTTACGCCCGAAAAAATCCATCATCCTCTGCCTGGTTTGAACCTACGACCGCGGGAACCAGAGGCTAGCATGATACCCCTAGACCACGGAGGACGACGTGAAACGAAGTTCCCAGGTTACTGACCATATGGGGAGTTTTGGAAACAACATATGGTGTATATATAATGTGAATTTGTCACTGATACATGAATAAAATGTAAAACATTAAATTTTTTGCACTTAAATTTAACAGGACATTTTTACTTTCTCTAGCATCTACTTGTAGTAGGTAGGGGAACCATTGTATTCCACCCAAAAATTCAATATCACATTTCACCAGAAGTAGATATTTTGAGGCCCCAGAATAAAAAAAGAAAAACATTTTTACTTTCCTACCACGTACATACAAATTATAGAAGGTATTGCATTCCACTCAAAAATTCCATACATATATTTCGCCGGAAATACATATTTTGAGGCCCCCTGAATAAAACAAAAAACATTTTTAGAAAAAGGTCCACGCACGCGTCTGTGGGTCTATCAGTGTATCTGTATGACTGTGAATAGCATAACTCAAAAACGAAAAGTCGGTTAAGTGGCAAACTTGCTATTTAAGTTTATATTTTCCAAGGATACGACACGAAGATTTCAAGAAAATCTCCCACCCCAAACTACCCTTTAAATGGAACATTTTTCGAAACTTCTGATTTTCTAAAAAATGCCTCTAACGGTTTTGATTAAAATAACACATTAAAGATATTTACATGACAAATAAAATGTATATCTTGTCTTCTATAACTGGCAAACTTAAGCGATAGACGAAAACGTACTTCTCAAAATATTTAGATCTGTTTAAAACACACAATTTATTTAAAATAGGTTTTTTTGTGGCATAAGCCTTTTCTAAGATATCCGTTATTAATGGCTCGAATTGTTCATTACTTGGTCGTTCTCTGTCAACATTCAATTGTTCCTCGCGATTGCGTGGAAACATTATGGAATTTTAAGGCCAGCATATAGCGTCCAGTTCTTAAACACTTGACTGTCGCTGTTCTCTTTGTATCTATAAAAAATGTGTAATGTAGCCATTTCGCAAATGTTTATTTGGATTAATATGTGTTAGGCAGAAAAATAAGCTTTAGTAAGAATAGTCTGTATACCCACTAATAAACAATAGAAGATAGAAAAAGTGTTGTGAATGTATTACATCAGATTTTTAGAAGAAGGTCCGTGTGTGTGTGAACAGCATAACTCAAAAACGAAAAGTCGGATAAACACAAAACTTGATATTTAATTCAGTACCATCCAAAGATACAACACGAAGATTTTCAAGAAAACCCTTCCACCCCAAACGATCCTTTATACGGAAGATTTTTCGAAATTTTTGATTTTCTAAGAAATGGCTCTAACGACTTTCATTAAAATACCGTATATTTAAAGGTATACATGATAAGTAAAATGTATATCTTGAATTTTCTGGGAATAACCTTTGAAGTCCTCTTCAGTCGGAAGGAGTTTTGTATGCTGTAGGTATAATTAGTAAACGTTAAGCGATAGACGAAAATGTACTACACAAGAAATGCAGAGCTCTTTAAAACACACAATTCGTTTCCAATAACCTTTTTGTGGCATCAGTTATTTCCAAGATATCCGTTATTAATAGTTCGAATTGATCAATACTTAATCCATTCTTTTCAAGCCTGTCGATTTTCAATTTTTTTCGCGATGTCATGGAAAGAATGTGGAATTTTAAGGCCAGCATATAGCGTCCAGTTCTAAAACATTTGACTATCGCTATTCTCTTTGTATCTGTAACGAAATGTATAATGCAGCTATTTCCGGAAAGTTTTATCTCATTAAAATGGTGTAGATAGGAAAATAAAGTTTCGTAAGAATAATTTGAACACCCACCCACTAATAAGCAATGGAGGATGGAGAAAGTCATGTGAATGTAACATATAAGATGTTTTAAATTGAAAATTAATACTTTCTGGACTCACTGTATATATTTGAAAATACTATTTTGGCTTTAAGATGACCATTATAGACAATAATACCACTTATTCATTCAAAATTGGAAATGACTAAAAATAAATATAGATATTATAATTTAGCTTAAACGACGTATTAAATTATTATAGCGAGATCACGAATGGTTATATATATTATTTGTTTAATGTATGTCGTATTAGATTTTAATATCGAAATTACCCAAAAAAATCGTGTTTGGAATGATGCTGATTTTGCCTTTCCTCTAAAGTTAAATTGTTATGGATAATGCGTTAATTTATTACTTGGGAACAACGGCTCCTCTATTACCCCCCCCCCTCTTCGAGCCTAACAGAGCCGCTAAATACTTCAGAAAAAGTGAACGAGTTATGTTGGTCACCTGATGTATTATGATAATTATAAGTAATGATAGTTGTTGGTTATACTTCAGACTAGCGTGCCCACAGCTGCAGTTGACCTTACGCGTAATAATTACTAAATGACGTTCATGAAACCTGTTTCTAAGGTTACTATATTATATATGGTCTGGAGTGTTTTTTGCTATATCAGGTGGCTGTGGATTGCTGAATGACTTTGCAATTTCTTCGAGAGGTTGGAATGGAAGGTGACAATCATCAGAACCACAGATCTATTTGGAAAGGCTTCTAGTATTTACTAGCCCGTTCTAGAGTGGTACTTTTCTATAGGTATATGTATATCAGTGTGGTATTAGCAAAACTCGGGTACCGTTCCAACATAGACAAGAGCTGTTTGTTTTATCATGTTTTATTTAGCATAGAACGCGGACTTGGGTGAAACTTGTTATGTTGTGCTTTCTAAATATACAGTAGGATTAGTAGGAGAAACTAGCACTACAAGCCCATAATCAGTTCTTTTTGCAAATTAAACGCCCTTTAAGTGTACTGGGCTGTTAACACATACTAAAAATGCAAGGGAAAATTTTTTGAAATGTTGCATTCACATGGCTTTCTCTATTCACTTTTCTATAAAATATTCTTGCAAAAGCTTATTATTCTATCTACTTCTTCTTAATCGGTATAAACTTTCAATTCACACATACATTTCGTTGTAGGATACAGCAGGTAAAGCGATAATCGGATTTTGAAAAAAGCGTATCGCTATGTGAAGACTTTGAGGTTCCGTGCTCTTTGCATGACCACGAGAAGAAACAAACGAATAACAACTTCCCAGTTGAGAAAAATATAAGTATTTGAAAATCTGAACCAATAACAGGGAATATCTCTCAAATACTGCTCCATAAAAGAAAAGAATATAGGTATATATAACATAAATTGTGTGCTTTAACGAAATCTACATTTTTGTGTAGTACGTTTTTGTCTATCTCTTATCGAATAAAGATAACTTCAAAGGTTATTCGCAGAACATTCAAGTTGTACATTCTATTTGTCATGCACATATCATAAATATATGACATTTTAGAGCTATCTTTGAGAGAATAAAAAATTTAGAAACATTTTCCATCTAAAATTTAGTTTGGAGTGGAAGGTATTCTTTGAAAATCTTCGTATTACATCTTTGGAAGATAACGAATTTAAATACTAAGTTTGGTATATATCCAAATTTAATTTTCTTCTTCTAGTTATTGTGTTCACACAGACACACGTTTTTTTAAAAAAAAAAAATCTGATGTATTGGTTTTCATCTGATCTTCACTACCCTCTATCGCATATTTGTGGGTCTGCAAATTATTCCTACGAAAGTTTATTTTCCTACCTACATCACTTTAATCGACATAAACCTTTCCGGAAATAGCTTCATTACATATTTCGTTATAGATACAGAGGAAAAGCGATACCTAGTCAAATGTTTTAGAACTGGACGCTATACGCTGGCCTTAAAATTCCACACGTTTCCACGACATCGCGAAAAACAACGAAAATCAATAATCTTAAAAAGAGTTAGAAAATACTGAACAAATCGAAGCATTAATAACGGATATCTCGGAAATGACTGATGCCCCCCCCAAAAGAGTTATTTGAAATAAACTGTGTGTTTTAAAGAGATCTACATTTTTTGTGTCATATGTTGTCTCTATCTCTTAACGTTTACCAGTTATATAAGATTATACAAAATGCTTTATAAACGAAGATGACTTCACAGGCTAATCGCAAAAAATTTAAGATATGCATTTTATTTGTAATGTAAATATCTTTAATATATGGTATTTTAATCGAAATCGTTAGAGCCATAATTTAGAAAATAAAAAAAATAGAAAAATATTCCATATAAACGGTAGTTTGGGATGGAGAGATTTTCTTGAAAATTTTCATGTAGCATCTTTGGAAGGTGCTGAACCTAAATACCAAGTTTGGTATTTATACGGCTTTTCATTTTTGAGTTATTCGATTCACAGTCTCTCTCTCTCTCTCTCTCTCTCACACACACACACACACACACACACACACACACACACACACACACACACAATGCCTTCTGAAATAAACAAAATTATTAACTCCTTCAAAACAAAAATTCTTCTGGTTATGATAAAATAACAATAACAATCTTAAAACCATGCTCATCTCAAATTTCCACTCCCCTTAGTTATTTGTGCAATGAGTCACTAAGGACAGGAATTTTCCCTAACAGAATGAAATTTTCCATTGTTAAACCACTTTTCAAAAAAGCTGAATGCAATAATGTTTCAAATTATAGACCAATATCTCTCTTGCCAATTTTTTCAAAAGTTCTTGAAAAGGTGATGTTTAATAGACTATAGAAATACCTTGAATATAACAACATACTTGTCAGGGATCATTTTGAGTCAGAAAAGGAATGTCGACCAGTAATGCAACTTATAAGCTTACTCATAAAGTGTTAACTGCATTAAACAAATAAATGTATGTAAGTGGGATTTTCCCTGACTTAGCAAAGGCATTTGACTGTGTTAATCATGATATTCTGATAGCAAAATTGAAATGCTATGGACTAAAAAATGAAACTTCAAGTTGGTTCGTATCACATCTAAATGAAAGAAAACAAAGTGTTGAAGTAGTCAATGATATTGGATTTGGAAAACATACATCAAAATGGAGTGCCCCAAGGTTCAGTTCTAGGACCTTTACTATTTTTTATCTATATAACATGACCTATCATTTTATATAAAGGATATTGCAGGTATCACTCTGTTTGCTGATGACACGAGTGTCTGGTGACTAGTAAAAACTTGAATGAGTGTGCAATTAAATTGAATTATGTTTTGAACTGTATATCACACTGGTTTAAAGCGAACAAATTATCTGTAAATCTAGACAAAACAAAAGTTGTTAAATTTGTAACCCATCGATCATCACACACTCCAATAGAAATTGGGATTAATGACATGTTAACTAGAACAAATAGACAGCATTAAATTTCTGGGCTTAAGTAGACAGATATTTAGATTGGAAAGTTCACATTACATATATCTTATCCAAACTCAGCTTTGCTGTTATGCTATCTGAGCACTGGTAAATGTCGGTTTTATAGATATACTTAAATTAGTATACTATACATATTTTAACTCTATCATTGAATATGTAATATTATTTTGGGGAAAATCAGTAGAAAGTAAACAAATATTTCTCATGCAAAAGAAGGTTATAAGAATGATTTCCGGTACCCATAGCAGACACTCTTGCAAACATCTGTTTAGAAGACTGAAGATATTAACCCTACCTGCATGTACCTATTTTCAATCTTAAAATTCTTTGTATGCAATCCAACCACATTCATTACAAACATGGAAATTCATGAGATAAAACTAGACAAAACGGTAACATCCATCATCCCAGTGTAAAGGCTTTCTTGCTTCCAGAAAGGTGTATATTATGAGACCATAAAAATATTTAATACTCTCCCTAATGATCTTAAGGGAAAAGTTGACAATTTCAATGTCTTTAAAACTGCTGTTAAAGGGTACCTATGCTAAAAAGGATATTATTCTGTACAAGATTATCTGAATAACAAATTATCTTGATGATAATACATATAAGTAATACTTAAGTAATGCATTAAGTAATACATAACACTGTAATTAGTGTTAGTAAATATTAATGACAATTGCCAGTTACATTTGATGCCTGCTCTAGAATTAATGAAGCTATATGTATGTATATTAAGAACTGACAGTAAATATTATGCATTACAAATCAAATAGAACAAAATGATAAGATGAACAAAACCTACAAGCCTAGTGAAAGTTAAAATAACTGTTCTTGTTTATAAATATAATGTTAGCCTTATAATAGTAGGGAAGTATTCGATTTTGTGCAAAATTACCCTGCTTTGTTTCATTTTGTATATAACATGTTTTTATTTTAAATGTTCTGTATTCTATGTAATATATATACAGAGTGAGCCAAAAGACTCCGAACCGCCTGCGCGGAGTTTTTCCTGTCCGCGTCCTCAGCGCTCATTGCCGTCTGCCGCTATCGTAGAAAGGCGCGGATGAAACCATACAACATTTTTAAAACTACTTTTAAAGGCTTTACTTAGCAACTTTACGAAAGAAGATGCTGAAATTGGCAACCGTCATTGTCCATTATATATATATATATATATATATAAAAAACTCTGTTGTTCATTTCCTTGACGCGCATATAGTATGTCTCTATTTTATTTCAAATGTTCTATATTCTGTGTAATATTTATGTTTATATGTAATTTTTGTACATTTCCTTGACATATTCTATGTTCACAAGCCTTTGTGGTGGTTGCTAGTGAACTGATACAATGCAATCCAATCTAATCACACATAGACCATTTTCAAAAAATGCTTTTTGGGTTAAGGTGGGCTCAAAACATGTATTTCTGATGCAATAACGGAACTGATTTTTTGGGTGAAATGCAATAGCTTCTCTTTCTACTAGTATGTGGTAGAGAAAGTAAAAATTTTATTTTTGGGTTCAGGGGCCTCAAAACATGCAATTATGGTGACATCTTGTATTGATATTTTAGGTAGAATGCAAATTTCATCTGCCTACTCAGGCCCATAGCCAGGACGGTGTTTAGTGGGGACTCAGTCCCACCAAAATTTTAGTCCCTTTAGAATTTTAATACATTTAAAATCATATTTTCTGTTTCCAATGTATGGTTTCAAATGGTTTAGTCCTCACTTGATGTTTAAGGTTTTCAATTACCATTATTTCATTCAAGTATTCAGTATAATCTGCACTATGCTACTGTTCTGTGATTAATTTTGCTGTCTCTTGGCCTAAACATGGAATATTATACAGCGTAAAGCAATTAATACCTCTAATGTAAATGTAGCAGCATGTCAATTTTGCAAACTTTCTATGCTGTCAGTTATCATCCACTAACATTTTCCAGAAACTAAACATGTTAATACATGAACATGCCATAGTTAAAATTGTTCATTTGGATTGGAGTCGAGGATATGTAGGCAAAAGCACTATAGAAGATATAGAGCCACTGGTATCTGCAGTCACTCACACAGAAGAAAACCAGAAGTTGCTGCAGAATCTCAATGCAACTAGTCTTAAAATCATGCTCATCTCAAATTTCCACTCCCCTTAGTTATTTGTGCAATGAGTCACTAAGGTCAGGAATTTTCCCTGACAGAATGAAATTTTCCATTGTTAAACCACTTTTCAAAAAAGGCAAACGCAATAATGTTTCAAATTATAGACCAATATCTCTCTTGCCAATTTTCTCAAAGGTTCTTGAAAAGGTGATGTTTAATAGACTTTATAAATACCTTGAATGTAACAACATACTTGTCAGGGATCAGTTCGGGTTCAGAAAAGGAATGTCGACCAATAATGCAACTTATAAACTTACTCATGAAGTGTTAACTGCATTAAACAAAAAAATGCATGTAGGTGGGATTTTTTGTGACTTAGCAAAGGCATTTGACTGTGTTAATCATGATATTCTGATAGCAAAATTGAAATTCTATGGACTAAAAAATGAAACTCTAAGTTGGTTTGTATCATATCTAAATGAAAGAAAACAAAGTGTTGAAGTTGTCAGTGATATTGAATTTGGAAAACAGACATCAAAATGGAAAACAGTAACACATGGAGTGCCCCAAGGTTCAGTCCTAGGACCTTTATTATTTTTGATCTATATAAATGACCTATCACTTTATATAAAGGATATTGCAAGTATAATTCTGTTTGCTGATGACACGAGTGTTCTGGTGACTAGTAAAAACTTGAATGAGTGTGTAATTAAATTGAATTATGTTTTGAACTGTATGTCACACTGGTTTAAAGCTAACAAATTATCTGTAAATTTAGACAAAACAAAAGTTGTTAAATTTATAACCCATCGATCACTACACACTCCAATAGAAATTGGGATTAATGACATGTCACTAGAACAAATAGACAACATTAAATTTCTGGGCCTCCAAGTAGACAGATATTTAGATTGGAAAGTTCACATTAGGTATATCATACCCAAACTCAGTTCTGCATGTTATGCTATCCGAGCATTGGTAAATGTCAGTTCTATAGATACACTTAAATTAGTATACTATGCATATTTTAACTCTATCATTGAATATGGAATACTATTTTGGGGAAATTCGGTAGAAAGTCAACGAATATTCCTCATGCAAAAGAAGGTTATAAGAATCATTTCCAGCACTCATAGCAGACACTCTTGCAAACATCTTTTTAGAAGACTAAAGTTATTAACCCTACCTTGCATGTATATATTTTCAATCTTAAAATTCTATGTATGCAATCGAACCACATTTATTACAAACATGGAAATTCATGAGATAAACACTAGACAAAAGGGTAACATCCATCGTCCCAGTACAAAGCTTTCTTGCTTCCAGAAAGGTGTATATTATGAGACCATAAAAATATTTAATACTCTCCCAAATGATCTTAAGAGAAAAGTTGACAACTTCAATGTCTTTAAAACTGCTGTTAAAGAGTACCTATGCTCAAAAGCATATTATTCTGTACAAGATTATCTTAATGACAAATTATCCTAATGATAAAACTTATATAGCTCTGTAAGTAGTATTAGTAAATATTAATGACAATTGCCAGTCATATTTGAAATCTGCTCTAGAATTAATGAAGCTATTTAAATGTATGTATATTAAGAACTGACAGTAAATGCTATGCATTACACATCAAATAGAACAAAATGATCAGACTAACAAAGGTAAAATCCTAGTGAATGTTAAAATAACTGTTCTTGCCTATACCTATGTTAACCTTATAACAGTAAGGAGGTATACAACTCTGTAATAAATTACACTTGATTTGTTTCATTTTGTATATAATATGTCCTTATTTTATTTTAAATGTTCTGTATACTATGTAATATTTATGTATATATGTAACTTTATTGTACATTTCCTTAACACGCATATAGTATTTGTATTTTATTTCAAATGTTCCATATTCTATGTAATATTTATGTTTATATATAATTTTTGTACATTTCCTTGACTTGTTCTATGTTCACAAGTCTTTATGGCTGCTAGTGAACTCACAGAATACAATCTAATCTAATCTAATCTAATTGAACGATCTTGTAAAAGAGAGACTATCCCTTGAAGTCTTTACAGAGCAAGTGTTTAAGTATAGGTCAGCTTTCCAAGGTGTTAATCTTCTAAGCCAGGCTGCAACAGTGATTTCCAGCAACAACTACCTTCTCTCACCTCATATCAAGACCTCAATGACTCTCTGTGATTCATGAAAATAAAGCAGACTTGATTATCTGGAATATAGAAATGGATTTAGATAAAATTTGAAAAACAAAAGCCAAGAAAACTTTACTATGTAATCTAATTGTTACATATTTTCCCATCTCCTATAAATATTCTTATTTTTTGGCAACTTTAACATACTGGGGAAAGTGAAAGGTTGAAAATCCATAAGTACACTCTGTTGTTATAATCTGTTTTCTTGGCAACGCATGGGTGAAATTTGGTAAAATATGTTGAAAATTTTGGTAATTTGATTTTTGCTTTCTTTAGTATACCTACTTATATGTGTGTTTTCATGCTACAAAATTGGTTCATTAATATCAACCACATTTAAAGTTCCAAATGGCTATTTAATTGTTCTGCATCCAGTAGGTAAAGTGTGACATCACACTTTAAAACAAATTTTCTTAGTTCTTATTTTCAACACTTTTTTGCTCTTCAAAATGCTCCTTGGATCACAACTTATAACTTATTAGCTTGAAACTTTCAGGAGAGCTTCAGGGATTAAGGATTTAAAACTTGATGTGCACTAGTTATTAAACAGTTTATCAGAAATTAAATATTTTCCATAACTCATACTGAAAAGTTGAAAAATTCACTAATGTGTATACAAATATATTTTTCTCTTAAACTAGTTAAAACTAAGAATGCATGCACGCACATCAATCTCTTTAAATTTGTATAATAAGCTCAGTTTAAGAATTTGGAAGAGGTACGATAAATTATAGGCTCCAAGTGGAATTTCATATAGTATTTCATATAGTATATGAAAAGTGATTAATTACAAATAAAAAAGTTAATATCTTAACAACAGCTTGACATAGCTTGTTAAAACTTTGTGAACATTATATCCTTTTTTTATGAGTATATTGTAAAAAATTTAAGCATTGATAAGAAAACTGTAGTCTTTTTTATTTACTTAGATAATCTAAATCAGTATCTAATCAGTATCTAGGCATGTTTTTTGTAACTGGAGGATTCACTTATTTGGTCCCCTGAATTTCTGAAGGCCTCCCTCCCACCCAAAATATGTGGGCTGATACAGTCCTGTGCCTACTAGGTACATGGTAGAGAAAGTAGAAAACGGAAAATGCATTACAAACTGGACAAAGCATGGATGATTCAAGTCAACCAAAAATTTAGAGATGAAGTGATTAAAAATTTTGTTTGCATCTGTTCCTTCTGACAAATATAACAAGTCGTATTAGAAGTTAATAATTAAATTTGCAATACATGGACATACACTGTTTTATCCTACAGAATCTTTGTCAATATAGGAGCTGAAATTTAATGTAGGGATTTTTGGTAAAAAGTACAGATATTTAAACTTTCAAATATTCTTTGAACGCTAAAGGCAACCTCAGTTGATTTCTATCTTTTCTCTGCATGTTATATGCCCTTTTTGTATGAGAGCCCATTTTTAAATGGCAAGGCACTTTTAGGCCAGACATTTAACACATTGGGTGAATCCATCCATTTATTTCAGTATGCTTCATTTCCAAAAGAGGGACTTGTAGTACTCGGGATGTTTCAGCTGCAACGCTATTATCCAAATTGATTAAAACCTGCCTTGCACATACCTGAAGTAGATGGCTTCAAATTTACTGAGAAAAACAAATATATGGAAATAAATTAACTAAAATATTTTCCTTAAAAACATACTAAAATATTCAATAATATACAATAAATACTGCAAAGAAAGACAGCAATTTTTTGCTGATCTCACGGAAGTGGTCCTAAAGAAAACAACACCACCACCACAACCACTATATATATATATAAAATTGTTGCTGAGGATAATTTGCATCATCTTGCAAGGTAAATTCATGATCAGTGGTGTGTTTCTCAATTAAAATCAAGATAAAAATAATTCAGGAAGTTTGACTATGTCTAAAAATACTTCCTAAAGGTTTTTTGTGGTATTTTCTTATTCCATTTTCAATATGGACCGCAGAATTAAAAATTAATGTCATCGAACCTTTGTTTCCTTTTTTTGTTGTTGCTATCTTTTTTAAACCTGGATTGTATTTAAGACAAAGCAAATATTCTTGCATGTGCCTGCTTTAAGTGGAGGTGATTGTATAATTTTAATTTAATTTAATTGAGGTTTGCTATTAAGTTCCAAAGGGGTCTAAAATTCCAGTTGAAATGGGGAGAAATGAATGAAGATGCAAATGATATGCCTCTCTTGAAATGAAGATGACAAGAATTGGCAGCTCATAGTTTTCATATAAGTTAAACTTCTCATTGTAATAAATCTTATACTACAGTATAATAAGTTGAAATATTCAGATCATGGTTTTACTTTTATATGACTTCTGGTTTTAATAGTCTTAATATGAAAAATACTTCCAATGTTTCATCTTATATATTAATTTTTATGTTGTTACCTAATTATAGTATTATATTGTTGTACATCCACCACAGCTAGTTTTATAATGATGTTATTATATTTCCATATTTTATTATGTTATATCTATTATCCTGTGTTATTTGGCAAACTCCATGACTTTCTTTACCCACTATAGTTTATTTTTACAGGGTTTCTATAAACTATTCTTGCAAAAGTTTTTTTTTTTCTATTTCCTTCTTGTAAACTGAGATAAATATATATAGAAATAGTTTAATTACATATTTTGAAGCAGGTACAGGGGTAATACAGAATACTTGAAGTGACAGTCAAAAGTTTAAAAATGAGTCACTATATACTGACTTTGAAATTCCATATTCTTTGCCTGACATCATAAGAAGCAACTGAATGGTGACAGCTCTTCAAAAAATGACAAAAGGAAATTCAAGCCAACAATGGATATCTAGAAGAAGACTGACGCCACCAAAAAGGCTATTTAAAATGAATTGTATATACCTTTTGTAGAGTAATTTTTGGTCCTTTGTTTTATGTTTACAAATTACACAGAATGGTAAGGAATTTATTTCAAATTAAGAGGACTTAACAGACTATTTTAAAAAAAAAAACTTAAGATATACATTTTATTTGTCATGTAAATATCTTAAACGTATGGTATTTTCATAAAAATTGTTGGGCTCATTTTTGAGAAAATAAACTGAACCTTTTCACTGTAAAGGGTGGTTTAGGGTGGAGGATTTTCTTGAAAATTTTGTGTCTCATCCTTGGAAACACTGAACTTAAATATTAAGTGTGGTATTTATCCGACTTTTCATTTTTGAGTTAAGGTGTTCACAGACAGACACTCGAACAGATATCTACATATACTTTGCACAGACTTTTTCTAAAAATAATTTTAGGATTTAAGAGGCCTCAAAACGATATTTATAGCATAATCTCCATGTCAATGGAATGCAGTACTTCCTCTAATTACTATAGATTAGTAGTAGAGAAAGTAAAAAGAAAGAATCCATGAATATCTTTCTGTAGAAGTATTTTTTAATTGTTCATTCAGCATTTTAACAGTTTGTTAATATTGCATCTCATCATATATTGGGATTGGGGTTAATTATCTTCATAGTAATTTCCTGCATTAATAATTCAGAAAACTTAACTTCAACACTAATCAGATGATCCATGCGAATAAAACTAACACATGGACACAAAGATTACAAGCCATCTTTCACACGTGTATTCAATTGACTAACCACAGCTGACATGGACTGGTAGTATTCCAGGTATATCATATATACTCCTAAATCAAATTAGAAGATTTCATGTAATTAACATCTTTTTTTCTAGAACTCAGCCATATTTTATGTTTTGGTTTTTAATTTAATTAAAAAAGGAATGACATTTCGCATTTAAATAGGGCGCGCTTTGACAGGAAATGCAGTTCGATCTGTGGTTTCGATCAACAGTAATCAACTGGAATAGAACTTTTTCCTGCAACTGCAATCGAAATTTACATTTTGCGCCCTGCATATGCCCATGGCTTCCAAATACAAACGCTAGATGACACTGTGCAGCTCATATTCATTCAATGCTGCCAATACAATTATTCTACTCCTCTGTGTTGCATATTAAGTAGTTTTAAAATAATATTTATGTAGTTGAAAATGGGATGTTATATATAATTGATAACATATAAAGTTGTTCTCATAATATTAGTGTACTATCTTGTACTGTATTAATCTGTGGTTTCATAGAGAAATGTGGGTGTTTTAGGTTGGTTATTGTAATTAATGCGGCTGCTGTATAGTCGATGTTTTACTAGTTACTACAGTGTTCTAGAATATTGGTGAATTTTGAAGAAATGGACAAGTGTTCTGATAAACAAAATTCGTCTGTGAGAGGTTGGGTTAATGTGTTAATTAATTAATTGCATTTAAAGCCACAGCAAGCTTTCTGAGGCTGAGAAAATTATTTTGCCACTATTAAAATAATAAACGGGTTAGTATTTGGTGAAAATGGTGGATTACAGCAAATGGAAAGATATTGAGGTAAGCATGTATTGCAACAATAATTTTAAATAGTTCATCTGTGTCCAATAAAAGATGAGGATATATTTACAAAGTGTTAAATTGTCACGTTCCATTTCGGTTACTCATTCAATGCTGCGTTTGAGTTGCGGATAGCGAATGAAAAATGAGTGGAAGGCTTAAAATAAGTATGTAATTTGTATTTGCGAAGTCCTATATGATTTATTTTAGTGCATGTTGCTTAAAAATGCTTTAAAACAACTGGTTATTATGCAGAACTACGGTCGCTCGAAAAAAACGAATTCCGGTGTTAATGGTAGATTATTTTATGCTGATTACGTTTTTACCAATTTTGTTTGTCGGAAAGGTTCCGTAATGGTGTTTCACGCTAATTTATTGCATGCGCGTAGCGACGTTCCTTAACGATGGTTATGATTACCTATTTATAAAACCTAAGCTTTGTGATTTTCGGGAGGTTAGGTTTAGTTTTTTTATAAAAACTTAGGTTAATTAGCAGTCGTAGCTATCCTCAGAGCACGCGAGCGAAGCGAGCGTGCGTTCCTTAACGTTGGTTATGATAAGCTTAAGTTTCTGAATTCACGGAAGGTTAGCCTTAGGTTAGTTTTTTTTTTTTTTATATAAGCTTAAGTTTCTGAATTCACGGAAGATTAGCCTTAGGTTAGTTTTTTTTTATATAAGCTTAAGTCCAACAATGAAACCCAGGTTTTAGGTACTACAAATTTATATTAACAATATGTTTACATCTCAAATGTGTCATAAAGCTTCTTTATCCATATCCTGCTCCTTCTAGCCAGCATTCTTAATAAATATCCGCAAATAAGCGTCGCTACGCGCATGCAATAAATTAACGTGTAACACCATTACGGAACCTTTCCGACAAACCAAATTGGTAAAAACGTAATCAGCATAAAAGAATCTACCATTAACACCAGAATTCGTTGTTTTTTTCGAGCGGCCGTAGTTCTGCATAATTACGAAACAACTATAAGGAATATCATACAGTGTAACCAATTAAAAATTTACCTACTATTTATTTATTTTAATTTCTGTTAGTGCAGTGTCAAAGTACAATTGAACAATGTCAAGATCATACAAATAGGTCACAAAAACACATTCATGACATCTACACACACATACACACACACTCCATCCGTATATGCATACTGCTAAGAGTTTTTACAGATTTGTCTGTACTATGATTTTTCTATTCAGGAAACCTTTTTAATACAGTTTTAAATTTGCTATTATTATACAGTTTAATGTCAATTGGCAGGGCATTGTGACAAAGTGCCGTATATGTCAAAGTGGTTTAGTTACTCGGATACTACGGCTATGCCCTGTTGTTGCTTAGCACTTGTGGCCTTAACTGCTCCTGTCCTCTACATCTAAAAAGCTTTCCTCAGCTATGCTTTGCGGCTTAGGGCCCTCAACGTTGGGCTACACTTTGCAGCTTATGGTCTTCAATAGCGATGATTAGCTTCATTTTTGTAATCAGTTTATAGCAATCGTGGGCTTATTGGCAGATACAGAAGAATATCAGGGCATTGTAAAATTTTATTTCCATCTAACTAGGCATCTTTTCAAAAAAGTGTAATCAAATGCCTGGGGATTGCTAGGTCGTCTTTATGTCTAGCATTGAGTTAAGATTTTTAACTGTGTAAATGTATTGCAACAAGATTCATAGTGTTTGAAATTACCGAGTTATGTCAGCTTTCTTCTGTAATACAAAAATGCGATATTGTTCCATATCTGTCAATAGGCCCGCCATGTTGGGTAAGATTCGATATATGAGTCCAGGCTGGAGATGCTATTGAGGGCCCTAAGCCGCAAAGTGTAGCCCAATGTTGAGGGCCATAAGCTGGAAAGTGGAGCCGAGGGATATTTTGGCTGCAAGTGCGAAGTGACAACAAGGCGTAGCAGTAGGATATGCCCGTCTAAAATGCAAATGATCTATTCTCACATATCAAATCCTCCTACTAAATCAACTCATTACTTCTAGATTCCTCTACATATTAAATTTCATCGATTCTGTAAGTATTGTGCATGGTATAGCCTTATTAACGTGTACAAAATTTTGTCCCAAAAATGTTATTAAAGTTGACTACTGTTGTATTTCCCTATATTTCAATTCCATATGAGAAATGTGAATGAATTAGGAGTAATAAATTGTTTTGGCAGTAGCTTTAGGTACATATCTTTCAAATATTTGAGAGCAAATAGGTTATAGCCATAGTACCATTTACCAGTGGAAGGTATATAAAGGGATTAGGACCTCTATATCATCAGGTAAAGAATTTAAAATGCTTAAGGGAGACGAATACTTGGGGATTACTTTTGACTCCCAAGAGAGACTGGAGTCCACATTTCAAGAAAACTATAAAACATGCGAAAACAACTTTTGAAGTAGTTAGATGCATGCATGGTAAAAAAATGGGGATGATGAATTCCATCTAAATATGGACATTTAGGGTGAACATTTTTTATTTTATGACGACATTAATTCTGGTTCATATGTTTGCCTTAGTATCTGATGCTCATTATAGATCTCACTTGAGCAGCTTGCCTGCCCTCTTATGGGAGAAACAAGGATTTAGTATTTACTTGAACATTTTAGTGATGTAGTGTGTAACAACCTTCAACTCTCTTTATTTTAAATTATGACACATCACTGTTACTAGCTTTTCAATCTTCCAAATTAATTAAGGACTTAGTTACTAAGATGGCTGCTTGTTAAAAACATGTGCTCAGTGGCATGATGCTAATTTGTTTGTAAAAACCAGTAAGAACTGCAAATTTGTGGCAGTAATTTGAAGAAGGAACTACAAGGTAAGAGCTTTCATTTGATACCTCATTTAAGATTAAATAACTATACTTGTGGTAATAGATTGTTGAATATGCCTACCTACTGTGTTGCATTAGTTACCACTTTTGGTGAAAAGTTTATTTTGCAAATAAATGAACCATGCATGTACTGGTTCAACATATTGTGTAATTCATGCAGCGTCATACAAAGCAATGCAAAAAATGTAATCTCATGATTAGTAGAAATTATGGTAACTGATCCAACTTACTTTTAGTAACTGATGCAACTTGGATGTAGTTACATCAGTTACTGCTTGCAGAAAATCTTTGTCTATATACAAAATCTGTGTTTTAGAGAAAATATAATGAATATTTTATATTTCAGATCCTATTGAAGTATGGCACCTAAAACAGCAACAAAAAATGAGACTATAGAAGTTGGATGATGAAAAATAAGCTGTGATGAGGCATCAAAATGCAGATCAAGCAAATGCATATCGGAAAAGCTGCTAGAAAGAAAGTGAAAAAGGAGGGAAGTTAAATAGGAATGAGGAAAACTCGAGAGCAAAGACAGAACAATAGTGCAAGTGTATCTTCACTATCAAAAGCATTCAAGACCCCAGTCATTAAGGAATGCAATGCAGTACGCAGAAAGCACTTCCTAATAGTCCCAATAAAAAGAAAGTGTGGTTGTCAAACTTGCAAATAGATTAGGTATAAATACACAAGCTATATCAACAACAATACACTGATTAACTGCTCTGGATCATGCAACAGTGCACTTACTGAAGAAGTTTTATGAGAGCGATCTTGTTTCTCTACAACTGCCAAGGAAAAATGATGACAGTCGTGGAAGCATATAAGACAGAACATCCAAACTTAAGATTGGAAAATGAAAATTTGCTGAAATGCGACCTAAGCATGTCGTAACTTGTAGCAGACCAGGATCATACTGTTTGTTGTTGCATTTACCATGAAGATGGGAATGATTTTAGAGGGAGTCTGGAAAATATTTCTAAATTTTCTAAATTTTCTCCTGTGTCATATTTGGTCATCTGGTGATTGATTTGTGAAAGAGAAAATTGAAATTACATTGTCGCCAGCTCAAGAAGGATTGGCTGCATAGTTAGTGGACTTGTGCTGTCATTGTTTTGTTGTAAAATTACAGCTATAGCAAATTCGCTAGTCATGTGTGAATGGAGAAGTTGTTCTTAAGAAGATTTTGCTGAAAACTTTGCTCTGAAACATCAGAATTAAATAATGTTTTAATGTCTGCACACTGTTAAGGAAGTACAGTGACTATTTTCACAGCTTTTTTGACAAGAAGGAACCATTAAACTGCCTTTGCAATTGAGATGAGCCACGTTGTGAAAAATTTTCAGTTTTCTCTTTTAACAAGCTGATAATGAGCCACACTCAACAGTCAGTTGCTGTTCACTAACTTAATATTATTTGTGATGGTGCTGGAAGTCGGTTAAAATACCGATTTACATTGTCATTTATTTTGTCACCTGAAGAAGTTGAATTGAAGGAAGTAGATTCAAGCTTTTTTGCCACATAGCATGACAAAGGTCCAATAGATGGAATTGGTGGGACAGTCAAACATGCCATGTGGAAAAGAATTTTTACAAGTATCAGCAGTCAATAATGCAGCAGATTTTGTTTCTGTTGCAAAGCAGGCTTGTCCCAACACTGTTGTTCTCCATCTATCAGCGGTTGACCTAGAGAGAGAGAGAGATATATTGCCATGTCTTAGAGCAAGTATGGAAGAATAACCCTCCAATACCCATTCCAAACACACATCAAATACATTGTGTTCAGAAATCAAGCAAAACAAGTGTTAAAACAACTTATTTCAGTCCTTTTGCAACCGATGTACAAGTCAGTTTCACTGAAACTGAAATATTTACTAATACCACCCCCTTAAGCATTAATTAAACACTTCAGTTCAACAAAATTTTGCTTCCTCAAGTATAAAACTGCTAGCATAGAATCTAAGGTTGGCAATTTTGTGATTGTTCAGTATGAAGGTGGTGAATATTCTGCTATAAATGACATTTGTTCAGAAACAGGAGATGTGCTTGTCAGTGTCTTGCATAAGCGTCATGGTGGGTGACACTGGCCCACCCTGAAGATAAGGCGGGGTATTCTCCAGAGAATGTAATTGCTTCTAATTATACACCAGAACCTGTCAATAATAGGGGTGTAGTACAGATTCCAGTTACCCTGTGATATGTTTGGATAAATATCATACCATTTTATTTTCTTCTGGATTTGTGACTGATCAAATAATGTTAAAAGTTAAATTGTTTTATATTTTCAATGTTAGTGATTAATTTGATTGCGTGTGGAAATCTAGGTTCATAAAAATATTTTATCTAAGAGAAAATGTATCTATAAGTTTAATTTGTAAAATAAATGTCACTTTTGTGTTGCATCTTGTTACCTGCAAAATTTCAGTTAACACCGTGGTGTTATGAGGGTTAATGCTGGTTCACAACCAATGAGAACGAGAAAGTTGAAATACATGTATTCAAATGGGAATGTTCATAACCGATGGGAAGCCTTCCCGGGCCCCAGGAACGGGAAAGAAGAGTTGCCCAACTTTAAACTTTCTTGTTCCCGGGCACAACATATTAGATCCCTATTGTGCATATTAGACTCTTCACTCTAGAGGTTGTTTTAGACGGCCGTGACATGAAACTGCCACTAATGCTCTCTATAGTTGCAAGCTGGAAACATGAAAGTGGAAGGAATTAGTAGTCAATGTGCTTCCCTAACCTCATTCCGACACCTGCAAATCTAATCAGCGTTGCTTCCTCTGGTGAAGGCATCATTTGTAGTTTGTTTATATGCAACTCAAAACTGGGTATTACTTAAAAAAACAATGGCAAAAGCTACAAAGAACAGCTAAAACCGGTGGAAATGAAAAAAGAACAATAAACAATTTTAATGTATGCCATTAAATAAAGGAATGAAAGCTTGGCATAAGTAGAGGAATTGGAAATGTAATGGATATATATTTAGATAATGTTTACTCTTATCGAATTTTGACGTTGGCTTTGCTAAATTGTAAGTTGGTGAAAAAATGTCATTGGTCAGTTAAAAACAAATGAAATCCCAATGCGCAAAATCGACTTTCACTTTGTGATCGATATGCATTCCCGTTCTGGTTACTGTTCTCGGGTGGTTGTGAACCAGCCTTAAAAATGCTGATTTTCTAAATCCAACAGTAGAACCAGATTAAATAATTGAAATCTAATACAGACTTCCAGATGTTGCATCAATTACCATGGAATGCACCGGACTAAGACCTGCTATGATCCATTGGATGTATACCAGGATAAGCATACCATTCATAACTTATGGAGCACTGATTGGTAGCCAAGGTCCTTCAAACAGGCTCTAAAAATCAACTAAATAAAGTTCAAGGAACTCTACTGCAGCATTGGAGACACTCTTGAACCTGACTCTGTTGCATTTAGTTG
This sequence comes from Deroplatys truncata, assembly GCA_030765065.1. Taxonomy (NCBI): domain Eukaryota; kingdom Metazoa; phylum Arthropoda; class Insecta; order Mantodea; family Mantidae; genus Deroplatys; species Deroplatys truncata. The sequence continues at coordinate 57,428,187 of CM060977.1, forward strand.
TAATGAAGGAGGCAGGAATGGCACTCTATAGACATGCTAAGCAACCTGCAATTCCTGAAATAGACTCAGGTTTACTAAGAATTAGGAAATAATAGGAGATGCATCTTTAGAAATGTTGTCACACTATATAATTCCAATTAAACACTTTATAAAGAACTTCAGGGTCATATTGATCCTGAATGTTGCACGAATAAAACTCTGGAAACTCCTGAGAAAGCTTTGATATGGTTTACAGACAGCTCAGGAACAGGAGAGTGTATAGGTGGTAGAGAAAGTAAAAAAGAAATCTGATCTGTTACACTCACATGACTTTCTCTACTCTTGTACAATCTATTTTTACAAACGCCTATTCTCCATATGCTTCATGTTTATCGAGATGTCAATCTTATTATTAATTTTCTTGTAGATGCAAGGGGAATATAGTAGGTTATAAGCGATAGTCAAATATTTTAATGCTGGTTGCTATGTGGCGCATTCCATTCTCTTTGCATGTCCAGGACATAAAAAAAATGAATAACGAATTTCAGAAAAAGTATAAGTATTGGAAAATTTAAGGGAATAACAAGCAATATCTCGAAAACGGTTCACTCAACAAAAGAAATGTATATGACATAAGTTGTGTATTTTAACGCGATCTACATTTTTTGTGTAGTAAAATTCTGTCTATCTCTTACGGTTTACCAGTTATGCAAAAGTCGTTCACAATGAAGAATGCTTTTGGAGACATTCCCAGAAAATTCGAGATATACATTTCATTTCTCATGACATTATCTTAAACATATGATATTTTAATCAAAATCGTTAGAGCCATTTTTGAGAAAATTAAAATTTTCGAAAAATCTTCCATGTAAAGGGTAGTCTGGGGTGGGGGGATTTTCTTGAAAACCTTCGTGTCGCATCTCTGGAAGATACTGAACCTAAATATCAAGTTTGGTGTTTATCCGACTGTTCGTTTTTGAGTTATGCTGTTCACAGACACACACACAGACACACACACGGACATGTTTCCAAAAATGCTTTTTTTGGATTCAGGAGGTCTCAAAACATGTATTTCCGGTGAAATCTCGGTATCGAATTTTTGGGTGGAATGCAATACTTCCCCTACTTACTATACGTAGTAGAGAAAGTAAAAAAGAATCAGATATGATACTTTATAATTTTTGCATGAGTTCAACCTGTGAAAGTTTAAAATAATAGCAATGTATATTTAAAAAAAATGGCTACTGCTACAAAAAATGATTTGACAGAGGTTATATGTTTTGATAAGCTCTACATTTTTGTGCAGTAATTTTCTTATCTCTTATGGTCTATGAGTTAATCAAAGTTATACAAAATGAGTTCAGAATAAAGAGGACTTCATAGGCTATTCACAGAAAATTCAAGATATGGCAGCATGTAAGCATACAATGTTTTAATAAAAAGTGTTTGAACCATTTTTGGGAAAACAATTTTTCTTTTAATGTAAAGGTTAGTTTGGGATTGGAGGAGCATTTTGGGGGGAGAGAGTAAAAGAAGACCCCTTTTCCTAAAAGCTTTTTTTTTTTTTTTTTGGAGGAGGGGGAGGTGTTCAGGAGACTTCAGAACAAGTATTTTGAGCAGAATACCATACTTCCTCTACCTACAATAGGGAAGCAGTAGAGAAAGAAAAAGATATGAGGTGAATAGATTTTTTTTTTTTATATATATATATATATATACGTGCGTGCACACACAGTTGGCTATGTCATAAGTGCGCTTGGCGGAGAGTGCCACTGTTTTTTTGTTGACACTGTGAATACCATCAAGGCTAGGGATCAGAGGGGAGTGAGGGGCAAGGCGATAGGGGAATGCACAGTTGTACAATGAAAGCAGTACTACATTTGCAGGCCTCAGCCTCACTAGTAAATGTGACTTGAACTGCAGGTGTTTGCTTTACCTGATTGCCCTTTCAATGCCCTGCCCACTTGTTCTGCAGCTGTAAATTCCTCTTCCGTATATTATGTATATGCTAGGCATTTACAATTTATGTTAATGCTTTCAGATTTCTGATGATGAGGATGAGACACATCCAAATATTGACACACCGTCACTTTTCCGATGGCGTCATCAAGCAAGAGTGGAACGTATGGAGGAGCAGAAGAAGGAAAGGGAAGAGTTTGAGCAAAATAAATCTAAGTATGTATATTGTAAGATAGAATATGCATTGGTGTAATATGTGGTCCGTTCGTTAACAGGAAATAATTGGGTAATGTGGGTGAAGTGAAGTAAGTTGGACTTCTTTTCATGTTGGAGAATATTCTCTAAACCTGAGCAAGTTCCAAGTGTTGTACGCCATTCTTGAGCAAGGAGTCAGTTTTTAAGAACAGACTCACATTTCATATCAATAAAAATGAACCAATCCACTCTCTCTAACATAAAATCTGATGTGTTAAATGCACATGACTTTCCCAGCTCACTTTTCTACAAACTATTATAAAAGTTTATTCCTCTTTCTCCTTCGTGTTAATTGAGATAAACATTTGCAGAAATGGTTTCATTGCACATTTTGTTGCAGGTGCAAGAGGGATACAGGAGGCTGAAGCTATACTAAAGTCTTAAAAAAGTGGATCAATATGTGCTGGCTTTGAAATTCCATTCTTGCATGATCATGAGGAAAAAACAAATGCTGAAATAACACTTCAAAAAAGTATAAAGTATTTGAAAATTCAAACCAATAACAAAATATATCTCGGAAATGGTTAATGTCAAAAATTTTACAAATTGTGTTTTAACGAGATCTACATTTTTTGTGTAGTAAGTTTTTGTCTATCTGTTACACATTACTAGTTAAACAGAAGTATGCAAAATTCATTCAGAATGAAGAGGACTCGCAGGCTATTCAAAGAAAATTCAACAAAGATTGTATTTGTCATGCAAAAATCGTAGGGTATTTTAATCAAAATCGTTAGTCATTGTTGAGAAAAAATAGCAAAACATTTTTCATGTAAACGATAGTTTGATGTAGTGGGGATTTTCTTGAAAATCTGTTATCCCAGGTTTGGTGTATATCACATGTTCTTCCACATTACTTACTGTTGTGATACAGGCACTTGACTGACTGGCCCTTATCCAGCAACGCCAGCGCGAGACAGTGCCATTGCACTTTAAGCAGGTATCGGGAGTCCCAAGTCTTGCTTTAAGGGAATAGCAAAGGAAAGAGAAGCAGCACGTCAGTTACCATATAATGACCCTATATTTACTTATAACCATAACAGCAAGATATTCTTGGTCCACTCTTAGGTTACTTGTCTTATTTGGATTCATTTGTATCAAGTAAAATAATTTATTAAAATATTTAATATATTTAATTTTATTGTATATTCATCCCAATATTAGAAGATGGTGCTTCCCTCACTTCTTTCCCTTTCACCATGCGCACTAATTTCATAGTGTGCTGGTAACAACGATGCACCTATATACTTATTATGATTACTGCTCAGTTAACTCATTTTAAGTTTACATTTTACTTTACTCTAAATCACATGCTAAATATAAGATCTGTCTTTATCAGCCTATATAAATAATATAAAATTATGATTCAAACTTTTTGTTTAGTTGCATGTATAGGGTCTTTCAACAAGAGTATCCTATCTTTGAACTTAAATAAAACATGTTCTATAATTGATAGAGGTTTATTTATTTTTTTTTTATTTTGGAACATAATTAATGTCATTACGTGTGGAAGAGAACATCAGTTAAGTGACTGCCATGACTTGTTGGGTTGCGCGTATACGGTTGACCTAATTTTCAATGACAGAAGAACGTAAATTAGGTCCAACTTCATGAATAACACATGTGATGTTATTCATAAGACCATTTACTGTTTTTGGCTTGTTAACATAAATTCAAGATTTAACATAACCCCACAAGAAGTAACCCAATGGCGTTAAATCACATGGCCTCGGGGGCCAGTTAACATCACCACCAGGGGAAATGATGAAACCTCTGAACTTCTCCTTCAAAAGATCAATTGTTTTGAGAGCAACATGACATGTAGCACCAACTTGCTGGAACCAGATGTTTCTGGGATCCATACCATCCAATTGAGGCCAAAAATAGTCCCTTATAAGAGCTTGGTATCTTTCTCCATTGACAGAGCTTCTCCATCTTCATCTTGGAAATAATTTGGACCAATGATTCCACCATACCAAAATCCACACCACACAGTAACCTTTTGGGGATGAAGTGGTCGTTCTTGAATCTGCATTGGATTGTGATTGCTCCAATAGTGGCAATTTTGTTTGTTAACACAGCCATCTATCCAAAAGTGGGTTTTGTCGCTGAAGATGATTTTTTGAAAAAAATCCGGGTCAGCTTCCAATTGCTCCATAGCCCAGTCGGTGAATACACGGCGTAACCTATGGTCGTTGGGCTTTAGTTCTTGAGTTAACACCATTCTGTAAGCGTGAAACTTCAAGTCCAGGTGCAGAATTCGCCAAGTTGTGGTTGGCGAAAGCCCCAATTCTTGAGCTCGACGAGCAGTTAATTTGTTTCCATTTTTGTGTACACTCTCACGAATGGTGCCTATGTTTTCGTTGAAGCGCTTACGTTGATTTTGTACAGGTGTTCTTTGATCGCTGACAGAACCACTTCTTTCAAATTTATCGATCAAACGCCAAATTGTTCTCTCGCAGGGACGATTATGCACACTGTAAACTTCACGCAATACACGGAAGATTTGGCGAACAGATGATCCATTTTGATAATAAACTTTCACAATTTCTACGCGTTGCTGAATGCTGTAGGGTTGCATAGCTATCTGCCAATAACAACTGTAAACACATGAAAAAAATGACTGACTGCTGTAACTCAATAACAACGGCAGCTATCACATGTTAAAGATAGGACACTCATGTTGAAAGACCCTTTACTTATCCCCCTTAACACAACATTTCTATAATGTTTCCTATGTACCAATGGGATCGTTTCTTGTACTTGTGCATGTAGGCTGTCTAAAATCACTTTGCAACTGTATGTGTTATTATACTGTGATATAGATGTTCTCTCTTGATGTAGAATGAGAATGAATGGATTTGAAGTGAGAAGAGTATTTTTACTTTGTTATGATTCATATTGTTTAAGATTTTCGTAGTAATGGCTGATCCACAAACTGGGAATAGTAACCTAAATGAAAATAACAAAAACTTAAGGTACATGTTTTGTAATGTGAGGTAGATAATAGGAGCTTAGGAACAGGAAGTTTCAACTCAGCAGGTCTCATTCTTTGCTGGAACGTACTGTATGCCTATTGTGTGTATCTGATTTTACTTAAAGAAATGGTGGTATGCCTTTCCATCACTGTGACTGAAAAGATAGGTGATCGCAATCTGTTACAACAATCTAGTTTTACCATTGAACACGACTAAAATTATGAGGCATTGAATGTAATATGTGGTGTGTAAAAAAAAAGACTGAACTTTTGATATAACATCTTTATTGCTCATTGTACAACATTTTAAGCACTGTACCCCTTAAAGTAGTCCCCTCTACTGGTTATATTCCTCGCTGTTCAGGGGCTGTTTCATGAGCACATGGAAATCATCGAAACAGCAGAATACAATAGCTTCAGCAGAGAGCAGTTAAGGTAATTCAAAAGTTCGAAACAGAAGCACCTGAAAGAGATGACAATGCTCCACAATGCAAAACAAACAGCAACATACAAAAAGTTCACATATCACCCAACATTTATGAGCCGATTCAAAAAAAATATTTAAGAGACAAGCTTTGGCTCCAAAAAAACAGATTCTCTCTAGAAACTTGTTGAATTCTAATAAAATGAACAGACCTCCAACAAAAGAAAAACCAGGAGTATACCAAATCAACTGTTAGGTTTACAATAAAATTTACATTGGAAAAACCAAAAGAAGCATGAGTGTAACACCGAAAGAATATTTTAGGAATATAAAATACAAACAAACGGATAAATTTGTAGTAGTCAACCATTTCTGGGAAAACAATCACAACATGCAAAACAAAATAAAACTTAAAACCCATCAGAAACCCAAGATATTAGATGTATGGGAGAAGATCTTTATCGTGAAACATGAACTTGTAATGAATTTGGAAATTTCGACGGAGATAAATGCATATACCAAGTTGTTGAAATTTCCACCACCAGAGGAATGCCGTCCAACCACGAGGAAACCAGACACACAAATTAGTCAAAGGCAGCTGATGTAGGCAATAGCGTGCAAAAACGTTTCTGCATAATAATGTGGTTAGTGAAATCTTTCAGAGTATTTAATCGACTCCTACCCTCAGTTATATTAATCTAAATTGGTTTCAGTGTATAAGTTCCTTTTATGTTTAAATTTTTTAAAAATGTTATATGCTGTTTTGCTTCCTATCCTCATTTCCGTTCTGTATCCATTCTCAGATTATTGTGAACTGCATTTACTGACAAAATTGCCTATGAAAGTCTGGCTCTAAGGTGGCAGGTTCTGTGAAAAGCTGTTGTTTTTGCTGAGTTGCCTCCTTCTGTAATGTGCAGCTATTACAGAATACATTATAGATGTAAGATAATTTTATTTTAACTGAGATGATAACTATAAGATTAGGCATGATTTCTACGGAAGCATAGCTTTTTAGACATTCGCTTCATTTATCTCAAGATAAAACTTTCATTTTGGAATTGAAAACGTTTAATGAATGGGTACATCATACTTTGTTTTCCTAGCTAATGTTTTGAGTTGAATACTGTTTAAAGCCTTGAGCTTAGAATTATTGCCATATGTTTATATACAGATCAAACAACATAATTCTAAACAGTGCTGTAAATTTATAAATCTTCATCATGTGTAGTGAATTGTAAGCACAAAATTTTTTTGATGTGTTACATTCACATGGCTTTCTCTACCCACTGTTCTGTATTTTTATATAGCTTCTACCAACTATTCTTAAGAAAGCTTATTTTTCCCATGTACTACGTGTTAATTGAGATAAACCTTTGCAGAAAATAATTTCATTACATATTTCATTGCAGGGACAAGGGCGATATTGATGGTCAGGTGTTGAAATCCTGGCCTAAATTCCATGACATTGCAGGAAACAACTGAATACCGACAACACTTTAAAAAAAAGAATGCAGCATGTTTTTGTCTACCTCTTAACGGTTATCAATTGTACAAAATTATTTAAAATTCCTTCTGAATGAAGAGGTTTTAACAGGCTATTCCCAGAAAATTCAAGATATACATTTTATTTGTAATATACATATCTTAAATGTATGATATTTGAATTTAAGTCGTTAAGAGCTGTTTTTGTAAAATAAAAAATTTCAAAATAATTTCCCTGTAAAGAGTAGTTTGGGTTAAGGAGTTTTTCTTGAGAATCTTTGTGTTGCATCGTTGGAAGATACTAAACCTAAATACCAAGTTCAATAATAATCCAAGTTTTTGTTCTTGAGTTATGTTCACAGACATACATGGACCTTATTTTAAATATGCTTTTTACTTTCTCTATGACCTACTTACAGTAAGAAGAGGAAGCATTATATTTCACCCAAAAATTCAATGTCAAGATTTTACCAGAATACACATTTTTTGAGACCTACAAACACACACAGACCCCGCCCCCCCCAAAAAAAAATAATTACTGGAAAACATCTGTGTGTCTGTGAGGTTTGACATTGAACAGCATAATGCAAAAATAAAACATCTGATAAATACCAAACTTGCTATTTAGTTTCAACATTTTCTAAAGATATGAATTGAAGATTTTCAAGCTAATCTACCCACCCCAAACTATCCTTTACATGGAAAACTTTTCAATATTTTTATTTTCTCAAAAATGGCTCTTAACGTTTTTTATTAAAATACCATGCGTTTAAGATATTTACATGTCATATCTTGAATTTTCTGTGAATAGCCTGTCAAATCCTTTTCATTTTGAAAGAATTTCCTATAACTAGTGAACCATAAGAGAAAGACAAAATTGTATGCATAAAAAATGTACATCTCTTTGAAATAGATTATTTACTTCACACCTCACCTCTTGGTGTGGGGATAACATGTCTGCCTCACATCAAAGAGGTCCCAAGTTCAAATTTTGTTTGGGGTAAGTTACCTGAATTAGGCTTTTCCTGAGGATTTTTCATATCCTGAAAAAATGAATGTTGGATAACTTTAAGCGCTATGGACCTACTGTGGGATCATTTGAGCATAATTTCATTCATTCATTGTCCAATATGACCTACCAAATTAAAGGACAAAAAAGGAATTCAAATAACTATTATTGTGGCCATAGTTGTTTCTGAGATTACGTTGTTATGGACTTGGGTTGGTTTTTTAATACTTGTGTCTAGCTTTTAAACATTTGACTATCGATTCACTTTTCCTAACCCCCCTTCCTTGCTCCTTAAAAAAAATGTGAAATGAAACTATTGCTGTATCTTGATTAGCATGAAGTAGATAGAAATATGTGCTTTTTTAAGAATAGTAGGTAAAGAAAGTAATGTGTATGTAACACATCAGATTCTTTTGGATTCAGGAGGCTTAAAAACACTTATTTCTGGTGAAATCCCAATATTGAATTTTTGTGTGTAATGCAATACCTTCTCTACCTGCTTAGGTGCATGGTAGAGAAAGTAAAAAGGCCCTTAGTAATAATAAACATGTGGCCTCCAAATATACAAAATCAATTTGCTGTATTGTTTTTTTTATACACACATTGATATCTCTTGTCAATCGTATTCTCTGTTATAATTCAGAATCCTTCATAATATTTTCGTTTGCTCATTCTGCTTATGTTCTGTGTTTATTGGGGACCAGGGTTAAATTCTGTCACATTCAAAATTAATGTAACAAATTCCATCGTAAAAGCTAGAATTGTTAAACCTGTAAGAAGTTTCTGTATATCAATCTTAACATCTTCTCCCATTATTCTGTTGGCCTTTGTGATAGTGACAACATACTGAAAATGTGCAAAAACTTATATAAAGAGATTTTGCATTTTTTGAGACAGTGAAATTCATTTAACACCTTATGCCATACTTTGGAAGTCTGGAGTAAGTAATTACTAAAATCATTTTTGTTGCAGTCATGAACAGAAATTGAAAGAAGCAAAAGAAAAACTATCAGATGCGGAACAAAAAGGAGCGGATCTTTCAGATCTCAGAGTTGCATTGCAGGAATTAGAACAGGAAACTCAAAAAATCAAGAAAAAAGAGGATGAAATAAAAAAGAAAGAAAAGGTATAGTTTCTAAAGTAAACATTTGGGGCCTTATGGCTATTTTTGCCTGCATATGCAGAGTAGAATTCTTTCTGCTTTAAGTCAACTAATGTCTTGGATAATTAGTATCATATAGAACCGGCATGGTAGTATAAGAAATCAGTATAGCAAAACAAAGAGATTTATTGAATGAGTAACCCCGGAGATAAACAAATTGCATATTATTCTGAAATAAGCAAATGAAGAAGTGTAATGCATTAACTCTGAATCTATAAATATAAAACTGAAAAGATCAAGCAGTAATAGAAGCTAAGCATATTTCTGTTACCACAAAAATCCTTAGTTCTGATAATATATAAATCAATAGTCAGAAAATAATTTCAGTTATTCTAAGGAAAAGCAGCAAGGCTTTTTTCTGGGGCCAGTTTTATTCTCTTATACGTACATCTGTGTTTTAGCCAATGAAATAGCTTAAGTATAATTTGTGCATTATTGCGTTAACCTGCAGCTTCGTTTGTTGGCTGGTATTGCATATACAGAAACAGCCGATAGAAACAAACACCCTTCGAGAAACAAACATCTCGAGTAAGATGCTTTAGTGGTCTGTCTGGGAAACAACTTGAGTCAATTGGGGAATTCAGTGTCCCACCGGCATGTTGTCACAGTAGCTCAATGGTTAGAGCAACCACACGGAGAGCAGGAGAACCGTGTTCAAATCCTGGCTGTGGCATTGAATTTTTCAGTTGACTCTATATTAAAAACAAACACCCTGTTTATTTCATGCTGAAGTGTTTACAGGAGCTGTAAAGTGTAATGATGTGGGAAATATGAACTCTCAACAAATGCATAATGGTGATTATTTATGGATAAGTACTGCGGTAGTAACTCAGTTGCTGTGTGGGAGGGCTAAAGAAATTTCTTAAATTCATTGGTTCATTAAGTTCAAGGAAGGTCTTAAGTTCATTGCTCTGTCAGCCTTAGTAGTTTTCTTTGTTGGTGCCTACCTGTTCAGATGTGTTAATTAGTTCAGGGATGAAGCATAGGAAGGATTGGCAAGTGTCTTCTCATTTGGGATTTTATGCCTAATTATTACATATACAAAATCACTGTTCAAAAAAGTATTGTCTCTTTAATTCCCTTTGTTATCCTAGTATAATTATGTCTTTGGAGATAACAACCGCATTTAACAAATTTTTTTATTGCTTGCAAACTAGCACTGTTTCACCCATAGGTACAGCTTGTGTAAAACGTTGTGACACTCCATATGCACAAGAGAGGAGAAGTGGTGAGAATGGTGGGGTAGGGACTAGACATGATATCAAAACTCAGAGGCAGTGTGTAAGCTTACAATATCTTACAACAGGTGGAACACTGACCCCCATCTCTCTTATAATGCAAGTGGGCTCATCAGTGCTATTACACATCTATGCTTCAGGAGTGGGGGATTGTCACAGCGTTTTACACAAGCTGTAATGACTAATGATGCTCTTGTAGCACACATTATTTCATGCCGAAACCAGAATACTGCCTTTCTCTCTCTGCTGCTGTTGACGAGATCGTCTTTCCTGCCTCAAGGATCCTGAAGTTCCGTCATCCAAATCAAGATTTACACAATGAATATACATATCATTGGCTACGGTTGTTTGTTTAGAACAACTCAGAATTTCCCTAATAGTGAACGTTGGTCTTCAGAGACTGGACGGCAATCTGTCTTTCTGACCCCTGTCCATCTTGGCTATGAGGGTGCGTAGAAAAACATCCTTGTGCATCTTAATTTGTATCATGTGTGAGCCATGTATCTTTGTTCCAGCTACTGCTGCCAGAAGTCATGTTCAAAAGCAACATTTCACATTGGTAAATTTAATATAAAATATTATCCCTTGAGTTCTGCTGCATTTTGTGTCAATACATACATATGTATATTATGTACATACAACTTGCAAATAATGTTAAATTAAATAAATGCCTCTAAACAAAACAAAAAACTGTATTTCTGCAGTACTTTATTCATCACGGCTGCTGTTCTCATCGTTGCTATCTAAACAAATAGTGATGTCATCTTAGTTTCTCTGTTAAAATATCCTAGTTCCTTTTTGTGCACACTTTTAATACTCATCCCAGTGCACCTTGTCTATTTTATTGACATCTTCTCAAAGAGTTTAGCACACACTTGCACTTAAATATGGTGTGTCGTCCTCCATGGTCTAGGGGTACCATGCCAGCCTCTAGTTCACAAGGTCATGGGTTCAAACCTGGCGGAGGGTGGTGGATTTTTTTGGGCTTAAAAATCCCTAGAAAGGCTTCTTCAGAAGGCAAGTAAAGCTGGTGGTCCCATGTCGATTTACAGCGTGTAAAAGATCCTCAAGCCTGATAAAGAGGCCTCTGAGCAAAATTTCCGGTCTTTCACTCCCAATGGGATGCTAAGAACCATAGCAGTTAGAGCGTCCATAAATAAAACTCAGTTTGTTTTTATTTTACCTAAAGATGGTGTCATACTGTGCTTCAAGGAAAAGTCCTTAATAGCCTGCCCAAATAAGTTAAATTGCATTAAAAATACAATGGTCAGGTGGAAGACTTAGAACTGTTATCTTTGAGAAATTGCTGTTTTATCAATCACAAACTTCTTAATGTTTGAAAACATATGAGAGTCAGTTTATTGACACTACATCATTTACTTTGTTTAAAGTGAGACATATTTCGAGTGCTCAATAATTGCTCCCATCATAAACCTGATGTCGACCGCTGAAGCATGGTGTCCTTTTTCTGCCAGGGCACCACTCTCCACTGGTCAATCAGGTTGTTTTCAAGCATATCGTATCAAATTATTTAACACATCACGTTATATAAACTTCTGTTCAAGAAAGTGGAATTCTTAATGTTTACTTTTTTAATATTTATCAATAACAGATTTTATTGCCGCAGGATTTGTAATTTCTATTCCATGTTGCATGAAATTTAAAATGTCTTGTTTTCACATAGAGATATTTGAAATTTTGAAGTTAAGCCACAAGTGGTAGTTGGCATTGTCTAGGATTATGACACATTTTTTATCATTTGGCAGGTTTTCCAAAAGAAGAGAATTCAAACCAATGTTAAAATATTTGAAGTCATGTCATTGTATCAATTCAGTACCCATCCCTTGCAGCTGTCTGTGTATAGCACCATAATTCTTTTGCTTTTAGATGGGGAAACCTTAAGAACGCATCCTTAGGGGCATCATCCCAATCTTTTTCTCACATCTTGGGTATCGAAACTGATTGATTTTGTTTAAAAACTTGTATTGCTACGTCTCTATTTATGGCAATTCCATGATGATTCTACACTTATTTAGCATCCGGTATTTAAACCCAAACTGATACATTAGACCTTTTGTACAGGAGATTTATTTTCACTGCAAATTGTATTATCAACCTTTTCAAATGCTTTTTCTTTTACTTGTCAGATATTGTGGAGCTTTGGAGCTTCGCTTTACAGCTTTGATGACTGTCTGTTTGGGCAAATTCAGCATTTATGCTGTTTCTGTAATCAGGTCTCCACCTAATTTATTTTTAACAGTGTCATTATAGGCGTAAACTATTTTGTGACCTTGCTTGCTTAGGGTATATAATTTTCCCCTGGTTGCAATGCTGCCTCTTCCCAAGGTCTCCAAATTATTTCAGCACCAGCTGAAGTCTGGCAAACGTACACAGGCAGTCACTGGACATCTATTCCATGTAGCGTAAAACTCAGCTGTTTGCATAACAGGTATACTACAATTGGTTACAAGAGGAACATCATTGGATAAACACTAAATCTGGTCGCTGAGGCCATGCTCCTACTTTCCACAGGATAGTAGAGATTTCCAAGAAGGGGGGTCAGTCAGCAGGCCTTTATTCTCAGATGTTAACAAGGCTATTGCACAAACTACACATTATTGTACAGGTATGCTAACGATACTACGCTGTTTATTATAGACCGAATCACAAATAATTTACAGTGCAACGTAACTGGCTTATTTGACTGAGTTTTGTGTACATAGTAAACAAGGATAAAACAGTGGTAATGCTATTTCACAATTCAAATAATAAGAATTAATAAGCAAATAGTGCAACTAAGGTATAATCTTTCACATTTTATAAAATTTCCAGAAATTTATGTAGACAAGTATCTAAAAGGTCATTCACATACAAACTTTTCCTGGAACAAAATCTTGAGTAAAAACTGTTTTGCAATTTAGAGTCTTTAAGGGTGTTATATTATTCATACTTTTTGCCCTGTATTTCATGTAGGATTATGTTTTTGGGGTGATTCATCTAATAGCAAAGACATTTTCAAACTTCAGAATGGAGTAATAAGCATTATTGCAAGAAAGACATCGACAAGTATCTGTAGACCATTGTTACTGCATATTTTATCGTTACCTTTGATATGTGTATATATTATGAGTTATTATTGTATGCTGAGCCCAGTAATGCTGATGTACATCAACAACACAAATATTGTAAGGACAAACTGTGAATTCAATCACATCAGACAAAAACTCTGTTTAAAGGATGCTTTAATTATAAAGACATTTCAATGTGTAACAAACTATCAGAATTAATAAAACAGATTAAATCTTCACAATATTTTGGGCAGCATGCATCAACCTAGAGTAAGCTCTATTTTTGTAGTAAACTACTGTTCAAATCAACACTCGGCAACTTCCATATGAGAATAAACTACTTCCGAAGCATTTTACTTGATTTAGATACTGCAGAAGTAAATGCCGGAGAGCACCATCATGTAGAATGTTACTATGGGATTAAATAGAGCACAAATATAGATTAGAATTTACGCTCGTGAACTTGATGGATTAATTAACCTGTCAATTGAGCTAGAATACCTTATCGTATTTGGAGGAAGATACTTTGACGTGTTCATGGATTACTTAGATTACATTGATGTTCTCGAAGAAACCAGGGTTACTTAGATTACATTGATCTCGATGAAGAAAACAATGGGAATGTGATATGGTATATCAGAACCATATGATAGTTATACAGAGAGAAAGTGAGGTCAATGAATGTTTCAGTATTAGGAAAGAATCTTTTATGTGCCTTTTGAACCTGCTTGGAGAGCATTTACAACAAAACTCAAGATGAATTCAGCTCTATTACCCAAAATGCAATTATTGTTACGCGTCCTGCACGTGTTTTGTGCTGATATTTAAGCTGGGATTACAATGAATTTAACGTAACATGAAATTCTAACACGGTATTAAATGGTGATATTTAGGATTGACTTAACGCGATGCAACTTAAAAGGAGTCATTCCCATTACATTAAGTGCATCCTAATTAGACCTTTAGTTTACCAGCATTTCTTAATTTTATGTCATGTTAAGTAAGGTTCATTGTAATCCCAACATTACAGGCGATCTTATAAAAAAGGTTTACCATGCACCTGCTGGACTATCTCTCATCGCCTTGTTAGAACGCTTTTGAGGTTAAGAGCAAGATACCTACACAAATAAATATACATGAGTGTTCAGAAAATAAAATGCAATTCTTCTTCACTTTTGCAGATTTCCCACACATTGTGGATGCAATTGATTGCATGCATATTCCTATTTTGTGCCCATCCGTGAATATAGTGATGAAATTGGAGAGGATATTTCTTCAATACGCAAGTGATCTGAGACATTGTTTCCAGAATTATAAGCTGCTCTTCAGTACGTTTCCTGTCGCTTGAAGCATTAAACTTGTCCATCGCGACTTTCTAGCATTTCTCTTCCAACATCTTTGTCATTTTTTTGCACTCATGTTGTTTAAATGGATTTTCTTTATTCTACCAACAAACATTTATCACTTTCACTGATGTTTCCCCCCTTTTCCTATTGGACATAATCTTACCCTTGACTGCATCGAGTAAATTGTGCAAACAAAACAATACCTCCGGGAGTAATGAGCTTTTACTTCCGTAATCATAGAGTAAATTGTAATTGAGCTCTCCAGAGTTACTTCCAGAGTAAATTGCTCCCATAGTAACCTACTTCCATAGTATGGACTTCCTTAGTAAACGTCACTTCCGAAGCAATTTACTCCAACATGGTACATGCTGCAAGAAAGAAAAATTGTTTTTCATGTTTTTCATTTTTTTTGTTTTTGTTTTTTGTTTTTTGTGTACAGGAATATCTATAAGACGTGCGTGTAAAATAATTCTGCATTCTCATAATTATATGTACACACACACATACACATTGCTGATAAGTAATTTTATTTACTTTTTGTAATTAAATAATTAATTGTAACTAACCATGATTGAGATACCTCACAATATGGTCACAGGATGAAATAAAATACAGTAACTATTTCATTATATTTTGTTGCTGTAATTTTGCATTTCTATTTCTGCCTTAGATTACTCCATGGAATGTGGATACCATAGGTCACCCTGGCTTCACGAAGACTGTAATTAATAAACAAGAAAAACGCAAAGACAGTAGTTTGACTGAAGAAGAGCGAGAGCAACGAATGAAAAAGTTTGTGAAAGAGAATGAGAAACTTTTAAAGAAATTTGGTATGCTACGCCGTTATGATGACAGTAAAAGGTTTCTTCAAGATCATCAGCACCTTGTATGTGAAGACACAGCAAACTATTTAGTCATATGGTGCATAAATTTGGAAATGGAAGAGGTAAGAGTAATAAATTGCATGATGTCTAACCTAATTAACTGTTCTTGGTTGGTTGCTCTGCTGCTGCATCTAGGTGACTTATTTACAACACTCAGCTGCAGAACTTCAAAATTCTTATGTCCATATAGTATACAAACCAGGGATCACCCCTGTCATCTGGACTATGGAGTTTTAAGCTAAAGTCAGAAGTTTTAGTAAGTTGTTGCTTTGTTCACTGTATGCTTTCTCAACTTGTGCTAAATATCATGGTGATTAGAAGTAAAACTCTGTTGCATTTTGCTTTATGCTGTTATCTGTTAACAAATAAAAATCTGAGTTAGCCTTCTATAGTCACATCTGGTATAGCTGGCACAAAACGTCTGGAATCGTGACCTTGATTGCCACCCCAACTGTCGAGCCTAGGAATGGTTTATGTTTAGCTTAATCAATGAAAGCGACATAATACCTTTGCTTACTCACAGTGCATAACACATATAGTCTGCATAGAAAGTGTCCGCATTTGGTTGTAATTTCAAAGAGAGCAGTACCTAAATAGTGCTTATTTTATATTTGTTATATTTATAACAATGGCTCTTACGTTTTGAAACTTAAGTGGTAAGGTATTACGTAGTCAAATCAGGGAAATAATTGCAATGTCCTCGACTTCATGAAGCACAATTCACAATTTCTATGTTGATGCAGTAATTTGTATCACAAATTACTTAAATGTAAATAATGATTGTAATATGAATATGCATTTTTATGTGACATTGATTTGAGATGTTTCTTGACTGTAATTATTGTTGATAAGTAAGTTTATACGACCTTACTGAAACTGTCAATAATAGCGTGCAATAATGCAGCGAAGAGGGGGTGAGCTGTTTATCATTATTGGAAACGAGGAAGTTACGTAATGTTGGCGCGTTTTTTCCGTTGAGAACCTTCTGGAATGTTTCCCTAGAGCATATGTATTCATAATTTTCATTGGATATTAAAATAGACGCTAATGTTGGCGCGTTTTATTAGCCAATAGTAACTCAGTTATAATCTTTAGGCATATCGGGGAGTGGGTGTATAAAAAGCCAAGTCAGAGGTAGATCGCGTTCAGTTCATCGAAAATCTCAATACATTACACGTCGCCTTCAGTCGGCCAGTTCATCAAAAATCTGTGTACACTACACGTCGTCTTCAGTCAGCCAATTCGTCGAAAGTATTTGTACGGCAAACGTCGGGTATCGATTCACAAGTTACGCGCAGCAGAATTATGAATAATCTAAAGTGTTGTAAGGTTAATTATACAAAAAGTTGAAGTACGTGGATTAAAAGTGATCAGTAAGAAGTTATTATAACAGTTTCAGTTTGGCGTGTGTTAAGATCAATGTATAAATGTGATAGTTAACGTGTTTGACAATAAATGTGTAAAACAAATTTCTTCATCAGTGTTATATTTGGATAAAAGATTCCTTTCCGTTTACACACTCTGATTCAAGAGACATGTTCGACTGAGAAATAATAGCTAGCCGGAGGACAGTAAACAAAACTTATAATTCTTTCAAACACTAATACTACCACAAATTGCTAACACTAGATGGAGCTACAAACCGAACAAATGAATGACGTCACAAGATGGCTTCAACACACGTGATGTAAACAAACATTATAAGTAATACCGTAATAATGTGGAAGAAAAAACTGTGTCAGCAATGGGCACATTGCTCAACAAGCTGAAAGATAGCATAGATTTTCAAGGTGGTGCTGCAAATCTCAGAAAAATTATAAAAGATATAGGGTTCAACTGGAAGAAAACGAAATCAAATAGAAGAGTTCTAATAGAAAAGCACGACATACAATCATATCAGACTGAATCATTCAATGCCATAGCCGGAATTTGAACCATGGGTTTTAAGCATGTTGCCATGATAGCTTAGTTGGTTAGAACAACAGCACGGAAAGCCTAAGATCCCTGGATCAAATCCCGGCTATGGCATTGAATTTTTCAGTTTGATTCTACCTTTCCAAATGACTAAAATTTTATATGTACTTATATCAGCATAAGTTTTAGGGTTCAAGTGGAAGAAAACGAAATCAAATAGAAGAGTTCTAATAGAAAAGCACGACATACGATCTCAGCTGGAAGAGTATTTTACTCAGAGGTATAAATTAGATGGTCGAACTATAGTGTATGAAGATGACTTATACATACACAGCAGTCATACAACTTATAAAAGTTGGAGTGACGAGTCGCAACACAAAACAAGATTTTCATCAAGAAATGAATACAGAAAATTGCATGAAGTGAATCAACACCGTGTTGATACCTATTAGGCCTGCTTGGTCTGTTCTGGTTATCGACAATGCTTCACAATGCATCAACATTCAAATTGATAAACCACCTACCTCAAATTCCTTGAAAGAAGAAATGAGAGCTTGGTTACTTAGGCATAATATAGCTTTTGATGAAAGCATGAGTAAAACAAAGCTATATAACTTAATTAAAGCCAACAAACGGCTTCAGAAGTCTACATACATGACCAGATTTTAATACAACATGGCCATAATGTACTTAGACTGCCACCGTATCACCCAGATCTAAACCCAAAGAATTAATCTGGGCTAATTCAAAAAATCGGTGGCCTGCAGAGATTTGCAGAAATTAGAAGGCCAGAATGGGAAAATCTATGTCGAATGTTGAATAAATTGAGACTCATTATTTCGAAAAAGATGGAATTGCAGAAAATCAAATAGAAAGAATTCTTATCCAGGATGATGGTGCAGAAAGTAGCGACAGCAGTGATGACAGCAAAAAGTGAGTGATTCTGCAGAAGAGGAAGGGCTGTCAGGTGTGGAAGAATTGGAGGCAGATGATTGACAGGTTTTTATATTAAGTGCTTTTTACAGCTGTGAATTTAAATATACTGTATATAACTATAAGTTTATCAGTGCAGTGCATAACCGGTGTGCGGATATTTGACAATGACTGTCCCACGCACTCCTGCAGCATGCAGATGACCTGTCACCTCCTGATCTGGTAAGCAACTCGCTTCATAGCCGTCATTAAGATTTTCACATGTCTAGAACTGTTGCGCCAATTATATAAGCTGGGTATAACTGGTTCGCTCCCCCTTTTTGCTCTCTTGAAGGAACTAATGCAAAAAAAGTGTAAAAGACAGAGGAAAATTGAAAAACAAGAAAAGAAGATGTAAAATGCAGAACACAAGTTTATTATTACTATTAAACAATAATAGTATATATTGCATTATTTGCTAAACTTTACCGATGAAAATAATTGAATTCTATGTAATTACATAGCTATTTTAAAAGCCTAATATGTTACATTCACATGACTTTCTCTACCTACTATCCTTTATTTTGATATAGCTTCTACAAACTATTCTTACAAAAGCTTATTTTTGTATCTGCTTCATGTTAATTGAGATAAGCTTTTCAGAAATAATTTCATTACACATTTCATTGAAGCTATAAAGGGGATAGGGGAAATGGAATTGATAGTCAAATGTTTCAGAGCCGACTTACTGTATGCTGACCTAGAAATTTTGTATGCTTTCCATGACATCATGAGAAACAACTGAATGGCAGTACTTCAAATAAATATTGAAGATTCAAACTAATAACAATGGTTATCTCAGAAATGCTTGATGCCACAGAAAAAGTTATTTGAAATAAATCGTGTGTTTTAAAGAGATCTACATCTTTTGTGTTGTAAGTACTTGTCAGTTCTTATGGTGTATCTGATAAACAAAATTTCTTCCAAATGTAGAGGGTTTTATAGGCAATCCCCAGAAAATTAAAGAGATATATTTTATTTGTCATGTAAATATCTTAAACATATGGTATTTTATTAATCAAAATCATTAGAGTCATTTTTGAGAAAATCCTAAGTGTATCTTCCATATAAAGAGTAGTTTAGAATGGAGAGATTTTCTTGAAAATCTATGTGTGGCATCTTTGGAAGATACTGAGCCTAAATACCAAGTTTGTTATTTATTGGACATTTCATTTTTGAGTTATGCTGTTCACAGACACACACAGTTTTCTAAAACTGCTTTATTTTATTTTTATTATTTATGTATTTATTTGGGGTATTTATGTATTTCCAGTGAAATCTCTATTGATTTTTTGGGTGGAATGCAATACCTTCTTTAGCTATGTATGTGATAGAGACAGTAAAAAGTCGTAAGTGGTCGACTGTATGTGCTTCTTACACATTTATATGAGTTCCACCTGCCTCAGTACAGGATATAAGGTATTAAATGCCCCACATTCTCCTGAGGTCAGCATACTGCAGAAGTTTTGTCTTTTTACAATGTGCATTTTGCAAACATGTGTGTGTTGAACCAAACCAGTACGCCTAACTTTATAAGCAACTTATGAAGACTTTTACTTGCTAACACACACAGTAAAACCCCATTTTTATGTTGCTGCAATTTACATTTTCTTTAAATTTACATCATCTTTCACTCACTTCATCTTTTATCCTATACCAACAATACAACAGGACAAGGGAAAATCCTGAAAAAAAACAAACTTATGGGGTAACTCACTCTAATCAGGATTTGAACTTGGGACCTCTTGAATAAGAGGCAGACGTGCTACCTGCACACCATAGAGCCGGGCTAACAGTGTTCTTGCCATTAACAACTTGTAAGCCAATCTAGAATCCTACCATTTGTATGTTTTCTCAGTTGATATTGAGTTTCAACTAAAATCATGCGTTAAATATATATAAGTGAAACCCATAAGTGTTAAGTCAAACAATTCAAAAATTGTTTAAAGTTGGTTTCACTGTGTTAAGTTCTTCCTGCACTGATTTTAATTGAAAGTCAATGTCGTCCAACAGAGAAAATATGCAAATGATGGGATCTAAATTGGTTTATGAATTGTTAATGTAAGAACACTGTTAGGCCACCTCTGGTGTGCGTGTAGCATGTCTGCCTCTTATTCAAGAGGTCCCGAGTTCAAATCTTGATTAGAGTGAGTTACCCAGATAAGGTTTTTTTTCAGGGTTTTCCCTTATCCTGAGAAGGCAAATGTCAGGTAAACTTAAGCTCTAAGGATCCCAGTCTCATTTGAGCAACGTTTCACCCATTTCATTCATTCATTGTCCAATATGACCTACCAGGCTAAAGGACGTTAACCTTAAACAAAAAAAATGCTGTGTATTGTTGGAAAGATGGGACGAGTAGAAGATAATGTAAATTGCAAGAAGATAAAAACAGGATTTTACTGTGTGTGTTAGCAAATAAGTCTTCATAAGTTGTTTATAAAGCTATGCACTGTTCTGGTTCCACACACTTGTTAATCTTGTTTTAAAAAATGAGCTTTATAAAGAACAAACTTGGATCACAATTAATTATTAAACACTTAAGAGACTTGCTGAAATATCCTGTATTAATTTCAATCCACGTTCCATACAAAAGTAACCTTTCACAATGTAATAAACAGTTAAACTGATTAATGAAAATAACTTTATGTGCAGCTTGTGTTTTAAGTTAATAACTGTGTATTATATTCATTTTAGTACTTGAAGTGCATTTTAATTTGTGTAATTAATCCCCATAAAATAATTTTCTCATTCATTTTGAGAATACTCTGTTTAATATCAGTAAACCAAATCCCTTTAATAGCTGCATATGTTTAATATTTCTGGACCTCAGCCATATTTAGTACTTTGAAAATTGTTCTCCTCCATGAAATCTATTGGTGACCCCTCATTTAGCACTGATGACAAAAAAAAAAGTATAGTCTTATTTCCTCCAAAGGTAATATTTTTGCAATACAGAGTTTAGTTCATGTGGATGTAAGATCAAGATTAATTCCAATATGAATCCAATTGTGAGCATTCATAGCCATGGGTAAATGTGAACAATGGACCTTCAATATTCCAGCTGATGCTCTTTCCATTTTACTCTTAATGGATTACAAATCAGGCATGCTGACTCCTTAGTTAAAGCGTAAATGTTGGTTGGACATTTTTTTAAGATTCTTATTCAGGATTTTATTTACTTTACAGAAACATGATCTCATGGAACATGTGGCTCATCAATGCATCTGCATGCAGTACATTCTAGAACTGTCGAAACAGTTGGAAGTTGATCCTCGAGCATGTGTATCCTCCTTCTTTACAAGGTATGTTGTGTGCAGCAGAAATATTACCATATTTCTTGGAATACAAGATGATCTCAATACAAGACAATCCCCTTTTTTTTTTTTTTTTTTTTTTTGGCTGAACCTGATTTAGAAATTTAGCATGTTATAACGAAGAATAAAAAGTATTAATGTATTACATTCATATGACTTTTTGTGTCAACTCTTTACCAACTATTCTTACAAAAGCTAACTCTTCTCTATCTATTTCATGTTAAACATTTCATGGTAGGTACAAGAGAGATACCATAGGCTGAAGTGATAATCAAATGTTTTAAAAATTGTTCACTATGTAATGGCTTTGAAATTCCATGTTCCTTGCATGACCGCAAGAAACAAACATAAATAGTGACTAGTACTTGAAAAAAAATTATCAGGTATTTGGAAAATAAAAATGAAGCTATTAACAGTGAAGTAATTAATATAACAATAACTATTGATGACAGATCTTTGCTTATCTTGTAGAGTAATTCAATAGCAGGACATGTTGATGATGAAATCAAGAGATTTCGAAACATGTCCTGCTATTGAATTATTGTACAAGATAAGTGAAGATTTATTTGTCTCCAATAGTTATTGTTATACCCTTGCTAATTCGAAATTGGATAAACTGAAAACTCGGTTAATCCGTAGTAGCTGCTCAGTCCCTACCGAATTACATGGAAAAATCTACCGCTTAAACCGAATTTCAGATAATTCATACTACAAACTAAAATTTGGTCCCCTCATTATATATTCCATGTTATTCTTTGTTTAAACCAAATATGTATGTTATGCTGTGCACTACAGTATTTTCCGTATTGCATTTCACATAATTTTTCTCAATACTGTACTGTAATTTCTCAACAATGGTCCGATTGCTTACTTGCTGCTTATGTATCACTTCCACAGCATATGATGCAAGGGCGGGGAAAGAGGGGTTTGTCAGCAGACCGTACATGGCGCGCGAATCGCAACAATCCAGAGAGCTGTTTGTCTCTGCTTGTGAACAGTGGTTTTTTTTTCCCTCGCTCTATCACTCGCTATGTCGCCGAAAGAAACGTGCTCATAATGCTCTCATGCTGAAACAAAAACAGCAAACTTTACATATGGCCGATAGTGGAGAGAAGACCAAAACACAGGTTGCAGAACACTTTCGATTCCGAAGTGTACTCTCTCATTGATTATAAGTTAAAAACAGAAAATAGAGGCATGTCTGACAAGCTATTCATTTAGTGGCAATAGCAAGCACATGAGACCAGCGAAACATGAAGAGTTAGAGGTTTCGATGTTAGAATGGTTCCAACACATGCATTCTCATCAAATTCCACTGTCCGGCCCCATGCTTCAAAAAACGGCTTGGGAAATCCCCAAGAAAGAAGGAATTTCTGGGTTTGTGTCACTGAAGGATGGCTATGGCGTTTTCAGAAGAGACATAAAATCAGTGCTGTCAGTGTCTGTGGGGAGGCACATAGAATAAACAAGGAAGAAGTGGGCGCGGGAGTTTCAATCTAAACTCTCTCATCACCACCCAAGAAATGTGTTTTAATTTGGGTGAAGCAGGCATTTTCTATAACTTGATGTCTGAAAAAGCACTATGTGCCAAGGGTGGAAAATGCCATGGAGGAGAGGAAAGACTGCGGTGGTCTTGTGTTGTAACTCAGATGGTTCTGAGGAGCTCAAACCATTAGTGATTGGAAAATACAAAACTCCACGTTGTTTTAAAAATGTCAACCTATTCAATCTGCCAGGTCAGTACGAGAATAACAGTAAAGCTTGAATAACCAAATCTCTTGAAGATTCAGCAACAAATGGCTGCGAGAAAGAGGAACATTTTGCTTACTTTGGACCACTGCTCGGCACATTAGTTCGATGACCTGGAATTTCTGAACATAGAAGTTGTCTAATACTTTTAAATCAGAAGACATAGTGAAAAGATTAAATATAATATATAGAAGTGGTTGCAAATATACAATTTCACTAAAATAGGTTAAATACCTCAGAACTAGTTTCGAGGAATCACTTCCTCATCGTTAGCTGATTGCAACTGGTTGGCTTTCCTCTGATGATTACAGATGTCTCTTTGTCCCTCTAGTGGTGGTTCTACAAGTTTAGTAATCAAATTTTTATCCATAGGGATGTCGAAATTCATTAACCTTGGACAAAATTTCCAAAGAAATATTTTCTCGCAAATGTTCAATTCAGTAGGTTTTTGTGCCTGCTTGACAAGTGATACTGTGTCCTCAATTTCATGTCCTTGTATCCAAAAACGTGCTGCGAGTGCTGATTTTTCTTCTTCCCTGGATTTGATGTTTCGAAAATGTTTCTTAAGCCTCGTTTCTATGTTATGCTTAGTTTGACCAATATAGATTTGATGACAATCCTTGCAATCTATTCTATAAATCCCTAGTTCTGAGGTATTTAACCTATTTTAGTGAAATTGTATATTTGCAACCACTTCTATATATTATAGAAGTTGTCTTCTTACTAGCTAACACCATGAGCCGCCTGCAACCATTGGATCAAGGAATAATCGCTTCAATGAATTGTAATTATAGATGCCATCATGGCAATAGAGCTACAAGAAACAGTTTCACATTGGAATGTACTGCAAGCTATCCGCAACATATCTGCTGCTTGGGATGAAGTTACAACGGGCACCATAACTAATTGTTTTAAGAAGGTGTGGACAGCAACTGATAATGCCGCTGAAACTGAACAGGAAACCCATTCATTTGTAGTCTCATAAGATCCCACCATGAATGGGATGTTAGAACAAAAATATATAAACAAGAAGACATAGGAAAGAAATGAAACAATAGTCATATGGGACAAATATCAGCCCCGTGGGGCCACTGTCACATCCATAATGGCATTCATTTGTAATATAACTTACGTTCAGCCCAAGAGAGGCCTTGCTACAACCATGGTAGCTATTAGAAGTGACTTATGTTCAGAACACAAAAGGCACTGATATATCCATGCCAGTCTCTCCTGCTCTCCACTATCAGCTTGCTATGCGCACACTTCAGCAGGTGCTCAGAACTATTCAGCTACGATAGAGATTTGCTCTATAGAAGTAATTTCACCAAATAAATTTATTAATAGTACTATTTATATGAAATAAGGGATTTAACCAATAAAGCTTGGGTTGATACAGAGCAGCTGCTGGATTGAAAAAAGCAAGCCTTTCTTCTGCTTAGCACATAAATAATGACTTTTCGAACATGTACTTCAAAGCTAAGCAGCTGGTTCAGTTGCCACGATAGCAGTAGATGGAGATATGGTATTTGAATGACCAATCAAATACACTCGCACAGATGAATATTTAATGTTTTGTTTACATCCAGTGGGTTAATAATTCTGGACAGAGTATAGCAGCAAACTGCACCATAATAACTGTAGACCTAATTATAGGAATTCCAAATTCTTGTGTTATTTCAGTTCTTGTTTTTTTTTGTCTTTTGTTGACCTCCCTTATAATTTTCATCTTCTCACTCAGGGCGGCGTGCACCAACCTGGAGTAAGCTCTACTTTCATAGTAAACTACTATCCAAGTCAACATTCGGCGACTTCCATGCGAGAGTAAACTACTTCCGAAGAATTTTACTCCTTTCAGATACTTCCAGGTTACATTATCGCAGAAGTAAATGTCGGAGATCATCGTCATGTAGTATGTTACTATGGAATTAAATAAAGCACAAATATAGGTTAGAATTTTCCCTTGTGACCTGGTTGGAGTAACTAACCTGTCGATTGAACTAGAATACGTATCGTATTTGGAGGAAGATATTCTTGACGTGCTCATGGATTACTTAGATTACACTGATGATCTATGAAGACAACAGCGATTACTTAGGTTACATTCATGATCTCGATGGGAAAAAACGAGAATGCGAGAGAGAGAGACAGAGACAGAGAGAATTGTGTGTGTGTATTTGGTATTAGGAAAGAATCATATACATGCCTTTTCAACCTGCTTGGAGAACATTTCAACAAAACTCGGACACAAATTCAGCTCTATAATCCAAACTGCTATTATAATGCTTCCTATGAGTGTTTCCTACTGGAATAATTCAGAAGCTTGAGCCGGCATTACGATGAATTTAACGTAATGTGACAGTCTTACATTGTATTAAATGAAGATATTTATAATTAACTTAATGCGATGTAGCTTAAGTTTGGCAATGTCAAACTTTTCCTTTCTGTTACGTCAAGTTTGATTTCACATGGTAATTAGAACCAATCGGCACTAGCTCGTAATAAAAGAACTATCAATCAAGATTCATTCCCATTACGTTAAGTGCATGCCAATTATACCTTTAGTTTACCAACATTTTTATGTCACGTTAAGTAAAGTTCATCGTAATCCCGGTATTACAGGCGATGTTATAAATAAACGTTCATCATGTGTCTGCAGGCTGTGTATTTCATTGCGTTGTTAGAGCATTTTTGAGGTTAAGAGCAAGATACCTACTCATATAAATATACATGATGGTTCAGAAAATAAAAGGCAATTCTTCACTTTTCCACACGTTGTGTGTGGAATTGACTGCACGCAAGTTACTATTTTGTACCCATCCGTGAATGTGGTGAACATTTTCAAAATCAGAAAGGGTATTTCTCTATCCACACGCAAGTAATCTGCAATGCAAAATGAAGATTAGAAACATTGTTTCCGGAATTGTAAGCTGCTCTTCAGTACGTTTCCCGTCGCTTGAATTATTAAACTCGTCAATCACGGCTTTCCAGCATCTTTGTAACACATTTTGGCTTTTCTGCATTACTTTGGTCTTCATTGAAAACGTTAATAAAAGTAACCTTCCGTGAATAGGAACTTAAACTTATGTATATATATATATATATATATATAAGAAATACTAACCCAAACCTAACCTCCCGTAAATCAGAAACATAAAAAACTAATAAACCTTAAATAAAAAGTAATAACGAATGCAAGCTGCGAGCATTGGCTGTATCTCACTGGCTTTTAAGACCAACATAATGGTTACCGCACATATTTTTATACTCGTATTGTTTAAATGGATTTTCTTTATTTCTACCAACAAATATTTATCTGTTTCGCTGATGTTTCTCCCCTTTTCCTATCGCACATAACCTTATTCATGATCGCATCAAGTAAATCGCACAAACAAAACAATACCTCAGGGAGTAATGAGCTCCTACTTCCGTAGTGATAACTAAAAGAGTAAATTGTAATTGAGCTCTTCAATGTTGCTTCCGGAGTAAATTGCTCACGTAGTAATCTACTTCTGTAGTAGGGACGTTTTTAATTACGTTACTTCCGAAGAAATTTGCTCCAACGTGGTGCACGCTGCCCTCTGTGTCTTGGAAGCATACTAGTACTTAGCCATCTTACAATACAAAAACAAGCATGTGTGACTTAAACTAAAATCCGTAACTAACATTATGAAGTAACTGTACATTAAAAGTTAAGTAAAATGACCTACTGCAAGAATAATTATAACATGTTGACCAACTGAAAAGCAATTCTTACATAATGCAAAAACACAAAAGAAGTAAGATTTCACTCAAACTTAGCAACTCTGAAGTATGCTGCGTATACACCTCAAAGTGAAATAGAGTGTGAGGAAAGCTAACCTTGCACTCTCTGGAAGATGCGCTCTATCATGTTGCAGAGAAATTTTGAATTTAAATTACCCAATAAAATAGTATTTTTTGAACATTAAAGATGATTTTGAATTAAAAGTCTGAATTTCAATAATCGGATCAATATTGTTATGAATTATTCATATTGTGACGCAGCACTAGGCCTAAGGTTATCGGGAGGTCAGCGCCAGGCATTCGAGGATAAACAAAGAGCTCGCCTGGCATAAATATCGGAAGAACTATCGCTAGATAACCAGAATCTTCTACATGTATCCAAATAACTCTAGAATGTTATGTGGAAGATTCTAAGGGCTATAGAAGCCAGCTTTCTTGCGGGAGGAATTGAGTTGAATTGGTCAGTGAGTTGGTGAGTGAGTTTCCACTGTGACATCAAGTGCGGTTCTTCGTGTGAGCTGGTGACCACTGCTGTGACATTCGGTGATTGCTACTGTGGAGCGAGATATTGTAGAAGTCTTATGTTTGGCTCTTCAGCAATTTAACTGTCCGAGAGAAGAGACTACATCACAAAGAAAGCGAAGTGACGGGGAAATTGAACTAGTTCGCATTAGTCAAGTGATAGCGTGAACTAGCTGAAGTCCCAGTGAAATTTAAACCAGATCAAAACAGTGAAAGTGAGAGATGTGACAGTGGAAAACTGCAAAAGTTACAATATTTAGAACTAAACAATTTAAATAACATGCAAAACCATACTTAAAATTCGCAGTAATGAGAGTTTCTTCAAAAGGGATTTTAATTACGAAGAATCTACTGTAAATACCAACATGTTTCAAGCACTAATTGTACCCATCCTCAGCAGGTGTCTGGATGGGTACAATTAATGCCCAAAACATGTTCGGTTTTTATATTGAGTGATTTTTAGGGTTGGTTTTACCAACCAATATTAGCTTTAACATTGCATCAAACTCTGTGTTAAATCAACATCCCCATACTCCTGTGTTAAGGCATTTACCAAATGTTGGAAGTTTGAAAATGGATGTCGCAAACCAAGTTGTTGATTCAAGTTTCCTGCATTTGTCATTTTTTTTAATGTCTTTCCTAATGGAAGAGAAGTCGTGTGTCATAATAAATTTGAAAACCTGCAACGCAAAGTTTTAAAGGGATACAGGCTGTCCAAATTGGTCATGAGATGGTTTTATACATGCCTCTTTCTCTTATGCTACAAATGTTAATTACTTTGAGAATTTATGCCAACACTTCTCATTTAATGGTAGGCCATAATGTTGATGTTTCCAAAGCTACCATTTGTGGATTCATCTGCAAGGTTTCCAAAGCAATTGCTTTCAGAAGCAAACAGTATTTTTGTTGGGGTCTGCTTGATTCTTAAGCAGTGATAATGCACTTTTTCCCACTTTAGTTTCAATGTAGTCTCCACCACCAGTTTTAAACTCTTTGCACCTGGCATCTTGGTGCTGTATTTTATGTCAGAATTGCAGTTGACTACTGGACCTGGGAGAAACATGTGCATTTCAATTAACTTGTTTGCTGATTTTCTCCTAGGCTGCATCCTTATCCTTTAGTAAATGTCCATTGGCTTTTTCACACTTGATAATACCCCTTAGTAAACAGTTCTATAATTAACACTTTTCGAGCAGTGAAACATTAGTTCCTCTGCATCCAGATTTTTCAGTTGACATGATTCTAACTTCAAAAATCAAGAAAATCATGTGGCAATTATCCATGAATGTAACTAGTTGTTTGCTACTGACACAGAGCACTGCAATGCATAGACAAAAGTACATTGGAGCACGTTCAGAAGCCAAGTAGCCTTGTCACTACCTTCTTGAAAGCGTGATGAAATGCACGAGTTTCAACATAATGTAAGCAAACACAATGTTAGAGTATTTTTACCATTGATTGGTAGAACTGATTTTCAAATTTCTGGCTTATTAGTCACATATACAAATACAACTTATTACATTTTTAGGTACCAGAGGATGACAACCTTGTTTTCACACACATTAGAATCTAAAGGAGTCATCTAAAGGCCACGTTAAAAGACTTCACAATTGAACACAGCTGACAATGGAGGCAAATGAATCCGAAACGTGTTCTTTGAACATGTTCATATGCAGTGCTTTGAGTGAAATTGTTCATCTTGCTTCTAATAGGCATTGGCTTTTGTTTTTTCATAACTTAACTGGAAAGCATTTTCTGTACATGCTGGCCATGAGACCATTTTACATTCTAACATTTTAAAATTAATTATCCTTTAATTTCTACTCCAGAACCACTCCTTTTTTTTTCTTTCCCTCTTATTATTGGTTATAATCAGCAAATGAAATTATGTAAATAATTTTGTAATTAACGGGGTAGCGAAAGAGCACAATCTCTTTTGGTATCTGTCATTGTTAATGGTTTTTCTGAGAGTTTTACAATCATTGTCTTGCACTAATAAGTTAAAAATAAATACTTTCATTTCTACCATCTTCTGTTTGTAGAATCCAAGTAGCAGAACCAGAATATAAAAACTCTTTTGATGATGAGCTAAAATCATTCAAAGAGAGAATCCGCAAACGGGCTGCAGAGAAAGTGCAAGAGGCTGTTAGAGAAGCAGAAGAAGAAGAACGGAAAGCACGTTTAGGTCCAGGTGGTTTGGATCCAATTGAAGTTTATGAATCTCTTCCTGCAGTAAGTAACTTCTTTAACACACAGATTTTTATATGGAAATCTTCAAAATATATTACAAATTTGTGTACGTATAAATAGTATGTATACCACTGTATTTAGGCATGTGTAACATGTGTAACTGTACAGGACAGCAAAATGTTGCCGCCGAAAAATTGTTTTTTAAATATAATTTTAATGTACATTGCATTAGCGTTCAGGCATTGCAATAATTTATTGGCAAAGGTTAGACAAATATTTCTACATTGCATTAAACTCACATTTTACTATTAGTCCACCTGTATAACGTCTTCCATGTACGAGTGCATTAATCTAGTAAGCTACAGTATGAGATCTCTCCATGTAATTGCGTAGCCTACAAGATCTCGCATATGGCGTTTCTTCAATTCTTCATCCATTCATGGTTATGTTGGTGTCATACACAACACAAGTGGCTTGGTGGGTTCATCGTTCTATGTGGCTCTCAACTTGAAATAAAGGTATGTAATTCGGGTACTAACTGGTCGCAGTGAAGTTGGTTACGTATTTGATGTAATCAAAGTATGTTCGGTTTCCAATAATCTACATTGCAGATATTTTTTTTTTAGTTTATGGTAGTGGTATGGATGGATGATCTAAGTTAAGTGGTGCTGCATATCGAAAGAAAGCTGAAGAAAAAAGACAGAGGGTTAATAAACGTTTACAGAAAATACCTCTACTGGTGTCATATTTTAGTGGTAAAAGTAAAAGTGAACTGTGTAGCTCTGAACATTCAGGTGCGGTTCAAAACAGTAACAATGAACCATGTAGCTCTGATAGTGCAGGCAAAATTAGAGTTCTAAACGGTAAACAGAATGCAGAAGTTACTATTTTCAGAGTTCCAGAAGGATGTCAAGAACCTACATTCTCTAAAAGAGGCCGCACTGAGGTGGCCGACTGAAATGCTGGCGAATAACGCATGTGACAGACAACTTTTGGGAACGTGCACACAACCGTCAGTTTGTGGGTAGCTGTGAATGAAGATGAATGCACAACAATTGCGATGCATACCTGTATATTGAGATATCGACAAAGAAGACAAAATTGACAATTCTGTGTTCATCCAATTGTCAGCCAACGGTTACAGGGGCAATTTCATACATTACACGAGAATTTAGGTAAGCAGCCTGAAAAGTTCAACTATTATCGTATGCCTAAGAGCTCCTTTGACGAGCTGCTGTGCATACTAGGCACAAAAAATATTACATCAAGATACTGTAATGAGAAAATGTGTATCAGTGGAAGAGAGGTTGTCAGTTACATTAAGGTAAGAAAACTATTTTTTTTTTTAATCATACATAGCATATTTGTATGTCTTACATAATGGCTCAGTTTTCATCTATGTGTACCAGCTCTAACAATTCATAACTGTGAGTTGATTATTGTGAGTAAGAGGATTCCGGTGAATTTATTATCTGTGGCAAAGTCAAAGGAGGACTCACTGCAGGTAGGTGTTACAGATGAGTGCCCATGTCCATGCCATTAATCCCAAGAACTGGTTGATTGTTCAACTGTGTTGAATGTAGCAGTTGTAAGTATGCCTTGTTGAGTCCATGCATTGAATGTATATGCTACATATTTGATGGTGTGTGTTGAAGTATTCCTGACCCATGAATATGGTTTGAAACCCGCTGAGACTGCCTGAATCTGACAATGGTATTCATAACTTCCATCCTCAACAATAACTTTTGTTCATGATTGTACTTCTTGAAAAAAGGAATGAGCGAGAGGAGAAATGATTCATCTTCATCAACTACTCTTGGCATACTTTTGAGTGTGACTCTTATTTCCTTCTTTAAGGACTTGCAAAATTTCTTCATCGTAGTTTCTTTTTCCCTTCATTTGTTTTGAAGGAACGCTACTTTGAATTTCTGGCGCTGTTATTTGTGATTCCTCTATATTCTGGTCACCTTCTCGTAATGACGATTCTGTTTGTGAATGAGGCATTAGGAGTAGTAGCTGGTCGAAATAATGTACTTTTGCCTTTTCTTTGCAGAGCTTCCTGAAAGTGCTTTCTTCCGCAGAGCTAGCTCTCGCCTGAAGCAGTCACTGAGGGAACCCCATCTTTTCTGCACTTTTATACCTGTAACAAAAGATATATTTTCATACTTATTCGTTTTTCTTTCTTTTTTATAAGAGCTTGGCAACAGGAGCTCCCTCATATCTTTACATGATCAATATTTGCTTGATGCTTCAACTATATGCAAAATAGTTTTCAGAGTATGTCAAGCTGTTTGGAAAATCTTAAAGGAATCGTACATAACGTCTCCAACAGAAGAATCATGGTTGCAAACTTTAAAAGGTTTTTATGGAAGGACCAATTTTCCTAATTGTTTAGGAGCCATTGATGGTAAGCACATACACATACAAATGCTGCGTCAGTCAGGTTCAGACTACTACAATTATAAACAATTTGGCAAATCCATCGACTCTAATGTGTTTCAAAATTCATCTCTTGTAAAAGTTTAGTTGAAGGTCGCTTAAATATATCAGGCAGTCAACAACTACCTCATGATGAATGTGCTAAACTTATGCCATTTGTTTTCATAGGAGATGAGGCATTTGCAACATCGACGTATATTTTAAGACCTTATGCTGATCGACATTTGGATGTGAAAAAATGCATTTTAATTATAGATTAAGTAGAACAAGGCATATGGTGGAATGCACATTTGGAATTTTTGTTAGTAAATGGAGGATATTTCACAGAAGTTTAGATGTTAGTTTGGAGCATTCTATTCATGTAATTAAAGCAGTGTGTGTGTTTTGCATAACTTTGTAAGGAAGAAAGGTGGTATTCTCTTTTGAAGATACATTATATGGACTGCCCTTTGAAAGTATGTCATTGCAAGGTACAAGAGGTACAAATAGCAGAATGCAGATTCAGGATTATTTTGCCAATTACTTTACATCACCGCAAGGGTCAGTTCATTGGCAATATGATAAAGTGTAGGAAAGTAATGCATAAATAAAATTGGAATTTTCTTACCGTTTTACTTTATCCTTTAACTCCAAACCATTCCAGTTACCAATCAGTTCCACACATACTTCCTCCCATAATTTTTTCTTTGTTTTCTGTCATATTCTGCATTGGAAGTATTATACAAAGGGCGACATTTCTGCACTTCGATGCCTCTCTACATCGATATCCATTGCAACACAATGCATTTGCACAGCACGAAAGAAACTTTACTAAACTGACGGTTGTGTGCTCAAGGCTATTTAAATGGTGTGTTTGATTGTCAGCATCAACAATCTGATCAGGTCGAGTCGGTGAGAAGATAGAACATTCCTCATCTTTTTTGTCAGCCCACTATTTTTTAGTTCATGTGCTTACCTCTATTAGAATACATGTCTATTACAATCAACAGAATACCTAGTGACGATGTTGGTTGTATGTGCCCTCCCTAAAGCAGAGAATTTTTCTGTTCCAGTAATGACCGATTTTATTGTGGAAAACACTGACCAGACATGGATTACTTGTTAAAAATGGTATTAATCAAAACAATACTGATGATTTTTTCTGTCCTCATGGTGATACCCGACGAATCTCAGCGATTTTGCAGCAAAAAACTGTTTCAGAGTGTTTTGGTGAATGGGGATATTATCAACCATGAATATCTTGTATACTCCTAGCCAAGGAACATTGTAAATTATTTGGTGGTACATCTCAATTTTTCACCGTTGAATCACTAAAATAAGCTTCTGTTTTAATGATTGGAGCCATGCTGGAATGCGAATAGCTGAACATGAAAATTCTACCTCTCACAGAGATATTTGTTGAATTTGAAAAACAGTGGAAACGAGATGAATAAACTTTACAAACGGTTGCTCACCCAGCATGAACATGAAGTTAAGTACACCAGTACAGTTAACTACAGAAGTTGTTTCTGTAGTTAAGAAGCTAGCTTCTAGGAGTCTAGCATTTCGTAGAGATAAAGAGGTGTTTGGCTCAGTGAAAAATGGAAGTTTCATGCTCTGTCTGGAATTAATTGCACCGTATGATTCTTTTTTTGGCTGACCATATAGCAAGGTTTAGTAACACCGGAAAAGGATTTACTTCATACTTGTCACCAGCAACATATGAAGATTTAATATGTCAGTGACCAAAAGATAGGTAATGAAGTTATTACTTCTAAACATTTTTCAATCATAG
The DNA here is from genome assembly GCA_030765065.1 of Deroplatys truncata. Lineage (NCBI taxonomy): Eukaryota > Metazoa > Arthropoda > Insecta > Mantodea > Mantidae > Deroplatys > Deroplatys truncata. The sequence goes on from CM060977.1 coordinate 57,462,603, forward strand.
TAGATTCTACACCATTATATCCCATAATGACCAGTTAAATATAATCATTAGACACACAACTGAAGATGGGCTCTCAGTTGGAAGATTCCTATGTTTTATAAAAAGAGAAGCTTTCTGAAGCAATTTTGAATTCTTTAAAACACCAGGTGTTGTATTGTAGTAGTTGTATTATATTTCAACTGTTGGGAAGCCGAACTTGAAGTTTGTTTGCTACCGCACGTATGGCACCCGGTTTCCGGTAGCCTTTGCCCCAAGTTTAAAAATATTAACTTTGTAATTTAAACTGTTTCTTTAAATATTAAATATTTATGTTTGCCTCGGTTGCATCAGTATTTGTTAAAGACACGTTTTTCTTAGGAGGGTTGTGGTGTGACTAAAGAATGTAGGCTTACACAAATTATAATTTTACTTCACTCCTTTTATTAATACTTGATACGATTAAAATAACACTTCACTGATATAGAGAGCTGTGAGCTTCTCTGTATTAATTAATTACACTTTTTAACACGTAAAATTATTTTTCGTCTCACAAATATATATATTTCTTGACGACACTTTTTACATCTGGTTAGTAACACTTTCTGCAGGCAACTTCTAGTTTGTAAATTTTGCTATATTTCATTTTCTGATTGGCTAATCCTGCTCCAATAGAATACCTTTATTTAACTAAAGCTTTTTCTGGTTGTTGATTGACTATTTTTTATAAACTGTCACTAAAATTACATTATTGTTACTCCAAGAATCACAAGTAGTACTGTTAAACTTTCTTACTCATTATTGACTCAAGGTTACCTCATTGTTACCTCATTGTTAGCAACTTTTAACTTATTATTCTCACAGCTCCTACATTATTAAATTATGTAATATATTCACATAACATTATTACACATGGATACAATAATATAAACATTTGCAATGACTGTAATATACACTTTTTATAATTATTACATACAGATAATGCTTCAAGGCGGGCTGTTATTGAATTTACATATTATATAATTAGACTGAAATTATTTAAGTGTTAAAAATACTACCTCAACTATATGGACTGAAACTTGACAACTGCAGACGTCAGTCAAACGATAACGCAGTCAACATGTCTGGTATACATTCAGACTTGCAGGCAAGACTCAAGGACCAGAACTCTCTAATTTTCTTAATTTCATGTTTGACTCACTTGCCTAATCTAGTTGTCTCACGAGCTGCAGTGCGGTTTTTTGGGTTAATTCAAGATTTATACGACTTTTTGCAGATTCTTCAGGTGGATGGAACATCTTGAAAAATTTTTTTGAATCTACGAGTATGACACTGAAGTCACTGTCAACAATTAGATGAGGATGCTTGTAAGCGTTTGAATGCAGATTGGAAAGCATTGTTTTCTGCATTAAGAACAATTTCAGAAAATGAGAGTGATAGAGTTAAACGTGAAGCTTAAGGTCTTAGAAAGTTAAGTAGTATTGAAGTAACTTTCCTGATATCAGCTTGGCATTGTATTTTGCAATAGTTTGTTAAAGCAATGAAAGAACTGCAAGTCAAGGATGTAGACATTTATACTTCTGTTGAAATGTATGACTCTTACAGTGTTTTTAACTGAGCTTCAGACATCTTTTTCAATTCACAAGGATTCAGCTGAAAAGATACTTATGGAGATTAGGAATTCCAAATCAGTTCTACCTTTTTCAGCTGCTGAGAATCAAAAAAGGAAGTGTTAAATTAAATGCAAGAGATTTTTTGATGAATTTTATGACTCAGAAGAAGAACCCAAATGCCCTGAGGAAGAAACAGGATCAGATTGAGTTTAGATCTGGAGAAGTATGAAAATATCATATTGTAAGATTAGACAAGCTTTTCAGGATGAGATACAGAAGAGAGTTAATGTCTACAAAGAATATAACTTAAGATTTTCATTTCTCTCAAATATCACTGAACCAGAAGCTGTTAAAATGTATGATGCTGCAGAGAAACTTGAGCCATTTGTAATTCTGACAACAGAGAAATGACTTTGGTGAAGAATGCATGTACATTAAAAGCTGTCTGTTGTCTATGAAGAAAGAAGATGGTAACAGGTTGTCCTTTCCTCCATTTCTCTGTAGAATGTTGGTTTCAACAAAAGTTGGTGATGTCTATCCAAATGTGTACACAATACTCAAGATTTACAATGTACACCAGCAACAAACTTCTACTGAAAGGTCCTTTTCTGTTTTAAAATGGATTAAGAACCACCTATGGACAGCAGAGAATCAAGCTTGGAGTACTAACCAAAGAATCAGACATGGCAGTCAGTCTGGATTTTGAGGAAGTGATAAATGAATTCACAAATACAAAAGTGAGAAGGAAGTCCTTTCTCCAAGTTCGCTAAGTTTTGGAAAAGGTCAATTAAATGGTATTCTATCATGTGTTTTGAACTGAGTAAATTTCACATTTAAGTGAAGTAATTTTTGTATAGGGTTAAACTGTAGTGATTTTCTTTGTACTTTTACCATGAATGTGTCCAGGTTGGATGTTTCTGTGGCTATTTTTCAGTAAAAGGAGCTATTGAACTGTAGTAGTTATTTTATAATTTTTGAATATTTAATTTACACATGTGCTTTGTGTTATGTTATTTTGAAATAAAGTTTAAAAGTTAGTTAATGATTCCACAGCTTTATTGTTGGTAGTCCATAAATGAATAACAATGCTGGAGTTTAGGAAGGGGGCCATAAAATAAATTGCCGCACAGGGGCATCACATATCCTAAATATGGCCTTGTGTATATTCATATTTATTTTGTACATAAGCTCTTTAATTAAGCATTGAATATGCTGATGATACTATAATAGTTGTAACTAGCAATATGGCAATAGGAGTGTAAGTTCAAAAAGTGAGATCTGATCATTGATCATCTGATCGAGTCTCTTAAAGATGTCAAATACACTCAAATAACAATGTAGGACACGGGTTGATGCCGTCATATACAGAGGGAATAAAAGCACTAGTGCTATCGCTTGTACAGGTCCAATACAGCTGCTTTTTGTCTTCTGCTACAGTGCTTATTAAATGGATACCTGCAGTATATATTGATAAACACTTTATCTTTAAATGAGAAAAATATGCATAATTAATGTTAAATTGTATTTATTGTACACATTTTATAAAATGACAGTACTTTGGGGAATACAAGCTGCAGAAGAATTCCAGCCCATTGTAAGTGATTGCCAAGTTTGCCATGAAATACAGCCATTTGCTTACCTTTTCGTATTTATCAGACTATTAATTTTGTTATTGATTATTATTTTAATAGTTTTGTTTTTATTAAACTCATTATTTTGATAATTTTGGGAGAGTTAGGAAAAATTTAGGAAAAAATAAAAATACTTAAGAAGGCATTTATTTACTGTTTCATGGAATTAGGCCTATTCAGACTTTTAGCCCTTAATCCTTTTTTTCTTTTTGGGTTGTTGATTCTTTTGTTTTCCTTTTGACAAACATTTTATGAGGACCTAGTTCATGAAATGTGCAGAATATAACTCGTATGCCTTATACATACTGAACCAGGAATTAATACATGAGTTTATGTTAATTGTATGTATGTCGTGTATAAACAAGGAAACCAGACACAGATGCAATGGACGCAAAATGTAAAGCCCAAGTCACCAATTCTCAGGAACAAAGGAGAATGCAAACTGTAAAACCTAAGCAATCAATTCTCAGAATTAAAGGAGACAAGAAGTATAGAATTCAAGCCACACTATTTGAGGAGTGGGGGAATCACCAAGCCAAACCTAACATTGATAGGCAAGCGACTTTTACATTGGTTCTACATATGCAAAGGTGACAACAACTGCCACGTCTGACAACATAACCTGACCATGGCAACCTGTCTGACGATTCTACTCAGTTCTACCTCCATTAAACGTTCAGTAAACATACTCAAGTGTTCTTCCCAAAGAGGTCCTCTCTCCTTAAAAATTGCATCCAGATCACTTCTCCATTTATCGCAAATATAAAATATTTACCAGTATTTAAAATTGCATAGATCCATACTTTCATTATTAAAGGGAAACAAGTGTCCATAATTACAGCTTTCACGTCTTTAATTTAGCAAAATTATACCTAAAGCCTGAAAAAGAATTTATTAATAATCTCAAACTTGGGGAAATGCTCAGAGGGTAGAGCCAGAGAGGTGCGCTTAAGGTCCAGGATGCACTTAAAATTGACCTGGGAATATAGACAGAATAAGATTTCACCTCAATGTTTATTACTCTAATTACATAGCTGTTACGATAAAATAATTGGCTGATACATCTCCTTTATACCGCATGGTTCCTGGAAGATTGACGCATTATATGACCATCCGATCAGCTAGTCCATTTTTGTGTGTGTTGCTTGTTGTGACTTCAAGCTTGATCTGCCGAGACTTCTGTCATAGCATTTAACATGTGAGGTATGTACATGTGTATTCTGCTACAGAAATTTCTAGAGGCTTGATTTCTTGTGCCAGGTACCTTAAAAGCAGGAAGTCTCAACAACTAACCCTCTCAATATACCCACATAGCCTTTCCCTTCAGAATTGGACCCATGCTCAGAATGCTTACAATGAGGCACTTTGTTTTGCATATTTCACTCAACATATCTCGAATGAAATTCAACATACAACTGTTGAGCTTTATTGCTTCGGATCAAACCAATTGGAGCACAAGCATAGCCATTCCCCCGCTCTCAAAGTGCGAGCATGCAAACAAAAGAGAGAGCCAACATTTTAATTACGTAAAAAATATAAATCTCATTACAGCACACACAATGGCGTTAACCATTTCCAAGATGTTCTTTGTTTTTAGTTTGAACTTTCAAATAATTATACTTTTTTGAAGTGATAAGTTGGAAAAATTGTTTGCTTTTTCTCATGGTCATGCAAAGAACGTGGAATTTCAAAGCCATCACATAGCAACAGGCTTTTTAAAACTCAAGACAATTGAGTAACCTTCTATATAAGAATTGTCCACAGAAGAGTGAATAGAGAAAGTCATGTAAATGCAACACATTCCCCAACACATTCTCTCCCCCCCCCTTTTTTTTTTTTTTTTTTTTAAAGTACTGCTAACCTTCAGTTGTTTCTTGTGGTGTCATGGAAAGTAAATGGAATCTTAAGGCTAGTGTATAATAATCCGTTCTTATGCATTTGATTATCACTATCCCCTGTGTATAGGGGTTACAATATATGAAAAGTTACTAAAGTGCAATTCTTCCACCAATATGAAATAAGTCACTAGGATCTGGTGATACTCTGGTTGTTAACTCCTCCCCAAATATGTATCTGTTACATGTATTGGGAAGGTTAGTTATATTGTATCTGATACGTTGACACCTTGTTTTTATATCTGCAGATGTTTGAACTTTGCACACTGATTTTAATATTAATTATATAATATTATATATTATTATATTACTATTTATATTTGATTAGTTATATTAACCCTCCACTGGGCACATTGAAAAAGTTACATGACTTGGCACTTGGGGTCTTTCAAGACCCCAGTTTACATTATTGGAACACTTTATTTATTGTTGGGCTTTGCCACAATTTCTTTGTTGTAGCATTGCATTGTTATATTCCACATTGTCTTTACTAATTGTTAATGTACATCAAGTGAAAACTTGTGTTTTATGTTATATGGAAGAAAATTCAATATTGTAACACCCCACGGGGGTGGTTACCCCCGCAGTAGGTGATTACACAGGGGGTTGGTAGCTCAGAGGTAGGGAATGCGTTGGTACCGGGGTGGTAGGCAGGCCAGGGTGGCGTTCTAGGATAGGGGGTATTTAAATAAAGCACAGGGGATGCATTGGCCCACTAAATTATACTTGTAGCTTTAAGTATGCGTACATTCAGTTCGGGGTGAAGCCCCGACAAGTCAATAGAACTTAGGGGTGAAGCCCCGACAAGTCAATAGAACTTAGGGGTGAAGCCCCGACAAGTCAATAGAACTTAGATGAGTCGCATGCTTACCTGGTTAACTGTTGGCGAATGTGATAACTGATCTCTGATTACTTTCTCGTGGCAACTCTCGCGTAGCAACTTCCTGATAGCAACCCCCACAACCGAGTCAAAACCCTGTAGTATAAATACATACATAAGCGCTGACTCGGCGTTTATGCAGCGTGGACGCTTCCTGCTTAACCTGAATTCCACACTTGCGCTGGCTAACGAAATATGTGGCAATTCTCAATGCTCTTCCTACTGTGGGAGTTGCTATCAGGAAGTTGCTACGTGAGAGTTGCCACGAGAAAGTAATCAGAGATCAGTTATCACATTCGCCAACAGTTAACCAGGTAAGCATGCGACTCATCTAAGTTCTATTGACTTGTCGGGGCTTCACCCCTAAGGTCTATTGACTTGTCGGGGCTTCACCCCTAAGTTCTATTGACTTGTCGGGGCTTCACCCCTAAGTTCTATTGACTTGTCGGGGCTTCACCCCTAAGTTCTATTGACTTGTCATTGACTTGTCGGGGCTTCACCCCTAAGTTCTATTGACTTGTCGGGGCTTCACCCCTAAGTTCTATTGACTTGTCATTGACTTGTCGGGGCTTCACCCCTAAGTTCTATTGACTTGTCGGGGCTTCACCCCGAACTGAATGTACGCATACTTAAAGCTACAAGTATAATTTAGTGGGCCAATGCATCCCCTGTGCTTTATTTAAATACCCCCTATCCTAGAACGCCACCCTGGCCTGCCTACCACCCCGGTACCAATGCATCCCCTACCTCTGAGCTACCAACCCCCTGTGTAATCACCTACTGCGGGGGTAACCACCCCCGTGGGGTGTTACAACGTGGTGTAGGCGCCGGCTACAATGTGGTGGAGCACCGGCTACAATGTGGCGGACTCACCGAGTATAATTGGGGAAAACATCCTTACCTCTTCCAGCCAGGGGATGTAATCAAATTTTTTTTTCTTCTCTCTTTTCTTTTTGCAAGGTGTAAAACACGCCTCATTTTGGGATAACCTTTTACCTGAGGTTATCTGGTGAAGACCCACCCTCCCACCCTTTGCATCATGAGTCACCGACACAGAATATAGCTTATTTTTTTTAACTTTTCTCAAGTTATGTATATTGTTTTAGTGTAGTACATTTAAGTTATTATGCATGGCTGAACCTGCTCAAAGCTCTACTAGTCCTACTACTAAAGAGATTAGAAATCTGTGCGCAGAATTAGCAGCTATACAGGGGGAACAATTTAAATTCCAAGAATTTCTAATCACAGATTTGAAAGGAATTTCAAACGAGATCGCGGCACACGCTGAGACGGCAAATCAAATACGTCTCCTCTCCGGCAAGATCGTTAACACTTCTAGCCCAAGCACAAGTAAGGTAGAAAAACAGTTAGCCATGAATAAGGGAGACGAACACACAAATACAATGAGTAAAATGGACTCACCTGTTTTAAGTAGAAGGGTAACTGAAGCACCTCAACCCATGCACATTAGTCGTCCACCATTGGATCCGGGTAGCTTCGCGGGGAAACCAGGGGAAAGTGTAAGGGACTATCTCCATAAGTTTGAGTTGATAGCGCGTGCCAATAATTGGGATGACCAGCATAAGGCGCAGTATTTACCATGCTACCTTAATAGTACCGCACTAAACTGGTACAAAACCTTTGCCCATAGAAATAGGGATGCCCAATGGGAAACATTGAAGCAGGGGTTATTAAAAGCCTTCATTCACGTGGCAGAGGAGGAAATGATGGAGGTCAGACTAAGGCAGAGGGTGCAGGACCTTAGTGAGCCCACAGAGCAGTACGCTTATGACATTATAGCTCTGTGTGATCTAGTCAACCCCGAAATGACAGAGAAGGAACGGGTAAAACACATCATCAGGGGCCTTAAACCATCACTAATAGAACAGGTACTGCCCTACAACCCACAAACAGTGGACGCTCTCATACAGTTCGTCCGCAGGGTAGAATCAGCCCGCTACCTAGCAGGAAAAAGGGTAGACCTAATCGATGTACAGGGAATTCCCCCTAGCATGCCAGACGATACCCTCCAGAAGCAGGTATCAGAGATGTCAAAGATGGTGGGTGAGTTAGCAAAACAGGTGCAAAACCTGACAATGAACCCCCGCCCTCCACCCCAGAATTACAATCCACAGCATCAATCCGTTAGGAATTACGGACAGGCCCCAAGCAGTTATAGGACCACATATAGTCAAAGAAGAACGGTGTCCGCGAGGCCTGTGTGCGCCTACTGCAAACGGGTAGGCCACGTAATCGCTAATGGCCAGACACGAAGGAGGAATGCAAATTTTCACGCGCAGCCTCGAACCAATCACCCCCCATAAGGGCCGCAGTAGCAAGCATAACAGAAAACATCAACCCTGGGAGCACATTAAAAACTATAGGAACATTAGCAGGGACAAGGATCGACATTCTCATAGACACGGGCAGCTCAGTAAGCATAATCAATGACGACCTGGTAGGTACAAGCAAGCAACCAGCACCCCCAAATATGATTTTGCGAACTGCAAATAACAATTTACTTGCTGCACAATACCAAACTAACACTAACTTCCAAATGGGTGACGTGGAATTCAAAGAACAACTAATAGTAGTAAAACACTTCCCGCATAGTTTATTGCTGGGCATGGACTTCCTTCAGAAACACCAAGCCGTTATAGATCTAGGGAACAACACAATTACACTAACACTGCAAAATTCGAAGGAGGTCACGGTAAGCTGCCAGCGAAAGCAAGAATGTCCTCTCATGCAAATTACACTTGAAGCAGATGCTGAAGAGACAAAAATTAAAGCAACATGTCAGCATGACGTAGAAATCCTTCCATTTGCAACCACACAGATAGACGTCAAAATACCCTCACTTCCTACAAACACATTATTACTGGAACCATGCATTAACACTATGCAGAAAAAACATGTTCACATTATACCGAGTCAAAACCCTGTAGTATAAATACATACATAAGCACTGACTCGGCGTTGAGCAGCGTGGACGCTTCCTGCTTAACCTGAATTCCACACTTGCGCTGGCTAACGAAATATGTGGCAATTCTCAATGGTCTTCCTGGTCCGCTACATCATTATATATTTTTCAACATTTTGTTTTCCATTGCTTTTTGTTACAATAAGTTTGTTTATTTTTTACAATTTACAATCCATGCTATTGTTATTCTTACATATTAAATATTTTGAGGACATATTTTTAATTTTGTGTTTTTGAAGACAACTGAAATATTTTTTTTTATTTTGCAGTTTTTGTTATATCTGTAGTGATAGTAAAAAGAATGAAAACAGAAAAATTTCATTACAATGAAATACCTGTTCTAGTTTTACTGTGCATAGAAATGGTCATGTCAACAAAACACACTCATTTTTATCACATTCTAAGCACATCTTAATTTGGCTGGAATGGGGACTGCAAACAAATTTGCCACAACTGTTACAAATTGTTTTCATTTTTTGCCTAGATTTCTTGGACACAAAGAACACCTTTTGTTGTTGGGCTAGTGACTCACAGGTGCACTGTATCCTTTAGGCTTGTAGTCGTATCCAAGAGCAAGAATACCATTTTTTGCTCCCTTCTGAAGGCACCTCCTATCAAGCATTCTTCCTAACTGCGACAGAAACTGCCACCTCTTCTGATTTGAAGACAGGCTTTGTGGGCTATATAATCATTGCAGCAATACCAGCAATGTCAATCACATAGAATAGTACAAGAGGCCAATGCTTGGTGTTGCATTTCACACTATAGATGCCCACAAGTTGATCCATAGTGTCAACACCCGCTTGTGTTTATTGTAATGCTGTGTTACTTCTGGCTTCTTTGCATCAACAACTACAGTTCTTGAAGTGTGAAGGGAGGAGACAAGTATAACTGCTGATGATGTCCGGTAAATATGATACTGGCGATAAGGAATCATAAAATCCAAAAACAGATGAATTTGCTTCTCTTGAGCGATGTGGCTGCATCTTCTTAGGAATTTCAATTTTGTTTATCCTTAGAGTTCCAACATAGGTGGTTTTCACTGCCAGCAATTCCCTCACTAATGGTATGTTACTGAAAAATTTTCAGCTACCACATTGTGGCTCTTATTGAACCTTTTTTAGTTCGATCTTTATGACTCTGGAACCTTCATTTACTTCTCTCTGTTGGCCAGGTTATTTTCCCAAGTAAATCTGTCCATTCAATGGAAATGCATTTCTAGAATCGCAAGCCCACTATATTTACTTTCTCTACTACGTATAGCAAGTAGGGGAAGTATTGTATTCCACCCAAAAATTCGATACCGAGATTTCACCGGAAATATATGTTTTGAGACCCCCTGAACCCACCCCCTGTATTATGCGTGTGCGTGTGAGAGAGAGAACAGCATAACTCAGAAACGAACAGTCGGATAAACATCAAACTTGGTATTTAGGTTCAGTATCTTCTAGAGATGCGACACGGAGGTTTACAAGAAAATCCCCCCACCCCAGATTACCCTTTACATGGAAGATTTTTCGAAAATTTTAATTTTCTCAAAAATGGCTAACGATTTTGATTAAAATATCATATGTTTAAGATATTTCATGACAAATAAAATGTATATCTCGAATTTTCTGGGAATGTCTCCAAAAGTATTCTTGTGAACGACTTTTGCATAACCGGTAAACCATAAGAGATAGACAAAATTTTACTATACAAAAAATGTAGAGCGCGTTAAAATACACAATTTATGTCATATACATTTTTTTTGTTGGGTGAACCATTTTCGAGATATTGCTTGTTATTCCCTTAAATTTTCCAATACTTATACTTTTTTCTCAAACTCGTTATTCATTTTTTTTTGTCCTGGTAATGCAAAGAGAATGGAATACTCCACATAGCAACCAGCTCTTAAAATATTTGACTATCGCTTAAAGCCTAGCAATTCCCCTTGCATCTACAAGAAAATTAGCAATAAGATTAACATCTCGATTAACATGAAGCATATGGAGAATAAGCGTTTGTATAAATAGTTTGTACAAAAGTAGAGAAAGTCATGTGAGTGTAACGCTTCATAATTTTTTTTCTATAAAAGCACTTGGGTAAATTGACTTTTAAAGTATGTATCAAACAATGAGCGATGTAGTGATGTGAGGTGTTTGTTGCTTGCTTTGTTTTTAATATTTTAAAGAAAAAATGAGATTGAGTAGATAAACTAGCATATAATGTTATTTGGAAACTGTGGATAAAATAATATACAGTGACATTCAAATAAAATATTTTGTCTGTAGTTGGATTGCCATAAATATCTTAAAATATAAAATGTTATAGAAGCCATTGCAAAATAAGTGATCATGCTATATTCAAGATTGTGTTCAGTAAATGCAGCCAAGTTTTCCCCTTTTCGCTGCCATTATAAGAAACCTCTTTCTCATGTGTTGTATTAGGTAGTTTAAGCGAGAACTGAACTTACCACATGATTCTGTTCTGTTTAGGAGCTGAAGAAATGTTTCGATGCCCAGGATATTCCTATGCTTCAGGAAACAATTGCCAAAATGCCAGAAGAGGAGGCTAGGCGCCACATGAAGCGTTGTGTTGACTCTGGATTATGGGTACCACAGAAAAACAGCAGTGGAGAACAAAGTGCAGGAGATGAAGCTGTTGATCAGTAGTTAAAGGTTCTGTTTTTGTACTTGATTCTGAATTAATAATTGTTTAACAGCAGTTAGTTTATTTTACTGGCTAAAAAGAAATTTTTGAATTATAAATTTGTACAGAATTAGCATAACCGTTTTATTAGCATATATTAATTAGTAATTAAATTATACAGAATGAAAATATAAACAGTGCCACTCTTTTTCATACGCATAATAATGTTGAACTGAAAGTAGTTAACACTGAGCTGAAATCAGCTAATGATGCTTTTGAGCTTAGAACATTCCAGAATGTTCTATAAATTGGCACTGTTCTGCAATAACAAAAGGGAAAAGTAAAATTGATTTCCTTTATGAAGTAAATGATGGAAGATAAGCATACACTCATAGTGGCAGTGATGACAAATTACAGTAGAATCTCGTTAGTACGTTTTTGCAGGGACCTAAGGATTTGGACGTCATAGGCGGGAAAGCGTGTTAACGAAAATGCAAAATCTGCAATTTAAGAACATAGGTAATAAAAATCTAATAATTACTACGTCTCCATGGGCAATTTAACTCGATTTTGAGTACAATTTCATACTGAATACGATCCGCGTTTCCATGTTAAATTCAATATGTTTAAATGGATTTGGATACACAAAGCCTGAGAATAAATAATTCAAGCTTTTATTTTGGTCAACTTGGATTTTTTAGGTTATGAATGTTTTTGAGAAAATAAATTGCGAATTGTGGAAGCCGCAATAGTGGTTTTGCTGTGTGTTTTATTACACACGTGATAACAATTTCTGCTAAAAAAGAAAAAATTATGAGCGTGTATCGTGTTACGAGTACAATAGACGATATTATCTTTGGTGTATACAAGACGATTTGAACACGGAGGTGTTTCCATGCAACAAATTTCGTTCCGGTCTTCTTCTGATCCTATTTTCCAAGAGAAAAGTTTTGTTTTAGTATTTTTCCCTTCTTTAAAAACAGTTTCAATCAATTTAGGTTTGCTAACAATCGTGTTTAAGGTTGACGGAGGAATGTTTAACTTCCGCACTATATCAACATGTTTTATATTTGGATTGTATTACATCAAGGATTTTCAGTTTTTCACTGTTGGTTATTTACCTACTACACTTTCTTTTTTTCATTGTAAATGAAAAGTTAAAATACAATCTACGGTTGTTTGGTCATCACTCAACATTAGAAACTATCGTTAGCGTTTACTGCATTTACCACGCCAAGGTAAAGCATTCTCTATCCTGCCCACAGAAATCGTGTCACACAAATATTTAAATGTATGTATGTGATTGGCTGCCGATATCCACCCCGTGACCAAGGATTGACCAAAGTAGCAAATGAGGACGTCAAACTATGAACGTGTTAAACGCCTACATCCACTGTACCGATCAAGGATTGGCCAAAACAGCGAATGAAGACGTCAAACTTCAAACGTAGTAAGCGGGACCGGGAAAATGCACTAAGCAAACATTATTTATTATATTTGGTGATTTGGTACCGGGACTTTTATAATTCAACATAATACACGGGAAAACGTGTTAATGAGGAACGTGCTAACGAGATTCCACTGTATGTTATAGAGTGATAAAATAAGGAATTGTTGATTTTGAATGAGGTCTAGATTTTGAGTAAGTTTCTTGCAAGCTTTGGAATATTTTACTGTTGGTATTCCTTGATTTTTGTAACTTTGGGGTTGGCATAATGGCAAGGCTACCATTAAAGATAGAGGATGGTTGCACATGTTCATTAAAGTATCTGATAATTTATAGTTAAAAAATCAGACCTATGAGCTGCTAAAGAATTCCTAGCCTAGTTGCTTAATGGAAGAAAGACTGTCACTTGACTTTGTACTAAGCGAATCAAGTAATGGACCAATCCTTGGAGCTGGTTTCCAAGCACAGTACACATTTTTAACATTCATGTCCTCCTGTAGTTGACTCAGAACAGTGTGTCCAGATAGGTATGCGTGTTAATTATTTCATAATTATGCATGTTAATGCTAATTTTACAAGTAACTGTAAGTAACTGAATGGTTAAAACATTTGCCTATCATTCGTAAGGCACCTGGTTCAGGCTTTCATGTTTACAAGTACTTTTTTTCTTGTTTAATTTCTGATTTATTTAATTAAGTGGAACTTTGAACTTGTTTATAGCTGCTCCAAGTCACAAAATGAAATTCACTTGAGTAGTGCAGGTGCACCTACATGGATATATCATTGTGGATGGTGGGGAGAAATGTGCTTCTAAGCAGACCTTTGATTAACACTGATAAGGGCGTTTGTTAAATGCATTTTACAATTGTTGTGAGAAATTTCGAGTACTTGTGATTGAAGACAAAGTGAAACTGACTTTTGAATTCACTAATATTTCTGCAGAAAGCCTGAAAAAGTAGAGACTGATAAATTATATGCACCTGGTAAAAATTAAGGAAATATGTGGTTAATAAATGTAAGGAATTTATGGAAAATGTATAAACTTGTACAATTTATTTTTAAAAATGAACCACCACCAATCAATAAGTTGTTGTAGCAAGTAAATGGTGGCAACAGCACAGGTGACAGTTCAGATTGGAGGGAATAGAGCCACTTCCAGTATCTGAATAAATATTAAGTTACAGCATATGTTTTGTAATCAATTATTATAACATTTTCTTTTGCTATAACCAACATTCTTATAACCACTTATCAATGTGTACATTGCTTATTTATGGGGTGGGAAAAAAATAATTAGTATTTTGAAAGAATTTCCCTCGGTACTGTTCCAAAATATAATCATAGGTCCACTTGTACATTTCAAAAAACTCTGATGTGTTACACTCACATGACTTTCTCTACTCTTGTACAAACTATTTTTACAAACGCTTATTCTCCATCTACTTCATCTTAATCGAGATAAACATTTGCAGACTCTATCTTATTGCTAATTTTCTTGTAGAAGTAAGGGGAATATATATTTACAAGGGCAATATAGAAATACAGTAGCCTTTAAGCATATACATATCTCTAATAGCTGGTTGCTAGGTGCAGCACCATTCCCTTTGCCACAGATTAATACTCTTTGCATATCAAAGACAAAAAAATGAATAATGAATTCCCTTTTAAGAAAATAAGTATTGAAAAATTTAAGAGAATAACAAGCAATATCTCGAAAATGTTCACTGAACAAAAAAAATGTATAAGACATAAATTGTGTATTTTAACGCAATGTACATTTTTTGTGTAGTAAAATTTTCTCTATCTCTTATGGTTTACCAGTTATGCAAAAGTCGTTCACAATGAAGAACACTTTTGGAGACATTCCTAGAAAATTCAAGATATACGTTTTATTTGTCATGAAAATATCTTAAACGTATGATATTTTAATCAAAATCGTTAGAGCCGTTTTTAGAAAATTAAAATTTTTGAAAAATATTCCATGTAAAGGGTATCCTGGGGTGGGGGGGATTTTCTTGAAAACCTTCGTGTCGCATCCCTGGAAGATACTGAACCTAAATACGAAGTTTGGTGTTTATCTGAATGTTCGTTTCTGAGTTATGCTGTTCACAGACAGACAGAGACACACACGGAGATGTTTCCAAAAATGCTTTTTTTTGGATTCAGGGGATCTCGAAACATGTATTTCTCGTGAAATCTCGGTATCGAATTTTTGAGTGGAATACAATACTTCCCCTACTTACTATACGTAGTAGAGAAAGTAATAACTGTCCTGTAACTCTGCACTGATGCGATAATTCTAGTATTCTTGTTGCTGGTTCCAAAATAACGCTTTGATCATAGAGGGAATGTTGCATTAGAATTCAGCAGTTAAAAGCATACCATAATATGATGCAAAACCTTGGAACTTTTCCCAAGTTTCAACAGAAGGCAATGCGTAGTATAAATCTTCCGCTTTATTAGATTTAATTATACTTATGAGTCTTGTGATGTGTATGCATTTTGGGACATAAAATCATTGTTTAAACTGATACATGGCAGTTACTACCCTAATGGACATGAATTCCCTTAGTATCAGTTAAGTGAGCAATAATCATAATAAATATATACAAGTATTGCTGTTAACAAACATTACGAATTCCTGTGTGCATGGTGTAAGGGAGAGGATGGGAACATTGTCTTCTAGTACTGAGACAAATAATCATAACATGAAGTGAAAGAACCTAGTAAAGCAAGTAAAATAACAGTGGACCAAGAGTATCTTGCTATTACAGTTACACAAATACTTATGGACATACTTTTATCTTATTTTGGAGTGATTGTTTGGAACCTAGTAGTTTTACTTTCTCTACTACATACTTACAGTAAGTAGAGGAAGTATTGTATTCCACCCAAAAATTTGACAGATTTCAAGAAAATCCCCCAATGCAAACTAACTTTTACATTTATTTAAAGGTGAGTCGGAATTGTAACACTAACATCACTTAAGTTTACTCACTTAACATGTTTCGGGAAACCGTTGTTCCCATCCTCAGAAGGTTAATTCGACTGGCCCATGTTGTTGGTGTTTCCGTTTTTTGGACTGGATCCTGTGGTGGCATCTTGTGGTGGAGAAATGTACTTCCAGAGAAATGTACTTCACAACAGCCTAGCTCCACAGAACAAATTTAACATAGAGAAATTACTTTGTAACAAGTTAAAAGACCCCATTCCACAAGACAAAAAAGCTGGAATCTATAAAATCAATTGTTCAGATTGCAATAAAGTATACATAGGTAAGACAAAAAGAAACCTAGAAACTAGGCTAAAGGAGCACATGAGATGTATTAAATACAAACAAATGGACAAATCTGCAGTTTCACACCATTTTTGGATCACTAATCACAACATCAAACCCAATATTACATTAGTCAAACCAGTCAAATTTGCAGCCGAATTAGATGCATGGGAGAAGATCACCATTCTAAAACACAACACACATCTAATGAATTTTCATTTGCCGCCACCAAATTGTTACAATTCCGACTCACCTTTAAATAAATTCAATACACATCACTGTTTCTAGCTTCTTTTCATTACAATAACTTTTACATATTTTTAAGGTATTTTCATGACAAATAAAATGTATCTTGAATTTTCTTACAATACCCTGTGAAGTCGTTTTCATTCTGAATGAGTTTTGTATAATTGGTAAGCCATAAGAGACAGACAAAATCTTAATACACAAAAAATATAGATCTCATTAAAGCACATGATTTATGCCAAATAATATTTTTTGTTACATTAAACATTTCTGAGAATTCTTTGTCATTGGTTTGGATTTTCAAGTACTTATAGTTTTCTCAAGAGGAAAACCGCTTTTCTCTCTTTCTCTCTTGGCCATGCAAAGGGGAAAAATCTTAAAAGATTTGACTATTCCTTAAGCCTACTGTGTTCCGTTAATTCCCTTGTACCTACAAGGAAATATGTAATAAAAGCATTTCTGTAAACTCTCAATTAACATGAATCAGATAGAAGAATAAGCTTTTGTAATAATATGTAATCTATTGAAGAATGTCATGTGAACATAACTTTTTGGGGGGGGAGTTAACTAAAATTGTTAGAACGGCTACTGAAAAATAACAATTTTCCCACCTCAAATAAGAACCAAAAGGAGGACTATACTTTTGTTTCTATGAAGCGCCATGTGTATTTTTAAGTGTGCTGCTAGAAATATTACAGCATTTCTGATATGAATGGTGGAAGAAAACATTTTATGGTGACATTAGGATCAGTCTAAGAATGAGCACAGAGTATTTGTTTTATGGTGTTTGCTCTTCCCTTGTTTTGACTTGTAACACATTATTACTGAGGTATTGTTATGTTAACTAGTGTGAACAAGTACCAAGGTGTGATCTGCAAGCTGCATTTTCAGACTGTATATTGTGGTTCTCAGATGATATTTAGTAGCTGCAGTTAGGTCTGTTTTCATGTTTTATGAAAGATAAAGATTGAAAAACTTTGTCATTAGCATTCTGTTAAAAAAACATATTACTTCCTGACATATGTTGCGCTATAGCATACCTTGAAACTTAGTGAAAGCATAAGGGATGTTTTGCAACCAAGTAAACCATTTTCACTTTATTTACAATTTATTGATGTGTTTTAAACAAGGAATATAAATGTAAAAAAAATACAGATAAATTTAATTCAACACACATATATAGAGTGTAACAAAAATGTACGGCAGAAATTGCAGGACACATTCCTCACATGTAGACAAAATTATGTTATATGAACATGGGTCTGGAAATGCTAGAACGTACCAGCATACCACATGCAACTCTTTCTCACAGGAGATGTTCAATATGCCCTCCGTGAGCATTGATACATGCTTCAACCCGTCATCATAGTGAATCCCGAATGCACTGATGTATCTCTGGAGTATTGTGTATGGTTTCACAGCTTTCCATAATATAGGCATGAAAACTCTGAACATCTGGTACTGGGGTTTGATACACAAGAGCTTTCAAATGCCCCCACAAATAAAAGTCCAGTGGGTTTAGGTCTGGGGAGCATGGAGGCCAGGCAATTGGTCCACCTCTACCTATCCATCTGTCACCGAATCTGTTATTTAGAAGCCCATGGACATTAACACTAAAATGCCATCTCTGCATTTGTGTACACTGCCATTGCACAAGCTAAGTCTGTAATCAACTCTACTAGTACATAGTAACCGGTGTGCTTGCCAAGGTCGTTCTGCTCACTGGAACAGTTGATGTTACCTGTAAACAAGCAGTGATGTAAATCGCATGGCATCAGGGACATGTAAAACAAAGCACTGGCGGTGCACCTACGATAATGAGGTTACCAGACAACCGAGAGTGCATGTTCCCATGATTCTAATGTTCTGTCCGTGTGTGTTTCCCATGATTAATGAGTTGGAGAAAATGAGTTGTAACATGGAAACAAAGCGTTTCCAGGCCCATGTTTATATAACATAATTTCTTCATCTACATTTGAGGAATGTGTCCTGCAATTTGTGCCATACATTTTTGTTACACCTTGTATACGTACATATTAATATTCAGTTGAATAAGTTTACTATACATTAGTCTATTATGAAATAAGACAACTCATATTAAACTGAATATATTGTAACCCACTCTTGCAAGTTGTTGACTACTCAAATTGGGCCCAGTAAGCTTTAACACTGTGGTTATCTTGCTACTGGGGCCACTATACAAAGAATATTCACCCACCACCTATTTCCATAGAATGTGCTTAACCTTCCTTGATTAATTTTCTCATCTATTTTCTTTTTACTTTTGCTAACCACCAATCTCCCTAATATCCTTATGTTATTTTAATCTTAAGAATTTCTTTCCTAATATCTTTTGGTGGGTTAACCCATTTCTCCAGCATTAATGTTTCTCTCATTACTCTTCGTATTTAAGAGTTGCATGCCAATAATTACCTTTTATTCTGCACATTGGACATTGATCTAAATCTCTTCTAAAACTTTCAATTTTATTATCCCTTTTCTGGCAGCTTCATCTTCACAGAATTTTTCTTTTTCCATTCTAACTTTAACTCCCTGTAAATCTTCAGTGACTTTTTGCTTTTAAAACTACCAAGCGTTACTGAATTTCAATATAATTTTTAATTCTTTTCCAAAAACCTATTCCTTTTCGTTTTCTATTTCTCCAGGTCATCCCACCATGGTATGTGGAAGGGGAAGAGTTGCAAATAGTAAACAAGTTTGATTATTTGGGAGTGAGAATATTCAATTCAATTCAATTTTATTGCAATTCAATATGGTGTAATGCACGATTGAATCTAGTCAATAGTAAACAAGTACATAAGTAACAAACATATAAGTGACAATATTGATGATGATGATAATGGTGATAATAATAATAATAATAATAATAATAATAATAATAATAATAATAATAATAATAATGTAAATATAAATATAATATGTACAAATTACTGTTAACCAAGTAGTAACTGAATATGCACAATGAACAATTTGCAGTTGGCACAACAATTTATAATTGAATTGTTACAAGTTATAGAACACAAATATAAAGTAGTGCTGTTAATGAAGTATTACAGAGGAGTTAATTACAGTTATTACAAATTTATTTACACAGGTATTCGTCAATACTGTAAAAAGATTTACTAATTAAGAACTGTTTTAATAATTGTTTAAATTTCTTAAAATTATTATTATGCCATTTCTTGACTTCTTCTGGTAGTCCATTATAAAATTTTATTCCAGCAAAACTAGGCATCTTTTCATACAAATGTAATTTGTGGCTAGGGATTGCATAATCATTTCTATGTCTAGTGTTGTATCTATGAACATCAGAGTTAGTTAGTGACAAAGAGTTATATTTCATAAAATGTATAATGGTTTTGTAAATATATAAGCTTGGTAGGGTTAATATATTTAGTTGCTTGAAGGCATTTCTACATGTGTCATTAAGTTTTAGTTTGCCTAAGTATCGGATTGCCCTTTTTTGTAGAGTAAATATTTTGCCAAGATTTGTTTAGATGTGGTGCCCCATAGTTCAATAGCATAAGCCATATGCGAGTGAATAAGGGAGTAGTATATAGCTATCGCTGCTTCAGTTGGAATATACTTATTTAAATATTTCAAAACAAGTAGGTTTTTGCTGATAATTGATCCCAGTTTCTGTATATGTCCAGCATAGGTAAGTGATTTATCTATATTCAATCCTAGAAGATTTACTGAGTTTACGCTATGGATCACATTGTGGTTTATGGACAGCTGTAACGCTGGCTCAACTGTTTTAAATCCGAAGGTGATTAATTCACATTTAGCTGCATTTACATACATATTTAGGTTACTGAAGTACATAACTGTGGTATTTACAGTATCATTGATACTACTGCTTAATGCACACAAATTTTTATTCCAAACAGAAATGGTTGTATCGTCAGCATATTGTACTAGTTTGGTGTTACCTGGCATAATTTCATTTATGTCATGAATATAAAGAATAAATAATAACGGTCCTAATATAGATCCCTGTGGTACGCCATAAGTTAGAACCTGCATCTGTGAATGATGATCATTATTTTCTGTATTTATGGTCACAAGTTGTTTTCTATTCGACATAAAAGATTTTATTAATTTATTTGCTATACCTCTAATGCCTAAATTGTGTAGCTGAATTAATAATTTGCTAGTGTCTACACAGTCGAATGCCTTTGTAAGATCTAATAGAACAGCAGCGGTGTATGTATCTGATTCAATATTTCCTATAACCATTTCCACAAGGTCTGATAAGGCACTGATAGTGGATTTATTGCTCACAAAGCCATTTTGTTGCTTGGGAACCAAGTTAAACTTAGTTAAATATTTTGTTATACGATTATGTAAGATCCGCTCAAAAATTTTAGACAAAGCTGATAGTATCGATATTGGTCTATAGTTATTTATGTCCTTTTTATCTCCCTTTTTAAATACTGGTATAACCTTAGCTATCTTCAGTTTATCAGGGAAAATGCCATATTGAAAGCAGGAGTTTATTATTTCAACAAGAGGTTTTGCTATTTCTTGGCTACATACTTGTATCAGAGAGGTAGGTATACCATCAAGGCCAGTGCTGTTTTTAGATTTTAAAGTCTTTATTACACCGAGAAGTTCGTTCTTACTTGTAGGATGTAAAAAAATGCTATTGGTATTTTTTGATTTGTCAGACATAATTGGTGGAACTATTTTTAAATTTTGATTCATATGAAGATTACTTCCAACTGAGGCAAAGTGACTGTTCATTATTTCAGCTACTGCTTTGGCATCCATTATGGTAGTATCACCAACTTGAATTTGAATGTGCGAGTTATTATTTACAGGTAGAGATCTGCGAAATTCATTAATTACTTTCCAACTAGCTTTACTTACATTTTGAGAACTAAGTATTCTATTACTGATGCTACATTGTTTGGCTTCAACTACAGATTGGTCATAAACTTTTTTTAGATTCTTTAACTCGGCATCAGTGAAATTTAAGTTGTAGTTGTTATTATTATTATTCTTTTGCACTGTAGCAATTATGAGAAGGGTTCGCAAATGCTTTATTTTAGGAGTGATCCATTGGTACTTTGTAGTTTTTGAATTATTTCTACTTATAGCAATGGGAGGACAATATAAGTTAATGTAGTAATACAAAGTGTGGTAAAACTTATTTAGTTTTTCTGTAGGGTCTTGTGCAGCAAATACTGTTTCCCAGTTTTCATTGATTAAGGCGCGCTTAAGTATTTGCAAGTTGGATTTACTAAAGGAATTACAATATTTTGTGATGGACTTAATATCATTATGATTTGTAGAAGCTTCATTTATACCGTTACAAATAATACTTTGTGCCAAATGATCTGATAAGCAAGACTGAATAATGTTTACCCTGTACGGTAAGTCTGTTATGTTAGTGATAATATTATCAATGGCTGTCATTGAACTGTTGGTAATGCGAGTAGGTTCATTAATAGTAGCATGCAAGTTGTACTCATTCAAAAGGTATTGAAAATTGGCCTTATCATTCGAGTTTTGAAGAAAATCAATATTTATATCTCCTAAAATTATTATTCTACATCTAGTATTCACCAAAATTATATTTAGCAGTAAATTCAGTTTATCAAGAAAAATGTTTAAATTTCCTTTAGGTGGTCTGTATAAACCAATGACTGTGATCTTAAATTTATTAATTGCAATGCTTACGCCTGCCAGTTCCACATGCCCCTCAGCACAGAAATTTTGAGTATCAATTTCTGTTGAATATTCTGTTAAATCTACCCGTGTGAAGATTCCTACTCCACCCCACTTTTTATTTTTTCTGCAGAAGTTTGCTGTTAAATTCATATTTGGAATGAAGTTATAACTACATTCTATATCCTTTAAGCCATGTTCAGTTAAAACTACTATGTCAGGATTTTCTTCCGATATGAATATATTGAGCTGATCAATTTTATTAGAAAGCATTTGTATGTTTTGATGAATTAATTTCAACGACTTACGCGTATGTCTTACTGCTGAAAAGATACCTAGTTTTTTGGACTACATGATAAGTTTACTCTATTTGCCTCAGATTGTTCTATTTCACCATTCGGTTTGTTGTTCACACAAACCGAGATCACTTTCACTAGTGTTTCACTCAGCATCCTCTTCCCCAGTTTGTTGAGATGCATCCCGTGTCTTGTGTGGAGTTCCCGCCTTATGTTGGTGTTGAATAGCTTCACATGTTCATATTTTTTACACATCTCCATGATGTGTGAGTTTATAGAGAAGGTTTTCTTATTTACCCAGGCATTTGAGTGTAGGTTGTATCTCGTAGGTAGTTTGACAATGATCAAATTGGTATTTAGCAACTCGTTTAGCATGCATTCTAGTTTTGGAATAACATTCTCAGGTTCACCATTGCCTACGTCATTTGTGCCAGCGATGAGAACTACACAGTCGTCCTTCATAAAATCGGAACATTTTGCCTCCATATTTCTGCAAACCTCGTCGATTTTTGCACCCGGTTTCACAATAGCACTAGCCATCATCGTATTCTGTCCCAGGTGATTTATTTTCTCGGCAAGTCCTCGTCCGTGACTATCCACGAGCACTAATACACGATTTCGAATCCGTTTCTTATCTGTGTTTACCACAATTGTCGAATTGAGCCTCACATTCAAATCCTCTTCTTTGCATTCCGAATCTGCCAAAAGCTTGAATCTATTATAGCTGTTGTAGGTATCCTCTTGCTGATGAGTGTTGTACTTGCTGCTAGCCTGACGCCGCTTTTGACCAGGTACAGTGCTCCACTCCGCGTAGAATTCACGCTGCTTATCGCCGTTATTTATCCTTTTTCCAGTTTGATGTTTTCGTCTTTCAATCTGTCAATTTCACAGAGTGCATGATTTAAGTCCTCCTTCATTACTTCAATCACCTTTTGAAGCGACGCTATGGTATCATGCTCTCTTTCAGCATCGTCGCCATTAGACGCACTTACTTTCTGTTTTATTATTTCACTATAACTATTTCATTTTACTCCCTATTTGTTTGTTCGTGCCACTACCTTCCTGCAGTGCCGTGGCATGCTTTTCACCTCGGTTGCTTAGCGAATAATCACAGTTTTTCAGTAAATTCGCGGAAGCATTATTACGTTCTGCACACACTGACGCCATCTTGAAATAAGATTATTTGTAAAAGTTAACAAACCCCTGCTATTTCCTCCACTGTCTGGAATTCTTCCGTGGTTTAGTATTATCTTATCACACTATGCTTTATTCACTTACTCCTGATTGCTTGCTAGTTGAGTAGCATCTTGCTTTACTTCACTACAGGATTTCCAGCTTCCTGAACAACAACGCATACTCTTAAACTTTCCCGGGCCAAATCCACAACGCAACTAGTAGTAATGGGAGATGGAATGATCACAAGATAAGTGCCTTAGCTAAGGGAAGATTAGCAATGACTACTATAAGAATATCTTAAAGAAAATACCAGATATGCAAATTAAATGGTTGGAAAGAGTTTACAAAGCTGTAGTTGAAGCAAAAATGGTCCATGGATCAGAGATTTGGCGAAGTGACAAAGGATGGGAGATGATTGATAAAGTACATACTAAGTTAAACTTAGTTAAATATTTTGTTATACGATTATGTAAGATCCGCTCAAAACTTTTAGACAAAGCTGATAGTATCGATATTGGTCTATAGTTATTTATGTCCTTTTTATCTCCCTTTTTAAATACTGGTATAACCTTAGCTATCTTCAGTTTATCAGGGAAAATGCCATATTGAAAGCAGGAGTTTATTATTTCAACAGTTTGTTGAGATGCATCCCGTGTCTTGTGTGGAGTTCCCGCCTTATGTTGGTGTTGATTAGCTTCACATGTTCATATTTTTTACACATCTCCGTGATGTGTGAGTTTATAGAGAAGGTTTTCTTATTTACCCAGGCATTTGAGTGTAGGTCATATTTCGTAGGTAGTTTGACAACGATCAAATTGGTATTTAGTAACTCGTTTAGCGTGCATTCTAGTTTTGGAATAACATTCTCAGGTTCACCATTGCCTACGTCATTTGTGCCAGCGATGAGAACTACACAGTCGTCCTTCATAAAATCGGAACATTTTGCCTCCATATTTCTGCAAACCTCGTCGATTTTTGCACCCGGTTTCACAATAGCACTAGCCATCATCGTATTCTGTCCCAGGTGATTTATTTTCTCGGCAAGTCCTCGTCCGTGACTATCCACGAGCACTAATACATGATTTCGAATCCGTTTCTTATCTGTGTTTACCACAATTGTCGAATTGAGCCTCACATTCAAATCATCTTTGCATTCCGAATCTGCCAAACAGCTTGAATCTATTATAGCTGTTGTAGGTATCCTCTTGCTGATGAGTGTTGTACTTGCTGCTAGCCTGATGCCGCATTTGACCAGGTACAGTGCTCCACTCCGCGTAGAATTCGCGCTGCTTATCGATGTTATTTATCCTTTTTTCCAGTTTGATGTTTTCGTCTTTCAATCTGTCAATTTCACAGAGTGCATGATTTAAGTCCTTCTTCATTACTTCAATCACCTTTTGAAGCAACGCTATGGTATCACGCTCTCTTTCAGCATCGTCGCCATTAGACGCACTTACTTTCTGTTTTATTATTTCACTATAACTGTATTTCATTTTACTCCCTATTTGTTTGTTCGTGTCACTATCTTCCTGCAGTGCTGTGGCACACTTTTCTCCTCGGTTTCTTAGCGAATAATCACAGTTTTTCACTAAATTCGCGGAAGCATTATTACGTTCTGCACACACTGATGCCATCTTGAAATAAGATTATTTGTAAAAGTTAACAAACCCCTGCTATTTCCTCCACTGTCTGGAATTCTTCCGTGGTTTAGTATTATCTTATCACACTATGCTTTATTCACTTACTCCTGATTGCTTGCTAGTTGAGTAGCATCTTGCTTTACTTCACTACAGGATTTCCAGCTTCCTGAACAACAACGCATACTCTTAAACTTTCCCGGGCCAAATCCACAACGCAACTAGTAGTAATGGGAGATGGAATGATCACAAGATTAAGTGCCTTAGCTAAGGGAAGATTAGCAATGACTACTATAAGAATATGCTTAAAGAAAATACCAGATATGCAAATTAAATGGTTGGAAAGAGTTTACAAAGCTGTAGTTGAAGCAAAAATGGTCCATGGATCAGAGATTTGGCAAAGTGACAAAGGATGGGAGATGATTCATAAAGTACATAGATCGTTCTGTAAATGTATGTTAGGTTTATCCATTTCATCACCTAATGGAGCAGCAATGTTGGAGTTGGGAAGAGTAGGAAGCAAGGGCATGATAGTAGAAAGGATACTTAAATATTGGCATAGAATGAAATCACTGGACGAGCATAATATCTTGAGGCAATGTTTGAAAATCCAAGAAAAATCCAGTGCTGTGATGAACTGGGCTCAAGGAATAAGGAGAATTTTACAGGAAATAGGAATGGGTAACTTATGGGAGGAGAGAGAGGGGTTAGTTAAAGGTTTCTGGAAAGAAGTGAGGAACAGAGTAGAAGATGTAGAGAAACAAGAATTATTTCAAAGTCTGGAAGGAAAGAAATGTTTGGAACTATATAGACAATTAAAGGTGGACTGGGGAAGGGAGAAGTACGTGGATGTAGGTAATAGGTTAGTGAGAGAAGGGTGGGCCTGGTCTAGATTAAGTGCATATAGGCTAAGGGGAGATAGGAAGGGAGCGAATTTGAATAGGTGTCCTCTTTGTGGAGAGGCAGATATTATTTGCATTATATAAATGAATGTGAAGAAACTAAGTTGTGTAGAGAGATCAGTTTTTACCTAAAGAATGGGAGAATGTTAACAAAGAAGTATTGAAAGTTAGGGTAATGAAAATACAAAAGGAGAGGGATATGAAAAGAATAGGAGAATATATGGGGAGAGTAAGAGAAAAATGGTTTAGAAAAATAAAGCAATATGAATTTGTTATGACCCACCGTGCATAAATAACCATGGTGTTAAAATGTATGATGGACTAAAGAAAGAAAAAATAGCAACTCAAAGTAATGTATTAAAAATTGTAAGAATTTTGCATAGCATTACGGAAATAAATATATATATATATACATACTTTGTCTACTACATATAGTAAGTAGGGAAAGTACAGTGGAATCTCGTTAGCACGTTCCTGATTAATAAGTTTTCCTGTGTATTACATTGCATTATAAAAGTCCTGGCACCAAATGCAATAAATAACGTTTGTTGAGTATGTTCCAAGTTTGACGCCCTCATTCACTATTTTGGCCAATGCTTAGTCGATTCAGTGGGAGTAGATTTACTGTATGCAAAGTTTTGACGTCCTCATTCCTACTTTGGTCAAACCAGGCGGGGTGGAACCGGCAGCCAATGGCATGCATGTATGTATGTACATATTTGTGTGGGGGAGGATAGAAAATGCTGTAGTTTAGCGGTAGCTTAGCATGGTTAGTTTCTCTGTTGAATGTTGACAAAACTTAATTGTATTTTAACTTTTTGTTTGCAATGGAGAAAAAGAAAGTGCGGCAAATAACCTACAGTGAAAAGTTGAAAATCCTTTAAGTAGATCGCAATCCAAATATTAAACGTGTGGATATAGCGCGGAAGTTAAACACTCCTCTGTCAACCTTAAACATAATTGTTAGCAAACGTAAACTAATTGAAACTGCTTTTGAAGAAGGAAAAAATGCTAAAAGAAAACGTAATCGCCCTGGCCAGTTTCCAGAATTAGAAGATGTTCTGCTAAAGTGGTTTACACAAGCTAGAGCTTCAAATGTGCCAATAGACGGTAATGTGGTTCGAGCTCAGGCAACAAATTTAGCATAGAAGATGGGACTGGATGATTTCAAAGTGTCCAATGGCTGGATTGAAAGATTCAAGAATCGACATGGCTTAGTCTACAGAGGACTATTTTTTCCATCTTTTGGATTACAGTTTTGTTGTGCTGTAATGAAAGCGTAATGGAGAAATTAGTACCACTGTTTATTAGAAAAGCACGCAATCCGTGATGCCTTAAGACTGTGCAATCTTTTCCATGTAAGTACACTTCCAACATAAAAGCCTGGATAACTTCTGTCATCTTTGAAAATTTCTTACGAGCATGGGATGCAAGACTGGGCATAAGAAGCAGAAAAGTTGCACTCTTTATTGATCAGTGTGCCGCTCATCCACCAACTGTTTCAAATTTAAGAAACATAAAGGTGATCTTCCCAGCAAACTGTACAAGTAAGCTACAACCTTTAGATCAAGGTATAATTCAGAGCCTGAAGCATATGCATCGGAAGAGGCTGTTGCAGAGAAGGTTGGCTGCACTGAAATTGGCAACAAGAAAAATCACTGTCTTAGATGTTATGCATTTTATTAGAACTGCTTGGGATTGTGTGACGCAAGATACCATTAGGAACAGTTTTAATAAAGCTGGTTTTTGCCAGGTTCTTGGTGATGCAATCACACAGGAAGATGAATTTTCTGAGAGTGAAGAATGGTGCCAAATAGCAGACGACGCTGGGTGTCTTTCGAAACATACATAAACATTGACAACGAAATTCCAGTGTGTGAAACAGCGACGATAGATGAAATACTTGAAGAACAAGTGAAAGAAGTGTCAGTGGGAGATGAAAGTGATGATGAGCCAGTACCTACAGTGTTGGAAGCGATGCAGGCAATGGACATAGTGAAGCGATATGTGTGCAGTTTCGAAGTTGATGACGATGTAATGACTTTACTAAACAAGATGGACAGTAAAATTTTGGCATTAAAACCAACAAAGCAATCAACAATAGATATGTATTTCAAACCAGTGTAAATAGTGTCTATATTTCACATCCGTTTTTGAGGTAAGATGTATTATTAGATTTTATTACATAAATATGTTCTTAAATTGCAGATTTTGCATTTTTGTTAACATGTTTTCCCGTCTATGACATCCAAATCCTTGGGTTCCTGCAAAAACGTACTAACGAGATTCTACTGTGTTGCATTCCACACAAAATTTCGGTACTGAGATTTCATATTAAGTACATATTTTGAGGCCCCTGAATCTAAATAAAGCATTTTTGTAAACTTTGTGTGCGTGCGTACTTGCGATAACTTTAAAATGAAAAGTCAGATAAATACCAAACTTGGAATTTAGGTTCAATATCTTCCAGAGGTGCAACATGAAGATTACCAACAAAATCTCCCCCCACCCCAAGCTACCCTTTACTTGGAACATTTTTCGAATTTTTTTATTTTCTAAAAAGTTGCTCTAATGATTTGGGTTAAAATACCACATATGAACAATATTTACATGACAAAATGTATATCTTGAATTTTTGAGGAATAGCCTATGAAGTCCTGTTCATTCAGAAGGAATTTTGATAATCTTGTATGACTGCTAAATGGTATGCGATAGACAAAAACGTACTACACAAAAAAATGTAGATCTCTTTAAAACACACAATTTATTTAATAATTTTTTTTGTGGCATATGCCATTTCTGAGATACCCGTTATTAAAGGTTCAAATTGTTCATTTCTTGGTCATTCTCTTAAAGTTCTTTCATAATTCAATTGTTTCTTGCGATTGCAAGGAAACTGTATGGAATTTTAAGGCCAGCGTATAGTGTCCAGTTCTTAAACATTTGACTATCGCTGTTCTCTTTGTATCTATGATGAAATGTGTAATGTAGCTATTTCTGCAAAGATTTATTTGAATTAAAATGTAGTAAATAGAAAAATAAGCTTTAGTAAGAATACTTTGTATGCCCAGTAATAAAGATAGAGGGTATAGAAAGTCATGCGAGTGTATCACATCAGATTTTATTTTTTCCAAAACAATTTTATGTTAATCCAAGTGCCATATTCTCACATTAATTATAAAAAAGACAGGATTACATATAAAGTTTGATTGTAAAGATGCAGATGAATGGAGAAATGAGTTGATAAAAAGAATTGTTAAAGACAAAGAGTAGGATTAAATAAGATAAGGGTCAGTTAAGAGGAATAGGCGTGTTCTTATGGAAGGTTAAAATGAAGTGGCAAAGACACAGAGAAAGAGTAGAAAACGTATTATTCCTCTAATGATAAGGATATATGTTAAATGAAAAATGGAGGTCTACCTAAAAATGGCCTGGTCCAAACAAGGAATCACCAATGATATGTCCCCTTGTATGAATTTTAAACAAACGAATATAAAAAATTGCTGTAATAAATTATCTTAATATTGATTTAATTACTAAAAGGATTGAGAATTTTAAATATCAGAAAAGTTGTTAAAGGTATTTGCAACCTCAAATATATGAAAAATAATTATAAATTTAAAAAAATGTGCTTGATGAATAATACATTCACAAAATGTTTTAAAGGGCATGGCATAATAATAATTCCTCAAAATAAATATAGCAGAAAGTAACAATTTCAGGATTTATCAATAAAGTAGCTTGTATTGTGCCTAAATTTACTTTGGAAACAAATAAACATAATTTTGAAACAGTGTATAGGAGCATCTTAGAAATATTAAATACAAGCAAATTGATAAATCAACTTAGTAGATTAGCTTTGTTCATTTAATTATCAAATAAAATAAAATTATTAAGAGAACTAAATGGGCTTATAGATTTAATAATTTGGCAGAAGATATTTATTATAAAGAATGGAGATTGTGTATCATGTAATGAATTTCAAAATACCACCAGCTGATTCTATCAACAAATTTGTGTTGCTTCCAGTAAATGGCAAAAATGTAACAAATAGTGTTGCCTAGCAGTGGTGGTCTTGACATTGCATCAACAAATTGTAAACATGGTGAAATCATACCTTTTTATCTAGTACCAACTTCAGCTTTTATGCATATAAAGTATAGTTAGTACTCTTTGAACACATCTACATAGCAGCTCTGTGAAATTTAATAGTTCTTGCTATCTGAAAGTAATTCAAGCATTGCTTTAATAAATAAATTAAAAAGGATTTTAACACACAACATCATTACCTGCATTTTATCCAGAATGTGTTTCAAGGAATCTTGGAACCAGCAGATGATAAAAGGAAAACTTTGAAATATATTCTTTGTAAAACAACTCGGGTAGTGAAATTGTTTGTTAAAATCCATCTTAGTTTACTAAATTACTTCATTATAACTTCCCAAGTAAGAAAATTTAAGTGAAATTACCTTAATAGCATACAGAGTAGTTTAGTAAAACAACATAAATTTTTGTGGTGCTAGTGACTTCATGAATGACAATAAACAAAATGTATTCAAAATTTGAGTCGTCCTCCATGGACTAGTGGTACTGTGCTACCTCTAGTTCCCAAAGTCCGGGTTCAAACCCGGTGAAGGGCGATGGATTTTTTTCGGGTATAAAAATCCTTAGCATGGCTTCCTTCGGAAGGGAAGTAAAGCTGGTGGTCTCATGTCATAGATTTACAGCACGTAAAAGAACTTCAAGCCTCATAAAGAGGCCTCTGAGCAAAATTACCGATCTTTCACGCCCAATATAGAATGGGATGCTAAGGACCATAGTAGTTAAAGAGCGTCCATAAATAAAATTCAATTTAATTTATTCAAAATTTGTTGAAATTAATATAGCAAGTTATTTGTTTTCTTCTTATTTGGGAAAATCAGCGGAGTTTTTTAAAATACACTAAATGAGTATTTGATACTCTAGCTTAACTAAATTTATAATAAATGTATGAAGAATCTGTCAGAAATTGTTGTCTTCATCAGCCTAGATTCACTGCTACATTCCCTCCTGTTTTATTACAAGCTATGCCTGTGAAATACTTCTGTTACCTTTTTTTTTTTCTTCTAGCTATCTTGCATTTCTGCTCAAATATTTTCTCGTACTAAACAGTTTTTATATAGAAGATGCTCACCTTATATGTTGACGGATACTTTGCCAGTAGTTCAATAAGTTATGGTTGTTGTGCAAGTAATCACATTTTGAAGGTTTAGAATGGAATGCCACTGTAAGTGTCAGTTGGCATTGTCTGACGTGGTTGCCGCAATGGAGATATTTGAGGATATGCATATAGCCCACTGATGACAAGAATGCTAGCAGCAGAAATGGGCTATATACATATTCTTTACTGTGTCCACATGTGTGTATGCCCATGCATATGCGCACACACATGCACGACAGTTGGGGTTGCATGAGGGGACTGCATTTACACAGCAATAAACAAATTGTCAGTGCATGCTGATTAATATTGTGGTCATTGCAGCAGAATTCCAGTACAATAGTAAATAAACTGTCAATGAGAGCAGATAAACTTTCCTGGACCCTCATTCCAAAATAGCGTTGTTCTCATCTGTGAACTGTACACAGTGGCACAAAGTACTGTTGTGCTTCTTTGCATGCAAAATTGCAGCTTGCAGGTCACACCTTTAGATTAAGAAATACTGCAGTGAAAAGCTTTGTAAGATGTATGCAACATCCTTGCACCTAGTGATGGGTAGTTCATAAGACACATTAAATAGGAATAATACTCTCCTATGAACTGAATACTAAGTGCTTTTAATTAAATTGTAGTTAAAACACTTCATGGTTCTCACAGTTTATAACATTCACAACTCTTTTGTGATGTCATTCATTTGTCCATAATTATAGCTGGCAAGGAACACACTCATCATTTGAACCCAGAATTTAGTTTGTGTTGTATGGCGGTATACTTTTCAGAAATTGAAATGGTTTTAGCACAAAATGATATTTAGATCTATTTTTGAGCATTGAAGTTTAGAGCAGTTTGCCTTGTGCTTGACACATGGAGCCACTCACCAGCACTTTGTCCTCCATGGTTTAGTTGTATCATGCTAGCCTCTAGTTCCTGAGGTTGCAGATTCAAACCCGGCGGAGGGCAATGGGTTTTTTTGGTCATAAAATCCTTAGCTTGACTTCCTTTGGTAAGTAAAGCTGGTGGTCCCGTGTCATAGATTTATGGTATGTAAAAGAACCTCAAGCCTGTTACAGGCCTCTGAACAAAATGTTTGGTCTTTCACACCCAATATAGAATGGGACACTAAGAACCATAGCAGTTAAAGAGGGTTCATAAATAAAACTAATAATTTAACTTTAACTCGCCAACACGCTAGCCTGATGCTGTCCAGCTGCTCCTATTCTATGTTGCCTCCATATGAAGAGCACAAGGCTGATCACTCAAAACTTCAGTGTTCAAAATTGAGCCAAAACCATTTCAGTTTGTAAGAACTGCACCATTTCAATCTGCTACCCATGAGACCAAGCAAGATGGCTCTGCAGTAACATGTGAGGCTCTCATTTGGGAGGTCTGCAGTTCAAATCTTGCCAGGACTGTCCTCGACTGAGGTTTTTTTCCAGGTTTTCCCTCAGTCCTCTTCACTGGCAAATCCTGGAGAGATATCCAAAACTTGGGTCTGGAATGTTTCCTTCCCAAATATCATTTCATTTCATTTAGTTTCCATTGCCTGTAGTGTCATATGTAGTAAGCTACAAGTGAAGCCTAAACAAAATCAGTTTCAAGCAATTTGAGTACTACTTGTCACCTGAGTATTGGCAAATAAGCTAGTGCAAAAAATACAGCTTTAGTTAACCACCAAAAATGAACAATTTTTAGTATACATTTTTGATGACATGAGTTCCTTTATGGACCATTTGAAACCCTGTAATCAATCTTTATTGCCATTAATTAATACAGGAGACTCTTCTCTCTAGCTTCTGTTAAATGATATGTAAGTCATCAACTTTGTCAGACTACAATTATTCAAGAATAAACTTCATTTGAATGACAATGTGTGTGAATGAGTGAAGTAAGGAATGAACTGGTTTGATCCATCACTACTTGCATTTATGAATATTATACTGTAAGTAGTCTGTTATCACTGCTTTGTGCAAGTAATATTGTGATTCTCTCATATCTTTCAGCAATGCATTTTCAACTTGCTTCCCAATGCTGGCATTATAATAAAACAGCTGCAAAATGTTGCCTAAATTCAAGTTAAAATTTGGTAAGATTAGTAGTTGTTCCTCTAAAATAATGAAATATATGTATATATTTTAAAATAATATTGTTAAATGTTGCTCAAACATTTAAAATTGCAAAAAATGTTAATGCTGGGGGGGGGGGGAAAGCAAGCAAGCAAATATAAAGCAGAGAAATGCTGATGCTAAATGAGCACAAAAGCTATGTTGTTTATTGTTTCCCTTTTAGCCTGTCCATCTGCTGCTAGAGTGTGCTTCTGATAGGATTTATTGAAAACAATCAAGCATTCAATATTTTACAATGTAAAATAAAATGAGACTGAAATTGTTTGCAACTTTAAGTGCACCCAAACTAAATAATTTCCCCTTTTATCATGGTTATACATTTGCTTAGCCCTTCGTGTACAACATATAGACACTCTTCTATGCTCTAACAGTAAAACATGATGAGGAAGAAAGAGCCCATTTCATATTTTTATTTTAGCTAAATGTGAAAATTGGAAACACATCACTGGATAGAGGAAATTCAAACATTTTAAAAGTATCCTTGGATCTTCCATTCAATGGTGTAAAATGTGCTGTTTTTATAGATAAATTGTGAGTACAGGAAAATCGTTTTGTGTGTTGGGATTTGCTGTGAATCCATTGTTCAATCCTCGTAGCAAATTTATATGTGACATTAAGAGTTTAACTAAGGACTAACTGATTTGAATGTCGCAAAAAATTGGCTATGGTTTGGATGTCTGCAACCAATAGGATTCTTAAGTCCATATAGTGTCAACAATCAAACTTAAAACTTGCCTCCGTCTATGCAGAGTGCATTTTCTGTTTTTCTTTGATATAATTAGTTAAAATCTGCTCAATTTTGAGTAATCCTGTATTTTGCTTGCAAAGGCCCATACAGTCATAAATTTAAATTTAACTATTCATGTACAATCAACCATTAGACTGCCCGTCTCCATAGTGTGGGTGTAGCATGCCTGCCTCACATTCTATAGGTCTGGAGTTTAAATCTCAGGGTGAGTTATCTGGTTAAGGTTTATTTTCTGGGGTTTACCATTATCCTCTAAAGGCGAACGATGAGTAACTCTTAAGCTCTCTGGACCTGCACTCAACTGAGCATTATTTCACCTGTTTCATTCATTCAGTGTGTGATATGATCTACCCAGTTAAAGGGTAGTCAATGTTACAAAAAGAAAAAAATGTAATGTTTTATGGTAATTAGCAACTTTGCAGCCTTATATGTGTGCATATAACCAACTTTTAAAGTCTAAAACTATAACAGAATAATTCCTCAGTGATGCAGATTTCTTCCATCACTATCTTTAAAACTTGAAATGATGGAGCAACATTGCTTTCATTATCATCACTACCTGTCTATAGCTCTATCTCTGTTAGAATATGATCTCTCTGAAAAGTTGTCTTCATTGCAATCCTTTCCATGTCACACACGACTTTCTCTACCTATTTAAAATTCACTTGTTCCTTTTATATAATATATATCTTTCTCTACTATGTAATGTATTCAATCCAAAAATTTGATATCATAATTTCACTGGAAATACAAGCTTCGAGGTCCCCTGAGTCTAAAAAAAAGCATTTTAAGGAAAAGGTCCATCTCCCTCTCCCTCCCTCTCTCTCTCTCTCGTTCTCTCTCTCTCACACACACATTTTCAAATTTCTCCAAAATGGCTATTAACGATTTTGATTAAAATACCATGTATTAAAGATGTTTACATGACAAATAAAATGTATATCTTGAATTTTCTGGATATAGCCTGCGAATTCCTCTTCGTTCAGAAGGAATTTTGTAGCATTTTGTATAACTGTTAAACGTTAAGTGCACAAAAAATGTAGTAAGGTCCTGTCAACATTCAATTGTTTCTCGTAACTGCAATGAAAATGTATATAAGGTCAACATACAGCATTCAGTTCTGAAACATTTGACTAATGCTGTTCCCTTTGCATTGCTAACGGAATGTGTAATGTATAGCTAGTTTGGAATGACACGACACATTGGCTGCGCAGAACCAGTGCATAAGGGATAACAGGAAGGGAGGGAGTATAAGGTCTAAGAGGAACAGCAGACAGTAACTAGCCATGAAGACACTGAGTGTGAATTATAAGTAAAAATGTAGAAGCGGTTGATAGAGAAGTATTTCTAATGAAAATGAATGAGGAGTAGGAAAACTCATTTACACTCTTCATTTAAGTAATTTAAAGACATGTTTTAAGAGCCCCTTGCTCACATCGTCAGCTGCTGATCTACTGGCTGGTGGTGATTTGAATGTCCTGTAACTGCCTGTGTCCATCTGTGGTGGTATCTGGTGAGGGTTTGATGTACTTGCTGAGTTTTGTCTTCTGTTGGGATATTAAAATTCATTGCAATTTTCTTCCAAGCGGATAGTTCTATAGGTTTTGAGACTTCTTTTAACAGTTTAAAATCTGGATCTATTTCATGGTTTTTCTCCCAAAAATGATTTGCAACAGCAGATTTTTCAATTTGTTTTTAGTGAATGTTCCTGAAGATGTTCTTTTCTTACTTAAGTGAAGAGAGTAAATGAGTTTTCCCTACTCCTCGTTTATTTTCATACTGAGTGTGGTTCGTACCTACCCTCCTCTGGGGGCTGAGAAATTCCTTTCCATTTTGTCTACTGCACGTCATAAACCCATGTTCTGAATGACTAGAAGCTATTTCTGCAATGGTTTATCTCAGTTAAAATGAAATAGAAAACATAAGCTTTTGTAAGATAAATTTTTATACCTATTAATAAATCATATGGGTAGAGAAATTCATGTGAAAGTAATACATAAGATTTTTCATATTAAAAACGATTCTTATGTCCACGTTACTTAAAAGTTTTTGACTAGAAATGACGCCAAATAAAGTAATGTGGACTTGGTTTAATGCCTATGAAAGTGTTTAAGTAGCAAGTTAATTTTTGTTAGTAAAAAGCCCATATGGGAATAAAGAATTGTTTATTTTCAAAGATACTTTTCAGATGCACTGCAGTTTAAACACTGACAATTTAAAAGAGGTAACAATAAATGTTTCAGAAACATTTAATGCAGCAAGAGGTTCATATATATGTTTTTCATTGTTTCTGAAGCAAGTTTTTATCTTATGTGTTATGGTTTGTAAGTTATATAAAATTCAGTGAGAATGAAGGGGCTTTACAAAAGATTCAATATATGCATTTTATCATGCAAGTATCTCAAACAGCATAATAATGAAAAAATAATAGAAAATTTCCCATATGAAGGGCATTTTGGGTTTGGGGATTTACTTGAAAGTATTTGCCTAATATCCTAAATTGTCTAAATCAAGTATTTTTTTAAGCTGTGAACTACCACATATTAATCTCTTTATAGCAGCTCTGTTTTTATATTTGCTTATTTGAAGGGAGGGAGCAGAAGAAGTAAGTATAGGACTATGGCTCTGCAGGCTACCTCTTGTTATGCTTTTGCTAGTGTGCATTTTTCTTATGGGGAAGTATTCCTCTGACATGGCAATGCCAGTTATATTAATGGCAATTTTTATTTATTTTTTTAAATTAAATTTAGGGATTATTATTTTAACTTATTTATTCAGTACATAGGTTTCAATTATTCTGTGGAACTTCCACGATAGCCAATAGCGCACGCGTTTTATTTCAGCTAATTGTGTTTCTGGAGGGCTAAGCCCCTACGGTGATATTTAAGCATTACGAACGCAGTCATAATTGTACCAGGCCGTTGGTCGCAAATTCGATTCCCGGGCAACTGAACAGCTCAGTATCTTGACGGCCAGTTAATTTTGCAAGCCGGCGATGGGAATCGAAACAGTGACCCCTCCCTGAGTACCCGCGGGAGTCAGGAAGCGTTGATCGATTTGTTGCAGCGGTTCGCAAGGGTCATTATGATATTTGCATAGCTCACATTTTACGAAACATTCAATAATACACATGAGCCAAAAGTCTGTATTGACACTTAAAAGTTAAATAGTTAATATTGGTAAAAGTAGCAATCCTAAGAACAGAAAAACGGGCGGGAAATTTTTCTTTGCAGGCCACATTGGTAATATCAATCAGTTGAAAGCAGAATCTCTTTTATTTATTTATTTCTTTGTGCGTGCAAACAAACTGTGAAATAATGGATGTTAACCAGGTTAGTAATTATTTGTGGTGTAAAAAGTTATTGACCATGCATAAGTTTATTTACACATACCTAATTGCATCTAATACGGCTCATTTTGGGTATGTATGTATATCTGTGGTTTCTTAAGGTTGCAAACAATCTTGAAACTAAGTTTTTGATTTATAGTTAAGTACGTGTAAAACAGTAAAGGCCTTGTTTAAGAAGTTGAGGTTAAGTAATGGTAACAAAAGGGTATTAAGAATGCCATGTAGAATAAATTGTAATAGAAGGCAGATTTAGAGGTAAACGTAAGAAAACCGAATTTAAATATGCACGCATACAGCTACTTTTAAACGAGTGCTGTATCCATCACCTGTAGGATTGAAGGGGGATGGGGCTATGGAAGAACATTTGATGTCGCAAACTCCAACTAGCAGCTATAACCAGGAATACAGGGGCAATATTTCGATGTGAAATAGTAGAAAAGTGGGACTAGGGTCGTTTTTCTTATGACCAAATTATATGTCAAAATATTGCAGTATTGACTTCTCCCCTTTCTGTTTTGAACGAGTTGAATGTGATATAGCGATATGTTGAAAAGTTGGGATCGCGGTTCTGGAGGCTATACGCTTCCGCGGCAAAGCGAATGCCTGTGGTATGGAGGGCTCGAGTTCGATTTCCGATCGGAACTTGTTAGGGAAGAGTTTCTTTCCGAAAATTTCTCTTGCTAAAAGGTAACCTCAGAAGCCAAAGGACTCCGCCTCATTTCATTCCCATTTGCCTTTTGAAAGACCCAACAGTTAACGAAACTTAAAATAATAAAAAGCTTAACTTAAAACAAGTTATTGTTATAAATATTTTATTATTGTCTAAAGTGTAACCTATGAATTCAGTTGTGTTTTGTTTGAAAGAAAGAAAATTATTGCTCTTAGAAGTAGTGGTAGTAATCTGTTGTTGTTGGACAATAATTCTACTACCTTTGAAGGGCTTGGGAGCAGATAGATAGTCTTATGCCACATTAGACAAACAAGATATAAAGCAAAATGTTTTTCATGTCACTGACATTCTTGCACTTTTTGCCATACCTATTTAAAGGGTTGTTTCAAATGTTATCAACACATTTTATATATTTGTGTGCATCCAATTGTAAAATATTAACTGCCAAAAAATTGTTCATATGTGGCACCCATAGGACTTTTACCCGAGGGCCAATTTGCAAACACCCCCCCCCCAAAAAAAAGGAAAGAAAAACAAGGAAAAGGGTGCAACCAGCACAACCTAAAGGCTTAGTAGCCAAAGTGAAAGCATTGGTGACAAGAAATCCCTCCAATGCAAAGAAGCATTGCCAACCACATCGGGACATCTAAAGGGACCGTTTACAGGATAATCCATAAAAAAATATTTGGTCTAGAATGTCAGCATAAAGCACAAGGGTACTTGTTGGAAGTGCAGTACATCAGAAAATGCTTCACCAATGCAAGAAAACTTTCTGAACACAACCTGGCAGGTGAAAAATGGCAGTGGATGGCTTCCTTAGATGAACCATTATCTAGATGAGACAAACAAAGCCATGCCATTCACTTCCATCAAGTGGGTCAAAAGGGATGCTCCAACTTCATCTGGGAGAACAAGAGAAAGTTTTCCATGGGGTTCGTGTTGGTTGCAGGATATGCTCTCAGGGCAAACTCAGCATTCACGGAGTTGCCAAAAATTAATGCAGCCTACTACCAAAAGAATGTCATGGACTCACTTTTTTATGAAGAGATTCCCTGGTTGTATGGTGAGGATGCCCGGAATATTTGAATCCACATACATTCTACATCTTTCCAGTTATGACCACCAGAAAGCTGAGGAAACAGCTTTAAATGTGATACCATTTAAAAGGGTCCATGTGAAGTTCCATATGCATCACCAATGGATTTTTTGTGGATTTGGTCTGCTGAAACAGTGCCTTGCTTCTCGATGTCACACCATAATTAAGGGTCTTTGGAAAGCCTGCAAGGAGGAGTGGGATAACATCTCCCTTCCTGTTCTACACCGCAGTCTTCTACAATGGAAATTGCGTTGTAGAGCTACAGTTCGAGCCTGTGGACATCACATTGAACATAACAAGTGTTGGCAAAAGAGAATATCACCATGAAAAAAATGTAAGTAAACACGCCCGAGCTTAGGTGGGGCAAGCCTCCATATTTCACATGGCAACTGATTTACATACACAGATAGTAGTAACAAATAAATTATTGGTAGAACTTCTGAAATATTCATCCTATCAACATGTTGTAAATAACAAAACTTGTCAGAAATATTAGGTTTATAAACTTTCATTAGTAACATTTTTCTCAAAAGTGAATAATAAGCCAGATATTTTGATTTTTGATTTTGCAACCCATTAGATCCCCATCTTTTTGTAGAAAATAATTATGATTTAGTCTATTTTTGAATGGGGCCTAAGGTATATTAGCTGTGATTTTCGTGGTTTGGCCATTCAAGAAAAAGCTGAGGAAAAAAAAAACAGAAAAACGTACTCATGTTCCCTCCCTCTGTCTTAAAAATATTATTTTTGTCTTGAGGGTAGTTCATTATACACATTAGTATCAGTTCATCCAAAATAAAAAATTACAGAAAACAATTCTTTATAGATTATTATTAGTCATCATCATCTTTGATAAGTATTGTTTCACACTAACTTGTATAGGCAGAAGTTGGAAAGTTTAATCAGACATGAAAAAAAATTCAGTGCCTGGCTGACACTCTAACCATGTGTCTTTGTTTCTTTGTGACAATGCTCTTACTGCTTGAGCTACTGTGGCAAGATACCTGTGTGCACATTAAACATTTTCATCTGATCAGGTATCCCAAAAACCTTCACAGTAATCTTGAATACTGAGCACATTGATAAAAAGTATTTATAACATTGCAAGTCATGTTTGAATATATCTTGAGTACTCGAGATCATCTTGAAGGTTTACTGGGATGCTTTAATCGGAAGAGAAGGTTTAATGTGCATATGGGAATCTATCTGTGGTAGCTCAAGCATGGAGAGTGAAACATCTGAAGTTTGAGTCCCATTTGTGACATTGAATTTTTCAAGTCTGATTAAACTT
The DNA here is from genome assembly GCA_030765065.1 of Deroplatys truncata. NCBI lineage: Eukaryota > Metazoa > Arthropoda > Insecta > Mantodea > Mantidae > Deroplatys > Deroplatys truncata. The sequence goes on from CM060977.1 coordinate 57,503,361, forward strand.
TCCAACATCATCATTATTTATTAGGCCATGAGTATGAAGTTTGTGGTTCCCTTAGAAATCCCTCAAACTCCCCGGTTTGGAAACCATGAGAGATGATTGTATTAAATAACATTAGTGTTTTTAACTTTCAGGGTTAATATTCATCGGGAAAACCAGTATTCATGAGAAGGTCTTAACTAAGTATGATTTCTGATGAAGCATCTCCAGCGAAAAGCGGTGGAACTGAAAATGAAGAAGATGGTTATGTGTCTAGTGATAGTAACACACTGAAGCAAAGTAAAATAGAAGATGACAAATCTCAGGGCTCTTTGCTGTACACTTCTTTGTTTGTTTCTACAAATAAACATAAGAAATCAGCTGAGCATGAGCAAATATTGCCAGACGAGGAAGAGGTACATTTTGAGAGTGATGAAGAAGATCCGTTAAAACTCTGCAGTGTGGAAGTTGACACAAGAGAAGAAGTCAATGACTTGTCATGCTCCAAGGTCCAGGACTTGCAGATTAACAATGAAGAAGCTAGCAGTGATGCCTCCCTGATCACAGGTTGTGTAGATATTGTAAAACACAAAACAAAATGTTCTAGAACTAAAAGTAAATCTGATGATGCTGAACCATTAGTGGTTAGTGTTGATCCAGTGTTTCTTCCAGACATTGAGGATAGGTCGCAAGGTAACGTGTATCCTTGTAAATTATGTGAAAGAACTTTCCCTTTGGAGCAGCTTTTGGTTCTACATGAACGTAATCACATGCGTGAACGTAAATATCGTTGTGCAGAGTGCAGCAAAACATTTTACACAAATGGAGACCTCCATAAACATGAAACAGTGCACTGGAATAAAAAGCCCTTTTCATGCATTGTGTGTGGCAAGGCATTTGCAAGAAAGAATCTTCTCACACGCCATGAGAACATTCACCGTGATGAGAAAAGAGTGTCGTGCAGTTACTGTTCGAAAACATTCCTCTCGCTGGTCGAGAAGGGAGAACATGAAAAGGATCACAAACGTGATAGACGATTCCAGTGCAAAATATGCCGCCAGAAGTTTGCAGCCAAGCACTCGCTGGTAAGGCATGAAAGCAGACATCATGGCAGCGACCTCAAGTTCTCTTGTGATTATTGTCGTGAGATGTTCTCATCTCAAGCAAAACTGTCCCGGCATCTTATCTCACATGTTGGCGGGAAGCCTTTCCCTTGCAAGTTGTGCAGCAAATCCTTTTCACTGAGTCATCACTTAACTCGTCACATGCGTGGCCATACAGCAGAGAAGCAATACACTTGTCAACACTGCTCAAAGGCCTTTTCAAGACGTGAGTCCCTTGACATTCACATACGCAGTCATACAGGTGAGCGACCTTATGCCTGCCGCATCTGTGATAAGCTTTTCCAATCCAATACCCAACGCACTCGGCATATGAAAATTCATGCTGAGAAGCCCTTTCAGTGTCCATTGTGCAAAAGGGCATTTCTTACTGAAGCTGACGTAGAAAAACATAAGGGGATTAGTCATAAAGATATATTTAGTGAAGTTGTAATTTCTGACAAGATTGAAAAATCAGAGGAGGAAGAGGACGAAGAAGAGGAAGAAAGCTAGAGCTGCTGCTTTTTCTAATCTGACCTGCATACAATTTTAAAATGACAGTTACAGCTAATTCTTTGATCTGTTTGCCTCTTTGTTTTTTATTTTCTTTCTTTCGTTTTAACCTCTGACAGCTGGAACAAATATTTTCCCATCCCCATTTATTTACCATGAATTTATGTTTTCAGTACTTTGAAAATATCTTAGGCACATCATACATTTTAGAGATAGTGTTAAAAAAAACCTGCCTAATTGGTTTTATTAAACTGGCATAATTCTAAAAGCTGTCAGCTGATCAACACATAACAAAATTGTATTAAGTTCTTGAGTCAAGAACATTAATACAATGCATTGCTTTCAAATATAAATTTACATTTTACAGCATATGTTTAATACCAAGTTTACTTTCCCTTCAGCATCTGGCTGTTTTATTTAAGAATTTGAACTGAAACAAAACGTCACATGGTGTAATTTTGTGGGATAATGAGTTTTAGAATGTATGGCCTGGCAAGATTTCCTAACACCAAATGGTCTAAGTTTGTCTCCTAGAGTATGTAACATGGTTTGTGATAAATATTTAATTTTGCTTTCTGTGTTTTAGGTGTGGAGGAAAAGCAAAAGGCCACAAAATCTGTAAATCACATTTTCCAACGTGAAGTGCAACTTATGGTGTTATTGCGGAGATGGGATGATGACATTTTTTCATTACTCGGTGGTAGTATTGGATCTCTAATATTTGATATGTGCCTCATACTCAGTTTTCAACTATAAATGTGACATTTTAATGGACTAATGCCATATTAATTTTTTGGCATATTTGCCCAAGGAGGATTGACATATCCTGTGTTAAAAGAATCACTTCTTGTAATTGATGAAATGTAAAATCCCCACATTCCAAGTCATCCTCCGTGGTCTAGGGGTAACATGCTAACCTCTAGTTCCCGAGGTCTCGGGTTCAAAGTCGGCGGAGGGTGGATTTTTTGGGGGAGCATAAAAGTCCATTGCCCTGGTAAAGAAGCCTCTGAGCAAAATTTCCAGTCTTTCATGCCCAGTATAGAATGGAACATTAAGGACCAGAGTAGTTAAAGGGCGTTCATAAATAAAACTTTTTGGGGGGGGGAGAGGGGGCTGTTCATTTTGATTTGTGATCATGCAAAGAGCCATCTGAATGAGATCATTTTAGCCTAATGTATTCTTTTATACCTACAACGAAATGAGTAATGAAAGTTCATCTCTGAGCAATTTTCAGCATACTTTCTTTGAAGGCAAATGGAGAGATACAAAAAGAATTTTCCTGATATAAAGCATAATTTTAGATTTAGGATTTTAATCATGATTGAGTTTTAGAAAATTTAAGTGTTTTTTTTTTTTTTTCAGGAAAGAAAATTTAATCTTTAATTGCAAACTGTATTCCAAAAATAATATCTAAAATTTAAAAGTTAAACATTTTTCAAATTTTTGAAACTTGAGGCATTTCACACTCTACCCATATTTAATGTTTTGAAAATTATTTTCTTGGGAAGTTAGGTGCATGCAGATAGTTTTGTGTAATTGCAATGTTGGAAACAATCTGTGACAAAAATGTCAACTTAATTGATTGAAATTTGTAGAAAATAGCTATTTCATCACTGAGTACCCTTAAAGACTATAACGTACTGAAGTTATCTGCAATACTATTTTTATTTTTTCTACCATGTACATAATAATTAGAGAAAGTATTGCATACCACCCAAAAATTAGATACAAGATTTCACTGGAAATGCATATTTTGAGACCCCCTGAATCCAAAAAAAAAAAAAAAAAAAATACTTCCTCTACTATGTGCAGTAAGTACAGGGAATATTGTATTCTGCCCAAAAATTTGGTGTCGAGATTTCACTGGAAACACATGTTTTGACACCCTGATCCCAAAAAAAGCATTTTTAGAAATAACTCTGCATGTGTGTGTGTCTGTGAACAGCATAATTCATAAACCAAAAGTCAGATAAGTACCACACTCGATATTTTAGTTCAATATCTTCCAAAGATACAATGCAAAGATTTTCAAGAAAATTCCTCCATCCCCAGCTACCCTTACATGGAATATTTTTATTTTCTAAAAAAAATGGCTCAACTATTTTGATGAAAATACTATATAGTAAAGATATTTACATGACAAATAAAATGTATATCTTGAATTTTCTGGGAATATCTGTGAAGTCTTCCTCATGCTGAATGACTTGTATAATTAGTAAACTGTGGGAGAGAAAATCTTACTACAAAAAAAGTGTAGATCTTGTTAAAAGACACAATTTATGTCAAAAGCTTTTTGTGGTGTTAACCATTTGTTAGATATTCTTTTTTATTGGTTTGTATTTTTAAATACTTATACTTTGTCAAGTCTGTCTGTTTTTTCTTGTGGTCATTCAAAGGGCATGGTGTTTCAATCACATAGCAATCTGCTTTTTAAAAATCTACTATAGTGTTAGGCTACTGTATCCATAATATACCTTTAATGAAACGTGTAATGAAAGTTTGTCTTGATTAACAAGAAATGGAAGGTTTTGTCCAAAAAGTAGAAGAGTGAGTCGAGAAAGTCATGTGAATGTAACACATAAAAAAAATTGTTGAAGGAATTATATATAAATACACGATAAACTGTATACACTTATTGTTAATAGGTAAAGTACTGTAAGCAAATTAAAGAATGGGTATAATCTTGGCAGCATTTTGTCAGTACGCAGGTAAAGTTGCTGTCTGTTGTTAGCCTATACAGAGTGGAAGGGAATTTATTACATTCCTTCAAATAAGTATTTCACAGAGGTATTACAAACAAAAAAGTTTAATAGCATTTTGTTCTGTGATCAGTCATTTTCCGGGAAAAAAAAGTTTTTGTTTTTTTTTCCAAATTAGATGGTTTATTCCATGAGAATGTATGAAGATAATAGTTTGTTACTTTTAAGATGCTTAGAGTAAACCTATTTCTGATCTACTTTTAGTACTAACTGTGTGACATCATCCTTGGTTTTGAAATAATTAATCATTTTCCGAACACCGTTTTGCAGATGTAATGTGGTTGGAGACATAGGCAACATTTCTAAGTCAAGGTAAATTGGTGTGAGAAGAACCAGCTCCCAGACATAACCAAAACAGTATACCTGAACTGGGAGGTGAGGGGACTAGCAGTTTTGTTTTGCACATGACCCTTAATCCAAAGAAACATGGCAAAAGGGTGGTGTAATGTTTTGGCGAAATGACGAGTACAACCTGGTAGCTATTGGCCTACACTAACAGTTTGGAAGCAATGCCTTCATTTTCCACTAAGCATTTTGCAGTTGCTGAGTGTAAAGTACACCATGTTTATGTCAACTCCACTAGAAGTTGAGTCATTATTAGGTAACATCATACTATGCATTGAAATGCACAGGTTTAGTTATAAAAGAAACCAAGGTGTGTTTAGTAGATAATCATATCTACAGCACAAGGTTTACGAGATGCCAGTCTTTTCTCATCTAGCAACTTGTAGACCTCAGGGAGCATGTAGCCAGCACACGAAGGAGGGCAAGCATGAGATATCGTCGCTGCAGAAAAAGCAATTTTAAATCTTGTAAATTAAAATTAAATTGAGTTTTATGTATGGACGCTGTTTAACTACTGTGGTGCTTAGCTTCCCATTCTATATTGGAAGTGAAAGGCTGGAAATTTTGCTCAGAGGCCTCTATATTGGGCTTGAAGTTCTTTTACGTACCGTAAATCTACGTCGCGGGACCACTGGCTTTACTTCCCTTCCGAAGGAAGCCATGCTAAAAAAAATCCAGGCCCTCCACCGGGTTGAACCCGCAACCTTGGGAACTAGAGGCTAGCAAATCTTGTAACTGAACAACCCAGCAGCAGTAGTTGGAAAATAACTCGCATGGTTGGTGTGACCCATTGGTTTGTTCTCAGGATGCTGAAAGAACAGTTATAACATCCATATCATGTCGAATGGGTAGAGTGTCTTCCAGAAGCAGATTATATGCCTAGACCGGCTTTCGTCAATTGGTTCCTAGAACAAGGCGCAGATATGCCACAATTATGGCAACGGACAAAGCTACCTTTACAAAAAATGACATTTTCAATTTTTATAACATGCATACATGAGCGGAAGAAAAATCCTCACAGCACCAGGGTGCATAATTTTCAACAGCGTCGTCCTCCGTGGTGTAGTGGTTACCATGTTAGCCTCTAGTTCCCACATGGGTTCAAATCTGGCAGAGGGCGATGGATTTTTTTTTTTCTTTTATTTTCTTTCCAGGCTAAAAATCCTTAGCGTGGCTTTCTTTGGAAGGGAAGTAAAGCTAGTGGTCCCGTATCGTAGATTTATGACATGTAAAAGAACTTCAAGCCTGATAAAAAGGTCTCTGAGTAAAATTAACGGTCTTTTACATCCAATATAGAGTGGGATGCTAAGGGCCACAGCAATTAAAGAGATTGAATGTTTATCTACACTCTTGAACCATGTACCAGCAAAAGTGAAACCTGTATACGTGCTGACGTACTTCGGGTTTTGAAAGGGAGAGTGCCATCCATGCTTGCAGCTACTGTTCGGCCACTGCAAGCTGTACAACGTTCCAACATGTGCATTTTATGTTCTCAAAAAACCTAAAATATCTCCGCAGAAAATTGTCATAGAAAGAAATGAAAGATACAAAATATGTTCCAAATAATGAGATCTGTAACTGGTTTAAATTAATATAATGAGTTTCCTTCCATCCGCTGTACAGTTGACCCTGTTTACTGCACATGTGTAATAGATAGATAGGTAACAGGGTGTTATGTTGGAGTTTCGACCTCCCGCTCATCAGCCTAAAAGGCTTATTGTGCATGGTATGTTTATTTGAGACTTTGAAGCTGCCTTTGCTTTTGTATGCCAACAGTATGCAGTTCCTTCAGCAGATGATTTCTTAAAATATGGAGATGAAATTCCAGAATTTCCCATCAAGTAATCACCAGAAGAAATGTGTCTATACATAACAATACATTTTTTTACCATTTCTATTTTTAATATTCTAAAGCAGTTTTTCTCATGGGTACCAATTTGGAGCACTGTATATGAATAATTAACACTCCCTTATTCTTTCTCATAAATATCTGAAAGATAACTATGAACACACTAAAAAAAAATCTGATGTGTTACACTCACATGACTTTCTGTACTCTTGTACAATCTATTTTTACAAACGCCTGTTCTCCACATGCTTCATGTTAATGGAGATATCGAGATGTCAATCTTATTGCTAATTTTCTTGTAGATGCAAGGGGAATATGGTAGCTTTTAAGCGATAGTCAAATATTTTAACGCTGGTTGCTATGCGGCGCATTCCATTCTCTTTGCAAGTCCAGGACATAAAAAAATGAATAACGAATTTGAGAAAAAGTATAAGTATTGGAAAATTTAAGGGAATAACAAGCAATATCTCGAAAACGGTTCACTCAACAAAAGAAATGTATATGACATAAGTTGTGTATTTTAATGAGATCTACATTTTTTGTGTAGTAAAATTTTGTCTATCTCATGGTTTACCAGTTATGCAAAAGTCGTTCACAATGAAGAATACTTTTGGAGACATTCCCAGGAAATTCAAGATATACATTTCATTTCTCATGACATTATCTTAAACATATGATATTTTAATCAAAATCGTTAGAGCCATTTTTGAGAAAATTAAAATTTTCGAAAAATGTTCCATGTAAAGGGTAGTCTGGGGTGGGGGGATTTTCTTGAAAACCTTCGTGTCGCATCTCTGGAAGATACTGAACCTAAATACCAAGTTTGGTGTTTATCCGACTGTTCGTTTTTGAGTTATGCTGTTCACAGACACACACAGACACACAGATACACACACACACACACACAGACACACACACGGACATGTTTCCAAAAATGCTTTTTTTGGATTCAGGAGGTTTCAAAACATGTATTTCCGGTGAAATCTCGGTATCGAATTTTTGGGTGGAATGCAATACTTCCCCTACTTACTATACGTAGTAGAGAAAGTAAAAAATAAGCTCATATGCAGGTCATGGTAAATTTCTAAATTGTGGGCAAGACAAAAGTACAAAATTTGCTATATTGTTACATTTTAAGGTTAAAACAATGTAAACTATATTTAAAAATATCAAAATATATATACTTTGATATACTGAGTATAGCAGATATCAAAATATAAAGAGTACAGACATCCCATCTCTGCTTTTACAGTATCAGAAGTATTGAATTTATTATGCTAATTATTTACAGTAGTTTTTTTTTTTTTAGTTAATATTTTGCTGTAACAATGGAAGTAGCAATATCTTAAGGAAAAGCATTAACAAAGGACGTAGGTGCAGGGCTTCCTAGTATGAGTTGGCTGGTCTATCGATGTATATGTGTGTATATATTAATCAAATGACCATCCATTTAACTTGTGTATGTATTAAGGAGGATGAGTATTGTGTGGGTGTACAGCTGTGATTATTTTTAGTGGTAAAATTATATTAATACTTTTACTTACATATTGTAATATTAGTTTCATTGGCATATGCTGGGACCAAGGCATAGGCTATCACATCATTACAACAAGTTGCGTAATCAATTCATAAAAAGGTATTTCCAGTTTTTCTTTTTTCTGGACAGTTTCTTATTTTAGGTAAAAACTGATCTAAAAGTGATGGTGCTAATCTGAAAAAAGTCAACATTCAGAAAAAGAGAGAGAACAGTATTTCAGATAAATACAGAATTTCATATTCAATCATACCTATACCAGTTAAAGATTTTGAAAAATGTTTATATTTTGTTATAAATGGCTGTTGCAGTTTTCATTAAAATATATATTTGAAGTCTTGCCATGATAAATAAAATTTATAAATAATTGAATCTTTAGTGAATTGCCTATGAAATCCCCCTTCCTTCTGATTGAATTTTATTTAACTTGGAACCATTGGAAATAGATGTAAACTTACTCAAAAAAAAAGGAAGAAAAAATGCAAATGCATTAAAGTACACAATTCTTTCTTGGCATTAGCTGTTTCCAAAATACTCATTATTGTATGTATATACTTTTTTTCTCCCCTTTCTTTCTTCTCATTAACAAAAATCAAATTGGGATATAAACAATTGAATTTTGCAGATGCACAAATAATTAATATTGCTTCATATGAAGTCATTTTTAGGCAAACTTTTAATGTGAGTAATTTAAAGTAGATAGAAGAGTCACTTTTATATAAATAGTATAGTAAATAAAGGGATATATGTGAATTTTTTTTTACCTTATAACCCAAGAACAACCAAAGCAATAACTTTTAAACATGATATATAACATAACTTACTTATCAAATAGGTTATATGGTGTTTGTAAGTACAGATTTGAATGTGAAATGTGTGCCATATTCTAAGCATTAAGGTATATGAAGGTTATATACTGACTGCCTCTGTGGTGTAGTGGTCAGCATTTGGCTTGTGATTTCAGAATTCCTGAATTCAATTCTTGGCTGTGGTGGAGAAACTTTTAATTAGAATCATTCTCTACTCTCCACATATCTGGAAGTATGCAAATGGGAGTAATGTGGGTATGTTTCATGATGGTAAAAATGAATAAAACCAGTGTTAGAGGAAATCTACAGTTGAGTGAGTTTTATCACCATCAGTTGTTTCTCAAATCAAAAGTCCCTGATTTAGAAGTTAAAGGGGCGCCATACAAATGAAACAATTAAAAAGAAAAGATTAGTCAAGATAGTTGAGGAGACAGCATCTATAACTCACATTTGGTAGGTCACAGATTGAAATGTTACCTAGCATTCAAAATTATGTTCAATAAACAATTAAAAAGAAACCGGTAATAAAATAAGTCCTCCATGTGTGCTGTGTTCAAGACAACAGACAGCGACACCAATATACATGTAGCTGAGGTTTTTAAAGCATGGATTAAGGAACAGGAGGTCTGCAGTTGAAATCGCTCCAGGACCGTTCTCCCTGACAGGTTTTCCTCAGTCCTCATAAATGGCAAATGTTGGGGAGGTATCCTAAACTAATGTGTGGAACGTTTGTTTCCCAATTATCATTTCATGAATAATCAGTGTCACCACGTGGTGCCTTATGAAGTAAGGGAAGGCATTAAACACTATTTAAAAAAAACGGCATGTTCACCTCAGCCAATGGTACATATTTTTCAAGATGTAGTATAACCTCAGTTATGTTTCCAATGGAAGACTGCTAAATAATGTATAAACGAGAAAACATAGAAGTGAATTTCCTTATAGAAAAGAAACTTGTTTTATCAGATTAATCACTCAAACTAATTATGTATTATTTAATATCAGAAAGCAATAAATGAAACATACACATAAATAATAATAATAATTTATTTATAGACACTCTTTAAATGCTGTGGTCCTTAGCGCCCCAATGTATATTGGGCATGAAAGACTGGTAATTTTGCTCAGAGGCCTCTTTATCAGGCTTGAGCTTCTTTAACATGCTGTAAATCTATGACACGGTACCACCGGCTTTACTTCCCTTTCGAAGGAAGCCATGCTAAGGATTTTTATACCCGAAAAAATCCATCGCCCTCCGTCAGCTTGAACCCATGTCCTTGGGAACTAGACATAAATAATAAGCATAGTACACTATTTAGAGTACTTATATGCTAGTACTGTTATTCATAATTGAAACTAAAAAAAGGTCAGAATACTGGTGCAAAAAAAATTAATTTTTTTTTTGCTACTTTTATTTTTCCACAGAGTCATACATGTATTGTATGTATTGTTAATGTCTATGCAACAATAATGCATTCTAAAAATATTGATGCCTCACCCAACATGCCTACTCTTTTATGCTGCGACAACAAAGATACAGAAACATGCATAATATATCTTGACATGACATAAACATAACATATAAATGAGAAAGAAAATATATTTCATATGTTTTACCAGAAAAATTTGATGTATTAATGAGAAAACATATAACCGAAAAATATATAACTGAGCTAAATATTAATGGACGAAGTTTAGTGCCTATAAAGTTAAACAATATTTGCAAAAAAAATGTAGAAGTGAATAATAACAAGGTTCAACTGCATTGTATGATTGATATTCAGGTTTTTTGCTCTTGTTAAAAATGTAACAGCACATGGGGAAGGGATATTTAAGGTTGCAGATTAAACCTCTGAACCATTGTATCAGGGAGAATGGATAAAAAAACAGATTTTCCTTTTATGTCACGGTTTTCTGTCTACAAGAACTGTAGGACTGTTTTTAGGCATGAGCTTCAGTGATAGCCTTTGCAGCACACAGCATATGCCAGTGGTTATTTTATTATTTTTGTCTAATTTGGGATTTGCCACTTGTCATCCAAAGAGGTGACACATGTTTGATTCCAGGAGCTGTAAGTGATACTTCAGCTGAATGTGTATTTGTGGTAATTGTTGATATAAGAAACAAAAATTTGAAAATCTACCCATGCTTATAGTGATGTTAAAATGTAATATTCTGGTTTGAGTTAATAAGAGTAATCTAAAATATGCCACTACTGGATAAAATAGAATATATTTAGAACTGCAGTAATTTGAATGTAAAGGCAAAAACTGACGTCTATATGTGTAAAGTGCACATTGATTTTATAGTTTTGTAAAATGGTTGTTTTGCCTGTTAATATGCCACAAATATACAGTTTGGCCCACATAAAGTGTTACAGGTGAATATCTCTTAAAAGAATAGAAAAAAACAAATGTCCATAATTCCACATTTTATTGCAGCAAGGGACCTTTCAAAGTATACAGTAGTAGAAAATAGTACTAAACGAATAAGTATGAGGGAGGATTGTTAAGTCCATGACTTTGACAAGAGATAGCATTCTAATCACAGGTTTCATGTTTGCACCCAAGTCTTACATCTATTCCGGGTATAATCGCAGAAATTCGTTGTCAGCTGTTTCTTAGAATATTGCTGAGAGCATTCTAAAATAAACAAATGTGTGTTTCTTTGTAGAAAATGGAGTAAAGTGAATTTTGTGTTCTGATTAAGCACTACTTTTTGCGCGGTAAGACAGTGAAGGAAACGAAGAAAAGCTGAACAAGTATTATGGGGACTCTGCTCCATCACATGGCATGGTTCACAGAATTTCGATGTGACCGTTCAAGCACAAGAGATGCCGTGCGCACAGGACGACTGGTTGAGGTCACAACAGAAGAAATGGTGAACAAAGTTCATGATATTGTGTTGGAAGAGTGAAAATCCGTGAGATAGCCATGACCGTAAACATCTTGAGTGAACAGGTGTATAACATTCTGCACGAATTTTTGGATATGAGAAAGCTGTCAGCAAAATGGGTGCCACGACTTCTCACAGTTGAGAACAAGCGGAATCATGCGACCATTTCACAGAGATGTTTGAACATGTTACAGCACAACCCAAATGAGCTTTTGCGGAGTTATATCACGGTTGATGAAACTTGGGTCCATTACTATCAACCTGAAACCAAACAACAATCAAAACAGTGGATTTCCTTTGGCAAACCTGCTCCAAAGAAAGCAAAAACCATTCCGTTCGGCAGAAAAATCATGGCAGCTGTCTTTTGAGATTCACAAGGGGTGACACATCCACTACCTGGAAAAGGGTAAAACGATCACAGGTTCATATTATGCTGATGCTGGGTCAATTTCACAAGGAATTTTTAAAGAAATGACCCCATCTGGTGAAGAAAAAGGTTCTCTTTCACCAGAATAATGCACCCGCACACACGTTAGCCATTGCCATCGCAAAATTTGTGGAATTGGACTACAAACTGCTACCTCACCCACCATATTATCCAGATTTGGCTCGAAGCGACTTCTTCCTCTTCGCAAACCTGAAAAATTGGCTCGCTGGGAAGAAATTCACGTCCAGTGAACATACATGGCAGAAACAACCTCATATTTTGCAGACTTTGAAAAATCATATTTTTTGGAAGGGTTAAGAAAATTGGAGAAACGTTTGACAATGTGCATTGAATTGAAAGGAGACTATGTTGAGAAATAGTCACTGACTTATCAATTTGTCCTCGTAAGTCAATAAATACCCAGGTGGTTACTTTAAGTTACTTTATTAAATGCTCAAAGTAGCCTCCATTAACATCTGAATACTTGGCAATTCTTTTGGAAAGGTTTTCTCTTACTGTTAACAACATATAGAAACTAATATTGTGGCAAGCTTCACATATTTGAAATTTCATATTTTTTTTGGTTGTTGGTACTGTAAACATAGCTTTCTGTTTTATGTATCCTCACAAAAGTAGTCCAAGGGCATTATGCCGGGTGAATGAGGAGGCCATGTGATAGTCCAGCACTTATCACCAGATTTCTCATTTAACAGTTGACGTGTACATATTGCAAAATGTGGTGCTGCACCATCCTACTGATACCACATTTCTCTTCTCAAATTGAAGGATATGTTTTCCAACAAGGGAGATAATTTATGGTTGAGAAAATGGCAATATGATTCACCAGTAATTATGTCTGCAAAGAAGTAAGGTTGATGACAAGGTTACCAAGAATTCCACACCAAAGTTTAGCAACTAACGATGCTGAAAAGGCACAGTTCTCATCCATTTGGGGTTTCCAGATGCCCAATGTATCTTATGCCTTTTAACATGTCCAGTATTTAAGAATTTTGCTTCATCCGAAAATTGTGTGGTTGTCAAGAATGAACCGTTCTCTGCAGTAGCATTGCGTAACCACTTGCAAACAACTCAGAGTTGAAAATCTCTTTGTGTGAGTTCTTGATGCAAACATATACGAGTAATAAGGATGGTATTTCTGCTGCTTTAGTATCCGCTGTACCGAAGTGCGGCCAATCCCACTGTCTTTGGACAATTCATATTGACTTATCTGCGGATTAACTGCTACAGCAGCAAGAATATTATCATTCATTTTTACTTTCTCTACTACGTATAGTAAATAGGGGAAGTATTATATTCCACCCAAAAATTCGATACCGAGATTTCACTGGAAATACATGTTTTGAGATCCCCTGAATCCAAAAAAAGCATTTTTGGAAACATGTCCATGTGTGTGTCTGTCTGTGAGCAGCATAACTCAGAAACGAACAGTCGGATAAACACCAAACTTGGTATTTAGGTTCAGTATCTTCCAGAGATGCGACACGAAGGTTTTCAAGAAAATCCCCCCACCCCAGATTACCCTTTACATGGAAGATTTTTCGAAAATTTTAATTTTCCCAAAAATGGCTCTAACGATTTTGATTAAAATATCATATGTTTAAGATATTTTCATGACAAATAAAATGTATATCTTGAATTTTCTGGGAATGTCTCCAAAAGTATTCTTCATTGTGAACGACTTTTGCTAAACTGGTAAACCATAAGAGATAGACAAAATTTTACTACACAAAAAATGTAGATCGCGTTAAAATACACAATTTATGTCATATACATTTTTTGTTGTTGAGTGAACCATTTTCGAGATATTGTTTGTTATTCCATTAAATTTTTCAATACTTATTATCTCAAATGGGAATTCGTTATTCATTTTTTTGTCTTGGATATGCAAAGGGTATTAATCTGTGGGAAAGGGAATGGTGCTGCACCTAGCAACCAGCTATTAAGAGATATGTCTATGTTTAAAGGCTACTGTATTTCTATATTGCCCTTGTAAATATATATTCCCCTTACATCTACAAGAAACTTAGCAATAAGATAGAGTCTGCAAATGTTTATCTCGATTAACATGAATTAGATGGAGAATAAGAGTTTGTAAAAATAGTTTGTACAAGAGTAGAGAAAGTCATGTGAGTGTAACACATCAGATTTTTTTATTTCACCTTCAAGTGATTCTTGTTCTTTACACTTCCAGATTTACGTATTTGTGTTTCCAGTTGTTTGAATATCATATGTGATATTTGCATCCTGTATCTCTCATTGAACACTGTTGATGCAGTTAGATAACCTTTCACCTAGCACTAAAATCATATCTACCTGTACATTAAAACCTGCCATATTTCTGAATTTTGAAGAGCCAAGTAAATAATCACAGGAATAGCTATGTACATACAGTGTTGTGGGAGCTCAGGTGGCTTTGAAACTACATTACCCATGTCCCTCATTTGATACTTTTATTTCCTCCCCGAGTTAATGAGATATAACAACTTCAATGAAAACTTCCTATAACAGCTCAAAAATTCATTTTAGAACAAACATGTTTAAATAAAAGGAGCTTAGTTTATTGGGGGGAACCAAAATATATATTTAAAAAATTATCATGGTTTCATTTAAAACTCTGTGGTTGGCCTCCCATGGAAAATTTTCCATGTCAATTTACAAGGCCCCTTCATCCTATAAGATTTGGAATTCTTGGCATTTGGTTTTTACTTTCTCTACTACGTATAGTAGTAGGGGAAGTATTGTATTCCACCCAAAAATTTGATACCGAGATTTCATGGAAATACATGTTTTGAGACCCCCTGAATCCAAAAAATGTATTTTTGGAAACATGTCCATGTGTGTGTGTGTCTGTCTGTCTGTGAACAGCATAACTCAGAAATGAACAGTCGGATAAACACCAAACTTGGTATTTAGGTTCAGTATCTTCCAGAGATGCGATATGAAGATTACCCTTTACATGAAACATTTTTCGAAAATTTTAGTGTTCTCAAAAATGGCTCTAACGATTTTGATTAAAATATCATATGTTTAAGATATTTTCATGACAAATAAAATGTATATCTTGAATTTTCTGGGAATGTCTCCAAAAGTATTCTTCATTGTGAACGACTTTTGCATAACTGGTAAACCATAAGAGATAGACAAAATTTTACTACACAAAAAATGTAGATCGCATTAAAATACACAATTTATGTCATATAGATTTTTTTTGTTGAGTTAACCATTTTCGAGATATTGCTTGTTATTCCCTTAAATTTTTCAATACTTATTTTCTCAAATGGGAATTCGTTATTCATTTTTTCGTCTTGGATATGCAAAGAGTATTAATCTGTGGGAAAGAGAATGGTGCTGCACCTAGCAACCAGCTATTAAGAGATATGTATGTACTTAAAGGCTACTGTATTTCTATATTGCCCTTGTAAATATATATTCCCCGTAGATGGAATAGAAGTAGATGGGGAATAAGCGTTTGTAAAAATAGTTTGTACAAGAGTAGAGAAAGTCATGTGAGTGTAACACATCAGATTTTTTCTATTCGTTTAAGAGATATGCACCTGTAACTTTAGGTGAGCCATCCTGTATATATAGCAATTTGATTGCACACTGCAATCTCGCAACTGAAGAGTTTGGGATAAATAATAATGGTAAAGGAGGTGCAAATTGGATTAAGATATAAAGTAGACATAATTTTGAAGAATCTGATAATTGTTTATCATAATACTTAGTTATGTTTTCAAAATTTACAGGACATAGACATGAGTTCTTAGGGGTAAAAAGAGAAGAAGAGTAAATCATTTTTTTTTTTTTTTTTTGCATAAAACTATTGTTTGAATAGGAAGCTAGCATCTCTGCTTTTGTTTATCTAGATATGCTGTTGCTGTTTTTAAATAGCACTGCTAGATGTATGCACATGTAACAGACTGGGTAGGCCATCAAAGCATACTTAAATATGCAGTGTCCTTTGAGAAATTCTGTCATAAAAATCTATCGGAATTTTCAAGATTGTGCTAAAAATTTGTAAATTCTCTCCACTTATGCATGATGTTGGCTCATATTGTTTGGGTTTAAGATTTAATGCAGTGATTTACAGATATAATGTAGCATTGATTTAAAATTTATTTTAAACTAAGGCTAATACTAAATGCTTGAAACGGGAAAGAAAGCAAAGAATTGAAAGCAAACGGGAGGAAAGACGCTCAGTATCATATACTTAAACAATTGTTGACTACTATGACTTTATAAAAATGCTTTTAGTGGTCTAATTCATGTTTTAAAGAAATATCTATCTCACTGATGTGAACAGAACTAATAATACAGCAATTTCTTGCATTAGATATTGAAAATCTTAGCTTCAAAAGCAATTTTTGGATTAACTTCAGTGTTGTTACACTGCACCCAACAATCAGTTTCTAAAGAATAGGCACCCTGATAAATGTAGAAGTTTAAAAATTCACCTACAATATCCCTTTAAAGCTCCCTGATTCAACCAAAATTCAGCAGTGTTTCTTAGCTGAACAATTCGGTTGTGTTCAGAGCAAAGGTTTACCAGAGATATTATTAGTGTTAACATGGTTTTCATCACAAAATCTATGTACATATATTTGTCTGCATAGCAAGTGTGTAATGATTAGGGACAGAAAGTTTATGCTCTAATAATCCCTTTAGTATGTATGCATTTATGCATGAAAACTTCCATAATATGCACAGAAATATACTTGTATAAAAAGTATTAAGATATCCTATTGACATAAAATAAAAATGTAAGACAATTTTATGTAATATGGGATTGAATGAGGAAGTTTCACCTGGAGAACGATTGTGAATGTGCAGGAATATTTTCGAAATTGAATTTGTTAAACTATTTGCTGTTGAATATTTTGAAATGCTGTTCTTTGTGTAAATTTTTATGAAGCTTAAGAGTTACTAAAGAATAAAATTAAAAGTAAGTTTAATATTACACCACACTTTAACTCAATTCCGAGAATTCCTTAACAGACACCTTCATACCGTAAGGGCTACAAATAGATATGGTGGGGGATTCACTGATGCGATGTGACTTATTGATTGCGTTGTGTGCCAAGTTTTCAAGTCTGACTCTATGGCACAAATTATTTGGAAATATCATATTTGTAAACCAAATATGAAGATAAAATAAAAATATATATACAAAATATACTGGAAAAACAAGTAAATATGTGACATAATTTGCAAGCTGCTGAAATATAATACTTCTTAACAAAACAGGTAACATATATATTATATGCAACATAGGGTCGTATTTAGAGGGGGGTTTCTAGGGTTCAAACCCCCCCAAAAAAACCCAAAACTTCTGACAGTTTTATTTATTTAAATTCATAGCAAATCAATATGGGAAATTGTCGTTAGAAATAGTGGGTCGATTGCTAGTAGCACATTTACAGGAAAAAGGGAAACTTAATATTGTTGCCTTACATAGGTAAGGTGACCATACATTCCGGTTTTCAAAGCAGTCTCCATATTTTGTGCTGTAAGGTGGAATATCCTCATTCTGGTGAGTTTTTCTTGTCTATATAAAGTCGCCAAGCAATTTTCTTATCCATGTAATGTCTATATACTACGGAGTAGGTACATGGTAACTGTGTGGGGTACTGTTAAGTTTAGATCTACTTGTGGAAAACCCTCCCTGAAATTTTTTTCTGGGTACGGGCATGATGCAACATAAATATTGTTTAAATTGTTTGAAACTTAATAATTAACCCACATACCAAGTAAGCATACTTTCTGACAACACAGAAGAAATATGCATTTGTATTAAAATGCTATTCGTAGCAACAGTGTGGATTGTATGAAAAACGAATAAGCAAAAGTGTGATCATTTTCACAAATGGCATAACAAATTATGTCTAAGTTTTGCATGTTTTATGCAATCCTAATAATATATGTTCAGGAATACATGGGTGTTTGCCATATACCCTTTGTCTAACCTTACTTGCCCCCTGTTTTCTTGGATATACCTTTTCCTTGGTTTCATTAAATTTGTCTTTACATGATAACAGCATTCATAACAGCAACACGTTATCTTTAAAATAATGCTTTCTTAGGACCCCCTGCCACATTGGCTCTAGGAGGATTATGAAAATGGATAATTTCAAATGCTTATAGCCTAGTCACTTTATGTCCAGTTCCAATGAAACAAATATCAATTCATAGTACAGTAGCATTGCAGCTTTATGGAATAAAATGTTTTATCAGTGTATTCATAAAGTTATAAATGTATTTTATTTATAAATAATTATAAAATATTTATGGCAGAAACTAATAACCTAACTGGCTTGAAGTAGATTATTTAACAAAAGACGTGAATAAATAAAATTTTATTGTGGATGAAAAAATATTACTGTCCAAACAAATGTTTATACAATCCTGTTATTACAAACACGTTGTTACAGTGTTCAAGGTTGTGCTATAAAGGAACAGTAATGTAATGCAGCTACTGAAAACTGAACTTCAAGGGTAATTTCTGGAGATATATGAGGGTAATCTAAGAAGTAATGACTGTTTACACATTACGGCTGTGCAGATCGCTTTTGGGCCTCTATTCAAGATCAAATGGTTTCCTTTACATGTTTTCTCATTGTGTGAGTGTTGCTCTAAACAAGTTGTTATTGTGCATTCTGTGATTGTTCAAAATGAGCTGTGTGATATGAAGATATGCCAACAGTTGCAACGCTACTTTCTACGAATTGATATTTATTTCATTGGAACTCAACATAAACTGACTAAACCCTGTTTCTTATAACCTTGCCCTGCTGACAGTATTCTTCTGCACTACATGCCCTTCCCCTTTCCCTTGGGTGGCTAATGTACACCTTTGAATGGTGACAAACAAACCATGTGCAGTGCAAGGATAGGCAGTAAAAGTGATATAAACACATTGTCATGACAGATACATATCTTTAGCATCCTGAGAGGCAGGTTTAAACCATAGGAACCTCCCATCAATTTGTTGAAAGAATTTACGTGCATTTCAGATGCATTAACTGTGTTATGTAATATATTTAATTCCTACAGCTATGAAAATGTAAATTTGAAAATTATCTTCGAATATATTACGGTAACTGATCATGTTAAATTATTTTGTATCACATAACACCTTATTACAAGATAGCAGTCAATGAGAGGTTCCTAATGCATGTGACCGTATGTGAGATATGGGAAAAGTTATATGGAACAGACCTTAGGTCATAAGCATTTGAAATTATCTATTTTCATAATCTTTCTAGAGCCAATGTGGTAGGGGCCCAAATAATGCATTATTTTAAAGATGTTATCATTTAGAAAAAGAGTTAATGAAACCAAGAAGATATATCCAAGAAAACAGAAGGCAAGTATGGTTAGGCAAAGGGTATATGGCAAATACTCATGTATTCCTGAACATATATTATTAGGACTGCATAAATCATACAAAATTTAGATATAATCTATGTTATGTCATCACACTTTTGCTTATTATTTGTTCATACCACAATCTACATCATTACACACTTCTTTGTGATGAAAACCATGCTAATATTAATGGTAGATACTAATATTTTGTTTGGAGCTGGTCTCGGCAAGTTCTGGTCTTCTTTTCCAAGGTACCGTGTTTTACTAGCACTAAATTTTCATAGGTGTGTATATGCCAAGCTCTTTAGTTATAATACACTGCAAAACAAAGCAGATTTCATATTGTCTTGATCAGTTTACGATTACATAGCTGACTTATGCTTTAGCATGCACATGATTTAAATAATGTGGCACATGGTTTGGAAAACAAACGATGATGGGGAACCATGTGGTTTGGTGCATAAAATTAAAAAGGGAAACTTCCATTGTAATTACTCATGTGTTATATTTCTTGTGTATGAAAAATATTGCTCCATAACATCACAGGGAAACAAAACTCACTAAACACATTTATTATTTTTTAAAATAAAATTGTGCTATCATATTACTGCAGTACTTAAAAAACACATTGTAAGTTTATTATAGAATAATTCATAAGTGATTATTATAAAGAAACCCTATATTAGGTGGAAAAATAGAGTGGATCTCAATTTTTTAATAATGTAATTTTGTTTCATATTGTGGTAGAAGAGCATGACTTAATTTTGATACTAAAATTAAATATACTATAACTGAAAAGCAGATGAAACAATTTTTTTGTGAATGTTTTGTGATTATTACTGACTTACTGATTTGTTAAGAGTGATGTTGGTTAAGTAATGAGTTAATTAAATGATTGGCTGTGAGAATCAAAAAGGCTGTTAGATTGTCAGAGAACAAGTTTTCTGAAAATCGGATTGTATGTTCAAGAATGTGATATAAAAAGGAAATATTTGTGTAAGTTTTAAGTTACTAGGTAATATTAAAAGATGGCATTCCAGGTTTGTTCAACATCCATAAAAGTGTCAATTAATAGAGCAAGATACAGATTTGATTAGATTTATTACTTGAAATGTAAGTATATATTTGACTGGAAGGATGGAATATGCTCGATGTTAAGGAGCAAACGCTTTACAGTTTGCTTTGTGGTTTTGAGGAATTCTCTTTGGTATAAAAGCAACAGGTGTTATGCAAATAACCGTATGGGCAGCAAATACACATTAGAAATGTTTTAAGAGTTTATGTACTACGTCACTAATCTGATTTATAGCATAATGTTTGTAGTTTTAAAAGGAATAGCCTTGAGCTTTAAGCCACTGCATACAGCAATGGAAGAGAAATAAGTACAAAGATTGAAGGTGATGATAGGTTATGCTAGTAGAAACAAAAGTTTTATGTAATATTTTTTTAAATTATCTGCATTATTAACTAGAAATTTGTGCAAAGTTTGCAAGGATGATAATTTTGCAGAAGCTTACTGGTTGCTATTTTCTCATGGGTATTTCTAAAGGCAGAGTTATAAACATAAAATAAATAAGCATGTCTTGGCCTCTATGGGCATACAATTTCACTTTAATAATAATGAAACCTGAATGAATTTAATTGTATTGTATTGGATTTATTGTGCTAAGAGTTTTACAATTTGATTGTCTACTGCACTTTGACCCTGGTCACTCATTCAGTAGTTTATTTACATTTTACAATTTATTGTCAATAAATTATCTTGCTCTTTCCCCCCCCCCCATGTCCCATTTCCACTTGTTTTTCACTTTTCATTTATTCATTACTTAACTGTCACACATTCACTATAGTTTTATATTCAAAGTATGATGTGCTATCTCTTACTTTTCTCTTTCCACTGTCCAAAGCCATTTATTTTTTACTTTACACAAAAACTGTCCAATGCTTCTAGCGTCCTTGCATATCATTTCAATCATAAGTGTATTTCTATCCCCCTTCAACCACTTCTTATTAAAAAATTCTTTTCTCCAATTTTTTGTTCCTTGGCACTTAAATACTATGTGTTCAATGTCTTCATTACCACCACATATCGGACTTTGGTTCTGAGGAATACCCTGTCTTAGCCCTTTTAGCCTCCATGCTCCGGTTCTTATCCATGCAATAGATTCTCTCTCTTCTTTATTTACTATGTCTATATATTTTTCCCTACCCCATGTATTTTTCATTGGCCTATAACAAACTAATGAGCTCTTTTCAGCAATCTCACTGAACATGATTTGTATTTCTATATCTTCCACTGTTTTCCTTGCCTTTTTCCAAAAAAATTTCACGTTATTTTCTCTCCTCCTCCACATGTCTCCTAACCCATTTTTCTCCAAAATGTTCCGTAATGAATTTAATTAAAAACAAAATGTTAGTTTTGAACTTACAGTAGACTTGTGATTATTCAAACTAATTGGGACTGAGACTACCTTGGATACGGAAAAGCTTGGATAATACAGAGATAATTTGCTAATAGGTCATAAATTCTTAATGCTTAAAATTGTGTAGTAATTGTTTCTTACATTACTCCTTAAAATTTACATTGCTTTATACAATTTAATTAAAAGATAAATGGATTATAATATTAAATGTAGGCTTTGGGCTAACCTTTAGCCTCACTTGGATGCTGTGATGTAATGTCAACACTGTTGCAACAATAGATCAAACAGCATAGACTCTTCCTGTTCAATGTAGGCTATAGCAGCTTTGATTACCTTCAGTCCCTCAGAATGTGATATTGTCGTGCTCCTTTTCAGGACTGATGGCCATCTCAACAATGACATCAGTCAGTTCCGTTAACTGCTGATCTTTGTTACACCACTCAGATTGTCTTCATTTTGGATTGGCATTTCCTTTGATAGCTCACTACCAAACTTTATTCCTGTGACAGTAATTAAGTAGCAGCAAGGGCTGGCACATCAACACCCGGTCTAGCAACAGCCACTGCTCGACTTAATTAGTGGCCAACACTCGTCCACCGCTATGGTACCATTCAATTTTGTTGACACATGCTGCTGCCCAGCACTGACTTATACGTGTGTTTTATTTTCCAACAAATCCCATTGTTAATTACGAGTCTACTGTATTTGTTTTCAAAACACATGCTGTGAAAGGCAAATGGCACACAAGTGTGCCACACCTACCTTGTAGAAACAAAAATAATTACAGATTACATATTGGTTTTCTCTAAATAATACATTGCATGGTTCCTTTGATGTGAGTAGGCTTCACTTAGCTGCATAAAAAAATAAGGTTTAAAATCAAAATAAATTTTTTCAGATATCTTCATATGCTCAGAAATTTGCAGACAAGCCACAGTAAATGTTATTGTACAGTTCTACCTATTGCCAAAATTTAGTATATTGAGATATTCTGATTTTGAAAGTTGGATCTGAACTGTTGATTAATGATGAGTTTGGATGTTGCAATGCCTGTGTTTCTCTGAAAGACCCCTCCTTGGTAACAGTGATGGCAGTGGTGTATCTCTGCAATTAAATACAAAATATCGTGAATAAAATGGTCCTAAGTTAGCGTAAATCAGAAGACTTATTCAGTTTATAGATACCAGAGACAATATCAACTTTTTATTTCTTGAGGAGAAAAAAGTGCACAAATGATATAAGACTTATCATTGCTTCAACCATCGGAATATGGTAGTGAAATCTCTGTGCTTATTTAACTTCCAATGCATATACTCAATTTCTCAAGTGAAGTGCATGAAAATCATTTGTTCCTGGATGAAAATGTGTTTTTAGTCTTGGTTAAATTAGTTCATATTGGTTGTGAAAACCTTAAACTCTCATTGCTTTGAGAAGACCAAAGAAGTTTATTCCAGTTAATGGAATTAAAAAGTTTTGGAATATGTTTTATTTTATAAAAAGAGCTTTTGTTGAAATAATTTGACATGGGTTATGTTGCATTTTTTTGTTTTGTTTTGTTTGTATGTATTGTTAAAAGATGTTCAAATAGGTTTATTTTAAAACTTGCACAATTAGCTATGTAAATTGAAAGACTAGGCAGTGAACTTTTAACTACAATGTCAATGTTGCTACTAAATATTATCATATAATGTCTGTCACTGCCACAGCAATGCGTACCATTAAAAAGTGAAAGCTACCCTAGTAATAGCAGCTACGAGGGCTGATCAATAAAGACTGAGACTGATTTTTTTTCACAGATATTTATTACTCTATTTCCATTGCCCTCCGCCAGGTTGTATAATTTGGATATCAGTGTTACTAAATTGCTCTAAACATAAATTAATGTATACAAATTATTGAAATTGTGAGTGGATTGGTGACACTTTAGTTTTACTTTCTAAGCCTTCACTCGGAACATGTTTTGAAGACGTTTGTGTCCATTGTCAGGTGTATGTCCACTCACAGTTTCAATTATGTTAAAAAGTTTAACTATTTATAATCACTTCTAATAACTTAAGGATGCATACAAATGCTCAAACTGCTTCCCCTTGTTCACCCTTCAAAACTATTTTTGGTATACACTTCCCAATACAACTTGGAAAAGAGTATCTTTGCATGCTCCCAAAACTTGCACCAGTAATAGTCTAATGCAATGACAGTCCTTCCCATCTGCTTTTTGAAATATAATGACCTACCTAAACTTGCATCACAAACATTTGCTTCCAAAGATATTTCCCCAGAAATTGTTGCAAAAGTAGGCATGTCCTTTAATTACATACATATTTACTTTTTGAATATTAAATGATATTTCTGTATATTCTATAGCACTGTATATTGACTACACTTTCGGCAGTAAGTTTTTGTCACCCATGCTACTTAAATGTGTACATGCATATTGGAATGCTCAGTGTTTAGTCAATGTAGCTAAAAGTTCACTGCTGGTCTTAAAAATTATTTCATTTGAGATTTTATTGTTTTAAATGTTTTATATATGTTCTTAAGAAGTGTATATTTCTTAAGCAGGTACATACAGCTTAACACACTCAAAAAGTCAATTTTTGAAAATAATTTTTATTTTATAAAGTGATCTTTATGTAAAAGATTTTGTTTAACATAGGCAATATCTTTGAAGTTGTGAGCAACAAAGTTAATGAGTGTATAGGTATTTATTGCTCATTTTTCACAAGTAGGACTTTGAAGCACCATTTCCTTGATAATTCAGAAACTATTGAACTCGGAGTCTTGAAATTTTTTTGCTTTTAATGATTATTTACTAAGAACTATTGAAAACACACTATTTTATAGAATTAAAAATGCTCCTTATTGATATATTTGAATAAAAGAACATGATATTGCAAGCATGAGTTTTATCAGTTTGTTCTAAAGATGAACATTGTTTCAAGCCATCTACTTACCTGGCTAGAAGCCGGAGAAAATTTGGAGTTATGAATTTTATCATCATATTACAAACAGCTTTAAAAAACAGCTGAATCATCAGGGAAATGCCGTATGTCTGCATGATAAACAGCAACCATTTTTTATATTTGTTAAAAATATTAAAATGGCATATTACATTGTAAATTTTTTTTAATGGAGAACGTAGTATTTTCTGTGTCACAAATATTAATAGGCAGAAAAAAAATTCAACATTTGCAAAAGCAGACTGGTTTAAACTATGTATACCACCTTAAAACTGTTTAATACTCTTCCAAAATTAATTAATATCTGTAAATGAGAGGCAAAAGGATGTATTGCTTAAATAAAAACTTTTTGGATGGGCTATTCTGTAGTGAAGTGTGTAACACCATTAAGCACACATTTAGTAATTAAGAAGTTGTAATAGCTTTATCTTTCGTTACCTACATTTAATCGTCAAACAGTGATAAGGAATACAGTGAATTGTATGAGAAATAATGAAGAATGCTGGAATATTGTTTTCTTCATTATTTAATTGACCATCTTGTTCTAGCTTAGCATTTTTTGGCTTGATAATTGCAAGGCTTATGTGTCAATACTATGAAATTCGCAATAGTATTCTGAAAGTTAGTGCAATATTTTCCAGAAGGAGCTTGATAATTGAGAATTTAACAACAGATTTCAGATACTGTATTATGCAGTGGGGGGGGGGGGGGAGAGACCCCTAACCAGGGTTTCCAATGCATGCTATTATTCTACCCTTTATCAACCGCAAATTTTTAAGCAAAACATCCAGGTTTTAGTAAATATAGATATCATTGACCTTTGAAACAGATCATTCCATGTACCCACTGCAAAGGAATATAGTAGTATTTACCCAAAACAAAATAATAATTCCATGGCTTGGCAGTCCGTGGGAGCCTAAGATCTACCGATCCTACTGCCAACCTTAGCTATAAGCATGGCAGAGGTATCGGTTATCCAACCTGGGGAGGTGTGATAAGGTCAGCACCATGCATTCCCCAGCTAGAATGTTGGTTCCAATCGCAACTACTTAGTGGGCATATGTTCTTCACCCTAAGGCAGGGCTCAAAGCTTGCATATTCCTTGCTGGAAATTGGACCACCATGCTGCAACCCACTGTGCCATAGTGCAGGAAACCTAAGACTTATGTACAATGCACATATGAGGAGCATCGTCTCAAATTAAATTATGTTCACCAATGGACAAAATTGAAATTGATGCATTTTTGTATAGTTTCTGAAGCGATCTTTCATGCTGTGAAGTCAGATTTTAACAAATCATATTCACTGACAGTGTAAATAGCTGCTAAAAACTAGCCGTTGTGTCAAATTGTATTCAGTCCTCTATAGTGTTGTTTCAAATCATATTGTGTCCAACATTAATATTACACGAAACTGATTAGCTACTTTGTTCAGTTGGTCATACTGACAACCAGAGTGCTTTTCTTGACAATGCTATACAATCAATAATGACAGTTATCTTTTACTTGTGAGTTGTGTGTGAAGGAACAACTGTTTCGATTTTCATAGGTGGTAATTCAAAAGGAAGCCGAAAGAGGTAAAAGAAAACCAAACATGCACTATCAACTTAAATCTGAGGCAAGATACGTAAAACTAAATTTAAGAAACAAGATTATCGGGATTGTAAGTCTTGCTCTAAACGTTAATCAGACTCTGCCAAAATTTTAATAAATGTTGAAGCCGTATAATTTAATACAGTGCTACTCAACATTCAAGTTTATGACTCTTCCAATTTTTTTATTTATTATTTTTTTGTATTAACAGATAATGTTCTTCTATAATAACAAAGCAATTGGTTAATTGTGTATTTATCTTAATTGTTTTTATTTGTATATTTTACCAATTATTGGATCAAAGCACATTAAGTACAACACATTTTCCTTAAATTTGAAGAACACAATTGCAAATTGATTTCTTTTTATCATGTTTCTAGAAGCAAGCCTCAAACACAATAACTTCACATTTTACAATTTGTGAAAAATTGCCCATGTTAGGAGTAATCAGGTTTTTGCTTCTCGTATAAAATTTTGTTTTTTGGACATAATATGATTTGAAACAAAGCTCCTTATTTGCAATCATTGTTGCCTTTGATTTTGTTAAACAGAATTTAAATACTTTAAGATTGCAACCTAACCTAGATAAATTAGGTTTCAAAATATGAATATTATCTGTTTGAGAGCTGCTAAAATATTTTTTGCTTAAGACAAATAGCCAGAAGCTCTAGATCTCATGGGAAAACCACTAAAATGGCAGCTCTGAACCAAGCACAACAACCAAGGTTTACTGCACTGCTGGTGCATTCTCTACCTGCACACAGATCATAATGGAAGAGGAGTAGCATGTTGCTTAGGCATGATTTATGAGACAAGGATCTATGAGGAGGTTTGTACCCCCTACCAGTCCTCCCAGAAGGAGAAAATCTCCTCATGCTGCACTAAAAGTTAAACCTGGGTCCTCATGCACTATAAACAGCATTACAAGCATGACTTATAGGTGTTCATTCATAATTTAATTCATTTGCCTATTACACGTTGATCCGTAATTTGTTAAAAGTGTCGGAAATCTACAGCATGCTATTTCAACCTAAGATTCAGCCATTTAAGGCATAATAAACAAATTTTAAACTAAAAAGAGATGCAAAACCAAGTTTCCTTGTTACAAGTTCCCTAGTCTATTTTTGATCAATTTCTACAAAGACATTATTTCTCAGGAAAGTGTTACTTCTAAGCCCAACTACAATCACAATGTGCTTTGATATTATTTAACAGAGAAAATGTAAATTATTTTGATTATCTTCAGAACATGGCAAGGCCCATGCATTTTTACTTTTTGGAGCATGCAAGAGTAGATGAAACAGGAATTAAAAATAACTCATTATTTTCAACCAAAAGAAAAGAAAATGTGCAGCCCAACAACTTTTCTCAAGCTTGTTAAATGTTTTGTTGCAGAATCCTGAGTTTTTCATTCAAAACTTCTTCATAAAGTTCTCAAAACACTGTCTGTATTTATAGAATTCAACACAAATTTTAATAGTTTCTGTATTCATGTCTACCTAGAAAAGGACTTCACTACAACTCGCCTCTAGTTTTTTTTTTTTTTTTTTTTTTTTAACTTCTCTCTCACATTAATGGCAAAGGTTAAGAAATATAAAAATAAAAGTGATATTATTAAGCAGATACAGTTAGATTATGATAAAACTGACTCTGGGAATCCCAAGTTATGCTTCACTGTTTTAAATACTTCTTTTTCACCATTACTTTTATAATGAATATTTAGATTGAGGATTTAGGAATAGTGGTGGTGAAAGTTTTGTAATTTCAGACAGCTACTTTAGGTAAAATTAAAAGTTACGTAGCTTATTGCATTTTAATTTTTCTGTTTTGTTTTTTGGCTTCAGTAATAAACCATGAGTTGGCATTCATGATAATTGGTCAACAAACAATGTTTAGGAAAAAGGCTTTAAGTAATGCAGGAAATACAGAATTCCTTTTTTTGGAAAACTCATATTGTAATAATATGGAGAAATAATGGATATAACAATTATTCTGCATCATTCATGATTCATAATAATTTAATGTACCAAGGGAGCAAAAACCATTTAGTATAAAGTGATTACAAAAATTGAGCTTGTCCTTTTGCTTCTCAGGTATAGATGTAATGTGTTCTTATGTCAAGAGTTGTGCATATAATAGTAGATTTATGTGACAAATGAAACTTTTTTTGTAACAGTGATAACTGAATTATTTCTGTGTATAGAGGCAACATTTACCAATACCATTCAGCATTCAATGTCAGAAATGGTATTATGGTGCCAGTTTATTTAAATTAAGCATAAATAGGAATAAATAAAATAGTATGAAGAGTTCAGCAGTAAATAATGGTGGACATAAAAAATAGTTCAAGAAATGAAGGAAAAAACTTGTTATATCAAATGGATGTTGTATAATACACAAAGCATTTTCACAAAATAAATCCTCTTCACAGCTTCCTGATCCAATGGAAGAAGCTGAACAGCATTTCCTAGCTCAGGATGTGAATTTAATAGTAATATTATATTCATCTGTAATCAATACATTTAGGAGGAGTGTATAATATGTTATGTCTAGCTTTCCAATACTAAATACTGTAAATTTTTTTTTTAAAATTACAATTTACATCCTTTAACTAGGTAGGTCATATTAGACAGTGAATGAACAAAATGATTGAAATGATGTTCATATGGGCCCAGAGTCCCTAGAGCTTAGTTACCCGACATTCATCTTCTCAGGATAAGGGAAAACTCAGGACCTCTTGGTTGTGAGGCAGACATACTACCCCCATACCACAGAGATGGGCTTACTGTAATTTTAAATGCATTTAGCTCAGCAACTTAAAGCCCTAAAGTTTATGATTGAAACCGCACCATTAAAAGCTGGGAGAACTATTCTGTACCTTCAGTAACTTCTCAATTATGTTTTAATTGTTCTGGTTATTAATTTGTGTGAACTGTTGTAGGAACATTTTATGCATTCCATATTACTGCTTGGCTATAGTAGGAGAGAAATATTGTATTCTAACCAAATATTCGATATTTCACTGGAAATAGACCTTTTGAGATCCTTGGAACCAAGAACTAAATTATTAAAAAAAAAAATCTCATGGATGAGACAGAAAGCGAAAGCAGAGATAAAGAAGAAAAGTCAGATAAATGCCTTTTTTATTTTTACTTTCTCTATTACGTATAGTAAGTAGGGAAAGTATTGCATTCCACCCAAAAATTTGATACCAAGATTTCACAGGAAATACATGTTTTGAGGTGCATTGAATGCATATAAAGCATTTTTGGAAATATGTCTGGGTGTGTGTCTATGAACAGCATAACTCAGAAACGAACAGTCGAATAAACACCAAACTTGGTATT
The DNA here is from genome assembly GCA_030765065.1 of Deroplatys truncata. Classification (NCBI taxonomy): domain Eukaryota; kingdom Metazoa; phylum Arthropoda; class Insecta; order Mantodea; family Mantidae; genus Deroplatys; species Deroplatys truncata. The sequence continues at coordinate 57,533,276 of CM060977.1, forward strand.
TAGGTTCAGTATCTTCCAGAGATGCGACACGGAGGTTTTAAAGAAAATTGTAATTTTCTCAAAAATGGCTCTAACGATTTTAAATAAAATACCATAAGTTTAAGACATTTTTATAGCAAATGAATTGCACATCTCGAATTTTCTGGGAATGTCTCCAAAAGTATTCTTCATTGTGAACGACTTTTGCATAACTGGTAAACATAAGAGATAGACAAAATTTTACTACACAAAAAATGTAGATTGCGTTAAAATACACAATTTATGTCATATACATTTTTTTTGTTGAGTGAACCATTTTCAAGATATTGCTTGTTATTCCCTTAAACTTTCCAATACTTATACTTTTTCTCAAATGGGAATTTGTTATTCATTTTTTTTTTTTTTTGTCCTGGTAATGTAAAGAGAATGGAATACTCCACGTAGCAACCAGCTCTTAAAATATTGACTATCGCTTAAAGCCTACCAATTCCCCTTGCCTCTACAAGAAAATTAGCAATAAGAGTAGAGAAAGTCATGTGAATGTAACACATCAGATTTTTTTTTTTAATATGCTTTGGATTAAAAGTAGAGATTTACGTGAAAATTTACCTAAAACAAACCTTTACATAGGAAAAAAATGCTATTTATTTTCTAAAAACTTCCCCTAATGTTTTGATATAAATATATGTTTGAAATGACAAATTTCATGTCTTGAATCTTCTATAAATATCCAGTGAAGTACATTTTATATAACTGAGAAACACTAAGAGGTAAACTTAGCACAGTAAAAATGCTGAATGCATTAAAATATGCTCTTTATTAGCTATTTCTGAAATGTTTGTTGTACGTTTATTTCAGAACCCAAAAATTCAATACTGTCATTTCACTGGAAATAAGACATTCAGAGGTCTCTTGGTGCCCCCAAACTATTTTTAGGAAATGTTTTTGTGTCTGAGAAAGACGGAGAGGAAGTAAACAGGATAACTTGCCAACAAAAAGTTAGCTAAACACATTTTCACGAAATTCTGCCACCCCAAACAAAGTTTTTTTTTTTATTTCTTGAAAATGCTCATCTTGAATTTTCTGTAAATATCTGCAAGGTTCTTTTCATTCCCATTGAATTTTATATAACAGAGAAACCATAAGATGTAAAAGTTAATTACAAGGGGGAAAAAATGTAGAACTCATTAAAATATGCCATTTTAACTTTTACTGTAGCATTGGCTGTTTCCAAAATGTTCATTGCTTTAAGGTTTACCACGTTGAAGTACTCTGTAACATGTTTGTAGATACAACCATCTTTTCTTCTTTCTTTCTTTTCTTTTTGTTTGCCTAAGTGTGCTACTTGCTACTAACAAAAACTGAAATTTAAATTGAGTTTTATTAACTATGGTTCTTAGCGTCCCATTCCATATTGGGCATGAAAGACCGGTAATTTTGCTTACTTCCCTTCCAAAGGAAGCCATGCTAAGGATTTTTATGCCCAAAATAATCCATCGCCCTCCGCCAGGTTTGAACCTGCAACCTTGGAAACTATAGGCTAGCACGATACCACTAGTCCATGGAGGACAACAAAAACTGATGTGACATAAAAGTTGTGTATGGTTTCTGCATTTCATATGTAACTAGGTTCCTGTTACTTAGATTGAAGCCATTTCTAGGCAAATATTAATGTACTTAATATAGCATGAGTAGAATTAATTTTTATGACCGCAGAAGTTCTGTAGTACCATTGTTTCGGTGCATTAATTTAATTTTCTAACATTATTTACTGCCAAGTCCGTCATATATTAGCTGAATCGTTCATCTCTACAAAAGCAAATGTGAAACAAAATGCTACAGTGATCTATTCCACACCACGATGTTTTAAGTCCCAACTCTATATATCAGAGATAAAAATGGTATGTTTAACTCATACTTTCTTCTGTGATGTTTTAAAAAAAATCTGATGTGATACACTCACATGACTTTCTCTACTCCTGTACAAACTATTTTTACAAACGCTTATTCTCCATCTACTTCATGTTAATCGAGATAAACATTTGCAGACTCTATCTTGCTAATTTTCTTGTAGATGTAAGGGGAATATATATTTACAAAGGCAATAAGGAAATACAGTAGCCTTTAAGCACATACATATCTCTTAATAGCTGGTTGCTAGGTGCAGCACTATTCCCTTTGCCACAGATTAATACTCTTTGCATATCCAAGACAAAAAAATGAATAACGAATTCCCATTTGAGGAAATAAGTATTGAAAAATTTAAGGGAATAACAAACAATATCTTGAAAATGGTTCACTCAACAAAAAAAATGTATATGACATAAATTGTGTATTTTAACGTGATCTACATTTTTTGTGTAGTAACATTTGTCTATCTCTTATGGTTTACCAGTTATGCAAAAGTCATTCACAATGAAGAATACTTTTGGAGACATTCCCAGAAAATTCAAGATATGCATTTTATTTGTTATGAAAATATCGTAAACATATGATATTTTAATCAAAATCGTTAGAGCCATTTTTGAGAAAATTAAAATTTTCGAAAAATCTTCCATGTAAAGGGTAATCTGGGGTGGGGGGATTTTCTTGAAAACCTTCATGTCGCATCTCTGGAAGATACTGAACCTAAATACCAAGTTTGGTGTTTATCCGACTGTTCATTTCTGAGTTATGCTGTTCACAGACAGACACACATGCACACACACGGACTTGTTACCAAAAATGCTTTTTTTGGATTCAGGGGGTCTCAAAACATACATTTCCAGTGAAATCTCGGTATCAAATTTTTGAGTGCAATACAATACTTCCCCTACTTACTATACGTAGTAGAGAAAGTAATATGGTAGAAATTGTTTTATTTTGGCACAGTGTCCCTTAATTGATTGATAATAAAATTATATTACTTTCTCTACTACGTATAGTAAGTAGGGGAAGTATTGTATTCCACCCAAAAATTCGATACCGAGATTTCACCGGAAATACATGTTTTGAGACTCACTGAATCCAAAAAAAGCATTTTTGGAAACATGTCCGTGTGTGTGTCTGTCTGTGTGTCCGTGTGTCTGTGAACAGCATAACTCAGAAACGAACAGTCGTATAAACACCAAACTTGGTATTTAGGTTCAGTATCTTCCAGAGATGCGACACGAAGGTTTTCAAGAAAATCCCCCCAACCCAGACTACCCTTTACATGGAAGATTTTTCGAAAATTTTAATTTTCTCAAAAATGGCTCTTAACGATTTTGATTAAAATATCATATGTTTAAGATATTGTCATGAGAAATGAAATGTATATCTCGAATTTTCTGGGAATGTCTCCAAAAGTATTCTTCATTGTGAACGACTTTTGCATAACTGGTAAACCATAAGAGATAGACAAAATTTTACTACACAAAAAATGTAGATCGCATTAAAATACACAATTTATGTCATACACATTTCTTTTGTTGAGTGAACCGTTTTCGAGATATTGCTTGTTATTCCCTTAAATTTTCCAATACTTATACTTTTTCTCAAATTCGTTATTCATTTTTTACTTTCTCTACTACGTATAGTAAGTAGGGGAAGTATTGCATTCCACCCAAAAATTCGATACCGAGATTTCACCGGAAATACATGTTTTGAGACCTCCTGAATCCAAAAAAAGCATTTTTGGAAACATGTCCGTGTGTGTGTGTCTGTGAACAGCATAACTCAAAAACGAATAGTCGGATAAGCACCAAACTTGGTATTTAGGTTCAGTATCTTCCAGAGATGCGACACGAAGGTTTTCAAGAAAATCCCCCCAACCCAGACTACCCTTTACATGGAAGATTTTTCGAAAATTTTAATTTTCTCAAAAATGGCTCTAACGATTTTGATGAAAATATCATATGTTTAAGATAATGTCATGAGAAATGAAATGTATATCTCGAATTTTCTGGGAATGTCTCCAAAAGTATTCTTCATTGTGAACGACATTTGCATAACTGGTAAACCATAAGAGATAGACAAAATTTTACTACACAAAAAATGTAGATTGCGTTAAAATACACAACTTATGTCATATACATTTTTTGTTGAGTGAACCGTTTTCGAGATATTGCTTGTTATTTCCTTAAATTTTCCAATACTTGTACTTTTTCTCAAATTCGTTATTCATTTTTTTTATGTCCTGGACATGCAAAGAGAATGGAATGCGCCACATAGCAACCAGCGTTAAAATATTTGACTATCGCTTAAAAGCTACGATATTTCCCTTGCATCTACAAGAAAATTACCAATAAGATTGACATCTCGATTAACTTGAAGCATATGGAGAATAGGCGTTTGTAAAATTAGATTGTACAAGAGTAGAGAAAGTCATGTGAGTGTAACACATCAGATTTTTTTTTGGTTGCAATGACATGAAGGAAAGGATTTTCTCTGTTGTGGCGAAGTACAGCTGAAGAATACTAATAGAAAAGAGAGACATTTGTTGCTTTTGTAAGTGTTCCTTCCTTCTAATACAGTATATGTGTATTTTTGCATTGCTAGAAGACAGATCAAATTTTTATTTCCTGGTGCTATTAATCTTCAGTTATATGCCTCCTTGCTCTTAAATGTTCATGATTTAAGTGCACTTTTAGTCCCTCATAATTGCAGTTTTGACACAGCTCTTGTTTGGTGTTTTATCTAAAATGACCGGAGATTCATGAATTGTGATATTGTCACTGAAATATTTGTGTGAATAAGGTATTAATTTTGAGAGTTGGAGGTCTGGCAAATTATGAGGTTAAAACATCAGAGGTTCATAACGTAAAATCAAAATAGGTAATTTTTAAAAACATAGAACAATATTGCCTTTCTATATACTCTATTTTAAAGTCATTTCTGCCTGCCCTCCTATAATTAGTAGTTTTTAGTACCTTCCTCAAAGAAATTAAGAGGGATATTTTTAGTAGTGTTTTAACACCCGTTTTTACTACATACAGCATCACAGGTAATGCACACTGATGATAAACAAAATGAAGTGATAATTGGAAAGGAAATTTTCCAATACTAAGCTTAGAGTACATCCCTGGCATTGCCAATTATGACTGAGGAAACCTGGGGAAAAAACCTCAGTCAGGGAGGATTTGAACTGCAGACCACCTGTTCATGACTCCATGCCTTAAAGCTCAGTCACCAGGATTGGTAATGCTAGGTAGTTGTGCATGAGCTCTGTTACCTCTGCATCGTCAGTGAAAGTTGCAAGGAGAGTCTAGTGCCATCCAGTGAATCTTCTCCAGCTTCTAGCATTGTTACGGAGAAGCATAGTGTTCCAGGCTGGTTACTGGAATTGCTTTCTGCAATAAGCAGCATTTTAATGTGCTTCATTCATGAAGAAACTTTATACTCTTGGACTCCCCAAAACCTTTTACAAGAAACTTGTCTTGTAGCACTGTCTTCAGCCTGCAATTGCTGTGTTCATTTTCCCTAGCCTTCCTTCCAGTCTTTTGTGCCATTCATACATTTTGATTTTTAAATTTTTTTTTCTCCATAGTCTGAGCCTTTTCAAAATATTTTTACACCTTCCTTTGCAAGAAATGCTGTAAACATGCATTGCACAATGAGTGTGTATTAGAGGTGTGAAAAATTATTTTTCAGTAACAGTTCCAGTTCCAAAAGAAACAGACAAGTATATTCACAAGTATTTGCTATGTAAGCATGACCATAAACCAAGATAATCATGGTTTACTGTTACCTTGACTCTCACCAGGTTCTTTTGCATCAGGCTGTGATTCTTTGTCCATTATGAATATTGCAAAGCAGCAGGATGATGCCCCCTCCTTTCCACCCAACATTTAGGCATGCATGCACAAATATATAACATACTGTTAGCAATACATGTGCCTCATTACATCTAAATACTTATAATTACTGCTCACTTAACTGAGGTTAAAAGAAGTATGGTTCGATATTATACAGAACCTTTGTTTGGATGCATGACTGGCCTAATGGGAATTTTCTTGGCACCAGGAAGCACACTTTGGGTGGAGCCGGATACTCATAACCCTTTAAAACTCAAGTGCATAGATTTCTCATGCAAATTTAAACTACAATAACCACATACCTTTGTCATGTTAGAAATGCCACATTTCTCACACCTTAAAACTCGCGTTAATGCTCATTAGTTCTTCATGCAATTTAAATAAAACCTGGTCTGTCCATTAGGAAAAAAACAAAACATAAATGCGGGTCAATAGAGCGATTTATTAACATTATCCTGCACTAGTTATCTTATAGGGTTTTAATTTTAAAAGCTTAGTGGCATTACAAACTGAGGTTTGCAAAATTCCTGATTCTTGTACATTTTCTCGAAGATTTCTGTGGACTTTGTTATTTTTACTTTCTCTACTATGTATAATAAGTAAGTGGAAATATTGCATCCCACCTAAAAATTTGATACCAACATTTCACCAGAAATACATGTTTTGAGGCCTCCTGAATCCAAAAAAAGCCTTTTTGAAAACATGTCTCTGTGAACAGCATACTTAAAAATGAAGTCAGATAAATACCAAACTTGGTTTTAGGTTCAATATCTTCCAAAGATGCGACACAAAGATTTTCAACAAAATCCCCCATCCCAAAATTACCCTTCATATGGAACATTTTATTTTCTAAAAAAATGGCTCAAACAAATTTGTTTAAAATACCATATATGAAAGATGTTTACATGACAAATAAAATGTATATCTCAAATTTACGGGGAATAGCCTATGAAGTCCTCTTCATTTGGAAGGAGTTTTGTGTAATCTTGTATAACTGGTAAATGTTAAGTGATAAGACGAAAATGTACTACACAAAAAATGTAGATCTTTAAAACGCACAATTTATTTGAATAAGTTTTTTGTGGCATAAGCCGTTTCTGAGATATCCGTTATTAAAAGTTTGAGTTGCTCATTTCTTGGTCATTAAAGTCCCTTCAACATTCAGTTGTTTGTTGTGATTGCATGAAAACAGTATGGAATTTTAAGGCCAGCATATAGGTCCAGTTCTTAAACATTTGACTATTGCTATTCCCTTTGTATCTATAACAAAATATGTAATGTAGTTATTTCTGCAAAGGTTTATTTGGATTAAAATGTGCTTGAGTAAGAATAATTTGTACACCCATTTCGAAAGATTGGGTTACGATAGAGTGTAGAGGAAGTCATGTGAATGTAACACATCAGATTCTTTGTCAATGTTATTGAGTGTTTCCTCTGTAAGAACATGGCGATTTACTTTTGGTTTCTTGTCTAGAATAGACACTGTTTCCCTAAATGTATTCACAAGATTAAAACTACTTCTTTTTGAGGCTCACTAACAGCAAAAAATCTGTCTTATAAATCGCCCTCTCACTCCTTTACAGAAGTCTTTTGCCACACAGGAAACATGTGTCATAATTCTATATGCTAAAGTTCTTAGACCTTTTGGTATTATAACACTGACACATGTGGTCTCACGTGTATATCAAGCTCTGTACAAAGACTTTGCATCCATTGATCAGCTGGTACACAGAGAGTAGGGAACAGAACCGGTTTGGAACAGTGCAGTGCAGAGCAAACAATTCTCTGTAATATGGCCATACGTCCAAACAGAAGCTCTATAGTAATAGTTTAGTATAATTTTTTCTATGAAGTTCCCAAATGCCATTGAGTAGTAATTGAGTTTCATATGGATATCACAAGAGCTCATACATAATTATATCTGATTAGGCAGGAGATTTCTAAAGGGTGTTGCCCTTTATTGAAACTTGAAAGCAGGAATGATTCCCAGGCCTCACATTATATACATATAGGTAACTGTTGTACTTGTAACACAAGATGTTCAGAGCATTACTAATGGGAATGGGACTCATTATAAAAATACTTGATCATGTTAGTACAAAGTTTCAAGATAATGGTCACAATAAATTTTTCCTACCTCTAGTATGTAGTTCTTCCTTGCTGCTGGTGCTACCAACGAGAACATGAGTTGCTACATGACCTGAAAAGCAATAATATATCCCCACCACTCCCTATTTGAAGCCACAAACTAGTTCACCTTTTGTATGAGATGTTATGGGTATTCCAGTTTATACATTTGTCCTCAACGGATACTCACCTTTCATAGATTCACACTGATTTGTGATATGCAAATATAAATTAAGTGGTAGGGTTTTTTTTTTTTTTTTTATTTATGGGCACACTAACCACTATGGTCCTTAGTGTTTCAATCTATATTGGGCATGAAAGGCGAATTTTGCTCAAGGTCTCTATCAGGCTTGAGGTTGTTTTATGCACCGTAAGTCAATAACATGGGAGCACGGGCTTTACTTCCCTTCTGAAGGAAGCCATACTAAGGATTTTACCCTGAACATAGGGTTTGAACCTGCAACCTTGGGAACTAGAGCTTAGCATGATACCCCTAGACCACAGAGGGTGACTGCTAGGGTTTGATACTATACTTAGAGAGTATATAAGCAATGGAATAGAAAATGAATTGCAGTTCTCCTATGTTAGATGTCGTGCTTTTCTATTCAGAGCACAAGTGCCAATGATCTCAAATAGCACTTATCTTGTTTTTGGAAATAGCTTAGGTATTTTATGCTGCACTTTTTATTTTATAATTATTGTCAAAAGTATATTGTCTCTTTATTAGCCTAAACTTAGACGAATGTAGACTTTAAGCAAATTTAAAACTATAATACATTATAAAAGATTTTAAGGGAGTTTAATGTAATTCCTATTGCAACAGTATCATAAGCCCATGTGAGAAATTGTTTTGGTACTTATTTTATTTTTCTAGGGTTATTTGAGTTCTTTTTTTAAAGTAAAGTCCTCAAATTACATCACCAGTTAATTCAATTCTGGGTTAGAGGATTGAAAAAAAGTTGAGTTATTTTGAATGTGTTTCTAAAATGTGGAATTTATCGGTAATATTTGAAAGAAAGAAGAAAATATATGAATAATTTTTATTGTATTAACATTAAAACTAATGGAGTACCACAAAAGGAAGTTTGGTGTTGAATACCTTGTATTTCTTTTGTGGTACTCCAAAAGGCAAGAGCATATTCATCATTAAATGTGTTAGAACTTGAGGATTGCCATCTCTCTTGTAGCCTAATGAAGTACCTGGAATATCATCACCACACTCATTATGCATCCCACTTAGAATCTGTAATTGTATTTTGTTTGTTCCACACTTTGATATTGGATAATTTAGCCTAGTCTTAAAACACTTTTTTCTTTCTTATGTAAAACAGTTTGCAGTGTATGTGATGAAGAGCAGTTGAAACTGTGTGATTAATATTAGTCATGTAAACTACCAGGGGAGCAGGGAAAGGGATTGTAGCATAGAACTCTTTAAGTAGTATAACAAATAATTAACCTTCAAAAGGTTGGAGTAAAGAATTTAATGTTAAAGGTGCTAAAGAAATCTTAATGAGTGAGCTCTAAGCTTTATGACTTAGTTTATAAAATTTACCTGATTAGAGGGTTGCTACAAGATTGTGAATAGTAGTTTCAAGCTTGATACCTATTCTTGTCAGTATTTGTAATTATTTTTGTATTTCTGTTCTAGTCAAGACGCTAGCTGTACTAAAAATGCTTGCTATATTTTGTTTCGTTTGTAGCAAACTGAAAATAAATTTATTTTAACTTAAAGAAATTTTAATTGCTCTGCTGTTAACCTGCCCTTTAACATGACTTTTTTAGGGATGGAAGTAGTGTGTTTCATAGCCAGGATAACTTCTGTTTCTAAGATTCACTCTCACTAAGGCTTACCACAATGCATATTAAGTCTCTAGATGTCTCTATGCACTTCTCAAACAGTGTTTGACAAGAAACAATGGTATTTGCACCTGTTTATGAAGAGAAGCAGTATAAAAGTTTCTTTCATGGGTTCAATTAAATGTAATAACAGGAGTGGAAGGGGAAGATGAATTATTTTTGAAGTTGTTGGGTATTTTGACTTGCAATGTCAAGGTAAGAGTATGCATATAAAAAAATTCATATTGGAAACTAAATGACTGGCAGTGAACACAATTCTTTTAATTATTACTTCCTCTGCCACATATATTAGGTAAGAGGAAGTATTGTATTCTACCAAAACAATTTGATATCAAGATTACACCAGGAATACATGTTTTGAGGACCTCTGGATAAAAAGTCATCGTTATTTTCTTTTCTTTTTTATCCAGAGAAAAAGGTCTTAAGTTTAAACTTTTCCAAGGATGTGACACTAAGGTTATCAAAATTCCCTCCAGCCCAAACTACCCTTTACATGGAAGTTTTTTCAAAATTTTCCAAAAATGGCTCTAATGATTTTGATTAAAATTACATTTGTTTAATATGTTGACATGACAAAAATACATATGTTGAACTTTCTGTGTATAGCCAGTGAAGTCCTCTTCATTCATAAGGAATTTGATTAATTTTGTTGAAGTAGTAAATTATAAGAAATGTACAGAAACATACTACACAAATAAAAGAGGAAAAAAAAAAAAACTTTTTTCAAATAACCTTTTAGTTGCATCAGCCATTTTGAAATCTGTTATTGGTTTGAATTTTCAATACTTTTGTAATTTGAATCTATTTCCACAAAGGCTAAATTTACAGAGAAGATCTTGGGTTATAGGTAAGTGTATGCTGAGTTAGGCTAGCTTGTAGACTAGATTTACAGTGAAGATCTTGGATTATAGCCAAGTGTATACTGCGTTAGGCTAGCTTGTAGGCTAGATTTACAGATAAGATCTTCGGATATAGGCAAGTGTATGCTGAGTTAGGCTAGCTTATAGGCTAGATTTAAGAGAAGATCTTGGGTATAGGCAAGTGTATGCTGAGTTAGGCTAGCTTGTATGTTAAATTTACAGAGAAGATCTTGAGATATAGGCAAGTGTATGCTGAGTTAGGCTAGATTTAAAGGAAGATCTTGGGTTATAGGCAAGTATATACTGAGTTAGGCTAGCTTGTAAGCTAAATTTACACTGAAGATCTTGGATTACAGGCAAGTATATGCTGAGATAGGTTAAATTTACAGTGAAGATCTTGGTATATAGGCAAGTGTATGCTGAGTTAGGCTAAAATTATAGAGAAGATCTTGGGATATAGGCAAGTGTATGCTGAGATAGGCTAAATTTACAGAGAAGATCTTGGGTTATAGGTAAGTGTATGCCGAGTTAGGCTAGCTTGTAGACTAGATTTACAGTGAAGATCTTGGATTATAGCCAAGTGTATACTGAGTTAGGCTAGCTTGTAGGCTAGATTTACAGAGAAGATCTTGGGTTATAGGCAAGTATATGCTGAGATAGGCTAAATTTACAGAGAAGATCTTGGATTATAGGTAAGTGTATGCTGAGTTAGCCTAGCTTGTAGACTAAATTTACAGTGAAGATCTTGGGATATAGGCAAGTGTATGCTGAGTTAGGCTAAATTTATAGACAAGATCTTGGGATATAGGCAAGTATATGCCGAGATGGCTAAATTTACAGAGAAGATCTTGGGATATAGGTAAGTGTATGCTGAGATAGGCTAAATTTACAGAGAAGATCTTGGATTATAGGTAAGTGTATGCTGAGATAGGCTAGATTTACAGTGAAGATCTTGGATTACAGGCAAGTATATGCTGATATAGGCTAAATTTATAGACAAATTCTTGGGATATAGGCAAGTATATGCTGAGATAGGCTAAATTTACAGAGAAGATCTTGGGATATAGGTAAGTGTATGCTGAGTTCGGCTGAATTGTAGGCTAGATTTAAGAGAAGATCTTGGGTTATAGGCAAGTGTATACTGAGTTAGGCTAGATTTACAGAGAAGATATTGGGTTATAGGCAGGTATATGCTGAGATAGGCTAAATTTACAGAGAAGATCTTGGGATATAGGCAAGTGTATGCTGAGTTAGGCTAAATTTATAGAGAGGATCTTGGGATATAGGCAAGTGTATGCTGAGATAGGCTAAATTTACAGAGAAGATCTTGGGTTATAGGTAGGTGTATGCTGAGTTAGGCTAGCTTGTAGACTAGATTTACAGTGAAGATCTTGGATTATAGCCAAGTGTATACTGAGTTAGGCTAGCTTGTAGGCTAGATTTACAGAGACGATCTTGGGTTATAGGCAAGTATATGCTGAGATAGGCTAAATTTACAGAGAAGATCTTGGATTATAGGTAAGTGTATGCTGAGATAGGCTAGATTTACAGTGAAGATCTTGGATTACAGGCAAGTATATGCTGATATAGGCTAAATTTATAGACAAGATCTTGGGATATAGGCAAGTATATGCTGAGATAGGCTAAATTTACAGAGAAGATCTTGGGATATAGGTAAGTGTATGCTAGGTTCGGCTAGCTTGTAAGCTAGATTTAAGAGAAGATCTTGGGTTATAGGCAAGTGTATACTGAGTTAGGCTAGATTTACAGAGAAGATATTGGGTTATAGGCAGGTATATGCTGAGATAGGCTAAATTTACAGAGAAGATCTTGGGATATAGGCAAGTGTATGCTGAGTTAGGCTAAATTTACAGAGTGATCTTGGATCACAGGCAAGTATATGCTGAGTTAGGCCAGCTTGTAGGCTAGATTTACAGTGAAGATCTTGGGTTATAGGCAAGTGTATACTGAGTTAGTCTAGTTTGTAGTCTAGATTTACAGAGAAGATCTTGGGTTATAGGCAAGTATATGCTGAGATAGGCTAATTTTACAGAGAAGATCTTGGGATATAGGTAAGTGTATGCTGAGTTAGGCTAGCTTGTAGGCTAAATTTACAGAGAAGATCTTGGGATATAGGCATGTGTATGCTGAGTTAGGCTAGTTTGTAGTCTAGATTTAAGAGAAGATCTTGGTTTATAGGCAAGTGTATACTGAGTTAGGCTAGGTTTACAGAGATCTTGGGTTATAGGCAAGTATATGCTGAGATAGGCTAAATTTACAGAGAAGATCTAGGGATATAGGCAAGTGTATGCTGAGTTAGGCTAAATTTACAGAGTGATCTTGGATCATAGGCAAGTAAATGCTGAGTTAGGCCAGCTTGTAGGCTAGATTTACAGTGAAGATCTTGGGTTATAGGCAAGTGTATACTTAGTTAGTCTAGTTTGTAGGCTAGATTTACAGAGAAGATCTTGGGTTATAGGCAAGTATATGCTGAGATAGGCTAAATTTACAGAGAAGATCTTGGGTTATAGGTAAGTGTATGCTGAGATAGGCTAAATTTACAGAGAAATCTTGGATTATAGGCAAGTATATGCTGAGATAGGCTAGATTTACAGTGAAGATCTTGGACTACAGGCAAGTATATGCTGAGATACGCTAAATTTATAGACAAGATCTTGGGATATAGGCAAGTATATGCTGAGTTAGGCTAGCTTGTAGACTAAATTTACAGAGAAGATCTTGGGATACAGGCATGTGTATGCTGAGTTAGGCTAGGTTTACAGAGATCTTGGGTTATAGGCAAGTATATGCTGAGATAGGCTAAATTTATAGAGAAAATCTTGGGACATAGGCAAGTATATGCTGAGTTAGGCTAAATTTACAGAGAAGATCTTAAATTATGGGCCAATATATGCTGAGATAGGCTAAATTTACAGAGAAGATCTTGGATTATAGGTAAGTGTAGGCTGAGATAGGCTAAATTTACAGACAAGATCTTGGATTATAGGCCAGTATATGCTGAGATAGGCTAAATTTATAGAGAAGTTCTTGGGACATAGTCAAGTATATGCTGAGTTAGGCAAATTTACAGAGAAGATCTTGGATTATAGGTAAGTGTATGCTGAGATAGGCTAAATTTACACACAAGATCTTGGATTATAGGCAAGTATATGCTGAAATAGGCTAAATTTATAGATAAGATCTTGGATTATAGGTAAGTGTATGCTGAGATAGGCTAAATTTACAGACAATATCTTGGATTATAGGCAAGTATATGCTGAGATAGGCTAAATTTACAGAGAAGATCTTGGATTATAGGTAAGTGTATGCTGAGATAAACTAAATTTATAGAGAAGATATTGGATTATAGGCAAGTATATGCTGAGTTAGGCTAAATTTACAGAGAAGATCTTGGATTATAGGTAAGTATATGCTGAGATAGGCTAAATTTAGAGACAAGATCTTGGATTATAGGCAAGTATATGCTGAGTTAGGCTAAATTTACAGAGATCTTAAATTATGGGCCAATATATGCTGAGATAGGCTAAATTTACAGAGAAGATCTTGGATTATAGGTAAGTGTATGCTGAGATAGGCTAGATATACAATGAAGATCTTGGATTACAGGCAAGTATATGCTGAGGTAGGCTAAATTTATAGACAAGATCTTGGGATATAGGCAAGAGAATGCTGAGTTAGGCTAAATTTACAGAGAAGATCTTGGATTATAGAAGTATATGCTGAGATAGGCTAGATATACAATGAAGATCTTGGATTACAGGCAAGTATACGCTGAGGTAGCTAAATTTATAGACAAGATCTTGGGATATAGGCAAGTGTATGCTGAGTTAGGCTAAATTTACAGAGATCTTGGATTACAGGCAACTATATGCTGAGATAGGCTAATTTTACAGAGAAGATCTTGGGATATAGGCAAGTGTATGTTGAGATCGGCTAAATTTACAGAGAATATTTTGGGTTATATGCAAGTATAAGCTAAGATAGGCTAAATTTATAGACAAGATCTTGGGATATAGGCAAGTGTATGCTGAGTTAGGCTAAATTTACAAACAAGATCTTGGATTATAGGCCATTATATGCTGAGATAGGCTAAATTTGCAGAGATGATTTTGGAATATAGGGAAGTGTATGCTGAGATAGGCTAGCTTGTAGGCTAGATTTAAGAGAAGATCTTGGGTTATAGGCAAGTGTATACTGAGTTAGGCTAGATTTACAGAGAAGATATTGGGTTATAGGCAGGTATATGCTGAGATAGGCTAAATTTACAGAGAAGATCTTGGGATATAGGCAAGTGTATGCTGAGTTAGGCTAAATTTACAGAGTGATCTTGGATCACAGGCAAGTATATGCTGAGTTAGGCCAGCTTGTAGGCTAGATTTACAGTGAAGATCTTGGGTTATAGGCAAGTGTATACTGAGTTAGTCTAGTTTGTAGGCTAGATTTACAGAGAAGATCTTGGGTTATAGGCAAGTATATGCTGAGATAGGCTAATTTTACAGAGAAGATCTTGGGATATAGGTAAGTGTATGCTGAGTTAGGCTAGCTTGTAGGCTAAATTTACGGAGAAGATCTTGGGATATAGGCATGTGTATGCTGAGTTAGGCTAGTTTGTAGTCTAGATTTAAGAGAAGATCTTGGTTTATAGGCAAGTGTATACTGAGTTAGGCTAGGTTTACAGAGATCTTGGGTTATAGGCAAGTATATGCTGAGATAGGCTAAATTTACAGAGAAGATCTAGGGATATAGGCAAGTGTATGCTGAGTTAGGCTAAATTTACAGAGTGATCTTGGATCATAGGCAAGTAAATGCTGAGTTAGGCCAGCTTGTAGGCTAGATTTACAGTGAAGATCTTGGGTTATAGGCAAGTGTATACTTAGTTAGTCTAGTTTGTAGGCTAGATTTACAGAGAAGATCTTGGGTTATAGGCAAGTATATGCTGAGATAGGCTAAATTTACAGAGAAGATCTTGGGTTATAGGTAAGTGTATGCTGAGATAGGCTAAATTTACAGAGAAATCTTGGATTATAGGCAAGTATATGCTGAGATAGGCTAGATTTACAGTGAAGATCTTGGACTACAGGCAAGTATATGCTGAGATACGCTAAATTTATAGACAAGATCTTGGGATATAGGCAAGTATATGCTGAGATAGGCTAAATTTACAGAGAAGATCTTGGATTATAGGCCATTATATGCTGAGATAGGCTAAATTTGCAGAGATGATTTTGGTATATAGGGAAGTGTATGCTGAGATAGGCTAGCTTGTAGGCTTGATTTCTAGATTTACAGAGAAGATCTTGGAATATAGGCAAGTGTATGCTGAGTTGGGCTAGCTTGTAGGCTAGATTTAAGTGTAGATCTTGGATTATAGGCCAGTATATGGTGAGATAGGCTAAATTTACAGAGAAGATCTTGGATTACAGGCAAGTATATGCTGAGATAGGCTAAATTTAGGGAAGATCTTTTGGGGGGGGGTTAGACTAGATTTTTTTTTCACCTTATAAGGATCACAAACCCTCTTCACATCATCTACTCAGTTGTGAGCTTAAATGGAGCTGAAGAGGGATTGAAAAACATTTCATAATATGGTTAAAAAAAAACCGGATATTTCTGATCGCACAACTTGCCAAAACTTATGCTTCTGCTTCACTGTGGGTGCCTTTTAAAATTAAGACATAGAACCTAACTCTGTTAAGTGCATGTGGAGAGAAGACAATATGTAACTACAGAAGCTGGTGGTTTTAATCAGAGCCTGTTTCTGTACTTCCAGATTGTTAAGTATTAAACAATTAGCTTTTATTTCAAAAAGTAAAACTTTACATCAAAAAGTAAAATATTTAAGTTACACTGAATACACTTAAA
Source organism: Deroplatys truncata (assembly GCA_030765065.1). Classification (NCBI taxonomy): domain Eukaryota; kingdom Metazoa; phylum Arthropoda; class Insecta; order Mantodea; family Mantidae; genus Deroplatys; species Deroplatys truncata. The sequence continues at coordinate 57,549,756 of CM060977.1, forward strand.
AGGCAAGATCACTGTTTTATACAATGATGTACACTCATCAAGAACATAAAATAAGCACATCATACAAATCTGACATAGTACATGTACTAAAAATGTTCCCATATTTTTAAGTCTACAAATCTAGATAAAATATGCAACATGTTGCATTTGGTTTTGTTAAGGTGATTTTTAAAATAGTACTAATGTAAAACCCAAAATAAAAATTCAGTCTTATAAAAGTAAAAATCATTTCAATGATTAATGAAAAATTATAACAAAGTAATTGTTACTTTGTCCTGTGTATATTATTTAAAATAATGCAAATAGATTCTCACTAACCAACGAGTGCTCTTTCGTTGAGCTACAGTATTTAAGAAACACCAAATGGTTTTTCAGTAAATTTGCGCACTCTGATCGAGTTTGGGCTGTACTTTTTTATGTCAGCAGGAAGATCATGGCGTATCATTATTCTTCTCTCTTCTACAGTTGCTATTGTTTCCAAATAGCCAAGCCAATAGATCACAAGTCCTGGACCAAACCTATAAAAATGCAAATCATCATTGTAGCATTTCACATTGTATATGTTATAGCATAAGCCAAATTCAGATCCATTACTATTTCCAAGTCCTATAGTTGTACCAAGCTTCATTCTTTTTGTAATAGGGTATATTGTTGCATATAAACTGACGCAGTAATTTGTATCACAAATTATGTAAATGTCAGAGTGATCGTAGTGTGAATATGCATTGTTGTGTGACATTGATTTGAGATGTTTGTTGATTGTAATTATTGTCGATAAGTGGGTTTATACGGCCTTACTGAAACTGACAATAATAGCGTGCAATAATGTAGCGAGGGGGTGAGCTGTTTATCATTATTAGAGACGAGCAAATAACGTCAGAGTGGCGCGTTTTTTTTTAGAATTTGCTGGAACATTTTTCCCCAGAGCATATGTATTCGTAATTTTCATTGGATATAAATATAGACGCTAATGTTGGCGTGTTTTATTAACCAATAGCAGCTCCTTTATAATCTTTAGGCATATTGGGGCGAGGAAGTATAAATTCAGTGTCAGGGTTAAGTTTCATGTAGTTCAACGGAGGCATTCATGGAGTATGCATCGCACACAGTTCAAGGTTACGCGTCGCAAAGTTAATTACACAAAAAGTTGAAGTACGCGAATTAATAATGTGCAGTAAATAAGTTATTATAACAGTTTCAGTTTGGCGAGTGTCAAGATTAATAGGTGAAAGTGAATAATGTGTTACGACAATAAAAGTGTAAAACAAATTCTTTCATCAGTGTTATCTTTGGATAAAAAACTCCTTTCCGTTTACACACCTGTATAAGATAAGTGCTTGACCGAAAAGATAACACGAAGTGACTGCGACAAATTGTCTTTTATACATGCGGCAGATAAAAATGAAACATCTTCCAACTACCAACATTAATACCCCCACAAAATGGCTACCACAACGTGGGGCTAACAAATAAATAACATATAAACTACCACAAAACAAACTAAACATGATAATTTTCCTAGAATAACCAACACTCAATGGATGTGAGGGAGACAGGATACACATTTGTTGGAATTTATTTCAGTTTGCAATGAGAGCTCTAGCAGTTCCTTCATGCCTTAAATAATTTTATAGCAAAGAGTCTTATGTACATCATATGGATCTAATACCTGTCCCCAAAAATGAGAAAGTTAAAATTTTAGTTAAAAAATTAAAAGTTAAATTATTAAAAATTAAGAGTTAAAAGATGAAAAAGTTATGTCATCATGACATCATAATTTCAAAAATAAAGCTTTTAAAACCCATCAAGAATCATTTGGAATTAATAGTGTAGGAGAATACAGATATCAAGAATTCAAATAGTCATGAGTTTTGAAACACCGGCATCAGATAACATACAACATGCCAATAGGAAGGATAACAGGCCAAACAATGGGGGAAGCAAACACCAAAGGAGACCCAATACCAATTAGCTGATGAGATGATCTCGTCGAAATGTGTTCTGCCATAAGAGACAAGTTGTTGTTGTTATTCACCAATGGCACTGGGGATTAACTGATCATTTTCCCTCTGGCTTCCCAATGTAAAGTCTCACTTTTAAGACCCTTGCATTTGGTGAGATGTTGTTTGTTCAGGATATCTTCTTCACAGAGAGTGCACTTGGGTATAGGTAGGCATCGTATCTTGTAAAGGTGTTCTGTGAGGCAATCGTGGCCAGCTGCCATCCTTAATAAGACCACTGCAGTCTTCCTTGGCATTTATTGTATATCAACTCTATCTTTAATATTCTTATAATCTTTATCCTTTAATTTATCTTCAAGTCTCTGCTGTCTTTTGAAATGTTATTTAATGTTATTTAATTGTTTATTTGTTTCTATTTGTCCTAAAGTTTTATTTGTTGTGTTGCACCTTTCTTTGCTAATTGATCCGCATGTTCATTGCCCAAAAGTCCAACATGAGCTGGGATCCATTGTAGAGTGACATGATTTCTAGTTTCAACTGTTTTAATTCGGCTTCTTATTTCTTTAATATTTCTTGTTGTTTTATTATTGTAATTTACTATTCCATCTATGGCTGATTTTAAATCTGATAAGATGACTATTTTTTGTTTTATGTATGGTCTATATAGAATGTTCTGCAATACTGTTTTTATAGTTGTTAATTCTCCATCATAGTGGTTTGACGTTTCATCTAATGTTAGATACTGTGCAAAAATGTTTACAGTATACTCCTGCAGCTGCATTTTTTTATTGATGAGGTATCTATCTGTATATATTCGGAGCCATTATTTTTCTGGGTATCTTTCATTTTCCGTAGCTATTACTATGGCTCTCATTTCATCTGGTATATTGTTTTGTTTGTGTATTGTATATATATAAGGTCATTGTGATATTATATATCAATATATTCTATTGGACTCGTTACCTCTGTTGCAATTATATTCTTGTATTTTAAGTTATTAATATATGTTCTGAAGCTTATTTGAGTTTTTAAATTACTTATAGTATCTGCTGAGTGGTACCACTTGTATCTGTTTCTATTGACTTGCAGTTTTTGTGCTAGAGTAATTGCTGTCAACTCATGTTCCAATTCTATAGCCATGTTTTTTGTGAAGGTTTGTAGTACTGTAATTGGTTTGTTTTTACAGCTCCTGTTATTATTCTTAGTGAATTATTTTGCAAAATTTCTAGTTTACTTTTAAAGTCTCTTGTTTACTTTTGCTAGTAGTTCTCCTCCATACAATAGGTTAGGTTTTATGTATGTTTTATATGTATTATTAAGGAGGTCCATCTTTCCACCCCATTTTATTCCTGCTAAACGTTTTAAAATGTTCTTTTTGTTGATTTTATTCGTTACATTGTTTACATGTTCTTTCATTGATCTAATTCTATCCCTAGATGCTTCTTGTAGTTTTTTGTTGATTTGCAGACATATATTTTCTGTTTTATGCTGCATTGTGAATAGATGATATTGAGTTTTTCCTGTATTTATTTCCATATTGTTATTATTAGTCCACTGTTCTAGGGTTATGATTGTATTCTTCATTGTTGTTTGTAGTTTTTTGTAATGTTTCCCAGATCTTATGTTTTTTTCTGAAGTCCATATTACCACGTCAGCAAACATTCCTACTTGTATGTTACCTATTTTCTTTAGTACATCTACTAGGTTGTTTATTGAACAGAATAGCACTTGTAATAGACCCTTGAGGTAGTCAAACTCTTGTTTGTTTCCATTTAGATGTGGCTGTTTTGTATTGTAGTGCAAACCATCTTTGGGATAGGAAGGTTTGAAACCAGTTTAGCATGTAGCCTGATATGCCATATGTCTTCATTTTGTATAGTAGCATTTCTCGTCATAAGGGACAAGGAGGTGTAGCAAAAGTGTTTTAAAGGTTGACCAAGTTCTTTAATAAATTTGAATGATGATATGCTTGGACTACCTACAGCATTATGCAGCAGAAGGGCATACTTTTCTGGAAGAAATCATGACTGGTCTGGAGTCAGTCCTGGGTTTACCACTACACACCTGAAACAAAACAGACCTCAAGGAGTGGAAACATCTAGATTCTGCAGCAAAGAAGAAATTCAAAGTGATGCAATCTGCAAAAAAATTTCTGGTGATTGTGTTCTGGTACATGCAAGGTGTTCTGTTGATGGAATTTCTTACACAAGAGACCATTGTGAATACTGCATAGTATGAAAAACCCATTGGCAAAGTTGTGCCGCACCCTTTGTGACAAACACAACATTGTAAAGCCATACTGCCCCACACAATGCGCACCCTCATGTTGCAGCTTCTGTCTCTACCAAAATGGTGAAATTTAGTTGGGAAGTGTTCCAACATCCACCATACAGTCTGGAATTTGCACCTCGGACTTCATTTGTTTGGCCCTATGAAGTAATTCCTAGGATCAAAGTTTCAATTCTGAAGAAGTGCAATTGGCTGTGTACAGATGGCTATACTCCTAAAAGATGGAGTTCTATGAACAGGGTATATTGGAATTAGTGTCACGATGGGAGAAACATGTCGAGAGCCTTAGTTTCTTTGTTGAAAAGTAGCTAAGGGATATAGCCTCAGTGTGTATGAATTATTATGTAAAGGGTAATCTGGGGTGGTGGGATTTTCTTGAAAACCTTTGTGTTGCATCTCTGGAAGATACTGAACCTAAATACCAAGTTTGGTGTTTATCCAACTGTTCGTTTCTGAGTTATGCTGTTCACAGACACACACACACACAGACTGACATGTTTCCAAAAATCCTTTTTTTTGGATTCAGGGGGTCTCAAAACATATATTTCCGGTGAAATCTCAGTATCGAATTTTTGGGTGGAATACAATACTTCCCCTACTTACTATACGTAGTAGAGAAAGTAATAAGCAAGATACACTGAAATCTCAAGAACAGAGCCCAGTAGCATACAGAACTGTAAGCTCATTAGGCAAGGCAACAGCTAAAGTTTGGAAAGCATTGCCAGATACTATACCAAAAAAGAAATGTGTTGTAAAAGACTGTTTGAATCAGCTTTTGGAATTGAGATTAAACCAATTGCTTCATCTAAACAAGGACCTACTGCTTTAGATTCTGAGACAGTGAGTACAGTCAAGGAATAATATTAAGTGGGGCAACTCCTGGAATGAAAGACTTTGTTACTGTACGGTATCCTGATGGGACCAAGAAGCAAATGCAGTGTTGTTATGAGTGTTCCCCTCTTCTAGAAACATATGCCCTGTTTTCTCTAGAATATCATTCTTTAAAAATAAGGAAAAGTAAATTTTGTGCCATTACCTCGTCAGTATGTACAACTGAGCAGCAAAACACCTCTAAATTTATGCCTATGTAAATATCATGAAGACTTGCAGTTGACTGCTTCCATAGAGAATGCAGTACTCTCAATTATGATTACAAATTTCTCAATTCCTTTCTTTGTTCTGCTCCATGTGAGGACTGTTGGCTCTCTAAATATACAAACTGTCAAAATACTTTTAATGAAAAGTTACGGAGAGCCATAAACTATCATAACATACCAGCTGTAGTATAATGGTATGAGTGGAAACATTAGGTGGGAACTTATTAAAAACATGTAATGAGGGAACCATTCAAGACCTATGACAGCTCGTTGAAAGTTATACATGTCAACAATTCTTGCAGCACATTATATAAAACAGTCAAAGTGTTACAATGAAGAGACAAAATGGCAGTGTCCACTGATTTTGACCCTGCACTCACTATTGTCCAGGTTGATTTTGCTGAGAACTTCACTGGCTTCTATCAGGATGAAATACAAAGTGCCCACAGTCACAAATCAGCACTTTTACAGTGTGTCTGGAATTCTGGAGTACAGTTATGTCTGGCTCTTTGTTCTGAGAAGCTCAACCACACAAAAGACACTATCATTGCATATACTAACATACTGTTGGATAAAATTCCAGCAGCAGTGGACTTTTGGTCAGATGGACCAGCATCACAGTTCAAGAACAAGTACATTGCATTTGCAATCAAGCTACTTCAGTATAAACACAATTTGAACATTACTTGGAATTATCTGGCAATATCGCAATGCAAAGGACCAGTAGATGGTATTGGTGCAACTGTCAAGAGACATGTCTGAGAAGCAGTAGTAAGGAAAAAAGCTATTGTCCAGAATTCTTCTCAATTTGTTCAAGTTGCAAGTAACAAAAAATGTACAATGTTTTGACATAGTACAAGAAGAGGTTGACCTAAGAAATATGAAACTTGATTTAAGAGGCTTGGTCAAGTGCTGAAACTGTCGAAGGTACAGCCGAAACCGGTTATAACGACGTCAAAGGTACTGACGATTTACGACCGTTATAGCCGACAGTTACACAAACCTGCTGTTTGCTTTGTCTTTTTGTTTTTTGCAACAATTTTTGTATCTGTACATTTTTGGCTGCCATAGAGTTAAAACTTCAAAAGTAACAGAAATACAGTGGACCTACAGTATTTGTGGAGAGGGACTGAAAAGGAATTTTTCTTGTGTTTATGCAGTATGTACAGCAATAACATGCCAGCAAAATGTAAAAACCTATAATAAGCAAAAAAGTAGCAACAATGTAAATTGCTCAATAATGTCGAACATGGTCTTGGATAATAAATGAGATAAAATGCTGAGCATGTTAAAAACCTACTGCAAGTTCTGTATAGTGTATAGTCACGAATACCACAACTTCGTTCCAGTTACTGTATTACAAAAATTAATCAACAGTACCAAATGAAAAGACAGTATTCTATACATATATTACACAAAGGCCTACACTTTCTCCCATGTTTCTCTTTAAAATGTTGTACAAATATGATGCACTACACCTAAAACATTGAAAATATCCAACACATTTAACCACGAAACATCAATAACGAATACACTATTATTCCACTTCTGTACATTGAAAATATAACACATTGGTATTTAATTTTCTAGTTTTCTACAATCACAGCAAAGAGAGTTGTTGCTTTACCTTTAAAATGCAATACAGTAACGCATACTACAGCATACTGCCCTACTTAAGGTAATCCATTAGCTTTGCTTTTTGCATTTAAGATGTGCATACGCATTTTGCATTTGACGATGCATTTGTTTTAACGCCTCATTATTCTCATTTCTATTAAACTTTTCTTTGAAAATAAGAAATTTTTGTAAAGTTTTCATTGCACTGAGAGCTTATTAAGTGATGGCACAACAAGCTGTTCTTCTTGATCATTTTCATGTTCGTCAATCACGTGTTGGCTTTGGATGTCAGTTACAATTTCTTCTTCACTTGCTAAGGCAGGCATGGCGAAGCAGTGCTTCGCAAGTTGATTTGCACTTCAGTTGACTTGCGACTACCCCTCCGTAGCTTTCCCACTCCTCCTCCTACTCATGTCAGCGTGGTCAGTACTACATCAAACAGTGGCAGCTACAAGCATTGCTGCTTTCAAAGTAACGTTCAAAGAGCAGAAAATTTCATGGAATGGGAGAAATTCTTCGTTGAGGATGGTGACAATACAATATGTTTAATATGTCCCAAAGCATTACATGGAGTAATGCAATTCAACATGAAATACCATTACTGCTTATCATTCTGAATATGCCAAGTTACAAGGTAAGTTGGGTCTGTAATTATTATTATTATTATTATTATTATTATTATTATTATTATTATTATTATTATTATTATTATTATTATTATTATTAAGCATTTTATTTAATGAGACTTTAATTCTTATTTAAGCATTTAAGCTAAAGAATGCAAGAAATGTTGAAATTGATAGAAAACAATGGACCTAAACGAACTACAAAGACTCAACCATGGAAGAGAAAAGAAATCATGCTAGTTATATTGTAGCCTGAGAAATTGCAAAGGCCTTAAGGCATTTCAGGAAGGAGAATTTATTAAAACATGTTTAATAAAAATTGCTGGGATTTTATGTCCTCAAGAGGTCCATAATTTCGAGTGTTTGCATATTTTCCGACAAACCATTGCAAAGAAAGTTGAAGAGCTTTCTGCCAACATAACAAGGCAGATGGATTTAAAAATGACTGATTTTATGAAGTTTTCTCTTGCACTGGACGAGAGTACAGATGTAACTGACTTGGTCCAATTGGCTATTTTCATTCGAGGTGTTGATAAGGAACCTATGTTGAAGAGTATTTGCACAATTTAGTCCCACTAAAAGGCAGTACTACTGGTGAGGAGATATTTAAAGCTCTAAAAATTAGTACTGAAAGATGTTTTACATTGGTCAAAATTAGTATCAGATGGAGCAAAGGCCATGGTTGGGGAAAAAGTGGGTAGATTGGCAGGTTAAAATATTTTTTTTCAGTGATATAGGTATTTTGAGCAATTTTTATGCTTGGCATTGTCTGTTGCATCAGGAAGCACTTTGTGCCAAGTCAGTTACATTACAATAGTGATGGATTGTGTTGCGAACATTGTGAACAAAATAAAAGGAAGTGCTCTGAAACACCGACAGTTTCGAAATATGTATACTTAAAGATATGGGAGAACCATTTGAAGATATTAAGTATTTGTGTGGTGTTAGATGGCTTAGCAGGAGGTGCAATGTTACATTGGTTTTTTGATCTCAGAGATGCATTTGCCAGATTCATGAAAGAAAAAGCAATTTATTTTAGCTTTACATTTACATTATTCTCACATGCTTTAACGTCATTTTATTGTTTCCTTATTTTAGGGAATGGAAATTCAGGAACTAAATAACAGGGCTGGGCCTGCAACTTACTTTTCTTATGCGAATATGTACACACTTAAACAAGCTGAATACTACATTTCAACGATGCAATTAAAATATTGTTGATAAGTATAGTTCAGTGCAGGCGTTCGTAAACACACCTTCACTATGGGTAGATCACTTGAAAGAGGGGCAGGTGTACTATTTTCCATGTTTAAATCTTCTTTCAAATTTCTCCTCGGATAAATTCAGTATTTACATTAGTATTCTCTTAACACTTAAAAGTGAATTTTGTGATCACAGATTTCGTGATTTCAGGGTTTTGAAATGTGGTATATCAGTGTATGTCGAATCCATTAAAGATAGACGTAAGAAAGGCGAGAATCAATCTGCAAGATGAGCTGATTCATTTACAATCTGACGAAATCATGAAAGTCAGATGCAAGGATTTAATAGGAGTGGAATGTTTTAAAATCTTAGGCGACAATAAATATCCGAAGCTTTGATCATATGCAATTTCCATAGAAGCAATATTTGGTACAACGTACGTCTGTGAATAATTCTTTTCCATGATTAAATTAATAAAATGCAAATGCAGATCCCGACTGCCGAACGAACATCTTCATGATCAGTTACGTCTAGCTGTAAACAACATAATTCCCGATTTTGAATCTCTCATAGTAAACGACATCGGAGAAGCTTAATTTACTTTAAATACAGAGTGCAGGACGTCGCTGAATCAGTTCGTTGTATACCACTACCCCGCCTGCCTTCCAAATTCTCCCCCGTCCATAGCTTTGTTATCCAGGTTGTATCAAGGTGCCTTGGGGCAGACTTACAGTCTCGCCATGCCTGTGCTAAGGCATACATGGTAAGATTGTTGTCTACCTGAGCAAAGTCTTCTATTTCACAAGTTGACAAAGTTCTTGCACTAATTCCACCAGGGGAATGTTATCATCTTCTTCATCACCACCATCAGCTGTTGCTGAAAACGTGCAGCCCTCACCATGGGATGGTGAAGAAAGATCTCTGAATCCTGCATGTTTAAAGCCATTGGCAATTGTCTTTTGAGTGACATTTTCCCACGCTTCCAATATCATTAAAATCGCATCAAGAACATTGAAAACTGTTTCTTTACCTTCTTCCATTTTTTGTAATGTGTTCATCACTTGAAGTTTTCTGTACTGCATTTTCAGAGAGTTTATAACTCCCTGGTCCATAGGTTGTAGAAGTGAAGTGATGTATGGAGGTAAAAACACAAGCTTTATGCATGGCAGAGGGTGAGCAGGGCAGTTATTGACCAGGAGAAGAATTTTTCGTTTGTTTGATTTCAGCTGAGAGTCCCAGTTAAGCAACCACTTTTCAAAAATGTCAGATATGATCCAAGATTCTGCACTGCTTTCATAAACTACAGGTAGGGAGTGAATGTTTTTAAAACATCTAGGTTTTCTCAATTTTCCGATCACCAAAAGCTTCTTTACATGATTCTGTCATATTTGTAGCAACCATAACTGTGATTCTTGTCTTAGACATTTTCCCACCTGAACACTGTTCACCTTTAAATTTCAATGTCTTTTTTCATAAGTCTTCAGTGTCTTATGTCTTTTTTTTTAAAATTCTATTTATGGACGCTCTTTAACTGCTGTGGTCCTTAGCGTCCCATTGGGCATGAAAGACCGGAAATTTTGCTCGAGGCCTCTTTATCAGGCTTGAGGTTATTTTATGTGCCGTAAATCTACGACACGGGACCACCAACTTTACTTCCCTTCCAAAGGAAGCCATGCTAAGGATTTTTATGCCCGAAAAAATCCATCGCCCTCTGACAGGTTTGAACCCGCGACCTCAGGAACTAGAGGCTAGCATGGTAACCACTACACCACAGAGGACGACGGGGTCTTATGTTTGGGGTCATGTTGTAAAACAAGCCAGTTTCATCCGCATTGAATATATCATCTGGCTTGTAACCTTTGCACAAAACAGGTCACTCCTCTATTACACCATCAGGTATACTGGCAGCTTTGCCACAAATTTTCCAGGCAACAATATCATGGTGAGCTCAGAAACATTTGATCCAAGATGAAGAACAATTGAAGTTCGGATTTCCCAACAGATGCGCAAATTCATTGGCTTTCGCTTGAATAATAGGTCCACTGATCAGCACATTATTTGATCTTTGCTGCTTAAACCATGCAAGTAAAGCTTCTTCAATAACTATGTGCTCAGATTATCTTGCCTGCTTGCTTTTTAATGAATTGCTGAGTGTGAGACATCCAATTCCTTCGCGATGCTGATGTTTGTTTCCCCATTTTCTAGTCACCATATTATGTGTTACTTTTCCTCAATATTAAATGCTTTCCTCTTTTTTTGTGACATCTTTAAACCAATGCTTGCACTAACTGTTTAATGCACATGCTGATTTAAAGTCTACAATCTACAGAAAACAAGAGTTTGAAAATAAGCATTATATTGTTGTTAGCAATCTCCAAATATGTAACAAACAAAAATGAACATTAGATGTTATAGACGATATATTTCTCCAAAAATTTAATAAGAATACATTCTTTTATATGATAAGCCGCAATAAGCATGTCATAGTAAGTGATTTTTACTTTCTCTACTACGTATAGTAAGTAGGGGAAGTATTGCATTCCACCCAAAAATTTGATACTGAGATTTCACCGGAAATACATGTTCTGAGACACCCTGAATCCAAAAAAAGCATTTTTGGAAACATGTCCATGTGTGTGTCTGTGTGTCTGTGAACACCATAACTCAGAAACGAACAGTCGGATAAACACCAAACTTGGTATTTAGGTTCAGTATCTTCCAGAGATGCGACACGAAGGTTTTCAAGAAAATCCCCCCACCCCAGACTACCCTTTACATGGAACATTTTTCGAAAATTTTAATTTTCTCAAAAATGGCTCTAACGATTTTGATTAAAATATCATATGTTTAAGATATTGTCATGAGAAATGAAATGTATATCTTGAATTTTCTGGGAATGTCTCCAAAAGTATTCTTCATTGTGAACGACTTTTGCATAACTGGTAAACCATAAGCGATAGACAAAATTTTACTACACAAAAAATATGGATCGCGTTAAAATACACAATTTATGTCACATACATTTCTTTTGTTGAGTGAACCGTTTTCGAGATATTGCTTGTTATTCCCTTAAATTTTCCAATACTTATACTTTTTCTCAAATTCGTTATTCATTTTTTTTATGTCCTGGACATGCAAAGAGAATGGAATGCACCACATAGCAACCAGCGCTTAAAATATTTGACTATCGCTTAACACCTGCCGTATTCCCCTTGCATTTACAAGAAAATTAGCAATAAGATTGACATCTCGACAAACATGAAGCATATGGCGAATAAGCGTTTGTAAAAATAGTTTGTGCAAGAGTAGAGAAAGTCATGTGAGTGTAACACATCAGATTTTTTTAAATATAGCACTTACATAGGATTTAGATGGGACTGTTAGATTTTGCCGTTATAGTCAATACATAATTAAAAGTGATTGTCACAATATACAGTATTGACTGTATTACGAAGTTACGTGCTGTATGTTGCTTCCAGGGTTCTATCAAAGACTTGTGAACAACTAAAGGTCTCAAATTATATACCAGCAAGGATAACAACATTATGGAAGAGAGTTTCAAGATAGATGACTGGGTAGAAGTTAATTGTGAGGATAAACTATCAAGGTGTGATAACAGAAATTGAAAGATGAACATAAAATGGAGCAACTGGAAAGCTATGGACATGGCCAAAGAAGAGTGATGAAATCTTCTACACAGCAAACCAAATTGTACAAAAACTCAACCCTCCTCTTGGGACATCTGGAAGTTTGACAATTAGTGAAGTACATGATCAATTTTAGTTAAAAAGTTTATTAACTAAGTTCTCGAGTTTTTAACATAAGTTACCGTTTCTGATATAACTCAAGTTACCAGTGTATATAAAGTGTAACTATAATGTAAGTCCATGCAAGGACATCATAATATATACATAAATATTCCTTATACTTTCATTGTTTTTGTTATATAAAACTTATTTCAATTTTCAAGTCAACAGAGACGAGTTCTTTGAAAGCACTGCAGAGGACTATTCCTTTTTTGTAAGTTGCCAGCAACAAAATACTGCTTTGTTTCTAAACTACGTAATGCTTCTGCGCAGTCTTAGTCACAACTTGAACACAATCTTTTCTTCAACCTGTAAGTTATACAGCTATTTGTTCCCATTCCAATGGAATGTAATCCAAGCAGACTGAATTTTTCCTTCTTTAAAATGCAATGTAAGTTACCATGGAATGATCCTTATCACTACTTTCTCTTTGAAATTAGGACTTATAATGGAAAGGTAGAATCAGATGATTGAAAAATTCATTGTCACAGCCGGGATCTGATTCTACTTTTCTAACCGTGTCCTACACATGGCTTGTGTGGAAGAACAATTAATTACCAAGATTTATAATGTTTAAGTGCTGTAATAATCAATAAATGAAAGCCTCAAAGTTATCCTGATAGATTGGTTGTATTAGTAGTAATACATAAGTTTGTGCAAAATAGTGCCAAACTGAATCTCAATATTATAGAAAAATTTAAGATCTTTATTTGCCATTAATTGTGGTTCCCTGAAGAATGTTCATACAATGTCTTACTTTCTTATAACTGTTTACACAGTTAATCTTACCTGTTCCAGTATCGAATATACTGGTCGTTATAATATGTCTGGTGAATTTCTTCATCTCCAAATATAGCCTTGCTCTCAATCCACATGATGGGTGCTCCATTAACTGCAATTGGCAAATCCAGTTTAATATCTGGAGTTTTGTCGAAACCAAATTTTCTTAAAGCAGCTTCATCTTGAACAACAAGGTTATTCTTCTTCACCCACTGTAACAGGCGGGCTTCATAATGATGACCTAAAGATCTGTAAATTACAGAAATATATTGTTTAGTCTTTGTTCTTAGGTAAGTTTTTTTGAGATGAAACCTTGATAGTACTAAGGCATTTATTTATTATATCTTTTTTTAACTCCCTTTTCCCTAAGCCATGGACTATTACGAGGGCTGATCAATAAAGACTGAGACTGATTTTTTCCTGAAGCTCTCTTGATAGTTTCCTGTCTCTACTATAAATATTTAAAAAGAGCAGGGTTTCATGGATAATGTCCATAGGCGGCAGCACTCTCGTATTGGTAGGTTTGTAGTATTGCTGTACATTGTTGACCCTACTTGAATTTCGCATACCACAAAATGGAGGCGACACGAGAGGAGCAATACAGCACAATAAAATTTTGTTTTCGTTTAAATCATACAGCCTCTGAAACTTTCCAAAAGCTGTAGCAAGCATACGGTAAAGATGCATACATCGTGCAACAGTGTTTAGGTGGTTCAAGGACTTCAAAGAAGGGCGAGTCCTCTGTGCTAAGCAAGGTGGGCCTGGTGTTTCGGCTTCTGCTATGACTGAAGTCAACATCAACACAGCTCTGAGATTGTTGTTCCCCCTCACACTACTGACATAGCAGTGTACTACAGGTCAGTATTGGCTACACTGAGGAAGCACATTGCAAGGAAACATCCAGAACTTCATCGGAATGAGTGGTGACTTCATCACGACAATGCGTGGCCTCACGTCGCCAATCAAGTCTAGGCATTTTTGGCTAAATTCAACATTACCTGTGTGTGCATCCGCCTTATAGCCCAGATCTTGCCACCTGTGATTTCTTTTTATTCCCATCACTAAAGGCAAAGCTCCGGGGCATTCGATTTGAGAGCACTGAAGCAGTGCTGAAGAAAAGTGAGGCGATTCTCAAAGACCTGACAAAGAATGGCCTGCACCATGTGTTCGAGGACTGGCAGAGATGCTATAAAAAGTGCATTCAAGTAGGAGGGGACTACTTTGAAAAATAGCGGGACAACATTGAAATGGAGTAATATCTGTGAAGAAAAATCAGTCTCAGTCTTTATTGATCAGCCCTCATATGTTCTACTAGAGCCACCCTGCCCCAGTCAACCATCCTTCTTTCATCCTTTCAAATTTGCATATTTGTCACTTTTACGGTTTGCCCGCCAAATGTACGGAAGCAGAAATGTTTTTATGACTTTACAAAAAAAAGGAGGCACTTTTACAGCTTTGTGGGCAGATTCAAAGTGCTACAGAAAGTCAATCCCTTCATGTAAACTGTTTATCTTATCACATCCTTTGACTACGGGATATAAGCTTCACATTTTGTGTGACAGTTATGTTATGAAGCATAAAATAAGGGCTAGAAATCTGTGTATAGCCTAGGAAGTGGTGTTCTTTGCTTTAATAAATGTTTATTGTGGTACCAGGAAGAATTTCAGCATATGTGACAGAAAGAAGCAGTACTAAATGGAATTCCCATTTATTTCACATGTAATTTTTACTTTTCTCTACAACATATAGTAAGTAGGGGAAGCTTGTATTCCAGCTAAAATTTGATACTGAGATTTCACCGGAAATATATGTTTTGAGGTCCTCTGAATCCAAATAAACGATTTTTGGTGTGAGAGTGTGAGAGAGAGTGCGTGCGTGTGTGTGTGTGTGTGTGTTTGTGTGTGTGTGTGTGTGTGTGTGTGTGTGTGTGTGTGTGTGTGTGTCAGCGAACAGCAAAATCAAAAACAAAAACAAAAAGCCAGTAAGTACCAAACTTGGTATTTAAGTTCAGCATCTTCCAAGGATGCAACATGAAGTTTTTCAAGAACCAATTACCCTTTACATGCAACATTTTTCGAAAATGTTGATTTTCTAAAAACCGGCTGTAACCATTTTGATTAAACTACCATATATTAAAGATATACATCACAAATAAAATGTATATCTTGAATTTTCTGGAATAGCCTTTGAAGTGTTTTTCATTCCGAAGGAATTTTGCATAATGTTGTATAGCTGGTAAACATTGAGCGATAGATAAAACTGCTATACAAACAATTTTTAAAACACACATTTCATTTCAAGTAAGTTCTTTTTTGTGGCATAAGCCATTTCTGAGATATTCATTATTAATTGTTCAAATTGTGCATTTCTTGGTCATTCTTTAAAGTCCTTTCAACATTCAGTTGTTTCTTGCAATAATATGGAAACAGTATGGATTTTTAAGACCTGCATAGAGCGCCCAGTTCTTAAACATTTCACTATTGCTGTTCTCTTTGTATCAATAACAAAATGTGTAATGTAGCTATTTCTGCAAAGGTTTATTTGGATAAAAATGTAGTAGATAGAAAAATCAGCTTTATTAAGAATAGTTTGTATATCCACTAATAAACAATAAGAGGGTGGAGAAAGCCATATGAATGTATCACATCAGAACATTTTATGCATTCTGAATTCCATGTCATTGCAAAATTGTTATACTCTGCTGCATGAGGGAAAGCTTTACAGGTTTCAATTTTAGGAAGTTGGCAAGTATGAATAACTACACTAATCCTCAACAAGGATAAACCTAAATTTAAGAAATTTTCTCAAATTCCAAAAGATATTTAACAGTTCAACATAGTTCACAAAATAAATACAACTTAAAAAAATCTGATGTGTTACACCTCACATGGCTTTCTCTACTCTTGTACAAACTATTTTCACAAACGCTTATTCTCCATGTGCTTCATGTTAATCTTATTGCTAAGTTTCTTGTAGGTGCACGGGGAATATGGTAGGCTTTAAGCAATAGTCAAATCTTTTAAGAGCTGGTTGCTATGTGGAGTATTCCATTCACTTTGCATGTTCAGGACATAAAAAAAACTGAATAACGAATTCCAATTTGAGAAAACTATTGGAAAATTTAAAGGAATAACAAGCAATACTTCGAAAATGGTTCACTCAACAAAAAAAAAAAAATTTATATGACATAAATTGTGTATTTTAATGCGATCTACATTTTTTGTGTAGTAAAATTTTGTCTATCTCTTAAGGTTTACCAGTTATGCAAAAGTCGTTCACAATGAAGAATACTTTTGGAGACATTCCCAGAAAATTCGAGATATACATTTCATTTGTCATGAAAATATCTTAAACATATGATATTTTAATCAAAATTGTTAGAGCCATTTTTGAGAAAATTCCAATTTTCGAAAAATGTTCCATGTAAAGGGTAATCTGGGGTGGGGGGATTTTCTTGAAAACCTTCGTGTCACATCTCTGGAAGATACTGAACCTAAATACCAAATTTGGTGTTTATCCAACAGTTCGTTTCTGAGTTATGCTGTACACAGACACACACACACGGACATGTTTCCAAAAATGCTTTTTCTGGATTCAGGGGGTCTCAAAACATATATTTCCGGTGAAATCTCGGTATCGAATTTTTGGGTGGAATACAATACTTCCCCTACTTACTATACGTAGTAGAGAAAGTAAAAACATGCTGAAATCTGAACACAGATAGTATCCTATCAGAAAAGAAACAAGACAAATATAAAATATACCGTTTAGATTGCAACAGAACATTTATTGGAAAAACCAAGCAAAACATAAGCACAAGCCTAAAAGAACACTTCAGAAATATCAGATACACACAGATAAATCAGTCATAGCCAATCACTTCTGGGGAGAAAATCACAATATAGAACGAAAAGTCAAACTGCTTATATCGATTAGAACTGGACTTATGGGAAACAGCATATATCAAGTTTTGAACATAGAATTATGAACTTGGAAACTCCAGCAGAAGATATTACACCAGATGATGCTACAATTACACAGGGAAGAAGATTGGTGAATTACCAGTTAGTCTTCCAACAGCTGAAAATGAGGACAATAGATACTCAAAATATTGCAATAATTTGGTAACCAAAGCAATATGAGTAGAGTGACCTGGTCTGTGATTTCAAGTTACTGATGCAGAGAGCATAATGTTACGGCACATGTTTTTATCCCTGGGTACAGATGGTGGATAAAGAAATATGTCGTAGTAGCATGATGTTCCACTTTGCAAACAGAGTGCATATTCAGTACAGGTAAGTCAACCTTATAAAAACGGTCACTCTGATCCATCCCTTAAATATGAGTGTTTAATGTCGATTCATTTTCCAACAGTTAATTATTTGATTCCCTGTATGAAATTTCAATGATTTTAACTTTAAGTACGCATCTGTTTAGATTAAAAATATCAGTAAATGATACTTACTGTCGGTAGCAATCTATAACAGGGCCGTACTGGTCATCTTCTACATGACACTGCAAAATACAAATATACCTACATAAATGATTTTGTACATTAATAACTTTTAGGAACATTTAAACTTGTGCCTGTGCAGACCTTCATTGCAATATGTAAAACAACTATTATACAATGGATTTCTTCACAAGCATTGCTATGTGTTTTGAGTAATTCAAATTTAAGTGCCAAATCAAAATAATGTACCAGGAAAAACAAAAAATTCATGCAATTATAATGGTACTACTTTGATATTGTATTATGGTGGAAATAGAAGCTTTTAACTTGCAACATCAGGGTTTTTTGCTATCCACAGTAATCCTTGGTTAATGAGGAACATTTTAGTGTGTAGATGTTGCTCTGGAGGTAATGTAATGCCCACCCACCCTCCCTTTTAAGCGGCCGTTCTTATATAGCCATTTTTGGCGACTTTTGGAAGGAATTGCTGCCATTGTGAATCATTTAAGTTTTAGACACGCAGATACCTTGGCTATGCCCTGTCGTTGCTTTACAGTTGCGACCAAAGGCCTTGCAACTGCTCCACTCTTCTCCTTCTAAAAAACATCCCTCGGCTACGCTTTGAGGCTGAGGGCCCTCACAATCCCTTTGCTATGCCTTGCGGCTTAGGGCCCTCAATCGTGTTTTCAGCTATGTTGGAATTTCAAATGTTGCCAGCGGAAAGACAATGCAACCAACGTTCTCATGATGCCACGGGTGAGATGCATGCGATGCGACTTCTGATAGTAATATGGAACAAACATGACAAAACATGTCATATATTCATAAAAATAACTAAAGCACCATGTTATTTGTTCTTTATTGCATGTAATGTTTTGAAATCAATAAAAGTTGCGCAGTTACGTGTGTGTTATGTGTGTATAGTGATATGGCCATAATTCAATATCAAAGTTTATCCATTATAACAAATAACAAATAAATGGTGGTTTGTGCTTATGATACATTTTGCAAATTTTTGCTATTTCAAAACTTGGTATTATTGTTTATCTGGGCTAATAAAACAAAGAGGCAATTTGAGTGATAATTTCCAAATATCAATTTATGCATTAAAAAGAGGAAAAAAAAGCAGGGGCTTTTGCAATAAGTAAAATTGATATTTCTAAAGTTTACTTCTATAAATAATAACTGATAACTTTGGGAGTAAATGACAATATTCTAGAAATTGGGTCAGCTGTTCTGAAGTATTCAAATATGGACATTGTTTATTATTAGAACTGTCATAGTATCACCATTTTATACATTTCTTACACTAATTTAGACAGAATGAAAGAAAATCCCAAAAAATGGCAGTGTACCATTATTATATCCAAAGATCTTAAATTAATGTGCATTCTACTATTCTATACATTCACATTTCTTACCAGAAAAACTTCATATGCCAAATCCTTGTCCTTTATAAGGGTCGTATCATTGATCAAGTCTGAAATTTTAATCCTGATATCTGGAAAAAAAAAAAAAAAAAAGACAATTTTAATGGAGGAAATTACTATACAGCAGTTAGTTTTTGAGAGAGCAAGATGTTTTATTGTTTCATTAATATACTTCTACTTCAGATATGGTAGATGTTAGTATGACCAATCATATTGTGACATTTGTAATATCATTAGTATTATTGCGTACATGACCTGGTGGCCCAGATCGGATATTGTGCAAGAGTGGAGGGGATGAAAAACCAGTTCTAGCGTAGCGTACCCATGCCGAGTTTAGCGTGGGTTAAGTCAGTCGAGTCGAGGTTCTGCTAGTAGCAAGGTCAGAGTGTGTGCCGCTTGTCCATGCGTGCAGCATGGCATCCCCACCGACAGGCAAGGAGGTATTGTAATTCCTTTTTATCATAATATACATTTGACATCCAAGCAATTATAGTGTAAATTTCTATAGTAGATAAACCCTTCCCTTATCCCCATAATGAATTAGGGACATTGCTAGGGACTTTTTAGTTATATTTTCAGAATTTCGTTGAGCGCGCCTCGTCGGACCTCGCATAATGTGTGATAAATATTCTATATATTCACGGTACCTGTTGCTCTACCACCGATTGAGCTAGAATAGTAGAGAGGTTACGACAATATTAAAATTAGTGGCTTTTAGAAAATCTTACATTAAAATTAAAAACAATGTCATTGAGCTGGAAGTTGATATAAAGATGCCTTGCATCTTAATTTTGTCAATATATTAAGACTAAGTTAAATAAACTCATATCCTTCACACAATAAATTTCTGCTTTCATTGTTCTCAATAACTTAAAATATCCTCTTAGGCACTGAGAGGCTAAGGAAATTTATTTCCATTACAGAGATTTCAGCCCACTCTGACCAAATTGTACTTTCATCTTCTTCACAGTCTAAAATTCCCATGCTAATCTATGGTCTCAATATACAACTCCTGGTTTTCCTGTATTATGACCCACTGTCTATTTGCTTACATTATTCGTCTATTTTGTCTGTCTTTAGCCCCATCTTCTTTGTAGTCATATAACCATTTCTCTTTGACCTTGCCCAAATAGTTACCCATAGCTTTTATATTTTTACCTCCTTTTACAGTAAGAATCTTCCTTATTAATACTTCCCCATCCAAGTTTTTCAATTTCTGTTGCCAAAATTGTTCTCTCCATGTTTTCGTTGGATTACAGTATATATACAGTGGAAATCTGTGTTCACTTCACCACACATTGGACATTTTACTACATCCTCATGTCTTATGCCTTTCAAGTTCCTAACTCCTGTTCTCGCCCATGCCAATCCTTCTCATCCTAATATATTACATAACTCTATGTACTGTTCCCTCTCCCATACTGTTTTTATTTCCCTATACATCCTCAAGGAGCTTTTCTTTCTTGTATTGCCAAAAATGTCTCAGTATCTTCCAGCCTTAATTCTACTTCTTTGCAAAAGCCTCTAATGTGATATTCTGCATTTATCCACGCACCTCCCATACCTATAATTCCTGAGTTTTTAATAACCACGACACTTTCCACTTACTATTCTTTTGTATATAAAAACATTCTTCGATAACATCACTTATCTTCCAGATTGGAAATTCTATACAAATATTTCATCTTGTGAAAATTTTGATCTTGGTAGAGTACATACCAAGTTCTAACTATACTGTCGCATTTGGTGATACTATCGGTAGACCTAAAACATATTTGCAAAAAGATCTATTGACTTTGTCAACCTCTCTTCAAGCATCATCTACTCCCCATGCCTCTAACCCATGCAAATTTTGTTTTCTACTGTGGCAGTTAAATTCTTTCAAACCATTTGACTTTTATGTCTGGCAATTTTTTTAAACGTGAATCTTATATCACTCATGGCCATTTGACCTTTTGTATAGGCATCTTTTTTTTTTTGTTCACTCTAACTTCCGTTTGAACTTAAGTGTTACCCCCAGGTAATCAAATCTCCTTAGCACTTTTATTTCTCTTCCATTTATCTGCTATTTCTCATTCTGACGTGATCGATAACCTTTTTTAATAATCATGATCTTTGTTTTCTTTTCATTTACTTTCAGTCCCTTTTCTACAAAAATTCCTTACTGCATCGATTGCCCTCCTTAGCACTCCAAAAGATATGGATCCAACTACTAAGTCATCTGCACACAATAGCTCTGGAATTTCTTTATTATTAATAACTGACGGGTGGATCTTGTATCTCGAGATCTCCTCTAGAATCTCATCAATATAAGGGTTAAATAGCACTGGCCTAAGTTTCCATCCCTATCTTCTCTGAACACATTCAGTTACTTTATTGTCTAGTAGTTTTATACAAAACTCATTCTCCTGATATATCTTACGTAGTAATTCTATAAATGTATGATTTACCCCTTTACTTTTTAATTTTATCCATAATGCTTCTCTGTTTATGGTATCAAATGCCTTCTCAAGATCAACAAATTCCCCTTTTGTTGCTCAAATATTTGTTGACAATTGTCTTGATTATGAATATATTATCTGATGTTCTACCTGCTAAATCCCTCTTGGAACTCTGATAACTTCTTCTCCTTCTCTACCCAATTCTGTAACCTATTAGCTAGGATGCCTGTACAGATCTTACCTGTAATATAAAGTAAATTTATCCCCTTGTAATTAGCTGAGTTGTCCCCCTTTCTCTTATATACTGACACTATCACTTGTTCTCCATCTCTTAGGAATCTCCCTTGTTTCCAGTATTTTACTGAACAATTTTATCACTATTTTTCTAGATTCATCTATCGAACAAGCCTTCCAAAATTCCCCTGGGATACCATCAGTACAATTTGCTTTGTTGGTGTTTAACACCTTAATTTGTTCACACAGTTCAACGTCCATGATTTCCCTATCTTAATTCATTAATTACAAGCTCGTCTCCATGCAAAAGCTGCTCTACTCTCAGTATGTTGTCCTGACCTAACAATGCTTTAAAATGCACAGTTTTTATCTGGGTTTATATCAGCTTCTTTTGCAGCCTTTCTACTATTGACCATATTTTATTTATATTGGTTACATAGTTGGGCATATTGGTTTTTGCTACTTCATTTAAAGTTTGGCTTATTCTTAATTCCCATTCCCACTTTTTTTCCTCAATAAGGCACCTATATGCCCATCTAAGGGCCAAAAAATGTTCCCTCTCTTTTTCCCCTGACTGCTGACAGTTTCTCAACTCTTGTGTTACTCTTGACTATATCTAGCTTTCCCTTACTTTACTCTGTATGTCAACAGCAACAATTTTCTCGGCTTCTAGCCAGGTAAATAGATAAGTTTGAAACTGATGTTTTGAAGGAGTTCATCACCTTCGTCTTCAGGATAAACTGGAAATGGAAGTCCAGATTTTCATATTTATAATGCCAGAAAGAAGCTGAAATCATTTTCTTGGCCATGAAGCAACTTGGATTTAATGTGACTGAGGTATGGGCATGGACCTGGTAGAAAAGTATTGCTTGGTAGCTCAGTTGGTTAAAGCAACTGGACGGAAACCAGAAGATTCATGGTTCAAATCCTGGCTATGGCATTCATTTTTCAGTCTGATTCTACCTTGTCCAACGCATGGCTTGTGTGAAAGAATAATTAATAACCATTGATTGATCTATTTGTTGATTATTATCTATGAAGCTCAGGACTTAAAAGTACTTCTGACATTCTAGTAGCCACTGGGGTATGTCATCTCAAAATGAATTTAAGATCTGCTTATGATTTACACCTCCCCCCCCCCAAAAAAAAAATTTCAGTTGGGGAATTTAATGCTGTACTGGCATGTTACCATGGTAGCTTAGTTGGTTAGAGTAACCAGACAAAAACTGGAAGATCTGTGGTTCAAATCCCAGATATGGCATTGAATTTTTCAGTTTGATTCTACTTTTCCAACCTTGTCTTACTTGTGTGAAAGAACAATTAACACTGATTTAACTATTTATACAAAGTTCATACAGAAATTTTTTACCCATTTCCCTGACTTTCCCTGAATTTTTATATTCATTTCCCTGACTCAGTTAAGGCATTTTCTATGAAAAATCATGCATACTATTGTGAGCATACTTTTTTCAGTTTCATGTCCATTTTTAATTGACAACACAGATTTTAAAATACATATGTAAGTGTAATTCTTTTTTATTGACCTCCAACATCCCCATAGCCATGCAATGATCTCCTTTAACTCTTGATTTTATTTTTAAAAAAATTATTATAGATATACAAATAACCTCACCAAACAATACAAAGATCAAAGTTATACAAACTCTTTAAAAAGCTACCAGTATATAAAATATTGTTTTTAGCATGCACTAAAGATATTTCAAGTTATATGAAGCAATTAGAAGTTAACACATGCAAGAAAATCTCAATCCAAAAGTTAATGCTTCTTGAATTTTTCTTTCTCCAGCACTTGAATGATTCTGGGCGACTATGAAGAGGTTAATTCACATTATTCACAGTTGCATAATTTTTAGAGCATTACATGTCAAAACCCCAGACTTTTATGCCAACTGGAATTGATTTCCCTGACTTTTATTATACTATAAATAAGTTCTCTGACTTTCCCTAACCTTTCCTGGTCTGTGTAAACCATGTTATGTTATTTGTGTACACCTGTATTTTGTATCTGTGTACACCTGATATTTTGTATTTGAGCACAGACCTGGTAGAAAATGTTTCATAGCACACACTATGTTTTTTACTTCAAGCATGAACCTGGTAGAAATACTGTGAAATTTTCTAAAATGTTGGAAGATGATGGGTTGGCAACTAGGTGTTAAGGCCTTTTATCATTGGTGCTCATGTCGAACTTAGTTGTAGGCCTGAATCATGGTTAATATGTTAGTTGTGACCTTCATCAGTGTACCTCACTGAACACCAAAGAACCATCAGTTCATGCACCCCTAAAAATATGGACTGGCTGAGCATTGTATTGATAAAAGTCACAGGGCCAAATTCAGCAAGACCAAAATAGTGGCAAAGTGTTCAAGCTATGGGATGATGATTTATGTTTAAGGGTGCTCAATTTCAAGGTCATTAGTGCCCTTAGAAAAAAATATTAAGGCAAGGCCAAATAAGATCAATATAAAAAAATCATGGCAAAGGCCAGAGATAAAGAGAATATACAATACTAAGTTGAGAGGTATGAAAAAACTAAATATAAATATGGCTAAATTCTCATTTGAAAGTTTACCTTTAACAAAATCTTAAAAACACTTTCGACCGTGGTTATCATCCACTAAGACCTCTGTAAGTCTGACTGGCAGTTGTGGAAGAGTCCTGAATATGTACTAGAGAAATATATTGCAGCAACACATGACAGACAGACCTTCACTACACAGTGGAAAAAGAGGAGCAAGGCCGCCCTTAAAAAGGTAACCATTGATAAAATTGCAGTGGCCAATAGGCAAATAAGCCAAAATCACCTCTTTACAACGAGATACACGAGGAAGTTACCATTTATCAGAATGTCCTTCACTACTCTAAGCTTATTTCCGCGGAGAGCTAAACATTCCTTGCACCAGTGTGATAGCAGCACTTTTCATATAACAAGCCCTATGTCTTCTGTTACACAAGATGGGAAAGAAGGGTAAAAGAAGCCTTAGCCATCTTATCCGAAATAAACAATCTTAACCGTGATTCAAGCCTACAACTAAGTTCAGCATGGGCAGTGATGATAAAAGCCTTAATAACTTGTCAACCTGTTGTCTTCCAAGATTTTAGAAAATTTCACAGTATTTGGTGCGTGCTTGAATTTAAAAACATAATGTGTGCTATAAAAAGTTTTCTATCAAGTCCATGCTAAATTCAAAATATCAGATATACACAAATACTAATGACTATATTCAGCCACATTAAATCCAAGTTGATCCGTGGTCAAAAAATTATGCAAATCAATGAGATTTCAGCTTCACGCCTGCACTAAACATGAAAAACTAAACTTCCATTTCTATTCAGTTTATGCTGAAATTGATGATGAACATCTTCAAAACGTTGGTTACAAACCATTTACCTGGCTAGAAGCCCCAAAAAATTAGAATTATTATGCTGACAGGAACACTTCCATTCTTATTTTAACAGCATGTGTATTTAGTGTTCTCTTAGGCTGCTAGATGGATGACCACATATTACAATGCAAATGATGCCTTTATTTAAAATAGTAATTTGTCATTATAATATGTTTATTGAATTCCATGAAAATTGCATTTTTGCAAGCATATGTGCAATATGAGGTGAGTGCATTGACTCAACCACATATTAATGCAATGGTGTGTGAAATAGAATACTGCTTGGACAAGCTCAGTTACATTGTCAGCATTATACACCTTTATAATGTGTCTGGTGGGCTTGCCTAACACTAAACTTGTAGTGTATTAAGACTGATATTCTCAGACAGTTACAAGTGTGACTATTTTTATACTTTGTGTCTAAGTGGTTCATGATGACAGATTCAGCAGGTGCCTATGAGCTCTAACATCACAAGTATAACGATGAGAAAAAGTTCTGATGTTTACATTCACACCACTTTCCCTAACCAATATTGTTTATGTTTATATAACTTCTACAAACTATTCTTATGAAAGTTTATTTTTCTAATCTACTTTATGTTAATCAAGATAGCATTTGCAGAAATAGTTTCATTACACATTTCGTTTTATATACAAGAGGGATAGAACAAACTGTATTGATATGCAGATGTTTAAAAGGGGCTCAATATATGCTGGCTATGAAATAATAGTATCTTTCCATAAAAGTGTGAGAAACAAGTGAAAAGCGACAGCACTTTTAAAAAATTACAAAGCATTGAAAAATTTAAACCAATACTAATTAATGGACATCTTGGAACTACACTTTAGTATTTACCTAACAGCTAAGGGGGGGGGGGGAAGTCAAATTGACTGGTACCATGGGATTTGAACCTGCCATCACTTCCTGAATGCAAGCCACAGATACTACTGCCTGTGCTATTTTGCTCAGTTGCAAATAATTGTTTAAAGCACACTCACAATTTTGTGTCCGACCATACTTTGTTTTTTCTATGCTGTATATGCCCAAGTCTAACAAAATTATGGATGACTAGTTTCTTAGTATCTGATGATAGAGGCCCAATTCCTTATAAGCACTGACACTCATTTTCTGTTCACCTGATAAGCAGAAAAGTGCTGATGAATGTGTTTCAAAATGACTGGTTAAATGTTTAGTCACCCAGGATCACTTAAAATCCCCAATAAATGCTATTTCCATCTTGTCATGCCTGTGACTGACACACTATTAAATCTGAATATAGATTGACAGGTAAATTACAGCTAGGCATGTAAAAGCAAAGCTTTCAGCTAGGGTTTCACTATAATAATTGAAGGCATTTATTCTACATCTCTGTCTTAGGAGTTTTCCAACTAAAAGCCTATGAGGGCAGCCAATGATAAACTTATTCTTCTGGTGCTAAGTCCAGAAATGAAATGAAGCACCTCTATGACAATGGCCTGAGCCCATCATCTTTTCATTCCTTCCACTGGCAGTTAAAGGGATATAAATCTTAGTGATCTGGCAGGCAATATAACTCTGTGTCCGAAATGCCTAAACAGCACAAAAAAATACTGTAATTATGGAATTCCATGCCTGAGACATCAGCACAATGCCATGCTGTGTGGCATTAGCGTTTCTAAATGTTTTGAAATATATCTTACATCAGGACACCCATATTTGTTTCACTGTCATTATTCCCCGTCACACAAAACACAGGTGTGCTGAACTGATGCTGGGGAATAGTTGGATCTCTCTTGGCATGAAATAGTGACAGTTACTAACCAATTAGACTGGTATGCCTTATGTCACAACAAATCAAGAAGCATTCACACCCAAATCATTGAGTCTTATCTCACTCAAAAACACAACATTTACAACATAAGATAATTTTTAACTTTCTCTGTAACCTATCTATAGTAGGTAAGAGGAAGTACTGCAATCCACACAGAGATCTAATGTCAAGATTTCACAGGAAATGTTTTGAGGCCTATTGAACAACGATGATGATGATGATGATGATGATGATGATGATGATGATGATGATGATGATGTCCATGTGTAAGTGAACAGAATAACTCAAAAATGAGGTGTATATACTAAACTTGGTTTTAAAGTTCAGTATCTTCCAAAGATGCAACATGAAGGTTTTCAAGAAAATCTGCCCCTACCCCAAACTACCTTTTATAGAAATTTTGTTTTATTTTTAGTTTCTCTACCACATGCATAGTAGGTAGAGAAGGTATTGCATTCCATTCAAATATTTAATATCGAGATTTCACCAGAAATACATGTTTTGAGGCCCCCTGAATCCAAAAAAGCATTTTTAAAAAAAGGTGTGTGTGTGTGTGCATTTGTTTGTGAACAGCATAACTCAAAAACGAAAAGTCAGATAACACCGGTAACTTGGTATTTAGGTTTAGCACCTATCAAAGATGCAACACGAAGATTTTCAAGAAAATCCTCCCATACCACCTACTCTGTACATGCAAGATTTTTTGAAATCTTTGATTTTCTAAAAAAACGACTGTAACAAATTTGATTAAAATGCTATATATTAAAGATATTTACATGACTAATAAAATGTAAATCTTGAATTTTCGGGAATAGCCTGTGAAGACCTCTTCATTTAGAAGGAACTTTGTATAATCTTGTATAAGTGGTAAACGTTAAGCGATAGACGAAAACATACTAAATGTAGATCCCTTTATAAAACACAATTTATTTCAAATAAATTTTTTGTGGCATTAGCCATTCTCGAGATATCGGTTATTAATGGTTTGAATTCTCAATACTTAGTCATTCTTTTCAAGTCCCGTTTGTTTTTTGAGATGTTATAGAAAGAATTTTAAGGCCGGCATGTAGCGTCCAGTTCTAAAACATTTGACTATCAGTGTTCCGTTTGTATCTATAACAAAATGTGTAATGCAGCTATTTCTGGAAACTTTTATCCGGATTAAAATGAAGTAGATAGGAAGATAAACTTCTGTAAGAACAATTTGTATACCCACTAATAAGATATACTGGGTAGAGATAGTCATGTGAATGTAATACATCAGATTTGTTTATTTTCTCAAAAATGGTTCTAGCGATATTGATTAACATACCATATACTTAAGATATTTATATGAGAGATAAAATATATGAGTTTTCCTCTCTTCAATTGGGAGGAATTTTGTATAATTTGGTGTAACAGGTAAGCCATAAGAGATAGACAAAACATACCTATTATAGAAAAAACATAGATCTCTTTAAAAAACATAATTTATTTCAAATAATGTTTTTTTGTGTGGCATGAGCCATTTCCGAAATATCCATTGAATTTTTCAATAGTTTGGTCATTTTTACTTTCTCTACTGTTTACCTATAGTAAGTAGAGGAAGTATTGCATTTCACTAGAAATGCACGTTCTGAGACTCCCCGAATACAAAAAAACACATTTTTAGAAAAAGGTCTATGAACATAACTCAAAAATGAAAAGTTGGTTAAATATCAAACTTAGTATGTAAGTTCAGCATCTCCAAGGATGCAACACAAAGATTTTCAAGAAAACCCCCAACTCCAAACACTTTGATTTTCTCAAAAATGGCTCTAATGATTTTGATGTTTAAAATATTTTCATGACAAATGAAATGTATATCTTGAATTTTCTGAGAGTAGCTTCTGAAGTCCTCTTCATTCTGAATGACTTTTGTATCACTGGTAAACTGTAATAGACAAAATCTTACCACACAAAAAATATAGATCGTTAGCATGGGAACAAGCCGTCTCCCGAAACGCGTTCAAGTAAGAATATTTTAGTGATGTAGTGTAACAACCCTCAACTCTCTTTATCTTAAATGATAACATTTATTACAAACAAGTGTTATACAGAGTGGTCCAGAAGTTTCTCACCCCTACTGCATTTTTTGCAATCAATGTTATTTGGTAGTAATTAAAAATATGCGTGTCTTATACTCGTCTGTTATTATTAACATTGGCAACACATGTCAAGGTGCCAGGCAGGGTAGATCTCATTCTGGGGCATTGTTGTATTGCTTTTGCAGCACGCATATGAAGAAAGAGTGTCTTGAAACTGAATCGTTCTTCTCTCTTTATGCCTATGGTCATTTCTCATCATTGAAGTTACGTCAGAACTGAAAATGTGGTTGGTGGAATGCATAAAATCCAAGCTTTGTCTTGAAGATTAGTCTTTAAGTTAAAGCGAAAGCTTTAAGATTAATCTACAAGATTAAGCTTTGGCTTGTTCAACTCATGCATAAAAAGAATCTTAATCTAGCAAGCTTTCACTAGACGTTTTTCCAGCAAACACTTGAAATACGTTGCGCGCGCAGCTGTCGTCTGCCAAATGCGGCTCATAACTGTTGTCTCATGTGGCGAGTGCAGAAGTGTTTTGCGAATACGGTAGCTAACCTATATCGAAGTTATATGCGTAATGGCAGACGAAGTGAATATTCAGAATACCTTTCTAGCAATTCTTAAGCAGTTTCCAATACTGTTGAATAAATCGCAAATCCCGAGCATCAAAGAAGAGAAAGTGAACGCTTTGCAAACCACCTGCATCAAACTGGAAGAAATTTTAGGCAGAAAATTCACTCCACAGCAGGTGCAGAAAAAGATTCAGAATATGCAGACTGAATTAAAAAGAAAAACTGACCGTAAGGCCACGGGAAATCAGAAAATAAGGTTAAAAAGGTGGGAAGAAGAATTTCTGCAGCTGCTTGATGGCGAAAGCAACCCAACCATTGGTAGGATTCCAGGTAAGAATCCAAGTCGATCTCAGGAGCCAATTATTTAGAAGTTTCTGTGTAATTTTTTTTGCTTTGGTTTGTAGTATCAAATGCAATTTAAAACGTATTCTATAATGTGATACATGTTATACGTAACTGCTATAAAATATAAATATATCGGAAAATTACAGCGAATGATAAAGTACGTAACAATATGATACTACTTTGGCAAAAAAGGACAGTTTCAAATTCTTTTTTTGCTTCATTATGAATTTTATCAGGTTCTTCAAGACAGTTTTCAAACGGATTTACACATGTCTTTCCTGTAAACAACACTAAAATTGCTTATTTTAGTTGCCTTTATTTCTGGTTAACAACTGGACGTTGTTGAGTTCACCATTTATATAAGTTTTATTGGAAAATCTTTCTTTTCTATTGTGGCTCCTCTAGTTCTAAGAGTTCCAAAATGTAACTGTCTATAGCTCTTGTTTGATGGAGCTAGTTTTGCCAGCTTATAACTAATTTCTCTTAAGAAATTTCTCATTTTCATTGAGATTTGAAGTTATTATGAGCAAAAGTAATCTCAGCATTTATACGTAAGATGTTAATTATTGAAAGAACAATGACAATTGACATCATCTGTATCCCTCTGCTACTGAAGAAATTTCACTTTTAGGATCACCTCTGAATAATCTAATGAAGGTTACATTACTAATAACTAAGCCCCGGATTCTTAGGTTCTGACCTATTTTATTCCTGACCTCATACACTCCAAACTTCGGTTTATATTAATGTTTAAGTTACCAACTAGTAATATACTTCAATTTTATAGAGCCTAAATTGACCTAATTTTACGTTAGGACCTAATAAAACCTATTTTTCGTGATATAACCTAAAAATGCCTAATTCGGTTATTTAAGCAAATAAGCGTAGATTTATGAATATAAAAGTATTTTTAAAACGAAGGGAGACCGTTCGAATAAGGAAACTATTAAATAATTAGATTATGAAATCTTGCGTAAAACCTTACAATAATAAACTTTAATTAAACCGTCCGCCACAATAATAAAGTAATTAAAACGTTCGCCGCCTTCAGTTATCATTTTCTAGCTATAGTCGAAAGAGGTGGTCAGTGGCACGCGGCATTTCTGAAACGTGATGTTTACATGCCGCAACAATAGGTGAAAACTAGAGGCAAACATTTTAATAGCGCTGTTGAGTAGTATGCAT
The DNA here is from genome assembly GCA_030765065.1 of Deroplatys truncata. Classification (NCBI taxonomy): domain Eukaryota; kingdom Metazoa; phylum Arthropoda; class Insecta; order Mantodea; family Mantidae; genus Deroplatys; species Deroplatys truncata. Next base: position 57,581,076 of record CM060977.1, read on the forward strand.
TATTGCTTCTTCCGTTATAGGGAGCTTCTAACACGACATTTTTGAATTTGGTATTTTCAAATACATACTAAAGTTACAGTTAATTTAACTTTTTACACTTTTCTTTGACGGATATTCATGAACTGTGCCATTTTGTGTGATAAAACAACTCTTAAGACTTCTCTTGTATGAATCAAGTCACCTACTGAGGTAGCTTGAAAAAAGTCAAGATTAATCTAGAGGAAGTGAAGCTTTCGCTTGTTTTATGCATCGGATTTGCACTTAAAGTCAAGTCATTGCTGGAAAATTCAAGATAAAGCTAGGCAGCTTGCTGGCTCCAAAGCAAATGCTAGACTTAAGTCAAGTCGAAGCTGTTTTATGCATTAAAAGCCAAGATTAACTTGAAAATTAGCAAGGTAAAGCTTATGCTTGACTTTATGCATTCCACCCAATGTAAGGATGAAGGAAGAATGGGAATCCATTAACCAACAAACAATCATGACTTTGGTAGAGTGTTTCCGAAAACGGATTTTGGACATCACGCCAAATACTGAAAAGTAGGTCATCAAAAGGTGTACCTTTATGGCAGTATAACAATAAAGTTGATATTTCTTATTTTTGACAAGTTATATCAAAATATTGGGGGGTGAGAAACTCTCAGACCATCCTGTAAGTTGAAAACTTCAAAATGTATATATTTGTAGTAACAATTGCTAACTTAAGATTTTACTGAGAATTAGTTTAATTTTCTTCAAATTCTTCAATGTCAGGCAATGTCTTCTGAATTTTGCTGACCTTTAAGTTTCTGTAGAAGTCATGAAATTCTGGTCTAATAAGTGGCAGCAGGCAAAGTAAATCTTTCTTCTTTTCTTTAAAGATGGGAAGACTAGCAGTATAGCATTTTCTGGGTTTCAGCATCGGGTTAGGACTACCTCATTCCAAAAATGACAAAGATTTGAAGCTATCATTTTCACCCAAATTGTTCTTGAACAGCATCTCCTCTTGTGTATCAGAACCATTTTATGAGGCCTGTCTAAAAAGTATGCAACCTTAATTTTCACATATGCAGTATTGATGCTAGGGCGCATCACAGTGATGCTACTGTGCACAACTTTTTTCACTGCCTTCGGGTGTGCCAGTTGTTGCCTAATGAGGTGCCGTGATATGCATTCGTCAGATTTTCCATTTCTCTCAAAATGACTGAACAAATTGAGCAAAGATACTACATCAAATGTTGTCAAAGCTTGGTGGTTCTCAAAGTGAAACAATTTGTATGATTCAGCAGGTATTTGGAGATGATACTATGAGGGTAACACAAATCAAGGAGTGGTTCAACCGACTCAAACATGGCCGCAGATCGGCAGAGAGTGACTGGCATTCCGGGAAGCCACAAACTGCTCGGAGTGCAGCTGTTATTGAGAGGGTGGAAAAACTGGTAATGGGAGATCGTCATTTGACTGTACGAGAGATTGCTGAAGAGATTGGGATCAGTAAAGATTCCACATACACAATTTTGCGTGATGGTTTGAACATATGCAGAGTGGCTGACTCTATTTGTGACAATGCTCCAGTTCATTCATTGCATCTGATCCAGATTTTCTTGGCGAAGCATGGATTTCCAGTCATTCAATAACCTCCCTACCCTCCAGACATGGCTCCTTATGACTTCTGGTTGTTTCCGAAGTTGAGAATAGAGAAGAGATAATGCAGAAGGCGATAGCGGAGATGAACACCATTCCAAAAGAAGCCTTCCACAAGTGTCTTCAGCAGTGGAAGGATTGGTGGACTAAGTGTGTGGAAGCAAAAGGGGCACCTCGCATATCCTGCAACTTGAAGGGTTCACCAGTTGATCTTCCTCAGAACCAAAGATGATTGTAAGAGTGATGCAAAATCCAAAAATGAATCATGTGTGATCTCATTTACAACAAACTTGTTTTTCTTTCCTGTGGTGCAAACAAGTTGAAACCAATCATATGGGTGTGAAACAGGATATTCTGTTTTTTTTCTTTTGCTTATCAATATGTGCATGATCTGCATCACACTCCATATGACTGTGTCCACTGACCATGACCTTGTGGTCATAAACTTCCAATGATATTTTATTTTGCATCAAAGTTGAAAACATAGCAGCTACATGTGAATTGTTGTTTGGTCCCCCACATGCATCAGAATACAGAAGTAGTTATCTCATCTGGTAGGCCAACAAGTTCTTCTCCATACAAACAGGGTGCAATCTGATTTGCATCCTGTGCACCTTCTCCCTCATGCCACATATAACATTTTACTTCCCCTGTGTCTTGATCATGAATTATCAGCTGGCGCTTACAGAAAGACATAGCGCTGTTCAGATAAAAAGTTGGAAGGCACTGCTGTAAATCGAAAGTAACATTTTTCATCAAAGGGTCTTGTTTACAAACTTCTTTATGACTCTATTTGGAGTTGTAGGCCATGTCAACCAGTTGGTGATGGTGATTTAATTCTGATTCAGGTTGTTCCCTTTCTATTGGGTCATTTGAACATTTAATTTTCACGCTTAATGTGTCACATTTGTGACATGTATCTACTTGATGGACTTTGAAGCTCAGATTCAATTTATGAAACTCTTGGGTATAAAGGTTTGTTTTCACAATACTACGAATATATTTCTTTAATGCTTAAATGAGATGGTTCATACTTTTTCTGATTTATGCATCTTGTGTAGTGTGACTCGTAAGATGGGAAGGATGTGAAGTGTCGCACTACTGAAGCCAACATTTCATCAGGATGGTTTCTGCTTGCACTGTGACCTCGTTTTTCATTTTGAAGTATTCCTTAGAGAGTGATGCAGTTTTGCTTCATTGCATTAGTCACAAACATCTGACTTGTATCATACACCTTCTTGAAGCAGCCCCGACAAACTTTTACCCTCTCACTGTTAATCTAAAGATGAAATGTATTTGTAATTTCTCAATTCTTTTTCTTATCACACTCAACACTTTTCTAGATACTTTTTTGTCACTGATTTCAATGAGATTTGCTAGATATGCTATTCTTTTAGAATGTTCTCCCAATGACCAAAATTCCTAGAATAATATTAGCCTGATATCCTGAGGGATTTTTTCTCTGCATCTTAGATGACATGATCCTAAAGGTTTCATTTCCCTTTACTTGATTTCTTTTCCTGTTATGTGAGATATGGCTGACCTGTATTTTGCTTTTTTGTTGACAAGTATCTGTAGCACTTTCATCTGAACAGGAAGAGCTAGGAACATAATCTTTGTCCTTTACTAAGTCATCCCTTATTATGGTCTTGTTCTTCTTCTCCTAGGTCATCATCAGCCTCTGTATTTCTGTAGTTACTAGTCTGATTTACCTGACTATCTGAAAATAAAAATTAATTTATGCATAATCAGGGTTATAAACTATAATATAAGTAATCACATAGTAACTGTTTTTCCATTTTTAATTTTTAGATTATGAGGGTGGTCTGAAAAGTTTCCGACCTCAACATGAAGATGGCAGCACTCGTAAATAAAAGCTAATGAATTTCGCTGTTCATCTGTTGACAGTTACTCACCAAAGCTTCAGCCATTTTGGACACTCAGTTGTTATGTAACAGTTGTTTGAGTGAGATGATGTGAGTATTTTTATGAAAATGGAAAAATATTTGTTTTTGAAAGGCAATACGCCTACGCAAATCTAAGATGATTTTACCACATTCTAAGAATCTAAGAATAATTTTTACCACAGTGAAATTTTGAGCAGCTGAATTTAAACGTGGCCGTAAGAGCTTGGGAGACGATGAACGTTCGGGACGTCCAAAAATTGCAACTACCGACGAAAACATCGCCAAAGTTCACCAAATGGTGTTAGACGACCGCCGAATTAAAGTGAGAGAGATAGCAGAGGCTATGAACATGTCAAAAGAACGTGTTTGTCACATATTATATCAACATTTAGACATGAAAAAGCTGTCCGCGTGTTGGGTGCTGCGTTTGCTCACGTTTGACCAAAAACGTGTTCGAATGAACATTTCCAACGCTCTGTTGGCGCAGTTTAGGCGCAATAAATCCGAGTTTTGGCACCGATTAATTACTGTAGATGAAACTTGGATACACCATTATAGGCCCGAAACAAAAATATGGTCCAAACAGTGGACTGCAAAGGGGGAACCGGCTCCAAAAAAAGCAAAAACTGTTTTTTCAGCTGGGAAAGTGATGGCGACTGCTTTTTGGGATAGTCATGGAGTTATTTTAATCGATTATCTTCAAAAAGGAAAAGCCATTACAGGAGCATACTATGCATCATTACTTGACAAGCTGAAGGCAGAACTTGTGGAAAAACAGCCACATTTGCAGAAAAAGAAAATCCTGTTTCACCAAGACAACCTCTCACACCTCAGCGGTTGCAATGGCGAAAATCCACGAATTACGGTTTGAACTGCTTGACCATCCGCCTTACTCACCAGATCTAGCCCCAAGTGACTTCTTTTTGTTCCCTCATCTGAAAATTGCTCTCGGAGGACAGAGATTTTCGTTAAATGAAGAGGCAATCACCTTTGTGAACAATTATTTTGCAGAGAAAAATGCCAAGTACTATTTGGACGGGTTACAGAGATGGGAGCATCACTAGGAGAAGTGTGTAGAGTTACAAGGAGACTATGTTGAAAAATAAAAAAAAAAAAAAAAAAAAAAATCTGAAAAAATGGCTTGTATCTTTATTAGGTCGTAAACTTTTCAGACCACCCTTGTATAATATTGCTGATATTACCTGAAGAGTAAACGAAACTATCACAATCTTTAACACAATTCTCATTCTCATGGTTAACAGCCATTTGCCTTTAAGTTTACATGCCTGCCATCAATACCATTACCTGATGATTCTTTAAAAAAATAGACCACTGCATTAAGAATACAACTGTAACAGTCATTTTCTTTTGTATTATGATTGTCTTTTAACTTCATTATGAAAGCAAATTTAATATGTTAAATATAATTAATTGTGATTAATTAATTATTGTACATAAAGCATAATGATTAAATAAAATGTGCACTATATTTTTTACTATATTGTTTTCCATGTTATATTGTTGAGCTTACCTGAACTATTATTACAAACATAATGATCATAGCTTTTACCAGGATCCTGAATCTATTATTGGCAGTTCTCTTTACTTAATTTTACATTACTATTATTGTTAGATTTACTAGATGTTGCCTCTGAAAATATTATAATGTGATAACAGAAAACTCCTATAAAATTATCATTATTTGTCATATGTTTAATTAACAGCAAGTTTAAGATTTTCCAAAAGCTAATAAAATTAATTTGTACATATTACTTACTATGGAAACACAGAAAGTAATAATTTTCTGAATTTTATATGATTGATTCTGAAAACAAGTCAGGAAATTGAACCTACAGTTAAAATAAAGTATAATTAATAATAAGTCACCTACCTTCTCTGTTCAATAGGGCAATAATTTTTGCAGCATATGAACAATAATAAAAATGTCTCACAGCGCATGTTTGTCAACAGTGTTGCAGCAGAGCTATTTTATTACTACTTTGATGAAGAAAATATTTTAGGACAATATTACTAAGATATTAAAATCATTTGTATCCAAATACTACTCATGGGATTCAACATAACAGTGATACAAGTAACACTTTATGGAGTTACTACAGAAAACAGATGTTGATCAAACCATACAAGTCAGATATTATATTTCTATTATGTAGTAATAAGAGTAAGTCAAGTTATACAGTTTTGATCGCACATGTTTTGAGGATTTATCTTTAACAGTTATGTGCATTACAGAATGCAGCATTTTATAGCAGCTTTGACTTGTCTTCTTTTTACCAGATATAGATATTGAGTTTATGATGAGAAAAATGTACAACCCCAATTTGGCCAAAATTTGACTTCTACTTTAATGTACCTATCATAGATATGTAATATGAAATCTCAAAAAATGTTTAACGAAAATTTATCTTGATTAACAAGAAGTAAATAGAAGAGCAAGCTTTTATAAAATAGATTGTAGAATGAGTACAGAAAGTCATATTAATGTAACATATAAGATTCTTTAAAAGTGCTGTCACTACTTAATTGTTTCTCGCAATGTCATGGAAAGAGCATTTAGCGGCTAGCTTTCAAATATCTGACCACTGATTTGTTTCTATTATCCCCTTTGTACCTCTAACAAAATGGAAATATTTCTGCAATGGTTTATCTTGACTAAAATGAAGTAGTTATAAAAATAAGCTTTTGTAAGAATAGTTTATATATTTGTTTATATGCACCAGGTGAGTCAGCTGCCCCTATTTATTTTTGAATTTATGCAATGTGCTAAGCGACATATTTGACTTATGCCTTTCTTGAATACCTTCTAATGGCTGATTTGCAGAACACTTTATAGAGGAGGAATAGATAACTCAGTGCATAAGTGTTTTACAGGACAGAATGCAATCGCTATGTATGTCGATACAAAAAACATCCCACCCTAACACTTGGAGCTGCAGTAGCACTTTTAGCCAATTTTACAAACTTTTATTATTTAGCATACGTACATGCACACCTTTGAAATGCCCCTGAGGGAACCTATCATATGCATTGGTTGACAAAACCATTTGAAAACAAAACGGCATATCTACACAGTGCGACCAATTGGATTTAAGCTGTCAGTCAATGTTATACAGCCTTGTCAAAAATGTGAAGTATTAGGTAGATAATTTCACTTATGTCACAAACTATGGCATATTTCAGATCAGTTATGGTAATGACTGTGCAGTTTATTTCTTTGAATTAAAACTACCAAACCGAGCTCAAAACACTGTATGACACTGCAAAAGTGTGTAAAGATTCGAGGTGGGGTCTAGTTCTACGATTACTAATTCGTATAGGAACCTCAGCTGACAAGGTAGCATTGGCCGAATGGTATTATCATGGTTGCTTTAACACTGTGCCACTTGAGTTCTGGTTCAAATCCTTTGGGTTGAGTTCAAACTTTTTATTGCCTTTTGTTTTATCTCTTTGGGCCTATAATTTGATATTATGATATAAATAACATTTTTGATGACATGTGTGCACAAAATAGAATAATCATCATGTTTTCCACCACAAAGAAGAAGAACTGCAGAGCCCAAATCATCTACAGGCACACACATACATGAAGAATGCAGGAGATTACACTGTGCATGTTACAACATGCAAGAAGGTCTCTCTGGCAACGTACACAAATGTACACTGACGAAGTGGGTCGTCATTTTGAACATTTACTTCGTTGATGAAATCCACGCTCCTTAACACTTTATTATTCTGTTTACCCGTGAACTTAGCACATTTACAACTCCTGTGTCAATAGAAGTGAAACATAAGGTTTAAACGTGAAACAAAAACTGTTATATTTAATATTGTCGATATGCGTCCAAGGGAATGAAAGCTAACTACGTAACACGGTTTACAACACCAGATACGGTACAGATTATTAGGGTAAACATGATATACAATTATCTTATTGTAATTCTTGTGCCATTGGCTCACAGGAGAGCCAATAACAAAAATAAATAAATTAGTACACTAAAATACAGAAAATAAACACAAGGAGAATATAAAAAAAGAACCAAAACAATTTGACATTTGTATCAGATTCGAACCTCCAAAGCTAACCTTCGCTTCACCACATTCCGGCATCTAACCCAAGTAGTCTTATCTCGCTCTTCGGGAAAACATTCCTCTATCTCCTTGCAAGCATTATATTTATGAAACGCTGTCTGTTTTAAGGCTAGCTGCTCGGTACACTGACAACACAAAAGATATATAAGGTGTCACCTAGTGGCATTTTCTTGTACTAAAGCTCAGTTACACGCCATTTATGAACTTAGGGAACTTTTGGGTAGCACCTCGTATTTGAAATCTAAAACAATATTATGAATTAAAACTACCAAAATAATAATTTATACCTTGGGCTAAATTTATATATTTCTAGCTTTATTGTGACAATCTTAAGAATGAAATATTAAATGATCATACTTACATTCCTCTTCTTTTGCAGCAGGAGCAGCGGCAGCAGCAGGAACAGGAGCAGTGGTGGTGGCAGCGGCAGCAGCAGGAGCTGCGGCGGCAACAGCAGCAGCAGCAGCAGCAGGAGCTGTGGTGGCAACAGCAGGAGCAGCGGCAGTTTTTGTCTGAGTATCACTTTTCTCTGCAGTATTGCTTCTTACTACTTTGTGCTTTTCTCTAGTGTACTTATTATCTTTTTTACTGCCTCCGACATTTTCACTTATAGAAAGTTTCATTTCAAAACTCTCGTTTAGGGAGCTCAGTTTAGCATCCAGAGATTTTGTGCCAGAAGTCCCAGCTTGCTGCTTCTGGCTGTCCTTTTGTACCACTTCATCACTGGCCTTGCTATCTGTGTTACTCGCGCTAGCACTGCTGTTCCCAGTATTATCATCATCACTTAAGTTAAACTCTGCATCATCACTCCTGATACCATCATCAAACCTGAAGCTTGCATTACGTCTGCCACTGTTGTCACTTTCATCCACAACCTTGGTGATATACTCCTCTTCTGCTTCTTTATAATACTCCTCAACTACCATCCTAGCCAGAAGTGCTGGAGATAATTCTATCTCATCTGACATTCTCACAAGAATTCCAACAGGATCTCTGTTCTCCACAGCTGCTTTGTATCTGTAAAAGTTGAACATCTGGGCAATTCTGGGTGGTCCATGTAACATTCACATGATGTTTTTAACAAATTTATTGTTTCAAGTCTTCTACTTTCTCTACTGCTTGTCTATGGTATGAAGAGGAGGTATGGTATTTCACCCAAAAATTTTATATAAACAATGTCATGTATATAACATTATGAGTTCCCTGAACGAAAGAAAGAAGAAAAAACCTATATTGGGTCATATGAATAAAAGTGAGTAATTACTCTTTGCTTCCAATTCTGGAGCAGTTACTTGCATTGGTATGAATACATTCTGACATTTGTTACTTAGTTTGAGAGCAATCTCTCCAACTGGAGCAGTAGTTGGTTGCTACTTAGTTGCAGAGAATTTACTCGATTGTAGTATGAATAAAACATGGATTATTCTCACCTGGTAGAGTAAAGGTGACTTAGATTGAGGAGCAAACGTTAAAAACATGAAATGACTGAGTGTATGTTTGCAGTACAGTGCAGAAAAGTTTATAAACCCTGCGAGAATCTAGTTTTGTTAACTAAAGAGCTTTTTTGGTTTGATTGGCAGAATGTTCAGTGGCTAGCGCAACATTTTTTGGAGGACTCAAACGAAAGAAGGGGCAGAACTCTACATAGAGAAGAAAAAATGTGAATATTTCTGCATTATGTGGTGACACGGGTTTTCAACACGGAGTTGGGGAAGAAGACATAGGAGTGGGTCAGCGCACTGTATCTCTAGTATTTACAGAGGTAATGAATGCCATCTTAATAAAGGCAAACCTATGGAAACAATTTCCCATTAGTATTGATGCTCTTGAAGCAGTGAAAGAAGAATGGCAACAAAAGTACAGATTCCCTGCTGCTTTTAGAGCTCTAGATTGTACACATATGTTAATAAATAAAACCTAGCAGGCATGGAGATGAATATATTAATAGAAACGGGGTGGCAAGTATTAAATATTCAAGCTACTTGCAATACAAAAAAAGTATTTACAAGTGTAGATGCTTCTTGACTGGATCTGTACATGATTCACGCATCTGTAGAAATTCCGATGTATGCGGAACACTAACCAAAAACCCAACAAATGCTGCACTACTGGGTGATGCTGGCTAAGCAGTTGCCCCATGGCTCATGACACCATAATATCAGAATCCTGCATCTCCAGAACAACTAGCATACAGAAAATGCATTAAAAAAATCTGATGTGTTACACTCACATGACTTTCTCTACTCTTGTACAAACTATTTATACAAACGCTTATTCTTCATCTACTTCATGCTAATCGAGATAAACATTTGCAGAGTCTATCTTATTGCTAATTTTCTTGTAGATGTAAGGGGAATATATATTTACAAGGGCAATATAGAAATACAGTAGCCTTTAAGCACATACATATCTCTTAATAGCTGGTTGCTATGTGCAGCACCATTCTCTTTGCCACAGATTAATACTCTTTGCATATCCAAGACAAAAAAATGAATAACGAATTCCCTTTTGAGAAAATAAGTATTGAAAAATTTAAGGGAATAACAAGCAATATCTCGAAAATGGTTCACTCAAGAAAAAAAATGTATATGACATAAATTGTGTATTTTAATGCGATCTACATTTTTTGTGTAGTAAAATTTTGTGTATCTCTTATGGTTTACCAGTTATGCAAAAGTTGTTCACAATGAAGAATACTTTTGGAGACATTCCCAGAAAATTCAAGATATACATTTTATTTGTCATGAAAATATCTTAAACATGATATTTTAATCAAAATCGTTAGAGCCATTTTTGAGAAAATATAAATTTTCAAAAAAATTCTCCATGTAAAGGGTAATCTGGGATGGGGGGATTTTCTTGAAAACCTTCGTGTCGCATCTCTGGAAGATACTGAACCTAAATACCAAGTTTGGTGTTTATCCGACTGTTCGTTTCTGAGTTATGCTGTTCCAGGACATACACAGACACACACACGGACATGTTTCCAAAAATGATTTTTTTTGGATTCAGGGGGTGTCAAAACATATATTTCCGGTGAAATTTCGGTATCGAACTTTTGGGTGGAATACAATACTTCCCCTACTTACTATACATAGTAGAGAAAGTAAATAAAGACTAATAATTGAGAAATGCTTCAGCCAGGTAAAGCAACACTCCCCTATATTGCAGAGCAAAATAAGCCTGGCAATAGAAAAAGTTCAAATATTGTGTGCTGCTTCGTCTCACATAATATTCCCTAAGCACTTAAATGATGAAGATTTTACTGTTCCAGAAGTGGATGAAAATGATCAGGAAATCAAGGGCGAAGATGTAGCTGCACTTCAGCGTATTCGAGAGAGAGCACAACGAAAGCGAAATGACATTGCAAGGATCATACATGGATTTCAGTAAGAATATGTAAGTAGGCAACATCTGGCACTTTTATTGTCAGTATATTGAGACACTTCTGCAACTTATAAACTTAAACTGTATTCAGAATCACATAACTTTAAAAATCATCAAAGGAGAGTTTTCACAGTGTAAAGTATATTGAATTACTGTAGCCAAGATTATCAACACTTATAACACTTTCTTGGACCATTTTCTCCCTCAGGAGGTTTTCCTTTTTAGTCTCAGCATTGTTAGTTACTCCAGTAGCACTAATCGCTATAGTTTCTGATTAGACAGTGGCAGTGTTTCCTCAGTTTCTTCAAAGCTGTCCATATATTTATCTGCGATCTTAGGAAATTCTCCGACGGAGTTGAATGTGGGTAAAGGACTCACACTTGCAGATGCCGAAGTCTCAGGTGCATCACCAAGCCTTGTTGATGGCTATGTTACTATTGGTCATCCTTTTCAGTCTGGCTTACAAATTTAAATCTTCTTGCATAACTGCACCTCTATAATCATTGTGCCAAACTTTGACTGACATATGTTTAAAGCTACAGCTTTCTGTCTTCTGAACTCCAGTAGGTGTGATTTTTCAAATAAAAATGGGAAATCCTTAATAATTGACACAAATGTACCCTGGACGTCGCGGCCAGTTTCTTCCTTCAAGCTGCTGCCATGTTCGTAATTATACATAACGTTTAAACTTCGCCAGACAGTAAAGCTTCTGTTGTATTAACGGACATTTAATCTGTGGTTTCCTTAGCTCAAGTTGAAAGAGATTAGACGATGGCATATGTGAGCAGTGACCAGGTTAATTGCTCAAACTGCGGAGCAAGATATCTGTTGATGCTTGCAATTTTTATTCATACGAAATGGAATAACTTCTCATTCGTGTGAACCATTGCTCCACTGCTCCTGAACAACTACTCTGGAGAATTTGCTCACTTTTATTCATATGACCCATTAATTGGAGGAAGTATTGTCCTAAACTTTGATATTATTGAGTTGACAGAACATACATTTTGAGGACCCCTGAATAAAAACAAAGAATTTAAAAAAAGTAAAGAAAAACAAATCCATATATGTATGTGTGAACAGTAACATAAAAACAAAGTATTGGATAGATACCAAACTTAGTACTTAAGTTCTGCATCTTCCAGGGATGATACATGAAGTTTTCAAGAAAATCTCCCATCTCAAACTGCCATTTACATGGAAAGCTGTTTTGTAATTTTTTTTTATCAAACATGGCTCTTTAACGATTTTGATTAAAATACATGTTTAACATATTTACTGGCAAACACAATGCATGTCATGAATTTTCTGTGAATAGCCTGTGAAGTTCTCTTCCTTCTGAATGAATGCTGTACACTTTTGTATAGGTAATTGGTAAACCATGAGATAGGTAAAAAGTTACAATACAAAAAAATGTAGATCTTGTTAAAACACCATTTATGTCAGATAAGTATTTGCATAGTCCTGTGCCGTGGGGTAGTGCGTTGGAGCATGGTGCTCCAGCTCCCAGCCACTGAACGAGTGTGGGTTCAAGCACACCCATGTGAGTATAGACTTTTTTGGCCCATGTATAGGTAGCAGTCTGTTAGTCAAAACGCCAAAGTCCGCTTATCGGCTGAATAACTGTCCACCTCTGCCTTACATGTGTGGTCATGAGGCCAGCACCAGGATTTGGCGGGCCCACAAGGGCATTTAGTGCCACAAATTTAACTATTAAATGTTTATGTAGCATTAACCATTTCCAACAACCATTTTCCTTATACAAATTTATGATTTTTGGGAGAAATGTTGCTAGTGTGGAGTTGAAATCAGTATAAAAACTAAAGATAGACTATACAGAGTGGCCTTTAAATTTACCTATTACTTTTATAATAGGTGCTAAATTTTACTTCAAACTGAACACAATTAAAATGTAATGCTGTATGTGAACTCATAATTTTGCTCAACTTGCTCTTGTAAATACAGGGTCATCATGAATTATTGGACCATATCATAATGCTATATTTTCCCAATACTAAACATAAATACATGATAATGATTAAAAACAGAAGCGTTATTAACAGTGAAGTATTCATCATGATTTAGATTGAGTCACACTTTTTTACACTCGCCTTCACTAATTAAAGTTACATAAAATAGAAACATTTTCGAGGGCATTCGTCCTCATCGTCAGCGACTGGGTGACTAAGGGTCGCTTTCTCCCATGTCCTCTTCTTCCTCATCCTGCGAATTCTGACCCTGTTGCCATCTGGTGTTGGAGGCACAAAGTTTTAACACATTGCTTACAGGCGGGATTTCAAAATTAATGACGTTGTTGCTGTTTTTGACAATGTGTATTTTTTCCCAGATGTTCAATTCTATTGGTGTGGTGAGGGGTTTTAACAACTTTATACTTTGGCCAATGTTGTGGTTTTCAGTCCAAAAATGATGTGATTTTTGTGATGTGTATCACAATGTGTGATCATTGATGTGATCATTGATCACCATGTGTGATCACACCATTTTTGGACTGAAAACCACAACATTGGCCAAAGTATAAAGTTGTTAAAACCCCTCACCACACCAATAGAATTGAACATCTGGGAAAAAATACACATCATCAAAAACAGCAACAACGTCATTAATTTTGAAATCCCGCCTGTAAGCAATGTGTTAAAACTTTGTGCCCCCAACACCAGATGGCAACAGGGTCAGAATTCGCAGAATGAGAAAGAAGAGGACATGGGAGAAAGCGACCCTTAGTCACCCAGTCACTGACGATGAGGACGAATGCCCTCGAAAACGTTTCTGTTTTATGTAACTTTAATTAGTGCAGGTGAGTGTAAAAAGGTGTGACTCAATCTAAATCATGATGAATACTTCACTGTTAATAATGCTTCTGTTTTTAATCTTTAACGTATTTGGTATTACAAACCAAAGAAGCAATGTGGTGACAAACGCACGTGGAGAAGAGGTAAGATTTTATCCTACAAATTTCAACACAGAGCTCTGCTATGCAAAAAAGGATTTCAAAAAATTTCTGAAATTACATACAAAAAGAACATACACGGCAGCGGACATCAAATTTTTAAAGCTATGCCTAAAACACGATGTTACTCCAACCTTTGTCCGAAAAACGGTAAAACACAACAGCAACCATAGACACCAGATTAAGGTACAAAAGTACGTAATAGAGTTGGAAATTTCAAAACATTACAGCATCATAAATAAAATAGATCTGGAATTATACAACCTACACTTAAAACTAACCAAACAAATGGGTTCATGCATGTGGGAAAATTTTGAAACGAGTTTACACGAAAAGTTAAACAAATTCATGACAATGAAAAATGAGAAGCTAAAAAAGAAATTATATGAATTAAAATCCCGTCAATTTGGATATACAAAGCAACAAAAAAATTCGCGCAATAAGGATCCGACCAATATAATTAACTTATCAAAACAGAAATTCTCAACCGAAGAAATGAAGCTACTCCAGAAAGGATTCAAAACTTGCATTAGTTACTCCCAGAACAGAGATGACTTTATCGCCGACTTAGAAATAGCCACACATAACCTCAAAACGGAAGACAAAATCAAAGTTAAGAATGAATGCCTAGACATAATAAAACAACTTCGGACAATACAAAACAATAACTACAATAACATAATTAGGAGTCTAAACAAAAAGCCAGACATTTACCTGAAAGCAGATAAAGGCAACTCTCTTGTAATCCTGGAACTGGATGACTACAACCACAGAGTAAACCAGATGCTAAATAGCCCTGACTATGAAGAAATCTCCAAGAACCCTTTAACTAGATGCATAAATGTTGTAAATAAGGCTCTCTCTGTTAATAACACCCTAACAACATCTGAAAAATACTTTCTTAAGTCTGCTAACCTCGCTTTACCAAGATTATACTGCTTACCAAAAGTACACAAAGATGACAATAGTATGAGACCCATTATCAATGGCATTAACTCACCTACTTACTACATTGCTAAGTGGTTAGTAAACAAACTATAAACCTACAAAAAGTTTGAAAACCTGGGAATTGAAAACTCCACGGAATTAATAAACCACCTGCAGACCTACAACATCCCAAAAAACCACATAATGGTATCGTTTGATGTCAAAGCACTTTTCACCAGTATTCCCATAGAAAAAATCCCTACACTACTTAGAAAATGGTTAGATCAGACTACAATAGGCTCCACAGAAATAGATGACATCATCAACCTTACAGAATTATGCACTAGACATAACTTCTTCACTTTTAACCATAAATTCTACAAACAATCAAAAGGACTAGCAATGGGAAGCCCACTGTCCCCCATTCTGGCAGAACTATATATGAGCCACCTTGAAGTCCACATAGTGAAAGCTTTCCCCCACATATATAAATTTTGGCAGTGATATGTTGATGATATTTTTTCCATCATACCACAGAAACTAACAGAAGACGCTTTGAAACTGTTGAACCTTCAGGACAACAGCATTAAATTCACTATCGAAATTGAAGAGAACAATACCTTACCCTTCCTGGACCTTACTATAACCAGAGATCAAAATAGCTTTAAATTCAGCATACATAGAAAACCCACACATGTGGACAACTATATAAAGAAAAATGGTTGCAACCCAACTTCGCACCAACTAGCCGTCTTTAGAAGTTTAATCCATCGGTTGCATAGCGTTCCCTTGAGTAAAGAAGAATTTTTAAAAGAACAACAACATATAGAAAAAATAGCAATAACTAATGGATTCAACTCAGATCTCATAAGCAACATGATATACAAGAAGGAAAAAAACTCAAGGCAATTTCATATTCCACTACTCTAACTCCTCTCTCAAACACAAATTGGAAATACAAGAAATTCACATACCACCCTTGGGCCTTTAGAAAATTTGAACGAATCTTCAACAAATGTAACATTAGACTAGCTCCACAGAACAAATTCAGCTTGAAGAACTTACTAAACACACCTCTCAAACACACTAAAATCCGGAATTTACGAGATCAGTTGTGAGGATTGTGAGAAATACTACATAGGAAAAACTAAAAGAAACTTGGAAACCAGACTCAAGGAACACCAAAGAAACATAAAACTAAAACAAATAGAGAAATCCGCCGTATCACACCATTTTTGGACTGAAAACCACAACATTGGCCAAAGTATAAAGTTGTTAAAACCCCTCACCACACCAATAGAATTGAACATCTGGGAAAAAATACACATCGTCAAAAACAGCAACAACGTCATTAATTTTGAAATCCTGCCTGTAAGCAATGTGTTAAAACTTTGTGCCCCCAACACCAGATGGCAACAGGGTCAGAATTCGCAGGATGAGGAAGAAGAGGACATGGGAGAAAGCGACCCTTAGTCACCCAGTCGCTGACGATGAGGACGAATGCCCTCGAAAATGTTTCTGTTTTATGTAACTTTAATTAGTGAAGGTGAGTGTAAAAAAGTGTGACTCAATCTAAATCATGATAAATACATGATCTTATCACCATTTGAAGGAAGGAAATTTGAAGTTTTATACTGATTTTATATGCAGCTTTGAGCTCCACGTGTAACATGGCAAATGTCCAGATGATTATTGCATACTCAGGTATGCCGTGTGTGATGATCCTTTATCCTTTTTACTTTCTCTACTACTTACCTATAGTAAGTAAAGGAATATGACAGCAGAGGTTAAAGAAAATAGGGAAAATTTCTCAAGGATGAGGACAAATTTGTAATTATTTTTAATTAGTAAAGAAATAATGATGACAAAATTATTGTGAATTGCTCAAATTAACAGACCAAGGAAAAAAATGGTCATGTGCGAGTTAAGGATGTTATTTGAGGACCTGGACACACACCTTGTATCCAGGAACCGTCGGTAGTAAATGGTTGTGTTGCTCACAGGACGATTTTGGTTAGACAAATAATTTCTCCTGAGAATGTGAGAGCAGCAATTGTATTCAGCCCAAATTTACAGGTAAGTAATATGGCCCACTTTTTGGATAGAGATGTGAACTCTGTCGAAATTACTCATAGGAACGGTTAATTTTTTTTGGCAAATTATTATTTTAAGTGTAGTTTACCAATTGAACTATTTTTGACAAAATTCAAGGACATACAAAATAAATATCAAGTTATGGAACACTTGTGTGATTGTAATACTAAAGCGAAATAGTGATATAGTAGATATACAGATGAGAAATGTGAAAAATTGGAAGAAGTAATATCTGAATTAAAATTATTAATATTAAATCAAAAGAACAATCCACCAACGTCTGAAAATAGAGCTGGGGCCAATGAAAACATTAACATAACATTGTGATTCTTCTTTTTTTTTTTATGTTCCATTTTAACATCTAAGGTCATATCAGTAGCTTGGAACAACTGCTCATCAGCAATGGCGTTCACTTGCTTACTGTGGGGTGATATTACTTTTGGTTATTACATTAATTAAAAAAAAAAAAAAACATGCATGTACACACATATATATTCACACTGCCATTCATACTTCCAGACTCTAGGAAGGATGGGGAATAATCCTGTTTAAGGAAAAATTCCCACCCATCAGCCGGGAATCGAGCCTGGGACCTCTGGCTTTGGAGGTTAGCATGCTAACCACCAGACCACAGAGGCAGTCAAAATTATGTTGAAAAAGGACAGAACGAAAAACAACAAACTGAAGGTTCGGACAAGGAAATACCTCCAGTAATCACAATATAATATATTTCACTTATAGTAAAATGGTAATAAACAAAGACTGAGAGAGTAGAGGAGATTTATTATACAATTTCAGCAAGAAAATTGGTTTAAGATGAGACATGAATTTAAATTGCTAAACTTAAAATATAAACGTTATTCTGTGGACAAAGATGCAGAAAGTTTAACAGAAGGAATTAAAATTGCTGTAGATAAGACAGTTCCAAAAAAATTGCAAAAGGCTAGTTTGTTAACCAGAAAATTAAGACACTTCTATTAAAAAACCTATTATTTATAGAGAAAAAGAAATACATTTAAAGCGATACAGGGAAGTTAAATGCAAATATAAAGATCTGCTACAAGAAACTTGAAAAATCATTGGAAAATATTTGCAGAAAATAAAATTGAACAATACACATGGGGCTTACCTTATAAAATTATAATGGATAAAATTAAGAAACTGGAAATTATAACAACATTAATTCGAGAAGATGGAACCATGACATAAAATTGGTTACAATCAACTACTTTACTATTTAACACCTTGCTACTGGATGATGAAATTAATAAGAATTAGGGAATACATACAATAAAAACAATAGAATCTAGCATTACCTTACAACAATGGAAAAGTCACATATACCATTGATATTTCAGAAATTAGATTAATTTTCAATAAATTAAAATAAAAAAGGCAGCAGGACTGGATGGTATTATGAATAAGGTTCTATATAATAATTCCCTGTTTATGCATGCTTTTTAACGACTGCATATGAAAAGGAAGATTTGTTTGAAAAAATGCTAGAATAGTAATATTCATAAAAGGCAATGATAAACACCCTCAAATTCCAAAATCTTATAGATCGATATGTTTGCTTAATACAATGGGAAAAATATTTGAACAACTTATTTTTAAAAGAATTTTGGAACTTCATGAGATGATAGGTTTGAGAAAGAAACAATTTGCATTTAGAAAAGGTTTATTTTTTTACAGAGGATGCCATCGAAGAAGTTCTGGAAATAATTAGAAAAAGTCAACAAACCTACGTATTTGGAATTTTAATTGATATTTCTGGCCCATTTGATAAACTATGCTGCCCTCATTTTTTTGGCAGATTGGGAAATAAAAATTATTTGCAAAGAATAATTAGCCTTTGCAGGTTATTGCAAAAATAGAAAGGTTTATATATAAAGTATAAATAATACCATAAGTAAAGAAATTACAAAGAGATGTCCCCAAGAGTGGTTAACAGCAAATAGTAGATAGTTAAAAGTATCGGAGTAGAAGCAGCTGGTTACCATTTGCTTTGGTTGCTGGATTTCCAATAATGTTTAGGAATAATTTTCAGTTTTAAAATTGAAGTAATTATTATTTTATTTACATCTAGGCTCTTAGTTTGCTTTCTAATTCTTTTACTTTCTTTTTTTAGTGATTTTATTTTTATTTATTTCTGTAAAATTTGTAGTTATATCTGAAAAAATCTGATGTGTTACACTCACATGACATTCTCTACTCTTGTACAAACTATTTTTAAAAATGCTTATTCTCCATATGCTTCATGTTAATCGAGATGTTAATCTTATTGTTAATTTTCTTGTAGATGCAAGGGGAATTGGTAGGCTTTAAGCGATAGTCAAGTATTTTAAGAGCTGGTTGCTATGTGGAGTATTCCATTCTCTTTGCATTACCAGGACAAAAAAAAAAATCCCCATTTGAGAAATATTATAAATATTGGAAAATTTGTCACTTGCCAAAACTAGTAGTAGCATACTTCCATAGTTTTAACATCCTTTAAACAGAAAGGTCATATGAGGTGATGAATGAATGAAATGGATGAAATAATGATCAACTGAGTTTGGAATCTATAGAGCTTAAAGTTACCTGATATTCACATTTTCAGAATATGGAAAAACCCCGGAAAAAAACATTATCCAAGTAAATCACCCTAACCAAGATTCAAACTTGAGCCCTCTTGGTGGTGAGACAGACACGCTACCCCTACACCACAGAGGTGGATTTTGATTTCTCCTGTAAATACTAAATAGGTTATGGCATTGAACAAAATATCTCAAGAAATCTGATATTTATCATGTAAACACTGTAGATGCTCAAGCCATTATTGGATCACATCCTTGAACTTGGAAGGCCTGGGCAACCAAGAGGTCTCTCTCTCTCTCTCCCTCCCCCCCTCCTCAGGCTGGTTACAGTCAACCTCTACTAGAGTAAATTTGTATCTGATAATGGTTCTTTTCACACTAGCCAGTGTAGGCAGTAAGGTGGAAGGCTGAATTAGAATTGAAAAATTCAATGTAAGAGCATCGGCACAGAGCTGAAAACCCATGGTTGGAGCTGAATAGTCTGATTCACCCTTCCAATTTACTGCCTAAACAGGGCTAGTATGAAAATAACCATTATCAAATATTTTGACTTATTAGTTGAATTACATAAGCTCTATATAGATCATGTATGAATTGTAATTCACTCCAAATTAAATTTTTTTTGGTGTGATGTGACTGAACAGAACCCATTTTGAGAACAGGTCTCTCTCTAATTAGTCGTAGCCTATTGCTTTTGTGATTGTATTGATCTGCCATTTTGATTTTGGTGCCGGATCCATTGTTTCATTAATTGTAAGGTTTCAGAGTTAGGGACATTGTAAACATTAAAGTTCAGCTAAACAACAGACGCAGGTCTCAGCAGAAGGGATTATGTTGTGACATGGACTTCCTTACAGAATTTGAGTCCCTTAAACTGCTTTATCACTGAGTATGGAACATTTGTTTACCTGAATACGTAAATGAGTTAAGAAAGATGGACCTAAGTCATACCTGATGCTGAAAATGTTCCATTAAGAAAGAGAAGAAATAAGACAGAGTGAAGAAACCTAAGGGAGCCGATTCATCTATATAACTGCATAATTACAACTTGGATCTGTTCAATTTCTCCAAAACAATCAAGTACACACTACCATTTTTAATGCTTGAGCTGTTCATTTATCAGCACATATAAAACTGCTTACCTTTTGTATAAATCCTTGGAAGATCTGTGGAACTTAGCATGAATCTTTTTCATCTTCCTTTGATAAAATATTTCATAAATGCTTCTTAAAGTTTCTGGCATGATGCTGAAAATGATGAAATATCAAGATTAGTACATAAATCATTAGAAAAAATCTGTACACCTTTCTCTATCAATGACAAATTCACATACATTTGTTATATATTATACTATTCTTATTAAAAGTGATTCATCTATCCTCGTTACTTACAATATCTTGTTTATCTTGTAACTGTTTCGAATTAAGCAAGAAGGTTTCAAAATATGCAAACAGCATTCAAATATGAATTCATGGTAACAAGCTCTTGAATGGAAAGGAAATTTTACTTTACTACCTACCAAAGGTAAGTATTGCATTCCATCCAAAAATTCATCACCAGAAATACATGTTTTAGGGTTTCCTGAATCCAGGGAAAGCATTTTTAGATCTGTGTGCATGCATGGGTGGGTGTGTCTGTGTGTGTGCATGTACAGCGCAATTTATAAGCAAAAAGTTGAATGAATACCACACAGTTTCATATTTAAGTTTTATCCTGTGCGAATGTGACACAAAGATTTTCAAGAAAATCCCACCCACCCGAAACTACTCTTTACTTGGAAAATGTGTAGTAATTTTTTATTTTCTTAAAAATGGCTCTAATGATTTTGATAAAAACATCATATTTTTAAGATACATGCATGACTAATAAAATGTTTTATCTTGAATTTTCTGAGAAGAGCCTGTGAAGTCCTCTTTATTTCAATGAATTTGTATAATTTTGTATAACTGGTAAAACATAAAAACTTACTACACAAAAATTATAGATCTTGTTAAAACCCAAAATTTATATTAAAATAAATGAAGTTTTTCCTGCATTATTAATTCAAGAGGTAATCTTTGTTATTGGTTTCAATTTTCAAACACTTTATACTTTTTTGAAGTGTTAAGTCACTACTTGTATGTTTTTTTCTCATGATCTTGCAAAGACTGGAAATTCAAAACCATCACATAGTAACCTACTTTCTAAAAATCCCACTACCCACTATTGCTTCAACCTACTGTATCCCTCTTGTACACTGGCTTCTATTTATGCCATCCCTGCAGCGTTGGGAGGCATTCTATTGGCCTTCACAGGTAAGTATGTATAGCAGGGAGGAGGTGCACGTATCTGTTTATCTTTTTGAGCATGCAGTGGCATCCTGTTTTACGTGCACAATTCTAGATTATTCTCATATGAATAAACAACTTTGAGCAATAGCTTTACTCATCATCACTTACATAATATAATAATCATGTTTAAATATATAATAAATAAAACCCTGTTTCGCACAATTTCTCCATAAAATCACCATCCTTGTCCAATATCTGATTGAGCAGCCTAAACACTGAATCCTCATTATCCTCTGGGAACAGTTATGAAATATGGGAATACATGCGTTTAGAGTCAGAGTTCTTTCAGCACCTTCCAGTAATTAGGTGCCTAGGCGGCTAAATCAGGTATTGGATAAGAATGTAGATTGGACTGAATATTAAAATAATGTCAAGTAAAGTATCCTCTTTGAGAGTAAAAAGTATAATTTACTTCAGTTTTAGATTATATAGTTATTAAAATAAATTTTCATGGAGAAACTGTGCAAAACAATGTTTTATTTAGTTGTACATTTAGATTGGACAAATGATTCCAATAATGTCTAGTAAATGAGAGTAAAAGGTATGTATTTCAGTTTTACATTATGTTGCTACTAAAAATACTTTTTCATAGAGATATTGTGCAAAACATGGTTTTATTTAGTTATATATTATTTTAACATGGTTATTACAAATGATGAGGCGTAAAGCTATTACTCAAAGTTATATACTCATAAGTGAATAATCTAAAACTGTGCATGTAAAACAAGATGCCACTGCATGCGCAAAAAGATAAAAGGTAAATGGATACAAATTAACTGAGTTTTGTTTATGGACACTCTGTAACTGCTATGGTTCTTGGCGTCCCAATGTGAAAGACCAGAAATTTTGCTCAGAGATCTTTTTTATCAGGCTTGAGGTTCCTTTATGTGCTGTAAGTCTACAACACAGGACCACCGGCTTTACTTTCCTCCCGAAGGAAGCCATGCTAAGGATTTTTATGCCCAAAACAATCCATTGCCCTCCGCCGGGTTTGAAATCACAACCTTGGGAACTAGAGGCTAGCATGGTACTCCTAGACCACGGAGGACAACATAAACAGACACAAGGCCCCCCCTCCTAGCTATACATCCTCACCTGTGAAGGCAAGTAGAATGCCTCACAAAGCTGCAGGGATGGCATAAATGGAAGCCAGTGTACCTATAAAGAAATGTGTGATAAAAGCATTGCTAGAAATGTTGAACTTGATTAACAAAAGTAGAAAGAACAACAAACTCCTGTAAGAATAGTTCCTATAATAGTGGGTAGAGCAAGTTACGTGAATGTGGACTTTTTTTCTCTCTCATGATCATTAAACATCATGCAATTTCAAAGCCATCAATTAGCAACCTGCCCATTTGACTCTTGAGTCAGGCTTCTGTATTCGTCCTGTACCTATAACAAAATGTGTAATAAACCTATTTCTTAAAACATTTATTTTGTCTGACAAAAGTAGATAAGAATAGTTTATAAAAGACTGGGTAGAGAAAGTAATAGGTATACTTTTTTCTTTCTCTCAAGGTTATGCAATAAGTAGAATTTAAGAATACAGCAACCCACTTTTCAAAAGATTTCACTATCCCTCCAGCCTCCTATATCCTCTATTACCTCAACAAAATGTGTAAAACTATTTCTGCAAACATTTATCTTGATTAACAAGTAAATAGGATAATAAATATTGTAAACACAGTTTTAGAAACATAAGTAGAGAAAGTCATGTGGACATAACACAGATTTTTACTTTCTCTACTACATTTAGTAAGTAGGGGAAGTATTGCAATCCACCCAAAAATTTTATATCAGAATTTCACCAAAAATACATGTTTTGAGACCCCCTAAAAATAAAAAAAAGCATTTATGAAAAAAGATCCATGTGTATGTCTATGAACAGCATAACTCAAAAATGAAAACTTGAATCAACACCAAACTTGGTATTTAAATTTCAGTACCTTCCAAAGATGTGACACAAAGATTTTTAAGAAAACCTCTCCACCCCAGATTGCCCTTTACATGGAAGACTTTTTGAAAATTTTGATTTTCCAAAAGAATGCCTCTAATAATTTTGATTAAAATACCATATATTAAAGATATATGCATGATAAATAAAATGTATATCTTGAATTTTCTGGGAATAGAATGTAAAGTCTACTTCATTTTGAAGACATTTTGTATAATCTTGTATAACTGGTAAACGTTAAGTGACAGAACAAAATGTAATGCACAAAAGGATCTCTTTAAAACACCCAATTTATTCAACATAAGTTTTTTTGTTTTTTGTGGTATAAGCTGTTTCTGAGATCTCTTATTAAAGATTTGAATTGCTCATTTCTTGGTCATTCTCTTAAAGTCCTTTCAATATTCAGCTGTTTCTCGCGACTGCATGGAAACAGTAGTAATTCTAAGGCAGCATATAGCATTCAGGTCTTAAACATTTGACTATCGTTGTTCTCTTTGTATCTATAACGTAATGTGTAATGTAGCTATTTCTGCAAAGGTTTATTTAGATTAAAATGCAGTATATAGAACAATAAACTTCTGTAAGAGTTGTATACCCACTAATAAACCATAGAGGTTAGAGAAAGTCATGTGAATGCATCACATCAGATGCTTTAGTTTATAAAATGGGTTCCTTTCCTGACTTAACCTATCGTTTCTATTACTTTTACAATACACGTTGCTCGCTTAGCCCCTTCACTCGTTAGCTGAAGTTCGAATATCCTGCATTCATTTCATGGCAACCAGTTTCAGTGGATACAAAAGACATTCTTATATTAAACATTATTGTCAGTGTGAACCCTGACATTTGCAGTCCATCTAATGTTGCACAAGGTAGGTATAGTAAGCATTATAGCTGTAAACTTAATTTCGGGTAATTCAAGCTTATAAATAAATGGGTACAATAACTTAATACTCACTCTGGAAATTTCTCCTGTAACAATTTTTCACATTCATAGTTCCGCCCATGAAAGGATTCAATTACAGACATAATATTTTTGTGCGTTTCCAGCTTCATACTCATCGTCACAGGTTTTTAAAATTGTACAGTTCACTAATTCATGCTCTTATCTCCTTAATAAAATGATGTCAACAATCAAACACAAATACAACATTCCAAATTTGTTTCACTTTCGTGCAGCATTGTTGCCAACAATGGTACATGCCTGGTACCTGCGCAAAGTAAATCAGAGCTGCCACTCACAAAGTTAAAAGACCCACTGCCCTGTAAAACCTTGTCTTGTGGGTCAAACGTCAAACCCACTTAAACGGGAAGAGGAAATTTATGTAAAATAACCTATCAATTAAATTAAATTGAGTTTTATTTAGGGAAGCTATTTAATTACTGTGATCCTTAGCGTCCCATTCTATATTGGGCGTGAAAGACCAGTAATTTTGCTTAGAGACCATGAAATTTTGGTAAAGTATTAATACAAGGAGAGGAAATGTAACAGCAATTTTTGTTCGAAGGTATGCAAACTATTCATTTGAAATGAATCATTTATTTTTCAGCAATACAGAGAGAGAGAGAGAGAGAGAGAGAGAGAGAGAGAGGAGCAAGAGCAGGTCGCCCGAGTTTAAGGTAGATCGCCACGATCCTACTTTTCCGTTAGATCCGTGAGAACAAATTTGATTTTTTCAAAAACCTAATAAGTCATTTGAAATAACTATTTCGAAAATTTTTGTTATGGATGGCAGAATAGAAATAAGTCTGTGGTTATTCGTGTCTTGTTTATTTCCCTTTTTAAATATAGGTATAACTTTTGCAATCAAGAATACTGCTTGTTCAATACATGAGTTTATTATGCACACACGCGACATTGCAAGCTCATCATCACATGCTTTAAACACTGTCATGGGTGTATTATCTACTCCTACAGTCCAGGGCCGTATTTAGAGGGGGGTTTTAGGGTTCAAACCCCCTCGAAACTTCTGACATGTTTTATTTCAATTCATTAAACCAAGAGTTAGATAACAGTAGGTCTACTGCTAGTAGCACATTTACAAGGAAGAGGGAAACTTAATAATATTGTCGCCTTACATAGCTACATAGGAGGCTTAGTGCGGACACAATACTGTATACGATATCAAGCTCCGATTGTTTATGATGACGTGTTGCAATGCTTGCGCTGCAGAAATTATCACATTGCAATGTTATTGTTCCCACGCGTGGTGATGCTATCGCTTATGATCATTCTCATTATGTTGCATAAATGCAGTCGGAGCTTACCTTAGTGCAGTCTGTCGGTTTAAAACATTTAAGTAGTTCACGTTGTGCCACCTTGCAAAATTCGTTAAAAATGAAACGCAGTGCTGTTGGAGGGAGTAAACAGTTGTCAATTGGGATGTTCTTGTGCAAGAAATCAAAACATGGAAATGAACGCGATTTGAGTAGCAACATCATCCACAGTGTATCTACAAGTGACATAAACATCGGGTCAACGTTTTTGCCCAGTGATTGTGCTAGCAATAATAATGCCTCTACGAGTGATACGACCATCGAATCGACGGTTTTGTTTATTGATTGTGAGTCCCACAGAAGTGATATTGCTACACATTCATCACCTGATATATTGACAGGGACCAAGGATAGTTCTTTCGGTGAAAATGATATTGGTTTGTATGTTAACACAGAAAACACTGACGAGCTAAAAAGGGAACAGCTATTGAAAAATTCTTCGGTTCCAACTCCTGCCTACGTTTTCCCACCTAAAACGAAACAAAATCTGAGGTTTCAGCTAATGTGGCTTGACAAGTTTCCTTGGTTAGCCTATTCAAGTAAACTGGAAGGTGCATTGTGCAAAGTTTGTGTTGTTTTGTAGAGGGTCAGAAGGGGGGAAAAGGCCGACATCAACATTTGGGAGCGCTTGTTACCAAAGAATATAGCGATTGGAAAAATTCAAAGACGATTTTCCAATCATGCAAATACAGCGTATCATAAACGGTGCTTAGAAATATTCGAAAACTTCATAAAAGTGGTTGAAGGGAAAGCAAAAAAGATAGTAAACCAACTGAGTGGCGGCGAGCTAAGCAAGGCACTGAAAATCATGAGAAACTACGATCAATTATAGAAACAATTATTCTTTGTGGCCGTCAAGAAATTGCTCTTCGTGGAAAAAGTGAATTTGGAAATGTCATAAAATCAGAAGAATCAGAAACAAATGATGGCAATCTCCGTTCCTTACTACGTTTCCGCGTGAGTGCGGGCGATTCAATGCTTCAAAAACATTTGGAATCAGGCGCACTAAATTCACAGTATACAAGCCCCAAATTCAGAACGAATTAATTGGAATTTGTTGTTATATAATCAAACGAGATATAGTAACAAACGTGAATGCTGCCGAGTGTTTTTCTGTGATGGGAGATTAAATTACAGATATCGCCCGAATAGAACAAGTATCTATTTGTTTGCGTTATGTTGACAGGAAAGCAGGTATAATTAGGGAAGATTTCCTTGAATTTGTTCCAACATCCAATCTCACAGGTAATGGTTTGGAAAAACTCATTTCTGCTACCTTAAAAGGAATAACATCAACTGTGATGTTATGATTGGACAACAATATGATGGAGCAGCTGCATGGTGTAGATGAATATGTTGGGAAATAATATCCTATGTCCCTTTACGTACATTGCAGTGCTCATTCACTGAACCTTGTTCTAGCAAATTCGTGTTCCCTACCATTGATACGCAGTTGTTTAGGAACTATTCAGACTGTTGCACATTTTTTCCGCCCATCTGCTCAAAGGAAAGGTTTTCTGAAGAATGCAATAAAAGAGAATATGCCAGAGTGACAACATGGTACTCTGTTAGGGCTTTGTGAAACAAGATGGGTCCATAAGCATAAAAGTGTTATAAGATTTAAAGAGCTATATCCAGCTTTAGTGAATGCATTAGGGAGGCCGCACACCAAACAAGTCAGCAGCTGCAACACGACATGAAATAAGACGCCCTTGTTTATCGTTCGCGTGATGCAGACTTGCGGCCGCACACCGGAGAAAACACATGCCTGCATCAGTCCGACATGTTATCAGCTGCTGACATGGATTCCTCGAGTGAGGACGACGTTTTGATGCATATGTGGTTGAAATTACGCAACAAGAGGAAAAGAAAATGGATTCATGATTTTAATTTTGATAGTGGTTTACTTGTAATATTATTTAATTTGTTGAGCCCCACGTTGGGCGCCAATTTGAAGGTGGTTTAATGTTATTTATATTTAATTTGTTGTAGAGCCCCACGTTTGGGAAGCCAATTTGCGACGGTTTTACTTATAATGTTTGTGTATGTGGTTTACTTCACGTGGTGATGCCATTTTGTGACGTAATTCTTTGTTAGGTTTGTAGCTCCATCTGGTGTTAGCAAGTATTAGTGTTTGTTTGAAAGAATGCTACTGTTATTTTATTTAATTTTGGTTTACTGTCCTCCGGCTAGCTATGATCTTTTCGGTCGAGCACTTCTCTTTATACAGGTTGTGTAAACGGAAAGGAATCTTTTATCCAAAGATAACACTGATGAAGGAATTAGTTTTACACTTTTTATTGTCGAACACATTCACTATCACAATTTACACATTGATCTTGACACCCACCAAACTGAAACTGTTATAACAACTTATTTACTGATCATTCTTAATTCGCGTACTTCAACTTTTTGTATAATTAACTTTACAACACGAGAATTTTCCTAAGTCTGCTACGCGTAACTTGTGAATCGATAGCCGACGTGTACTTTACAAATATTTTCTGCTGAACTGACGGACTGAAGGCGACGTGTATCATACAAATATTTTAAATGTTCCAGCAAATTCTAAGAAAAACGCGCCAACATTACGTAACTTCGTCTCCAATAATGATAAACAGCTCACCCCCTCGCTGCATTATTGCGCGCTATTATTGTCAGTTTCAGTAAGGCAATATAAACTTACTTCTCAACAATAATTACAATCAACAAATATCTCAAATCAATGTCACATAAAATGCATATTCACACTATAATCATTCTTTACATTTAAATAATTTGTGATACAAATTACTGCATCAATTTGTCATGTGCCCAGTATAGTGCTTACGTCCTAGCGCAGTATTTATTAAAAGATCCAGCAAAATTCCAGTTTTATTACATAATGTACCCCGAAACCTACAGAGAACATCTTCAGTGTGTTTCTGCTTTATTAAAAAAGAAAGACACAAACTACAGGAGAGCTGTAAGCCCTGACGAAAAGCTACCTTTTCATGTTAACAACTCCTGTAAGTAATATAATGCAATGCAATATTTTTGAGTGGGTTTTTTCTTTTTAACTTTTGCGGCTGCATTTGCAATCAGGCATAAGAACGTGAGTGAACATCTTCTTGCTCTTGTTCTTCTACTAAATTCGCCGCAAACGTCAATGGCGTGGAAGTTTTTGAGGAGCCGGGCACTCGACTACCATATTGCGATACAGAAGTTGAAGGATAGGTATGGGTACTATTAGAACTTCACTAACATTGATGGTTGATCCGTACATCATTTCGTTTAATTTTTGCTGCACAAAGAATTTGAATACACTTTTAGCGGCAGGTTATAATTTAGCCACGTCCGGTAGCAGGTTTTAGAAAAAATAACACATCTGTATTATCGGACTCCACTTCAGCCGTGCGTTTTGTTTTCATCTGGAGATATGAAGAAAATATTTGGTCAACATTAACTTTCGAAACTTTTCTTTTTGTGGTTCTTCTAGGTGTTCGAGGTAGCGGTTGCATTATTTCTGGTGTACTTTCCTCCTCACTATTTTATTCTACTATGGGCGGAGATGAAGGTTGTTATGTTGTAGGTGACTGCTCTTCTACAGACGGATTTTCCAAGTTTCTCGTTTGCCTTCTTGATTTTATGAATGTTGTCAAAAACACTAAGTAGTCTGCAAGATAGTAGGGTTTTTTCGTCG
Organism: Deroplatys truncata; assembly: GCA_030765065.1. Taxonomy (NCBI): domain Eukaryota; kingdom Metazoa; phylum Arthropoda; class Insecta; order Mantodea; family Mantidae; genus Deroplatys; species Deroplatys truncata. The sequence goes on from CM060977.1 coordinate 57,610,910, forward strand.
TTGCTGCTGAACCACTGGCAGGAGTTTACCTTAAATTTCTGGACCAACAATTCCTGCAGTTTCTCCATTTGTCTTTACAGGTGGTTACCGCAATGAAAATAAACATTATTATTATTATTATTATTATTATTATTATTATTATTATTATTATTATTATTATTATTATTATTATTATTATTATTATCATTCACGGTTGTTTATATTTAGGTACTCAGCTACTGGCAGCTTCGGATGCTTGAGCCTTCAGTTTAAAAGAGGTGAAACAACAATTAGTAAAATTTTCGAAAAGGTATGCCTCGCAATATGGTCGAAACTTCAACCTGAGTTTATGCCTGCACCCTCAAAGGAGCTATGGGAGACCATTTCCGAAAGATACGTGGAACTCTGGAATATACCGAATTGCATTGGTGCTATAGATGGAAAACATGCTCGTATTTAGTGGCTCATCTTTTTACAACTACAAGGGGTACTTTTCTATTATTCTATTAGCTTTGGTTAATGCAGGTGGGCTCTTTAATGCTATAGATGCTGGTGATTATGACAGAAATAGTGATGGTGGAGTGTTGCAAAACTGAGCTTTAAGAAGAAAGCTTCAATAGAGCATACTGAATATACCTAACTCCAAGAAGCTACCAGGATAATGGCCACTGTTCTCCATTTCCTTATTTTTTCGTGGGGGATGAAGCTTTTCCATTACAAAACATATCACGAGACCCTATTCTCGAAGAGAACTCACAACTGAAAGGAGTATTTTTAACTATAGGCTTAGCAGAGCCAGAAAGTGTGTAGAGTATGGTTTCGGAATACTTGCTTTTAAATTTAGAGTTCTTGGGAGGGCTATAGCCTGCAAACCTGATAAAACAGACAATATAATAAGAGCAATTTGTGTCTTGCATAACTTCGTTAGGCTAAAGGATGGCATTTTTAGTGAACCGAGTGTTACAGAAAATGATGAAAACAATGACAGTTCCTTAAGTGTGTTGCAGAGATTGCAACCCTACAATAGAAGAGCAAACGCTGAGGCCGTTGGATTGAGAAATCGTTTGTGTTCATACTTTATGAAACCAAATGTAGCAGTTCCTTGGCAAAATAAGTACACCACAGGACAAACCTAAATACTGCTGCACTATTATTTTAAATGCTAGTTACACAAGAAGTGTTTATATTTAATGTGCATGTCCCTGTATTACATAGGTAGTTAATAAATATTTTACTCAATGTAAACTACTTACCACTTAAATTTAATTCTTTGGGCACTTCCAGCCACACTCGATACAGCTCGTTCTTATTTCGAATGCCCTGGTAGGCAATGATAATATATTATAGGATATTTCTCCACCGATTGCACCAACTTAATGTTGATCTGATCTTCAGTCATGGTGACAAAATTCCCTGAACGTATCTTTAGTGTCACTTTGCAAGTTAAATGCTCAGACTGCGCACAAACACACCTGTACTGGAGCGTTGTTTGTTAAGACATGACGCATAGAAATGGAGCATGCGGTGACTTACCGCTTGTGTCTGCAACAAGATGCGTATGATTGGCGGTCGCACACCGGACGCGTCAGATCGCGTCAGCGACAACCAGTAATCTCAGCAGCATTACGCAATACAATGGAGCACAATGCAAATCAATGGAAAAACAAGTATCCCCGCACACCGTTCTGCGTCGTGACTTACTAGAGTCATCTGTAAACAAAGAGGCTGCTCAAAAGGCATGTCAGCTGCTAAGTGTCATTAAAGGAGCTAAATTTGTTGTTCCCCTTTTGATTTTAGAGAAGATATTTTGTTTCACCGTGACTTTGTGCAGACAATTCCAGGCTGTTAATGCAGATTTAGCAGAAGCTTGCGATCATGTTGACCATCTGATTGACACTTTAAATATAATTAAAAAAAAACTATGAAAAAGAATTAAAAGAAGTTTTCACCTCTGCCACATCCATGGTTTCTGAAAATTGTGGGTATATGGACTTTCCAAGGACTGTAAACAGGCAAACTCATCGAGACAATATTTCATCAGTGACCTGTTTTGAGTATTATAAATTGAATACATTTCTTCCATTTCTAGATCATGTTCAAACACAACTTAATGACAGATTTAAACGCCACAATACTTTAATGTGTTCTTTACAAAACGTCATTCCAAGTAAATGTGTTAAAGCCACTAGCGAGGATCTGAAGGAATGTATAACATTTTACAGAAACTGTCTACCTGAACCTAGTACTGTCTAAGCTGAATTTGTAGTGCGGAAGTCAAAATGGGAGAAACAAACCTCACAACCACAGTCTGCAATAGAAGGCTTTATGCAGTGTAGCTCTTCATTGTTTCCCGAACCTCGGTAAATTGCTTCAGAACCTGGCCACATTACCGGTTTCAATATCAACACCAGAGAGAACATTTTCATCCCTCAGGCGACTGAAGACATATCTTCGAAATTCCACTGGTGAAAATCGGCTCAATGGTCTTGCACTGATGTCTGTTCATCGCAATATGAAGATAAACCCTGAAGATGTGCTGGATGAGTTTTCGAAGCAGTCTCAGCGTTTTGTGCTGTAAGGTGTATTATATTAGTTCAGGTGAGTTTTTCCTGTCTATTTAATTTATCCAAGCATTTTCTTGTTCACATAACGTCTATCTATTACAGAGTAATTATATGGTAACTGTATAGGGTAGTGTTAAGTTTAGATCTAGTTATGCAAACCTCCCCCGAAAAATTTTTCTGGATACGGGCATGCTACAGTCTGTTTTGGTGTAAATTACTTATTTCAACAATTTCTTTTTTATTATTGGGATATACATAGCTAACAGCCATACTTTGCTTAAACTTTGTGTTTCCTGAAGGAGTATCAAGTATTTTAACCAAAGGGCTACTAATCGTCTGACGCATTGTTGCAAAATATTCATTTAATGTAGACGCAAGTTCCTTTGGATTGTTTATTTAGAATGGTCTTTCATTATCTCTATTGCTTGCATACTTGTTTGTGTCTTGTTCCTAATGCTATTATTTTTTTTCCGTCTGTCTTTGCTTAAAACTTATTGGTTTAGAATTCTATTACCTACACAATCCTGTTTTGTTTTAATAACCACATCATCGTATCTTGACTTAGGATCAATATTGTTCGTATTACTAATTTTGGCTTTAACACGTAAGCCTTTTATTTCAGGAGTAAGCCACTTACCTAATAAGTGTTCCTGTTAGTTCTATTCATTCTTCTAAATGAACAGTAAATATTGGTATAGTTTAGAATGTTGTTTAATTTGTATCAGTTTAATTTTACGCTAGAACAATTTTTGGTGGAGAAGGAAGTTTTTAAATGCACGATATTGTCTAAGGAGAAATTGTGCTTCCGTACATGGAATGTTTGATTTTGTTTTAATGTTGTAATACCACGGCAGAGGTGGGCGATCATCCAACGCATGGGGAGGTGATGTGGCCAGCATCACGCATCCCCCAGCCAGAATGTTGGCCGACGTTTTTAATATAATATAAGCAAATGCATTGAGCAGTATGATTTGATAAACATGATGTTATAACATTCGCAGAAAATAAAGTTTGATCAATGTTTGTGATTAAATTATCAATACTAGTATTTGATGCATTCGTTATTCTGGTCGATTCTTTTATTTCATGTTGAAAATTAATTTCCTATATTAGATTTAGTAATTTTTTTGATGCAGCAGTATGTACAGGAAAATGTATGTTAAAATCATCAAATTGTTACCACGTTATTGTTAATATTATACAGCTTTTTTTCAAGCAAGCTCTAATGCTGATTAAGAAGACATCTAGATTACACTTGGGAGGTTTGTATATATAAGTTATGATTATTTCGACTAATTGGTGGAATATTAATAACGCTGCTAGTTCCATATACCCTTCATGGACGAACTTGGCAACATCAATTTTGGTGGAATGTTTTATTGATTTACTTCTTACTAAGATTGCAACGCCCCCTCCCATTTGTTGTACTTATGCTAAAGCTGTCACAAGCTGTTGACAAATTAAGAATGAAATTATATTGGAGTTCAGTTTGTGTCATGTCTTGCTCTGTTATGAGTAGATCTGGTTTTCCCCGCGATTTAAATTCATTGATCTGATCGATTTTATTGTACAATGGTTTGCACATTTTCATGAATAGCTTTTAAATTGCAGTTGCAAATATATAACAATGCATTCCATGTCTAATATGCATATTGCTATAAACCTTATCTGCTTTCACAACTTTTAACATTTTCATATTTACTACTTATCTTACCAAGGTCAACACTCAGCCCGGTATTTACGCATGGGCCCAGGCGGCAACACTAAGAAAATAATATATATATATATATATATATATATATACTGAAAATAAATTTTCACATGCGCCAAAAAAGAACAGTGGTGGTAGCGGGAATTCTTATTAGTGAGAGGGAAATAGTAGGTAGACGGATGGGGATCTTAGTGTATGGTGAAACCGGCAGGTCTTTCTGAGCTGTTTTTGAATGGCGTCCGCCGTCTGGGGAGTTGTTGGGCCCATGGGTGTAACATTGACTTGCCGTAACTGTCTATTTACCCACGAGTTATACTTTAGATCATATTTGGAAGGGTTTTACCACTACAACATTTATATTCTTTAACTTACATAGAGTTTTATCTAAATTTGTCACATAATTTGCTGGCTGGCTCCTATTGCTATCATTTGTTCCTCCAATCCGAACACAACCCTTTCTAGAGAAACCTTTACACCTAACCTCAATATTCTTTGTTACCTCAACAAAATTGCTCAAGATTTCACAATCCCAGCCGACGTGGGAACGTTATAGCTCCTATTCAGGATTTCTGCCAATTTATGTCCATGAGAACTTCACCAGCTGGTTCTTCGCATTTCCCCGTTATCGTCAATATTCGTTATAGTGTAATCAACTTGTGCTTCCTTACGAAGTTCTTCAGCCAAAGGCTGAAACCGATTATTCAGTTAACCTCTCTACCGGGTTGAATTATTATTATTATTATTATTAATTTATTTTTGCTATTACGAGGTTTACTGCAGCGCTGCACATTTATAACCTTAACACCTGCTTCACAGTTTTTGGTGATGCCCCTGTATTTGCTTTTTCAAGTCCTTTACCTCTTCCCTTAAGATGTCTCTAATGGACAGTAACTGTTTTAAGTTGGGTTATACCAGTTGCAGCATTACGTTGATTTACACAAAGATGACAGATTGATTCATATTTTGGTGTTATTTGGCGCAATATAACATTATTTATGAAAATGGTACCACAAATCAGTGTTTACGTATAACACCATTGCTTACTATTCTTGAGCAATTCCCGCAAATTGTACTTTAGAACTATATTTTTTTTTTTGCACTCAAACAGTAGCTTTACTAACATCGGCGCCATCTTACATATATCATGCTTTCAGCCACGCGAAATAATATCAGTGTTTTAGACTAGTAATTTGAGATGGGAAACTTGCGGTCTGATCAGATTTCAATATTATGGGTTATAAGTTCAACACTGATTAAGAGTGTGCCTCTCTGGCGCGATAGTTTATGACGTTCGCTTTCAGATTAGAAGCGGTTATTGTTCGAGTCCCGTTCATCGCATTTTGTATAAATTAGAGGATAATTATAAGGTTGTTAAGTCTGCGCTTTGAGCTGATATTTGAATTTATACATTCTATTAAATATTGATATGTGAATTCATTTAATTACAGTAACTATTTACAAAAGGTAGATTCATGCTTACTGCACAGAATTTATATTTCTTATTTAAAAATGGAAATTGGTTTAAAAGGCAAAAGCAAGAGAAAAGGCTTCCACACACGTACAGCAATTTTTAAAGAAACTACTCAAACTGACGATCTGCATTTTCACAGTAAAGTTGACATTGGCGCAGAAACGATTGACATACTCGGTTTAAGAATAAAGCTATATGTTTAAGTCCTGAAGTTGTTCTTCATGGGGCGAGGAGCATTACCCAAAAGCAATAGTTTTTTTTTGCCAAATTATTATTTTTCAAAATTTTGTCAGTCTGCAGCACAGTCATTAAAAAAAATCATTCTTTAAAAAATGTTCGAGTACATCGAGCAGTTTTCTGACTAATGCATTTTGGTCACATTTTTGAAAGCTCTTGAATTTTCCTATCGTAGTAAGTTTCATTTTAAGATTGCTGTGGCAAAGGATCATTGATCGTTCTTTACTTTGCTTGTAGACAGGTGCTGAAGCATCAGACTTAGTCGCGGGTGTTTTAACAGGTAGCATTTTGTAATTTAGTCCCGCTCATCACAATTAAAGGTCACCATTCACGCTTTTCTTGTCAAACTACTTCTTAAACTTACCTCCGAAGCTTTCCACCTGTTTATCACTTGCTGAAAGTTTTTCTCCACATACAGTTATCTGCCGTATAGCACACTTTTGTAATGGAATGAGAGGCGGAGGGGATTTCGGCACTGTTCCAGGGAGTCCGAACATTGTATCGTATGTCCCCGGGAGGATGGGATGAGGTGAAGGGAGACATAGGGCGACCGGAACCAGGAGTGACGACACAGCAAATGAAGGGTACCTAAAGTTTCCAGATATAAACGCCCCGGCAGATCAGAGACCACATCCCATATGGGGTTCAACGCCCCTTCCGGGGACGGTCCTTATACGCCGGCAACCAGCCGAGGAACCGAGAAGGTTCACAGAGAGCATCCTTTTTTCTTACCACGCTGCACCGAAACTCCATCGCCGACACTGCCAACCCTGAAACAGACTAAACGGGGTGAAGGAAATGATTAATGAAATGAAAATGGAAGGGCAAGAAATTCGGGAGATGTAAGGATCCTTCCCAGCTATCATATCTTTTCTTCCATCTATCAAGCCATCCAGCGCTAGCTGAAAATTAGGGTCACCCTTATTAAATTCCTTTCGGCATTTAAGCCTTTTCCCTGCAAGATTGGTACATATACTGGGACACTTTATCTGTTTTTTTTAAAATAGAGAGAGTTAAAGGTTGTTACACTACATCACTAAAATGTTCTTATTTGAACGCGTTTCGGGAGAACGGTTTGCTCCCATCGTCAGCATGTTTTCAACTGATTTTGCCGGTTATTGTCTGGGGAATGTGTGTGGCTAGTGGTGTTCTCTGGTACTGCGCTGATGAACCTCCAAAGGCTGCTGGGTGGCGGTAGTTCGAAATTCATTAGGTGATTCCAGTGTTTGACGATATGTATTTTTTCCCAGATGTCCAATTCATTGCTGCTGATCGGTTTTAAGAGTATTATGATTGGAGTGATTTCATGGTTTGAAGACCAGAAATGATGTGCTACTGCTGATTTATCCGTCTGTTTTTGGTAAATGCATCTCATATGCTCTTTAAGTATTATTTCAAGATTTCTTTTGGTTCTTTCTATGTACGAGATGTGATCAAAAAGTTTCCGAAATGACGTCATAAATACTACACAACAGTTTGTTTTGTCTAATCTGCACTGTCACCCTCGAAGTAGTCCCCTTGGGAGTTGATAGTTGTCCTAGCGCTTCTGCCACTGCTGGAAGCACCTCTGAAGTCCTCTTCTTTCAACACGTTCAGAGCCTTCTGCGATTCGCGATGGATGACATCAATGTCCTCAAAACGGTGTCCTTGGAGCCGCATTTTAAGTCGCGGTAAAAGAAAAAAGTCCGCTGGTGCCAAATCTGGAGAACAGGCGGGATGGAAAACAGTATTAATCCTATTTTTATCCAAAAATTGGCGAACAGAAAGGGCTTTGTGCGCGGGCGCATTGTCACCACTCCTCCATTTCTCCGGACGTTTGCGTCGCACATTCTCCCTTAATCTTTGCAGCACTTGTTTGTAGAACACTTGATTCACCTTTTGACCCTGTGGCACAAATTGCTTATGTACAATGCCTTTAATGTAAAAAAACACAATCATCATTGAATTCACTTTGGATCGAACTTGTCTGGCGTTTTTCAAGTGTGGAGATGAAGGACTCTTCCATTGTGAAGATTCTTGCTTCGTTTCTGGACCGTACCCACAAGTCCATGCTTCATCACCAGTAATAATTTTCTCCATAAACTGCAGGTCATTTTGCAGCTGTTCTTTAAGATCTGTGCAGGCAATCACACGGCTTTCCTTTTGGTCATTTGAAAGCAGGTGGGGCACGAACTTGGCGGCAATTCTTCCTATGTCCAAATTGTCTTTCAAAATGCTTTGAACACTTCCAAAGAGAAGTCCTAATGAGTCAGAAAGTTTTCTTATTGTAATGCACATGTCATTTAAGACCATTTGCCTCACCTGATTGATATTTTCATCAGTTTTGCTGGAACAGAGTCACGCTGAACGATCTGCATCTTTAACTGATGTCACACTACTTTTAAATTTGAAAACCACTCAAATGCTTGAGTTTTGCCCATAACTTCCTCCCCATAAGTGTTCTTAACATTTCATAGGCTTCATATGTGGATGTGTAGGTATTCTTTCTGGTATTCCTCTTTCTCCAATGGTATATGTTAATAACCTGTTTGTAATACTATTTAAAATTGCATATTTGTGGCTTGTAGCTATTGTTTTTAATATAATTTTCTGTGTGAGTTGGTTTCCTGTAAATGCCGAACGTTAGTTTGTTGTGTGCATATTTCTGATGATCCTGATGTCTAGGTAAGGTAATTGACCATTTTCTTCTTTTTCTACTGTGAATTTTATAGACCTTTTTTGTAAATTCAATAAGTGTAAAGCATCTTCTGAAAGTCTTTTTGCAACAATAGCAAAATTATCATCTATGTACCTATACCAGGTTTTGAATAGATGTGGAAAAGATTTAGTAATATGGCATTCAAAATGGCTCATATATAGTTCTGCTAAGAATGGTGAAAGGGGGTTTCCCATAGTTAGGCCTGTGGTTTGTTTAAAGATTTTGTTATGGAATGAAAAGAAATTCTGGTAATCTTCTGTTTGAGCTCTAGGTGTGCCATTGTTTAATATCCAAGTTTCTAGGAATGGTAATACTTCTTCTTTTGGTATGCTTGGGAAGAGTGCAGTGACATAAAATATCATCATGTCTGTGGGTGATATATTTACATTTGAAAGGTGACTGGTTAATTCTAATGAATTTTTTATGCTTACATTTTTGAACAGGCATGGAGTTGAAGATACTTGAAAGTCATTTTGCTAGTTTATATGTGGGAGAGTTTATGTTGTTCACTATGGGCCTCATTTTGTTGCCGAGTTTGTGTATTTTTGGTAGTGCATATAACATAGGTATGGTGGGAAAATCTGGTTTAATTCTGGATTTTGTTAATGTTTTGGTTTCTATCAATGTGTTTTGGAGTGACTTGGTGCATTCTTTTAATGGAGTTTTGTTGATTTCTATGTACTCTGGGCTATGTAGTAATTGCATAACCTAGTTTCATAATCTTCTTGGTCTAATATCACTAACGTGTTTCCTTTGTCTGCTTTGGTGTATACTACAGGCTTTGAATTCAGAGATTTGATAATTTTTTGATGTGGTATGTAGTATTTTTGGGTTTGTATCTGGTGCAATATTGGTTCACACTGTGATTTTATTATTCTTATCATTATCTGTTAGGTGATTGGAGGCTATTTCGATATCAGCAATGAAGTTTTCTGTATCTTTGGTGAAGTTTATACAGGTTTTTAGGCCATTGTTCAAGACAGATAACTTTGTGTTGGTGAATGATTATTTTGAGAGGTTAACTACATATTGGCCTGTTGTGGGTTCACTGTTCTAGTTGTGTTTATATGTTGCCTTCCATTTTTGGTTATGTCTAGGGGATTTTTTCCGGTGTTCCAGGGAGATTTTTTGTTTGAATATTAGATTGTTTAGTTTCTATTTTAGTTTCATTGTTTTGGCGCTCATTTTCTTGCTAAGTATCAAAGAAATTTGACTGTAAATTTTCCCATAAGGGTTGTCCTAAAACTTTTGGTAACCATAAGTGTAATTCATAGATTCTAAGGTCCAAGCCCTGTAAATGTGCATAATGTTTGTTCTTTTCAATTTTGATTACTTTCTTGCCTGCTATTGTTTGATGTTTCACATTGTGATTAAATTTTACGTATTTTCTAATGAAGTTTGGGTTTTAAGCAAAGATTTAAGAATCTTATATCTGCAGCCGTGTGTTTCTTTTTAATTTCTAGTTTTAAGTATAATTTTATGTCCTGTTTTATTCCAAAGTTTAGATTGAAATTGTGTATATCTGTTCTTACCTCCATATTCTTTAGTTATTACGTGCGGCAATATCGGTGAATATTTTGCTTCACATTAGACTTGTAAGTCCAAATTATTAATTATGAAGATTGAGAAGTTAGTAACAGTGATGTGTCATAATTTAAAATAGAGAAATTAGGTTCATCAGCTCAGCACTAGAGAACACCACTAGCCACACATATTCCCCAGACAATAACTGGCAAAATCAGTTGAAAATATGCTGACGATGGGAGCAAACTGTTCTCCCGAAACGCGTTCAAGTAAGAACATTTTAGTGATGTAATGTAACAACCTTCAACTCTCTCTATTTTAAATTATGAGACATCGATGTTACTAGCTTCTCAAACTTCAACCTTTATCTGTGTTTAGTAAACCAAAGAATGCTACGCCATATGTTAGAATGGATCTCAAGCAAGAGCATCTCAGTGTTATGATTTTCTATGGCTTTAAAGTCGGTTTAGAGGAGAAAGAATGCCTTGAAAAACTGCATTGTGCATTTGGGGATCTTTCCCTTCGCAATCCACCATTTATTGATGGTATGCAGAGTTTAGAAGAGGAAGAGAATCCCTTGAAGATGAAGACCAACAGGAGGGCCGGCTACAGCAACAATGGATTGAAATGTGGTGAAAGCGGAGTGCATGCTGCGGGAAGATCATCATTGCATATATGGTCAAATTTAAGAAGCCTTAAATATTGGATCAGCAGCAGTGAAAACAATCATGAAAAAAAAAAAACGATGTCAGGAAGCTCTACAGTTGCTGGATCCCCCACCACCTCACAAATGAGCAGAAACAAGCACGTATGCAATGGTGCCAGGAAATGATTGAAAAATTCAATGGAGGAAGATCCAAAAACATATTTAACATTGTAACAGGTGACGAAAGCTGGATTTACCAGTATGATCCAGAAACTAAACGACAAGTCATCGGTCTGGGTCTTGCCAGAAGATCCCTCAACAAAAGTGAAGCGAACGACAAGTGTTGGCAAGAAGATGATCATTGTGACGATTCCACTTGAGGGACAAAAGACTACTACTACCAGATAGTCCCTACAAAACGTCTGCCACAACTGTTCAATGAACTGAAAAAAAAAGCGCCCTAAGAGGTCTGTGTGGAATGTCGTTGCACAATGGCAATGTATCTGCCCACACGGCACAAGAAACAACCCAATTTCTGCAGGAGTCAGATATTTGTCCCAGCCTCCCTGCAGTCCAGATCTGGTCCCATGTGACTTTTTTCTGTTCCCAAAATGAATAAATAAATTTGAGGTCGATTTGAGTCACCTGAAGCTGCAGTAGCTGCTTATGAAGAATGTATTTCTCCAAAGAAGAATCGCGTTCAAGCATTTGACAAATGGTTTGAAAGGATGAGATGGTGTATAGAATGCAATGGAGAATATTTTGAAAAGATACAATGATCAGATCTAAATGTTTAATATTTTATTGCATCCATTCTCAAAACTTTAGGAATGACCTTATGTACTGTACACTCAACAATTTGAAATTTCTTAGCTTTTTTCTTTCTTTCTTCCGACCAAGCAAATCTGGGACTGTACTATACCTGCATGGCAAGAATCTAACCTCTAAACATCAACTTTTGTGATATGCATTCAACCACACGAGCAGTTACAGCTGTCTATAGGTTAGGCTATATAACAAAGAAGGCAGTTAATCATTGTTTAGTGTCATACTGTGAAATTATTACTTCGAGATTTGAGTGGCACTGAAACTTGAAAATGCTGGTTACGTTCAGTGAACAGCAATGTAATTTACATGTTACCTTTCAAACTATGACAAAACACCCATAACAATAAAAATGTAAACACTGCAGTGAATACATCCCTTATAATCTTTTTATTTTAAGGCGCAAAACATATACTGAGGTACATAGGTTAATTACAACTCATGTTTAAAATCTAGCGACTTTCTGGAGATTTTTTGTTTTGAAACTGGTGACGAATAAAGCTCCAGCGTGATTTGGATGCAACTCTCATTGATCTCGTCAAAACTTCCCTGTGCGTCAGGTGTTCAATAATAAATATCACGTTTGTAAACATGAGTGTTTCAAGCCAAAGCCACTAGCTTTATTTTATTTGCTTATATTGGTGACTCATGGACTTCTAAGGTCAGTTATCACCCTAGTAGTATCCCCAAAGTGCTGTTTGTGTATCCAGTTACTTCTTGTGTTGTTAGCCTCCTTTGTTAGTAACTACGGGTTTTAACAGAGAAGCTCAATTGTTTCTGAATAAAATGCAATAAAAGGCATATCTATGTTACAACACCCGAAACGAACATCCTACCACATGCAAACATATTTCTTCACTTAAAGAATCGGAGCTATTTTAGGGAACCCTTAGTTCTTTGAACAAGATCCTCCATGATCTCGGATTTGAGTTCAACACAGTAAATAAGAAAGAAAAATAAACTTTTAAAATCCAATATTGTAGTCCTAAGAGCATTATTTTTAAGATAAGTACAAAATAAGAGTTTGAGGGAAATAGTACGGTTTTCTGTCATATGTCGGCCATACCGCATTAAAGGGTTTGACTGATGATAGAATTGAAACTTCATGAAGCCACCCACAGGACTTTGTTGTTGTCCATGCTGGCTTATTTATTATGGCACTTACTGCTCTTCAATTTAAGACCTGGAGATTACCATGAAGGCATTAACCATGACTATTTCTACAGATGCCCCATATCACACAGTCCAAATAGATAAGCACACACTAACACAAAATAGAAATGGTAGAGTGGTCACTCGCATAATGTTGCATGTAACATAACAATGAAATAAAAAGGAACTTATTAACTTCTGTTACTCAGTCATAACAAGCACATGCCCAAATATGATGTGGATTATTAACCATTGCAGTACCAAGTGGGTTGGCTCAGGCAGCAATGTCTATGATGCACATTCGGGAGGTTCCAAGTATGATCCCCTGGCAACGGCTTGTAATAGGAAATTGATGATCCTTGGGTTGTTGTTGCCTGTTGCAGTGTTCTTCTTCCTCGGCTATTGGTGCTCGTCGGTTGTTGAATATTCCATTCCTAACTATAACTAATAATTAACTCTCAGGTTCTAGTGGGTGAGGCAAGCTAAAAAATACACTGCAAGTTTCCCTTAATCAATGAAGTTTATTTCGCAGTTTGAATATTTATGGGCGGCTAGCTTTTCCCATTATTATAATATTCCCAACACTTTAAGTTGGTCAGGAGCCTAGCTATATTCACACGCACCCCCACCCTTGTGCACCCACATGCATCTGTAGCACCTTGTGTCGATATGACTTCTCGATGAGTTAGATTCAGAATAAGAGCGGGCTCTGAGGCTTTGTCTGCCCTTATATACGGGAGCCTAATGAAGCTCACCTCTGTGTTTGAAAATGTAACAATGTTTCCTATTGGCCGCGTTACCCTGACATGTATGAGAATGTGTGGTTTCAGATCCGTGCGCTCAGGCGCCATCATGTAGCGTTGTACCGCTTGGTGACAGGTACGGTCTTTATGATTTCTTGGAATTCTTGCTAGCTCGCCCGTGTCTTACAATCAGCTCTGTACAAATGTTAGATGTTGAATATTTTAACATGTTGGTGAATTAAATTATTCCTGTACAATTCTTATATGTATGGTTCCCCTTTCATATGTACAATTCCTCTATATATGTATAATATCCCCTTTCAGGCCCACTCTGACTCATGTTTTTCGTTTTGGGTCGTCAGGCGAATGCTGAAGTATTTCTTTTTTTATCCCCGAATTTCCTACCCCTCCATTTCGTTTCATTAATCATTACATTCATCCTTCACCCCATTTGGTCTATTTCAGGGTTGAAAGTGTCGATGGTGTTTCTGTGCAACATGGCAGGGAAGAAGGTTGCTCTCTGTGCACTTTCTCCGTTCCTCGGCCTTTGGCTGGTTGTCAGGATACAAGGATCGCTCCTGGGGGGAGCGGTGTTGGATCCTGTGTCACGCAAATATCTTAAATGCATGGTACTCTAATCAAAATCATTAGAACTGTTTTAAGAAAATAAAAACTAAGGAAAAATTTTCCATGTAAAGTGTAGTTAGAGATCATAACCTTGAAAGATGCTGAACTTATACAATGTTTTCTACCAACTTTTGTTTTTGAGTTATAGTGTTGTCTGTCTGTCTCTCTCTATCACAACAATCCTTTTTCTAAAAATGCTTTGTTTTTTGGTAAAGGGAGTCTCAAAATGTCCATTTCTGGCAAAAAAGCTTAGTAACAAATTTTGAGTGGAATGCGATCTTTCTCTAGTACTTACCTTTAGTAAGTTGAAGTATATATGATATGATAATGGTTCATAATGCTAGCAGAAAACTAAAATACATCTTTTGTAAATAGGTTGTTTTGATAATTTTTCTGGTTATATAACTACTGAACCCAGTTAAAATGTTGGGCACCCTGACATGTGCCACCAGCCATCTTTGTTTTTTGTTAAACCTGAATAAGGCTGTTCCCTATAATTAGATGGTCACCTTGGTTTCAGAGAGTGAGCTACCTGTCGGAAGGCCACAACCTAATGGATGTTGTGGCATTCATGAAAAGTGAGGAAGTTTTGGAGGTCAACAATACAGGGTTATTCTAAATTAGTTACCTGATAATAAAGCTAAATTATATATAGTTATCTTACGTAGTTTATTTCTATTACATACATTGACATTAACATTGTTTTATTTGCAATGTTTACAAATGTTCAATGTGACTCCCTTTTGTCACTCGGCAGATATCCCACCTGTATGACAGTTCATCCCAGATGCGCATGATCTACCCGAGCTACGTTAATTCATTGACGAAGCTCATCAAGATTGGTCGGAAGTGGAGGGTTGTACACGTTATCTTTAATGTAACCCCACAGACTAAATTCCAGCGGTGTTAAATCGGGAGATCGTGGAGGCCAAGCTATGTTCCCGCCACGTCCAATCCAAGAGGGAGTGGTGTGGGATAGGTATGTAGTGACCTCATGGTGGTAATGAGGAGGTGCTCCATCTTGTTGAAAAATGAAATCATCTCTCATATCTTCTTGCAGCTATGGCATCAGGTAGTTTTCTAACATATCTAGATATGTGATGCCAATCACAGTCTTCTCATAAAAAAAGAATGGTCCATACACTTTCATGGAGCTTATTGCACAAAACACATTCAGTTTTGGCGAGTCACATGTGTGTTCCAGGCATTCCGTTGGTTTCTGTGTATCTCATATCCTTACATTGTGGCGATTAACTGTACCACTAAGGTGAAAAGTTGCCACGTCACTGAACACAATCTTATTAAGAAAACTATCGTCTTCTTCCATCCTGTTCAGCATGTCCGCACAGAACTCATAAAGTTTAAGCTTGTCATTAGCACTCAATGCCTGAACCAGTTGCAACTTGTACCCCTTACATTGCAGTCGTCGTCATAAAATTCTCCATAGCATAGGTTGTGGAATGGTCAGCTCCAAACTTGCTCTAGTTGTAGACTTCTTTGGACTTCGTGCATAAGTTCTTCTCATGGCTTCCACAACGTGGCCTACTACAGGAGGGCATCCCTGTCCTTTCTCTCGGTGTCCCACACAACCTTTCTATGAATCGATCATACTATGTTTTGATAGTTTTCACCTGCGGGGGAGTTTTTTGATGTTTTGTACGAAAATGTCTTTGTGTGGTAATTTGCGATTTAGTTTCATGAAACCACAGACAATACTGCGCACGCTCCGCACCTCTGTAAGACTCCATGGCGACTGCTTACTAGGCTCCAGGTGTTGCGAGTGCTTCACATTTTCCACCAGACGAGCGAGTGAGTGAGTACATGTAGCGAAGTCTGCCGACCATGTTCAAAACTTTATGATATGACATAAGGTTTGATGAACATCGGAATAAATTTCCGTCAACAGTTTTGAAATAATTCATTCATACTTTCATGTAACTAATTTAGAATAACCCTGTACTTTCTGCATACTCTAATGGAGGATAAACTTCTTGCTGCTCAGACAGCAGCTATTTTCATGCAGGATCACAGTCAAGGCATTATAGATCTCATCAAAATTTTTGGAGGTCCAGTCACATCCAATACTGCACGTTCTAGATGATCACTTGCTGCTACTGGCAACCACAACAGCAAAACTGGGGTGCTCTAGCACTGCTACTAGACGAAAAATCATGTTTGCTCTCAGCAATGTGGCTTCACGTGCAGCAATCAAATCTGGGTGGAAAGCAAAGTGGATGCTGTGCCAATATATATTTCGAGCATCTTTTTTCAAGCTACAACAATGTGCTAACAGATAAGCAATAAAATACCTGATTGCTCTCATAGATGTGTTTTGAAAGCTGAGAGATATCCCATTTACCATTTGTAGTACATTAGATGTTTGCTGAATTCTTATGTGTCAATTACATCTTACTTTAAATATTTTATGTACAGCAATTACATTTTATTCTAGAATTCGTCATGACTTGTGTATTCATGTTTCCTGACATTTGTCGCACCCCTTTTTTTAAGTCGCTGATTTTTACATTTACACATGCTGATTTCCATGCCTTTCAACTTACCAAAAAAATTCCAGTCCCTCTTAATGAAGTAGTTTCAAACTCAACTTTAGATAGATTCCATCTTAAAACAACCAAACATTTAAATGGCTAATTAAAAACCATAATTGGAACCACCACAGTAAAGTACATTAATACACCGAAGTTATTTATGAGCCGACACATCACTCTTACCTTCACTTACTCTGATAGAATTATGTAGACATAGTTTCCTAGGCCATCACCTGCATTGTCAACTACTTGTCGACTGTTGGACCTCATGGATGGATGTAATGGTTTCCCTCAATGCTTCTAGTAGACATTTCACAAATGTCTGTGTTGTTCCTGATTCTGCCGAGTTTATGAAATGTCCTCTTCATTACGAAGGAATTTTGTATAATCTTGTATAATTGTTAACGTTAAGGGGTAGATGAAACATACTATACAAGAAATGTAGATATCTTTAAAACACACAATTTATTTCAAATAACTTTTTACAATTTGAACCATAAATAACTGATATCTTGAAAATATCTTTATGTATTTTAATCAAAATCATTAGAGCAATTTTTTTTAAAAATCTTCCATGTAAAGGGCAGTTTGGAGTGGGGGGGATTTTCTCGAAAATGTTTGTATTACATCTTTGGAAGGTATTGAATTTAAATATACGTTTGGTGTTTAACAGACTGTTTGTTTATGAGTTATGCTGTTCTCAGACACACACATGGACCTTTTTTCTAAACCGGTTTTTTTTTGGATTCAGGGGACCTCAAAACATGTATTTACAGTGAAATCTCGATATCACATTTTTGGATGGAATGCAATACCTTCTCTACCTACTTTGTATGTGATACAGAAAGTAATAACACTGAAATATGCCAAAAAATAAAAAAGCATTTCTGTCTCTAATAACAGATCTTTAATTAATTTCTTTCACGGTATGAAGTGATCAAAACGTTTTATACTTTTTGAAGGTTTAAAATTTAATCACTTAAAACAATAGATTGGCTTTTCTTGAGTTTTCTTTAATATCTGCATTATTGATATTATATTTGTAAATATTTATTGCTAAAATGCGCCTTAATCTACCACAATTACTGTATCAATTATTATACCCTCACATATGAGGGAAGATATTCTCAGATATAAGGACTTCAATTTGAAATCCCCACTAAACCACTGAATGAAATAAAGGGATCTCAGAAATAAAATTAGTGAATGAATAGAGCAATTCTGTTGATAATATAAAATGTGAGTGTTTATAGAAAAAGTTATGAAGTTGAAAAATTATAATAATTTTTTTGTTTCAAAATGTACCACAAGCTATTGCTGACTGAGGGGTCTGATTTTTTCATTTAGCCATTCACTATGTTTTGAATTACAGCAGAGATGTCAAACACATCATCATCTACATCCGCTAGGTTATCCCACTCATCTAGAATGCTATTCAAAGGCTTTGTTTCAGAATATTTACAGACTGCTTTATCTTCATCAGTGACTTTGCTACTGCCTTGAGCACTTTCTTCCTGTGATGAGCTACAATTATCCTTATTCTTATTAACTGTAATGTAATTTGTGATGCTTATTTGTCCTAACTTTTTGCTTAAAGATTTCATAGACACTACTGGTTGTTTCTTACGACAATTTGCAGCTACCTTTTGTTTGTCTCTTCCATTTACATCCCCTAATATCTTTCGCTTACTTAAATAATTAGCATTTACAAACTCACAAGCCTCTTCAGAAATTTTTAGCCGGTCTATGTTTTCCAGTAAATCATCAGGACAGGTTTCTTCCTTGGACTTCTTCTTAGTCTTACTCTTCTTCTTTGCTGCAAATAAAAAAGGCAGAACATATCCTAAAAGACTGGAAATAATTTTGAGATCTTGGAAGACAATATTAATATAATGCACCTAATTCTTACCTTATAAATTGAAAAGAATGACAGTAAATGATTCTCAGTTAATTAAGTCTGCTTTTTAAGAAATTCATATAATATAAACAGTTTGATAAAGAATCAACTTATGCACTCTTGGAAGAAAGAATCAGACTGAAAAATTCAATGCCACAGTCAAAATTTGAACCACAGTTCTTCTGCTTACCATGTTGCTGCTCTGACAACTGAGCTACCATGCCGAAATGACACTGTTCCCCAACTGACACTCACTTTTCCTGATAAACCATGCGCTGTTCTTAAATTCATTTTAAGATAACCCAATAGCAACTTATAATATTGTTAGTAGTATTGCTAATATATTTAATGGTTACTTCATTATAGTAAACTCAGACAAAAAACATTCACTACATCAAAGTAAAATATGCAACACATTTGATTAAGTATGGTGGAGTTTTGTAACAGTGATGTATACTATAATTTAGATAAAGCTGAGTCAAATTTGTAACTCTTACATCACTCATTTATTGAATAAAGGAATAATTTTTCAATTAATGGGTGATTTAAGTGTTACAAATTCAACTCAGCTTTATCTAAATCCAACACATTGCTTTTATCACCTACATCACTGGATGAAATAAATTATTAAAAAGCTTAGGAATAAACAATCCTCAGGTTATGAAATCTCATACACGCTGCTGAGGGGATGTTACACTCATCTCTTGCAGCCACGGTGTCACATTATCAATCTCTCATTTAGCAGTGGCCAATTTCCAAATGAACTGAAATTAGCAATAGTGAAATCAATTCTAAAAAAAATCTGATGTGTTACACTCACATGACTTTCTCTACTCTTATACAAACCATTTTTACAAACGCTTATTCTCCATATGCTTCATGTTAATCAAGATATCGAGATGTTAATCTTATTGCTAATTTTCTTGTAGATGCAAGGGGAACATGGTAGCTTTTAAGCGATAGTCAAATCCTTTAAGTGCTGGTTCCTATGTGGAGCATTCCATTCTGTTTGCATATCCAGGACATAAAAAAATGAATAACGAATTTGAGAAAATGTATAAGTATTGGAAAATTTAAGGGAATAACAAGCAATATCTTGAAAATGGTTCACTAACTAAAAAAATGTATATAACATAAATTGTGTATTTTAACACGATCTACATTTTTTGTGCAGTAAAATTTTGTCTATCTCTTATGGTTTACCAGTTATGCAAAAGTCGTTCACAATAAAGAATACTTTTGGAGACATTCCCAGAAAATTCGAGATATACATTTCATTTGTCGTAAAAATATCTTAAACGTATGATATTTTAATCAAAATCGTTTAGAGCCATTTTTGAGAAAATTAAAATTTTCGAAAAATGTTCCATGTAAAGGGTAGTCTGGAGTGGGGGGATTTTCTTGAAAACCTTCGTGTCGCATCTCTGGAAGATACTGAACCTAAATACCAAGTTTGGTGTTTATCCGACTGTTCGTTTCTGAGTTATGCTGTTCACAGACACACAGGCACGCGCACACACACACACACGGACATGTTTCCAAAAATGCTTTTTTTGGATTCAGGGAGTCTCAAAACATGTATTTCCGGTGAAATCTCGGTATCGAATTTTTGGGTGGAATACAATACTTCCCCTACTTACTATACGTGGTAGAGAAAGTAAAAATCTGATGATACTTCACATGACTTTCTCTACCCTCTATAATTTATTAGTGGCTATACGAACTATTCTTAATAAGCTTATTTGTGTATCTACTACAATTTTATCCACATAAACCTTTGCAGAAATAGCTATATTACACATTTCATTATGGATATAAAGGGAACAGTGATAGTCGGATGTTTAAGAACTGGATGCTACAGGCAATTACTAGAAACAAAATGTTGAAAGGACTTTAAAGAATGACCAAGAAATGAACAATTTGAACCTTTAATAACAGATATATCAAAACTGACTTATACAACAACACTTATTTTACAATAAACTGTGTATTTTAAAGAGATCTACAGTTTTTGGTAGTACGTTTCGTTTATCACTTAACACTTACCAGCTGTACAAGATTATACAAAATTCCTTCCGAATGAAGTGGACTTCACAGGCTATTCTCAGAAAATTGAAGATATACATACATTTTATTTATTATGTAAATATCTTTAATATTTGGTATTTTAATAAAAAATGTTAAGAGGCATTTTTTAGAAAATCAAAATTTTAAAAAAATGTTCCATGTAAAAGGTAGCTGGGTTGGAGGATTTTCTTGAAAATCTTCGTGTCACATCCTTGGAAGATACTGAATTTAAATACCAAGTTTGGTACTTATCCGACTTTTCGTTTTTGAGTTATGCTGTTCATAGACACACACGCATGGACATGTCATAAAAAAATGCTTTATTTGGATTCAGGATGCCTCAAAAATACATTTCCAGTAAAATCTTGGTATCAAATTTTTGGGTGGAATGCAATACTTCCTCTACTTGCTATATGTAGTAGAGAAAGTAAAAAAGGATTCAAGGAAGATATTAAGAACTACAGACGTATCACTGATCTCAGCTTTTTACAAAATAATAGAGAAAGTAGTGCATGAAAGATTATATAACTTCTTTAAAAAGTATGACTTAATATCTAATAAGCAAAGTGGGTTTCAGCAGGGGAGGTCAACTATAACATCAACAACTGACTTTTTAGAGGAGGTTTATGAAGCAATAGATAATAAAGATGTAGGCATGGGGTGATTTATGGACTTATCCAAGGTATTCAACCTAGTTGACCACCAAATCTTGTTACAAAAGTTACGAATGATAAGAATAAGGGGTCTGCATTAAAGTGGTTTGAATCCTATCTACGCAACCGAAAACAAATAGTGCAAATCCCTTGTAAAGATCACATCACAGAGTTAATAAGTGCTAAGTTTTCCAGAGAAGAGGCAGTCAGATTTGGTGAGCCCCAAGGCTCAATTCTGGGACCAATCCTATTCTCTGAATACATTCAAGATGTAGTTGATTATGCACCTATTGCTAATATAACCCTGTAAGCTGATGACACAAGTTTATTTCTCAAAGGTAGCAGCATCAACAAATCTTACAGATTCAATCAGCAAGTTGTTGGAATGGTTTGAGAATAATGGACTGGTTAATGAAGATAAAACAATATCAGTACTATATCACCATGCAAATAATAAGGCCTTGGATAACCAAATACTAAAACTTGAGGATAAACCAATAATCTGTTCGAAATCAAAAAAAATTCTGGGGATATACGTAGATGAAAATTTGAAATGGCTCGCACACATACATTTTCTAGCATAAAAACTGAGCAAGTACTGCTTTACAATAAAAACTGTAATATAAATTTTAAATGAAAGATGCTTAAAACTCATATTTTTATTCCCTTTTCTTATATGGCATCATTTTCTGGGGTAATTTGTTATACAACAAAGAAATACATACAATACAAATGGAGTCAACCTAAACTCTTACTAGCTTCACTCATTTATTTTGCAGAACATGTATCGTGAGCATGAGCTCCATAGCCAGCTGCCTGTTGACTGTCAGATGAACTTTTGAGTCGTATTGTTGAAAGTCTGGGGTGTCCTCTGGTGGCCTATGGATGAAACAAAATAGAGGGTTTCTGCTTCTGGCAAATCAAAAGTTCATGATGCGGTTTTCAAACTTCTTTATGTAAATCTTCTCCCATATTTCAAGCTCTCTGGGTTTTTAGGCTGGTTTCAGCAACTCAATATTGTTGTCTATTTCATGGTTTTGAGTCCAGAAGTGAAAAGCAACTGCTGATTTGTCAGTCTGTTTGAACTTTATGCAATGCCGGTGTTCCTTAAAGCGGGTGTCTATGCTCCTTTTCATTTTTCCAATGTAAACCTTTTCGCAATTTTCACATTGGATCCGGTAGATTTCTGACTTTTTGTCCTGGGGTATGTGATCAGATTTTCTTGCTTTAATGACATTCTTGATGCTAAATTTGATGTAAAGTGCCAGGGTAATGTTGTGATTCTTGAATATTTTCTGAAATTTGTGAAGGAGACCTGGGGGGTATATGAATTTCCTGAAGTTGATCTTTTCTGTTGCGTTAGAAAGTGTGGTGACCTGCTTGATGCATTTTTGTCTTTCGAATTTACGTATTTTCCTATCTTCCATTTCCTGGCTGAATCCATTCTCTACTGCAGATTTGACAATGTGTTGATATTCTTTATAGTATTCAGTTCGGTTAAGGGGGATGTTGATTAAGCTATGAGCCATGCTGTTGAATACGCTTCTTTGTGTGCCTTGGGGTTGTAACTATGTGCTTTGATGTGATTATCTATGTGCATGGGTTTTCTATGTATTCCAAATTCTATGCTGAAATCTTCGTTAATTTGAGCTCCAGGAAAGATAAGGGGTTGTTGGTAGCTAACTCTATGGTGAATTGAATGGATGGGTCCTGTAAGTTTAAAAGCTTGAGAGTCTCCTCTGTGTTTTTTTTTTTTTTAATAAAGAAATAAATATTTAAAATTTGGAAAAGTGCCGTAAGATTATGGGGGGAAAAAATCATCAACTAGTAGATGTAGGCCACTATTTAAAAAAAATGGGGATCTTGCCCCTGCTATCTTGTACATATATAAGGTATTACTCCACACTAAGGCAAAGATACATGAATTTCAAACCAACTCACATGTACACTCACACCACATCTGAAATAAGGACAAACTGGGATTTACGTCTCACAGTACCAGTCTATATAAGGAAAGCTTCAAGTATAAAGGAATAATGCCGTAAAACAAAGTGCCAGAAGCAATTAAACAAGCTACAATTTTGACGTCTTTTTAAAAAATCTGAAATTGATATCATGCATAATTGTATGTGTGTGGGAAAGGGAGGGAGGGGGAGGGGGAGAGAGATGTTGAGTGTGTGAATGAATGAATAATTGTGTACTAAAAATTTGACATGTCCTATATCAATGTAGTTTGATTCAATGGATGAAATAAATAATCTCATAAGTATTAAAAGTCCTGGGGCTATGGCATTGAATCTCTCAGTCTAATTCCACCCTTAAAACTTAAGCCTACATACGGCATGTGTGAAAGAACAATTAACATTGATTTACACACTCTTTCCTGCTTCTCTTACCAGTTTTTCTACACATTTTGCATGCCTTTCCCCACATCATCAGCTACCTATTAACAGTTGGGGACTTCTATTCAGATTTCCTTTTTTTTTAATGAACTTGAAGAGGGGATTGAAAGTTTCTGGAGTGTCAAAGGTCACTATGCATTTCTGTGTTTCCTGAGATGGATTTTTTCTCATCAAAAAACCACCAGAGACCCTCAAGTACAACAGGAATTATTTAGAAAGTCCCCTACAGTCAGCAAGTAGCTGATGATGCAAACAAATGCACATGAAGCATGTCCTTAAAAAAATTGGTAAATGAAGCTAAAAAGAGAGTGTAAGTTGACTCCTTGTGCAAGTTTTAATGGTTTACGTGTGCTTCAGTGTGTTAGATTCAACACTGAAAAAGCTATAAACAGTTCTGCTACTTTAAGAAGATGGTAAATTCTTAGCCTGCAAAGAATAGATACTTGGATATCTATCTAGAAGCATGTTTGGACACGCTTATAAAATGGAACCTTCTCCAATGCAAGACAATGTGATTTACTTCTCTCTCGTTCTTTTTAAACCAAAATATTCACTCTCAAAAATAGCTTATACACAGATGTGGTCAAGTTATTAGGATAAACATTCTCATTTGCACAATTCTTGAAAATATGTACACGTAAAATAAATGGTTAATTATTTAAAACATTATTAAATATGAAAAAATATTTTTAAGTCTTAAAAGGAAAGTATTTGCATACCTCTAAATGTGCTGGTGAGGTCGTTTTTCTGCAAAACATGCTCTACGTCACTGCAGATGTGATTGCAAAGGCCAAAAGCAATGCAGATATCTTAACTATAAATGCAAGTGAGGGCTTTCAATAAAATGCTCAAAGCAATATGAATGACTACAAAAGGCACAGTGAAGAAAAGAAGTTGATCACACGTTATAACTGCACATTCCATAACACTTTTGCAAGTTGTCTAAGGTTCACCAAAATCGTAGCCAGCATTCTGCCATGTCTAACAAAGCATTGGTTTTATTACTTCTGCAGATAATTGATTGTAAATGACGGAATGCAATTTCATGATAAAGAATCTGTCATGCAATTTTTGCTGCATGTTACTGGAACATAGTTTAAGAAAGTCTGTTATTCTCTTGGCATATATTTTATATTGCCTGAAGAAATACATGTTCAGAGGTTGTGCATATTTTGTAGTTTTAGGTGGAATGATTTTTAAATCTACATCTTTTCCTCCAGAAGTACTTGCTCACCCTTATGTCCAGACCAGGAGTCACAAAGTACGAGGTACGTCCAGAAAGTAAGTTCCGTTTCAATTTCTCTCCGCTGCAGCGTTGCGATCGCAGTTCCGCACATGCGCGGTAGACGCTCTGTATCAAGGAGAAGAAACATGCGCCATTTTGAGATCGCTGTCAGCCACGTACGCTTTGTTGTGCTTGTTTACAATGTCGGTGTTGATTGAAAATCCTGCCGCTTGTGAAATCAGATCTGTGATTCGTTTTCTGAATGCTAGGAAAGTGAAACCAATTGAAATTTATTGGCAAATTTGCGAAGTTTACGGACAAAATGCGATGAGTGATTCAATGGTGAGAAGATGGGTCCGACAGTTCAATGAAGGACGTAGTGAAGTGCACGATGAAGAACGAAGTGGGCGTCCATCTTTGGTTACAGAAGAACTGGTTCACGCGATTGATGACAAGATCCAGGAAAACCGCAAGTTTACAATTAGTGCTCTCGGTATGGAATTTCCCCAAATCTCACGATCACTAATTCATGAAATTGTTACCGAAAAACTGAAATTTCGTAAACTTTGCTCTTGTTGGGTACCAAAGATTCTTACTGAACAACACAAAACAAACCAGATGGGTAGCAAACTTCAGTTTTTGACCCGTTATGATGAAGGCGGCGAAGAATTTCTGACACAGATAGTCACAGGAGATGAAACATGGGTTTCTTACGACACCCCTGAAAGTAAGCGACAATCAATGGAATGGAGGCACACTTCATCCCCAGCAAAGGTTAAGCCGAAACAAATCTTGACACCTCGAAAAATGATGTGTTCTGGGACTGGAAAGGCATCTTGCTCATTGATTTCTTACCGCGTGGTCAAACAATCAAAGCAGATGTTTATTGCGAGACACTTAGGAAATTGCGCCGCGCAATACAGAATAAGCGCCGAGGATTGCTGTCAAAAGGTGTTGTTTTTCTTCACGACAACGCACGACCACACACTGCAAATGTGACGCAAAAACCTCCTACAGGGATTTGGCTGGGACGTGTTTGACCATCCTCCGTACAGCCCTGACCTCGCTCCTAGCGACTTTCATCTGTTCTTACATCTCAAGTCTTTCCTTGGCGGTCAACACTTCAACAATGACGAAGAGCTGAAAGAAAATGTTTTCAACTGGTTGAAGACACAGGCGGCAAACTTCTATGAAGAAGGTATACAAAAACTTGTGCCACGCTATGACAAATGCCTGCAAAATTTCGGCAGTTATGTGGAAAAGTAGTTTAAGAGTTGTGAATTGTGTGCAATAAATAATTTTTCTGTATCTGTACACAATTTAATTTTATTACCAAACGGAACTTACTTTCTGGACGTACCTCGTATTAGTAACTTTGTCAACAATGTGGATTCAAAACTGACTGAAAAAATGTCTTCAGATGTTCTTTCGCCATTCTTTCCACTCACACTTGCATCTACTAAGACATTTGGAGGGCACTGTTTTTCTATTTCCCTTGATACACGGAGCCCAAACTATCCATTTGGTTCTTGGAAGCATCAACCAATCGTCCATCCATTGATATAGAAACATCGATTGTGTAACTATTAAATGATTGCAATGTGAGACAGTCTTTTTCTTCCCTTTCATGGATAGCGTTCTTTTGGAAGAAAGCTCACAGTTGAACTGACTCTGATCACAGTTCCAAACAGAGCTCATTTGGAAGTTTTCTGCCGTGATATGCGCATTGACTTCAGCAACAAATGTTTGAGCTCTTTGAATCATCCCTTCTTCATCGTCCTTATCTTTTCATGCTTGGAGCATAGTTATGCAGCATGGATGTTATCCTAAACTCCTTTTTCAAATTAGTAATAAATCCCAGTGACCTCTAAAGTTTGTACACCCGAGATTTCTGGCTGCATCCAATGCCCAATGTTGTAAATGCCAATAATGAATGGAAGTACCGCATTCTCGCACTTCATCAAACTTCGCCATTACATGCTGCTTGATGCTATTTAACTGCGGCGTATGATTTCCTTTGAAAACTGTATAACTCTTTTCTTTGCCAGTCCAGTATGCTTTTAAATTGCTTTTAGCGTCAGTTTAGGGTATCTTTTCAGGAGCTTGTCATATGTGTTGAAACCTCTGATGTGATAATCATTGTATATGTTCTCTAGTGTGTTGTCATCAAAAACCATGATGACACTTTTGACTTTAAACTTCTTATCAGCAGAAGGTTGGAATTCACTTTCACTGCTTCCATCACCTCTTCTCGAACTTGCCGTATCACTACAGCTTCCAGTGCGGTGTTTGCCCTTATCATCACTAGAATCATAATTGTGTGTTAGTGTTACAACAGTATCTGTTTTTTCTAACTAACTGTTGATAATATTTTTGCACTATAATAGATACCAGAAAAGATGCAAATGATTCATCTTCTACACCAATACTATGTTCACGAAGAAGAGTTCATTGTAACTTCATCTCAACCAATTGCAATACATTAGCAGGGTTGATTACCAATTGCCGACCCATCTGATGCTTCACATACACACTGCACCGTCTCTATTGGTCTTGACCAATGTAGTGGCAGGCAAAGGTCGAATTTGGCATGGCATACTCACAGACCTTTAATGGACGACAGAGGTTTGCAGATAAACAAATATCACCAGTGCAATAAGGAACCTTTAAATGATCCCTCATGGGATTGTGGTATAGATGTGTTTGTTCAAACCCAAATACTTTCCTTGTTAGTATCTAATTAGCACACATGACTACTGTCCATTCCAAACCAGAGTTCCCTCTGATGTAAACAGAAGCACGTGCTTCGGCTTGTCACGAACCCAAGAATATACTCTTACGCCAATGTAAATAGTTCCTTAATACATGTATTCTATGATGAAATATTAGAGCAGGAAAGGTATAGAACTGCACATTTTATTGCGGTTATCATAAGAACTCATCGTTAAAGGTAATGGATATATACTAGTTGTTAAGAGATTACAAAATATGATTTTCACCTGCTATTGCGTTAATGCCAAGGGCATCTTGCTAGTTAATACAAACCGTATGTTGACTGTCACTCTCTTACATATACAAGAAATGCAGCAATGAATTCCCAGAGGTGCTATCTGAGTACCGAATAAACACTTTGCGTAACACAGGATATATGATAAGCAAACAGCCATTCATAATACACTAACACACATATGCTCAGCTCAGGTCAAGTCTTGTGATTTAGTCAGTTGGTATTTGAGTTCACATGGCAGAGGAAGGTGCGTGTAGTGCGAATAAACTGTTCAAACATAGAAGTGGGAAACAGTTAAAAAGTGGCTAAAAACAAACAATACTTAATATATACAACTCACTATTACAAAAATACCCGACACTTGCATTATTGCATATTAGGAAACTAATATCGGATTTTACAGGCATTTCAGTGAGAAGTGTAACGAAAGCAGGGAATACAAACAGACATAATAGAACATAGAAGAGGATAAAATGTGGGAACTTGTTTTAAGTGCGACAGTGCTGTGGAATTGTGAATAAGCTTGTCATTATTTTGGAGAGTAGTTCTGATTCCGATATGGCAGCTGAGTCATCTTCGGAGGATTCGGATTTGGGTGTTGCACTTTTGCCCGAGGATTGTGATTAACATAAGTAAAATGTTCATTTCCGCATACTTATAAAATCGATTGTTACCTCAGGTAGCATTTTGAAATATGATTCTCACGCAGGGCACCTTTTTATAGATTAAATAGTGTTCAACAAGCAGCTGGGAGGGAAACAAGCAGCCATTATGGGCAGGGATTGCGAACTACTTTCGCGCGGATAATACAAAGAGTTTGTTTTCAGTGAAAGGCACTCTGGTTTGGAATGGACAGTAGTACGCTAATTAGAATTTTTAATTTTTTGATAAATATTTTGCAAAATTACTAAGCTGTACTATATCTTTGCTAAACATTTACTAGTGTTTCTATAACAGCAGTATTATCAGAAATGTCAACTTTTAGGAATTTCTTGATATAATTATTTAGTTACATAAGTGTAATAACTGCTGCTGGCCATTAAGGTTCTGATGAAAGAATCATGCAAAAATTGGGAAAATTATCCCTCTATAATATGGCCTTCAATACAAAGCCATTTTATTGTTGCTACTGTATTCATGTTATGCAATGGGGTCAAATATTAAATGTTTAAAAACCTAAATGTGGCAACAATGAGTACGTTTTATTTTAAAATATACTAATTAATGAACGAAGTGGTCATTTACCAGGTTTACTCTATTAATTTGACCATGTTTGTGGAAAGTACTTGGAGGAAAATGATGAAATGCACATGGGGGAATGCAGGTTACAATTAAGGTCAGAACGTATCAGCTGTTTCCATTGAATCAGTAAATTAAGAGATTTACCAACAAACCCAACGCATTGTAAATATTATAAAGATTCCCACTGGCATGTTTTCTTTACAGAGTCAAAAATAAAAAGTCAACATTTCCATTTCTAAACTGTGGTTTGGTAACAAATTTCTACACAAAAAGAGACAAGACATTGCAATTTACATCCTTCCCTCTCTACTCCGTCCACAGCTTTTGAATGTTTCTGTGTGAATAAGTAACAACAATGCATTATTTATGAGTATGCGTGTAATTATTATAGTTACTGATCTCAAAATGCATCTTATAAAAAGTCACAACTATCATTTTCTCTTTCTGATTCAGGTTATTTGGGAAAGTTTTTGTAAGAAGATGGAAAGGAAACTATCCCAACCGTGTCACATGGAATAAATATGTGGATCGGATAAAGAATTATAGTGGAAGTTACTGTTATCACTGCGCAATGTGTACCCAAGATCATTTACAAAACCACTTTAACCACTGCATTCATCTTCACAGTCATCTGTACTGTTGGACGAGAAGAAGGTGAGCGGGCTTCTGTAACTGCTTATCTGCTCACGTACTGTTGATTGTTTACTACGAAATGTGTTTATGTGTGCAAATGAACCACCCATGCTGCCAGATCTGATACTAGTAGAACAGCAACCGCTGTAATAGGTGTTAACGCATTGGCTCTTGCCATGGGTGAGTACTTGACAACACTGTGTAGTAGTTTATAACCTCCTAACATGCTTATCCTATCCACACGGCGAGTGTAAATATGACACGGATGCAGGAAAGTGTTGATGTTACACATTCCTCTCGCTTGCCTTCTTCTTGTGGTGTATCAGTATTTGCCTCAATACGAAAGCCACATCCAAGTTGTTTTAAATTTTATTTTTAAAAAACTACTTTATGTCTTTCCTCCTCCTTTTTTTAATCATACTAAATTCCTAAATCAGGTTCAGGAAAATGTTGGTGGGGGGGGGGGCTCTTAAAATTGGAATCCTCTTGTATTTAGAGAAATATATATCACATCTCATGCTTAAAAGACAGTACAGGTTAAATGGAACATACTGTTGCTATATGTATATGTAAGCTTGCAAATTTGACGCCCAACTGCGATCGATCTACCAATTCAATGCATCTTTGAATGATAAATCACCAAATAGTGAAATATCTGCACTGCTATTTAAGGCAATTGTAAGACATTTAATTTTCACCTGCACATTATGTTTCCTCTTTGTATTTTTAGCAATTTGAAATACTATTTTACAGGCATAAAATATATATTATCAAAGAAATATGGAGATGACAAAAGCTATAATTTGGTAGGGTATCATCACGGTTTATCCTTGACAAAATTACATTCAACGTGGGTGAAATGTTTTCAAACAGCAAAGAATGAAGGATGCGCCACACTCCGCTTTGCACTACTCTATTCTATTGCATTAACCTAACATGCTTTTGTTTCCCCCATCCGATTTTTCATTCTTTTTTATGGGTCCTTTCATTCATTCCTTTTTTTATCCTATACACTTCTGTTTCTGAACACCAGTGTAGCCTTAGCTGTTTCTTTTACTGCCTTACTAACACTCATTTTACTTGAATAATAATCTAACACATTCATTATTACTATTCTTAGTTTGCCAACATTTCATCTCTTCCTAGGTTCTCCCTCCATAACCATATATATTTATGTAAAATGTTAAATAAGCAACCTACATAACACTTCACACTATAAATGTACTCGCTTCCTTACTACTGAAGTTAACCTGCATTGACTTCTATGTCATGCCTGCCTGTTAGCTGATGGATGACTTTTGTTTGCCATACATAATGAATGCAAGAAGTTACAGGATTCCGGCTTCTTTTAAAAACTGTCTCCAACCCTCAACATTTTCTCCTGCTTGATCCCAGTTGTAAACCCAATAACAAAAAAGTTTCTCATTGGCTGACCTTTCTACTGTATAGGTATAGAATTTTCCAAAAAATATTTAATTTAAAAAATTATAATGCTCGTCTTATTAAAGGTAGAGAATTCAAACTGGGAGGTATCAGCACACTAGTTTACTCTAACTAAAAAAATATATTGTTGCAATCTACCCTTTAGTTTATTAGTTATTGCGTGATACGCATAGAAACAGCAAATACTGGAATTTTACTGAAAAACTAGTTTTCTTTATAAATTTGTGCCCACAGAAATCCATAAAGGCA
The DNA here is from genome assembly GCA_030765065.1 of Deroplatys truncata. Taxonomy (NCBI): domain Eukaryota; kingdom Metazoa; phylum Arthropoda; class Insecta; order Mantodea; family Mantidae; genus Deroplatys; species Deroplatys truncata. Next base: position 57,642,454 of record CM060977.1, read on the forward strand.
CTAAAAATGATATAATCTGATAGCAACTTGGTGACAGTGCGAGAGCAGAAAAAGACAAAGCTAATGGCAACATGTATGCATTAGACAGAGATAGAGATATCCGATTTACCTCCATACTGTCTTTTAAGGTTGAGACAAGCTTCAGTACTAATAAGCTCATGAACATGATTAATATGCTGCATGCTTACCTTTTCTGTTCTGTAACAGCATTTCTTCATAATCTTGTACAAGAGCTGGATAAGCCCTTTGCACCAGATACTGAGGTTCTATGGTACTTAATACAGTACTTTCTGCCTCTTCCAGCAAACCCCCGGGATCCTCCCATTGTATCTCATAGCTGAGCACACCTCGCAGGACTCTCTTCTTTATGATTTGGCTTGGACAAAGAGTTCCTCCACTGTTCAACACATGCCATCTTGCTATAAGTGGCAGAAACTTCTCTACAGCATAGCTTGCTTCCCAGCTGAGTTTCCTTGTACTGAAATTCTGTAAAAAAAAGTATAACAATTATTGGATCCCAAATTTATGTAATGCCCACATGACCTTCCTACCCATTGCAATGGTTAATCTATTTTGTAAAACATGGTATAGATATGTAAATGATCTTTTTGCTTGTTCCTGATAAAATAAATGATTATTTTATGCTTTTAAATTTATAGATAAAGCCATAAAAATCACTGCAGAAATTGAAAGATATGGTTCCCTCCCTTTTTAACTTAACAACACTGACTTTAGGTGTTTATAGAAAAACACACAATATGGAACAATTATATACATAAATACTTTAACCCGTTTAACATACATCTGCAATTTTTAACAATTAGATGTTGTGGGGAATCTCGCTTCACCTCTTTTTGCTGAAAGCACCCGTGGTAGGTGCCACGAGGATGGTGAATGAGGGGACTCCCAACCTCATTGGGCCTTGGGGACACATGCACTAGCTAAGAAGCAAGGGCCACAAATGGAGCTACTTAAAATTGTCACCCCAAATCCAGGATTTGAACCAAGAAACCTTCAGGATAAGAGCTGCAAACAAAACCACTGAGCTAACCAATCATACATAGTAGAATACATAGATTGATAAACATACCAATAAGTAAAGATGAAGTTGATAAAAAATATAAATATTATCAATGTGTGGTTAAACAGTTATAATATTGACTAAATAAATAAAAATATTCAGGAATTTAAATATAAGTTTTTAATGATATTTTTACTTTTAAAAAAAAGATAATTATAGATTTAAAGAATTTACTTGTCACTTTTGGTAAAACCAAGAAATATAGGATGGTTTGATGAGTGGCATCAGCAAAATGAAAGGTGGTTAGAGGGCTAAAGGATGGAGAATAACAAGAAGAAAATGATAGGCAAAATTTTCTAAAAAATTAAACTCAGTTTTATTTACGGATGCTCTTTAAGTGCTATGGTTCTTAGCGTCCCATTCTATATTAGGCGTGAAAGACTGGGAATTTTGCTCAGAGGCCTCTTTATCAGGCTTGAGGTTCTTTTACGTGCCATAAATCTAGGACATGGGACCACCAACTTTACTTCCCTTTCGAAGGAAGCCATGCATTTGTAAACCAAAAAAAATTCATTACCCTCCATCGGGTTTGAACTTGTTTGAACTAGAGGCTAGCATGGTACCTCTAGACCACGGATGATGTCACTCTGATTAGTTAATGGGGATATAAATGTTTGTGAGAGGAAGAGGAAAGTGTAGCAGGATAAAACATGAAAAATGGTAAGAGGCTATAGAGGAAAAAAAGTATAAAAAAATTATATATATGGGAGTTAGTGAGGACAGGCAAGAAGGGAGAAATAAGAAACCAGATTTTGCTGAAAGAATGGAAAGTGTTGAAGTTAGGATTATAGGAGATAGTGCAAAACAGGACAAACAATGAAAGACTAGATGGACAAATATTGATGTCAGAGGTTAGCCAGCAGATAAGAATTTAAAAAAAGACAAGGTAATGGGGATCAATGGAATTCCGGAAGAATACTGGAAAATGTTTAGTAAACTCGAAGGAGGTCTGAAAATTATGTTGTTAAATAAAATTAAAGGAAGTAAAAATATACCAGAAAGCTGGAAAATAAGTATGGTAGTACTGATATAAAAAGGCAAGGGAGGGGTGAATAAACCAGAGAACTATATGGGAATAAGTATATTGTCAACCTCGGGAAAATATATGCAGGAATAATGGCAGAAAGACTACAAAAGTGGGCAGAATCTGAAGAAAAGTTGTCTGAGTTTCAAGCAGGTTTTGGGAAAGGCAAGCGAACAACAGATAATGTATTAATAATCCAGACAATAATTAACAACTATTAATATATAATGGCGGCGGTTAGTATGGTGACGCGATCCAGCAAACAACAAATATCGTTAAAAAGTGGTAAATGCGGAACTTCAAGGGAATCAAATGGAGAAGGCATATCAAATATGACTCATAAAAGTGGAGGAAATAAAGTCAGCAAAGGGGAGGAAGCTGATCATGGAAATTCTACGGCAGAAACATCGCTTGAGAAGCAAGATGCGGGAAAAACAGGGACGCCATGCAACATACACAGACTATCATCAAAAAACTGCAAGGAAGGAACTGCAAGAACTTCAAATACTACAATTACAGATAGCTCATCAAATATAAGTAAGGAAATCAATGGAAAAGGCCAAATAATCAGGAGAGATGCAAACCATGAAAACTCAGACTCGGAAACAACGTATGCAACTCGGGACGCGGAAACAATTGCATCCCTGCACGTGGTGATAAATCTATTAACCAGAAACTTACAGTGCGCCCAAAGAAAAATAAGTGCATTAAATCAAGAAAATGAAGAACTTAAGAAATTAAACGAAAATTATGAGAAAGTATCATTTGCAACTGTGACCAAAAATAGTAGGGCCGGAATAGGAGTGAAACCTAACCTCAATGGAAATTACGGAAATGGAAACATGTATAAGGCACTCGAAATAGAAAAAGGTGAAGATAATATAGTGGAAAAGAAAAAGAAAAGTGCGCAACCAAGTAATTCAGAAGGGAATAACGAGAAACGAGTACTAGTGATCGGTGACTCACTGTTAAAATTTGGTGGGGAAGCCTGCAGGGAAAAAGGGTATGAAGTGAAATGTTTTCCAGGAATAAAAATAGGGGAACTCCAACACAAAGTGAGTGAAATGAACCTGAAGGAAGAAATTCCTGAGGTAGTTCTAATACATGCGGGAACAAATAACATCAGAAGGGGAGTGAGGGCGGAAGAATTAATGGGGGAAGCAATGGATCTGGTCAATTGCATCAGACACCAAACTCCAGAAAGCAAAATAGTAATAAGTGGTATATTAAGAAGGCGTGACACTGGGATAGGAAGAATTAATAGAATAAATCAAGAACTGGACTGGTTATGTGAAACGAAGATGTGTTTAATGGTGGATGGTAATTCTTGGTTAAATGATAATGATTTTGCTAGGGATGGAGTACACCTAAATCGAAGGGGATCCTCTATATTTGGAAATTTATTGTGTAATGTTGTGTCTTCCTTAATAAAGGAAAACTGATAGGCAAAGAGGTGGATGACAGGATGGTAAACAATACGCGAATAAACCCAGGAAATGACACAGTGCCGAACAGAAGATACAGGTAACATGAACAGAACAATAGAAATATGGGGTGTTTAGTGCATGTAACAACTCAAACCTACGCTTAATGCATCAGAATGTTCAATACATTTCAAATAAACTAGTGGAAATCGAAGTAATGTTAAGAGAATGTAAACCTGATATTTTGGTGCTGACAGAACATGGTCTAAATGAAATGCAGATTAAATATCTCAATATGCAAAGCTACAAACTAGCATCTAGTTTCTGTAGACAGAGTCACAAAGGTGGAGGAGTCGCAATATATATAAAGAATGGGATAAATTTTGCCTTGCAAAACTGGGTAGGGGGTCATGAAATGGAAATGGTTTTTGAAGTAGCAATTACAAAAATTAAAACAAAAGCAGAAAATTACCTAATTATTGGCCTATACAGATCCCCAGGTTCTAAGGTAGAGGATTTTTTGAATAGACTCGAAAATCTTTTAAATCTAGTGCATAAAAAGAACAAAAATATCATACTTATGGGTGACCTAAATATAAATTCATTAGCAAATACAGGGGATTATAAAAGCCTGTCCGACCTACTTTGTAGCTTCAATTTACAAGACTGTTAACGAACCAACAAGAATCACACTAAGTACATCATCTGCCATTGATCATGTGATAACTAATTTAGAATGTGGTAGGTACGCTGTGACTGTACAGGAGCTTTTTGTATCTGATCACTGCGCTCAGGTAATGGATATAGTAAATGTTAGCAAACTAACTGAGCAATTAAACTATAAAACAATTGGACAAACAACAGTAAAAAATCTGAACCGGATGCTTGAAAGCCTAAAACAAGAAAAATGGGAAGTAGTTTATGAAACGAAAGATAGTAACCAAAAATGGGAACGTTTCTTCAAAATTCTAACAAAACATCTAAATAACCATTGCCCCATAAAGAAAGTCAAGGATAAAGAGAAGGGAGACCAGTATATACAAATACCAATGGAAATTAAAAAATTGCGGGAGCAAATGAAAGACTATTACACGTTTTATAAGTCTACAAAATTAGAGCTATTCAAATGCAAATATAAAAACCTGAAAAACCAATACTCAATAACACTAACCTAAAGAAGCAACAATATGGTAATAAAATAACAAGCTCAAGCAATAAAGTTAGGACCGTATGGGGAATTGTAAAACGAAGTAGTATTAACAAAAATAAGCACGAGAATATAAAATTAGTTGAAAAAGGACAAACTATAGATAATCCACAAGATGTATGCCAACATTTCAATACATATTTCCTAAACATAACAAGGGGGGAACAAAGCGTGATAGAAAGCATTCAAAGAGAACTACCAGTATGCATAAATTCAATATATTTGGAAGAAACTTCAGCCGAAGAAGTGGAAAAGATAATAAATAAATTAAAAAATAAGTCCTCTTCAGGATGAGATGAAATATCACCGATAATTTTAAAACATTGTAAGACGGCGCTTATTACTATTCTGGTACATCTAATAAATTCTTCGCTATACAGTGAAAACTTTCCAGATTCCTTAAAACTCAGTATAGTTCGGCCAATCTTTAAAAAAGGGGATAAAGCACAAATAGGGAACTATAGACCAATCAGTCTTACTTCTGTCTTTGCAAAAGTTTTTGAAAATATACTGAGCTGCAGACTGATACGATTCCTAAATAAATATAATCTGCTTAACTCATCACAACATGGATTCAGGAGCAAATTATCAACAACCACTGCTATTGCAGAACTTTATCAGGAAATTCTCGAAGCACTTGATAAAGATAACAAAGCTGCAGGAATTTTCTTGGATCTATCCAAGGCGTTTGATAGTGTAACACATGATAAATTACTGGACAAGATTCAGAAAGTGGGCATCAGGGGAAAATTCTTAGAAATCATAAAATCATACTTGTTAAACCGTATGCAATGCACAGAAATTTATTACCAACAGCATCACATGACAAAATGTGCAAGATCAAATTATGAAACAATGAAGGTGGGTGTACCTCAAGGATCTGTACTTGGACCAATCCTATTCATACTGTATGTAAATGACATTCCTAAATCTTCAGAATATAAAATAATATCATACGCAGACAACACTTCAGTTATATTGACAAGTAAAAATATACATAGTCTAGAGAAGTTAGTAACCACAAAAACACAGGATATATGTGAGTACCTAAAATATAACAACTTAAAGGTAAATTTACAAAAAAACAAATATGATCGTGTTCCAGTACCGAAATAAGGGATCCACTCAAAGATTACATGCAACACTAAACAATGAGTATATAAAGCACATACAGAGAATAAAATTTTTAGGGGTAATGATAGATGAGAATATGACATTCAGAAATCACATTGACCTTGTGTGTAATAAAATTAGTACTGGTTTATATCTGTTAAGAAAGATGAAAAAATATTTAAACATTGATTATTTAAAGCTAGTATACTATGGTCTAATTCACCCCCATCTTCAATATGGGATTGAAGTCTGGGGCAGCACAGGTATTGTAAATATGAACAGAGTACTGTTAATGCAGAAAAAGTGTTTAAGATGTATCTATGGTCGAAATAGTAGAGAATCATGTAGATAAATCTATGTGGAGGCTAGTGTTTTAACAGTCGTATCACTATATGTGTATAAAGTAATTATGTATGTAGTAAGTAAGTCACATTCTGTAAAAATAAAAGATAGTCACATATATAAAACTAGAACACAAAATAATTACTACAGAGATAATGTAAATAAAAAGGCCACTGAAAAGGATCCAATTACGATGCGTAGGATACTCTATAACAAATTACCCAATGACATTAAAAGTTTAGAGGGCAAAGAATTTCAAAGGAGGTTAAAAACATTCTTAATTCAGAAATGCTTGTACAGGTTGAATGAATTGTAAATATTGTATATACATGTAAATTTTGTAATTCTTTATTGTTTGACGATGCTTGAAACTTGTAAAAGTCTATAAGCAAATAAAGATTATTATTATTATTATTATTATTATTTAAACAGGAAAAGAGGAGGGGTGTATATGTTTTTTCAGAATTTTGAAACGGCATTTGACACTATTAACAGAGAAGCACTGGAGTGGAAATTGCAAAAAAAGGGGGTAAAGTGATGACTTTATTAAGGGAATTAGAAAAATGTATGAGGACATAAAATTTGATATACGATGTGATCAAAGCAGAATTACAGAGACGGCTGAACAAAAACTAGATGTAAACTAGTCCCATTATTAATTTATTTATATATGCTATATTAGGAAGAGTTGGGGAAAGTAATGGGCACTGCCCTATATTAATGAAGGAGATACAGGACTATTATATGCAGATGACCTAATGGTAGGAGCTATAACTGTAATAGGCTTGCAAAGAGCAATTAATGAAACACACAAATGTTATATAGAACGGGAAATTCGAGTAAATGTAAATAAATAAAAAATTGCAGTTTTCAAAAAAGGAAATAAACTAAGAAAAGATGAACAACGGTATCTGAATGGACAATAATTAAGAGGTAGTAAAGGAGTTTGATTATTTAGGAGTAAGATTAAGTAATATGGCTGGAAACACATGATAGGAACGTGATGGCAAAAGGAAGTGCTACTATGACTTAAGAATAAGTAATTACAAATTGGAAATGTCTATTAAATGGTTGGAAAGAATGCACGAAGCACTGGTAGAATAAAAAAATTATGCAGTAGAAATATGAGGGGCTTCAGAATTAGGCAAAAAAGTACATAAAATATACAGATTATTTTGCAAAGAACTTTTTATTCTTAAGGTACTCGTCCACGATGCCAGTTTTATGGCATGCCACTTTTCTTGCGGACCACAAATGTGGCACATTCTGTTTACACACAGCATGCAAAGTTGCACGATTTCGAGTTACACCACTATAAAAGTGGCACGTCCACAAAAATGTTGCACCGAGCATGTACACAATGCTATATTTGTGGCGGTAACTTTTCTGCATGCCACTTTCTAGTCACCTGTGTGCTTGGTATGGCGAACATGTCGTCTGATAATGAAGTTTTATCCGTAGCATGCCTGTCTCTTATTTTACTTCGTTGACGTAGAGAAAAACGTAAAAGGACGGCCAGAAAGTGTTGGGTAAGAGAGTGGATTTTAAGTCGTGAATATTGTGGGGTTGTAAACAACTTGCTGCAAGAGCTCTATGATGGAGATCAAAATTTAGAATTTCCTACGCATGTCAGAGGCTGATTTTAATTATCTGCTTAGAAGAATAGCACCTGTAATACAAAAGCAAGATACAATAATGAGAAGGTCAATATCAGCAACAGAACGTCTTGTGTTGACACTGAGATTTCTAGCCATAGGTAATTCGGCTTAAAATAATGGAGCGACAACATTACCGAGTTTAATATATAACACGTTCGGTTGTCATTATTTATAACTATATAATCAATAAGATTTTTTTAGGCAGCAGCTATCAGTCAAAGATGTATTTATTATATTTGGCACAACGAGAACTAATACTCATCTATTGCATCATTATTGGTGCTAGTGTGGTAAAACATAAACTGCAGTGCATCGTAAAATTTCCATTTTGTTTTATACTTGTCTTTTGCACCACTTCCAGATTTCCCTGCCTTCATTTTGTTCCTTTCGTTGGTGAACTGGGTTCTCAACCTGTGGATTTTTACTTTAATTTCTTCTGCTGACATGTAGAACTCTATTTCTATATCATGTAACATATTTTGTCGCTTTTGTTTCTTTCTGTAATCTGCAGTGTCTACTCTGCAATCTGTGGTCTCAATCAGTTCAATAAACCTTTTTGTCATTTCCCTCGTCCATTTATTGTTAAGGACATTATTAGCTATGAAGAAATAAATTGTCACCGTACTACAATAAATTGTTCATATTGTTAAGCAAATAAAATGCACGTATCTGTCTTAATTCTGTATTTAGTGTAACACAAATTATAATCCTTGTACCTACCTCTCAAACAGCTATTTACTATCACAGCAGATGACATAACAAAGTTGCACGGAATACGCCACAAAAGTTTTCTAAACTGTTCAAGCCAGTTTCAGATGGCGCAACTTTCTTTTTTTCGCTGCGTACACGAAGCAACTTCCTAAGTTGCATGCCACTTAGAAGTTGCGCTGAATTTGAGTTGCACATGCAATTTTCCTACTTGCTTGGCAGTTTACACGATGCAACTCCACTTTTGTTGCGCAGCTCGAAGTTGCAAGCCATTTAATTTGCATTGTGGACGAGTACCTTAACAAAGGCTTATTTTTCTTTCTACTATATTTTAATCCAAATAAACCTTTGCAGAAATAGCTACATTACACATTTCATTATAGATACAAAGAGAACAGCGATAGTCAAATGTTTAAGAACTGGACGCTATATACTGGCCTTAAAATTCCATACTGTTTCCATGCAATCGCGAGAAACAACTGAATGTTGAAAGGACTTTAAAAGAATGACCAATTAATGAAAAATTTAAACCATTAATGGATATCTCGCAAACGGCTTATGCCACAGAAAAACTTATTTGAAATAAATTACATGTTTTAAAGAGATCTACATTCTTGGTGAAGTACGTTTTCGTCTATCCCTTAACATTTACCAGATATGCAAGATTATGCAATATTCCTTCCGAATGATCACCTCATCGACTATTCCCGGGAATGTCAAGATATACATTTTATTTGTCATGTAAATATCTTTAATACATGGTATTTTAATCAAACTTGTTAAAGCCATTTTTTAGAAAATAAAATATTTAAAAAAATGTTCTTTGTAAAGGGTAGTTTGGGATGAGGGGATTTTCTTGAATCTTTGGAAGGTTCTAAACCTCAATACCAAGTATGGTATTTATTCAACTTCTCGCTTTTGAGTTATGCTCTTCACAGACACACATACATTCTTTTAAAAATGTTTTTTGTTTATTATTCCGGGGACCTCAAAACATGTATTTCTGGCGAAATCTCAATGTCAAATTTTTGAGTGGAATGTAATACCTTCTCTACCTACTAGGTATGTGATAGAGACAGTAAAAATGATAACAGATTTTGGAGAAAGTATTGAGAGAGAGGATAAAAGATATAGAGAAGCAAGAAATATGGGAAAGTCTTGAAAATAAAAAGTCCTAAGTTTACATAGAACAATTAAGAGAGATTGGGGGAAAGAGGGTTATGTTGACTTATGTAGCAATAGTGAACAGCAAAGGGAAGGTTTAGCATGGGTGAGAACAGGGACTATGTTCCTTAGAGGGTTCAGAGGGAGTGAATCGGGAACATGTGTCATATGTGGAGAAAAGGAGAATAAGATACATTACTTGGTAGAATGTAAAGAGTTAGAGAAAAGGAGACAGGATGTTTGGGATCCAAAATGAGCAAGGAAATTATAGCTATAAAAATATTAACAGTTAAGGGAGGTAAAGGAGTAAAGGATATGGGAGTGTTTTCAAAGAAAAAATGGTTAAGTAAAAAAAAAAAAAAGCAAAAGGAAAGGAGCAGGAAAGGCAAGAGAAGGAGAATAATGAGAAAGTAGGAATCGGGGAAGTGGAAAGGGAAAGGAAGGAAAAGAATAAGGGTTGGGTCAGGGTGCCAGCGCAAAGTAGCCCTTAAAAGGAAGGAAAATCGGACTTAATTTGTATTAGAATGTAAGTAACTTTAAGAACTCACATAAATGTATTTAAAATTTTTGTATGTTGTTCGGTACAAATAAATATTCTATTCTACAAACAGATGAATTTAATTTAATTTTGAGCTATACATTAGTTATATGAACATTCAAATGCACTGGTTTTGTTGTTCATAAAACATTAATGCAAATACCTTCACCCCCTTGTTTTAAACATTTTGGATCACTCATTAAAATATAAGGGTCATTCAAGTGAAACCCGGTCACTTGTATAAAGTAACGGTAATGAATTTATTAACTCAAAAAATAGTTGCAAAACTGTTGGCACATTTATTCCATTGCGACACTAACTGGTCGATTCCATCTTTGAAGAAGCTAGTAGGCTACTGTTGGATCCAGGCCTGGACCCATTCACACACTTTGTCGTCCGTTGTGAATCGATGTCCATGAATAGCTTGTTTTAGAGGTCCATAAACATGAAAGTGACATGGTGAAAGGTCTGGACTGTACGGTGGATGTTCCAGCATTTCCCATCGAAACTGCTGCAATGTCGCCTTCACCGCATTGGCAGTGTGTGGGCAGGCATTATCATGCAGGAGAATAATGCCATTGGACAACATGCCTGGGTGTTTCGACTTGATGGCTCATCTAAGGTTCTGTAAAGTGGCTTGATATTGCTGGGCATTGATGGTGGTTCCTTGTTCCAAGAACTCAACAAGCAATGGGCCCTTGTGGTCAAAAAAGGACATCATGACCTTACCAGAACTGGTGTGCACGGCCTTTGATTTCTTTGGAGGTGGTGAAGTCGCATGTTTCCACTGCTTGCTTTCCGGTTCAAAATGACACCATGTTTCATCACCAGTGACAATATGTGACAGAAAGCCATATTCCTCCTCATGATAGTGTTGCAGATGACTCAAAGACAGCGCCATTCGAGTATTGTGCTGTTTGGCGGTCAGTTGGTGGGGAACCCACTGCCCACAAACTTTTCAAAATTTCAAGTGTTGATGCATTATGGTGTGAATGGTGCCCACGCTAATACCCAGTAACCGATGGATCTCGTCCACGGTGATTCTGTGGTTGCCCAAGACTAAAGCATTCACTTCTGCAATCATTTCAGGTGTGATAACACAATGAGTCTGTCCAGGATGAGCATCGTCTTCCAGTAACCCTCACCCCTCAAGGAATCTTTTGCGCATTCCACCACACTTGAACGACACAGACTGTACTCACCGTACACAGCCTTCATCCGTCGATACATTTCACGGCCTCCAACTCCCTCCACCGCTAAAACTCGAATCACTCCTCGTTGTTCCTGCTTACTTGCCTTCATGTTCAGTAGTTGACGATAACTTGTGTGAGCACCTTCTCTTTGGCGTGAAACCACACTGTTGCTATGCAACATCAAACGTTACGCACGCTGCAGTCGCTCTACCAATAGATGGTGCCATCATACACGCAGTTACGTGGTGCCACCTTACATGTAATGCAAAGTTAGATGCACTGACAGGTTTCATTTGAATGCCCTTCATAAAAGCTATTGAAATATCCATAAATTTTCTAAAAACATGTTTCTAAAAGTATCCCAAATCTTAAAACTTGGGGACAAACATTTATGTAAGCTGCAAAATATATACAGCAAAATTTTCATCAAGAATATTTGGTACAAAAAGTGAGATCAGGCTAATGCCAAACTTTCAGCTAAATGTGTTTGAAAGCTTAAATGGTTTCCTATTGATTTTCCCAGTTCTTTTGGTAAGAGGTAAGAACTTTTGATTTTTCTTTGCTGGTAAACCATTTTAAGCCAAAGTAAACAATTGCTTAAGATTGAATATTATGCATGCAACTGATAATATATACAGGCTTATATGCACAAAACTTGCATCAATACACAAAAACATACATATAAGTCAGTGGTAGCTGATCATTTGTGGAAAATAAACTATAGTACAAACAAAGAAACCTAACTATTAAGAACCACGAGAAACATGAAAGAATTAGAGGTGTGGTAGAAGATCTTTATAAAGAAGTGATAAGAATGATCAAGAATTCTGAAATTGTCAATGTCAATTCAGTGAAATTGTTCAAACCGCCACCACCACCACCACCACCACCACCACCACCAAGGAAGGCTGTTCAGACATGAGAGATAAACATATTCATTAGTGTGGTGAGTAAAACCTTTTATTATCTATTCCAAACCAGAGTGCCTTTCACTGAAAACAAACTCTTTGTATTATCCGCGCGAAAGTAGTTCGCAATCCCCGCCCATAATGTCTGCTTGTTGAACACTATTTAATCTATAAAAAGGCGCCCTGCGTGAGAATCATGGTTCAAAATGCAACCTGAGGTAACAATCGATTTTATAAGTATGCGGCAATGAACACTTACGTTAATCACAATCCTCGGGCAAAAGTGCAACACCCAAATCCGAATTCTCCGAAGGTAACTCAGCTGACATATCGGAATCAGAACTACTCTCCAAAATAATGACAAGCTTATCCACAATTCCACAGCACTGTCGCACTTAAAACTTTATCCTCTTCTATGTTGTATTATGTCTGTTTGTATTCCGAGTTGAATTATGAAGTATTGTTTGTTTTTAGCCACTTTTTAACAGTTTCCCTTCTGTGTTTGACCAGATTATTCGCACTACACACACCTTCCTCTGCCATATGAGCTCAAATACCAACTGACTAAATCACAAGATTTGACCTGAGCTGAGCATATGTGTGTTAGTGTATTATGAATGACTATTCGCTTATCATATATCCTGTGTTACGCAAAGTGTTTATTCGGAACTCAGATAGCACCTCTGGGAATTCATTGCTGCATTTCTTGTATATGTAAGAGATTGGCAGTCGTGCAATACGGTTGGTATTAACAAGCAAGATGCTCTCGGCGTTAGCGCAATAGCAGGCGAAAGTCATATTTTGTAATCTCTTAACATCTAGTATATATCCATTACATTTAACGACGAGTTCTTATGATAACCGCAATAAAATGTGCAGTTCTATACCTTTCCTGCTCGAATATTTCATAATACAATACATGTATTAAGGAACTATTTACGTTGGCATAAGAGTATATTCTTGGGTTCGTGATAAGCCGAAGCACGTGCTTCTGTTTACATCAGAGGGAACTCTGGTTTGGAATGGACAATAGGTATTTAGTTGACTCCAGTGTCATAAAAATTTAATTTAAATTTGGTTTCATAGTGCTGCAGAGTTATTACTTATACAGATTTTGTTTTTGTATAAAGTTTGATATTCAGCTGACTTCACATTTTTAAATTATGCTGTTCTCTCTCTCTCTCTCTCTTGTATCAATGTGTACTTCAGATGAAATCTCAACATTATGTTGCATTATTTTACATAAGTATAGCACGTTCTTGCAGTAATTGGACAAGAGGGTGAACATTGCACTAATAAGTTAGGTAATAATTCTATAGGCTTATTTGAATAAGTCATGCAGTATTAGCTGTGGTAGCAAAGGGTGGGAGTAAGAACTGTGTAACAGGTAGTGCACGTTAGCAAGCAGAGTTAAGTGTGCAGCCAAGCTTACAACATGTAACGGCTACACTCTCCAGCAAGTTAATACAATAAATTCTTTCTTTACTCTCAGGTATGTAAAGCTATGATAAATTGTAACATCTGATTTTGTTAATAACATTTTAGTTGAATCAAAAGTAAATTTTGAGTGTTCTTTTGGGGCGAGGACCTGGTACCATGTAAATTATCGTTTGTTCATGTTTCTCCTATCTCTGAACTACACCCCTAGTCATGCCCACGAGGATGAGTGAAATGAAGCTGAAACTATCTAAAAATATAGTGGATATCATGACAATATTAGGTTTCTGGGTGGAGTACGCTGTGGTAGAGAAAGGACTGTAATCCACTGATGAGAGAGGTATTTGTACATTCAGTATCTACAGCAATATTAGAGTCCAACTATGATTTTGATTTTGACAGATCAACAAGGCTTACACATCTCCCAAAAGCCATGCACACTTGTGCCTGCAATGCTGAATACAAGATGCATCTACAGTGAACTCGTGTTATGCAGTTAGAATGATTTACATTGCCCAAACTGTCATGTGCTTCCCTTTCCGTTCCTCTCTGGACTGTAGATACACCTTTTGAGTACATTTTCTCCTGAATGCAAAACAGCAATAAGGCAAGCTGGGATATTTGTGGATTTTACAGAAAATAACTGGTGACTCTATGGTAAAATCAATATTTGTAAAACATTTATAGCTTCCAAAAACACCTTAAAAAGCTTAATAAGCATACTGTCATACAACTTCTAACCTTTCTCCATTTTTCAGCTTTTCACAGGTTAAATCCGTTGGGACTGGATTATAACATTCTACAAAAATAACATATATGACAAAGGAGATGGATCCAGGATTTCTTGAGGGAGAGGCTAACATATTTTGAAACATACCTCACCAATGAGCAAAATACGCCAATAATAGAGTATTTTACCTTTCTAGATTTTCAAACAACATATAAGTGATCTATGGAACATCCTTTGGGTGCAAGCAATCACTTAAGTTTTGAGAAAACTTATAGTAAGAATTATTAAATAAATACACCTTTTAAGCGTAACATTTAAGTAGTTTGATTACTCAATTTTACTATAAGTTTTTACTCCTCTTACTTCAGAGCTTAATTCCTATTCAGACGTTATTTATTAGTACATGTAAAACATATTTGTTTCAGCTGATATTTTATTTTTCTTTCTTCCTGAGTTAGAGGAACACCTTTTGAGATACACTATAGTCCACCACTAAAATAAATTCATTCACTGACTCTTAAACAAATAAACTAACCAATTGTATGGAGGAGAACTACTAGCAATAGTAAACAAGAGACTTAAAAGTAAACTATAAATTTCACAAAATAATTCACTAAGAATAATAACAGGAGCTGTAAAAACAACACCAATTACAGTACTACAAAGCTTTACAAAAAACATGGCTATAGAATTGGAACATGAAATAAAAGCAATTATTCTAGCACAAAAACTGCAAAGTCAATAGAAACAGATACAAGTGGTACCACACAGATACTATAAGTAATTTAAAAACTCAACTAAGCTTCAGAACATATATTAACAACTTAAAGTACAAGAATATAATTACAACAAATATAATTGCAACAGAGGTAACGAGTCCAATAGAATATATTACTATACAATATCAGAATGATATATATACATAATACAAAAAAAAAAAAAAAAAAAAAAAAAAAAAAACACATACCAGATGAAATGAGAGTCATAGCTACGGAAAATGAAAGATATCCAGAAAGAGAATGGCTCCGAATATACACTGATGGATCCCTCAACAATAAAAAAAAATGCTGGTGCAGGAGTATACTGTAAACTTTTTGCACAGTATCTAACATTAGATGAAACGTCCAACTACTATGATGGAGAATTAACAGCTATAAAAGCAGCATTACAGAACATTTTATATAGACCATACATAAAACAAAAAATAGTCATCTTATCAGATTCAAAATCAGCCATAGATGGAATAGTAAATTACAATAATAAAACAACAAGAAATATTAAAGAAATAAGAAGCCTAATTAAAGCAGTTGAAACTAGAAATCTTGTCACTCTACAATGAATCCCAGCTCATTTTGGACTTTTGGGCTATGAACATGCGGATCAATTAGCAAAGAAAGGTGCAATACAACAAATAAAACCTGTAGGACAAATAGAAATAAATAAACAATTAAATAACATTAAACACCACGATTGCCTCGCAGAACACCTCTGCAAGATAGGATACCTACCTACACCCAAGTGCACTCTCTGTGAAGATGTCATCCTGAACAAACAGCATCTCGCCAAATGCAAAGGCCTTAAAAGTGATAGCTTAGACTTTTTAATCCCCAGTGCCATTGGTGAACAACTACTACTCTAAACAAATAGATGCTCATCTGGTTTAAGTAAATAGAAGAAATAAAAATGTTGGTAATGATTTTACCAAAGCAAAGTAACACCATAACCTTATTTCGAGTATAACAAATGCATATTTTTCCTTTCATTAAGGGGGGAGGTCTATAGCTCCTCTACCTATACACAATTACACAGGATCCATTGTAAGAAACACACTTTTTGTATTACTCTGCACCCATGCGCACAAGCGTATGTGACAGACGACAGGGTCACCCTTGCCTATGTGTTACACCATATTATATTCAAAACAAATTGCATACACAGGAATAGCTTACTTACCAGTACATTTTGTTTCAATAAGTCAATTTTTCCAATTAAAACGAATACTGATGAATATATCAAGAACATAACATCAAAGTGAATGCGCTCAACGAACACTGATTTTAATGCACTTTTGTACCTACATTAGTCAGATTCACAGCCATCATCACTGGCAGGTAATCTGCAACTGAGGAATCTGAGGATGACCCTGAACTGACATCACCCAAGTTTATCACCAAAATATCGACGACAGTATCAAGACAGTCCAGTAGCCATAACTTTCCTTCTTCCTTGTTTACGTCTGATGTCAGCCTGCCAATGCTTTGTCTAACAGCTGATGCACCTCTTTCAGTTTGAAAGTTTTATTGTTTCTGGCGATGTAGGCTTTGACACTACTCCACACAAGCTCAATGGGGTTCAGCTTATTATGATAAGTGGGCAACCTTTCTGCAATAAACCCCGACTTCTTGGCTAAGTCATCTATCACATACTTATTTTCATTGTCCTCCATTACGTTTTGGGCCAACATTATCAGTTCGACTTTAACATCACCAGCATTGAAAGCTATGCCCCATGCTTGCAGCCACTCAACAATATCTTGTTTTTGCCATCCAGAGTGGTGACAATGGAACAACTTCACACTATGATAGGAGGCATTGTCCATGGCAATAGCACTCCTGGGTTCGAGCATTGGTAGAGTTTTTGTGGACCATGACTGGAAAACTTCCCTGATCACCTCTGTATGGCAATTACTGGTTTTCTTGGGTTAAAAAATAAGGACCCCACAATCAACAAAACCTGTGTCACTGTCTATATAAAGGACAATTAGCCTAAATGGCTAATTGTCCTTACCAGTTGGATTATGCAAACCCTGGTAAGCGCCAGAAAGAAAAGCTTGCTTTTTATTGGCAACAGTAGTTCCATCCACACTTTTGAAGTATAGTGATACTCATTCACCCAGGTCTCATCAAGGTAATATATCTTTTTATTTTTCCTCCAATAGTGGTGAATGTTTCCCATGTATTTATGCCTCCAGAGTGCAATATCATCCTTATCTACAATGATATTAACATTATTTCATTTCACAAACAAAAACCCTATTTCTAATAGCAATGTATGGAAGCTCGTTCGGTTAAAGTTTGATAAATCAGGGTCACTTGTTGACAGCACTTTGTTTATTGTCAATTGCTCATTGTAAAACAAACAAACAAACAAACAAACAAACAAAAAAAAAAATGCACGCGCACACACACACACCATCATCACCATTTTAGCGAACATGAACAACACTGGTTTCTGGCATGCCAGTGTACTCTGCCATTATTTTAAACAATTTGTTCCTAGAATATCGGAATTATGAATTATTAAAACAATCTGTTTCTTGCCACCTTTTAATAGTTTACCTTTAGGGTGTCTCTTACAATTGTGAACACCCATTTTTGCTACTACCGAATTTACACCAGCTGAAGGTTGCTGCAATATTCCTCACTAACATTCTGTTTGTTTATCTCCTGCCACAGTAGCTGTTTATTTCTTGTGAACGGACACATTTCTATTTCCAAACAGCTGTAAAAATGCAGTGCATTGTTATATTACAATTAAACGTAACGATTAGCGCATTTTACAAGCAATAACATTAAGAAAAGATGGATCTATTTTCTCTCCTTAAGTCGAGTGCTTCATTCTCAAACCAATGAGAGCATTCACTGTGGCCACATGTGTGGAGCTGTTTCTCGGTATTGCTCATACAGGTGTGTTTCTTACATGGAAGGAGAATACCACTGAATTCTGTTCTGGGACACAGCCCATGTTTGAACTGCAACAATAAACTGAAATGCCCCTACATGCACCTCATTCTCTAAGGGATAATATAATATATATTCTAATGACTCTTGTAATGCTTAATGATGACTTACAACAAACATAGAAGCACTTGGACACTTCCATTTGAATTCTGGCAGAACGGGGAGTGGATGTTTCAGCAAATACTCATCCAAGGTAGCTTGACAAGGAAAATCTGGATCCAGCAAGGCTTTGCGACGCATTGTTAGTTCTGCAACCACCTTTTTTCTTTTTTCCCTAGACAAAATGCATTTCCAAAAAATGAGAAATGTATGTAGTCATGCAAATTTTACACTTTGCTTAAAAATTTATGCAATTATTTTTTAATCAATTTAAAAATTATAATTCAACATACGAGGGTAATCCCAAAAGTAAGGTGTCCAATTTTTTTTAAAATACAAAGAAAGTTTTATTGACAACAAATGATACATAGTTTTGAAGCTTTAACATTTGTCTATTTTTTCACATAATCGCCATTTCGGTCGATGCATTTTTGTAAACGCTGTGGCAGTTTTTGTATGCCCATGTCATACCAGCTTGCCGCCATGCTCTTGAAAAAGTGATGGACCTCATTTTTCACTTCATCGTCGTCACCGAAGCGCCTTCCACCCAAGTGTTCTTTCAACTTGGGAAACAAGTGGTAGTCACTGGGTGCTAAGTCTGGACTATAGGGTGGGTGGGTATGGTTTCCCATCCAAACTGTTGCAGAAGATTGATGGTTTGACGGGCGGTGTGGGGGCGAGCATTGTCATGGAGAAGGCTTATGCCCTTGCTCAACATTCCTCTTCTATGGTTCTGAATTGCCCGTCTGAGTTTTTTTAATGTCTGACAATACCTGTCGGTATTTTTTGTTGTCCCAGGATCCATAAAGTCGACCAACAATATCCCCTTTCGATCCCAAAACACAGTTGCCATGACTTTACCGGCAGACTGTGTTCTCTTGAATTTTCGCGGCTTGGGTGAACTGGAATGCCGCCACTCACGTGATTGTTGTTTGTTCTCAGGTGTGAAGTGGAAAGCCCAGGTTTCATCACCCGTGACTATTGAATCCAAAAGGTTGTCCTTTTCATCTGCATAGCGTTGAAGAAATTGGTGGGAAGTTTCAGCGCGTTCCTTTTGTGATCTTCTGTCAGCATTCTTGGAACCCATCTTGCGCACACTTTCCGAAATTTCAACTCTTCAATCAAAGTCCGATGAGTAGTGCTTCGAGAAATCTCAGGAACAACAATGCAGAGCTCATTGAGAGTGATCTGCCAATCTTGAAGCACGATTTGTTCAACCTTTGCGATTGTTTCGTCAGAAATGGACGGTCTCCCACTTCTTTCCTCGTCATGAATTTCCGTGCAACCATTTGCAAATTCTCTACACCACTTGCAAACATTTTGGACATCCATACAAGACTCTCCATACACTTCCATCAACTGTCGATGAATTTCGACAGGTTTAACCCCTTTTGCACCTAAAAAGCGAATAACTGCGCGAACTTCGCACCTGGCGGTAGTGGCTAACGGGAGCTCCATTATAACTGGCTGCCAAGCCAAGACTGAGGGTGCTAAGGTATGTGTGGTGGTTTCTGAAGAGAGTGGAGGGAGGAAGGAAAAAAGCAGTATGGCCAACATCCACTCAAACAGTTTCCCTGCGATCCCAGCGCTTCGGAGACCTTACTTTTGGGATTACCCTCGTACATCATTGTTGAAGAAATCATACCACTTAACTGACATTTTAATAGCTTTTATTTTTATTGTGATGATGACCATGAAATTGGAAACACAACTTGCAGTAATATACAAATGTGATTTTCCATTTAAGACAATAAAATATTTAAAGCTGCATAACTAGCCCTTTTCTACCTATACTAATAATAGTAAAAACTAGTATAGCGTAATATGCAGTTTTATTCCATTTATGGCAGTTAAATACTATGCAAGTATGGCATAACTAAAGTCTGTGTTGCTGATGCATTTCACGTTAAAAAGTTATGAATATTCTTTGTTGTATTTAAAAGCTAGTTTTTAGATTTTGAGAACCAGAATGTGACTCCCACAAACTAATTAATTTAATTACAAACTTTTTAGCAGTGAAAGCAAGATTAAATACTTGAGTATTAGGCGTTATCCTACAGTTGATGATAGAAGTGATGGCTTTTGAAACATGTTCTGTATAACAACAGAGCAAGTGAAGCAAGCGTGTCCCAAATTTGACTCCTAATGCTCTAGTATTTCCGCATAGTATTTTGTTTTTTTCTTCTTCCTCTATAATTCACATTTTGTCATTTACACAGTATTCTTTCTTCAACAATACGAGATTCATAATGACTCAAGAAGACAAACTTCTTAATGGTACAACAACAACAACAACAATAATAATAATAATAATAATAATAATAATAAACACCGATGGAAATATATATTATCTGTATATTTATGTGTTATTGCCTTATGAACATTAATAGCATCTGTTCATATTTAAGCACAAGGCTATACACAAATTTAGGATTGTCAGGTTTCATATATTTCATTTTACTTCCTTTAGTCACTTAGCTCCTACATTTTATGAATGCTGTATTTTACAGTTTGGGAATTATGGTAATAATTTTACTTACCTTAACTGTTTAAGATACTTAAAATGTTTCTTTATATGACAGATCAAACAATTTTATTTTCAATAGTTAGAAGTACACATTGCACGTTTTCTTTGTTTTAAATGCTGGTAATACTGGAAATTATAAACAGAAAATGAGTGATTATTCATCTATTGGAGTCAACTAAACACTCTTCATAGATATACCTTTCATTTTATTTGTTTTTGAGCCTACAGTGATCACTGGATCAACCATGCATTGATTACAGGCTTTAAATTGTTATGAATACATTTGCAGCTTTTACTATTTTCTGCAATTAACAGTCAAAATAATTTATGCAAGAAACATCAGTTATGCTAACTTATTAGTTGTTACAAGTTTCAGTAAATGTTTTAAAAAGTTCAGAATATGTCAAGTTTCTAGACGACTGCCTATCACATTAAATATACTGTATTTATTGAATAAAAGATGCATTTTCACAAAATTTTAGTTTAAAAATCACAGGTCATCTTGCATTTGCAATATACATTTTCTGATTGGGAAAAGGTATATTTTAAATTTTATGAGTAGGGGATGTGTGTCTGCAGTGGAGAAGCAAACAGGAAAGGCAGAAGGTTGCTGCAAAGGTCATGGTGTATCAACAGGATTTTGCACTGTAAAGTTAATAATTTATCAACATGCCAGAGTGATATAAGGTTTCCCCATCGGCAAAAAGCTTTCTTTTCAGTCTAAAATAGAAATTGGGAAATTTCCTTTTTGCATCCATGGCTGATGGTCATGAAAAGATAAGATTTACTTTTGTATGCTTATGCCCAACCGGCCTTCTCCACCCTCCACATGCAGCCCTGTGTGAATTTCGATCATAACTGTTTAGAACAACATTAAATGTTGTCTTGGGTGGAAAATAGCATTCATCATCATTGTTGTTATCATAGAGTATGACGCTAGTGTTTAGAAAAGATTTACTGAAACGATTACACAATCACAACAGTTGAATTCCAAAATTAGGTTTGGGAAATGGAACTCTTGCATTTCAGATCGTCTTGTATTGGGATAAATACAATAAGCAGAGCTGCATTTTTTTGTTATTAATGATAAATGCAACACAAAAAAAGTTTTTACAACTTGTATTGATGTTCTTCAAATTTGCTTACGTAAATTTATTATGTATATTTGCAAAAGTGTGTTATGTAATTATTAAGCTCCACGTTGAGGAACGCCAATTTGGTGAATGTTATTGAGCCTCGTTGTATTTGTTGCCAACTTTGAAAAAGTTATTTACCTGGATGCTGGATATGAGATGTGAGAATCCCCACGTATGTGCGTCACTTTGAGAATGTATTTAGGTTACGTAATGAAGATACACTTTGATGTTGTTTGATGCTTGGGTCGCCAAAACTTTATAGTGAAGATGATGCTTGTTTTTGTGTAATATAATTAAAGTTATTTGCCTCGGCTGCCTTCAGTCGCACTATAGAAACACAAGTTCTTGTAGGGTTGTGATAAGACAAGAATTAAAATATGTCACAGAATTTACTTTTTAATTTCAATTCTTTTTATTTCTCTTTGTACTTGCACATTTATAACACAACACTTTATAAAAGAAAAACTGTGAGCACTTTATATATATTCTAGCGGAGAACACAATCTTACCCGCGACTTTCACGTCTGCTCAGTATAACATCTTTCCCGCGAATGACTAAATTCAACGGTAAAAATCTTATAGCTTTGGTAATGCCAGTCTCTTATTGGCTAATTCTAGTCCAATAGAATTTAAGTATTCAAACTAAAGCTTTTCTTTACTGTTGATTGGCTAATTCAAAACTGTAAGCAAAATTACGTTATTACCGATCTTTTCATAACCAGTATTTTTTAAAACTCCAGACACATTATTGTCACCAAAATTACATTATTACCTCATTATTAACATCCTAAAGCAAATTATTCTCACAGTTTTTGCACTATTAGAGTATATAAACATTTACATATCACTAATAAATATGTTTACGATAAATATAAGTATTTACAATGACTTTACATACAATATAAATAACAATTACATACATACTGTTTTTCAAGGTGTTATGGAATTTAAGTAATAAAAATACGATAAATATCATTTAGGTATTAAAATACTGCCTCAAACTCTGACTAGAGGTATCTATATGTTTCACAATAAATGTAGACAGTTTACACCTGTAATTTTTAGTGAATTTTCACAAAGACTTATAAATTGCCCGATAACTATTAACAGCATCATCTTTGTTATTTTAGATCAACTAGGGATAGCACAAAAGGATTTCCCTACCTAGGTTTCTCAGGCGGGTCTGAGGCAGAATTGTCTTGGAACATAGCTAATTGATGCAAGTGGATTATTATTATTATTTTACTGGCCCAGTACAAAGTCTTTGGCCAATTTATAATGTTCCTATCCAACCAGGCAATGAAGGGTCAAAATCTATTATAACACTTATGTGAGTCTTTCCTCTTAAATGAGTCCAGATTCAAAAGTATATCCGAGTTTGAAAGGTTATTCATCCATTACCAACATACTTCCAAATAATTTTATGGTGTTATACTGAACTAGTGAAAACACTTAACTTCAAATGATAATTAACTGGAAAATTATTTTAAGCTAAATAAAGTGAAACTGGAAAACTGCCCAGCAAAATGCCCACTTAAGCTCTGTGCTAGCACTTTTAATACCTCTCAATTCTCCCTCTACTTCTTAAAATTTTGCGCGTCTCTTGTTGGCACTTACTTTTCATGTTAATTATTTCTCTGAGAGGCAACAAGATGAACTGATCATTGGTTGAACTTTTCACGTGATGCTGAGATGGTGTGACTAGACAGCTTAAATTTGCATTAATTCCCTTAGTCAATATGAATAGCAAGATTTCTTTATCCTGGACCATAGCCTTCCAGCAATGTGTTCCAGCTTGGTTTATAATATCTACTGGACAGAACAAGCTTGCTGTGGATAACAATAAACTTCCCCTATGCTTATTACAATAGAGATGGTTGGTTTTGCCCAACATGACTCTGAAAACACAATAAGCAACCTTTGATTCTTTCCTTGGTTCTCTAATTTCCAGCAACTTCTTGGTTATTACGTTTAAATCGGAAGACATAGTGAAAAGATTAAATATAATATATAGAAATGCTTGCAAATATACAATTTCACTAAAATAGGTTAAATACCTCAGAACTAGTTTCAAGGAATTACTTCATCATCAGCTGATTGCAACTGGTTGGCTTTCCTCTGATGGTTACAGATGTCTCTTTGTCTCTCTAGTGGTGGTTCTACAAGTTTAGTGATCAAATTTTTGTCCATAGGGATTTCAAAATTCATTAACCTTGGACGAAATTTCCAAAGAAATATTTTCTCCTAAATGTTTAATTCAGTAGGTTTTTGTGCCTGTGTCCTCAATTTCATATCCCTGTATGCAAGAACTTCTTGGTTCTTTAATTTCTTCTGCCAAAATCAGCTTTTCTGCACTCAATCTAAATATATACGAGGGTGGTCTGAAAAGTTTCCGACCTAATAAAGATACAAGATATTTTTTCAGTTTTTTTTTTTTTTAATTTATTTTTCAACATAGTCTCCTTGTAACTCTACACACTTCTCCCAGCGATGCTCCCATATCTGTAACCCATCCAAATAGTACTTGGCGTTTTTCTCTGCAAAATAATTGTTCAAGAAGGTGATTGCCTCTTCATTTGACAAAAACCTCTGTCCTCCGAGCACAATTTTCACATGAGGGAACAAAAAGAAGTTGCTTGGGGCTAGATCTGGTGAGTTAGGCGGATGGTCAAGCAGTTCAAACCGTAATTCGTGGATTTTCGCCATTGCAACCGTTGAGGTGTTGTCTTGGTGAAACAGGATTTTCTTTTTCTGCAAATGTGGCCGTTTTTCCACAAGTTCTGTCTTCAGCTTGTCAAGTAATGATGCGTAGTATGCTTCTGTAATGGTTTTTCCTTTTTGAAGATAATCGATTAATAACTCCATGACTATCTCTAAAAACAGTCACCACCACTTTCCCAGCTGAAAAAACAGTTTTTGCTTTTTTTGGAGCCGGTTTCCCCTTTGCAGTCCACTGTTTGGACTGTATCCAAGTTTCATCTACAGTAATTAATCGGCGCCTAAACTTGGATTTATTGCGCCTAAACTGCGCCAACAGAGCGTTGGAAATGTTCATTCGAATATGTTTTTGGTCAAACGTGAGCAAACGTGGCACCCAACGCGCGGACAACTTTCTCATGTCTAAATGTTGATTTAATATGTGACAAACACGTTCTTTTGACATGTTCATAGCCTCTGCTCTCTCTCACTTTAATTCGGTGGTCGTCTAACACCATTTGGTGAACTTTGGCGGTGTTTTCGTCGGTAGTTGCAATTTTTGCACGTCCCGAACGTTCATCTCCCAAGCTCTTATGGCCATGTTTAAATTCAGCTGCCCAAAATTTCACTGTGGTAAATGATGGTGCAGAGTCCCCATACACAGAATGCAACTCATCTTTGATTTGCGTAGGCGTATTGCCTTTCAAAACCAAATATTTAATGACAGCTCGATACTTGATTTTGTCTATTTGCATAAAAACACTCACATCACCTCACTCAAACGACTTACATAACAACTGAGCGTCCAAAATGGCTGAAACTTTGGTGAGTAACTGTCAACAAATGAATAATGAAATTCACTAACTTTTATTTACAAGTGCTGCCATCTTCATGTTGAGGTTGGAAACTTTTCAGACCACCCTCGAATATATATATATATATATATATATACACATACAGCATGCCACAAAAGTCACTACACACCTAGGGAAATGCATGTACCCAGATTGGTAGGGCGTACTGTGCATGTGGATATGATTGGTAGGAAACAGGAAATGACTTGTAGTGTTAACAAATGAATCGTAACCATAAGTAGCATCCTCTTGACAATGTAAATAACATTTTTCACAAAATGTTAATGAAAGAAGAAAGAATTTTCACTATGAAGACTGCTTACAAAGCAGTTTAAGTGCTGTACTGAGGGAATAGAGAGAACATTTTGAGTCAAATCCACTTAAGGCTGTTTACAATTTAAAATTGAAGGTTCTGTTTTGGATGCACCTCACAGTGGGCGACCTAGGACAGCATGAACTGATGGCAATGAACTCAAAATCTGTTTGGCTGTTATGATTAATCCAAAGATGTCCTCAAGACGATTAGTGACAGTGTTCCCAGAACTACCACTCGGTCAATTCAAATGATATTAGATTAGCAAAACTTTAAAGTGTACATTACATGCTTGATACATGGGTTGCTGGAAAATCATCCAGACATGTGGCTACAATTTTGGGAACTTATGCTCGATCAGTATTGAGTTGACCAGAATTTCTTTAACATTTTGTGGTCTGATGAGGCCACATACAAGTTGCCAGGACATGTAAACCAACATAACCATACTTATCTGTACACGGAAAACCCCCATGTTTAGCAACTGCTAAATTGGTGTAAATGTGTGGTCTGCAAAATTGGCACGTGATGTAATTGGGCCATACTTTATTGATGGAAATATATGTACTTGGCTCTACTTCAAGCTGTTACATCAGGAATCATCATGCATATGAACAATTATGATCACCTTTACTTCTGGCATGATGGAGCTCCTGCACATTAAGCATTACCTTGTAGGACATACCTTGATGTTTTCAAAGGAAAGGTGCTTGGACATCGTGCTGCAATTGAATTCCCACCGCAATCCCCTTATATTACCCCAATGTATTCTTCCTTTGGGGTATGGTTAAAGACGAAGTCTATGGAATGAAACCACAAACTCTCGAAGAACTGACTGGTTACACTGAACATGCCTTCCACAACTTGGACAATATTCAGCTGTGTTTGCATGTGTGTCAGTGTGTTCCAGGTAGACTTCAACGGTGTATTGATGAAGAAGGGAGATAGTTTGAACATAAAAAGAAGTGATGTGTACTGTAATTTGTTACCAGGCTTAATTCAGAATTAACATAAGTTACATATGTTAAATAAGTGTGTAGTGACTTTTGCGCCACCCCTTTTATACACTCACAAATGTACATATTTATAACTACTTAACATTACTTGTAGGTGATAATACTGCCTCAATTGCTTCCCCCCCATTTTTCCCCATGTACTCACTCATAATGATGAACCGAGATTTACTGTACATGACAGGAAAAAAACAAGAGCTGCCTTCCTTGTTACTACCACCGTATAAGTAGAGAATTTAGTTTCACTTGGTTTTGTTAAACCCTACTTGACAATTCTTGTATAAAATTTATGTTTCTGTGGCAATTCATAGCATCAACAGAACTTACGGTTCCATTTGTGTCAGATGGTCCAAATTAGAAGTCAGGTTGCAGCCCTTTGAAAGACCACAATCCATACATCCAGAACGGTTATGGTTCATTAATTTCCCTGCATGAGTACACTTAGTGCAAGTATTAGGCAAAGCTGTAAGTTCTGCTTCTAACTGTTCATAATATGGATCGGATCGCCACTGCCGGAATCTGCAACAAAAAATCTGACATTGCATTCACATGACTTTCTCTACCCTCTATTGCTTATTAGTGGGTATACAGACTATTCTTACTAAAGCTTATTTTTCTATCTACTTCACTTTAATGCAAATAAACCTTTGCAGAAATAGCTACATTACACATTTTGTTAGAGATACAAAGGGAACAGCAATAGTCAAATGTTCAAGAACTGGACGCTATACATTACCTTAAAGCTTCCTACTGTTTCCATGCAATCATGAGAAACAACTGAATGTTAAAAGGACTTTAAAGACTGACCAAGTAATGAACAATTTGAACCATTAATAACGGATATCTCGGAAATGGCTGATGCCACAAAAAAGTGTTTTGAAATAAATTGTGTTTTAAAGAAATCTACACTTCTTGTGTAGTATGTTTTCTTCTATCATTTAACGTTTACTAGTTATACAAAATTCTTTCCGAATGAAAAGGACTTCAAAGGCTGTTCCCAGAAAATTCAAGTTATACATTTTGTTTTTCTAGTTATGCTGTTTTTAAAAACACGTTTTTTGGAATTCAGGGAGCCTCAAAACATGTATATCTGGTGAAATCTCGATACTGAATTTTTGAGTGGAATGTAATACTTCCCCTACTTACTATATGTAGTGGAGAAAGTAAAAATCTAAAATTTTGAAAGTGTTCCATGTTGAGGGTAGTTTGGGGTGGGGGATTTTCTTGAAAATCTTTGTGTTGCATCTTCAGAAGTATTGAACATAAATATCAAACTTGGTGTTTATCCAACTAAGTTATGCTGCACATGCATATAGACACACAGACCTTTTTCTAAAAATGCTTTTATATATATTCAGGGGCCTCAAAATATGTATTAGTGTTGCAATCTTGGTATAGAATTTTTGGGTGGAATGCAATACCTTCTCCCTACTACATGGTAGAGAAAGTAACAATACAGGGTTTCCATTAAAGAAAAATCTGATGTGTTACACTCACATGACTTTCTCTACTCTTGTACAAACTATTTTTACAAATGCTTATTCTCCATCTACTTCATGTTAATCGAGATAAACATTTGCAGACTCTATCTTATTGCTAATTTTCTTGTAGATGTAAGGGGAATATGTATTTACAAGGGCAATATAGAAATACAGTAGCCTTTAAGCACATACATATCTCTTAATAGCTGGTTGCTAGGTGGAGCACCATTCCCTTTGCCACAGATTAATACTCTTTGCATATCCAAGACAAAAAAAATGAGTAACGAATTCCCATTTGAGAAAATAAGTATTCAAAAATTTAAGGGAATAACAAGCAATATCTCAAAAATGGTTCACTCAACAAAAAAAATGTGTATGACATAAATTGTGTATTTTAACGCGATCTACATTTTTTGTGTAGTAAAATTTTGTCTATCTCTTATGGTTTACCAGTTATGCAAAAGTCGTTCACAATGAAGAATACTTTTGGAGACATTCCCAGAAAATTCAAGATATACATTTTATTTGTCATGAAAATATCTTAAACATATGATATTTTAATCAAAATCGTTTGAGCCATTTTTGAGAAAATTAAAATTTTCGAAAAATGTTCCATGTAAAGGGTACTCTGGGGTGGGGGAATTTTGTTGAAAACCTTCATGTCATATCTCTGGAAGATACTGAAACTAAATACCAAGTTTGGTGTTTATTCAACTGTTCGTTTCCGAGTTATGCTGTTCACAGACAGACAGAGACATAGACTGACAGACACACAGATACACACACGGGCATGTTTCTAAAAATGCTTTTTTTGGATTCAGGGGATCTCAAAACATGTATTTCTGGTGAAATCTCGGTATCGAATTTTTGGGTGGAATACAATACTTCTACTACTTACTATACGTAGTAGAGAAAGTAAAAAAGGCTTATGTTGAAAATTATATTTGTTTACATTTCTGAATGGCTTATATCTACTTCAATAAGCACCTCCTCTGCCTTCATGCCTGTGCACATTTTTTTGTTTTAGAGTTATTTGCAGTGGAAGTTTTAGCTGACTACCTGGTATAAGGTTCAGTAGAATCTCGTTAGTGCCTTTTTGCAGGGACCTAAGGATTTGGACGTCATAGGCGGGAAAATGTGTTAACAAAAATGAAAAATCTGCAATTTAAGAAACAGTTATGTAATAAAAATCTAATAATTACTACGTCTCCATGGGCAATTTAAATCAATTTTGAGTACAATTTCTTACTGAATACGATCCGCGTTTCCATGTTAAATTCAATATGTTTAAATGGATTTGGATACACAAAGCCTGGGAATAAATAATTCAAGCTTTTATTTTGGTCAACTTGCATTTTTTTAGGTATGAATGTTTTTGAGAAATAAATTGCGTATTGTGGAAGCGATAATAGTAGCTTTGCTGTGTTTTTTTTTTCCACATGTGATAATTTCCGCTAAAAAAGAAAACAACATTACGAGCGTGCATCATGTTACGAGTACAATAGACGATAACATCTTTGGCGTATACAATATGATTTGAATATGGTAGGTGTTTCCATGCAACAAATTTTGTTCCGACCCTCTTCTGATCCTATTTTCCAAGAGGAAAGTTTTGTTTTAGCATTTTTCCCTTCTTTAAAAGCAGTTTCAATCAATTCAGGTTTGCTAACAATTGTGTTTAAGGTTGATGGAGGAATGTTTAACTTCCGCACTATATCGACATGTTTTATATTTGGATTGTGATCTACATCAAGGATTTTCAGTTTTTCACTGTTGGTTATTTACTACACTTTCTTTTCTTTTCTTTTTTTCATTGCAAATGAAAAGTTAAAATACAATCTACGTATATTTGGTCATCACTCAACATTAGAAACTATCGTTAGCGTTTACCACGACACAGAAATCGTGTCACACAAATATTTACATACATGCATGTGATTGGCTGCCGATATCCACCCCGTGACCAAGGAATGACCAAAGTAGCAAATGAGGACGTCAAACTATGAACGTGTTAAAATGCCTACTCTCACTGGACCGATCAAGGATTGGCCAAAACAGCGAATGAGGACGTCAAACTTCAAACGTAGTATGCGGGACCAGGAAAACGCACTAAGCAAACGTTATTTATTATATTTGGTGATTTGGCACCGGGACTTTTATAATTTAACGTAATACACGGGAAAACATGTTAATGAGGAACGTGCTAACGAGATTCCACTGTATATTATATGGATTTGTAATGAACGGAGAAAGTCATTTGAGTGTTGCACATCACACTATATATAAAATTTACTTTGTGCAGCAAAAGAACTTACCTACTGAATATGTCTTCATCTTTGATAGTGGCAAGAAGTGCAAGTGCCATTTCTTTGCCAACACCTGCTACACCACGACCATCATTATAGTCACATCCACATAGCAGAGAAAGAGCCACAAGCTTGGTTCGGCTGAGTGAAAGACGCTGCTCAACATCATCCATATGATAAACATCCACACTGCCTGCACCAGGAGCAATTGTGAAGTTACGATACACAGTGCGAGCTCCATACAAGAAACAATCGCTATCCTGACTAATGATCCCATCAACCACCTGCAATCAATCATTCTTTTTCGTTTTAAACACAGATATTTGAATGCTAGCAATAGAGAAGAAAGGTATTTGTGCATTCTAAAAAATAGTCCAAACACTTGTAATAGATACAAAACAGAAGTTACTACAGACAATATCAAGATGTGCAGAGATGGCTGGGGCATATACACAAATTTTTATTTGACATCTATAGAAGCTCATTTCTCAACTACAAGATGTTGCCACATACAATGTATCCAGTAACTAGCTAGTTAGATAATTGCTGATGATGGAGCCAAACTGTCTCTAAAACATGCATAAGTTAAAATCTTGAAGTGACAGTAGTGTTACTAATACTGACTCATCATCCATTAATGATAAAACCACTATTTCTAGTTTTCTGTTATACACTATCAATATTTTATTAGTCACCTAAATATATTGAACATATGGTACTTCAATCAAAATTGTTAAGTCATTTTTAAGAAAGGGGAGAAAAAAGAGGGGGGATACATTTATTTTTTTCTTGAAAATCTTGTACACAGCCTTAGAACACCTGAACTTATAGGTAAATTTTTTTGACCTGACATGGCAGAAACGCAGAGGAGGAGAAGGTAGTCCAGGAAGGGGGTAGAATGGCTAGCAGTATTCCCCTAAAGGCTGGTTCACAACCACCCGGTAACGGTAACCAGAACGGAAACAAGAACGGGAAGCAAGAAATTTTTATTCACAACAGCCCGGTAACAAGAATGGGAATGCATATCGATCACAAAGTGAAAGTCGATTTTGTGCATTGGGATTTCATTTGTTTGTAACTGACCAATGACATTTATTCACCTACTTCCAATTTAGCCAAGCCAACGTCAAAATTTGATAGAGTAAACATTATCTAAATGCATATTAATTACATTTCCGATCGCTCTACTTATGCCAAACTTTCATTCCTTTATTTAATGGCATACATTAAAATTGTTGTGTTCTTTTTTCATTTCCACCGGTTTTAGCTGTTCTTTGTGGCTTTTGCCATTGCTTTTTAGGTAATAGCCAGTTTTGAGTTGCATATAAACAAACTACAAATAATCCCTTCACCAGAGGAACCAATGCTGATTAGATTTGTGGGTGTCGGGATGAGGTTAGGAAGCACACTTACTACTACAATTCCTTCCAGTTTCATGTTTCCAGCTTGCGGCTATAGAGAGCACTATACCCCCGCCGCTGTATCTTTGCACTTGACAGTTCGTGTGGCTTCGCGTAAGGTTGGCTACATTGTGGTTGCGACGTTGCCAGAATGGCTAGTAAACAACAGCTGATTGTTCTGCTTTCTATTGTGTCTAAGCCGCATACAAAAAGTGTACGTAAGTAGCGAGCGTCAATGAATAATAACTATTTCGTATTATTATTGTTAATTGAAAATAAGCGATATAAGCAGCTTTGGTATGGTCGGCTACTCCTTTCTATGATAATAGGCATAAATGTGTTTACGTATGGCGTCTAATTGGAAAGCATCAAGATTTGTGACTGGACGAGGCTGCTTTCTTTTTTTCCCTGGAGTTGATAGAAATACCTGTTGCGTTCTATATGTCAATAGTTGCCAAAAAAAAAAAAAAAAATTGCAAAATTCAAACGACAGATGCACATCAGAAACACGACAAATCTCAGCCAGCAAGATAAAGAGCTAAAGTTCAAGAAATTCACATACCACCCAGGAACATTTCACAAATTTAAGAAGATTTTCATGAAACATAACAACAGCCTAGCTCCACAGAACAAATTTAACATAGAGAAATTACTTTGTAACAAGTTAAAAGACCCCATTCCACAAGACAAAAAAGCTGGAATCTATAAAATCAATTGTTCAGATTGCAATAAAGTATACATAGGTAAGACAAAAAGAAACTTAGAAACTAGGCTAAAGGAGCACATGAGATGTATTAAATACAAACAAATGGACAAATCTGCAGTTTCACACCATTTTTGGATCACTAATCACAACATCAAACCCAATATTACATTAGTCAAACCAGCCAAATTTGCAGCCGAATTAGATGCATGGGAGAAGATCACCATTCTAAAACACAACACACATCTAATGAATTTTGATTTGCCGCCACCAAATCCTCTCTGGAAGTACATTTCTCCACCACAGGATCCAGTCCAAAAAATGGAAACACCAACAACATGGGCCAGTCGAATTAACTTCTGAGGATGGGAACAACGGTTTCCCGAAACATGTTAAGTGAGTAAACTTAAGTGATGTTAGTGTAACAATTCCGACTCACCTTTAAATAAATTCAATACACATCACTGTTTCTAGCTTCTTTTCATTACAATATCAACGTTATACCCATATGTTTGTTGAGGTTTTTAAAACAATATGAAACACCAGCTGTCTTACCCAACATTGCACTGATGGCATTTGAAGTCTCAAATGACAACATTCATTTTAATTACCTACTCTTTTATGAAATAAATAAATAAATAAATAAATAAATAAATAAATAAATAATAATATTGGACAATGAGTGAATTTGATGAAATTATGCTCAAATGAGCTTGGGATCCATAGAGCTTCAAGTTGCCTGAACTTTGTTCAGGTAACTCATACTGAGATTTGAACTCGGGACCTCTTGAATGTGAGGCAGACATGCTACTACCACATCAAGGTGGGCTATGAAATTAATGTATAATGATGTGAAGACTTTTATGGTGAAACATTCCCTTTACTGCTTATAATAATTGCAATTCCATAACCCTGTGATATTACTAATAATGGATGAAAAATCTCTGGATATTCATGGAAATGGATGTGCAATATCTGCAGTGCCTTATTTCAGATTTCCTATTAAGGCCCCCCCTCCGGAGCACGATCCCCTTAGAATATTTTGGTATGGCTTGAGCAGCAACCGGGTGATGGTGGATAGCTGATGCTTGTTTCTGGGAAAGGTGACTATCAATTTATCTCTCAGGACGGGTTGTCTCTACGGAGACCATCAACCAACTCCACAATCCCAAGGTGTAATGTGTAGCATAAGCCTTAGTCATTGCCAAAGGGATGAATGGCACAAGAGTATGTGTCTCTAACAGAGCTTCAGGGATACCAGGCGACCTCCCTGGGTATCATAGCCTTGCTGGGGGCACTGCCTCAGTCGCCTTTATATTTCCCCAGCACTCATGGGACAAAAACTGGAACAAGATTTAAATTCAAAACAAACCCAACAAGGAGAGGCAATTCCTCAGACTTGTCAATGGAACTTTATGGTCTGGAGGCAGAGGTTGTAAAGGAATAAATTCACTCCACAGGCCCGTCAACCAGTTCTGCCAATCTGATGAAAGAAGTTGAACAACCCAAGTAAGCCTTAGCGTCAGGTGTTGACCAGATGAGACTGAAAACTATGAGACTCTCGGGTACTCAGTGTAAAACAACTCCTGAAAGAAAGGAAAATGAAAAAGGGGACTTGGACTGTTGAGAACTCGGCCAAGAAGACCTCTATTAAAGTGAAGGGAACTGAGCTCAGAAGAGGGAAGAAAAGACCACACTTGGACTTGAGCAACCATACCCAGCAGCAACCTAAAAACAGGAGCTCATAGCAGCAGACTATGTCTTTTAAGGAAGCTTTGACTGGAATAAAAATTGCCAGCCATCCTTTATTGGAACAGGCACAATCAGAACTGAACCAATCAAAAATCTTGGAAGCTGTGGACACCAAGTCTCTGGAGGAGGTAAGTCCACAATTTCTAAATGCTAGTTTTTTGCAGGGGATCCTTTGGATAACCTGTGCAAACGTAGAAACGAAGCACTGGCTGGTATGCACTGTTGCTGGACTTGGGGACCTATGGGAGGGAATGGTGTTGTAAGTTGTAGATGCCAAGGACCTTCTGAAGAGATCAAGGACAATTGTAGGTGTCCCTGCCAGTGATGACATTCCAACTGTCATGTTGAGGATGAAAAATCAAAACACAGGCCTCAACACGGATAATTGACATGTTATGAGCTGCAAGGAGACCGATAAGGGGCAAATGCTGGCCTTATCATTAACTTGTTTAAATGACTGGAAAGTCATAATTTCAAGGTCTTCTGGGGGTTCGGAAGGATAGACTTTCAACCCCTGAAGGAAAAGATGGAGAAGACTTCAATCAAGACGAAGGCGCTACAGATTAACCTCCAGCACAGTGTGTGCTAATGAGGGGCTATGATGTGACCCCCATACAAGAACCTTGGTTTTTCAAGGGGGATATTAGAGGTCTGAAAGAGGTAAGTGGAAAACTAGTTTACAGTAGATCTAACCAGACTCCAAGGACCTGTATCCTTGTAAAACAAGAAATAAAGACACTGTCGCTTATGCATCTCTGTTCCAGAGACCTAATGGTAGTAGAACTACAATCATCATATATGAAAGGACAGAGGGAGGTTATTCTCGGATCAGTGTACCTGATGATCAGAACCTTCTCCAACAAAGGAACTTGAAGGGTTGGTAGCCAGATGCTTAAAGGACGGCTCCCACCTAATCACCGGATGTGATGCAAACTCCCATGATACTGCACGGGGGAGCACTAATATCACACAAAGAGATGAGTATCAATTTTATTATGTCTAGTAACTTAGATAAAATGAACGTAGGAGACAAGCCGACATTTGTTACAGCCAATAGGAAGGAAGTTTTAGACATAACAATAGTTACCAATTTTATTGATAACTTTGTAAAATCATGACATGTATCTGATGAGGTGAGTTGTTCAGACCACAGATACATAAGCTTTGAGTTGTCTGGTTTTTTCCGACAATTAAAACCATACAAAAACCTAGGAAAATTGACTGGGAGTCCTACAGAGATAATTTAGCTCGGAATCTGAGGAAAAATAATATTGAAAGAGACAGCTATGTGGACCTAGACATGGCATCTAAGCTTTTTCACGAGACAATAACTGAAGCCTTTAATAGCAGCTGTCTTCATGTGCGAAGATGTTCATGCAGGGATGTTCTCTGGTGGAATAATGACTTAACACATAAGAGGAAAGGTGTAAGAAGACTCTTCAATAAAGCAAAATATTCAGGCTCATGGACTGAATACAGAAAGGCCAAAACTAAATATAATAAAGATTTAAGGAAGGCCAAGCGGGACTCTCGGAGGGGCCATTGTGAGCAGATTGATCAGACTCCTGACTGTGCCAGACTCCAAAGAATTCTTTCTATGTGAGGGTCAACCCCAATTTCAACTCTTCAAAATGATGGAGAGTTCACTAACTCTGCTGAGAAAACTACAGAGGAACTTCTAAAAACTCATTTCCCTGGCTCAGAACCTATGACAGAGCCTTCTGGAGGCTGGAACGGTGTAGGACTTGAATTCCCATTGCGGACCTTAAGGAAGGAAGGCTGGCAAACAGCCAAGAAGTAATCTGTTATGAAAAACTAACATGGGCTGTGCTCGTTTGGAAAGGGTTTACAAAGCTGTAGTTGAAGTAAAAATGGTCTATGGATCAGAGATTTGGGGAAGTGGCAAAGGATGGGAGATGATTGATAAAGTACATAGATCGTTCTGTAAATGTATGTTAGGTTTATCTATTTCATCACCTAATGGAGCAGCAATGTTGGAGTTGGGAAGAGTAGGTAGCAAGGGCATGATAGTAGAAAGGATACTTAAATATTGGAATAGATTGAAACCATTGGACGAGCATAATATATTGAGGCAATGTTTAAAAATCCAAGAAAAATCCAGTGCTGGGATGAACTGGGCTCAAGGAATAAGCAGAATTTTACAGGAAATAGGAATGGGTAACTTATGGGAGGAGAGAGAGGGGTTAGTTAAAGGTTCTGGAAAGAAGTGAGGAACAGAGTGGAAGATATAGAGAAACAAGAATTATTTCAAAGTCTGGAAGGAAAGAAAAGTTTGGAACTATATAGACAACTAAAGGTGGACTGGGGAAGGGAGAAGTATGTGGATGTAGGTAATAGGTTAGTGAGAGAAGGGTGGGCCTGGTATAGATTAAGTGCACAGAGGCTAAGGGAAGATAGGTGTCCTCTTTGTGGAGAGGCAGATATTATTTGCATTATATAATTGAATGTGAAGAAACTAAGTTGTGGGGAGATCAGTTTTTACCTAAAGAATGGGAGAATGTTAACAAAGAAGTATTAAAAGTTAAGGTAATGAAAATACAAACAGAGAGGGATATAAAAAGAATAGGAGAATATATGGGGAGAGTAAGGGAAAAATGGTTTAGAAAAATAAAGCAATATGAATTTGTTATGACCCACCATGCATAAATGACCACGGTGTTAAAATGCATGATGGACTAAAGAAAGAAAAAATAGCAACTCAAAGTAATGTATTAAAAATTGTAAGATTTTTGTATAGCATTATGGAAATAAATAAATACATAAATAAACAAATAAATAAATAAAACAAAAACGTACATTTGAACCTTACAAATCCTCTGGCAGAGATGGCATTATGCCTATCACGCTCCAATGGGTTTTGAACTGTTGACAGGGGGCTTAATAAAAGTTCTCTGAGCAACTTTGGCATTGGGATGAATTCCATCAAACTGGAGGCATGTTAGGGTGGTATTTATACGAAAACCTGGGAAACCTATGACCCAGGCTAAGTCCTACAGATCAATAGTCTGATGCCATTCATGACAAAAACCTTAGAGGGACTACTGGATAGGTGGATCAGGGGAGGTGTTTTGGTAACCAGTCCTTTACATCAGAACCAATATGGCTATAGAGTAGGATACTCCATAGAAGCTGCGCTTTTCCAGATTGTTTCACTATGGGACTTGAGGAATGGTGTTGGGTGCCTTCATGGACATTGAGGGCATGTTTGACAATACATAATTCAAGGCAATTTCCACAGTTGTTGGAGAGCATGGAGTTGATGAAACCTCTTTTAGGTAGATAGAATCTATGCTCAAAAACAGAGTGGTACATGCATCCCTTGCGGGCAGCAATTTTGCTGTAATAGTCCATGGGCGAAGTCCATAGGGAGGGAGTACTTCTCTCCTGTGGAATCTGTTGTAGACAGATTGCTGGAAATGGTCAGCGGTCTGGGCTACACAATCTACGGCTATGCTGATGATATTGTCATCATAGTTAATAGAAAATTTTTAAACACTATTAAGGAACTTATGCAGAGAGCCCTTAATAAGGTAGAAGAATAAATAAATTCTGAGAGACTAACTATTAGTCCCCAGGAAACGGACGTAGTCCCCTTCACCAGAAGAAGAAACTTTGAACAACCTGGTCCTCAATTTCTCAATGGTGAGCAATTAAATATGTCGGGAGAGGTTAAGTACTTGGGAGTAATTCTCAACTGCAAGCTGATCTGGAACTAATATATGGAAAAAAATATATAAAAAAGCCATTACTACCTTTTTTGTAATAAGACGAGTGTACGCTAAGGGATGGGGGCTTAGACCTAGTTTGCTACACTGGCTATATACTAGGGTAGTCATTGGTATAGAATATGGAAGTTAGAAGAGAACATTATTGAACAGGGTTTAGTAACACAAGCGAGAATTAAGGGGAAAGAAATATGGACATATAAAATCCAAAATATCCTAGAGGAAGCAATGTGGTTTGATAGGGAAAGATTGGAAAGGGGATTTTGGAAAGAGGCAAAACCAGAATAGGATATTGAAAAAAGGAATTATGGACTAATCTTATTAAACAAGATCTTTGAAACTATACAGTCATTGAAAATTGATTAGGGAAGAGAAAAATATAACTGAAATTTGTGACATTGTTTAGAATGGGGTTAACGTACTTAAGTGGAATACGATATATCAAGGAAAAATGTCCGTGTGAAGAAGCAAGTAACACATGGCTTGTATTCTGGAATGTAAACAAACTAAAATGTGGAGGGATGAGTTCCTTTTATCAAAGTGGGAAAACTTACCAAATGAAATAAGAGACAAAACAATTTTAAATTTAATATCAGAGAAAAGCATAAAAAAAAAACACAACCCCCCCCCAAAAAAAACCCTTGGAAAACACATAGGTAAATGGTGCAAAAATGACTATGGAAGGTAGGTAACATTAACAGTAAGGATAATGGAGATAATCTTGATTGAGGTATACAAGAACATTTTAACTTTTTGGATGACTGATATAATATATAATCCCATTATGTAGATCACCTGGTAACCTGGTGTCTATATAATGGGGGAATTGAAGTAATGCAACTCCATAAATCGTAGAATTTTAAATTACAAAATATAATTGTAATGGTAGTAATAGATTTATAGTAATATGTACTAAAGCAAATATGAAAGTCTGTGAATAAACTCATTCATACTAGGGTAGTCAGATCATCATTTTATACGGTATGCAATAGTCTGGTTGACTAAGACACGAGAATTAAGCACCAAAACTAAACTAAGCAGGATCCACAGGATGGCCTGTCTAGCAATAACTGGGGCAATGGGCACAGTCCCTACTGAAGCAATGGAAACACTCTTGAGCCTGATCCTTTGGATATTTTGATAAAGGGGGAGGCCGGAATAGCTTTCCACAGACTGCAGCAAACCAAAACTAAGATTCCTAGGTGTGCATTGGGAATGTCAGCCATGACGAAAGAGGCAGTAGATCCGATTTTCAAGACAGAAACAAGCTACCTTGGAAAAACTTTACATCACCATAAGAAATTCAAGGTAATGATAATTGAAGAGGACCTATGGCAAGAATCCTATAAGTAACTACCTGAGTGTTCTTTGATCTGGTTCATAAATGCCTCAAAAACAGACTCAGGGACAGGTTCTGGAGTATTTGGTTTAAGACCCAGGTATAGCTTTAGTAATTCACTGGGTCTGGCAACCACTGTATTTCAAGCCAAAGTATTTGCCATTCTACAATGTGCAAAAGAAAATCTTAGAAGAGAGTATAAAAATAAACAGATATTCATTTT
Source organism: Deroplatys truncata (assembly GCA_030765065.1). Classification (NCBI taxonomy): domain Eukaryota; kingdom Metazoa; phylum Arthropoda; class Insecta; order Mantodea; family Mantidae; genus Deroplatys; species Deroplatys truncata. Next base: position 57,682,310 of record CM060977.1, read on the forward strand.
TACAGACAGGCAGATACCATTAAAAGCTTTAAACAGTCCTTTAGTGTCATCTAGACTGGTACGTGAATGTATTTACTGCCTTATGCAACTTGGCAGAACAAAGTTTGTCATGGGTCCCAGGGCATAAAGGAATTGAAAGCCATGAAAAAGCTGATGAACTTGCAAAGGATCAACACAGCTGAAAGCCAAACCAGAGCCACCTTTAAGCACACTTAAGTGTTCCATTAGAGTGGCTATAACAAACTTGTATATATATAAAAAACAACACTCTTTGAGCTGGAAGAGGATTCTATGAATTTGGCACGGGTAATTCTTTATCAAAGAACTATGCAAACCTTTATGTGACAGACTGCTTAAATGTAGTAAGTCTCAGTTAAAAACAATAGTAGCCTTTGCCACTGGGCATGCACCAGTGAGAAAGCACCTATACATAATAGGAAGTTTTCAGGGCAACACGGACTGTAGATTGCATGGGTCTGAAACTGAAACAGCCTAACATATATTACGCTCCTGTGAAACGTTATCAAGGAGATATTAAATCTTTGGGAAACTTTTTATGGAACCCGAGGATGACTGCCCGAACACTATTGAGGCTGTGTAATCTGTTGAGGGACACAGGACTAGTGTGAAGGGGTAGCAATCATTACAGGGTTAGCACAATAAGTCTTTAGGCTATTGCAACTGGAGCTTTTCCAGATGGGCCCAAGTCCCCCCGCCCCCCTCCCAAAAAAAAAAGCTCTGGAAATACTGTATTGCTTGTAAGCATGTTTTGGCAGTGAAACTATTGGAATGGTGAATAATTTTGGTTACAGATGATGAAATTTTAAACCTTGTACTTTACTTGGGCCTGTAGTTACTTAAAAACTAGGGCTTGGAAGTTGAAGACCTATAAATTGCCTAAAAAGACCTTTAAATAGACCTAAAAATATCCTAAAGACAGGAAAAAAAACATAGAAAGATGATCCAAATTATTTTGTAATTTCAGTTTCAATTATATATTTAATGAATATAATGTTTCAAAAATACAAAATTATATAGAATGTTAAAAAAACCTACAAATACGATGCAAATTAATTCATTTTTTAAGTTTCAATTATATATTTAATGAATATAATGTTTCAAAAAAACAAAACTATATAAAGAGTGGAAAAAAAATTACACGAAAGAAATGTTTCTTCTAAATTCAGCAAACCTGCAATGAACACCGTGGAGAAAGAAACTGAAATAAGTATAACTAGAATCATATTTGGCTTAACCACATAGGGTTACAGAAATTGGAATTTGGGAAATCTTACCTCAGTTGGCATTGCAGTATAACCCAATAGCCATCTCGAGGTTCTTAGGTGAAAAGATCATTAGTTTTCTAACGGCATGTTGTGAAACATTGAGAAACTTGTATCCACATCAACAGAAGTCATTGGTGCACATTTGAAGCAAGTGAGATCTTGTGGAGAAAATTCCTCTTCAAAAACACTCGCATCACAATTTCAATATTTCACTTATCTTGCGCATGGTTTCATATTCCAGTCTTTCTTCAAGCACTAGTTTCATCTTCTGGCTGATGGCTTTTCCAGCTTCACCTTTACATTGTCCTAATTGTTGCTGTATATCACTCACCTTTGAGAGCACTGAATGAATGGTTTCATTGCATTTTTCGAGGTAGTTTATGGCTGTTACTAAATGAGCAAAATTGCTGTTAACGTATGCCAGGCTGCCCTTCAGCTGAGGTTTAAGCATTAGATCTTGGCAATGAAAGCAGCATCTTCTCTATCCAAGCTATTAATCAGAGATTTAATCACATCAAAATGAGTGCAGTAATACATGCAAGCACTTAGCCAAGTAACCCACCACGTCAGCACTGGTTCTGGAGGTAGAGGTATGCCAGGGACATTCTCGTGGAAATGTCACACTCTAGATGAGGATTTTAAGAACACTTTCTTAACACTGGGCACAAGTTGTCAACATTTGGAAAACTTTTTTGCACTTCTTCGCTCATTCGATGCAAACATGTGCGAGGCTGGTTACATGAACCAACTTTGGATAACAATTGCCTTTCCTGCCTTTACCATGTATGGTACTGCATTGGTAAGAAAAAGCAGAACATTGTCGTGCTTTATTCCCTGTGGTCACAAGAGAAAGAGGCTTTTGTCAAACAGCTGTCAAATAGTTTAGTGATTCATGCTCTCCAAGATTTCCATTGCGGGGAGAAATATTTTCCCAGGTTTGTCCTCCTCTAAGTACCAACAATCACACTTGCAATGGAGGACCCACTTCATCACTTGTTTTGTCAATAGACACAAATATTGATTTATCCATAATGTAGAGGCAGATTTTTTTAATTGTCTTCATAGCAGCAGTGCATGTACTCCTTCCAAAGGGTAGACTAATCAGGAATGTTTCGATTAGTATACCGTTCTAAAAATATTTTGAAGGATTCATAGCATATCTTTGCTAATGGAATAATCGTGCTAACTAAGGCACTGCAAAGGTCTTTGTAAAATGGAGACGACTTAGAACATTCGCTACCACTTTGTCCTAACAGAAGTTTCGATTTCCGTTTGTCTGCAGCCCGGAAGGCTGCTCTCGCATGTTTCTTATGCCCAATATGCTGTTGGACATGGAACCGCTTTTCTGCACTTTTACCTCGCAATACTTGCAGAAAAGAATACTTCCATCAGTGGAAAATACCTCCACTCCAAGCAAGCTGTCGCAAAAAATAAGTTTTACTAGGCTTAGATTTAAGCATGTTTATGGCCTGGATTTCTTCCACAAACTGTGAAACTGCAGTCAAACATAAGATGTGAATACAACCAACCCACCCAACTCCCTCGAGGTTATTGCCACAATGCCGGTCAAAAATAACAAGATGTTTAGCGACGTTACACTAGTTTCTCGCAGGAAGTCACCCCTCTGCTGGGGCTAATGGCATGAATACAATAGAAACAGTCCTCTCAATATACTGTTAGAGAAAAATACCTGCTGTTACCAGTCTTAACAGTTCTGCATACTACTCTAGTGTGTATTTGTTAAAAGAATTGGAGCTGAGAGATTAGACTAGATTCTACTGGACAGAAAAAACATGGTTGAAACACCTAAAGTTACTTAAAAAAATAAATAAATAAAAAAAAAAAAAGAGCCACAAAATGCAAAAAAGGACAAATAAAGCTCACCATTTTCTGGCTTACAATGACCCAACATATTTTCTGCTGGGCCTCATCTTCAGATACTAAATAAAAGAAGGATTTGTCAGCTTCCTAGCCCTATTAATAACAAAAAGGCTACAGAGCTTTTTTGATAATATGGAAACAACAAAACAGATGAATATGAAGATTCTCCATTTCCAGGCCATAAAGCTGAGCATTTTGAAAAGACGTATAGTCTGTAATTTTCAAGGAAAATATTTCTATAATATGAGTTCATTCCACACTGTAAATACAGATGGTTTCGATTTAGCACAAAATAGTTTCTGATGAAATCTCAATATATTAAATTTTGGATATAGTACTTTCTATACCTACCATAGGTAAGAGGTAAAGAAAGTAAAAATTACATACCCCTGCTTCGTTCAGTTGCGCACAAAGTGCTTCTGCTTCCCCTTCGCTCCATATGCAGCTTAATCCCAAGATTTTAAGCAATTGTTCACACTGAAAAGAAGACAAAACCAAAAAGCACTGAATGAGAAATGCTAATACTTGATGTCTGTTGTTACTGGAAAAGCTGGAACTGTACTAAGTTTTGTTTTATGCACTGAATATGGAGAGATTATTTCAGAATTTATAATTACATGGCATAAAAATTGGATGAATGACATAGCATGTGTGTGTTTACTTTAAACCCTGTTTCTTAAAACCTTGCCTGCAGACCTGTATTCTTCTGGCAATATACGGCAAACAAGCCCTGTAGAATGCAAGGTCAGGCAATAAAAACACACTGTCATGATAGATGCATGTGCCTTCGTCATCCTGAGCGGCAGGTTTAAACAGAAGGTTCCTCCTACCTATTTGTTGATAGGATTTACATGCATTCCTGGTGCATTAACTCTGTTATGTAATATATCTGATTCATATACAGTTATGAAAATCTAAATTTGACAATTTTCTTTAACTATATTAAGATAAATCATGTTAAATTCAGAACTATTTGTATCACACAACAGCCAATGAGATGCAACTAATGAAGAGATACGGGCAAAGTTATATACAACAGGGTTTAAAAACCAGAGTACTTGAACTTCATAACAAATTACACAACACAGCAGGCTTAGTTGTCACATTTGAAGTTGGTGCCTTGAGGACTCACTTGCTTTAAAAGAGAAACAAGACGTGATCTTGTACCATTTGAGGCTGGTCGATCTTCTTCTTCAGAGGAACTCTGTTTTCTGCGATGGTTTATTCGCTGCAATATTGTCTGGTGCTTTAAAGCAGGTGCTTTGCCTTCAAGCACAAATATAGGATGAACTCCTAACAATAATAAGCAGCATGTCCGGAAATACAAATTCCTAGAGAAAGAACATAAAATAAAAGCTTATTAAAATGCTTAGATTTCAAGAGCTCATCCTTTCCTTATAAACTTAAGGAGTTTTATCTGGACTGTAATAGTACGAGGGCTAAGATCTTTATAATTCTGCATAGCTTTTAGTGAAGCCTTGATGAGTATAACACATTCATTGCATTTAAAATTTGAATAAGTTAGAATGCATTGCTAATGGCATTTTTTGGGGGAGAGCGCTTTTTTATAGTGAAGAGCATAATTACAATAAACAAAGGATAGAGGGAAAGAATAAACAGTCATGTTGAGTAAAATTTAGGAAGTGCTTTAAAGTTTTGAATGCCAACTTTCATTATTACAGTGGTAATTGCCTCTACAAGTTTAATAACAATGTTTAACATATACATCATTAGAGTCATAAAGTGCATGTTTAAAGTAACGCACACATTAGTCATGTGTTATCCAATTGTAAGTTCAGCATTTAATTGAAGCTAAAAATTAACACAGTTCAGATTTTTTTATTTTCACTACTACTTACCAATAAGCAGTAGAGGAAGCATTACCTTCACACAAAAACTTAATGTCGAGGTTTCATCAGAAATGCACTATGTGATCAAAAGTATCCGGATATCTGGCTGAAAATGACGTACAAGTTTGTGGCGCCCTCCATCAGTAATGCTGGAAATCAATATGGTGTTGGCCCACCCTTAGCCTTGATGACAGCATTCACTCTCGCAGGCATACTTTCAATCAGGTGCTGGAAGGTTTCTTGGGGAATGGCAGCTCATTCTTCACGGAGTGCGGAACTGAGGAGAGGTATCGATGTAGGTCAGTGAAGCCTGGCACGAAGTTGGGGTTCCAAAATATCCCAAAGGTGTTCTATAGGATTCAAGTCAGGACACTGTGCAGGCCAGTCCATTACAGGGATGTTATTGCCATGTAACCACTCCACCACAGCCCGTGCAGTATGAACAGGTGCTCGATCGTGTTGAAAGATGCAATTGCCATCCCCGAATTGCTCTTCAACAGTGGAATGCTAGAAGATGCTTAAAATATCAATGTAGGTCTGCGCTGTGATCGTGCTATGCAAACCAACAAGGGGTGCAACCCCCTCCAGGAAAAACACGACCACACCATAACACCAACATCTCCAAATTTCACTGTTGGCACTACACATGCTGGCAGATGACGTTCACCGGGCACACACCCTGCCATTGGATCGCCACATTGTGTACCGTGATTCGTCACTCCACACAATGTTTTGCCACTGTTCAATCATGTAATGTTGACGCTCCTTACACCAAGCGAGATGTCATTTGGCATTTTCCTGCGTGATGTGTGGCTTATGAGCAGCCGCTTGACCATGGAATCCAAGGTTTCTCACCTCATGCCTAACTGCCATAGTACTTGGAGTGGATCCTGATGCAGTTTGGAATTCTTGTGTGATGGTCTGGATAGGTGTCTGCCTATTACTCTTTACAACCCTCTTCAAATGTCGGCGGTCTGTCAGTCAACAGACGAGGTCGGCCTGTACGCTTTTGTGCTGTATATGTCCTTCACATTTCCACTTCACTATCACATCAGAAACAGTGGACCTAGGGATGTTTAGGAGTGTGGAAATCTCGCGTACAGACTTCTGACACAAGTGACACCCAATCACCTGACCACGTTTGAAGTCTGCGAGTTCCACGGAGCGCCCCATTCTGCTGTTTCACGATGTCTAATGACTACTGAGGTCGCAGATAATGAGTACCAGGCAGTAGGTGGCAGCACAATGCATCTAAGATGAAAAATGTATGTTTGTGGGGTGTCTGGATACTTTTGATCACATAGTGTACAAGTTTTGGTCCCAAGTATTTTAAAAAAGGGAAAGTTTGTGAGCAGCACTCAAAAACAAAGTCAGTTAAATAGCAATCTTGGTGTTTAAGTTCAGCATCTTCCAAGGATGCAACACGATTTTCAAGAACTCTCCTAAACTAATACCTTTACTTGGAAAAACTTTTGTTGTTTTTGATTTTCTCCCAAACAGTTCTAACAATTTTGATTTAAACGTCAATGTTTTATATATTGACAAACACAAACTGTGTCAAACTTTTAGTCACTTTCAAAATATTAAATAATAATAAAAAAAAAAAATCCAACAACAGACATTCTTTAAAGTTTGCGATTCTTGCTTTATTCTCTCCTTTTCTTTCCACTGTAGCAATAGCTTGTTACCACAAACATTTGAAAACTGTTTTAAAATAGAGAGTTGAGGGTTGTTACACTACATCACATCTCAAGTAAGAATATCATAGTGATGTAGTGTAACAACCCTCAACTCTCTATTTGAAATTATGACACATCACTGTTACCAGCTTCTAAATCTTCAAAAGTAGTCAATAATTTGGACTTACAAGTCTATAAGAAGCAAAGAATAAACAAGTAAGAATATCATAGTGATGTAGTGTAACAACCCTCAACTCTCTATTTTAAATTATGACCCATCACTGTTACCAGCTTCTAAATCTTCAAAAGTAGTCAATAATTTGGACTTACAAGTCTATAAGAAGCAAAGAATAAACAAGTAAGAATATCATAGTGATGTAGTGTAACAACCCTCAACTCTCTATTTTAAATTATGACCCATCACTGTTACCAGCTTCTAAATCTTCAAAAGTAGTCAATAATTTGAAAGCTGTTTCCACATGCTGTAATTATGTATGTCTTGCTTAATTTGAAATCATTCCTAATTAATGTAAAGTGAATAGAAAAATCACACGCTTAACTTCCTTATGTGCAGCGGTTCTTAAAATGTATTAAAAAGTAATTCCTAAGCACTAAAAATACCTTACAAGTTGTTTTAGGAGTAGATGTCTCCTCTAGACCTGGTGCCTATCTACCTGCCCCTTTTAGGTGCCTTACTTTTATAGCAGAATTATGCTTGACAACAACAAACATTGCTATCTTGTTGGTACTGCACATATGTTATGGGAGCTGCCAACTTAAACCAGAGACGAAATCCACAGGTTAGTGATATTTTCGTTTCCCCTAATATAAAGTAATGCAAAGACACATTATCCTAAGCTTATATAAAAAGAACCTAACCTAAGGCTAACCTTCCTTGAATTCAGAAACCTAAGCTTATGTAATAAACATAGAACATAATTAGCGTGCTTTGGTGTAACCACTGTTGATAATTAACATAAGCACATATAAGAAAGCCAAACCTAAGGCTAACCTTCTGTGAATTCAGAAACCTAAGCTATTTAAATAGTGAATCATTCACATTGTTAAGAAATGCAGGCTTGTTCCCCTTGCGATAGCGGTGTTTACTATTCATATGTTGTCAGCATTTTGTTTGTACATTTGGAAACTGTACATTGCTAGGTGACATCAGCGATATCTGCAGGAGAGGTAAGAGACGATTTTTCCGAATCACATCTTATATGAACAGTATAATATATAATGGGTATAGGTGAGTACTTTATTGGTAGTCGTGTGGATGTAAAGTAGATTTTTCTAAATTTGTGACCATAAATGTATTCAATTCATAATTGTTCTCCTGTGTTCAAAAGTTTGAGGACATAGACAAAATTCTGAGCTACAGTATTGGAAGGGTTGCAGTAGGAATTTATCTTGAACCAAGGCACTTTACACAAGCCTTAAACATTCTGTCCTGCAGTCCACAACAAGAATGGGAGAAGGTATCATATGAGCATTATCACATCATCAGGAACTTCTACATGTAACTTCTCATTGATTAGGCCGACATCCATGTTGATTTAAGACACAAATGCCCTTTTAAACACAAACTGACAGGACCAATGTTAAATTTTATAGCATCTAGGGAAGAAACCTGATTACAGCAATCATAAAATATTCTAGTTCTTTGACAAAGGGACTCGTATAATAACAATAATCATATAATGCAGATGCACTACCAGCAACTTTTTTACGCACTATCTAGTCTTATGGACAGAAGTCTGAATTGTCAACAAAGAGGAGAGCACTCTTCATTTTTAAACAGATTATATGAACTCCTTTAATTTATTCTCTGTATATAATTTCTTTATCGTTCCATATGACGACCCCTCTTCATTTTTCTCTGTACCCTTCAAATTGGTATTATAAAGTTTTTTTAAAAATCTTAATGCCATTTTTAGCATTATATGGTTTCAAACCGATATCAATTCACTCACATTTCATCAATGTTGCAATACAAAACTCAATACAGCTATATCTTCGTAAGAGTTATAACATTAACTTTCCTTTACTGCATCCATTCCAAATATCTGAGAGCTCTAAGGTTTTAAATCCCTGTAATCCACTAATTACAGATAGAATTAGTGAATATCTGGTAAACTGATACTAACTGCTTGAACGAAAGTAAATTACCTCAAGTACATTCTCGGCTGTGAACAATACTCAGCTACATTTTGGCTTTCACAAACCCATCCACTAAGGTCTACTGCCACTCTTTTTCCTTGAAGTTCAGCTAATGACTTTCTTTCACATACTGGTGACAAAACTGTCCACAGTGTTTTCACACCCATTTTGTCAGAACCTGTTGACAGAGCATATAATTACAAAATTGCCATAATTAATAAGTCACACTGTTAGTTTCTTTAGGGAGGGTTTTCTAATAATTGTATCTGATAAATAAAAGTTGTACCTTGTCAATATGTGCCTTTGCATGAAAATATCCCTCAAAGTGACCAAAGGCTACTTTGTTCCTAGCACATCTAACTGAAACACTTCTTTTTTCTTTCTTTGTTCCTTTAGAAATGTCTGAAACTGTAGCAATACCCAATGATAACTTTTCACCCACCGTTTGAACCTTAAGGCTGACATACTTGTGTTGCAGAAACGATAAATGGTGAAAGTCTTGGTAACAAATGCTATTATACACCATTACCGATGTCTCTTGATCGGTGGTGCCTTGAGCAAGGCAAATATAATGGAAATTGCCCCATTTCTGATGCAAAGAAAAGGCGGTTGTGTTTGCCATGAATGTAGTAGAAACCATGAATTACGTTTCGCATTCTGTTCTCTAATTCTATGCTTCCTTAAAACCATTGGTGGAATCGTCCTTCTAAGTAAACCAAATTTTGACAGAAATGCTTACCTTGTCAACTTATAATGCAAGCTCACGAACTGCCATTCTACTCACACTAGAAGCATTTTAGAGGTTAATTTTAAGGCTACAATAGTCTAAGAAACACATTATCACGGACTGGTTACTGTAGAGCATAATTATTTCGTTTAAACTTGAATTCTGAAATCAGGGCTACCACACTAAATGTGGGAAATACGTTCCCGCGTACAATGCACAAAATGCCCATTATTGCAGCCTTCTTTATAATATATGCCACTATTCAACAGTTCGAAAGACAATGTAAAGGAATTAAGATTTAGGAAGCGAGAGAAATTAACTTTTTTCCAAACATACCATTAAATTAAATCAATATTATTGTTTGTATCGTCAATAGGCCCGCGATAGGCTATACTAATAATAAAACTCATGCATCTGATTTCCTTTTGAGGGCGTAAGCTGCAAAGCTTAGCCGAGGGATGTTTTTAGTAGAGGAGTGGAACAATACGAAGCGACGACGGCATAGAGGTAAGATCTGCGCTACTAAACCTCGATTGATTCAGGTTAACAAATATCCTTTCATTTTGTTATCGTGCTGGATGCTCCATAAACCCGATTTTGTAAGTAAGATTACAATTTCTTCTATGCTCACATATTAAATCAGAACCCCTTATTGACATATGCACAACTTTGAACAATTAAATTTACACATAATTATGCTATATGGTAAATAATATTAAAATGCGTGTATGTGCATTTAACACATAATGTTAAAGGGTATATGCAATAAGGTTTAAAATTCAACAGTCCTCTAAGCTAAATTTTCTGTGCTGGATGTCGCATGCATTGAATTGTTAATAACTTTGAAACATATGAACTTTCTTGATTCTTCATATTAATCTGAATTAATTTATACTGCAAACTTGTATATCTTGTGTGTGTACATACTAGACGGATTGATGACATTGGCTTTTTAAAGAAAACATGTTTTTCCAAAAAATCAATTTTATTTCTCAACATAGTCTCCTTTCATTTCAATAAGTGTTATCCACCGTTTCTCGAATTTTTTTAACCCTTCCAAAAAATATGATTTTTCGAAGTCTGCAAAATATGAAGTTGTTTCTGTCATAATGTGTTCGCTGGACGTGAATTTCTTCCCAGCCAACCAATTTTTCAGCTTTGCGAAGAAGAAGAAATCGCTCGGAGCCAAATCTGAAGAATATGATGGGAGGAAGCAGTCCGTAGCCCAATGCCACAAATTTTGCGATGGCAATGGCTGATTTGTGTGCGGGTGTATTATCCTGGTGAAAGAGAATCCTTTTCTTCACCAAATGGGGTGAAATTCTTTAGAAATTCCTTGTGAAACTGATCCAGCATTGCGGCATATGAACCTGTGATCGTTTTACCCTTTTCCAGGTAGTGGATGTCTATCACCCCTTGTGAATCGCAAAAGACAGGTGCCATGATTTTTCCTGTCACGGAATGGTTTTCGCTTTCTTTGGAGCAGGTTCGCCGAAGGAAATCCACTGCTTTCATTGTTGTTTGATTTCAAGTTGATAGTAATAGATCCAAGTTTCATCAACCGTGATATAATGGCGCAAAAACTCATTTGTGTTGCGCTGGAACATGTTCAAACATCCCTGTGAAATGGTCAAACGATTCCGCTTGTTCTCAACTGTGAGCAGTCGCGGCACCCATCTTGCTGACAGCTTTCTCACACCCAAAAATCCGTGCAGAATATTATACACCCATTCAATCGAGATGTTTACGGTCTTGGCTATGTCACAGGTCTTCACTCGGCGGTCTTCGAACACAAAATCGTGAACTTTTTTCACCATTTCTTCTGTTGTGACCTCAACCTGCCGTCCTGTGCGCACGGCATCTCTTGTGCTCGAACGGCCACATCGAAATTCTGTGAACGACTTATAAACCATGCCATGTGATGGAGTAGAGTGCCCATAATACTTGTTCAGCGTTTCTTCCGTTTGCTTCACTGTCTTACCACACAACAAGTAGTACTTTATCAGAACACCAATTTCACTTTTCTCCATGTTCTACTAAGCAACACACATCTGCTTATTTTAACGCTCTCAGCAATGTCCTAAGAAACAAATGACGATGAATTTCTGCGATTATACCCAGAATAGATGTAAGACTTAGGTGCAAACAAGAAACCTGTGATTGATTAGAACGTTGTCTCGTCAAAGTCACGGACTTATCAATCCGCCCTCATATACACAACATTTCTCAATATTTTTCTGTTAGCTGAATAGCATTTTTATCTCTTCCAATAAAATAGTTTCTGAACGTGAAACAAACAATGAAGTTTCGTTCCCTCATTTAACATCACTTGTTCATTATACCTGCAATGACAGTCTCAGTTACCCAGATGTGTATTTACTTTCTATTCCATCCCTTTCTACTCGATTGATTTGGTTATTCCTGTAAGACGGCATCAACTACGAGCTTAAAAGGTTTCTTCCTATTTTGGATATTTCTATCTTTATTAATAGTCCGGAAATGGTTATTTACGTAACTGTTAAAGGAAATGTTTAATTCTCTTCGTTACGATGAAACACACAACCGAGCCATAAGCAAAGTTCATATTGTGATACGATCAAGGAAATGCCGCATGTCACTTTTTTAGCAATTACGTAATAGCTATGTTTTTTTAGTTTATTGAAACCCTTTTATACATTGCAGTTAGTTTTGCTCATTAATATACGGTTATCCACAAAGAATCGCAGACATGTAGTGTGTTTGCAGCCCAACCCTCAGTAGGTATATAGTATAAGATGAAATTGCATATTAGAAGGTCTGTAAGTCGTTTTTGTTTCAGTTTTCTTCGTGAGGCGTGTGCTAAGGTATCTGTGATAATTTTTTATTTTCATTGTTCACTGAAGGAAGTGAAGTGGCGTGTGTAGCAAGACTGGAGGGTGGTATCTACTATCGGGGTAAGAAGATCTTTATGAAGTGTTGAATTGCGATGGTACCAAGGCGAATTTGCTATTAAACGAAGGACCCGATTCTGTTGAGTTGAGCTTTGGATGCAGAGCCCAAGATTGAACAACCACACGTCCACACATGTCTCAGCGAGAATTAGATCAACCGTTTTGAAGATAATAGTTAAGTATTCGATTTCAGAGATTTTAATTGATGAGTTTTCTTGACGAGATCAGATATAGGTACGTTCATTTCAGGTAAATTTGGTATCTCGAGATAATATAAGCTATTTCACTATTTTATATTATGGCACTGTCTCATTACTAAATCTTATTGCACAATTTGCAGTATTTCTTTTATAGGTTTCGATTTTTAGTTTCGATTACTTTGAATTCATTTTCATTCTCCAGTTTTAGCACCACTCATCAACTTTGTCTGTATAAGGTTGTAGACCTTAAGCTGCTGTGACATCTGGACCATAATGAAGGATAGCTACATGGTCTGCGAACTGTGAAATTAGCAGGTTGTCGTGCTTGGGAAAATCAGAGCTAAATACCAGGTATAGGAATGTACGAGTACTCTACATTGCGGGATTCCTGCTTGTATTTTCGGAGGTGAAGATACGCATCAATGCATTTTACAGAGAACTTTTTTTCAGATAGATGCAATTTAGTTCTAAGAATATAGTATTACTAATAGAAGGTTTTATTTTGTGCAAGAGCCTAGCGTGTCATACTTTATTGAATGCTTTATCTGTGTCCAAGAATAGGCCAAAACAGATCTATTTTTCTTCATAAGAGTCAGGTATCACATCTACAACTTGATGTAGCTGCCGAGGACAAGGACTAATTCCAAACTGTGTGTCTGGTATGAGTGGTTGTTGAGGACCAATCTGACGAGGAAGGAATGAATATTCAAATATTTTGGTAAATGTTGTTAAGAGGTTTATAGGACGACGTAAAAGAGGATATGATTTAGATTTTCCTGATTTTAGTATCATTACCACTTCAGCGTGTTTCCAGCTTCTCGAAATAAGCAACTATAATTATTGCGTTGTATATTTACGTTTGTAGTACCAGAGATTTTCTTGGAAAACTTTAAATCAGCGGAAGAGGATCATAATCGTGTCCAGGCGATTTCTTCTCTGGAGTTCTGTTTATTCACTTCGAGCCTGGGCTGGAATGAAATGGAAGATCTGAGAAAGGAGTGGCAATGTGTTGGAAACATCTTGATCCATGTGCCTAGTAAACTGTGAATCAGTATTAGGGCTTTCTTTAAACTGTTCCTGTAACTTTACAGAAAAAAATGGAAGCCTTATATTCTCATGAAGTGCACCATATTGTTGTTTATTCGTTGTGGTGGTATTCCTCCAAGTGTTTAGTCAGAATGTTAGTCTTTTTCCACAACGAGCGTCGTAAGCATTTAATAAAAGGAGGGAATTTTATGTGGCTATGCTCTGCTATTGTTTAAATGCACTTTGAAGACTTTTAGTGGCCCCTATTATATGCTGTTTTGTACGGCAGAAATTTCGTTTGCTCCCATTGCTTGCGACATTGTTTCTTCTCGCAAAGAAGTTGCTTGATATGAAGTGTAATGAAATATTTATTGTAGGTTTGTTTATCTCACTGTTCCTGCAGGATAAGTTTGGGGTACAGTGAATATTTCTAATTAGATAGACCTAGTCCTCCGTGGTGTAGTGGTTACCATGCTAGCCTCTAGTTCCCGAGGTCGCGGGTTCAAACCCGGCGGAGGGCGATGGATTTTTTCGGGCGTAAAAATCCTTAGCATGGCTTCATTCGGAAGGGAAGTATAGCCGGCGGTCCCGTGTTGTAGATTTACGTAAAGAACCTCAAGCCTGATGGAGGCCTCTGAGCAAAGTTTCCGGTCTTTCATGCCCAATATAATATGGGACGGTAAGAACCATAGTAAAATTAGAACTAGAAAAACGGATACGTCAAGGAAAACGAGAAATTTGTGTGTTATATAGCATTTAGAATATTTAATGTCATAACGTATTACATACAATACGAGAAAATTATTGAATGAGGCGAAGGCCAATAATTTGATAACCAATCAAGTATTGTAAGTATCAAGCGTCGTACAACGGTTTATTTACTGATGAAACATTTATTTATTTTAGAGTTTTGTATTATTTTTATTACGATTGATTGGCTTAGTTTCTTCCCATGAGAGGCGATAGATTTAGGTTTATTTTATTAGATTTGAACACGATAGGCATTTGTTTATATGAGAACAGCAGTCCCATGGTAACTAAGAGAAGCAAACAAACTTTAAAACGAGTGCCAATGCTGATTCAGATATTGAATGTTACAACTTGTGCAATTGAATTTTTACTAACATATAAAGTGGAGTATTAAAACATTGAAGATTGATGTTCCAAGAAAGATGTAGAAAGTGTGTCAAATAAGGCAATGTCGGCGCACTTTAGTGAGACAGCTGCATGAAAAAGGCCAAGTACACTGCGGGAAGGCTATTCTGTGTTATGAAGTACATTCTTTTTGAAGAGAAAGAACATGCAGTTGTGCGCGTTTTTGAAACGAAAAGGTGAAAGCTACCAGTCTAAAAAACGTAATATCGTTTCAAAAGAAGATATAGTAGCATCATTACCTAACTGGTTGGGCTATGAAGTGGTTATTACATTTTATTAGAGTTGTAAATACACTTGGTGGCATTGATTACTTTGGAGTAGTATGTGTGTGGTGTGCGAAAAAGTGGACGACAAACACAGTATAGAAAAATCTGATGTGTTACACTCACATGACTTTCTCTACTCTTGTACAATCTATTTTTACAAACGCCTATTCTCCATATGCTTCATATTAATCGAGATATCGAGATGTCAATCTTATTGGTAATTTTCTTGTAGATGCAAGGGGAATATGGTAGCTTTTAAGCGATAGTCAAATATTTTAACGCTGGTTGCTATGCGGCGCATTCCATTCTCTTTGCAAGTCCAGGACATAAAAAAATGAATAACGAATTTGAGAAAAAGTATAAGTATTGGAAAATTTAAGGGAATAACAAGCAATATCTCGAAAACGGTTCACTCAACAAAAGAAATGTATATGACATAAGTTGTGTATTTTAACGAGATCTACATTTTTTGTGTAGTAAAATTTTGTCTATCTCTTATGGTTTACCAGTTATGCAAAAGTCGTTCACAATGAAGAATACTTTTGGAGACATTCCCAGAAAATTCGAGATATACATTTCATTTCTCATGACATTATCTTAAACATATGATATTTTAATCAACATCGTTAGAGCCATTTTTGAGAAAATTAAAATTTTCGAAAAATGTTCCATGTAAAGGGTAGTCTGGGGTGGGGGGATTTTCTTGAAAACCTTCGTGTCGCATCTCTGGAAGACACTGAACCTAAATACCAAGTTTGGTGTTTATCCGACTGTTCGTTTTTGAGTTATGCTGTTCAGACACACACACACACAGACACACACACACACACACACACACACACACACACACACACACACACACACACACACACACAGACACACACACGGACATGTTCCCAAAAATGCTTTTTTTGGATTCAGGAGGTCTCAAAACATGTATTTCCGGTGAAATCTCGGTATCGAATTTTTGGGTGGAATGCAATACTTCCCCTACTTACTATACGTAGTAGAGAAAGTAAAAATGAACAACGAATTTGAGAAAAAGTATAAAGTATTGGAAAATTTAAGGAAATAACAAGCAATATCTCGAAAACGGTTCACTCAACAAAAGAAATGTATATGACATAAGTTGTGTATTTTAACGAGATCTACATTTTTTGTGTAGTAAAATTTTGTCTATCTCTTATGGTTTACCAGTTATGCAAAAGTCGTTCACAGTGAAGAATACTTTTGGAGACATTCCCAGAAAATTCGAGATATACATTTCATTTCTCATGACATTATCTTAAACATATGATATTTTAATCAAAATCGTTAGAGCCATTTTGAGAAAATTAAAATTTTCGAAAAATGTTCCATGTAAAGGGTAGTCTGGGGTGGGGGGATTTTCTTGAAAACCTTCGTGTCGCATCTCTGGAAGACACTGAACCTAAATACCAAGTTTGGTGTTTATCCGACTGTTCGTTTTTGAGTTATGCTGTTCACAGACACACACACACACACAGACACACACACGGACATGTTTCCAAAAATGCTTTTTTTGGATTCAGGAGGTCTCAAAACATGTATTTCCGGTGAAATCTCGGTATCGAATTTTTGGGTGGAATGCAATACTTCCCCTACTTACTATACGTAGTAGAGAAAGTAAAAAGAAAAACAAAAAGCCAAACCACAGGAATTTATTTCTGGAGACAAGCAACTAGGAAGTCAACGAGGAAAATACGAGTATTAGAATGTGGAAATTAGAGATATAATAAACAGAGAAAAATATACAGTAAGCATCAAAGAAAACATATTACAATGGTATGGTCATTAAATAAGTACGAATGGCAGATTTTCCAAAGGATGTGATACAATGGGAACCAGATGGAAGAAACCCGGCGGAGGGCGATGGATTTTTTCGGGAGTAAAAATCCTTAATATGGCTTCCTTCGGAAGGGAAGTAAAGCCGGTGGTACCGTGTCGTAGATTTACGGCACGTAAAAGAACCTCACGCCTGATAAAGAGACCTCTGAGTAAAATTTCCGGTTTTTCAAGCCCAATATAGAATGGGACGCTAAGGACCACAGCAGTTAAAGAGCGTCCATAAATAAAACTCAATTTTTTCAGATGGAAGAAGTAGGCAAAGGAAGTCAGAGCGTAAACGGGATGAAAGTGTGGTAAGCTCTATGGGACTGAAAGATGCTGATGCATTGTTTAGGGAACAGTGGAGGAAATAAATAAATAAACATAGAATTACGGTCATATTTTATATATTAGATTTCATTGAGGTAAAGTAAAGAATTACAGAAAATTCCTATGTTTACTATTACTGCTATCTATATAGGTATATATTGCAACATACATATAATCGCGCACAAAATGCCTATTAACAGTAAAAATACTTAAAGTAAAAACAAAATTAAAGCTGCATTTTACATAATCGAAACCTTGTACAGAGACAACCATTTATTTGCGAAGCAGGTAGAATAAGTTGCCACATTTGTTGCACTGTTAGATCACTTATACGATGGACAGAGTGCAGACATTCTTTTTGGTATCTAATTCAGGTTAAATTAAATTAAATTGAGTTTTATTTATGGAAGCTCTTTAACTACTATGGTCCTTAGCGTCTCATTCTATGTTGGGCGTGAAAGACCGGACAATTTTGCTCAGAGGCCTCTTTATCAGGCTTGAGGTTCTTTTACGGTCTCGGGACCACCTGTTTTATTTCCCTACCTAAGGAAGCCATGCTAATGATTTTTACCCCGAAACAACCATCGCCCTCCGCCGGGTTTGAACCCGCGACCTCGAGAACCAAAGGCTAGCACGGTACTCTAGGCCACGGAGGACGAAATATCAGTTTGTTTATTTATTTCTCTATTGTGAGAATGATGAGCAGTGACTCAAAATTTATTTGCAAAAGAATTCTCACCAAGGATTTTCTCTTAACATAATAAATTACTGCAGTGGTTGGAAAATTGATATGTTGTTGATTTGAACATTTCATTATTAGATCTTTAACACGAAATTTCTATTGAATTTAGGCCCAGTAATGAAGTTAATTCCTAGAATTTTACAAAATTTGACATTTTTGGTAAGCTGGACAGTGCGGCGGGAACGTTACCTCTAAACAGGATAGAAGTAATATTATTATTATTATTATTATTATTATTATTATTATTATTATTATTATTATTATTATTATTATTATTATTATTACCCACAGGCTGCACAGTATATTTTCTTGTCTAGTTGTAACAGAAGCCATCACTGTACGAGAAAGAGGAGAAAAAAAACTTATGTTGGTATTTTTGTACAACTTTAAGGAATTCCCATTTATCTCCAGATAATACAGTTCCTCACTTCCTCGAAATTGGCATTTTCTGGCTTCCTAGACACTTCTGTTTACACAACCTTCCCATTAACGTTTTATCTGGCTGTCTCATGAAGCTAATAGCTTTCTAAATTTCTCAAACGCATATTTACCTGACCGACCTCTCTTTTTTCTGAGACAAATATCCATCTTAGCGAAGTTACCTGGCATGTGGAGTCCCAGCTGCTGACTACAGAGTGAGTTTACACGGCTGCCAGGAAGGTTGCAAATTTTATAAAAAGTATCAACATGTAAGTAAATAACTGTAGACAGCAAATATGTACAAACACAATTTTACTTTCTCTATTACGTAGGTATAGTAAGTATGGGAGGTACTGTATTCCACCTAAAAATTCAATACCAAAATGTCACCGGAAAATACATGTTTTGAGACCCCTGAATCCAAATTAAGCATTTTTGGAAACATGTCCGTGAGTGTGTCTGACTGTCTGCGTGTCTGTGAACAGCATAATTCAAAACGAAAAGTCGGATCATTACCAATATCTTCCAAGGATGGGACACGAAGATTGCCGTACCCCAAACTACGCTTTACATGGAACATTTTTCGAAATTTTTTATTTTCTAAAAAATGGTTCTAACAATTTTGATCAAAATTTATAAATTTTAAAATAAGATATTTTCATCACAAATAAAATGTTTATCTTAAATTTTCTGCGAATAGCCTGTGAAGGCCTCTTCATTCTGAATGATTTTCGTATAACTGTCAACAGTAAAAGATAGACAAAATGTTACTATAATAAAAATATAGATCTGGTTAAAGCACACAATTTGTGTGAAATAATTATTTTTGTGGCGTTAATCATTTCCGAGATATTATTTGTTATTGGTTTGAATTTTCAAATACTTGCACTTTTTACTTTCTCTACCACGTACATAGTAGGTAGAGGAAGTATTACATTCAGCCCAAAAATTCTATACCGTGATTTCACTGTAAATACATGTTTTGAGGTCCCCCAAATCCAAATAAAGCCTTTTTAGAAAACGGTCGGTGTGTGTTATGTCTTTGAAGATCATAACTCAAAAACGAAAAGTCAGATAAATACCAAACTCGGTATTTAAGTCCAGTATCTTTAAAAAAAATTGACATATATACTTTCAAGCTAATCCCCCACCCCAACTACCCTTTACAGAGAAATTTTTCGAAATTTTTGATTTCCTGAAAAACGGCGTATCGACTTTGACTAAAGTACCATATATTAAATATATTTACATGAAAAATAAAATATATGGTAGGTATATCCTGAATTTTCTGGGACTAGCTTGTGAAATCCTGTTCGGAAGGAATTTTACATAATCTTGTATAACTGGTAAACGTTAAGCGAAAGACGAAATAACACAAAAAAACCAAACAAAAATAAACAAAACAACAAACTCTAAACCACTCAATGTATTTCAAATACATTTTTTGTGACATCAGGCACTTCCGAAATATTCATCATTAATGGTTCGATTTGTCTAATACTTTTGTCATTCTTTTAAAATGTTGATTAGCTCTTAAACATATGACTATTGCTATTGTCTTTGTATCTATAACGAAATGTGTAATGTAGCTATTTCTCCAAAGGTTTATCTCGATTAAAATGAAGTAGACAGAAAAATAAACCTTCGTAAGAATAATTTGTATAGCCACTAATAAATGATAGAGGTAGAGTCATGTGAATGTAACAGATCAGATATTTTTGAAGTGGTATGTCGCTATTCTTTTTTTTCTCGTGGTTATGAAAGGAAACCTGGAATTTGAGTCATCACGTAGCGAACACACTTTAAAAAGCTGTCAGTTTACCACTGTATCGTACAACGAACTTTACAAATGTGAATTGAAAGTTTATCTGTATTAACAAGAAATAGAATAAAGCCTTTGCAAGAATGTTTTGTTAAGGAGTAAGCAGAGAAAGTCATGTAAACGCAACGCATCAAATGTATTTTTTAATTGCTGACACATTTCTGAGCTTTATAAAGCTCAAAACACGCAAACATTTTGTACACATTTATGCATGTGTTTAGAAAACTATGTGTTTTAGGATCCAGTGAATCTCACTCTTTTTTTTCGGTAGATAGAAGGCATGTAAATCTTCGGTAAAAATACACTATATGATCAAAAGTATCCGGACATCCCCACAAACATACGTTTTTCATCTTAGGTGCATTGTGCTGCCACCTACTGCCTGGTACTCATTATCTGTGACCTCAGTAGTCATTAGACATCGTGAAACAGCAGAATATGACGCTCCGTGGAACTCACGGACTTCGAACGTGGTCAAGTGATTGGGTGTCAGAAGTCTGTAAGCGAAATTTCCACACTCCTAAACATCTCTAGGTCCACAGTTTCTGATGTGATAGTGAAATGGAAACTTGAAGGGACATGTACAGCACAAAATCGTACAGGCCGACCTCGTCTGTTGACTGACAGAGACCGCCGACATTTGAAGAGGGCCGTAAAGAGTAATAGACAGACATCTATCCAAACAATCACACAGGAATTCCAAACTGCATCAGGATCCACTCCAAGTACTATGACAGTTAGGCGTAAGGTAAGAAACCTCGGATTCCATGGTCGAGTGGCTGCTCATAAGCCACATATCACGCAGGAAAATGCCAAACGACGCCTCGCTTGGTGTAAGGAGCGTCAACATTACCGATTGAACAGTGGCAAAACGTTGTATGGAGTGACGAATCACGGTACACAACGTGGCGATCCGATGGCAGGGTGTGGGTATGGCGAATGCCCAGTGAACGTCATCTGCCAGCGTGTGTAGTGCCAACAGTGAAATTCGGAGGTGGTGGTGTTATGGTGTGGTCGTGTTTTTCCTGGAGGGGGCTTGCACCCCTTGTTGTTTTGTGTGGCACGATCACAGCGCAGACCTACATTAATATTTTAAGCATCTTCTTGCTTCCCACTGTTGAAGAGCAATTCGGGGATGGCGATTGCATCTTTCGACACGATCGAGCACCTGTTCATACTGCACGGGCTGTGACGGAGTGGTTACACGACAATAACATCCCTGTAATGGACTGGCCTGCACAGAGTCCTGACTTGAATCCTATAGAACACCTTTGGGATGTTTTGGAACGCCGACTTCGATACCTCACCTCACCTCAGTTCCGCACTCCGTGAAGAATGGACTGCCATTCCCCAAGAAACGTTCCAGCACCTGATTGAAAGTATGCCTGCGAGAGTGAACGCTATCATCAAGGCTAAGGGTGGGCCAACACCATATTGACTTCCAGCATTACCGATGAAGGGCGCCACGAACTTGTACGTCATTTTCAGCCAGGTGTCCGGATACTTTTGATCACGTAGTGTATGAGGATTTAATTTATAATTAATTTCATGCGCTACTGAGTAAATTTTCACTTTTGAAAGCCGCGAACCTCGTACTTCAGAATTTGCATGCATCAAGAATTTGGATGGATGTACATAGTAATGCAACAAACTTTGGTGTTGTAGTAGTAATAGTTTTTGGGTGGCGCAAAACTGCTGGGGTCATTAGCGCCACACTCTGGCTACATATTTATTTACATCCTGCTACAATACAAACTTTGAACACCTTAAGATTGAGGAAAGGAACAAAAATGAAACATACATTGTAATTCAGTGCACATTATAGCAAAATATTTACGAAAATTCAGAACAAGCGGACAGTAATGGGTGAAAACATTGGGCTATTAAATTCCATCCAGCTCAGAAGCTTCTTCCGGAAAATCTCCAATGTCAACACGCCAGGTCTGACAATTCCTCCAAACTTTGGCTAGTAGTCCAAGGTTTTGTTGTCATCAACACTCCCATCAGTCTTTCCCGGAGGCTCACAAGCTTGACACCAGTCCACTAGCCTAGATTGATTTTACAAAACCTATATACTTTACTGTAGCTCTCCTGGTTGAATAGCCGGATACCCTCGCTACACAACAAACACCAAGTTTTGCTGCCTCATCTGCTTCTCTCTCTTTTTGGTGTTTACGTTTCGTCCGCATTGTATCTTTCCAGGCGATTACGAACAAGATATGCTCCAAGTCTTCTCGTTTGGTTATTCTTCCAATGATAGTTCAAACTTCTCTACTTTGAAAACTCTTCCATTTCATTACGTAAAACTTATCAGTTACATCAGTTGCAGATCGTTCTCCACCGAATGGGATCCAAGCAGTGCATTATCATCATCTAGCTTGACACCAAGGTTATTTCTTTGCTGTACACCTCTAGTGTCATTGTTGCCGGAGTATCTGCATTCAGAAGTTCTAATTTACCCTTCAAATAAGCGACTGTCAAACTTTTCTAAAACGGTGGTCCACACTCAAAGGATGAAGAACGTCGCAGTTTTACGGGCAGGGCCTTGACCCTAACCCAACCCCTAAACCTGGAGGACCGGTGGCTCGGGACCGCGGGAACGCCAATCCCGTACTTACTGAAGTAAGCCCCTGGGGGGGGGGGGCTGTGGTGTTATAACCAAATCCGAAACTGCAGATCAGCAGTGCAGAAGACACTGAAAGAAAACGGTTGGATGTAGACTCGATACAGTGCTGGCATAAAGTACCGAGGAGATTCAATTAGGCAGAGTTAGTACAGTTTTAGGCAATGTTTGTGCATCAAAGTTAAATTTTATTTCACTAGTTGAAATTCTCTCACGGTGATGTGAAGAAGCATTTGTATGTGTTGCATTCACATGACTTTCCCTGCTCAGTCTTCTACAAACTTCTTACAAAATGTTATTCTTCTGTCAACTATGTGATGGCTTTGAAATTCCATGCTCCTTGCATGATCACAAGAAAAAATGAATAGCGACTAACCAGTTGAAAAAAATCTAATGTGTTGCATTCATGTGACTTTCGCTACCATCTATAGCTTATTAGTTAGTATACAAATTATTCTTACGAATTTTGCTATCTACTTAATTTAATCGAGATAAATCCTTCCGGAAATAGCTACATTACACATTTCGTTATAAATACAAACAGAACAGCGATAGTCAAATGTTTAAGAACTGGACGCTATATGCTGGTCTTAAGATTCCATACTGTTTCCATGCAATCGCGAGAAACAGCTGAAAGACAAATATTGAACAATTCGAATCTTTAATAACGGATATCTCAGAAACGGTTTATGCTACAAAAAAGCTCGTTTTAAACAAATTGTGTGTTTTAAAGAGATCTATTTTTTGTGTACTAAGGTTTCGTCTATGCTTAACGTTTACCAGTTATACAAGATTATACAAAAATTCCTTTCGAATGAAGAGGACTTTCTAGGCTATTCCCAGAAAATTAAAGATATACATTTTATTTAAATTAGAAATTTCAAAAAATGTTCCAGAAAAGGGTAGTAGGGTTGGTGATTTTCTTGAAAATCTTAGTGTCTCATCCTTGGAAGATACTGAACATAAATACCATGTTTGGTATTTAACAGACTTTTCGTTTTTGAGCCATGCTGTTCACACACACACACACACACACACACACACACACACACACAAACACGGACATGTTTTCAAAAATACCTACTTTATTTGGAATCAGAGACCTCAAAACATGTATTACCGGTGAAATCTCGGTATAGAATTTTTGGGTGGAATGCAATTCCTTCTCTACCTACTGTGTACGTGGTAGAGAAAGTGAAAATATGTGTTTGTTACATTTACATGACTTTATTTACTCTCTATATCTTATTAATGGGTATACAAATCATTCTTAGAAAAATTTATCTTCCTTTCTACCTTATTTTAATCTAGATAAACGTTTCCGGAAATAGTTGCGTTACACATTTCGTTACAGATACAAACGGAACAGCGATAGTCAAATGTTTTAGAACTGGACGCTACCGCTGACCTTAAAACTCTTCATAACATCGCAAGAAACAACTGAATATCGACAGCATTTAAAAATAATGGCTAAGTATTGAAAAATTCGAACCATTAATAACGGATGTCTCGGAAGTGGGTGTGCCACAAAAAGTTATTTTAAAATAAATTATGCATTTTAAAGAGATCAACATTTCTTGTGTAGTACGTTTTCGTCTATCGCATAACGTTTATCAGTTATACAAGTTTATTTCCTAATGAAGAGGATTTTACAGGCTATTCCCAGAAAATTCAAGATTTATATTTTATTTGTCATGTAAATATATTTAATTTACCTGTGGTATTTTAAACAAAATCGTTAGAGCTATTTTTCAGAAAATAATCATATTTCGAAAATGTTCCATGTAAAGGGTAGTTTGAGGTGGGGAGAATTTCTGAAAATCTTCGTTCTCATCTGTGGAAGGTACTGAACCTAAATACCAAGTTTGTATTTATCCAGGTTTTCGTTTTTGAGTTATGCTGTTCACAGACAAAGATGCACACACACATAAACACACACACACACACACGTGCGCACGCACACGCAGGTCCTTTTTGTAAAAAATATGTTTTATTCAGGGTCTTCAAAACCTGTATTTTCCGTGAAATCTCGGTATCGAATTTTAGGTGGAATGCAATACCATATCTCTTACTATGTACGTGGTAGAGAAAGTAAAAAGTACAAGTATTTGAAAATTCAAAGCAATAACAGAGAATATATCGGAAATATTTAAAGCACAAAACATTTTGTCAGCAATTGTGTGCTTTAGCGACATCTACATTTTTTTTTGTATAGTAAGATTTTGTCTATTCCTTACGGTTTACATATTACACAAAAGGCATTCAGAATATAGAAGACTTTACAGGCTATTCCCAGAGAATTCAAGATGTGCACGGCTAGCACGGTGCCACTAGTCCACGGAGGACGACAGTTCTCGAGGTCGCGCGTTCAATCCCGGCGAAGGGCGATGAATTTTTTTCGAGCATAAAAATCCTTAGCATGGCTTCCTTCGGAAGGGAAGTAAAGTCGGTGGTCCCGCGTCGTAGATTTACGGCACGTAAAAGAACCTCAAACCTGATAAAGAGGCCTCTGAGCAAAATTACCGGTCTTTCACGCCCAATATAGAATGGGACGCTAAGAACCATAGTAGTTAAAGAGCGTTCCATAAATAAAACTCAATTTAATTTTGACCTCAAGAACTGGAGGCTAGCATGATAACCACTACACCAAGGAGAACGTTTGCCATGCATAGGTATATCTTAAGCATGTGGTATTTTAATCATAATCGTTAGGGCTATTTTTGAGAAAATCAAAAATAAGAAAAATTGGGCAGGTGAAGAGTATTTTGGGTTGCGAATATTTTCTTGAAATCTTCATTTGTATCAATGGAAGAAGTTGATCTTAATTACCAAGTTTGGTGTTTAAATTATTTTCGTGTTTGAGTTATGCTGTTGCACGCACCCACTGAGTCGGTGAAATTAACACACCTCTAATTAAAGTTATTAAAAAGAGGATTTTTATCGAATTGTTGGGCACTAGAAAAGAGAGTGTGTACTCACGCGCACATACCTATTTCTAAAAGTGCTTTCTTTTTTATTCAGGAACTTCAAAACGTGTATTTTTTGTGAAATGTCGGTAACGAATTTTTGGATGGAATCCAATACTACCTTTGTTTACTGTGGGCATGTAGTAAAGTAAAATGTATCATACAGAGAACCTGTTGTTTTTAAGGAATGCTGTTATGCAGTTCTGCAAAACTAAAATATTCAGTTAAAGAATTAGAAATGCAAAACTTATGCTAGGGTACAGAAAAGTTTGTTCAGTCATATCCTCAGCAGACATCTCTTGATCTCTGATTGTTTTGATCGTATGCATCAAGTTATATGTACATTAATGCCTCATTAAATGGCCCTGCTGTAACGATACGTTGCTTCGATGGACAAACAGATTTTACATTGCCACGAAATCATCTCCAAACTGTGTGTTCATGTGCTTCGTTGTTTTGTTTCAATTCCTTGTGTTAAGCGACACCGTCATCACAATCTATGTATGTAGGAGGTAATTTAAGTTGTGAGTGAAAACACGGACGATTTGCTTTTTAAAACTAAATAATAGAGCAAATTTTAGCAGGTTGACGGGATTTACGTGTTTAGTATAAGAAAGGTTACATGCATATAATTGAAGATAAAGAGTAAAAATGAAAGAATACTAATGCAAATTTGGTTAAAACAAAAGAAATCACGAGCACAGATAGCAAATGAATACAAAATTTCTATACAGAAACAAGATTGTTAATTTTTTTAAAAGTGCCAATTAACTTGTTACGAGCAGTTATTATTGTTGTTATTTTTGCTGCTCTTGTTTTATAAATAAAAAGGGAATAACTATTTTACCAACCGATGAGATATAAGCTTAACCAGGAATTACCTACATTAAAATTAATCTTTTGTGGTTATTGTTTTTGTTTTGACAAGGAAGTGATAAAGTGTACACTTAAGGTAGAACTACATTAACCACACGAGGGAATGAGTGCTTATGTCGTCACGTTCCAGAGTCAGAGTGTAAAAATTGAGTTTTATTTATGGACGCTCTTTAATACTATGGTTCTTAGCGTCCCATTCTATATTGGGCGTGAAAGACCGTAATTTTGCTCAAAGGCCTCTTTTTCAGGCTTGAGGTTCTTTTACGTGCCGTAAATCTGCGACACGGGACCACTGGTTTTACTTCCCTTCCGAAGGAAACCATGGTAAGGATTTTTACGCCAGAAAAAATCCATCGCCCTCCGCCGGGTTTGAACCCGCGACCTCGGGAACAGGGAGTGTTCGTTTTTCCAAGTTGCTTAGAATCACAATGTTACCATGCTACGGAGAGTAAGTAGGGGAAGTATTGTATTCCACCCAAAAATTCGATACCGAGATTTCACCGAAAATATATGTTTTGAGACCCCCTGAATCCAAAAAAAGCATTTTTGGAAACGTCCGTGTGTGTGTCTGTCTGTGAACAATATAACTCAGAAACGAACAGTCGGATAAACACCAAACTTAGTATTTAGGTTCAGTATCTTCCAGAGATGCGACACGAAGGTTTCCAAGAAAATCCCCCCACCCCAGATTACCCTTTACATGGAACATTTTTCGAAAATTTTAATTTTCTGAAAAATGGCTCTAACGATTTTGATTAAAATATCATATGTTTAAGATATTTTCATGACAAATGAAATGTATATCTCGAATTTTCTGGGAATGTCTCCAAAACTTTTCTTCATTGTGAACGACTTTTGCATACTGGTAAACCATAAGAGATAGACAAAATGTTAGTACACAAAAAATGTAGATCGCGTTAAAGTACAATTTATGTCATATAAATTTTTTGTTGTTGAGTGAACCATTTTCGAGATATTGCTTGTTATTCTCTTAAATTTTTCAATACTTATTTTCTCAAATGGAAATTCGTTATTCATTTTTTGTCTTGGATATGCAAAGAGTATTAATCTGTGGCAAAGGGAATGGTGCTGCACCTAGCAACCAGCTATTAAGAGATATGTATGTGCTTAAAGGCTACTGTTTTTCTATATTGCCCTTGTAAATATATATTCCCCTTACATCTACAAGAAAATTAGCAATAAGATTAACATCTCGATTAACATGAAACATATGGAGAATAAGCGTTTGTAAAAATAGTTTGTACAAGAGTAGAGAAAGTCATGTGAGTGTAACACATAAGATTTTTTTATGTCCTGGACATACAAAGAGAATGGAATGTGCCACATAGCAACCAGGTCTTAAAATATTTTACTATAGCTTAAAGCCTACCTATTCCCCTTGCAGCTGCAAGAAAATTAGCAATAAGATTAACATCTCGATTAACGTAAAGCATATAGAGAATAAGCGATTGAAAAATAGTTTGTACAAGAGTAGAGAAAGTCATCTGAGTGTAACACATCAGATTTTGTCATATAAAGGTCAGGTTTTAAAAGTCTGACTGTCGCTTTATCCTACTTTATCTGTTTTATACCTACAATGAAATCTATAAATGTGTAAGAAAGTTTATCTCGATTAACAATATATATATATATATATATGAATTAGTCTGTATAAGAATGAGTTGAGAAAGTCATATGAATGCAACACATACAATTTTTAGAAAAAGATCTGTGTATGTGAACAATATAATTGAAAAATGAAAAGTGAGGCAGTATTTTTAACACTTAAATGATTTCAGTCTAATTATATAATGTATAAATTCAATAACAGCCCGCCTTAAAGTAATATGTGTATAAATAGCACATAAACTGTATGTAACAGTCATTGTATTATGTTTATATTATTATGTACATGTTTAATAATGTTATGTGAATGTATTAGGTAATTTAACAATATAGGAGCTGTGATAATAGAGACCGAAAGTTGCTAACAATGAGGTAACCTTGAGGCAATAATGAATTGGAAAGTTTAATAATAATACTAGTAATTCTTGGAGCAACAATAATGTAATTTTTGAGACAGTTTATAAATAGCCAATCAACAACCAGAAAACCTGAAAGTTAAATAAAAGTATTCTATTGGAGTAAAATTAGCCAATCAGAGACTTGAAATAGAAAAATTTACAAATTCAAGCGGTAAACGCCAGTTGCTAGAAGGCAACGTACCTGTGCAGTTCATTCGCTCGGTACGTATCCAGTGTGAGACGAAAATTCATTACGGCGAGAATATTATAAAGCTTACGTGTTTAAAAGTGCAATTAATAAATAATCTCACAGCTCTCTATATCAGCGACGAGTTATTTAATAGTGTGAAGGATTAATAAATGGAGTGAAGTTAAAATTATAATTTGTGTAAGCCTACATTCTTTAGCCGTATCACACCCTGTTAAGAGAAACATGCTTCTGCAAATTGATACTGACGCAGCCGAGGCAAACATATATATATATATATATATATATATAATATTTAACGAAAAGCATAAAAATACAAAGTTGATTCTTAAACATTGGGGCGAAGGCTACCGGAAAGCAAAGTTGGGGCGAAGTCAACCGAAACTTTTTACCGTACGTAGTTGCAACTACTTCAAGTTCGGTTCCCCAACAACTCCTCCTAAAATAAACTTTCTGCAAAGCGATTCCTATACGTGGGGCAGTTACTTCATCAAGTTTGGCTCCCCAACAGTCGAACTACAATACAACTCCTACAAATTGGTACCATACGTGAGGCATACTACTTCTTCAAAAGTTGGATAAATACCAAACATGGCGCATAAAAAGATTAAATTGTGTTTTAATTATGGACGCTCTTTAACTACTGTGGTTCTCAGCGTCCCATTCTATATTGGGCGTGAAAGACCAGTAATTTTGGTCAGAGGCCTCTTTATCAGGCTTGAGGTTCTTTTACGTGCTGTAAATCTACTACACCGGACCACCGGCTTTACTTCCCTTCCGAAGGAAGCCATGCTAAGGAGTTTTACGCCCGAAAAAAATCCATTGCCCTCCGCCGGATATGAACCCGCGACCTGGAACTAGAGCATAGTAACCACTACACCACGGACGACTACCATAGCGCCTAAGCCCAACATTTTTCAAGGATACGAAATTAAGATATCTATTCACCAAATTCTCCCCATTCTAAATTTCTCTTTGCATGAACATGTTTCACTATTTTTACTTTCTCTACTACGTATAGTAAGTAGGGGAAGTATTGCATTCCACCCAAAAATTCGATACCGAGATTTCACCGGAAATACATGTTTTGAGACCTCCTGAATCCAAAAAAAGCATTTTTGGAAACATGTCCGTGTGTGTGTCTGTGTGTCTGTGTGTGTGTGTGTGTGAACAGCATAACTCAAAAACGAACAGTCGGATAAACACCAAACTTGGTATTTAGGTTCAGTATCTTCCAGAGATGCGACACGAAGGTTTTCAAGAAAATCCCCCCACCCCAGACTACCCTTTACATGGAACATTTTTCGAAAATTTTAATTTTCTCAAAAATGGCTCTAACGATTTTGTTTAAAATATCATATGTTTAAGATAATGCCATGAGAAATGAAATGTATATCTCGAATTTTCTGGGAATGTCTCCAAAAGTATTCTTCATTGTGAACGACTTTTGCATAACTGGTAAACCATAAGATAGACAAAATTTTACTACACAAAAAATGTTGATCTCGTTAAAATACACAACTTATGTTATATACATTTCTTTTGTTGAGTGAACCGTTTTCGAGATATTGCTTGTTATTCCCTTAAATTTTCCAATACTTATACTTTTTCTCAAATTCGTTATTCATTTTTACTTTCTCTACTACGTATAGTAAGTAGGGGAAGTATTGCATTCCACCCAAAAATTCGATACCGAGATTTCACCGGAAATACACGTTTTGAGACCTCCTGAATCCAAAAAAAGCATTTTTAGAAACATGTCCGTGTGTGTGTCTGTGTGTGTGTCTGTGTGTCTGTGTGTGTGTGTGTCTGTGTGTGTGTGTGTCTGTGAACAGCATAACTCAAAAACGAACAATCGGATAAGCACCAAACTTGGTATTTAGGTTCAGTATCTTCCAGAGATGCGACACGAAGGTTTTCAAGAAAATCCCCCCACCCCAGACTACCCTTTACATGGAACATTTTTCGAAAATTTTAATTTTCTGAAAAACGGCTCTAACGATTTTGATTAAAATATCATATGTTTAAGATATTGTCATGACAAATAAAATGTATATCTCGAATTTTCTGGGAATGTCTCCAAAAATATTCTTCATTGTGAACGACTTTTGCATAACTGGTAAACCATAAGAGATAGACAAAATTTTACTACACAAAAAATGTAGATCGCGTTAAAATACACAACTTATGTCATATACGTTTCTTTTGTTGAGTGAACCGTTTTCGAGATATTGCTTGTTATTTCCTTAAATTTTCCAATACTTATACTTTTTCTCAAATTCGTTATTCATTTTTTTTATGTCCTGAACATGCAAAGAGAATGGAATTCGCCACATAGCAACCAGCGTTAAAATATTTGACTATCGCTTAAAAGCTACCATATTCCCCTTGCATCTACAAGAAAATTACCAATAAGATTGACATCTCGATATCTCGATTAACATTAAGCATATGGAGAATAGGCGTTTGTAAAATTAGATTGTACAAGAGTAGAGAAAGTCATGTGAGTGTAACACATCAGATTTTTTTATGTCCTGGACTTGCAAAGAGAATGGAATTCGACACATAGCAACCAGCGTTAAAATATTTGACCATCGCTTAAAAGCTACCATATTCCCCTTGCATCTACAAGAAAATTAGCAATAAGATTGACATCTCGATATCTCGATTAACATAAAGCATATGGAGAATAGGCGTTTGTAAAAATAGATTGTACAAGAGTAGAGAAAGTCATGTGAGTGTAACACATCAGATTTTTTATTTTCTTAAACGGATTATTAATTTTTATTACAATAGTATTTGACACGATAAATAAAACGTGTATCTTGAATTATCTGTAAGGGCCTGTAAGTCCCCTTGATACTGGCTGAATGCTGTGCAACTACGAAATCATAAAGATAAAAACTTACACTGGAAAAATGTAGACATTAAAATATACAATTTCTGTAAAATAATTGTTTTGGTAACTTTCGAAATACTTCATGCTGTATATTTCAAATTCAAGTGCGTCATCTGACGGAATATGTCTCAAAGTTTTCGCAAGAGTTCTCACCACGACTACTAAATTTAATCCTCCCTGTTTACGGTAAACATTTCAGCGTTGTTTTACACACACTGTGTATAAGTATTAATTACTTAATTTGAATAACTAAAGATAGAAGAATAATTTTTAATGAATGCTGTAACATAAGTAATGCCAGTTAATTTATAATATGTAGAGAAATTTGTGTGGCCGTACCATATCAAATTAAAAAAAAACGTATATGTTACGTTTACACGAATTCCTCTACACGCTATCGTTTATTTTTATATAGCTTCTACAAACTATTCTTACGAAAGTTTATTTTCTAAATCAACTTCATGTCAACTGAGGTAAACTTTGCAGAAACAGTTTCATTACAAATTTCATTGTAGGTACTAGGGGGTAGAGGAACCCGAGTCGATAGTCATATGTTTAAAAGCGGGTTGCTATATGCCGGCCTTAAAATGCCGCAGTCTTTCCATGATATCTGGAGAAACGAATAGCGACAACACTCCAGAAAATGACAAAGCTTTGAATACTTAAAACAAATAATAACGGATATCTCGGAATTGGTGGACGCCACAATAGAAGTTATTTGAATTAAATTGTGTGTTTTAAAGAGATCTGCATACTTGTGTTGTATGTTTTTGTCTATCTCTTATAGTTTACCAGTTATACAGAATTATATAAACTTTCTTCAGAATGAAAAGGGCTTTACAGGCTATTCCCAAAAAATTCAAGGTATACGCTTTATTTGTGCTCTAAATAGCTTAAATGTATGGTATATTAATCCAAATAGCTAGCGATTTTTGAGAAAATAAAAAATATCAATCAATTTTCCAACAAAGGGTAGTTTGCATTTGGGAGATTTTCTTGAAAATCTTTGTGCCACGTCTTTTGAAGATACTGAACTTAACTACCAAGTCCAATGTTTATCGAACATTTTGTTTTAGAGTATACTGTTCTCCCCATCTCTCTCTTTCTCTCACACACACGCGCGCGCGCTTTTTTCTAAAAAAGCATTTTGGGTGGGGATTCGTGAACCTCAAAACATGTAAATTCGGCAAAATTTCGACATCGAATTTTTGGGTGGAAAAATAAAAACAGTACTTTAACTACTATAGGTAGGCGGAGAGAAGGTAAAAATGATACAATTATTGAAAAATTCACACAAATAACGGATATCTCGGAAATGCTTGATGCAATGAAAAACTTATTTTAATTAAATTGTGCGTTTTAAAGATATCTAGATTTCTTTTTGTGTAGTAGATACGTCTTGTAGTTGATACTCTTATGGTTTACCAATTACGCAAAGTTATACAAAATTCCATCCGAATGAAGAGG
Source organism: Deroplatys truncata (assembly GCA_030765065.1). Taxonomy (NCBI): domain Eukaryota; kingdom Metazoa; phylum Arthropoda; class Insecta; order Mantodea; family Mantidae; genus Deroplatys; species Deroplatys truncata. The sequence continues at coordinate 57,715,692 of CM060977.1, forward strand.
ACTTCATAAGCTAAATCAGAAAATTAAAAATACATATTTTATTTGTCATGTGAATATCTTAAACAAATGGTATCTTAATCTAAATCGTTATTAGTTTTGAGAAAATAAAAAGCATTAACAGTTTTTTCCATGTAAAGGGTAGTTTGGAGTGTCTTTTTTAATCTTCGCGTCGCATGAATTTAAATACCAGGTTTGTTATTTAATTTATCTTTTCGTTTTTTAGTCATGCTGTTCACAGGCACATACACGAACCTTTTTACCTTCTCTACCACGTACCTAGTAGGTAGAGAAGGTATTGCATTTCACCCAAAAATTCGATATCGAGGTTTCACTGGAAATACACGTTTTGAGACCCCTGAATAAAAAAGTACTCTTAGAAAAAGGTCCGTGCGTGCGTGTGTATATGTGGACAGCCTAACTCAAAAACGAAAAGTCGGATAAATACCAAACTTGGTGTTTAGGTTCAGTATCTTCCAGAGATACGACACGAAGATTTTATAAAAAATCTCCCCACTGCAAACTACCCTTTACATGTAACATTTTTCGAAATATTTTATTTTATAAAAATGGCTTGAATTATTTTAATTAACATACCTTATATGAAAGATTTTATATGACAAATAAACTTTATAACTTGAATTTTCTGGGAATAGCCTGTGAAGTCCTCTCATTCGGAAGGAATTTTGTATAATCTTATATAACCGGTACACGATAAGCGACAGACGAAAACGTACTACATAAAATATGTAGATCTCCTTAAAACACATAATTTATTTCAAAAAGTTTTTTTTTTTGGAATAAGCCATTTCTGAGATGTCCGTTATTAAATGTTCGAACTGTTCATTTCTTGGTTATTCTAAGTCCTGTCAACATTCAGTTGTTTCTCGCGATTTCATGGAAACAATTTGGAATTTTAAGGCCAGCACATAGCGTCCAGCTCTTAAACATTTACTATCGCTGTTCCCTTTGTATCTATAACGATGTGTAATGTAGCTATTTCTGCAGGTTTATTTGGATTAAAATATAGTAAATAAAAAATAAGCGTTAGTAAGAATATTTTGTGTACCCATTAATGAATTATCACATAGCTTTTTCAGAATTTTGATGTGCCACATTAACATATCTCTCTATACCCACTTTTCTACAAACTATTCATACAAAAGCATATTCTTCTATTTACTTCTTGTTAATCGAGATAAACTTTCATTGTGCATTTACACAATTCGTTGTGGATATGAGGATATAGTAGGCTAATGTGATAGTCAGATTTTTTAAAAAGTGAATAGCTATGTGATGACTGAAAGTCCATGTTCTTTGTATGACCACGGGAGAGATAGAAAGAGAGAGGCGGGGGAGAAATAGTGACTAACCACTTGAAAAACGTATTTGTATTTTAACCAATTACAAAGAATATATCGGAAACGGTTAAGGCCACAAGATAGTCTGAAAATTGTGTGATTAATGAGATGTGTATTTTTCGTGTAATAATATTTTTATTATTTCTTATGGTTTGTATAATACAAGGGCTATTTTGTTTTCAACCTCCGATCGCGCAGGAGCGCAACCACACGAGCGGTGGAAACTTTGTGCGTGGAGGGCGACTGCGCATGTCCCCCACTCTACCCTCTGCCACAGCCAACTTCACCATGTCATTGTGAGCAGTTTTTGGCACGGAAACATGGCCGCTACGATTGACTCTCCCGCCAAATGTGAGTTGCGTAGTGATTATTACGAGATATTACACGACTGTGGAGAGCCATACAGAACAAATGAAGAGGGAAGCTGACATCTGGGGTTGTCTTGATGCATGACAATGCCCGCCCTCACAGTGCTCGTGTCACCCAACAAATTCTTCAGAAATTTCGATGGGACGTTTTCGACCACCCGCCGTACAGCCCTGATTTAGCGCCGAGTGATTTTCACCCCTTCCTTGGACTGAAAGGGCGGAAGTTCGAGAATGATAAAGTCCTTCAAACCATCGACCGTACCTATCTTAACTCACTGGCGGCAACATACTTTGCAGAGGGGATCGAAAAGCTTGTCCACAGGTAAGACAAATGCCTCAACCTTAATGGCGATGATGTTGAAAAGTAATCACATTTGTGTTTAACATTTGGTAATAAATTTATTTGTCTATGTACTCTTGTCTTTTAATTATGACCCATCCGAGGTTGAAAAAAAAATAGTCCTCGTACAAAAATATTCAGAACGGAGAGGACTTCACAGACTATTTCCAGAAAATTCAAGATATGCATTGCATTATCATACAGATATCCTAAACATATGGTATTTTAATCAAAATAATATAGTCATTTTTGAGAAAATAAAACATAATGAAAAAAGTTCTATGTAAATGGTATTTTGGGTTATGGGAATTTTCTTAAAAATCTCCATGTCACAGCCTTGAAAGACATTGAACTTCAATACCGCCCTTTCGTTTACGCTGTTCACAGACACACGCGCACGCACATACATACAGGGATATTTTTCAAAAAATTCCTTTTTTGGATTCCGGGGATCTCCATATCGAATTTTTGATGGAATATAATGTTTTCTCTTCCTTCTAGGTACATGGAAGAGAAAGTAAAAATAACACTAAAGCTTACTTTGCTTTGGAATTATCTGCATGATAACCTTCGCATGGGAATAAGGCAAACTGAAGAACTAACGCTTTCTACTCTCATACGAACACAAGTGAAATGGATGGATACAGCTGCTGTCTTCATTCACTGAATTGATATGAATGTGGTGTAACTGCAGGGTGGCGCACGCAATGTCATACCTATAATTTATTTACTGTATTAAAAGGTAATATAGTAGTATCGATGTTTATACTATGTGAGAAAATGCGTAAATTTGTGGGAAATACATAGATGGCATCACAAGTCGGTAGTTGCCATAGCATCACATAAACAACCGAATTTGAGAAATGGCGGAGAAGCGACGGTTGACTGTTCAGCAAAAGGTGTTTTTCGTGGAAACGAAGAGTGTGGTGGAGACAGAGAAGCGTTTTCGTGAGACGTTTTCGTTCTCAGTTTGGTACAAGTTGGGTTCCTTACAGATATTTACTGACTTTTCTAACAAATGAACCTGGTTCTTTGTTAGATTAAAACCGACCGCGCCTCTCTAATGTCCGTACTTCTGAAAACATCGAAGCAATTTACGTGTTCTGACTCGAAGGAGGGCTTCTGCTGAGATGGGAATCTTTCGTCTGTCAGTTTAAAGAATTCTATCTTCATATCTGCACTTGTTCCCACACAAAGTGATTTGATGCAAAGATAAGTTGCGACTACAGTACACATTTTGTGTGGTTTAAGAAGCCATACTTCACAACACTTAGTTCCAAACTAAGCCTAGGTTCACCCGAACGTTGTTGTGAACCTACAGAACGTTCAATTCTGGGCGAGAGAATATTCCCACACATTCCATGTAAAAAGAATTATTAAAATATAATGGCAGCATTTTCGAGACACGAAATCATCGGTCCATTTTTCTTCCATGTAACTTTGAACTAAGACCGATACAAACCGTGTTGGAAAACAGTTTTATACCTCAAATCTTGAAGCAGGTGTTCCTATGCAAATGCTGTGGTTCATGCAGGATTGAGCCCACCCACACACTGCAAACAATGTTCTCTCTTTCTCATGCCCGTACCCAGAAAAAAAAAATTCGGGGAGGGTTTTCCGCAAGTATATCTAAACTTAACAGTACCCCTCAGTTACCATGTACCTACTCCGTAGTACAGAGAGAGAGAGCCAAAAGGCTATGAACCGCTGCGCGGTGTTTTTCCCTTCCGCGTCCTCGGCGCTCGTTGCTATCTGCCGCTATCATACGCAGACGGCAATGAGCGCGGATGAAACCATTTTTAAAACCACTTTTAAAGGCTTTACTTAACAACTTTATTATTGGTAAGTAGAACAAAATTGAAATATTTTTTTTCGAGTCGATAGTTTAATCAGTGCATACGTGAATACAATTTTGCCCTCTCTTTTTAGAGAATTAACAGACAGAGAGCGTGATTTTGCCATTTTTCAACAAGACTCTGCAGCAGCTGCTCATAGGCCAATATTTCGATGAAAACAATTGAAAGTGTGTTTGAGGACAGAATTATTAGTAGAAATTTGTGGCACCCTCGGTTCCCCGGTCTAACCCCCTTTGATTTCTATCTCTGGAGTATCTTAAAACATAAAGTGTACAAGACAAACCCACACACCCTGGAAGAATTAAAGCAAAATACCCGCCTGGAAATTGCCAGCATTTCCCAATGTGAACTATGACCAAAAAATGTATAGACAACGATGGTGGCCAGTTTCAGCATCTCTTTTCATAAAGTTGGTAAGTAAAGCCTTTAAAAATAGTTTTAAAAATGTTGCATAGTTTCATCCGCGCCTTTCTATTATAGCGGCAGACGGTAACGAGCGCCGAAGGCGCGGACAGGAAAAACATTGCGCAGTCGGATCGTAGTTTTTTGGCTCTCCCTCTAAATACGGCCCTGCTCTTTCCTACAGAGATGTTTGATCTTCGTGTCATGTCACATCGTTTTCGTGAAAGGGGACGACAAAATGTGGCCGTCTCATAACCGGACATAAACCCGTGCGGTTTCTTTTTTGTGGGGTTTCTTACAGGAGAAAGTGTTCCATAAAGGCCAGAAAACTTAACGCAGATCAAATCCCACATTGTGGGGTTGTACAGTGCACTATCTGAAGATGAGATGACAATTAATGCAAGGGCTTGTTTGCATGAAGCTGTGAGGGAAGACGGCAGTCATGTTGAATATATTATGCACTAAAGGCTTTTCCAGACCACACTTAGTAATTATGTACCACTGCAGTATTACTTAATACAGATACATGTGTGTTATGTGAAAACAAGCGGTATGACATTTCGTGTGCCGTACCTACTTAAAAATCGACTAGTTCTATTTTATGTTTGTTGTGTATTTATCATTAAGAAAAAAACGTGTTTCAGGAGGATTCTGGCACTACTCACTCTGGCAACAATGGTGTTAGCAGAGGAGGACAGAGATGGACGACTATATTGGCACTCCACCTCCACGCAGGTCGTCATCGAGAAATATATGTTCACCGAACTGGAGCCCTCATCTTGCGCGTTTGTTCCAACGGAACTGTCATACTGCCTTGCTGACGTATCAACCCTTACTCCCACTGCCACATTAGTGTGAGTTCCTCATTCGAGAATATGTTAAAAGTGTTCTAATTCTGTGTAACGATGAATACTTTGCAATTAAGGGGAGACCAAATGACGAAACGTGAACAAAAATGACATTCTTTGTTTTTTATGTACTCTTATTATTTGAAATCTCCTCTTTAACTTGGTATATATTTTATCATTGCAACACTGTGCTCATATTTTAAGTATATTTTTTTAAAGTGGTACTGCATCTGTCGTGTTTTACTATGAATTTTGCATCACCTCATGGGGGAAAAAAGTCATAGCTCCTGCACACTTTGGAGTATACAGGTAAATATTAGCACATTCATTAGGGGAAGTTATTCTCTACGGGTTGGTACTACGTTAAGTGCGGCAATTCCTACACACTTTGGAGTATAAGGTCAATATTAGCACATTCATTAGGGAACGTTATTCTCTACGGGTTGGTACTACGTTAAGTGCGGCAATTCCTATACACTTTGGAGTATACAGGTAAATATTAGCACATTCATTAGGGGAAGTTATTCTCTACGGGTTGGTACTACGTTAAGTGCGGCAATTCCTATACACTTTGGAGTATACAGGTAAATATTAGCACATTCATTAGGGGAAGTTATTCTCTACGGGTTGGTACTACGTTAAGTGCGGCAATTCCTACACACTTTGGAGTATAAGGTCAATATTAGCACATTCATTAGGGAACGTTATTCTCTACGGGTTGGTACTACGTTAAGTGCGGCAATTCCTATACACTTTGGAGTATACAGGTAAATATTAGCACATTCATTAGGGGAAGTTATTCTCTACGGGTTGGTACTACGTTAAGTGCGGCAATTCCTATACACTTTGGAGTATACAGGTAAATATTAGCACATTCATTAGGGGAAGTTATTCTCTACGGGTTGGTACTACGTTAAGTGCGGCAATTCCTATACACTTTGGAGTATACAGGTAAATATTAGCACATTCATTTGGGGAAGTATTTTCTACGGATTGGTACTACGTTAAGTGCGGCAATTCCTACAACTTCTGACTAGAGAGGTAAACTTTAGCACATCTATTAGGGGAAGTTTTGCTCTCTAAATTTATACTACGTTAAGTGTGGTAGGTCCTATACACTTCTGACTAGAGAGATAAACTTTAGCACATCTATTAGGGGAAACTTTACTCTACAAATAGGTCTGCGTTAAGTGTGGCAACTTCTATACACCTTTGACTAGAGAGGTAAACTTTAGCATATCTTTTATGGGACGTTTTGCTCTATAAAGTGGAACTGCGTTAAGTATGGTAACTACTACACACTTTATAGTTAGAGGTAAACTTTAGCACATCTATTAGTGGACGCTTTGCTCTACAATTGGTACTACGTTAAGTGTGGCAAGTCCTATACTCTCTGATGTAGAGAGGTAAACTTTAGCACATCTATTAGGGGAAGTTTTGCTCTACAATTGGTACTACGTTAAGTGTGGCAAGTCCTATACACTTTGAAGTGGAGAGGTAAACTTTAGCACATCTATTAGTGGACGTTTCGCTCTATACATTGGTACTAGGTTAAATATGTCAACTCCTACACACTTTTGACTAGAGAGGTAAAGTATAGCACATCTATTAGGGGAAGTTTAGCTCTATAAATTTATACTACGTTAAGTGTGGTAACTCCTATACACTTTGATGTAGAGAGGTAAACTTTAGCACATCTATTAGGGGAAGTTTTGCTCTACAATTGGTACTATGTTAAGTGTGGCAAGTCCTATACACTTTGAAGTAGAGAGGTAAACTTTAGCATATCTATTAGTGGACGTTTCGCTCTATACATTGGTACTACGTTAAGTGTGGTAACTCCTATACACTTCTGACTAGAGGGGTAAACTTTAGCACATCTATTAGGGGAAGTTTTGCTCTACAATTGGTAATACGTTAAGTGTGGTAACTTCTATACACCTTTGACTAGAGAGGTAAACTTTAGCATATCTTTTATGGGACTTTTGCTCTATAAAGTGGTACTGCGTTAAGTATGGTAACTACTACACACTTTAGAGTTAGGGGTAAACTTTAGCACATCTATTAGGGGACGTTTCGCTCTTCAATTGGTACTACGTTACGTGTGGCAAGTCCTATACACTTTTGAAGTAGAGAGGTAAACTTTAGCACATATATTAGTGAACGTTTCGCTCTATACATTGGTACTGGGTTAAATATGTCAACTCTTATACACTTTTGAATAGATAGGTAAAGTTTAGCACATCTATTAGGAGACGTTTTGTTTTATAAATTGGTACTCCGTTAAGTATGGTAGCTCCTATAATATTTTGACTAGAGGGGTAAACTTTAGTACATTTATTATGGGAAGCGTTGGTCTGCAAAACTGTATTATGTTAAGTATGGCAATTGGTCTACAAATTTTCAATACTGTTAAGTATGGCACTTTCTATACACTTTGGAGTTGAGAAGTAAGCTTTAGCACATAGAGGAGATTTTGCTTTATACATTTCCACTACTATTAAGCATGGCGGCTTCTGAGTGCTGAAGTTATGTGAGTTCTTTCTTTTCAAATATATGCGAGTTTATTGTCTCAATGTTTTTGCTTTGAACAGGTTTTTCTTGAATGACGTTGTCTGGTATAAATGAACCGCTCTTCAGAAACTATTGAAGATAACCGAATTAAATTTTAGGGTGATAAAAATCTCGTGCTGTTGTGGATCTCTTCGGTTGGCTGTTTTTTTTTTAAAAAAATAATTTTAGTATTTAGTATAAAATTAGTTCAGTGTACTTAGAAGACATGCATCTACATGCTGTAACATTTCAATCTGATATAGTATTTAGCTTCTGAGGTAATACACCATAAATTAACAGATTTAATATTGGGGGATAGGGTTTTTAATACCGCCTTAAAAAGTCAGTAGATATTCCTAAGAGTTATGCAAAGGCGTGTCTTATTAATGGTTCCTTCACATCAGCTATGAAAAAAAAACACACACACGCACGCGCACGCACGCACACGCGCGCACACACACAGAGATAAATATATATTACTTTCTTTACCACGTACATAGCAGGGAAGGTATTGCATTCCACCCAAAAATTTTATACCCAGATTTCAGCAGAAATACATGCTTTAAGGCCCCCTTGAATAAAAAAAGACGTTGTAGGATAAGGTCCGTGTGTGTATGTGCGCCTGTGAACAGCATAAATCAAAAACGAAAAGTCGGACATACACCAAACTTAATATTTAAGTTCAGTACCTTCCAAGGATGCGACACGAAGATTTTCAAGGAAATTCCCCCACCTCAACTACCCTTTATATGGAGCATTTTTCGAAAATTTGTTTTTTTTTAAAAAAATGGCTCTAACGATTTTGATTAAAATGTCATATAAGATATTTACATGACAAATAAAATGCACACCTTGAATTTTCTGGGAATAGCCTGTGAAGTCCTCTTCATTCCGAAGGAATTTTGTATAATCTTGTACGAGTATAACTGGTAAACGTTAAACGATAGACGAAAACGTACCATATAAAAACTGTAGATCTCTTTAAAGCACACAGCTTACTTAAAATAAAATTTTTCTGTTACGTAAGCCATTTCTGAGATATTCGTTATTAATGGTTCGAATTGGTGAATACTTGTCATTCTTTTAAAGTCTCATATATTTTCAGTTACTTCTCGCGATTGCATAGAAACAGTAAAATTATAAGGCCAGCATATAGCGTGCAGTTCTTAAACAATTGACTATCGCTGTTCTCTTTGTAGTTCTAAGAGTTATCCACCAACAGATCCGTCGCGATATGACCAGCGAGCTAAAGCGACGTAAAATAAAATAAAGAGAGAGTGATATAACGAAATGTGTAATGTAACTATTTTTGCACAGGTTTATTTGGATTAAAATGTGGTAAATGAAAAAATAAGCTTTAGTAATAATAGTTTTTATACCCACTAATAAAGACACAAGGTAGAGAAAGTCATGTGAATGTATCACAATTATATTTTTTAAAAATTTGGACAAAATAAACTTGAAGTTTTTTTATTATGCATGTAAAATAAAGGCAGCAGTGGTGGAATGAAAGGATTTTCTTTAGAACACTGAAAATGCTTTCTCTGGGAAAACAATGAAAGTAGAGAGAAATTAATAAAATAAGCTGTTACACGATAGTCTGGATAGGCCAGAGACGATTAACCCAGTTGCCCCTCTCACATTCTATAAATGCACGAAAAGGTTGGGGATCATTCCACCAATACGAAGATAGGATCTGCGTTGCGTTTCCCCCCATACAATTTATCGCTCCGATTTGTGTGTAAGCAAGACCATTCTGAAGCGAGGCAAAGCCTTAGAAATGCATATTGCAAGGAATTTAGATGTATACGTGTAAAAGTAAAGGAGCAAAAAGTTAAAGAGGTCAAACATTTATTAAAATAACTTTGGTGATAACTGGGAGGAAAATGAAAGCTGTATTTTACGAGAGTTTAACATATAAAAACAATGTTGCCAATGACGATAAAGAAATAGATGCTGTTTGTGAAAGTTTCTTGGATAGTGAAGAAGGACAACTTAGAATTTGATATGTTTGTTTTTGCACATTACCTATTAGTATTACATTTTAAACATAACATATAAATTTTACAAGTTATAAGATGTATGTGATATGAAAACTGGTCAGTTTTAGTGAGAAAACTATGAAAGGAGTGATTAATTGATATTCTTATGCAAAACTGGTGAAAAAAGTGTGAAAATGTAGCTTTTTTTTAACTAAAGTGAAATCCAAATCGTTATACTTATACAAATATTGCAAGAAGTCATTGATTAACATTGTCAAACACAAATACACAGAAGTAAATGCGAAAATGTTTGCACTTAATTGTAATTTAGTATTGTGTTTCCACCAAAACTCCCAAATCCACTACCGTTGTGTGCAAAACTCACCTTATCCAAAATTAAATTTTGAGACTGATTTTCAAGAGACAGTATGCATCTTTAAGGGTCTAGTCCGGACATTATTACGTTAAGAGAATTTTCAAATGTTCTGCTGTTTGCCTAATTTTAGTTTTTCGCGTTTTCTGAAAATTCGTTTTACCTGGATAAGGCGAGTTTTGCACTTGATGGCCTCAGTTGTCAATGGAGGAATGGGACGCCCTACCACAAGAACTGCTTACCAGCCTTGTGGCCAGCATGGGAGCACGATGCAGAGCATGCATTGCTGTCCGTGGTGATCATACACCCTTTTAAGCACCATGTATCTGTTTCTGTAAATCTAGAGAGCCATCATATGTCGTATTGACTTTAGTGTAGCTTATGGTGTATGAATAAAAGTGGCATTTCTGTTCGTCTCATTGCATATTTCGTTTAGCTGCCTACTGTAGCATACCATAGCAGTTCCCTCTATGTATGATTCAAGTTTCATCGAGCTATGTTACTTGGCAGATTACTTTCGTCCTTAGGTTTTGCACACCAGTGTATGTTAAATTCGTTGCGGATTCTTTTTTATAATACCAATGATTGTAAGAAGTTGGGTAAATAAGTTGGGAGTAACCTTGAAAATACCGTCAAGGAACCATGTTGAGCTTTTCATTAATAACTGCATATTTTGTTTGGTTCCAAATATTATCACTCTGTTATCTGTTGTATCACTTGTGGCATAACTGTCTTAACAATAGAAATAGTTCGCGTTGGAGTGTTATGGTATACTGCTCAGAGATAATAGTCGGATCTGTCAAGGATACACGATTTGCTGGTACATTTTTATTTCTCTCTTTTTTCTCTCTCGGGCAAAACATTCAATACGGCTGATGGAACTTCATGTAACTTATTTCTGAGAACCTGACCTGGATTTAATTCTGCGTGCGACGAACTGCTTCCTTAAGATTAGATTTAGCTATCTCTACTTGAACTTCTCTGTTTGGAGCTTGTGAGTGCGGTGACTAAAGTCTTTTATCGCACGCACTTCACAGTCTTTCTGGCATACTCTTTGGCAATCCCAATAGATCTTGCTTCCGGGTCCACTTTTATTCTTTGTATATACATACTCATCGAGAATCAGTTTCAAAGATCTGGAGCCAGAATTTATTATGGTTGGTGTATTATTCGTATCAAAACCCTCGCTTAAAAGTATCCAGTATTAGCTAAAAATTGTAAATATTGACAAGAAGCATGTTGCTATGTTTACCAGGAAGTCAGCTGTTTTTTATTTGTAGAAAGTTCATGGACATAAGAAAGAAAACAAACGCAAACTTCCAGGGTAGGGAATATACTAGTTTGGTTGTTGTATATTCAAGGCAATTACCATTCAGTAACAATGGTCATTCGGGGCAATGACTTCGGGCAAACGGATTCGGGGAAATGGATTCTTAGTGAAGTCCATCCGCGATGAGTGTTTCGGGGAAATGGTCGGGAACGGTTTCGACATTATTGGCAGTGCTTCCAAAAAATGTGATGTGCTGCACTCACATGACTTTCTCTACACTTATACAAACTATGTTTACAAACGCTTATTCTCCATCTGCTTCATGTTAATCGAGATATGAGATATTAAACTTATTGCTAATTTCCTTCGAGGTAGAAGGGGAATATGGTAGGCTTTAAGTGATAGACAAATTTTTAAGGGCTGGCTGCTAAGTGGAACATTCCATTCTCTTTGCATGTCCAGGATATTAAAAAAAATTCTGATGTGTTACACTCACATGACTTTCTCTACTCTTGTACAAACTATATTCTCCGTCTACTTCATGTTAATCGAGATAAACATTTGCAGACTCTATCTTATTGCTAATTTTCTTGTAGATGTAAGGGGAATATATATATTTACAAGGGCAGTATCGAAATACAGTAGCCTTTAAGCACATACATATCTCTTAATAGCTGGTTGCTAGGTGCAGCACTATTCCCTTTGCCACAGATTAATACTCTTTGCATATACAAGACAAAAAAATCTGATGTGTTACACTCACATGACTTTCTCTACTCTTGTACAAACTATTCTTACAAACGCTTATTCTCCATCTACTTCATGTTAATCGAGATAAACATTTGCGACCCTATCTTATTGCTAATTTTCTTGTAGATGTAAGGGGAATACATATTTACAAGGGCAGTATCGAAATACAGTAGCCTTTAAGCACATACATATCTCTTAATAGCTGGTTGCTAGGTGCAGCACTATTCCCTTTGCCACAGATTAATACTCTTTGCATATCCAAGACAAAAAAATGAATAACGAATTCCCATTTGAGAAAATGTCTTAAAAATTTGAGGGAATAACAAGAAATATCTCGAAAATGGTTCACTCAAAAAAAAAATGTATATGACATCAATTGTGTATTTTAGCGCGATCTACATGTTTTGTTTAGTAAAATTTCGTCTATGTCTTATGGTTTACCAGTTATGCAAAAGTCGTTCACAATGAAGAACACTTTTGGAGACATTCCCAGAAAATTCGAGATATACAATTCATTTGCCATAAAAATGTCTTAAACTTATGGTATTTTATTCAAAATCGTTAGAGCCATTTTTCAGAAAATTAAAATTATCGAAACATTTTCCATGTAAAGGGTAATCTGGGGTGGTGGGATTTTCTTGAAAACCTTCGTGTCGCATCGGTGGAAGATTATGAGCCTAAATACCAAGTTTGGTGTTTATCCGACTGTTCATTTCTGAGTTATGCTGTTCACAGACAGACACACACACAGACAGATACACACACGGACATGTTTCCAAAAATGCTTTTTTTGGATTCAGGGGGTCTCAAAACATATATTTCAGGTGAAATCTCGGTATCGAATTTTTGGGTGCAATGCAATACTTCCCCTACTTACTATACGTAGTAGAGAAAGTAAAAAGAATAACGAACTCCCATTTGAGAAGAAGTATAGGTATTGGAAAATTCAAACAAATAACAAGAAATATTTCGGAAATGTTCACTCCAGAAAAATGTATATGATATAAATTGTGTGTTTTAATGAGATCTATATTTTTTGTGTGGTAAAACTTTGTCTATCTCTTACGGTTTACCAGTTATGTGAAAGTCATTCAGAATGAAGAGGGCTTTTAGGGACATTCCCGGAAAATTCAAGATACATTTCATTTGCCATGGAAATATCTAAAATATATGATATTGTAATTAAAATCATTAGAGCCATTTTTGAGAAACTCAAAATTTTCCATGTAAATGGTACATGTTCATGACACATCCTTGGAAGATAGTAAACTCAAGTACCAAGTTTGGTATTTATCCGACTTTTCGTTATTGAGTTATGCCGTTCACAGACACAGATACAGACACAGACACAGACACACACATACATACATACATACACACGGACATGTTTCCAAAAATACTTTATTTGGGTTCAGGGCGCCACAAAACAAGTGCTTCCCGTGAAATCTCGATATTGAATTTTTGAGTGGAATGCAATACTTCCCGTACTTACTGCCTTATTTTGTACATTTTTTCATACACAATCTTTTTTACAATATTTCACTTATAAACTAACTTAACCTATTGTACAAATTTTCTTGCCAGCTATACTATTACTTTTACCTGGAACCCTGGCCTTCTGTCTCATCTAAACATGCCTTGCTGCCTTTAATCCCTATTACCCATCCACTCCCTCCTCCGTTTGCCCTTCTGCCTTTCTTATCTCTCTTACTTTTCTAATCCATTTCCCTTTTACTTTCTTTAGAAACTCCCCCATATTCTTATTTTTCTTTTCTTCTTTTCTTGTTAACATTTTAATTACTACTATTTTTCCATCCATTTTTTCCCATTTATCCTCCCATAATTCTCTTCTCCATTCTGCCAATTCTTTGCATTCTGTCATATAATGCTCTGTGCTTTCACTACCTCCGCATATTTCACAAATTCCGCTTTTTCTACCTCTTAGCCCTCTCAGATACAATGATCCTGTTCTCCTCCATGCAAACGTTTCTTTTTCCTCTCTATTGCAATAATCCACATACCCTTCTCACCTCATTTACATTTTACTAATCTATAAAACCCTAGTGGTTTTTTATTCTCTAAGCTTCCGCAGTTCTCTTGTCTTTACATATTTTAGCTCAATGGGGGGGGGTAGAGCGATAGGTACCGGTATTTAAGGCATCATAAACTACACGAGGTCCGACGGGGCGAGCTCAACAAAAGTCCTAAATACACCTAAAGATTCCTAAACCATTGTATGGGAAGGAAGAAGGATCAAATAGCTACTGAAAATCACATTCCAGGACTTTAGATTGATATAGATGTATTGGATATAAATAGATACAAAATGTTACCTGTTTGCTATTGGCGACGCGTCGATCATGTTGTGGCCATCCTACACGAGTAACTGACGCTACCTTCTAACGAACCGGTTTCCCCCACTATTCTGACATCATACGATCTCTGTTACCAACCCACACACTAGTACATACATTTCCCAACCAACAAACAAATATTACCCTAGCCAAATGTCACAATATCCTCCACTCTATTTCTTACTGTTATCCAAAAGCCATTACTATTTCTTTCTCCTGCTCTCCAAATATCTCCCATTTCTATCTTCTCCATAATTTTTTCTATACGTAATAGAGAAAGTAAAAAGAAAGACCCGGCCGAACAAGTGGGAGTTCTTTGAAACTGAAGAGAATTATTAAATCCAATTCTGTTTTTGAAGAAATAAAGTTGACTGTTCAGTATTGCAGTAAGAAAAATATGCAGAAAAATGAACCCTAGAACCTGCAGCATTAGCATCTATGAGGTTATGTTCTGTGAAGAAAACCTTTTCTTAATGCAATAATGTGCTACTGATAATAGGAAATTGTTCACGCTAGAAAATTTGGGCATGTATTAAAAAACAATAAAAAAATTAAAGCAAGAGAACAAGTGAAAACTATTTTGTGTGTGTGCGTGTTTTCTTTTGAGCAGTTTTTGAAAGGGTAGACTCTTGCAAAATACGTACCTTTAAATAAATGTTACTCAAATAAGAAAAACAGAAAGTGATAATAGAAAATCGTTTATCCAAATAATTATTTGGACATGCTTTTATCTATTGCGTTGTTAACAAATACAAACAAAAGAAATACAAAAATATATATTCTGCGCATTTTATGATGGTTATTGATAAGGTGTACTTTTCTGAAGTGGATATATATATATATATATATATATATATATATATATATATAAATGATAATAAAATTAGAACAAGAACAAAATATTGGTGTTAGCATTTATTAAAAAATATATTTTCAACATATAAAATACTAAACATTAGGCGTGTAGCGTAAAATAAAAAAAAACAGAAGATTATTGATTTTAGTAATAATGATCCACAAAGAAAGGTAACAAAGTCTATTTTGGGGAATAGAAAACCTAAAACGAAGGCCAACAGGATCTACTTATAATTTATCTTGTTTTGTCTGCACAGGACTGCTGCCGGTACCTCTTCTGCGGTGCCCAAACTGGAGGGCTCTGAAAAAAATGAAGGTTGGGGCAACAAATACCTGGGCTACATACTCCCTACGAAGCAGATCATCACCAGCACAATAACGAAGTCCGAAACCTCGACTGTTCTTGACAATGAACACGTGGTCACTTTCTCTGTATTGGGCTGTCGACCATCACGACTTCCTTGCGATCTCAAACCCTGCTCGTAAATATAAAGGGGTTGGCCAGCGAAACATAATAAGAAGCACAGTTATCATATCTGTAATTAAAAAAAGCTTGTAAGGTAATAGTAAATATTGAACTATGCATAGACAGCAAAACATTTCCATTTTAAAAATAAAAATAATTAAATAAAGGTTTTCTAATTGCAATGTAATGTTTAATTACAGAGAGGAACACTGCAGAAAGCATTCATCCCTACCTTAAGACATCTTATGTTACGCTCACATGATTTTCGCCTCACGTTCTTCTAAATAATATTCTTAGAAAAGCTTATTCTTATATTTCCTTCGTGTGAGCTGGGACAAATGTTTGCAAAAATAGTTTCATAACACATTTCGTTGTGAGCACGAGAGAGAGAGAGAGAGAGAGAGAGAGAGAGAGAGAGAGACAGACAAGCGACTGAAGCGATAGTCAAATCTGTAAAAGTTGGGGTTGCTATGTGCTATCTGAGAAAAACGAGTGGTCAATAATATGTTTTGACGAGATATACACATTTATTGTGTTTGTCTATCTCTTACTATACTACAAAAGTACATAAAATAAATTCAGAATGAGGAGAACTTCACAGTTATTTAGATTATTTGCAGATAATTTAACATATGCATTTTATTAACTATCTTAAATACGGTATTTTAAACATTAGAGTATACTGTTTGGAAAATGAAGAATAGTGAACAATTTGCTAAATAAATTTAAGATCGATTTTTTTGTTGTTGTAAACAATCGTCTTCCATCTTTGGAATATGCTGAACAAGTATGCTATAACTAAAAGCTGAACACGGTACTCTGAAATGACCAAAAATGACTTTTTACTTTCTCTACTACGTAAAGTAGTGGAAGTATTGCAATCCACCCAAAAATTTGATATCTAGATTTCACCAGAATAGAAGTTTTGAGGCCTCCTGAATCCAACAATTTTTTTAGAAAATGGTCCGAGTGTGTGTGTGTGTATGTGAACCGCATAACTCAAAAGCGAAAAGTCGGATAAATACCAAACTTGGTATTTATGTTGTACCTTCTAAAGATGCGACACGAAAATTTTCAGGAAAATCCACCCATCCCAGACTATCCTTTATATGGAAGATTTTTTAATCGAAATTGTTGATTTTATAAAAATGGTTCTAACGATTTTGATTAAAATACCACATATTAAAGATATTTACATACAAATAAAATGTTTATCTTGAATTTTCTGAGAATAGCCTTTGAAGTCTTCTTCGTATAATATTGTATAGCTGGTAAATGTTAAGCGATACACGAAAATGTAAATCCCTTTAAAACACACTATTTATTTTGAATAGATTTTTTGTCGCATTATTAATTTCTGATATATCCGTTATTAATAGCTCGAATTGTTAATTTTTGGTCATTCTTTAAACTTCTTTCAACATTCAATTGTTTCTCTTGATTACATGGAAACAGTATGAAATTTTAAGGCCAGCATGTGCGTCCAGTTCTTAAACATTTGACTGTTGCTATTTCCTTTATATCCATAACGAAGTGTGTAATGTAGCTAATTCTGCAAATGTTTATTTGAATTAAAAATAAGTAGGTGTAAAAATAAGCTTTAGTAAGATTAGTTTGTATACTTACTAATAAATGTTGGAGGGTAGAGAAAATCATATAAGATTTTTTGTACTTGTCATTAAAACATTACCTGATGTCTGTAGTTTATGAAAACATACACATTTATAGTATTATGGCCATTTTAAGGCATTTAAGCTGGGTTTTATACACGAATTGCATCCCCAGCATCCTTTCTCGTATTTATTGATAGGACTATGACATAAATATTAGGTTCGTATATGTATGCAGATGCAAAGGAAAAGGTAAAAAAGGTAGTGACCTGCTTTATAGGATGTTACATCTTCTTCTTCTTCTTCCTCCTGCTTCTCCTTTAAAGCTCAGTGATTACACTGACATTTTTTTCAGAAATCGAACAGGACTGAGGAGGATTGCAAGATTCAGGAGTCCAGGAATAAGGATGCAGACGATTATGATTCTGGAACGTATTGAGGTTGGTCTCAGTAGGTTAAAATATTGAAGTGAATTTTCAAAGTCTCTTTTCTTGGGAGCAACTTTTTAGATACTTCAGAACCATTTTCTCAGAAACTATTTAAGCCAGATAGTTGAAATATTACATACCTATATTAAAAATCTGATGTGATACATTCACATGACTTTCTCCACCCTCTATCGTTCATTAGTGGGTATACAAATTATTCTTACTAGAGCTTATTTTTCTATTACACTTTAATCCAAATAAGCCGTTGCAGAAATAGCTGCATTACACATTTTGTTGTAGATACAAAAGAATCAGCAATAGTCAAATGTTTAAGAACTGGACATATCCGCTGAGCTTAAAATTCCATACTGTTTCCATGCAATCACGAGAAACAACTGAATGTTGACAGGAGTTTAAGATAATAACAAAGAAATAAACAAGTCGAACTTTTAATAACAGATAGGTATATCAGAAATGGTTTATGCCACAAAAAAACTTATCTGAAATAAATTGTGTATTTTAAAGAGACTTACGTCTTTTATGTAGTACGTTTACGTCTATCGATTAACGTTTACCAGTTATACAAGATTACACAAAATTCCTTCCGAATGAAGTGGGCTTCACAGGCTATTCCCAGAAAATTCAAGATATACATTTTATTTGTAATGTAAATACCTTTAGAATATGTTATTTTAATTAAAATGATTTCAGCCATTTTTTTGGAAACGCAAAACTTTCTAAAGATCTTTCTTGTAAAGAGTAGTCTGGGGTAGGGAGATTTTCTTCCAAATTTTCGTGTTCCATCTTTAGAAGGTACTGAATCTAAATACCAAGTTTAGTACTTAGTACTGAGTTATGCTGTTCTCTCTTTCTGTCTGTCTTTCTGTCTGTCTGTCTGTCTCTCTCTCTCTCACACACACACACACACGGACGTGCTTTTATTTGGATTCAGGGGGCCTCAAAACACGTATTTCCGGTAAAATCTCGATATCGATTACTTTGGTGGAATGCATTACTTCTCCTACTTATTATACTAGCAGAGGAAGTAAAAATATTAATAAACGTTTCCCCTACTTTCAAAAAGTTACATTGAAAGTAGTAGATTGAAGGAATGAAAAAGGCCTGGAAAATTCAGCTTCTTTAAATATGAAATTAAAAGAATGTTTTCCCAGTTAAAAAATAAAGTTAATTAATTGATTTTAGCGTCACATACAGGAAAGTGTAGTTACAATATGCATGAAAAAATGTGATTTTATACTGAAAAAAGTTTCAGAGAACAATTTACTGAATATCACCCATGTTTTTGACATTTTTTTATAAAATCAACCAAATGGAATAGAAACTAAACTGAAAGCTAAAATATTCTCCTAAATCTTATTCATCAGCTGTAAACATTTCAGAAAAATTTCCCTGCTGCATGTCATTCATGCGCTCAGAGTATCATGTTCCCTTAAACGCCAAGTTTGGTGTTTAACAGATATTTAGTTTATGAGTTATTCTGTTCTCTCTCTCTATCTCAAAAATCTTTAATGTATTGACGACACGTCAAAGAACTTCAAGCCTGATAAAGAGACCTCTGAGCAAAATTACCGGTCTTTCACGCCCAATATAGAATAGGACGTTAAGGGCCACAGCAGTTAAAGAGCGTCCACAAATAAAACTCAATTTAATTTAATCTCTCTCTCATTGAGCGAGATGACTCCGCGGTAACGTGTGAGGCTCGCATTCGGCAGGTCCTGGTTTCGATTTCCGTCGACCGCCCCTCTGACCTTGGGTTTTTCGTGGTTTTCGCTGGTCGGTAGGGAATATTTCTTATCTATCACGATTTACTTTCCATCTTTCAGGTATGCTTCTAGGTTTGTGGCATATGGCGGCGCGGGAAGATGGCGTAAAAGAATAATACGCTTTTGTATTAGTGGCTTATAGAATATTTGTTAAATAAATTATAAAGGATGGAGAAGGTCTTACGAAAATCCCATCTATGGCATTGAATTTTTCAGTCTGGTTCTATCTTTCCAAGTTTAGCCCTGACATACCAAGTGTGGAGGAACAGTTAAAGTTGACTAATCTAATAGTGGTTAACTATGAAGCCCGAAACTTAAAGTACTTACGATATTGTAAGTCGCAATTGGGGTTGTTATCTTAGAATCAATTTGAGAACGCCTTGTGGGTTACCGGAAAAAAATGCGGGTCAGTTGGTTTGAGCAACAGCACGGAAACCGAACGTATGTGGTTCAAATCTTGGTTAGAATTGAATTTTTCAGTTCGATACTAACTTTCCAGTCTTACGATTTCTACATATCAGATTTTTCAATGTGCTTTGATAAATGGGCAGCAGCCATTATTAGTGGAGAAAAAGAAGACGATAAACATGGGCATTAGAAGTGTTAAGTAAGCGGCCATTCACAATGAAAATTAAGCATTAGCATATCGAGTTACATCGTTAAACTCACAAAAAGGCACCATCTACCATCACAATTTGTTTTGCTGCGATTTTTATAGATATCCCTGTGATTCCTGACCATGTCTTGTCTTGTCTCATACAACACACATTTCCGTCATTCCTCCAGACGCACTTCAGCCTGTATCGTTTTAAAGCCAATTCATTATGCCTGAACCCTTTACCAAGGGATATGGTCTCATTACAGATATGGTTTCAAATTCTCCTGGTTCCAAAAAAATATTTTCCCAAAACCAATATATCTCCAAGCCCTCACAGGAGCAGTTTCTTTCTTGCACGATCTGCAATCTAAGTTGCTCTGAAACACACCCACCGTGTTAAGATACTTTTTCACAGGAGTATGTCCTGTGAGAAATGCAATAATAATTGTCCTCAGCCGGTCTCTTGTATTTAAGTAAGGTTTCAACTCTTTTCTTGTATGGTTTTCTAATAAATAGTTTACCTACCATGTTTGCGCTCTGGAGTTATAAGACAGATTTTATATGTTCTACTTTGGACCAGTTCTTAATAGCTTCTCTTACTAAACATCGAGATGTTCCTAGCCGGTTCTGGCGCAATAAATTGTGAAGATGCTCCTTGTCTTGCAAGTTCATCAACTTTTTCGTTACCATCTATGCCACTATGACCCGGCACCCATATGAGCTGAACTTCATTCTGCCAAGCTTATGAGCATGTTTAGGCAGTTTAAAACCAGTCCTGACGTTACTTTATGACTACTTAGAGCCTTAAATGCAGCCTGGCTATATGAGAAGATAAGGATCTGTTTACCAATGTAAGCTCTCCTTACGTTTTGATGTATGCAATGGATAATAGCATAAATTTCTGTTTAAAAACAGTAGCATATTCACCCGAGGAAAACAAAACTTTTTACACCTTGGTCTTATGCCATATACTCCGTGATCTTACACAGAAAGTCATTTAGCGAGTCAGCACAGAGCGACGGGAAATATGTGAAATGGTAGAATACTCTCGTGATGAGAATTGCTCTCTGACCGGCTAGATTCTTATGTTTTACATAGACATAAGCTTGAAAGCTTGGTCCTTATAGGCTTATAAGTTTACGTTTAATTCAATGTTAATTACTTTCTCTACTACGTATAGTAAGTAGGGGAAGTATTGCATTCCACACAAAAATTCGATACCGAGATTTCACAGGAAATACATGTTTTGAGGTGCACTGAATGCATATAAAGCATTTTTGGAAACATGTCCGTGTGTGTGTGTGTGTGTGTGTGTGTCTGTCTGTGAACAGCATAACTCAGAAACGAACAGTCGGATAAACACCAAACTTGTATTTAGGTTCAGTATCTTCCAGAGATGCGACACGAAGGATTGCAGAAAATTCTCCCACCCCAGATTACCCTTTACATGGAACATTTTACGAAAATTTTAATTTTCTCAAAAATGGCTCTAACGATTTTGATGAAAATATCATATGTTTAAGATATTCTCATGAGAAATGAAATGTATATCTCGAATTTTCTGGGAATGTCTCCAAAAGTATTCTTCATTGTGAACGACTTTTGCATAACTGGTGAACCATAAGAGATAGACAAAATTTTACTACACAAAAAATATAGATCGCGTTAAAATACACAATTTATGTCAAATACATTTTTTGTTGTTGAGTGAATCATTTTCGAGATGTTGCTTGCTATTCCCTTAAATTTTCCAATAGTTATACTTTTACTCAAATGGGAATTCGTTATTCATTTTTTTTGTCCTGGTAATGCAAAGAGAATGGAATACTCCACATAGCAACCAGCTCTTAAAATATTTGACTATCGCTTAAAGCCTACCAATTCCCCTTGCATCTACAAGAAAATTAGCAGTAAGATTAACATCTCGATATCTCGATTAACATGAAGCATATGGAGAATAAGCGTTTGTAAAAATAGTTTGTACAAGAGTAGAGAAAGTCATGTGAGTGTAACACATCAGATTTTTTTTATGTTTATGTGATTCATTGTGAACGGTTCCATTATAATATAGTTTTTTAAGTTTACGTTATACTTACGCTTAATTTTCATTGAGAAGTAGGATTCAGTAGATGTAACCAGGACATGTTACTAGGGCACGGAGTGACAAATGTAACATTTCAGAACGATGTATGTAAATAGTAACAGTCATTATTCTAAATGTAGACTGCGAGATGGATCAAACTGCAAGATAGCTAGCTCTAACGGTTGTAAGTGGGACACGAATATTACTGCCAAAACTCACTGGATTCCACGTCTTTTAGACGTTATTCCTTAAGTTATCACGCCTTTTTTGTGGTGTTTAGGGGTAGACGCCTGCCAAAGGGGAGGTTAGAATTCCTTTTACATCCGCAAACTTCATGGCCCATTTATTATCTCAGAAACCGTTTAAGATATCACATTGGCATTTTACAGGATGCAGATAATGCGTTATAAGTTCATTTGAAATTTTTATCCAATAAGTTTGATTATTAAGGGTAGCCATATTGCCATTTTTATCCAAACGTTTTCAAAATTTTGTCATATATTGCTCCACTTCAATTATAAGGTATTTTAAATTTCATGCGAATATACTTAATATCTTTGAGAAGGAATTATATTTTAATTATATTTTCTAATTAGGTGCTCACATGATGCGGAAATCAGAATTTTTAAAAAATAAAAATATTACCACAGTATCTAACTAATGTACAAAACTGGTTGTCTCAGAAGAACATTTTAGACCTTAAAATATTTATGATTAGGACTACGCTACGTAGGGGACACCTAGCACCTCGACCCAAACAGGGATCTTTTGTGCATACACCCCGGGAGGAACGGATGAGATGAAGGAACCGCAGGTGATGTATGGGCTGCAGGACCGGCCGACGCCGTGCGACAGAGACGCGCAGAGGTCCCTAACAGTTACACCCTTGACCACCCAGCTGGAGAGCGCTCAAACCCTTCCAAACCACCGGAGGGTACTCACAGGCCACTCCAGCGGAGACCGGGGAAAGCTGGATCCAGCGGCGATGACTTGAGCGGCCTCCATCTGACGGGGCCGAGAAGAACTTCCAACACGCAAGCCATCTGCGCCATCTGTCCGCAGTCGTCTGACACATAGCCCCGGAGCCAACCTGTAACGTGAAAGAGGAAGATGAAATGAGAGGGAATGAGGGAAGAGGAATTCGGGGGAGTTATTGAGCCTTCCCAGCATTCGCCTAGTGACCCAGAAAACCCCGAAAAAAACCCATGTGTCAGGAACGTCGGCCGTGGGAATCGAACCCACGACCTCCTGAATGCCGGCCACAGAACGGCCTGAGCTATCATGCTCGGTTTATAATAAACAATTTAACCTCAGTGGCCAAATTAATTGTCATACTAGTATAAAAGAACCATATGACAGTTTGTTTAAGTTCATTCTCTCTGAATTTGTGCTGAACATTTGAACAAAACTGGTTACAAACTACATCACGTGGGAGTTTTTTAATGTGTAAACGTAAGCTTTAAAGGTTTCTGAGAGCAAAAACCATGATATATAACTGAAACTGAAGATTTTTTCGAAATAAAAAGTAATTTTTGAAACTATTGACCGAATTTCAGCTATGTATACCTTAAGGAAGTTAGAATTTGTTCTCAGTTATAGCATTTTTTATTAAAATTTATCAGCAATTACTGTTTTTAAAAATAACCAACCATCTTATTAACACTAAAGCAAATCCAAATAGCACTTTAAAAGTTATTTTTATCATAGGTTATCCCACGAGAGATTACGAATTTATCTGATGAAACACGTACCCTCGAATGGAACTTATTAAGAGTATTCCACGAATAAAATGTAGTAGATTAAATTACTTTCATATTTGCGTTGTTGAAAATGAAATCACCATTATGTCAGCTGTCAAACAACTCATACATATTAAATAAATGAAGAATCGAAAGTGTTACGGAATACTACCAGTACTACAAACAGTAGGAATGAGAAAATAGTTATTCTCAAAGCGAGTTAAAAGCAGAATACAATAAACACACATTTCTTTTTTTAAGAACATAATTTATTTGGAAACTGACATCATTTAAATAAGCAAGCTTTATAACGCAGCCTATTATAGGTATACTATTATAGAATACTGTTATAGTTCAGCAAAGAACTGAAGTTTTATCCGATAAAATCATATCCTTGCAAGTACATTATATGATAAACGATCGTGGTTGTTAGAATATCCTAGGTGTTAGTAAACGTTACTAGTCAATATCGAATACGCGGCGTATGAATGAAATAATCATCCTAAAATGTAATTCAGCTATCTTCAATAGTTTATGAGAAAAAGGGTCATTTATGCCGGAAAATATCATTCATAGAAAAAGCTTTTAAAACAAAAATGGAGGAAACAAACTGGCATATACTTGCAAAGAAAGTAAGTAAATGTCTTGAGCAAACAGAAGCTGGCATATATAACAGTGGTACCAATTTGTGGAGTGGAACTTCCCCTAAAAGAGAGGCTAAAGTTTTCTTCTCTACTCTGTGTGTAAGAGTCATGATTCTTTTCTGTGAAGTGGTACAGAATTCGCAGTAAAAACTCTAATAAGACACATTCACACGACTTTCTCTACACTCTATCGTTTATTAGCGAGTATACAAACTATTCTTAATAAAGTTTATTTTTATATCTACTACATTTTAATACAAATAATCTTTTGCAGAAATAGCTACATTACACTTTCATTATAGATACACGGAGAACAGCGAGTCAAATGTTTAAGAACTGGACGCTTTACGCTGACATTAAAATCCATACTATTTCCATGCAATCGCGAGAAACAGCTGAAAGTAGACAGGACTTTAAAAGAATGAACAAGTAATGAACAATTAAACCATTAATAACGGATACCTCGGAAATAGCTTATCCACGAAAAATTAATTTGACATAAGGTAAGTATTTTAAAGTGATCTACAATTTTTGTGTAGTATGTTTTCGTCTATCGCTTGATATTTAGCAGTTATACAAGATTATACAAAATTCCTTCCGAATGAAAAGTACTTCGCAGACTCTTCCCAGAAAATTCAAGATATACATGTTATTTGTTCTTGTAAATATTTTTAATATATGCTATTTTAATCAAAAGTTAGGTCCATTTTTAGAAAATAAAAAATTTCAAAAAATGTTCCATCTAAAGGACAGTTTGGGGTAGGGGGAGTTTCTTTAAAATCTTCGTGTCCCAACTTTGGAAGGTACTGAACCTAAATACCAGGTTTGGTACTTATCCGAATTTTCGTTTTTGAGTTATGCTGTTCACAGTCAGACAGATGCATGCGCGCACGCACACATAAGCGTTTTTTAAACAGGGGGCCTCAAAACACGTATTCACGTTGAAGTTTTATGCATTGTGCCTACAAGTTCAATGATAACACATATACCAAATTAAAGAGGAAATTCCAATTTATAGGGACTGAAAAAAGCACTAAAAACGCCATTTTTGGCAACTTCCAGTTTAATCTCCCCTTAACATAATTAACGTATTGGAAATCGCTTTCATTTTTTAATTAACTGATAAAATATTTCTCAATATTTATGTGGCTCTTTAATGCAAGTGCATTTAGTTTTGCACATTTAGTTTTAATGAGTATTGGCACAATTCTGAAACAGAGTTTGAAAATATATTTTCTACAATTCAATCACTTATTTCAGAAATTCACCATCTACACATTCCTCACATTTTGAGAAAAAAAAAGAAACCCTTTTATCTCAAAGGAGTCAATATTTTGTAGTCAACTATTTTGGCAACTATTTACTCCTTTCCAATAGTGATAAATTTTATAACACTGTTTTCTGAATTTATAACACTTTTATAAAATGCCTTAGGGAGATTCTGCAATATTTATTAGTTTATTTGCAATTACCAGCTTTGCAATTGTTTGTTTCGTTGGATTAGCTATCGAAATAATAAAAAATTATCAAATACAAAATAAAATACTGTGCAAGAGTTTTAATCTACTCTGACATATCAAGGATAAAACAAACATTACATGCGTTTATATTGCTAAACCAGAAAAAATGGTAATCATGTAAATTAAATCGGAAAGTTGATTCAAAGTTGAAAAATTCAACTCTACGGGTGGGACTCGAACCATGGATCTTCGATTCTCCCTGCCGACGCTCTACCACTTGAACTACCAAGTACGAACATTAATTCTCCTTACCCAGTTCAATTACCCCAGTAAACTTTCGGCAATCTCAGATATTCAATGTATCTACCTCAGTCTATTTACATTGTTGCACGTGCTTGAAGGGCTTTACAGTCAAACACTATTTGAGATATTGAAGGTTCACCGGATACTGGAAACGGATGATAAGATTTAATACGCGTACGGGTGGGTATCTGGCAATGATATCTCACGTGTAGAGCATCGGCACGGAGAGCCGAAGTTCCGTCGTTCGTATCTCGGTCGTAGTGTTGAACATTTCAAGTGTGTTTTAACTTTCCAAATAAGTGTCTACACGGCTACTGCGAAAGAGCAATTATTATCAAAGCATGAAATAGTAACTTACGATACGAATATAGTAGCGTATCATATTACAATATGAGATTGGAAGATTGGCCGCAGGCCGAGTTTGATAACCAATCGAGTATTGTAATATGTAGTTACATATATGTATCGTGCAACGTTTTATCTATTGTAGTTGCGTAATATCGATGTTTTAATTTACTTTGGTAAATTACATTTTTATTTAAAATGCATGGTTTGATAGGCGTTTTGTTTGTTAGGTTCTTGTTTAAAACAGAAGAACATGAGTACTAGGTGAATTAAGTAAACTTTGAAACATGAGTTCCGACGAAGGCATTGCAAACGCAGCTAATTCCGTTATAGGTAGTTTAATTTCTAATAAATCCCGACTTAGAATATTGTTGTCAATGTTTATAAGGATAAAATTGGTTCTATTTTGGTTATTATTTATGTATGGTTCACAATACACAAACAGTTTCGTGATAACAGTTACATTACGAAAATTTTTGCGTAATAGAAAGTTCATTACTAACCTACGAGTTGCGTAATGAGGTACCATTACGAAACTAGTTAGATAGTGAATGGATTTACGGCGTTTTTTTAGTGTCGTAAAATCAATATTATATAACAAAAGCAGATAAATTAATGTTTACACTGTTAGATGAACTACAGGAATAGCCAAAAAACTACGAACCGGCTGCGCGGTGTTTTTCCTGTCTGCGTTCTCGGCGCTCGTTGCCGTCTGGCGCATTCATAGAAAGGCGCGGATGAAAGCATACACCATTTTTAAAACTACTTTTAAAGGCGTTTCTTACTAACTTTATGAAATAAAATGCTGAAACTGGCCACCGTGGTTGTCCATGCATTTTTGGCACCTCTTTAGGAAACTATCCATCACTCGCCGTAGTTTACATTGAGAAATGCTGGCAATTTCCTCGCGGATATTTTGTTTTACAAAAAATTTAGAAAAAGGTCCGTGTGTTTCTGTGGATGTATATATGTGTGTCTGTGAACAACATAACTTAAAAACGAGAAGTCAGATAAATACCAAACTTGGTATTTAGGTTTCGTATCTTTCTAAGATGCGACACGGAGATTTTCAAGAAAATTCCCCCACCCGGACGACCCTTTACATGGAACATTTTCGAAAATTTTGATTTACTAAAAATGGCCCTAACGGCTTTGGTTAAAATATCATATGTTTAAGACATTTTTATGACAAATGAAATGTATATTTTGAATTTTCTGGGAATGTCCCCAAAAGTTCTCCTCATTCTGAATGACTTTTGCATAACTGGTAAACCGTAAGAGATAGACAAAATTTTACTACAGAAAAAATGTAGATCGCGTTAAAACACACTTTATGTCATATACTTTTTTGTGTGTGAAATGAACCATTTCTGAGATATTCCTTGTTATTTGTTTGAATTTTCAATACTAAAACAGGAAGTAGGTGGAGAATAAGCGTTTGTAAAAATAGTTTGCACAAGAGTAGAGAAAGTCACGTAAGTGTAACGCATCAGATTTTTAGAAAATGGTCAGTGCGTGTGTGAACAGCATAACTCAGAACCGATACCAAACTTGGCATTTAGGTTCAGAATCTTTCAAAGGTGCGACATGAAGATTTTCAGAAAAATCACCCACCCCAGACTACTCTTTACATGGTGCATTTTTCGAAAATTTTGATTTACTCAAAAATGGCTCTAACGATTTTGACTAAAAAATATATATTTAAGATAACTTCATGAAAAATAAAATCTGATGTGTTACACTCACATGACTTTCTCTACTCTCGTACAATCTAATTTTACAAACGCCTATTCTCCATATGCTTCATCTTAATCGAGATATCGAGATGTCAATCTTATTGGTAATTTTCTTGTAGATGCAAGGGAAATATGGTAGCTTTTAAGCAATAGTCAAATATTTTAACGCTGGTTGCTATGTGGCGCATTCCATTCTCTTTGCATGTCCAAGACATAAAAAATCTGATGTGTTACACTCACATGACTTTCTCTACTCTTGTAAAAACTATGTTTACAATCTGATGTGTTACACTCACATGACTTTCTCTACTCTTGTACAAACTATTTTTACAAACGCTTATTCTCCATATGCTTCATGTTAATGGAGATATCGAGATGTCAATCTTATTGATAATTTTCTTGTAGATGCAAGGGGAATATGGTAGCTTTTAAGCGATAGTCAAATATTTTAACGCTGGTTGCTATGTGGCGCATTCCATTCTCTTTGCATGTCCAGGACATAAAAAAATGAATAACGAATTTGAGAAAAAGTATAAGTATTGGAAAATTTAAGGGAATAACAAGCAATATCTCGCAAACGGTTCACTCAACAAAAGAAATGTATATGACATAAATTGTGTATTTTAACGCGATCTACATTTTTTGTGTAGTAAAATTTTGTCTATCTCTTATGGTTTACCAGTTATGAAAAAGTCGTTCATAATGAAGAATACTTTTGGAGACATTCCCAGAAAATTCGAGATATACATTTTATTTATCATGACAATATCTTAAACATATGATATTTTAATCAAAATCGTTAGAGCCGTTTTTGAGAAAATTAAAATTTTCGAAAAATGTTCCATGTAAAGGGTAGTCTGGGGTGGGGGGATTTTCTTAAAAACCTTCGTGTCGCATCTCTGGAAGATACTGAACCTAAATACCAAGTTTGGTGCTTATCCGACTGTTCGTTTTTGAGTTATGCTGTTCACACACACACAGACACACAGACACACACACACACAGACACACACACACACAGACACACACACGGACATGTTTCCAAAAATGCTTTTTTTGGATTCAGGAGGTCTCAAAACATGTATTTCCGGTGAAATCTCGGTATCGAATTTTTGGGTGGAATGCAATACTTCCCCTACTTACTATACGTAGTAGAGAAAGTAAAAAATGAATAACGCATTTGAGAAAAAGTATAAGTATTGGAAAATTTAAGGAAATAACAAGCAATATCTCGAAAACGGTTCACTCAACAAAAGAAATGTATATGACATAAGTTGTGTATTTTAACGCGATCTACATTCTTTGTGTAGTAAAATTTTGTCTATCTCTTATGGTTTACTAGTTATGCAAAAGTCGTTGACAATGAAGAATACTTTTGGAGACATTCCCAGAAAATTCGAGATATACATTTCATTTCTCATGACATTATCTTAAACATATGATATTTTCATCAAAATCGTTAGAGCCATTTTTGAGAAAATTAAAATTTTCGAAAAATCTTCCATGTAAAGGGTAGTCTGGGGTGGGGGGATTTTCTTGAAAACCTTTGTGTCGCATCTCTAGAAGATACTGAACCTAAATACCAAGTTTGGTGCTTATCCGGCTGTTCGTTTTTGAGTTATGCTGTTCACAGACACACACACAGACACACACACACACACACACAGACACACACACGGACATGTTTCCAAAAATGCTTTTTTTGGATTCAGGAGGTCTCAAAACATGTATTTCCGGCGAAATCTCGGTATCGAATTTTTGGGTGGAATGCAATACTTCCCCTACTTACTATACGTAGTAGAGAAAGTAAAAAAGAAAAAGACACTGTTAAAAATAATGTAATATCACGCAGACATGGATAGAACATTATAAAACCTTTGATACAACAGTGAAATATTATAATGCACTACGACAAATGTATCCAATAAAACAGTAGACTTGATCATAGAAGAATTAGAAAAAAAAATCTGATGTGTTACACTCACATGACTTTCTCTACTCTTGTACAATCTATTTTTACAAACGCCTATTCTCCATATGCTTCATGTTAATCGAGATATCGAGATGTCAATCTTATTGGTAATTTTCTTGTAGATGCAAGGGGAATATGGTAGGTTATAAGCGATAGTCAAATATTTTAACGCTGGTTGCTATGTGGCGCATTTCATTCTCTTTGCATGTCCAGGACAAAAAAAATGAATAACGAATTTGAGAAAAAGTATAAGTATTGAAATATTTAAGGAAATAACAAGCAATATCTCGAAAACGGTTCACTCAACAAAAGAAATGTATATGACATAAGTTGTGTATTTTAACGCGATCTACATTTTTTGTGTAGTAAAATTCTGTCTATCTCTTACGGTTTACCAGTTATGTAAAAGTCGTTCACAATGAAGAATACTTTTGGAGACATTCCCAGAAAATTCGAGATGTACATTTCATTTCTCATGACATTATCTTAAACATATGATATTTTAATCAAAATCGTTAGAGCCATTTTTGAGAAAATTAAAATTTTCGAAAAATGTTCCATGTAAAGGGTAGTCTGGGGTGGGGGGATTTTCTTGAAAACCTTCGTGTCGCATCTCTGGAAGATACTGAACCTAAATACCAAGTTTGGTGTTTATTCGACTGTTCGTTTTTGAGTTATGCTGTTCACAGACACACACACACACAGACACACACACAGACACACACACAGACACACACACACACACACACACGGACATGTTTCCAAAAATGCTTTTTTTGGATTCAGTGGGTCTCAAAACATATATTTCCGGTGAAATCTCGGTATCGAATTTTTGGGTGGAATGCAATACTTCCCCTACTTACTATACGTAGTAGAGAAAGTAATAATGTATATCTTGACTTTTCTGGGAATGTCCCCAAAAGTCCTCTCCATTCTGAATGGCTTTTGCATAACTGTTAAACCGTAAGAGATAGAGAAAATTTTCCTTCATAGAAAATGCAGAGCTCGTTAAAACACACAGTTTATGTCATATACATTTTTTTGTGGAGTGAATCATTTGCGAGATATTCCTTGTTACTTGTTTGAATTTTTCAATACTTATACTTTTGGGGATTCGTTATTCGTTTTTTACTTTCTCTACTACGTATAGTAAGTAGGGGAAGTATTGCATTCCACCCAAAAATTCGATACCGAGATTTCACCTGAAATACATGTTTTGAGACCTCCTGAATCCAAAAAAAGCATTTTTGGAAACATGTCCGTGTGTGTGGCTGTGTGTGTGTCTGTGTGTGTGTGTGTGTCTGTGAACAGCATAACTCAAAAACGAACAGTCGGATAAACACCAAACTTGGTATTTAGGTTCAGTATCTTCCAGAGATGCGACACAAAGGTTTTCAAGAAAATCCCCTCACCCCAGACTACCCTTTACATGGAACATTTTTCGAAAATTTTAATTTTCTCAAAAATGGCTCTAACGATTTTGATGAAAATATCATATGTTTAAGATAATGTCATGAGAAATGAAATGTATATCTCGAATTTTCTGGGAATGTCTCCAAAAGTATTCTTCATTGTGAACGACTTTTGCATAACTGGTAAACCATGAGAGAAAGACATAATTTTACTACGCAAAAAATGTAGATCGCGTTAAAATACACAACTTATGTCATATACATTTCTTTTGTTGAGTGAACCGTTTTCGAGATATTGCTTGTTATTTCCTTAAATTTTCCAATGCTTATACTTTTTCTCAAATTCGTTATTCATTTTTTTTATGTCCTGGACATGCAAAGAGAATGGAATGCGCCGCATAGCAACCAGCGTTAAAATATTTGACTATCGCTTAAAAGCTACGATATTTCCCTTGCATCTACAAGAAAATTACCAATAAGATTGACATCTCGATATCTCGATTAACTTGAAGCATATGGAGAATAGGCGTTTGTAAAATTAGATTGTACAAGAGTAGCGAAAGTCATGTGAGTGTAACACATCAGAGTTTTACTTTCTCTACTACGTATAGTAAGTAGGGGAAGTATTGTATTCCACCGAAAAATTCGATACCGAGATTTCACCGAAAATATATGTTTTGAGACCCCCTGAATCCAAAAAAAGCATTTTTGGAAACATGTCCGTGTGTGTGTGTGTGTCTGTCTGTCTGTCTGTCTGTGAACAGCATAACTCAGAAACGAACAGTCGGATAAACATCAAATTTGGTATTTAGGTTCAATATTTTCCAGGGTTGCGACACGAAGGTTTTCAACAAAATCCCCTCACCCCAGATTACCCTTTACATGGAACATTTTTCGGTAATTTTAATTTTCTCAAAAACGGCTCTAACGATTTTGATTAAAATATCATATGTTTAAGTTATTTTCATGACAAATAAAACGTATATCTTGAATTTTCTGGGAATGTCTCCAAAAGTGTTCTTCATTGTGAACGACTTTTGCATAACCGGTAAACCATAAGAGATAGAGAAAATTTTACTACACCAAAAATGTAGATCGTGTTAAAATGCACAATTTATGTCATATACATTTTTTGTTGTTGAGTGAAGCATTTTCGAGATATTGCTTGTTATTCTCTTAAATTTTTCGATACTTATTTTCTCAAATGGGAATTCGTTATTCATTTTTTTGTCTTTGATATGCAAAGAGTATTAATCTGTGGCAAAGGGAATGGTGCTGCACCTAGCAACCAGCTATTAAGAGATATGTATGTGCTTAAAGGCTACTGTTTTTCTATATTGCCCTTGTAAATATATATTCCCCTTACATCTACAAGAAAATTAGCAATAAGATAGAGTCTGCAAATGTTTATCTCGATTAACATGAAGTAGATGGAGAATAAGCGTTTGTATAAATAGTTTGTACAAGAGTAGAGAAAGTCATGTGAGTGTAACACAGATTTTTTTTATGTCCTGGACATGCAATGAGAATGGAATGCTTGGGAAAATTTGTCTATCTCTTAAAATCTACCATATTCCCCTTGCACCTATGAAAATTAGCAATAACATAGGTTCTGCAAATGTTTATCTCGGTTAACACGAAGTAGATGAAGAATAGGCGTTTGTAAAAATAGTTTATAGAAGAGTAGAGAAAGTCACGTGAGTGCAGATTTTTAAAGTACTATTACAACACAACACAAGCTGTTTTCATCTAAATGTTGCGTCCCGCTATGTGAAACCATCTAACTGGAAGTGTAGACAACCAAAGTGAACAGATAAATTGTTCGTCAGTCCAACAAAAGAACCTTTGTTAAGAGATGATTTACGCAGTTACAAAAGCACAATGCATGCCGTCCTATCCATTCCACGTGATGCAATATAGAGGTCACCCGAAAGACAAGGACTTCAACGTCTGTTACACTATACCGCCATGTCAGTTGCAGTCCAATTGAATTTATTTGAAAATGCCACCTGCAGAAAGATTCACACAATCTCGGCTTTGCTTGCACGTTACGGGAGCAGAAGTGTAACTTTAGGGCGCACAATTACTTATGCCATTAGCGTTGCAACACCACTTAGGTGAAGTCGTAGATACTGCCTACGATGCTGTTTTTAAAGTAATACCGATAATGTTTTAAAACATTCATTACCTTACACCTTACACTACTTCTCCACATAGTCACCGCCGTTATTCATGTACTTGTAACGGGAAACAAGGTTTTGTATGCCTTCGTCAAAGAATGATGCCGCCTGTGACGAAAGCCAAGTCTGCACTTCTTGTTTCACATCATCGTCGTTGAAACGTTTTCCACCAAGGAATTTCTTCAGGTGAAGAAACAGATGAAAGTCGTTTGGTGCTAAATCCGGACTGCAGGGAGGGTGATCGAATAGTTCCCAACCAAATGATGTATCAGATCTTGAGTCTGATTGGCTGTATGTGGCCGGGCATTGCCAATCATTATTGTTTTCTCATAAACCTCACACGATTGGCGATGAATGCTTGCTGGCGTAACATTTTTCGGATTCAAAGAACGAATCACTGATCTGCCTTCAAACTCAGCAAGTCGTTCAAACGCTCTAACTGCAAGAAAACACAAAATGTGACGATCATTCACAGCTCCGTCTGGCTTCTTAATGAATGGAAGAAGTGATCGCGTATGCTTAAAATCGTAACTGCAGGCTGCAGGGGCAAAATATAGGTTTTGAGGTTCCCTGAATTCCTTTTTTTTTTAAGACGCGCGCGTGTGCCTGTGAGCAGCATAACTCAGAACAAAATGTCCGATAAATACCAAATTTGGTTTTTGGTTTAGCATCTTCCAAAGAAGCGACACGAGGATTTTCAAGAAAATCTGCTTACACCACACTTCCCTTTACATGTAATAGCTTTCGAAATTTTCGTTTTTCTCAGAAATGGCTAAAAGTTTTTAATTAAAATAATATGTTTGAGATAGTTACAGTACATAAAGAATGTATATCTTGAATTTTTTGAGAATAGACTGTAAACTCTTCATTCGGAAGGAATTTTGTAAACATTTTTTAACTGATAAGCCGTAAGTGATAAAAGAAAGCTTACTACACAACAACCATAGATCTCTTTAAAACACACAGGTGATTCAATGCGTTGTAACTTTTACTTTCTCTATTAACTACCTACAGTGAGAAGAGGAAGTACTGATACCACCCAAAAACTCGATACCCACATTTCATCGGAAATAGATGTTTTGAGGCTCCCTGAATAAATAAAAAGGTTTTTAGGAAATATGTCCGTTTATGTGCGTGTCTGTGAACAGCATAAATAAAAAACGAAAAGTCGGTTCAAAACCAAACTTGGTATTTAAATTCGGCGTCTTTCAAGGATAAGACACGATTTTCAACAAAAACCCCCCTCCCTAAATTATCATTCCCATTTGCTTTTCACGTTCTGCTGAGTGATGTAGTGCGTGTTGCACAATTGGTGATTCACGGAAGGAAGGCATTTTCGCACTTGCTTTCCATAATTAATTTTTGTTTTCTTAAAAATGTCTCTAAGAATTTTGAATTAATATACCACGTGTTTAAGGATTTACATGACAAATAGAACGTTCGAAAATATCGGACAGCCTGCGAAGTGTTCTTCATTCTGATGACTTTTGTCTAAGTGCTAAACCGTGAGAGACTTTCCTTAAATCACACAGTTTGTGTCAACATTTTTAATAATTTCCTAGATATTCTATATTATTCGTTTGTATTGTCAAATACGTTATGCTTTTTCAACTGCAAAATGCTGTTCGTTTTTTTTTTATATTATTACTTTCTCTACTACCTATAGTAAGTAGGGAAAGTATTGCATTCCACTCAAAAATTCGATACCGAGACTTTACCGGAAATACATGTTTTGAGACCCCTTGAATTAAAAAAAAGCATTTTTGGAAACATGTCCGTGTGTGTGTCTGTGAACAGCATAACTTAGAAACGAACAGTCGGATAAACACCAAACTTGGTATTTAGGTTCAGTATCTTCCAGAGGTGCGACACGAAGGTTTTCAAGAAAATTCCCCCACCCCAGAATTAATATTTACATGGAACATTTTTCGAAAATGTTTATTTTCTCAAAAACGGCTCTAACGCTTTTGATTAAAGTTTAAGACATTTTTTATGGCAAATAAAATGTATATCTTAAATTTTCTGGGATTGTCTCCAAAAGTATTCTTCATTGTGAACGACATTTGCATAACTGGTAAACCATAAGAGATAGACAAAATTTTACTACACAAAAAATGTAGATCGCCTTAAAATACACAATTTATGTCATATACATTTTTTTGTTGAGTGAACCATTTTCGAGATATTCCTTGTTATTCCCTTAACTTTTCCAATAGTTATACTTTTTCTCAAATGGGAATTCGTTATTCATTTTTTTTTGTCTTGGATATTCAAGAGTATTAATCTGTGGCAAAGAGAATGGTGCTGCACCTAGCAGCCAGCTATTAAGAGATATGTATGTGCTTAAAAGCTACTGTATTTCTACATTGCCCTTGCAAATACAAAACAAGGGGAACATAGTACGCCTTAAGCGATAGTCAAATATTTTTAGAACCAGTCGCTATGTGTAAAATGTAATTCTCTTTGCATGTCAAGAACATAAACAATCTGATGTGTTACACTCACATGACTTTCTCTACTCTTGTAAAACTATTTTTACAAACGCTTATTCTCCATATGCTTCATGTTAATCGAGATATCGAAATGTTAATCTTATTGCTAATTTTCTTGTAGATGCAAGGGGAATTGGTAGGCTTTAAGGAATAGTCAAATATTTTAAGAGCTGGTTGTTATGTGGAGTATTCCATTCTCTTTGCATTACCAGGACAAAAAATAAATAAATAAATAAATAACGAATTTCCATTTTAGAAAAAGTATAAGTATTGGAAAATTTAAGGGAATTACAAGCAATATCTTGAAAATGGTTCACTCAACAACAAAAAATTGTATATGATATAAATTTTGTATTTTAACGCGATCTACATTTTTTGTGTAGTAAAATTATGTCTATCTCTTATGGTTTACCATTTATGCAAAAGTCGTTTTCAATGAAGAATACTTTTAGAGACATTCCCAGAAAATTCAAGATATACTTTTTGTTTGTCATGAAAGTAACTTAAATATACGATATTTTAATAAAAATCGTTAGTCATTTTTGAGAAAATTAAAAATTTCGCAAAATGTACCATGTAAAGGGTAATCTGGGGTGGGGAAATTTTCTTGAAAACCTTCCAGTTGCATCTCTGGAAGATACTGAACCTAAATACCAAGTTTGGTGTTTATCCGATTGTTCATTTCTGAGTTATGCTGTTCACAGACATACAGACACACACACACGAACATGTTTCCAAAAAGCTTTTTTTTTTGGATTCAGGGGGCCTCAAAACATATATTTCCGGTGAAATCTCGGTATCGAATTTTTGGATGGAATACAATACTTCCTCCCCTACTTACTATACGTAGTAGAGAAAGTAAAAAAGAACAAGGAAATCTAGTTGAGAAAAAGTGTAAGTATTGGAAAATTCAAAGAAATAACAAGGAATATCTCGAAAATGGTTCACTTTACAAAAAACGGTTTATGGCATATATTGTGTGTTTTAACGAGATCTAAATTTGTTATGTAGTAAAATTTTGTCTATGTCTTGCGGTTTACCAGTTATGCGAAAGTCGTTCACAATGAAGAGGACTTTTGGGGACATCCCCAGAAAATTCAAGATATACATTATATTTGCCATAAAAACGTCTTTAACATATGATACTTTAATCAAAATCGTTAGAGACGTTTCTGAGAAAATAAAAATGTTCGAAAAATGTTCAATGTAAGGGGTGGTTTGGAGTGGGGGGATTTTCTTGAAAACTTTCATGTCACATCCCTGCAACATATTGAACCTAAATACCAAGTTTGCTGTTTATCTGACTTTTCGTTTTTGAGTTATGCTGTTCACAGACAGACAGACAGACACACACACACACACACAGACAGACACACAAGACATGTTTCCAAAAATGCTTTATTACTTTCTCTACTACGTATAGTAAGTAGGGGAAGTATTGCATTCCACCCAAAAATTCGATACCGAGATTTCACCGGAAATACATGTTTTGAGACCTCCTGAATCCAAAAAAAGCATTTTTGGAAACATG
Source organism: Deroplatys truncata (assembly GCA_030765065.1). Taxonomy (NCBI): domain Eukaryota; kingdom Metazoa; phylum Arthropoda; class Insecta; order Mantodea; family Mantidae; genus Deroplatys; species Deroplatys truncata. The sequence continues at coordinate 57,753,784 of CM060977.1, forward strand.
TCCGTGTGTGTGTCTGTGTGTCTGTGTGTGTGTGTGTCTGTGTGTGTGTCTGTGTGTGTGTGAACAGCATAACTCAAAAACGAACAGTCGGATAAACACCAAACTTGGTATTTAGGTTCAGTATCTTCCAGAGATGCGACACGAAGGTTTTCAAGAAAATCCCCCCACCCCAGACTACCCTTTACATGGAACATTTTTCGAAAATTTTAATTTTCTCAAAAATGGCTCTAACGATTTTGTTTAAAATATCATATGTTTAAGATAATGCCATGAGAAATGAAATGTATATCTCGAATTTTCTGGGAATGTCTCCAAAAGTATTCTTCATTGTGAACGACTTTTGCATAACTGGTAAACCATAAGAGATAGACAAAATTTTACTACACAAAAAATGTTGATCTCGTTAAAATACACAACTTATGTTATATACATTTCTTTTGTTGAGTGAACCGTTTTCGAGATATTGCTTGTTATTCCCTTAAATTTTCCAATACTTATACTTTTTCTCAAATTCGTTATTCATTTTTTTTATGTCCTGGACTTGCAAAGAGAATGGAATTCGACACATAGCAACCAGCGTTAAAATATTTGACCATCGCTTAAAAGCTACCATATTCCCCTTGCATCTACAAGAAAATTAGCAATAAGATTGACATCTCGATATCTCGATTAACATAAAGCATATGGAGAATAGGCGTTTGTAAAAATAGATTGTACAAGAGTAGAGAAAGTCATGTGAGTGTAACACATCAGATATTTTTTTTTTATGTGCTGGACATGCAACAGAATGGAATGCTCCACATAGCAACCAACTCTTAAAAGATTTGACTATCGCTTAAAACCTACCATATTCCCCTTGCATCTACAAGAAAATTAGCAATAAGATAGAGTCTGCAAATGTTTATCTCGATTAACATGATGTAGATGGAGAATAAGCATTTGTAAAAATAGTTTGTTAAAGAGTAGAGAAAGTCTTGTGAATGTAACACATCAGAATTTTTTTTATCGTCGTCGTCGTTTTGAACATGCAAAGCGAATGGAATTTCAAAGCCATCACAAAGCGATTCGTTTTTAAAGGATTTGACTATCGTCTCCTTATTCTCGTTGTACCTACAAGGAAGTATGCAGTAAAATTATTTCTGCTAATATTTATCTGAATTAGCACAAGCAGATGAAATAATAAGCTGTTTTATGAATGGTTTGTTGAAGAGAAGGTAAATTCATTTGTTTCTCGCGATATCATGTAAAGAATGTGGAAATTTTTGATCAGCATATAGCGAATCGCTTCTTAAACACGTGACTATCGATTCAGTTTCCTCTATCTACCTTATGCTTTCAACTAAATGTGGAATCAAACTACTTGAGCAAAGGTTTAAATCGATTAGCATAAAGTAGATAAAATAATAAGCTTTTCTAAGGATGGTTTATATAACTACATAAAAATAAACGATAGTGGGTATAGAACCATGCGAATGCAACACATCAGCTTTTTAAATGCTGTCGCTATTGAGTTGTTTTTCACGATATCATGAAAAGAGTATGGAATTTAAAGACCAGTACACAGCCACTCGCTTTTGAACACTTGACTATCGATTCGCTTTGCTCTATCCCCTTTGTACCTACAATGAAATATACAAAGTATTTTTCTGCTAAAGTTTATCTCGATTAACATGAAGCAGATAAAAAAAATAAGGTTTTGTTGGAATAGTTTGTAGAAACTATAAACAAATAAACGGTAATGCGTAGAGAAAGTCATGTGGTTGTAACAGCAGCTTTTTACTATTTCTTATTGTTTAACTGCTACACAACCGAGAGAGACTTCGCGGTAACGTACGAGGCTCGCATTCGGAAGGTGCTGGGTTCGATTCTTGGGCCCGACCACTCTGACCATAGGTTTTTCGTGGTTTTCCCTGGTTGGCAAGGCGAATTCTGGGGTGCTTTCTCTTCTACCGTGAATTTCCTATCCCTCACTTCCTCTTAAATGTTTCAAATAGACTTAGGGACTGTGTAGTGTTGGTCGATGCGGACACATGGTGTAGATGCTTGTTCGTTCGAAAGTTCTTCTCGGCCCTGCCAGATGGCAGCACTTTCTGATCTGCCTTAACTGGGACGAGTTCTCCCCGGTTCCGACAGAGGGAGGCCTTCCCTGACAGCCCGCCGGTAAGACTGAGTCATCAAGCTCAGGGACCACTGCGCGTCCTTTGTCGGCCGGCCTGCCTGCGGCCTATAGCCTCCTGCGGTTCCTTCACCTCACCCGTTCCCTTGGTGTGATAAGCACAAAAGATCCGCGTTGGGTCGAGGTGTGAGTTGTCCCCGTTATATTCTGAATGAAATGGACTTCACAGGTTATTCGGAGAAAATTCCAAGATACACATTTTATTAGCCATGTAGAAATATCTTAAACACATGATATTTTAATGAAAGTCGTTAGAACTGTTTTTGAGAAAAACAAAAATAACGAACAATTTTCCATACAAAGAGCAGTTGCGGTGGGAGAGTGTCTTGAAAATCTTCGTGTCGCATCCTTGAAAGATACTGAACTTAAATACCATGTTTGGTACTTATCTGACTGTTCGTTTTTGAGTGAAGCTGCTCATAAACACAATAAAAATGCATGTTTTGATTCAGGGACCTCGAAGCATTTATTTAGTTGAAATCTTGATATGGTATTTTTGGGTGAAATGCAATGCTAGATGCTAGAGAAGGTTAATTCCCTTTAATTTAAAACAAATGCTTCCATAAGCAGCTTTGTTGTAAGCATTTCTACATTTATAGTTAACTTAACCTGCTATTTCCGAGGCATTACTTTAAACCAATCTGTTACACCCGTTTCCACTAGTTGCTGCATTTTTGGCATTCCTTTGATACGACGCAGACTAGTGTGAAGTGAAAGGCACAACGTTCAAGGCCGTCTGTGAGAAATCATAAGGTTCAAGGTTAACTGTGTATTATACTGTGCAAACAGGAAAACGGTTAATTACTCACATCTAACAACTTTTCATTTTTAAAGCTGAACATCTGTATTCTACATACCTCGAGATTCTTTCTTTACTTTGCCCCTTCTCATCTTCTTTGTCTCCCTCTTTCCCTCTGTCTCTTTCTTTCTCTCCTTCTTTCTTCCACTCCTTCCTGACCTGCTTTCTTTCCTTCGTTCTTTCTCTTCTCTTCTCTTCCTTTCTTCTTTTCTCCTTTACTTCCTTTCTTCACCTCTTTCTGTCTTTCTTTCTTTCTTTCTCTATCTCTTCCTGTTTCTTTCTAAACAATATGCACCCCAAATCCACGTGCATATGATTAATGCGAAGATTATACCCTGTTAAGTCTTTTAATTGGTATTCTCTCTTCTGCATATGATGTAGGAAATGATTTTTACTTTATCTACCACTTGCCTACAATAGGTAGAGGAAGTTTCGTATTCCATAAAAAAATTCTGTATCGAGACTTTATCGGATATAGCTGTTTTGAGCTCACTTGAATTCCAAAAACACATTTTCAGAAAAAGGTGCGTATGTGTCTCTAAACAGCATCATTTAAAAATTAGATGTGTTACATTCACATGACTTTCTCTACCCTCTATCGCTTATTACTTATTCTTATAAGTTATTCTCAATACAATTTATTCTTACGAAAGTTTATTTTCCATTACACATTTCATTACAGGTACAAAGGGTACAGTGATAGCCAAATGTTTTAGAATTGGACGTATACGTTGGCCTTAAAATCCCGTACTCTTTCCATGACGTCACGAGAAACAACTGTAAATCAGCAGGACTTTAAAAGAATGACTAGTTATTGAACAGTTAGAGCCTTAATAACGGATGTCTTGGAAATAGTTGATTCCACAAAAAAATTCGTCTATCGCTTAACGCTAAGCAGTTATACAAGCTTATATAAATATCCTCCTGAATGAAGAGGACTTAACAGGCTATGCCCAGAAAATTCAAGTTATGCATTTTATTTGTAATGTAAATGTTTTTAATATATGGTATTTTGATCAAAAGGCGCCGCCGTGGCCGAGCGGTTAGACCCAGGGACCCGTATGTGCGTCTCGGCAATTTTTCCAGGTTCTCCGGTTTCTCCCGCCATTCACTCCACCAATTGCTCTATCATCACCTTTTTTTCATTCATATCACTGTCCATCCATATCATCTCCTTCCTTGCTCTCATACCACGCTTCGGGCTGGTCACCCATCCAGGCTGGTCTCTCTGATCCATAGTCCGTGCTCTCCGACAGGCGTCTGACCTTGTAAGTCCTGGGGTTAAACGCCCTAACAACGGGGAGGGTAAACAGACAAAGAGAAAGAAGTATTTCAATAAAAATCATAGAGGCTTTTTCAGAAAGTCAAAAGATTCTAGAAATGTTCCATGTAAAGAGCAGTTAGGGGTGGAGGGATTTTCTTGAAAATCTTTGTGTCGCATCTTTGGATACTGAACTTAAATAGGTACCAAGTTTGGTATTTATCCAACATTTAGGTCTAGCGTTATGCTGTTCACAGACATACAAACACGCCGATTTTTTACTTTCTCTACTACCTATAGTAAGTAGGGGAAGTATTGTATTCCACCCAAAAATTCGATACCGAGATTTCACTGGAAATATATGTTTTGAGACCCCCTGAATACAAAAAAAAGCATTTTTGGAAACATGTCCGTGTGTCTGTCTGTGAACAGCATAACTCAGAAACGAACAGTCGGATAAACACCAAACTTGGTATTTAGGTTCAGTATCTTCTAGAGATGCGACATGGAGGCTTTCAAGAAAATCCCCTCACCCCAGATTACCCTTTACATGGAACATTTTTCGAAAATTTTAATTTTCTCAAAAATGGCTATAACGATTTTGATTAAAATATCATATGTTTAAGATATTTTGATGACAAATAAAATGTATATCTTGAATTTTCTGGGAAGGTCTCCAAAATTATTCTTCATTGTGAACGACTTTTGCATAACTGGTAAACCATAAGAGATAGACAAAATTTTACTACACAAAAAATGTAGATCGCGTTAAAATACACAATTTATGTCATATACATTTCTTTTGTTGAGTGAACTATTTTCGAGATATTGCTTGTTATTCCCTTAAATTTTCCAATATTTATACTTTTTCTGAAATGGGAATTCGTTATTCATTTTTTTTGTCTTGTATATGCAAAGAGAGGCGGCGCCGTGGCCGAGTGGTTAGACCGCTCGCCTCCCACCGAGGCGGCCCGGGTTCAATCCCAGGGACCTGCATGTGGGATTTGTGGTGGACGAAGCGGCGTCTGGGCGGGTTTTCTCCGGGTTCTCCGGTTTCCCCCGCCATTCATTCCACCCTTCACCTTTTCTTTCATCCATTTCACCAACATCTACATACCAGGCATCGGGCTGATCACCCATCCTGGATGCTCTGTCTGATCCATGAGTGTCTGCTCCTCGACGGGCCTCTGACCCCAGGCACCCGCTTGTAAGTCCTGGGGGGTGTAAGTCCTACATAAGGGAAGGGTAAACAGATAATGAATGAATATATGCAAAGAGTATTAATCTGTGGCATAGAGAATGGTGCTGCATCTAGCAACCAGCTATTAAGAGAGATGTCTATGCTTAAAGGCTACTGTATTTCTACATTGGCCTTGCAAATACAAAACAAGGGGAACATAGTACGCCTTAAGCGATTGTCAAATATTTTTAGAACTGGTAGCTTCGTTTTTGGATTCAGGTGCCTCAAAACATGTATTTTCGATGAAATCTCGGTATCAAATTTTCGGGTGGAATGCAATACCTTCTCTGCCTACTATGTAAGTGGTAGAGAAAGTAAAAAGCAAAAGCCGGATAAATACTAAACTTCTTATGTGTATAAATTCAGCACCTTTCAAGAATGCGAAGGTAAGATTTTCAAGAAAAGATCCTCATTCGGAATTAGACTTTACATGGAAAATTTTTCGTTATTTTTTATTTTCTCAAAAATGGCTCTGATCATTTTGACTAAAGTAAAACATGCTTAAGATATCTGCATAACTAGAAAATTGATTACTTGGATTTCCTATAAACAGTTGGCGAAGTCCTCTTTATTTGATTGAATTTCGTATAATTTTGTATGCTTAACTAGGAAACTATAGGATACAGACGAAAGCTCACTTCAGGAAATATATAAATCTCCACAAATCCGCAATTCGTATCGAATAATTTTTTCTTAGCGTTAGCGGTGTTCGAAATATTATTTGCAAATTTACACTTCTCTTAAGTTACTGTGATGATTAAAATACCATATGCTCAAGATGTTTGCGTGGCTACCAAAATGTTGTTTGTTTCTCGTAATGGCGTGCAAGCAGTGGGATTTTATAGATTTTACTATTGCTTCAGCCTACAACGAAATGCATAATGAAACTATTTCTGCAAACGTTTATCTTATCGAAGTATATAGAAAAATAAGCTTTTATAAGAATTGTTTATAGAAGAGATATGAAAGTGAATGGTGGTGAGAAGAGAAAGTAATGTGAATGTGACATATCAAGGATTTTATCTTTTTCCTTCGTCTCCTTTAGTAAATGCAGAAATCCAGAGAATAGGTAAATATCTTATCAATGTGCTGAAACGTTCAATAAGTCTATTTACTTTATGGGCTAGACTATTTAGTTTATATTAACCATTCAATTCACAGTCCATGTCAGTCAACCGATCACTATTACCGAAATCTTGTTAAAATGAGTTAGTCGCACCTGATTCACATATTTGGAAACTATGACAGCTGATTTACAATTGTTTCTGATTTGTAAGCAGAAACGAAGACAACTTTTTGTTTGTTTGTTTGATTTTTCATTTCTATAACCCCGTTTGACTGCTATGGTCATTTGATTAAAACATTTGATGACTCTTTGAACTTTTAGATAGGTTACTGTAGGGTTTTCGTGGTTTTTAACTTATCATTTCAACCATTTCTTTCGTTCACTGTCCGATATGACCTACCAGCTTAAAGGACGTTAACTTTAAATAAAAAATAAATAAATAAACTTTTTTAAAGAACGTAGAAGACATGATAATGGTATGCAATAAACGCAATTACGAGGGCTGTGCTAGAAGTACCCGACCTAACAAAGAAAACAAACATTTTGTGAAAAAAACATGTTTATTTCTCACGTAGTCTCCTTTCAGCGATGTTCAATAGCTTCGATACCCTGTTTATACTGAGAACCGTCGAGTTCTGCAAAATAGCCATCAACTGCAAAATCCACTTCTTCATTGCTGGCAAATCTTTTACCATCAAGCCATTTCTTCAACTTTGGAAACAGAAAATAATGGGGCCAAGTCTGGCGAATAGGGTACATGAGGAAGCAATTCCAACTTTAACTATTGATTTTGGCCATGCGATAATGGATGTGTGAACTGGTGCATTGTCTTGATGAAACGGAACTTTCTTTTTCTCTAAATGCGGTCATTGTTGCTTGATGTCATCATTCAAATGCTGCAATAATTTTGCATAATATTCGCCACTGATTGCTTTTTCTTTTTGAAGATAATCAATTCAAATTATCCCACGCGCATCCCAAAAAAATTGATGCCATGACCTTGCCTGCAGATAGAACTGTCTTCGCCTTCTTTGGAGCCGATTCTCGCCTTTCAATCCACTGTTTTGACAGTTTCTTCGTCTCAGTTGGGAAGTGGTGGACCCATGTTTCATCCATGGTTATGAATGGACGCAAAAACTCGGCTTTATTGCAGCGAAGCATCGCCAAACACTCGACTGAAACGCCTGCTTTTGTTTCATTGTGAATAAACGCGGCACCCATTTTGCACACAGCTTTCTCGTGTCTAAATTTTCAGTTACTATGCGATGTACAGCACTTTTTGAAATGTCTACGATGTCTGCTAGCTCGCGCACTTTCAGTCGACGGTCATCCAATACCATTTTGTGGGGTTTCTTCACAATTTCTGGCGTCGTCACGTCATTTGGTCGACCACTGCGATGTTCGCTTTGGCAGCTCGTACGGCCTCCTTTAAACTCTACCACTCAATATTTTACTGTTGTAAACGAAGGAGCAGACTCCCCCAGAGGAGAATCTAGCTCAGTTTTAATATTAGTTGGACTAAGACCTTTCAAATGAAAGTATCACTAACGATGGCCAGTTTTATCCAAGTTTACAAATTCGCTGAGAGAGTTCATTATTAATGGCTGCCAAATTAGTAAACAACGTAGCATCGTCAAACTTCAAACTTAAGCTTTATAAGGTTGGTACTTTCTACCATAGTCATTTTTTTGAAACAAAAACCGCTATATATACGTCAGGTTGGGTACTTCTGGGACTGCCCTCGTAAATCATTTAAGTAGTTTAATAGTTTGCTGTATACAGTCAGAGAACAGTTATTAGTGCACTAGACATAGTCAACAAATTGTATAACAATATAAACATGCTGCCAATTGAAATCTGTTTAAATGACTTAAAAATTTAAAACTATACTAATATTTAAAAATTCATTAATATCATAAAAGGAGTTATTTGCCAAATGATCAGAGATAATCTTATTAAAAATCTCCTTTTCTAATTCATAAACATGGAATGGAAACTTGTTCCCTATCTTTACTACAATGATGGGATAATTATTCACTCTTTTAGACAATCTAAACGTGGGTCATCGAAAAAATTGTTACTTCTGGTATTGTATGAGTGAATATCACTTCTTTAAGTTAAACTTAGAAAAATTGCTTTCACATGGTTTAAAGCTTGAAGAATATACATAACGGTCTGCAGTGTGCCTTCATACTTTTATTTAAGTTTTATAATTTTATGAACAAGAATGCTATTACCCCACAATAATAGCCCATATACTAGTCTGCCGTGAAAGTATGAAAATATGCTATTTTGATGTACTTTTTTTGCACGTACATTTTCAAATTCGTACATTTCACGTACATTTTTACGTAAATTTCAATAGCAATAAAAATATTAACTTCATAATTTTTTGCTGACATAATCAATATAGTCTTCCCACGTAGGTGTACGGTCTACTACAATACCAAGCATTTCAACAATTTATAAATATTTACGTAAACATTAAATTTACTAGTAAATAAATATCCAGCTTTGTTTCCGTTTAGTAAGAGTTTATTAAAACAAAACCTAATATTCATAAGGACATTATTAGTGAAATATTTCAATTTACTTAAATTATATGTTGAGTCAGAAATGTAGTATAAACTATATTATTTTGAGTTTATTCATATTGTTTATTAGACGCTTCATTCAATAAATAGTCTTGTCAAATACCGCTCGTGAGTTAGACATTAGTGAACTATCGATAATATCGAAATCACTCGTGGTGTTATTTTGTTAACCTTCCCCAGATTTTGAAAAGAGTTGCAATGCCTTTTCTCAAAACTGTCTCGTTAATGTATTAAACAAGAAATACAACAATTGAATGAATGCATTGCGGATGGCCATTTTTATCCATAAAATGACTAACAATGGTTTGATTTTTAAATTAAAAACAATCGCATGCCGTGTACACTGAAAATACCATGCGCCATGCAAGTATTCCGATTTCATCCTGAATTGAAATGCTCATAGCCGATGCTCATGTACAAGTTAAGATAACAAATGGCATATATTTGTTAAGAAGTATGGCTTCTGCATTGAAGGATGAGGCAGTAGTTTTAACACTTAAATGATTTCAGTCTAATTATATAATATATAAATTCAATAACAGCCCGCCTTAAAGCAATATGTGTATGTAACAAGATATATAAAGTGTAATTACAGTCATTGCGTATGTTTATATTATTGTATACATGTGTAATAATGTTATGTGAATGTTTACGTAATTTAATAATGTAGGAGCTGTGAGAATAATAGGTTAAAAGTTGCTAACAATGAGGTAAGAATGAGGTAACCTTGAGGCTATAATGAATTTGAAAGTTTAATAATGCTACTTGTGATTCTTGGAAACAATAATGTAATTTTAGTGACAGTTTTAAAATAGCCAATCAACAACCAGAAAAAGCTTTAGTTAAATGAAAGTATTCTATTGGACTAGGATTAGCCAATCAGAAACTAAAATGAAGCAAAATTTACAAATTCAGAAGTCAGTTGCTTATAGACAGCGCTCCTAACCGGATGCGTTGCTTGTAGACAGTGTTCCTAAGCGGACGCAAGATGCGTCCTAGAAAAAAATAATACGTATTTTGTGCGAGACAAAAATAGTTTACATGTTAAAAAGTGCAAATAATTAATAAAAAATCTCACAGCTCTCTATATCAATGAAGTGTTATTTAAATCGTGTCAAGCATTAATAAAAGGAGTGAAGTAAAATTATAATCTGTGTAAAATTACATTCTTCAATCGCACCACTCTCTGCTAAGACATTCATATCTCTAAAAAATATAAATACTGACGCAGCCGAGGCAAACATAAATATATAATATTTAAAGAAACAGATTATAAAGTTTATTTTTTTAAACATTTGGAGCAAAGGCCACAGGAAAGTTTGGGGCGAAGGCTACCGAAAACTTTTTACCATACGTGCGTTGCAACTACTTCAAGTTCGGCTCCCCAACAGTCGAAATATAATACATCTTCTTCAAACTGGCTTTCCATACGTAGCAGCAACAAACCTACTTTAAGGATGCGCGACTTTACAGTGTGTAAACCATTTCTGACTCTCTTTCCTTTCTATGTGTGTTTGATGAGTGTAAATATGATACAAAGTTCTTTGAAAACCAAACTTCGAATTAAATTCTTGCTTAAACTTCTTCCAAGGAGCAATACAAAATATTTTCACGAAATTTCCCGCTTTGAAATTATCTTATACGTAGAAAAATGTTCCCTGCTTTTTATTTTCTCAAAAAACGGCTTAAACGAGTTTGAATAAATTATCATATTTGAGGATACTCATACGAATAATAATGCCTAACTAGAATTTTCTTTAAACGATTACAAAATCCTCTTCATTATGATTGAATTTTGCATATTTTTGTGTAACTGCGAAACCATAAAGGATAGATATATACTTACTACAGAAAAAATAAACACTATAACACAATTTGTGCCAATCTTTCCTCTTTCTGTACATTCCTCTTCTGAACATTTTCGAAATGTTCGCTGTTCTATGTATAAACTCACCAACTGACGTAACGTGTTTGAAATATAGATCGTGTCTCATAAGTAATGTAGATTTTTAAGTAAAACTTTATTTGAAAAGTTTTCTGACAAGAAATTAAGCTACTCTTCAAAGTAGAGACCATCAGATGCTATGGTCTTTAGCCATCTTTCAGCGAGGTTTATTATCAGCGAGGTTTTTGATGCGATGAATTCGGTGAGACCTACTTCCACAACTTCAATGTTTTCTAAATTTCTTCCACGCAAGAAATGGGCCATGGATCGAAACAAAAGGTAATCTGAAAGCGCAAGATCAGGGCTGTATGCTGGGTGTGGTAGCAGTTCGACTCCTTCCAATTCCTGAATTTTTGTCATGGTTGTTCGTGCAGTATGGGGTGTTGCATTGTCCTGCTGCAAGATAACTCTATTTCGGTTAACTAATGCTGGGTATCTCCGTCTCAAAATTTCATGAACTCGCTCCAGTTGTTCCGCATTGACTGCACGCCCGTTTGGATCAAACTCCTAGTGAATCACATACATAACATCACTTTGGGGCCGAAGTGTTTTTCTAAGGATGTTTTTGGCAGGTTGACCGGGACTGAGCCACTTTTTCGGGGCTGTAAATGACCATTTTATATGACAATTCTCCTGATAAATCTACCATCCATGGGATTTACCGATAAGCTGACGACAGATATTCACTCTACGTTGAGCCTGTTGAGGTGTCAATTCATGAGGTACAGATCAACAGCTTCTGTTTGATTGTCCAAGTTTCTTAATCTGGCGAAGTATGGTATCTTTTGATGGCCCAAGTTTTTCTGATAGTTACGACTTCTTTTTTTTCGGATTTTCTTCGAAAACTCTGCGTGTGTATCCAATAATTTAGGTCTTCCAGAACGTGGCAAGCCTTTAGTGTTTTCTTCTCCAGTATTGAAACGTTGCCACACGCTCATCACATATTTTTCGAGCCGTGGCATCAGCTCTATAATTGTTTTCTTTTTTTTAGTTACCTCATGCCTTTAACTGCATTGGTCTTTCATTTAGAACTTATTGCCTATTGGCAATGGTGTTAACTCGTGTAACTCTTATCGTTGAGTTTCTTGCACTTTGGTTTTTAAACATTAGATCATACACACATTCACACTTCTCTAATCTTGGCTAGAGAAAAATTCCCACCTCCAGCCGGGAATCGAACCTGGGACCCCTAGCACAACAGGCTCTACCGACTGAGCTACGGGGCCAGCCGTTTATAATCCTGTTTCCAGTAGTGCTTTAGAAGGACTCTAATCTCAAACTTTGTAACTTCCATTTTGTGATTGTGTAGTAACTACTGATGACTGATACATTCTCACAATATGCCAGGGCATCCTGTAAATAGCATTGGCGAATCAAAGAAAACCAATACTATCTTACAAAACATCAAACTCAAAAACCGACATTACTTATGAGACAACCTAATAAATGTTTAATTTTGAAAATCTTCATTTTTATTTTCTTTATATGTGTTTTTTACTACGGTCTAAGGTATACATTGCTGAATTTTGTGATATATGAAATGATTGCTCTTTTTAAATAATTTCTAAGCAAATATTCAGCGTGAATAACCTAACATGGATAGAAGAGTCAGGTTTTATATGAATAATATAGTACATAAGGGATATGTGTGAATATGTAATTAGTAGGGAAAACCATGTGGGTGAATAACTGGTTTAGGAATTTTAAATGACCTGCAGGAATCTGGACCCCCATAGTTTGCGAACTACTCGTTTATGCTGCTTTAAAATGATAACTTTCACTATCGTTTATTTACTTAAAGTGTAGGGAAAGAGTTGCATTCGAGTGCTTATGTTTGTTGTTTGTATTACTTTGAGCAATTTTACCAGCTGAAGAATTAATATTTATTGTCCATGTCTGTCTGTCAGCATCCTTACAGGAACGATACGGGCATAAATGCAAAATTTTATACTTAAGAAAGGCATCTTTTAAGGATAGAAGACGAAGTTTCCAAAAGCTCCCCACTCCCAAAAAACTTCTATATAAAAGGTTTCTTTTGTTAATTTCTAAACATTTTGCTTAAAATGTCTTACACTGGGCACAATGGTATGATATGTAAAATGTATACGTATCATACATTTTCTGTTCTTATTTCGAGGCTTTATGTGAATCTTTAAGAACTAGGATTGTTTTAATCCCGTATTGGAGCAAGTATCGCACTTACGTTATCTGGGAATTGGTATAGCATAAGGGAAAGATAAGGATGTAATAACAAAAGCTAACACCAAAGGATATGCAGCAATGTAAGAAGAACATTAAAGAAAAGACGATGAAAGAGATGCAAAAAACTTTTACAAAGTTATGGCCATTAATACTTTACAGTGTAGACACAGTCAGTTAAGAAAATAGAATGTCAAAACAAACTGGAAAGCACACGTTTCACGTCATTATGTCTGCAGAAAGAATACCTCCAAAAATTTAAACTACAAACCAATAGGCAAAAGAAATATTGGAAGATCGAGGCAAATATGATGAAACCAGAACAGGCATGAACCTAATCCAGGATGAATAGAAAAAAAGGAAAAAAGAACTATCTATAAATAGCCTTTGAAGTGCAATTAATTCTTATTGATTCTTTTCGAACCATGAATTCTTAACAGACACAACAAAACCTCTTGCAGCAAATATGTAATTCCCGTTATCATTTACACTTTATTCCAAAATAATAATGTTGGTTGTTGTTTGACTGAGATCTTGTCTATTTTGAAATATTAAGTAACAGTTCTTTTTGAAAAATTAAGCAACAGTTCCTTTATTTCTTATGAAGTAGTCTAAATAATACCTACTAATATCATGTCAGTATATAATCATCGACCTGCTATTCTATCATGATTAACGAGAAATGAAATAAGCCTTTATATGAATTATTTACAGAAGGGGAATTTAAATAAACGGTAATGAGTAGAGAAAATCACATGACTGTTACATATCAATTTTGTAAAATAATTTGTATATTAGTTTAGTTGTCCTGAAAACTCTTAACAATAAAAAGTAAGATTAAAACATAATCATGGATGTAACACTTTCGCAAAATATATTTTTACTGTTCTGTCACTTACATATAGTAGGAAAGAAGTATGGTATTCCACTCATAAATTCGATTCGAGATTTCATCCGAAATACAGGTTTTGAGGTTACCTGAATAAATAAACGAAACGATATTTGTTTAGAAAAAGTCCGCATGTGTGGTCTGTGAACAGTATAACTTTAGGTTCCAAAGATGCGAAAGTAAAAAAATCTTATGTGTTACACAAACACACTAACATGATTTCTCTACTCTTGTAAAACTATTTTTACAAACGCTTATTCTCCATCTATTCGCGTTAATCGAGATAAAAATTTGCAGAAACTATCTTATTGCTAATTTTCTTATTGGTGCAAGGGAAATGTGGTAGGCTTTAAGCGATAGTCAAATGTTTTAAGAGCTGGTTGCTATGTGGAGCATTCCATTTCTTTGCATGTCCAGGACATAATCTCCCCCCCAAAAAGAAAAACGAATAACGAATTCTGATTTGAGAAAAATATAAGTACAAATAAGGAATATCTCGGAAATGGTTCACTCCACAAAAAAAAAGGATATGACATAAATTGTGTGCTTTAACGAGCTCTACATTTTTTGTGTAGAAAAATTTTGTCTATCTCTTACGATTTACCAGTTATGTAAAAGCCATTCAGAATGAAGAGGATTTTTGGGGACATTCCCAGAAAATTCAAGATATATATTTTTATTTGTCATAAAAATATCGTAAATATACGAAATTTTAATCAAAATCGTTATAGCCATTTTTGAGAAAATAAAAATGTTCGAAAAATGTTCCATGTAAAGGTTAATCTGGAGTTGGGGATTGTCTTGAAAAACTTGCGTCGCATCTTTGAAAGATGCTGAACCAAATACCAAGTTTGGTATTTATCACACTTTTCGTTTTTGAGTTATGCTGTTTACAGACACACATCCACACACACGAACCCTTTTCTAAAATGCTTTTCTGGATTCAGGGGGCCAAAACAAGTATTTCCCGATATTAAATTTTTGGGTAAATTCAATGCTTCCCCTACTTACTATACGTAGTAGAGAAAGTAAAAACCCTAAGCCCAAATACGGTTTATATGGAAAATGTTTCGAAATTTGTAATTCTCTCAAAAATGATATGTATTTAAGAGATTTGCATGACAAATAAGGGTTATATCTTGCCTTTTATGGGAATAGCCTATGAAGTCTTTATTCGGAAGGAATTTTATACAATTTCGTATAATGGTAAACCATAAGACAGACAGAAGTTAACTACATAAAAACACATAACTTGTTTCAAACAACTTTTCAGTGGCATCAGTCATATCGAAATATCCGTTATTAGTTGCTTGAATGTTTTCAATACTACCCTTTACATGGAACATTTTTCGAAAATTTTGATTTTCTCAAAAATGGCTCTAACGATTTTGATTAAAATATCATGTGTTTAAGATATTTTCATGCCAAATGAAATATGTATCTTGAATTTTCTGGGAATGCCGTCAAAAGTTGTCTCTATTCTGAAAGACTTTTAAGATATAGACTAAATGTTACTACACAAAAAATCTAGATCTCGTTGAAACACACAATTTATGTCATACAGTTCTTTTTGTGGAGTGAACCAGAGATATTTCTGTTATTTGTTTGAATTTTCCAATACTTATTCTCAAATGAGAATTCGTTATTCGCTTTTTCTATGCCCTGGACCCTCAAAGAGAATGGAATGCTCCTCAGAGCAACCAGCTTTTAAAATATTTGACTATCGCTTAAAGCCTTACATGAAGTAGATGGAGAATAAGCATTTATAAAAATATTTTGTACAAGAGTAGAGAAAGTCATGCGAGTGCAACACACCAGATGTTTTTTCTATCTAATTCATTTTAATCGAGATAAACCGATGAAGAAATAGCTACATTACACCTTGCTTTAGATACAAAGGGAATAGCGACAGTCAAATGCTTAAAAACTGCCCGCCATACGCTGGTCTTATGTAGTTTTCCATGAAGTCGCGAGAAACGACTGAAAATCGACAAAAGTTTAAAAGAATGGCTAAGTATTGAATAATTCGAAATATTACTAATGGATACCTCGGAAATGGCTGATGCCACAAAAAAGGCTATTTGAATTAATTGCGTGTTTTAAAGATATCTACATGTTTTGTGTTGTGCGTTTTCGTCTGTCACTTAGCGTTTAAGAGTTATACAAGATATATAAAATTTGTTCCGAATGAAGAGGGCTTTACAGGCTATTCCCATAAAATTCAAGATGTACACTTTATTTGCATGTAATTATATTTAATATACGGTATTTTAATCAAAATCGATATAGCCATTTTTGAGAAAATCGAAAATTCGAAAAACGTTCTATGTAAAGGGTAGTTCGGGTGGAGGATTTTCTTCAAAATCTCGGGTCACATCTTTGGAAGGTATTGAACTAAACACACACACACACACACACACACACACGCACGCACGCACGCATGCACGCGCACACAGACACAAGGATCTTTTTCTAAAAATGTTTTTAGTTCATTAAAGGGTCCTCAAAACACGGATTTACGGTGAAATCTCGGTATCGAATTTTTGGTTGGACTCAATACTTTGTCTACGTACTATATATTTTACATTATCATGTAAACACGTGAATCTTTTTGGAGATTACTAAAGCTTCAGTATGTGACAGGAATGCGGTTGAAGGTTTGTGTTCTACTTGATGAAGAACCGTATTATTATTCTATTTGAGGAACTCTGGGTACCGTATTGAAGATGTGGGGCGCGGAAGATGGTATCACCCTGCTCATTTATTATATATAGCAATGCGATGTTTCCGGTGCAGGATCCAGTCGTGCAGGCGGAACAGACAGGTGAGTACGGCTGCATGTTGATCAATAGCTGAAGAGTTTATCTTGAAAGTTTTAACGAAAAATCGGGTACGTTATATTCACATGACTTTCTCTACCAACTGTCATTTATTAATTTTTCTACTACTTGCCTGTAGTAAGTATTGAATTCCATTCAAAAACTCGTTGTCGGATTTCCTATAAATACATGTTCTGAGATCCCTGAAACGGTAAAAAAGCATTTTTGAAATTTTTGTGTGTGTGAACAGCATAAATAAACATTTTGTGTTATATTTACATAACTTTACTAGTGGGTATACAAATTAGTTTTACTAAAGTTCAGTTTTCTAGTTCATTTTAATCGAGATAAACCATAACAAAAATAGGTACATTACACATTTCGTTAGGATACAAAGAGAACAGCGGGAGTCAAATGTTTAAGAACTGAACTGCTGGCCTTAAAATTCCATACTGTTTCTATGGAATCGCGACAAACAACCGAAAATCGACGAGATTTAAATTGAAACATTAATATCTAATGAATTTCTCGGAAATGGATGATGCCATATAAAAAGTTATTTGAGATAAATGGTGTGTTTTAAAAATATCTAAATTCTTCGTGTAGTATATTTTCATCTGTCACTTAACTTTACCAGTTATAAAGATTACATAAAATTCCTTCCAAATGAAGAGGACTTTACAGGCTTTCCCAGAAAATTCAAGGTATACATATTATTTTTCACGTATATATATATATATATATATTTAATATGTGGTATTCTAATAAAAACATAGAGCTATTTTTTAGAAAACGAAATATTTCGAAAAGTGTTCCATGTAAAAGGTAGTTAGGAGTGAGGGAATTTTCTTGAAAATTTTCATGTCCTAAATACCAAGTTTATTTGACTTTTCCTTTTTGAGTTATGTTGTTTGCAGTCACACATATACGGACATTTTTTTCTAAAAATGCTTTTTTTATTCAGGTGGCCTCAAAATATGTTTTTCCGGTGAAATTTCGATATCGAATTTTTGGTGGAATGCAATACCTTCTCTACTTACTAGGTGGTAAAAATGAAATTAAATTGAGTTTTATTTATGGACGTTCTTTAACTGCTATGGTCCTTGGCGTCCCATTCTATACTGGGCGTGAAACACCGGTAATTTTGCTCAGAGGGCTCTTTATCAGGCTTGAGGTTCTTTTACGTGCCGTAAATCTACGACACGGGACCACCGGCTTTACTTCCCTTCAGAAGGAAGACATGCTAAGGATTTTTACGTCCGAAAAACTCCATTGCCCTCCGCCGAGTTTGAACGCGCGACCTCGGGAATTAGAGGCTAGCATGGTAACCCACTATACCACGGAGGACGACTACGTGGTAGTGAAATTAAAAAGTAGGATAAATACCAAACTTGGTATTTAAGTTCAGCATCTTTCAAGGATACGACACGAATATTTTCAAGGAAATTCCCCACTCCAAATTATCCTTGACATGGAAAATTTGTCGTTTGTTTTGATTTCCTAAAAATGGCTCTAACGATTTTTATTAAAATACCATATGTTTAAGATATTTGCATAACAAATAAAATGTATACCTAGAATTTTCTGGGAATAGCCGGTGAAAAATTCCTTCATTCGGAAGGAATTTTGTATAACTGGTAAACCTTCAGAGATATACAAAATCTTACTACACAAAAAAATGCAGATCTCGTTAAAGCACACAATTTTCCAAATAAATTATTTTATGTTTATATTATTTTATTACCATTGCTGAGATATTATCAAGTGGTAAGTTGCAATTCGTTTTTCTTCATGGACATGCAAAGAGCGTGGAATTTCAAAGCCATCACATAGCGATCGCTGTGTAAATATCTGACTACCTCTTTAGCCTACAGCATCTTTCATATACCTACAAAAATGTGTAAACGTGTAATAAGGTTTATCTGGATTATCAAGAAGTAGATGGTTAGCTTTTGTAAGAATACGTTGTAGAAGGGTGAGTAGAGAAATCCATGTGAACGGAGCACATCAGATATTTTTTGTCTTCTCTACAAAATATTCATATAAAACTTCCTTTTCTATCTATTTCGTATTGATTAAACGTTTCCAGAAACACTTTCACTGCTCATTTCTTTTTATGTACAAGGGGAGGCTTAAGTGATAGTGAAAAGTTTTAAAAAATCTTATGTGTTGCACTCACGTGACTTTCTCTACTCTTGTAAAAACTATTTTTACAAACGTTTATTCTCCATCTACTTCATGTTAATCGATATAAACATTTGTAGAAACTATCTTATTGCTAATTTTCTTGTAGGTGCAAGGGGAATATGGTAGGCTTTAAGCGATAGTCAAATGTTTTAACAGCTGGAGCATTTCGTTCTGTTTGCATGTCCAGGACATAAAAAAAAAGGAATAACGAATTACCATTTGAGAAAAAGTATTTTTGGAAAATTCAAACAAATAACAAGAAATATCTCGGAAATGGTTATTCGACAAAACGTATGTGGCATAAGTTGTGAGTTTTAACGAGCTCTACATTTTTTGTGTAATAAAATTTTGTGTATCCCTTACGGTTTACCAGTTACCCGAAAGTCATTCAGAATGAAGAGGACTTTTGGAGACATTCGCAGAAAATTCAAGATATATGAGTACATGTCATTTGTCATGAAAACATTTTAAACATATGATATTTTAATCAAAATCATTGAGCCATTTTTGAGAAAATCGAAAATTTCGAAAAATATTCCATATAAAGTATAGTCTGTGGTGGGGGGATTTTATTGATAATCGTCGTGTCGCATCCTAGAAGGATATGACTTTTCGTTTTTGAGTTATGCTGTTCACAGACACACAGACAAACACAGATACACGCGCGTGCGCACACACACGGACTTTTTCTAAAAGTGCTTTATTTGGATTCAGGGTGCCTCAAAATATGTATTTCCGGTGAAATCTGGATATCGAATTTTTGGATGGAAGCAATACTTCCTCTACTTATTATACGCAGTAGAAAAAGTAATAAAAGACAACAAGACTCTACTAACATTGAGAAGTTGGTTTTTAGCCCCACGTATGGGAAATCAGTTTGAAAATGATGTATTATATTTCAACTGTTGGGTAGTTGAACACTTGAAGTAGTTGCAACCGCACGTATAGTAAACAGTTTCCGGTAGCCTTCGCCCCAAATTTAAAAATTAACTTTGTAATTTGACTGTTTCTTTAAGTATTATATATTTATGTTTGCCTCGGCTGCGTCAGTATTATTGTTAGAGACACGTTTCTCTTGGCAGGGTTGTGGTGCAACTAAGAATGTAGGCTTACACAGATTATAATTTTTTACTTCACTCCTTTTATTAATGCTTGATACGATTTAATCAACACTTCACTCATATATATATATATATATATATATATATATATATATATATATACAGAGAGAGAGAGAGAGCTGTGAAATGTTGTTATTAAATACTTGCTCTTTTTAATACGTAAACTATTTTCCTCTCACACGAGTACGTATTATACTTCTCGAGGATACTTTTTGGGTCCCGTTAGGAACACTGTTTGCAGGCAACTGAATTAAATTCAACCGTCCAAACTTGTAAAACTCTGTATTTCAAGTCTCTGATTGGCTTTTCCTAATCCAATAGAATACCTTCATTTAACTAAAGCATTTTCTGGTTGTTGATTGGCTATTTTTAAACGGTCTCAAAATTTACATTATTGTTGCTCCAATAATGACTAGTAGCATTATTAAATTCTCAAACTCATTATTGCTTCAAGGTTACCTCATTGTTAGCAACTTTTAACTTATTATTCTCACAGCTCCTACATTATTAAATTATGTAATACATTCACATAACATTATTAAACATGGATACAATAATATAAACATTTACAATGACTGTAATATGCGCTTTTTATATATATATATATATATATTTACATACACATTTTTCTTCAAGGCGGGCTGTTATTGAATTATATTATATAATTTGACTGAAATCATATAAGTGTTAAAAATACTGCAACATACTAGAGCGATATTTGAATGGGGTATTGATTTGTGTAATCAACATTTTATTGAAGTACTGCAGATGTGTGCAGCATTTAGCATTAACACATTTAAGTAAATGTAATTGTAATTCTATAGATGTAAGTAGTGAACTTCCTGGTTGCCATAAGTGTCCCTTATGTAAAAAAGTTTTACTGCATTTTATCTGTGTGTTGAAATCAAGTTCATTATCCTGTAAGACAAATAATTATATAAAGAGAGAAAACTGTGTCCAGCGTAACATTACACAAAATATATTTGTAATTAACAACTGAGAGCATTAGTTTTCTAGATGATTGTAGACTGCGTATCATTTCAAAAATGCTTAAAGTGTTGTCCTGGAGGAGGGGAACTTACATATTCAGGAGTTTCCCCCCCTATTTTGTTGAATGTTAGTATCTAGGGTTTCTAGATTATATTAAAACAGTGGAGTTTTTATGTTATTAATATATGGGACCAAAAGAAAATAAAACACTTAACATTTCATCTAGTGTAGTTTATCTAAAGCTAGATGGCTTACCCGACGTGCCAGGTTAGCCTTTTACTTTCTTTACTACGTACAGTAAGTAGGGGAAGTATTGCATTCCACCCAAAAATTCCATACCGAGATTTCACCGGAAATACATGTTTTGAGGCCCCCTGAATCCACAAAAAGCATCTTTTTAAAAGATCCGTGTGTGTGTCTGTGAACAGCATAACCCAAAAATGAAAAGTCGGATAAATATCAAACTTGATATTTAGGTTCAGTATCCTTCAAAGGTGCGACACGAAGGTTTTTAAGAAAATCGCTCACGCCATACTACCCTTTACATGGAACACTTTTTTCGAAAATTTTGATTTTGTCAAAAATGGCTCTAACGATTTTGATTAAAATATCTTATATTTAAGATATTTTCATGACAAATAAAATGTATATTTTGAATTTTTTGAGAATGTCCCCAAAAGTTCCCTTCATTCTAAATGGCTTTTGCATAACTGATAAACCGTAAGAGATAAACAAAAGCTTTCTACACAGAAAATGTGGATATCGTTAAAACACACAATTTATGTCATTCACATACATTCTCTTTGTGGAGTGAGCTATTTCCGAGATATTCCTTGTTATTTGTATGGACTTTCCAATACTTATATACTGTTTCTCAAATGGGGATTCGTTATTCTTTTTACTTTCTCTACTACGTATAGTAAGTAGGGGAAGTATTGCATTCCACCCAAAAATTCGATACCGAGATTTCACCGGAAATACATGTTTTGAGACCTCCTGAATCCAAAAAAAGCATTTTTGGAAACATGTCCGTGTGTGTGTCTGTGTGTGTGTGTCTGTGAACAGCATAACTCAAAAACTAACAGTCGGATAAACACCAAACTTGGTATTTACGTTCAGTATCCTCCAGAGATGAGACGAAGATTTTCAAGAAAATCCTCCCACCCCAGACTACCCTTTACATGGAACATTTTTCGAAAATTTTAATTTTCTCAAAAATCGCTCTAACGATTTTGATGAAAATATCATATGTTTAAGATAATGTCATGAGAAATGAAATGTATATCTCGAAATTTCTGGGAATGTCTCCAAAAGTATTCTTCATTATGAACGACTTTTGCATAACTGGTAAACCATAAGAGATAGACAAACGTTTACTACACAAAAAATGTAGATCGCGATAAAATACACAACTTATATCATATAACGTTTTTTTGTTGAGTGAACCGTTTTCGAGATATTGCTGGTTATTTCCTTAAATTTTCCAATACTTATACTTTTTCTCAAATTCGTTATTCATTTTTTTTATGTCCTGGACATGCAAAGAGAATGGAATGCGTCACATAGCAACCAGCGTTAAAATATTTGACTATCGCTTAAAAGCTACCATATTCCCCTTGCATCTACAAGAAAATTACCAATAAGATTGACATCTCGATATCTCGATTAACATGAAGCATATGGAGAATAGGCGTTTGTAATAATAGTGTGTACAAGAGTAGAGAAAGTCATGTGAGTGTAACACATCAGATTTTTTTTTCTCGTGTCCTGGGCATGCAAAGAGAATAGTATGCTCCACTTAGCAACCAGTTCTTAAAACATTTGACTATCGCGTAAAGCTTACCATTTTCCCCTTGCACCTACAAGAAAACTAGCAATAAGTTTCTGCAAATGTTTATCTCGATTAACATGAAGTAGATGGAGAATAAGCGTTTATAAAAACGTTTTGCACAAGAGTAGAGAAAGTCATGTGAGTGTAACACATCAGATTTTTAAACTCTAGTGACTAATTAATTAATTTCATTTATCTCCTCCGTTGTACTAATATAGAGGTTTTTTTATAGTGAATGCTCCCCTTTACCCGTTATAAATTTAATTTTGCACAATCCTAACTATTCTTAATAATGGATTAAAATCCACCGATATTCATGCAAAAGGATGTGAAACATCGGCGGAATATCTGACTTTCTTAGCCTCGTCCGAGAGACTTCCAAGTTCTGGAAATAATGTATATCGTATAAGTACCCTTTGGCGGTAGAAGAAATCCCGGTCGGAATGGTCCAGTAATTTTTTACCTAATTATAGTAGGTTAAGTTATAAAGTTTGTAGCTTCTTTTTGGTCCCATCGTTATTTAATAATATAAAAATTACACAATTTTCATAAAATGCAGAAACTCTGAAATTATTCCGTGTGGGGGTAGGAGGTATGAAATGTTAAGAAACTTACGGAATCGGGGTTTCAACATTGTAACATCGAGGGCCCTAAACCGCAAGGTGTAGCCGAGAGATCTGCGCGATTAAACTCGAATGAGAACCCAGGATACCACACAATCAACTCTGCGTATTAAAAAACGCCGATTCCGTAAGTTTGTTAACATTCCTACCCGCATACGGAATAATGTCAAGAACTCTTAATATATATAACGAAATAAGATTCCGCGCTCCCAGGCCACCAAGTTAACCGCTTTGGAAAACGCGACATAGGTGAGAGAAATTAAGAGAAATAATCTTCTCAATTAATATAAAACGTCGGTCCACTGATTTCTAATGTTAGCAGTTTTCTCTGCTTATACAAATTATATTTATTTGTAATACATACTGGAGTACGGCAGAGCACTCAGCCAACATAATTACTTCTACACACATTTTATAATTCTCTATAGCTAAAATTTGATGTGTTACACTCACATGACTTTCTCTACTCTTGTACAAACTATTTTTACAAACGCTTATTCTCCATCTACTTCATCTTAATCGAGATAAACATTTGCAGACTCTATCTTATTGCTAATTTTCTTGCAGATGTAAGGGGAAAATATATTTACAAGGGCAATATAGAAAAACAGTTGCCTTTAAGCACATACATATCTTTTAATAGCTGGTTGCTAGGTGCAGCACCATACCCTTTGCCACAGATTATAACTCTTTGCATATCCAAGACAAAAAAATCTGATATGTTCACTCACATGACTTTCTCTACTCTTATACAAACTAGTTTTACAAACGCTTATTCTCCATCTACTTCATGTTAATCGAGATAAACATTTGCAGACTCTATCTTATTGCTAATATTCTTGTAGATGTAAGAGGAATATATTTACAAGGGTAATATACAAATACAGTAGCCTTTAAGCACATACATATCTCTTAATAGCTGGTTGCTAGGTGCAGCACCATTCGCTTTGACACAGATTAATATTCTTTGCATATCGAAGACAAAAAAATGAATAACGAATTCCCATTTGAGAAAATAAGTATTGAAAAATTTAAGGAAATAAAAATTAATATCTCGAAAATGGTTCACTCAACAACAAAATGTATATGACATAAATTGTGTATTTTAACGCGATCTACATTTTTTGTGTAGTAAAATTTTGTCTATCTCTTATGGTTTACCAGTTATGCAAAAGTCGTTCTCAATAAAGAATACTTCTGGAGACATTCCCAGGAAATTCAAGATATACATTTTATTTGTCATAAAAATATCTTAAACATATGATATTTTAATCACAATCGTTAGAGCCATTTTTGAGAAAATTAAAATTTACGAAAAATGTTTCATGTAAAGGGTAATCTGGGGTGGAGGGATTTTCTTGAAAACCTTCGTGTCGCATCTCTGGAAGATACTGAACCTAAATACCAAGTTTGGTGCTTATCCGACTGTTCGTTTCTGAGTTATGCTGTTCACAGACACACACACACAGACACACAGACAGACACACACACGGACATGTTTCCAAAAATTCCACTATTGCGTATACTAAGTAGGAGAAGTATCGCATTCCACCCAAAAATTCGATACCGAGATTTCACCGGAAATACATGTTTTGAGACCCCCTGAATAAAAAAAAAACTGATGTGTTACACTCACATAACTTTCTCTACTCTTGTACAATCTAATTTTACAAACGCCTATTCTCCATATGCTTCATGTTAATCGAGATATCGAGATGTCAATCTTATTGGTAATTTTCTTGTAGATGCAAGGGGAATATGGTAGCTTTTAAGCGATAGTCAAATATTTTAACGCTGGTTGCTATGTGGCGAATTCCATTCTCTTTGCATGTTCAGGACATAAAAAAATCTGATGTGTTACACTCACATGACTTTCCCTACTCTTGTACAAACTATTTTTACAAACGCCTATTCTCCATATGCTTCATGTTAATCGAGATATCGAGATGTCAATCTTATTGGTAATTTTCTTGTAGATGCAAGGGGAATATGGTAGCTTTTAAGCGATAGTCAAATATTTTAACGCTGGTTGCTATGTGGCGAATTCCATTCTCTTTGCATGTTCAGGACATAAAAAAAATGAATAACGAATTTGAGAAAAAGTATAAGTATTGGAAAATTTAAGGAAATAACAAGCAATATCTCGAAAACGGTTCACTCAACAAAAGAAACGTATATGACATAAGTTGTGTATTTTAACGCGATCTACATTTTTTGTGTAGTAAAATTTTGTCTATCTCTTATGGTTTACCAGTTATGCAAAAGTCGTTCACAATGAAGAATATTTTTGGAGACATTCCCAGAAAATTCGAGATATACATTTTATTTGTCATGACAATATCTTAAACATATGATATTTTAATCAAAATCGTTAGAGCCGTTTTTGAGAAAATTAAAATTTTCGAAAAATGTTCCATGTAAAGGGTAGTCTGGGGTGGGGGGATTTTCTTGAAAACCTTCGTGTCGCATCTCTGGAAGATACTGAACCTAAATACCAAGTTTGGTGTTTATCCGACTGTTCGTTTTTGAGTTATGCTGTTCACAGACACACAGACACACAGACACACAGACAGACAGACACACAGACACACAGACACACAGACAGACACACACACGGACATGTTTCCAAAAATGCTTTTTTTGGATTCAGGAGGTCTCAAAACATGTATTTCCGGCGAAATCTCGGTATCGAATTTTTGGGTGGAATGCAATACTTCCCCTACTTACTATACGTAGTAGAGAAAGTAAAAAACATTTTTGGAAACATGTGCGTGTGTTTGTCTGTGTGTGTGTGTGTGTGTGTGTGTGTGTGTGTGTGTGTCTGTGAACAGCATAACTTAGAAACGAACAGTTGGATAAACACCAAACTTGATATTTAGGTTCACTATCTTCCAGAGATGCGACACGAAGGTTTTCAACAAAATCCACCCACCCCAAACTACCCTTTACATGGAGCATTTTTCGAAAATTTTAATTTTCTCAAAAATGGCTCTAACGATTTTGATTAAAATATCATATGTTTAAGATATTGTCATGAGAAATGAAATGTATATCTCCAATTTTCTGGGAATGTCTCCAAAAGTATTCTTCATTGTGAACGACTTTTGCATAACTGGTTAACCATAAGAGATAGACAACATTTTACTACACAAACACTGTAGATCGCGTTCAAAAACACAATTTATGTCATACACATTTTTTTGTTCAGTGAACTATTTTCGAGATATTGCTCGTTATTCCCTTAAATTTTCCAATACTTATACTTTTTCTCAAATTCGTTATTCAATTTTTTTGTCCTGGTAATGTAAAGAAAATGGAATACTCCACATAACAACCAGCTCTTAAAATATTTGACTATCGCTTAAAGCCTACCAATTCCCCTTGCATCTACAAGAAAATTAGCAATAAGATTAACATCTCGATATCTCGAATTATATGAAGCATATGGAGAATAAGCGTTTGTAAAAATAGTTTGTACAAGAGTAGAGAAAGTCATGTGAGTGTAACACATCAGATTTTTTCTTAACTTTACTCAAAAACTGACCTAAACTTCTGCCATTATTTGTAAAAAAAATCCCACTTAACACTGTTTTCCTATCCACCTTAGCCCACTTCTGCTCCAGAAATTCCTTCCTCCATAGATCCGTTTCTTGGCATTCAAATACTGTATGCTCCAGATCTTCCTTCCCTCCAAAAATGGGACACTGACTCTGTGAGGTGTTCTTTCTGATCCCTCTTAATCTCCAAACACCAGCTCTTAAACATACTATTCCCTCCCTTTGCTGGTTATTTACCTTATCAACGTATGTCTCCCCTTCCCATTATATTCTTCAAATCTCTTCCTTATTATTTTCCAAAGATTATGATTATTCTATCCTCTCCTCCAGTATTCCCCCACCCCATTCACTTCCAGGTTCTTTTACATTTATTTAGCATGTCCTGCTAGCGAACTTAATCTCAACATAAATACAAAGAAAATACAGCAAAACTTTCTTACAAGAGGGTTATTAGAAGGTTTTAGCATCCAGAAACTTCAGTACATACGTCTATAGAATTAGAATGAAGGTTATTCAGAGATTTCGACTATGTTTCATTACATAAACAGCTGCCGTATTTGATAAATAGGAATTAAGGAAACAAATGTAATACAGGTTCGATTGTCGCTTTTTAAACTCTGTCTTCTGTTTGTTGAAATGTTACATCATGATCATCTATGTATATTTATTCCAATAAAATGTAGCTGGCTTTTGTTTTTATACTCTACAAGCAACTATTTATATTCTTTGGAGTAACAACTATTTTTTTCCTACTCTATGGCATTCTCAACTAAAAGGCAAGGCCTTCTTTCTAAGCATGCTCTTTTATAATTCCAATATGTTCGTATTCAAGTACAAGGGCTTTGAAAATTCTTTTTAATCCTTTAGTAATTTGTGAAATTAAATTAGAAGGTATTAAATAGCTCCATATCCCCAGAACGAATTGGGCTTCACAATGGCAAAAGAATTATCAAAATCGATTGAGTGGTTTTAGAGTTTACCCTACATGCACAAACAGACACACGCGTAATTGTTCTCCATTTATAAAATTAGTGTAGATTACTTGACCTTCTAACAATTATCATCACTAAAATATATCTAGTTACTTAGAGGCTACACATTATTCCCAGAATGTGGAAGACAATGGCAGGGAGGTTAAAGAAATCAGAAAAATAACATTTCTAGAATATCAGGGGAATTTACGTGCCTTGTTAGAAAGTTGCTTAGACTTTACAAAATTAAAACTATAAGGATAAAGAGAAGCATTCATCATAAAAATCTTCCAGATAATTTACAATATTTTATAAAGAATACGGGAGAGGTAAATTGAATTAAATCATCATTCGAGATTTAAAAAGCCGCCCATGCAAAGCTGGGTAAATCAGCTACCATAAAATGTTCTTTTGTGATGCATATTTCTATGTACAAACGTACCTAAATTGAATATTGTATAAACTTGTATTCCTTACCCACAATTAATTTTTTATTGTGACTGAATTATTCAATCAATTTCAGTGTGCTTTTATTGTTGAATTTTCCATAATCAATACGAATGCAAAGTTTAATTTGGTTGCAGAGACGAAAGAAAATCGTTCAGAAATAGCGTTCATTTCCGGGTTTCCTTAATTTTATAACTAAAATATCCAATTAACTGTAATGTCGTCTTCCGTGGTGTAGTGGTTATCGTGATAGCTTCCAGTTCCCGAGGTTGCAGGTTCAAACCCGGCGGAGTTGAATTTTGTGTAATTGGTAGATCATAAGAGAGAGACAAAAGCTTACTACACAGAAAATGAAAATCTCGTATAACAATTTTGGTGTTAGACAACTTTTAATTCCTCTACTACATATAGTAAGAAGGAGAAGTATTGCATTCCACCTAAAAATTCGATACCGATATTTCATCGGAAACACATGTTTCGAGGTGCCCTGAATCTAAATAAAGCATTTTTGGAAACATACCCATGTGTGTGTCCGCCTGTGAACAGCATAATTCAAAAATGAAAACTCGGATAAATACCAAACTTGGTATTTAGTTCAGTATCTTTCAAAGATGCGACACGAAGACTTTCAAGAAAATATCCCCACCCAGACTATCCTTTACATGGAACAGTTTTCGAAACTTTTGAGTTTCTCAAAAATCTTTCTAACAATTTTGATTAAAATATCATATCTTTAGGGTACTTTCACGGCAAATGAAATATATATGTTGAATTTTCTGGGAATGTTCCCAAGAGTCGTGTTCATTCTGAATGAATTTTGTATAACTCGTAAACCTAAGAGATAGACAAAATTTTAGTACATAAAAAACGTAGATTTCGTTAAAGCACACAATTTAATAGATATACATGAACCATTTCCGAAATATTCCTTGTTATTTGTTTGAATTTTCCAATATACCTTTTCTTAAATGGGAATTCGTTATTCGTTTTTTATGTCCTGGACATGCAAAGAAAATGCAAGCTCCACATAGCAACCAGCTGTTAAAATATTTGACTATCGCTTAAAGCCTACCTATTTCCTTGCGACTACAGGAAAATTAGCAATACGATAGTTTCTGGAAATTTTTATATCGATTAACAAGAAGTAGGTGGAGAATAAAGTTTTAAAGAAATAGTTTGTACAAGAGTAGAAAAAGTCATGTGAGTGTAACATATCCAATTTCTATTTAAAGTTCTTCATATTTTCTGCCTTCTGATCATCAGATAACAGGTGAAGGTGCAATCCTTTCTTCTAGAGAATGAAAACTGGCAAGAAGAACAATAGTAAGGCTTCTTAATCCTCTTGTTTCAGAATGAGGGTTTGCAGCGGTCTGATATTGCTGGCACTATGTCTGCTACTGACAGAGCGGAATGGTGGAAGTGTGCAGGCGCTCCGTCTGGATCGTATTCTAGGTATAGTAGACCGTTTCTCACAAATGGGAGGTTCAGGTAGTACTAAGCCTGAGGCTATTACTGAAGACAACACAAGCGAGGAAGAAAAACATGCTGATGTAGAAGAAGCATCACCAGAGCTGCTGGAAGCTGAGGAAGATGATGATACAGAGGATATAGATCGCACTCATCACAAGCAGCACGATCACCACAAACACAAGAAACCTCCAGTCCTAGCCACAAAAACTGTCTTTCTCCAGGTCAGTACATCGTACATGTTTAAACCCACTGACTATTCATTTACGTAAAAAATTAAGAAAACATTATAGTAATCCTCTGCTGGTTGCTCTGCTATTTTAAAACATTTAAGGTAGGATGCAACATTAGTGACCTGAGTAGCAAATGGTGCAAAGCTGAAAATAATGTTTACTTTCTCTACCACGTACCTAGTACCTATGTAGAGGAAGTATTGCATTTCCTCGAATAATTCGATATCAAGATGTTACTGGAGATACATGTTTTGAGTCCCCTGAATAAAAAAAACCATTTTTACAAAACGTCTATGTGTTTGTGAATGGTATAACTCAAAAACGAAAATTCGAATGAATAGAAACTTGGTAAGTTCAGTATCTTATAAAGAAAATAATGCACCTTAAACTGTCTTTTACATGGAGAAATTTTCGCTGTTTTTTATTTATTCAAAAATGGCTACAACGATTTTGGTTATAATACCACATTTAAGATATTTACATGGAAAATAAAATGTAGGTATATCTAGAATTTTCTGGGAATAGCCAGTAAAGCCCTGTTAATTCTGAATGAATTTTGTATAAGTGGTGAACCTAAGGGATAAACAAAAACTTAGTGCACAAAAAGTGTAGATCTCTTTAAAAACCACACAATTTGTATCAAATTACTTCTTTTATAGGGACAGCCATTTCCTAGATATCGTTGTTATTGTTTTAAAATTAAAAAAAAACTGATTTTTATTTTCTCTACCGCATATCTAGCAGTTAGAGGAGATACTGCACTTCGTTCAAAATTCTATACGGATATTTAATAGAAATAAATGCTTTGTGGCCCCTTAAGTAAAAACGAGGTATTTTTAAGAAACGTTCCGCGCTTGTGTGAGTGGGTGAGAGAGAGAGAGAGAGAGAGAGAGAGAGAGAGAGAGAGAGAGTGAGAATGAGTGAGACAGAACGGGAATCTGCCGCATTTACGAGGAGGATAGTCATAGGTGCATATCCTGGCAAGATGTAGGGGAACGGAGGAATGGAGGGAAAAATATTTACCGCGATCCTTTATCATCTCGAATGGAGGGTTAAGGACATGCTGGACGCTACTGTAGGCAGGGAAGACGTAAAGGGGATAGGTAAATTTCTACTTACGGCGAGAAGCTGAGATCTGAGAAGGCTGGGTATTGGTGCTTTATTACTTTCTCTACTACGTATAGTAAGTAGGGGAAGTATTGTATTCCACTCAAAAATTCGATACCGAAATTTCACCGGAAATATATGTTTTGAGACTCCCTGAAACCAAAAAATAAAAACGTATTTTTGGAAACATCTCCGTGTGTGTGTCTGTATGTCTGTCTGTGAACAGCATAACTCAGAAACAAACATTCGGATAAACACCAAACTTGGTATTTAGGTTCAGTATCTTCCAGAGATGCGACACGAAGGTTTTCAAGAAAATCCCCCCACTCCAGATTACCCTTTACATGGAACATTTTTTCGAAAATTTTAATTTTCTCAAAAATGGCTCTAACGATTTTGATTAAAATATCATATGTTTAAGATATTTTCATGACAAATGAAATGTATATCTCGAATTTTCTGGGAATGTCTCCAAAAGTATTCTTCATTGTGAACGACTTTTGTATAACTGGTAAACCATAAGAGATAGGCACAATTTTACTACACAAAAATGTAGATCGCGTTAAAATACACAATTTATGTTATATACATTTTTGTTGTTAAGTGAACCATTTTCGAGATATTGCTTCTTATTCTCTTAAATTTTTACTTTCTCTACTACGTATAGTAAGTAGGGGAAGTATTGCATTCCACCCAAAAATTCGATACCGAGATTTCACCGGAAATACATGTTTTGAGACCTCCTGAATCCCAAAAAAGCATTTTTGGAAACATGTCCGTGTGTGTGTGTGTGTGTGTGTGTGTGTGTCTGTGTGTGTGTGTGTCTGTGAACAGCATAACTCAAAAACTAACAGTCGGATAAACACCAAACTTGGTATTTACGTTCAGTATCTTCCAGAGATGCGACACGAAGATTTTCAAGAAAATCCCCCCACCCCAGACTACCCTTTACATGGAACATTTTTCGAAAATTTTAATTTTCTCAAAAATGGCTCTAACGATTTTGATGAAAATATCATATGTTTAAGATAATGTCTTGAGAAATGAAATGTATATCTCGAAATTTCTGGGAATGTCTCCAAAAGTATTCTTCATTGTGAACGACTTGTGCATAACTGGTAAACCATAAGAGATAGACAAAATTTTACTATACAAAAAATGTAGATCGCATTAAATACACAACTTATATCATATACATTTCTTTTGTTGAGTGAACCGTTTTCGAGATATTGCTGGTTATTTCCTTAAATTTTCCAATACTTATACTTTTCTCAAATTCGTTATTCATTTTTTATGTCCTAGACATGCATAGAGAATGGAATGCGCACATAGCAACCAGCGTTAAAATATTTGACTATCACTTAAAACCTACCATATTCCCCTTGCATCTACATGAATATTACCAATAAGATTGACATCTCGATATCTCGATTAACATGAAGCATATGGAGAATAGGCGTTTGTAAAAATAGATTGTACAAGAGTAGAGAAAGTCATGTGAGTGTAACACATCAGATTTTTCAATACTTATTTTCTCAAATGGGAATTCGTTATTCATTTTTATGTCTTGGATATGCAAAGAATATTAATCTGTGGCAAAGAGAATGATGCTGCAGCTAGCAGCCAGCTATTAAGGGATATGTCGATGCTTAAAGGTTACTGTATTTCTATATTTCCCTTGCGAATACAAAACAAGGGGAACATAGTACGCCTTAAGCGATAGTCAAATATTTTTAGAACTGGTTGCTATGTGTAAAATGTAATTCTCTTTGCATGTCAAAAGATCGTTTCTGCAAATGTTTATCTGGAGTAATATGAAATAGATGGAGAATAAGAGTTTGTAAAAATAATTTGTACAAGAGTAGAGAAAGTCATGTGAGTGTAACACATCAGAATTTTTTATGCTATTTTATGTTATATTTCACGTATTCTTAGTATGTTGCGTTTATTTATCTTCTTAACTTTCTTTGTCTAATGTAATAGGGAATAATAATCCATCGTAATGCCGTTTACCGTTGTTTACATTAAATATGCTATATTTGAATATGTTTGCCTACACTTTTCTTAAAATGGTGTTTTCTTGTTTGCAACTCAGGCATGTTACACCCCTAAATTTTGACTTTTGATAACAAAATATTACGAAAAAATGAATAGTAACTCAAGGTGTTAGACAGGGATGCCCGGTGTTATTGGGTTTATTAAATTTATATTGATGCAGCCATGGCAGATGAACATTTTAAATTAGGTTCTTTTAATTTGATATTATACTATTCGCTGACAACCAGGTTATCCTCTCAGATTCTGAAGAAGGTCTACAAAAATCAATGCATATATTACAACAATTAACAACAAATTATAACTTAAAAATGTTCACAGTAAAAACAAAAGTAATGGCTTGAGGGAAGTATTCTATTAGAACGAAAATAGAACTGAAGTACAATAAAGCAAGTTAACAAATTTAATTATCTGGGAGGTTTAATTTCATATTATGAAGTCCATGATTTATAACAAAAATGTCTAAATTTTAATATATGTGTGGTACTTACAGAACTTTGAAAAGCAAAACAATAATAGAGACAATTTTAAGATTTTATAAAGTTGTAGCTGTTCCACTTCTGACATACGGCAGTGAGAACTGATGCTGTTGCTGTATGTATTGTTGTGTATGTTGGAGGAAATGTATTCTTTTGTTCACAGAAAGGAAAACAGTCTATTAAATACTGACCAAATCCAACGAAATGTGTCATGCATATCATTTAAATGAAAAAGGTATACAGCTAGAAGAACAAAAATGTGGTTTTTGATTAGAAATAAATTACCAAAGTATTATCTTTAAAATTTATAAAACACAAAATCCTCTAGCAGTTAAAAAATACAAGTAAGATCTTCACAAATGTCTCTCTGTAAAGTATTTATAATTATCTAATTTAGAATAAAATTAAAAAACCTGTTAGTTTATTCTTTATATACTATAATGTGCATGGGACTAATTGCTTGGGCAGTAATTTAAGAATCAGTTCTTCAAAACAAAAATAACCTCAAAAGTAACTAATATACATACAATTATGGTACGATAAAGGATCAGTGAGTGGTTCCAAAAATAAGTCAATAAACGTGGAAGTTTAAAAACTTGGTAGCAATACCTCTTAAAAGAAAACAATAAACAAATCTGACGTGTAACAGTCATATGACTTTCTCTACTATTATACAAAATATTTATACAAACACTTACTCTCCATCTACTTCATGTTAATTGAGATAAACTTTGCAGAAACTTAAGAATCTGATGCTAATTTTCTTGTAGATGTAAGGGGAATTGGTAGGCTTTAAGCTATAGTCAAATATTTTAAGAGCTGGTTGCTAAGTGAAGTATTCCATTCTCTTTACATGCCCAGAATAAATAAAAAAAATAAAAAAGAATAACGAATTCCCATTTGATAAAAGGTATCAGTATTGGAAAATTCAAACAAATAACAAGGAATATCTCAGAAATGGTTCACTCGAACAACCCCCCCCCCAAGAAAAACTATATGACATAGATTGTGTGTTTTAAGTAAAAAATTTCGGAAAATGTTTCATGTAAAGGGTAGTCTGGGGTGATGGGATTTTCTTGAAAATCTTCGTGTCATATACTTGAAAGATACTGAACCTAAATAAAAAGTTTGGTATTTATCCGACTTTTTGTTTTTGGTTTATGCTGTTCAGACACACACTCGAACCTTTTATTAAAAATGCCTTTTTCCCCCTTTTCTTTTGGATTCAGGGAGCCTCAAAACACGTATTTCCGATGAGATATCAATATCGAATTTTTGCGTGGCACGCAATACTTCCCCTACTCACTATACGTAGTGAAGTAGAAAAACTGAGTTACGCTGTTTCTAAATTACCGATAACATAGAGCAGTTCAATTGAAGGGAATTACTTGCCACTGTTATACTTAGATTACGAAGAATGATACACGAAATCAGTATGGATGGCAACGTATTAAGTACAATCATCCTGTTTGATTGAGATATACAGAACCACGTGTTACTGTTAGAAGTTACAAAGCATGTTATGCGACATCTAATGTGGATGACAATGCACGGGGTACAGTCACCCTTTTTGGTTGTAGAGCTACACAGCCATAGGTTACTGTTAGAAATTACAAAGCACGTTACTGTTACAGGTTACGAAGCATGTTACGCGACACCCAGTGTGTATGACAGTGCAAGGAGTAAAGCCACCTGTTTACCTGCTGAACTACAGAACCATATGTTACTGTTACAGGTTACGAAGCATGTTACGCGAAATCCAGTGTGCATGTCAGTGCAAGGAGTAAAGTCACCTGTTTGCCTGCTTAACTACAGAACCATATGTTACTGTTACAAGTTACGAAGCATGTTACGCGAAATCCAGTGTGCATGGCAGTGCAAGGAGTGAAGCCACCTGTTTACCTTTTGAACTACAGAACCACATGTTACTGTTACAGGTTACGAAGCATGTTACGCGACATCCAGTGTGCATGACAGTGCAAGGAGTGAAGCCACCCTGTTTGCCCGCTGAGCTTGTAGGAGGACATAATGGTCACTATGATGAAGTTCATGGTCATGACTGGTGGGGACGTGAGGACATCTGGGCTGATGATATGCAAGAGGAAGGTCTTTACATCGAACCTACCGCAACAGTGAGGTATGGCACAATAACAAGGAGGGACTCAGTATCCTGCACGTTGATAAAAGTTTTAGTAATTTGCTACAGTATATCTATAGTTTCTGAATTTTCTTGCTCAGATAACCTCGTAGCGGTTAGATGGATATATCGCGAAAAAGGGAAACTTAGATCCTGAGACTGTAGTTATGCAGCAATTCCACTGTTTCTGAATTTCACTTTCGTAAAGGAATCAAAACATCATTTTAACTATAAAATAAAATTCTATTGCATCCCTAGTCTCCAGAATGTATCTAATATGTAGTTTACGGGGATATAGTTGAAAAAATTCTGATGTGTTACACTCACATGATTTCTCTACTCTTGTACAAACTATTTTTACAAACGCTTATTCTCCATATGCTTCATGTTAATCGAGATGTTAATCTTAATGCTAATTTTCTTGTAGATGCAAGGGGAATTGGTAGGTTTTAAGCGATAGTCAAATATTTTAAGAGCTGGTTGCTATGTGGCGCATTCCATTCTCCTTGCATGTCCAGTACATAAAAAAAATAAATAACGAATTTGAGAAAAAGTATATGTATTGGAAAATTTAAGGGAATAACAAGCAATATCTGGAAAATGGTTCACTCAACAAAAAAAATGTATATGACATAAGTTGTGTATTTTAACGCGATCTACATTTTTTGTATAGTAAAATTTTGTCTATCTCTTATGGTTTACCAGTTATGCAAAAGTCGTTCACTATGAAGAATACTTTTCGAGACATTCCTAGAAAATTAGAGATATACATTTCATTTGTCATGAAAATAACTTAAACATATGATATTTTAATCAAAATCGTTAGAGCCATTTTTGAGAAAATTAAGATTTTCGAAAAATGTTCCATGTAAATGGTAATCTGGAGTGGGGGAATTTTCTTGAAAACTCTCGTGTCGCATCTCTGGAAGATACTGAACCTAAATACCAAGTTTGGTGTTTATCCGACTGTTTGTTTCTGAGTTATGCTGTTCACAGACACACAGACACACACACACACACACACACACACACACACACACACACACACACGGACATGTTCCTTTCTGAGTTATGCTGTTCAAAGACACACACACACACACAGCCTAATGAAACTCATTCAGTTTATTTTTTCCCCTTGAAGTTTAATGCCCTTTAACCCGGTGGGTCATGTCGGACGATGAATGAATGAAATGATGCTCAAATGAGCCCGGGGTCCTTACAGCTTAGTTACCTACATTCGTCTTCTCAGGATGAGGGAAAGCTCCGGGTAACTCACCCCAAACGAGAGACTGTGAATGGCTAAAATCCATACAAACGTCTGGGAGTTGAGATTATCCGCACCTTCTGCAGAACCAAACCCACAAAGACAGATATTAAATATATGCACAGTGTATGCGTGCATCTTCTGGTTTGGTTTCAAACAAATGCATCGATAAAGTTTCTTCAAAACCTTACTTATCCTTTAAACCTGTGACACTAGGCATCTTTTTGAGCGAGTTTTGATAATAACATTTTCGTCTGTTGCAGTTATTAAATTGCATTATTCCAAGTTTAACAGCAAGCGTACCGCGGGTAGCGATGCTTATTCTGACTTCACAGGTAAACAGCATACATCGCCTGGTATCGGAAACGTTAAACAACTCGAAATACCGCGCATGCTTGTATACACTGTAACCTAACTCGTGGTTGAGGCAGTATTTTTAATTCTTAAATGATATAAGTCTAATTATATAATATAAAATATAATAACAGTCCGCCTTAAAACAATATGTGTATAATAATATATAAAATGTATGTAACAGTCATTGTTTTATGTTTATATTATTATGTACATGCATAATTGTGTTATGTGAATGTATTACGTAGTTTAACAATGTAGGAACTGTGAGAATAGAAGCAAGCTGCTTTCTGTAGCAAACAGAATTATAAAGTAGAAGCCGAAAGTTGCGAACAATGAAGTAACAATGAGATAACCTTGAAACAACAATAAATTAGAAAGTTTAATAATGACTAGTACTAATTATTGGAACAATAATGTAATATTTAAAACAGTTTATCAATAGCAAATCAAAAACTAGAAAAAGCTTAAGTTAAATAAAAGTATTCTATTGGAGTAGGCTTAGCCAATCAGAGACTTGAAATAAAGGAAATATACAAATTCAGGCGGTAGACGCTACAAGAGTGCGTACCCGAGCAGTTCGGTACATGTTCAGTGTGAGACATAAAAAAATGCATTACGGCGAGAATAATATAAAGCTTATGTGTTAAAAAGTGCAAATAACAATAATCTCACAGCTCTACAGTAGGATATATCAGTGAAGAGTTATTTAATCGTGTGAAGGATTAATAAAAAAAGTACAATACAATTATAATTTGTGTAAGCCTTGTTCCTTAACCGTTCCAGTCCTGCTAAGAGATACATGTTCTGAAAATTATTACTGACGCAGCCGAGGTATACATATATAACATTTAAATAAACATTAAAATACAAAGTTGATTTTTTTTAACGTGGGGGCGAAGGCCACCGGAAAGTTTGTATCGTACGTGGGGCGAACACTCCAAGAAACATATCTCGCGCAATACGTGGTGCAACTACAACAATAAAACGACTTCAAGTTTGGCTCTCCAACAATGGGGCTGCAACAGCTTCATGGTAAACAAGGCGCACACAACTCTGCGCTCGGAACGATTTACGTGGCCTAATATTCAACTAAAACCAAATGATTTTATTCATATAACATTTGATTTTAAGACAACAGTGCTATTAACAAAACGTTCTCTGAATAATCTAAAGAATTAATCCTATTTCATTTACATCCTGTGTGTGAAATTTCGTTCAGCGGTTTGTGAGCTATTTCAGGTGTACAGAGAAACAAACCAACGCTAATAAGCGCTCCACAGCGCTAAGCTCATCTAAAAATAAGTGGATTAGAATACACGAGTGATTGTTAAATTCTATTTAAACGTTTTTTGTTTTTTCAGGATTTCTGAGGCGACAGCTTCAGCAGATCTGTTGGAGTCTCGTGCAGAAGAGGACGAAGAAGCTGAAGAAGATAGTACTGAGCTTGTAGAGCCATCGTCACGAACTGGTCGCTATTTTGAGCTGAAGAATCGCGAGACCCCAGCACCACCTTCCACTACTGCATCTTCTGTAATCAACGATCAGCCGGCGTCTGAGAACCGTCACCTGGGTGGTTTCATGTCTCATAAGCATCACAAGAAGGACTACAAGTACGTCACTAAGACCCTAGTAGTGACCAAGGTTCAGCCTGTTACAGATTACAGAGTCACGGCCACTCTCGAGGCCAAGAACTGCATCCCCCACGACGTCAAAATTCCCTTCTGTCCCGGACCCAACACTCCTTACATTCCACTGTCACCTCTTCATCCAATGGTGCCTGGAGTTCCAGAGCAAACAGTCGAGCACGTAGAGGAGGTGCAGCCTGTTAAACCCGTCATTCTCAAGCCAATAATCAAACCCCCCCACAAACCAGTAAAGCCAATATTCCCCCTGCCAATCAAGCCACCCCACAAACCAATCAAACCCATCTTCGATAAGCCATCGGAATACGGACATCCTGAACACGCGAAACCTCCGCATCTTGAGAAACCCGAGAAGCCAACAAAGCCCATAATTCCAATAATTATTTCTTCAATACTCTCCTCCCATAAGCCAACAAAACCCGTAGTTTCCCAGGAAGAAACTGAACACACGATAAGTGGTGAGGCATCTGAACAGCAGGAAGAAGTGTTCGATTCTGTCGACGAAGATCTCAAAGTAGGGGAAGCTACGTTAGAAGAGTGATGTGACACAAGGGCAAACTTCAAGCTTCTAGATGCTTAAAGTGCCGAGATCTCTTTGACTGTCAGCTGTGGACACATCACAGCCATAATTTACCAAATTTATTAAATGTACCTGTTTCTTCTGATGATGAGCAGCTTTGAACTTCCTAGGTTTGATTTGTATATATTCAGCATTTGAAATACGCAGTTCATCAAAATTAATCTAATGACTTAATATTAGTCTATGCAACAGTTGTTTTCCTCTGTAGCGCACAAGGAACGACGAACTTAGAATAATCATAAGCGAAAATGTATACGAAATTTTTAAAATGTTATTTTGTTACTCAGTATATGCTTACTCAGTATAATCTTATTTATTGTAACTTATTTGTCTGTATTTATGAAATATAGTGTTTATAAGCAACAAATAAATGCGTGTTAAAATAAAATTTAATTTATTAACAGGCTTTGAATAACACATTCTAGCACGTTAAAAGTAACTAGGGTGACGTTTTCTTTCTAATATAATTTATTTCCATACCTACTCTATAAACTATTCACACAAAAATGTGTTATTTTATCTACTTCTTGTTAATCACGATCAATGTTGGCAGATATGACTTCGATACACGTTTGTAACAAATGCAGAAGAGCATACAGGGGGCTACTATGACAGTCAAATGAATAACACACGCCTGCAGTGATATTAGACAGTCCTTGCATGAGCTCAAGAGAAGCAAAAGAAAAGAACTGGCAGGTGTACTGATTAAACTGCTGGAAGATTAAAACGAAAAACAGCGAATATCTCGAAAATGGCCAATGCTGCAAAAAAAAACATTGGATATAAATTGCATATTTTAACCATTTTAAATGTTTTTAAGTTTTCATGTATGGTTGCATAAAATTCTCTAAAGCTGAAGAGGACTACGTCTCTACACATAAAATTGCAAATATGCATCTCACTATTCAGAACTTCTGGAATCTTACCATTAGCCTGTGAGTAAATTCTAGCTGTACTTTTAATTGTAATCGACAACCCAAAAGTGTTCATAAAAATTCAGACATATACAACAAACATACTGGATACAGGCAGGACTTACACAGGCCAGACAATAATAATCTATAGATATTTCAAAATCAAGTTTACTACTACAATGGCATGGTATTATTTAATTCACTTCCATCATATATAAAGGAA
Organism: Deroplatys truncata; assembly: GCA_030765065.1. Classification (NCBI taxonomy): domain Eukaryota; kingdom Metazoa; phylum Arthropoda; class Insecta; order Mantodea; family Mantidae; genus Deroplatys; species Deroplatys truncata. The sequence goes on from CM060977.1 coordinate 57,794,958, forward strand.
CTGAAAACTAATATAAATGAATTCAAATTAGCATTAGAAAGATACCCTATCATTCACATATTCTATACAGATAAGGATTTCATAGATTAAAAAAATCTGATGTGTTACACTCACATAACTTTCTCTACTCTTGTACAAAATATTTTTACAAACCCTTCTTCTCCATATGCTTCATGTTAATCGAGATGTTAATCTTTTTGCTAATTTTCTTGTAGATGCAAGGGGAATATGGTAGTATTTAAGCGATAGTCAAATATTTTAAGAGCTGGTTGCTATGTGGCGCATTCCATTCTCTTTGCATGTACAGGACATAAAAATGAATAACGAATTCCCATTTGAGAAAAAGTATTGGAAAATTTAAGGGATTATCAAGCACTATCTTGAAAATGGTTCACTCAAAAAAAAAGTGTATATGACATAAATTGTGTATTTTAACGCGATCTATATTTTTTGTGTAGTAAAATTTTGTCTATCTCTTATGGTTTACCAGTTATGCAAAAGTCGTTCACAATGAAGAATACTTTTGGAGACATTCCCAGAAAATTCGAGATATACATTTCTATTTGTCATGAAAATATCTTAAACATATGATATTTTAGTCCAAATCGTTTGAGCCATTTATGAGAAAATTAAAATTTTCGAAAAATGTTCCATGTAAAGGGTAATCTGGGGTGGAGGGTATTTCTTGAAAACCTTCGTGTCGCATCTCTGGAAGATACTGAACCTAAATACAAAGTTTGGTGTTTATCCGTCTGTTCGTTTCAGAGTTATGCTGTTCACAGACAGACACACACACACACACACACACGGACATGTTTCCAAAAATGCTTTTTTTGAATTCAGGTGGTCTCAAAACTTGTATTTCCGGTGAAATCTCGGTATTGAATTTTTGGGTGGAATACAATACTTCCCATACTTACTATACGTAGTAGGGAAAGTGATAACTGTACTACTAATTTTGCTCCAGAAATTAATGCAGTTTTTCAAGTATTAAATATAAATATTTTTTATGTATTTTAAATGTAAATAACATTTATTTGCATACTCTACATAAGAGTTACAATTTATTTTCACAAATGTGTACAATGTATTACTTTGGACGTAATCTACATCCTAGATTAGACTAGGTCCCTTAAGCTGGCCTAAGTCACTATTAGATCTACAGATTGATAAGACATGATCAACGAATGCTATTAATGTTAGAGGCATTTAAACAAATAAACATTAGAATAAATGATAATAGTCTGGGGTGTGGGGTTTTCTTGAAAAGCTTCGCTTGAGTATCTAAACGGTGTGTGACTCAAGTATGAAATGTATTTATTCGACTTTTCGTTTTAGATTTATTCTGTTCAAAGACATACAAGTAGAAAGATAGACAGACTTGCGCGAGCAGGGCCAATTTTCCAAACATTCTTTTTTATTAATGGACCTCAAAATGTGTATTTATGGTAAACTCTCTGTGTCGAATTTTTGGGTGGAGTACAATTCTTTCCCTATACTATAGGTAAGCGGCAGAAAATGTAAAACTGAGAAGCTCTATCACGCAACATTACTAACCGCCTTCAATAGTTCTAATTTTGTTTTAGTTATCTCTGATTGCTTTCTCTAGTTTCAATAGCCCATTTATTTAAACAGTGTAGGTATATCATACTAAGTAATTAATGGACCATTCGTTGTTCTTCGTGGATGCAAAACTAAACTGTTAGGCTTTTTATAAGCCAAGTCCCCAAAACTAGGAATATCGAGGCTACTGTGTCACATCCAGCTTCTGAAAGATAAATCACTCACATAGAGTAATGATAAAATTACTCTCTGGTCAACTAGTATATTATGCAGCGCTGCTGAAGTGTTAGTTCTGACAGCATCCGCCAGGACAGTGAGACTCAATACACGTTTCACGCTGAGTGCACCAGAGCGCAGCTCGCAAAGGCAGAGCTCTAATCCGGGATCTAGTCAGAAGTGCTTTAATACATTGGGTAGATTAAAACAAGAGGATTCGAATGTTAGGTTATAAAAACGTTATATGTTATTCTTCCAAACCTGATGAACAACCATGTTTCATATACAGAATTCTTAAGCAAGGATGCAAAAGTTAGACCTGGTGTTTAGTTTTTCCTTATAATCTGTGTAGAACGGGTTCACAATCATGGGATAATAATATTTGGGTTATCAATAATATTAGTATTATACCACATTTTATGATGCAGTATTATGAGTGCTTGTTGCGGATCGTTCCCTATTTGGTTGTAACTTTCGTGTGACGAAAGCAACGTATGATAACTATAAACTAAGAAATTAATTTGTGTAAATACGGCGATAATTCCTGACATTTATTTCCTCCATCAATTCAAAACCTGTTTTTAAAACCAATTTCAGGTATTAAACCAAAACAATTAACTCTACTAAATGTATATAAAATAATTTTATAGATACTGCTCATGAAAATGTCTAAAAACCGACGTAATCGCCCCCCCAAATAATAATAATAAAATGAAAAACTCTTATGTGCTACACTCATATGACTTTCTCTACTCTTGTACAAACTATTTTTACAAACTCTTATTCTCCATCTATTTCATATTAATCGAGATAAACATTTGCCGAAACGATCTTTTGACATGCAAAGGGAATTACATTTTACACATAGCGACCAGTTCTAAAAATATTTGACTATCGCTTAAGGCGTACTATGTTCCCCTTGTTTTGTAATTGCAAGGACAATATAGACATACAGTAGCCTTTAAGCATCGACACATCTCTTAATAGCTGGTTGCTATGCGCAACACCATTCTATTTGCCACAGATTAATACTCTTTGCATATCCAAAACAAAAAAATGAATAACGAATTCTCATTTGAGAAAATAAGTATTGAAAAATTTAAGGGAATAACAAGCAATATCTCGAAAATGGTTCACTCAACAAAAAATGTATATAACATAAATTGTATATTTTAATGCGATCTACATTTTTTGTGTAGTAAAATTTTGTCTATCTCTTATGGTTTACCAGTTATGCAAAAGTCGTTCACAATGAAGAATACTCTTGGAGACATTCCCAAAAAATTCAAGATATACATTTTATTTATCATAAAAATATCTTAAACATATGATATTTTAATCAAAATCGTTAGAGCCATTTTTGAGAAAATTAAAATTTTCGAAAAATGTTCCATGTAAAGGGTAATCTGGAGTGGGGGATTTTCTTGAAAACCTTCGTGTCGCATCTCTGGAAGATACTGAACCTAAATACCAAGTTTGGTGTTTATCTCACTGTTCGTTTCTGAGTTATGCTGTTCACACACACACACACACACATATACATACACAGACATGTTTCCAAGAATGCTTTTTTTTGGATTCAGGGGGCCTCAAAACATATATTTCCGGTGAAATCTCGGTATCGAATTTTTGGGTGGAATACAATACTTCCCCTACTTAATATACGTAGTAGAGAAAGTAAAACGGTCAGAATACATAAACTGACTTTATTATTTCCATATAATAAAAACATTATTTTCTCCGCGACTTTGGCTGCTAGAATTTTTGAAACTGGAGATAAATACTTTCTGGAGACACTGCTTATATGTTCAGCTATACGTATGTGGATTTTGGAGAAAGTAATGAAAAAATCGTTGTTTTAATTTTATGTTAAACCGAGTGATTTATGAAGAACTGACACATTTATTTCTTTAATTGTTTCAAAGCGACTTATGCTAGCGACAACTTATTATACCTGAAATGCAGAGGAATTTTGGGAGATTATTTACCTCTATAGCAAATGTTGAAAATGTCCTCCATCCTGCATCAGGTTACAACTCAACACGTCGTTCCATGTTATTGGCCACCGTTGGAGGACTCTGTTGTCAATAGCTTGAATCTCCTGTGTAATGTTGTGCTTCAGATCGTCCAATGTCTGGGGACGTATGGCATAAGCCCTGTCTTTTAAGTAATCCCATAGAAAGATGTCCGGCGATGTCAAATCCGGAGATCTCTGTGGCCACAGGTTCTTGGAAATCATCCGGTCGTTAAAGAAACTTGCAATTAGTGCCATGGGTTCATTTGATGTATGGCATGTAGCGCCGTCCTGCTGAAAATATCCTTGACTCAGCTCTACATCGTGTAGTTGCTCAGCAAACTCTTGTCAAAATCCGTCGGTACTCTGCAGTGTTGACATTGTTTTCAAAAACAAGTTGGTCCCACTATTCTCTGTGGGGATATTGCGCACCAAACTCCGATTTTAACCGGGTGCATAGGTGCTTCATGAATAACACGTGGATTTTCTTTGGCCCAATAGCGTGAGTTATTTGAGTTAACATAGCCGGATAAATGGAACCATGCTTCATCTGTGAACCATGTGATGCACACACTGGCAGGATTTTGCACAATGAACGCCTGAAACCAACGATAATAATTCAGTCGTCTATCCTTATCTGGTTCCTGTAGCTGATGGACAACTGTTATCCTATACGGCTTTAGGCCTGCACTTTTCACAGCTCTCTGACACATTGAGTAGCTGCACCTGTCTCCTGCGACAAATGTCTTAATGATTTTTTGGGTGACTGATCCAGTCGTGCTCTTACGTCAACAACAATCGTGGAAGCCTAGATGAACGAGTTTTCCTTTTTCACACACCAAAGATCCAATTGTTTCCAATTTGTTTACCAGTCCCAGTACTGTGTTTCTTTGGGAAGGATTCAGAACACCAAATTCTCTCTGGTATGCCTTTGAGTAGCTGTAATTGAATTCGTAATCCAGTATTGGTCTACAAGGAAGAGTAGTTCATTTAATGTGTACTCCATTTTCTCGTTGACTACAACAAATTCTCAAAAATAGTCGCCGCCAATAAAACTAACAATTACGAATAAAACATGTACATCTAAACATCTAGTGACGGCAATCGAAACTCTAGAACATTCTGCTTAATTTGGTGCTAAAATTGCGTCAATGAGTGAATTTCGAACAGAATAATTAAATAAAGAAATGTGTCAGTTTGTTATAAATCATCCTGTATTTTTGGTGTATCGTTTTTGACCTTATAATTTCTCGTCATACTGCAAACTCCGCGTGACAATTCTAAATGTTTTCTTCATTTGCTTCATTGTTTAAAATGTTTTATGTAACACAATTTTAATTTTGATAGCTGAATTTGAAAATTTCAACAGAGCTTCAGATATTATGATGTAATAAAAGAAGTACATGCACAAGTAGCAATCGTTTACATTGTTTTTGGCACTACTTTCATTAGAATTTTAAGAAACCTGCATTTTTTATAATAGGATTTTTAAACCAGAAAAAGATATAGTGAATAAGATATAATAATGGTTTGACAAGTACAGCATTTTAATTAGTAGGTAGAAGTTGACAAAATTCAGAATAAACATGTTAGCATCTGGAAACGAATACACATAACCCTTTGAAATTATCTGTATTTCCTCTATATCATGTCACACAATGGTATCACAATTTAAATTGATGAAATTAAAATCTTGCTCTTTAGGATTTCAGGAAATGAAATTGCTGAGGTGAGATTTTTATTTACGTTATAAATATTTTCGTGGTTTTTAATAATTTAGTGTATATTACATTGAAAATTTTTTTTACATTTTTTTTCTTTGGAAAAGCCAGAACTCTTAAGTTTCTTAAAATTGATGACACAGACATACTTGAACAATCTTAATGAAACTTCTTTTTTAGTATTCCTTTAATACCCCGCCTTTAACTACATGATCATATAGGCGGCCGTTTATCTTTGGAACATATTGTCTATCGGTAATGTGTTAACTCGTATACAGCTATCATTGGATTTCTGATTTTTCTTTGGGTTTATACTTAGATCACACACACACACATTCACACCTCCAGACTCTGGGAAGGATAGGAAATAATCTTGACTAGAAAAATATGCTCACCGCAGCCGGGAATCGAACCAGAGACCCCTCGTACAAGAGACAGGTGCTCTATTGACTGAGCTAAGAGGCCAGCCAAAGAAATTTTATATAATCCAATGTACCGCTAAGAGATGCACGGAAACTCACTGTAGGAAAAATTCAGATCTCATTAAAATATGCAATTTATGTCAAAAATATTTGTGGCATAAACTTTTTCTGATATATTCGCTGCTGTTTTAAATTGAGGCAGTATTTTTAACACTTGAATAATTTCAATTGTATTATATAATATATATATATATATATATATATATATATATATATATTCAATAACAGCCCGCCTTGAAGCAATATGTATGTAATAATTGTTAAAATGTATATAACAGTCATTGCATATGCTTATATTATTGTAAACATGTTTAATAATGTTATGTGAATGTATTACGTAATTTAATAATGCAAGATCTGTGAGAATAATAAGTTTAACGTTGATAACAATGAGGTAAAAATGAGGTAACCTTGAGGCAATAATGAGTTTGAGAGTTTAAATGTTATTAGTCATGATTAGAGCAACGATAATGTAAATTTTGTGACAGTTTAAAATTAGCCAATCAACACCCAGAAAAAGCTTTAATTAAATGCAGGTATTCTATTGGACTAGGATTAGCCAATCAGAGACTTGAAATACAAAAGTTTACGGGTTTATACTGTTGAAATATGTTCAGTTGCTGGCAGACCTTGGTAGTGACCGGATGGAAGATGTGTTCTCTAAAGAAATATTACGTATTCGTGTGTAACGAAAATTAAGTATACGTGATAACAAAGTGCAAGTTTTAAATTAAAGAATCTCACAGATCTTAATATCAGTGTAGTGCTATTTAATTTGTGTCAAGGATTAATAAAAAGAAGTGAATTTAAACTTAAAATCTGTGTAAGTCTACATTCTTGTTGCACCACGCCCTGTCTAAGAGATACGTAACTCTAAAAACAATACTGAATGAAGCAGTATATTTTGATTAGTAAAATAAATTAAGATCATAGGGAAATTAAATATCAATAACACTAGGAATAGTATTGAAATAAAACTGGCAAGCGAATGTTACTGTAATTTGAAATAAGGATTGAGAGGCAGTGCCTTCAGCGGCCGGAAACGGGTGGTTGTTCCCTCTATTGTTAAGCGTCCCGTTAGGTTGCTGGGAACGCAGGCTAGTAGAAAAGGGCCAATGTTCGCCAAAAGCCAGATAGCCTTAGGACTCCATTAAAAGAAGCTAGGAATCAGGTGATAGTGGAATGAGGAGATATAGAACGTTTGAAACAGAGAAACGGTAGATTTGAGAATGAACACTTGGTCGTGAGATTTTGGAAGACACACTTGGTTGTAGTAAGTCTGGGGAGATGCTTGTCAGAAAAGTTTAGAAGGCAGCGTATAGGCGCTATGATATGAAACATTTAAGAAATAGGAAATGCGTGTGTGTGTCGAAGAAATAGCAGAGATCAAATGTTAAAACGATGATGGTAAATAAACGAGCAGAAAAACCAACAGTCGTGTTCACCACTAACCCGAGATCCAAAATCCATGTAAAGAACCCTGAGCTAGTACCGAACCCGGGACCTTTCCTAAAACTCCCGTACCGTAAAACAGAAGTACCGCCGCAAATTGGCTGCCAAACGTGGGGCCCACAACCACCGACAAGAAATACCACCACAAATTGGCGCCCAACGTGGGGCCCACAATCACCGACAAGAAATATCACCCCAAATTGGCGCCCAACGTGGCGCCCATATCACCGACAAGAAATGCCACCACAAATTGGCTGTCAGACGTGGGGCCCATAATCACCGACAAGAAATACCACCGCTTGAAGCAGCCGAGGCAAACATAAACATAAATACTACCAATAGAAGCAGTTTAATAACAAATTTAATAAATATTTTTAAACTTGGAGCGTAACAACAAAAATACATCTTCAAAAATCGGCTTCTCATACGTAGCAACATATTATGTAATAAATTACGTAACAAACAATCTACTTCAAATGAATGCCCAAAGCATGGTGCTAAATTACGTAAACAACAACTTCAAATTGACGTCCATACGTGGAGCTTAAACAAAACTCCAACGTAAGGACATCTTCTTCAAAATTTTACATACCGTTTACTTTCTCTACCATCTACCTATAAAAGATTAGAGAAAGCATTGTTCCTCCCCAAAAAATCAATACCTAGGTTTCACCAGAAATACACGTTTTGGGATCCCTGAATCCCAAAAAGCATTTTTAGAAAAGAAAGGGGAAAAAGGTCAATGCGCGTATTTGTGAATAGCATAAAACGAATATTCCGTAAAAATGGTATTTAAGTTCAGTATACTCCAAGGATATTACACGAAAAATTTTAAAATCTGCTTTCTCCAAAGTATCATTTGGTTATTTTTTATTTTCTCAAAAATAGTCCAGCGGTTTTGATCAAAATGTCACATGTTTAATATATTGACATGAGAAATAATGTGTATCTTCTGTGAATGTCCTGTGAGTGTCCTTTCATTTGATTAATTTTGTATAATAAGGACACTTTAAAACAAAGACAAAGAAGCTTACTGCAAGAAAAAATGTATAGAGATCATTTAAATACACATTTAAATCAAACGTTTTCTTAGTAGGTATTAGGCGTTTTCGAAATAATTCGTTTTCTTTCTTAAGCGTCACCTAACGACACCTCAAAGTTTGCGATTCGTGACTTCCCCTTTCTATTTTTCACAAGAGCTTGTTACCATGAATAAATAAACTTTTGAATGCTGTTTCCGCCTATTGAAACCATTTTTCATAATTTGAAGCAATTTCTAGGTAAAATAAATCGTGGATAACACAGTGAGGAGGAAAAACCTGATGTGATACATTCACATGAATTTCTCTTCTCTGTCAGTTATTAGTGACTATACAAACTATTCTTACTAAAGCTTATTTTTATATCTACTACGTTTTAATTCAAATAAATCTTTGCAGAGTTAGCTACATTACACATTTCGTTCTAGATACAAAGAGAACAGCGATAGTCGAATGTTCAAGAACTGCAAGCTATACGCTGACCTTAAACTTCCATACTGTTTCCATGACGTCCCGAGAAACAACTGAATGTTGACAGGACTTTAAAGAATGACCAAGAAATGAACAATTTGAGCCATTAATAATCAATACCTCAGAAATGGCTTATGCCACAAGAAAACTTATTTGAAATAAATTGTTTTAAAGAGATCTTTTTTTGGGTAGTACGTTTTTGTCTAGCTCTTAACGTTTACCAGTTATACAAGAGTATACAAAATTCCTTCCGAATGAAGAGGACTTCAAAGGTTATTCCCTAAAATTAAAGATATACATTTTATTTGCTATATAAATATTTTTAATACATGGTATTTTTAATTAAAATCGTTAGAGCCATTTTTTAGAAAATCAAAGTTTTCAAAAAATGTACTATGTAAAAGGTATTGGGGTGGGAGATTTTCTTGAAAACCTTCCTGTTACATCCTTGGAAGTTACTGAACTTAAATACCAAGTTTGGTAATTATCCGACTTTTCGTTTTTGAGTTATGCTGTTCACAGACACAGACAAACACACACACACACGGATATTTTCTAAAAATGCTTTTTCTGGATTCAGGGGACCTCAAAACATGCGTTTCCGGTGACAGCTCGATATGGAATTTTTGGCGCAATACAACACCTCTACCTAATCGCCTACATCAATTGCTTTTACAGACGACCAAATGATAATAACACAAGATATTGACGACGCTTCATGCATGATAGAAAATTAATTGAATATAAAACGTGGGGACTCTACATTAACTTTAACAAAATCGGATATTTATTATCATCAACAATGAACACGGATGAAAAATTAAAGGTTATTAATGAGAAAATTAGAAGGGCCAATAAATGTAAGTATTTGGGATAAATAATAGAAGGAGGTGGAACAAGAATAGAAATAGAAAAAGAGTAAGGGAAGGAAAAAAACCAATTGGAATGTTGAACTCGATATTATAGAGCAGAAACATTTCAAATAAAACTAAAAAACTCATTTATAATTCAACAGTACAAAATATATTACTCCATGGAGCAGAAAAACCTGGACAATGAATAGGCAACAAAAGAGAAAATTATTAACAACGGAGATGGATTTTTGGCGGTGGGCTTCTCGAATCTCAAGAAGGGATAAAATTAGTAATACAAATTAAGGAAATAATGGATGTAAAAAAGAATATATTGGAAATAATAGAAGAGTGAAGATTACTATGGTTCGGCAGTGAGAAGAGAATGGAAAAAGATAGAATAGTAAGAATGGTGCTAGAATGGGAAGCTGAAGGAAATAGAAGACCTTGAGAAGAATGGATGTATGGGATCCGAAGAGGACTAACAGATGAATATGCAGAGGATAGAGATTAATGGAGAAATAAAATTATGAATGGATTGTAGGAAAACTATTGTATGGTAGATAATTCCAAAATTTAAAAAAATGCCATTGTCAGAAAAAGTCATGTGAATGCACACGTCAGATTTTTTTTGAAGAGCCTGATTGTCATTCCCTTGTTTCTCGTGATGTCATGGAAAAAATATGGAATTTCAAAGCCAGTATATAGCGACCCATTTTTTTCAAGACATGACTATCATCTCAGCCTCCTCTACCTTCTTGTGCGTACAAGGAAATGAGTAAGGAAACCATTGCTGCAAATATTGATCTGATTAATATGATATAGATGTAAAAATAAGGTTTCAAGAATACCTTGTACAAGAGCTATAAATAAAATATGAGTACAGAAAGTCATGTGAATGTAACACAATGCAAATTGTTTACAACTTATTCTTGAATAATACATGGTATAGAATAATAAAATACGTTTTGAAACGTTAACAAACTGAACAATTAATGCATATTTAAATGACACTTAAGTTCGTTCAATGTCAAAGTCAAAAACTTTTATGATTAAATTTTCAGCTAAGAAACCTAGATTGACAGAAAACAATTTTGAAAACAGCAGTTTGATACCGTAACTATTGAGGGAATATATAAATAACTAAATAAAGAAATGATAGTAAGGTAAAGACATAAATGCAGTAAATAATTTTCGTATATTAAACCGATGTATGATATAATAAGCTTGAGCTGAAAGACTTGTCCGAAGAAAAAGGTAATTGGCGAGTCGGGTTAAGCAAAGTCATTAGTAACAGCGGGAGGAGCGAATGCATTGTTTTAAAGATTCTTGAAAGACACTTTAGAGTTAAGTTCAGTACGTTTGAACAGTCACCCAAACAGAAATTCTGAAAAAAGAGAAAGGGAAGGCAATTCTTAGACCCGGGGAGGTTTCGCATAGAAACAAGGTAAGAGACGCATAAGGGGGATTTTTAAGTGTTGGCCAGCGCGAGAGGAAAGTTGGTGAAATAGTTCTAAAGTAGGCGGAGCTACTTAGGTACCATAAGGGCGTGCAATCTAATCAGACACACATTCGTTCGTGCACACATTCGTGCATACATTCGTCACTCTGGATACTTGCGACTACTCGTGTGTTATTTTAAGCGCTTAGTGACGCGCTTGTGTGAGAAAGATTTAGAGGCCATCGCAAGGGGTTTTGCTGGTAAGCATTTTAATGACTCGCGGCAATTTACGTTGCTAGTTTCTTTTATTGCGGAAACAGCTATTTCAAACCTCAAAATTGATACTGCAGAAGATAGCAGGTATAATAATTCAATTGTTATAGTTTCGAGTGCTAGATTCATTGATCAGTTTCATTCCTTATTTTCAAATGGTCAGAAACTCGCTTCAATAGGTCAAGTATTAGATCACATTAAAGTTCCCAGCCAATTTAAACTGGTGCTATTCTTCACATTTGACTTATGCATGCCCCGAGAAAGTACTCCTAGCTCTACCACTGGAGCAGCTGGCACACGAGACAACAGAACAAGCTAAGGGATAACGACATCAGAAGCAGGTAAGGTATATTGCTTCAAAATAGTCGCACCATCGCAAGACTAAAAATTCAGATAACGTAGTACGTTATCAAGTTTCAGTTATTCACTGCTTAGGTTTTTAGTCTTAACTTAAAAGTTTTCATTAGGCCGTATGCCCCCCCCCCCGAACGCGCTTTTTATTGTCTTTCACTGGTAATGAGCACGACAAATATGCTAATGTGTATCGAGATGTTAACTCCAAAGGTAGCCATTGCTAGTCACACATTTTTAACTAATTAGCCATCATTCTTCTTTTTCTCATCAGCACATGCAAGGAGTATGCGACCTTTTTAAAGATTTGATTGTCATTCTGGCTTCCTGTTTACTCCTGTGTAGCTAAAACAAAACGTGCATTAAAACTATTTTGGTCCAATGTTATGAAAAAACTAGATTTCGTTCAATGTTTGTGATGTTGAATAGGAATTATACGTTTTATTACATAATTTTTACTTTCTCTACTACGTATAGTAAGTAGGGGAAGTATTGTATTCCACCCAAAAATTCGATACCGAGATTTCACCGGAAATATATGTTTTGAGATCCCCTGAATCCAAAAAAAGCATTTTTGGAAACATGTCCGTGTGTGTGTCTGTCTGTGAACAGCATAACTCAGAAACAAACAGTCGGATAAACACCAAACTTGGTATTTAGGTTCAGTATCTTCCAGAGATGCGACACGAGGGTTTTTAAGAAAATCCCCCCACCCCAGACTACCATTTACATGGAACATTTTTCGAAAATTTTAATTTTCTCAAAAATGGCTCTAACGATTTTGATTAAAATATCATATGTTCAAGATATTTTCATGACAAATGAAATGTATATCTCGAATTTTCTGGGAATGTCTCCAAAAGTATTCTTCACTGTGAACGATTTTTGCAAAACTGGTAAACCATAAGAGATAGACAGAATTCTACTACACAAAAAATGTAGATCGCGTTAAAATACACAATTTATGTCATATACATTTTTTTGTTGAGTGAACCATTTTCGAGATATTGCTTGTTATTCCCTTAAATTTTCCAGTACTTATACTTTTTCTCAAATTCGTTATTCATTTTTTTATGTCCTGGACATGCAAAGAGAATGGAATGCGCCACATAGCAACCAGCGTTAAAATATTTGACTATCGCTTAAAAGCTACCATATTCCCCTTGCATCTACAAGAAAATTACAAATAAGATTGACATCTCGATATCTCGATTAACATGAAGCATATGGAGAATAGGCGTTTGTAAAAATAGTTTGTACAAGAGTAGAGAAAGTCATGTGAGTGTAACACATCAGATTCTTTTTCAGATTTATGCAGAGTTCTAGTAAATTCGAAGGAAAAGTGTATGACTTCTGTATTTTAGTACCAGGAAATAAAACATGCCCGTGACTTTATTGCGTATGGAAAGATATACGCCACTGCTCACTTCCTCCCACACCCCCTGCAGTGTAATTTAGTAGATAGGCGGATTTATGTAGCAGTGGCGTCGCAGCAGCTAAGAAGAATGGTATTTCTCCTTGAGTCAATGAGTGAGACGCAACCACCAACTTCTCCTCACATGGTACAAATACTGCGGGCGAGGTCTGTACAGTATGTTACAAAACCAAGGTGATCAGCCGGTCCGCTATCTCACGAGTGCGGTAAAAGCCCAAAAATGAGTATAAAATACTTTAAAAGGTTTAAATTTATCCAAAGAGTTTCTTTATTACTTTCTCTATCACATACCTATAGTAAGACAGAAGTATTGAACTTGACCAAAAAATTGGACATGGATATAACACCGGAAATACATGTTTTGAGACCCTATACAACATAATTTCTACCTATAGTAAGGTAGAAGAAACAATGAACTCCACCCACAAATTTTATACAGAGTTAGCACCTAAAATACATGTTTTGAGACCCTCTGCGACATATTTTTAAAAATCCAACCAAATTATTTTTGGAAACCTTTTTAATTTCTCAAAAATGCTTAAATTGCTCTAGTGATTTTTGTGTTACTTTCTCTAGCATATACCTATAGTAACATAGAAGAAATGTTGTATTTCACCCAAAAATTGGATTTAGAGAATATTTGTTTTGAGGCCCTCTATATTAAGAAAAACTTTTCTGCGACACGATTTCCAAAAAATCCACCCCAAACTAGCTTTTTTTTTTGGTTTCTTTAGTAAGGTAGATGAAAAAAATGGATTTAGAGATAACACCGAAATGGATGTTTTGACATTTTGAATAAAGAAAAACATATTTTGCGACATGATTTTAAAAAAATCCATCCCAAAGTAGCTTTGGAAGATTTTTTGTTTATCTCACAAATGTTTAAATTTCTCTAAATAGCTTTTAATTATTTTCTTTACTGCGTATCTATAGTAAGCTAGATGAAGTAATGTATTCCACCCAAAAATTGGATTTAGGGGTGGCACTGGAAATACTTATTTTGAGGCCCTCTGAATAATAAAAGACGTTTGTGCGACTTGATTTTCAATACTTTTCACTCCAAACTACATTTCGAATTTCCTTTTCCACAAAAATGGCTGAATATTTTTATTAAAATACCATATGTTTAAAATATTTGTAGAGATTAATAAAATGTGTACATTACATAATTGTCTGTGAATAGCGTTTCACTGTACAGTTGGTAAACCATAAGAGATAGACAAACCCAACACGGAAAATCTGATGTGTTACACTCACATGACTTTCTCTACTCTTGTACAAACTATTTTTACAAACGCTTATTCTCCATATGCTTCATGTTAATCGAGATGTTAATCTTAATGCCAATTTTCTTGTAGGTGCAAGGGGAATGTGGTATGCTTTAAGCTATAGTCAAATATTTTAAAAGCTGGTTGCTATGAAGAGTATTCCCTTTTCTTTGCATTACCAGGACACAAAAAAAAATTGAATAACGAATTTGAGAAAAAGTATTGGAAGATTTAAGGGAATAACAAGCAATATCTCGAAAATGGTTCACTCAACAAAAAAATGTATATGACATAAATTGTGTATTTTAACGCGATCTACATTTTTTGTGTAGTAAAATTTTGTCTATCTCTTATGGTTTACCAGTTATGCAAAAGTCGTTCACAATGAAGAATACTTTTGGAGACATTCCCAGAAAATTTGAGGAGGGGGTTCCGATACCTTCAGCTGCCGTGGTGCGGGCGCAGCGTACCCTGAGCACTCGTGGTACTTCTGATGTTCGAGTTCCTCCCGAAAGGGAGCTGTTCGGATTGGGTTGGACTCGGCGGGGCAGTGGTTCCCGATACCCATGGCAGAGTGTGTACGTCTGGCTGGTTTATCCGCCCCGATGTTCACCGGCACCAACCATGAGGGAGAGCTGGTAGCGGTATGCTAGATTGCTGTCGGCCCTACCAAGGCTACTATTGGTAGTCGCCCCTGTGGGGATGACACGCCTAAGTGGCGTAATATCCACTTCCATCCTTTTTAGGCTTTAGCTATTGGCCTCATGGGAAATCCCCACGGTGTAAACCCTGGGTATTTGAAGGGTGGTTTGGGCTATGCTCTTGCCCTGGTAGACCTCGCACGACCTGTGGCATTCAATATAACATTTGGTATTTACCTGAAAAATGAGGGAAACCACGTAAAAACCGCAATCAGATTGCCCGTACATGGGATTTGAACCTCGCGACTCTCGAATGTGAGCACAGAACACTCATCCTGAGCCGTCTCGCGCGTATATTCGTTGTTACTGGATTAAGTTTCTAATCTTTACACAATTTTTGAAGTGCTAAATCAACGTTCTCTTGTTTATCGCGATGCCATACAAACAGCCTGAAAATGTTCCATATGGACTGTACTTAAAGGGTAAGAAATATAAAAATACCAGTGAATAGATTGTTTTTAAACTAACACTTATATTTTTAGCAATCATGTAGTACTATAACAATTGCTCTTCTACGTAACTCCATGTTTAATACCAAATTTTCTCCTCAGAATAAATTAAAGACTAATAATAAAAAGATAATGTAATTAAACTAAGTAATATTGAACAAAAACATTACGCTTTAATGCTAGACTTATAGAAATACTTTATTTTTGTATTTCAAATTATATATTAATATCCTCTCCCCATTTTAACTAAAAGCCAAAATTTGATTTGGACCTTGACTTGTTTTGGTTTATTTTTGAAGACTTTTACACATACTGAAAGAGAATATTTAAAAATGGCAGTTATTTAAATGTTAGAAAATAAACCACTTTTGGGGCATTTTTAAATCGATATAAAGGGGTATTTTATACCTAAAGGTTATAGCTCTGTGTTAATAAACTATTAAAAGAAACTACTTCGTGTTAATCCTAATAAACCTTTTGCAGAAATGGTTATATTACACATTTCATTGTGGGCTGACGCCATAGTTAAAAGTAGATCGTTATATGTTGGTTTCTATGATATAGCGAAAAACAAACGAATGGTGATTTAGTACCTACTTAAAAAAAGTAATTATTGGACAATACAAACAATAACAACTAATATCTGAGAAATGATTAATGCTATAAAACTCATTTACTTAAAGTGAATTCTGTGTTCTAACGAGATCTACATTTTGTGTAGTAAATTCTTGTCTATCTCTTACGGTTTACCAGTTACACAAAATATTTTAAAATTTTCAGAATGAAGAGGACTTCACAGGCTATTCATAAAAATGCAAGGTATAAATTTTATTTGTTATACAATATGCGTATTTTAATCAAAATCGTTAGAGCCACTTTTAAGAAAATAAAAAATAACATATAAATATAATTTGACGTAAACGCATTTTCTTAAAATCTTTGTATCGCGTTTTTGGAAGGTACTGAACTAAAATACTGAGATTGGTATTTATTCGACATTTCAGTTTTTGAATTATGCTATTCACACAGACATACATACACACACGAGCGCGCTCGGTTCTAAAAATCTTTTGAGTTCCGGATATCTCAAAATGTGCATTTCCGGTGAAATTAGGTACGAAATCGAAATTTTGGCTGAAATAAAATACTTCTTCTGTCTACATACAATAAGTAAGTAGTGGAGATAATACAAATTGCTCTACCATATACAAATATAATACTTTTGTAAACATCAGACATGAAGTTGGTGCAATTTTCGAAAAATGTTTAGCATTAATAAAATTAAAAATCTAGAAAAACGTAATAATACGTAAATTGTAATACTGTTTACTCTTTCTGTATATTAAAGATAATAATTTGACCGCTGGAATTTCTTAAAGTGGAGATGAGTACATTACTGAGTCACTGGAAAGGAAACTCTTAGAAGAATTTAAGTTACAGATAGATAGATTAGAATTGATCACAAGAAATAAAGAGAAAAAAAAACAGCTTGTATATTTCCTGGTTTTCACCTAGTTACCGTTAACAGAAAAACAAAACACGAAGCAGCGCGTCCTTGCCGGATTCAGGAAATGTCCCAGACCTGTGCTGCTTGCAAAGGACGCCAAACACACCTTCCCTGCTGCAATAATTACATGCTTGTCGATTCCGGTCGTGCCTCGGTGTAAGGAGGGAAGTAGCGAGGGACAAGCCAAGTTTGTTTACAAAATGGCTACTCACTGAGAGACACGTCATTAGCGCCTCACTTACAACATGCAAATCGACCGAACAATTTTGCACGATATAGTTAGAAACAAGCACTTCGCTGCGATGATGAAAACGCTGTACATTATCAGTAAGGGATGTTGGCGCCGGGGGGGGGGGGTGCTTCCTTAGCTTTACAACCTTAAGGCACATTCAGACACACAGCTATCTTAATACTCCTTCACCTTCCAAACTTTTACCCAGTATTTAAAATGGAGGAGTGCTTCTATGTGCTACAGACAGCACTGTTTTCACAGCGTTTTAGGAACAGCACTCTAATATTATAAAGGAAGAAAAGATGTGTGTTTATGTAAGGTAATTTCGGAAATACTTGACTTTTCTTTTAAGTTCCATTTATAACCCCGCCTTTAACTGAAAAAATCTGATGTGCTACACTCACAAAACTTTCTCTATTCTTGTACAAACTATTTTTACAAACGCTTATTCTCCATATGCTTCATGTTAATCGAGATATCGAGATGTTAATCTTATTGCTAATTTTCTTGTAGATGCAAGGGGAATTGCTAGGCTTTAAGCGATAGTCAAATATTTTAAGAGCTCGTTGCTATGTGGAGCATTCCATTCTCTTTGCATTACCAGGACAAAAAAAAAAAAGAATAATGAATTCCCATTTGAGAAAAGCATAAGTATTGGAAAATTTAAGGGAATAACAAGCAATATCTTGACAATGGTTCACTCAACAACAAAAAATGTATATGACAAATTGTGTATTTTAACGCGATCTACATTTTTTGTCCAGCAAAATTTTGTCTATCTCTTATGGTTTATGAATTATGCAAAAGTCGTTCACAATGAAGAATACTTTTGGAGATATTCCCAGAAAATTCGAGATATACATTTCATTTGTCATGAAACTATCTTAAATATATGATATTTTAATCACAATCGTTAGAGCCATTTTTGAGAAAATTAAAATTTTCGAAAAAATGTTCCATGTAAAGCGTAATCTGGGATGGGGGGATTTTCTTGAAAGCCTTCGTGTCGCATCTCTGGAAGATACTGAACCTAAATACCAAGTTTGGTGTTTATCCCACTGTTCGTTTCTGAGTTATGCTGTTCACAGACATACAGACACACACACACACACACGGACATGTTTCCAAAAATCTTTTTTACTTTCTCTACTACGTATAGTAAGTAGGGGAAGTATTGCATTCCACCCAAAAATTCGATACCGAGATTTCAACGGAAATACATGTTTTGAGACCTCCTGAATCCAAAAAAAGCATTTTTGGAAACATGTCCGTGTGTGTGTCTGTGTGTGTGTCTGTGTGTGTGTGTGTGTGTCTGTGAACAGCATAACTCAAAAACGAACAGTCGGATAAACACCAAACTTGGTATTTAGGTTCAGTATCTTCCAGAGATGCGACACGAAGGTTTTCAAGAAAATCCCGCCACCCCAGACTACCCTTTACATGGAACATTTTTCGAAAATTTTAACTTTCTCAAAAATGGCTCTAACGATTTTGATTAAAATATCATATGTTTAAGATAATGTCATGAGAAATGAAATGTATATCTCGAATTTTCTGGGAATGTCTCCAAAAGTATTCTTCATTGTGAACGACTTTTGCATAACTGGTAAACCATAAGAGATAGACAAAATTTTACTACACAAAAAATGTAGATCTCGTTAAAATACACAACTTATGTCATATACATTTCTTTTGTTGAGTGAACCGTTTTCGAGATATTGCTTGTTATTCCCTTAAATTTTCCAATACTTATACTTTTTCTCAAATTCGTTATTCATTTTTTTATGTCCTGGACTTGCAAAGAGAATGGAATGCGCGGCATAGCAACCAGCGTTAAAATATTTGACCATCGCTTAAAAGCTACCATATTCCCCTTGCATCTACAAGAAAATTACAAATAAGATTGACATCTCGATATCTCGATTAATATGAAGCATATGGAGAATAGGCGTTTGTAAAAATAGATTGTACAAGAGTAGGGAAAGTCATGTGAGTGTAACACATCAGATTTTTTTTCTATTCAGGGGGTCTCAAAACATGTATTTCCGGTGAAATCTCGGTATCGAATTTTTGGGTGGAATACAATACTTCCCCTACTTACTATACGTAGTAGAGAAAGTAAAAAACCCGGAGTATATATTTTACACTTAAGCAAACTTCTCATGATCTGTTCTCTGAAGTTAAACTATTGGGCATTGTTTTGGATTCCAAGATTACTTGGGCTGGTCACTATTCCTATGTCTGCAAAAGGTTGTCTCGTGTACTACTTTTATTGAGCCATTTGAAAAATCATATTTCCAGACACCATCTTAAGCAAACTTGTTACGCTTTCTTTCATTGGATAATTTCTTATGGTATCCATATTTGGGGTAATGGTGCCAATATAAACAAGGTATTAACTGTGCAGAAAAAGACCTTAAGAATTATATCCAGTTCAGCGTTTGATGTTCATTGTCGACTTATATTTAAATATTTTAAAATTCTGGCAGTAATTAATTAATATATATATACAATTGTTTACTAATTATTAAGACTAACTCGAATAACCATGTATTTCATCATCAGCAACATGAACATTATACTAGAAATAATAATTTTATTGTCGCACACAAAGTAAGGTTGACTAAATCCAAAAAATGGTGTAATAACGTGGGTATCAATATTTTTAACAGATAACCAAGAGCTGCCCATTCAGGTGGCCTAGATGGATTTAAAGTTGCAAACCCATTTTATAGTCAGAATGAATTTTGTCAAGCCGATATTGACTGTGCATTTGGAAGTGTTCTATTTTATATTTTTGTATTCTGTTTTACTGATTCAGTTTATCATTGACTTATGTTAATAACTGCTCATGATGCAGATCTACAATATCAATAAACATTGAGTTACGTTGGTCTTATCGGCAGCCTTTCCTTTGAAACTTATTGCCGATTGGCAATGGTGTTAACTCATATTCATTTGTCGTTCGATTTCGGCAACTTTGGGTTTTATTCATTAGATCACACACATATTTGCAC
Source organism: Deroplatys truncata (assembly GCA_030765065.1). Classification (NCBI taxonomy): domain Eukaryota; kingdom Metazoa; phylum Arthropoda; class Insecta; order Mantodea; family Mantidae; genus Deroplatys; species Deroplatys truncata. The sequence continues at coordinate 57,815,442 of CM060977.1, forward strand.
TCTCATTCATAATCGAACCCGGGACCCCTTGCACAGCAGGCAGATGCTCTACCGACTGAGCTATCAGGTCAGCCATCACCCCACTTATTTTGATAATTTTTACTCTTTCCGCCCGACTGACATAAACTATAACACAGGCTCTAGTTCGAATCCCTAAATTACTAAAATACCAAAAAGTATGTGTTACATTCACATGACTTTCTTTACACACTCATTTATTTTTATTTTCTCTACTACGTATAGTAAGTAGGGGAAGTATTGTATTCCACCCAAAAATTCGATACCGAGATTTCACCGGAAATACATGTTTTGAGACCCCCTGAATCCAAAAAAGCACTTTTGGAAACATGTCCGTGTGTGTCTGTCTGTGAACAGCATAACTCAGAAATGAACAGTCGGATAAACATCAAACTTGATATTTAGGTTCAGTCTTCCAGAGATGCGACACGAAGGTTTTCAAGAAAATCCCCCCACCCCAGATTACCCTTTACATGGAACATTTTTCGAAAATGTTAATTTTCTCAAAAATGGCTCTCTAACGATTTTGATTAAAATATCACATATTTAAGTTACTTTCATGACAAATAAAATGTATATCTTGAATTTTCTGGGAATGTCTCTAAAAGTATTCTTCATTGTGAACGACTTTTGCATAACTGGTAAATCATAAGAGATAGACAAAATTTTACTACACAAAATATGTAGATCGCGTTAAAATACACAATTTATGTAATTTGCATTTTTTTCGCTGAGCGAACCATTTTCGAGATATTGCTTGTTATTTCCTTAAATTTTCCAACACTTTTTCTCAAATGGGAATTCGTTATTCGCTTTTTTTGTCTTGAATATGCAAAGAGTATTAATCTGTGGCAAAGAGAATGGTGCTGCACCTAGCAACCAGCTATTAAGAGATATGTATATTCTTAAAGGCTACTGTATTTCTATATTGCCTTTGCAAATACAAAACAAGGGAAACATAGTACGCCATAAGCGATAGTCAAATATTTTTAGAACTGGTCGCTATGTGTAAAATGTAGTTCTCTTTGTATGTCAAGAACATAAAAAAAGAACAACGAAAGTGTAAGTATTGGAAAATTCAAAGAAATAAAAAGGAATATCTGGAAAATGCTTCGCTTTACAAAAACAATGTTTGTGATATATATTGTGTGTTTTAACGAGATCTACATGCTTATGTAGTAAAATTTTGTCTTTCTCTTGCGGTTTATCAGTTATGCAAAAGTCGTTCAGAATGAAGAGACATCCCCAGAAAATTCAAGATATACATTTTATTTGCCATAAAAATGTCTTAAACATATGATACTTTAATAAAAATTGTTAGAGTCGTTTTTGATAAAATAAAAATTTTCGAAAAATGTTCCATCTAAGGGTGGTTTGGGGTGGGGTTTTTTTCTTGAAATATTTCATGTCGCATCCCTGGAACATATTGAATCTAAATACAAAGTTTGGTGTTTATCCGACTTTTCGTTTTCGAGTTATGCTGTTCACAGACAGACACCCACACACAGACACTCAAGACATACACACGGACATGTTTCCAAAAATGCTTTATTTGGATTCAGGGCACCTCAAAACATACATTTCCGGTGTTTTATGTTTTCACAAAATCCCCTCACCCTTAGCTACTCTTTACACGAAATATTTTAAAAAAAATTTGATTTTCTAAAATAATAGCTCTAATGATTTTATTAAAATAGCATATATTAAAGAAATTTCTATGACAAATAAAATGTATATCTTGAATTTTCTGGCAATAGCCTGTAAAATCCTGTTAATTCGGAAGGAATTCTATATAATCTTGTTTTTGTGCTGGTAATGCAAAGAGAATGGAATACTCCACATAGCAACCAGCTCTTAAAATATTTGAACATCGCATAAAGCCTACCAATTTCCCTTGCATCTACAAGAAAATTAGCAATAAGATTAACATCTCGACATCTCGATTAATATGAAGCATATGGAGAGTAAGCGTTTGTAAAAATAGTTTGTACAAGAGTAGAGAAAGTCATGTAAGTGCAACACAACAGATTTTTATAAAACTAATGCAAACTATTCTTATCAATGGGCACCATATTCAACACCTCCTTTAGCGAAGGTTCACAAGTGAGGTCGTATGTAATCGCAAGGAGATTACATTAGAATCTATGCTGTTTCACAGTAACAGAGTAATGTGTCCTCATTTGTTTACTGCAATCTGTAGGTTATATGTAATAGCAAAGAGCTTGCAGTAGAAGAAATCTTTCACAGTAGCAAAGATGAACAAGTGCTCATAACTCTTAAGGTATGCATTTTAGAGCCAATGTTTACTGGACATTTTTCCTTGGTTTGGTCCATACTACCATCTCTCAAAATATGGAATACATTTTCTAACATTCTGTATACATACTTTATTTATTGTAATTGTATAAACAGGGAAATGGTAACACTAGAAATTAGTCAACTGATATTTGCAATCAACAATTGAAAATATAATTTTTCTGGATCGTGAGAAGATTATTTGCCACTTCCATAATGTGTAACTTGGTTATCTGGGAATGAGAAATCTTCATATCCACCCTATTTCATTGTATATTGATATCATGGTTTTTGTGTTTTGTGAAAGATGTACAATATTTATGGTATTGAATAACTACGGACCAAAGAAAATCTACACAGTTTAAAATTCCATCAACTGTGAGTACCTAAATATTACGATACTTATGCAATATTAAAATATACTTATAGAACTTGGAAGACTGTCGGGGGGAAATTAAGGAAATCAGAAGTACAGCATTCGCCGATATTTCATACCCATTTGTATGAAATTCCGTTAAGGGACTTTTTCCTTATTTAATTAGTAATATCAAGGGACTTTATAAAATGAGGTTTAGAGTAACAATTTGGTGATGCTAAGGATTGGTAATGTAATAAAGATAATGCATATATTAAAACGATTTTATTAATTATTCTCTTAGACATACATCACTAACGGAACGCCATTAAGTTAATAACTTATAACAACTTATATTAATGAGAAATTAATTAACTTAAAATGAAAACTCTACAAATGTATCTAATTTCGTGAGTCCATATACCTAATTCCCTGACTATTACTGTGCATAAATTCAAATCTTCATTCACTGCCACTTTCACTTTTTTCTTCCTCTGCGCAATTACTGCAAAAAAGAAGTAGGTGGATTATTGGAATCCACAGATTGGCAATTTTCGTGGTACCAAAAGCAGCACTGAATCCAGGAGCTTGTTTTTTCGGCCTCCACACTTCTGCGTACATGTATTGCAGCTCAGTTTTCTTTTCATCTTTCTTCTTCTGTCGTAAACCACCTGTACCAGCTTGGCTCTGTGCAGATTACCTATTTCTATTTTTGGATCCGGTTGCGCCCCGAGTTTCTATTGGATGGAGCGTCGTTCGGACTTGCCTACTACTTTTCTTTTCTTTTGCACCATCTCTTCTGCTTGACTGGAGACATCTGATTCTACCCTTGGAACAACACTATCAGTAGTGACACTGCTTCCTGTTTCTGGAGGTTCCATTCTTGATAATGTTAAAGTTTCCTCCGGTACCGCTGATTGAGAGGGAATATTCCTGTCTTTGTGAAGCCTGAAATTATGTTTTCTCTCGAGATTGCTTTAAGGAAGGCAGGACTGGAAATTCGGTGGAAATCAAAGCGACCTGGCTTTCTCATTGGGTTCCCTTCTTGAAAGGCTCTGATATGTTTCTGCCAAACCGCTTTTAGTGGCCGGTATACCGACACATCTAATGTTTGAAGAAGATGGCGAGTGTGGGCAGGAATTGCAATCAGAACAATCTTATGCTTGAAAGCTTAGTTAAGAATCTCCGAAGTCAAGTGACTTGCACGAGTGTTTATGATAAACAACACAGGGCTATCTGATCCTATTCCTTGAACAAATGCTTGGAACCATGTCAAAATGGTTCTGAATTTATCCAGCCGCTTTGAGACAAGCACTCATTCAGGTTAAGGAGTGCGTCTTTCTTCAGTCCTTCTATCATACGAAACCCTTTGAAAATGACTGAGGTTGTACCAAACTCCTTTGCAGCATTGATGTATGGCAACTCAGTATGGATGTCTGCTTTGTCTGCCATGGTACGATTGTAGACTTATTTCTTGCCTATACTCGTATTTAGAATTCGTCCCGACTTCATAAAATAACACATTTCTGTCTCGTCACAGTTCCAAATTTGATGAGGCTATCGGTTCCGTATTTTTGCCACACAGCTTCCAATTTATCATAAATGTCATTGATAATTTCCCGGTTGGTTCCCATGCTTGATATTGAGAGAGGTTTCCAACCAGCAGATTCCTCTAAAATCTTAAGTGCTGGCTGCAGAGAATGCTAAAATTTGGTAATTTTGACTTCGTTTAGTAGGAAGTTTCGGCTTCCTTTTACTTCCACAACCTTGAGAATTTTGTTCTCCAGTGGGTTCTATTTTATCTGCAATTTTCAGCAAATCATAAGAAAAACACCTGTCGTAAATCTGCGACACGGGGCCATCAGCTTTACTTCCCTTCCAAAGGAAGCCATGCTAAAATGTTCCATGTAAAGGATAGTTTGGGCAGGGAGATTTTCGTGAAAAGCTTCAAACCTTGAAAGGTACTGAACCTCAATACCAAGTTTGGTATTTACTCGACTTTTCGTTTTTGAGTTATGCTGTTTACAGACACACGCGACCCGCATTTTCTAAAAATGCTTTATTTGGATCAAGGGGTCTCAAAACATGCATTTCCGTTGAAATCTCGGTATCGAATTTTTGGGTGGAATCAAAAAGTTTTCTACCATGTACATAGCAGTACATGGTAGAGAGAGTAAAAACTGAGTAGAACTTGACATATTTTGTATATAGGAGTTGAAAATCTTTCCACACATTTCAGATTTGATTAAAATTGGTACAAAATTCAGCATAATTTAGATAAAGAATGTCCTGCAAATTTAAAATTTTTAGACAATTCACTGCACTAATGGAGCTGAAATGTTATACTTAAAGAGTTAGAATATAGTTTGTCGACATATTTCAAATTTGATTGAAATCGGTACAAAATAAGTTAGCTAGGATGAAGACCTGAACTTTGAGGTTACAGATGGATATTTCCAAACCAAGGCTATAGGTTTTGAAATGTTGAAAGCGAAAATGAATACTTCAGTGAAATATACATAAAGGGTCTTTCAACAAGAGTGTCCTATCTTTAACAAGTGATAGCTGCCGTTGTTATTGAGTTACAGCAGTCATTTTGTTCATGTGGTTACAGTTGTTATTGACAAATAGCCATGGAACGATACAGAATTTAGAAACATGTAGAAATTGTGAACATTTATTATCAAAATAGATCATCTGTTCGCCAAACCTTTCGTGTATTGCGTGAAGTTTACGGTGTGCATAATCGTCCCTGCGAGAGAACGATTCGGCGTTTGATCGATAAATTTGAAAGAAGTGGTTCTGTCAGCGATCAAAGAACGCCTGTACTTAATCGACGTAAGCGCTCCAACGAAAATATAGGCGCCGTTCGTGAGAGTGTACGGAGAACCTAAACAAATCAATTGCTCGTTGAGCGCAAGAATTGGGGCTTTCGCCGTCCACAACTTGACGAATTCTGCGTCTGGACTTGAGGTTTCGCGCTTACAAAATGATGTTGACTAAAGAACTAAAGTCTAACGACCATAGTTTACGCCGTGTATTCGTTGACTGGGCTATGGAGCAATTGGAAGCTGACCCGGATTTTTGTCGAAAAGTCATCTTCAGCGACGAAGCCCATTTTTGGATGGATGGTTGCGTTAACAAACAAAATTGCCGCTATTGGAGCAATCAAAATCCAATGCAGATTCACGAACGACCACTTCATCCCCAAAAGGTTACTGTATGGTGGAAGCATTGGTCCATATTTTTCCCAAGATGAAGATGGAGAAGCTCTGTCAAAGGAGAAAGATACCGGGCTCTTATAAGGGACTATTTTTGGCCTCAATTGGATGGTATGGATCTCAGAAACTTCTGGTTCCAGCAAAATGGTGCCACATGTCATACTGCTCTCGAAACAATGGATCTTTTGAAGGAGAAATTCAGAGGTTTCATCATTTCCCGTGGTGGTGATGTTAACTGGCCCCCGAGGTCACGTGATTTAACGCCGATGGATTACTTCTTGTGGGGTTATGTTAAATCTCGAGTTAATGTCAACAAGACAGAAACAGTAAATGATCTTATGAATAACATCACGCGTGTTATTCGTGAAGTTGGACGTAATTTACGTTCTTCTGTTATTGAAAATTGGGTCAACCATATACGCGCAACCCAACGAAGTCGCGGCTGTCACTTAACTGATGTTCTCTTCCACACGTAATGACATTAATTATGTTCCAAAATAAAAAAAGAAATAGACCTCTATCATTTATAGAACGTGTTTTATTTAACTTCAAAGATAGGAACTCTTGTTGAAAGACCCTATATATGTAATTGCTGCAAACTGTCGTGAGGAAGTAATTTAATTTAAATGTTATTGTCATTATAAATACAACAGAAGCATTATGGAATCCTCGACAGTGGCCGAATGCTTAATACATCTATACGCTCCTATTGGAAATAGCTACTGCGTGGTGTAATGGTATGTTATCTCACTTGTAGAGCGGAAGATCAGGATTCGGTTCAACACCTACAATTAACAAATGTTAATCTATCTCATTAAGCCTGCTAATATGTATTACCTTCTCTAGTACGTACTTAGTAGATAGAGGAAGCATTGTGTTTCATTTTTTAAAGTTTGTTTTATTTATGGACGATCTTTAACTGCTGTGGTCCTTAGCGTCCCGTTCTATATTGGGCATGAAACCGTGATTTCATCGGAAATACATCTTTTGAAACCCCTAAATAAAAAGTATTTTTAGAAAAAGCGCGCAACATCATAATTAAAACAACGAAATGTCAGATAAACACCAAACTTGGTATTTAAGTTCAGCATCCTCCAAAGATGAGAAGAACATTACATGGAACATATTTCGATATTTAATATTTTCTCAAAAAAACTAACGATTTTTATTAAAAATCTATATACTTAAGCTCTTTACATGACAAATAAGGCGTTTATCTTGAATTTTCTGAGAATAGCTTATCAGTTCTTCTTTCGGAAGGAATTTTGTATAATTTTGTATAACTGGTACACATTAAGAGATATACAAAAACGTGCACCACAATAAAAGTTGATCTCTTAAAACATGCAATTTATTTCAAATGATATTTTTATGGCATCAGCTATTTCCGAGTTATCCGAAATATTATTGGTAGGGATTTTTCAATTCTTTGTCATATTTTTAAGTACTGCCACTATTCATTTATTTCTCGGGATGTCGTGGAAAGAATATGAAATTTGAAGACCAGCATAATCCACTAGCTTTTAAACATATGACTATCGATTCGGTTTCATCTATCTCTCTTGTACCTAAAACGAAATCAGTAATGAAAATATTTTTTTAAAGGTTTAACTCGAATAACAAAGAATAATTTGTAGAAACTTTATAAAAATATACGACAGTGGGTTGAGAAAGTAATATAAATGTAACACGTTAGATTTTAAATTATCTGAAATTCGACTGAAAGACCTTTTAGTGTAAATTTATTGCCATAAATTGGGGCTTTATAAAACATATCAAGTCCGTCGGCTTGCACCATAAAATGCAAAGTTTTCCTGGGCACTCTTTAAGTTATCTACATAAATTAAAAAAATAATACAGAAGCTACCATTAAAAGTAGATAAAACCTTGGTGAAGCTCACGGAAGTATAAAACACTCCAGCACACAAGGTAACGCAAAACTGCACTCATTTAAATGTTTATATGGAAGCGTACAAAAAATTTAGATTTTTAAGATTTTTTCTTAAAATGTCCACTAAATACTAAACCATCAGGCACAACATGTTGCGAACACACCTGTAATGTAATGTTATGCGTACATTTACGATCTTGTTGTTTCTTTTCTAAACACTAAGCTGCTGTTTGTCCTTTTGTGAAAGAAGTGAATTTAATAGTAGAGAGTGTTTTGTTTACAGTATTTTTCATCTCACGGAGGACGGATAGCCGCTGCTTGTGTCACCCTGTTTGAAGCGAGTGTTGAATATTCAATGGCCTAGGCCAACGTAACAGTTGAAGACGTGACATTGCCACACAGTTCCGTTTAGATCACCTTCACTTTCTCCGCTACACCCAGCATCTCAATGCTTCCATCCACATTCTCGACCGACATTCCAAGACAAAGTACTTTTCCATATCATCAAGTGAAGTATATTTTCTTCGAATTAAAAAGAAGTCAAATGTGGTACAGTTACACAACTTTTTCTATGCATTACCATTTCGCAGAATCCCCTATACAGGGTGGACCATTTAAGTTGAGACTGTAGAATATCTCCAAAACTAAGCGTTGTAGAAAGAAATATGTCTTTAATAAAAGTTCTTGATATTATGGAAGAAAGTATATGCCATTAGACGTGTTTTATTTGTAGGAGTTGTGATGGTCATTTTAGGGTCAATTTAAATTTTTAAATGTTGTTTTCTCATTAGAAAATGGTTTATAAAAAGTGTTTATTTTGTGATAGGAATAAGGAAACAAAATAAATAATGTTGGTTCCCAATTACGAAACACAATTTGACCCTCAAAAGACCATCCATGGATGGTCCAACCATTCATTGCGTTCTTCTTGCACAACCATTCAGAATTTTCGTTGTTATTTACCTTGGTGTAAGGGCAATTGTAAAGTGATTTATATAAATGTTGTTTAGTTTTTTATGAGAATTGAGAAAACAACATAAAAAGGGTAGGTTCCCATTTAAAATAATTAAATTGGGCCTAAAATGACCATCACAACGTCCTCCAAATAAAGTATGAATAATGGCATTTACTTTCCCCCATAATATCAAGTAATTTTTATTCAAGACATTCCTTTCTATCACGCTTAGTTTTGGAGATATTATGCAGTCTCAACTTAAATGGTCCATCCTGTATATTGTATCGTTCATGTAAACTGATTCTTCTTAAACTGATTTTATATTACTCGTGATAAAAATCTTTGCATTATTTCAAATCAGGCAATATAGATGTAATTGTATGTAAAAAGCGAACATGTCAGCTGTTTGTATCACAAGTTGGTTTTTGTGTGCCATGATCTGATGTGAGAAAAAGCGAGAATCGCTCGTTTCAAACGTCACATATAGCAACAAAACTAGATTTCACTCTGGGAAAACTCAAACATAATAATAATAATAATAATAATAATAATAATAATACCGTGGCACTATACACCAAGAAGGGCTTAAAACCTGCCAACCCGATGTCGACATCAAGCCCACGTATTCATAGCACTAATCCAACAGACACGGCCAGCATCACATATCCCCCCAGACAGAATGTTGGCCTCCGTGACCGGGATCGCTGCCTATCGCAGCTCCTCACTTTCCTCACGATGCTGAATGGGCACCGATCATATACTCATGACTTAAAATCCACACCCCAATCTCCGAGGGAACGAAAGCGAGCGCATCTCAATGTGTCAGAGAGCTGTGAAAAGTGCAGACCTAAAGCCGTATAGGATTACGGTTGTCCATCAGTTACAGGAACCAGATAAGGATAGACGGCTGAATTATTGTCGTTAGTTTCAGGCGTTCATTGTGCAAAATCCTGCCATATTGTTCATCACATGGTTCACAGATGAAGCATGACTCCATTTATCCGGCTATGTGAACTCAAATAACTCACGCTATTGGGACAGCGAAAATCCACGTGTTATTCATGAAGCACCTATGCACCCGGTTAAAATCGGAGTTTGGTGCGCAATATCCGCACAGAGAATAGTGGGACCAACTTGTTTTTGAAAACAATCTGAACACTGCAGAGTACCGACGGATTTTCATGGAGTTTGATGAACAACTAGACGATGTAGAGCTGAGTCAAGGATATTTTCAGTAGGACGGTGCTACATGCCATACATCAAATGAATCCATGGCACTAATTGTAAGTTTCTTTGACGACCGGATAATTTCCAAGAACCTGTGGCCACCGAGATCTCCGGCTTTAACATCGCCGGACTTCTTTCTTTAGGGTTACTTAAAAGACAGGGTTTATGCCACACGTCCTCAGACATTGGACGATCTGAAGCACAACATTACACAGGAGATTCAAGCTATTGACAAGAGTCCTCCAGTGAGTGGCCAGTAACATGGAACGACGTGTTGAGTTGTGCCTTATGCAGGATGGAGGACATTTTCAACATTTGCTATAGAGGTAAATAATCTCCCAAAATTCCTCTGCATTTCAGGTATAATAATATATATATAGGTTCTTCTTCCACACTCCACTCGCATGCAGCGACATTTTTTATCTTTCGCAAACAAGCAACTGATGAATGATACGCACCTCATCATAACTTTCGGAGAGAGGATAGATGATGTACTTCAGTTTCCGACGTAGGCACACAATTTTGTCTACTTCTTATGTCTATTGCGTTAACAGGTTTTCATATGTATGTTTACCTATAAAAACTAGGTTAATGCTATTCAGTGATAATGATAAGGTCTTCTCTGACAACAAAGGTATTATCAGTCCATTTGTTCAGTAGAAAGGCGAAGTACGTACTTATACTTTTTGAAGTTTTCCTTCAAGCAATGAAATGCGTCGCTGCGATACAACTTGATTTAGTTTTTATTTTCTCTACAATGTATCTATGGTATGCAAGAAGTATTTATTCCACCTACATTTCGATACCGATATTTCACTGGAAATGCATGATTTGATGTCCCATAAATAAAATTATTTTTTAGAATGATTGAATGACTCTCTCTACCACCTATGTAGGCAGAGGTAATATTGTATCCCATCCAAAAATACAGTGTCGAGATTTCCCTGTTGTGTATGCGTGTAAATAACATAAGTCAAAAAACGAAAAGTAGGATAAATAGGTATTTAAGTTCAACATTTTCTATAGATACGCCTCTGAGGTTTCAAAACAGAAACGATTTTGATAAAAGATGCATATGTTTAGGATATAAGATATTTACATGACAAATAATATGTATACCTTAAATCTTCTACAAATAGCCTGTGAAGTCCTCATTCTAGATGAGTTTTATGCAGTTTTGTATAACTGGTGAACCATTAGAGATAGACAAAATCTTATTTAAAAAAATATAGATCTCGTTAAAACATACAATTTATGTCACAAGCTTTTTGTGCATTAAGCATTTTAAGGGTATATTTTGTTATTGGTTGTTATTAATGACACATTATTCGTTTTTCAATTAAAACCCCCTGGTAAAGAAGAGACTTTAATACACTGCCGTTTGTGAAAATTGCAACACAAAGAAAGAATTTCCCGAATAACTCCAAACTTGGTGGAAGTATAGAAGTGTGTGCAAGCAATAAGCGATTAGGTTTGCAGAGAGATGGGGTATACGTAGGCGGAGCAGAGCCCTCTCGTGTCGGTCCGACAAGGTCAGTGTTGCGACCAGTTTAGTCAGTGCAGAGCTGTCAAACAAGGTGGAAGCAATAAAGTGAGTGCCAATATGCCTTGTCGAAGTCAAAGGGAGCCATATCGGCATGTGTGTGAGTTCGAACGGGACAGAACGATCGGTCTCCGGGAAGCGGGTTTGTCATACCGTGACATTTCGGCTCGTACAGGGCATGCTGCTACGACAGTGGTGCTGTGTGGAAGCAGTGGATAGATGAAGGTCGTACGCAGCGAAGAGCGGGTACTGGATCACGGAACATGACCACAGCACGGGATGACCGTCATCTTGTCCTCATGGCTATATCGGACTGCATAGCTTCATCCACAGTGTTGGCTCGACGCTGGAGCACTGCAACAGGTGTGAACTTGTCTGCATCAACGGTTCGTCGCCGTATGCTGCATGTTGGACTGGTTGTATACATGCCATTACGTCGGCTTCTATTGTCCAGAAACCACAAGCTCCTCGGACTTCAATGGGTACGTCACCCGTCACTGGGTGCTGAGTGGCAAAATGTAGTCTTATCGGACGAGTCCCGCTTCAACGTGTCCTACAGTGATGGCCGCATACGTGTCCGGCGGTACCGTGGTGAGCGCAACCAGGAGAGCTGCTTTGTTGAGCGGCATAGCGGACAAACACCAGGTGTGTTGGTTTGGGGCGCCATTGGTAACAACAACCGATCTCGCCTCCTACGAATTGAGAGCACTTTGAACAGCAACTGGTACCTAACGGTGGGGCTAGAACCTGAGGTACTCCCCTGCTTCAGGTATCTCCACAGGCCACATTACAACAGGACAATAGATCTAGGCAATAGACACAGACTGTTAAAAATACTTTTGCGATCTACGAATGGTTATAGCATTGCGGTCGTGCATTCCAACAAATTCTGACTGCATTTAAGGGGTCAAACAAATTTCTGATTCTGGACGCGACCGATGTCAAACAAAACCATGAGCATTAGGCAATCACAGACCGTGGACGAACTAATCAGAGACTTATCAAAACTGCGTGGTGGAATGAACTTTATATAATGATAGAGGACTGATAATACACGTGTGCAAAACCTAAGGTCGAGATGGGTAAAGTAACATAACAAATGAACTACTTGGTGGAAGTAGATGAAGGTGCGGGAGCATATTGCCAGAGGTCTCTCACACGTACACAAAAAGCTGGACGTCACATGGCGTGAGTGTAGTGAGTCTGTAGTGCCAAATGGGTCTGGCCCTGCAACACGGGGCAGTTGACGAAACAGGACAAGTCGGTGTGTGGCAATCAACGAGCTGTTACGGTGCACTGTAGTGGTGTTCTTCATTGCAACATGGTCCGTAGATACCATTTGGATGACTTCACACGGGAAAGAATGATCGGGAAACTGGAAGAAGGGCGAAGTGTGACGACTGTTGCTCAGAAGTTTGTAATTGCTCACAGCATTGTTTCAGGTGCATTGGCAACCTTTCAAACCACAGGCACTGCTGTCCCAAGGAGAGTTGGTGGTCGACCACGCTCAACTACAGCAGCAGATGACCGCTACATTGTGCAACAGGCAAGAACGGATCCACGCCAAACAGCGGGTGCAATTGCAACCACATTTAACAGGACAGCTAGGCACGCAATCTCACGATACACAGTGGCACGGTCACTACACAGAGGTGGTCTCTTTGCCCGATGGCCAGTACGTTGTGTTCCATTGACATCCGCACATCGGCGGCACCATTTGCGATGGTCCCAAGAGCATCAAAATTGGACCAACGAGGAATGGGTCGCGTGCTCTTCTCGGATGAGAGCAGATTCAGTCTAAGTAGTGATTCTCAACGTACCCTCATCTGCCGAGAGGTGGGAACACGTAATGAACCCAGGAACATCCTTGAACATATCGGTTTGTTGGTCCGGGTGTTATGGTTTGGGGTTCACAATGTTGCATGGGCGCACCGTCCTCCAAATCTTTGAACACGCTACGCTCACTGGTCAACGTTATTGTGATACTGTACTCCTTTCCCATGTGAATCTTTTCAGGGGTGCAGTCGGCCCTGACTTCATTTTTATGGATGACAATTCGCGACCGCATCGAATAGCGGTGGAGGATCTCTTGGAATGAGAGGATGTTCGGCAAATGGACTGGCCTGCCCGTTCACCCGATTTAAATCCCATCGAACACGTGTGGGATGCTTTGGGGAGACGCATTGGTGCACATCCACAAGCACCAACGACCATCCAATAGTTGTCAACACTGAGGAATGGAACACCCTACCACAAGAACTGCTTACCAACCCTATGGCTAGCACGGGAGCACGATGCAGAGCATGCATTGCTGTCCGTGGTGATAATACACCCTTTTAAGCACCATGTATCTTTCTGTAAATCTAGAGATCCATCATATGTCGTATTGACTTTAGTGTAGCTTATGGTCTATGAATAAAAGTGGCATTTCTGTTAGTCTCATATTTCGTTTAGTTGCCTACTGTAGCATACCGTAGGAGTTCCCTCTATGTATGATTCAAGTTTCATCGAGCTATGTTACTTGGCAGTGTCACAGCATGCGAAGATTACTTTCTTCCTTAGGTTTTGCACACCAGTATATAACGCCGAAGGATCTTGTAAAAGGAAATGGTAGTATGAGATTCGTTCACCGAGCAGGATGGCTCAGACGGTTACGTCTGTGGCCCACATTCGGAAGGCCCCGGGATCGATCACCGGCAACAGCCTACTCTTTCCCATGTGTTTTCGTGGTTTTGCGGAACACCAGGCGAATGCAGGGGTGGTTTATCATCTACCACGTCTCTCCTTCCTCTCATCTCCTGTACTCATCATCTTGTCATCTGTTTCAGGGTTGTAGTACCGGGCGACGGAGCTCGGCTGGTTGTGGCTGGACGGTGGCTTTCGCTCTGTAAAGTTTTCTTCCCTGCCGTCGCTGTGGTGCCATTCAGTTAGGTCTATTCTCAGCATGGGGCTCCACTCCGAGGGAATCTGAAGGTTGGTGGCTTGTGGGCAGGGACCGTGAGGCGTCGGATGCGTTCTATCTGAAAACATTACGGACCACGTCCGTGCTTGCGCCCTTCGGCATCCGGATCCGCCCTTCGGTTCTCTCCCCTCATTCTTCCCTCCCAGGGGTCACGTTGGCAGTACATGGGGCCGACTGGCCTGCCGGGGTCCCCTCCGTGATACGTATGAGATTCGTTCCAACAAAAAGTTTCTGATTGGTCCATGGCTGCCTTATGCGCATGCGTTGGTTGGAAACCAATGTGTGGGGATTGGAGGTGCAATTCCCTAAGTATCGTTTGTCATGGACTCCGGCGCGATCAGAAATTTGTTGGAATGTCCGAAGGTAGTACGTGGAGGCAGTTAAGTTTTGTTGTAACACTATGCCAGTCAGAAGCCTAGAGAGGTGGCACCGCGGTAACGTGTGAGAGTCGCATTCTGGACATCCCGGGTTCGATCCCCCGCGATCGCACACTCGAACCCATGGGTTTTTCGTGGTTTCTCCGGTCGGCAGGCAAATGCTAGTGTGGTTTCTTCTTTGCCAGAATTCCTTTCCATAATTTCCCTTTCATTCCATTTCCTTCTCATCTTTCAGGTATGCTTCTAGATCTCCGTAAGGCGGGAGGGTTCCGACCCCTTCAGCTGCCATGGTGCGGGCGCTATGGACCCTGAGCATTCGTGATACTTCTGACGTTACTAGAAGTACGCTGGGCCAACCGTTCGAGCCCACCCGTGAGGTTGTCGTTTGTATTGGGTTGGGCTCGGCGGGGCAGATTTAGTTTTCAGGTGCTGGTCTACTACTAAAGCTCTCGGGAGAGGGAGAGTCACTCGGATGACGTCCTCCTCCAGAGTCGCATGGGAACACAGTCCTCCTTGTGCTTCTAGGTGATATTTGCTTCCATTAAAACATTTGCTGCGGGAACCTAGACAACCAGGATGGCTGATGTAGTTATTAGAACATTATTGAGAAGGACGCAAAGAAAAGTATTATTACGTGTTACTGGTGCTGCAATACCACGCCAACAATGGTTTTATTAATAACAACACAACATGGCCAATTGATTATTTAATACGTTTGAAACGAGCTAGATTTTGGATTAAGAGAAAAGATTTTCAAATGGAGTAAAGTGTAATACTGTATTAGATATTGAGCAATATTTGAAGACAATATGGCAACATGAATGTGAGGAAATAGAGTAGGGAAGAAGAGTATTTCGGCTATTTTCAAATATTCAAGAAAGTTTACGACTAATACACATACGACTACAAAAGGATTAGGACACTTTATTACGGGACGTGGTCCATACAAGACATATTAGAATAAAATTAACAGAACAAATGGTTGTGGAATTAGGGACACACAGTTTTTTAATTTAATGGATACAATCAACATGTGTTAGAAGAAAGAGTACAGTTAAGACATTCTGATTTAATTAAACGTTTACAACAATCAACAAATTATATAAGTAAAAAAGCGTGGAAAAAATATATATAACCAAAAGTAAGGAGAGAATAATTACCGAGAGGGATAGAAGAAATTAGATCTGCGAGGATCAAAGTAATAAATCAAAATATAGATATGGTAGACGACATAAGTATAAGTGAAGAGATGTTTAGCTTACAAACGTTGACATTGACGGAGAATGAAGAGGAGGAGATGAGAAGAAGTAATGAGAATATCAATACTTAACTAGCCCGAAGTCTGACAATAAATAGAAGGCTCTTTGTTGTTTCTATGGGACGACAGGAATGGACAGAGAGAAGAAGATTTTAATTAAACGGAAAGGGGAGAAATATGGTAATTATAAAAGCAGGATGGAGGAAGAGGAGGAAAGGAGAGAAGAAGACTTTGGTGTTGGAGAGCAGGTTTCTCACTGATGGAGTAGCAGCATGCTGGTTCGTCATTGATCGAGGAGCAGTTAATGTGGATTGGTAGGAATAGTGAGTGAAGTGAAATGATGTGGGGTAAAGCGAGTAGATATGTGGTGAGAGAAGAAAGAAGAAAGAAGATTTAGTGTTTGGTTAAACGAGGTAAAGATTTAGTATATAGTAATAAAATTTGAAATTGATATAGAAAATAAAAGAAAAAAAGAATTGATATAGAAAAATTAATATGGTAATTAAATAAAATGTTATAAGGTAAATAAATTAACAAATGCATAAATAAAGATATTAAAAATTAAACAAAATATTAAATTACTATAAATTACATAATTATTATAGACAATAAAACATTATAAATAGACAACTTTAACTTCGTAATTTTATTAACGAAAGTTTTAAATAAAATAGAAACATAAATATATTTATTAAAATTATTTGTAGGTAGTAGAAGATTTTGTGCTGGCTACCAGCATATTTTCAGTGAATATAGTTAAATAGCAGTAGACAGTGGCTGGTTACCAGTTGCTAAGTTTGCTGGTTTCCAGCAACTGTAGATAAATATAGAACTTAGAGTTGTAATTAAGTTTTGTCTACGCCTTAACTCTAATCTAATAATTTCTATTCCTTTTCTTTCTATTTGCTTTATTATTTTGTAGACATTGTGTAGTATGTAGTTATTTTATCTGAATAACTTTGATGTAATATAAAATGTAAATGTGTTGTAAGAATAAATGTAAAGTTTGAATGTATGTCCAGTGTAGTAACCAAGGTGCCGGGTTAGTATATTCAGATTTTATTTATTCATTGTGTTTCTAGGTTTCGTGGCGTAGAGCGCCGGATAGATGCGCGGATGCACGCTCAAAGGAAAGAGCACTCCCCTGGACACCAAAGGACAGCTTGGTCGTCGGATCGTTCATCCTCTCCCTAGAGATCTCCAGCAGAGGGTCGGGTTTTTGAGCTTGGAAATGTTACGGACTTCCAAGCGTCTCTGTGTCTGTCTGCCTGTGGCCTGTAGCCTCCTGTGGTTCTTGCACATCTTCCCTTCCTGCTAGGGGGTGGTAGCTGCAATAGAGCTATGCAGGTCTCAGTGCGCAAGATGTCCCTTCGGCTGAGTAATTTATAACTATGCCAGTCAGAAGCCTTTATGTATAAGTTCAAACTATCAAGCTTACAACCACTGTAGCAAGTACTTGTTTTACTTCAAAACAAAATACAATTGGAAACGGTGTCTTAAACACATGCAGAAATTAATGCAACACATATTGTATAACAATCCTGGTTTGTATTCAGACTCTTGTACTGGCAGCTGTTCAAGTATTGATTATTAAAACCTCTTTGGTTACAGTCGTGACTGTGTTTTGTTGACAGACTTCTTAAGAAACACTAAAATACCTTTTAGAAATGCTGTCAAGTTTTACTTTACTACTTACCTATTGTAAGTAGAGGAAGTACTGCATTCCACCCAAAATTGCACTTTCGATATCGATATTTCACTGGGAATACACGTGTTGAGGTCCCCTAAATGCAAAAAGGTTGCGCGCGCGCAAGTGTGAGTCAAAAATCGGTTAAATACCAAACTTAGTATTTAAGTTCGTGTCTTCCAAGGTACCGAGCGCAATGGCTCAGGCGGTAACGTCTGCGGCTCGCATTTTGAGGTCCCGGATTCAAAAATCCCGGGGTCGAAAAATATGATAGGTTTTTTTTCGTGGTTTTCCTCGGTCCCTAGGCGAATGCTAGGATCGATAATTTGACCCGCGAATTTTCCTATCATCGCTTTCATTACTTCATGATTTCCTTCTTCATCACCACCATACCAGGCATTGGGCTATCAACCATCCTAGATATGTTATGATCCACAGTTTACTTGCTCCTTAACAGGCAACTGGCCCAAGTCCTTGGGGGTATAAGTTCTACAAAGAGGAAGGTAGTCGGTTAAAGAAGAAGAAGAAATCTTCCAAGGTTGCGACACGAAGATTTTGAAGGAAACCCCCCCCCCAAACTACATGGAAAACTTTTCGTTGTGTTTTATTTACTAAATAACAGTTTTAACCATTCTGATTAAAATACTGTATGTTTAAGGCAACTGCATGACAAATAAAATGTTTCCTGAAACTAGCTTCTGAAAGGAATGGAATGAGAAGAGAGGGGATTCGGCACTGATCTAGGGAACCCGGATATTGTACTGACGCCCCCACGAGGGGGTTCGCCCTGGGGATGAAGGGATGAAGTGAAGAGAGACACCGGGCGGCCGGAACCTGGAGTGACGGAACAGCAAGGACAGGGTCCCTACAGTTTCCAGATATAAACGTCCCGGCAGACGGACAGGCACCCCACATGAAGTCCAACGCCGGGGGCGGTCCTTATACCCCGACAACGAGGGACGGAGAAGGTTCACAGAGAGCATTCTTTTCCCCTGCCACGCTGCACCGAAACTCCATCGCTGACACTTTAGTAGTAATAATCCCGGATGAGCCAATTGTTTTAACGATAATCCTGCCGCTAGGGGCGCTAGTGTCGCTAGTGTCGCTGCGTGCGACGGCGGCGGCGGTAAGTTTGAAAAGCGCCCTGAGCGTTAGGATTATCGTTAAATCGGTTGGCTCATCCGGGACGAGTTGAAAGAATTGAGGAAGTGACGTGGAGTGTTTTGATTGGTTCGTTAATTTGGGGTGGGAGATGGAGGAAGGGAGATGGAGGAGTATGGAGGTCGCGTGATGGAGAGGAGCTGGGTGGCGAGGTGTTGTCTGTGCGGAGGTCGGTACTGAAATGGGGGAAAAGATGGGGAGCGAGGGATAAAAAGTGTAAAGGAAAGTGACGTGTGAAGTTGTGATTGGTGGGAATAAGAAGTGATGTTATTGGTGGAAAGGAGCAAATGAAGGTTGTTGATTGGTAAGAATAAGAGAGATTATGATTGGTGGAAAGAAAAAGGAGTGGGGTATGTTGGAGGTGATGGGAAAGGTGAGTTTTGCTAGCAGCAAGATTTGCAAAAGCCTGTCTTGAACTGATCAGCAATTTTTGAACGTCGGATGGTAGTTTTCTTGAGTGGATAGAGAGATGGGGGCGATATGAGATGCGGTGGCGAAAATGGGAACTAGACAAGGTTGTTGAGACAAGAGGTTTAAGGACGAGGAAATTTGGAGGTTAGTGGTGAACACGGCTGTCGCAAGAGGTGGGGGTAAGGAGACGCAGTGGTGAGAATGGGAACTAAAAGAAGATGGGGGTAGCAAGAGTTTTAGAAGAGTAGATTTTGAGGTTAAAATAGTGGGAACTAAAAATGGCGGAGGGTCTGCGACAAGGAGATGCGGTGAGAACTAAACAAGATGGCGGACGCAAGAGGTGGGTAAGGAGGTTTGAGGTTACAGTACCAAAACACGAAAGGATATATTCCTACGCCAAGCAGGTCCGAAAAATAATTATGCGTGTGTTACTTACCTGTTACCGGTGTGGATGCGTCACCAAAAGCGCGGCACGCGAGACGGAAAAATAAAAGCAAACTGTTTTTGAAAATGCTTAACCAGCTTTAAGATCAACCAACATCACTACGCACTGATATACCTAGGTTTTTAAAGCGGTACAGACACCCTTTGCAGAGGCGTAATTTAACTATACCAAAAACCTGGTACTGGACCATCGTGATGGTCGCTAGCGTACGTAGGAGCAGGGTTCTCATAGCCGGTCGAAAGCGGTCAAAAACGTGTACGACGTAGGTGTTTGCAGTAGCTGCTGCCGAGGCAACCGTCGAGGTGCGAATGAACGAGATGTGTTCTTGCAGGCAATCTGGTTGAGAGATGAGAGGCGCGGTGGTAAAAATGTGAACTAAATAAGATGGCGGAGGCACGAAGTTGAGGTTAAGGAGCGGCGAGGTGTTGACTGTGCGGCGGTTGGGGTCTGAAAGAGGGGGGAAAGATGGCGAACGAGGGATAAAAAGTATAACAGAAAGTGACGTGTGAAGTTGTCATTGGTGGGAATAAGAAGTGATGTTATTGGTGGAAAGGAACAAATGAAAGTTGCTGATTGGCGAGAATAAGAGAGATTATGATTGGTGGAAAGAAAAAAAGGTGTGGGAGTGGGGTATGTTGGAGGTGATGGAAAAGGCAAGTTTTGCTACCAACAACATTTGCAAAAGCCTATCCAGAACTCATCAGCAATTTTAAATAACTAGTGTTTCGGGGGTTTTCTCTGGTTGGTAGACGAATGCAAGCTGTTTCTACCATACTTATATTATTCGTCTTTTTCCTTTTTTTTTTAAAAAATAACTAATGCAATACTTCCCCTACTTACTATACGTAGTAGAGAAAGTAAAAAAGTATTGAAAAATTTAAGGAAATAACAAGCAATATCTCAAAAGTGTACTATCTTGTTTTCAAGGGTTTTCCAGATCGGTAAGCGTTAGAATACTCTTAGAGCTTTTTTTCAGGTTTTTTAGCGGTTGTCCCTGGCCGGTAGGCAAATGATAAAGTTTTTCTATAACGTCGTCGTTTTGGCTTGTGGCGCACGGTTCCTAGGCACGTACTCGCGCGCGCGCGCACACACACACACACACACACACACACACTAAAATAGTAGCGTATAAAAAAAAACTGATGTGTTACACTGACATGACTTTCTCTACTCTTGTACAATCTAATTGGTAGCTTTTAAGCGATAGTCAAATATTTTAACGCTGGTTGCTATGTGGCGAATTCCATTCTGTTTGCATGTTCAGGACATAAAAAAAAATGAATAAACGAATTTGAGAAAAAGTATAAGTATTGGAAAATTTAAGGAAATAACAAGCAATATCTCGAAAACGGTTCACTCAACAAAAGAAACGTATATGACATAAGTTGTGTATTTTAACGCGATCTACATTTTTTGTGTAGTAAAATTTTGTCTATCTCTTATGGTTTACCAGTTATGCAAAAGTCGTTCACAATGAAGAATATTTTGGAGACATTCCCAGAAAATTCGAGATATACATTTTATTTGTCATGACAATATCTTAAACATATGATATTTTAATCAAAATCGTTAGACCCGTTTTTGAGAAAATTAAAATTTTCGAAAAATGTTCCATGTAAAGGGTAGTCTGGGGTGGGGGGATTTTCTTGAAAACCTTCGTGTGGCATCTCTGGAAGATACTGAACCTAAATACCAAGTTTGGTGTTTATCCGACTGTTCGTTTTTGAGTTATGCTGTTCACAGACACACAGACGCACAGACAGACAGACACACAGACACACAGACACAGACAGACACACACACGGACATGTTTCCAAAAATGCTTTTTTTTTTTTTTGGATTCAGTGATTCTCAAAACATGTATTTGCAGTGACATTTCGGTATCGAATTTTTGGGTGGAATGCAATACTTCCCCTACTTACTATACGTAGTAGAGAAAGTAAAAATGAATAACGCATTTGAGAAAAAGTATAAGTATTGGAAAATTTAAGGAAATAACAAGCAATATCTCGAAAATGGTTCACTCAACTAAAAAAATGTATATGACATAAATTGTGTATTTTAACGCGATCTACATTTTATGTGTAGTAAAATTTTGTGTATCTCTTATGGTTTACCAGTTATGCAAAAGTCGTTCACAATGAAGAATACTTTTGGAGACATTCCCAGAAAATTCGAGATATACATTTCATTTCTCATAACATTATCTTAAACATGCGATTTTAACAAGCAATATCTCGAAAACGGTTCACTCAACAAAAGAAACGTATATGACATAACTTGTGTATTTTAACGCGATCTACATTTTTTGTGTAGTAAAATTTTGTCTATCTCTTATGGTTTACCAGTTATGCAAAAGTCGTTCACAAAGAAGAATATTTTGGAGACATTCCCAGAAAATTCGAGATATACATTTTATTTGTCATGACAATATCTTAAACATATGATATTTTAATCAAAATCGTTAGAGCCGTTTTTGAGAAAATTAAAATTTTCGAAAAATGTTCCATGTAAAGGGTAGTCTGGGGTGGGGGGATTTTCTTGAAAACCTTCGTGTCGCATCTCTGGAAGATACTGAACCTAAATACCAAGTTTGGTGTTTATCCGACTGTTCGTTTTTGAGTTATGCTGTTCACAGACACACAGACGCACAGACAGACAGACACACAGACACACACACGGACATGTTTCCAAAAATGCTTTTTTTTTTTTTGGGATTCAGTGATTCTCAAAACATGTATTTGCAGTGAAATTTCGGTATCGAATTTTTTGGGTGGAATGCAATACTTCCCCTACTTACTATACGTAGTAGAGAAAGTAAAAATGAATAACGCATTTGAGAAAAAGTATAAGTATTGGAAAATTTAAGGAAATAACAAGCAATATCTCGAAAATGGTTCACTCAACTAAAAAAATGTATATGACATAAATTGTGTATTTTAACGCGATCTACATTTTATGTGTAGTAAAATTTTGTGTATCTCTTATGGTTTACCAGTTATGCAAAAGTCGTTCACAATGAAGAATACTTTTGGAGACATTCCCAGAAAATTCGAGATATACATTTCATTTCTCATAACATTATCTTAAACATGCGATATTTTAATCAAAATCGTTAGAGCCATTTTCGAAAAATCTTCCATGTAAAGGGTAGTCTGGGGTGGGGGGGATTTTCTTGAAAACCTTCGTGTCGCATGTCTGGAAGATACTGAACCTAAATACCGAGTTTGGTGCTTATCCGACTGTTCGTTTTTGAGTTATGCTGTTCACAGACACACACAGACACACACACGGACATGTTTCCAAAAATGCTTTTTTTGGATTCAGGAGGTCTCAAAACACGTATTTCCGGTGAAATCTCGGTATCGAATTTTTGGGTGGAATGCAATACTTCCCCTACTTACTATACGTAGTAGAGAAAGTAAAAATTTAACAAACCGTAGATTTTCAAGAAAATTCCCACACCGCAAACTACCCGTTTAGCGGGAGAAAGTTCGTTATTTTTATTGTCTTAAAAACGGCTCTAACCCCTTTTGATTACGGTGCGGTATGTTTAAGATATCTGCACGACAAATAAAATGTATAACTTCAATTTTCTGGGAATAGCTGTGAAGTAGTCTCATTGTGAATGTCTTTTGTACAAAGTGTTAAACCGTAGGAAACGAAGCCTTATTTACAAGAACGTTAAAGCACACAATCTATGTGTATTAGTATCACTTTGAGGCGTTGTCTATTTACAAAGTTTCCATGTTGATTTTAATGTTTAAAAGCTTTAGACCTTTCTCACTAAAAAACGTCATTCTTTTAACTTTTCTTTTTTTCATTTTGATACAAAGAGAACGGTATATCACAAGTGAAACAGTACTGTGATAACGATACCAACAAACTAATTTTTATTCACCCCACTGAAACACATTTCACAACTGCATGGAATAATATTGATTTAGGGGGCTTTCTCTACCACGTAAAATAGTAGGTAGAGGAGGTATGCATTGCATCCAAATATTCAATATTGAGATTTCACCGGAAAAACTAAATACTTGTTTCGAGGTCCCCTGAATAAAAAACATTTTTAGAAAATTCTGTGTGTATGTGTCAGAGCAGCATAACTCAAAAATGAAAAGTCGGATAAATACTAAAACTTGGTATTTAGGTTGAGTACCTTCCAAAAAGTTACGACACAGAGATTTACAAGAAAGTCCCTCCACCCAAAACTACCATTTACATGAACTATTTTCCGAAATGTTTTATTTTCTAAAACTGCCTCTGACGATTTTAATTACAACACCATATATTAAAGTCATTTATATGAAAAATAAAATGTATATCTCGAATTTTGCGGAAATAGCCTGCGAAGTCCTCTTGATTCGGAAGAAATTTTCTACGATCTTGTATAACTGCTAAGGTTTGAGAAAAAACATACAATACAAAAAAATTTAGATCTCTTTTAAAAAAACACACAATTTATTTGAAATAACGTTTTTGTGACGTCAGCCATTTCCGAGATATTTGTTATAAATGGTTCGAATTGTACAATGCTTAGCATTCTTTTTAAAAGCATGTGGCTTTTCAGTTCTTGCCCCGCCATGTTGTTGGAAAGAATTTAGAATTTTAAGGCCAGTGTATAGCGTCCCTTCGGATGCAACCATTCCCCGAAAAGTTTAACCGGATTAAAAATAAGTGGATATGAAAATAAACTTTCGTACTCACCTATAAGAGACAGAGGTTAGAGGTGATACGAACGTTAACACTTGAGAATTTTCATTCAACAGTTGGTGTTACTCCTTAGAAAGGAAGTATCTGCTGCTTCTTTTTATTTCTCGCATTTTACATAACACGTATGCACTGCACAACACAAAAACACCACACACGGCGTTGTTAGTTTTAAAAAATTGTACTGACGCGAGTGTACATAAACGTTAAAACGCTGCTTGCTTGCTTGTCATTTTGCATGCGCAGCACTGCACAAGGAAGTATGCCGACGTGTGTAACACGACCGTGAGAAAAGGAAACTCGTCAGCGTTTATGCAGCCTTATTGCAGTGGTGGTCGTGCAGTGGTGGATAGTGGCAGAATGACAGCGTTTTTTTTACAAACGTAACAATTTTGTTGCGAAACGAGGCATTTAACTCGACGCGCATAATGAAACAGCGTTTTTGATAAGCGAGCTTATAAAAACCCTGTGCTAAGAGCAAACGCCCGTAGTGAAGCGTTGCGATAGCGGGAGTTTTTCTACAAAATCGTTCTATTTGACGAAAAATAGTTTAAACTAAAAAAAACAAAATAGCAGCAGCACTTTGCAGGGGAAAGAGCGATCGGCGCATTCGGACGATAAGATGGAGATGCAATCCGGGGGAAGTCGCGATGACACCTTGCAGCCTACGTTCGAAATTATAGGGCACAAGCAGAGAACGCTGCCAAAGCTTTTTTCCGGTTTTACAGAGTCTCAAATTACCGTAAACCCGGTCCCCAGAGATGTCAACCCCGAGCAATGGGTATCGCATCTGTTTAACGATATTCTAAACTTTGCGAAAGAGAACCTGTTAGAAAACGAACCCGGATATTTAGGCATATCCATAACAGACGAAAAGGAGACGTCCAAAGCCTTCAACATGAGCGTTAGGCGCGTAGACCAATTGAATGCGGATGTCATTGTTGGAAGCATCGAAAAAGTAATGCAAAGTAACCAACAATTCTTGCTAAGCGGGCCTCTTCACGTGACGTTTGTGTGGACCAGGGAGGTCTCGGGTTCGTGCCACCAACCTTGCGATGCCTGTAGGGGCAATAAAGGCATTGTCGAAATAGCCAACAAAGACAACTTGTGTTTAGCAAGAGCCATCGTTGTAGGCAAAGCCAAAGTGGATCGCGACGTCAACTACAGAACGATGACGCGTTCCGACTATCTGCAAAAATCGAAGGCCGTAGCCTTGTGCGCGAGCATCGGTCAAGGCCACGACGGCTGCACCATAGATGACGTCAGACGCTTTGACGCTGCGTTAAAGGGCTACGCTGTGACGGTGTTTGGCGATCATACGGGGAAGCACGTGCTGTACGCGTCGGATAAGAAATGCGATAAATACATCGACGTCATGCTCCACGCCGGGCACTTTAACGCCATCGTGAACCTTCACAAGTGCTTTAAATGCAAATCGTATTGCCGCCGGTGTCATCATCCCTCGGCACACAAAAAAGAATTTCACAGGTGCGACGCCGGGTGCGCTAAATGCCATCAGCAGTGCGATGCGCGATTCGACGCCTACATACGCTGCGCCGGGTGCAACAGAGATTTTAAGGGACCGACATGCTTTGCAAACCACGCAAAGAAAGGCGTTTTTTACCCAAAGGCGCTGTCGGTGTGCGACGTAGAAAAGGTGTGCACGTCTTGCAACAAGCTCGTGAATGCGAGGTACAGAAAAACCGCGCACGAGTGCGGGGAAAAGTACTGCTATCATTGCAAGACACACGTGAATTCTAGCCACATGTGCTATATGCAGCCGTACGCCGCAAAGAACAAAAGAAACCGGTACGTGTTTATGTTCATCGACTTCGAATGCACGCAAAACATTCCATATACCGGCAAAAAGGACACATACGAGCATGTACCTAACTTGTGCGTGTTGTACCAAGCCTGCCCGCACTGCATCGACGAACGCCGCAAGACGGCATACTGCATGGAATGCGGTTGCAAAGAATGGGTGTTCACGGACGAACCCGTGAAGCAGCTTTTCGAGCACATCGCGCAGGCGAGATTCGAAGCCTGGGACGTCTACGTCGTGGCGCATAACCTCAGAGCTTACGACGGGCAGTTTCTATTAAAGTACATGGTGGCGCACTTAGACTGGATCCCGGAGCTCATCATGAACGGGAGCAAGATCTACAGGATGAGGTACGGTGACGTCACATTTCTAGACTCGCTCAACTTCATACCCATGCCACTCTCCCGCTTTTCCAAGACCTTCGGATTGAAGGAATGCAAAGGTTATTTCCCGTACCTGTTTAACACGAAGGAAAACGAGCGGTACGTGGGTTCGATTCCCGACAAAAGGCATTACTGCCCTGAGGGCATGTCGGCGGAGGGTCGGAAAGCCTTCGAGCAGTGGCACGAAGAAAAGGCGTCCTCCGGGCACGTCTTCGACATGAGGGCGGAAATGGTGGCGTATTGCAAGATGGACGTATTTCTACTGAGTCAGGGAGTTTCCAAATTCAGAAGGGAATTCTTGGACGAGAACGGAATAGACCCGTTCAGAGAATGCGTCACCATCGCGCAGGCGTGCATGTGCGTGTATAGAAAGGGCTTCATGCCGCTTAAAAAAATTGCCCTCTTGCCAGCGGGCGGGTATCGACTAGCGGACCGGCAGTCTCGCGCCGCATGCATATGGCTAACTTGGCTAGAGATGCAAAACCGCATCGTCATCCAGCACGCCATGCGAGGACGCGAAGTTAAAATCGTGGGGCTCAAGGTGGACGGGTACAGAGAGGCCGAAAAAACCGCGTACTTTTTCCACGGGTGCTTTTACCACGGCTGCAGGCGGTGCTTTCACAATCGCCATGCGGCGATATACAACTCGGGACACGAAACCATGGCCTCCAGGTTAGAGAGCACCGAGAAGGTCACGGCCAAGATCAAGGCCGCCGGCTACGCTGTGGTGGAAATGTGGGAGTGCGAGTTCGACGCCGCGACGAAGGCCGACCAGGACCTCGCGCGCCACGCAAGGGACTTTCCGGTACCCGAACCCCTGAACCCCAGAGACGCCTTCTACGGAGGTCGCACCAACTGCACCAAGACGTACTGCGAGGCGAAGGGGGATAGCAAAATCTACTACTACGACGTGTGCAGCCTGTACCCGTACGTGAACAAGACGAAACCCTACCCCGCGGGCCATCCCAAGATCCACGTGGATCGATTCCCGCGCTTGGAAGACGTGGGGGGCGGGTTGGTGAAGTGCGAGGTTCTACCGCCGCAACACCTGTACCACCCGGTGCTACCGGCGCGCATTGGCGGCAAGCTCATGTTCCCGCTATGCCGCGCTTGCGCGGAGGCGGAGAACCAAGACGAGTGCCACCACGGAGAGCGCGAGAGGGCGTTGTTGGGTACCTGGGTGGTCGACGAGATGAAGGTCGCCCTGGAGGAGGGGTACCGCCTCCTCAGGGTCCACGAGATCTGGGAGTACGACGTGGTGCGGCACGATCCGACCACCGGAGCCAAGGGTCTCTTCGAGGACTACGTGAATCAGTTCCTGAAGATCAAGACCGAAGCCTCCGGATGGCCCTCGGATTGCGACGACCCCGCCGCAAAGCAGCAGTACGTGGAGCAATTCTTCGAACACGAAGGCGTCGCCCTGGATCCCCAGGCCGTCGCCGCCAACCCCGGCAGGCGGGAGCTGGCCAAGCTGATGCTCAACAGCTTCTGGGGCAAACTGGGGCAGAGGGAAAACCTCCCCACGTGCGAGCTGGTGGACCGGTACGACCGCCTCCTGGAGCTGCTCAACGACCCGGGCGTGGAAGTGCAGACCTACGTGCCCGTCACCGACCGGATCGTGTACGCGGTGTGGAGGTACCGCGAGCAGTGCCGCAAGGTCAACACCGCCGCCAACGCCGTGCTGGCGGCCTACACCACGGCTCACGCGCGCCTGGTGCTCTACTCCTACCTCAAGAGGCTGGGAGAACGGGTCTGCTACTTCGACACCGATTCCGTCGTCGTCGCCGCCGCTCCGGGCGACTGGACGCCGTCCGTCGGACGCCTCCTGGGGGACATGACGGACGAGCTGGAGAAGTACGGGAGGGGCTCTTACATCGCCCGGTTCGCCTCCACGGGGCCCAAAAGCTACTGCATGGAGATCGTCTGCCCCGAGACGGGCAAGACCTTCTCGGTGTGCAAGGTGAAGGGGATCACGCTCAATTCGGGCAACCTGGAGCTGGTGAACGCGGAGGTGATTCGCGACGTGGTGCTCAGGGACAACGACCGCGCGGTGAAGCTGGAGGGCACGCAGATCTCGCGGAAACCGTCTTGGACGGTCGTCACCGAACCCAGCTCGAAGACGTTTAGAATGGTGGTCAACAAGCGCGTGCTCGCCGGCGATCACGATTCCTATCCCTACGGGTTCAAGAGGAACGCATAAATGAGACGTCCGCAGCCGCGCCAAAGTCATTTCGAACCGGGCACCCCCGAGGAGACGATGCCCGGTCCCCGAGACCTGCGGCGATTCGAGTTTCCCAGCACGATGCTCGTGGCGGGGCCGTCGCGCTGCGGCAAGTCGACCTTCGTGAAAAACCTGTTGCGCCACGCGCACCGGATGTTCGACGTGCGCCCCAGGAGGGTGCTGTGGTGCCACCCTCCGGAGTATTCGCCGAGACTCGAACCCTCGGCTCTGCGCTGCGAGACCCACGCGGGCATACCCGAACTTGCTTCGGTGGGCGAGAACGACCTCGTCGTCCTCGACGATCTGATGGTGGAGGGTGGCGGGAAGGACGTGTCCAATTTTTTCACCAGAGACTCCCATCACAAGCGCTTCGGCATCGTCTACATCCTGCAGAACGTGTTTCCGCAGGGTCAGAAATATCGCAACATCTCTCTGAATGCGAACTACGTCGTGGTCTTCAAGAACAACCGGGACAAGATGCAGATCGAGAGACTGTGCCAGCAGATCGAACCCAGGAACTCTAGGTTTCTCTTGGAGGCCTTCGAGAAGGCCACCGAACGCCCTCACGGGTATCTCGTGCTGGACTGCACTCAGTACACGCCCGCCCGATACAGGTATCGAACCGGCGTGCTGCCGGGGGGAAAACCTCTCTTATTTCGTACCCAACTGAGGCCGCCGAGAGGACTCGGGTTTCGTTTCGTTCTATATTATCCCGGCAGGGTCTCGCCCCGACCGAGGCCGTCGAGTCTAAATAAAAAGTACCGCTTTCGGGGCGAACGTCATTATCGCGCAAGCATGGCTAGAGGTAGGTCAAGGCTCGCGACGCTGACCAGTCCTCGCATAGCGAGACAGCACGGCAATTTGGCGGCTCTGGCCAAGGCGAAGGCCCCTCTGCGCAAAAAGTTGTTAAAAAATGCCGACGGCGATCTGATCAAGGCCATTAGCGAATGCATGCTCAACGTGTGCAGAGGTCACGTGCAACTTCCCGCAAAGTGCTTGGGTCGCCTGAAGAAGCACAAGGCTTCTTGGAGGAAGTTGACGGATAAACGGGTTCCTCTGAAGAAGAAGAAGAGCATCTTGGTTCAAAAAGGAGGTTTTTTGCCGGCATTCCTCCTACCCGTCTTGGCTTCGCTCGGCGGCGCGCTAGTGTCGAAATTAACAGGATGAAGTACGGCAGGCAGATCCTCGTTGCGCCGCAACCGAAGACCGTCGACAGGCTTCACGCTGTAGACCGCACCGTATCCAGATTGGCTAAAGAAATTCGGAACCTGCAGAGCGCGAAGCTCTCTGCCGACGAAAAGTGGCGGCTCGTAAAACATAAATTGGACAACTACCTCGATCTCGTGGCACAAGTCAGAAAGCCCTTCCTGGGCGACGACGACGACGACGACGATTACGAAGACGTGCACGAGCGCGTGCCGGTGAAGCAGGAGGTCGAACCCCGAACCATAAAGGTCAACCTCCTCTCGCCTCGCAAAAAGAAGAGGGCGAACCCTGCCACTCCGAAAAAGAAATCGAAATCGCCTTCCGCGTCGTACCATTTTCGCAAGCGCGTCTGGCAACCCCTGTACAAGTAAAGCATGAAGGAATGGAAGGCGCTAAGGCGATACTATGCCAGACCGGAACACTATGCCGGTTTGGGCGCGGTCGAGCCCCTTCGAAAGGCCACGGGTGCGTCTAAGGCGAACATCGAGTCCTTCCTTCGAACCCGGGACAGTTACACTCTGCACAAGCCGATCAGAAAGCGGTTCCCCACCAGATGTTATCACGTGACGAATATGGACGATCTTTGGGAGGCCGATCTAAACGTCATGAACAGCGTGAGGGAACATAACAAACCTTACGTGTACATTCTGACCGTTATCGACGTATTTTCCAAATATGCTTGGGCCGTGCCCCTGAAATCGAAGCTGGGTACCGAGGTCGCGCAAGCGTTTCGCTCCATATTCTCCCGACGCGTACCCAGGGTCCTCCAGACGGACAAGGGGACCGAGTTCACCAACAAGACTTTTCGCGACTTTCTGAAGAAACACGACGTGAAACATTACACAACCAAAAATAACGTTAAAGCCAGCGTCGTGGAGCGCTTCAACCGCACCTTAAAAACCAAGATGTGGAGGTATTTCACGCACAAAAACAGTTACAGATACCTGGAAGTCCTTCCGGCCTTACTCGAGTCGTACAATAGCTCGCATCACAGGTCCATAAAAATGGCTCCGAAGGACGTGAACGAGTCTAACATTTTACGAGTGTACCGCAATCTCTACGGTAATAGGACCCTACCTCGCGCAGGGAAACCCACATTTTCCGTCGGCGATCACGTGCGCATCTCTAAAGAAAAAATGAAATTCGACAAGGGCTACGAGCAGAATTGGACGGACGAAATATTTCGGATAGCCGAGGTGGTGCGCGGTCGGCCGGTGGTATATAAGTTGAAGGATCTGGCCGGAGAAGCCATAGACGGCGCATTTTACACCCAGGAGCTACAAAAGGTCGCGCTACCTCGGACGTTTAAGATCGAGCGCGTTTTACAGACCAAGGGCCGAGGGCGCCGCAAGCAGGTCTTGGTAAAGTGGAAGGGGTATCCGGCAAAGTTTAACTCGTGGGTTCTGGCTTCGACCGTCGATTCGACATGATTAAGACCGAGCCCTTCTCCATCACCCTCGTGAGCAACGCTTCCATGGAACACTTTACCGACAACACCACGGCCAGATTTTCTAACATCTTGCCCGAGAGAATCGTTCTGCAGGGAGAATGGGAGGTCGCCCTGCAAAAGGTCAGGTATCCGGTGAAATTTTATAACCTTTCGCCAGACGACGCCCGTCTGGCGGGCACCAAGTACACCATGACGCTCCTCCCCACGCATTCCAAATTCAGTTTGCAAATGCCGCAAGGCATCGTGCACAATCCCAAAGACTTGGTGAACCTCGTCAACGCCGCTCTACTCGAACACTTGCACGTGGAAAACTTCTTCCTCTTCGACGAGCGCAAGCAGACGGCGGGCGTGAATGCCGCCGTCGCCCACCCCGAACCACTACCCGACATTCCGTTCGACGGGTTTGTGGAAAATGTCGCGCGCGCTGTCGTACCGTACGCGGTCGGCGAATACGAAGCTCTCAACGATGCGCCCCGCCAGAGACCAAAGCCGAAACCGAAACCGAAGCCCCGGGCTTCGGGGCAGCAGAAACCCGCGGCGGCTCGTTCCGTCAGACCCAAACGAGACGTTTCAAAATCGGAGGACCCTCCGGGACCTCTACACCGCATCCACAGTTTGCTCTTGACGCCCGCTATGGCAAAAATGTTGGGTTTCGATCCCTACGTCGACGTCATTCTCGAAAAAGCTGCTAAACGCCCCGTAGATCCTTATATGGGGTTTCCTTACGAAATGTTCGTCTACTGTAATCTAGTGTCCCCGCAAGTCGTGGGCGACACCTTCGCCCAAGTCATACAGAGCGCGGCCGTGGAATACGAAAGAAGCAACAACACTTACATGAGCGACGAAAAGACGTTTTTTCCCCAAAATTGGGTACCCTTGATTCAGCAGGACTTCAAGACGGTCAGCATAGATTTAAGGAACGGTTACGGCGATCTCTTGCCATTCGCCGACGGATTTTCCTCTACTGTAGTTCTCGCTTTTCGTCCGAAACAGGCGTAATGGACGTGCACGCCGTAACGCGGTACTACCTCAATCAGACCGGCGGCGCGTTCCACCATCGCGATTTCGCTCTCTACAGGGGCAAGCGCTACCAAAGAGGCAGCGGTCTCTTTTCAGCCCTCGGAGGACTCTTCAGAAGGTTGCTACCGTTTTTAAAGAGCGGAGCAAAAGCAGTCGGAAAGGAGGCCTTAAAGGCGGGCGCCCACGTTCTGTCCGATGTGACTGTGGCGGGAGCAGCGCCGAAGCAAGCGCTCCAGCGGAGGCTCAAGGAGTCCGGATACAATTTAAAACGAAAAGCCGACGAAAAGCTCGGTGCCATGCTCGGTTCCGGCGCCAGGCGTCTCAAGAGAATAAAACCGAGCAAATCCGGAAAGAGCAAGCAGTCCAAGCTGAAACGCGGTAGGCGCAAGGTGCAAGACGTATTTTCGTAATGGCAGACGCGACCGTCCACATGAGTTCCGAACTGGACCTCTTTACAGAGGTGCCGGTTCAGATGAGCATCGAGGAGTCACGGTTCCTATACCTAAACCCTCAAAACACTTTAATGAAAAATGCCCCCATCACCTTTCATTATTCCGGAAATGCGGACGATTACCTAGACTTGACCTACGTCGTACTCGAACTCATGGTGCGCGTTGTAGATGACAAAGGAGAGGCCTTAAACGCTGACGCTAACGCCACTCTGGTCAACAACGCCTTAAATTCCCTGTTTCAACAGATGGAGGTAACCCTCAATAACATCATCGTCTCCATGCCGCAAGCCGGTTACCCCTATAGAACCTACCTCGAGACGCTTCTCAATTACTCCGAAGATGCCATGAACACCAAACTAGAATCTACCCTCTGGAGAAAGGACACGGCAGGCATCATGGACACTTTTATCGCCAATGCGGGCTTTCAGTGGCGTCAGGGGTTTACCAAAGGGAGCAACGTCGTGCAGCTCATCGGTCCTCTGTCCAACGCTCTTTTTAGACAGGAGAAGCTGCTTTTGAACAACGTTAGCATGACCGTCAAGCTCACTCCCGCCTCTCCCCAGTTTTATCTGTTTTCCGACGTAGATACCTTTAAGGGGTACGCCGACATCGTGTCTGCCACGCTGCGCTTAAAATCGGTGCGGCCCTCGCCGACCATAAAGCTCGCGCACCAGGCCGTGCTCGCAAAGGGCAACGCAAAGTACCATCTCAAAGACGTCAGCTTTCACGCTCTCAGCATCCCCAAGGAGTCCAGGGCAATGACGTTTAGCGACGTGTGCGTAGGGCAAGTTCCAAGGAGAGTGGTAGTAGCCATGGTCACCGACAAGGCCTATTCCGGCCATTTTAACTCAAATCCGTACAACTTGAAACATTTTAAAATGAACTTCTTTCAGCTCTACGTGAACGGGCAACCCGTTCCCTCCCAACCTCTGCAACCCGACTTTACAAAGGGACACTATTTGCAATGCTTTCAAACCCTGCAGGACGGCCTAGGCATTCATTTCAAGGACGAGGGACACTCCATCTCCAGAGAAACCTACCCGCAAGGGTATACGATAATGGTTTTCGATCTCACTGCAGACATGAGCGCTAACGAGTCTCACATCTCGGGTCAGCGCCACGGAACCGTCTCTATAAGCATCGGTTTTGCCGATAAATTGACAGAACCGGTCATACTTCTGCTGCTAGCGGAAATACATCGCACGGTCGAAATCGACGCCAACCGATCCATTTTGGTATCATGAACACCTTTCAAATTCAACGGTTTCTATCGACATGCCCCTCTACGCGCTCTCACTTTTTAGGCGTCTACCCCTGCGATAAACTACCCGTACTTCACAGCATTCGAACGCCTCCCTTGGCGCTAGTGGCTAACACCGACCCCAGCACCAAATCCGGGCAACACTGGGTTTGCATCTTTGTGGACAAAAACTCGCGTGCAGAATATTTTGACAGTTACGGCATAGGACCGCTTTCGCCCCATTTTCTCCGGTTCTTAAATTCGGTCTGCGGGACGCGTTGGTCCACCAACGCCAGAAGGCTGCAAGGTTTCGACAGCACCACGTGCGGTCATTACGTCATCGCCTACCTCACCCACCGCTGCTCCGGCTTACCTAAGCATACATTCTTCTCAAAATTTCGCGTCAGCAATCACGCGCATAATGATGTCGTCATTCGCAAAACGTTCAAAAACGCATGCCGCGCAAAGTGCTCTGCCGCTCGGCAAACTTGTCAACCCTTGAAGGTGAGTACGTGTGTGTGTGTGTGTGTGTGTGTGTCACTATTCAGCACATCTAAGCTAATCCATCGTCTTGCACGTGCTTTCAGAAGACGCTCCTGCTCATATAAAAAGCAACGTCACGGTGCCGCTCGCCTCATTCAGAGTGTACCATGCAGCGCGCGGATACAGTCCTGCTGCCATGCAGCACGCCGACCAGGTAGGTTCGCACCTATGTATTAGCTTGCTTTTTTTCTATCCCGTTTATCTCTCTATCCCTCACATTATTATTATTATTGTTTTGTGTGTTCCAGTATAACCGGATGTCAAACCCCAACCACCTCAAAACCCGGGGAAAAAAGGAAACTACCCATCTTCGACCTCCAACAGCATCCCGACAGCCCTGCTCCGCCAGCACAGTTCCAACACAGTGCAGTTGTGGGTCCTCTGGCGGATATCTACTTCCTCAACCCGCAACAAACTAAATTCGTCAGTGTGGGATTCTCCCCCCGGCCACCGCACCATCTCGTCGTCACCATTGCCAAATGTGGACAGCACAACGCAGTCGTCATGAGTTCCTCGCAGTGGCACAAACTCGTCGAAGCCATCCCCATCATTCACAAACGCTTGAATGACCCGCAGGGACGTCTACAGCAATTTCAGTTCAGCGACAGCGTCACCATCGTGTTTAAGTTTGTGTTCGGAAAGCTAAAGCTCGTTTTCAAAGAACCGCAAGGCGCATCCGTTACGCTCAACCAACAAGAATGGCACGTGTTGCATACCCTGCAGCGCATCATTACCGACATCATGTATCACAAAAAGAAGGAAGAGACGGACGTGCAAAATCAAATCATGGCATACCACAAGTACATGCTTCACAACCATGCCTCCAACGTTCCCTTACATGACATGAATTTCACGCAGTTCACCAAGTACATACGGTGCGCCAATTTTAGAACATTCCTCGAGGTTCATCATTTCCTCAACACCCATTTCGCACTGCGCATCTCACAAAATAGTCCTTAGTGCGCATGTATTTCTACCAGCGTTCCAACCGCACCTCACCCAAACATCTCGCGCCCTTCGCTCCCGCATTTGGGTCGCGAAGCATCCTATATCATACCCGATCACATTCACGGCGTTTGCATGTTCAGCACCGTTCAAAACAGAGTTCTCCTCCAAGTCGAAAACCGTTAAATCAACGGACACAGTGTTTTTCCTGCGGATGTTGTGCAATAATCGCTAAGCGCTTCCGGCGGATGTAGTGAACCTCCAACGAACGTTTCCCCACCAGTGCTTCCCCTGATGTGGTAATTCTCCAACCAACTTTTCCCCCACCAGTGCTTCCCCTGATGTGGTCGTTTGCATGTTCAGCACCGTTCAAAAACAGAGTTCTCCTCCAAGACGAAAACCGTTAAATCAACGGACACAGTGTTTTTCCTGCGGATGTTGTGCAATAATCGCTAAGCGTTTCCGGCGTATGTAGCCAACCTCCAACGAACGTTTCCCCCACCACTGCTTCCCCTGATGTGGTGTTTCTCCAACGAACTTTTCCCCCACCAGTGCTTCCCCTGATGTGGTCGTTTGCATGTTCAGCACCGTTCAAAAACAGAGTTCTCCTCCAAGACGAAAACCGTTAAATCAACGGACACAGTGTTTTTCCTGCGGATGTTGTGCAATAATCGCTAAGCGCTTCCGGCGTATGTAGCCAACCTCCAACGAACGTTTCCCCCACCACTGCTTCCCCTGATGTGGTGTTTCTCCAACGAACTTTTCCCCCACCAGTGCTTCCCCTGATGTGGTATATCTCCAACCAACTTTTCCCCCACCAGTGCTTTCCCCTGATGTGGTCGTTTGCATGTTCAGCACCGTTCAAAAACAGAGTTCTCCTCCAAGACGAAAACCGTTAAATCAACGGACACAGTGTTTTTCCTGCGGATGTTGTGCAATAATCGCTAAGCGCTTCCGGCGTATGTAGCCAACCTCCAACGAACGTTTCCCCCCACCACTGCTTCCCCTGATGTGGTGTTTCTCCAACGAACTTTTCCCCCACCAGTGCTTCCCCTGATGTGGTATATCTCCAACGAACTTTTCCCCCACCAGTGATTTCCTGCTTCCGGCAGTTGGGTTATATTTATGCACGCGCATTCTTTACCCCTTCATTCGGTGCTAGCCAGCCGTGGGGAATGCCAGGACCGTCGTGTAAAGACTTCCACTGCTCGTTTTGCTTTCACCAAACGTGCAGCTGCGAACTTAAGCACCGTCTCACCCTCCTGTGCACGCAGTGTCAACACGGTTTCTACGAAGACCTCGATCATCTCAACAAGCAAATTCAGCAATTCCTTCGAAGGTACTCCGCTAGAAACACCACATGAACTGCTTCATCGTGCTCTTTCGGTATCTCGATAACGGACGAAGAATCCGCCTGCTACTGCCCAGGGAACGCCAAGTGCTGCTGCAGAACGGCATATACATCTTCGAACGTTATCCCCCAAGCGACGTCGACCTTGTGTGGAACCAACTTCCCGCAGACGCACAGGTAGTTTGCGCACCTTATCGCAGGTGTAAACAACACTACAACCTTCCTCATCAAACCACTCATATAGACGGCCCTCCCCCGTTTATCAAAAACTGCCATCTGTGCCGTCAGAATGTCACAGGACGTCCTTAAAGAGCTAGAAGAACTTTCCAGCAGCGCCCACACTCTCAGCGTATCTACGCTTCAACAGCACGTACCATATCGCGTCGTCGGCGTCAAAACAATCGACACCGTTCACGGTACAAAGCTCGTCGCCAAACTCGACAACGACACAGAAGTTTTCCTACCAACAAGATTTGCAAAAGCCTCTCCAGAACTCGTCAACAAACTCAACTCTAACTCATTCTGCATCATATACGCAGGCGAGGAAAAACTACGCAGCGGTTTCAAACGTCACATCGTCACGTTCTCCCCATATAACCCTAAATAATGTCCGACGAAACCTATCCCGTCCCCGTGGGGAACAATCTTAACCTACAACTCATTCTCAACGCAGCTTCACCTATCCGTATCCTCTGCATCTCCAACTCCTATTTCCGCAACAGCAGAGTTGTCACCATCACACTCGACGTCCAAGGGGCTCACGCCGTCCACGTCAAATGCGTACCTACCAAAGTACACCAGCATAAACAAGACGCACTATGCGTCATATACCTCGGCAACAGCAACATTCCTGCTCTAACCAACAAAGTCACATCCACAGGATGCTTCTCAACCAGCCATTACAACGAATTTACCATCCCCATCTATATACCAACCTTCACCGAGTTCGTCAACGAAAGTTTCTCTCACCTGCTCGTCACCTGCATCACCAAACCTATCCACCAATTTACCGCCGATAGCAGCAGCAGCGATGACGAGGACTCAAAGTGCACCACGTACTTTAAAATCATTGTTGTGCGCGAAATCTGTGTGTCCTAGTGCCTCAAACAAAAACTATGAATTTTAATGTGCTTTTTTTTCTCCTAATATTACTTATATTGTCCATTTATTGTATTTATATGTTAAGCAAATAATACATCATGTTAATCAAAACTATGTATACATATCTTTATCCAATGTACTGTATTCAAAGTATAAATAAAGAAAACAGTCCCGGATGAGCCAATTGCAATAACGATAATCCTACCGCTCAGGGCGCTTTTCAAACTTACCGCCGCCGCCGTCGCACGCAGCGACACTAGCGACACTAGCGCCCCTAGCGGCAGGATTATCGTTAAAACAATTGGCTCATCCGGGACTATTACTACTCACTTTCAACCCTGAAACAGAATAAACAGAGTGAAGGATGAATGAAATGAGTAATGGAATGAAATGGAGTGACAGGAAATTCGGAGGATCTAATGAACCTTCCCAGCATCGCCTGGCAACCCGGGGAAGCCCCCCAAAAAGGTATGGGTCAGGAAGTCAGTCACAGGAATCGAACCCACGACCTCCCGAAAGCGGACCACAGACGTAACCGCCTGAGCCATCTGTTTTCGGTAAAAGTTTGTGAAGTCCTCTTTAATCTGAATAGTTTTGTATAACTGGTAAACCATAAGAGATAGACAAAATCTTGCTACAAAAAAGTAGATCTTGTTAAGCACGCAATTTTCCTGGCATCAACCATTTCCGAGATATTCCTTGTTATAGGTATGAATTTTCAATACTTATACTACCTTTTTTCAAAGGGCAAGTCGCTCTTCGTTTTTTCTCGTGGTTATACAGAGAGCCTGGAATTTCAAAGCCATCATACAGTGACCCGTTTTTAAAAATCTGGCTATCACTATTAGTCTATATTCGTATACCTGCAACGAAATGTATACATGCTTAATAAAAGTTTATCTTTGTTAACAAGAACTAGATAAAAGAATAACATTTTGTAAGAAGTTTGTAGAGGAGTGAGTAGAGAAAGCCATGTGAATGTAACACATCAAATATTTCTCACTGAGATACATAATCAGCGCTTTTAGGGGAAAACAAATGTTTACATTTAAGGGCACTGTTTAATAGGAAATTTGAGATGGAGAGGAACATGTGGTAATGTAACAAAAGACAAACATGTAGGTCTGTGTGCCTTTCTCCTTATTGGGACGATGGAAGGGATTGTTGTGTTCAACAGGTGACATTGAGTATGTGTGTTGTACTTTTCCACCGTTTATAGAGTCAAGGTACGGCTGCGGCCTTTACTATCGCAGGTGACTGCGGTAACCTGCGAAAACAGGTTTATTGATTCCGTCTTTGAACTATCAATTCAACTTGGAGAAGTGGGTGTTCGAAAATGAGACACAACCTCGTGAGATGCTCCTCTGAACCCATACAAAAATGTTTAGTAATAATATAGGGGCTTTCAACAAGAGTGTCCTATCTTTGAACTTAAATAAAACACATTCTATAAATAATAGAGGTTTATTTCTTTTTTTATTTTGGAACATAATTAATGTCATTACGTGTGAAAGAGAACATCAGTTAAGTGACCGCCGCGACTTCGTTGGGTTGCGCGTATACGGTTGACCCAATTTTCAATGACAGAAGAACGTAAATTAGGTCCAACTTCACGAATAACACCCGTGATGTTATTCATAAGATCATTTACTGTTTCTGGCTTGTTGACATAAACTCGAGATTTAACTTAACCCAACAAGAAGTAATCCAACGGCGTTAAATCACATGACCTCGGTGGTCAGTTAACATCACCACCACGAGAAATGACGAAACCTCTGAACTTCTCTTTCAAAAGATCGATTGTTTCGAGAGCAGTATGACATGAGGCACCATCTTGCTGGAACCAGATGTTTCTGAGATCCATACCATCCAAATGAGGCCAAAAGTAGTCCCTTATAAGAGCCCGGTATCTTTCTCCATTGACAGTTAGAGCTTCTCCATCTTCATCTTGGAAAAACAATATGGACCAATGATTCCACCATACCAAAATCCAACCACACACAGTAACCTTTTGGGGATGAAGTGGTCGTTCTCGAATCTGCATTGGATAGTGATTGCTCTTATAGCGGCTATTTTGTTTGTTAACACAACCATCTATCCTAAAGCGGGCTTTTTCGCTGAAGATGATTTTTCGACAAAAATCCAGGTCAGCTTCCAATTGCTCCATAGCCCAGTCAGCGGATGCACGGCTCAACCTATGGTCGTTGGGCTTTAGTTCTTGAGTTAACACCATTTTGTAAGCGTGAAACTTCAAGTCCAGATGCATAATTCGCCAAGTTGTGGTTGGAGAAAGCCCCAATTCTTGCGCTCGATGAGCAATTGGTTTGTTTCCGTTCTCACGTACAGTCTCACGAACGGCGCCTATGTTTTCATTGGAGCGCTTACGTCGATTACGTACAGGCGTTCTTTGATCGCTGACAGAACCACTTCTTTCAAATTTATCGATCAAACGCCGAATCGTTCTCTCGCAGGGACGATTATGCACACCGTAAACTTCACGCAATACAGGAAAGGTTTGGCGAACGGATGATCCATTTTGATAATAAATTTTTTACAATTTCTACGCCTTGCTGAATGCTGTAACGTTCCATGGCTATTTGTCAATAACAAATGTAACCACATGAAAAAAATGACTGCTGTAACTCAATAACAACGGCAGCTATCACATGTTAAAGATAGGACACTCTTTTTGAAAGACCCTTTATGAAATATCTACAAAAAAGTAATTTCTTCCTATGTTCCCTTTTAGAGTACTAATTACTAAATTGCCTACACATTTCGAAACAAAATAAGGTTTTTAAAGTTTCCACAATATAACAGTCTGGAGAACATTGTGGAATCAGGATCTGACTGCCGGTTTGTCCTTTGATATCGTAATTATTCACAGGAAGATATAAATAATTAAGTAAAGAAATGATAGTTAGATAGAGAAACTATGCATTAAATAATTTCGTATATTAAATCAATGTATAATGTAATAAGCCTCAGTTGAAAGATTTGTCCGTAAAGAAAAAGGTCATTACTGAGCCATATTATGGCAAGTCATTAGTAACCGCGAGTAGCGAACGCATTAGTACAAGGATTTCTGAATGCAGTTAAGGGGCGAGTTCAGTAGTGCAAAGTTTCTGTAAATGAGAGAGGGAACGAAATTCTTAGATTCGAGCGAGGTACCGCATGGAAACAGTGTCAGATACGCATACGTAGAGTTTTAAGATTGGATCGCTTGAGTAGGAACGTCGGTAGGGGTAGCGTTAGGTAGGTGGAGCTTAAGTTAAAAAAGACCGTGCAGTCTAAATCAGAATTACCTTCTTAGAAATAGAATTCAAGGTGGAGGGGGATTTAGCACAGGAATTGAGGAACAGAAATTCGAGAGACTTAATGGTCCTTCCCAGCATTCACCTAGCAAGTCGGGAAAATCCCCGAAAAAATTCACGGGTCAGTAACGTCGGCCACGGGAATCGAATCCACGGCCTCCCGAATAGGGGCCACAGACGTTACCTGTACGCCATGCAAAAAAAGGAGGAACAAATTAATAATGATATTTTTGGAAATAGTAGAGGAAAACATAATTAATAGCTAGATGTAGTGTTTATAACAAACATAATCATAATAGAGCTATAATTCGTAATAATGTAATGCAAATAATTCTAATGTAATTGCTGCAGTAATTTTTAATGGTTATTCCACTCATATTATTTAAGCACTATATGGAAGAATAGGGTTTATGAACATCTTGGATCTCAACCAATTGCGATTTAATTACAGGGTAATCATCGCATCTACAGGGAGAGCCAAAAAACTATGAACCGGCTGCGCGATGTTTTTCCTGTCCGCGTCGTCGGCGCTCGTTGCCACCTGCCGCTATCATAGAAAGGCGCGCATGAAACCATACATTTTTAAAACTACTTTTAAAGGCTTTACTTACCAACTTTATGAAAGGAGATGCTGAAACTGGCCACCGTCGTTGTCCAGGCATTTTTGGCACCTCTTTAGGAAACTATCCACCACTCGCCGTAGTTCACGTTGAGAAATGCCGGCAATTTCCTGGCGGATATTTTGTTTTAATTCTTCCACGATGTGTGGGTTTGTCTTGTATACTTTGTTTTAAGTTATCCCAGATGTAGAAATCGCAGGGGGTTAGGTCGGGGGATCGAGGGGGCCACAAATCTCTACTAATACTTCTCTCCTCAAACACTTTCATAAAGTTGTTAAGTGAAGTCTTTAAAAGTAGTTTTAAAAATGTTGTATGGTTTCATCCGCGCCTTTCTATGGTAGCGGCAGACGGCAACGAGAGCCGAGGACGCGGACAGGAAAAACACCGCGCAGCCGGTTCGTAGTCTTTTGGCTCTCCCTGTAGAAGTGATAAGCATCACCCTATGATTGCGCCTCCTCCATCAGTTGTTTACAATTATTACTGTATATTCAATTCAAACTGGTGGTTTGAAGATTTAGTCCTATGTTATATATTTAATAAGCTTGTTTTAAAAATTAAATGTTCATCCAGAGGGATTGTTCTTATTTTAACAAGTAATATTTTACCTTACTTTTTATATAGGGCCTGTGGTTAGACGTTGTTTCATAATTCAGCATTAGGTATTAATTGCATAATACGTGGCGATGTGGTGGCTTATTTTTAAGGGTAGTCGACAAATTTCAGTCAGTCTAATTGAACTTTTTATCTCGGATTTTTCAGCCTAATTACCATAAAACATTAATTTTTGTGACCCAAAATAGACAATTCTTCAAGGAAATAATTTTTAAAAAATGAAATATGAGTAATTTATGAAATGTCTCACATGATGAAAATTTTAAAATTTAAAATTTTGCATATTATTCCTAGAATATAGTACTTTATAGTCAAATATGAATTTTTTTGCAACATTAAAATTTTCCAAGTGTATCACACTTGTAAATATCTAAAAATTAGACCTCTATTATTAAAACCCTTAATACAGAACTACACTTCATATCAATAAAAGGCTCTTAGATTTCTTTATCCCTCTTTAAAGAATATATACTGAAAATCAGAAAGCAACTGAAGAAAAATTGTATCACCTGAAACATTTTAAATTGGCAAAAATCTGAGAAAACGGGGAAAGCCATGTTTTGAAATTTCACGCGCTGTTTGCACACACGTACCTACGCTGGTCCATTTAAATGTTGTGTTCGGGAATTTAAATGACGTTCTCAGTGCTACAATTTTGAAGCTGTACCATTTGATTCAAATTTGATGCTGCTGTCTAGAAGTTGCATTAAGTTAATGTTGCCTACTTTGTTATGAGTTCTACGATATCGTCATCTCCTAGCGCGTTCTGCATTGTCTAGTCCGTCAGCTGCTTTAGTGGTCTAGTTATGAGTTCTTTGTCTCAGGGTATGCGTTAATGTAATGCGAAAAGATAACACAAGTTTAGTTAGCTGATAAATTTTAATGTAGGCTCAAATATTTTGTTTGAAAAAGTCACGACCGTTGAATTAAAGATTTAAATTATTTCTACAGTAATAATGAAGCGAAGCGTCAGTTGCCGCAAGTAGCAGAAATATTACTCGGAAAGATCCCTCGCAATCGCCGATCTTTCTAACTCAAGCGCGTCACTGGTCACGACACAACTAACAAATTAAACTAAATATCAGACGAAAAATCACAAGCGTCGTCACATGATTTAGTAACTAAGTCAGAATTCCCGTA
Source organism: Deroplatys truncata (assembly GCA_030765065.1). Lineage (NCBI taxonomy): Eukaryota > Metazoa > Arthropoda > Insecta > Mantodea > Mantidae > Deroplatys > Deroplatys truncata. Next base: position 57,859,381 of record CM060977.1, read on the forward strand.
GTCGACCTTCCTGACCCATGGGTTTTTTCGGGGTTTTCCCCGGGTCGCTAGGCGAATGCTGGGTAGGATCACTAAGTCCTCCGAATTTCCTGTCCCTGCATTTCACCTCCATTCTCATTTCACTTCGATTTTTATCCGCTTGGTATCTTTCAAGGTTGTAACTGTCGGCAGGAGGTCTCGGCGTGTCCATAGTAGGGGAAAAAGATGCTCTGTGGAAACCTTCGTCCCCTGGATTTGGGGTGGTGTCCGGGTGCCGGCCCCCAGGGATGTGTAAGCACACAGTGGGAGGGAAGCCGGTTGTACCAGTACCCATCCGGGGAGTTTAAATCTGTAAATGGTAGGGACCCTGCCCTCTGCCTGTCGTGCCTCTGGCCCGGCCGCCCTCGGTGTCCTCTCACCTCATCCCTTCTTCCCAGGGGCACCCCTTCTGGGGCATAGATACAAAAGATCTATGTAGGTCGACGTTCTAAGTCCCCCTCCGGGTTGTATCCTAATCATAATGCCATGCAAAATGTCTATGGAGGGGGCTCTCTATTCAAACAAGTTAATTAACACAATACAAAATGAATTGATATTCTTTACAGTAACTAGTATGTAGAGCATATTTTTTTCATCGCTTTCGCCACTCCTTTCGAAACAAATACGAGGCGTGATCAAAACGTTTCCGGAATGACGTCATAAATACTACACAACAGTTTGTTTTGTCTAATCTGCACAGTCACCCTCGAAGTAGTCTCCTTAGGAGTTGATACACTTGTCCCAGCACTTCTGCAACTGCTGGAAGCACCTCTGGAAGTCCTCTTCTTTCAACATGTTCAGAGTCTTCTGCGATTCGCGATGGATGACATCAATGTCCTCAAAACGGTGTCCTCGGAGCCGCATTTTAAGTCGCGGGAATGGAAAAAAGTCCGCTGGTGCCAAATCTGGAGAATAGGCGGGATGGGGAACACTGTTTATTCTATTTTTATCCAAAAATTGGCGAACAGAAAGGGCTTTTTGCGCGGGCGCATTGTCACCACTCCTCCATTTCTCCGGCCATTTGCGTCTCACATTCTCCCTTAATCCTTGCAGCACTTGTTTGTAGAACACTTGATTCACTGTTTGACCCTGTGGCACAAATTCCTTATGTACAATGCCTTTAATGTAAAAAAACACAATCATCATTGACTTCACTTTGGATCGAACTTGTCTGGCCTTTTTCGAGCGTGGAGATGAAGGACTCTTCCATTGTGAAGATTGTTGCTTCTTTTCTGGATCGTACCCATACATCTATGTTTCATCACCAGTAATAATTTTCTCCATAAACTGTGGGTCATTTTGTGGTTGTTCTTTAAGATCTGCGCAGGCAGTCACACGGCTTTCCTTTTGGTCATTTGAAAGTAGGCGGGGCACGAACTTGGCGGCAATTCTTCTCATGTCCAAATTGTCTTTCAAAATGCTTTGAACACTTCCAAAGGAGAGTCCTAATGAGTCAGAAAGTTCTCTTATTGTAATGCGCCTATCATTTAAGACCATTTCCCTCACCTGATTGATATCTTCATCAGTTTTGCTGGAACAGGTCGCCCCGAACGTTCTGCATCTTTAATTGATGTCATACCACTTTTAAATTTAGAAAACCACTCAAATGATTGAGGTTTGGCCATAACTTCCTCCCCATAAGCTGTTCTTAACATTTCATAGCCTTCTGTTGCAGTTTTACAGAGTTTAAAGCAAAATTTCATGTTCGTTCTTTGTTCTTCGTAATCTGACGTTTTTGCTACGCGGAAAGATCGCAGCACATGCAAAACAGTGTTCACTTCAGAGCGTCTACCTCGTCACAGCATGGTCACAGGATGTCACGTGACCTCTCATTTTTATCGGGAAGGAACGCTGCATGTACAGATTGGGTAAGAATTAAAGAAATCTCAGCGTCAGTATTGTTGTGAAGTCATTCCGGAAACTTTTTGATCACACCTCGTATTTGTTTAATACCTTGTCATTGCAATGGAGCCAATCATAAATACCTCTATGCTTTTGATAATTCTGAAATTCTTGTTAACGCAAACATTATTTACGCAACACGTACAGAAAACTTCTTTTTGCACTTGGGGGACTATAGAACGAGCCGTAAGCTATATAGATTTCTCACTGCGTGCAAAATGTTACGCTTTCTGAACTTGTTGCGCACACATTATAATTGCGCTAGTTGCATTACTACCACTTCCATTGTTATTAATGTTAACAGCTTCGTATATGTTCGGTGTTATAACAGTGTAAATTAGTTTATTATTATCATCATTATCATCATCACCATCGCTAATATTGAATATTACAGATCGGCTGAGTGCTTGATTCAGTAACAAAAGAATGATAGGCGTTTAAACTCTAACTTATGAATAGTAGAGGAAAACAGTTTAGATTCAGTAACGGGCCACCACTCGCCACTGTGCACTATTCAGCCTGCTAAAACAGTTGAGCTACCGGGGTTGGTTATGGCTAGTTCACATTTCTACCGTCGCTGTGGAATAGACATGGCGGATCAAAGTCTTAACACCAGAGTCAGGCAACGCAAATAAAAGCCACTTTATAGGGGCCGAAATGGTTGAAGATTTTCTAACTCGAAGCGTATAACATTGCGAATGCCCCTAGTCTAAAGGCTTGGTGCACAAGATATCGCGACCTACTCTTCACTTTTTTATGCAGAAATTCCTACAAATTTACGCTGAAGGGGTATCGATATATGATAGGTTACTGTTTCAAATAAATATGCAAATATATCAAGTAAAGTGCAATACGTTCATGCAGAATGACAGGGTGAGTTTGTGTGTTAGAAAAACAAACACTTTTTGAAGCTCGAAGCGAAATGGTGGAGTGGTAACGGCATATGTCTCCAGGGCATTAAATCCGGGGTTCACTTGATAATGATGATTAATAATAGTAATACAGAAACGTTTATGTTTTTAAAATGCATGAAATTAAATTGGAGTTTTTTATTTATGGACGCTCTTTAACTGCTGTGGTCCTTAGCGTCTCATTCTATATTGGACGTGAAAGTTCGGTAATTTTGCTCAGAGGCCTCTTTATCAGGCTTGAGGTTCTTTAACGTGCTGTAAATCTACGACATAGGACCACCGGCTTTACTTCCCATTCCGAAGGAAGCCATGCTAAGGATTTTTACTCCCGAAAAAAATTCATCGCCTTCCGCCGAGTTTGAACCTGCGATCTCGGGAACTAGAGGCTAGCATGGTAACCAATACACCACGGAGGACGACTTTAAAATGTATGAGAATATGTGTTTTCATGCAGCTTTAAGTTAAGCTGAGATCTAGAATTTTATCTATTCCACTCTGCTGTTTACTTCAGCTTATTTCAGGCACCTATTTCTATGCTAGTTAAAATTACGGGATTGCACAATATATTTATTAATTAGTTTATTCAAGTACAATTTATGTGAATTATTGGGGTGGAAACGTAAATAAAATTTGGAATCTCAGATTTACTTAAAGCTAGACATTTTTTAAAAGATAGGTGTATTATATTCTCATGCATTTAAAAAGAAACAAAAAGTGGACGATGTGGTTAGTCTACGAACCTCCCATTTCCTATTCTAGAGACACGCCGCAAATCACTTAACTATTCCGCTTTGTATTTCAAGCTAGCCTCTAGTCCCCAAGGGCGCGGGTTCAAACCCGGCGGAGGACGATGGAATTTTTCTGGCGTAAAAATCCTTAGCATAGCTTCCATCACAAGGGAAGTAAAGCCGATGATCCCGTGTCGTAGATTTACTGCACTAAAAGAACCTCAAGCCAGATAAAGAGGGCTCTGGGCTAAATTACCGGTCTTTCACGCTCAAATATATAGGGTCTTTCAACAGGAGTGTCCTATCTTTGAACTTAAATAAAACACGTTCTAAAAATGATAGAGGTTTATTTATTTTTTATTTTGGAACATAATTAATGTCATTAGTTGTGGAAGAGAACATCAGTTAAGTGACCGCCGCGACCTCGTTGGGTTGCGCGTATATGGTTGACCCAATTTTCAATGACAGAAGAACTTAAATTAGGGCCAAGTTCACGAATAACATGCGTGATGTTATTCATAAGATCATTTACTGTTTCTGGCTTATTGACATAAACTCGAGATTTAACATAACCCCACAAGAAGCAATCCAACGGCGTTAAATCACATGACCTCGGGGGCCAGTTAACATCACCACCACGGGAAATGATGAAACCTCTGAACTTCTCCTTCAAAAGATCGATTGTTTCGAGAGCAGTATGGCATGTGGCACCATCTTGCTGAACCAGGTATTTATGAGATCAAATTGAGGCCAAAATAGTCCCTTATAAGAGCACGGTGTCTTTCTCCATTGACAGCTAGAGCTTCTCCATCTTCATCTTGGGAAAAATGATTCCACCATACCAAAATCCATGCCACATAGTAACCTTTTAGGGATGAAGTGGTCGTTCTTGAATCTGCATTGGATTGTGATTGCTCCAATAGCAGCAATTTTATTTGTTAACACAACCATCCATCCAAAAGTGGGCTTCATCGCTGAAGATGATTTTTCGACAAAAATCCGGGTCAGCTTCCAATTGCTCCATAGCCCAGTCAGCGAATACACGACGCAACTTATGGTCGTTGGGCTTTAGTTCTCGAGTTAACACCATTTTTTAAGCGTGAAATCTCAAGTCCAGATGCAGAATTCGCCAAGTTGTGGTCGGCGAAAGCCCCAATTCTTGCGCTCGACGCGCAATTGATTTGTTTCCGTTCTCGCGTACACTCTCACGAACCTCGCCTATGTTTTCGTTGGAGCGCTTACGTGGATTACGTACAAGCATTCTTTGATCGTTGACAGAACCACTTCTTTCAAATTTATCGATCAAACGCCGAATCGTTCTCTCGCAGGGACGATTATGCACACCGTAAACTTCACGCAATACACGGAAGGTTTGGCAAACAGATGATCCATTTGATAATAAATTTTCACAATTTCTACTCGTTGCTGAATGCTGTAGCGTTCCATGCCTATTTGTCAATAACAACTGTAACTACATGAAAAAATAACTGCTGTAACTCAATAACAACGGCAGTTATCACATGTTAAATAGGACACTCTTGTTGAAAGACCCTTTAGAATGAGACGCTAAGTTAAAGAGTGTCCATAAATAAAACTCAATTAATTCGAGTTTCAAAAGCATTAGTTTTCTAACACAGCAGAAGTCACCCGGTATATTTGCATAATTCTTTGAGACAGTGGTCTATCGTGTTTCAATTCTTCATGAGCGACATAGAAAGTTCTAAGCATTAAAGCCAAGACGAAACGAAATGAAGTTGAACTGTTACTGGATTTCACACAGTGAAGCCGCAGGTTACAAACCACCTCATCCTTCTTATAGCATTTGGAGACAGCACTCACCAGAACGTGTTTACCCGCCCGTCAGTGACTCATGCAGCTGTTGTTTACGTTCTTTGCACTGACAATGGTTTCAGTGTAAAATTCTTTGACTTTTGAGCCGCTCAACTATTCTACCACATCTCCTGTACTATAAAACTGTGTATTTTATTCTGGATCACAGTGTAGCTGCGTTACATACTCGAGTTATCTTATTGTTGGAGTTGTTGCATTACTTTTCCACCTGTTCTATACCCAGCACTACAATTTCTCAATGTCAAGAACTGGGAACATGGGCAGTCGTGCTCATGTTCTGTTTAATTGGTGTGTAAAGCGGGAGTGGGTATCATATTGCTCGCTGCATAGTTGCGGAACAGTTGGCCCACCTTGTGTTACTGCACCTGAATGGCCTTGAAGCCCACGCATTGTTGGCCCACTTCCTACACTCTCGCTCTCTCTCACCTTCCCCTACCTACGCCGAGGAGAATGTGTTTATCTCAAACGCGCGGCATTTGTTTTGTTGTTTCGTTTCTAGACGTTTTAAAAATGACACTATAAAACCTTTGGTCATTATAACAAGAAGTTCTCAAGAAATATTTTAAAATTACTTCGTCATAATTTACTTTAGCAAACAGTAATAACAACAATAAAGCATATGTATAAAATTCACACCATCTTCTCTTAAGCTATTCTTCTTATCTACCAATTCTCTGCATATACTTAGTACTATGCCAGTATAGGATTATATAAATACGATTTTTGTGTTAGCTCTTAAGTTAGCCAATTTGTAACTTTTATTTTATAAAATCTAATGTTACATTCACATGACTTTTTGTACCCATTGCAAACCATTATCATGAAAGCTTATTTTTCTATCTACTTAATTTTAATCACGATAAACGTTTGCATAAATAGGTTCATTATACATTTCATTGAAGGTAAAAGGAGAATAAAGGAGGCTTAAATAATAGCCAAATCTTCTAAAAAGTGTGTTACATTTTTCTTTTCAAAATACGACAGCCTCACCCCATACCATAGACCAGAGCGTTCACCCTGCCACTGGGCAATAACCATTAGCAAACAAATGGCGACCCTCATTAGGAGGGTGAGAAGCAACGTAGCCAAATGTTGTATGTTTTATGTATTTCCTTCAGCTTCGTGGTGAATGATGTAAGCTTACAAGCTGGTGAGTTAGTGCACATGTTCCTTTTCCGACCCTGGCTATCACTTGAACTTGAATCTGATGATGTGAATCAACATCAGCAACCTTCTTCACCAAAGACTCTCGTGAAAAATAATACTCCGTCATTGGAAGAGATGCTACCTGAGAATCGGCTCCACAGTTTAAGAACCACTAAATGACTTGACAACTGTGAGGTTTGCTTTATAAAAAACTTGTAAAACTAGCCCTCAAAGCTCTTGGGCAGGGTTGGGAGGCCAGGCCGTCACGTTTTGAAAAATACTATACTTTGAAATTCCATACCCTTTTGCAAGTTACGAGAAACAAAAGAATGTGTGTTTTTTTTAGTTTTTTATTTATGGACGCTCTAACTGCTGTGGTTCCTAGCGTTCCATTCAATATTGGGCATACAAGACCGGTAATTTTTCTCAGAGGCTTCTTTGTCAGACTTGAGGTTCTTTTACTTGCCTTAAATCTACACACGGGACCACTGGCTTTACTTCCCTTCCGATGGAAGCCATGCTAAGGATTTGTATGCCGGAAAAAATTCATCGTCCTCCTCCGCGACCTCGGGAACTAGAGGTAACAAAACATGGTAACAAAAGAATGGTGTCTTAGTGTTCTGAAGGTGTAAAAGTATTAGAGAATTCAAACCAATAACAATGGAAGTAGTTAAGTCACAACAAATAATTGGCATAAATTGTGTGATTTAGCGAAATCTACATATCTTATGTGGTATTTTTGTCTATTTTTATGGTTTAAGAGCAAACAATTACACAAAATGCATTCACAGAGTGAAGAGGTTCAGAGACTGTGCACAGAACATTTAAGATACGCATTTCATTAGTCATACAAATACCTTAAACGTGTATGCATGCACTTTCTGTGGCATTTAAGCCCGAGTTAAAACAAGCAGTTAATACTCCGCCCTCATCCCAGCCGTTGCTAACATCTGTGGAATAATAACGGTAAACCATAACCTGTAGATGACGTAATGTTATGAGTCACCAATCCACTCTGTGGTTTGTTAGGTGCAGACACCTGTTAATTAAATATGTTACTCACACAAAAAGTCCAAACAAGAATGTGAGCTTTTCTCTTAACAGTGCTGCATTTCTATATAGCAATGAATTAGACACTGAAAATAGATACCTTTTCGCCAAACAATGGTAAGGTTAGCAGACGAGCTCAGGGACGTAATATATCTACCGGATATTTATCGTAAGAATTAGAGAGAATTACAATAAATTCCTCAGGCATGTGGCTCTTGGCCGATGCAAGACGAGCAGTTTGCCAAAAGTGAACAGCATTTGGAGCTATCTTGATGTTAGAAAGTGGTCAGAAAGGTCAATAGGGAATATCAAAACAGTAGCCAAAAGGTTTCCAAAAAGGGGAGGGAATTAACAGCATTAGATTTAATATAGTATTTCTTGTACATACACCGTTTAAGATGAGACTGTATAATATCTCCAAAACTAAGCGTTGTAGAAAGCAACGTCTTTAATAAACGTTGCTTGATATCATGGAGGAAAGTAAGTGTTTTATTTGGAGGACGTTATGATATCCATTTTAGGATCAACTTAATTTTTACTTTCTCTACTACATATAGTAAGTAGGGGAAGTATTGTATTCCACCCAAAAATTCGCTACCGAGATTTCACCGGAAATATATGTTTTGAGAACCCCTGAATCCAAAAAAAGCATTTTTGGAAACATGTCCGTGTGTGTGTTTGTGAACAGCATAACTCAGAAACAAACAGTCAGATAAACACCAAACTTGTATTTAGGTTCAGTATCTTCCAGAGATACGACACGAAGGTTTTCAAGAAAATCCCCCCACCCCAGATTACCCTTTACAAGGAACATTTTTCGAAAATTTTAATTTTCTCAAAAATGGCTCTAACGATTTTGATTAAAATATCATATGTTTAAGATATTTTCATGACAAATGAAATGTATATCTCGAATTTTCTGGGAATGTCTCCAAAAGTATTCTTCATTGTGAACGACTTTTGCATAACTGGTAAACCATAAGAGATAGACAAACTTTTACTACACAATGTAGATCGCGTTAAAATACACAATTTATGTCATATACATTTTTTTGTTGAGTGAACCATTTTCGAGATATTGCTTGTTATTCCCTTAAATTTTCCAATACTTATACTTTTTCTCAAATGGGAATTCGTTATTCATTTTTTTTATGTCCTGGACATGCAAAGAGAATGGAATACTGAACATTGCAACCAGCTCTTAAAATATTTCACTGTCGCTTAAAGTCTACCGTATTCCCCTTGCATCTACAAGAAAATTAGCAATAAGATTGACATCTCAATATCTCGATTAACATAAAGCATATGGAGAATAAGCATTTGTAAAAATAGTTTGTATAAGAGTAGAGAAAGTCATGTGAGAGTAACACATCAGATTTTTTAAATGGGAACCAATTTAGATTGACGCTAAAATGACCATCACAACGTCCACCAAATAAAACACGACCAATGGCATTTACTTTCCCCCATAATATCAAGCACCTTTTATTCAGTAATTTCTTTCTACAACGCTTAGTTTTGTATATATTGTACAGTCTCAACTTAAATGGTCCACCTTGTATATTCGCTGTCGGAGAGGAGGATTACATCATCATTATCTTTTGTTTTCCTGCTGCTTCTTTCCTTTTGCTTTCAATTCTGAAGTCGAGGGCGTCGCAGGTCAGGACTCGTGTTTGATTTAAAGGAGTAAGATTCTGGGATTCCCATTTCTTCAGGGTTAATACTATGTCCATAGCTGTGGCTGATTTTATTTGTACCAGAACTATCGCTACATTCTCCTGGCTTGGACTGAAATGCCGTATAATTCCCAGAAGTTTGGTTATGTTTACACCAGTGGACTTGTGGAATGTAAGACTGTACTTGTGTTCGACCAGGTCACTGAAAAGTTTGTATATGAAATGCGAATTGTACCTCAAGTGTCACTGTGTTTTTAGTATCAATTTCGCATATATTTCAGTTCGATAATAGCGACTGCATGCTTTTGATTTTTCAGTACTTCAGGTTTAATCAGGGTAACGTTCCCAGTATGCCTAAAGCTTATATTCGTATTTTATTTCCGTCGACTATAATTGGAGTGATGTGCCCCAGTATTAATAAATTTTCACTTATAGCGCTAAATGAAATTGAATCATGTATACACGCACATAACGGCGTCAAACTCGGCGGAAGGCGATGGATTTTTTTCGGGTGTAAAAATCCTTAGAATGGCTTCCTTCGGAAGGGAAGTAATGTCGGTGGCCCGATTTACGGCACACAAAAGAACCTCAAGCCTGATAAAGAGGCCTCTGAGCAAAATTGCCGGTCTTTCACGCCCAGTATGGAATGTGTAGCAGTTAAAGGGCGTCCATAAATAAAACTCAATTTAATTTTTTTCGCGCTATCTAACTTGCGTGCAGTTTAAATACAGCCTGAATATTAATTCGTAACGCAGTGGCAACAACCGCCTAACTTAGAATAATCCATATCAGATGCAGAAATGGCATAAGAGGGGCAAAACGCCTTACCAAAACATAAATGAAGCGGGTTGGAGTTTTAATCTCGCCTGCAACTTGTGTAGTATGTACAAGGTAAAAGGGTGCAATTAATAATATAATCGACCTTTTGAGATAACGGAAAAATATGGTCCCAAATACTTTAGAGAATTTAGCGATAATGAATTTACAATTTAGCTTAGCCGCGTTAGTTTCTAAACGTTCTCGGGCGCTAAAGAGTAAATCTGTCGCTAACATAGTACTGAAAGTCGCAAGTTGACAATACTGGAGACGAGCGTTCCTTGATATCTTGAGCATGCGCATTAAAGACATTTGATTGGTAGCGCGTTCCAACAAACTCACTGCGTCCGTTTATTGAATGCCGGCGTTCCAACAAACTTCTGATCCCGTCAGAATCGGTACATAGGAAGGGGCACGTACCAATGTAATCCATAAAATTAACCCCAGTTAAAAGAGGCAAACGAACTGTTGTAAGAAAAAGTCAGAGAAAAACTCGAAATTGTTGTTGGTTACACATGTGAAATGAAAACTAACCTAGGTATGTTACATATGCTGAAATGACTGAACAAATGTAATTTGAGCTTTATTTGTCTTATGCTAAAATTTAAGAGCTTCTAAGTTTTGTGCCATTTTCAGCCTGAGTAAAACGGAAAGGCAAATGTTCCTTTGGTCCAAATGGTTTGATTTTATTGGTCCAAAAGAGCTATCTCTTGCTGGTCCTAAGTGGATGCGCTCTCTGTTGTACCAATAGAGAGATAGTTCTAAAAATAATTTTTATTGAAGTTCCTAGGTGACTTAGAATAACGTAATGTTAATTAATACATAAAGGAACAAATAGCAAAATGGAGTACAAGGCTGAGAAGCAAGTGTTACGAAAACGAGGAAAATAACCAAGGTATTTCTTACCTCTATTGCTGGTAGAGGAAGTAAGTACTCCACTTCACTAAAAAATTCAGTATCGAGGTTTCACGTTTCGAGAACTTCTGAATGAAAAAAAGTTTCTTTAGAAATTGATCCTCCGCGGTGTGTGGACAGAATAATCCAAAAAGGAAAAATAAATAAATAACTAATCAGTAATCTTTAAGGGTGAGAGACGATGGTTTTCAAGAAAATTCCTGTACTGCAAACTATACTTTACATAGAAACACTTTTGTTATTTATATTTCCTCAAATATACATCTAAAGATTTTGATTTAAAATGATATATTTAAGAATTTAAATGATATGCGCCCTTTTACTTTCGAATTTTCAAGCATTTTAAGAAATACTCTATCAAGTGCTGTTCTTTTGTTTTTCTTGAGTTCATGCATAGAAAATGTAATATTGTAGCGTTCCAGCGCTGGGAACGAACTCGGTATGAGAATGAGGCAAATAAATGTTGAAATTAGGGTATGTGAGAATCTAGATTATCAGAACACTGACGCCTCACTGCATAGAGTATTTCAGCTGACCGAACTGAGGTCACGAGGAGCAGATCACGTTACAGGACGTCGCCACGTCGGTCGTGGTCACACCGAGATTTTTGTAATTTATGATTAGGAGGCAACTTCACCACCAGCCAGGTATATAATAAACTGAAGTACTTATAGATCGGGCAATGTGCCTTTAGAATAGAATAAAGGGGGAAGGGAAGGGCGTATTTCCCCTAGGCGATTGCACTACCTCTGAGTTATATCCCCCGTGTAGCACCCGATATTTCTCGGGTCAGTACAATATCAAGGAAGGTTTAGTCAATGCAGTTGACTGTCGATCAGCTCCTATGCTCTTGTGTACCCGCTACAAATTTATATTTAATCCATTTCTGCTAAAGTTTACAATAGTTAACAGGAAAATGATAAAATGAAGCTTTTGTGTAAATGATTTGCAGAAAAGATGTTAGAAATAAATTATAGTGAGCAGAGAAATATTTTATTTTTCATTTTCTAAATTCCATGAATCATTTCAATAATATTTACTGTATTTTTCCAAAATCGTGTATTTTGAAAACAAAAACTGCTCAAATTCTGAACTAACCTGGCTTAATGGGAAGAGCAGAGTAACGAAAAGGCTGCGTTGCCAACATAATAATAATAATAATAATAATAATAATAATAATAATAATAATAATAATAATAATATAATTATTATTACGGTCAGTTGAGACATTCCGGACTTTAAATTAGCATAACAAAAGACGCGCCAAATAATGAGATGTTACATGCGGATGTAAGTTTGTAGAAATAGCTTTTCTGTGGAATTTGCAAAATCAATTTTTTCGTGTGTATGTTCCTGCTCTTTAATCCAAGAAAAAGCAATGTCACAATCTAATTTTCTCTCATTTCCAGTCATGATAGCAGAAGTAGTTGAAAACGTCTTCTGCGCAGCTGGATAGAGTGGCCTACAGGACCAATGAACGTAAGGGAGTGAGTTATTGGGCGGAAGGGATAGGGCTGAACAGCAAGCAGTAGCTGTTGTTAGGAATGGGGCACGAAGAAAGAACTAACATTTGCGCTAGAACCCGCCGATACCTTCCCCTCCATCTACTTCCCGATGCGCCAACTTGCTCTCAAGATAGTGGGTCTCGTTTGTATCATTCGTAACTTATAAAAATGCGATTGATAAGTGAGTTGGGATTGCCGTGAAGAATATACTCTTAAAAGCTCATTAGCGCACTCATTTTGAATCACTCACAAACACTAAAGCTAAAGAAGAAACAAATCATGGCGATGAGGGGTAACGTTCTTACCTCTTAGGTTACAGCTATGGTTTCGAAATTCCTACCGTACTTAAATTCATCGGGCTAGAGGAGTTAAATTTTGATTAGCATTAAACAAACCAATTCGCTAAGGTCACGGCTTTCATAAGTGATCTGGATTTGCATACACGGAATTAGTTTCTATGAAAGTGGGTCTCGAGCTGCGTGGATGGTCGGTTGAATATTGAGGTCTTCACACCTGTGATCACCATTGTATACGAATTTACTTTCAATTAATGCCAACTTCCATGCAAGATCACAAATCTCTCATTAAAATTAATGCACTTCCTTTGTAAGATTACACACAAAGCACAGAACTATTAATCAAACCTTGAAACGTTCTCGTGCCACAATGGTAGAGGATGTATATCTTTCTTTTATGGAAGTTGAAAGCCACACCCGGTGTGATAGAAGTAAAGGACATATTTCAATTGTAATCCCTTTAGAATATCAAATACGTCCTAGAAAGTTAAAATCTTTGTTGCAATCTTCAAATTGATAAGTATATTTACGTTCTTCGCCGCGTACCTAGTAGATAGAGCAAGTATTACGTTCCACCTCAAAACTGAATGTCGAGATTTCAACAGAAATATATGTTTTGAGGCCCCTTGAATAAAAATAGCTTTTAGGGAAAGGTCTGTGTGTGTATGTTTGCGAACAGCATAAATTAAAAAAATCATGTGTTGTATAAATACCAAACTTGGTATTTAAGTTCAGTTATTTCCAAAGATGCGACACCAAGACTTTTAAGAAACTTCCCCCTCCCCGCCCCAAATTATTCTTTACATGAATTTTTTTTCATTAGTTTTAATTTTATGAAAAAAATAGTACTAACGATTTTGATTAAAATACCGTATATTCAAGTTGACATAAAATATAAAATGTATATCTTAAATTTTCTAGGAATAGGCTGTTAAGTCCTCTTCATTCGAGGAATGTTATATAATGTTGCATATCTGGTAAACACAGTGATAGACAAAAATGTATTGCATAAAATATGTAGATCTCTTAAAAACACACAGTTTATTACAAATAACCTTTTTGGTAGCGTTAGCCATTTCTGAGATATCCGTTGTTATTTGGTTGAAATTTTATATATTTTTCATTTTTTGAAGTATTGCCAACCAATTTTCAGTTGTTTCTCGCAGTGCCATGGAAAAAGTATGGAATTTCAAAGCCAGTATAACGAACCAGTTTTAAACATTTGACTATCGCTACTGCTCTTGGCCTATAAACGATGCATGTAATGAAACTATTTAAGCAAACTTTCGTTTTAGTTAACTTGAAATAGATAGAAGAATAAGCCCTTGTATGAATAGCTTGTAGAAGGTATATAAAACAAACAATAGTGGGTAGAGAAAGTCATGCAAATGTACTATATCCTATTCCTTTTAAATGTGAATTTGGATTTACGGCTATTCATATTTTGTAAAGCTGATATTGCAACAACAGGTTATCGTGTTTTTTACACGACGTTCAGTTCCTTATTACATTATCTATCTTTAAGCCACAAGGTGTATAATCATGCATGATGTAAAATGTTGTATTTAATATTATAACTGGATAGGAAGAACCGTCAAACAAAATATTGCAATTGTTTGAGAAAGTAAGGTTCGATGACCTATCCTTTTCTTGGGACAGGAAAAAGGTCTATCGGTACGCATACAAAAGCACTGAGCCATTAAAAAGGGTCTACGAGGAAAGTGCTATTTCTTTTCAAAGCGGAAGAAATATGATATTTGTGCCGAGAAAAGGCTTAAAGCCATAAACATATGTACGTGCTACAGCATAAATTAAACTAATTGCAAATAGTACCGTGGGAAGAGAAAGCTGAACACAACTGAAATTTTAGTCAGTAAATGGAAAGACAAGAATACAAACCTGACGAATACGAAAACAGGAGTTCGTCACACGATTGAAAATCGCACACAATAATCACGTGACATAGGCGGAGTAGGGATGAAATCAGACATGGCGAAATTCACAAAATACTAGTAACGACACTCTTCGCTGAACCCTGCGCCATGTAACTATACTCTTCGCGGAACCCTGTGACATATAAGAACTCTTAGCCGAACTATGCGCTGTGTAAGTTGGATAATATTGGAGACGGCGAAATTCACAAAAAATACAAGTAACTTCACTTTTAGTTGAACTCTGCGCCGAATACAACCAACTACACACTTAGCTGAACTCTGCACCGTACATGTTAGGCCGCGGCTATGAACGCAGGAAAACATTACAATACTTCTTAATACTGCCGACTAACAAATCATCTCGACGTTAGTCGCGGATAATTGACGTAGTGGTATATATAATTTTACCACCCCCTGTAGACTTTACAGAGTCGACACTGCTCAACGCTAGCCGGAGAAAGAAGAGACTTAATTGTTACGCATCGAGGAAGCGGCCAGCTTCAACACGTTTGGAATTTCTTTTAATTGGCTGTTTATTTGACTCTTCGTTTGAGCAAGGTTGTTTACACATACAGCGAGAGATTCTTTTTTCTAAAATATGTTTTTATTTTAGATTCATGGGACCTCAAAAAGAGTATATCTCCGTGAAATCTCGATATCCAAGTTTTGTATCACATGCAATACTTCCTCTGCCTTAGGTAAGCGACGGAGAAACCCAAAAAAGTTAAGATTTAAAACAACTGACCGTCCATAAGAAGTATACGAATAAAGGAAAATATTAGCGTATGCAAACGCCATAAGGTACGTGAAGCCCAAATTCAGGCAGCCCGGATTTCACTTTTGTTTTTCTTCCAGCACTCAGGATCCGTAACTTGCACAGCGTTCGACCGCACAAGGTCAAAATTACGTCACAATGACGCGAAGGCTACGTCACATCATGCATAATTAACTTCCTTAGTCCAAGGAAGTCTGTACCTGTTATAAAGGGGTTAACATCATGCTGAAGGCTTCAAAACTCTGTGGCCGTAAGCTTTACGGATGCGTTAATGCGTATCGAGGAGAACTGGTTTCTTGTTTAAATCTTATAACGTCTACTTTACTGCCTGGGATTCTGTTATGGGGCATAGGCATTTCATGTCTGATTTGTTTAAAAAGTGTGTAAAACTGAACACCGTTCTTGAGTCTTCTCATCTACACTAGATGGTCAATAGTATCCGGTCACCTATCTGCAAATTATGATACATTTGCTTTATGAGCAGTGTTGCCAACTCTTGGTGATGAAAAGTGGCTAAAAGTGACCGTCAAAAAGGCTAGAAATGCCAAGTAGGGATAGTTTATAAATAGTCATATGTACGAAAATCAAATTTAATATTAATAAAAGACGGCAGGAATTTCCCATCCCTGTCAAATAATTTCTCTGGCTTGTCAAAGGAATTTATTTCATTCAGAAATGCTTTTTGACTTCTCATCTCAAAATGCTCACGAATAGTATGGTCACGCTAGACAAACAGTAAAAGAGAAATGAAACATTGGGATTGAGCACTCGCCGGTCACAAATTTCATGTGACATGCCACATAAAAACAGTAGCTGTCGACACAAAAAAATAAGAACTTGAAGCTTGCAAATGTCTGTAGGCTGCAACCTCCCTGTCCCCACTCAAACACAGACATCAAAGTGTGGAAATTTACAAATGAAAGATTGTGAATCACATGGTCGATCAACTTTTCATTAACACATGTATTATGTATGTATATTTCTCATTGATACTTTGGTGATTTTAATTTTAAAAAAATCTGATGTGTTACACTCACATGACTTTCTCTATTCTTGTACAAACTATTTTTACAAACGCTTATTCTCCATCTACTTCATGTTAATCGAGATAAACATTTGCAGAGTCTATCTTATTGCTAAGTTTCTTGTAGATGTAAGGGGAATATATATTTACAAGGGCAATATAGAAATACAGTAGCCTTTAAGCACATACATTTCTCTTAATAGCTGGTTGCTAGGTGCAGCACCATTCCCTTTGCCACAGATTAATACTCTTTGCATATCCAAGACAAAAAAATGAATAACGAATTCCCATTTGAGAAAATAAGTATTGAAAAATTTAAGGGAATAACAAACAATATCTCGAAAATGGTTCACTCAACAAAAAAAAAATGTATGTGGCATAAATTGTGTATTTTAACGCGCTCTACATTTTTTGTGTAGTAAAATTTTGTCTATCTCTTATGGTTTACCAGTTATGCAAAAGTCGTTCACAATGAAGAATACTTTTGGAGACATTCCCATAAAATTCAAGATATACATTTTATTTGTCATGAAAATATCTTAAACATATGATATTTTAATCAAAATCGTTAGAGCCATTTTTGAGAAAATTAAAATTTTCTAAAAATGTTCCATGTAATGGGTAATCTGGGGTGGGGGGATTTTCTTGAAAACCTTCGTGTCGCATCTCTGGAAGATACTGAACCTAAATACCAAGTTTGGTGTTTATCCGACTGTTCGTTTTGAGTTATGCTGTTCACACACACACACACACACACACACACACACACACACAGACACAGACAGACACACAGACAGACACACACCGGACATGTTTCCAATTAGACAACAGAAACTGAAAAACAGATAGAAATGGTTGAATATTTAGAAAAATAGCTAAAATTGGTTCAATCATTGTGTAAAATGTCTGGAAATGCAGTTAGTGGCTTTTTGCAAAACTAGTGGCAAACAGGGCCTTCAAAAAGCCTAAATTTAGCCATAAAAGGGCTAAATTGGCATCACTGTAGCTAGGTATACATCTACAAGTTTACGTCTTTTCCCCTCTCCTTTTCTCGCAGAACAAACGAAAGTCTAAACATGAATTGGAACCATAGAGTTAGTGCAACACAGTTCAGTTTTGAATTACATGGGGAATAACAGGTAGCGGGGATTCACCCTATCCATTTTTCCTTTGCATAGTTAAAGCGCAGATGAAATTTTGCTATTTAGGCTAGATTTTGGCTAAGGGATTTGCTAAATACGCTAAATTTCAGGCTATAAGCATTTTACGATTTTATATGGCTAAACGCTACTGTGAAAATGCTAGATTTAGCCATAAAATGGCTAAGTTGGCAACACTGTTTATGAGTCCTTCTGTGACAGTGACCAATAGGACCCTCTAGAAACAACGGACCTGACACTGGGTTCGAGATTGAGAAAAATGGCGGCGGTAATTGATGGTGATCCCTGAGGTGTTTTCGATGCTTGTGATTTATAGTATTTTAGTAGCTGCGGCAGTTTGTTAGTGAAGCAATAGTGTATGAAAACCTTTATTTGTGCAATTCAGGAAACGGGAATAATCCCAGTAATGTGTTTTCAGTACCATGTGCTTTCCACGTGTTACTTATGTTTACTAATATATTGCATGTAGACTGTGGCTACATTAAATATAAATGATATATTATACATTTTTTAATTTATCTATTTGGGAATATAATTTGTGTCACGGCTACTGTGGTGATATTGAGGCAGTATTTTATATCATAACATGCTGTGAATGCCAAAGTGATTGTAGTGTAAATTAATATTATTGTATGTACAGGATTTTAGATGTTTGTTAGCCATAAGTATTGTTAGGAAATAAGTTTACACGGCCTGCTGAAACTGACAATAGAAGTGGGTAACAATAAACCGAGGGGGTGAGTTGTTTATCACTAAGAAGAGATAAATAAATGACGTCAGGCTAGCGTGCCTTTTTTAGAAATGGAGGGAATATCTTCCCTAGAGCATATATGTTAGTAGTAGTGATTGGCTGACCAAAACAGACGCTAAAGTGGGCGCAATTTGGTAACCAATAGCAGCTCTATTATAATGTTTAGGCAATTCGAGGTGAAGGAGTATATATTCTCGAGCCATAAGAAAGTGTCGCACAGTACTGAAGAATCTCTCACGAGGTGCACGTCGCAGAGTTAGTTACAAAAATGTAAAGTACGCGAAGTAATTGGTGCGCGGCAAGTATAACGACTGTAGTTACATTCAGAAATATCACAGTTTCAGTAAGGCGTGTATAAAGATTAAATATGTCAATTATTAATTAAGTGTGACGGTAATAAAGGTGTAGAAACAAAATTTTTTATCAGTGTTATCTTTTAGCAACAACTCCTTTCCGTTTACATGCCCTGCTTAGAGATACTTGCTCGACTGAGTTATAATAGCTAGCCGGAGGACAATGAACCCAAATTTAAAATAAAAAAAACAAGAGGTGCCCAGTAAATAAGATCACACGAGCCATGAGAACTGCGACAATATAAAGAAGAAATTATTACATTTGTGGACGTTATAGTCGTACATACACTTAACCAAAAACATTACAACACCGTTGTGTTCCCGGGTGCACATCGAACTTTGGTTATAATGAATAGAGGTATAAATAATTGTGATAAATGCTTTAAAATATGCTATAACACGGATAATTTGCGTTATAAATTATATTAAACCTGTATATTTCTGACGTGCAACAAAACAATTATGGATACCTAATGAGTGTGCATAGTCGCAATGATTCAACATATTGCCATTCCCATTTCCAAAATATACAGATGTAAAAGAAAACAGGGATCCGAAAACGGATCATAATCTAAAACCATGCACTCTTTACGCCTTCGAAGGATTCACCTGTAATGCTTATATAATTTTTTCCCGACTTTGTTATCAAAAAGGATATATTCCATTGTGATGGTTCTTTTATAACAGTTCCAAGAAAGAGGTTAAACTGCAGAATGGTGCATTTCCGACAATTTTTTTTTTTTTTAAATCAGCCATCGTATTTATGCTGTAATGTTGCTGCATGCAAAACTACACTGCATGAATGTTGTTTTGCAATGCTCTTTTTGGTTATGTATTTCATATATTTCAGTTGCAGTGCTGGTATAAGAATACTTATTAGTTGTATTTCAGTCTGTAGATGTGGACTCTCAGCAAAAACTAGTAAAGAATGCTATAAGTCGCTAAGTAATAGGTACATTTTTACTTTCTCTACTACGTATAGTAAGTAGGGGAAGTATTGTATTCCACCCAAAAATTCGATACCGAGATTTCACCGGAAATACATGTTTTGAGACCCCTGAATCCAAAAAAAGCATTTTTGGAAACATGTCCGTGTGTGTGTCTGTGTGTGTGTCTGTCTGTGTGTTTGTCTGTGAACAGCATAACTTAGAAATGAACAGTCGGATAAACACCAAACTTGGTATTTAGGTTCAGTATCTTCCAGAGATGCGACACGAAGGTTTTCAAGAAAATCCCCCCACCCCAGATTACCCTTTACATGGAACATTTTTCGAAAATTTTAATTTTCTCAAAAATGCCTCTAACGATTTTGATTAAAATATCATATGTTTACGATATTTTCATCGCAAATAAAATGTATATCTTGAATTTTCTGGGAATGTCTCCAAAAGTATTCTTCATGTTTTGCATAACTGGTAAACCATAAGAGATAGACAAAAGTTTACTGCACAAAAAATGTATATCACGTTAAAATACACAAATTATGTCATACATTTTGTTGTAGAGTGAACCATTTTCGAGATATTGCTTGTTATTCCCTTAAATTTTTCAATACTTTTTTTTCTCAAATGGGAATTCGTTATTCATTTTTTTATCGTGTATATGCAGAGAGTATTAGTCTGTGGCAAAGGGAATGCTGCTGCACCTAGCAACCAGCTATTAAGAGATATGTATATGCTTAAAGGCTACTGTATTTCTATATTGCCCTTGTAAATATATATTTCCCTTACATCTACAAGAAACTTAGCAATAAGATAGAGTCTGCAAATGTTTATCTCGATTAACATGAAGTAGATGGAGAATAAGCGTTTGTGAAAATAGTTTGTACAAGAGTATAGAAAGTCATGTGAGTGTAACACATCAGTTTTTTTAATAATTTTTGCAAAGTTAGAAATTAAAAAGCTTTCAGTGAAAGCAAAATTCTACCGTAAAGCTTCTAAATTTAGTAGATAATTACTGCAAACAATAGCATTTCATGCGTAAGCCATCCAGTGTATATTTTGTGTATATAATATTGTGTACAGTGTGAAAATTGTGTAAATAGTGACAGGTAATTTTGAGTGAAATCAATGGATATCAACTGCAATATCAGCAGTTCTGTTTCATGCAAGTACAATATTACAGTGCTTGTAGTTTATAAAGCTATGCCATTTGTAATTCAAATATGTAGCTGTAGTTCAGAAACGTTGTTAAGCTATAGCATCCAAAACTGTAGACTGCATGAATGTTGTTTGAGGTTACAGATGAGTATTTCAATGGTCATTACTTAATGTTAAAATGCATTTAGTTCACTTTTAGATAGCGTTTTTGTGTACAACAGAGCATATATCTACACAAAACGCATGTCATTATACCATATTTTACTGCTGAGAAGTCATAGTTTGTAGACAAGAGCTGTTTAAAGCATTTTCCAAATTCCCACCACATACGGCCACCATTTTGGATGTCAGTGTCAGGTCCGTTATCCAGACGGTCCTGCTTTATACCAACCTCCACTCTGGCAGGCACACTTGCCATCAGGAGACGATCTATTCTGGGGAATGGCAGCCTTTTCTTCACGGAGGGTTGCATGAAGGCAGTTCTTCTTTTGGATCTTTGCAACTTAGCGCCAAGTGGAGTTTCAAAACATCCCTTAGATATTCTCTGAGCAGGTCAATACATTTCCTGATATTTGGACTGCAGAGACTGTGTGGAATGACAAGTCACAATGGCTGACGCATCTATTCTACTTTCCATATTTGACTCCCTTTGATTTCCAGCAAAGCTCAAAACCTTCGTTGTTGGTCAAGCGTTTTCATCAAATCAAGAGGAAGGGTTTGCTATAGAAGAGTGTAGCTCTAGAAACTACTGCTACTACTACTACTACTACTACTACTACTACTACTACTACTACTACTACTACTACTACTACTACTGCTGCTGCCGCCGCCGCCGCCACCACCACCACCACCACCACCACCACCACCACTACCACTACCACTACTTCTTCTTTTTCTTCTCCTTTCAAGGATTAAGTGATATCACCTGTTCCGGTGTCTAGCCATCTCTTGCGCGGTCTTCCTAAACTTCTCCTCCCTATCGGTTGGTAGTTCATTATCTTTTTTGGTATTCTACCATCTGCCACTCTATCAACATGTTGTTTCCAATTTATTTTATTTTCATCAATCTTATCGTTTACTGATACAATATTCAAATCTGTTGATTCATTTCTTATTTTGTCAGCTGTAGTGCATCCTCTTACATATCTAAAAAAATTCATTTTGGCAGACTGAATGCGTGATCTCTCTCTTTTTGTTATTGTCCACGACTCGGAACCATATAATACAGTAGGTAAAGCCATAATCTTATAGAACTTAATTTGTGTTTCTTTCCTAGTTTTTCTTCCTAGAGTTCTTCTAATCATTCCACAAATGGTTTCAAACATATTAACTTTCCTCTCGATGTCTTTGTCAAATATAAAACTAATGTCACATCCTACATAATTGAAGTGGGATACCTGTTCTAATATTTTACCATTTATTAGTATCTTTGATCTAACGGAGTTATTCCCTATAAAAACCATTGTCTTTGTTTTATTTATAGATATAATTAAGTTGTAATGCATTGCATTTTGGCTTAGTCTATACACTGCTCTTTGTAGATTATCTTCTGTTTCTTGTATAACTATTTGATCATCAGCATATAATAAAGTGCTTAAAGGCGTGTCTAATTCTATGTTGATCCCGAACTGTATTTCATCTTTCCACTTCAAAACTAGATCGTCAATATATAAACTAAATAACTACTGTGAAGTATAATGATATTAGGACATCATTAAAATTAAATATAATAACCTTAAGGAAGGTTTGGAAAGGTAGAATCAGACAACTGAAACATTCAATGCCATAGCCGGGATTTGAACCACGAATCTCCCAGTCTCCGTCCGGTTGCTCTAACCAGTGAGCTACCATGCCAAGGTACCGGTACGACATTAAATTCCCCAACTGATTCGCATTTTTTTCCCGGTAAACCGGTTTTTCAGTCGTCTGATTCTACCTTTCCAACCCTGTCCAACACACGGCTTGTATGGAAGAACATTAATTCCATTAAGGAAGGTTGCTTTGAAGCAAAAATAATATTCTGACTCCTTAATTGCTAGATCCAAAACTTTTCAGACGCTCCTCGCGTCTATTATTCCGGTTTGTTCTTAATTTGATGCCATGGTCCGCATGGACACAGTGATCATAGATCACACATACAATCTGTGAAAGCAGTTTCTGTTGCTGTTTGAAATCAATATAAATATTCTCTGATTACAATATTGCTTACAAGGCAGGCTTTTGTTGTGGAAAATTCCCATCGGCATTCTCACAAGCGACAGTTGATGTCTGGTGTTGATCGGACAATCTAGTGAACTGCTCTTCAATGGTTGGCAGCAAGTACGTGGTCTTATCCAAGTATAAGAGTCCCAAAAGCTTTTACAGGTTATACTGTAACATTCCCATCCCATAATTTCACATTAAAAACTACTCAGGCCTCGGTAGGTGTCGTTAACCAGACATTCTCCAAACAAACACTTCTCCTTCGGAACGCCACATTGATCAGAGTGATTCAGCATTATAAATCCTCCAGCGTTCCACGGTCTAGTGGCTGCATAAACAACTTGACAAAATGCTTAGGATTTGGTGCTTGTGTGGCTTATGGGCAATTGCTTGACATGGCAAACAAGTTTCCATACCTCGTGTCGAAAAACCATGGTGGTGATAGATCCTCAGAATTCTTCGCTGATTGTGAGCATCTATGACTTCTAGTTTCTTCAAACGACTGACTTCAATGCTCGACAGTCTGTGGAGATCAAAGTGAAAGGCATGCCTGGTAGCTTTTGGCTTATGGACTTCCTATCTTGTTCCTACTTCATTACAACGTTGGAAACAGTTGAATTTATTAGATTAGAATCTCCCATGCTAACTACACTTGCGGCATCCGGTCACCTCAGCATTTTGGAAGTCGTGAGGTGCTCAGAAGGATTCAATCGGTCTCTCATGCATTCACGCTGTACGTGTTCCATGTTGTGGTAGTTAACACCCGTCTGCTTACAGCTGCTAAAACTCCTCTCATGGATTGTGATTGTTAACACAATCAGGTTTAATCTGTAACTTCGTCGTTAAGAGTGCGACTACATTTATTTGTTAAGCTTAAAGAACCGTTCTTTACAAATGTGCCGCTATTTCGCATTCTGTAACTCGTTAGTTATCACGATATTAGTTTTCTCGCGGTTTGTTAGCCAACTGAAATGACTAAGCGAAAATTCACGCGCTCTGCGATAGCATTTTGTATACGCACTGCCACCAGCGCCGGAATACCAACTACCGAATGCTTTTGTTGCTTTTCCTTGCCGTGATGGAGACAAAGTGTGTGTGAAAACGTCACACGAAAAATATAAAATATAAGAGTATGAACATTTTTAAAACTCGCACTCATTGCTTAGAATGGCAATACTTACATCTTCTTGTGACCCCATAGAATTACATTCTTTTTATAGGGCTAAATCGCCCAGTTGTTGAGCTGTTGTAGTGACCCTATAAAATGAGTTTAACTACTTTCTCTACTACATATAGTAAGTAGGGGAAGTATTGCATTCCACCCAAAAATTCGATACCGAGATTTCACCGGAAATACATGTTTTGAGACCCCCTGAATCCAAAAAAAGCATTTTTGAAAACATGTCCGTGTGTGTGTCTGTGAACAACATACCTAACTCAGAAACGAACAGTCGGATAAACACGATTTTGATGAAAATATCATATGTTTAAGATAATGTCATGAGAAATGAAATGTATATCTCGAATTTTCTGGGAATGTCTCCAAAAGTATTCTTCATTGTGAACGACTTTTGCATAACTAGTAAACCATAAGAGATAGACAAAATTTTACTACACAAAAAATGTAGATCGCGTTAAAATACACAACTTAAGTCATATACATTTCTTTTGTTGAGTGAACCGTTTTCGAGATATTGCTTGTTATTTCCTTAAATTTTCCAATACTTATACTTTTTCTCAAATTCGTTATTCATTTTTACTTTCTCTACTACGTATAGTAAGTAGGGGAAGTATTGCATTCCACCCAAAAATTTGATACCGAGATTTCACCGGAAATACATGTTTTGAGACCTCCTGAATCCAAAAAAAGCATTTTTGGAAACATGTCCGTGTGTGTGTCTGTGTGTGTGTGTGTCTGTGTGTGTGTCTGTGTGTGTGTCTGTGAACAGCATAACTCAAAAACGAACAGTCGGATAAGCACCAAACTTGGTATTTAGGTTCAGTATCTTCCAGAGATGCGACACGAAGGTTTTCAAGAAAATCCCCCCACCCCAGACTACCCTTTACATGGAACATTTTTCGAAAATTTTAATTTTCTCAAAAATGGCTCTAACGATTTTGATGAAAATATCATATGTTTAAGATAATGTCATGAGAAATGAAATGTATATCTCGAATTTTCTGGGAATGTCTCCAAAAGTATTCTTCATTGTGAACGACTTTTGCATAACTGGTAAACCATAAGAGATAGACAAAATTGTACTACACAAAAAATGTAGATCGCGTTAAAATACACAACTTATGTCATATACATTTCTTTTGTTGAGTGAACCGTTTTCGAGATATTGCTTGTTATTTCCTTAAATTTTACAATACTTATACTTTTTCTCACATTCGTTATTCATTTTTTTTATGTCCTGGACATGCAAAGAGAATGGAATGCGCCACATAGCAACCAGCGTTAAAATATTTGACTATCGCTTAAAAGCTACCATATTTCCCTTGCATCTACAAGAAAATTACCAATAAGATTGACATCTCGATATCTCGATTAACATGAACCATATGGAGAATAAGCGTTTGTAAAATTAGATTGTACAAGAGTAGAGAAAGTCATGTGAGTGTAACACATCAGATTTTTTTATGTCCTGGACATGCAAAGAGAATGGAATGCGCCACATAGCAACCAGCGTTAAAATATTTGACTATCGCTTAAAAGCTACCATATTCCCCTTGCATCTACAAGAAAATTACCAATAAGATTGACATCTCGATATCTCGATTAACATGAAGCATATGGAGAATAAGCGTTTGTAAAAATAGTGTGTACAAGAGTAGAGAAAGTCATGTGAGTGTAACACATCAGATTTTTTTATGTCCTGTACATGCAAAGAGAATGGAATGCGCCACATAGCAACCAGCACTTAAAATATTTTACTATCGCTTAAAACCTACCATATTCCCCTTGCAACTACAAGAAAATTACCAATAAGATTGACATCTCGATATCGCGATTAACATGAAGCATATGGAGAATAAGTGTTTGCAAAAATAGTTTGTACGAGAGTAGAGAAAGCCATGTGAGTGTAACACATCAGATTTTTTTTATTAGGAAAGAGAGACAAAAGAAATAGCAGCGCAGTTTCATATTGTTTTGATAGAAGTTTCACTGTTTCATATAATTTCGTAATAATATTGCTTAATTTTCTTTATGGATGATGGGTTTAAATTATACTTTTTAAGGATACCAGTTGTCATGCGGAATTGTTTTTAAAGTTTTAATGTGTACCTAATTAGGTACCTATTTTTTACTTTCTCTACTATGTATAGTAAGTAGGGATAGTATTGTATTCCGCCAAAAATTCGATACCGAGATTTCACCGGAAATACATGTTTTTGGATACTTGTCCGTGTGTGTCTGCCTGTGTTCTGTCTGTCTCTGTCTCTCTGTCTGTCTCTCTCTCTCTCTCTCTCTGTGTGTGTGTGTGTGTGTGTGTGTGTGTGTCTGTCTGTCTGTGAACAGCATAACTCAGAAACGAACAGTCAGATAAACACAAAACTTGGTATTTAGGTTCAGTATCTTCCACAGATGCGACACGAAGGTTTTCAAGAAAATCCCCCCACCCCAGATTACCCTTTACATGGAAGATTTTTCGAAAATTTTAATTTTCTCATAAATGGCTCTAACGATTTTGATTAAAATATCGTATGTTTAAGATATTTTCATGACAAATAAAATGTATATCTTGAATTTTCTGGGAATGCCTCCAAAAGTATTCTTCATTGTGAACGACTTTTGCATAACTGGTAAACCATAAGAGATAGATAAAAGTTTACTACACAAAAAATGTAGAGCGCGTTAAAATACACAATTTATGTCATATACATTATTTTTGTTGAGTGAACCATTTTCGAGATATTGCTTGTTATTCCCTTAAATTTTTCAATACTTATTTTCTCAAATGGGAATTCGTTATTCAGTTTTTTGTCTTGGATATGCCAAGAGTATTAATCTGTGGGAAAGGGAATGGTGCTGCACCTATCAACCAGCTATTAAGAGATATGTATTTGCTTAAAGGCTACTGTATTTCTATATTGCCCTTGTAAATATATATTCCCCTTACATCTACAAGAAACTTAGCAATAAGATAGACTCTGCAAATGTTTATCTCGATTAACATGAAGTAGATGGGGAATAAGCGTTTGTAAAAATAGTTTGTACAAGAGTAGAGAAAGTCATCTGAGTGTAACAAATCAGATTTTTATTCATGATTTGGCAATGTTCAGCTTTAGTTCAGTTCTGTGGACATGTCCTTGCATCTTGATAATCTTTGAATGAAAATCATAATTGGTATCTGATAATATCCATATTAATTTAGGTGTTCGTTAAGTGGAAGTTCGTAGTAAAAAGAAAGGTTAGTTTCACTAGTTAGGATATCTGAGGGAATGTCGCAGCTACAGGTATTTTTATTTCGGATTATTTTTAATACGCAAATTGTTTAGGTATAAATTATCGCTTTACAACCCAATTGACTGCCTACTGTTATGTTCTCCCTCTTCTAGTAGCATCAATATAAATAAAATTTTCTTTGGTTACAAGAAACTGGTAAATAGCTTTGTGTTAACAATTTCTTTTAACTGATTGGAAATTATCTTAAAATAATTCTAGGAAGGAAAACTTATCGCTGTACCGTCCAAAAATGCTCAGTTCGTAATCTTAACCTAAATATATTCGTGAACCATGCAAACCAACAGAAGATGAATCACTTTTTGAACCTAAAATTCTTAAATCAATTCTTTTGTTACGATATGAGATTTTACAGTATTTATTTTAG
Organism: Deroplatys truncata; assembly: GCA_030765065.1. Lineage (NCBI taxonomy): Eukaryota > Metazoa > Arthropoda > Insecta > Mantodea > Mantidae > Deroplatys > Deroplatys truncata. Next base: position 57,887,328 of record CM060977.1, read on the forward strand.
CATTAAAATTAATTCCTTAAAAGTTATGTTGGGAGGATCATTTACCAGTGCTATCCCACGGAAGATTGCTTATTCAAGCGAGTCCGTAACGTATTTTATATTTTACGCTAAAACGATAAAATAACCGTTTGATAATTAAAATGTCCAATTTCTAACATGGTTTTCCTCTTACAGCAGCATTAAATTGACGTCTATGCGAATTTGTTATGCAGCAAACGCGTTAACATGAGGGTCTTGGGGTTTGTTGCGTTCAACAACCAAATCTTTACTCTTAACAAAATGTTGTTAGTTACAGAATGCCGAATAGCACGTATCAATTGATTAGCAGCTTTAAGAATTTGCCAAGGCCTAACAAAGCGTTACAGAATAGCCCTGTATGTATATAATCTACTGTTGATTGTTGAGAATGCCAGTTGAAATTTCTCATATCAAAAGATTGTCTCTCTAAGCATATTGTAATCAAAGAATATTAATGTTTGTTTAAAATAGCAAAAGAAGCTACTTTCGCAGATTATGTCCATGCAGACAATGCCATCAAATGAAAATCAAAATGTAATATTAAATGCGAGGGGCGTCCGAAAAATTCCGTGTCTAGCAATTGAAGGTGGTTTATTATTAATGTTATTTATTTAACATTAATTGTAGCCCCACGTTGTGGTACAATTTGCGGCGGTTTAATGTTAAGTTATAGTTATTTATTGAGCCCCACGTTTGGGAGCCAATTTGCGATGGTAAATTTATAATGTTTGTGTATGTGTGTTTAGTCAACGTGGTGAAGCCATTTTGTGACGTATTTCTTTGTTAGGTTTGTAGCTCCATCTGGTGTTAGCAATTTGCGGTAGTATTAATATTTGTTTGAAAGAATGCTACTGTTATTTTTATTTAATTTTGGTTTACTGTCCTCCGGCTAGCTATGATCTTTTCGGTCAAGCACTTCTCTTTATACAGGTTGTGTAAATGAAAAGGAATCTTTTATCCAAAGACAACACTGACGAAGGAATTTGTTTTACACTTTTTATTGTCGAACACAGTCACTATCACATTTACACATTGATTTTGACACTCGCCAAACTGAAACTGTTATAACAACTTCTTACTGATCACTTTTAATTCACGTACTTCAACCTTTTGTATAATTAACTTTACCATACTTGAGATTTTTCATAACTCTTATACGCGTAACTTGCGAATAGATAGCCGACGTGTAATATTTCTGCTGGACTGAAGGCGACGTGTATCATACAAATATTTTCGACGAACTGACGGGATTGCGACGTGTAGTGTACAAAGAATTTTGATGAACTGGGGGCGATCTACCTCTAACTTGGCTCTTTTATACTCCTACACCCAGATATGCCTAAAGATTATAACTGAGCTGCAATTGGCTAATAAAACGCGCCAACATTAGCGTCTATTTTTATATCCAATGAAAATTATGAATACATATGCTCTAGGGAAATGTTCCAGAAGATTCTAAAAGAAAAACGCGCCAACATTACGTACTTCCTCGTTTCCAATAATGATAAACAGCTCACCCCCTCGCTGCATTATTGCACGCTATTATTGTCAGTTTCAGTAAGGCAGTATAAACTTACTTCCCAACAATAATTACAATCAACAAACATCTCAAATCAATGTCACATAATAATGCATATTCATACTATAATCACTCTTTACATTTAAATAATTTGTGATACAAATTACTGCATCATATGCCCCACTAGAAACATAATTATAAATATTTACAACTTCTTTGGAAATTTTATAATTGAGTTTTTAGTCTCCTAAATCTTGGAACTCACACTATTACTTTCACTTAACACTTCACACGTATTTAACACACGACATATGTTCTGTCTTAATCTCGCCGCTATTTACTGGCTCTGGTTTAATGTGTTTAGACTTTAATCTGACATTACAATTTTTTTATAGCAAATACTGTACCCTGAATTATTTAATTACTGTTACAAAATTGTTTACTTTCTTAAGTTGTTGACAAAAATTTGTGCATTTAAGAATTTTTGTAATTACTATACATATTTACTAAAATATTCACCCTCTACACAAATATATTTATATCTCTTAAATCTAGGCACTGTTTCACATGTTCTGTTTGCTACATAAATATTTGTTTTAATTATTTTTACCCCATTTTTGTTGTTTTGTACTTTATATTCACACTACTCTTGGAATTTTATCTACGTACTTTTACTTTCGTATAACATTAAGTTTTAATTTCAAATGCTGTTACAGTGACTTAAAAAAAATGTTAATTTTCCCTTTTAAACATTTAGTTATGTCCAAAATTTATTTCGCTTTTCTTATGACATACATACATAATTAACCCTCTTACGTTCCAATACATTTCTCTGCGAGTCATCTTTAACTGTCCAGCATTTACTTTACATCTCATTGCTATTCACCCTCCTGGATCAAATTGTGTGTGACTAAACATTACTCGTAGCCGTATCCTAACCTTCAAAAATTTGTTCATGAATAACCTCTTAAAGGATTCATATGATATTTCGTCCCCTGATAACATTTGAAAACAATCTAAAGTTTTCTGAGCAACACATCTTTTAACAACTGTCATTTTCAATTCTTCTACTATCATTTTAATTTGAGAGTACTCTGACAAATCTGTAATAATCTGTACTGGATTGGAGTTTTCATTTTGAACAGCTTGGTACTTGTTAACTTCAGAAGTTAGCTTTTGATTATTTATAGGCAAAACTTTAACTTCTTCGTACAATTTATTTCTTTGCATTTCTGACTCTCTCTGTATTTCTGATATCTCCCCTCTGAAATTAACTTGCGCCTGATTTACATCTACATTCATAACCTCTTTCATCTCTCTTATCTCACTTGAAATGTTATTCATTCTACTACCTAACTCTGTACATTCTACATCAACATGTTTACTTTTAGTATTAACCTCACTTTCTTTGGTTCCTATTTCCCTGCTCATGTCTAGCATTTTCTTTGAAACTTCTCCTATCTCACTTGCTATTACTTCCTGATTTTCATCTCTCATTTTTGGCATACTACTATCTAGCTTCATAACTTTCTTTTCAATTTCTTCACTGCTTTGATCTACTTTTTGCTCTAATATCTCATTACTCCTACCAATATATTCTCTCAGTTCCCTATGATCTTTTTTATAGCTTCTCTCAATTCCTCATAACTCTGATCTATTTTTTTTTCTAATCTCTCACCAAAATTTCTCATTTCCATCATTTTCATCATTTCCATCATCATACTAGCATCACAATTAATATTTCCTGCTGTTCTATTCTCACTTCCTGCACTAACATTTCCTCTCTCAAATCCTACATTGTTTGAGCTATTTTCTGTAACCTGTATTGAATTACAGCTAACTGTTACACTATCCCCTTCCATTATTGTTCCTTCAATATTATTAGTAGCCATTATTCTCTTAATCCTGCCACTCCTAAAGTACATTTGATTGTTACAATTTTGTTTTCTAAAAAAAAATTACTATACTCTGACCTTTCTGATGCTGTCTGTTGCTGTTACTTTGATGTCCAGCTTCCTGCCCCTCTCTCCTAGATTATATGTCGCTTCTGCGTTGTATTATGATGAATCTGCGTCGTCTCGATGTTTTTGTGTCCACTCATCCGCGTCGTCTGTCGTTCCTGTAGTTGTTTCTGGAATCTGCGTCTTGTAGTTCAGTTCACTACTCCATTCGCTTCACGTCCTGGTTCCTTCGCCCCTTCCTGGTTATCTCACTTCTTCCTGGTTAATTCTGCTCCTTCCTGGTTATTCTGCCCCACGTTGGGCGCCAATTTGAAGGTGGTTTATTATTAATATTATTTATTTAACATTAATTGTAGCCCCACGTTGTGGTACAATTTGCGGCGGTTTAATGTTAAGTTATAGTTATTTATTGAGCCCCACGTTTGGGAGCCAATTTGCGATGGTAAATTTATAATGTTTGTGTATGTGTGTTTACTCAACGTGGTGAAGCCATTTTGTGACGTAATTCTTTGTTAGGTTTGTAGCTCCATCTGGTGTTAGCAATTTGCGGTAGTATTAATGTTTGTTTGAAAGAATGCTACTGTTACTTTTATTTAATTTTGGTTTACTGTCCTCCGGCTAGCTATGATCTTTTCGGTCAAGCACTTCTCTTTATACAGGTTGTGTAAACGGAAAGGAATCTTTTATCCAAAGACAACACTGATGAAGGAATTTGTTTTACACTTTTTATTGTCGAACACAGTCACTATCACATTTACACATTGATCTTGACACTCGCCAAACTGAAACTGTTATAACAACTTCTTACTGATCACTTTTAATTCACGTACTTCAACCTTTTGTATAATTAACTTTACCATACTTGAGATTTTTCATAACTCTTATACGCGTAACTTGCGAATAGATAGCCGACGTGTAATATTTCTGCTGGACTGAAGGCGACGTGTATCATACAAATATTTTCGACGAACTGACGGGAATGCGACGTGTAGTGTACAAAGAATTTTGATGAACTGGGGGCGATCTACCTCTAACTTGGCTCTTTTATACTCCTACACCCAGATATGCCTAAAGATTATAACTGAGCTGCAATTGGCTAATAAAACGCGCCAACATTAGCGTCTATTTTTATATCCAATGAAAATTATGAATACATATGCTCTAGGGAAATGTTCCAGAAGATTCTAAAAGAAAAACGCGCCAACATTACGTACTTCCTCGTTTCCAATAATGATAAACAGCTCACCCCCTCGCTGCATTATTGCACGCTATTATTGTCAGTTTCAGTAAGGCAGTATAAACTTACTTCCCAACAATAATTACAATCAACAAACATCTCAAATCAATGTCACATAATAATGCATATTCATACTATAATCACTCTTTACATTTAAATAATTTGTGATACAAATTACTGCATCACAATGCAGGAGCTGGATCATTATTTTTATATTTAAAGCGACCTTCCTTAAAGTTATTGTATTTTATTCTAACGATTCCCAAATCACGATAACTTCTAAAGCTACTCTTATGTAGTAAGCCCTGCCTTTGATTTGGCGATAACGCCTGACCAACAAGGAAGCTTTTGAGCTTTGATGGGAATCGAAGGGAGTAAATTATGGAGCGTAGGTAGGTTCAATACTCTTCAAAGATGTGACACAAAGATTTTAAAGAAAATCCCCCACTCCAAACTACCATGGAACATCTTTCGGAGATCTAAAAAATGGGTCTATTAAAATATCATTAATTAATTTGTAAGCTTTAACGATGAAAAAATTTAAAGTCTTGTGCTTTATTTTTAAGAAGTGCGAGAAATGTGCTGTGAAAAAGGATTAATGATAATACAATTTGCATGCGATCGAAAGTTTGATCGCGGATCGCGCACATGTGAAATATTGTATTAGTACCTACTATTGGAAGTTTTGGCTTCCGATTGGTAACGCTGCAGTTACCTACGGGAAAAATGTAAACTAATGTAACGATGCATTTTCAACTTTTACCGAAGGGGAACTGTAATTATGAACCTTAAAAAATCTTATGTGATACATTCACAAGGCTTTCTCTACCTTTTATCGTTTATTAGTCGGTATACAAACTATTCGTACTAAAGATTATTTTCTGTCTACTTCATTTTAATCCAAATAAACTTTTGTAGAAATAGCTACATTACACATTTCCTTATAGGCAGAAAGGGGACTGCGACAGTCAAATGTTTAAGAACTGGACGCTATATGCTGGCCTTAAAATTCCATACAGTTTCCATGCAATCGTGAGAAACAACTGAAAGTTGAAAGGACTTTAAAAGAATGACAATGTACTAAACAATTCGAACCATTAATAACGGATATCTCAAAAATGGCTTATGCCACAAAAAAGTTACTTGAAATAAATTGTGTGTTTTAACGAGATCTACATATTTTGTGTACTGCGTTTTCGTCTATCGCTTGTTTACCAGTTATACAAGATTATACAAAATTCGTTTCGAATGAAGAAGATTTCACAGGCTATTCCCAGAAAATTCAAGATATGCATTTTGTCATGTAAATATCTTTAATAGTTTTGTTTTTTAATCAAAATCATTAGAACCATTTTTTAGAAAAACAAAAATTCCGCAAAATGTTCCATGTAAAGGGTAGTTTGGGGTGGGGGGATTTTCTTGAAAATCTTGGTGTCGCATCTTTGGAAGATACTGAACCAAGTTTGGTATCTATCCGACTTTTATTTTTTGAGTTATACTGTTCACTCACAGACATACACACGGACGACCTTTTTCTAAAAATTCTTTGTTTGTATTCAGAGGCTCTCAAAACATGTATTTCCGTAAATATCGGTATAGAATTTTTGGGTAGAATGCAATACCTTCTCCACCTTGGATATATGGTAGAGAAAGTAATAATATATTTCGAACATTTTTTCCATATAAAGAGTAGTTTGTGGTAAAGGAATTTCTTGAAATCTTCCTGTTGCACTTTTGGAAGGTACTGAACTGGTACTAAGGTTGGTATTTATCCCAAATTTCGTTTTTTTATTTGTGCAATTCACATCCACACTTAAACACACGCGCGTACGCACATATACACATAGATGTTTCTCTAAAATTTATTTTTTTGGATTCAAGATAAGCTGCGGTTTTAAAACAGCTACTGGCAGAAGAGTTACTTTTTCAATTATAAATGCCATACATTTAAATTAATTTCAGTGTACTGCATTAAGGTACGTTACTGAGAGCCTGTTACGATTGTGAAATTCCAGAGCTGTGTGGTCAGCATGCACCGTGGGTTTAGTTTACCCCGCCCCTCGTTTTTAATATCCCTCCGCCTTCCTAGTCCGCGGTCATTGTCACTATAATCTGCTGTTCGGTAAGCCTACTTTCGGCTCTAGTGATCACAGATCTGTAGAGAATACAACTATTTCTTCCTTGTTATTTAATTTAAGAAAAGCGTACGTAAATTTTGTTGAAACCTTTCTATCGAGTTTGTAGCCTAATTTACGCCTCCGTTCTTAATGAAACTATTGTACAATGATTACATGATTTTTACTTTCTCTATTACATATAGTAGGTAGGAAATTATTGTAGTCTACCCAAAAATCTGATACCAAGATTTCACCGGAAATACACGTTTTGTGGCGCCCTGAATGCAAAACAGCACTTTTATAAAAAAAGGTCCGTATGTGTGTGTATGTGTTTGTGAACAGCATAACTCAAAAACGGAAAGTCGGATTAAAATTTTCGAAAAATGTTCCATGTAATGGGTAATCTGGGGTGGGGGGATTTTCTTGAAAACCTTCGTGTCGCATCTCTGGAAGATACTGAACCTAAATACCAAGTGTGGTGCTTATCCGACTGTTCGTTTTTTAGTTCTGCTGTTCACAGACACACATACACACACAGACACACACACGGACATGTTTCAAAAATGCTTTTTTTGGATTCAGGGTGTCTCAAAACATGTATTTCCGGTGAAATCTCGGTATCGAATTTTTGGGTGGAATGCAATACTTCCCCTACTTACTATACGTAGTAGAGAAAGTAAAAAAGTGTGTTAAACATCGGCGTACCCCTGATTTCCTTACCTCCCGCTGACATCTTCCAAGTTCTGGAAATGCTGTAAGTGTCATTTTGTGGTGGAATAATCATTTGGAATGGCCAAGTAATTTTTTAAACAATTAAAGTTGTAGAAATTTTAATCCTTTGCACCTCCTCTTTGGTCCCTTAGTTATTTAGTAACATAAAAGACCCTTAAACATATAACGAAACGGAGATGAATCTGGTGAATATGAAAATTTCGCACTCCCAGGCCACCATGTTAACCTTTTTGGAATATACACTAGTCCGTGGCAATCGAGAAAAATAAATAATCTTTTCAGTTGTTAATTGTAAAATATTGGCTCACTGATTTCTGTTAGCAATTTTCTCTTTTATACAATTATTTATCTTGCCCTGCTAACAAGCTTGATTACATGTACAAAGTAAATAGAGCAAATATTTCTTACGTGGGATTATTAGAAGGTCGTAGCATCCAGAAATGCTAGTGCATACATCTATAGAATTAAAATAAAGTTTTGACACTGTTTCATTATATTGGTACTCACATCTACAGTATTTGACAAATGGTGATAAACGAAATAAATTTAACATACGATTCGTTTTTAAGCTGTATCTTTTGCTTGTCTAATTGTTATATCATGGCCATTTATGTATTATGTGAAATACAAAGTTGCCGACTTTTGTTTTTACGTGCACTCTCTGTGGAGTACAGCAATGAACCGGCTTTTGTTTCTATACGCATTCTCAACGGAGTACAGCAACTATTTTGTACTCCATGTATTCTTAATGAAGTATTTGTAAATAATGTTTATCCCTTTAATAATTTATGATTTGAAATTAGAAGGGGTTTTATAGTTCTAGTCGATCAGAAAGAATAGGGATTTTCAGTGGTGAAAGAATTATCAAAATTGGTTGAGCGCCTTTTTGAGATTACAAATATAACTTGCAAATGTCCTCTCTTTATAAAATTAGCTGTCCTCTATGGTCTAGGGGTGCCATGCTAGCCTCTAGTTCCCGAGGTCGCGGGTTCGAACCCGGCGGAGTGCGATGGATTTTTTCGCGTAAAAATCCTTAGCATGGCTTCCTTCGGAAGGGAAGTAATGCCGGTGGTCCCGTGTTGTAGATTTATGGCACATAAAAGAACCCCAGCCTGATAAAGAGGCCTCTGAGCGAAATTACTGGTCTTTCACGCCCAATATAGAATGGGACGCTAAGGACCACAGTAGTTAAAGATCGTCCATAAATAAAACTCAATTTCATTTCTAAAAGTGGAGGTTTACTGACAAGTGTCTGTAGACAGAATATGACGAATAGGGAATATTTTAGGCTTCATTTGTATTATTTATAACTTTCATTCTCTAGAGCTTATTCATTATTTATTTCTCAGTATTTATACTGTAAAGATATCTTAAACTATGCGTAAATGAGTCATTACGTATGACAAATTACATAATGATTCTTGAAAGAAATCGAAAGATTTGTTTCTCTCTGATTTGTAAATTGCGACATATCCTTTCTTAGCTAGCATCGCGATTGGTAGAAAAAGAAAGAAAATGAGAAAGTTCCCTCCTACTTAAGATGGCAACATTTAAAAAATATTATATTTTACATTCACATGATTTTCTTTAGCAACTATCGTTTATTTTTATAGATGTTCTACAAACTAGAAATTGGAAAGTAATTATTTCTTCTTACTGAAAACCACTCATATGCCAACCTTAGTAATCTTTCTTTAGTCATTCTTATCATATGTCCATAACATGTACATTGTTTTGTAGATATATCTTCTACCATGTTATTTTTTTAACTTCCATCCACTGTTTAATTATTTCATTTCTTACTAATTTTCTTTTTGAATTCTTTACTGACATTCCAATAACCCATTTTCATCGACAAAAATAATTTTTGAAAGCATTTTTCATTTGCCAAATTTCTTATATTCCTATACTTATTCCTGTACTTCTTACAAATGATTTATAGATTTTATCTTTGATTTCTTGTATAATAGTTTTACCATAACATGGCATTTAATACCGACATTGCTATTTTCCTTTCTTATCACCTTCTTTAATTTCTGTATCGTTTCTTCCCCATCAACAATGAATAGTTGCTGAGTTTTTATATGTCTGTATATTTAATAAACAATAATTTATTTTAAATTATCAAATCTATATGTTATCCTTCAGTGAGCATATAATTAGGTTTTCCAGAATTAAGTTGAATCCTGATATTTTATATTCTTTAATGAGCTTCCTACCCATATGTTCTAAATCATATAATTCGCCAGCTAATATAATTTAGTTATCAGAAAATTGCAAAGTGTAAAACATTTATCACCAACTTTAACATAAATTCCTTTAGGTTTCGTTTTTCAGACCTTTAACACCTTCTCTAAATATATTTTGAACAGAGTAGGAGATAAATACCACCCTTGACGTAAGACTTTGGTGATTTTAAATTATGTTGAACTTTTCTTTTTTCTTTTTATCTTTGCTGAGATGTTTTTATAAACATTTTATATTGCCCTAATTAGATAATTGAAATGTCTGCGCTTTTAAGATATCCCCAGAGTTTAATGCATGGGATCATACAAATACAGTGTAATGTTTGTTATAAGATAAATATTATCTTTCACTGAGCTGGTTAAGTTCAAATACGTACATATAATTTTTCAAAAAAAATCTGATATGTTACATTCACTTGAGTTCTTCGATCTTCTATTGTTTATTAGTGGGTATACCGGCTATTCTTACGAAAGCTTATTTTTCTGCCTACTTCATCTTAATCGAGATAAACACTTCCGGAAATAGTTCCATTACACATTTCTTTATCGATACAAAGGGAACAGCGATATAAAAATGTCTTAGAACTGGATGCTAAATGCTGGCCTTAAAATTCCGCACTCTTTCTATGACAACTGAAAATCATCGACAGGACTTTAAAAAGAATCGTTAATGAATAATTCGAACCATTAGTAACGGATATTTCGTAAATGGCTGATGCTATAAAAAAAAATCTGATGTGTTACACTCACATGACTTTCTCTACTCTTGTAAAAACTATTTTTACAAACGCTTATTCTCCATATGCTTCATGTTAATCGAGATATCGAGATGTCAATCTTATTTGTAATTTTCTTGTAGATGCAAGGGGAATATGGTAGCTTTTAAGCGATAGTCAAATATTTTATCGCTGGTTGCTATGTGGCGCATTCCATTCTCTTTGCATGTCCAGGACATAAAAAAATGAATAACAAATTTGAGAAAAAGTATAAGTATTGGAAAATTTAAGGAAATAACAAGCAATATCTCGAAAACGGTTCACTCAACAAAAAACATGTATATGATATAAGTTGTGTATTTTAACGCGATCTACATTTTTTGTGTAGTAAAATTTTGTCTATCTCTTATGGTTTACCAGTTATGCAAAAGTCGTTCACAATGAAGAATACTTTTGGGGACATTCCCAGAAATTTCGAGATATACATTTCATTTTTCATGACCTTATCTTAAACATATGATATTTTCATCAAAATCGTTAGAGCCATTTTTGAGAAAATTAAAATTTTCGAAAAATGTTCCATGTAAAGGGTAGTCTGGGGTGGGGGGATTTTCTTGAAAATCTTCGTGTCGCATCTCTGGAAGATACTGAACGTAAATACCAAGTTTGGTGTTTATCCGACTGTTAGTGTTTGAGTTATGCTGTTCACAGACACACACACAGACACACACACAGACACACACACACAGACACACACACACACAGACACACACACGGACATGTTTCCAAAAATGCTTTTTTTGGATTCAGGAGGTCTCAAAACATATATTTCCGGTGAAATCTCGGTATCGAATTTTTGGGTGGAATGCAATACTTCCCCTACTTACTATACGTAGTAGAGAAAGTAATTATTTGAAATAAATTGTGTGTTTTAAAGTGATCTACATTTTTTGCGTACGTTTTCGTCTATCCCTTAACGTTTACCAGTTATACAAGATTATACAAAATCCCTTCCGAATGAAGTGGAGTATTCCCAGAAAATTCAAGATATACACTTTATTTGTCACGCATATATCTTTAATAGAAATCGTTAGAACCATATTTAGAAAGTAAAAACTTTCGAAAAATCTTCAATGTAAAGAGTAGTTTAGTGTGAGGGAATTTTCTTGAAAATTTAAATACCAAGTTTGTGTTTATCTAGCTTTTCGTTTTTGAGTTGATCTTTTCACAGGCACACACACACACGAACCTTTTTCTAAAAAACCTTTTTTTTTATTCAGGGGGCCTCAAACTATGCATTTCCGATTAAATATAGATTCTAATTTTTTGGATAGAATGCCATACCTTCTCTACCTACTGGGTACATGGTAGAGAAAATAAGGATATAAAAATAATGCCAAGTATTAAGAAAACCTTTTCGTGATATTGTAACACCCCACGGGGATGGTTACCCCCGCAGTAGGTGATTACACAGGGGGGTTGGTAGCTCAGAGGTAGGGGGGATGCATCGGTACTGGGATGGTAGGCAGGCCAGGGTGGCGTTCCAGGATAGGGGATATTTAAATGAAGAACAGGGGATGCATTCACCCAATAAATTATATTGTTACCTTAAGTGAGTACATTCGGTTTGGGGTGAGGCCCCGGCAAATAAACAGAACTCAGATGAGTCGCATGCTTACCTGGTTAACTGGTGGCAAGTCTGACAAATGATCTGACGACTCTTTGATAACTGCCTGGCAATTCTCTGGCAACTCTCTGATAACTCTCTCGTGGCAACTCTCGCGTAGCAACTTCCACGACCGAGTCAAAACCCTGTAGTATAAATACATACAGAAGCGCTGACTCGGCGTTGTGCAGCGTGGACGCGTTCTGTTAACCTGAATTCCACACTTGCGCTGGCTAACGAAATATGTTGCAATTCTCAATGCTCAACCTGGTCCGCTACAATATTCATTTATATTACATTTCTTTAATCACTTTATCTCGACTGTAAATATTAAATTTCAAGAGAAAACATTGATAATTACACCATATGGAAATTTTAGGAATTCCTTGAAATTTTGTTTAAAAATCATAATTTGGAAATCACTTATAAACACCAACTTTTATTTTAGCACTTCTATAAGAATGCTAAATTTAAGTTAAAGAATCCAATCAATACGTTGCAAACCATAAACTGTTTAGAATTTATGAATAGCACAGCTTAAAATCATTTAAAGTTTAATCTTTATCTAAAATCTTCTGCCTATATCAATAGGTTCGTCCTTATAAACATTTAAACATCACTGGAAAAATCCCTCAATATGTTTATTCCTTCAATCCCTCATCAACATGCTTATTCCATCTCCTATTCCACATTGTTTATCAGCATTAAATATAAGCTTCTTATTGCTTTTATTAACTGATTTGGAAAGCTTCTTATCCGTAATATATTCCATAACTTATTTCGTTTTACATTATAAAATGCTTTTCCGATAAATTACGTTGCCAATTTCTTGATTGTATTCTCGCTGCCTCTCTATTAACTGCTGGCGATTATACAATCGATTTATAGCCAACCTAATTCAGCAGTCGTACGTCAATGTTAATGTAAGGGCTTTATTTGCAGCTGTTGCTGCTGATACAAAGTGATTAATGGAAATGAGGATCTTAAAGGAAACAGTGGGTGTCGCAAAAGCGGACCGCATTTGAATTCAAGTCCTGAACACGCAATGTGGGATGCAGCGCATAAGAAGAATGACTGTATGCAAAGCAGTGAATTAGAATAATGACGACGAGTGCATTGACTCCCACTTGGCCATAAAGGAAGTTTAATTACTGGTATAGCGGAAACCCAGAGACGAATCAATGAAGAAACTATTTCGCTCACATGCCACTCGCCTAATATAGACTAATGGCTTGAAGAATCACTCTTTTGGGCCCTATATTCATTGAAAACTATGTCTAATTTCTGTACTTTATGGAGTAATTAATAGTACTGTACGAGGGACATTTGAAGCACAAAATGATACCACTATTGCGAGACATTTGAACGTGTATTTTCAAAGCCGTATACTTTAACTGTTTCATTGTGGATTCTGCTACCGTTCTATTGTCTCGTGCGCCAGCTACTGTGGTGGTAAGGTATGAGATCGCGCGGGTGTATTCTGAAGGACAACACCAGCTTAAATTTATTGTGAACTAACATTGGAGTTACTGAAGTGAGTTGGCGACTGTTTGAGATGAAGAAATAGGCTGATTATGAATCATAGCCCTCACAATTGTAACAACTGAATTATTATAACTACTAACTTCTACAGTATCAAAGTTACGGTTGGAAATAACTGTTTCCACAATAAAACAAACATAGTAGCATAACTTGCCGTGAGTCGCTAACATGTTGCTCGTAAAGATCCCTAGCGATAGCCCGAAATCTTACTCACACAGGCGCTTAAAATATCACACGAGCAGTAAGTTCCGGCGACGGTACCAGAGTAAGAGAGTAATGTATGCACAACTGTGCGCGCGAAGGTTGCACGAACGAATGTGAGTACCACTACCGGTACCAGAGTGAGTAACTCTCTCATCTGAAATTGCACACCTTTATTACTTTTGGCTCCGCCCACATATTATTCCCCCTTCCAACTTTGCATCTTGCCCAGGCCAATATCAAACTCTCTTCATGTGCGGCTGTGACAGTTACTAACGCAGCCTTTCACTTTTCTCAGAATTTTTTTGCCTCTGCAGTTAACAGAATTGGCCTACGTGACAGCAGACGTACTGAACTTATAACCTAACCTAATTCCCAGATTCTTTAAGTGAATGGTTCGCTACTTCGGTTGTCGGTAACGACTTTCGCTAACATGACTTCCTAATTACCTTCGTCTTTCCGAACAAACGTTTCAACTCAAGCTTGTTATATTATTGGAAAGGTAGAATCAGATGACTGAAAAATTCAATGCCATAGCCGGGATTTGAACCACGGATCTCCCGGTCTCCGTCCGGTTGCTCAGTTGTTAGAGCAACCGGACGGAGACCGGGAGATCCGTGGTTCAAATCCCGGCTATGGCATTGAATTTTTCAGTCATCTGATTCTACCTTTCCAACCCTGTCCAACACACGGCTTGTGTGAAAGAACAATTAATTTCATTGTTATATTATATCTCATTGGATATATACGGAAATTATCTATTGCAATTATTTGTCTATCTTACTATAATTTCGTTATTTTACTTATTTATATATTCCTGTCAATAATTGCGGATTTTATTTTCAACATAGACCTCCTTGACGTCAATTCACTTGCTCCAGCGATGCTCTTACTTTTATCCCGTTACGGAAGTCAGATTCCTGCAGGCCTACAAAATATTATTGAACTGACGATTTAAGTTCATCACGAAAATTTATCTCACCAAAGAACTTTCCCAGTTTAGGGAAGAAATCGAAGTCTGGGGGGGAATAAGGTGGATTTGGGAGCAAACCATACCCTATTTAGTTGCGTTGAGTTTCGCCACTGCAACAAGACATATGTGAGGACGAACACTGTCTTGGTGTAAGATGACTTTCTTCTTCGCCAAACCAGGTCTTTTGTCGTGTAATTTTAGCATTCAAATGGTCCAGTAGCTTAGCATAATGTGCTTCGGTAATCAAAATATTACTGCACAAATGTTTCCATGAAAGATGGATGATTTTGGAAATAAAATTGCTTCGGAAATGCTGCTGTAATCTGCGAGTAATTTCGAGAACTTTTTCTAATGACCCCCTTTATATTTACAAAAGGGACGCCACTTTCAACAATATGAACAAACAATGACACATTTAAATAATTATTTTACAAGAAAACAAGGGAAGATAGCAATAGAATGTTATTGTTTTGCCTCTGTTTTCGTCTGTCAAATACTTCCCCGAAATAAGCATGGTACATTTACTAATTTGAACATGGTATACATTAATATTTATTGATTAAAATAATTAAATTCGACATACTATAAAATAAACTATTTTATGTTTCAAGAATTGAACGTTTAATTTTGTTTCTAATTTCCGTTAATTTTTTTTTACCTATTTTGAAACATCTCAAGATATATGCGTTGCACAGAAACAGGATACAGAGAGAAAGCGGAGGGAGATGGAAGAAAGGAAGGTGTTTAGAAGAAACTAGGTAATAATGGAGCAGAGCTCGGATTCTGCTAGATTCTTTATAAATGCAGATCACTTCTGAACTTCCCTACATAAACTGATGATATTGCTTACAATTAGATACCTAAAATGGATTAATAATGATATAGGAAATGTTTTTCGTTCTACCAGAAGCTATAGCATTGCATGTTGATGCTATATATCTACCTATTCACGAATTCTGCAAACACACACGTAATATCCGGTTATTCCGGTACAGGTTTATTTTTATCTTTCAATTTGTATGCAACTCACTTATTAATATGTATCAGTTGTTTGCCTTACGCTTTGGTCTTTTTGCTATACGTCCATATTGTCCTTCGATGTAACAGTCACTGTGTCACAAGATATCGACCGAACACTCTCTTGGTCTTTTCTAATTTTATATTTTTTAGTGTTAAATACAATTTAAAGCTTTCCTACCTCCTATGCTTATTTGGAACCGGCAGCTCTTTCTTCCACCTCTCATTGTATCTCCCTTCTTCTTTCTCTCCGTCTCCTCCTCTTTCCCTGATCTATATTTCTTCCTCTGTTCCCTTCTAGTGTCTCTCTCTCTCTCTCTCTTCCACTGCATCATCCTCACCCTCTCCCTCTCTCTCTCCCTCTGTTTTGTGCTACAAATCGTGCGAAGTTTGAAAAACCTGTAACAAAACTGCTTTTGGTCCCGGGTTCGATTCCCGGCTGGGGGTGGGAATTTTTCTCTAGCCAGGATTATTCCCTATCCTCCTCAGAGGCTGGAAGTATGAATGAGAGTGTGAATGTGTGTGTGTGTGTGCCAATGTGTGATCTAATGATTAAGAAACCCAAAAGTGTAAGAAATCCAACCACACGAGCGTACGAGTTAACACCATTGCCAATAGGCAAAAAGTTCCAAAGGAAACGCCACTGATAAGACCAATATAGTTAAAGGCGGGGTATAAATGGCACGAAAAAGCAGCATTAAAACAAAGTAAAAGGTTTAACAGTCACAAACTAGCACCTCTTTCTTATTCTTGCAATACGAACGGAATACTGTTTCTCGTGTTAACCTATTTACGTACTACCGTTTACGAACAACTCAGAGCGATTCAATAAAACAACATTTACAAATGAATATAGCAGACACGGATTGCACTATTTATGTAAATTAACAATTATATGAGATTAATACCAATAATACGCAATTTTATTCAACACAGAAAAACATTTGGTTTGTTGAAAACAATGTGCCACAGGTGGCTTCCATTTACGATGACAATCTGCCAGTCTGCGATGCATATCGTGGAATGACTTTTCTAACATTCCGACTGGAATATCATTAAAATTTCTCTGTCAATATTCTATTTCAAGAGTTTGTGTTTCTGTCTGAAACAAATGAAAGTTTGCATTCATCTAAAGAAAACAAAACGTCCAAGGAAAAAAGAGGAATGGTTTATAATTTAGAAAATGATGATGTCTCATGGTTTAGATTAATGGCTTAACATTTTATTTGCTTTTTGTAGAACATTCCTCTCAAACTGCTAAATGTGACATGACCGAGCATTTAAAAAAATCTGATGTGTACCACTCACATGACTTTCTCTACTCTTGTACAAACTATTTTTACAAACGCTTATTCTCCATCTACTTCATGTTAATCGAGATATCGATATGTTAATCTTATTGCTAATTTTCTTGTAGAGGCAAGGGGAATTGTTAGGCTTTAAGCGATAGACAAATATTTTAAGAGCTGGTTGCTAAGTGGAGTATTCCATTCTCTTTGCATAACCAGCACAAAAAAATGAATAACGAATTTGAGAAAAAGTATAAGTATTGGGAAATTTAAGGGAATAACAAGCAATATCTCGAAAATGGTTCACTCAACAAAAAATGTGTATGACATAAATTGTGTATTTTAATGCGATTTACATTTTTTGTGTAGTAAAACTTCGTCTATCTCTTATGGTTTACCAGTTATGCATAAGTCGTTCACAAAAAAGAATACTTTTGGAGACATTCCCAGAAAATTCGAGATATACATTTCTTTTGTCATGAAAATATCTTAAACATAAGATATTTTAATCAAAATCGTTAGAGCCATTTTTGAGAAAATTAAAATTTTCGAAAAATCTTCCATGTAAAGGGTAATCTGGGGTGGGCGGATTTTCTTGAAAACTTTCGTGTCGCATCTCTGGAAGACACTGAACCTAAACACTAAGTTTGGTGTTTATCCGACTGTTCGTTTCTGAGTTATGCTGTTCACAGACACACACACGGACATGTTTCCAAAAATGCTTTTTTTGGATTCAGGGGGTCTCAAAACATATTTCCGGTGAAATCTCGGTATCGAATTTTTGGATGGAATACAATACCTACTCCCCCTGCTTACTATACGTAGTAGAGAAAGTAAAAACGAATAACGAATTCCCATTTGAGGAAAAGTATAAGTAATGGAAAATTCAAACAAATAAAAGGAATATTTCGAAAATGGTTCACTCCACAATTACATAAATTTTGTGTTTTAACGAGATCCACATTTGTTGTTTAGTGAAATTTTGTCTATCTCTTAGGGTTATGCAAAATTTACTCACAATGAAGAAGATTTTTGAGGACATTCACAGAAAATTCAAACCATAAATTAAATTTGCCATGAAAGTATCTTAAGCCTGTGGTATTTTAATTAAAATCGTTAGAGCCATTTTTGAGAAAATTTTCGAAAAATGTTGCATGTAAAGGGTAGTCTGGGTTGGAGGGATTTTCTTGAAAATCTTGGTGTCGCATCTTTAAAAGATACTGAACCTAAATACCAAGTTCGGTATTTATTCGACTTTTCGTTTTTGAGTTATGCTGTTCACAGACACACAGACGGACTTTTTTTTCTAAAAATGGCTTCAGGGGGCCTCAAAAGAATTATTTCCGGTGAAATCTCGGTATCGAATTTTTGGGTGGAATGCAATACTTCCCCTACTTACTATACGTAATAGAGAAGGTAAAAACCAGTCAATTTTAATTTTATTGGTATTATGCTTCACTTATGAAGCACCCTGTATATTTTTTTAGGCAAATAAGACGTGCAGTTTATTCATTAGTCTGTATATCATTCAGAGGAAATTTTCTTCACTTCATGTAAAACCAAACAAGTTCGTTCTGTCAGTAATTTTTTATCGCCAAAAAAACCCGAAAAAAACCGGTTTCTGAAATGATCTGCAGGCTGGGCTAATGAAGATACATCGCAAATGTAATGTATTTGGAGTTCTAAAGGTTTTCAGTTAATTACTTTCTGCGTATGAAATTTATTTAAGCCCTGTTTACAAGAATCTGCAAGCACAGTTCATTTTTTGCAGCAAATAGCAGAGAATTCTCTGTGAAACAAATCGTGTAGTTCTTTTTATATATCTATTTACTTTGGGGCTTAATAAAATCGTTTAAGAAACATTTTATAGTCTTCTTATTACATTGCTCATCAGAATTAATCCCTCCTACCTCCAATTGCTACTATTTTGAGACTTTATAAAAACCCTACGCACTAATAATACAGGACGCTTTGCAGCAATTTGACAATATGGATCATGCCGTACAGTACATGTTGGTTAGACACGGGTTCAATCTGCGTGAAACCTCTTAGCTCTGTTGAATGTTGACATAGCTCCTAGTAGCTTTCTGTGGATGTATGATAGGACATTAGGGCGCGTACCGCGCAAGCATTGCGTTATACGGGTATTTCATATTAATTGAACCCGCAGTGGTACTCGCGTTATTGCGTTGTGGAGGTTCTTATTTGTCACCCTCCCTCTCTCACTCTCCTTTCCATCCCTCCATCTCTTTTTTACCTCTCCCACTTTCCTCTCTCCCTTCCGTTATCTTACTCTCATCCTCTTCGTCAACTTTCCATCTCTCTATCCGTCTCTGCAGTGTGTATGCTATGTGTTCTTTGAAAATCGGTAATAAAGTCACCTTTTCAGGGGTGTTAATAAACATTAAAACATAAGTAAAATGCTTCAAAACTGTACAAAATTATGCCTTTTCCTTACATTTGTAATGTGATTGGAACTATACTATACATGGTAACGGAAATTCGGATAGCTTTTTAAACATTCATGGTATCGATTTTTTAAATAACACAATAGCATTTTACGTTACAAGGATTGAATATGAGTAATTTACAGAAGAGATGAAATGTCCTGAGGTTTGTATTTCGGAACAAATCCTTAAAAAGACTTTAATTCTTGTAACGCAGAACCTTTTAGTACATACTATGTCGAATTTCAAAATGCTTAATAACTAAATATTAATATATGCAGTGCTGAAGTTGATAAATACACTGCGTTCATTGCGGGGCCGCCTTAACAGATAGTCCGAATGAACCAATATTTTAACCGTAGTAAAATAATTTGTAAGTAATCAAGGTAAGTAATCTCATAGGTTCTTTTGTTACGTTTCCTTGTTTACTTGTAAAACTATCAATTAAATTTGCCTCAGTTTATTCATATGTCAATAAAAATGACGTCCCTTTTAGAAACAGTACCGTTTATAATTGTGTAATGTACCTAAATGTGGCAGGGTACGAAATAAATTATTATAGCATTTAGCTATCCAAAAGGGACCTGAGGCATGTTATACAAAAACTTTTATAACAATTGTAGAAAGTTTAAAAAAAAAAAAGCCAACACCTTCTCCGAAAGCTTCTTTTGGGGGGGGATTCGGTGTACCTTAAAACATCATTTGCAGTAGAATCTCAATCTCGAATTTTTGGATGCAATAAGTCATTTCTATAGGTAAACGGCAGATATAGTAAAAATAAGAAAATATGAATAAAAAATCTAAATATTCTTACAAAAGCTTATTTTTCTACCTATCTTATGTTAATCGCGATAAACGATTGCAGAAATGCTTCATAATACGTTTTGTTAAAGGGAGAGAGGAGGCTGAAGTGATAGTTAAATCTTTAAAAAGCCAGTCGCTATAAGTTGACTTTGAAATGCCACTCTCTTTGCATGACTTCGCGAGAAACAAACGAATTCTGAGCAAACACGTAGAAAAACATAAAGTATTGGGAAATTTAAATCAAGAGCAACGAATATCTGAAGCACGAACATTTATTTGACATAAATTCAGTGTTTCAGTGACATTCACATTTTTCGTATAGTATGTTTCCCTATGCTTATGGTTCGGCAAAAATTACATAAAGTTCATTTAGAATGAAAAGAACTTCACAGGCTATACCCAGAAAAGTATATACAGGGTGGACGATTTAAGTTGAGGCTGTACAATATCTCCAAAACTAAGCGTTGTATAAAGAAATGTCTTGAATAAAAGTTGCTTCATATTAAGGGGAAAGTAAATGCCACTAGTCGCGTTTTATTTGGAGGACGTTGTGATGGTCGTTTTAGGGTCAATTTAAGCTTATTTCATGGGAACCTACAATTTATATGTTGTTTTCTACTCATAAAAAACAAAACAACATTTGTATAAAGCACTGTGCAATTGTTCTTACACCAACGTAAATAACAACGAAAATTCTGAATGGCTGTGTACGAAGGGTTGGACCTCCATGGATGGTCATTTGAGGGTCAAGTTACGTTTCGTAATTGGGAACCAGCATTTTTTATTTTGTTTCCTTATTCCTCGTCACAAAATAAACAACTCTTTAAAAACCATTTTCTAATGAGAAAACAACATACAAAATGTAGGTTCCCATTTAAAAAAAATTAAATTGACCCTAAAATGACCATCACAACGTCCTCCAGATAAAACACGACTAATGGCATTTACTTTCCCCCATAATATCAAGCAACTTTTATTAAAGACATTTCTTTCTACAACGCTTAGTTTTGGAGATATTGTGCAGTCTCAACTTAAATAGCCCCCTGTATATTATATTATTATTAATAATTATGCAAATATCTTAAATATATGTCAAGTATTTTAATCAAAAGTATTAGAGCAATTTTAGAGCAAATACAAACACACGGACAAACTTTCCACGTAAACGATAGTTGAGGTGAAGGAATGTTCTTGAAAAACTTAATGTCACATCTTTGGAAGATGCTGAACTTCAATACGAAGTTTGATGTTTATCCGAATTTTGGTTTTTGAATTATGTTCTTTATAAACACACATAGGGATGTTTTTATAAATATGCTTTTTGGATTCAGAGGTCCACAAGACAATTTATTTCCAGCGAAATCTTGATATAGAAGTTTTGGGTGGAATACAATACTTTCTTTACCTACAATTGTAGGTGTAGAGGATGTAAAAACCGCTGAAAATCCTTGCTGAATTCCCAAACACAGGTGTAATTTAATACAAAAGAAAGAGTAGAAGAGGGAGGAAGTGGGAACGGGAGGGAGATGAGGAGACGGAGAGAATGGGAGGTGGAGAGGTAGTCAGTGAGAGAATTAAGAGGCAGAAGAATCTCGCAGTAGGCACAGCAACAGAGCTGTGGTTTCGTCAGTTTGTTTACAAAAATCTCTGAATGAGCCCAACAGCGGAAGTAATTTTATCGTCGCCGGTCTGGACGTGCATCACAACACAAATTCTACTTCCACCTATCATATTTGTGTAGGAAGAAAAAGAGGGGTATTCATGTCTCATCTATCAAACTCTACCGAACACCTTGAAAAAGTTAATGAATCCTGCAGAATTTTAATGGAGGAGATGCAGAGGATGTGAAGAAGTGAAAGTAGGCTCTCAATGGGATCTGTTCCCCACCTTACTTCACATATGTAAGTGGTGACGTAGAATGGAGAGAGAAAGAGAGGCCAGAGCAAGGCCGGTCTTCAGTGCTGGAGCAGGCAGGCAGTCAGGTGAGCACCGCCGCGGCATGGGCGCTGCATGGTGCAGAAACAGGGCCGCTGCGGCCTCCAACTCGAAGTCACCCATCGACAGAGTTCTCGTGCAGTGTGTCAGCCAGGTGAGTGTGTTCAAGTGACAGTGACAGTTCTACAAATGCTTGGTACTATACTCTTGCATCATCTCTCGGTGTTGACATTCCATACCTGTTTTCATTATTGCTTTCTGACTCGCGGATATACAAGAACCAATCTGGAGATGCAGCATCAGAGTTCCATTACAGATAATTCTTGAACGTCTTTCGGCGGTGTAGCTTTTGTTGTGGTATTTTTCAGTCAAAATCGCACGTATTTAGCATAAATTCGAATCAAATAATGTTTTGATAATCCCTCCAAACTGCGAACACGTTTTAAACACCGTTTGACCTTCAGGCAATAAATTGGTAACAATTTGTTTTTATAAAGCTCTCATCTATACAATAAGCTGAAGATTTCCTCTTGTTAGTCTAAGTTGCTACATAAATCATTTATTAGAATGGCTTGTTTCTGAGAAATATGGCATAACACTCCTAAACAAATTTTAGAGAAGACATGATTGTTTCTTTTCAGTCACCTGATGATTCAGATATATTTGAAATTCAATTGAGGAAGTCATTCGTTGTGATTTGGATTACAATAGGTATAAATCTATCGTTTATGATAAATTTCTTTATTTAACTTAAAGTCTTTAAGTGGTGCACCTAGGGGTATTGTGGTTAGTATATTAACTATTGCTTCTTTTAGATATTTTTGTATGTTTATAACATTTTAAAGGCATATCTATGATAATACACACTTTTATTTTACATTTATTCATAGTTTACGTTTGAATTTGCTACAATTTAACATTGGTAAATATTCCACAAGGGCGTTTAAAACTAATGTGTTAATTGGCTGAGACACTGCGACGAAAGGAGTGGAAGAAAAGGAGGGGCGCAGCTATTACGCTATTGCTTGTAAACAAGCGAGTGGCAAATTACAAACTTTGTGAATAACTCACCTTTACATGGGGTTTGGGAAGTGGAATGGACGGCTCAACTTGGTTTCTGGCATAATCGATCTCAAGAATGGACAGTTTAAAAAAATTAACCATTTAGGGAACTAGTCTTATATATCTTAGCAATAGCTAAAGTAAGCTTACAATAGTGAACATTAATACAGCAATCTTCATCTTCATTAATACTTCTCTATTCTCGTATAGCTTTATGATCTTCTTGTTTAACTGATTACCCTCCTTTGTGTACGACTTACAAGCCAATGCCTTGGGTCAGTAGAGTGGTTACCATGCTAGCCAGTAGTTCCCGAGGTTGCGGGTTCAAACCCGGCGGAGGGCGATGGATTTTGGGTGTAAAAATACTTAGCATGGCTTCCTTCGGAAGGGAAGTAAAGCCGGTGGTTCCGTGTCGTAGATTTAGGGCACGTAAAAGAACCTGATAAAGAGGCCTCTGAGCAAAATTTCCGGTCTTTCACGCCCAATATAGAATGGGAAGCTAATGACCATAGTAGTTAAAGAGCGTCCATGAATAAAACTCAATTTTTCATTTTTGTGTCATATCCAGGATGGGTGATCAGCCCAATGTCTGGTATGGCGGGAAGAAGAAGGGAAGGAAATGTAGTGATGAAAGGTGAAGTTGATGGTTTGTTTGCTGATACGTATGGAAAGCCAATTTGAAGTAGGAGTTGTATTGTAGTTCAACTGTTGGGGAGCCGAACTTGAAGTAGTTTCAACTGCACGTATGGTACCCGGTAGCCTTCGTCCCAAATTTAAAAATATTAACTTTGTAATTTGACTGTTTCTTTAAATATTATATATTTATGTTTTTGCCTCGGCTGCATCAGTATTAATTTTAGAGACAGGAATTTCTTAACGGGGCGTGATGCGGCTGAAGAATGTAAGCTTACACAGATTATAATTTTTACTTCACTACATTTATTAATCCTTGACAAAATTTAAATAACACTTCACTGATATAGAGCTGTGAGATTCTTTTATTAATTACTTGCACTTTTTAACACGTAAACTATTTTCATCTCACACGAATACGTATTAAATTTCTCGAGGACACATCTCGCGTCCGGTTATAAATACTGTCTACAACCAACACGTCCAGTTATGAGCACTGTCTACAAGCAACTGACTTCTGAATTTGTAAATTTTGCTATATTTCAATTTCTGATTGGCTAATCCTACTCCAATAGAATACCTTCATTTAACTAGAGCCTTTTCTGGTTGTTGATTGGCTATTTTATAAACTGTCACAAAAATTACATTATTGCTTCCAAGAATCACTAGTAGTATTATTACACTTTCTAATTCATTATTGCCTCATTGGTTACCTCATTGTTAGCAACTTTTAACCTATTATTCTCACAGTTCCTACATTATTAAATTACGTAATACATTCAGATAACATTAATTGAACATGCATACAATAATATAAACATATACAATGACTGTTATATATACTTTTTATATATTGTTACATACACATATTGCTTTAAGGCGGGCTGTTATTGAATTCATATATTATATAATTAGACTGAAATCATTTAAGTGTTAAAAATACTGTCCAAAGGGATGATGGGAAAATTCGCGGGTCAACGCAGCATTCCCCTTGCGACAGAGGAAAACCGCGACAAAAAGCTTCTGTCAAATTGGTCGGCCCTGGAGATTTGAACTCGGGACCTTCCGAATGCGGACCACGGACGTTACCGCCTGAGCCATCCCACTTGATATTCGCTGTCCAATAGATTCCAAACTATAATATTTAAAAATTATTGTTTTAGAGCATTTGCTACAGATGTAATAACACATAGAACTGAAATTTTATATAAATATAAGTGTTTAGAGAAAAGTTGTCATGCATTTTGAATTTGGATGAAATCGTACAAAATTTAGAGTAGTTTGGATGAAGAAACTTCTAATCTTTTGCGGTTTTTGGACAAATCACTGCACGTACAGAGGAAAAGTCTAAGTATTTTAGATTCGCAAGGGGAACCAGTAAAAACTAAGGATTTTTGGGATTATTTATTATAAATAGCTACTGCTACCGCATTATTTTCACTCCAAACTAAACGCATCTGAAAGTAATGCTATGTGTGCATTTATATCCTTGTTAATTGTATATTTTAAACCTTTCCTAAATCTCTGAGTTTTTCTCCAAGTTCATTCATCAATATAATAAATCTTTGATGTTTATTTCTGCGTCAGCGAGATGTCAAAACCATCATTGTGGTGCACTCTCACTGATGAACAGATCACCACAGAAATAGCCGAGATGTTACGAACTTGCTGGGAATGAAAACAACAATTACTGGTCAACCTAACATGAAACTCTCTTCGTTAGTTGAGCGGAACGAAAACATACTGACGAAACCAACCAGTTTTAATAAGGCCATACTTTGAGTTCGCATTAAACCAGTCGGCTTTATTTGTGCAGTTTAAACCAGGAGAGAAAACAATGAGGTACTCTTTGGGTGCAGAGCTTGCGAAATAACTGCTGGCGGGCACTTCAGTGGCGTGGTTTACTGCCTTATCTCACATGTGGTGCGCTGTTTTCCTTCGCGGTCATCTGCGATCCGGTTTGGTTTCCTCCCGGTGTTGAGCAACTACAGAAAGTATTTGTTTCCACTTTTAAAAACTCTAGCAGCCAAATAACGTAGAGGAAGTTCTCCTTTTAATGACATTTTTCAAGATTTTTTATTTTTACTTTCTCTACTATGTATAGTAGGCAGGGGAAGTATTGTATTCCACCCAAAAATTCGATACCGAGATTTCACCGGAAATATATGCTTTGAGACCCCCTGTATAAAAAAAAACATTTTTTGGAAACATGTCCGTGTGTGTGTGTGTGTGTGTGTGTGTGTGTGTGTGTGTGTGTGTCTGTGAACAGCATAACTCAGAAACGAACAGTCGGATAAACACCAAACTTGGTATTTAGGTTCAGTATCTTCCAGAGATGCGACACGAAGGTTTTCAAGGAAATCCCCCCACCCAAGATTACCCTTTACATGGTACATTTTTCGAAAATTTTAATTTTCTCAAAAATGGCTCTAACGATTTTGATTAAAATATCATTGGTTTAAGATATTTTCATGACAAATGAAATGTATGTCTCGAATTTTCTGGGAATGTCTCCAAAAGTATTCTTCATTGTGAACGACTTTTGCATAACTGGTAAACCATACCAAAAATGTAGATCGCGTTAAAATACACAATTTATGTCATACACATTGTTTTTTTGGGTGAACCATATTCGAGATATTGCTTGTTATACCCTTAAAGTTTCCAATACTTATACTTTTTCTTAAATTCGTATTCATGTTTTTTGTCCTGGTAATGCAAAGAGAATAGAATACTCCATATAGCAACCAGCTCATAAAATATTTGACTATCGCTTAAAGCCTAGCAATTCCCCTTGCATCTACAAGAAAGCTAGCAATAAGATTAACATCTCGATATCTCGATTAACATGAAGCATATGGAGATTAAGCGTTTGTAAAAATAGTTTGTACAAGAGTAGAGAAAGTCATGTGAGGTAACACAGATTTCTTTAGCTTAATACTTTGTTTTTGAAAATATCCCAGGCTTTAAATCGTTTTCGCGTGTGGTACTTGCAAAACTATGGTATATGCTTTTGCTAGAGCAAAGGTTTTGGAATAACCTATATCAGTCAGGAATTATCAAAATTAACCCATCAGTTTTAACCACTTCACAAATTTATTTTTCTCTATTTTAAATCATATCTCAATGACATTATTGGGTATCATATAAAAATCTGATGGTACATTCATATGACTTTCTCTATCCTCTATCGCTTATTAGTTAGTATACAGTCTATTCTTACTAAAGCTTATTTTTCTATCTGCTTTATTTTAATCCAAATAAACAATTGCAGAAATAGCTATATTGCACATTTCATTATAGATACACAGAGAACAGCGATAATCAAATTTTAAGAACTGGACGCTATACGCTGGCCTTAAAATTTCATACTGTTTCCATGCAATCTGAGAAACAACTGAATGTTAATAGGACTTTTAAGAGAATGACCAAGAAACGTACAATTTGAAACTTTAATAACGAATATCTCGGGAGTGGCTGATGCCACAAAAAGGTTATATAGAATAAATTGTGTTTTAAAGAGATCTACATTTTTTGTGTAGTACGTTTTCGTCTATCACTTTACGTTCACTGGTTATACATGATTATACAGAATTCCTTCTGAATGAAGAGGACTGCATCGGCTATTCCCAGAAAATTCAAGATGTACCTGCATTTTATTTGTCATGTAAGTATCTTTAATATATGGTATTTTAATCAAAATCGTTAGAGGCATTTTTAGAGAATAAAAAAACTTCGAAAAATGTTCCACGTAAAGGACAGTTGGGATGGGGGGATTTGCTTGTCGCATCTTTGGAAGGTATTGAACCTAAATACCAAGTTTCGTATTTATCAGGCTGTTCGTTGTTGAGTTATACTGTTCACACGGACCTTTTTTCTAAAAATTCTTGTTTTTATTCAAGGAGCGTCAAAACATGTATTTCGGTGGAATCTCGATATCAAATTTTTGGGTGGAATGCAATACATTCTCTACCTATCATGTACGTGGTAGAGAAGGTAAAAAAAACTGCTCTACTAAGTGCACATAAAATAATGTTGACTGCCTCTGTATAATTGCAACTTTTTTGTACGTGGGGTTTTCAAAATAATCTTAATTCATTGATTAGAACATATTTTTGTGCATACATCCACACACTTTCATCGACATGTGACTTAAAATAGTGGAGAAATAAATTTGTGAAGTCGTAAAAAGTAAGCCGAAAATTAATTAAAGTAACAACGTTGTAAATTCCCAACTTTGACATTTTACTCCTCAGCCAAATAAAATCCTATTTTCACCTCAAAATCAGGTAGTAAAGAAAAAAATTGCTCTTTTAAATGCATGTAAGGTAATTTTGAAAACACCGCGTACAAAAGAGTTGCAGTTTTGGCATATTTTTTTCAACAATTTATAAAACTGATAAAATAAACGATTGAAAAACCGCCAAAACACTGAAACTGTGCAACATGAATATTTATATACAAAAAAGAATTAGATTTTGCCCTCCATTAGTTTGGCTGCTAGAATTTTTTAAAGTGCAGACGAATAATTCCTCGAGTGAGTGTACATTTTATTTAGGCTTTGCTTGTCTCGTTTACATTTCCCGAAAAGAACACTAGCTCTGCCGAACGTTGACATGGCTCCTAGAGGTTCTTTGTGAATACAGAATGGAAGCAAATAGGACGTGCAGCGCTATGCACGCTATTATCTCGCTCTGCATTCACAGAGATTCAATAGACGTGAAAACAATCAGTACAGCCAGCCAATGAAGCAGGGCAAGTCTTATAAGCGCGTGGTCTCAAATCCAGCTCATTGCACAGGACGAACAGTGCTGGTTGCACTAAGTATGTAGCGGCGAAAAGTTTAATTCGCAGCGATTTCCTTCGCTTCGCTCACTAATCAGTGCAAGCATTTTACTATTCTAAGATAAAGAGAGTTGGAGGTTGTTACATTACATCATTAAAAGGTTCTTACTTTGAACGTGTTTCGGAGAACGGTTTCTCCCATCGTCAGCATGTTTCCAACTGATTTTGCCGGTTATTGTCTGGGGAATGTGTGTGATTAGTGGTGTTCTCTGGTGCTGGGCTGATGACCTCCAAAGCTGCTGGGTGGCGGTGGTTCGAAATTCATTAAGTGATTCCTGTGTGACGATATGTATTTTTTCCCAGATGTACAATTCATTGCTGCTGTTGATCAATTTTAAGAGTTTTATGTTTGGAGTTTGGTTTGAAGACCAGAAATGATGCGCTACTGCTGATTTATCCGTCTGTTTTTGGTAAATGCATCTCGTGTGCTCTTTAAGTCTTATTTTAAGATTTCTTTTGGTTCTTCCTATGTATACCAGGCTACAGTCATTACAAACTATTTTATACATACCAGCTGATTTATCGTTACGGATAGGGTCTTTTGTTCTGTTGCAATAGTAGTTTCTGTATATTGTGGTTATTCTGTGGAGTCAGGGTGATGTTGCATTTCTTGAAAATCCTTTGAAATTTATGATGTGTCCAAGGTTGATAAGTGCACTTCCTATATGCTTGTGGTTTTTGTTGTCTGAGTAAAGCAGTCGTTCAAACTTTTTTATCTTCTTATCTATTGTTTTTTTTCTGGTATCCATTCATGGTGGCTATGTGGATAATGTGTTGGTATTCTTTCTGGTATCCCTCTTTCTCCAATGGTATATGTACTAACCTGTATGTAATGTTATTTAAAATTGCATGTTTGTGGCTTGTAGGATTGTAGGTATTGTTTTTAATATAATTTTCTGTATGAGTTGGTTTCCTGTAAATGCCGAACGTTAGTTTGTTGTGTACATTATTTCTGATGATGCTGATGTCTAGGTAAGGCAATTGACTATTTTCTTCTCTTTCTATTGTGAATTGTATAGATTTTTTTGTGAATTAAATAATTTCAAAGCATCTTCTGTAAGTTTGTTTTGGAACAATAGCAAAAATGTCATCTTTTTTGTGGTGAAATATAAAATTTCATACCTTTTAGTGATGTAGTGTAACAACCTCCAACTCTCTTTATTTTAAATTATGACACATCACTGTTACTAGCTTCTCAATCTCCAGAGTAATTAATTTTACTATTCATTCAATTGTGCCACACTTTTAGCGGAAAATCTTAGAATTTATATTACCTAAACACTCCGCTGAAGAAACTGCGTAAACAAACGGCCGTCCTTGAAGTGACGTCATCGCTGTGCTAGTTGTCTTTCGTGATATGCCAATTACTGAAGGGAAATATCTTGCTAGTTTGCTAACCTTCAAAGTAAACTAAATAACAAAGACGATGTTATATAAACAACAGCCGCTTAGAAAATCCATGTTTTCTTATAAGGCCTAACGACTATATTGTATTTTACACTGTAAGTCTAAGAAATATATGGAGTATTTCTCTTCAGTAATTGTCATTCACCTGGGTATAAAAGTGTAATTTAACATTTCAAAATGTATTGCTTAAGACGTAGAAAAAATTTGACGTGCAACGATGATTAATTCGAAAATTCTTAACGTAACAAAATTGCTCTTTGGGTCTAAGCTGATATTTGAGAAAGATCTACGTTATTTGTGCATCTCTGAATGGTTTCTTAGTGCTACAAAATTCACATAACAAATTCATCTTCAAATTCCTACATTTTATTCGTCATTATCTCAAATTTATGACATTTTAATCAAAAGCACTTCATCTATATACTATCACTACCTCACCACGGATTAGAATTTCTCCTGTTTTAGGCTCATGCTTCTTTCCATCTTATATCTGTCCCAAATGCATCCTATAGGCCAAAATAATTAGGATGTAGTATTATGTGTCATTACAACCAAGATAAAAAAAGGTATAAGAAAATAATTACATATGTTTCCTATTCTGAAAAAAATAAATTAATCCCGAAATACCGGAAGGATGGATAAAGTCGCTTTCAAAAGTTGGCGCAGTTAATAATCGGTCCTAAAGTGTTGTTTGGGGTGGGGGATTTCCTGAAACTATTACTTTGCGTTCATTTGCCGCCTTTGATTTGCTAATATCTGTAATACTTATAATTCTGTGCGGTCTTATAAATATGTATGTGTTTTGAACACAGTATCGTAACCCATTTTCCAATTTTATGTGTCGTTTTTCTCAAAACTTTTTCTCAGAATTTCCATTTACCTACTTAAAATGGTGCACATGTCAAAGTGTTTGACCGATTAACTTCTAATTTTCAGCAAAATTTCGGAAATGATTACTTAACGGACACATAGCCCTTTTTTAAAATTATAATTGCGTTATATTTTATATAATATTTCCATAGCTTGATGTTCATAAAATCAAAATAAATACACAAATGCAAAGGGTTCTCTTTACTCTGGCATAGCTTTATTTGAATTTAAAAGAAATACAATGTGGGGTTCTTTATAATGCTGCATTAAAGGCAAGATAACATTCTGAATAAGATGTAACAAACCATTTGAGACGTGAAGGTATTAATTAACGCAATAAATTAATTAAATTCAGGAAAAAATTAATATTTATGAAACAAATATACATATCTCGCTTTAAATTTCATATACAGTGTTTATATTACATGATCATATACATTTCAACTCGCTCTAACGAAAACGGAGATTTTTATGATTCTTATAGGTGCGATGGCTTAAAAGACAACGTATTTCAGCACGAAATTTTGCGTATGACATCTCATTCCTTTGTTTCTCTATCTTCTCTCACACACATACACAGAAAAAAACACATGAAAACTTGTTCTAAAACACTTTCAAGTGAAGTTATGACGCAACATTTTTGGATCGAAGGGAATCCCTCCTCCCTCATGAGCAAGCTATAGAGAAGGTAAAAACATTTCAGATTCGATTTTCCTCAATTACAAATGCTCATAACTGCTGGAAGAACGTTTATGCAATTAATAAATTCATACCTTTATAGTCTCGGTGACCTTTACATGTCGGCTTGAAAAGTTGCGACATTAAACAAAAAAGGAAAAACAAAAAACACAAGGAAATGAACAGGACTTTGGCAAATGCATGAGCATAAACAAAACGTTTAAAGGTCAGTAAGTACGTTGCATAATAACTAATTCAGTAGAGATACCAGTCAAGGTCTCAAGGTTAAAGATGTTAGAAAAATAACCAATAGAATACATGCAGTTATCACCTGGTGTCGTAAACATGAAACTTTATTGTATTACATAAGAACGCTTTACTGCAGTTCTTTACATTGATATGTGCACCAAGAAGCCTTTGTTTGCCTTACTATTCAGTATACTTAATGTTTCGCTATCTATGCTATTTAAAAAAGCTGAATTGTGTGAAAGGAAACTTTTGGGAAAGTATGAGCATAAAAAAAATTCTGATGTGTTACACTCACATGACTTTCTCTACTCTTGTACAAACTATTTTTATAAACGCTTATTCTCCATCTACTTCATGTTAATGGAGATAAACATTTGCAGACTCTATCTTATTGCTAATTTTCTTGTAGATGTAAGGGTAATATATATTTACAAGGGCAATACAGTAGCCTTTAAGCACATACATATCTCTTAATAGCTGGTTGCTAGGTGCAGCACCATTCCCTTTGCCACAGATTAATACTCTTTGCATATACAAGACAAGAAAATGAATAACGAATTCCCATTTGAGAAAATAAGTATTGAAAAATTTAAGGGAATAACAAGCAATAACTCGAAAATGGTTCACACAACAAAAAAAATCTGATGTGTTACACTCACATGACTTTCTCTACTCTTGTACAAAGTATTTTTACAAACGCTTATTCTCCATCTAGTTCATGCTAATCGAGATAAACATTTGCAGACTCTATCTTATTGCTAATTTTCTTGTAGATGTAGGGGAAAATATATTTACAAGGGCAATATAGAAATACAGTAGCCTTTAAGCACATACATATCTCTTAATAGCTGGTTGCTAGGTGCAGCACCATTCCCTTTGCCACAGATTATAACTCTTTGCATATCCAAGACAAAAAAATCTGATGTGTTACACTCACATGACTTTCTCTACTCTTGTACAAACTATATTTACAAACGCTTATTCTCCATATGCTTCATGTTAATGGAGATATCGAGATGTCAATCTTATTGATAATTTTCTTGTAGATGCAAGGGGAATATGGTAGGTTTTAAGCGATAGTCAAATATTTTAACGCTGGTTGCTATGTGGCGCATTCCATTCTCTTTGCATGTCCAGGACATAAAAAAAATGAATAACGAATTTGAGAAAAAGTATAAGCATTGGAAAATTTAAGGGAATAACAAACGGTTCACTCAGCAAAAGAAATGTATATGACATAAATTGTGTATTTTAACGCGATCTACATTTTTCGTGTAGTAAAATTTTGTCTATCTCTTATGGTTTACCAGTTATGAAAAAGCCGTTCATAATGAAGAATACTTTTGGAGACATTCCCAGAAAATTCGAGATATACATTTTATTTGTCATGACAATATCTTAAACATATGATATTTTAATCAAAATCGTTAGAGCCGTTTTTGAGAAAATTAAAATTTTCGAAAAATGTTCCATGTAAAGGGTAGTCTGGGGTGGGGGGATTTTCTTGAAAACCTTCGTGTCGCATCTTTGAAAGATACTGAACCTAAATACCAAGTTTGGTGTTTATCCGACGCTTCGTTTTTGAGTTATGCTGTTCACAGACACACAGACAGACACACAGACAGACACACACACGGACATGTTTCCAAAAATGCTTTTTTTGGATTCAGTGAGTCTCTAAACATGTATTTCCGGTGAAATCTCGGTATCGAAATTTTGGGTGGAATACAATACTTCCCCTACTTACTATACGTAGTAGAGAAAGTAAAAATGAATAACGAATTCCCATTTGAGAAAATAAGTATTGAAAAATTTAAGGGAATAACAAGCAATATCTCGAAAATGGTTCACTCAACAACAAAACTGTATATGACATAAATTGTGTATTTTAATGCGATCTACATCTTTTGTGTAGTAACATTTTGTCTATCTCTTATGGTTTAACAGTTATGCAAAAGTCGTTCACAATAAAGAATACTTTTGGAGACATTCCCAGAAAATTCAAGATATACATTTTATTTGCCATAAAAATATCTTAAACATATGATATTTTAATTAAAATCGTTAGAGCCATTTTTGAGAAAATTAAAATTTTCGAAAAATCTTCCATGTAAAGGGTACTCTGGGGTTGGGGGATTTTCTTGAGAACCTTCGTGTCGCATCCTTGGAAGATACTGAACCCAAATACCAAGTTTGGTGTTTATCCGACTGTTCGTTTCTGGGTTATGCTGTTCACAGACACACAGACAGACACACAGACACACACACGGACATGTTTCCAAAAATGCTTTTTTTGGATTCAGGGGGTCTCAAAACATGTATTTCTGGTGAAATCTCGGTATCGAATTTTTGGGTGGAATGCAATATTTCCCCTAGTTACTATACGTAGTAGAGAAAGTAATATACAATGACTTCAGAAAACGTTCATCTTCTCTTTGAAAAATTCCAACGGTGAAATACATTTATGAAGTCATAAAAACTGAAACACGAATAGTGAATTTATTAAAAACGTCAGATCAATGCTCATTTAAAAGGAGTTTCGGGTATTATACCCAAACATTGCTTACGAAACTCAAAAATAAATAAATAAATAAATTAATGAACCAATAAATTGTATCACCTTTAAAAATGCCAGAGCACGTAAGCTGCATCATTTGCTGTTGCTGCATATTCAACATTGGAATTATCTCTTCTCTTTTAAACTGGAGACGAATCTTTTCTGGAGTCACTGTACATACATGTGTTCCCGAATCGCTGTCCACTTTGTTCGGAAAGGCAGAGAGACTCGGCACCGATTCAAAGTGGATATTGTAGTTACGTCCGACGAGGAGGTGTCCTCGGAAGGAAGGATGAGGCGAGAAGAGACACCGGGAGGCCGGTACCAGGGGCGATGGCACAGCAGCGACAGGGTCCATAAGTTCATTATTTACTTATGGACGCTTTTTAACTACTGTGGTCCTTAGCGTTCCATTCTATATTGGGCGTGAAAAACCGGTAATTTTGCTCAGAGGCCTCTTCATCAGGCTTGAGGACCACCGGCTTTACTTCCCTTCCGAAGAAAGCCATGCTAAGGTTTCTTCGCCTGAAAAAATCCATCGCCCTCCATCGGGTTTGAATCTGCGACCTCGGGAACTAGAGACCAGCATGATAACCAGTACATCACGGTGGACGACAGGTCCCTAAGTTTCCAGATAGATACACCCGAACAGACGGACAGGAGACGGGGACCCCACCCCACACAGAGGGGGTCAATGCCACTCAAGAGGGTTCGGATACCCCAGCAGCCAGCCGAAAACCGAAGGACGGAGAGAGTCACAAAGAGCATCCTTTCTCTCTGATACTCTGCACCGAAACACCATCGCCGACACTTCCGACCCTGAAAGAGACCGACGGGTTGAAAGATGAATGAAATGAAGAATGCAACGAAATGGAGGGACAGGAAATTCAGGGGATGAAAGAAACCACTCCAGCATTCGCCTGACGACCCGAAAACCCCCCGAAAAAGCCCATGGATCAGAGTGGGCGGTCACAGGGTACGATCCCGGGACCTTCCGAATGCGGGCCACAGACGTGACTGCCTGAGCTATCCCTCTCGGCTAGGATTGCTTGCTCCTGTTCCAGCAGAAGCAAGCAATCTATTTATTTAAAAGCATTTTGGTATTGCTAACACTTGTCACAGCATATGAGGCAAGTGTATTTCGTGTAGGTACTAACATTTAGCTTTGATAGTTCAATCAATCTAATCGACATACTGTTGTGTATTATTTGTATACTTCGTAAAGAATTATAATATCAATACTAATTTAATATTCCGTTGTACACTATAGTGTAATAATAATAACAATAATAATTTAAATACAATAAAAAACCTTGGGGAAATAATTCAGGAAAATAGAATTGAAACTAAAGATAATAATAGTAGATGCCAAAAAATACAAAAAGCAAACAGCTTACTCAAAACAGTTATAATAAACCGTGCATGTCTAAGTATATAAAACTGAAATATTATAGCACTGTAATTAATCCAGGGTGTCTCTATGGACAATAAGCATTAATTTTTATCAGTAAAGCAGATACCTATTGAAAATATTGTGAAAAAAGAATGCAAAATTATAAGAAAAATTTTAAGTCCACAAGATATAGGTGAACAATACAGACTCAGAAATAAAAATATATATTGACATTCACAGTGACACCAGAAAACGAAGGTTAACAGTTAATGGACATATTAAACCAATGAACTCGAACGGGCTCGCAAAACAAATAATAAAATTCTATAAAAATAGAAGTAAACTACAAGTAGATACAATGAAGTGGTTTGATGAAGTAAAAATCTGATGTGTTACACTCACATGACTTTCTCTACTCTTGTACAAACTATTTTTACAAACGCTTATTCTCCATATGCTTCATGTTAATCGAGATATCGAGATGTTAATCTTATTGCTAATTTTCTTGTAGA
The DNA here is from genome assembly GCA_030765065.1 of Deroplatys truncata. Classification (NCBI taxonomy): domain Eukaryota; kingdom Metazoa; phylum Arthropoda; class Insecta; order Mantodea; family Mantidae; genus Deroplatys; species Deroplatys truncata. Next base: position 57,923,954 of record CM060977.1, read on the forward strand.
TGCAAGGGGAATTGGTAGGCTTTAAGCGATAGTCAAATCTTTTAAGAACTGGTTGCTATGTGGCGCATTCCATTCTCTTTGCATGTCCAGGACAAAAAAAATGAATAACGAATTTGAGAAAAAGTATTAAGTATTGGAAAATTTAAGGGAATAACAAGCAATATCTCGAAAATTATTCACTCAACAACAAAAATGTATATGACATAAATCGTGTATTTTAACGCGATCTACATTTTTTGTGTAGTAAAATGTCTGTCTCTTATGGTTTACCAGTTATGCAAAAGTTGTTTTGGAGTCATTCCCAGAAAATTCGAGATACACATTTCATTTGCCATGAAAATATCTTAAACATATGATATTTTAATCAAAATCGTTAGAGCCATTTTTGAGAAAATTAAAATTTTCGAAAAGTGTTCCATGTATTCGGGATTTTCTTGAAAACCTTCGTGTCGCATCTCTGGAAGATACTGAACCTAAATACCAAGTTTTGTGTTTATCTGACTGTTCGTTTCTGAGTTATGCTGTTCACAGACACAAACACGGACATGTTTCCAAAAATGCTTTTTTTGGATTCAGGGGGTCTCAAAACATGTATTTCCGGTGAAATCTCGGTATCGAATTTTTGGGTGGAATACAATGCTTCCCCTACTTACTATACGTAGTAGAGAAAGTAAAATGAATGGCACAGTATGAACAGACGAGATATAGAAAGCCCGCAACCAAAGAATGAAAGTGCTATGGATTCAAAGAAAAACAAAGAAACGTCTTTAAGCAGTTTGCGTAGTCCTACATGGGCTCATTCATTAAAAAAAATGTCCTGTCCGTCATGAATGAGACATCTGTTAGGTAACTGCTTTGACCCGTATGTCTATGGCTGAGCTTTGTGTACGAGTGGTTAGGGTAGCGGGTTTCTAATGAAAACTTTCCGAGTTCGAATTTGAAAATATTTTCCTGGTATAGAGTGTGTTCATAAAAATGCTGTCATACTTTGAACTGTTATTGCGTCGTTTTGGATAATCGTATTTTGGCGAAGTTGGTGACATTCAAAAGAAAAACTCAAATATTTTATACTATACCTCATAGACATTGAATGTGGTCCCCACGAGTGACGCTGCAGCATCAAGAAGATATTCCCATTCACGCCACACACGCTCCAACATATCTGATGAAATGGACTGGATGTCAGCAGTGATACGAAGTTGCACTTCTTGAAGGTTTTGAGGCAATGGGGGTACATAGACACAATCCTTTATGTAACCCCATAAAAAGAAGTCACGGACCGTCAAGTCAGGCGACCTCGGCGGCCACTTGTAGAAGATGATATCATCATTTACGGCACGACCAATCCATCGTCCTGGAAGCCGCTTATTCAGATGTCCCCGAACATGTAAATGCCAGTGAGGAGGTGCTCCATATTGTTGGAAAATAAATTTGTTGCCTTTTTCTTCCAATTGTGGAAATAACCATTCAGTGAGCCTATCAAGATAAGTTGGACCGTTGACCGAAAGAAAAATGGGTCACAGACTTGGCGCTTCGATACGGCACAAAAGACATTCACTTTAAGCGAGTCTCTTTCAACTTCCAAAAAGTAGAATGTTGCCTCACCACTGAAAATTATTTCTTCTGACAGATTTTCATTATCCTCCATTAGTACCAATATATGTTCAGAGAAATCTAATCGTTTTTGCAGAGTCATCAGGTTTCAACTTATGCAGTAATTGCGGTTTGTAGGGTTCAGTCGCGTACGCAGGATCTTAGATACGGTGGATTTAGGGATGTTTAACTGCTGACTAGCCCTACAGACAGACTTCTTAGGACTACGTACAAATGCCTCCCGCACTGACAGATGGTCTCCCTGAATGGCCTTTCCTTTTATGACACATGCAGCCACGATCCACAAAATCATGGTACCACTTCAAAATTGACCTGTGTGTAGGAGCTTGATGTTGAAACCTTCGCCTAAAAGTACGCTGAGCCTGCACCAGACTCTGCGTGCTATGGTATTCCAAAACACAGCAACTATGGGTTCGCCGTAACTCCTCAAAACTTCTTTAATAACAACAACACAATTTTAAAAGCGAGCATGCACATGTAACCTGCCTGCTAATTATCCAGAAATGAATCAGTCACAAACGTGAGTGAATTTAGTTTCTGTTTGATTCCCGCAATTCCGTCCATTGTTAACATGCACAAAAGTATTCGAGTTTTTCTGTCGAATGTAACCAATACGATTATCTAAGACCAGTTTGGAATATGACAGTATTTTACTTTCTCTACTACATATAGTAAGTAGGGGAAGTATTGTATTCCACCCAAAAATTCGATACCGAGATTTCACAGGAAATATATGTTTTGAGACCCCCTGAATACAAAAAAAAAGCATTTTTGGAAACATATCCGTGTGTGTGTGTGTCTGTGAACAGCATTACTCAGAAACGAACAGTCGGATAACACCAAATTTGATATTTAGGCTCAGTATCTTCCAGAGATGCGACACGAAGGTTTTCAAGAAAATCCCCCCACACTAGATTACCCTTTACATGGAACATTTTTCGAGAATTTTAATTTTCTCAAACATGGCTCTAACGATTTTGATTAAAATATCATATGTTTAAGATATTTTCATGACAAATGAAATGTATATCTCGAATTTTCTGGGAGTGTCTCCAAAAGTATTGAGTGAACCATTTTCGAGATATCGCTTGTTATTCCCTTAAATTTTCAAATACTTATACTTTTTCTCAAATTCGTTATTCATTTTTACTTTCTCTGCTACGTATAGTAAATAGGGGAAGTATTGTTTTTTTATGTCCTGGACATGCAAATAGAATGGAATGCGCCACATAGCAACCAGCGCTTGAAAGATTTGACTATCGCTTAAAATCTACTATATTCCCCTTGCATCTACAATTAGCAATAAGATTGACATCTCGATATCTCGATTAACATGAAGCATATGGAGAATAAGCGTTTGTAAAAATAGTTTGTACAAGAGTAGAGAAAGTCATGTGAGTGCAACATCAGATTTTTTTATGGACACAGTATTTGAAAATTTTCTGAACATACCAGATACTATTTAATCTGCTTTCAAGTGTTTCGATATTTCTGGGCTTACAAAGGCACACTTTGTGATGCAGTATGAAGCATGTGGTCAGCAAGGAAAGAACATATTTTAGGAAAACTAAGGGCAGTACTTCAGTTCTTTCGTAAGAATTAGGCTACAGCTCATCAGAAGGAACCCTAATGTTGACATTCCGAGTAACTTTTCGACTGTAAACATAAATACATCCAACAACCTTATGTACACAACAGAAGTGCATTGGTTGATGTCATGGCAAGGAGATGGTCCCATAGTCAAGCCAAAGTTACTGTCGACCAGCAGAGGGTGGCCCGGAGCTATGGAGCAACTGCGGTTACCTTGCTGAAAGAAACAGGCATTGATTAGGAACCTTGGAGACACCTGGCGTTCCGGAAGGTCTGTATAAGGGGGAACGAAAGTGAAATATTATTGTGGTGAGTTGGGTGGTTTCAATAACTGAGAAGCACCATTGTTTAGCCACTTGCTGGATTGGTTCGAGAACCGAAAGATTATGGAGTGGAGGTTCAAGTGGATTACGTGGCTGGGATGAGGCAAGGAACAACCGGTTAAAATATGAACTCTTAAGGATGAATAACTTCCAAAGTATAACACTCTTAATACTGTCACTCAAGTTGTGAGTTTCCGCTTTGGAGCACTGAACGCTCTATTTATTTGTATGGATCCCAACAGCTTTTCTTGAATTAGTTGAATTATGTTCATCGCGTCTCCAAGCAGGAAGAACTCAAGGGCAGTCCCAATAAGAATAATTACACTGACATGCACTATGTTTCCATGGAAACCCGCGGCTGTTATCTACTGCATTATTAGTGGAGACAGCAACCATTACGTTTACATACCTATCAATAAGTAGAAATAAATATGTATACATAATGTTATATGCGATGGTTTAGCAATAATACAGAATAGTGAAGATAATTTACAACGTTCAGATACAGGGTGGACCATTTAAGCTGAGACTGTACATTTCTCCAAAACTAAGTGTTGTAGAAAGAAATATCTTGAACAAAAGTTGCTTGATATTATGAGGGAAAGTAAACGCCATTAGTCGTGTTTTGTTTTATAAGGGGACAAGGTACTCTGAAATGGTAAAAAATCACATGTTTGGTTTTAGGCACCAATAAAATCTCTTCTATTTTCAGTTTCAGAACTTTTGGGGGGTTAAGGGGTTCTTAAGACATTTAAATACCATTTAAATGCTAGTCTGCATTCCTTTAAAGCTGTCATGCAACGCCCCTTTTTAGAACACTTGTGTATCTTTCAACAACGAACGACTATATCATTCCCAGCGAGCAGTTAAACAATTAATAAAAGAGGTCATGACCAAGAGAAGACAATCAAAAAAGCTGCAGTAATCCAGGAAAGAAGGTGTTGATGATTATGACCCTGGAATGTACTGAAGTGTGTCAGAATTTTAACATTCAAACTTTAAATTCAGTTTTCTCAAAACAACATTTTTGGATACTTACGTACCTTTTTCTCAGAAAGTATGAAAGGCAGAGAGCTGAAATTTTCAGTACATGTATACAACCCATAGATAAACTGAACCACAATCATAATTTTACAATGTATATTAGTGATATTAAGAAAGCAACAACATTGCAAATTTTACACATTTTTACTTTGCATTTAATTGTTTTTTTCAATTTCTAATAAACTGATATACATAACTAATAACTGAGATTCAAAAGATAGCTGATTATACTAAGAACAAGCATGCAAAAGTGTGATTCTGTATTGCAAGTAGTATCAGAGAAAAAGGTACATGAATTCACATGATTTAAGAGTAAATTTTATTATTTTTCTGCTGGATGAATTAATTTTTACGGACTCAACTACATAAGCTATCAATGCACACAACCACTTGAAATAATTGTCATAATTTATAGAGTAATTAATAACAATTTCAGGAAAAACCACTGAGAACTTTAAGAGCAGTGGTAATTTAACACACTTAAGGTGTAATTTCCATGTGTTCAGACTACCTTGTCCCCTTAAATCGGAACCCAATTAAGGTCAAATTAAACTGACCCAAAAATGACCATCACAATGTCATACAAATAAAACACGACTAATAGCATTTACTTTCCCCATAATATCAAGCAACGTTTATTCAAGACAACGCTTAGTTTTGGAGATGAAATACCCCAATGGCGACTTACAATATTGTAAGTACTTTAAGTCCCGGGCTTCATAGTTTCAACCACCATTAGGTCAATTAATGGAATTAACTGTTCTTCCACACAAGCCGTGTGTTGGCCATTGGAGTATGTCATCTCAATACAATTTGAGATCTCCTTGTAGTTTACCGGGAAAAATACAAATCAGCTGGAGAATTTAGTGTCGTGCCGGCATGTTGCCATGGTAGCTCAGTGGTTAGAGCAACCGGACGGAGACCGGTAGATCCGTTGTTCAAATCCCGGCTATGGCTTTGAATTTTTCAGTCCCCTGATTCTACCTTTGCAACCCTGTCCAACACCGCCTTGTGTGAAAGAACAATTAATTCCATTTATAATAATGTTTGGAACCAATGATTCGTGTCACCATTATAAATCGATTCTAATAAACTTAATCAAATGCAGGAGTGACTAATATTGAAGAGTGTAAACGCATATGCAATCACATCAGGTGCCACTCGTTGCATGATACTAATTCCTAATAGGAAAAGAGAAAATTCTGGCACGTCTACCAGGAACAAAATAAGCTCATAGGATATTCTAGAGACATCTAGAGTCATCTCTGCTACAGATGAGTCAGATTTATTCACACATTCCGACAGAGAAACACGAGCACTTTCAGACGTGTTCGTGATCCCATGTTTCTTTGCACTTCTTTTGTGGTATGGAAAACCACTATTATCTATTTAAAGATTTGTCTGATGCAATTGGAAACTCGTTCTCCGAGGGTGGTGATAGTGATAATAACTTAATTAAGGTGAGGCATCTGTGAAATTTGAAAAATTTAAAGTATACTTCACTCACGATTGAAATGATTATCATTCATTAAACATAGTAACATGGTTTCTGCCAAGTTTCGAACTTTCCATTTGATAGTTAATGTTATATTAACTTTTCATTGTTTATATTTATTATGCTAGTCGAAATATAATGCATTCTTTATTTATTTTCATAAAATTATTTTTATGTATTTAATGTATCTAAAATTACATGATCAGTTTGTATTTTCCATTGGCTTTCTAGTATTGTACCAAATGTATTAAATATACCAAAAAATAACTGAAGTTTAAATCTTTCAAACACTTAAGATTTTTTCTGGAAATCAGATTACGTTCTTAAGGACACTGGAACGTGTGAAAAGCACAACTATATTTTTGTTCAACTGTATGCACTTCAAAATCAGAATTCAAGGTATTTTCTCTGTCATAGGGCCATAAAAACCGCACCATAAGTCAAAAATTCTGATGTGTTACATTCATATGACTTTCTCTACTCTTGTACAAAGTATTTTTACAAACTCTTATTCTCCATCTATTTCATATTAATCGAGATAAACATTTGCAGAAACGATCTTTTGACATGCAAAGAGAATTACATTTTACACATAGCGACCAGTTCTAAAAATATTTGACTATCGCTTAAGGCGTACTGTGTTCCCCTTGTTTTGTATTTGCAAGGGCAATATAAGCACAGGCATATCTCTTAATAGCTGGTTGCTATGTGCAGCACCATTTTTTTTCGCCGCAGATTAATATTCTTTTCATATCCAAGAGAAAAAATCTGATGTATTACACTCACATGACTTTCTCTACTCTTCTACAAACTATTTTTACAAAAGCTTATTCTCCATATGCTTCATGTTAATCGAGATGTTAATCTTATTGCTAATTTTCTTGTAGATGCAAGGGGAATTGGTAGGTTTTAAGCGATAGTCAAATATTTTTAAGCGCTGGTTGCTATGTGGCGCATTCCATTCTCTTTGCATGTCCAGGACAAAAAAAAATGAATAACGAATTTCCATTTGAGTTTGGTGTTTATCGGACTGTTCGTTTCTGAGTTATGCTGTTTATGCTGTTCACAGACACACACACACACACACACACACACACACACACACACACATACACGGACATGTTTCCAAAAATGCTTTTTTTGGATTCAGGGAGTCTCAAAACATGTATTTCCGGTGAAATCTCGGTATCGAATTTTTGGGTGGAATACAATACTTCCCCTACTTACTATACGTAGTAGAGAAAGTAAAAACTGGTTCTTAACATGATAATGCAAAATATGATATAAGTTACTACTTTTAGTCACTATGCTCCTAAATTCAGGTAAATGAATAAAATTCTAAAAACATATGCTATTAGTTAGGCACACATTACTGCCACAATTATGTTGATAGAGCGGGTTATTCGTTTGATATAATGAGATATAAGCTCTCAAAAAATTGGAACTAAAGAGAAAATATTATTATTAAAACATATAATTTAAATATTTTAAAAATTCTATAGTTTGCATTGGCAAAATATTTTTACACCCACTTTGATAAACTGCTGGATCTGTAACAAAATTTAGCTCTCTAACTTCAGTAGTTTCTAAGAAAAGTGCACTTAAAACTCGTGCATTTAAACTTGCGGAAAAATACAAAAAACTAAAGCATTGTAGGGACGTGGTTTAGGTGACGCCATATTTAAATCACGTTTATAGGGCTTAAACATTGAAAATATATCATTGTATTCAGAAAATCTCGTAGATGTTTATATAAGACAAAGCAAAAAATCTGTTTTTGAGCTATTTACACGTCACAGTAACCCTTAAAGAAAATAGCCACTCTTCTTTAATACGCTTTTCGGTTCTCAATAAACTGTTTTTGAAAAAAAAGTGAAAAACTCCATCGAGGGAGCTTTCAGTATTCCAAAGGCTTAAAGTTAAGGGCATAAATTTAATATCTACCACTGCACCTGTTCACTGAAAAGCGGTCGTGTGAGGCTGCAATGCTTTTAATGCAAAGTGTGATGCACTCTTGCAAAATTTAATATTTAAAAATCTGATGTGATGCATTCACATGACTTTCTCAATGCTATATCTACTAGTTTTAATCCAAATAAACATTTTCAGAAATACCTACATTACACATTTCGTTAAAGATACAAAGAGAACAGCGATAGTCAAATGTTTAAGAACTAGACGCTATATGCTGACCTTAAAATTCCATACAGTTTCCATGCAATCGCGAGAAACAACTGAAAAGTGAAAGGACTTTAAAGAATGACCAAGAAATGAACAATTCGAGCGTTTAATAACGGATATCTAAACATGGTTTATGCTACAAAACACTTATTTGAAATAAATTGTGTGCTTTAAGAAGATCTACAATTCTTATGTAGTACGTTTTCGTGTATCGATTAACGTTTATCAGTTACACAAGAACATACAAAATTCCTTCCAAATGAAGACTTTAAAGGCTATTCCCAGAAAATTAAAGATATCCTACATTTTATTTGTTAAGTAAATATCTTTAATATATGGCATTTTAATCAAAATCGTTAGAGCCAGTTTTTAGAAAATCAAAATTTTCGAAAAATGTTCCATGTAAAGGGTGATTGAGGTGGGAGGATTTTATTGAAAATTTCGTGTCACATCCTGAAAAGATACTGAACTTAAATACCAAGTTCGGTATTTATCCGACTATTTGTTACTTTCTCTACTACGTATAGTAAGTAGGGGAAGTATTGCATTCCACCCAAAAATTCCATACCGATATTTCACCGGAAATACATGTTTTGAGACCTCCTGAATCCAAAAAAAGTATTTTTGGAAACATGTCCGTGTGTGTGTGTCTGTGTGTGTGTGTGTGTGTCTGTGTGCCTGTGTGTCTGTGAACAGCATAACTAAAAAACGAACAGTCGGATAAACACCAAACTTGGTATTTAGGTTCAGTATCTTCCAGAGATGCGACACGAAGGTTTTCAATAAAATCCCCCCACCCCAGACTACCCTTTACATGGAACATTTTTCGAAAATTTTAATTTTCTCAAAAATGGCTCAAACGATTATGATGAAAATATCATATGTTTAAGATAATGTCATGAGAAATGAAATGTATATCTCCAATTTTCTGGAAATGTCTCCAAAAGTATTCTTTATTGTGAACGACTTTTGCATAACTGGTAAACTATAAGAGTTAGACAAAATGTTACTACACGAAAAATGTAGATCGCGTTAAAATACACAATTTATGTCATATACATTTCTTTTGTTGAGTGAACCGTTTGCGAGATATTGCTTGTTATGCCTTAAATTTTCCAATACTTATACTTTTTCTCAAATTCGTTATTCCTTTTTTTATGTCCTGGACATGCAAAGAGAATGTAATGCACCACATAGCAACCAGCGCTTAAAAATTTGACTATCGCTTAAAACCTACGATATTCCCCTTACATCTACAAGAAAATTAGCAATAAGATTGACATCTCGATATCTCGATTAACATGAAGCATATGGAGAATAAGCGTTTGTAAAAATAGTTTGTACAAGAGTAGAGAAAGTCATGTGAGTGTAATACATCAGATTTTTTTGAGTTAGGCCGTTCACAGACGGACACACACAGACCACACCCGGACCTTTTTCTAAAAATTCTTTTTCTATTCAGGGGGTCTCAAAACATGCATTTCCGGTGAAATCTCGGCATCAAAATTTTGAGTGGAATGCAATACCTTCTCTACCTACTATGTACGTGTAGAGAAAGTAAAAATGGTTGTGGTTTTTCATTATTTCTGGTCAAATTTCACATACCCCCTGAGCATATGTAGTGTTTAGATGAAAGACTCTTGTGTATCATTTACAGAAAATCTGCAACGCGTTTTACCGCATCAGCGACACTTGTTGCAGGGGCTGTCTATATGTAAATATAACAGGTATGAACAGGAACAGTTATTCTTATTCCTACAGCTCATAGAATGCGTAGGCCAAAAGAGTGTATTATTAATCTGCGAAAAAGTTATTGTTGAACTGACCTTTAGCGTATAATACTCGTATGGCAAATTTACGAAGAAATTTGTTATGTTTTCTGCGTTGAATATTTAGATATTGTTTTAAATACAAATCTGACCTTGTGTAGCTGTAGGTATAGGTTATTCAATGGAGGGGGACACCCCGCAAACACAGCGACCTGCACAGACCTATTGCAGCTACCACCCCCAAGAGGAAGGGTTGAAGTGAAGGAACCATAGGACGCTACAGGTCATAGAGATACGCGGAAGTCCCTAACATTTCCAAGCCTGAAGATTCATCTCACTGCTGAGCTGACTAGAGAGAGCGATGAAAGACCCATCAGCCGTCTGGTGTCCACTGGGAACACTCTTTCCTTGGATCAAGCATCCACGCCATCTGTCCGGCACTACCATACACCACGGAATCTATAAGCACACCTGAAAGATGAGAAAGAAAACCAATGTACGGGAAATTATAATAGAGAAGAAATCACCGCAGCATTCGCCTGGCGACCCGGGGAAACCACGAAAAAAAACACGTCGGCCAGAGTGGATGGTTGCTGGGGATCGAACCCGGGACATTCAGAATGTGAGTCGCACACGTTACGGCGACGCCACCTCGCTCGGTCTGACCGTGTGTATTTTAAATGACTTTTTTGGGCTTGTTTAACCTCTTCAACAAGAATGGCTCAAACGATTGTTTTGAAACTAGATAAACAATCCTTTAGGTGTCACTTAGAAAACAAGCTAAATGAATCTTGATTATTGTCCCGAGGGTGGGGGACGAGTGTTTTATGGGGTGTAAAATAAAACACTAAAATATATCTGGTTACTGTTAATTTTTTTCGAGTTAATTATATCGAGTCAAACTATTGTAAACGCATGTTTAAAATCTCTTTTGTTATTTACAAAATTGCGATATAAGCAATTGCGATTAAAAAGAATCGTAAAGAGAATGGAAGTCGTGATGATCTAATTGGATCAAATCCACACTCAAAAGGTGCATTTTTTCTCGATCTTCAGTTTTTTATGTTAAGTTATTTAATAATATAACAATAAAAGTAATTAAAGGAGTAATAACAATTTTTCATTACTAGAGCCCGGAGGTTTAGGCATTTATTTTGGTTAAAATAGTCAGGCAAAAAGCCACTTATAATATCAAAAATAGACAGGATTATAATTAAAATTGGCATTTAATAACATTGAAAACAGAAGGAAATCCCACTCTTTATTAATGAAAATATCTATCCAAGATATTTAATTTATTTATCGCATAAAGTAGGCACTTTTCTCTTACTTTACTTGATTAAAAGCAAAAGGTTTTTTCAAGGTGTCAACTGTCATAATTAGCCGTCTATCAGAGAGAGAGAGAGAGAGAGAGAGAGAGAGCGTTTTTTCATTTTATATCCGCTGCAGTGACTGGAGCATATTTAAAACAAGCTATTTCGGAAGGACTCATATCAAATCCAACAGAACGTTCACCTCTCAGCACATCACAAATGTTATCTTTTTCTAAGTTCACATTAGCACTCATAACACGTTTACACTTTTTACTAACACTTCTTCCTTTCTCCCCTGTTACTTTTGATTCATTGCATCTTCAAAGATCATCATGGCTAATACAAGCGTGTCACCTTTTTCTCCAACTTCAAGATTGCTTCCGGTAGTACACTATAATGTGCTGATAAACGCCAGATCATTGCTAAGTTTTTCATTTTATAACTAATACTTTACCTCGCGAAGTGAAGTAGCTTCGTCTTCTGATAGAGCATCAAATACCTCATATATTTTGTCCAAATTGCTGGTGTAATACATTGCTACAGAGATGCAGATTCTGGGTGTAAAGATAAGGCGAGCTCTGGTGCCATGTCCTTAAAATCCCACATTCGGAAGGGTAATTTTAGGAAGACTGAAACTAACTCATCCACAAGAGGACACAAACTTCTTCGACGATTCTCTGCAACCCGTGGGCTAGACATGTAGGATAGAGTATTTTCGGGAAGAGAATTTTCAAGGCTTTAGTTGCCTTTATCATGTAAGGTGCCTGCATTCGTTTCTTAGGTTCTGCTATTTAAAGAGCTTAATTGAATCGTTTGGGGAGGTAAGTTTTTGACCGCTTGAAAATAAATAAATGCATTCATAGGGAACAAGATCCTATCCTCAGTAAATTTTTGTGACGTGAAAGTGTCATTTCATTATTTCTGCAACATTTTTTCACTTTCGTACACTGAAATCTTTGTCATTTTTAAAATGTGTAATCAAAAGGCATTTTGCCTAACTTCCACGCACTATTTATTACTATTATTCGTATACGTAACGATTACTAAAGGAAACAGTATCATTTCCTTCGCATTGCAAGCATAAAGAAGAGGTACTGATTTGGGTGTCACCCTTTGTGGTGTAGTGGTTACCATGCTAGCTTCTAGTTCCCGAGGTCGTGGGTTCAAACCCAATGGAGGAAGATGGATTTTTTCGGGCGTAAAAATCCTTAGCATGGCTTCCTTCGTAAGGGAAGTAAAGCCGGTGGCCTCGTGTCGTAGATTCACGGCACGTAAGAGAACCCCACGCCTGATAAAGAGGCCTGTGAGCAAAATTTCTGCTGTTTCACGCCCAAGATAAGATGGGACGCTAAGGACCATAGTAGTTAAAGAGTGTCCATAAATAAAACTCAATTTCAATTTTACAGGTTTGTGTACTGTTTAACCTTTTACTTATGTTTTAATTTCATTAACATCCCGCAAAAGCAGTTTTGAAAACATCACATGGCATGCAAGTCGCACAGAGAAAACAGAGGAGAAAGAGGGAAAGAGACAGATATGAAAAAGAGAGATGGTTATTACAATGAATGTATTCGTTTTCCTCTCACACTCAGATATATCTGTATTTAAGTATGAGTGAAAGACCACTTATAGGTCTTATCCTGTATCAAGTTGATGCCATTTATTTGCTAGGGTGTTATAGAAGCAATAGAAAAACTGAAGCAAGTAATAATGTGTCACAAATATTCACTCATACACAAACAATTTAAAATCGTCTTCTCTCGAGTTTTCATCGATGTCTCACGAGATGGGTGCAAATGAGACTTTTTGCACCAGTTGCCATTCTATCTGCACATTCTAGCGATAATATAGCTTCGAATGTCTGTCTCCCAATTGTAACTGCCATCGATTTACTCGATGTTTACAAATAAGTGCTTACCAATTAAATGTAAAGATCAACTAGTGTTTTGCTTATCATAAAACTTACAGAAAAAAAAAATCTGATGTGTTGCATTCAACTGACCTTTACTAATCTCTCTTCTACAAGTTTAATCTTCTTTCTAATTTTTTAAATACAGATACACCTTTATTGCTCATTTGCACATTTCCTTGTGGGTATAAAGATGCGTATCCACTGGCGACTTGTATGAAACACTTGTCTGGAACATGTTCCTTATACTTGTCTGAAACCATATATAACTTGTTGCTTATACTTGTATAGAAACTGTGTAATACACTGCTATGTAACTGTTTATAACATGTCCAGAACTCGTAAAAGAAGTTTCTTGAGAATTCAATTTGAATTAAACTGAAGCTATTGCTACAAGTTACAGCAATGGACGTTGATGATTAATTATTGTTTTACACTGCAGTTGCCACAGTGTGTTAGTACTTTTAAATAGAGAAACAAAATACTAGAGGTGGGCAGGAAATTTCTTATTGAAACTGGAAGATCGCCAGAGATTTAGAAATTTTGTGAGAATGTCACCGATTGAGTTTCAAAATTTTCTCCAAGTGTCTTTAGTTTTAAATACAATATGCTCCCCCCCCATTATGCGTACATTTGCAGGATACTAACTTTAGGAATGCAATACCCCCAGCAGTACAATTAGGCGTAACTTTACGATATTTTCTTTTAAAGGGTACAGTAATGCATTGTTTTGATAATGCCAAAAACCAAGAAGGCTTAGATGAATTCTCAAATGCACTGCCTTAAACTCCCTGCACATTTCCGAGACAATACACTTTTAACCTAAATTGCTTCCAATTGCACCTTACTTAAATTTATGGTGCTACCGTTACCAGTAAGCGACTTATTCACAAATTTCAGGCGATCGAAAAATTGCCATTTAAAACATACATGGCACCTGTTCCCATTCCTGATACTTTATTTTCATATTATGAGTATTTGTCGGTTGTACTGAGGTTAGGTTAGGTATGCATTTTCTACTTCCCCATTTCTGTCGCTAAAGCTGCCGAAATATCACTCAAACATGCCCTTTTTACTTTCTCTACTACGTATAGTAAGTAGAGGAAGTATTGCTTCCATCAAAAAATTCGATACCGAGACTTTACCGGAAATGCATGCCTGAGGTCACCTGAATCCAATAAAAAGCATTTTTAGAGAAAGGTCCGTATGTGTGTGTTTGGACGTGTGTGTGTCGGTGAACTGCATAACTCAAAAACGAAAAGTCGGATGAATACCAAACTTGGTATTTAGGTTCAGTATCTTTCAAAGATGCGACACGAAGATTTTCAAGAAAATCCTCCAGCCCCAGACTACCCTTTACATACACATTTTCTAAAAATTTTGATTTTCACAAAAATAGCTCTAACGATTTTGGTTAAAATATCATATATTTAAGATATTTTTATGGCAAATGAAATGTTTGTCATGAATTTTCTGGGAATGTCCCCAAAAGTCCTCTTTATTCTGAATGACTTTTACATAACCGAAAACCGTAAGAGATAGACAAAATTTTACTGCACAAAAATGTAGATCTCGTTAAATCACACAATTTATGTCATATATATGTCTTGCACGTACAAGAAAATCAGCAATAAGATAGTCTTCAAATGTTTATCTCGATTAACATGAAGTAGATGGAGAATAAGCGTTTGTAAAAATAGTTTGTACAAGAGTAGAGAAAGTCATGTGAGTGCAACACATAAGAGTTTTGATTGAGGTCCCGGTATTTCACACTGCTGGCATCCCACAAGCGTGGTTTCTACTTCAGCTCTATTATTTACATTCTTGTTAAGGACGTAGAACAAGCCATCTTGAAAACAGCTGTAAGGTGTGTGTGGCAAGATTGAACTGCGCAAGCGCTTATTCCGGAACTTCATTAAGTTCCTCGCTATCGGGAACAAGCAACATGTTGAGAGCTCAAAACAAGTATGGAACCATATAGAACACAATTTTGCTGGACTTGTCGTGAATTGGAACATGTACAGAACGCAAATTCCAAACAAAAAGTCGCCAATGAAAACGCACATTAAGAAGATTTCAAAGTCGGTCGCTATGTGATGAGTTTGAAATTCTATTCTCTTTGCAGGAACACGAAAAACAAAAAATAAAATAAAAAAGCAAGAAAGAAAAAGGAATAGCGATTTGTAGTTGATAGAAGTATAAAGTATATGAAAATTTAAGCTAACAACAAATAATATCTTGAAATAACTTGTGTGCTTTAACAAAATCTACATTTTTTGTGTAATAAATTTTGTTTACGGTTTACTAATTAGACAAAATTCAGTTTAAATAAAGAGGAATTCAAAGATTATTACCAAAAAATTGAAAATATATAGTTTATTTGTCCTGAAATATACATATAGACATTTAACATATGATATTTTAATCAAAATCGGTACAGCCATTTTTGAGAAATTAAAAAAAATTTCGAAAAATGTTCAACATAAAGGGTAGTTAGGGGTACCAAGTTCCGTATCTAACCGATTTTTCGTCGTGCTTATCACAGGCACGGACCTTTTTCTAATATATTTTTGCTTTTGGTTTTGGAATCCCAAAATAAATATTTCCGGTGAACTCTCGACATCGAATTTTTAGGTAGAAACAATACTTCCTCTACTTAATATAAGTACATAGGAGAGAAAGTAAAACTGAAAAGTCACCGCAAGGCTTCGAACACGGTTGTTAACTTTCCTACTGTTGCAGTCATTCTTATTTTAGTTTTACAACTGTTGCGTTTACAAGCTTTTCTTATTTTTATTAACATTTGTCCCTTTCTCTCGCGATACCGCATCGAACGCTTTCACTGCCTGAGGAAGGTTGCGGTAAACATTGGCTTATCCATGCCGGTGAGGGAGAAGCAGTTTGAATAATACCAATTTGGTAAGATACGTTACCAAATGGAAAGAGAGCTTCTCAATTTTAAAGGGTTTATGTAACAGTGGTACCGTTATGCAGAAAGTCGCAACCATACAATACAGGTTTTTAGAGCGCAGAATGGCGTCGCCAAGAGAATGCTTTCCGGTTTGTTATTATCGTTGGTAATCAGAAACAAATGAAGGTCAACTCCTATGATAAAACATGTGTACAGAGGTGTAAATGAGTGCTGAAATTATTTAAGAGATATTAACAAGCTTTAAAGATTTATTAGCAATGCTGAATGCATCATACAAGTTTATTATAAACGTAAATGAAATCGGTGTTTGTTTAGAGGGATGTTAATTAAAGTGTAGCGTTCCATTAAAATCTGTAGTATCTCGACGTCTGAGCTTTGCTGAATTTTGAGAACTTGTAAGATTGATTTTTCTCCTCTGTTAACTAAGTTAACATACCGAGCGAGATGGCTTCGCGGTAACGCTCAGGCTCGCATTCGGGAGGTCCTGGGTTCGATTCCCATCAACCGCCCACTCTGCTCTTAGGTTTTCCGTGGTTTTCCCTGGTCGGTAGGCTAATGCTGGAGTGGTTTATCATCTACCGCGATTTCTTTTCAATCATTTCGTTTCCTTCTCATTTTTGAGGTGTGCTTCTAGGTTTCGTGGGGTATGGCGGTGCCGGACAAATAGTGCGGAGGTTTGCTCAAAGGAAAGAGTACTCCAAATGGACACTAGAGGGCTGCTTGGTCGACGGGTCGTTCATCGTTCTCTCTAAGCAGCTCCAGTAGTGAGAGGGCCTTCAAGCCTGGAACTTCCGCACGTCTCTATGGCCTGTAGGCCTGCGGCCTGTAACATCCTGTGGTTCCTTCACTTCATTCTTCTTCCTGGGAAGTGGTAGCCAGAATATATCTACGTATGCAGGACACAGGCGCGAGGTGTCCCCCTCCGTTGTATAACCTATACTTATATCTAAGTCAAAATCATTAGCTAGTAGTCAAGAATGGGAATAAATCAATATTTAGGTGCCTTTACAATTCCAAAATAACTAATAATTCCTTTAATTTTCAAACATATGCATTAGGATTTAAATAAAAGTACAAACAAAATCTGTGTGCAATTATATTTGGGAATGTGTAATAAATTAAGAAGTTTCTCTTCAAGACAAATGTACATAAAGACATCAGTGATTGCTTTTTACTTTCTCTACTACGTATAGTAAGTAGGGGAAGTATTGTATTCCACCCAAACATTCGATACCGAGATTTCACCGGAAATACATGTTATGAGACTCTCTGAATCCAAAAAAAGCATTTTTGGAAACATGTCCGTATGTGTGTCTGTCTGTGTGTGTGTCTGTGAACAGTATAACTCAGAAACGAACAGTCGGATAAACACAAAACTTGGTATTTAGGTTCAGTATCTTCCAGAGATGCGACACGAAGGTTTTCAAGAAAATCCCCCCACCCCAGACTACCCTTTACATGGAACATTTTTCGAAAATTTTAATTTTCTCAAAAATGGCTCTAACGATTTTGGTTAAAATATCATATGTTTAAGATATTTTCATGACAAATGAAATGTATGTCTCGAATTTTCTGGGAATGTCTCCAAAAGTGTTCTTCATTGTGAACGACTTTTGCATAACTGGTAAACCATAAGAGATAAACAAAATTTTACTACACGAAAAATGTAGATCGCGTTAAAATACACAATTTATGTCATATACATTTCTTTTGTTGAGTGAACCGTTTTCGAGATATTGCTTGTTATTCCCTTAAATTTTCCAATACCTATACTTTTTCTCAAATTCGTTATTCATTTTTTACTTTCTCTACTACGTATAGTAAGTAGGGGAAGTATTGTATTCCACCCAAAATTTCGATACCGAGATTTCACCGGAAATACATGTTTTGAGACTCACTGAATCCAAAAAAAGCATTTTTGGAAACATGTCCGTGTGTGTGTCTGTCTGTGTGTCTGTGTGTCTGTGTGTCTGTCTGTGTGTCTGTCTGTGTGTCTGTCTGTGTGTCTGTGAACAGTATAACTCAAAAACGAAGAGTCGGATTAACACCAAACTTGGTATTTAGGTTCAGTATCTTCCAGAGATGCGACACGAAGGTTTTCAAGAAAATCCCCCCACCCCAGACTACCCTTTACATGGAACATTTTTCGAAAATTTTAATTTTCTCAAAAACGGCTCTAACGATTTTGATTAAAATATCATATGTTTAAGATATTGTCATGATAATTAAAATGTATATCTCGAATTTTCTGGGAATGTCTCCAAAAGTATTCTTCATTATGAACGACTTTTTCATAACTGGTAAACCATAAGAGATAGACAAAATTTTACTACACAAAAAATGTAGATCGCGTTAAAATACACAATTTATGTCATATACATTTCTTTTGTTGAGTGAACCGTTTGCGAGATATTGCTTGTTATTCCCTTAAATTTTCCAATACTTATACTTTTTCTCAAATTCGTTATTCATTTTTTTATGTCCTGGACATGCAAAGAGAATGGAATGCGCCACATAGCAACCAGCGTTAAAATATTTGACTATCGCTTAAAACCTACCATATTCCCCTTGCATCTACAAGAAAATTATCGATAAGATTGACATCTCGATATCTCCATTAACATGAAGCATATGGAGAATAAGCGTTTGTATAAATAGTTTGTACAAGAGTAGAGAAAGTCATGTGAGTGTAACACATCAGATTTTTTTGTCCTGGACATGCAAAGAGAATGGAATGCGACACATAGCAACCAGCGCTTAAAATGTTTGACTATCGCTTAAAACCTACCATATTCTCCTTGCATCTACAAGAAAATTACCAATAAGATTGACATCTCGATTAACATGAAGCATGTGGAGAATAAGCCTTTGTAAGAATAGTTTGTACAAGAGTAGAGAAAGTCATGTGAGTGTAACACATCAGATTTTTTCAACTAGAGTAAGCAATTCCACGAGGATAACTGAAAAAGTTTTATTTTCAGGGTTTCCATATGCAAAGTATTGTTTACGAGTAGAGTCGAAATAATTCGTTGGAGTACAAAATCTGCATTAGTTGTATAAACTTTAATATAGAGACTGTTTGTGCTGTGTGTGAAAGCTAGTTTGTGTATGGCTGGTAACGCCCTGAATTGGTAACTTTTCAAGAGGTACTTTGGTTTTAGATGAAACAGAAACTTATGCTGTTTTCTCTGTTTGTTTCTAATAGGTAGGCTAGCAAATAATACTTTTATAGCTGAACCAAACAATATGCCCCTGCTTTATAGTTCTGAAGGTATTCGAGATTAGATTTCCTGAATTGATGAAATAAGTAAACTGCACGATATCGCTGCAATAATTCATTTTGTTGTGAATTGACAGCCGGTTACAATGGCAGTATTTCCAGCAGGACACAGCTGTTGTACCTTTCCTTCTTGCTATTAAGATATCCGAGATCTAACCTGTCAGAACTATCGTAATGAGGGACAGAAATTTTACCTAAAATAAGATGTGATGCAATAACATACAGAGTAGCTCAGTCGGTAGAGCACTTGCATGCTATATAAGGGGTCCAGGTTTCGATTCCCAGTTGGGATGGGAATTTTTCTCTAGTCAAGATTATTCCCTATCCTGTGAATGTGTGTGTGTGTGTGTGTGTGTGTGTGTGTGTGTGTGTGTGTGTGTGTGTGATCTAATGATTAAGTGCAAGAAACCTCATGACAAGAGAATACGAGTTAACACCATTGCCAATAGACAATAAGCTCCAAAGAAGCCCAATGTTGTTAAAGGTGGGGTATAAATGGAACTAACAAAAAATAATAACATACTGCGATACAATTGTGGTAAGTGTATTATGGAGAACGAGGGAAAGTTCGAATCGGAGCACTTAAAGCATGTGTGTTACATACATTTTTTCAACGACCGTGAATAATAGTAAAAGTACTTATGCTAACATAAAATTAATTACTAAGAGCTCTTGAACATGGTGGTTCAAGTAGCAAGGTCACCAACATTAACCTTGCTGTTGAACTGGCGATCGATTATTCACACTTAGTGTCGATCTTACAAAAGTTAATATTTGCTGCTGCATGAATTAAACCCTAAGTAGAGGGACAGATCAGGTGTCTTTATTGGTGTCAAACTATTAAAGTTATTACACAAACCAGTTCTTAAGTCATTGACCGTACTTGCATATTTAAGAAACAAGTTAAGGGTGACGAAAAGAAAAAAAAAGGAAAAAGTAGAAATAAATTTCCTCTGATTACTAATAATGTTGATCTGTTTTCGTGCACTTTGGCCAAGAAATTGCCTCAGTTTTGTCAGCTCCTCTGGTCACCAGTAGATCTCTAGCTGGACTTGAATTTTTCGATGAATTTAATTTTTATCTGGTTCTTCCACTGTGCACATTCTGCCAGAATATAAGGTGATTTATGAAGAACTGTCACTTTATTTCTTTAATTATTCACGCATTGCCTCAATTTTAGCTATTAATTAAGCAGAATATTCTCAAGTTTTGATTGCCTGTCACTAGATGCGCTGATGTTCATGTTTTATTCGTAATTGTTAGTTTTATTGTCGGCAACTGTTTTTGAGATTTTGTTCTAGTCAACGTGAAAATGGAGTACACATTAAATGAACGACTCTTCCTTGTAAAGCAATACAGGATTGCGAATTCAATTACAACCAGGGCATCCCAGAGAGAATTTGGTGTTCGGAATCCTCCCCAAAGAATCAATACTGGGACTGGTAAACAAATTGGAAACATCTAGATCTCTGGTGAGTGAAAAAGGCAAAACTCATTCATCCAGGCTTTCCACGGTTGTTGTTGACGTAAGAGGACGACT
The DNA here is from genome assembly GCA_030765065.1 of Deroplatys truncata. Classification (NCBI taxonomy): domain Eukaryota; kingdom Metazoa; phylum Arthropoda; class Insecta; order Mantodea; family Mantidae; genus Deroplatys; species Deroplatys truncata. The sequence goes on from CM060977.1 coordinate 57,944,944, forward strand.
GGATCAGTCATCCAAAACATCATTAAGACGTTTGTCATAGGAGACAGGGTACAGCTACTCAATGTATAAGAGAGCTGTGAAAAGTGCAGGCCTAAAGCCGTATAGGAATACGGTTGTCCATCAGCTATAGGAACCAGATAAGGATAGACGACTGAATTATTGTCGTTGGTTTCAGGCGTTCATTGTGCAAAATCCTGCCATACTGTCCATCACATGGTTCACAAATGCAGCATGGTTCCATTTATCCGGCTATGTGAACTCAAATAACTCACGCTAATGGGCCAGCGAAAATTTACATGTTATTCATGAAGCACCTATACAACCGGTTAAAATCGGAGTTTGGTGCGCAATATCCGCACAGAGAATAGTTGGACCATTTTTTTTTAAAACAATGTGAACACTGCAGAGTACCGACGGATTTTCGTGGAGTTTGCTGAGCAACTAGACGATGTAGAGCTGAGTCATATTTTCAGCAGGACGGCGCTACATGCCATACATCAAATGAATCCATGGCACTGATTGCAAGTTTCTTTGACGGCCGAAGATTTCGAAGAACCTGTGGCCACCGAAATCTCCGGATTTGACATCGCCGGACTTCTTTCTATGGGGCTACTTAAAAGACAGGGTTTATGTCACACGTCCCCAGACATTGGACGATCTGAAGCACAACATTACACAGGAGATTCAAGCTATTGACGTCCTCCAACGAGTAGCCTGTAACACGGAACGACGTGTTGCATTGAGTCTTATGCAGGATGGAGAACATTTTCAACATTTTCTATAGAGGTAAATAATCTCCCAAAATTCCTCTGCATTTCAGGTAGCATAAGTCGCTAGCATAATTCGTTTTGAAACAATTAAAGAAATAAGTGTGTCAGTTCTTCATAAATCACTCTGTGCTCCGTCTTCATGCAAACCACAGAATGCGTACATTCTTCTGTCAGAATCGTCAGTCATTTTCTGTGCCCTCCAGTCTTCCAGTCTAAACCATTCAATTCCTCCTCTTTCTTTTCTTCCTAAGTATATACGCCTCTTTATCTCAATTCAATTTTATTTAATTTGCTAGGTTTAGAAAAGATTTAATTTTACAGTCCGATTGAATTTAGGACGGTTAAATCTTCTTTTTACACCTTTACATATGTTTTGTCATTTATTTCACCTCAAACGTAAGTAAACATTAAGAAATAAAATGGAAGGAGAGACCCAAGTAAGACTTAAATAGTAAAATACGATGACCCAAGATGACTATTTTGTATGTCTGCAATAAAAACTATATATAAAATTTAGAGGATTTAATAAAGTTCATGCACATACGTGTAGTAAAATAGGCAAAACATGCAAATAGGTTAGGTTACCGGCAATTAAGGGGAGACTTAAGGGCTCTATCCCGGCAATGTTAAATTACTAACTTCACGACACGCTATTTTAGCAACTATTTAACATTTTAGACTGAACTTTTCACAGAATGTAGATGAATGCCTTCTTAGTTCATTAATTTAAGTTTATAAAATACTGTGGTTTATTACGAATATATGTTTGTTTGCTTGATTACACAATTTTGTATTAAAATTTATCATCAGCTGCATGTTTTTAAAACATAATAAACCAACTTACTAACACCAAAGTAGACCAATAACAGCACTCAGGTGTTAGTTTTCATCATATCAAATTTTGATGTAGGTATCTTCAATACTTCCCGAGAAAACGTGTCATTTATATCACAAAATGTCATTCAAAGAAAACCGTGATCAAAGTGAAAATGGAGTGAAGCACAAATCACATTGCTTGGAGATACGGAGGCTGCCATGTATAGAAGTGGTACCAATTTGCAGAGGAAAACGTCTCCTAAAAGATTAGTTAAAATGTACCTCTGTATTCCAAAGAGTACAGAAGTATTTATCCTTCTGTGAAATGGTTCAGAATTCACAATACAAAATGGTAAATGCACAACAATTTTTACTTTCTCTACTACGTAGAATAAGAAGGGGAAGTATTGCATTCTACCCAAAAATTCGATACCGAGATTTCACCGGAAATACACGTTTTGAGGTGCCCTGAATGCAAAAAAGAAGCATTTTTAGAAAAAGGTCCGTATGTGTGTTTGTGTGCCTGTAAACAGCATAACTCGACAACGAACAGTCGGATAAATACAAACCTGGTATTTAGGTTCAGTATCTTTAAATATGCGACGCCAACATTTAATTTTGATTTTCTCAAAACTGGTTCTAACAATTTTGATTAAAATATCATATAGTAAATATATTTACATGACAAATAAAATACATATCATATGTTTAAGATATTTTCATAGCAAATGAAATGTATATTATGAATTATCTGGGAATGTCCCCAAAAGTCCTACTCATTTTGAATGACTTTTGCAGCAAGAGACAGACTAAAGTTTACTACACAACAAAATGTAGATCTCGTTAAAATACACATTTATGTCATATATATTTTTTTGTCGAGTGAACCATTTCCGAGATATTGCTTGTTATTTGTTTGAGTTATTCAATACTTATACGTTTTTGAAATGGGAATTCGTTATTCGCTTTATTTTTTATGTCCTAGACATGCAAAAGAGAATGGAATGCTCCACATAACAATCAGCTCTTAAAACATTGACTATCGCTTAAAGCCTACCATATTCCCCTTGCACCTACAAGAAAATTAGCAATAAGATAGTTTCTGCAAAGGTTTATCTCAATTAACATGAAGTAGATTGAGAATAAGCGTTTATAAAAATAATTTGTACAAGAGTAGAGAAAGTCGTGTGAGTGTAACATCAGATAATGTTTAAAAACATAAGTATTGTGCCTACAATTATACAATATGTATCAAATTAAAGAAAACATTTCAATTTATAAGTCTGCATAAAGACAGAGAGTTCGTCTTTTGGCAACTTTCGCCATTTATCTTTCCTTTAGTGCAGATAAATCATCTTCCACCATGACAGCGTGAAAGGGAAGTGGATCAAAAGACACAGTCGTCGAAAAAATTCTATATAAAATATAAGGCGAAGGTAGTCAAGGCCTAGAATTCTGCGTTATCGAAAACAGTGATCTATCTTGCATATTTTGTAACGTCGAGCTTCTTCTTTCGAGAGGTGATTGAGTTAGTAAAGTTTGTCACTCATTCCGGTTTGTTGTTACTTCCTCCTGTTGGTTACCATTGGGCATTATGAAGTCGGTTTTATGATGCAAAATAATACGCACTTTTACAGTCTTCCATGCGAGAACACAAAGCGGTAGTTGTCTGAAAGCGTAAATAAGTGAAATTATGCAGTGTAGCATCAAGTAAGGTAGAAGCACGCAAGAGAAGCGTTACTGTAAAGGTTAGCGGTGAGACGGGACGACCTTTGCTTACCTTGGTCGGCAAGCACGGTCCATTGCAGAGGAAACCGCCCATCAAGGAATACTTGATGTGGTTCAGTGAAAGTGGCAATCACCGCACCAGTCTCTACAGCTGAACGGAATTCGGTCACGTTTGGCATTTCAATATGTTTCCTTGCATGCATCGTAAAAACATGTATCCTCTGTGAGCATTAAAGAGTGTCGATAATCGCACTCAACATGCCATTAGCTAATGACAGCTAGAGTATGCTAGTCAGGTGTCCAATCAAAGCCGTGCTACGCTGATAGTACAGGTGAGCCAAAAAGCTATGAACCGGCTGCGCGGTCTTTTTACTGCGTTCTCGGCGCTCGCTGCCGTCTACCGCTATCATAGAAAGGCGCGGATGAAACCATACATTTTTAAAACTACTTTTAAAGGCTTTACTTACCAACTTTATGAAAAGAGATGCTGAAACTAGTCACCGTCGTTGTCCATACATTTTTGGCATCTCTTTAGGAAACTATCCCATCACTCGCCGTAGTTCACGTTGAGAAATGTTCGCAATTTCCTGGCGTATATTTTGTTTTAATTCTTCCAGGGTGTGTGGGTTGTCTTGTATACTTTGTTTTAAGTTACCCCAGATGTAGAAATCGCAGGGGGTGAGGTCGGGGGATGAGGGGGCCACAAATCTGTACTAATAATTCTGTCCTCAAACAAACTTTCAATTTTTCTCATCGAAATATTGGCCGTATAAGCTGTCGCAGAGTCTTGTTGAAAAAAGGCAAAATCACGCTCCGTGGCTGTTAATTATCTAAACAGGGGGTAAATTGTATTCACATATGTACGGGCTTCAACTGTTGACTCGAAAAAAATTGGCGAGTGATGGATAGTTTCCTAAAGAGGTGTCAAAAACGTATGGACAACGACGATGGTCGGTTTCAGCATCTCCTTTCATAAGCTGGTAAGTAAAGCCTTTAAAAGTAGTTTTACAAATGTTGTATTGTTTATCCGCGCCTTACTATGACAGCGGCAGACGGCAACGAGCGCCGAGGACGCGGACAGGAAAAACACCGCGCACGCGATTCGTAGTTTTTGGCTCTCCCTGTATTTCATGGTGGTGCACTTGTTTTTAATTTGTATGAATGCAGTGAGTGAGATCACGTAGGCTGTGACTACAATAATAGCAACTGAAAATGATGCACTTTGGGAGTTAAACTATTGGTAATATAGAAGCAACTGTAGATAATTTAACGCCTGAAAACACAAAGAAGAGCAAAAGTATGGTGTGGAACCAGTTTTCAAGAAATCTGCACGAGAGAAATTATAAAATTGACGGCTCAGTTAGCGACAAAGAAATTGCTTCCAAGACCAATAAACATGGTTGGCGCTAAGCTAGGTTTTTCGTATGATTATCTAGCCGAGTAGCGCTTGTGCTACTAGTTTTATTTGGCAATTTAATTTCGGTTTCAAACTCATGCATCTTTTCATAAGATATTATTTCTAGATCTTTGGTCTCGAAATAATTATCATGAAAAGAAGCACTCGTTAACCTCACTTAAATAGTCGTAAAACTATCAGCACTAGTGTTACTACTGTTGATAGTTCTAAAGGAGGTTATAGGGGATACAGTCTAACTCAGGTTACCTACTAAAAATCGAAGATGGCTATGCCGCATGTCAGGGCGGTCAACGTTCTAGTTTCAGTCACTGGATATGTAACCAGAGAAATCACAGACAGTCTTTTTACAGAGGACCTTTTTGGTCTTCTGCTATGAATCATTGTCATATCATATATACTGCTCTGTAATATTCTTTTCTTCAGTGCAAATGTTGGTCATCACTTTCCTTTTCTTCCACAATCGCCGATTACCTATAACCTGGATGCACTTTAAGTGTTAAACTAAGCACTTAACCGTGTTATGGACTTTATTTATGTAATATTGTGGCGTATTAATAATTTGGGAGGGTTACTTTATTGTTCTACCATTACCAGATACATTGTTGTTTACGTCACTCTTGGCTGGTAGCTTTGCTAGCCACGAGTAGTGGGGGATAGCTTCACTCTCAGGATTCCGTGAGGAACGGATCGCATGTGTAAGCCGGGCTTTGGATCAGTAGACATCTCCTCCCACCTTCCATTTTTAGTAATGTAGGAGCCCCAAAGGTTTGGGAAATAAATCTAGCAATGTGTGAGTACATTTGTGTTATGGATTATGTACAGTAAAAACCCACGCCTTCCTCTGAACCTCCACACCACGGTTCGGTCCTCTGCAACCAAGTATACGTCCCCGCAATGTGCGTGCTGGGTACTCAAAATTAATTTGATTTTCATGTGAATTTTTAGGCTATCTACCCAGCATGTAACAGTATGTATGAAGTATGAAGAACTACGTATAGTTCCGTTTTAATATAATTTCGGAGTCCTTACCTAAACCAAACAATTAAATTTATTGTTTTCTTCTGCGCAGAACTCCTTCCTCTAAAAACTTAAACCCCACAAACAGATTACGCTTACACCAAAAACTATAAAAACAATTTATATTTCTAATAATTTATAATAGCCAAATAACCTAACCTGATAATTATTAATAATTAAATGTTCGTATAATTAACCTAATCAATATAGCCATAACTTATCTAATATAAGTAGTAACATAATTAGTATAATAGAATAATATAAAATTCATATCATATAATTAATATTATAATCAGTGCATCTGTTGGTAACTAAATGGTAGCGTGCAAAATTTGAATATCTACGAATGCAAAAAGGGAACCAACATAACAGATACAATAAAACTAACCTTCCCAATACATGTAACAGGTGTATATCTGCGGAGGAGTTACCGGTTATGAATGGAACCGAACTACCCGAATATCACCAGAATTTGTTGACATGCCATAATGGTGTAAAAATGTCAAAATTGCATTTAGTAACCTCTATATATTATAACCTATACCCCCAAACTAATAACTGATATTTTTCCCTCTTACATTGATGTTTTTATTCCTATAATTTCTGCTTCGATTCGACAACCACATATATTTTCCTGTTCACTATTGGTAGTTGGTATAAAGCGTAAAAATTGATGTGATACATTCACATGACCTTCTCTACCCTCTGTCGTTTATTAGTGCGTATACAAACTATTCTTAATAAAGCTTATTACTTTCCCTACCACGTACATAGTAAGTAGAGAAAAATTCCATACCAAGATTTCGCCTGAAATACACGTTTTAAGGTCTATTGAATCCAGAAAAAGCACTTTTAGAAAAAGGCCCGTGTGTGTTTGTGTGAACAGAATAACTCAAAAAATGAAACGTCGGATAAATACTACACTTGGTATTTAGGTTCAGTGCCCTCCAAAGATGCCACACGAAGATTTTAAAGAAGTTTCCCCACCCCAACTACCCTTTGCATGAAACATTTTTCAAAATTTTGATTTTTTAAAAAATGACTAACGAGTTTGATTAAAGTACCACATATTAAAGATATTTATATGACAAATAAAATGTATATCTTGAATTTTCTGGGAGTAGCCTGTGAAGTCCTCTTCATTCAAAAGGAATTTTGTATAATCTTGTATAACTGGTAAACGTTAAGCGATAGACGAAAACGCACCATACAAAAAAAGTATACCTCTTTAAAACACACAAATGACTTAAAAGCAGTTTTTCTTTGGCATAAGCCGTTTCTGAAATATCCATTATTAAAAGTTCGAATTGTTCAATACCCATTCTTTTAGTCTCGTCAATTTTCAGTTGTTTCTCGCGATTGCATGGAAACAGCATGGAATTTTAAGGCCAGCATATAGCACCCAGTTCTTAAACATTTGACTATCGCTGTTCCCTTTTATCTATAACGAAATGTGCATTGCAGCTACTTTTGGAAAGGTTTATTTGGGTTAAAATGTAGCAGATAGAAAAATAAAGTTTAGTAAGAATAATTTGTATACCCACTAATAAAGATAGAAGGTAGAAAAAGTCATGTAAATGTATCACATCAGATTTGTTTTCTATCTACTAAATTTTTAACCAAATAAAGCCTCGCAGAAATAGCTACATTACACATTTCGTTATAGATACAAAGAGAACTGACAGTCAGATGTTTAAGATCTGGACGCTATAAGCTGGTCTTAAAATTCCAGACTGTTTCAATGCAATCGCGAGAAACAACTGAATTTTGAAAGGACTTGAAACAGGATTATCAAGAGATGAAAAATTCGAAACTTTAATAGCGGATATCTCAGAAATGGCTTAGCCACAAAAAGTTATTTTAAATAAATTGTGTGTTTTAAGAGAGATCTACATTTTTTTGAGTACTACGTTTTTGTATGTGGCTTAACGTTTACCAGTTGTACAAGATTATACAAAATTCCTTCCAACTGAAGTGGACTTCGTAAGCTATTCTCAGAAAATTCAAGATACACATTTTTTTAGTGTAAATATCTTTAATGTATGCTATTTTAATCAAAATCGTTAAGAACCATTTTTACAAAATCAAAATATACGAAAAATGTTCCAAGTAAACGGTTGTCTGGAGTGGGGGGATTTTCTTAAAAATCTTCGTGTCGCATCTTTGGAAGGTTCTGAACTTAAATACCAAGTTTGATGTTTGTCCGACTTTTCATTTTTTGAGTTATACTGTACACAGACACACACAGACTGATAGACACATAGATACACGGACCTTTTTCTAAAAAGGCATTTTTGGATTGAGGGTGCCTCAAAACATGTATTTCCGTGAAATCTCGATATCAAATTTTTGGGTGGAATACAGTACTTCCGCTACTTACTATACGTAGCAAAAGAAGTAAAAAAAGCGATACAAGATCTAATACTGCATAATACGAAATGAAACAGTTAAGCCACTTCAATGATAATACTAGAAGTACAAGGGAATGGCATCGTTTTACAGAATACTTCTTTTGCTTATAATTTTTCTTAGGTAATTTTATAGAGCTTTCAAACTCAAGCCCAAGCATTCCTAGCCTCAGTTGAATTATCGGAAAACTGGCAGCACTCGTGGTATTACTGAAGATTATGAATTATATTTATTAGTACAGGAAGTGCTGACAGCCTTCTGATATTTTAATTGAGCTAAACGAATGTTTGTTGTCAGGGTGATTATTTAGAGTCTGAAAGTCGCTTTTAAATTCATGTTTGTTGTCAGGAGTTTGAAGGCAATAAACGACTGTTAGACTCAATTAAATTACCGAAAAGCTATCAGCACGTGTTGCGTTACTGAACATAGTCTACTAAGAACATCTGGCATCCTTAAATGGTGTCTGACTAAATTATGGGATCCTATATTTATCAGACTTCTCTCTTTCTCTCTCTCACACCCAGACATATAACGTAAGCTTTCTTAGGCAGTGGTATCAAAATGCTTCCAGCGAAATGTCGATAATGACTCTTTTATGGAATGTAATACTTCCCCTACTTACCATAGGTAAGTGATGGCGAGAATAAAAATACGCTCGCCCCATAGATTAAATTCAATTGAGTTTCTATTTATGGACGCTCTTTAACTATATTGGGCGTGAAAGACCGAAAATTTTGCTCAGATACCTTTTTTTATCAGGCTTGAGGTTCTTTTACGTGCCGTGAATCCACAATTGGACCACCGCTTTGCTTTCCTTCCTAAGGAAGCCATGCTAAGGATTTTTACGCCCGAAATGATCTATCGCCTCCGCCATGTTTGAACCTGCGACCTCGAGAACTAGAGACTAACATGCTACCCCTAGACCACGGAGGACGACATCCTATAGAGGGCATACTATTTGGTATATACAAGAAAAGTATCTGATGTACGATATTAACATAAAATCTCTACCATTATTTTTACCTCTGTTCAACAAACTATTGTTACACAAACTTATTTTTATACCTACCCTATGGTAATGGAGATAAATGCTTACAGAAATGGTTTCGTAACACATTTCGTTGTAGGGTACAAAAGAGTACAGGAGATGAGGGGATAGTCAGGTCCTTAAAAAGCGGGTATGCTAGCTTTCAAATTCCATTCTTTTGCATGACATCACGATTTTTTTTTTTTTTTTTTAGTATTATGCCCGTACTCATTGCATATGACACCACAGGCAGTGGATGCTGATGATGCATGAAAGGAAATGATAGTTGGGAAAGGAAATTTATGAAGGAAACGTTCCAGGTCTAAGTTTAAGGTACCTCCCTGGCCTTTGCCAGTTGTGAGGACTGAGGAAAACGAACCTCAATAGGCAAAATGTTGCTAGCGGGACATGAACCGCAGACATTCCGTTCACAGGTGCGTACCTTAACGACCAGCTCTACATTTGTTGGTATGACATCACGATAAACCAAAGCATGGTAATTTTGAAGTTAAAATGTATACTAAAGAATTGCAAAGTATTATAATAACAAAGAATATCTTGCAAATGGTCGTCGTCGTTCTTACTAACGCTCCCCATATGAGCCAATTTCTGAGGCACTCAGCGTGTGGAATCCGTTACCTCTGATGGTAGGGTGATGATGAGGATGGCCTTGGCGATGGCTTTTACCATGGACTCCGTTTCACGTTGTGCCTTGGAGATACTTCACATGAGCAAGTCAGAGGTGAAGGCGTGGATAGGGCTGACTTATAATCGACACCCCAGAGCTGTGAATCAAACCCCGGATCCTCAGTACGAGAGTCGAAACCACTGCGCTACCCCGGCGGCCATTCTTGGAAATGGTTAATGCTACAGAAATAATTATTTAAATAAAAAGTGCATTTTAACAAGCTCTCTATATATTATCCAGCAGTAAAATTTTGTCTATATCATACTTAACCAGTTATACAACATTTTACAAATTCCATTCATCATGGGGTGTTTGATGAAAAATAAGATATACATTTTATTATTTACGCAAGTATGGTATTTCAATCAAAATCGTTAGTCATTCTTTAAGAGAATAAAATAAATATGATGTGTTACACTCACATGACTTTCTCTACTCTTGTATAAACTATTTTTACAAACACTTATTCCCCACTACTTCATGTTAATCGAGATAAACCTTTGTAGAAACTTAACATTGCTAACTTTCTTGTAGGTGCAAGGGTAATATGGAAATACACTAGGCTTTAAGCAACAGTCAGATCTTTTAAGAGCTGGTTGCTACGTGAAGCATTTCATAATGTTGGCATGTCTAGAACATAAAAAAGACAAATAAAGAATTTCCTTTGAGAAAAATAGAAAATTCTAACAAATAACAAGGAATATTTTGGAAATGGTCCACTTCACTAAAAACATATATATGTCATAAATTGTGTGTTTTAACGAGCTCTTCACTTTTTGTGTAGAAACATTTTGCCTGATTTACGGTTTACAGTTATGCCAAAGCTATTTAGAAAGAAAAGGACCTTTGGGGACATTCCCAGAAAATTCAAGATATACATTTTATTTGTCACGAAAATATCTTAAATATATGATATTTTAATCAAAATCATTAGAGCCATTTTTGAGAAAATCAAACTTTTCGAAAAATATTCCATGTAAAGGGTAGTATGAGGTGTGTGAATTTTCTCGAAAATCTTTGTGTCGCATCTTTGAAAGATACTGAACCTAAATGCCAAGTTTGGTATTTACCCGACTTTTCGTTTTTGAGTTATGCCGTTTCTAAAAGTGCTTTTTTGGATTCAGGGGCCTCAAAACATGTATTTCCGGTGAAATTTCGGTATAGAATTTTTGGGTGGAATGCAATACTTCCCCTACTTACTATACGTAGTAGAGAAACTAATAAGAAACATTTTCTATGTATGGTAGTTTGATGTGGGCGAATATTTTGAAAATCTTTGTATAGCATCTCTCTCTCTCTCTCTCTCTCTCTCTCTCTCTCTCTCTAACAAAAATTAACTGTTTTATTTAGGTACCTCCAAACGTGAATTTTGGTCCAAATTTCATTGTTGACTGCAATGCCGAGCTTTGTTATTAATGATTTGTGGCACAGAAAGTAAAAGGTATTGTTTTTGAATGGTGAACGTTGTAGAGGAGGATGGTATTGCGAAGTTAGGAAAGCGGTTCTTCTTATTCTTGCAGACTTGCGTAACTTCGGCGACTTGTACAGCCTGACTTTATTATCGTCGTGACCTTGTGGTGATGTGCTAAACATCCGTCACGCAATGTCTCTTTACGTTTACATTTATGAGCAAGTTACGGATTTTCACACTCCAAGCCTCTTGCATTCTTCACTTGCTTATGGTTTTCGCTTTTTGCGTTGTAGCGTAGTGCTATCAGAGAGCACGAAATGTTCCACCTTTTCATCCATTCCAAACATCGTTTTGAAATACCCGTACAGGATGCGGCGTTGCATCATTGTAGATGGTTAACTTAAGCTAATTATTACTCTAATTAAGATAAATGGTATTATATGCCAGAAATATAAAACTGAGTTTTTAAGGTTTCTTAAAGTTCAGAGTAAAATACATTATGACAGTGCGTCCATGTGCTTTACATCACTTTGAAAAAAAAATGATATGTTAAATTCATAGGACTTGCTTTAGCTACTCTCGTTTATTACTTTCTCTATCACGTACATAGTAGGTAGAGAAGATATTGCATTCCAGTCGACATTTCGAAAGGTATAGAGAGTTCACCGGAGATACATGTTTTGAGGCCCCCTGAATAAAAAAAGCCTTTCTAGAAAAATGTCTGTTATCGCGTGCGCGTCTGTGTGTGTGTGTGTGTGTGTGTGTGTGAACAGCATAACCCAAAACGAAATGTCAGATAAATACCAAACTTGGTATCTAAAACTTAAATTAAATTGAGCGTGAAAGACTGGTAATTTTGCTCAGAGGCCTCTTTATTAGGCTCGAGATTCTTTTACATGCCGTAAATCTACGCATTGTTTTTTGTTTGTTTGTTAACGACACTTCAATTGTCAGGATCATATCAGCGCGCCGGTGTACCGGAATTTTGTCCCGCAGGAGTTCTTTTACGTGCTAGTAAATCTCCGGACATAGAGCCGTCGCTTTTAACATACTTAGAATCATCGATCTGGGTCGGGTTTAAACCCGCGATCTTGGGATTAGAAGGCCAGTGCCTAACCAACTAAGCCACCCAGACACACGAGACCACCGGCTTTACTTACCTTCCGAAGGAAGCCATGCTAAAGATTTTTACGCCCGAAATAATCCATAGTCCTCCGCCAGGTTTGAACCTGCGACCTCGGGAAGTAGAGGTTAGCATGGTACCCTCAGACCACGGAAGACACTTGGTATTTACATTCAGCACCTTCCAAAGATGCGACACGAAGATTTTCAAGAAAATATTCCACCCCAAACTACCCTTTACATGCTACATATTTCGAATTCATTGATTTTCTGAAAAAAAGGCTCTAAAGATAATTATTAAATTACCATATATTAAAGATATTTGCATGACAAAATGTGTATCTGGAATACCGTCTGAAGTCCTCTTCATTCAGTAGGAAATTTATATAATCTGGTATAACTGGCAAACGTTAAGCGACAGACGAAAACTTACTTCACAATCTCTTTAAAGCACACTATTTATTGCAAATACCTTTGTTTGTGGCATCAGCTATTTCTGAGATATCCGTTATTAATGATTCGAATTCTTGAATACTTTGTCATTTAAGGTCCTGCCGATATTCAGTTATTTCTCATGATGTCATTAGAAAGAGTATGGAGTTTTAAGGCCAGCGTACAGTTTCCAGTTCTTAAACATCTGACTATCGCTATTCTATAACGAAATGTGTAATTCTGCTATTTCCGGAAAGGTTTATCTTGTTTAAAATAAAGTAGGAAAACAAACTTTCGTAAGAATAATTTGTATGCCTACTAATAAGCGATAGAGGGTAAAGAAGGTCATTGAATGCAACGCAAAGGTTTTTTATGGGGCTTTTACAAACTATTCTATCTACTTCATATTAATGGAGAAAAACGCTTCTAGAAGTAGTTTCATTACACGTTTCGTTATAGGCACCTGAGCGACACAGTAAGCTGGAACGATAGTAAATTGTTTAAAAAGCATATCGCTACAGGTTTGCTTTGAATTGCATCAGGAGAAACAAAAGAATGGTGACCTAGCACTTCAAAAATAGCAACGAATATCTTAGAAATTGTTATAAACACTTTTGCTTTCGCATAAAGGTATGTTTTAACAAGAACTGCATTTTACCGAATAAGTTTTGTTTAGCTCTTATGATTTCTCAGTTAAATTGTGCATCTTCAATCCGCATGAAGAGGAGTTCACAGGTTCAAGATGTGCATTTTATTCCTGCCAATATCTCAAACTTTAATCAAAATCGTTACAGCACTTTTGAAAAAATAAATACTCTTCCACTTAACCATTAGTTTGCGGTGGAGATATCTTCATTGAAAGTCCTCGTGTCATATCCTTGAGAGCTACTGTATAGGTTTTCATTCTACTTTTCATTCTGGTTTTGCTGTTCTCTATATCTTCCTTTCATATACACACAAACACCCTCAAACAAACAAACAAAATAACTAACTAAAATATTCCGCAAGAGGAGAGTTTTACTTTCTCTACTACGTATAGTAAGTAGGTGAAGTATTGTATTCCACCCAAAAATTGGATACCGAGATTTCACCGGATATACATATTTTGAGACCCCCTAAATCCAAAAACAGCATTTTTGGAAACATGTCCGTGTGTGTCTGTCTGTGAACAGCATCTCAGAAACGAACAGTCGGATAAACACCAAACTTGGTATTTAGGTTCAGTATCTTCCAGAGATGCGACACTAATGTTTTCAAGAAAATCCCCCACCCCAGATTACCCTTTACATGGAACATTTTTCGAAAATTTTAATTTTCTCAAAAACGGCTCTAACGATTTTGATTAAAATATCATATGTTTAAGATATTGTCATGACAAATGAAATGTATATCTCGAAATTTCTGGGAATGTCTTCAAAAGTATTCTTCATTGTGAACGACTTTTGCATAACTGGTAAACCATGAGAGATAGACAAACTTACTCCACAAAAATGTAGATCGCGTTAAAATACACAATTTGTCATATATATTTTTTTGTTGAGTGAACCACTTTCGAGATATTGCTTGTTATTCCCTTAAATTTTCCGATACTTATACTTTATCTCAAATTCGTTATTCATTTTTTTTGTCCTGGTAATGCAAAGAGAATGGAATACTCCACATAGCAACCAGCTCTTAAAATATTTGACTATCGCCTAAAGCCTACCAATTCCCCTTACATCTACAAGAAAATTAGCAATAAGATAGAGTCTGCAAATGTTTATCTCGATTAACATAAAGCATATGGAGAATAGGCGTTTGTAAAAATAGTTTGTACAAGAGTAGAGAAAGTCATGTGAGTGTAACACATCAGATTTTTTCAATAGATTGCTTTTCTTTGGGTTTAGAGAGCTTTACAACTTATATTTTCGGTAAATTCTCGATATCAGATTTTTTGTTGAAACACAATACTTCCTCTACTCACTGTAGGTAAGCAGTAGACAAACTAAAAATAGATTTTTTAATAGACAAAGCCTTTATATCGACGTGTGGTCGTTTTACAGGGAATTGCTTCCCCTGCACTGTTTCTAATCGGTTCTGTTTCCCCTCCACTTTCCCTCTTTTCCATGTGCCAGCTAATCAGTTGACGCAAAGTCATTTTACAGAGATTGATACGTTGTGAGACCACGTGTTTCAGTGTTAGTGCTGTTATATTGCAAACACACACACTCTCCATATATGATTCCTATGTGACAGAAAACTGAGACGGCGAACTATAGACAGATTTCCTGATACACAAAGAAACCGTTCGTAATCATGTGAGAAAGCTGGATTTATTCTTGATAAGAAACCGAAAGTAAATCGACTTGTTATTACAGAGGAGAAACTCAGCATTGCAGGAAAGTTAAAACGAAGTCCAAGTAAATCTCTGAGAAAGCTTGCACAGGAATCAGGAATACTAAACTTTTAAAATTAAAACTCTACGAATTTCAACCATCCTGTAATTGGGTGTTGGATAATGTTAAAGGTAAAGGTACGTATTACGGAGGAGCCCCCGGAAGTGGGGCAGAGCACCGCACGCAGGCCAGTCGGCCCATTGTGCTTCAAACGTGACCCCTGGTAGGGAAGGATGAAGGGGGAGACCCGAAGGGCGACCACATCCGGATTCCGACGGGCACAAGCATGGACGAGATCCCTAACGTTTCCAGACACAACGCGTCCTACACGATCCCTGCCCACAAGTCACCAACCTCCAGGGTCCGGAGCGGAGCTGTATTACGAGCTCTGCGTTCGGTTTCTTTACATTGTTTTGTGTATCCAGGTTTATAGTCCTACAAGTTTTAACACAACTACATTAAGGTGACCAGAAGGTTGCATATTAGCCAGGACAGTTCCTTACTTGAGTGGTTGTCATCAGTTGATGAATTTAAAGATAAAACTGACAAAGCAAAGCGCTGTTTATAGTATGGGTCTACAATATATACACATACACCTGAAACCGTGTGGAGACTTCGCTTGGAAAAGTACTCAAACCGGCGAAGGGCGATGGGTTTTTTCGGGTGTAAAAATCCTTAGTATGGCTTTCTTCGGAAGGGAAGTAAAGCTAGTGGTCCCGTGTCGAATATGTATTAAAGGACGTAAAAGAACCTCAAGCCTGATAAAGTGGTATCTGAACAAAATTACCGATCTTTCACGCCCAATATAGAATGGGACGCTAAGGACCGCAGCAGTTAAAGAGCGTCCATAAATAAAACTCAATTTAATTGTTGTTGCAGACGACAATTGAACTGTGCCGGTCTGCGCTATCAACAAACAAATCATAATCGCTCGTGTTTGTTGTGAATGCCGCCAAAAATAACGAGAACTGTAAACGCATATGCTCGAGTCCAAATAAATCCATTGCAATTGTGACTATAGTAGAAGACAGTATTGTGTTCTGCATTTGTGCAATAATAAAATACAGTGAACTTTTGTAAACTGTGAGTGCTGAAACACTTGAAATTAATAATATGCCACCGCCGAAAAGGAGGTGTGTTTTTAGTACTGAGCTACAACAGGGATATCCATAGATGGTCACTGCAATAAATGTGCATCTACTTTCAGTATAAGCTATGGGGGACGATGGATATATCACAACATATAAATAGTGAAAAACACAAAAGCGTGCAAGTGCTTCTTCTAGCTCTGTTGACTAATTTTTTTAGAAGTGAAAGCTTTGGTGATAAAGATATGAAATTAGCAGTTGTTGACGGAGCTTTCGCTTACCATACTGTCCACCACAACCAATCTTTCAGATCAATGAACCGCGCTAATAATTCTACAGGATTGCTTGGCTGGAGTGAATTCAGAGCTAATATATGTAAGTTACACATTATTTATTTACTAATTATTAGTTTCGAAACCTTCGTATTTATGACGAAACAATTTTAGGCATTCTCTTTTGCCCCTTGTTTCATTAAGAAAAATTTTAAAAGTTTTTCTTGTTTAAAAAATCTAATGTGTTACACTCACATGACTTTGTACTCTTGTACAAACTATTTTTACAAACGCTTATTCTCCATATGCTTCATGTTAATCGAGATGTTAATCTTATTGCTAATTTTCTTGTAGATGCAAGGAGAATTGGTAGGCTTTAAGTGATAGTCAAATATTTTAAGATCTGGTTGCTATGTGGAGTATTCCATTCTCTTTGCATTACCAGTACAAAAAAATAAATAACGAATTTGAGAAAAAGTATTAAGTAAAATTTAAGGGAATAACAAGCAATATATCGAAAATGGTTCACCCAACAAAAAAAAATTATATGACATAAATTGTGTATTTTAACGCGATCTACATTTTTTGTGTAGTAAAATTTTGTCTATCTCTTATGGTTTACCAGTTATGCAAAAGTCGTTCACAATGAGGAATACTTTTGGGGACATTCCCAGAAAATTCGAGATATACATTTCATTTGTCATGAAAGTATCTTAAACATATATTTTAATCAAAATCGTTAGAGCCATTTTTGAGAAAATTAAAATTTTCGGAAAATGTTCCATGTAAAGGGTATTCTGGGGTGGGGGGATTTTCTTGAAAACCTTCGTGTCGCATCTCTGGAAGATAGTGAACCTAAATACCAAGTTTGGTGTTTATCCGACTGTTCGTTTCTGAGTTATGCTGTTCACAGACACACACGCGCGCGCGCGCGGACATGTTTCCAAATATGCTTTTTTGGATTCAGGGGGCCTCAAAACATGTATTTCCGGTGAAATCTCGGTATCGAATTTTTGGGTGGAATACAATACTTCCCCTACTAACTCTACGTAGTAGAGAAAGTAAAAATATGGTCACCTTAAACGACATACATTTATGCTCTCAGAATCGGTTTATAAAACTGACTCTACATCTGCTTATCTGAATGTAAGCATTGTTACGTAACCTCAAGGTAAAGCTTAGGTATGTTATGAACAAAAGTTCTGAAGGTCATATTCATACCAGAATCACTGGAACCAAGAAGTAAAATGAGAGAAATGTTACTTAATTCGTTTCGGTTCAGTGAACCAGTTATTATTTTCTGCAACACCTGCTTTGAGTAAGCAGAGGAAGTATAGCGCCACCTAAAATTTCCATTTTAAATAAATATTTTGTTTGTTACGACGTCAATTGCCAGATTTCACCGCATATACTGTTTTGACGTCCCTTGGATTAAAATTTTTTAGAAAAAGGTCTGTGTGTGTGTCTATATATCTGTGAACAAGCCTTATAAAGATGCAACGCGGAGACTTTCAAGAAAATTCAACTCCAATCTTCCCTTTACATAAAACATTTTTCTAAATTTTTTATTTCCTAAAAATGGCCGTAATGGTTTTGGTTAAAATGCCGTATATTAAAGATATATACATGATAAATAAAATGTAGCTATATCTTGAATTTTCTGGGAACAGGCTGTGAGTCCTCATTCGGAAGGAGGTTTGTACAACCTTGTGTAACTGATAAACGTTTAAGCGATAGACACACACGTACTAGATAAAAATGTAGATCTCCTTAAAACACATAATTTACTTCAAATAACTTTTTTTGGCATTAGCCATTTCCGAGATATCCCTTATTAATGGTTCAATATAAATTGTTCAATACTTAGCCATTCTTTAAAGTCTTGTTGATTTTCAGTTGTTTCTCGCGAGGCCATGGAAACAGTATGGAATTTCAAGGCCAGCATATAGCGTCCAGTTCTTAAACATTTGACTATCACTGTTCCCTTTGTATCTCTAACGAAATGTGTAATGTTGCTATTTCCGGAAAGGTTTATCTCGACAAATATGAAGTAGATAGGAATATAAACTTTCGTAGGAATAACTTGTATACCCACTAATAAGCGATAGAGGGTAGAGAAATCATGTGATTGTAGCACATGAGATTTTTTTTATCTCTGCAGTTTTTACTGGAACAAATAGAACATTTAACACTTTTAGGTACAAGGATACACACTCCTAATGGCTTCTAAACGAATGTTCTGCAATGGCGCTGGCTTGTCTAATGTTATGGCGCTGACCACGTTGTACACGATCTTCTTTTGTTTGAGTAAGAGGGCGAACAGTTAAAGGATCCAGCAGCAAGATTAAGAGCTTGCTTGGAGAAGCTGGTAGCAGTTACAACTTATGATTGCGAGTACGCTGTGTTACTCTGTTGAAAAAGCGGCAATATATAGCTGCATTTCAACTATTTAATTAGCATATACACTCCGGGGCGCTGATTAGCATTTTTATTGCCTGCAGCGAAGAAAATCCCAACATAAATACTGTCACACGAGGGAGAGCGAGAAATTAAATGGTCAACGTGAGCAAGTTTCCGTTCTGGAATAGCAATTGTTTAAATGCAGCAGCATCTGCTCTGCCCTCAGAGGGCACTAACATTGCTTATCAAGTTTTAGCCGGAGTTTATGCAAGGAGCCCACCCAGAGAATAAAACTTTACTCAATTTCTTAAGTAAAGTCAAAACTAAAGAGGGATTTAAAAGAAAGCATTTGTTCACTATTCTTCTTATTGCATTTTTAATTGTTTTGACGTTGAAAAGCATTTTCTTACATATTGTTGCCCCAGATTGCCTTCATTATTGCTGCTTTAAGTGGCTCGTGTTCCACTGGGAAGATACACAAAATGCAACCAGAGAGTTTAAAAGCGCTATCCTCCCAATGTTAAATTTTCTAACTTCATGACCAGACATAGGAATTCTGAAGCAGTTGCTCTCAAATTATCTACACTCAAAGCAAAGACTACAAGGCTCACTGGCAGGCGGGTAGAAACTGGTCTGAGTGCTTTCCACAAACGCCAAAAGACTGTACGAGGGTTCGAAGGTGGTTTATTTTCTGCGACCTCCCTGCCTCTAGTTCAGTGACAATTCGACCTTATTTCCTTCCTTCCTGGCTTTAATGCTTAGAAATTCCTATGCCTGTTCACGACAATTTAAGATACTAGACTGAAACGTTTACAAAATATAGATTATGTCTTCTAAGTTCACTTATGTATTTTTATACAATAAGCTATTTATAAAGTAAATATAGAATATACAATCTTTTTATTAACGGTTATCGGCAGTTAATTTTTTTAAAACTAACCAAATGTATTATTAGCGCCAAAACAGATCTACAACAGCAATAGTAGCTGGTATTTTTATCATCCTAAGTTTTCATGCAGAATACTTCCAACATTTTATGAAAAAACGGGTCCATTTAAATCTGAAAATGTCATTCACAGAAAAAGCTGTCGAGAGTAAAAATGAAGGAAAAAAGCTCGTATATATAAAATACAGATCTAGAGCGATCGTCATAAACAGCTGACATACATAATCAGAACACAATAGAAACGTTATATATCGGACTTTTAAGTATTTTTTTGGTTAGGATAAATGTAAACAAACTGCTTTACTACTCGAACACTTGACCTTGCGGAAACCTGCATTTGAATGCACGCGGAAGCAGCCCCACGAAGTGCAATACTATTGTGGTCGAGTTATACAGTGTCAGCGTTCTGGTTGTGTATTTCGGTTGTTTATGGTGATCATTCTAGAGCTGAATTTGTTATTTCACAGTCTTGAGTTTTTATGGCTATACACATCAAGGTATATATACACACTAGTCCATAATTTGCGCAGAAAGTAACCCCATGGCTTCCACACAGGTGCGGTATACTCGTGGTGGGAGAGCATAACTCGCAGTATGTCCGATATATTAATATATTAACTATGGTGATACTGATAATTAGCTTGTACTTTAGTTGTTACTCTTAAAGTGTTATTTTTATTTCTTGCCACGGCTGCTGTTATTTGGGTTTTTGGTAGAGCTTGTTTAACTTTGCAGGGTGTGATACGGGAAGGAATGTAAAAAGTAACAACTCTAACAATAGATTAAGTCATGAAGAACACTATGATTTGATGACACACGCATTTACTGTCTTAGTAATAATTTACATAGTTCTTAAGTTAGTTGGAGCTGTAGAACGGTCGAGCCCTACCACGTTCGTGCGCCAAACTTGCGGTCGCTGAGCACTCAAGTATTGTATACGTGCTCTAGAAATAATTGTAGTATTTATCACACGTTCCTATGAACTTTTAAATTGATAACATTTCAACGTTCCTACTACATTATAAGTAACTAATAACGCCTGCTTCGTAGAGCTTACATATGTTATTCACATTCGCAGCACTTTATACTCAACCGCCCTGGCTGATGGGGTCGCTACAACTAACATTTCTGCACTTAAAGATTTTAAACTTATTCTTCCTTAAAATTTCATTGTCTGTCTTCGTTCAGCTTGGAATCTTCCAGAAGACTTATCCGGCTATTGTTCGACGTTTGCAAACATGTGACCTCTCTACAAAAATATGTTGTATTCGCTTGTCGCCTTTTCTATTTCACAAAGACTCAATGTCTGGCTTTTATGACTTTCCCGTACAAGTCTTTTTTGCCTGGGCCCTAATTCTAACACAAAGATATGTTTGTCGGCTTTTAACAAGGGTTCCACAGCTCCAGCTACACTTGCACATACATAAAACTATGCCTTATCTTCTATTTCTATAACCGTATTTTGATTATTAATATTACGAGTAATTCACATTAATGTATATATGGCATATACATAACCATAGTTACTGTCTCACAGGGAAGGTGTCATATTCAGTAGACATACTAATTTGTAGAGCAAAACTTCACCTATAAGATGAGCTAAAATGTACCTCTCTACTGCGTGTATAGTAGTTATTTTCTTTGAAACAGTGCAGAATTGAGTACTTAATTGCAGAGGCAGCACCATTTTTAAACATATATTTCAAATATAAAAATTGAGCATGCAGTAGTATAGTAGTAACACTGGTGCAATGATTTTAATTTGTATTCTGTAAACTAAGAAAGTGGAGAATTAATTAATTCATTGAGTTTTGAGGCAGTATTTTATATCACAACATTGTGAATGCCATAGTGATTGTAGCGTAAATTGACATTATTGTATGACAATGATTTTAGATGTTTGTTAGCTATAAGCATTGTTAGGAAATAAGTTTACACGGCCTCACTGAAACTGACAATAGGAGCGGGTAACAATGAAGCGATGGGGTGAGTTGTTTATCTATTAGAAGAGACAAACAAATGACGTCAGGGTAGCGCGCCTTTCTTTAGAAATGGAGGGAATATCTTCCCTAGAGCATATGTTTTAGTAATTATGATTGGCTTACAAAATATACGCTAATGTTGGCGCAATTTAGTAACCAATAGCAGCTCTATTATAATGTTTAAGCATATCGGGGTGAGGGAGTATAAATTCTTGAGCCATAGGCAAGTATCGCGCAGTTCTACAGAATCATTCACAAGGTAAACGTCGCGCAGTTCTAAGAAATCTCTCTCGCGAGTTATACGTCAGGCAGTTCTAAGGAAGCATTCATGAGGTACACATTACGCAATTCTACAGAATCTCTCGCGTCGTAAAGTTAGTTACAAAATGTGAAATACGCGAATTAATAGTGCGCGGCAAATAAGTGTTGTAGTTACATTCGAAAATATAACAGTTTCAGTCATGCGTGTATCAAGATTAAATGTGTGAAATTAATTAAGTGTGACGGCAATAAAAGTGTAAAAACAAATTCTTTTATCAGTGTTATCTTTTAACAACAACTCCTTTCCGTTTACACGCCCTGCTCAAGAGATATTTGCTCGACTGAGTAATAATAGCTAGCCGGAGGACAAAGAACCCAAAATTCAAAATAGTAAAACAATAACAGGCGCTCAGCAAATAAGATAACACGAACAGATTACCGCGACAGTTTACATCAGTAGGAAGATATATGTCGGAACAATACTGATAGTTGCACACTGACATTATCTAAATGTAATTGTCAGTGGCACGTTACGGGTGACAATTTCCCGATTTAATGTGCACTGTTAAGTAGTAATCTGATTTTTAATACAAATTCATACATAGACTATGTTTCATAATACATTTGCAAATGAATATGTGCTCAAAACCTATTAAATGTATTATTGAATACGCTGCAATCAATTATCTGCTCAATTATATGCATTTAAATTCATTAAAAGAAGCACATTTTTCTATCAAGAAGAAAACGAAAAAAATTGTGATTTGGATTTTTATATTAGACTAAAGGCTTGCACAATATTGCCAAATGATGAACGCTATGAAGTTATTTGCTATTCTCGAAGTTATTTGCCTACAAGCTGAATGTAAAATTTAAGGCAAAGCTTTATCTTAGCTTACAAATATGGAATTGCTTTAAAATGTACATAAACAGAGACATAAAGAGAGAGGGAGAGCGCAAACAATGAAATTATGGTCAGAAGACAAAAGCGATTACTCTGGTAAATGTATACAGTATAGCACACTTAAAGTTGGTTCCAACTCGCAACGTTCTCGGCAGTCGACGGTACATAGAACACACACAATTAGGTGGTGTGAATGAACGCCTGAAATAAAGTATAAAGATAAGGTTTAACATCATTAAGAATCTATCTTTCTATTAACAAAAGAAATATTCCTTTGTGATTTCATTACAGAATAAATTGTTGCCCAAAAAAGTAAAAACAAATCCGATGTGTTAACTTTAGACAAATTTATCGTTTATTTTGAAGTAGTTATTGTTCTTGGAGTTTATTTTTTTTAGCTCCTGTGTATGAGAAGCCGACTTGAAGATGTATTTTTGTTGTTACGCTCCAAGTTTTAAAAAATATCAACTATTAACTTTGTCATTAAACTGGTTCTATAGATATTATTTAAGTTTGTTTTTGCCTCGGCTGCTTCAGTATTACGACAAGAATGTAGGCTTACACAGATTTTAAGTTTTAATTCACTTCTTTTTTATTAATCCTTGACACAAATTAAATAGCACTACATTGATATCAAGAGCGGTGAGATTCTTTTATTTAATACTTGCACTTTGTTAATGCGTATACTTAATTTTCGTTTCACACGAATACGTAATATTTCTCTAGAGAACACATCTTCCATCCGGTCACTATCAAGGTCTGCAGGCAACTGAACATATTTCAACCATCCAAACCCGTAAACTTCTGTATTTCGTCTCTGATTGGCTAATCCTAGTCCAATAGAATACCTGCATTTAATTAAAGCTTTTTCTGGCTGTTGATTGGCTAATTTTAAACTGTCACAAAATTTACATTATTGTTGCCCTAATCATGACTAGTAGCATTCAAACTCTGAAGCTCATTATTGCCTCAAGGTTACCTCATTGTTACCAACTTTATACTTATTATTCTCACAGCTCTTACATTATTAAGTTACGTAATGCATTCACATAACATTATTGAACATGTTTACAATAATATAAGCATTTGCAATGACTGTTACATACATTTTACAAATTATTACATAGATATTGCTTCAAGGCGGGCTGTTATTGAATTTACATATTATATGATTTAATTGAAATTATTCAAGTGTTAAAAATACTGCCTCAATTTTCACAAAGTTTCTACTAAAGCTTATTTTGTAAAACTCCCATTGGTCGTGGTTATCTATCGTATCTAGGGACTCAGTTGTAGTTACTGCTAAAGAAGCTGCAGACACGCTATTAACAGCAGAACCCATGCGCTTGTATAAAGGGACTTCTATTAATGACATACAGAGATCGTTTGTTTGTGTAAATGGAGAACATGAATCAGGACTTACTACGCGCATCAGGGGTTCGTTTAATCATTTTAATTACTGTCTCTGCTCTAATTAACTATGTGTTAAGGTCTTAATGAAGATGTTTATACCGAGGACAATGGTGTTAATTAATGTTTGAGGGTAATTAAACGTTTTCGTAAAATTGGATTAATGGGATTGCTTACATGGTTAGCATGTTCAATCACTTACGCCCTCGCGGGCGTAAAAAATCCTAAATATCCGGGCGGATATTAGCAATTCTGTAACATATCTCGTAACTAATAGTTATTCAACAATAAACTAGTGCTCCCTATGAACAGCGAACGGAGAGGACACCTCGCACCTCGACCTAAAGCAGATCTTTTGTGCTTGCCACCCCCAGGAGGAAAGGATGAGGTGTAGGAGCAGGAGAAGACTATAGACCGCAAGCAGGCCGGCCGGATCACAGAGACGCGCAGAGGCCCATAGCGGTTCCAACCCTGATATCCGGTCAAACCGGCGGGCTGCTCAGAAAGGCTTGCCTCTGGCGGAACCAAGGAGAATATGACCATCTGAGGCGGCTCAGAGAAGGCTGTCATATGGCTACCATCTGTGCCATCTGTCCGACACTACCCCTGAGTCTATCCGAAAAATGAAAAGGGAGGAGAAATGATAAGAAACAAGGGAAAAGAAATCCGTGGTCGAAGATTCAGCATTCACCTCATCAACCAGGGAAAACCATGAAAAACCAGAGTGGCCGGCCCCAGGTATCGAACTCGGGACAACCAGAATGCGAGTCTCACACGTTACCGTCGGGCCATCTCCTTGCTTTAATTTGTATTAACATCTTAGAGGAAACGAGAGGGGAGGGTGTAGTAGAATAATAGGAGAGAGGGAGAGACTTTTAAGGTTGAAAGAGGAAGGAATCGCGGAAATTAGTGCAATAACATGAGCGGAACTGTAGATTTTGTTGGTTCTAAATGAATAAATTCATAAATTTAAAACACAGACTGCTCGCTGTTTAGTTCTTATGATTATGGGATGGGCTTCTACCAACAAACATTTAAGACAAGAAAGGAAACGTAAAATGGGCTTTTAACCTCACAAGAGTGACAGAAACGTAAACAATTTGGCAGCGTTCCCTTGTCTCCCACGGTGTTTCCAGCAGAGGTCGTTGGCTCACGTTACGATAGAGTGAGCGCCACCTAAAGAAATGAGCTAACAACGTCGCACTAAAATTATTTTTAATATCCCATTTCCCCGGTTCTCGCATTAGACTCGCTTCGCTTATGTTTTATTACACCTTCTGTTTCCAGTGCGTTTGTAGGTTACCGGTGAAACAGGTCCGCATGGCGAGAAAGAGACTTCATTAATGGGCGTTGTCTCCAGCTGCCGATAGCGTGCAAATGCATCTACTTCTGTCCTGCATATGGACTTGAAAATCATGCTGCACCAGTTAATAAAACTAGTTCAACGGATACACTTGTGTAATTACATTTCTATTTCCTCCTTCTCGTCCGCCTCTACCTCTACGAGAATAGCAAAAATATTGCACCCTATCCAAAATTGCAATAAGAAGTATCAACACAAATACAAATATTGGTCACCAAAATAACAAACAAGAAGGGAAAAGATCAGGTGTGTTGTATTCACATGACTTTCTCACTCAATGTTCTACAAACTATTCTCACAAAATCCTATTATTCTAGCTATTACTTGTTAATCCGGATAAATCTTCAATTTATATTTACACATTTCGTTGTATGATACAGTAGGTCAGATTTTTAAAGACCATGTCGCTATGTGATGTTTAACTCAGTTTCAAGTTTATATTACGACGCAAACAAATTATATATTTACCTAAGAAGACATTTAGGTTTTTCCATTTTTTTTTATTTGTGACTGTATTAAAGAAATCCAGAAAATTTTAATAACACTCATTTAAGACAATAAAACACTATAAATGTGAGAAAACAACAAAATCCAATGCAATTAATAATGAAAATCAACGTTTAAAAAACTGACATTTTTCAGGTTACTTGAGAAGTGGCGGGTAGTGCCGTACAGTCCAACAAATTTGAAGTTTTTTGGTTGTTTGTTCCAAAGGTTTTCTTAACTGAAATGCACTTGTCACACTCATAATATAACACAGCATTTTCATGCGCCCAACCCTAACACTTTTGATATTGAATCCAGTCTTCTTCAAAACTTTTCCCACACAAAATGCAGAAAGCTTTTGAAAAACAGATCCAACTGAGGTTCATTGCAACCTACTGCACACATAATGTGGTAAATTCTGGTTTTCTGAGGGATATTTCAGGATGTCTCTTTATAAAGGCATATTAAAAATCCTTGCCGGGTAATTCTTTATTCCTGATGAAAAATGTTTAATTTTATTGTATTGTTATCTGCCCAACGCTTTGGGAGCCAATTTGAGAAAGGAGTATTTTAGAAGGAGTTGTATCGTATTTCTACTGTTGGGAGCCGAACTTGAAGTTTGTTTGCAACCGCACGTATGGTACCCGGTTTCCGGTAGCCTTCGCCCCAAGTATACTTTCAGGTGGCCTTTACTCCAAGTTTAAAAAAAGAATTTAACTTTGTAATTAAACTGTTTCTTTAAATATTTAATATTTTTGTTTGCCTCGGCTGCGTCAGTATTTATTTTAGAGACATGGCTATCTTGGCAGGGTTGTGATGCAACAAATATGTAGGCTTACACAGATTATAATTTTTCTTCTCTCCTTTTATTAATGCTTGATACGATTTAAATAACACTTCACTGATATAGAGAGCTGTGAGATTCTTTTTATTAATTAATTACACTTTTTTTAACACGTAAACTTATTTTTCGTCTCACACGAATACATATTATATTTCTTGAGGACACTTTTTGCGTCTGGTTAGTAACGCTGTCTGCAGGCAACTGACTTCTAGATTTGTAAATTTTGCTATATTTCAGTTTCTGATTGGCTAATCCTACTCCAATAGAATCACTTCATTTAACTAAAGCTTTTTCTGGTTGTTGATTTTATAAACTGTCACTAAAATTACATTATTGTTACTCCAAGAATCACAAGTAGTACTGTTAAACTTTGTTACTCATTATTGACTCAAGGTTACCTCATCGTTAGCAACTTTTAACTTATTATTCTCACAGCTCTTACATTATTATATTACGTAATATATTCACATAACATTATTACACATGGATACAATAATATAAGCATATGCAATGACTGTTACATACATTTTCCAAATTATTACATACACATATTGCTTCAAGGTGGGCTGTTATTGAATTTACATATTATATAATTAGACTGAAATTATTTAGGTGTTAAAAATACTGCATCACTGTTAAATCTATGTGGCAATCTCGACGCTTCCACTAAATCAAAATCCAGCTTCTTGTATTCTTTCTTCGACAAAGTCATAAACATATCATCTGTTTCACATGCTGAAAAAATTCCTCTGCATAGTTATTAATGAATATAGGCTCAAATCTACCTAATTGTGCTAACATTTTAATTTCTTCCCCTTTCTTTATTTTGGTAAACCCGTCGTGTGAAGAACTTTTTGGGACGATGTACAATCTTACCGCCTCTCTGACGCTTTTCCCACATAAAACGTCATTTAGAGCAAGTTTATTATTATCTTCAGTCCAGCAGCCCTTTAGTTTTACTTTATCTTTAGGTTCTGGGACGATCCCTTCCATGATAAGGTTACACCTGATTGTGAGAATTGTAAAATGCAAGAGTGACTCACCTGATTGTAAACAGTGATGGGTTTGAGTAATACTGGAAGCGCTTGTTCAAGAAAACAAAACTACAAACAACAACGCACACTCTGACCTTGAAGGGATACACACTCACATTCTTGGGTATTTGGTTGAAGAGAGGAAGGCTTTAAACACATGCAAGCAATTACTTCCATCTTGCGAATTTTGCAGAACTACGAATATATACTGTACGGACATAGCCGCTGTCTGTACTACACGACTCCCCCTATACTAAACTCATTCCGAATAAAGAGGATATCATAGGCTTTCACAGAAAACTCAATATAACATTTTATTACTCACGTAAATGTTTAAAATAAGTTGTATTTTAACAAAAATAATTAGAGCCATTTTGGAGTTACTTCGATATTGGATTATGGTGAAAATAGAAGCTTTTAACTTACGAAATCGGGGTTTTATTTTTTGCTATCCACAGTAATTCTGGGTTAATGAGGAACGTTTTGGTGTGTAGATGTTGCTCCGGGAGTAATATATTGCCCACCCAACCTTCCTTTTTTGCGGCCGTTCTTAGATAGTTGTTTTTGGCGACTTTTGGAAGGAATTGCTGCCAACGTGAATCATTCGAGTTTTAGACGAGCAGATCCCTCGGCTACGCCCTGTTGTCGCTTCGCAGTTGCGGCCTCCGGCTTGAGAAGTTATTTTGTTGTATTGTTATTTGCCCCACGCTTTGGGCGTCAATTTGAAATAGGTTTGTTGAAGGATGAGTTTGTATTTCAACTGTTGGGGAGCCGAACTTGAAGTAGTTGCAACCGCACATATAGTACCCGCTTTCCGGTGGCCTTCGTCGCCCAAAAAATGTTTAAAAATATTAACTTTGTAATTTTACTGTTTCTTTAAATATTATATATTTATGTTTGCCTCGGCTGCGTCAGTATTATTGTTAGAGACATGTTTCTCTTTGCAGGGTTGTGGTGCGACTGAAGAATGTAGGCTTACACAGATTATAATTTTACTTCACTCCTTTTATTACTGCTTGACACGATTTAAATAACACTTCACTGATATAGAGAGAGCTGTGAGATTTTTTTAATTAATTACTTGCACTTTTTAACACGTAAACTATTTTCGTCTCACGCTGAATACGTATTATACTTCTTGAGGACGAATCTGGCGTCCAGTTAGGAACACTGTTTGAATTGATTTCTACCGCCTAAATTTGTAAGTTTCTGTATTTCAAGTCTCTGATTGGCTAATCCTACTCCAATAGAATACCTTCATTTAACTAAAGTTTTTTCTGGTTGTTGATTGGCTATTTATTAAACTGTCTAAAAAATTTACATTATTGTTGCTCCAATAATGACTAGTAGCATTTAAACTTTCAAATTCATTATTGCCTCATTGTTACCAACTTTAACCTATTATTCTCACAGCTCCTACGTTATTAAATTGCGTAATACATTCACATAACATTATTGAACATGTATACAATAATATAAACATTTACAATGACTGTAATATACACTTTTTATATATTGTTACATACACATATTGCTTTAAGGCGGGCCGTTATTGAATTATATATATATATATAAATTCAATATTATATAATTAAACTGAAATCAGTTAAGTGTTAAAAATACTGCCTCAGGCTACGCCTTGAGGCTGAGGGCCTTAAATCGTGTTTTCAGCTATGTTGGGATTTCAAATGTTGGCAGCGGAATGATAACGCAACCAACGTTCCCATGATGCCACGGGTGAGATGCATGCGACGCGACTTCTGAGTGTCAGTAATATGGAACAAAAGTGACAAAATATGGCATATACTCATGAAAATAAGTAAGGCACCATGTTATTTGTTATTTATTATGTGTAATGATGTGTTGAAGTTAATAAAAGACATGCAGTGTATGCATGTGTTACGTGTATGTAGTGATACCGGCCATAATCTAGTATCAAAGTTTATTGGCCATTTTTCGATAAAAGCAAAAATAACGAAAGTTGTTCCTGATAAATGCAGTGCCGGTGGGGAAGATTTTCTTGAATGGGATTTCACAGCCAGCCACCACCTTAAAGATTTGACTGGCTCTTTAGCCTTATGCCTACAACGAAATGTATAACGAAATCATTTTGTAAATGCTTATCTCAATTATATCATGAAGTAGACAGAAGAAGAGCGATACTGTGAATGTAAGACATCAGATTTTTGCAATGTATGACACAATGAATATGAAACAGACTGTAGACACACGCCAAGTTACGCCCACTGTGCTGCTTCTTCTTCAAGGGCTATTAAGGCAGAATCAGCAGAGCGACGTGGTAATCTGTTCTTCCCATGGACCGCCGGCTTTACAGGGCAGCGGTACACTTAGCCACGGGCTCTTAGACAACTTCTTTTGTAGCCTAATATGGCCACCCATACCACGCTTGCTGAGACATGGCTGAAAATTCCATTTCCGTGGGACGAGCCGTTCCATACTGCGGCAGTACACGAGGGTGAAAGTCATCTTGAACTGTCTGCGCTTGCTATTTTCATGAGTCATACTTTTCAACACAATCTTCTGACATTACATACGAGATGACTAATTCGTATGATGCTTATGTACATTACAAGACCCGAAAATTATATTTTTACTTTCTCTACCTCGTAGTTAGTAAGTAGAGAAGGTATTGCATAACACCCAAAAATTCGATATCGAGATTTCGGTGAAAATACATGTTTTGACGCCCTCGAATAAGAAACAGCATGTGTGTTTGTGTGTGTGAAGAGCATAAGTCAAAAAGTCCAGTTCAAATAAGTTCAGTATCTTCCAAACATGCAGTACGAAAACCCCACACC
This sequence comes from Deroplatys truncata, assembly GCA_030765065.1. Lineage (NCBI taxonomy): Eukaryota > Metazoa > Arthropoda > Insecta > Mantodea > Mantidae > Deroplatys > Deroplatys truncata. Next base: position 57,975,965 of record CM060977.1, read on the forward strand.
GCAAACCACCCTTTAGATGGAAATATTGTCGACATTTTTTATTTTAACAAAAGTGGCTAAACGTTTTTGATTAAAACAGCATATGTTTAAGATATTTACGTGGCAAATAAAATTGATTTTTCTGAGAATAGCCTGTGAAGATCTCTTCATTAAGTAGAAACTGTATAATTTTATATAAATGGTAAGTTTTAATAGATAGATGAAAACGTACTTAAAAAATCTGATGTGTTACACTCACATGACTTTCTCTACTCTTGTACAAACTATTTTTACAAACGCTTATTCTCCATATGCTTCATGTTAATCGAGATATCGAGATGTTAATCTTATTGCTAATTTTCTGGTAGATGCAAGGGGAATTGCTAGGCTTTAAGCGATAGTCAAATATTTTAAGAGTTGGTTGCTATGTAGACTATTCCATTCCCTTTGCATTACCAGGGCAAAAAATAAAAAATAAAAATAAATAAATAAATAAAATGAATAACGAATTCTCATTTCAGAAAAAGTATAAGTATTGGAAAATTTAAGGGAATAACAAGCAATATATCGAAAATGGTTCACCCAACAAAAAAAAAATTATATGACATAAATTGTGTATTTTAACGCGATCTACATTTTTTGTGTAGTAAAATTTTGTCTATCTCTTATGGTTTACCAGTTATGCAAAAGTCGTTCACAATGAAGAATACTTTTGGAGAGATTCCCAGAAAATTGAAGATATACATTTTATTTGTCATGAAAGTATCTTAAATATACGATATTTTAATCAAAATCGTTAGAGCCATATTTGAGAAAATTAAAATGTTCGTAAAATGTTCTATGTAAAGGGTAATCTGGGATGGGGGAATTTTCTTGAAAACCTTCGTCTCGCATCTCTGGAAGATACTGAACCTAAATACCAAGTTTTGTGTTTATCCAACTGTTCGTTTCTGAGTTATACTGCTCACAGACACACACACACACGGACATGTTTCCAAAAATACCTTTTTTGGATTCAGGAGGACTCAAAACATGCATTTCCGGTGAAACCCCATATCGAATTTTTAGGTGGAATACAATACTTCCGCTACTTTACGTAGTAGAGAAAGTAAAAAGGATGTAGATCTGTTTGAACACAATATTTTTCAAATAATTTTTGTGGCCTCAGCCATTTTCGAGATATCTTGTTATTGTTTTGAATTTCTCAATATTTTGTCATTTGTTTAAAGTGCTGTCGTTATTCAGTTGTTTTTGCTGATATCCTGGAAAGAGTATGGAATTTCAAGACCTATCATTCAGTGACCAGCTTTTAAACATCTGACTATCGATTCGACTTCCTAAATCTCCTTTTATCTACAACGAAGTGTGTAATGGAACTATTTCTGTTAAGGTTTATCTCGATTAACTTGAAGTAGATAGAAAAAATAAGCTTTGTAAGAATAGTGTAGAAGTTACATAAAAATAAACGATACTAGGCGAGAAAGTCACCTGAATGTAACACAATAAAATTTTAAAAATTACATGCATTAGTATTTTGTTAGAAAAAGCTAATCATAGTTCATTAAAAAAAGAAAAAAAATTATTAAGGTGTGTTTTAGGGGCCCAAAAGCAACCTAACATTTTTAGTTAATTTTTACTTTCTCCACTAGTATATAATAAGGGGAAGTATTGCATTCCACCCAAAAACTCGATACTGAGATTTCAACGCAAATACATGTTTTGAGGTACCCTGAATCCAAATGAAGCTTTTCCAGATACATGTCCATGTGTACGCGCCTGTCTGCCTGTGAACAGCATAACTCTAAAACGAAAAGTTGGATAAATACGAAACTTGGTGTTTGAGTTTAGTGTCTTCCATGTATGCGAAACGAAGAAAACCCCCTCATCCAGACTACTCTTTACATGGAACATTTTTCGAAAGATTTGATTTTCTCAAAAATGGCTCTAACGATTTCGATTAAAATATCATACGTTTAAGATATTTTCATGGCAAATGAAATGTACATCTTGAATTTTCTGGAAATGTCCCCAAGAGATCTCTTCATTCTGAATGGCTTTCGCATAACTGCTAAACCGTAAAATTTCACTACACAAAAAAGTAGATATGGTTAAAACTCACAATTTAATTCATGTACATTTATTTTTGTGTAGTTAACCATTTCCGAGATATTCCTCGTCATTTGTTTGAATTTTACAGTACTTATACTTTTTCTCAAATGGGAAATCGTTATTCGTTTTTTTTTATATCCTGGACATCAAAGAGAATGGAACGCTCCACATAGCAACCAGCTCTTAAAACATTGGACTATCGCTTAAAGTCTACCATATTCCCCTTGTACCTACAAGAAAATTAGCAATAAGATAGTTTCTGCAAATGTTTATCTCGTTTAACGTAAAGTACGGTTAGATGAAGAATAAGCGTTTGTATAAATAGTTTGTCAAGAGTAGAGAGAGTCATGTGAGTGTGACATATCAGTTTTTTGTGAATACTATGTGTTTTATGGCTTTGAAATTTCATAGAATGCATAAAATATAGAAAATATCAACATTTTAAATAATCTGAAATAAAGAAAGTCCTTTTTGACTAAGTGTTGAATGTTCCCATAATTGTGAGGAAACGAAATTTCCTGCACAATATTCTCAGTGGTTTTCGGTGACATCCCGCAGTTCACACGGGCATGGTCTCTTGTGTGGTTGACACGCATCTTGTGCGTGATTCTAAAGTGTCCTTCACATCCAAGTTCCGGACAACAGATATTTACCACTTGATACGGAGTATCACTTTTCATCACTTCTGGCTATTAAACCTTCTTCCTATACATATAACAAACTTACAGGAAGGCCATTTTTTCGATTGTCGTAACACTTTCTTTTGGCGGAAAAGTTTCAGCAATTCTATAAGCGATGGACATGCAAATTCTATTGCATGAAAGCGTTGCTTTCTATCAAAAACTTCATCTTAAGCCAGTTAACGTAATAGGTACAACGGTTGAAATATTCTATACAAAGAAGGAAGGCATGTATGAAAGGGGACGGAATAGGCTTTCCTTCAGCAGCCCACGTCTTTCTTTAGAAAATAAAAAATCTGAATGCTACATTCACATGACTTTCTCTACCCTCTATAACTTATTAGAAGGTATACAAATTATTCTTACAAAAATTTATCTTCCTATCTACTTCATCTCAATTCCATAAAATCGCAAGAAACAACTGAAAATCGACAGGACTTGTAAAAAATGGCTAAGTATTGAACAATTCGAACCATTAATAACGGATATAACGGAAATGGTTGATGCTACAAAAAAGTAAATTTGAAACAATTTGTGTGTCTTAAAGAGATCTACATTGCTTGTGTAGTATGTTTTCGTTTATCTCTTAACGTTTACTAGTTCAACAAGATTACACAAAATTCCTTCCGAATGCAGAGGACTTAAAAGGCTAATCACAGAAAATTCAACATGCACATTTTATTTGTCATATAAATATCTTTAGTACGAGTATATTGTATTTTAATCAAAATCATTAGACATTTTTATAAAACCAAGATTTCGAAAAACGTTCCAGTTAAAGGGTAGTTTGGTTTAGGGGGATGTTCTTGAAAATCTTCGTGTCGCATCTTTGGAAGATACTGAACCTAAATACCAAGTTTGGTGTTTATCCGACTGTTCGTTTCTGAGTTATGCTGTTCACAGACACACACAGACAAGGACCTTTTTCTGAAAATGCTTTTCTTTATTCAGGGTGCTCAAAACATGTATTTCCGGTGAAACGTCGGTGTCGAATTTTTGGTGGAAAAAAAAGCCGATTTAAATGAATGACATTATTAGTTCAGCGAGCCCCTTGTCTCAAAGGGGAGGTACGGAATTGAACCTTGGATGCATGCCGTTAAAAAAATTCTGATGTGTTACACTCACATGACTTTCTCTACTCTTATACAAACTATTTTTACAAACGCTTATTCTCTATCTACTTCATCTTAATCGAGATAAACATTTGCAGTCTCTATCTTATTGCTAATTTTCTTGTAGATGTAAGGGAAATATGTATTTACAAGGGCAATATAGAAATACAGTAGCCTTACTCTTAATAGCTGGTTGCTATGTGCAGCACCATTCTGTTTGCCACAGATTAATACTCTTTGCATATCCAAGATAAAAAAATGAATAACGAATTCCCATTTGCGAAAATAAGTATTGAAAAATTTAAGGGAGTAACAAGCAATATCTCGAAAATGGTACACTCAACAAAAAAAATGCATATGACATAAATTGTGTATTTTAACGCGATCTACATTTTTTTGCTGTAAAATTTTGTCTATCTCTTATGGTTTACCATTTATGCAAAAGTCGTTCACAATGAAGGATACTTTTGGAGACATTTCCAGAAAATTCAAGATATACGTGTTATTTGTCATGAAAATATCTTAAACATATGATATTTTAATCAAAATCGTTAAAGCCATTTTTGAGAAAATTAAAATTTTCCAAAAATGTTCCATGTAAAGGGTAATCTGGGGTTGGGGGATTTTCTTGAAAACCTTCGTGTCGCATCTCTGGAAGATACTGAACCTAAATACCAAGTTTGGTGTTTATCCGACTGTTCGTTTCTGAGTTATGCTGTTCACAGACACACACACACGGACATGTTTCCAAAAATGCTTTTTTTGGATTCAGGGGATCTCAAAGCATATATTTCCGGTGAAATCTCGGTATCGAATTTTTGGGTGGAATACAATTCGTCCTCTACTTACTATACGTAGTAGAAAAAGTAAAAAGACAATAAAATAGGACACCGGGATTTATGAAAAAAAAAAAAAAAAAAAAAATAGGAAAAGAGCGCGTGCCTGTCTGCGAAGACCATAACTCAAAAACGAAAAGTCGGAATACCACAAACGCGGTTCAATAGAGGATTATTAACATTATCCAGTACTAAATTGCATAAATTAACTCTACCCAATTATCGCGTGGTTGCGATTTTTGACTACAGTCGTCTTTTGGGTTTTAATTTTAAAAGCTTAGTGGCATTCCAATCCAAAGTTGGCGAAATTTCAAACTTCTGTGCAAGCTTTCTCAGAGATTTCTTTGGAGTTGGTTCTAACTTTGCTCCATTGTCATGAGTTTTTCCTTTTTAGGAACATGACAATCAACTTTCGGTTTCTTGTCAAGAATAGATACAGTTTCCCTAACTCTGTGCACAAGATTAGGGGCCGTTTCTCTGTACGGTGCACAAACAGCGAGGAATCTGTCTATACATCGCCGTCTCACTTCTCTACTTCATACCAAAGATTCTGTGTGCTAAAGGATATGTCTTTTTGGCATTAGCACTAATAAGTTAAAATACTGAAACACGTGGTCTCACAACGTATGGACCTCTGTATAAAGACTTCGTGTCATTGATTGGCTGGGGGAAGGATAGGAGGGAAAGTGGAGGGGAAACAGAACCGGTTAGAAACCGCGCAGTGCAGGGCAAGCAATTCCCCGTAACGTAACCACGCGTTCAAACAAGGCTCGTGTTTAGTCATAAAGTGCACTTAATGTGAGTAAATACTCATATTTAAGATATCAAGATGTGTAGGTACATACTCGCCCGAGGTAGTAGGTTTTTATTCTTACAAAAAATAAATATGCTCTTATTGAGTAGAGATGGTCTCCATAATCATGAGTATGAACTTTGAGAAAGTAGTTACTTTCTATTCGTGTGTGCCCGTTTTATACAACACATTTTTTTTAAATTAGTAATTTCGATTATACAGGATGGACCATTTAAGTTGAAACTGTACAACATCTCCAAAACTAAGCTTTGTAGAAAGAAATGTCTTACATAAAAGTTGCTTGATATGGGGGAAAGTAAATGCCATTAGCAGTGTTTAATTTGGGGAACGTTGTGATGGTGCTTTTAGGGTTAATTTAATTTGATGCTAATTGAAGGTTCTCATTAAAAAAACTGTCATAATGTCCCCCCAGACAAAAAAAAATAATAAACGCGACTAATGTCATTTACCTTCCCCTATAATATTAATCAACTTTTATTCAATACATTTCTTTCTACAGCGCTTAGTTTTGGAGATATTGTACAGTCTCAACTTAAATGGTCCACCCTGTATAGTTTGAATATTTATTTGTTTATTGTTTTTGTAGATCTAAAAACATTTTTGCGCAGCTTTTGCTCAATATATCTTCTGTAGCCAGGTTTCCAAGGGTGTGACGATTTGAACACCGTATACGTAGTAGAAACAAAGAAAAAAAAGCAAATGAGATCACTAACGAGACATTTGAGGTGTGAAGCAGATGATGCACGAGGTCGAAACTATTAGCACGTGCACGCTTGACAGGTTCCTGGTGCGATTCAATTTGCTACACTGTGTTGTCAGCGAGAAGGTCACGGCGCCAGCAGAGAAAGGAGCCTTCCGTTCCCAATAGTTTTACGTAAAACAATCTCGCAATATTTGTGCTTGCATCCAGATGATAAAAGCTGGTGCCCATATCGCTACAAATATTTGCAGACAGGCGGTGAAAAACAGCGAGGTTAGAAATACTTGCCTGCCGTCTTCGTCGATGTACTATGTGTTACATGTGGGGTCGAGAATTGCCGTGTTTCGCTTTAAGTTAAACAGCTGCTGCGGCATCCATTACATGAGAAATTATCCCTTTTGAAGGTATCAAGTGTATACGACTTTACACTTTCCGAAATGAAGACATGGGGATTAGGGATGGGCAGAAAATAACGTAATGTAACAGTTACTGAAGCAATGGAGAAAGACTAGTTACTCATTAACGGTTACAAAAGTAACGAAGACAGTAAACCTTAAGGGGACAAGGTACTCTGACATGGTAAAATATCACATTTTTACTTTCTCTACTACGTATAGTAAGTAGGGGAAGTATTGTATTCCACCCAAAAATTCGATACCGAGATTTCAGCGGAAATACATGTTTTGAGATCCCCTGAATCCAAAAAAAGAATTTTTGGAAACATGACCGTGTGTGTGTCTGTGTGTCTGTCTGTGAACAGCATAACTCAGAAACGAACAGTCGGGTAAACACCAAACTTGGTATTTAGGTTCAGTATCTTCCAGAGATGCGACACAAAGGTTTTCAAGAAAATCCTCCCACCCCAGACTACCTTTTACATGGAACATTTTTCGAAAATTTGAATTTTCTCAAACATGGCTCTTAACGATTATGATTAAAATATCACATGTTTAAGATACTTTCATGACAAATAAAATGTATATCTTGAATTTTCTGGGAATGTCTCCAAAAGTATTCTTCATTGTGAACGACTTTTGCATAACTGGTAAACCATAAGAGATAGACAAACTTTTACTACACAAAAGATGTAGATCGCGTTAAAATACACAATTTATGTCATATACAATTTTGTTGTTGAGTGAACCATTCTCGAGATATTGCTTGTTATTCCCTTAAATTTTTCAATACTTATTTTCTAAAATGGGAATTCGTTATTCATTTTTTTGTGTTGGATATGCAAAGAGCTATAATCTGTGGCAAAGAGAATGATGCTGCACCTAGCAACCAACTATTAAGATATATGTATGTGCTTAAAGGCTACTGTTTTTCTATATTGCCCTTGTAAATATATATTCCCCTTACATCTACAAGAAAATTAGCAATAAGATAGAGTCTGCAAATGTTTATCTCGATTAACATGAAGTAGATGGAGAATAAGCGTTTGTAAAAATATTTTGTACAAGAGTAGGGAAAGTCATGTGAGTGTAACACATCAGATTTTTTTGTCTTGGATATGCAAAGAGTATTAACCTGTGGAAAAGGGAATAGTGCTGCACCTAGCAACCAGCTATTAAGAGATATGTATGCGCTTAAAGGCTACTGTATTTCGATACTGCCCTTGTAAATATATATTCCCCTTACATCTACAAGAAAAGTAGTAATAAGATAGAGTCTGCAAATGTTTATCTCGATTAACATGAAGTAGATGGAGAATAAGCGTTTGTAAAAATAGTTTGTACAAGAGTAGAGAAAGTCATATGAGTGTAACACATCAGATTTTTAGAAAATTTTTGTATCTTTCAACAACGAACGACTATATCATGTCCAGCTAGCAGTTCAGCAATTAACAAAAGAAGCCAGGACCAGGAGTTGGCAACCAGAAAAGCTGAAGCAATCCAGGAATGAAGGTGCAGATGATTATGGCCCTGGAATGTACTGAAGTGTGTCACAATTTTAATATTCAAACTCTAAATTCACTTTTCTGAAAACAACATTTTTGGATACTTATGTACCTTTTTCTCAGAAAGTATGAGAGGTAGAGAGCTAAAATTTTCAGTACATGTATACAATACATAGTTAAATTTTCTGAACCATAATCATAATTTTATAATATATATTGGTGATATTAAGAAAGCAACAGTATTGCAAATTTTTCACGTTTTAACTTCTTTTGACTTAGTAAATCATTTTTTTTCAATTTCTAGTGAACTGATATACATAACTAAATAATTGAGGTTCAGAATTATTCTAAGAATAAGCATGCAAAAGTGTGATTCTGTATTGCTAGTAGTATCAGAGAAAAAAGTACATGAATTCACATGTTTTAAGAGTAAATTTTATTATTTTTCTGCTGGATGAAATAATTTTTACGTACTCAACTACATAAGCTATCAATACAAAAACCATTTAAAATAATTGTCATGATTTTTAGAATAGTTCATAAAAATTTCAGGAAAAATCACTGAGAACTTGCAGAGCAGTGCTAATTTAACATACTTAAGGTGTAATTTCATGTGTTTAGACTACCTTGTCCCCTTAAAAGACAGTATTGAGGTAAATGGGGTATCTCTTGTTTCTTACGCATAGGTACAATGTTGCCATTAGCTTCGTCCGTTTCTACTCTCGTGCTGTCACCAAGTTGCTAATAAGTATAACATGCTGTAAATATTCATTTGTTAAAAATTTCAGCTTTGAACACATTACGCTATGTAGAATACGAGGTACGTCCAGAAAGTAAGTTCCGTTTGGTAATAAAATTAAATTGTGTACGGATACAGAATAATTATTTATTGCACAAAATTCTACAACTCTTAAACTACTTTTCCACATAACTGCCGAAATTTTGCAGGCATTTGTCATAGCATGGCACAAGTTTTTGTATACCTTCTTCATAGAAGTTTGCCGCCTGTGTCTTCAACCAGTTGGAAACATTTTCTTTCAGCTCTTCGTCATTGTTGAAGTGTTGACCGCCAAGGAAAGACTTGAGATGTAAGAACAGATGAAAGTCGTTAGGAGCGAGGTCTGGGCTGTACGGAGGATGGTCAAACACGTCCCAGTCAAATCCCTGTAGGAGGTTTTGCGTCACATTTGCAGTGTGTGGTCGTGCGTTGTCGTGAAGAAAAACAACACCTTTCGACAGCAATCCTCGGCGCTTATTCTGTATTGCGCGGCGCAATTTCCTAAGTGTCTCGCAATAAACATCTGCTTTGATTGTTTCACCACGCGGTAAGAAATCAATGAGTAAGATGCCTTTCTAGTCCCAGAACACTGTGCACATCATTTTTCGAGGTGTCAAGATTTGTTTCGGCTTAACCTTTGCTGGGGATGAAGTGTGCCTCCATTCCATTGATTGCCGCTTACTTTCAGGGGGGTCGTAAGAAACCCAAGTTTCATCTCCTGTGACTATCTGTGTCAGAAATTCTTCGCCGCCTTCATCATAACGGGTCAAAAACTGAAGTGCACTACCCATCCGGTTTGTTTTGTATTGCTCAGTAAGAATCTTTGGTACCCAACGAGAGCAAAATTTACGAAATTTCAGTTTTTCGGTAACAATTTCATGAATTAGGGATCGTGAGATTTGGGGAAATTCCATTGCGAGAGCACTAATTGTAAACTTGCGGTTTTCCTGGATCTTGTCATCAATCGCGTGAACCAGTTCTTCTGTAACCAAAGATGGACGCCCACTTCGTTCTTCATCGTGCACTTCACTACGTCCTTCACTGAACTACGTCCATCTTCTCATCATTGAATCACTCATCGCATTTTGTCCGTAAACTTCGCAAATTTGCCGATAAATTTCAATTGGTTTCACTTTCCTAGCATTCAGAAAACGAATCACAGATCTGATTTCACAAGCGGCGGGATTTTCAATCAACACCGACATTGTAAACAAGCACAACAAAGCTTACGTGGCTGACAGCGATCTCAAAATAGCGCACGTTTCTTCTCCTTGATACAGAGCGTCTACCGCGCATGTGCGGAACTGCGATCGCAGCGCTGCAGCGGAGAGAAATTGAAACGGAACTTACTTTCTGGACTACTCGTATTTTCCTCTATCGGAGTATATCATTTATAGAGTGTTTATAGGTTTCTGTGGGCACAAATTTCTAAAGAAAACGAGTTTTTCAATAGAAGTCCGATTTTGCTGTGTATATCATTATCACACAGTAACTAACAAACTAAGGGATAGAATGCAACAATATGTTTTTCTTAGCCAGAGTGAACTAGTGTGCTGATACCTGAATTCTCTGCCTTTAATAAGATGAGCGTTATAATTTTTAAATTACATATTTTCGGAAAATTCTATACCTGTGCAGCAGAAAAGTGAGCCAGCAAGAGAAAATGTCGAGCAGGGTTGGAGACAGTTTTTAAAAGAAACAGGAATCCTCTAACTTCTTGCATTTATTATGTATATCAAACAAAAGTCGTCCACCTATTCAGTTAACAGCCAGGCGCGAGGCAGAGGGAGTGAAGGTTAACATCAGTTGTAAGGAAGTTGGCAAGTTTATAGTGTGAAGTGATGTAGGTTGTTTATTTAATATTTTACGTAAATATTTATAGTTGTGGAGGGTGAATCTAGGAAGAGACGAAATGTTGGTACATCAAGAAGGGTAACAGTGAATGTGTTAGATTATTATTATTATTATTATTATTATTATTAATATTCAAGTAAAATGAGTGTTAGTAAGGCAGTAAAAGAAACAGCTAAGGCTACCCGGGTGTTCAGAAACAGTGATGTATAGGATAAAAAAGGAACCAATGAAAGGACCTCTAAGGACCTATAAAAAGAATGCAAAACAGGATGGAGAAAACAAAACACGTTAAAGCAATATAATGCAATAGCGCAAAGAGCCTACGTTGAATGTAATTTGTCAAGGGTAAGCAGTGATGATACCTTGCTGAATTATAGCTTTTATATCTCCTTACTTCTTTGATAATATATATTTTTATGCCTGTAAAATCGTATTTCGAAGTACTGAAAATACAAAGAGGAGACAAAGTGCAGGTGAAAATTAAATGTCTTACAGTTGCCTTAAAACAGTGAGATATTCACTATTTGGTGATGTATCATTCACAAGGTGACATTATATTGGTAGCTCGACTCCAGTTGGGCACCAAATTTGCGAGTGCACGTATAGTGCCTACATGTGGCAAGAGCGCGCCCGCCCCATTTAACCTGTACTGTCTTTTAAGCGTGAGATGCGATATAGTCATTCCGTTAACGGTTACCGAGGTTGAAATCATTCACTGCATGTGCAAGGGCAGTGGTATCGCTTATCGGCAACTAGTTATCTCAACTCGCTACGCAAGAGATCGTGATTGGCATTGTGGGTCTAACAGAAAAATGCTTACTGATTATCCGCTTTGCTACATAATGTATGTAACCAACTGAAATTATCTGTATCTTTTGTAATGTTAGACAGTAATATGTGTTTGGGCACTTAGGTTTCTCTTCTCTAGCAACATCGCCTTTCAAAATGTCATTACCAGGTTTTATCTAACGTCCTACGAGAATATTTAAGCCGTTATACCTGTACTCAAATTCAGTCGTGTTTATGTTGGCTATAATGATGTATTTTCCTTTACTATGTCTGCATCACGCGATGTTCATATTAAGGATTCCATATAGCTAAGTTCACCTGTACAAACTGCATATGTGCAGTAATGTAGAAGCAAGTGTTAATGCATTTTGCGATTATAAACCACCGTAGTAATGAAAGTGATGACACAGCTAGAGAAACTTCTTTTTAAATTGCATCAGATAACAAGTCTGTATCCACATCGTTCATACTGAAACATAGTTGCAGCTAATACTGGTAGTGTAGTGGAAAACAGTCGTTGGGCGACATTTGTAGCGGGAAATCGATGATCCTTGGGCCATTGTTGCCTGTTGCAGTGTTCTTCTTCCTCGGCTATTGGTGCTCGTCGGTTGTTGAGTATTCCATTCCTAACTATCTCTAATAATTAACTCTCAGGTTCTAGTGGGTGAGGCAAGTTAAAAATACACTGCGAGTTTTCCTTAATCAATGAAGTTTATTTCACACTTTGAATAGTTATGGGCGGCTAGCTTTTCCCATTACATAATAATCCCACCACTTTAAGTTAGTCAGGAGCCTAGCTATATTCATACGCACCCCACCCTTGTGCACACACGTGCATCTGTAGCACCTCGTGTTGACGTGACTTCTCGGTGAGTTAAATTTAGAATAAGAGCGGGCTCTAAGGCTTTGTCCGCCCTTATATACGGAAGCCTAGTGACGCTCACCTCTGCGTTTGAAAATGTAACGGCTTTTCCTATTGGCCCTCGAGCCGCGTTACCCTGACATGTATGAGAATGTGTGGGTTTAGATCCGTGCGCTTGGGCGTCATCATGTAGCGTTGTACCGCTCGGTGACAGCTACGGTCTTTACGATTTCTTGGAATTCTTGCTAGCTCGCCCGTTACTTACAATCAGCTCTGTACAAATGTTATATGTTGAATATTTTAACATGTTGGTGAATTAAATTATTACTGTACAGTTCTTATATGTATGGTTCCCCTTTCATATGTACAATTCCTCTATATATGTATAATATATCCCCTTTCAGTAGCTATTAATGTAAGTAACGTAACTGCAAAAGTGATAACCATGAAAACAAATAACTTAATCGTTACTCGTAACTGTTACATGTAACCGTTAACACACTGTAACTGCAACAGAAATAACCGTCACCCGAAAATAAGCTTTTTGTCACATCCCTAATGGGGCTTGACCAACCTATAACCTTTTTCGCTATAAGCTGAAAGGAGAAGTAAACAAAACCATGTGACAAGAGAACACCACATTGGCTGGTGGGCAAACTACAACTTTTCCCGCTTAGCATGTCGTCTCTCCCTCTACAAAAAACAGTTCGGTTTAGATCGTAACATTTTGTGGTTATTCTCGTGCACAGAAATTTAAAAAAAAACATCATTGTAACAGTTAAATTTATGAAACAAAAAGAGTTTGTTCAAATTCACGTATAACTAAATGAAGCGTTATAGCAGAGGGTTTAAGAGCGCAGGAGGATGAGCCGCCAGTGTACTTTTGCAACGTATTGAGAAATTGAGAGTCATGGCTAAGAATCCTCTGCCACTGTGGAAAACATAAACGCAGGAAATGGGGAGAAGACAACTGTGTTAAATGGTTTTAACAAATTCTGTAAAAAGTACCCACCCACCTTTAATCGACAATGAATATAGTTGGCCATTGTTTAGCAATAATTGAACTTCTTTGTTAGAGATGCAGAATTGTTGCTCGGATAGCTTGGGTTGCGTTTGTTTTCTGTTGTGTTTTAACCTATAGTGCTAATCATTATTTAACTTGTTGACTCATAAAAGGTTAAAGCAAAAGTGGTATACTGGTATTATTCATTAAATGATTTCTAAAGCCTGAAGTTCAGAACAATTTAATCCAGTACCTTTAATCACAGATGCCCAACTGTTCAGGTACAACTTTTATTTTTTACTCTTAGTATTATGTGTTATAAGTTTAGGATGTAAGGTAAAATATAGGAATAAGACATACAATGTTTAAAAGCTAATGATCCCCAAGCTGTGCAATATACTGTATTCACATTCTGTGTGAAGCAATTTCCTCTCACGGGTACGTCATCCTTCACGTGGTGCTGCCATGTGCTCGCTCCAGCTCCTCCGACTCTTGCACCACCTCCAGCTCCCGCCTCCACAGACACCACCCTACAAGATGCGGTCCAGGATCTCCACACGGAGGTCCTCAACATAGGATCCTGCATCTCACTACAGGAAGAACACATTTCATCTTTCACCACCGCCGTCAACTCCACCACCACAGATCATCATCTCCGCGACTCGCCGCCATAAAAGCAGGACTCCAGGATCTCCACGCCATCACCGTCGCCTTCTCCACTGCCCTCAAAAACTTCGCCACCAGCTGCCTGTAGCGATTTGACAACGCAGACTCAACGCTCAGTGGCCTGGGCCAAGTCATCGCCAGCCTGCCTCAGACCGCATGCCCGCCTGCTCCAACGGATCACCTGGAAGAGCTCAGGGGCAATTTGACAGTTCTTACCGACCTGATAAAAGTCCTGACCACGACGACGGCCGAATGGACTCCGGTACTCGCGGTCCTGAGGAATGGTCAGGAAAAACTACGATTCCACATGCTTACGCAACAAAGCCACTGGATATATGGTAGCAGATACCAACGTCAAACCTGAGTGCCCCTCTCGAGGGGCGCTCAACTATTCTGAAAAACAGCTAATAAAGACGTCCAAAAACCTTATTCAATCCCGTTCCACTCCCCGGGGGGCATTCAGGGCCCTGGCAGGCCATGGCCATCTCCGGGACATTTTCCTTCACCCACTGCCAGCGCAATAAGCTGGTAGTTACCTTCCGCACTAACGGGGGTGCTCAGCGGAACCCCACCTCCTTACCTTACTTCTCCTTTCAATTCCTCTCCTTAACTTCACCTATCTATTCCCATCACTACTCCTCCCAAAAAGGCGGAGTGATACATTTAAGTTTTGTTTACTTCTCCTTTCAACTTACAGTGAAAAAGGTATAGCGTTCGGAGCAGTGCTTGCATACAAGGCACAAGTAAGAATGGGGTCTCTCAGGGAAGAGCTTGCAGGTTTGCCGCTAGTTAGCGCCAGAGCACAATGGGGTCTGAAGCAAGATGTATATTGTCTGGATAACACATAGCATATATTATTTAATGTCTTATATAATGCAATTTTATGAAAAATAACAATTGTTCGCATTATCTTACGGACTGGGATTCTATACTTCGTGAGTTTTCAGTAACATAAAATTCCCAGATGAGAAGATATATGTATTGTTGTTCCATAGTTAGGTGTTTAGACGTTAAAATACATAAGTGACAAGGCTGGAATATGTAGTATATCACCTGAAAACGAAAATCAACTACTAAAAAGATTGGATTTTTACAGTTTACACGTAAGCACAATGAAATGGTTGGCTAGTCAGAATATAAAAAAAGAAAGAATGTAATGTGATGCATTCACAAGATTTTCTCCACCCTTTATCATTTATTAGTGGCTATACAAACTATTCTAACCAAAGCTTATTTTTCTACCTACTTCATTTTAATCCAAATAAATCTTTGCAGAAATAGCTACATCACACATTTCGTTATAGATACAAAGGGAACAAAGATAGCCAAATGTTTAAGAACTGAATGCTATACGCGTCTTAAAATTCCATGCAACCGCGAGAAACAACTCATATCTCAGAAACGGTTTATGCCACAAAAAACTTATTTGAAATAAATTGCGTGTTTTAAAGAGATCTACATTTTTTGTGTAGTACGTTTTCGTCTATCGCTTAACGTTTAGCAGTTATACAAGATTATACAAAATTTCTTCCAAATGAAGTGGACTTAACAGGCTATTCCCAGAAAATTCAAGATATCAATTTTATTTGTAATGTACGTATCTTTAATATGGTATTTTGATCGATATCGTTAGACTCTTTTTAGAAAATATACAATTTCTAAAAATCTTCCATGTAAAGGATAGTCTTTGGGGGTGGATTTTCTTGGAAATCTTTGTGGCGCATCTATGTAAGGCATTGAACCTTAATAGCAAATTTGGTATTTATCTAACTTTTATCTTTGAGTTATGCTTTTCACACACACACACACACACGCACACACACACGAACCTTTTTCTAAAAATGTTATGTGTTCTACTCACATGACTTTCTCTACTCTTGTACAAATTATTTCCACAAACACTTATGCTCCATCTACTTCATGTTAATCGAGATAAACATTTGCAGAAACTTATGTAATCTTATTGCTAATTTTTTTGTAGGTGCAAGGCTTTAAGCGATAGTCAAATATTTTAAGAGCTGGTTGCTATGTGGAGCGTTTTATTCTCTTTGCATTACCAGCACAAAAAAATGAATAACGAATTCCCATTTGAGGTAAAGTATAAGTATTGGAAACTTCTAACAAATAACAAGGAATATCTCGGAAATGAGCCACTCTATAAAAAAAAGGTGTATGACATAAATAGGGTGCTTTAACGAGATCTACATTCTTTTGTGTAATAAAATTTTGTCTCTCTCTTACGGTTTACCAGTTATGCGAAAGTCATTCAGAATGAAGAGGACTTTTGGGGACATTCCCAGAAAATTTAAGATATACATTTCATTTATCATGAAAATATCTTAAACAGATGATATTTTAATCAAACTCGTTACAGCCATTTTTGAGAAAACCAAAATTTTCAAAAAAATGTTGTATGTAAAGGGTAGTCTGGGTTGGGGGATTTTCTTGAAATTCTTCGTGTCGTATCTTTTGAACAACTCAAATACCAAGTTTGGTATTTATCCAACTTTTCGTTTTTGAGTTATGCTGTTCACAGGTACTCGCACACACACAGGGAAATGTTTCTGAAAATACTTTATTTGGATTTAGGTGTCCTCAAAACATGTATTTTGGTGAAATCGCGGTATCGAATTTGTAGGTGGTATGTAACACCTGCTCTACCTGTTATGTACCTGGTAAAGAAAGTAAAAATACTTTTTGTTTTGTTTTGTTGGATTCAGGGGGCTCTAACCAGCATTTCCAGTGAAATCTGGGTATCGAATTTTTGGGAGAAATAGAATACTTACCCTACTTACTATACGTAGTAGAGAAAGTAAAAATTGCGTATCATCAAGGCCCGGAAGTTTAAACAAGCCCTAATGAGGCTGCAAAAAGCAAAGATTAGGTTATAAACATCGCCATGCGCAGCATTTTTAAGGTTCAGAAGAGGTCAGGTACCGACTTTAATACTAACTGATCAGTGTAATAGTGGGGTAAATATGCATAAGAGTGAGCGGTCATCAGACTCATTTAGTCTCTGTCACGAATGAGGCGGTAAATGACAGTTGCGCGCAGACAGTTGGGAAACGTAGTGTTCGCAAGCACATGGCAGTTTGGCAAGAACCATATGAAACATGTTGTTGTTAAACGTTAATGCACTATATAATACATATCTTAGCTTATGCTTCGCCGCTGGTTTCTCCTTCAGAGTCAAAATCCTGAAGATGTCCACACAATGACTGAATTTATAGCTCGAAATTAGCAAATTTCATTGATAAGCAGTCAGTAAGTTTACACAAACACTCTAAAATAGACAGCAGATTGTATAGGAAGAGCGTACTAGGACATAGTCGCAATAGCCTTCGTTTTTGTTGGACGTTTTAGAAGGTTAGGAATCAGGAGTAAATCTACAGATGAAATACTTCTGGTGGTGCAATATGACTTTAAATATTCAAGAAATTGTCATTGCTATAAATGTATACTACACATGAACTGAATCCTATATCCTTCTTCTTCTTTCTGTTTGCCCTCCTCGTATGTAGGGCTTACACCCCCAGATTTACAAGCGGGTGCCTGGGGCCAGAAACTTTTTGAATCAGATAGAATCCCCAGGTGATGATGGAGCAGTTGGTGGAATGGATGGCGGGGAAACCGGAGAACCCGGAGAAAACCCGCCCAGACGCCACTTTGTGCACCACAAATCCCACATGCGGGCCCCTGGGATTTAACCGGGTCGCCTTGGTGAGAGGCGAGCGTCGCCCGAATCCTATATCCTAAATGTCCTGTTTCTCCTACAAATAGGACTACACGTATGCTCTCTCAGTGAAAAAAATAGTGTTATTGTAAATGGCAATGTTTAGGTAATGACAAAGAGAAAGAATGTATATAACTTTATGCCTGATTTCACGTTCCGTTAAGAGTTTGTGCACCGCTGTGTTCATGATTATCTTGTTTTATTTACGACTGTGTCTGTTCAACGACAGCGCTGAAGAAGGTCAAATAATTGCGCTCGTCAAACTCACTGCAGGGACTCGCATAATGAAGATAAAGATACACTGCTTTAGTTTTGAAGTATTGCTGCTAATTGCAAACAAATTATTCATTGAGAGTTCATCGAACCGTTGGACGCATGTCGTGCTGTTATGTGTAAACCTAAAGGTAATGTCTTACTTAACTACTGCACGCTGCCTGAAGCTCGCGTGTTCTGAACTATTAACAATTACAGGAAACCGAGAAGTGAAACACACTGATCTTGTTATTACCCGCTCGAACCATGAATATTACATGATTACTGCCTGTCAAATGTTTACCATTATTAAAAATTAGTTGCATTGCTACCTGAAATGAATGGGTACCGTCCTTTCCATTAGTATCCCCTATAAACGATCTGATTCATTTGAATTACTGCCATTTGATGTGGATTTGGTTGCAAAATAAGAGAGATACTGACGTACAGACACATTGTAGATTATGTAACTCACCGAAAGGTGCAAACAAAATCTATAATAATCTTTAGTCCGTTTCCAATCACTTCGTCAAGAATAAATTATTTAAAATACAATATATGGCATCATTTCACCGCTGAAAAACGTGTATCGAGTCAGCCATGAACTTCAAGCAGTGATACCCAACCTTAAGCGAAACAGAGGAGGGCGGATTTACCCCCACGCATTGTTCGCGGAGCTATGACATATTCATGTGGTCATGGATGATCCAGTGTTTCGTTACCTTGTAGCATGCCATTGCGACCAGGCATTAATGAGTGAAGGGTACGTGCCTCGTAACACAACACGAAAGAGGTGGGGTAAGGCGACAATGTGACGTCATCAGCTCGTAAGAGACAAGGTTGGGCTTCACTGTTCTCAAGTAAACGCTGGGGTACGCCAGCCACCATTCTCACTAAGAAAATAGCAAGTATTTTATATTACATACTTATCCACACTTTTATTCAATCGTGAATAACTGAAAAAAGCACAGAGTGGAGTGATGTATTTATTGGTCTTAAACATTTTGCATATTGAGGCTCATGGGTCAGAAAGACCGCACGTGGTTAAGTAATACCCTGTAGTCTACACATTTCACTCTATATCTGTCACAGTGAACTTTAACGTTAATGAAATTTTATAAAAATGGAAAAAATGCAGAGAAACCAACAATAAAAAGTACTCAAAAATGCAATAAACTATTGCACAAGCATACAATATTGTTTACAAAACAAACTCAACACCCGCACCTAAGACACTAACCTTCCCCTCCCACCCTTGTTCCTCTTCCTTACCTTCCCCTTCCACACTTGTTCCTCCTCCTTACTCTCGGATCTGAGCTGCAATATATTCAGAACGCGATGCTGCTAAGATGGCGCCGCGGTAGCATAGTAGTGAGCGTCTCGTACTGAAGGTTCGATTCCCGGCTCTGGGGTGACGATTTTAAGTCGGCCCTATCCACGCCTTCACCTCTGACTTGCTTATGTGAAGTATCCTCAAGGCCCAACGTGGTTCGGAATCCACGGTAAAAGCTGTAGGTCCTCTCATTCCACCGCCATCATCACCCTAACATCGGAAGCAACGGATTTCGCCCGCTGGGTACCTCTTATCTCAGAAATGGGTTTGGTCATCGCTTGGTGGAATGAGGTAACCCCGAAGGTCATAGGTCATATGGGGTGCGTTAGAAATGACGAAGATGCTGCTAAGACAAAATAAACTTTCAAGTTTGAGGTTAAACATTATCAGGAACATGACATTAAATAGTGTGGTACGCTGTAACCGAGGCGTGTTTGTCTCACTTTCAAGAAATCTTAAGTTCGAATCTCGGTTAGAATGACTTACTTGGATAACAATGTTTTACGTGTTATCCGGTAACTCTCAGCTCTATGGATCTTGGACCCATTTAAGTATCACTTCACCCATTTCATCCATTCACCACCCAATATGACCTATCCCTTTAAAGGAAGTTAAAGACTCAAAAGATGAGGAGGGGCAAATCAGTTTTGAAAAGTTAGCTTGCTTTTAGGCATGGATATTGTCATCTAAGCATACAAGGTTTTTATGAAAACTTAAACCACCAGGAAAGGTAGAATCAAACGATTGAAAAATTCAATGCCATAGCCGGGATATGAACCACGGATCTGCCGGTCTCCGTCCGGTTGCTCTAACCACTGCGCTACCATGGCAACATGCCAGCACGATGTTAAATGTCGTCCTCCGTGGTGTAGTGGTTACCATTTTTCGGGCATAAAACTCCTTAGCATGGCTTCCTTCGGAAGGGAAGTAAAGCCGGTGGTCCCGTGTCGTAGATTTACGGCACGTAAAAGAACCTTAAGTCTGATAAAGAGGGCTCTGAGCAAAATTACTGGTCTTTCACGCGCAATATAGAATGGGACGCTAAGGACCATAGTATTTAAAGAGCGTCCATAAATAAAACTAAATTTAATTTTACGATATTAAATTCTCCAACTGATTCGCATTTTTCCCATATCGTGCCGCATGTTGCCATGGTAGCTCTGTGGTTACAGTAACCGGATGGAGACCGGGAGATCCGTGGTTCACATCCCAGCTATGGCATTGAATTTTTCAGTCGTTTTATTCTACCTTTCCAACATTGCCAAAAACACGGTTTGTGTGGAACCACCAGATTTTGCGAAACACGCTTCATCTATCACTAGTACCTGAGACAGTAAACATCGACAACTCTAAACCTTATTAAAACCTCTCGTCGCTCACAGTATCGTGCAGATTTACCTCCATCCATTTCTTTGTTTATAAAACTACTCCAGAGGAACTTCATACGTCTAGATCTTACTCTCCGATTTTCTGCATGAAGAATGCTTGGTTGGTACTTAGACCCTATCTCTTCGTTTAACAAAACACCCTTACCATATCTGCATTGTACGCACTGTTTCTTGATTTCTCGAAAACCATGTAAATTTCTCTCAGGAATACTAAGGTTCTGGAAGGCACGTGTTATGTACACTGTGTAACTAATGCATCAAACCATTAAGACTTACGAAATTGTAAATTACAACTCTCCTATAAGACACTTGGCAACATAGCTGCCACAGGAGTATGGCTGCCTCCGAATACTGCCTGCAGTCTGGGAGCCAGCACAGTATAGTGTTAACCTTTCATTTGCCCCAGCAACATCAACATATGAGAGTTGCACAATTAGGCCATCTCTCACTATTCATCACTTGAGGTCGCGGCCAGAAGGCGCTGTTGTCAACTTCTTTTTAAAATGATTTATGCAACATTTTGTACTCTGATGTACAAAACGCTTAGTTATTACATAATATACCAGAGGCAATTGTTTAAATAGTTTCTACCTGTCAGTGTATACGTAACCATTCTTTAGAAAAGCCATTATGACAATAGGGTGCAACAACTATTAAGTTTTCGTTTGCTTTCGTTTTGCTTACGGTGTCTCATACAAGGGCTGTCCCAGAAGTACCCGACCTAACGAAGAAAACACAAGCATTTTGGGAAAAAACATTTTTATTTCTGTACATAGCCTCCTTCCAGCTCGATACACTTCTCAAAGCGGTGTTAAATAGCTTCGATGCCTGTTTATAGCGAGAACCGCCGAGTTCTGCAAAGTAGTCATGAACTGCAGACTCCAGCTCTTCACTGTTGACAAATCTTTTAGCACCAAGCTATTTCTTCAACTTTGGAAATAGAAATTAATCAGAGGGGACTAAATCTGGAGAATAAGATGCATGAGGAAGCAATTACAACTTTAACTCATAGATTTTGGCCATGGCGATAATGGATGTGTGAACTGGAGCACTGTTTCGATGAAACAAAAGCTTCTTTTCCACTAAATGCGGCCGTTTTTCCGTATTTCATAATTAAAATGCTCCAATAAGTGTGCGTAATACTCGCCATTGATTGATTTTCCTTTTTGAATATAATCAATGAAAATTATCCCACGCGCATTCCAAAAAACTGACGCCATGACCTTGCCTGCAAATGGAACTGTCTCACATTCTTTGGAGCCGATTCTCACCTTTCAATCCACTGTTTTGACTGTTCCTTCGTCTCAGGTGTGAAGTGATGGACCCAGTTTCATCCATGGTTAAGAATCAACACAAAACCCGGCTTTAGTGCAGCAAAACATCGCCAAACACTCGACTGAAACATCCTCACGACACTGCTTTTGTTCCATTGTGAATAAACGCGGCACCCGTCTTGCGCATTGCTTTCTCATGTCTAAATTTTCAGTCAGTATGCGAAGTACAGCACTTTTTGAAATGCCTACGATGTCTGCTCGCTCGCGCACTCAGTTGACGGTCATCCAATACCATTTTGTGGATTTTCCTCACAATTTCTGACGTGGTCACCTCATTTGGTCGACCACTGCGATGTTCGTCTTGGTAGCAAGTACGGCCTCGCTTAAACTCTCCCACCCAATATTTTACTGTTATAAACGAAGGAGCAGACTCCACCAGAGTAGAATCTAGCTCAGTTTTAATATTAGTTGGACTAAGACCTTTCCAATGAAAGTATTGCAATCACATAACGATGACCAGTCTTATCCATGTTTACAAATTTTCTGAGAGCGTTCACTAGTGATGACTGCCAAACAATTGCTAAACAATGTAGCATTGTCAAACTTCAAACTTAAGCTTTATGAGGTTGGTATTTCCTGCTACAGTCATCTGTTTGAAACAACAATCACTATCTATACATCAGGTCGGGTACTTCTGGGACTGCCCTCGTACATAGAGGCTACCACGCTCTTCAAATTTAGGCATGTTCACAGTATGCTTCACCCCATATGAGACACTGGGAAATTAGGGGTGGAGTCGACACAGATGATTCATTTATTAAATTACATTGAATTAATATTTACAATAACTACATTATTCATTGAATGAATAAATTAATTTGAAGAATTCAACGGGTATTTATTTTAACCATATTTATTTCTCCCTTTGTGCAATATCAGAGGAGGATCCAGGATTCCCTAAAGGGAGGAAGGCCAATGGTTTTAAAAAACATTATCATACCAGTTCCTCAAAGTAAAAACAACGAGTAATTGGGGCATTTTACCTCCACAGTAATTCAATTTCCCAAGTTTATTTTAAGGAAACTGTTGTAGACGCAGCTTAAGGTGTAACGTATTGTTATTTATTTCAACACTAGTAGACCCGTTTTTCTGAGACCATCTCAACATCTTATTAGCTATTTCCACTGAATTGCAAGGAGAACTTAAGCTTATTTGATCATCTGTACAACCCTTTTTTCAGTAGTAATTATTATCAGCGCCACACGAAGAAGCTTTTATTTTTTAGTTCCATTTATACTCCGCCTTTAACTACATTGGTCTTATCTTAGAACTTTTCTTAGAACTTATTGCCTATTGGTAATGGTGTTAACTTATTCTCTTGACGTTTGGTCTCTTATCATTACATCACACTCACACACATCCACACTCTCATTCATACTTCCACACTCTGGGGAGGATAGGAAATAATCTTGGCTAGAGAAAGATTCCCACCCCCCAGACGGAATCGAACGCTGGACTCCTCGCACAACAGGCAGGTGCTCTACTGACTGAGCTACGAGGCCAGTTTATCCGCAGAATTTTGAAATATTTTATCTTTTGCTTAATTTTTTTTTCGTTTCTCGGCTTTTTAAACAATGTTAAAATTGAAACACTAGAAAATTAGTTACTCATTGTAACTTTCAGTATTTCAAGTATTACTTGTGAAGTAAAACTTCATTCATTATCTGTTTGCCCTCCTCTTGTGTACCCCCCAGGACTTACAAGCGCGTGCCTGGGGTCAGAGGCCCGTCGAGGAGCAGACACTCATGGATCAGACAGAGCATCCAGGATGGGTGATCAACCCGATGCCTGGTATGGGATGAAGGAAGTAGATGAAACGAAATGTTGGCGAAATGGATGAAAGGAAAGGTGATGATGGAGCAGTTGGTGGAATGAATGGCGGGGGAAACCGGAGAACCCGGAGAAAACCCGCCCAGACGCCGCTTCGTCCACCACAAATCCCACATGCAGGTCCCTGGGATTGAAGCCGGGCCGCCTCGGCCACGGCGCCGCCGAAGTAAAACTACTTTTAAAAATTTAAACACACACATTCACTGCTATTAAGCATAGGACTCATACGGACGCTGAGATAAACGGCACATGCAGGCTAATGTTGCCAGTCTTCCGGCCACTGCTAGCACGAAACCAATACTGACATGGATTAGAAATCATCTGGACGCACCTCACAACGAAGAATCTATCCACCCTAGTGAGGGTGAAAGCGAACTACATAAAGAAGGCTATCGGAGTGTCAAAAACCACACGATCAAGACTCGCATATCTCCTGGCGAGGGAATACTTCCTCATCGAAGACTTCAGGACCAGCGCACCTTTACCAAACACCTGCGTATCAGAAAAACTGCTGACAACACTGACAGAGAAAAGAGAAGAGTTTTACGCCACAGGATCATGAGAGACCGATCATGCACAAAGCTAAATTTCAAAATCAGACACGTGATTACAAGATTGGCAGTGCATGGATTTCACCATCTAATGTGCAATAACACACTTCCATGAACCAAACAAAGACTGTGAATGTATACTGTGTAAACAAAAAAAAAAAAAAAAACATGTGATCGCTAACATATTGCACTGTGTGCAAAAAGGACAAAGTCAGTTTGTGAATACGCAAGTATGCAAACCACCAGTGTAATATAATTCCTAATTATGGGTATTTGGCTGCAAATATATATCTATAAATAGCAATATGTAAGCGATGCATACCAATCCCTAGAGACCACAGAATTTTGCATTAATTTCGAAAATAACGTAATATAAATATTAAATATCACGTTTTATCACTAAGTACTTGTAAGATTATCGCAGTAATTTCGTGTAAATGTGAAAGGGATTTTAGGTTTAAAAAACGCATATTGCATAATGATGATATTAAGCGTACAAATTATGATAAAATAATTTTATACCTTAAGTTTATTATGCATACTAAAATTAAACACAAACTTTACAACAATAAGAAAAAAAACGTTATTTTATTTGTGGGAAGATCTGCTTTTTTATTAAGTGAATGCGTCGGCGGCTTTGGCTTTGACACCAGCACCTTTTCAGATGGACAATACCTTTTTTTCTCCTTTGTCAAGTGTCAATGACCGGGTTTTGGTAGTAAGGATGATATCTTAGTAGCCTTTAGAATGTGTGTGTCTTTCCAGTTCTAGCCTTTGGCTTGTAAATAGAGTGAATGCCATGTTCTCATTCAGATGTTTAAACGGTACATCGAATATTTTAGTTTAAAAAAGTAATGAAATATACAGTTTCAATGAATTTCGGATTTTTCGCCGAAATAACACATTTCGTTCTAAAACACCCATCGCGAAAATGCGCAAAAATTATTGCGATTTTAGCTATTGATACTGTCGTTCGCAAAGAAAAACCCATTTCTTTTTAATTCACAACTTGACACTTTTATGGCTACTGCGAATTTTTGTGATCTCTACTCATTCCTAAAGAACACGTTGGCGACATACTTATTTAAGGCAGAAATAAGATTGTTCGGTTCAGTTTAATTAAACAAAAACCCCTTTGTAAACTTTAGCCTCTCTCTGGATGACATGAATCAGAATATGAGAAAATATTTTATTAGCTCCACGTATGGACGCCAATTTGAAGAAGTTATTTTGTTGTTTCGTTATTTGCACCAGCTTTGGGCGTCAATTTGGGAAAATATTTTAATAGCACCACGTTGGGCGCCAATTTGAAGAAGATGGTTCCTTACGTTATTTATTAGCACCACGCTTTGGGCGTCAATTTTAAGTAGGTTGCATTGAAGATGGTTTGTTACGCTATTTTGTTGTAGGAGTTGTATTATAGTTCAAATGTTGGGGATCCGAACTTGTAGTAGTTGCAACCGCACGTATAGTAAACAGTTTCCGGTAGCCTTCGCCCCAAATGTACTTTCAGGTGGCCTTTGCCCCAAGTTTTATAAATATTATTAACTTTGTAATTTGACTGTTTCTTTAAATATTATATATTTATGTTTGCCTCGGCTGCGTCAGTATTATTGTTAGAGACACGTTTCTCTTAGCAGGGTTGTGATGCGACAAGAATGTAGGCTTACACAGATTATAATTTTACTTCATTCCTTTTATTAATACTTTATACGATTTAAATAACACTTCACTTATATAGGGAGAGCTGTGAAATTTTTTAAATTAATTACTTGCACTTTTTAACACGTATACTATTTTCGTCTCACACGAATTCGTTTTAAATCCTTTGAGGACACTTTTTGCGTCTGGTTAGCAACGCTGTCTGCAGGCAACTGAACTCTAAATTTGTAAAAATTTCTCCTTTTCAGTTTCTGATTGGCTAATCCTACTCCACTAGAATACCTTCATTTAACTAAAGCTTTTTCTGGTTGTTGATTGGCTATTTTATGAACTGACACAAAAATTACATTATTGTTGCTCCAATAATGACTAGTAGTATTATTACACTTTCTTACTCGTTATTACCTCAAGGTTACCTCATTGTTAGCAACTTTTAATCTATTATTCTCACAGCTCCTACATTATTAAATTACGTAATACATTCAGATAACATTATTATATGTATACAATAATATAAACATATACAATGACTGTAATATACACTTTTTATATATTGTTACATACATACATTGCTTTAAGGCGAACTGTTATTGAATTTATATATTATATAATTAGACTGAAATTATATAAGTGTTAAAAATACTGCCTCAAATAAAGACAGATTGATTATGTGTAGATGTAGATCTATATTTTGATATACAGGGTGGACCATTTAAGTTGAGACTGTACAATATCTCCAAAACTAAGCGTTGTAGAAAGAAATGTCTTTAATAAAGGTTGCTTGATATTATGGGGGAAGTAAATGCGATTAGTCGTGTTTTATTTGGAGGACGTTGATATGGTCATTTTAGGGTCAATTAAGTTTTTTTAAAAAGGGAACCTACCATCTTTATGTTGTTTTCTCACTCCTCATACTAAACCACATTTGTATAAAGCACTTTGCAATTGTTCTTATACAGATGTAAATAAAAACGAAAATTCTGAATGGTTGTGCACGAAGAGCGCAATGAATGGGTGGTACTCAGGCGGCATGTGGCCCGCTTTCGAGAGGTCGTAGATTCGATTCCCGTGGACGACCTTCCTGACCCAATGGGTTTTTCGGGGTTTTCCCCGGTCGCCAGGCGAATGCTGGGAAGGATTCTCACATCCCCCAAATTTTCTGTAACTCCATTTCATTTCCATTCTCATTTCACTTCATCTTTCTTCCGTTGGTCTCATTTAGGGTTGGAAGTGTTGGCGATGGTGTTTCGGTGCAGTGTGGCAGGGGAAAAGGGTGCTCTTTGTGACTCTCTCTATCCCTCGGCTCTCGGCTGGCTTGCGGGAGTATCCGAACCCCCTTGAGGGGCGTTAGACCCCTCTGGAAACTTAGGGACCCTGCCATTCCTGCACCGTCACTTCGGTTCCGGCCGCCCGGTGTCTCCTCTTGTTACATCTTTCCTCCCGGGGACGCCCCCTTGTGTGGCGTAGGTACAAAATCCCCCTCTGTGGATCAGTGCCGAGTCCCTTCGTAGTCAATCCAATCCATGGATGTTCATTTGAGGGTCAAGTTACGTTTCGTATTTGGAAACGAACATTTTTTATTTTGTTTCCTTATTCCTCATCACAAAATAAACAGCTTTTTATAAGCCATTTTCTAACGTGAAAACAGCATACAAAATGTAGGTTCCCATTTAAAGAAGTTAAATTGACCCTAAAATGACCATCACAACGTCCTCCAAATAAAACACGGCTAATGGTATTTACTTCCCCCATAATATGAAACAACTTTTTTAAATACATTTCTTTCTACAACGCTTAGTTTTGGAGATATTTACAGTCTCAAATCTAAACGGTCCACCCTGTATAACAGTAAGGTTAGAGCAGTTACCCAAATCCTGACCACTTCAACATAGACAAGCCCAAATAGATATCGTACTTCGGTGCCTCATTCTCATTACAAAACCAATTTCATTTCTAAATCCCATGACTAGCCAGTTAGAAGGCCACTGCTGAGATAGACAACGATTAGATATAATAGTTTCCTCTTGTTAACTTCTACAATGGAGAAACACTGTTTGATTTAAATTTAATGCACTTTTAGCTTATCTTTATATATTAATCATCAACCTGTGCGTTGGAGCACATGGAACAAGAACATTGCCTGGTTTCTCTTTTGCATCTTGATGTTTTATTGTAGTATACATCACACACAATGAGGAAACAGCTTCTTATGCTGAAATTTCTCTTAGTGAAAGTCCATAATATCCTAAAGCAATAACTACTAAATGTTACCTAGCAGCTAATTCCTTAATTACAGCCTATTATCATAATTTTAATAAAGCTCTGCAAATGTTCATTTCTTACACAAATGTGCATGGAATTGCAACCAATTTTATTATGAGTGCGAGTGATTTTTAATTTATCTAGGGAGCTTCAAAATCACAATTTGTATTTACTAAGACTATTTCCCGAATGCACATTGTATTATTTACAAACATAATAACCTCTACATATACCTACAATAAAACTGTAAACAATGTTTTCTGTTTCACTTTAAATTATGGGAAAGTAACTGATGTTATGGTTACCCTAAAAGTTAAAATACTATTTTTAAAAACATTTTTGTATGTATTCAGTTTTTTATTACTGAATTTCGTCAGGTTTGATATTTAAGAAGCTACGTCTATTTATCATTATGTTATTCGTGTACATAATCCATTTTGATTGACCAATAATTCTTGATCTAATGATTTACTGTCTTTTTTGGTTATGGGAACGCACCAGTGAAATTTGGCAAAATCTTTGGAAAATGGACGTTGGGATTGCACGTTCAAAATATTTAAATGCTGAAATTTAAAAAATCACTTTCACTTTTGATATTATGCATGTTTATTTTCATATACAATAAGGTAATAAATTGGCATCAGATGTTTTTCGCTTTACAAATTGAGTTTTTAGACATATATTTTCTCGCATTGCTGCTTGTCCAAAATGCAGTTTTCATGCATTTCTTCTGAAATTTTTCATGTGCCTTCCGATAAGCTCCGAAAAAAGTATCCAAAAGTGTCATGTATTTTTCTTTTGTACTGTGAGAGTTTTTGAGAAATTTATTTTTAAATAAAAAAGGCGTTGTAAGAAATATATGCATTTGGGATAATAATTAAATAATTACTCTTTTCCTTTGAACTTAAGCTAGCACAAAAATTAAATTTCGTGCGTTATGATCAGATAAATTACAAATGTAGGATTGTTTTTAAATAACATCGTGCGAAATATTCGAAGAGACAGTAAAATGCCCTTTTTAAAAATCAATAACTACAAGCTAAAGAAAACATCGTAACAAGATTTAAAAGCGTTTAATATTTACGCTAGACAATAAAAAATATAAATTTTCAGCCAAAAATAGCATTTTCAGTGGTGTATGCCCTTAACACGCGAAACATGTTAAGTTGCTATCGCGTAACAAGCATAATGAATAGGCACAAATTTGTATAGCATTAGATAGGAATATTCATTCCTCTGACTCGGGGGACGGTAGTTACGCAGTTGATGTCGATGTCTTTTGTTTTATTAGGATAAAAGCCTTTGCATTGCGACATATAGATTTGGTTCTATATGAAAGTTTCCTAGTTGGCAGAGACCCATTTTAAAATTCCCCGCTATTTTTGGAAGTAAGCATGATATTAAAGAGGCAAAGGTTAAATATGCTAAAACTCTTTTAGAGATTTAAGCCCAAATATTTTTCAGCTCGTTAATTACTCATTTCTTTAGATGTAAAAACTGTTATTTTTATTTATTTTAATAGTTAAATTTTCTAAAAGAATGAGATGAATACTACGTAAATCAAACAAGAATGGCTAATTTCTTGCACCTTATCTGAAAGAGAAAATTTCGCGTTCAGAGGGAATACAGCGTACAAATATATGGAAAAAGTAACACTATTTAACGATAATGGACTAAATTAGTACTTGCTAAAATAAAAGCAAAAAGGCATAACGTCAATTTTTAGTTATACAAGTTAATTTTGTTATACAAAATTTTAAGATCGGAAGAAATAGTACTGCAACTACTCTATAATATCTAATAAAACTAGAACTTATAATAATAATATTACTACTACTACTACTACTACTACTACTACTACTACTACTACTACTACTACTACTACTACTACTACTACTAATAATAATAATAATAATAATAATAATAATAATAATAAATAACGTCAATCCAAGATTTGAAGTATACTAAATAAAGCAATGAAGTTTAAGCATTCACTTACGAAGTGACACAGTTTGAAATAAACAGAATTAAAAGCGAATGGACCCGACACGTGCTATATTGCGCTCTATGTTTATATTCTGTAATATAAAAAGAATTATTACACAAAACCGTTCTCTTAAACTGACACAAACCACAGCTTTACACAATTAAGAATTTTAAACTCAAAGAACAATGTAACATACAAACCTGAAACAAAAGAAGATTGAAACGAAAAAAAATATATATCGATGTTACATTCACATCCTTTTCTCTACCCACTATTTTTTTTTTAGTGGGTATACAAACTATTCTTGCTAAACCACATTTTTCTGTCTACTTCATTTTAATCCAGATAAACCTTTGCAGAAATAGCTACATTACACACCTTCTTTTAGATACAAAAGGAATAGTGATAGTCAAATGTCGTCCTCCTTGGTGTAGTGGTTACCATGTTAGCCTCTAGTTCCCGAGGACGCGGGTTCAATCGATTTTTTCGGGCGTAAAAATCCTTAGCATGGCTTCCTTCGGAATGGAAGTAAAGCCGGTGGTCCCGTGTCGTAGATTTACGGCACGTAAAAGAACCTCAAGCCTGATAAAGAGGCCTCTGAGCAAAATTTCAGGTGTTTCACGCCCAATATAGAATGGGACGCTAAGGACCACAGCAGTTAAAGAACGTCCACAAATAAAACTCAGTTTAATTTCTTTGTGATAGTCAAACGTTTAAGAACAGGACGCTATATGCTGGCCTTGAAATTCCTTACTCTTTCCATGCAATCGCGAGAAACAATTGAAAATCGACAGGACTTTAAAAGAGATGACGATACCACGAAAAGTTATATGAAATAAATTGTGTTTTTTTAAAAGAGATCTACATTTTGTGTAGCGAGTTTTAGACTATCGCTTAGCTTCATCAGTTATACGATTATACAGAATTAATTCCTTCCGAATGAAGACGACTTCACAGGCTATTCCCAGAAAATTCAAGATATACATTTTATTTGTCATGTAAATGTCTTTCATGTGTGGTTTTTAATCAAAATCGTTAGACCCACTTTTAAAAAAATAAAAAGTCGAAAAAATGGCCCATGTAAAGGGTAGTTGGAGTGTTCTAAAATGACTTTTGGGGTTTCAGGGGGTCTCAAAACATATATTTCCTGTGAAATCTCGGTATCGAATTTTTGGGTGGAATACAATACTTCCCCTATTACCCTACGTAGTAGAGAAAGTAAAAAAATAAGCTAATTTAAACAAGTTCGTGTAAGCTGTACTTGTTATTCTTGTTTTTAGAGTGAGATATACACATCTGATGCAATATTTAATTTCAGAGTAGTTACGAACGTGTGCGATCAAAATTACACTATCAGCAGTAGTAGCACTACTGTTGATAGTTTTATGACAATTTAACTGAGGTTAACGAATGCTTCTTTTCATGGTAATTATTTCGAGACTTAAGGTCGGCTAGGTAATCAATCGAAAAACTTATTATGAACTTACCTATAACCTTTTTCACTATAAGCTGAAAGGAGAAGTAAACAAAACCACGTGACAAGACAGCACCTCATTGGCTGGTAGACAAATTATAACCATTCCCGCTTAGCATGTCGTCTCTTCCTCTACAAAAAACAGTTCGGTTAATATCCTAACATTTTGTGGTTATTCTCGTGCAGAGAAATTTAAAAAAACTCATTTTGTAACAGTTCAATTTATGAAACTAAACGTGTTTGTTCAGATTCACCTATAACTACATGAACCGTTATATCAGAGGGTTTAAGAGGCCATGCGCAGGCGCTGCAGTTCCTTTCCGGTTTCCGGCTGAGAATCTTCTGCCACTGTAGAAAGCATATACTAGGGAAATGGAAAGAATTGTGTTAAATTCTTTTAATAAATTCTGTGAAAAGTATCCACCTTTAATTGACAATGAATATGGTTGGTCATTGTTTAGCAATAATTGAACTTCTTTGTTAGTGATGCGGAATTGTTGCTCGGATAGCTTGGTTCGTGTTTGTTTTCTGTTGTGTTTTAACCTATAGTGCTAATCATTATATATTATTCATTAAATGAATGATTTCTAAAGCCTGAAGTTAAGAACAGTTTAATCCAGTACCTTTAATCAAGATGCCGAACTGTTCAGGTACAACTTTTATTTGTCTACTCTTAGTATTATGTGTTAGAAGTTTAGGATGTAAGGCAAAATATAGGAATAAGACATACAATGTTTAAAAGCTAATGATCCCCAAGCTGCGCAATATACTGTATTAGCATTCTGTCTGAAGCAATTTCCTCTCACGGGTCTTAGTTCCCGTCATCCTCCACGTGGTGCTGCCATGTGCTCGGTGGAGTGATACATTTAAGTTTTGTTTACTTCTCCTTTCAGCTTATAGTGAAAAAGTAATACATTAGCGCCAACCATGTTGGTTAGTCACTGCAATGTAGATTATGATGCATGCTTGTCAAAAGGAAACAAATGCTACGTGATCTCATTCACTGCATTCATACAAATTAAAAACAAGTGCACCACCATGAAATACTATCACTGTAGTAATCGAAGGTGAATTACTATCAGTGTAGTACGACTTTGATTGGCCAACTGACTAGCATGCTCTACCTGTCATTGGCTAATGGCATATTGTGGTGGTAGTATTAATGTTATTTATTTGTTAGCCCCACGTTGTGGTAGCCATTTTTGTGGGGGTATTAATGTTGGTAGTTGGAAGATGTTTCATTTTTATCTGCCGCACGTATAAAAGACAATTTGTCGCGGTCACTTCGTGTTATCTTTTACTGAGCGCCTGTTATTGTATTTAATTTTGGGTTCACTGTCCTCCGGCTAGCTATGATTTTTCGGTCAAGCACTTATCTTATACAGGTGTGTAAACGGAAAGGAGTTTTTTTATCCAAAGATAACACTGATGAAAGAATTTGTTTTACACTTTTATTGTCGTAACACATTATTCACTTTCACCTATTAATCTTGACACTCGCCAAACTGAAACTGTTATAATAACTTATTTACTGCACATTATTAATTCGCGTACTTCAACTTTTTGTGTATTTAACTTTACGACACGAGAGATTTTTCATAACTTTGCGACGCGTAGCCTTGAACTGTGTGCGATGCATACTCCATGAATGCCTCCGTTGAACTACATGAAACTTAACCCTGACACTGAATTTATACTTCCTCGCCCCAATATGCCTAAAGATTATAACCGAGCTGCTATTGGTTAATAAAACGCGCCAACATTAGCGTCTATATTTATATCCAATGAAAATTACGAAAACATATGCTCTGGGGAAAAATGTTCCAGCAAATTCTAAAAAAAACGCGCCACTCTGACGTCATTTGCTCGTCTCTAATAATGATAAACAGCTCACCCCCTCGCTACATTATTGCACGCTATTATTGTCAGTTTCAGTAAGGCCGTATAAACCCACTTCTCGACAATAATTACAATCAACAAACATCTCAAATCAATGTCACACGACAATGCATATTCACACTAGAATCACTCTGACATTTACATAATTTGTGGTACAGATTACTGCGTCAATATTGAATGCGATTATCAGAATAATTTTAATTTATTGGTGCACTTATATGAATATTACTAAAACAATTGCAGATTTGCTCCGATTGTTGCGTTAAATGGGGAAATTCTTCACTCTGTCTGCGTTGTCTCTTTTCTGCCTTCTCATTGTTCTCTCTATCGCACTAAACCTTGTCTCTCTTCCTTTCTCTCTCACTCACTCCTCATCCATTGCCCTTAATCTACTCTCTGTATTCTCTGTGCAACTTACATATCATGTGAGGTTTTTAAAACCGGCAACAAAAATGACTTTTCTGAGTGTCAATGAAGTTAAAACATAAGTAAACGTTTTAACAATATACAGACTTGTGCCTGCCCCTTATGCATGCAGTGTGATCAGAACCACATATTCTGTTTCTAGTTGTTTATTATGTACGTAAATAAAAGTAGCAAAAATTGTTATAACTTCTTAAGTATTCATCCTATCCATATTTTGTAAATAACATAACTTTCTTAATTCCTACATTATACCTACAAACTTTTGTTATGTAGAATTTAAAAAAAAAGCGCAACAATAAACAGGAATTGTTATCTTTTGATTTTGTGCCGCATTAGAATCTTTCCTTCGGACAAAGTAATTAATATATATAGTTAATTTTCTGAGTGGGACCGAAGGTATGTTATATACCAAGTTTCATAACAATTAGTTCAGGCATTCTTGTGTAAGAAGGTAACACACACGCGTATCTCGTGCATATACACGCATATAAACATACAAACAAATTTTATAAATGCAATTCCTGGCTTTAGAGCAGCCTGTTACATATATGCTAGTATCAATTATTCATACAAAATAGAAAATTACCAAAAACATTGATATTGAACGAAATGTCAATTTTAATAATTAAGTATTAATTGCTTTAAAACGCATTTAAATTTAATGTTTAATAAAAGTTTTTTATTAACAATTTTATACGCTACAATATCCAGTATGCAATTAGTAGGAATAACTGCATAATTTATGAAAACAAAAGAATCTTTTTAAATAACGGCGATAGTCAATTGTTTTGATGTTTAATGCTTTTTAATGAACCATATCGGCTACGATGAATGAAAATGATTAGCAAGGCAATTAGCAAACATTTTGTGGGTATTTCTATTGTTCAAGCAATTTATTAGACAAATTCATTCAAATGTCTACTTCTGTTTATACTATCGCCAGTGACATTTTCATTCAGGAAAACAGCGTACACCAGTTGCAATATATTCTAGAATTTTTTCGGGCTCTTTTCTTAATTCACATACTTAATCGCTGTTGACATGGAAATACTTATTATTCACTAAAATCTTCGGTTAAAAATAGTAGATTATGATACAAGGGAAAAAACCATTTTAACATGTCGGCATATACTATTTTTTAGACAGCGCTTGAATTTATAAAATGTCAATAATATTATATTAATTCCTGAAACTAACAGAGGAGATCACGTTTAGAACGCCTTCTTGAAACGAGAAATGACATTAAAAAGTGAGATGTCAGATGTTTTTTTTTTTTTGATTCGCTAGCAGTAATTTTCAGTGAAATTATTTTCACCGTGTTTTGGCTTACACCAGGCAATGAAGCGATTAAATGCTGTATAATATTGCTATCTGGATTTTTTTGGGTAATTACTTCTAGTGTTATTCTTTCTGTTGCTTCTGTAATTTCACTACCATTTCAGTTTCTTCCGAATTCATAATTTCCTTTATGTAGGTTAGATAAAAGAGTAACATTTTAGATCAAAAGAAGCTGCCAATATAAGGTATAGGTTAACTCTACAACGAACTTCGATAAATTGAAGTACGACGATATGTACAGTGAACAGATAATGCGAGCGCCATGAGATATTAATCATGTGAAACGACATAATGAAAAGAAAAACCTAATCAAACCAAGTTGAGCTATTAAACACGTGCAAATACCAATGCCAGGTGATTGGACTTGAAACCAAAGTTGGTCACAATGCAGATTATCGCTTTTAGCACGTGTGTACTCAGAAATTCTACTTTGAGGCCTTGCTGTCTAAAAATATACTTAACATCTGAACACCAAATTTATTTACATTGCTTTAGACTTTGTTTTTGTTGCATTTATATACCGTCTTTAACATCTAGGTCATATCGGCGGCTTTTGCCTTTCGAACAATTGTTTATGGCAATGGTATTCACTCGTTTACTGTGTTTATCTTTGGGTTGTCCTTAATTCGGCAATGCCGTTTTGCGTCCCATATAGATGACGGCTGGACGAGTTGATTCCCGCTTTCTATAGGTACTTCATATCTATATTCTCAATTTTACTCCTCCCAACCAAACATACTTCACCTGATAGACACATTGAAGGGTATCTAAGTTGAAACTTGCTTTAAAATGAGATGCGACAAGAAAACTATTCCCCAAAAATTGCGGGACAAACTAAATTATGTAAAAGAACAACTGGAAAAGTTATCTAACTCTATTATTACGCGTTATGAATATCTTGAGAAAATCTGCTACAAGTTTCTTTATTACTTATGCTTGACACCTTTAACTTTGCACAGGCTGTATTCTATGAGCAAAAAATTTAGCTATACCTACTGCATGTAGAGTCCTAAGTCTGTGTAAAATGGGAGGAGAAAATGTTATTGCACTTTAGTTTGTTGATGGGAATTAACACATGCACTATGGAATAAATTAGGTGGTAGCTAATGGGAATCAACGCGTCCGTTTTGGATCAATTTCGGTCCGCCCATTAACATACACACTATCTCTCTCTCTTTCATAGTTTCACGCTCTACGGAGGATTGGGAATAATCCTGGCCAAAGAAAAATTCCCACCCCAGCCGGGAATCTAACCGGGACCTCTAGATTAGGAGGCTAGCATGCTAACCATCAGACCACAGAGGAAGTCTGCTTCAGACTTGTTGAGGTTAGGAGAGGCATTAAATAATAATTCCCGCGTGGGGCCTGGGCCTGCCAATTCGACTGCCGGTCTCAGGTCCAGCCCACTTATGCACGGCAGAGGTGGGCGATCATTCAACCGATACAGGGAGGTGATGTGACCAGCATCACGCATCCCTCAGCCGGAAAGTTGGCTCACGAGGTCAGGATCCCTGCCTATCGCAGCTCCTCACTTTCCTCACGATGCTGAGTAGGCACCGGTCCTATACCCGGAACTTAAAAATCCGCACCCATATGGGTGGGATTGATCCCAGGCGCATTCTGTAGCGGGAACCAGAGCTCCAAACTCAAGCCCACTGCACCACGATGCTGGACTTAGAGGTATTAGTTTCATTAAAACGTTGTCTTAGACTGTCTTTACTTGTGCTATTTACATACCTAAGGTAACGGAAGTGGCAAGTGGTTAGGCCGCTCGCCTCCCACCATGGCGGCCTGGGTTCGATCCCAGGGGCCCGCATGTGGGATTTGTGGTGGAGAAAGCAGCGTCATCACCTTTCCTTTCATCCTTCGCCTTTATTTCATATAATCATTTTCCTTACTCTCATATCTGGCTACGGACCAATCCCCCGTTCCGGGTTGTTCATTCCCTGATTCCTGTTCGTTTGCTCCTCTATAGACCTCTGACCCTAGGTGCGGTTGCAAGTCCTAGGGGGGTAAACCCTACATAAGAGGAGTATGATTATGATTTGTGTTTAAGGACGCTCAATTGCTAGGTCATTAGCACCCTTTAAAAGCAGATCATGGAAAAGGCCACAGAAAAAATTCAAAACAAATATCATGGCAAAGACCAGAGATAAAGATCAATATAAAAATCATAGGAAAAGTTAGAAATAAATATGAATATATAGAACTAAACGAGACGTATGAAACAATTGAATTCAACATGACTAAATGTGCATTAGGAAGTTAACCTTTGACACAAAATTTAAAATCCTATCAATCGCTTGCTTATTATCCGCTAAGACCTCTGCAAACTGGTCGGCAGTTGCATAGAGTCCCGAAGTTGTGCAACATTTGACGGACCGACAGAATATTCGCTACAAAACGGACAAATCGGAGTAGGGTCACCCTTAAAAAGATAACCGTGATTAAAATTGCAGTGGCCAATACGCAACCGAGCCAAAATCACCTCCTCACGACGAGATGCACGAGAGGAAGTTACCCAGTTTTCGGAATGTGCTTCACTACTCTAAGCTTATTTCCCGGAGAGCTAACCACTCATCGCGCCAGCACGACAGCACCGTTTTCCGCTACATAAGGGGAGGGTAAGCCGACTAAATAAGGTAAATGAAGTGCTGTACTGCTCATAAATATGTCGAGATTTCACCAGAAACATGCATTTTGTGGCATCTGAATTAAAAAAAAGAAAAAGTGCATTCTCTCCCTGTGTGGGCGTGGGTGGGAGTGGGCGGGTAGCAAAACTTAAAACAAAATGTCGGATAAATACTTGTGCAAAGCAAAGCTGTTCAGAAAATTCCCTCTAACCCAAACAAACCTTCTTTCTCTTTAAGTTTTATTTTCTCAAAAATGGTTTTAATAATTTGGATTAAAATAGTTGTATAAGATACTTAAAATGTATATCCAGAATTTTCTATTAAAAGGTCTAAGAGTATATGTTTATATTTTAAGAATTTTATGTAACTGAAACCTTAGGAGGTGGACAAAATCTACCACAGGAAAAATGTAGATCACCTTAAGATAAGCTATTTATATCAGATAATTTTTTTTCTGTTTAAATATTTGCTGTGGTTCATCTGAACTTTTCCATCCTTTACGCAGTACACTTTCAAATAAAAGTCTATTAAAATTTCTATGGATAAAAGAAATTATCTTTAAGCTCACCAATCTCGTTACCGAGTGAAACCTAGGGTGATTCTAAAGTTTCGATATATTTTGAGAGGAGCAG
The DNA here is from genome assembly GCA_030765065.1 of Deroplatys truncata. Lineage (NCBI taxonomy): Eukaryota > Metazoa > Arthropoda > Insecta > Mantodea > Mantidae > Deroplatys > Deroplatys truncata. The sequence continues at coordinate 58,014,781 of CM060977.1, forward strand.
ATATTAATAGTCAAAACAACATACTGAATGTAATCTTTAAGGCATAGTAAAGTATCATAGATGTGTGTGTGTATGTGTGTAATAAATTTAATACTTGTGAATAACCTTTATTCTCATTCGGATGATTTATGCCCTAAAAGCATTAATTTACATAATTTATCGTATCAAGATAATTCTTTTCAATCAGGCATTTTACTTTTATTATTTAAAGAAATTTTAAACTTATTGGATTAATAATAAATCTTTCTTATTAACTGTTTATATATATTAAATTGAGTAAGCTTCTTGCTCGAAATATAATAAGGGCTTAATTATATATATATATATATATATATATATAAAACCTAAGTTCCTCGATGTCAGCACCTTCTTAACGTAAGAAATGTTTGCTTAATTTCCTTTGTATAGGGTCTTTCAATAAGAGTATCCTATCTTTGAAGTTAAATAAAACACGTTCTATATATGATAGAGGTTTATTTCTTTCTTTATTTTGGAGCATAATTAATGTCATTGCGTGTGGAAGAGAACATCACTTAAGTGGCCGCCGCGACTTCGTTGGGTTGCGCGTATACGGTTAATCAGTTTTCAATGACAGAAGAACGTAAATTAGGTCCAACTTCACGAATAACACGCGTGATGTTATTCATAAGATCATTTACTGTTTCTGGCTTGTTGACATAAACACGAGATTTAACATAACCCCACAAGAAGTAATCCAACGGCGTTAAATCACATGACCTCGGGGGCCAGTTAACATCACCACCTCGGGAAATGATGAAACCTCTGAACTTCTCCTTCAAAAGATCGATTATTTCGAGAGCAGTATGACATGAGACACTATCTTGCTGGAACCAGATGTTTCTGAGATCCATACCATCCAATTCAGGCCAAAAATAGTCCCTTATAAGAGCCCGGTATCCTTCTCCATTGACAGTTAGAGGTTCTCCACCTTCATCTTGGAAAAAATATGGACCAATGATTCCACCATACCAAAATCTACACCACACAGTAACCTTTTGGGGATGAAGTGGTCGTTCGTGAATCTGCATTGGATTGTGATTGCTCCAATAGCGGCAATTTTGTTTGTTAACACAGCCATCCATTCAAAAGTGGGCTTCGTCTCTGAAGATGATTTTTCGACAAAAATCCGGGTCAGCTTCCAATTGCTCCATAGGCCAGTCAGCGAATACACGGCGCAACCTATGGTCGCTGGGCTTTAGTTCTTGAGTTAACACTATTTTATAAGTCCAGATGCAGAATTCGCCAAGTTGTGGTCGGCAAAAGCCCCAATTCTTGCGCTCGATGAGCAATTGATTTGTTTCCGTTCTAGCGTATACTCTCACGAACGGCACCTATGTTTTCGTTGGAGCGCTTACGTCGATTACGTACAGGCGTTCTTAGATCGCTCACAGAACCACTTCTTTCAAATTTATCGATCAAACGCCGAATCGTTCTCTCGCAGGGACGATTATGCACACCGTAAACTTCACGCAATACACGGAAGATGATTCATTTTGATAATAAATTTTCACAATTTCTACGCGTTGCTGAATGCTGTAACGTTCCATGGTTATTTGTGAATAACAACTGTAACCACATGAAACAAATGACTGCTGTAACTCAATAACAACGGCAGCTATCAAATGTTAAAGATAGGACACTCTTGTTTAAAGACCCTTTATTATGTTGTAAACAAGTTCGTTAGCAGGGCATGCTAAGTAATTATACGAAGAGAGAAAATTGCTACAATTAGAAACACGCAAACCGATAATTTATATTAACAACTGAGAAGGTTATTTTTTCTCGATGGTCACAGGTTATGTGTCACTTCCAAAGAGGTTAACTTGATGGCTTGGGAATGCGGAATCATCATATTCACCAGGTTCACCTATATTTCGTTGTGTATGTTAAGGGTGGGGACGGCCCCTCAATACCGTCGATACCTGGATACTCTCGACACTCGGTGTTATAATTTGTTGCCTTTAACGTTATGCTATATAAGCAATGTACCTTATTGCATTGCATGTGTGCACAATAATTGTTGGATTATAGTTCTTGATAGACCTTGACTGCATTTCCTGTGTGTGAATACATGCAGCATTCCATAGACTCTTGTATCTAAATGAAAACATGCAAAACAATGCGGGATGGGGTAAAGGTACTCATGTAACATGAAGCGTTAACTGAGTTGTGAATGAGGCTGATTTAGCTGACGCAATAAATCACGTTTCTGCAATAGCCTGGCTTGGTGACTCACTCTGAACCATTACTTTTACCTACTCCTGTGATGAGAATCTGTGAATCCAGCAGAAACAAATCAGAACTTAAGACGTGAGATAATACCTACAGCGCATGGAAATATTAGTTATTTCCTTCCATCTGTTAGTTTGTGTTTACGCAAGTCAAGTTCGAGTCACGAGCTTAGCTTACAGGTATTCCGTACCACTAATTTCCACAATAGGGATAGAAAATCTCTTAAAATAAAGTTTTCAACACAAAATATAGTTGCATAAAGGGAAGCAAAGAAATTATATTATTGTTATTATTATTATTATTATTATTATTATTATTATTATTATTATTATTATTATTATTATTATCTTGACTAACTATGGGGGATGTGTAACCTATGCCATTATCAATATGAAAAAAAATGCTGCCAATTGGAAAATGTCAAGCAGGAACAATTTTGGAATTAGCACACAATACAAAATTGGTTACATGCGTTTATACACAGAAAACTACCAATAAGAGCATAATTCAGTGAACAAGGTATCGCCTGATGGAGCGGGATGGCTCAGGCGGTAAAGTCTGCGGCCCGCATTCGGGAGGTCCCGGGTTCAAATCCCGTGGGTCGACCAACCTGTCTGAGGGTTTTTCGTGGTTTTCCTCAGTCACCAAGGTAAATACCTGATTGGATATTTAATACCTAAACCCAAAGTTCCACCTTAAATCTAAAACAATAGTAAAATGAAAAATAAGTGCTATGCCATCTATCTACAGACAATGTAAACAGTTAGACTGGACGGCACCCTAACCCTAACGAAGCAGAAGATCCGGCTGCCATGCGCTGGGTGTGTCTGTGGACACGTGGTGAAGCAAGATGGCTAACTGTCCGCCTTTCTATGTGAGGGCGGTGGTTAGACTGGATGGCATCCTAATGCGGTCTGCACGGCACGAGGCAGAAGATTCGGTAGCTATGCGCTAGGGTCTCTGTGACACGTGACGGAGCGGGTGGTTACATGGATGAGACCTAGAAGGCTAACTGTCCAACACATATCGTTCTAAGAGTTATCCACCAACAGATCTGTCGCGATATGACCAGGGAGTTAAAGCGACGTAAAATAAATAGAGTAATAAATAATAATGTATCGTCTTTACAGTTTTTTATAAAATGAGTATGGAGTATTGAGTGTCGGTATCGAGTACCCAGAAATAGTGGTATCCTCCTATCACTAGTTATGAGTTTCTGCATTGTGTGGAAACTGTGTAGCTTTTACGTTATTAAATAACTGTGGGACCAAAGAGAAGACACAGAGGCTTAAAATTTTACCTACTGTAATTATCAAAAAAATTACTAGACTATTCCGAGCGATGTTTGCTCCACCACCAAACAATACTTATAGGCTGTGCAGCATTTTCAGAACTTGGAAGGCTTACCGGGAAGATTGGATTGCATTGGCTACGGAGGGACTCGGCACCTATTCGAAGTGAATACTGAACTACGTCCTATGAGGAGGCATCCCCGGGAGAAAGTATGAGGCGAGAGGAGATGCCGGGCGGCCGGAAAACCAGGAGAAACTGTACAGCAATGACATGGTCCACAACTTTCCAGATAGACACCCCGGCAGACAGACAGACAGAAAGGCAGACCGGGGACCCCACTCCACACAGAGGGGGTCGAATACCCCTCAAATACCCCGGCAGCCAGCCGAAAGCCGCGGGACGGAGAGAGTCACAAAGAGCATCAACCTCTCCTGCCATGCTGCACCGAAACACCATCGCCGACACTTCCGAACCTGAAAGAGACCAACGGGATGAAAGATGAATAAAATGAAGAATGGAGTGAAATGGAGGAACGGAGGTGAGAGTGGGCTGTGACCGAGAATAGATCCTAGGACCTCCCCAATGCGGGCCACAGACTAACTGCTTGAGCCATCCCGCTCGGTTGCGGAAAAGGTTAAGGAGTCAGATGTTCTGCGATGTTCGACATCTTTTGTGTGAATGTCAGGTGATTTTTCATCCGTTATTGTACGAAATTACAATTATAAGGGATACGCGGATATTCACCATAAAAATCCTCTGGATCATTGTACAATAATTAAATTAAGATCGTGGGGAGGTAAATGAAATGTAATAAAACGTGATTCGAGTTTAAAAAGCAAACCGTGCAACGTCGAGTAAGCGAACTAGTTTTTATTATGCAGAAAGAACACGAAATATTACAGTCTACGTGTTCTGGCTTTTTTTTCTTTCTTCGTTTTATTAGTTACCTATATAACGTTTTGAAAATTCAATCGATTTTACAACCTTGCATGTTGGTTGTTTACAAAATTATTTTATATGTATTAAGTAGAGCATATTTTAAAATTTAGTAGGCGAAAATGTCACCGACATATGATTTAAACTAACGGAGAAGTACGGAGAGGGATGGTTCATGCGGTTACGTCTGTGGCCCGCATTCGTAAAGTCGTGGAATCGATTCTCTTCGATTCGATGGATTCTTACATCCCCCGAATTTCCTGCCCCTCCATTTCACCTCCATTCTCATTTCACTTCAACTTTCATCTGTTGGTCTCCTTCAGGGTTGGAAATGCCGGCGATGGTGTTTCGATGCAGTGTGGCAGGGGAAAAGGATGCTCCTTGTGACTCTCTCCGTCCATCGGTATTCGGTTGGCTGCCGGGGTATCCGAACCTCTTGAGGGGCGTAGGAACCCCGCAGTTTGGGTTGGCGTCCCCGGTCTGCCTGTCCATCTGTCTGAGAGTTTCTATCTGGAAACTTAGGGATCCTGCCATTCCTGTGCCGTAATTCCTGGTTCCGTCTCCTCTCGCCTCATCCCTCCTCCCGGAAGCGCCCCCTTGTGGGGCGAAAAATTAAATTGAGTTTTATTTATGGACGCTCTTTCAACTGCTGCACTTCTTAGCGTCCCATTGGGCGTGAAAGACCGGTTATTTTGCTCAGAGGCCTCTTTTTTAGACTTGAGGTTCTTTTGCGTGCCGTAAATCTACGACACGGGACCACCGGCTTTACTTCCCTTCCGAAGGAAGCCATGCTAAGGATTTTTACGCCCGAAAAAATCCATCCCCTCTGCCGGGTTTGAACCCGCGACCTCGGGAACTAGAGGCTAGCATGGTAGCCCTAGACAACGGAGGACAACCCCTTGTGGGGAGTAGGTACAATATATCCCCTATGTAAATCAGTGCCGAGTCCCCTCCTAGCCAATCCATTCCGTCCATCCAACAGATAAGTACACTTGTAAAGTCGTAAAGACTGAGGCGTTTAAGAGAAAGTTCAGTAAACATTTTAGGAATTCCTAACATGTTTTCCTCTGACAGATCAAAATCTATTTTCACCGGAATTTAAAGTATATACAGTGGCTCCAGATAGTGTTCGTCTCTACCGTACATAAATCACGCCCGCTCGCGCGCACACACATACACCACTATTAGGAGAATCACCTACCTTTCTATGCGTTATCCTTCTATTCTAGCTTGACGTCACGAGTGCCATTGAAAATAACTTGTTTTTGTTTAAGATAATGACCAATTTCCGCTCATAATGTGGACCTTCGCCTAAACTGGCAAGCGGTACTTTACAAAGTTTTCCATTACATACTCTTGCACAGTAGGAGAAACAGGTTAAAGTAAGAAAACCTGTTTACATGCACATTCTTGAAACAGTGTTCATGACTGTCTCATTAGTGAAACCTTCAAGGAATTTAGAGGTAGCGAAAAGTATATCTATTAGCAACAGACTATATTACCTACAAGTATTCTGAGTAGTTTACAAACTAACCACATGGTATAAATGGTGCACTATAAACGGATTGAGCTTAAAAGTGGCACTAAAAATAGTAGATTATGATACGAGTGCTAAATGCAGGGTTTTATTTTCCGAGTAGGAATACTATCCTACAAGCAAAATAAAACCACTTCTAACACGTGTGGTATATACTATTTTCAGACAGCACTGGAATTTGCAAAATATTAATAAAACAATAATATACCGATCCTGAAACTAAGAGGAATCACGTTTACAACGGCATCAACTCTAGGCAATAAATCGAGCACATGCTATATCATATTGCTTTCTGGATTTTTTTGGATAGGTGTTCTAGTGTTATTCCTTCTGCTGCTTTTGTAATTTCACCTTCTCTTCTATTTCAGTTTCTTTTGAATTCATAATTTCCGCGATTTAATCCAGATGTAGGTTATACTAGTTAAAAGAATAACATATTAGATCAAAGAAAGCACAAGACTGCCAATATAAGGTATAGGTTACCTCTACAACGAATTGCGATAAATTGAAGTATGACCATTTATATTGTAAATAGATAATGCGAGTGCCAAGAGAAGTTAATCATGAAAAAGACATAATGAAAAGTAAAACCTAATCAAGTCGAATTATTAATAAATGTGCAAATACAAGGGGTAATTGCCATGTTCGTGTACATTATGTTAAAAGTTGTACTTTTAGGCCATGCTGGCTAAAAGCTATATTCTGGTTTAGAGGTTAAAATAACTGACTAGCGTGCGCGCACACACACACACACACACACACACAGTTTCCCTACTTATTACCAACCATGTATTGATTGTACTCTTATGTTGTATTATACCATTCATACAAAAAGGTTCTTCTGTAGGTACTTCTTAGCTTAGTCAAGATAAGCATGTTTGCCTAGGATACGGACTTAGTTAAAACATATATAAAAATAAAATATTATTAGCATTAAACACTTAGGAGCTTATGGTTTTGTAATTGTTATCCACTGTAGGATGCAGAAACTAACAACAGTCAGATATTTATACCACAAGTCAGATTCTCTTTGCATGAAATCATGTGGGGAAAAATATAAAGCAATTGTTGAGGTTCAGGAGTTAATAGATAATCTAGGCTTTACTTTGGGGAAGCAAACGGTGAAAAAAATCTGATGCGTTACACTCACATGCATTTCTCTACTCTTCTACAAACTATTTTTACAAACTTTTATTCTCCATCTATTTCATATTAATCGAGATAAACATTTGCAGAAACGATCTTTTGAGATGCAAAGACACACACACACACACACACACACACACACATTTTACACACAGCGACCAGTTCTAAAAATATTTGACTATCGCTTAAGGCGTACTATGTTCCCCTTGTTTTGTATTCGCAAGGGCAATATAGAAATACAGTAGCCTCTAAGCATGGACATATCTCTTAATAGCTGGTTGCTAGGTGCAGCACCATTCCCTTTGCCACAGATTAATACTCTTTGCATATCCAAGACAAAAAAAATGAATAACGAATTCCCATTTGAGAAAATTATTGAAAAATTTAAGGGAATAACAAGCAACATCTGGAAAATAGTTCACTCAACAAAAAAAATGTATGACATAAATTGTGTATTTTAACGCGATCTACATTTTTGTGTAGTAAAATGTTGTGTATCTCTTATGGTTTACCAGTTATGCAAAAGTCTTCACAATGAAGAATACTTTTGGAGAAATTCCCAGAAAATTCAAGATATACATTTTATTTGTCATGAAAATGTCTTAAACATATGAAATTTTAATTAAAATCGTTAGAGCCATTTTTGAGAAAATTAAAATTTTCGAAAAATGTTCCATATAAAGGCTAATCTGGGGCGGGGGGATTTTCTTGAAAACCTTCGTGTCGCATCCTTGGAAGATACTGAACCTAAATACCAAGTTTGGTGTTTATCCGACTGTTCGTTTCTGGGTTATGCTGTTCACAGACACACAGACACACACACATACAGACATGTTTCCAAAAATGCTTTTTTTTTTGATTCAGGGGGTCTCAAAACATATATTTCCGGTGAAATCTCGGTATCGAATTTTTGGGTGGAATACAATACTTCCCCTACTTACTATACGTGGTATACTTAGTAGGGAAAGTAAAAAAGTATTTGTTAAAATTGAATATTTCGTGAGGGTTGCATTATTCTGCAATATGACTTTATGAATTTATTACAAATTAAATCAGACTGAAGAAGGCTTAAAAAGTGTTTAAGGAAAATCCAAGCTGTGCATATTTATATATGCAGAGTTTAATCATAATATTTAATTATTATAGATAACATTTATTTATATGTAGAAGTCAAATTGTTCTTTGGGAATTTCGTAAATATATTCACCTTTATTTCTTCAAAGATATTGGATTAGAATGTGAAGTTTGTTAAGTATCCGACTTCTTATTTTGGTTTGGAGGGTCTGCAGATCTCGAAACTTGTGTTCCAGGTGAAACTAGATATCGAATTTTTGGACAAAATGCAATATCTCATCTATTTACTATAAGAAAACGGTAGAGAAAGTAAAAATATAGGATTGCGTCCCGCGGTCAGTTGCGTCCCCTGGATTGGTTAATACGTCAATTGCGTTTGTGAAATACTTGAATTGTTAGTCTCAGTATTTTCAATTCCTGGCACAAACAACATTTCCCTTCTCATTTTGCAGACGTAGGATTGTCTGTAATATTTTTAATTTAAACCTCACAAATGGATGAAATTTTGTTAGATTACATTGTGTTATAAAAATCTGAGAACTGAACGAGTTAACAAAAGAAACAAAACAATAACAAAGAATTTGTATGGTTGAAGGAATAAGTAGGTTAAAAATGTTGGTTAAAAATAAAGGCTTCCCCATCTCACTTGTCTTCGACTCCATGGCTCGTGCACAACTGAGAATGAGAACTATTACTTATGTCTAGCTTGTCCTTTATGCTATATATGACGTAGCAGAAAGCGTTCTAAACAGTGATTTGTTCTGTTCTCGTATGGCAGATCCGTTTTATAGTGTTTGGCTGTGTCTTATCGAAGAACCTAAACCTACACAAGCTACGTAAGGAGGTAGCTGTGACGCAACTGAAGAACTGAGAGTTAACCGTTTGTCCTTTTTGGACTAAGAGCTCCAAACTCAGCCCTTCCGGATTACTAGGGAAGAACTTACACTACTGGACTGAACATGCTAATCTAGAGTTTGTCTGTCTGTCTATCCTTTCTGCGCCGAGAGTTAACTTTCATTGTTTGACGCTAATTCGCTGCTGGTGCAGCGATTGACATTGAGAAGATATGAATATTGCAACACTTGACAGGTGCTTGGTTTTTCTTTCAAAGCGAGAATGAAGATCACAGACGTGACTTGGTTTTGTATAGTCGCAGGGATAATTTTGTTGGCGTAACCAGAGCCACCTCGAGGAACACGGCTTAACTACGCGGGCTCAGGAAGATTGCAGCAAGTCATCCGACAGATAAAGAGAATTTGGGTGTCAGCCAAAGGCCGTTAGCACGAGCAGTTTCTAATGAGGCAGGCAAGGTTAAAAAGCAACGTCTTCTTGGCACACAATGTGATAACAGACCGGATACGAAATGCGTCATTTGTCGTCTCCACCTTTTGCCTCACTCAAATCTTGGCAAACCGTTATCTTACATTGTTTTGTAAATTACAAACGTGAGATAACTCCATAAAACAAACATCTGTAAAGTCAAATTGTTATAATTCGAAGGTTGGTTGCCAGAGAGAAGTGAGAAAATACATGCAAATAAACGTAAACAAACTGGAGAGAACAGAGGTGAAAACATAAAATACTATCTGGCTAATCCACGTTACACCAGTGGTTTTTTAAATGTCGAATGGTGATGTAATCAATTTTATTTACATCACAACAGAAAGTATTCGTACGCTACTAAAACTTTAAAGAAAAATTATTTTAAAAATGAAATTCATCATTCTAATTTCCTCATTGATAAACCTCTAATGTTTCATCCGTGTTCATTGTTGATGATAATAAATATTCTGTTTTGTTAAAGTCCTTTCCAGTTCAATGCTGTCATATGGCATATTATGTATATTTGTTGTTGAAAGTTGGATAAAAAAATCTGATGTGTTCCACTCACACGACTATCTCTACTCTTGTACAAACTATTTTTACAAACTCTTATTCTCCATCTATTTCATATTAATCGATATAAACATTTGCAGAAACTATCCTATTGCTAATTCTCTTGTAGGTACCAAGGGGAATACGGTAGGCTTTAAGTGATAGTCAAATCTTTTAAGAACTGGTTGCTATGTGGAGCATTCCATTCTCTTTGTATGGCCAGGGCATACAAACAGAAAAGAAAGAAAAACAAAGCGAATAACAAATTCCCATTTGAGAAAAAGTATTAAGTATTGCAAAATTCAAACAAATAACAAGGAATACGTCGGAAATAGTTCACTGCACACAAAAAATGTATATGACATAAATTGTGTGTTTTGTGGTAAAATTTTGTCTATCTCTTATGGTTTACCAGTTATGCAAAAGTCGTTCACAATGAAGAACACTTTTGGAGACATTCCCAGAAAATTCGAAATATACAATTCATTTGCCATAAAAATCTCTTAAGCTTATGATATTTTATTCATAATCGTTAGAGCCATTTTTGAGAAAATTAAAATTTTCGAAAAGTGTTCCATGTAAAGGGTAATCTGGGGTGGGGGGATTTTCTTGAAAAGCTTCGTGTCGCATCTCTGGAAGATACTGAACCTAAACACCAAGTTTGGTTTCGTTTCTGTTCGTTTCTGAGTTATTCTGTTCACAGACAGACACAAACACGGACATGTTTCCAAAAATACTTTTTTGGATTCAGGAGGCCTCAAAACATATATATCCGGTGAAATCTCGGTATCGAATTTTTGAGTGGAATGCAATAGTTCCCCTACTTACTATACACAGTAGAGAAAGTAAAAAATTTGACTTGGAAGGGCGAACCTTCTATAATTATCTAGCTTTATGGTATACACTTCTTTAAATATGATATTAGCATAGCCTAAAATAAGAAAACAAAAAATGTCTTTCCCTTGTTTTTATTTATGTAAATTCAAAACATGTCTTCAGTTACACTGCTAACAACATTCACACATGTAAATCACCGTTTATTTTTCGTGGATCCACACCGACTTGGTAACACCGCAACAAGGATTCGAAAGCTTGGCTAGTAATCTTCATTGCTGAGGTACAAATTCGAGATTAAGACAAAGGCTAGGGTAAAAGCAATATATCTTAGCTTTCAGTAGAAAATAAATTCGTCTGGAAAGGGTTAAGTCCCCACATTTTTATTCTTCAATTAATTTTCTCATCATGCATTAAGTGTCTTTAATATCTTGCGTTATTATTATTTGGTTCCCTGCAAAAAGTAATTGTTGTAGGGCATAATTTGGATTCATTGGAATTCTCACCATATTGCATTTTTTGGACCATTGGAGTAAGCAAGCATCTCTCTCTCTCTCTCTCTCTCTCTCTCTGTATATATATATATATATATATATATACACTATGTGATCAAAAGTATCCGGACACCCCACAAACATAGTTTTTTATCTTAGGTGCATTGTGCTGCCACCTACTGCCTGGTACTCATTATCCGCGACCTCAGTAGTCATTAGACATCGTGAAACAGCAGAATGGGACGCTTCGTGGAACTCACGGACTTCGAACGTGGTCAGGTGATTGGGTGTCGCTTGTGTCAGAAGTCTGTACGCGAGATTTCCACACTCCTAAACATCCCTTGGTCCACTGTTTCTAATGTGATAGTGAAATGGAAACGTGAAGGGACATGTACAGCACAAAAGCGTACATGCCGACCTCGTCTGTTGACTGACAGAGACCGCCGACATTTGAAGAGGGTCGTAAAGAGTAATAGGCAGACATCTATCCAGACCATCACACAGGAATTCCAAACTGCATCAGGATCCACTCCAAGTACTATGACAGGCGTGAGGTGAGAAACCTTGGATTCTATGGTCGAGCGGCTGCTCATAAGCCACACATCACGCAGGAAGATGCCAAACGCCTCGCTTGGTGTAATGAGCGTCAACATTACACGATTGTGCAGTGGCAAATTGTGTGGAGTGACGAATCACGGTACACAATGTGGCGATCCGATGGCAGGGTGTGGGTATGGCGAATGCCCGGTGAACGTCATCTGCCAGCGTGTGTAGTGCCAACAGGGAAATTCGGAGGTGGTGGTGTTATGGTGTGGTCGTGTTTTTCCTGAAGGAGGCTTGCACCCCTTGTTTTGCGTGGTACAATCTCAGCGCAGATCCACATTGATATTTTAAGCACCTTCTTGCTTCCCACTGCTGAAGAGCAATTCGGGGATGGCGATTGCATCTTTCAACACGATCGAGCACCTGTTCATACTGCACGGGCTGTGGCGGAGTGGTTACACGACAGTAACATCCCTGTAATGCACTGGCCTGCACAGAGCCCTGACTTGAATCTTATAGAACACCTTTGGGATGTTTTGGAACGGCGACTTCGTGCCAGGCCTCACCGTCCTACCTCGATACCTCTCCTCAGTTCCGCACTCCGTGAAGAATGGGCTGCCATTCCCCAAGAAACCTTCCAGCACCTGATTGAAAATACGCCTGCGAGAGTGAACGCTGTCATCAAGGCTAAGGGTGGGTCAGCACCATATTGACTTCAAGCATTACCGATGGAGGGCGCCACGAACTGGTACGTCATTTTCAGCCAGCTGTCCGGATACTTTTGATCACGTAGTATATATATATATTTATATATATATTTATATATATATTTATATACACATATTAAAGAGTACTGGTGATAGACAATATCCTTATAACAGTCTCTTAGGGTATAAAATAACTTCCCAGTTACGTCGCACTTATTTCCCAAATATAGTTATTCTTACGCTGATATATACCAGGGAGAGACTTAAATTGCATAAGTAAAAGGAAGAGAGATAAACTGTTATAATGAAAGGCCTATGCCTCTTTATACTGAGTATGAAAGATAGGATCTTAAAATTAAAAAGTTTCAAATTAACGACGCCCATTTTTGCAATGCATTCTCACTTTTCACATCACTACCACCATCATGTATAGCTTTTGGAATACAGATTTCATATCACTTCAAGCTTGCTGCACACATTTAATGAGCATATATTTTGTTCTGATTTTCAGATATGTCCGTCCACAGAGGCTTGCCGTTCCACTTGGCATTTGGAACCTGAGCATACATTTGAAAAGTAAGTGCAGACATAATTTCTGCTTTAACAAGTAGCAATAAGATGCAGCTAGGAGTATCTTAGAGTTCATAGATTACTCTCAGAGTAAGCTGTCCTCACTATATCCTTCTATTTCATGGCACAGAAGAAAGTCAGTTTCTAGTAAGGTAAATTTTACTTTCTCTACCACGTACTAGAGGTAGAGAAGCTATTGTATTACACCCAAAAGTACGTAACCGAGATTTCACAGGAAATATATGTTTTGAGGCTCCTGAAACAAAAAAGTGAATGTTTTTATTTTCTAAAAATGGTTTTAACGATTTTGATTATGTTACTATATACAAAAGATATTTCCATGAAAAATAAAATGTATATCTTGAATTTTCTGGGATTAGCCTTTGAAATTCTCTGCATTTGGAAGGAATTTTGTGTAATCTTGTACGATAAACGAAAAGCGATAGACGAAAACGTACTACACAAACAATGTAGATCTTTTTAAAATACACAATTTATTTCAATTACTTTTTGTGGCATCAGCCATTTCCAAGATAGCCGTTATTAATGGTTAGATTTGTTCAATACTTAGCCATTCTTTTAAAGTCCTGTCGATTTTCAATTGTTTCTCGCGATGTCATGGAAACAATATGGCATTTTAAGGCCAGCGTATAGCGTCCAATTCTTAAACATATGACTATCGCTGTTGCCTTTGTATCTATAACAAAATGTATAATGAGTTATTTCCGGAAAGATTTAATCTGAATTAAAATGAACTAGATAGGAAAATAAACTTTCGTAAGAATAATTTGTATACCCATAGAGGGTAGAGAAAGTCACGTGAATGTAGCAAATCCCATTTTAATACGCCTTTCTTCAGCGTTTAGAGGCAATTCATTCAATTCGTTCTGTGACCCGATTCAATTGTGCCATCAGCCATTTTCAGGATATCCGTTATTAACAGTTCAAATTGTTCGTTACTTGGTCATTCTTTAAAGTCCTTTCAACATTCAGTTATTTCTCGTGATGTTATGGAAGCTATGTAATTTTAAGGCCAGCATATAGCGTGCAGTCCTTAAACATTTGACTATCGCTGTTCCCTTTGTATCTATAACGAAACGAAATTGAGTTTTATTTATGGACGCTCTTTAACCGCTATGGCCCTTAGCGTCCTATTCTACACTGGGCGTGAAATACGGGTAATTTTGCTCAGAGCCCTCTTTATCAGGCTTGAGGTTCTTTTACGTGCCGTAAATCTACGACACAAAACCAAAGGCTTTACTTCCCTTCCGAAGGAAGCCATGCTAAGGATTTTTACGTCCGAAAAATCCATCGCCCTCTGCCGGGTTTGAATCCGCGACCTCGGGAACTAGAGGCTAGCATGTTAACCACTACACCACGGAGGATGACTATAACGAAACGTGTAACATAACTATTTATGTAAAGGTTTGTTTGGAATAAAATGTAATAGATAGGGAAAAAATCTGAATGTGTTACACTCACATGACTTTCTCTACTCTTGTACAAACTATTTTTTCAAACGCTTATTCTCCATATGCTTCATGTTAATCGAGATGTTAATCTTATTGCTAATTTTCTTGTAGGTGCAAGGGGAATTGCTAGGCTTTAAGCCATAGTTAAATATTTTGAGCTGGTTGCTATGTGGTTCTCTTTGCATTACCAGGACAAAAAAAATGAATAACGAATTCCCATTTGAGAAATGTATTGGAAAGTTTAAGGGAATAATAAACAATATCTCGGAAATGGTTCACTCAACAAAAAAGATGTATATGACATAAATTGTGTATTTTAACGCGATCTACATTTTTTGTGTAGTAAAATTTTGTATATCTCTTATGGTTTACGAATTATGCAAAAGTCGTTCACAACGAAGAATACTTTTGGAGAGATTCCCAGAAAATTCAAGATATACATTTTATTTGTCATGAAGTTATTTTAAACATATGATATTTTAATCAAAATCGTTAGCCATTTTTGAGAAAATTAAAATTTTTGAAAAATGTTCCATGTAAAGGGTAATCTGGGCTGGGGGATTTTCTTGAAACCTTCGTGTCGCATCTCTGGAAGATACTGAACCTAAATACCAAGTTTGGTGTTTATCCGACTGTTCGTTTCTGAGTTATGCTATTCACAGACAGACACACACACACACACACACACGGACATGTTTCCAAAAATGCTTTTTTTTGGATTCAGGGGGCCTCAAAACATGTATTTCCGGTGAAATCTCGGTATCGAATTTTTTGGTGGAATACAATACTTCCCCTACTTACTATACGTAGTAGAGAAAGTAATAAGCTTCAGTTTGTGTACCCACAAACTCGTAAGGGATTGAGGGTAGAGAAAGTCATGTGAATTTAACACATTGGGGTGTTTTTTATAGTTTTGTTTAATTGGTAAACCTTAAGGGGTAGAAAAATCTCTAATGCATAAAAATGTAGGTGTTTTTAAACCAATAATTTATTGCAAATATCCCTTTTTTGTGGCATCAGCCATTTCCGAGATAACCGTTGTTTTGAATGTTTCAAGCCAAAACAAAATTACAAAATACCTTTGTAGTTTTCTGAAGCACTTCCAAACTTGAGTAGTTTCTCGCGATGTGATTGAAAGGGAATGGAATTTTAGTATATAGTGACCAGTTTGTAAACTATCGCTATTTCCGTTGTACCTATAACGAAATGTGTAATGAAACTATTAATACAAAGGTTTGCGGCAACTAACTTTAAGCAAATAGAAGAATAGCCGTTTGACTCGTCACTTCCGCATCCTACAGTTTTATAAGTCTTAGGAATATATCGATGTCGTGGTACTCCGCTGGAAGGCACAGTTTTATTCCATTGCGAACCCTTGTGTTGCAACTTTTACCACCTTATACACGTTTGACAGCCTCTACCTTTTTTTTTTTTGCTTTCTTTTATCAAGAAAAAGAAGCACCAAACAAGCTTTAATTATAAAAAATCTAATGTGTTACATTCGCATGACTTTCTCTACCCCCTATCATTTATTAATGGGTATAAAAACTATTCTTACGAAATAATATTTTTTCTACTTTATTTTAACCCAGATAAACCTTTGCAGAAGTACAGTGAGAGCCAAAAAAACTACGAACCGGCTGCGCGGTGATTTTCCTGTTCGCGTACACGGCTTTTGTTGCCGTCTGCCGCTATCATAGAAAGGCGCAGATGAAATCATACAACATTTTAAAAACTACTTTTAAAGGCTTTACTTACCAACTTTATGAAAGGAGATGCTGAAACTGGCCACCGTCGTTGTCCATACATCTTTGGCACCTCGTTAGGAAACTATCCATCACTTGCTGCCAGAAATGCTGGCAATTTCCTGGCGAATATTTCGTTTTAATTTTTTCAGAGTGTGTGGGTTTGCCAATTTTTTTGAGTCAACAGTTGATGCCCGTACATATGTGAATACAATTTTGCTCCTTTTTTAAAAAAAAGAAATAACAACCAGGAGCGTGAATTTGCCTTTTTTTTTCAAGACTCTGCAACAGCTTATACGGCCAATATTTCGATGAGAAAAATTGAAAATGCGTATGAGGACAGAATTATTAGTACAGATTTGTGGCCCACTCGCTCCCCCGACCTGACCCCTGCTATTTCTATATCGGCGTAACTTAAAGTGTACAAGACAAATAAATTCACACACCCTGGGAGAATTAAAACAAAATATCCACCAGGAAATTGCCAGCATTTCTCAACGTGAACTACGGCGAGTGATGGATAGTTTCCTAAAGAGGTGCCAAAAATGTATGGATAACGGTGACCAGTTTCATCATCTCCTTCACCCTCGCCTTTCTATGATGACGGTAACGAGCGCCGAGGACGCGGACAGGAAAAACATCGCGCGGCCGGTTCGTAGTTTTTTGGCTCTCTCTGTAGCTACATTATACATTTGTTATAGATACAAAGAAAACAGCGATAGTCAAAATTTTAAGAATTGGACGCTACATACTGGCCTTAAAATTGCATTCTGTTTCCATGGTATCGCAGGAAACAACTAAATGTTGACAGGACTTCAAAAGAATGACAAAGAATCGATCAATTCGAACCAGTAATATCTCGAAAATGGCTGTTGCTACAAAATATTATTTAAAATAAACTGTGTGTTTTAAAGAGATCTACATTTCTTGTACGTTTTCGTCTATCACTTAACGTTCACTAGTTATAAAAGAATATATATATATATATATATATATATATATATATATATAAAAGCCCTTCCGCCTGAGGACTTCACGGACTATTCTCAGAACATTCAAGATATACATTTTATTTATCATGTAAATATCTTTAAATGGTGCTTTAATCAAAGCTTTAGAGCAATTTTTAAATAAAAATTAAAAAAATCGAAAAATGTTCCATATTTAGGAAAGTATGTGGTGAGTTTCTTCATAATCTTCGTGTCACATCTTAGGAAGATACTGAACGTAAATACCAAGTACTTTTCGTTTTTGAGTTATGCTGTTCACAGTGACACACACACGGACCAGTTTTAAAAATGTATTTGTTTATTCAGGGGGCCTCAAAACACGCATTTACGGTGAAATCTCGATCTCAGATTTTTTAGTGGTATGCAACACCTTCTGTACCTACTATGTACGTGGTAGAGAAAGCAAAACAACAATAGCTACGAACTCTTAAGATGGACATGCTATAAAGGCCTAGGCTTCTTGTAGGAAATTGTTGAATCGCTTTTCATATACGTTCTAAGCGTTCTCAGCAAGGACTTGATAAAAGTCAAGGAGTGTGGGGATGATACAATGAATCATTTACAGAAATCATTCTTTTAAAGCATGGTACCTGTCAAAATAGGGGATCCATACCTCGTGGTGTCAAAGTGGTGTATTAAAATAACCCACAACATTTTGTGGGACCAAAGCAATGTGTGTCTAAGATTGTAGTTAAGGTTATTACCTAATTAAATTTAACCAAAAATTGTGAAAACAATTTTTTTTACTTCCTCTACTACGTACAGTAAGTAGGGGGAGTATTGCATTACCTACATCCAAAAATTCGATTTAGAGATTTCACCGGAAATACAAGCTTTGAGGTGCGTAAATGCAAATAAAGCATTTTTGGAAGCATGTCCGTGTATATGTCTGTGTGTCTGTCTGTAAACAGCATAACTCAAAAACGAAAAGTCGAACAAATACCATACTTGGTGTTTGAGTTTAGTAACTTCCAAGGATGCGACACGAAGATTTTCAAAAAAATCCCCCCATCCATGTTTAAGATATTTCATGGAAAATGAAATGCATATCTTGAATTTTCTGGGGATGTCCCCAAAACTCCTCTTCATTCTGAATGACTTTAGCATAACTGGTAAACCGTAAGAGATAGAGGAAATTTTACTACACAAAAAATGTAGATCTGTTAAAACACATAATTTATGTGACATGCATTTATTTGGCTAGTGAATCATTTCCGACATATTCCTTGTTATTTGTTTGATTTTCCTATACTTAGATTTTTATTTTCAAATGGGAATTCCTTATTCTTCTTCTTCTTCTTTTTTACTTTCTCTACTATGAATAGTAAGTAGGGGAAGTATTGTATTCCACCCAAAGATTCGATACCGAGATTTCACCGGAAATACATGTTTTGAGACCCCCTGAATCCAAAAAAAAGCATTTTTGGAAACATGTCCGTGCGTGTGTCTGTGTGTGTGTGTGTGTGTGTGTGTGTGAACAGCATAACTCAGAAACGAACAGTCGGATAAACACCAAACTTGGTATTTAGGTTCAGTATCTTCCAGAGATGCGACACGAAGGTTCTCAAGAAAATCCCTCCACCCCAGATTACCCTTTACATGGAACATTTTACGAAAATTTTCATTTTCTCAAAAATGGCTCTAACGATTTTGATTAAAATGTTTAAGATATTTTCATGACAAATGAAACGTATATCTCGAATTTTCTGGGAATGTCTCCAAAAGTATTCTTCATTGTGAACGACTTTTGCATAACTGGTAAACCATAAGAGATAGACAAAATTTTACTGCACAAAAAATGTATATCGCGTTAAAATACACAATTTATGTCATATACGTTTTTTGTCGAGTGAACCATTTTCGAGACATTGCTTACATTTTCCACTACTTTTTCTCAAATGGGAATTCGTTATTCATTTTGTTTAAGTCCTGGACATGCAAATAAAATGGAATGCTCCACATATCAACCAGGTCTTAAAATATTTGACTATCGCTTAAAACCTACCATATTCCCCTTGCACCTACAAGAAAATTAGCAATAAGATTGACATCTCGATTAACATGAAGCATATGGAAAATAAGTGTTTGTAAAAATAGTTTGTACAAAAGAAGAGAAAGTCATGTAAGTGCAACATATAAGATTTTTTCATAATAAAATAATATGAATTCTAAACTTTAGGAAAACATCGTTTGTTTCACTTGGCGCATTTAGACTACCAATCAGCTAAAGCTATAAACAAGCATGCTTATTAATAGGCACGCCCAACTTTAAACCTTGTTTTCCCGCAACCTATTTTCAACATTTCCCATACCCAAATCCTCCACACGATGCTATGTTTTTACGAAATTGTTTCAATGTTTTTAATTCCTCATTAAAAGAAGAGCACCTTATATTTTTTAATAAACGCCCCATTTTTGAAAAATAAATTATTAACCATTGAAGAATCAAGAATTTTGAAAATTCTTGATTAGAAAAATAATTGCCAAAAGGAATCATTTTTTTTAAAATAATTAGGGGTTAATGTAAAAAAAAATCGATATACCTTTTTTGCAAAACCTCTGAAAAGTTTGACGTTTTTATATGAATATTTTTAAAAATGCATCGTGTGGAGCACTTTTATTAGAGCAAGGAATTTATATATATTATATATAATTAATATTTAAATAAGAATTCAAACCAAAAGTTTGATACATGGAAAAAAAAACATTATTGTTATTGGATGCAACATCTGGTAAAAATTTCGACGAAATATCCTTAGTACTGTGAATTTTCCAAATTGTACACATGCATTACCTCAATGATAATATAAGTAGCTCAGTTTACGAAACGAGCAACTTCTGCTCTTTTCATTCCAGAGGATGCACTTACACTACAAACCCTTTGGAGCGATGCACTCTTGGAGCTCTTAGGATCACAAGTCTAAGAGCTGTTCACAAAACGTTTTATATAATTCCTTTCTGCTTAATTTGAGTGGTTTATTCATTATTAATTTTAAGTAATTCTGATCCTGTTTGGAAATTTATGTAACCAGGCAATTTATATGCAATATCAACAACATTACATTAGTACTAAAATAAGCAACTGTTGTATGTTCCAGAGCAAAAGTACGACCTCATGTGAGCGAACCGGTTCCAGTACACCAGCAACCAACTAGACCCCAGAGAAGTAATCATCACATCCATGTGATCTCTCAGTCATCATGGCAAGACGCGAGTCTCAGCGTACCCGACAGTTCCCCGCCCTCCTTCGGCATCCCAGTACCACCCCCAAGAAAGAAGCGTCAAATGAAGATCACCCAACAACAAGAGCAATGTCTAGAAAACGCTTGGAAGCGCATCGCTCGTCCGCCTCCACCACAACCTCCAACAGAACCGTCCTCATGGCCCACCTCAGGCGAAAACGGAACTCTAAGAGCAAACAAGAGGCCGAAGAAACAAAGAGCAAAGAGCCTGTCCTCTGTCTCTTTGCCCAACAGTCACGAGTTGTCCCTAGCGTTGCATAAACCAGCAGAAAAAACATCCTCGTCTTCACCGAAAAATGAATGCAATAGTTCTCCCTCTTCAAAAGGTTTCAGTTCACTCTCTACTGTAGAGAAAATAGAAAACTGCGTGCGTAGGTGCAAAAGCTTCGGTGCTTTCAAATCGGCTGCATCGTCTTTCTCGGAACCTACAAAAGGAGGCTTCATCAAAGATGATGGAGGTTGGATGTCTTCGGAGAGTGATGACTCATTCGATGGTTTGGATGATTGGGATATTCGCGTCATTGAGCATTACGACGCCCCTGGCGAGGACGAGAGCCCCAAAATTCGTTCATCATCGAAGGCAGAACCTACTCAAATTCGCCCTCCACAAAGGCGACGCCACAGCAGCAATAAAGTACCAGCAGATCCTACTAATGGAAAAGAACCTTCAAATGAAAATTCGGAAAACAATGATAGTATCGGCATCACAAGTACAGCAAACAAAAGTAATGTAGTTATAATAGAAGAACGTATGAAGTCTGAATATTCAGTTACACAAAACGGAGATCTGACTTCGAACGCCAAAGAAGTTCAAGAAGCACCAAAAAGTATACACGAGGATAGGTTAAACTCTCCTCAGCAAAACTGTGATAAGGTAATCGTCTTCGATTTTGTAAAACCTAAAAGTACATCTTCAACACTAAACTTACCCCCGTCTTTGCATAATGGCTTTTGCAAATCCACCGGTGATAATCCAACAGGATTGAAAACCCCTCCACCTTCACCAGAAGGTAACACGACACCAGCAGAAAAGTACAGGGATGGGGAGAAAGATACCACTAATACCACAAGGAATGAAACAAGGGACAACGAAGGCGATGTACAACATTCTCCTCTATTTCGTCTACTGAAGGAATTCCGGTCAAGTAATACCGAGATCAAGGGAAGCGATCTAACTAACGGACTTGGATCACTAGAAGATGGCTACTTGGCAACAAGGAAAGATATAATGATCGGTAGCAGATGTAGCAGTGGAAGATCATCTATGACGCCATCCTTGAGTGAGTTAGAAGCTGCTTTGTCAGATCTTCTTGAATCATCTAAAGCAGGACCAGAAGAAGATGATGATGACGAAGTCCATCCACTGGTTGCTAATCCAGAAGCTTCTTCCAATTCTTCCTCGATACCTCCGATGCTGAGTCCGAATGTGAGAGTGGTGTCTACCAAACCTTTAGGCAATTTCACGAGTTCCTTTCATTCCCTTCCCAGTATGGATCCTTCCAAGTCTGAAGGACACCATAAAAGGTTACCCGATCAACATTCCCAAATCTCTGAAGCTCCGGCGTAGGGATTCTTCAAGTCTCTCGCTGCATTTTAGTTTAATAACCTTAAATATCCCATATGTCACAATGGTTACATCAATATGTTGGTGCTAATAATGTCGGTGTAGCGGATCATATGTGAATAAAAATCTAAAACTGTGAACAGTATTATTTTAGGACATGTTGAACAGAGTTATCCTATAGTGCAATCATACTGAGATATGTGTGTTTCTAGTTATGGAATAATTGCTAGGACACGTGAACAGTGAATGGAGACAATGTCTGTTCTTCCTGAAATTGGGGTTCTGTGATTAAAAGCTCTTCCTAATTCATAGTGATGAGACAGTGCTATCTACAAAAAAGAGGGAGGATAGATGTTTAAATGAAAGTTGTTTATTGAAGTGCATTCATTCTATTTTTGAAGCAGTTCTCAGCAATCTAGAAGCAAGTGATTGTCACCATGTGATGGAACTCTTTATGTACATATTGAAAATACTTTAAAATAAAGTATTAAGAATGCGTGAATTACTTTTATCCTTATGACGCCCACATGAAAATGACATTCTAAGTCATCATACATTTGTGTCACTTGAATTTTTAAATGTATAATGAAATTACTTGAAATAAACAAAATTATAAATACAAGAGTAGATTAAAATATGGTTATTTAAAATGAGTATTAATCGTAAATTGTATCCAACAATTAATATTGCAAGCTGTGTTCTGCATATGTTTGGATACTTAAGCTCATTTTTAAAAGGAAAGATAATTCTAGACCACAAATCAAACTTAGTGCTGTGT
This sequence comes from Deroplatys truncata, assembly GCA_030765065.1. Classification (NCBI taxonomy): domain Eukaryota; kingdom Metazoa; phylum Arthropoda; class Insecta; order Mantodea; family Mantidae; genus Deroplatys; species Deroplatys truncata. The sequence goes on from CM060977.1 coordinate 58,037,854, forward strand.
ACACTATTCTTTTGTAAATTAATCATGTGAAAGCTTCAGGATGTATGGTGTTGAACAATTGTTTTACACGTATTTAGTGGAGATAAAACAATTCGTATAAGCATGAAAATGGGTTTTTATCTGATGTAGGAAACAATTTCAAACTCAGGAATTATCAACGTTTTTAATTAGCTTCCTCTCTAAACCTTAGTTTTCATGATTTCACAAATTTATTTCTCCATCTGTTTAAATTATATGTCGGTAACATTGTCAGGTGTTATATAAAAAAATCTGATGTGTTACACTCACATGACTTTCTCTACTCTTGTACAAACTATTTTTACAAACATTTGTCGACTCTATCTTATTGCTAATTTCCTTGTAGATGTAAGGGGAATATATATTTACAAGGACAATATAGATATACAGTAGCCTTTAAGCACATACATATCTCTTAATAGCTGGTTGCTAGGTGCAGCACCATTCCCTTTGCCACAGATTAATACTCTTTGCATATCCAAGACAAAAAAAGTGAATAACGAATTCCCATTTGAGAAAATAAGTATTGAAAAATTTAAGGGAATAACAAGCAATATCTCGAAAATGGTTCACTCAACAACAAAAATGTATATGACATAAATTGTGTATTTTAACGCGATCTACATCTTTCGCGTAGTAAAATTTTGTCTATCTCTTATGGTTTACCAGTTCACCAAAAGTCGTTCATAATGAAGAATACTTTTGGAGACATTCCCAGAAAATTCAGGATATACATTTTATTTGTCTTGAAAATATCTTAAACATATGATATTTTAATCAAAATCGTTAGAGACATTTTTGAGAAAATTAAAATTTTCGAAAAATGTTCCATGTAAAGGATACTCTGGGGTGGGGGGATTTTCTTGAAAACCTTTGTGTCGCAACTGTGGAAGATACTGAACCTAAATACCAAGTTTGGTGTTTATCCGACTGTTCGTTTCTGAGTTATGCTGTTCACAGACAGACACACAGACACAGAGACACACACACGGACATGTTTCCAAAAATGCTTTTTTGGATTCAGGGGATCTCAAAACATGTATTTCCGGTGACATCTCGGTATCGAATTTTTGGGTGGAATACAATACTTCCCCTACTTACTGTACGTAGTAGAGAAAGTAAAAATTGCTGTACTAAATGCGTGTAAAATAATTTTGTAAACATAACCTAGGAAGTTGATAATTCTGATGTGTTACATTCACATGATTTTCTCTACCCTCTAGCGCTTATTAGTGGCTATATAAATTAGTTTTACAAAAGTTTATTTGTCTATCTTTTTCATTTTAATCAATATAAAGCTTACCGGAAATAGCTACATTACACATTTCTTTGTAGATATAAAGGGAATAGCGGTAGTCAAATGCTGAAGAACTGGGTGCTATGTATTGTCCTTAAAGTTCCATGCTCTTTGCGTGTAATTCAAGAAAAACTTAGTATCGAAAGGGTTTGAAAATAATGAGAAAGCTGAAGACTAATGACTCAGGAGTTCAACATTAAATTGAGTTTTATTTATGGACGTTCTTTAACTGCTATGGTTCTTAACGTCCCATTCTATATTGGGCGTGAAAGATCGGTAATTTTGCTCAGAGGCCTCTTTATCAGACTTGAGGTTCTTTTACGCGCCATAAATTTACGACACGGGACCACCGGCTTTACTTCCCTTCCGAAGGAAGCCATGATAAGGGTTTTTACGTCCGAAAAAAAATCCGTCGCTCTCCGTCGGGCTTGAACCCACGACTTCGGAAACTAGAGGCTAGCATGGTAACCACTACACTACCGAGGATGACCTGAAGAATTCGAACCATTAATAGCGGATATCTCGTAAATGGCTGATGCCACAACAATATTATTTGAAATAAATAATTGTGTGTTTTAAAGAGATCTAAATTCTTTTTGTAGTACGTTTTCGTTACTCGCTTAACGTCTACCAGTTATACAAGATTATACAAAATTTATTCCGAATAAAGAGGAATTTACAGTCTATTTCCAGGAAACTAAAAATATAAAGTTTATTTGTAACGTAAACATCTTTAATATATGGTATTTTAATCAATTTTCTTGAAAATCTTGATGTCGCATTTTTGGAAGGTACTGATCTAAACACCAAGTTTGGTATTTATCCTACTTTTCGTTTTTGAGTTATGCTGTTCACGCGCACGGACATGTTTCCAAAAATGCTTTATTTGGATTTTATTTAAGCCTCAAAACATGTATTTCCGGTGAAATTTCAATATCAAATTTTTGGGTGGAATGCAATCCTTCTTTACCTACTATGTACGTGGTAGAGAAAGTAAAAATTTGAGATAATTTTCCAAAAATAGTAAATTTCAATAAATAGACGAAAATCCTGAAGAAAATGTCAGAATACCTAAATGTAATGTCGTTTTTTCTTTCTGCATATTAAAACGATAATTTAATTTTGCTGCTAGATTTTTTAAAGCGGGAACGAATACTTTTTGCAGTCACTGTACATATTTTTAGTCAGTTAAATACTATTTATGATCTGTTTTGTTTGACTTTAAATGTAAAAGAGAAATATCCAGAGATAAAATAAGACAAAAGTCCGAAAGGTTTTGTAGCATATTTAACAATAAAACTCTTGACTGAACTTTCGGCTATGGATGTCACACTTGTATATTAAGAATCGCGAAAATCATTAGGAATTTTTACTTTCTCTACTACGTATAGTAAGTAGGGGAAGTATTGTAATCCACCCAAAATTTCGATACCGAGATATCATCGGAAATACATGTTTTGAGACCCCCTGAATCGAAAAAAAAGCATTTTTGGAAACATGTCCGTGTGTGTGTCTGTGAACAGCATAACTCAGTAACGAACTGTCGGATAAACACCAAACTTGGTATTTAGGTTCAGTATCTTCTAAGGATGCGACACGAAGGTTTTCAAGAAAATCCCCCCACCCCAGAGTACCCTTTACATGGAGGATTTTTCGAAAATTTTAATTTTCTCAAAAATGGCTCTAACGATTTTGATTAAAATATCATATGTTTAAGATATTATGACAAATAAAATGTATATCTTGAATTTCCTGGGAATGTCTCCAAAAGTATTCTTTATTGTGAACGACTTTTGCATAACTGGTAAACCATAAGACATAGACAAAATTTTTCTACACAAAAAATGTAGATCGTGTTAAAATACACAATTTATGTCATATACATTTTTTTAGTTGAGTGAACCATTTTCGAGATATTGCTTGTTATTTCCTTAAATTTTCCAATCTTATACCTTTTCTCAAATTCGTTATTCAATTTTTTATGTCCTGGATATGCAAAACACAATAGAATGCGCCACATAGCAACCAGCGCTTAAAATATTTGACTATCGCTTATAACCTACCATATTCCCCTTGCATCTACAAGAAAATTACCAATAAGATTGACATCTCGATATCTCGATTAACATGAAGCATATGGAGAATAAACGTCTGTAAAAATAGTTTGTACAAGAGTAGAGAAAGTCATGTGAGTGTAGCACATCAGATTTTTTCCTTAAGTTTTGCAGAGAGCTATTTGCATGTAAATAATATAGAATTTGTCGAAGAAGATTAATTTTTGTGTTGTTTAGGCAATACTCGGCTTTAGGAATATAGTTATGAGAAAATGGTAGAGAATCGTGGTTACATTTACATTTTGGTTTATTACTTTCTTCACAGCTGCTTGTATTACAGTTTTCCTTTATTGCCGCTAGGTGGAGAGTTGCCTCCCGTCTTTCTCAGCAACCGCTGCATTGGCTAACCCTTGTAACATGGTTTATTGGTACTTAAATAATAATTGGTTCTGGAGCTGTAGCATGAGATACGAGGGTAGCTTCCCCAGGGGAAAGGGATGCGAGGGGGGCACTAGGTACTTGTTTTGATGAAATTATTTCGAGGACGGTTCACAGAATCAAGTAGCTGCTAGTGCAGGAGCCGAGGTGAAACGAGAAAACCATCAGGTTCTACATAACGTAAATGTTCATCTGTCGCTGTACCTTATAAGTTACTAAGATTTTTACGACATATACGATATGAATTATACTATTAAATGTTTAAGTGTAAAAAAGTTGCACTTTTACGATATTTTGTAGGTATCTTGCATATTATTGCAAATATTTAGGGCTATTCTGTAACGTTTTGTTAAGGCTTAGCAAATTGTTAAAGCCGCTAACCAAATGATCTACAACTCCGTAACAAAACATGTTGTTAAGAATAAAGATTTGGTTGTTAAACGCAATCAACCCGGAGATTCTCATGCTAACGCGTATAAAAGGCGTCCCATAAAGAACGCAATTTTTAAACTGCGCGCCTCTTTCAGTTTGTTAGTTTGCCGGACCTGAAATTTAAGCGATTGTCATCTGTTTACATTGCGATTAACGATTGTCATTTGTGCGTATGGTTATCAGCTAAAATTGTCGCAGTATTTGTTCGTGTTATCTTATTTGCTCAGCGCCTGTTATTGTTTTACTATTTTGAATTTTGGGTTCTTTGTCCTCCGACTAGCTATTATTACTCAGTCGAACAAATATCTCTTAACAGGGCGTGTAAACGGAAAGGAGTTGTTACTAAAAGACAACACTGATAAAAAAATTTGTTTTTACACTTTTATTGTCGTCACACTTAAGTAATCTCACATATTTGATCTTGATACACGCCTGACTGAAACTGTTATATTTTCGAATGTAACTACAATCACTTATTTATCGCGCACTATTAATTCGCGTATTTCACATTTTGTAACTAACTTTACGACGCGAGAGATTCTGTAAAATTGCGTAATGTGTACATCGTGAATGCTTCCTTAGAACTGCCTGATGTGTAACTCGCGAGAGAGATTTCTTAGAACTGTGCGACGTTTACCTTGTGAATGATTCTGTAGAACTGCACAATACTTGCCTATGGCTCAAGAATTTATACTCCCTCACCCCGATATGCCTAAACATTATAATCGAGCTGCTATTGGTTACTAAAGCGCACCAACATTAGCGTCTATTTTTTTTTAGCCAATCATAATTACAAACACATATGCTCTAGGGAAGATATTCCCTCCATTTCTAAAGAAAGGCGCGCTACCCTGACGTCATTTGTTTGTCTCTTCTAATTGATAAACAACTCACCCCATCGCTTCATTGTTACCCACTCCTATTGTTAGTTTCAATGAGGCCGTGTAAACTTATTTCCTAACAATGCTTATAGCTAACAAACATCTAAAATCATTGTTATACAATAATGTTAATTTACACTACAATCACTCTGGCATTCACAGTGTTGTGATATAAAATACTGCCTCAAAATGGAGCGATACACGAAGGATCAACGCATCCAGATTTTAAAAGTGCATTACAAATACGGTGAATGCTATGCAGAGACGTTCGAAAACTTCGGTAATTTTTAGTAGGCGAAATGCGTTTAATGTGTCAACAGCGCGTAGATTGGTAACAAAATTTGAAGATACAGGATCGACAGTGAACATAAAATCACCTGTACGTCCTCGTTCTCGTCTATCGGCAGAGAATGTCGCCCTAGTCAGACGGAGCGTTGCTACGTCGTTCGCCGTCGTTCCCAACAATTTGGCATTTCAAAAAGCAGTTTGAAGCGAATTTTAACAAAAGATCTGCATTTGCATCCTTTTAAGATCCAACTAACACAAGAGCTGAAGCCGATGGACCATTTGAAGCGTCGAACATTTGCCGATTGCTTATTCACCAAATAAGAATTCCATAGTGTTTTCATAAGAAAATAATCTTTAGTGGCGAGGCACACTTCCATCTTAATGGTTATGTTAATTAGCAAAACTGCCGGATTTGGGGCACAGAGATAACTCGCATGGTCCATGAGAAGTGTCTGTATCCAGAACGGGTCACTGTTTGGTGCTGATTATGGGCTGGCGGACTAATTGGGCCAGAGACTGGAAAAGCAATGACTGAATGATGATCATTATTGCCACATGATAACACAGTTTTTATGGCTGCAATTGCAAGAATTGAATGTTGAAGACTTGTGGTTCCAACAGGATGAGGCAACCTGCCACACTGCCGTTGAAACAAGGTTGCTGAGAGAAAGAGTCCCTGTTCGCGTCATCTCTCGGAACGGCGATCAGAACTGGCCACCGAGATCGTGTGATTTGACACTATGTGATTACTTTTTGTGGAGGTATGTTAAATCTTATGTTTATGTGAACAATCCACGAACCACCCCCAACTCAAGGCAGAAATTAGACGTGTTTATGGGTGAAATACAAGCGGACCTTTGAAAATTTTGTCCACAGATTGGATGTGTACAGACGAAGCCGAGGAGGACATTTGCCCGATATTTTGTTTCATGTTTAATTGCAGTTTTTGTGCTTCATATTGACATAAATTTTCAAATAAATTATGTGTTTTATCATTACATTAAGAATTGTATTCTTTATGGGACACCCTATGTAACAGATTCGCATAGACGTCTGCGAATGCTGCTGCAAGAGGAAAAGCTGAATAGAAGTTTGACATTTTAATTATCAAATGCTTATTTATCCATTTTAACGTAAAATATAAATGTTATGGATTACACTTGAGCAAGCAATCTTCCGTGTGATGGCACTGGTAAACGATGCTCCCAACATAAGTTCTAAGAAACGAATTTTAATACCAAAATGAATGTAGTGCAACCTCGTATCCTAATAAAAACTAATAGTTATTGATTTAAGAATTTTAGTTTCATATAGTGATAAATCTTGTGTTTATTTGTATGGTTGACGAATTAATTTGTCTCATTTTTAGGTTAAGGTAATTTTTGAGCGCTTTTGAGAGCTGTAGGATGGTACAGCGATACGTTTTCCTTCCCAGAGTTATTTTAAGATAATTTCCAATCTTCTAAAAGAAGTGGTATTTACCAGTTTCTAGTAACCATAGAAAATTGAATGTATACTGATTCTGCTGGAAGAGCAAGAACATAACAGAAGGCAGTTAGTTGGGTTATAAAACGACAATTTATACTTAATAAATTTGCGTATGAAAAATAATCCTTATAGATGTAATATTGCCCCAGATATCACAATTCATGACAATGAACTTTCTTTACACCACGACCTTCCATTTAACGAATACCTAAATTAATATGGATATTATCAGACACTAAAAATGATTTTCATCCAAAGATTAAGATACAAGAACATTTCTACAGAACTGAACTAAAATTGAACATTGCCAAATCGTGAATAAAAAATAAGTACTACTTATGCTTATGGTATACATTACAACTGACATGGTAAAAAATTATAATTAAAAGCCAAAAACCATACAGAAAACTAAGCAATACTTGTGGGTTGAATTAATTAATGAAACTTGCATCAAAACAATATGAAACTGCGTTGCTAATTATTTTGTTTGTCTTTCTTAACTTAAAAGTAAACTCAATTTACAGGACCACTTGGCGAGTTTTCCCCATAAAAATCTAATTACTTGGGGTCACAAGAAGATGTAATTGCTATTCTAAGCAATGGGTGCGAATTTTAAAAATTTACATATATCTTATATTTTACATGTAACACTTTCACAGCAGGCTTTGTCTCCATCTTGGCAAGGAAAAGTAATAAAATCACTCGATATTCGGTAATTCGGCGCTGCTGGCTTTGTGAAAACAAAACGCTATCGCAGAGCGCACGAATTTTCGATTAGTGACTCCAGTGGACTAACAGGCCGCGAGGAAACAAATATCGCGATAACAAATAAGTTACGGAAAGCCAAATAACGGCACATTTATTAAGAGCGATTCTTTAAGCTTAACAAGTAATAAAATTGTAGTCGCCTTCTAAGTTACAGAATAGTCCTAATTGTAGCGGGAAGCTGCGTAGTCGTTGAGCGTTGTATTATTTGTCGTCTGCCTCGGACGTGGGTAATACATGATATTGAGAAAAAGACATCTCTGTTCTTTACCGCTGCAATTGTTACTTTCTTTACCACGTACCTAGCAGGCAGAGAAGGTATTGCATTCCACCCAAAAATTCGATACCGAGATTTCGCCGGAAATACATGTTTTGAGGCTCCTGAATCAAAACAAATGTTTAAACAAAGGCCGTGTGTGTGTGTCTGTAAACAGCATAACTCAAAAATGAAAAATGGATAAATGCCAAACTGGGTATTTAATTTCAGCTCTTCCAAAGATAAGACACGAAGTTTTCAAGAAAAACCCCCTCCCAAACAACCCTTTAGATGGAACATTTTTCGAAATTTTTTATTTTCTCAAAAATGGCTCTAATGATTTTGATTATAATGCAATATATTAATAATATATTAAAATACTCTATATGAAAGATATTTATGTGACAAATAAAAATGTATATCTTAAATTTTTCTGTGAATAGCCTGTAAAGGTCTCTTCATCCAGAAGGAAATGTGTATAGTCTTGTATAACTGGCAAGAGTTAAGTGATGGACAAAATTGTACCTAAAAAAATGCAGATCTCTTTAAAACACACAATTTACTTCAAATAAGTTTTTTGTTCATCAGCCATTTCCGAGATATCCGTTACTAATGGTTCCAATTGTTAAATATTTATCATTACTTTCAAATCCTGGCGATATTCAGCTATTTCTCGCGATTGCATGGAAAGAGTATGAAATTTTAAGTAGCATACAGTGTCCAATTCTTAAACATTTGACTCTCGCGGTTCCCTTTCTATTTATAACGAAATGTGTAATGTAGCTGTTTCTGCAAAGGTTAATTGGATTAAAATGTAGTGTATAGAAAAATAAGCTTCAGTAATAATAGCTTTTATACTCACTAATAAACAATAGAGTGTAGAGAATGTCATGAAAATGTATCACATCAAATTTTCATAGCATTTTTCCGTACTCCAAAGCTCCACACGATGCAATTTTTGCTTTCTCTACTAAATAGACTAAGTATGCGAAAAATTGTATTTAACCCAAAAATTTGTTGTCGAGGTTTCACCGAAAATATATGTTTTGAGGCCATCTGAACCCTAAAAAGCATTTTTAGAATAAGATCCGTGTGTGTGTGTGTGTGTGTGTGTGTGTGTGTGTGTGTGTGTGTGTGTGAACAGCATAACTCAAAAGCGAAAAGTACGTAATCCAAACTTGGTATTTAAGTTTCAGCATTTTCCAAGAATGTAACACGAAGATTTTAAAGAACATTTCTGCACCCCAAACTACCCTTTACATGCATGAAACACTTTTCGAACATTCTGATTTTCTCAAAAACAGCTTTAACGATTTTGGTTGATTTTTTTATTTATGGACACTCTTTAATTGCTGTGATCCTTAGCGTCCCATTCAATATTGGGCGTGAAAGACCGGCAATTTTGCTCAGGAGCCTCTTTAACAGGCTTGAGGTTCTTTTACGTGCCGTAAATCTACGACACGGGACCACCGGCTTTACTTCCCTTCCGAAGGAAGCTATGCTAAGGATTTTTACGCAAAAAAAAAAAAAAAATCCATTGCCCTGTGACCTCGGGAACTAGAGGCTATCATGGTAACCACTACACCACGGAGGACGAAATTTTAGTTAAAATATCGTATCTTTAAGGTATTTTCATGATAAATGAAACGTTATATATTGAATTTTCTGGGAATAGCCTCTGAAGTGTTCTTCATTCTAAATGACTTTTGCATAACTGGTAGACCGTAAGAGTAGACAAAATTTTACTGCACAAAAAATGTAGATCTTGTTAAAGCACCCAATTTATATAAATTTTTTCATGGAATTAAGCACTTCCGAGATATTTCTTGTTATTGGTTTGCATATTAAAATACTTATAATTTTCTCAAATGGGAAGTGTTCATTCTTTGCCTCTCTCCGTGTCTCTCTTTTATCTCTTGGCCATGCAAAGAGAACGGAATTTCAAAGCCATTGCATAGCATTACATGCCCGCCTTTAAAAGATTTGACTATCGCTTAAAACCTACTGTACGTATTCCCCTAATCCCGTTGTATCTATTTACAAGGAGATATGTAATAAGACAATTTCTGCAAATGTTAGTTTCGATTAACGAAGTAGATAGAAGAATAAGCGTTTGTAAGAACACTTTGTGCAGGAGTGAGTAGAGAAAGTCATGTCAGTGTTACACATAAGATTTTTTCTTATATTCAGCGAAGTGAACCTAAGATTTGATTAAAACACCACTGCATATTTGAAACTTTGAAATTACAAAATGTATAGCTTTGATTTTATGTTTAAAGCTATTGAAACCCTCTTCATTTTATACAACTGCATAGCCTTTGAAACTCAAAACATTATCGCATAACATGTATATATCGTTAAGATAACATGTTATATGATACAAATCTTTTTGTGAAATTAAGCATTTCCGAAATATTAAAATACTTCCTTTAAAATTTTCCTACATTTTAAACAGTATTCTTCGAAGTGTCAAATAACCATTGTTTTGTTTCTCATGAGCAAGGCTAACAAAACTGCTTTTCTAACAGTTAGTTGTCGTCTCAGTCTTTTGTACCCACAATGAAACGTGTATTAAAATTTTATTCACGAATATTTATTATAATGTAGATACAAAATATAAGCTTTGATTTTAACAATTCGTAAAATAGGTATGAAAACAAATAAATAAAAAGATAGAGAATATCGTGACTGTTAAACATTGAATTTTTAACACAATTTTGGTAATACATATTCATAATATGAAGTTCCCTTTGTTAAATGCATCGGCAGACGTCATTCGCTCGGAAATAGTCCTGCAAGTTTGTAAATTAAAACGGTTTAGTCACTTATGCGTCAACAAATTATGCTAGAAACCGGTAAATGGGAACAAAAGCTATGATAATGTCCGTTATGATTCTTTTTCGCGCAGATAAGTTAACATTGAACCTGCTAAACAAAACACTGATACTGAGGGTAATGGAACACCCCTGTATAAATACTAGGCAATTGAAGGGTCTGATACACACTCATCCACCAGAGCACCATGAAGTGGACAGCACTGTTACTACTGAGCGTAGCTCTTCCAGCATGTTGCTGCGGTTCTTCGGCAACACCCAGTAAGTATCCTTTCAAACTTAACGTTATACACTATAGATGAATTATTTGAAAATTTTACTTTCTCCAACACGTACATAGAAAGTAGAGACGGTATTGCGTTCTACTCAAAAATTCAATACCGAGATTTTACCGGAAATACATGTTTTGAGACCCCTGAATAAAAACAACTGATGCGTTACACTCACATGACTTTCTCTACTCTTGTGCAAACTATTTTTACAAACTCTTATTCTCCATATATTTCATAATAATCGAGATAAACATTTGCAGAAACGATCTTTTGACATGCAAAGAGAATTACATTTTACACATAGCGACCAGTTCTACAAATATTTGACTATCGCTTAAGGCCTACTATGTTCCCATTGTTTTGTATTTGCAAGGGCAATATAGAAAGTACAGTAGTCTTTAAGCATAGACATATCTCTTAATAGATGGTTGCTAGGTGCAGCACCATTCTCTTTGCCACAGATTAATACTCTTTGCATATCCAAGACAAAAAAAATGAATAACGAATTCCCATTTGAGAAAATAAGTATTGAAAAATTTAAGGGAATAACAAGCAATACCTCGAAAATGGTTCACTCAAAAAGAAAACTGTATATGACATAAATTGTGTATTTTAACGCGATCTGCATTTTTTTGTGTAGTAAAATTTTGTCTATCTCTTATGCTTTACCAGTTAAGCAAAAGTCGTTCACAATGAAGAATACTTTTGGAGACATTCCCAGAAAATTCAAGATATACATTTTATTTGTCATGAAAATATCTTAAACATATGATATTTTAATCAAAATCGTTAGAACCATTTTTAAGAAAATTAAAATGTTCGAAAAATATTCCATATAAAGGGTAATCGTGTTTTTTAAAATTAATATCTGAACTTGTTTTAGTTGCTTCGAAAATCCAAAGCATAATGGTTTAGAGTAATGTTTTTTATGCCGACTACTTTTATAGTAGAATAAGCATCTCCACTGCTCAGTTTAAAATTCAATTTACTCTTAATCCTACAGAGCAGTATGGCTGTGGCTGTAACGAAACGATACGAGTAATAATATTACTCCATGATAACGAGTTTCTGCTCACAGAACTAAAGGGGCATTGTAATCGCGTGGGTGGGCAGAAAGAAACATCAGAGGGTTTTGTAACTATATAAGGAGTGCCAATAGATAGACACTGTGTCGCAGTTCTCATGGCTCGTGTTATCTTATTTGTTGAGCGCCTCTTGTTTTATTATTTTAAATTTGGGTTCTTTGTCCTCCGGCTAGCTATTACAACTCAGTCGAGCAAGTGTCTCTAAGCAGGGCGTGTAAACGGAAAGGAGTTATTGCTAAAAGATAACACTGATAAAATAATTTGTTTCTACACTTTTATTGCCGTCACACTTAATTAATAATTCACATATTTAATCTTTATTCACGCCTGACTGAAATTGAGATATTTCCGAATGTAACTACAGTCGTTATTGTTGCCGAGCACAAATTACTTCACGTACTTCACATTTTGTAACTAACTTTGTGACGTGCACCTCGTGAGAGACTCTTCAAAACTGCGCGATACTTGCTTATGGCTCGAGAATATATACTCCATCACCCCGAATTGCCTAAACATTAAAATAGAGCTGCTATTGGTTACCAAATCGCGCCCACTTTAGCGTCTGTTTTGGTCAGCCAATCACTACTCTAACATATATACTCTAGAGAAGATATTCCCTCCAATTCTAAAAGAAACAAGGCACGCTACCCTGACATCATTTGCTTGTCTTTTCTTAGTGATAAACAACTCACCCCCTCGGTTTATTGTTACCACTTCTATTGTCAGTTTCAGTGAGGCCTTGTAAACTTATTTCCTAACAATACTTTTGGCTATCAAACATCTAAAATTCTGTACATACAATAATATTAATTTACACTACAATCACTCCGGCATTCACAGTGTTGTGATATAAAATATTGCCTCAACTGTTAGTGAAACTTTTGTTTTAACATTTCACACTAAAGGTTCTCCTTAAATCTAATTTACAAGATAAAAAGGATATAATAAGGCTGTCCCAGTTCCTCCTATTACTAGGGCAAAATGTATCATGATTTTAAGGTTCGTTTCACACTGGTTCACCGGTGATTGCGGTGAACACTCCTAGGTCACTGGTGTCAGATAACGCAAGTATTGCCAAATGATTGTTAATAAAGTGAACTCGAGTGAGGAGAAACTTTAGCTGTGAGTACTTCTACGCAGGAGGAGGAGGGGCATCCACTGCTGCGTGATCGGCTGGAGAAGGGATTGTTTTATACTCCGTATGACGATCTGAGACAAGATGGCAATTTTTTCCAATATTTACGAATGTCAAAAACTTCATTTGATGAATACTAGGAAATGTGAAAGAGTAAATCACAGGAATTGACACTGCACTAAGGAAGACTATCCCAGCAGAAGAAAAAAGTGATGTCCCGCATAGCAGAACGACTGTATACTTCACCTATAAAATTTTCTGTGTTAATCAAATCTAAACTCATGACTACCATAACGTACAATACTGTGCTGGAGTACACTACAAAAATGACTATCCGTCTCAAAGACTTTGTTTTTGTTGGCAAATCTAGAACGCTGTATCTGTGATCAGTGTGAACAATCCAATTCAAACCAATGCATGTCGGGCGGCGACTGCTCTGAACAGAGTAACTGTGTCCGTCACATGTGGCTGGGTGAGGCAGTGTAGTGTTCCGGAGTGAATGCTCCAGTTCAAACGAATGTATTTCTATTAGTGACCGTCACCAGTGTCCCAATGTGAAACGAGGCTTATACCTTCTTCGCAAATATAAATATGTGGATCAATAAACAATTGATCAAATAAGGACAGCTTTTTTTAGGATTTGTTCACTTAAATAATTTGGGGAGGGGGTTAGATCGTTTTTGGTGTTTTAATCAAAATAGTTAGTCTTTTTTAGAAAATAAAAATTTTCGAAAAATGTACCAAGTAAAGGTTTTTGGAAGGCACTGAACTTAAATGCCAAGTTTGGTATTGATCCAACTTTTCGTTTTTGACTTATGCTGTTCACACATACACAGCGCGCGTACGGAAGGTTTTTTAAAGGTGCTTTTTTAATAATTCAGGGGACCTCAAACATGAATCTCGGTATCGAATTTTCGGGTGGAATGCAATACCTTCTCTACCTACTAGGTACTGGTAGAGAAATTAAAAATCATGCTCCAAACTATCTTGAGAAACTCTTCCTTCCTTTTCCAGTTTTCTCGTTTCTCCTTTCGGGGTGGGGACACCAGCCGTTATTAAAACCTGCACTGCAATAAACTTATCACTATCAATCAATTGTTCAAACTTCAACTGAATGGAAATCGAGTTTTCAAACAAATTACGAAAAATGGATGAAAGCTTCCCACAACTTAGAACAAATTTAAATGGTTTGCAAAACAAACGTGCACCTCATCAAAACCAATAACGCTGCACATAGAAATTGAATACGTTGCATTGTTGAAAACTTGCACTACTGCACTGCACTGCTTAGAATGATACAGGGATATCCAAAGTTTTGTAAAATTTCAATAAGGATATTTATCAATTAAGGTTTACAGCAAAAATACTTACAAAATCCAGTAAAAAATGCATGCAGAACAATCCAACATGTTAAAGGAAGGAGTGAATCTCTAGATGTTGCTCGGATAAATGACGTAGCCCACGCAACCACCCTTTTAAGCGATGACACTTATATGGCACAAACTACCGCCATATTAAGCTGGAAACGCTGCACCAATCGGTAACATGTCCCTAAGTCAATGTCGCCAACATTTGTAAACGCTAACGTGGATCATTGGGGTTTTACTTCACAGATCCTGCGGCTACACCCTGTCTTTATTCCGCAGTTGAAGCCGAAGGCTGCGACTGTTGCACTCTATTAAAACATCCCTCGGCTGCGCTTTACGGTTTAGGGCCATGAATGGAATTGGTAGCGGAAATGACCCATAATACCTCGTGTGTGTGATCCGTATGAACAGTTTTAAAAAGAATCTGATGTGTTACACTCACATGACTTTCTCTACTCTTGTACAAACTATTTTTACAAACGCTTATTCTCCATATGCTTCATGTTAATCGAGATATCGAGATGTTAATCTTATTGATAATTTTCTTGTAGGTGCAAGGGGAATATGGTAGTATTTAAGCGATAATCAAATCTTTTAAGCGTTGGTTGCTATGTGGCGCATTCCATTCTGTTTGTATGTCCAGGACAGAAAAAAAATCTGATGTGTTACACTCACATGACTTTCTCTACTCTGGTACAAACTATTTTTACAAACGCTTATACTCCATATGCTTCATGTTAATCGAGATATCCAGATGTCAATCTTATTGGTAATTTTCTTGTAGATGCAAGGGGAATATGGTAGGTTTTAAGCGATAGTGAAATATTTTAAGCGCTGGTTGCTATGTGGCGCATTCCATTCTCTTTGCATGCCCAGGACATAAAAAAAAGAATAACGAATTTGAGAAAAAGTACAAGTATTGGAAAATTTAAGGGAATAACAAGCAATATCTCGAAAACGGTTCACTCAACAAAAGAAATGTATATGATATAAATTGTGTATTTTAACGCGATCTACATTTTTCGTGTAGTAAAATTTTGTCTATCTCTTAAGGTTTACCAGTTATGCAAAAGTCGTTCACAATGAAAAATACTTTTGGAGACATTCCCAGAAAATTCGAGATATACATTTCATTTCTCATGACACTATCTTAAACATATGATATTTTAATCAAAATCGTTAGCCATTTTTGATAAAATTTTCGAAAAATGTTCCATGTAAAGGGTAGTCTGGGGTGGGGGGATTTTCTTGAAAACCTTCGTGTCGCATCTCTGGAAGATACTGAACCTAAATACCAAGTTTGGTGTTTATCCGACTGTTCGTTTCTTAGTTATGCTGTTCACAGACACACAGACACACACACGGACATGTTTCCAAAAATGCTTTTTTTGGATTCAGGGGGTCTCAAAACATGTATTTCCGATGAAATCTCGGTATCGAATTTTTGGGTGGAATACAATACTTCCCCCTACTTCTACTATACGTAGTAGAGAAAGTAAAAATGAATAACGAATTTGAGAAAAATTGGAAAAAATTGAAAAATTTAAGGGAATAACAAGCAATATCTGAAAATGGTTCACTCAACAAAAAAAATATATATGACATAAATTGTGTATTTTAACGCGATCTACATTTTTCGTGTAGTAAAATTTTGTCTATCTCATGGTTTACCAGTTATGCAAAAGTCGTTCACAATGAAGAATGCTTTTGGAGACGTTCCCAGAAAATTCGAGATGTACATTTTATTTGTCATTAAAACATCTTAAACATATGATATTTTAATCAAAACCGTTAGAGCCATTTCTGAGAAAATTAAAATTTTCGAAAAATCTTCCATGTAAAGGGTTATCTGGGGTGGGGGATTTTCTTGAGAACCTTCGTGTCGCATCTCTGGAAGATACTGAACCTAAATACCAACTTCGGTGTTTATCCGACTGTTCGTTTCTGAGTTATGCTGTTCACAGACAGACAGACAGACACACACACACATACACACACAGACATGTTTCTAAAAATGCTTTTTTTGGATTCAGGAGGTCTCAAAACATATATTTCAGGTGAAATCTCGGTATCAAATGTTTAGGTGGAATACAATACTTCCCCTACTTACTATACGTAGTAGAGAAAGTAAAAAAATGTTATAATGTAGACTATGTGGTCTGTAATAAAATAGTAAGAGATATCCGTATGTTATATGAGTATAATGATTCCGAGCCATTGATGGATACGGAGTATCGCGATATATCTATATTTAGGATTTAAATGTAAATGTAATGTAATGAAAGTAACATTATTCCAAGATAGGGGCGTCGCCAGGGGAGGTTTGGGAACCCCCTTTGCTAAAAGATGTAATAATGCAAAAACAGTCTCATTAAAATAAGAGCACCTTTCTAGGTTGGCGAGAAGGAGATACTTCCTAATCGTATCACTGTAGCGCTATATTTACGCCGCGTGTCTTGTACAATATGACCAAAGGTGTCAGCAACAGAAACCGTACTTTCGATGACGCTGGTACAACAATGTTAAGATATCAGAGGCATGTCCAATGAGTACACCGAAAACAGTGAGGAAATTACACGTGCGTTAGTGTGTGATTTTTTTTTCTTTCTTGGCATATCAGGCGGTGAGTTGGAAGAGAATCTTAGAAACACTCGGACTAAATTTGAGTGCAATATCTCGCAGGTTAGAACAGAAACCCTATTTTGTAGTGAAATAAAATAGCCTGCAGCGTAATACAAAATATATCACAGTGGTCATTAACTCTCATGTCACCATACATTTGCCTCTTAGAATACTCAAAAATCATTTGAATTGATTAAAAATGGACTCCTATACATAAGTTCTCCCTTAATAATTTTCTGGCTACGCTACTGTTCCAAGAGCCACAATAAATCTCCCCAAGAGCTGCATGCGGCCCGCGGGCCGCGTAATGAGTACTACTGGTTTAATCACATATGCTGTTTGAGACTTTCTGTAAGTGAAGTGTGTATATGTGTAATGTTTACAGATGGATATGGCGAGCTGGGCCGTGCTAACAATGGAGGCATAGGCAACACGAAGCAAGGACATTACCTGATACAGGATAGTGAAATCTGCATCTTCAGAGGCATGCCAATCGACTGCAGCAGGTTTCTCAGGCTGCCTTGCATCTTCAACATGGGCCCAGCTTTATTTCCTGTGCCTCAAGGCGGCAGAGGACCAAGAAGCAAACGACAAATAACTGGCGCAACTGCTATATCGTCCACGACAGGATTTGCTTATCCTTTCGGACTTTTTGGGCGATACCCTTATGGGGGTGGTTATGGTTCTTATTGGGACAACTAATACTTTTAATCAGCTAAAGAAAACACAATGTTTTTGTTTAAATGATCCAGATTGGCCAAAACTGTTACAAAAACAATCATCGCATTTCTCTTCTTACACCCACAGTTCCCCTAATTTCTGTCCGGATTGTTACGTATTATTCACCACCTTGCAATACTTTGTATGGGTGAATTTGCACTTAGAACACGTTTAAGAGTACCCAGTGAGCAAACTACAAGTATGATCAAAAGATGAGGTTCCTCACCACCTTTCTTTTCGATTATCCTTTATCCGCGCCTTCCTCCTGGGTATATTTGTTTCTATTACAGAATTATATGGTTTCATTGTTATAGATCATCAAAGCTTCTAGCCAAAACACAGAGTTTCATCTTCCACAGCCAATCTCTGAAGAATCAAAGTGAAACTATAAAGTTCGATGATTTAGTAGATTAAATCTCTGAGTTACATCTGAAATTGGAATATTTCTGGTGCTAAATTTTCTAACTTGGTGTAATTTTCTATTGGCGCCGAAATGCTTTGGGACAATTAGCGATTTTGCTTCTATTTTCGGCATTTTGCAACAAATGGTTAATACTTGAACTGATCAACAAAGACTGAGACTGATTCTTTTTTCACAGATGTTTATTACTCCATTTCAATATTTACATGACCCTTTTCAAAGTAATCCCCATCTACTTCAGTGCGTTTTTTATAGCGCCTCTGCCAGTCCACGAACACATGATGCAGACCACTCTTTGCGAGGTCCTTGAGAATCGCCTCACTTTTCTTGAGCACTGCTACAGAGTTCTCAAATCGAAGCTTTGTTTTAATAGCTGGGTGCAAGATTGGGGCTATAAGATGGATGCGGTACACAGGTAATGTTCCATTTAGCCAAAAACTGCATAAACTTGATTTGCAACGTGAGGCAGCACGTTGTCATGTTGAAGTCGCCACCCAGTCCATAAAGTTCCGGTCGTTTCCTTGCAATGTGCTTCCTCAGTTTAGCCAATACTGATGGCTGTAAGCAGTAGGTGAGGGAGAACTGCATGCTGGTAAATCATCCCATTACAATCAGTGTAGTATGCGAAATGCAAGCAGGGTCTACAAAACAGAGCATTACTCCAACCTACCGATATGAGAGTGCTGCCACCTATGAATATTATACACAAAACACCGCTGTTTTCAAATATTCATGGTTTAGACAGGAAACTATCAAGAAGCTACAGGAAAAAATCGTTCTCAGTCTTTGTTGATCGGCCCTTGTAAAATATAGTCTCTTCATGTATAGAGCGTTTAGAATGCTATAGAGCTAAACAGCTCATTACTTTAATAAGATCAAAATGACCATACCACAAACCGACCCTTTCAAGCTTAGAATCAGTATAATGCTACAGTTACACCAGAACAAAAGAAACTTAACAACCCTAAACAATTAAGAAAAACCAAGGCGGCCTAAAACCCGAATTCTGGGAATTCATGTACATATGGTCGTAACTATAAAATACAGATTTTATATTAAATTTTCTTTTCAAATACAATGACATTTCTATAAAGTAACAGGATTTAGGCAATTCGCAACCTAAAAAGTGGTTTGAATTGGAAGAGTATTTCCGAGATACTTTCAAACAAAATTTACTATCACATTTCATGCCTGCCTTATATTTTATAACATAATTCAATGAATTATGAGCCTGGATAAGCATTGCTTTGAATTAAAACATTCCCAACAACAATAAAAAAGGAAGAATGTTGCATTAATTATGACAGTTGCTTATTTTAAGCATCCACTTAAACGTACGATAAAACAGTCACTGGAAAGTTTCCTTTTACATCGGAAAGAATTAATTCTTAGACCAGTGTATAATTTCTTTACCGTATCTTAGAACGATTAAGGTTACTTGAAGAAGGGAGCTGGCATTTTCTGTTAAAATGATACATAATGTGTTAATATTTCAGTAATAATATAGCAGTACTTAATTTTTAAAGTTAAAATAAAGCTTATAGCAAATTAAAGCAAAAAATGATATTATAAAGCAAACGTTTGAAGTTCATTGGTATATTTTCACTTAAATAGTTCACAAATTTTTAAACTCTTTCATTTTAAACTTTAGATCAGAAACATTAGATTGTCTCTGATGCTATTTTGAATCCAACTGCCTATCCCTGTGGTCACGCTCATTAAGGTCTAATCGCTCGAGTATCCTGTAGATGGGTGTCTGTGGGGCAGAGAACCGCCTCGAGCAGGTGCGCGCGCCCGAAGGCAAGCACAACTGACAACACACACCCGAAAAAAACAAACAATTATATAAATAAGCATAGGAATAATTATTTACCAGCGCTGATATTAAATAATATAAATAGATTAAGAAAAAGGAACATATTGTTATAAATATTAATGTATCATTAAAATATTTCGCAACAAACGCAAAATCTCTACTCAGATGAAATTAATGTAATGTATACTTATTGATGTATTCTTGATTCACTTAACTATTTATTAAATCTGCATTGATACTAGCAAGTGTGTATGGCACTTCAAGAAAATATTTCAAAGTTTGTGTACACACTGTTAGCTTATGGCTGTACATTCAATAACATAAGATGGAAGCTATATACATAGATGCTCACCTTATGTTACACAAACATGTACTTATGTATTACATACGCTAAATGTAAATCATATTGTATCCATATTATTGTAATCTTACATTGTAGTTCTTTTTTTAAATAAACGACATTCCAACAACATTCTATAATCTTTAACCTTTACATTCCTTCTTAACAAATATCCAGTGCGAGAAACACTCGCTTGGTGTTTTCTATCCATTACATATTCGCGTGTACAACTTAAATGAAAAGTTAACCATCCAATCACATCACATTTTCCTAGAAATGATTTTAAATTCTGTCTTACATTATAGTTAACATTCTGCATTCTCTTAACCTTTACATTCCTTTTTAACAAATATTGAGTACCAGAAAGACTCGCATGGTATTTTCTATACATTACAAATTCAGGGGTGGCGCCGTGGTCGAATGATGAGACCGCTCGCCTCACACCAAGTTTCGATCCCAGGGGGCCTGCATGTGGGATTTGTGGTGGACGAAGCGACGTTTGCGGGTTTTCCCCGAGTCCTCTGCTTCCCCCTGCCGTTCTCCATCTTCACCTTTGCTTTCATCCATTTCGCCTTCATTTCATATCATCTTCTTCCTCACTCTCATACCTGGCAACGGACCGATCCCCCGTTCAGGGTTCTTTATTCTCTGATTCAATGTTGGCCTGCTCCTCTACAGGCCTTTGACCCTAGGCGCGGTTGTAAGTCCTAGGGGTGTAAGCCCTACATACAGGTGGGCAAGCCGACTAGTAAGTACAAACTTAGGTGTACGATTTAAATAAAAAGTTGAACTTCCAACCGCATCACATGATTCACAATGTAATTGTGTTTTCCTACAAATGATTTAAAAATCAGTAATTTTGCTTTAGTTACATACAATATGCAGAAACAACGCTCAGCTGTTTTTACTTTCCCTACTACTTACTTATAGTAAGCGAGCGAGATGGCTCCGCATTCGGGAGGTCCCGGGTTCGATTCCCATCGATCGCTAGCTCTGACCTTGAGTTTTTCGTAATTTTCCCTGTTCGGTAGACGAATGCTGGGATTGTTTCTCATCTACCATAATTTTCTTTCCATTCATTCCCCTTTCATTCTCTCCTTATTCTTCAGGTGTGCTTCTAGGTTTCGTAGTATATGGCGGTGCCGGACAGATGACGCGGATGCTTGTTCCCCGTGGACATTAGAGGGCTGCTTGGTCGACGGGTAGTTCCTCACCCTCTCTAGGCAGCTTCAGCATGGAACGGGTCCTCGAACCTGGAACCGTTAGACTTCCGCGCGTCTCTGTGGCCTATATGCATGCGACCTGTAGCCTCTCCGGTAGTTCATTCACTTCATTCCTTCCTCCTGGGGGTAGTAGTCAAAACAGATCTATGGTATCCCACTCCGTTGTATAACTTATATCTAACCTATACCAATAGTAACTAGAGGAAGTATTGGATTGCACCCAAACATTCGATATCGAGATGTCACAGGAAATACATGTTTTGTGGCTCCCTAAATAAAACAAAAAGAATTTTAGGTCCGTATATGTGTGTGTATTTCGGTGAACAGCGTAACTCAAAAAGCAAAATGTCGGTCAAATACTAACTTGATATTAAGTCCACTATCTTCAGCGTCTCGTGATGTATTTGAGATATTCTTGTTATTGGTTTGAATGTTCAAACACTTACACTTATACTTTTTACTTATACTCTACTCAAGTAGAAAGTCGCTATTCGTTTTTTCTCGTGACCATGCAAAGAACACTACATGCCTTTACATAGCAACATGCTTTTTAAAAATCTGACTATCGCCTTATCTCAGTGTATCCTTCTTATATCTCAACGTGTGCAAATATGTAACGAAAGTTTATCTCGATTAATAGGAAATAGATAGAAGAATAAGGTTTTGTAAGAGTAGTTTGTAGACCAGTGAGTAGAGAAAGTCGTTTGAATGCAACATATAAGAAATTGTTTTATTAGAAATGGCCTCGGGACATTTAAAAGGAAGAAGGAAAAGAAAGAACAGAAAAGAAAAGAAAAACGCAAACCCTCAACATGTTCCACCAGATGCGGGCATATCAACATGAAGAAATGTAAGAATGTTAACATGGAATATTTCGAAAACTCTACGAAAAAAATCTGATGTGTTACACTCACATGACTTTCTCTACTCTTGTACAAACTATTTTTACAAACGCTTATTCTCCATCTACTTCATGTTAATCGAGATAAACATTTGCAAACTCTATCTTATTGCTAATTTTCTTGTAGATGTAAGAGGAATATATATTTACAAGGGCAATATAGAAATACAGTAGCCTTTAAGCACATACATATCTCTTAATAGCTGGTTGCTAGGTGCAGCACCATTCCCTTTGCCACAGATTAATACTCTTTGCATATCCAAGACAAAAAAAAATGAATAAACGAATTCCCATTTGAGAAAATAAGTATTGAAAAATTTAAGGGAATAACAAGGAATATCTCGAAAATGGTTCACTCAACAAAAAAAAAATGTATATGACATAAATTGTGTATTTTAACGCGATCTACATTTTTTGTGTAGTAAAATTTTGTCTATCTCTTATGGTTTACCAGTTATGCAAAAGTCGTTCACAATGAAGAATACTTTTGGAGACGTTCCCAGAAAATTCAAGATATACATTTTATTTTTCATGAAAATATCTTAAACATATGATGTTTTAATCAAAATCGTTAGAGCCATTTTTGAGAAAATTAAAATTTTCGAAAAATGTTCGATGTAAAGGGTAATCTGGAGTGGGGGGATTTTCTTGAGAACCTTCGTGTCGCATCTCTGGAAGATACTGAACCTAAATACCAACTTCGGTGTTTATCCGACTGTTCGTTTCTGAGTTATGCTGTTCACAGACAGACACACTGACATGTTTCCAAAAAGGTTTTTTTTGCATACAGGGGGTCTCAAAACATGTATTTCCGATGAAATCTCGGTATCGAATTTTTGGGTGGAATACAACACTTCCCCTACTTATTATACGTAGTAGAGAAAGTAAAAAGTTATTAAACGCAATTTTAACGTTCCAATTTTTTCTTTAGGAAGTTTTTGCCTATCTCTCATGGCTTTCCGGCTATACAAACGTATATATAATTCTTTCGAATGAACAACTCCGTAGGTTATTTACAGAAAATAAATCAAGATATACAGCCACTCCAAAAACTATTCGTCTCCAACTCGGAAAATGTTAGCAGCCAAATTAAAGGGGATAAAATTCTTATTTTTAATATGAAGAGAGAACAAACAATATTACAGTTCACATGTTCTGAATTTTTTTACTTTTTTGTTTTATTCGGTTTACAGCTTTTCTGAAAATGACACCTTTTTATGTTAATTATAAATTTGTTTAATATTTTCATAATTTAATACATGATTCATGTTTTAGGGAGTTAAAAAGTGTTATATACTTTGCTGTTTTTCCAGGAAAGGCTTTAAAGCTACATAAAATTTAATATTTGATTGTAAAGAATTATACCCAGAAATAATAAGAAAAATTACAAGCTAAATAATTTTCAACTTGTCATCATGTGTAAAATTCTCCTTATGACGCGATATTTAATTGTTTGAAAATGATTTTCTTGGAAAGTTAGGTACATAAAAGGTTAAACTAAATTGGATGAAACGTGTTGAAATTAGCAGTTTTAGCACCAATTACCCTTAAATATTTATATTTTAATACCTTAATATGACAATAGTTGTTTCTTATTTATATTACATGAAATACTCTTCCCTCTCTCTCTCTCTCTCTCTCTCATTGAATTATGTATAATTGGAAGCCATAAGAGCTGGACCAAAACTTACTGCGGAATGGAACTCATTTAAATATGCAATTCGTGTCCAATAAGCTTTTGAAAATCTTTTCATCTTGTATGTAACCACGGAGAAATTTCCTACCCCTCTCTCTGTTTTACCTCCTGTGCTGACCAATCTGACTGGGTTTTTTTCTTGAGTTCCCTCAGCCGCCAAGGTAAATACAGGATTAATAGTATACCAAGACCCAAATTCCACCTTAAGTTTAAAACATGCGACGGACCTCTCGGCTGCCAGTCGTCTTCTTTCCTGGTGTGGGTGTTAATGATGTGCTGTAAGACAATGTCCCTACAACACTTCTGCGTTGGCTTTAACTTTTATCTAAGCGCGTGGTAACAGGAAACGAAGTAAAAACTTTAGGTTCACTTTAACTGTAATTTATTCACACTTGTTCGCAGTTAACCGTGACTGCTATCCCACAATTATATTACAAGGTTACGGGTCTAACTATTAAGCTGTACCTCCCACTATAAATATTCGTCTATCCTAAAATTGTTAACAGCTATTTCACACGCTCCGCCATCGAAGTGGTGTGAAGTTAACCCCCTGGCAATATTGTAGAAAGTTGTGCGAATCTCGCGGCTTATTTATACAACCTATAAATGACGCTATTCTTCCCTTAATTATTTTAAAGCGCTAAGGTGATTGACTGATCACGTTAGCGTTGTATGAGAACATTTGCTCTCATATCTCTCCTTATGACGCGTCCGAACTTTCCATTTGTGCCCTAAACTTTGCTATCTCTTTTCAACTACTATAGTAGGTATATATAGAGAGATCGAGCGCAGTTTTTTGCGTTTATATGGGAAAGGATAGGGAAAACGAGGGTAGATGCGACGGTTCAAGGAGGAAAATGCGTTAATATGGACGAGATAGGGAATACCAGGGCTGATGCTAGGCTAGACAGTGGTAGAAGGAGGGGAATGCGGTTTATATGGAAGAAATAGTAGAGAGGTGCTAGGCTAGACGAAGGCTGAGGAGTAGAGTATGGTTTATATGAAAGGTATAGAAAAACGAGGAGGGGTGTTAGGCTAGACAGAGTTGAAGGGTAGTGCATGGTTTATATGAGAGATATAGGAAAACGAGGAAAGGTGTTAGGCTAGACAGAGGTCGAGGAGTAGAGTATGGTTTATATGAGAAGTATAGGAAAACGAGGAGAGGTATTAGGTTAGGAGAATTGAGTATGTGTTTATAAGGAGAGACGAGAAAACGGAGAGAGATCCTATGCTAGGATAGACAGGTGTTAAAGTTAGGTTAGATAGGAAACCAAGGAGTGATACTCAGCTAGAGGGGGGCAGGAGGGAATGCGCTTTATGAGAGGTAGGGGATACGGGGAGTGGTGTTAGGCTAGACAGAGGATGAGAGTAGAGTATGCGTTTATATGTATGAGAAGTATAGAACAGGAGGAGGGGTGTTAGGCTAGACAGAGGTTGAGGAGTAGAGTATAGTTTATATGAGGGTATAGGAAAACGCGGAGAGGTGTTAGGCTAGACAGAGGTCGAGGAGCAGAGTATGGTTTATGTGAGAGTCATAGGTAAACGAGAGAGGCGTTAGGCTAGACAGAGCTAGAGGAATAGAGTATGGTTTATATGAGAGGTATAGGAACAGGAGAAGAGGTGTTAGGCTAGACAGGTAGTGTAGCAGTAGGAATATGGACTTATATGCAGGAGAGATAGGGAATACGAGGTGCTAGACTTGAAAGCGACTTTAGACGTGAACTTAGTGGAAAACTGTTTCATGTCAATGTTCTAGACATGCCCATCACGTAACCTATTCAGGGAAAAGGTGACTCGTTCAGGGGAAAAAGTTGACTAGCAAAGGGAAAAACGTGACCAGCAAAGGGAAAAAGTTGACTAGCAAAGGGAAAAACGTGACCAGCAAAGGGAAAAAGGTGACCAGCAAAGGGAAAAATGTGACCAGCAAAGGGAAAAAGGTGACCAGCAAAGGGAAAAAGGCGACATGCAACGGGAAAAAGGTGACCAGTAAAGGGAAAAATGTCACCAGCAAAGGGAAAAAGGCAACCACCAAAGGGAAAAAGGTGAGCCATAAAGGGAAAAAGGTGACCTGCAACGGGAAAAGCTAACCCACTAACACTAACAGGTAAGTAATTTAGATAGTATTGCAAGAGGCTGACTGGATCATAGCAGTGTATGATTTCACAGGTAATTCAGCTAGTATCGTATGTATTTAGGCTAATTCGTCTAGTAACACAGGATAGATTCCAGATGCTAACTGCATCATGGCTCTGCATGATTTCACAGATAATTCAGCTAGTATCGTAGGTATTCAGGCTAATTCAGCTAGTATCACAAGAGGATAGATTCTAGGGTTGGGTATAGCATAGTTTCATATTTCACAGGTAATTCAGAGGGTATCGTAGGTATTTAGGATAATTCAAGTAACATAGGTGTTTAGAGTAATTAAGCAAGCATTACAGGAGGATAGGTTCCAGGGGTTGGTTATAACCTAGCTTCGTATTTCACAGATAGTTCAGGCAATATCGTAAGTATTTGAGGTAATCGACATAGCTTCACAGATATTATTGATAATTTCGATCAGAGATTTGTATCACAGCTATTTAAGGTAAATGCAGATGATTCAGGTTGTATCAATGGTATTTGAGTCATTTTAACAGGTAATTCAGATAGTATCACAGGTGCTCGTGCTAATTTAGAGCAGGAATTCGTATCAGAGCTAGTTAAGGTAATTCCACATGATTCGCGTAGTATCACAGGTATTTAAGTCATTTTCACAGCCAATTCAGCTAGTATCGTGAGCATTTAAGCTAATTCAGCCAGTATCACAGGAGGCTAGATTCCAGAGGCTAACTGCATCATAGCTATGCATGATTTCACAGCTAATTCAGCTAGTATCGTAGGTATTTAGGCTAATTCAGCTAGTATCACAGGAGGTTAGATTCCAGGGTCGGGTATAGCATAGTTTCATATTTCACAGGTAATTCAGAGGGTATCGTACGTATTTAGGATAATTCAAGTAACATAGGTGTTTAGAGTAATTAAGCAAGCATTACAGGAGGGTAGGTTTCAGGGGTTGGTTATAGCCTAGTTTCGTATTTTACAGATAGTTCAGGTAATATCGTAAGTATTTGGGTAATCAGCATAGTTTCACAGATGCTCGTGATAATTTCGATCAGAGATTTGTATCACAGCTATTTAAGGTAAATGCAGGTGATTCAGGTTGTATCAATGGTATTTGTGTCATTTTAACAGGTAATTCAGATAGTGTCTAGGTATTTGGGCGATTCAAGCATCATAGGTGTTTAGAGTAACTCAGCTAGTATCACAGGAGGCTAGATTCAATGATCAGGGTTTCGTATCAGAGCTATTTAATGTAATTTCACTTGATTCGAGTAGTATCACAGGTATTTAAGTCATTTTAACAGGTAATTCAGATAGTATCACAGGTATTCATGGTAATATAGAGAGTAATTAGATTATAAACATTTCGCATCAAACGTTACAGCACTTTATATACTTTTTTCTAAATCTTACAAACCTTTTATATGTTAAACAGTTAGTGGACGAGGCTGAGAGGGATAAACTGCCTGTGGGTTTACAAAATGAAAAGCCATGCATCAACATACCTTAATTTAGTCCGTCGTACGTGTCTCTCCCCTTTTATCTAGGCTGGAGACTAGCACTAGGATTGCTCGTAATGGCAGGGTTAACACCTCCCCTTCCATCTTCTTCTTTCTTCATCGGACGGCTGCTAGTTGCATACACAGCACGTGAGTAAACTTAATTTTCTAAGATTGTAGACTCACGAGAAAATCTTTTATCTTTAACTTGCATTCTCTTAAGCACTGTTTGTAATACTGTAATGTCCATACGCATAGGTAGTTACTCCATCCTCGGCAATAACTCTTTTATCATCAAAGGGATTCAATGTAATTTTATTCACTTGTACTGTGGTAGCAGCGTGCTTTCGCGATAGGATTAGATTCATGGGCGTTCTGATGATTTCACAGGTTTTAAGACAGTCTGTATAGCTGTCAAACGAAATGTACTGCTTAATAGCGCTACGTTTTATACCTTTAATCTTTTTTATCATTGATCCTTGAATATCTAAGCCATACATCTTAGGACGTAGTCCAACAAAGCGTAGGATGATTTTGCTATTAGCCTCATCTTTAAATTTACCCAATACCTTCTTGTTCTGAGTAGAGTGGCATATATGATTGACAGGGTAATCAGATGTATCGAGATGCTCAAGAAAACGTAGCTTGTCCTGGTACACATCTTCAGTTGTTACACGATGAATGAATGAATCAGTGTCCATATACATAAGCTTCAGGTTTTCAGCTCCATAATAAGGCAACAACACGTCGTAATGATAGTTATACATTAATGTCTTGGAGATGTCCAACACACTCATTCCAATGTATATGGGCTTGTTGAACACAATCTGACCAGAGGCCATATGTACAGCAGCTAGATTAGCCGCATATATCGTCCTGTCGATAAACGTAGGCTTGGCGATCAGCTTCTCTAGAGTTTTTTCATTGGTCACCAGTCGTATATCCACACGGTTACGCAGGTTCTCCATAGTTTTTCCAAACATGGCGTTGTTAAAGAGTTTGTAGAGATCCTTCTCGAAATCATTTGCAGCTTGTTGTCGTAGCCTGTTGTTAAATTCCACATAAGGTTTCAACCACCGAGACTGTAGAAATTGTAGCACACGATGGATTTTTGTTAGTCGTAGTCCATGACTAAGAGCTTGCTTCAAAGCCATGTAATGCACTACATACTTCTTTCGAGGTCCAAGATGGGGTATCAGTTTCTTTGTAGATGCTTCCAATGGTTTCATACACTCTGGCAGGAAAGGTAGATCGTTGTGTAGATCGTGACGTTCTGCAGGATACTCGATGTCGACTTCTAAAATGTACCCATGAGGATCATCTTCTTGTAGTGTTTCTAAGTTGATTTCTTCAGGCAAAACCCACTGAAATCCACCAAAAGGAAGGGCGTGACACATTGCCCAGCCATATTGGTTATTAGCGTCCTCGTATGTGATAAATTGGGTTGGTCTCGACGGATCAAACTTCTCCATATAAGTGTTATTAGCCTCGGCATACCGATGAGAAACTTGACATAAACCTCCTCTTATACCTGATTCCACCATGAGTAGTTGATCATAATCTTGTAACGTCTCTAACTTAATTCCAGTATACAGTAACATAGCGTCCCATGTAAGACCTGGAGAGGTAAAATAATGGGCCGGATCGACTTTATGTGTTTTGAGGGTTTGCTCTCTGAACGTCTCAAAGAGGTCAGCTAGAAGAAGTACATCCGAAGTTAAGTAGAGATCGCTGTACTCTCCCAGGTTTCTCACGTTAAACAGCTCCCATACATTTCTAGCATGATCGTAGTCAGTATCAGTAATTTCCTCTTCATTTAATCTATTGTAGAAGGAGTCCTTAGGAGGCAAGCAGGTCTCGTTCAGAGCATCCCATGACGTAACAAAATCATATGGAAATACACCCTTACGGGTCATCAACTTCAATTTGTCTTCTCCAAAGTACTTTAGCGTTTCAGGATACGAGGTTAGATTTTTTACCAACTTATCCAAGCTTGTACTGAGGAATCGGAAGCTATCCACAAATCGAAGCTTTATATCTCCTACATACTTGGTGAATGAGATATAGCTTTCTTCAGAGTTAGGAATTACCTCCACACGTTCACTTGTACAACCCAGCTCCTTAACAATGAAATGAGAGTCATATCCGCTAAGGTTATGCATGAAGACTGGTATATATTTAGGTGTTTTACAGGCTAAATTGCATTCATTATGAAGACTTCCACGATATTCACCGCTGATGTGATCATGGTCGCGTACTTTATAGTTCTCTTCTGTAAAGGGTTTTCCACACAAGTAGCATGTCGTAGAAGACTCGAAATCCTTTTGCTGTTGATCCGTACGTTTCAGAGGCTTAGCAGATTTGTATATATTACCAATCATTTTTGCAAGAGATGTCAGGTACAGCATAAACTTCTGAGCAGCATCAGCACCACGATACACATAGGGTTGCTTAGGAAGACCAGTTTCGAGATGTTCAACACTGGATGTAGGCTTCACGTAAACACAGAAGCTCATTGGTGTGTGCTCTTGATAAGGGATTGTATAGGAAGTTTCAGGATTGGGTATGCACGTATGGCATGGAGTGAGAATACTCTCAAAATCCGCATAGATGACATAAGGTACTTTCAGCATCCTCTCAACATTTTTAACTGTACAATTGATTTCTCTTTGGTAGGCATAACTACCCTTGCAACACCATGTTGAATACAGACGGCTGCATGTTCTTGTAGTTTTTCCTGTCCACTTCGTCCGCTCTGGTCATCAAAATGTGTAAAGCAGCGCTTACAAGTATAAACCCGTCCATTACGGTTAGTTTTCTGGCGTCGAACGAGTTTCTCAAAATTCTTTATATACACGTAGTGATGTTTTCCACTGCTGTCATTCAATAGTAGCAGGTCGCGATGTTCAGGTAGTTCAATATCAGCGACCTTTATCGGATACACTTCGTGCTTCTCATCCAGCCCAAAAACGTTAATAGACATATTGTTAAACTTCTCAAATTTAGGTATTTGAGAAAGTGGAGTAGGGTAGGAAACACAGCTGAAGTTGTACTTATCTTGAAGTTGTTTGTATTTGCTCACACGTTGCGCATCCTTCCCTATGAATTTAGCTAATATAGAGTACATGAAACATTTCTCGTCGGTAAAGTTCTGAATGTTTATACACGCTTCTTTAGCTCCGACAGATGACGGTAGTGGTATGTAGCTACTTCCTCGTAACGGGTTGTACTTGTTGATACGAAGTCGAACTCCTTCCACGGCAAGCAAAGCCCAGCCGCTACCCTTAAGCTGAGACTCCTCCATTTCAGTCACCAATTTCTTGAATTTCACTTCCATCGTTGACTCCAGATCTGTTTCTAGAAACACAGCTTGATTCCGTGTTTTAAATGTTTTGTCACAGGTTTCTCCAATACTGTTAACAAATCGACACTCAGCCAGCAGATTAATTTTAACACTCTTATGAATGCTAAGCTCTTTATGCACAGCCTGGATTATACGTTGTTTTGCCTCTTGCAGATACATATTTAGGTCCTTAGCTGATTCGCATCGTATAAAATACCATTTCAATCGTCCTTCGAATGAAGTTTCGTATTCTTTCATATCACAGTCCTCCATTGTTGACAGCAACTGATGTTTAGTTGGCTCCAATCTTCTTTTCTTCTGAGGGCTGCTTATTTCACATATATCTTCGTGTCGCTGTCCCTTATAACAGTCTTTGAAGGTTACATTACAATGTTTACATTTGAAGAGCTTCTTGCAGCTCATCTCGTGTCTTCTCTTGTCATAACCTCGGAGGAACGTCCTCCCACATTTTCCGCATGCATATCCAGTAGCGCTTGGAATAATATCCTTATACGCTGAGTTATTCATCTTTATTCTTGATGTAATAACGTATTAATCACTGATCAATGAAATGTAGACCTCTTCACCTTGACACCACTTTAGAAAGCTAATTATTCTTGGAGAGAACACGATGTTAACACCTCAAGACTAATTAGCACAATGAAGTCCAATGCCCTAGATCACCATATTTATAGAGGGAGCACGAACCTTTTAGATCAATCATAAACTCGTTTCATAACCAACTGTATATGATCGCTCAACGTGTATTAACCCCCAGCCATATAACCTCAAGTCTAGAGACAGGATGTTTATGACGTCACACCCAGAGACAGGATGTCTGGCAGCATCAAACACGTTTAAACTCGTCTCATAACTACCTGCTTATGCTCTCACACCAGCAAGAGAAGTATTCCCACACGCTCATTCAGACATATATTTCAAATTCAAAGCCTACCACCACTACCACCACCATCACCACCTATTGTACCAAGGTTAATTCAAGCTGTATTATCACAATACTTAAAAGTAAAAGCTTAAAAGGTAACGTAGAAGATTTTCCTCCTTATTTACTTAATTATTTCATGTTTTTATTCCCTTTTCAATTCTTCCTTTCCATCTTCTCACAGAAAGACCATTACATTTCACTACAATCATGAGAAAAGCAATTTTTCCAGAGTTACACAGATTCTAAGCTTCTAAATCGAACCCGGTAATACTTTTAATAAATGTATTTTAGCTCCCCAATATCAGCATCTACCATTTAATCTTTACTCGAACCTGATATGATCCATAAGCTTGAAGATATATGAAATCACCCCTTCGGGATTCGATCTGAGTACTTTAAAGTAATATTTGTCGTGATAACGATATTTAAGGACTAGATACTCTGTTTACGTTTACCTTGACATGTCTATCTAAATTAAATTACGAGTTATTAAATTTTTGCAAGTAAATTTCATTGAATCGGTATTCGAACCCAGAACACCAGGAACAAAATAATTTATAATATGAGTTTACTATGTTAAACAAAGCTGTATGCAGTTACATCATCGATCTAAGTGATATATTCTAGTGTACAGAGGAAAATTAAGGAAGTCATTAAAAGATGGGGAATCGAACCAAGCACAACTGATTGACAATTAAATACAGCATTAATCACCCAGTACAGAACCTAACAATCATGCTTTGGTGCACTCCTCTACCTCACTTAGTTCCCGAGATAATGAAAATTTAAAAATTAAGGACGAACCCAGGACGTCAGGTATCTAGTTACACATCTACAAGATACTACCTAATAACATAAACGCTATAAAGTTTACTTGG
This sequence comes from Deroplatys truncata, assembly GCA_030765065.1. Classification (NCBI taxonomy): domain Eukaryota; kingdom Metazoa; phylum Arthropoda; class Insecta; order Mantodea; family Mantidae; genus Deroplatys; species Deroplatys truncata. The sequence continues at coordinate 58,070,972 of CM060977.1, forward strand.
CGTCTTTATCTTAAGTCGTTTAGCAGTTATTAAATTTATAAGTAAATTCCATTGAATCAGTATTCGAACCCAGAACACCAAGAACAAAATAATGTATAATATGAGTTTACTATGTTAAACAAAGCTGCATGCAGTTACAGCATCAAACTAAGTGATATATTCTAGTGTACAGAGGAAAATTAAGGAAGTCATTAAAAAATCGGGAATCGAAATAAGCACAACTGATTGAAAATTATATACAGCATTAATTCTTCATCATAAGAGCTATCAACTATGCTTTAGTCCACTCCTCTACCTTGCATAGTTCCCGAGATAATAAAGATTTAAAAATTAAGGATCGAACCCAGGAGGTCAGGTATCTAATTACACATTCACAAGAAACTACCTAATAACATAAATGCAATAAAGTTTATTTGACATCTTTATCTTAATTAGTTTAGGAGTTATTAAATTTATAATTAAATTACATTTTATCAGTATTCGAACCCAGATCACCAGAAACAAAATTATTTACAATATTAGTTTGATATGTTAAAAAGAGCTGCATTTAGTTACAGCATCAATCTAAGTGATATATTCTAGAGTATAGAGAAAAATTAAGGAAGTGATTGAAAGATCGGGATTCGAACTAAGGGCACCTGATTAGAAATTATATACAGTATTAATTACGCATTATAACAGCTATCAAACATGCTTTGGTCCACCCCTCTACCTCTCTTACTTTCCGAGATAATGGAGTTTTTAAAATTAAGGATCGAACCCAGGATAAGAGGTACCCAAATATACATTTAAAAGAAATTACCTAATGACACTAATGTAATAAAGTTTATTTGGCGTCTTTATCTTAATTAGTCTCTGAGTTATTAGAAGATGAATTTGTAATCACCCGTAGGATTCGAACCCAGGCATTCTGGTCAACTTGGAACAATACCCAAATGACGCGGCGCATTCCAAAAAATTGATTATTGTTTAATCCATTGTTGTATCTCTTTTCATTCAGGAGATATAAGCGATTAAACAGTAGGAATAATATAGCGACTTGAGCACACAGAGAGATGCCGAGATCTGATAAGCTTCTTTGTTCTATGCCGGCATGCCCCCCCCCATTTTATGTCAAGTTTCTCATCGGTATGCCGAGGCTAATAACACTTATATGGAGAAGTTTGATCCGTCGAGACCAACCCAATTTATCACATACGAGGACGCTAATAACCAATATGGCTGGGCAATGTGTCACGCCCTTCCTTTTGGTGGATTTCAGTGGGTTTTGCCTGAAGAAATCAACTTAGAAACACTACAAGAAGATGATCCTCATGGGTACATATTAGAAGTCGACATCGAGTATCCTGCAGAACTTCACGATCTACACAACGATCCACCTTTCCTGCCAGAGTGTATGAAACCATTGGAAGCATCTACAAAGAAACTGATATCCCATCTTGGACCTCGAAAGAAGTATGTAGTGCATTACATGGCTTTGAAGCAAGCTCTTAGTCATGGACTACGACTAACAAAAATCCATCGTGTGCTACAATTTCTACAGTCTCGGTGGTTGAAACCTTATGTGGAATTTAACAACAGGCTACGACAACAAGCTGCAAATGATTTCGAGAAGGATCTCTACAAACTCTTTAACAACGCCATGTTTGGAAAAACTATGGAGAACCTGCGTAACCGTGTGGATATACGACTGGTGACCAATGAAAAAACTCTAGAGAAGCTGATCGCCAAGCCTACGTTTATCGACAGGACGATATATGCGGCTAATCTAGCTGCTGTACATATGGCCTCTGGTCAGATTGTGTTCAACAAGCCCATATACATTGGAATGAGTGTGTTGGACATCTCCAAGACATTAATGTATAACTATCATTACGACGTGTTGTTGCCTTATTATGGAGCTGAAAACCTGAAGCTTATGTATATGGACACTGATTCATTCATTCATCGTGTAACAACTGAAGATGTGTACCAGGACAAGCTACGTTTTCTTGAGCATCTCGATACATCTGATTACCCTGTCAATCATATATGCCACTCTACTCAGAACAAGAAGGTATTGGGTAAATTTAAAGATGAGGCTAATAGCAAAATCATCCTACGCTTTGTTGGACTACGTCCTAAGATGTATGGCTTAGATATTCAAGGATCAATGATAAAAAAGATTAAAGGTATAAAACGTAGCGCTATTAAGCAGTACATTTCGTTTGACAGCTATACAGACTGTCTTAAAACCTGTGAAATCATCAGAACGCCCATGAATCTAATCCTATCGCGAAAGCACGCTGTTACCACAGTACAAGTGAATAAAATTACATTGAATCCCTTTGATGATAAAAGAGTTATTGCCGAGGATGGAGTAACTACCTATGCGTATGGACATTACAGTATTACAAACAGTGCTTAAGAGAATGCAAGTTAAAGATAAAAGATTTTCTCGTGAGTCTACAATCTTAGAAAATTAAGTTTACTCACGTGCTGTGTATGCAACTAGCAGCCGTCCGATGAAGAAAGAAGAAGATGGAAGGGGAGGTGTTAACCCTGCCATTACGAGCAATCCTAGTGCTAGTCTCAAGCCTAGATAAAAGGGGAGAGACACGTACGACGGACTAAATTAAGGTGTGTTGATGCATGGCTTTTCATTTTGTAAACCCACAGGCAGTTTATCCCTCTCAGCCTCGTCCACTAACTGTTTAACATATAAAAGGTTTGTAAGATTTAGAAAAAAGTATATAAAGTGCTGTAACGTTTGATGCGAAATGTTTATAATCTAATTACTCTCTATATTACCATGAATACCTGTGATACTATCTGAATTACCTGTTAAAATGACTTAAATACCTGTGATACTACTCGAATCAAGTGAAATTACATTAAATAGCTCTGATACGAAACCCTGATCATTGAATCTAGCCTCCTGTGATACTAGCTGAGTTACTCTAAACACCTATGATGCTTGAATCGCCCAAATACCTAGACACTATCTGAATTACCTGTTAAAATGACACAAATACCATTGATACAACCTGAATCACCTGCATTTACCTTAAATAGCTGTGATACAAATCTCTGATCGAAATTATCACGAGCATCTGTGAAACTATGCTGATTACCCAAATACTTACGATATTACCTGAACTATCTGTAAAATGCGAAACTAGGCTATAACCAACCCCTGAAACCTACCCTCCTGTAATGCTTGCTTAATTACTCTAAACACCTATGTTACTTGAATTATCCTAAATACGTACGATACCCTCTGAATTACCTGTGAAATATGAAACTATGCTATACCCGACCCTGGAATCTAACCTCCTGTGATACTAGCTGAATTAGCCTAAATACCTACGATACTAGCTGAATTAGCTGTGAAATCATGCATAGCTATGATGCAGTTAGCCTCTGGAATCTAGCCTCCTGTGATACTGGCTGAATTAGCTTAAATGCTCACGATACTAGCTGAATTGGCTGTGAAAATGACTTAAATACCTGTGATACTACCCGAATCATGTGAAATTACCTTAACTAGCTCTGATACGAATTCCTGCTCTAAATTAGCACGAGCACCTGTGATACTATCTGAATTACCTGTTAAAATGACTCAAATACCATTGATACAACCTGATTCATCTGCATTTACCTTAAATAGCTGTGATACAAATCTCTGATCGAAATTATCAATAATATCTGTGAAGCTATGTCGATTACCTCAAATACTTACGATATTGCCTGAACTATCTGTGGAATACGAAGCTAGGTTATAACCAACCCCTGGAACCTACCCTCCTGTAATGCTTGCTTAATTACTCTAAACACCTATGTTACTTGAATTATCCTAAATACCTACGATACCCTCTGAATTACCTGTGAAATATGAAACTATGCTATACCCAACCCTAGAATCTATCCTCTTGTGATACTAGCTGAATTAGCCTAAATACCTACGATACTAGCTGAATTATCTGTGAAATCATGCAGAGCCATGATGCAGTTAGAATCTGGAATCTATCCTGTGTTACTAGACGAATTAGCCTAAATACATACGATACTAGCTGAATTACCTGTGAAATCATACACTGCTATGATCCAGTCAGCCTCTTGCAATACTATCTGAATTACTTACCTGTTAGTGTTAGTGGGTTAGCTTTTCCCGTTGCAGGTCACCTTTTTCCCTTTATGGCTCACCTTTTTCCCTTTGGTGGTCGCCTTTTTCCCTTTGCTGGTGACATTTTTCCCGTTACTGGTCACCTTTTTCCCGTTGCATGTCGCCTTTTTCCCTTTGCTGGTCACCTTTTTCCCTTTGCTGGTCACCTTTTTCCCTTTGCTGGTCACCTTTTTCCCTTTGCTGGTCACGTTTTTCCCTTTGCTAGTCAACTTTTTCCCTTTGCTGGTCACGTTTTTCCCTTTGCTAGTCAACTTTTTCCCCTGAACGAGTCACCTTTTCCCTGAATAGGTTACGTGATGGGCATGTCTAGAACATTGACATGAAACAGTTTTCCACTAAGTTCACGTCTAAAGTCGCTTTCAAGTCTAGCCCCTCCTATTCCCTATCTCTCCTGCATATAAGTCCATATTCCTACTGCTACACTACCTGTCTAGCCTAACACCTCTTCTCCTGTTCCTATACCTCTCATATAAACCATACTCTATTCCTCTAGCTCTGTCTAGCCTAACGCCTCTCTCGTTTACCTATGACTCTCACATAAACCATACTCTGCTCCTCGACCTCTGTCTAGCCTAACACCTCTCCGCGTTTTCCTATACCCTCATATAAACTATACTCTACTCCTCAACCTCTGTCTAGCCTAACACCCCTCCTCCTGTTCTATACTTCTCATACATATAAACGCATACTCTACTCTCAACCTCTGTCTAGCCTAACACCACTCCCCGTATCCCCTACCTCTCATAAAGCGCATTCCCTCCTGCCCCCCTCTAGCCGAGTATCACTCCTTGGTTTCCTATCTAACCTAACTTTAACACCTGTCTATCCTAGCATAGGATCTCTCTCCGTTTATCGTCTCTCCTTATAAACACATACTCAATTCTACTAACCTAATACCTCTCCTCGTTTTCCTATACTTCTCATATAAACCATACTCTACTCCTCGACCTCTGTCTAGCCTAACACCTTTCCTCGTTTTCCTATATCTCTCATATAAACCATGCACTACCCTTCAACTCTGTCTAGCCTAACACCCCTCCTCGTTTTCCTATACCTTTCATATAAACCATACTCTACTCCTCAGCCTCCGTCTAGCCTAGCACCTCTCTACTATTTCTTCCATATAAACCGCATTCCCCTCCTTCTACCACTGTCTAGCCTAGCATCAGCCCGATATTCCCTATCTCGTCCATATTAACGCATTTTCCTCCTTGAACCGTCGCATCTACCCTCGTTTTCCCTATCCTTTCCCATATAAACGCAAAAAACTGCGCTCGATCTCTCTATATATACCTACTTACTATCTATTTCTCTCTCAGCGTCACCGTTGGTCATGTTCAGCCTAGATCCCAGAGATGTCTCCGCCTGGTACAGTCTGCGTCATGTACCTGACTTTCACCTTCACGGTTAGCTAGCCTTCATTACATTAACTTATAACGTATTTACATTTTTATAATATTATTTACATTAATATAAATATTTTCACTGATGTACCATAGTTCCCGCTACATACAACATAAATGAAAATATATATGGTAATAGGGAATGCTATGTCATCTATGCACAAATAATGAAAGCTGGCAGACTGGACGACACCCTAACGCTATCTGCCCGGCACATGTAGAAGCAGAGATTCAGTTACTATGCACTAAGGTATCTGTGGACACGTGTCGAAGCTGCCATCTGCGCGTCACAGAAGCAGAGGTAGAGTTGCTATGTAATGTGGACAGGTGACGAAGTAAGATGGTACTGTAGAAGGATAAGACATAGAATGCTAACTGTTCGCCACACACCGATCCATTAGGTATCTTCTAACAGATCCGTCGCTATGACCACGCAGTTAAAACGACGTAAAGTATATATATATATATATATATATATATATGTATTTATGTATGTATACATAAGAGAGAGAATAAAGAAATGGCTTGGAATCAGTTTACAGAACAGTTATTTATTAAAATAACGATGATATACACTGAAGAGTAAGTATCAGTCTTTGACTAGAGAAAATAAACCGTAAAAAGATATAAGCTACTATTGGGAGTTAATCGTGCATATGTTTCTTGATTTTTAATGATGTTCTAAAGAAGCCAAAGTCAAGTTTATCAAGCTCGCCTCCGTTCACCATTACTATGTGGCGCTTATGCATCTACAATCTCCTGTAAGAGGGCAGTCCCAGAAGTGCCCGACCTGACGTGTATATATAGCGGTTGTTGTTTCAAACAAATGGTTATGGTAGAAAGTACCACCCTTATAAAGCTTAAGTTTGAAGTTTGACGATGCTACGTTGTTTATTAATTGTTTGACAGCCATTAATAGTGAACTCTCTCAGCTAATTTGTAAACATAGATAAAACTGGCCATCGTTATGTGATACAATACTTTCATTTGAAAGGTCTTAGTCCAACTAATATTAAAGCTGAGCTAGATTCTACCCTGGGGGAGTCTGCTCCTTCGTTTACAACAGTAAAATATTGGGTGGCAGAGTTTAAGCGAGGCCGTACGAGCTGCCAAGACGAACATTGCAGTGGCCAGCCAAATGAGGTGACACGCTAGAAGTTGTGAAGAAAATACACAAAATGGTATTCGATGGCCGTCGACTGAAAGTGCGCGAGCTAACAGACATCGTAGGTATTTCAAAAAGCATTGCACATTGCACACTAACTGAAAATTTAGGGATGATAAAGCTGTGCGCAAGAGAGTGCCACGTTTACTCACAATGGAACAAAAGCAGCGTCGTGAGGACGTTTCAGTTGAGTGTTTCACTACAATAAGACCGAGTTTTTGCGTCGATTCATAACCATGGATGAAACATGGGTCCATCACTTCACACCTGAGACGAAGGAATAGTCAAAACAGTGGACTGAAAGGCGAAAATCGGCTCCAAAGAAGGCGAAGACAGTTTAATCTGCAGAAAGGTCATAGCGTCAGTCTCTTGGGATGTGCAAGGGATAATTTTCATTGATTATCTTCAAAAAGTAAAACCAATCAATGGCGAGTATTATGCAAACTTATTGCAGCGTTTGAATGATGAAATTAAACAAAAACGGCTGCATTTAACGAAAAAGAAAGTCTTGTTTCATCAAGACAATGCACCAGTTCACACATCCATTGTCTCAATGGCCAAAATCAATGAGTTAGAGTTCGAATTGCTTCCTCATGCACCCTATTCGCCAGACTTAGCCCCTATGATTATTTTCTGTTTCCAAAGTTGAAGAAATGGCTCTCTGATAAAAGATTTGCCTACAATGAAGAGCTGGAGTTTGCAGTTGATGACTATTTTGCAGAACTCGACGGTTCTCACTATAAACAGGGTATCGAAGCTGTTGTGAACAACGATGGGAGAAGTGTATCGAGCTGAAAGGAGACTATGTAGAGAAATAAATATGTTTTTCTCAAAAAATTTTGTGGTCGGGTACTTCTGGGACAGCCCTGGTATTATAGGAAAATACTGTAATTGAGTGTCTAAAAATTTCGGATTTCTTTTTTTAATTATCTAGCAGAATTTCACTCGTGCTAGATTTTCTTTGATAAATTAATTTCGCTTTTAAACTGGAGTTTCTTGTCATGAGATAACTATTTATCGGCTTGCAGTCTCGAAATAACTGTTATGACTAGAAACTCATTTGCGTTCAATTAAATTTTCGAAAACTATCAGGACTTGTTATATTATTGTTGATAGTCGACAGTGATAGGTTCACACTGACAGTGGCTGTAGAATGAATGGTTCAATTTGAATGCCTGACCCATGTAATAATAACTGGTCGTTTCAAGAAAATCTAGGAACTTTCTAAAACATCTAAATTGTAATGATGTGTAAACAAGTTTTTACGACAGATTGGTGCACTTTTATGGCAAAAAACTGAACGTTGTCAGACTGGGAATATAAATGTTGCCGTGCTCGGTAATTTTACACCCGAGATTTACAGAAGATCTGATGTTGATGATAACACTTTCAGATGATTTACAAGGAGATGAATAATGCTGTATAAGTTTTAAGTACCCCGAGGTGCCTTCTTGAAGCAATAAAGGAGCGTTAACATAGACATAACCATGTCTTTAGAGTAAATTACAAGACAAGACGAGAATCTTGAAAGTTAACTTTAGGAAAGCTGTACTTAAGAGCTTTTATTAATGACGGCGAAGGTTTGGAAAGTTGCTACAGTTAGAAACTTGCGCAGGAAGTGAATTTGCTCCAGCAGCTCAAGTGCTTCTTCCTTGCTTGTCCACAGTTTAACTTTACTTATGCCTACAGCAAAAATCGGATATGCTACATTCACATGGTTTTCTCTGCCTTCTATCGTTCATTTTATATACCTTCTAGAAACTATTCTTACGAAAGCTTATTTTTCTATCAACTTCATATTAATCGAGATAAACATTTTCAGAAATAGTTTCATGTGTTTCGCAGTTTAGGCACACATTTCTTTGAAGGTACAAGAGGGATACAGAAAGCCGAGTTAATAGTCAGATGTTTAAAAGCGCGTCGCTATATGCTGGCCTAGAAATTCCATTATCTTTCTATAACATCGTGAAAAACAACTGAATAGCGACAGAACTTTAAAAATCTTACGTGATACATTCACATGATATTCTCTACCCTCTATCGTTTGTTAGTGGGTATACAAATTATTCTTACTAAAGCTTATTTTCCTATCTACTACATTTTAATCCAAATAAACCTTTGCAGAAATAGCTACATTACACATTTCGTTATAGATACAAAGGGAACAGCGATAGTCAAATGTTTAACAACAGGAAGCTATACGCTGGCCTTAAAATTCCATACTGTTTCCGTGCAATTGCGAGAAACAACTGAATGTTGACTTATTTACAATAAATTATGTGTTTTAAAGAGATCTGCATTTTTTTTTTGTCTATCGCTTAACATTTTCCAGTTATACAAGATATGAATGAATGAAGAGGACTTCAAAGGCTATTCTGAGAAACTTCAAAGATATAAATTTTATTTGTTATGTAAATAACTTTAATATATGGAATTTTAATCAAAATCCAGTTTTTTTAGAGCCAGTTTTTAGAGAATAAAAAATTCCAAAATATACTCCATGTAAAGGGTAGTTTGGGATGGAGGGATTTTTTTCTGAAAACCTTGGTGTCGCATCTTTGGAAGGTATTGAGCTTAAATATTAAATTTGATATTTATCCACTTTTCATTTTTGAGTTATGCTGTTCACAGATACACATACAGGCACACATAATTTTTCTAAACAGGTTTTTTATTCAGGGGCCACAAAGCATGTATTTCCGTTAAAATATCGGTATCGAATTTTTGGTTGGAATTGAATACCTTCTCTATTTACTACTTACGTGGCAGAGAAAGTAATAAACTATTGAAAATGCAAAGCAATAACAAAGGATATGGGTAATGGGCAATGCTACAAAACAGTTATTTGAAATAAATTATGAGTTTTAAAGACATCTACACTTTTTGTGCAGTAAGTTTTTGCCTAACACTTATGGTTTACTAGCTATTCAAAATGGTACAAAATAACTTTTTCAGGGCTTTACAGGCTATATCCAGAAAATTGAGGATATACATTTTATTTTTCATCAAAATATCTTGAATTTATGTTTTGTTAATCGAAACCGTTAAGAGTCATTTTTAAGAATATCAAGAATTTCGAATAATCAGCTATATAAAGGGTAGTTTAGAGTGAGGGGTTTGCTTGAAAATCTTCGTGTCGCTTCTTTAGAAGATTCTGGTCCTAAATACCACGTTTGGTATTTATCGTACATTTCGTTTTTGGGATTCACAGAACACACACACACACAGACATTTTTTAAAAACACTTTTTTGGATTCAGGGGGCCTCAAAGCATATATTTCCGGTGAAGTCTCGGTACTGGATTTTTGGGTGGAATGCAATACCTTTTCTACCTACCATATACGTGGTAACCGAGCGGGATGGCTTAGGCGGTAACGTCTGTGGCCCCATTTGGCGTGGGTTAGATTCCCGCGGCCGGCTTTCCTGACCCATGGTATTTTTTGGAAGCTTCCCCGGATCGCCAGGCAAATGCTAGAAAGGATCATTACATCCCTCGAATTTCCTGTCCCTCCATTTCATCTCCATTCTCATTTCACTTCACCTTTCATCTCCTTGGTCGCTTTCAGGGTTGCAAGCGTCGGCGGGAGATCTCGGCATGAGCATGGCAGGGGAAAAGAATGCTCTGAGGAAACTTTGCTAGAGGTCTCCTGGTCCCGGACCCCCCCCCCCAGGGGATGTGTAAGCCTAAGGGGGGAGGAGCCGGCTACACAAGCCAGCACCCGGGGAGCTCAAATGGTAGGGACCCTGTCCTCTGCCTGTCGTGCCTCCTGGTCCGGTCGCCCTCTGTCTCCTTTCACCGCATCTTCCGGGGGAACCCATTAGGGGCATAGGCAGAAAAGTTCTGCGTAGGCCGAGGTGCTCAGTCCCCCTCTATCCTATATACGTGGTAAGAAAACAAGGTTTAAATTTGGGTATATCTGTTAATAAGTATGCTCCTGCCCATTTATAGCTTCAATTAATAATTGGTAGTTTAAATATGCCAGGTGGAGAAAGGTATGTTTTCTTAAAGTGTAGCATTCATATTATTTTATTATGAACAATTTTTTTTTAATTTTTCACAATTTTTAATCAAATTTTACAGATGTATTACCTTAAACGTGCCTATTGTTATTGCTGTATGTGATAATAAAGGCTATTATGTAACTTCCTAGTTATGAGGATTGTTATTGTTACCCTTATGATCAAGGCACTCTAAAAGTGCATACATTTTCAGCCGGTGGTGGTGGTGGTGGTGTTTTTTTTTATAGTAGGGGAAAATCTTCCAAAAACACCACTCTATGTGGGGTTAGGTTTTTACCAACTAAAAACCCCTACTTCCTGTCATATGTGATTGCGTCTCTTGGAACTGCTGGAAACCTTACTTCAAGAGACCATGACACTATGGTATTCATTTTCCCTGTTTACTAACATCAAGTTTTAATTATTTCTATTTTGATTCACTATCCATTTATCATAATCATGTTTCTCCTGTATAACTTCCGTAAAAAATATTGCAATGGTTTTCCGTTTATTTTCGTTCTCCAAAATATGTGCAACTATATTTTCTACTGTTAATTTACCTATTTTATTTTCCAAACACGTCCTCTTTTCTTTCCAGTTTATACATTTAAATATATTGTGTTCTGGCGTATCTTTCTCTCCACGGTGTAAACACGTTTCACTTGAGGCTAAACCCAAAGGAAACAAAAAGCTTCTAAAACATCCATGTTCTGATAAAAATTGGGTTAAATAATACTCAGTCTCTCCGTGATTTCTGTCTATCCATTTTTACTTTCTCTACTACGTATAGTAAGTAGGGGAAGTATTGTATTCCACTCAAAAATTCGATACCGAGATTTCACCGGAAATACATGTTTTGAGGCCCCCTGAATAAAAAAAAAGCATTTTTGGAAACATGTCCGTGTGTGTGTGTGTCTGTGTGTGTGTGTCTGTGAACAGCATAACTCAGAAACGAACAGTCGGACAAACACAAAACTTGATATTTAGGTTCAGTATCTTTCAGAGATGCAACACGAAGGTTTTCAAGAAAATCGCCCCACCCCAGAATACCCTTTACATGGAACATTTTTCGAAAATTTTAATATTCTCAAAAACGGCTCTGACCATTTTGATTAAATTATTATGTTTAAGATATTTTCATGACAAATGAAATGTATATCTGGAATTTTCTGCGAATGTCTCCAAAAGTATTCTTCATTGTGAGCGACTTTTGCATAACTGGTAAACCATAAAGAGATAGATAAAATTTTACTACACAAAAAATGTAGATCGCGTTAAAACACACCATTTATGTTATAAACATTTTTGTTGTTGAGTGAACCATTTTCGAGATATTGCTTGTTATTCCCTTAAATTTTCCAATACTTACACTTTTTCTCAAATTCGTTATTCATTTTTTTTGTCCTGGTAATGCAAAGAGAATGGAATACTCCACTTAGCAACCAGCTCTTAAAATATTTGACTATCGCTTAAAGCCTACCAATTCCCCTTGCATCTACAAGAAAATTAGCAATAAGATTAACATCTCGATTAACATGAAGCCTATGGAGAATAAGCGTTTGTAAAAATAGTTTGTACAAGAGTATAGAAAGTCATGTGAGTGTAACACATCAGATTTTTAATATCAGGTATGAGCCTTTTGGTCAATTTACCTGTTTTATCTTCTGCATCCCATTCTATCTGCCATGCCTTTAATATATTTTCTTTTACTATCCTATTTATAATACTCCCTTTTAATCCCTCGTGTGCTTTCTTTAACTAGTAAGTGTATCGGGATCATTCCCGCATTCCACCATCTTCCTTGTCATCTGTTTCAGGATTGTAGGACCAGGTGACGATGTTTTGCATGTTGTGGTTGGGCGGTGACTTGCGCTCTGTAAAGGTTTCTTCCCTGGCGTCGCTGCGGTACCGCTCAGTTAGGTCTCTCCTCAGCGTGGGGCTCCGCTCCGGGGTACTCTGTAGGTTTGTGACTTGTGGGCAGGGACTAGGCGGCGTCGGATGCTTTCTCTCTGTAAATGTTAGGGACCCCGTCCATGCTTGCGCTCGTTTGCATCCGGATCTGGTCGCCCTTCGGGTCTCCCCCTCATCTTTCTCTCTCAGGGGTCACGTTGGAAGCATAGAAGGCTGACTGGCCTGCGAGCGGCGCTCTACCCAGATTCCGTGGTTCCCTTCCGTGATACATACCTTTACGTATCCTTTATCTCCTGGAAGGAATTCTGACAAAACAGGCTCGGGGCAAAAAAGAAAACTATAAAGTTTTAAGTTGTAATAGCTGACTTTAGGTCTGTAGTCTTAGGTCTTCCGCTCAACGATGAGCTGCCTGGTACTATGTTAGACGCTGCAGTCAGTGTATGTAAGGTTGCCACAAGGGAAATTAAGGTCGTGTTTCTGAAGAATCGGAATATTGAATTCGAACTGACAAGACTAGTGGAATACGTAATGTACATGAATTAAAAGTATAATATTATGCATGCTTAAAATATTTTCATAAGAGAACGTAGGCGCGATTTGCACATAAGAGACTTTATTACAAATATTTTCCATATAGCTCCAAACTTTAAAAGATTGTTATTTCAAATATAGTTTATATCAAAAACCAACCTAGACACATCCTTATAATACGTTGGTATAAAGAAACAGAGTATTATTGAATTGGCGTTAACTTACATACACGTAGTATACACATTCAGACTTCCAGCAGTTGAAGTACTCATAATTAGAGCTAGGATATTTATGACCTAAAAATCACCATAATATGCACCAAAAAATATGCTGTTATGACCAAACATTTACCAAAATATGCACAATAACATAATAAATATGACCTAACAATATTAAAATGAGGTAAAATTTCTATTGTAAAATAAATTAGTAAGTCAGTTTTGATAATGAACTATTTATTTGAGAATAAAATGCACATGAGAAGCAAGTTAAACTATGCAATTTGACATTCCAGTATGATTTTTATTAACATTATAGGAACCTATGTGCTTTTAACATCCTCATTCTACTTCATATAAGCTCTGAGTTGCAATTCACAATGAGGACCTTGTGCAAATTTTCAAATGAAAAAGATTTCCTATTGTCAGCCAACAAAGCCTTGTACTTCGAAAAGCTCCTTTCTACTTCAGCTGACACAAGAGGAGCATATTTAAAATGAACAATATAATTTTAATCTATATGTGAATGATTAAGAGAGAACTTTTCACCCAATGAAATCATTGAAATGGAACACAGTGTATGATACCCTTTGTTTTTTTCTAACACCTTTTCCATTTTCTTTGACACTTCTTTTCCCACTTTACCACAAACACCCTCTAATTTATTCACAACTTTTTTCAGTTGTTCTATCTGCTTCACCAGTGGCACTTCTGATTCCTCCAAAGCAGTTATGACAGCTGGAATAAATCCAAAATTTGATTTTATGTATGAAAGTTTGCCTGAAACTTCACCATTAGACATTAATTCTTGAGCTAGTCCAATTGAAGTAGCTTCACTGCTATCGAATGAATCAATGATGCTTTTCACAACGTTGAAGTTCTGGCAGTAATAGTTGCAGGCATCAACCCAGGACCACCATCTTGTCAAAATGGTAGATGGTGGCAAGGGAATGTCTGGAGTTAACAACTTAAATGCTGCAACACGTGAAGGGGCTTTCAAAAGTATCTTTTTGACACATCCAATAAATTTATCAACGTCACTGAATTTACTACGAATCTCCTCTGCAACTCGGTGCAAGGCGTGAGCTAAACAAGTCACATGCACCATTTTACTGTACAATGCTTTTAGAGAATCGGCAGCTTTCACCATATAAGGTGCAGCATCCGTTACAAAGAGAAGTACATTGTCATGCTTAACACCCTCGGGCCATATGGCACCCATAGATCTATCAAACAACTTAAAAATGGTGGAAAAATTTACTTTTTCTAAATGTTCACAGTTTATTAGAAACTTTTCGCCTGGACCATCTTTCAAAGTTCCCACAATGACATTTGCAATATATCTTCCCATAGAGTCTGTAGTTTCATCAATTGATACCCAATTTTTTTATTTACGAGCTGTTCTCTGATTTGTTGTATTGTTTTTTCGTAGCTTCGGCTGACAAAGTTCTTTCTTAATGTGGAAGAATCAGAAAGAGTTTTGCCTGTGTATTTTTCTAGGAATTCACGAAATTTTGGATGGTTTAGTTTACTTAAGGGAATATCAGCACAAAGGAAAGCTGTTCAAAGTTCTTCGCAGAATGGTGAATAAGACTGGCGGGATTCCCCTAGGAGCATTTGCTGTAGTGTTTTTTCATTTTCAATCCGTTGTACTCCACGTTTGTGTTTATCTGTTGCCACATGTATGTATGTATGTATGTATGTATGTATGTATTTGTTTATTCTGCAATTGGGTACTTCCCGGTGGCAGAATTAAACCGTACAAAATTTACATCACCATGACTAGCTTACAATAATAATAATAATAATAATAATAATAATAATAATAAACAAGACTAACAATACAAAATGATTAATTTTAAATATTAACGAAGCTTTTAAAATCCCTAATTACTGAACCATTTATAGTTTACTTAACTATTCACCATTTACTTCACTATTCACAATTTACTTAACTATTCACAATTTACTTAACTATTCTCAATTTACTTAACTATCTACAAAGTACTTAACAATTTACAAAGTACGTAACTATTTTCGAGGTACTTAACTATTTACAATTGGTCCTTATATTTAGTTACCAGTATTTTCAACCTGGTAGTGTCAACTTTAATAGTATAGTTTGTGAAATGAGTACACTAGTTAATAAACCAACATTTATTCTGCTAATATTATTTCTGAACTGCTTTAAGGTCAGAGGACAGCCCTGAAAGGCTGCTACAGGCAATTCATTCCATTCCTCAAAGGTTCTATTAACAAAAGAAAATTTTCCCACGTCGGTTCTGCACTTTCTACCCCTAACTTTAAACAGATGATCGTTTCGACCGTAGTGTGCTGGATTCTCTAACCTTTCTCTAACATCCGCCCAAGCATTTGAACCAGTATAAGCTTTAAATAACGCAACTAATCTATGTTTTTTACGCCTAACTTTTAGCGGTTCCCATTCATTCTCTTCACCTTTTGTAAATCCAAAATCTTTACCTCTCCTTATGAATTTTATAGCCCTTCTCTGCACTTTTTCTAAGGAATCAATCTGATTGACTCTGTATGGGTCCCAACATGCTACTCCATATTCCATAACCGGCCGCACTAAAGATTTGTAGGCTAGTTCCCTGGTCTTTGCGCTCCCCTTTTTCAGTATTCTCATTACGAAATGCAATGCTTTCCACGCTTTCCTAGATGTACTATTTATCTGTTCCCCCCATCCAGCATTACTTGACAAGCACACTCATGCTGCTGAACATTAAATGACTTCTCCGCAGTTACTCTTACGTCGCACAGTTTACAATAGAGTATTATACCATCACTTGAAAATACTTTCTCACCATATTGAGACACAAACTTTTTTAGTTTTACTTGAGCATTTTGCTTCGCTTTAGGCATTTTTTCTGAACTGTACTGCACACGCTTACGACTACAATAAGACTGAATAACACAATGAGTGAATTAGACATTTGTCTGCAGTCCAGGGTCCAGAATGACTTAATCAGCTACCTGCTCATAGAGTAACAATAGCTTACACAAACTCACTGATGCGTAAGGGTGAAGTCCGTATTGTGAATTCAAAGGAAACAGGGATGGAAGGTAGATACTTCCCATTTTCCAGGAAACAAAATGAGGTGAACAATTCTGGGAAATGTAACACGGAATAAATAAATTGCATGAGAAAGTTCTTTTCTTCTTGAAAGAGTGAAAATATGACGAATATGACCATTTACTTACTAAAATATGCTCTATCAGAGAGAAATGGCCATATATGCAAAAATATGACTTAACAAATTAGGTTAATTCATTTCGCTGTTTCATAAGAAGCATTTATATGTATTTAAGGAGCATGTCAGTCCTACCAAAAAATATATGCCCTATCATAAAAATCCTAGCCCTACTCATAATTAATACATTTACTTCCCAATTAATATGGAGGATTAACACACATCACGTTGCATGAAGACATAGAACTAATGGAAAAAAATACTGCATTCCTACGTCAATGTACCAATACAACCGTGGATGGGACGGGATAATAAACTTTGCCCCGCACCGAGGCAAAACCGCACTAAAAATATTTTATAACCAAGATTTTATGTAGCGAAGAGAAAATCGACCGCAGTTAGTTTAATTTTTTTTCCCATGATGGTAGCTTCCAAGTAAAGGGGGTAAAAACTGAAGGTATGAAAGTTGCATATATTTGTAAGTTCTCTCGTTTAATACTTTTTAAGCAACGACATATACAAGGAATTAGATATTATTAATGAATCCTTCTATTTTGTAAATTTCTGTTTCTGAACAAACTTGGCCTTTAGAGGAGAAAATCAGACACGGGTATTTTTACTTTCGATCCACTTTCACCAAACCAAAACGAAAAAGAAAAAAGAAACAAACAGATCGATCTGAATCATCAATATGACAATGGTCACTTGTGAGTTTGGTTTTCGAAGCGCCTTAAAATTTAAAGGAATCTACCGCAAACGAAGTTATGCAATGTAAAGAGGAGTCAAGATGCTAAGAAATGCCCAGCGAATCACAAAGGGTTTTGCTAACAGGCTTATTTAAATCGAATGTGAAATAAAATGAAGTAAATTAACTCCCGCGATAATCCTACAAATAAAATCTTGTGTGTTGCATTCACATGATTTTCTCTGCTCACTTTTATACAAACTATTCTTACAAATTGTTGTGCGATATTTTCCTTGAAATCCTTGTATCGAATTTTTGGGTGAAATGCAATGCTTCCTCTAGTTAATATAGGTAAGAGCATAAAGAAAATAAAAATGTCACTATTTTGGTTACAATTAGCTTGCGGCTTGATGCATTCGTGAACTATACAGGAAGAACGAACACAGTGGCTACCTCGTAGGTAACAGAGTGAATAGTATGTAGCCTGTAACCTCCAAAAGCATTTGGTTAATATCAAAATGATTATTATGCTGGTTGGAAGCAACATAAATACCTTCCTCTTAAGAGACGATTCTAAATGTTGAAAAAAAAACAGTTTATTTCCAGTAGCAAAAAAAATTATCCGCGCATTTGTCGCATTATAATTCATATATGGAACGATCAAACAACTTTTACTGAAGCACATGACGAAACGGCAACTACTCTACATTGCTCTGCATTTTATTCTTTGCCATAATTTAGTATTTTTGTTTTGTTCATATAGTAATTTACAGTCAAGTTACGGCGTCGCAACCTCGGCTTAATAAATGACCACACACACTTCACTCAGCTGTCTCGCCCGCTCGCTTTTAAGCGTTCATATCTTCGGTATAAACATCTTTACCAACATTGTATGCCATTTGTTTATTGAATGTTTAAATAAAGTACAAAATTGAGCAGTTAGTTTCGTTTATTAAATTTTCAAATCATATAATTCACTTTGTTTTATTATATTTTCTGCAATAGTTAAATAAAAATAACCATTTTGCATTATTTGCTTCGATAAGCATCTGAAATGTTTTTATTTAACATTTATAAACTGTTTTTTTTACATTGTGCATAATCGTATTTATTTACTTTTAGTGTTTCTATCAAACTTAGACAAGTGTGCTTCAATTTAAATTGCTGTTGCTAAACATTAAATATTTCGCTCAAAATATACGAATTAGGAATTAAACGTATTTGGCAAGTTAATATATTTCTAGTAATGCAGTAACAATTTTGCAGCGGCATCGACAAAAGAGCGCGCATTATACTCGTAAAATGGCCCTAACCTTACCCACCGAGTATGACTTTTCTACCCATTTGCTTGGGAAAGTGCACTGTTATCAAACGTCTCCGATTTCAAAAGTTTTTCTACAAATAATTTATAATACAATATTATATAGGTGTCAATAACATGCATTCAATACCGAAAGCATATTGCTAACTGAATAAACCATAATGTAGATTTACGAAACATCACTGGTCATGGCGTCATCAGAGAACAGGGCCTCTAATTTTCAGGAAAAGGTAGGAAAAGATGTAGTGATATGCAACAAACCAGATAATCTAAGGATTGCTCGGGTAAAAATCATATAACATTAACTCCAAAGTTGAGATTTGTCCCTAGCTGATTTTGTCCTTAGATCCATGCGGATCCAAATGTATTCGTAATGAATGTTAAACGGTCAACTGTTGCGTAAAGAATGGAGCATGCTTGTAAACAACGACCAAGGTCCAGAAGTTTAAATATAAAACAAGAACATATGGAAGGTCAAAGTTAGTTGTCCACTTTCTCAAACAGTACAAACGTACTTCAAATGCCCACATTGATTATGCATTATATTTCCTTAGGTAGTTTCAGAAAATTGCTTTGAAATAAAAATTACAAGGTCCCACCGAGACTTGAACTCGGATCGCTGGATTCAGAGTCCAGAGTGCTAACCATTACACCATGGGACCACAATACCAGACGGTTACCGTTATGATACCAGTTTCGGCAATTTGCCACCAGCTATGTTAAAACTTTCAAGGTCCCACCGAGATTTGAACTCGGATCGCTGGATTCAGAGTGCTAACCATTACACCATGGAACCGCGTGTATTCGTGTGTACTATTATAGGTTTTGTTATTGAAATTTTAAGACATTCTGGAGTGAAGTAAAATTGTTGAGGTCCCACCGAGATTTGAACTCGGATCGCTGGATTCAAAGTCCAGAGTGCTAACCATTACACCATGGGACCACGCGAAATCGATCGCGAACTAGCCGGTTGCATTCTGCTTTGCGTCTGGATAACGGTTAAAAGTTTTAATACATTTTGTTAATATTTACACCTTTTAAATACATTGATCTTGAGTTCGATAGCCTCTCATCACCCTATTGGTATCCTTGATCAATTATCCTATAACTGTTTCAGTCCGCTCCAGGCTACTAGTTCGTATTTTACTTCTAGGAAAACTGAGGCTTTGTATAGTCGAATCAGTGAATAGTATTTTAATAACGAAAATAGTAATTATTAGAGCCTCTATCGAATAGAAGGCTTTCTAGGTACAGTTTTATTCCTTGCTTTGAATTTGTTTGAGCAGAATCAACTTTTATCTGTACAAAGCATTGTCTCGTCCTTTTAAACATATTGTTTGTCAACTCTAGGACAATGTCAAATAAACTATGTAAACAAGAATAATTTTAGGGCCTAATATTAGATAAAAATTTGAGTTTGGAAAAACACACAGAGTAAAATGTGCTTCCTAATAAGGGCAGTTAAATGTTATATTCATAGCTTACTAGTATAGAGTATTATTTTCTGAGGTAATTGCTTGAGGAAAGACAGTGTGAAAGTGTTCAGAATACAGAAGAAAATAAAAAGAATTATAGTGGATCACTCTACTACAACTAGTTGTAAATTAGACTTCAAACAATTGGACATTTTGCCTTTACCAAATATGTACCTACATATATGAAACTCTTGTCTATATGAAAGCTCACTGAAGTTCAAACATCTGACACCAGAGCCAAGCATAATCTATTTGTAAATTCATACAGGACTAAACCTTATGACAATAGCTTTACATATGTTGGCCTACATCTATATAACAAGTTATATATAACAAATATTGAATCACTTCATAAAATTTAAAAGAGCGTTATTAAATTTCTTAAAGGACAGCTGCTTTTATAGCGTATATGAATTTCTGTAATTATTGTGAAATAATTTCTCATCAATCTAAATTGCAAATAATGTATATAATTTTTTAATATCCTATAACATGTACGTGCATGTTTTAATGGATAAACAATTAATGAAATGAAACACTCTTGGAATTGTCCGACAACAATTTTAGAACTACTGAAGTATGTAATAATTACCTTTAGTTAATTGTGGAACAAGAACAATATATAGGTACTTAATTTTTATATCCAATTACAATACAAAAACAAAACTACCAGGTTTATGATTTCTAGCAAACAATATTGCAATAAATACCAAATTATATAGACAACAAGAAGATGTGTCAGATTTGAGAAACAAATGAATTTCTCTTGCTCAAAATACCAAGTGGCAGCAGTAAACACCAATAATTCAGGATTTGCAGGGATTTATGCAATTTGATACCACCTCACAATCTAGTGTCTTGCATTGAACAATATTACTTTCTCTACTACGTATAGTAAGTAGGGGAAGTATTGCATTCCACCCAAAAATTCGAAACCGAGATTTCACCGGAAATACATGTTTTGAGACCTCCTGAATCCAAAAAAAGCATTTTTGGAAACATGTCCGTGTGTGTGTCTGTGTGTGTGTGTGTGTGTCTGTGTGTGTGTGTGTGTGTGTGTCTGTGTGTGTGTCTGTGTGTCTGTGAACAGCATAACTCAACAACGAACAGTCGGATAAGCACCAAACTTGGTATTTAGGTTCAGTGTCTTCCAGAGATGCGACACGAAGGTTTTCAAGAAAATCCCCCCACCCCAGACTACCCTTTACATGGAAGATTTTTCGAAAATTTTAATTTTCTCAAAAATGGCTCTAACGATTTTGATGAAAATATCATATGTTTAAGATAATGTCATGAGAAATGAAATGTATATCTCGAATTTTCTGGGAATGTCTCCAAAAGTATTCTTCATTGTGAACGACTTTTGCATAACTGGTAAACCATAAGAGATAGACAAAATTTTACTACACAAAAAATGTAGA
This sequence comes from Deroplatys truncata, assembly GCA_030765065.1. Classification (NCBI taxonomy): domain Eukaryota; kingdom Metazoa; phylum Arthropoda; class Insecta; order Mantodea; family Mantidae; genus Deroplatys; species Deroplatys truncata. The sequence continues at coordinate 58,092,478 of CM060977.1, forward strand.
TCGCGTTAAAATACACAACTTATGTCATATACATTTCTTTTGTTGAGTGAACCGTTTTCGAGATATTGCTTGTTATTTCCTTAAATTTTCCAATACTTATACTTTTTCTCAAATTCGTTATTCATTTTTTTATGTCCTGGACATGCAAAGAGAATGGAATGCGCCACAGAGCAACCAGCGTTAAAATATTTGACTATCTCTTAAAAGCTACCATATTCCCCTTGCATCTACATGAAAATTAGCAATAAGATTGACATCTCGATATGTCGATTAACATGAAGCATATGGAGAATAGGCGTTTGTAAAATTAGATTGTACAAGAGTAGAGAAAGTCATGTGAGTGTAACACATCAGATTTTTTTTATTACATTACCTACACCATTTCTCATTGGTCACTCAACATTTATCTAAGATACAAAAGGTTAAGATAGTCAGTAAATTTTATAACCACACTAATTTTACTCTTATGGAAGGATTGGAACTCTAACATGCATTCTACGAAAAATATCTAAGAATGTATAACCAGGACTGGGAGACATTGCTTTGATTTTGGTACATCCTGAAGACATTTAGTTTCTGTTTTGCTGTTAAAACTAAATCAATGCAATATTGATGTCATTTACAATAACTCAAGAATTGAAAATGGTAGTCCTACTCTTATAAATATACCTATTTAATATGTGTATGAAAATTCGTTGTGGAACGATATAATGGGGTTCTGTGTAAAAAGATAAATTCTTAAACGTATTTATTTAAATCAAGAATTAAAAAAACAGGCATATTATGGAGCTATATGTACAATTTAATTATGGGAGAGCTGTGATATTAATAAAACAAATAAAATGTTATAACTGTTGCTGCAAAAAATGTATAAGGTATAGTTATGGTTTAAAAATAGAAGAATTAGTATAGAATACCTCTAGAAATAATGGATATTTGAAAGCAATAATTTTGTATGTGTATAGATACATAAAGAGATGAAAAGTTGACTAATAGCACTTATGAGGTACAAATGCTGGAAAAAAATCTGATGTGTTACACTCACATGACTTTCTCTACTCTTGTACAAACTATTTTTACCAACGTTTATTCTCCATATGCTTCTTGTTAATCGAGATATCGAGATGTTAATCTTATTGCTAATTTTCTTGTAGGTGCAAGGGGAATTGGTAGTATTTAAGCGATAGTCAAATCTTTTAAGTGCTGGTTGCTATGTGGCGCATTCTAATCTCTTTGCATGTCCAGGACATAAAAAAAATGAATAACGAATTTGAGAAAACGTACAAGTATTGGAAAATTTAAGGGAATAACAAGGAATATCTCGAAAACGGTTCACTCAACAAAAAAAATGTATATGACATAAATTATGTATTTTAACGCGATCTACATTTTTTATGCAGTAAAATTTTGTCTATCTCTTATGGTTTACCAGTTATACAAAAGTCGTTCTCAATGAAGAATACTTTTGGAGACATTCCCAGAAAATTGGAGATATACATTTCATTTCTCCTAACAATATCTTAAACATATGATATATTAATCAAAATCGTTAGAGCCATTTTTGAGAAAATTAAAATTTTCTAAAAATGTTCCATGTAAAGGGTAGTCTGGGGTGGGGGAATTTTCTTGAAAACCTTCGTGTCGCATCTCTGGAAAATACTGAACCTAAATACCAAGTTTGGTGTTTATCCGACTGTTCGTTTCTGAGTTATGCTGTTCACACACACACGCACGCACACACACACATACATGTTTTCAAAAATGCTTTTTTTGGATTCAGGGGGTCTCAAACCATGTATTTCCGGTGAAATCTCGGTATCGAATTTTTGGGTGGAATACAAGACTTCCCCTACTTACTGTACGTAGTAGAGAAAGTAAAAATGAATAACGAATTTGAGAAAAAGTATAAGTATTGGAAAATTTAAGGGAATAACAAGCAATATCTCGAAAATGGTTCACCCAACAAAAACAATGTATAGACATAAATTGTGTACTTTAATGCGATCTACATTTTTTGTGTAGTAAAGTTTTGTCTCTGTTATGGTTTACCAGTTATGCAAAAGTCGTTCACAATGAAGAATACTTTTGGAGACATTCCCAGAAAATTCGAGATATACATTTCATTTGTCATGAAAATACCTTGAACATATGATATTTTAATTAAAATCGTTAGAGCCATTTTTGAGAAAATTAATATTTTTGAAAAAGTTCTATGTGAAGGGTAATCTGGGGTGGAGGGATTTTCTTGAAAACCTTTGTGTTGCATCTCTGGAAGATACTGAACCTAAATACCAAGTTTGGTGTTTATCCGACTGTTCATTTCTGAGTTATGCTGTTAACGCGCGCACACCTCCCCCCACACCCACACCCCCCCACACACACACGGACATGTTTCCAAAAATGATTTTTTTGGATTCAGGGGGTCTCAAAACATGCATTTCTAGTGAAATCTCGGTATTGAATATTTGGGTGGAATACAGTACTTCCCTTACTTACTATACGTAGCAGAGAAAGTGAAAATGTGAATCTGAAAGCAGCTTACAGCTAACAATTAAACAACTAAAACTGTATAACAGATAATCACTGTGCACACAAATTATAAAGGAATTAGTTTTAAGTATAATCTCAAGAGCCGGGTGTCATTTAGGGGGGCAGGGCGGTCGATTGCCCCCCCCCCCCCCCAAGTTAAGAGAAATGATTGGGCTACTGGTTATTATTGCTCTGCCAAAACAGACTGTGCTTTTAATACAATATTTCACATTTGAAAAGTAAAAGATCATTCCCTTTTGGGGTAAACGTGTCATTAAAATTCACATGAAAATTTGGGAAACTAATTTTGACAATCTTGTTCCCCCTAAGCACAAACCGAAATGATGCTCCTGCTGAAGATGTACACATTTAAGCAATGCACAGTATTATAAACTGTAAGAAGGACATTTATTATTATTATTTAAATTGTTACTATTTGCGCTCTAAAGAGTCACAATATAAATATAATGTAAAATAAATGGAAGAACAGGGATTCTAGAAGAATTCTAAGAATTGCACTAGAGTGAATTCTAGTGCAATTCAAATATGCGGTGCTAACTTAACGTTTACAAAAGAATATATGAAAATAATTTTGTTATATAGTTGTACTAGCAGCAAGGGTATATTATAAGCTATCAAAAATGTTTCTTACAAATAGTTTTTTCTACTTTACACAAACCAAAGCATTGTTACTGTGCATACACTATGGACATATGAAGAATTTCTTTACATTCTAACATTTGCTGGAAACGAAGTTATTGAATCCAAAAGCAAATCAAATATTTTCTTATGATACTTTAGGGAGTTACAGACTGCTGATCTACATATTGTTAAAAGATTCACCAAACCAAATTCTGCAAAAATAGATGTTATTAGTGATTTCTAAGGAGATAATATTACAAAAGTTGAAAAAAAAATTACATCATTATTATTGCCATTATAATCATAATGATGTATTCTATTTTATAATTGGTATGCAGGATTGAGTTTTATTCATTTTTAAATTTATACTTGTTAATTTATTTATTGTTTCAATGCTGTTTCTCTACAGTTGAGGGACATCTCAAATCTTTTTTAAGTGTTCATATTTGATTTAGATTGCAATGCTAAGGCTAAAATTTTTGGATCTCAGATGGAAACACTGATTTTGGATCCCCCATGCCAAAAATTCCACAGTCAGGGGTGATTAATTGAGAAGACAAAATAACACAATTTTAACAGATGTACATACTGTCTAATACACAAAGAGGAACGAAAGTGTTGATGCTAAGAAACAAGTTTTATACCAACCATGTCAACGTCTACAAAACAAAGTTAGTTGCCATTACCATAAAGTAATTTAGAAATCAAAGAGCTGCTGAATGCGAAGTTTGATGTAATGAATAAAATTTAAAACAAACATTAGCACTAAGATGTCCACCTCTAAAAGAAGAATAAGAGGCCCCAAGCCTTTGCTGTAATGAAGATTTAAATTTATCTATGAGAGGAAGGAAACTGCATTCAACATTTTTGTGATGGGGTCAGCTTAGCTTCTGGTGCTTGGACACAGTCAAGACGTACCAAACACATGTTTAGTTTATGCTTGTGCTATGTTTCACTCTCATATTCAGTACAATTAGCTAACTCAGTAGCTTTCACCTCATTTTTCAAAGCTATGCTGTTTTGTTCCTATGCAGCTTGTTAGCAATGTCAGTACTGAAGTAGCTGTCATCCTCCAGGTGTAGTGGTTACCAGGCGAAGAACAGGTCACAGGTTCAAACCTGGCAGAGGAGGATGAATTTTTTCAGGCCTAAAAATCCTTAGCATGGCTTCCTTCGGAAGGAAAGTAAAGCCACAGGTTTGTATCATAGATTTATGGCATGTAAAAAAATCTCAAGACTGATAAAGAGGCCTCTAAGCAAAATTACTGGTCATTCACGCCCAATATAGAATGGAATGCTAAGAACCACAGCAGTTAAAGAGTGTCCATAAAAAAATAAGAATAAATTGAAGTATATGAACCTCAGTATTAAAACAAAGACAATATTTCTTTGTGTGTGCATGTGGTGCAGGTCTAGGTTGGAGCTTGCATATAAATATGACCCTGATCAACAACATGCAGAAGTGAAAGAAATAGCAAAAGTGGTAATTTGCATTTAGCAATCCACCATCTAGATGATCATCATTGGCAACATTGTTGAAACAATTCAAAAACCTAACCTATAAAACATATTCATGAAGATTTAGGAGAAAAACTATGGAACAATGTAAAAACTCTCGCCATATATCACATTACCAACATCTCCAACATGAATTTTATATTCTGACAATAACAGGCTGACATATCAACTTGATATGATACTAAATCCTTGAGAATTTTGTCAGTAACTTTTCCACATATTGTAAACATTGAATAGGTACCCAATTGCAAATTTGTAAGTACTATTTAAAACATTTGTTGTGGTAAAATGGGTGTATCAATGTTGTATCATTCTTGAGAATAATTATGACCAGCAATCCTCAATCACTAATGCTATATGTCAGGGATGGTGGAAATGCCCGTGAGCCACCATAAATGCAACACATGCTACATCAATCAGTAGTGTATGCAGTACTAATGAACAGGCTGTCACAGAAGGAGCATTAGTTGTGAGTCACATTTCGTAACTTCTGCAGTTCACTGTTTATTTTTCTTTGTCATATTATCATCATGACTATAATGTCATAATTAGGTACTAATGTTATTGGATTATCTTATAATTTCTAATCTCCAATATGTACATTTTGATTTCAATCACCCTTTGCCATTATCCTGAATAGGATTCTCAGCAACCTGTTCTTGGACAATAAGGACAATTTAAACTTCTTAAGGGAAATTAGTCACCAGCTGCAGCTAGGAAGAATATCTGACAGTTTATAGTGATATACAAAATAAAGATATTAAGGTTGAACAAAAAAGTATGCTTGCACATTGGCATATTTTTAAGATTACATCAGCTGACAGTCTGGACAGCTCTTATAATGGAATTTACAGCATCTGAATTGTTCCTTCAAATATCCTAGATAAACAGGTTGTTGCACATGTTAATCAACATTTGGTTCACTTGAGATGTCTAAAAGCATTTCATTGAAATCCTAAAGGATGTTTGAAAATGTGAACAGATATAAACAGAAACTTAACTTGAGATGTCTAAAACATATTTCATTAAAATTCCAAAGAGCATTCGTAATGAAGGACTGAGCCTAAATAAACAATTAAAACATCTCATTTGTAATAAAATGCTACTTATTTCATATTGCTTGAAGTTGGATTACCTACCTTACTGCAACACACATTTAACTTTTAGCACTTATTTAAACTAAGATTGTGTTGTAATGAACATTCATTCATGATTGTTATTTATTTAATTTTAGCACCTATTAGACATTAATAACCAGACAAGAACAATGAATAATGATGTTTTAAAATAATACTGATTTTTACCCTGTCTAAAGAAAATTCTTATGATACCCATGACTTGAACGCAAAGATAATCTTATGTTGAGGATTGGTGGTTCATTTGTTTTATATCAACAATAATAAGGAATTCAATGTATATTCTAACAAAAGGAAAGGGTTGTATGTAGTTTGACAAAGCTCAGTTATATTTTACATGGCAACAAATTAGTTCACTTTTCTGTGTATTTATTAGTCAAATGATAACAAGAAATATTCCTTGAGGGCCAGCTAGAAGTGTTGGTCAGAATCTAAGCCAAAGTAGGTGAGCTAAAACAAATACTTTCCTATACATGTACAAATATGTACTGTCTTTCACCAACATGTCTTGTCAAAGCCATTAAAGCATAATCTTCTACTGAAAGCAAAAATATTCTGGGACATATGATTTTAAACTTTAGAAAAACCAGTGCAGTGATATCAGAGTAAATGCTGTATTCTTCAATGAAGGAACAGATCAACCCTAGTTCCTCTGACAGAGTAAGCAATCAAGCCCAAAGAACCCTGCATAATAATAAAGATATACCAACCCTAGTTCCAATGTTAGGTTCCTTTTCATTTATTGGAAATAGCCACTTTAATTAGCCTGCTTTAGAAAGTTACTCTTAAATCACAATGAATACAATTTGACTCATTCACGACTATTAATATAGCAAACAAACAAAGAAAACACACAAATAAATAAAGAATGAAAGAAAGAAACAAAAAATAAAAGATCTTTACTCTTTGGAAGTTGAAACCCAATTACAACTATTGGTTGAATGTGACATGAAAATCAAAAAGATGAAACTTAAGCAGAGAAAGCAAACCTTTTCCAAACCCTAAACCTAACCCTAACCTAACTTTTCCTTTAATCTCTCAATAAGACTGCAGTCCCAAGAAGGGTGGACATACAAGAAACAAGCTCTTAAGACTTAACAAATATTTAAAATGAAGCTTTAATGCTTCAGGTCTCAACATTATATTCAGGACAAACTACCTACCACTCAGTGTAGGCATGTTCTTCAAAAACTACAGATGATGAAGAGGAAGAGCAAAAGAAACAAAGAACATAAATATTTCAAACAGAAGTAATATGTATATAAATGCAAATAAAAAATGAATTTCAGGAAAACAGAGATAACTGAAGAACACTGCAAGTGTCTTACTGGTTAGGTTGGTACTAACTAATTCTAATTGTAATACACTTCAGTGATTGTAACACACAAATATCTTTTTTACATGTTACTCATGCTGAAATACAATTTAAGGTTAAATAACAAAGAATTTTAAAACGTTACTCTGTGCTTTTTATTTTGTATAAATGTAACAGACAAAATAAACAAGTTTTTAATAAGTACCTCCTTTGCTTTGATATATGATATAGAGCATTTGGAAACATGTTTATTAAACAGAATAGGATTCTAAAGGCTAAACCTCACATCCATATTAAAACAAGGAGCAAGTTAGGTTATTTTTCCAATTTTTTGAGAAGATTTATGTAATATTTTTCAATGCATGTCAAAGATTCTAAGGATATACCAACTATGGAGCTATCGAAATTTAATTATTAGCATTTCTTGTGCAGTTATATTTCAAGCAAGGGGTTCATCACATTAAATTATTACCATTAGTTCTTGAGGACACAGGTTAAAACCCTGGCGGAGGGCGATGGATATTTTTTTCAGGCATAAAAATCCTTAGCATTGCTTCCTTTGGAAGGGAAGTAAAACCTGGTCCTGTGTTGTAGATTTACAGCATGTAAAAGAACCCCAAGCCTCTGAGCCTCTTTCACGCCCAATATAGAATGGGACGCTAAGGACCACAGCAGTTAAAGGGTGTCCATAAATAAAACTCAATTTAATTTAATTTTACATTAAATTGTATATTAAACAATGCAGCTGAAGCAAAACAACTTGATATGTAGGGAGTCTTAAGAACTGTTGTAAGTGAAACCAAGTATTACAGATATAACCTAATACCATCCTTTATTTAACATTTGTGTTCTACTTACCTAATGGTATGGTAGTCTGAGGTACTTCAGGAACAAGGTTTTACAATTCCAATCTGGAAAAATAAAATAGTATATACACTTTTTTGTATTGTTTTAATCCAGAAAGTACTGAAACGTGACATTGCAGGAAAAAAAGAAAAAAAATGTGTATAAGATGAATTCTTTGAGTATAGATTCTTATTTATGTTCCATTTATATGCCGCCTTTAACATCTGAGTCATATTGGTGGTGTCTTACTTTTGGAACAATTGCTCATGGAATGATGTTCACTCACTTACAGCTGTATTAATCTTTGGGTTAGTTTTACTTTTGGTTATTACATTAAATTCACATACACATCCACACTCTCATGCATACTTCCAGACTCTAGGGAGAATGTAGGAATAATCATGGCTAAAGAAAAATCTCCACCTGAGAATCAAACCCAGGACCTCTGGATTTGGAGGTTAGCATGTTAACTACCAGACCACAGAGGCAGTCTCTTGAATGTATATTATTACACTGAAATGGTAATTACAATTTTTATTTTCAAGTTTATTTTTAGTTTCCCCACTACATACATAGTAGTAGCATTCCAACCAAAAATTTGATATTATGATTTCAAAACAGTGGAAATACATGTTTAGAGGCCTCCTGAATCCCCCCCAAAAATAATTTTTTTAAAAAAAGTGTGTATATGTGTATGTGTATGTGTGTGAGAGAGAGAGAGAGAGAGACAGAGAGAGAGAGAGAGAACAGCATAACTCAAAAACAAAGTTAGATAAACACCAATAGGTTCGGTACCTTTTGAAGATGCGATACAAAGTTTTTCAAGAAAATCCCCCCCACCCAAAATTACTCTTTACATGGAACTTTTTAAAAATGTGTGATTTTCTAAAAAATGGCTTTACAATTTTGATTAAAATACCATATATGAATGATATTTACATGACAAATAAAATGTATATCTTTAAATTTTCTAGGACTAGCTTTGTGTCCTCTTCATTTGAAAAGAATCTTATATAATCATATAACTAGTAAACGTGAAGTGATAGAAGAAAACGTGCTACACAAGAAATGTAGGTCTCTTTAAACCACACAATTTATTTCAAATAACTCTTTTTTTTTGTGGCATCAGCCATTTTGGCGATATCTGTTATTAATAGTTCAAACTGTTCATTACTTGGTCATTCTTTAAAGTCCTTTCAACATTCAGTTGCTTCTTGTGATTGCATGGAAACAATATGGAATTTTAAGGCAGCATATAGCATCCAGTTCTTAAACATTTGACTATCTCTGTTCCCTTTATGTCTATAATGAAATGTGTGATGTAGCTTTTTGGATTAAAATGAATTGGATAGAAAAATAGGCTTTAGTAGGAATACTTTGTATACCTACTAATAAGCGATAGAGGATAGAGAAAGTGATGTGAATGTAACACATCAGATTTTTTTATTTTTATAAGGTTCCAGGGTTCTTTATCTCTTTTAAGCATTAGATATCTTTTAATATATAACCTCAGAGAACCCTGCTCCTCCCCATACTTTTTGGTATTTTGTTAGATACTGTTAATTTGAAAGAGCATATTTGGTATCACCACTGCATCCAGAACTTGATTATATGTAAATAATATATAAAATTGTGTATTTATTCATAGTATAACAGTCATGATTTGTAAAAAAATAGCTGTTGTTCAATAGTATTCATAAATTGCTTGTGATAAGCATTTATTTCTGACAAGCATTAAATAAAGCAGGTGCAGTAAAGAAAAGTATATTTTTTTCATCTTTAAGAAGATATTTTCTAAACATTGTGAAAAAACCTACTTGGATAATTGGCAATATAGATATTTTATATTTGGATAACTAGCATTCTACTGAATGATACTTTTTATAGGACAGCCAATTGCCTTGCCCTGTCCTGTCTTGTCAGGTCTGTTACCTTGGCAGCATTTTGTGACCAGTGCAGCCACAAGACATCCATTTACCCCTTCCACTGTTTTGAAGGACTCTGACCAAAGTATAATTCTAAGAAATTAATAAGTAAATTATAAAAATATTTTCTTAGCAATTCTTTAAAATGTTACAATATTTTCGTTCTTACATACAAGATAAGGGAACATAATAATTGGTTTTGTTAGTATTCAGATCATGAAGAAAAACTAAGAAATTATGTTTTTAAATGTATTAACAACATGTTCTTTATGGGAAAAGTTTAAACATGCAATAGCAAATATTTGAGAAATGGCAAATGCTACAAAGGAGGTTTTTGCTATGAACTGTATATCTTACTCAGCTTATAGAGCACAATAAATTTGTCTATCCCTTGCAATTTTCTGGTTAAGTAAAATTAAAAGAGATGAAGTCTTAATTGGTTATTTAGAAAACCTTTCACAAGCTATTCTTACAAAAGATTATTTTCCTATATACATAGTGTTAATCCAGATAAACTTTAGCAGAAAAGTTTCCTCACAGATATTATTGTAGATGCAAGTGGGAAGCATGGGCTGAAGTGTTACTATATGCTGGTTTTGAAATTCCACACCCTACACATGATATCACCAGAAACAAAACAAATTGTGACCAAGTACTTCAAAATATGTAAAGTATTGAAAAATTCAAAGCAAGAGCAACGATATCTTGCGAATGGTTAATGCCACAAAAAATTTGACATACATTGTGCATTTTCATGAAATAGCTTTTATGTATCTTTTATGGCTAACTAATTACACAAAATTCATTTAAAATGAGGAGGACTTTATGGGCTATTTGCAAAAAATTCAAGATATGCAGACAAATATTGTAAAATATGGCTTTAATCAAAGTTGTTAGAGCAATTTTTGGGAAAATTAAAAAGTGATAAAATATTTTCCTTGTAAAGGGTAATTTATGGTGGAGGTATTTTCTTAAAAATCTTTGTGTCACATTTTCAGAAGATGCTGAGCTTAAATAACCAAGTTTGGTATTTATCATTTGCTTTTGATGCATGCACATTTATCATGTGCATATATGATAAATTATAGGGTTTTCAGCTTTTGAGATAAAATCTTTAAAGTTACATAGTTATTTATAAAGCTTGCACCAAGTAAGTTTGTGCCCCATACGTTGAAAAATCGTGTCTCAAAGTTGATAATTGAAAATTTCTCCTCAGCTTGGGCTTCAGCTCTTACCAACAAAGTTAATCAATCAAAACTGAGCTGTATTAGTAGGTAAATAAATTATGAGATAACAAATAAAATCTATATGTGAAAGTGATTGAGCTTTTTAGTGGAAATGCATTTTTTGAAGAATAGCTATGGATATGACATGAACTTTTCAAACAGTGCAGTTATGAAAGAGGATTCAATTAAGGGTGGTAATTAATGCAAGTAGTAAAAGTATTAAATAAGTACGAAGGCTTTCACGGCCGGAGTTAATTGATAAAACATTAAAATCTTCTGGGCTGGAAGGCCATGGTCTAAGGGTAAAATTACTAGCACCCGACATTTCGGTCAACTCTGTGGTTGCCATCTTCAAGAGTGTAACACCCAGGACAGCTTGATAACGACTGCCAACTAGGCAAGAGATGTTCCGCAATTTATAGCTCACGTCAAGGTCAGAACTGCCGCAGTGGGTCTGCAGTGATGTGTCATCGCTGGTATCCATGTACGATTGAGCTTAAATTTTTCTTCCTTTTTATTAAAGTTGTTGGAGTGTTTATAAATTTCAATTACTTCTCTATGAAGTCTAGCGTGATAATATTTTGTAGAAGATAGTACTTGCGTGTCTTCATATAGGATACGATGACCCACGGTAACAAAGTGTTCAGCGACTGCTGACTTATCTGTTTGTGCAAGGCGACAATGTCGTTTATGCTCTGTTATTCGGGTATTTATACTACGTTTTGTTGTTCCGATATAAACAGAGCCGCATGTGCAAGGTATTCATATACCCCTGGAACACATAAGGGGTGTCTCTTGTCTTTAGCAGATTTTAAAGTTTGTTGAATTTTTCTGGTTGGTTTATATATTGTATTAAAAGTATTGTTTGAGATCCAAAATTGCATCTGCACGGTGCTGAAAAGTCGGTTAGTTGCATATATACTTCTGCATAAGTTTACTTGTAAAATGATCAAGTCCAATTTGTAGACCTTTTCTTTGAAATGGAAATGAGTAGAAGTTACCACATAAATTACAGAAATTCTTAATTTCTAAAAGCATGGTGAGGAAATATACAGCTGCGACTGATAGATAAGAGGATGCTAATGCCTGCATTTTCAGTATCTTTAAAACCTGCCACACCTTCTGAAGCTAATAGTACACTTAGGGATGGGACCTCGATACTATCAATATCTCGATACTCAGTGGTACTGAGTATGTTTAATACTTTGAGATAAACCTTCAACTTTTTTTATACTTTAAAAATTTTATTGAAAGTTGTTGCATTTAACTTTATGCTAGATAAGGAATGGCAGGGGTCAAGACTTCACGTTATTGCCTCGCACAATAACATGATGTGTTGCCAGAGAGTTGCTGGACTATAGTTCTTGATAGATGTTGACTGCATTTCCTGTGGGTAAATCAATGCTGCATACCATAAACTTGTGTTTAAACGAAAACATGCAAAACAATGGGGGAAGGAGTAGAATTACTCATGTAACATGTAGCGTTAACTGAGTTGTGAATGAAGCTGATTTAGCTGAGGCACTAAATAACGTTTCTGCAATAGCCTGGCTTGGTGATTCACTCCCAGCCATTGTTGTCCTCTGTGGCCTAGGGATACTATGTTAGCCTCTAGTTCTCAAGATTGTGTTTACACAACTCAAATCTTTGTATTAAACATATACATTGTGCTAATGTATGAGGATGGGTAGTAGAGGGACTTAATCCACAAACTTACTATGTTTCACAGTGTTTTATGGATAATTGTGATTACTTATTATACTGGATGATGGTGTAACACACTTAGTTATTTGAGAAAGAAAATCCTTTAAACGCAAGTTTTCAGCACAAAATATAGCGACATAAAAAGGGATGCAAAAATAATAATAAAGTTGTTGTTGTTGTTGTTGTTGTTGTTGTTGTTGTTGTTATTATTATTATTATTATTATTATTATTATTATTATTATTATTATTATTATTATTATTATTATTATTATTGTCATTTTTGCTGTTAGTCTTGACTAACAATAGGGGATAAAGGGAGATATATAACCTGGGACATCAAGAAAAAAAAAATCCTGCCAAACAGGAACAATTTCGCAATTAGCCTACAATACAAAAATTGGTTACATGCGTTTAAACACAGAAAAGTACTAATAAGAACATAATTCAGTGAACTTTTATAAAGTAAGTATTGAGTATCGAGTGTTGGTGCTCAAAATCAGTATCGGTATTGAGTATCGAGAATAAAAAAAATAATTGTATTGTCCCATCACTAGTAAATATATGATCGACATCTATTAGTAAATGAGTTTTAAATTAATAACTTTTCTTACTATGAAATAAATTTAACCTTGAAGTATCTTTAGCAGCTCTCTGTAGGTAAACAAGTAATTAACTAAGTGTGGGTTTCTCTAAACTGATGTGACTGGCAACCCTCCATTCCCACAGCACTGCTATATGAATCCATTTGCATAGTAGTGACAGATCAGCCAGTTGTTTCTCCCCTAACAATACAAAGCAATTTGAATAGATAATGCTCATACCTTTCATTATGAAAAGAATTCAAAATAATGTCTTTGTGTATCTGTAAAAATTTGGCACTTTTTTAACACTCAACAAAATTCTGCAGCCAAAATATTGGAAAACACATACCAGATACAGACAAGTGTCAATATAATGAATTTTTGGGGACTTCGAAATTTATTTCATTGTGTTGAAATTTTGTTAAATTGGTTATTTAATATTTTTATCTTAAAATGACCAAAATTACAACTTTTAAATCTAATATGAGGCTCTATTTCTCAAAATGTAATATGTAAGTTTTAGGAATGGATATGGAAGGAAACAATACAATTAAAAATTAGCTACTAAAGTAACTTCATATTTAATACATTACACTTGGCAAAATTATATATAAGCTTATATACTAATAACATATCTTAGATTAAATTAGATATCCACCTGCACTGAAACCTTAGGTTTATTGTAGAGTTTCCTCTCTGTTTTTCCACTCAGCACCTCCCTAAACTCTAATAAGTCTCAGGAGCACATTGATTAGGTTTTTATTAGAGACTATCTGATTTAGATCAACAGTTCCAAATTGATTGAATCCATTCACTTCCAGTGCTTCACGCTGAAATATTAAGTGTAAGGCCGTTTCTTCCTCTCCACCACATATCCTACATCTTAGGTCTTCTGAAAGACCCATTTTCTTCAGGTGTTTTTTAAAATTCCCATGACCAGTCATCAAACCCGCTATGAGCCTCATCTACTTCCTACTTAATTTAAGGACTTCAGTACTCCTTCTAAAACATGGCTGTTGCATCATTAACTTTCCGTGTATTTGTTCCTGGATGTGTTTCCAGTATTCTATATGCTGTCTTTGAATCCAATCTAATAGATTTGTCTTTACCATTAATTTGTTAATACCCAAGACAGGTCCTGATCCTATAAATGGAGCCTGCGCTCCAATTTTAGCCAGCCTGCCTGCATTTTCATTATCAATTACCTCAATGTGGTCAGGATCCATGCTAGAGTAAGTCTATTGCATTCCTAACATACCTACCTTACAAATGTTTCCATTTTGAGACAAAGTCTATAAATTTCTTCTGGACGGAACACTTCACATTTGATTTATCCAATAGTCTACAATGCAACTTGTACTGTATGTCATTGTCCAATTCTTTTAAGACTTTTAAATTTTCTTTTAGAGAAAACAGCTTTCATTTTGAGGCAGTATTTTTAACACTTAAATGATTTCAGTCAAATTATATAATATAAAATATAATAACAGCCCGCCTTAAAGCAATATTGTATTTAACAATATATAAAAATGCATGTAACAGTCATTGTATTAATGTTTATATTATTATGTACATGTTCAATAATGTTATGTGAATGTATTACGTGATTTAATAATGTAGGAGCTGTGAGAATAATAGGTTAAAAGTTGATAACAATGAGGTAACATTGAGGCAATAATGAATTAGAATGTTTAATAATGCTACTGGTAATTCTTGGAGCAGCAATAATGTAATTTTTGAGACAGTTTATAAATAGCCAATCAACAACCAGAAAAAAACTTAAGCTAAATAAAAGTATTCTATTGGAGAAGGATTAGCCAATCAGAAACTGAAATGCAGCAAAATTTACAAATTCAGAAGTCAGTTGCTTGTAGACAGCATTCCTAACTCGAGAAGTTTAATACGTATTCAGTGTGAGACAAAACTAGTTTACGTGTTAAAAAGTGCAAGTAATTAATAATCTCACAGCTCTCTATATCAGTGAAGTGTTATTTAAATGATGTCAAGAATTAATAAAAGGAGTGAAGTAAAAATTATAATCTGTGTAAGTCTACATTCTTAGCCGCACCACTCTCTGCAAAGAAATTCATGTCTCTAACAATAATACTGACGCAGCCGAGGCAAACATAAATATATAATATTTAAAGAAACAGTCAAATTACAAAGTTAATATTTTTAAACTTGGAGTGAAGGCTACCGGAACTTTGTACTATACGTGCGGTTGCAACTATTTCAAGTTTGGCTCCCCAACAGTTGAAATACAATACAACACCACCATAAAATTAATGTTCTTCAGTTTACTTTTGCTACTCTGTTGGTTGACATTGTTTAAACCAGGCTTGATCTGAGAACACCATAATTCCCAACTTATGTAGGCTAGATCATGTGAGACAGCAATAAGCAAATGAAACAAAACTTTATCATTTAATGGTAACTTTTAAACAGACTCCAGACTATGGAATTTGATTACACAAAACAGACCATTTATGACAAAAGCGAGACAAAATAGAGTGTGGTCATGGATGGACAAGCCAATCCACATGCAATGTTATATTGTCAGGAATGAACAAACCACTCTCTGAATCAGGAAACGGTCCTGCAATTATTCAGGAAGTCAAGAAAACATTTTAAAAATTGTTGTAAAGGCATTTCTTTTAGCTGTATAGCATTATGATTCTTTCCTCCTTTTGTAAAGCTAAAGAATGCTTCAGTTGATGCCTCATCTCTAAGTCTGCATTCCTTTAACCTTGCAAGTTAAATATCCTTTAATAGTGCCCTTTCTTTTATATAGATTAGGCTTAAATTCTGAATACTTGACATACATTTTTCAGAATTTTTAAATCCCAAAGCTTCTAGGCCTCTACTAGAATATATATCGCACCCAGTTGAGGAAACAGGTCTACATATTCTTCCTTTGTTATTACAAAGGAATGGGTGATTTTTATCAACCTTCTCAAAGTCCTTGTTTAAAACAAATTTAAAAATTAAAATAATGATGTTCTAAAATGAATCAAAATGCTATTTATTTCATATGCATTACTTTCATTCCTGTGTATATATCTTGGAATTGTTGAATTAGGTTAAAGTCAATCTGCATCAACTCTATGTCATAGCCCAGGTACACTCACATGACATATGTAACAAAAATAATTTACATAGATATACGTATAGATCCAAATGTTTTGAAGAAAGCTTTATATACACTGGATTAATAATTTACAATAAATTACCTTAGTGTTCAGAAACAGTGAAGTCAAAAGATTTAATATTCAACTTAAAAGATTCCTGCTACACATTATTTTATACACTGGAAGAATCTATGGAAAATGCAATATGTTGTAAACATTAATTCTAACACTTTGTCCTTTAGATTTTTAATTCAACAACTGATGACTGGATGTTGTAAACATTGCCTAATATTGTTAACATCTCATAGGAAGAGTATTCTTTATCTAGACTTTTATAATGTAATTGTTGACTTTACAGCTGTAAGCCTGCATCTCATACTGTATGACATATCCATTAACGAGGCATATTGTTTACAAAGGATAAAAATAAATGAATGAATAAAAGAGATATGTAGTAAGCATTACTGAAAACCCTGGTTTTACACTTTTCAAGGCGACGTCTAGATGGTGCAACTGGAGATATCATTCTGGTTAAATGTGTGCCTATATGGTATATTGTGATTCTTCATAATATTGGCCAAGGTTACTTTGAAACATAGTACGTCTGATTACTGTGGGAGCAGGGTGGTCTATAGCTACCTAGAGATGGATCAGGATCATTGTACTAAAGTTATATAGCTTAATATTAAAAACTCTGTTTCGTCACTTCAATTTTTGAACAGATGAATCAAAGTATAAGTGTCTTAATTTGTTTACACTAAGATATAGACAATTAAGATTTCTAGCAGACTCAGCTTTGTGTCCCACACTTCTTTTATTCCTGATGCCACAATTAATATCACCAACTGTGCTTTTACTATCCATTTTTCTTGGTAAGTGTTTACAATAATATCCAAGGAGAAGGAAATGCAATTAACAACTCAGTCATGTTTGTTTTCATTATTGAGCCAACTGTTGAGGAATCCTGTGGGGAAAAGCAGTGAGGTGTACTGATAGAAAACATAGGTGCCTCCACAGTAACAATTGCAGTAAGGAAAGAAAAAGTTTTACAATCATGTAATGGTATAAAATTGTCTGGATTTGATGCAAAACAAATCAATAGGGAATTGTCTGGTTTTGATTGAAAATATTACTATTATGCTTCTTTTTTCTCATGTAAATGACTACTTTAGAATAAAACTAGTTACAGATTTAAATTGCTGCCTATCTAAAGCTACCGAAACTATAAAAAACTCAATTTTTAATTTTTGTGGAGATGACCAGTTTTGTTTGTAACCTCCACAATTATCCTTCTATGGAATGGTATGAAACCACTTTTCCCCATCTCATAGATAATTTCAAATGTATGATACTGTCCCATTAATTGTATGTTTAGGTTACAGTCCCTTAAAATACATATTAATGGAGTCATTCTGTATATACTTTTCACTGAATGGATGGCACTCATAGTGCAGTATTTTGTTAATACTTTTATTTCGAAAATACTAGAAGTCCCTTATAAGGAAAGAATGTGCTGTACTAGAATAGAATAAACAAAACTTAAGTATCATTTGGAATGTTTAAACATGTAAAAATAAACATTTGTAATTCAAGCTTGCATTATGGCATGCATAGCAGTATGTAAACTTCCTGTAATATGTATCAGTCAAAAGAAAAAAGTAAAATTTTGCAATTCCATTTGTTGCAACAATAACAACATTTTATTATAATTGGATTTTACTAAATAAAAGTATCTATACAAATCTGTGAAGCTATTAGAAGTATGAAACTATAATGCCCAATTGGGGTCTAAACAAACATACATCTTAACATGACCACTTATGCTTTCTAGTTCATTTTAGTCATCCATTTTTAGTTATCTATAACTACAAATAGTAAATAACAACTAGATGCAGTTTTGTTTTGGCCATTGATGGGCTCTGGGTCTATAAAAAAAATAACATGCAGTTTTAAGGTACATTTTTCTTTGTTTGCGACTATAAAAAAAATGTGCAGTTTTAAGGTACAGTGTTCATTGTTTTTAACCTCTTAAATCCACCAAACTAACATCCTAAATCCTAAAACTTGAGCTATAAAAGTTGTTAAGATACAAGTAAATAAAGCTTTAGGATCTGATTCCTATTAAAATTGCTCTAACCACCAGAGAAATCAGCAAGTTTGCACATTTGTTTAAAAATCTAATATATCAAACATGAATCAGGTGTCAGTTTTTCTGAAATTTCAACATAAATTGTGTTATTTATGCAACTCTAAAATAATAATAATAATAATAATAATAATAATAATAATAATAATAATAATAATAATAATAATAATAATAATAATTTACAATTAATGAAATTAATTAATCATACTTTTAATGGCCTGCCCAGCTAGGGAAAATAAAATAGAGCCAGTTGAAAAATTTGATGTCATAGCTGGTATTTGAACACAGTTCTCCCACTTTCTGTGTGATTGCTTTAACCATTGAGTTACTATGACAACATGTCAGTAAGACAATGAATTATCCAGCTGACTTGGTTTTTTCCCAGGTAGACCAACCAAGGCACCTCGCATTAGAGATAGCATTCTTGACGGAGACTTCCAATTCATAAGTACTTTGTTCCTGGGAAGTAAGTAAGTTAGAACACTTAGGGACAAATGTTCACAGCAGCAGCAGCAGCAGCAGCAGCAATGGGAACGGTAATGATAATGATAACAACAACAACAACAATAATAACAACAACAAAAAATATAACACAGTTTCAAATCCTGCTATAACACTGTATTTTTCAAAATGGTTAACACATGGTCTAAATCTTCCACTGTTAGTAAGATTTTTCAGTTTTTTACTTTTTCTTTGTTCA
The DNA here is from genome assembly GCA_030765065.1 of Deroplatys truncata. Taxonomy (NCBI): domain Eukaryota; kingdom Metazoa; phylum Arthropoda; class Insecta; order Mantodea; family Mantidae; genus Deroplatys; species Deroplatys truncata. Next base: position 58,111,874 of record CM060977.1, read on the forward strand.
AGCTGTATGATTTTGCATTCATAATGTTCATGCATGTATATTCTGTGACTGATGATGAACATCAAATATAATGTAGCTATCTACATACACTTTCTTATAATTAGTGTATACAAAAAATATTAATATTATCAAAATATTAAGTCTGCTTTGCTTATTTTTGGTTGCGATTCCGAGACTTTTGTTTTGAAATTTACATGGCTAATGAAGAATATTATAATTAAAACCCTTTTTGAAGAATTGCTTTCCCAGTTTAGAGTTATTTAATTGTGGCATATATGCAAAATGCTTAGTGTCATTCATTTTATATCGGCATGAACTCTTTATTAAGAAAAACATGATATAAATAGGTAATCATTGTTTCTTCATCTTGTAAGTAACCAACTCCATGTAGCTTAATTTAAAGTTTCTTTTTTTGGTAAGCGTTTATCATGAGAAATGTAAATTGGATAACAGAAATCTCTTTTTATATTACTAGTATATTATATGCAGAGTAATAGGATTTCGATAAAATGATATTATCCCATTCAAGTCATGAGCTGTACTCACATAAGGTAGTAATGATGTTTAAATCACATGAAAAACACAGTTTCTAAGTGTGTGCTGACAATTAAAACTACATATATTTGCATTTATAACTCAAGGCAGAATTCAAAGGATCTCCAGTTCTCTTTAGAGGACTAATGGACAGAAAAACTAATCTGCTGGTACTGTAAGAGCAAATAGGAAGTGTAATGCACTGCCTGATATTATTCATACTAAACTGAAAAGTAGTGAGTATGAAACATGGTCTGCAAATGTGCTGCATATGAAGTGGAGGGGCAACAGATGCTTATTTCCTAACCATGGAATGCAAAGCTGTTGACATTACAGCAAGAAACATACAGAAGATGGAAAGGTCTGATCCCAAAGAGGAGGTAAAGAAACCAAAATGTGCTCTTGAGAAGGGAATGGAAGGTAGTGAGTTGCAAGATCAGGTGACAATGCTTCCTACAATGCGATGCGCAGTTAGACATGTGCATATTCAATTGTTTTGTTATGTTTCATAAGATGACTAGTAAGAAAAAGGCAAACCACACAGACTTTAGAACCAATGTTGCTCATCAGCTGCTTTGAACTGTAGCACTGACAGAGTACAATGTTAGAGGTCAACCTTCAGTGGGATATCCCACCGAGACTGCAAGCTAAAACATGCACATTCCACCCAGAGATAAGTGTCCTCCTTCATTTGGAGAACTGTTTTGAGATCTACCATGTCCAAAAATCATATTAGGCTATCAAACTTGGTGAGTTAATGCTTTCAATATCATGCATACAAAATTTAATGAAAAAAAAAATCTGATGTGTTACACTCACATAACTTTCTCTACTCTTGTACAACCTAATTTTACAAACGCCTATTCTCCATATGCTTCATGTTAATCGATATATCGAGATGTCAATCTTATTGGTAATTTTCTTGTAGATGCAAGGAAAATATGGTAGCTTTTAAGCGATAGTCAAATGTTTTAACGCTGGTTGCTATGTGACGCATTCCATTCTCTTTGCATGTCCAGGACATAAAAAAAATGAATAACGCATTTGAGAAAAAGTATAAGTATTGGAAAATTTAAGGAAATAACAAGCAATATCTCGAAAAAGGTTCACTCAACAAAAGAAATGTATATGACATAAGTTGTGTATTTTAACGCGATCTACATTTTTTGTGTAGTAAATTTTTGTCTATCTCTTACGGTTTACCAGTTATGCAAAAGTCGTTCACAATGAAGAATACTTTTGGAGACATTCCCAGAAAATTCGAGATATACATTTCATTTCTCATGACATTACCCTAAACATATGATATTTTCATCAAAATCGTTAGAGCTATTTTTGAGAAAATTAAAATTTTCGAAAAATGTTCCATGTAAAGGGTAGTCTGGGGTGGGGGGATTTTCTTGAAAACCTTCGTGTCGCATCTCTGGAAGATACTGAACCTAAATACCAAGTTTGGTGCTTATCCGATTGTTCGTTTTTGAGTTATGCTGTTCACAGACACACACACACACACACACACACACACACACAGACAGACACACACACACACACAGACACACACACGGACATGTTTCCAAAAATGCTTTTTTTGGATTCAGGAGGTCTCAAAACGTGTATTTCCGGTGAAATCTTGGTATCGAATTTTTGGGTGGAATGCAATACTTCCCCTACTTACTATATGTAGTAGAGAAAGTAATAATATTGGACGATTTTATATGGATTTTTAAACTTTAAAACACACTCGTGAAGCTGTACAGGCATTTAAGTCAGTGTTATGAGGTAGCCATGAGGATATTTAAATATGGTGCCAATGGATTAATTAATCTGAAAATTCAATTGATGATTCCTTTATCTTATTCCTAATGAGCTTAAGAAAATTGAAAAATTGAATGTGAAAAGAACAGCAATAGAAGCAGTTAATAAAAGAACATATTGTGTCCAGTGGTGGAAGTTGTGTAGAACAAAAGAAAAATGTGTTGACAAGAGAAACAATGAATATGAATTGTCTTAGGAAAATACCAGAAATGAGCATAAATTTGTTAGAAGTTTTCTACAATGGTTGAAGCAAGGATGCTATAATATATATATATATATATATATATATATATATATATATATATATATATATATATATATATATATATATATATATATAAAGCATGGATAATGGAAGATGTATGGGTTAATATAGATAAGGAATGTTTCTGTAAATACAGTTCGGTCTACTGAGCCTCACTAAATGGTGTTACCAATAATAGGGAGTAAAGATAACGTGACCGAAAGAATACAAAAATATTGCTATTATGTAAGATTTCTAGAAGATGATAATATAGTTAAAGACTGTGCCATTACAAGAAAATGGTTCAGAAACGTTCTGGATGAAAGTAAGAGCAATAATTGAAGATATGGAGAAGCAAGATTTTTTAAGTAGTTCAAGTGAGCTGTACATATCTTTGTAGAGAGAGAAATGTGGAATTATGTAATAAAATAGAGAGAAGGATACTCATGGGTAAAAAGTACAATTGAACTCCAATTAGCCATTACAATGTAAGAGTGGGGTTGATAGTTAACCAAAAATGACAGATAATCCATCTAGTTTAATATAAACAATGGGTTTAATAAGCAATTACACAAAACACTCACTAAACACACAAGTTCTATGCTACTTTTCTTGTATACTTAGAAAAATAGCAATAAAGCTGACTGTTGACTGTGGGACAGGGTTGCCTGGTAAGAGGTAACAGTATTTTGTTTTGTAAAACCAATACAAGTACATGCTTACCCGCTCACATTCGGTTTTACTTTCTCTACCATGTACATAGAAGGTAGAGAAGCTATTGCATACCATCCATAAATTTGATACTGAGATTTCACCGGAAATACACTGAGATGCCCTGAATAAAAGAAAAGCACTTTTAGAAAAAGGTAAATGTGTGTGTGTGTGTGTGTGTGTGTGTGTGTGTGTGTGTGAGAGTGTGAGTGTGTGTGTGTGTGCGTGCGTGTGTGTGAACAGCATAACTCAAAAACGAAACGTTTGATAAATACCAAAATTGATATTTAGGTTCAGTGCCTTCCATATATGACAGAAGATTTCCAAGAAAATATCTCTCCCAGAAACTACCCTTTACATGGAACTCTTTCGAAATTTTTGATTTTCTAAAAAATGGCTCTAATGATTTTGATTAAAATACCATATATTAAAGATATTTACATGAAATATAAAACATATATTTTGAAATTTTTAGGAATAACCTTGTGAAGTCCTCTTTATTCAGAAAGAATTTTGTATTATCTCATATAACTGGTAAACATTAAGCAATAGACAAAAACGTACTATACAACAAATTTATCTCTTTTTAAAACATAGAATTTATTTCAAATAAGTTTTTTGTGGCATCAGCCATTTCCAAGATATCTGTTATTAATGGTTCATTTGTTGAATATTTTGTCATTCTTTTTAAGTCCCATCGATTTTCAGTTGTTTCTCACAATTTCATTGCAATAGTATGGAATTTTAAGGTCAGCGTATAGTGTCCAGTTCTTAAACATTTGAACTATTGCTGTTTTCTTTGCATCTATAACAAAATGTATAAAATAGCTATTTCTGCAGAGGTTTATCTCGATTAAAATGAAGTAAATAGGAAAATAAACTTTCATAAGAATAATTTGTATACCCACTAATAAACAACAGAAGGTAGAGAAAGTCATGTGAATGTAATACATCAAATGCAGAGGTTTATCTGGATTAAAATGAAGTAAATAGGAAAATAAACTTTCATAAGAATAATTTGTATACCCACTAATAAACAACAGAAGGTAGAGAAAGTCATGTGAATGTAATACATCAAATGCAGAGGTTTATCTGGATTAAAATGAAGTAAATAGGAAAATAAACTTTTGTAAGAATTATTTGTTTATCCACTAATAAACATTAGAGGGTAGAGAAAGTCATGTGAATGCAACACATCAGATGTTTTATCAACATTTTAGGTGCATTGCTAGATGACAACAGTACATTATGATACTACTGTTGTCTGATTGCATGACCACTTTGTGATTTGAAACTAAAATTTGAAAAATACACAGCTGAAGGCATCAGAACAACCTCTTAACTAGAGTACATGTTTATTCCGTATTCAATTCATAATATTGTTGTTCTTTTATTTTTAAAATGCACTTCAACTCAAAATTTTCAGAATACTGAAGTCATGTGTTGATTGGCTGCATTCATTTCCAAAAGAAGTTAATTTTTGCTGCTTACAGTGAATTTTCTTTCCAGAACACTAAATAAAACAAAATAAACAAATCTGATGTGTTACACTCACATGACTTTCTCTACTCTTGTACAAACTATTTTTACAAAAGCTTATTCTCCATCTACTTCATGCTAATGGAGATAAGCATTTGCAGAAGCTGTCTTATTGCTAATTTTCTTGGGGGTGCAAGGGGAATATGGTAGGCTTTCAGCAACAGTCAAATGTTTTAAGAGCTGGTTGCTATGTGGAGTATTTCATTCTCTTTGAATGTCCAGGACACACACACACACACACACACACACACACAAAAAAGAAGAATAACGAATTCTCATATGAGAAAAAGTGGAAAATTAAAAATAATAACAAAAAAATCTGATGTGTTACATTCACATGACTTTCTCTACTCTTGTGCAAACTATTTTTACAAACGCTTATTCTCCATATGCTTCATGTTAATTGAGATATCAAGATGTTAATCTTATTGCTAATTTTCTTGTAGATGCATGGGAATTGGTAGGCTTTAAGCGATAGTCAAATATTGTAAGAGTTGGTTGCTATGTGGTGTATTCTATTGTCTTTGCATTACAAACAAAAAAAAACCTGATGTGTTACACTCACATGGCTTTCTCTGCTCTCGTACAAACTATTTTTACAAACTCTTATTCACCATCTATTTCATATTAATCCAGATAAACATTTGCAGAAATGATCTTTTGACATGCAAAGAGAATTACATTTTACACATAGTGACCAGTTCTAAAAATATTTGACTATCGCTTAAGGCCTACTATGTTCCCCTTGTTTTGTATTTACAAGGGCAATATAGAAATACAGTAGCCTTTAAGCATAGACCTATCTCTTAATAACTGGTTGCTATGTGCAGCACCATTCTATTTACTGCAGATTAATACTCTTGCATATTCAAGACAAAAAAATGAATAACGAATTCCCATTTGAGAAAAAGTGTAAGTATTGGAAAATTTAAGGGAATAATAAGCAATATCTCGAAAATGGTTCACTCAACAAAAAAAATGTATGTGACATAAATTGTGTATTTTAACGCAATCTATATTTTTTATGTAGTAAAATTTTGTCTATCTCTTATGGTTTACCAGTTATGCAAAAGTCGTTCACAATGAAGAATACTTTTGGAGACATTCCCAGAAAATTCAAGATATTCATTTTATTTGGCATAAATGTCTTAAACATATTATACTTTAATCAAAATTGTTAGAGCTGTTTTTGAGAAAATTAAAATTTTCGAAAAATGCCCCATGCAAAGGGTAATCTGGGGTGGGGGGATTTTCTTGAAAACCTTCGTGTCGCATCTCTGGAAGACACTGAACCTAAATATCAAGTTTGGTGTTTATCCGACTGTTCGTTTTTGAGTTATGCTGTTCACACACACACAGACACACACACACACAGACACACACACACACAGACACACAGACACACACACGGACATGTTTCCAAAAATGCTTTTTTTGGATTCAGGAGGTCTCAAAACATGTATTTCCGGTGAAATCTTGGTATCGAATTTTTGGGTGGAATGCAATACTTCCCCTACTTACTATACGTAGTATAGAAAGTAAAAATAGAATAAGTACATATGATTTGTGCCATGCTGCAAGTATAAAGATACCATTAATTATGCCTGCATGCATATCATGAGCATGGGTACAAAATGAAATGTGTAGCATCCTGTAAGATGTATTTGTGATGCTTATCTATAAAAATTTGACAAATGCTTATTTAATTTTATTTTTCAGGAAGAGGATATGCCCTAGGGAATGAAGATGTCATAGGTCTATTGCTGCCCACAGATCACCTCCTTGTAAAACAAAAACTACAGATGTAAATGAAATAGTGCATATTGAAGAGGTTCCACTGTAATTTATTTTTGTGGTTTACATCAAAGTCTATAATTATTGTACTGTAGAAAGGAAGACCTTACTCTAGCTCGTTTCCTACTGAGTTGTCTGGGTAACATGCTTTTTTCCTCTATTCACCAGTTCATTCACAATGCTGTTACTATGCAGTCAGTATACAGAATTGATTAATACGTTTCACCTTTGAAAGTTGCAACAGTTTCATTTCTTTTCCTGATATATTTTTTATTATTTTCTCTGTAAACATCACAAACCAGAAACAAAATCTTGAATACCTACAACTTAAATCTTCCAAGGCAATGGAGATTTTCAAGAAAATCCCCCCACTCCACATGAAAACTTTTTTGTTATTTTTTTATTTAGTCAGATGGCTACAATGAATTTGATTAAAATACCATTTGTATAATACATTTCCATAAGTAATAAAATGTATATCTTTAGTTTTAAGCAAATAGTCCATGAAGTCCTTTTCATTTGGAATAACTGGTATTTTTGCATAACTGGTATACCACAAAAGATGGATAAAAGCTTACTACACAAAATTATAGATTTTGATAAAACGAAATAAATGCCTTTGTGTTATTAACTATTTACGAGATATTGTTGCTCTTAGTTTGAATTTGTAGACCTCTGAAGTGTTAAGTTATTATTGTTTTGTTTTCAACCCTTGTGCTAAAATCTTAACTGTTTAACTTTCTGGACAGAACATATTGCACTTCAACTATAGGAAATAGCATAAATTATAAATTACCTGTTACAACTTAGAGTTGCTTAAACAATAATGCTTTATTGACCTATGAAGAAAAGAGAAGACCTTAAGGTAAATCTGTGATGTTATAAAGTATGTACAAAGTCTTTGTTTGGTTATGTGGCCAGCCCAGTGGAAATTTGCGTGGCATCAGGAAGTATACTGTTTGCAAGTGGAGTTGGATATTCATAGCCCCTTGAATTCAGGTGCATAGATATTACATCCATATGAAATTTTCCAACATCTTCTGTGACATGAAAGTATGTGGTTATTGTAGTTAATAATTATTATTTACATGAGAAGTCTATGTGCTTGGATTTAAGGGGCAATGAATATCTGACGCTGCTGACAAACAGTACGCTTCTCGGTACCAAGAAAATTCTCTTTAGGCTGGCCACACGTCCAAACAAAGGCTCTGTACAAATCAGTTTGATTTACTATGTTCCATATTTTATTTTCTATGTATTATTCTATTATTCATAGTATCACCGCCCAACCTCACACAATATAAACACCACTATTTCTTTATTCTACAAGTCCTTCTACTAGATTTCTCTTCTTTGGAGTTCACGCTTCTGTTGCTCAAAAAGTTACAATGGCATTTGTCCTCTCTTGTAGATTGTCTTCATCTTTAACAATGAGTATTGCTTTGTTGTACACATGCATTGCTAGTAACGTTACTATATATAAATTTAAACTTTTCTTTTGTATTACTATTATTTTACATTTTTGCTAGATACTTTCTTTCTCAAAGTATTTTCTTCTTTATTTGTTTTTTGTTGGGCTTTTGAATTAACCATACCTGGATTAAATCCCACTACAAAGCTGTAACCTATATGGAGGAGATAGTGCTTCTCTAAAAGCTGTAATAGCACTTCAGCATTCATTATTCATTCAACAGTTATGCTGAGTACTACTGGAATGTTCCATAGAAGTTATTGAGGGATCACATACAGAAAGGAATCTTATTGGACAGTGAAACTGTATTGTGACAATGCCAGACCTCATTTATATTGCTAACGCTGGCACTGAGTTCCTGGTAAAAAAAAATATGACATTTTCACCACAGTATCATAATGCTGGTATTACATTCTAGCTTAAATTAATTTCTGTAAGACCGCATATCTATAAGTTACTTCTGTTAGCATTTAAGTAGATGCGCAGTTTCTAAAATTACTACAATATGCATTTTAAACATAACATTGCTATTATTGCTTTATCCTAACTCAAACATTTCATACAAAAACGCTTGCACAGTCACAATGAAAAGTAAGACAGCTAGTATGGAATAAATGCCATAAACAGTAACACATCTATAACATTTTGCCTAGATTACTCTAGCACAAAAACTGCAAGTCAATAGAAACAGATACAAGTGGTACCACTCAGCAGATACTATAAGTAATTTAAAAACTCAAATAAGCTTCAGGACATATATTAATAACTTAAACTACAAGAATATAATTACAACAAATATAATTGCAACAGAGGTAATGAGTCCAATAGAATATATTGATATATAATATCACAATGACCTGATATATAAAATGCACAAACAAAACAATATACCAGATGAAATGAGAGCCATAGCAATAGCTACGGAAAATGAAAGATACCCAGAAAAAGAATGGCTTCGAATATATACAGATGGATCCCTCATCAATAAAAAAAAAATGCCGGCACAGGAGTATACTGTAAACATTTTGCACAGTATCTAACATTAGATGAAACGTCAAACCACTACGATGGAGAATTAATAGTTATAAAAGCAGCATTACAGAACATTTTATATAGACCATACATAAAACAAAAAATAGTCATCTTATCAGACTCAAAATCAGTCATAGATGGAATAGTAAATTACAATAATAAAACAACAAGAAATATTAAAGAAATAAGAAGCCCAATTAAAGCAGTTGAAACTAGAAATCATGTCACTCTACAATGGATCCCAGCTCATGTTGGACTTTTGGGCAATGAACAAGCAGATGAATTAGCAAAGAAAGGTGCAATACAACAGATAAAACCTGTAGAACAAATAGAAATAAACAAATAATTAAATAACATTAAACAACATTTCAAAACACAGCAGAGATTTGATGAAGAAGATAAATTAAAAGATAAAGATTATAAGAATATTAAAGATATTCAAAAAATGCCAAGGAAGACTGCAATGGCTTTATTTAGGACGGCAACTGCCCATGATTGCCTCACAGAACACCTCTACAAGATAGGATGCCTACCTACACCCAAGTGCACTCTCTGTGAAGAAGATGTCATCCTGAACAAACAGCATCTCGCCAAATGCAAAGGCCTTAAAAGTGATAACTTACAGACTTTATATTGGGAAGCCAGAGGGAAAATGATGCAGATCAATTAATACTTAATGCCACTGGTGAACAACAACAACAACATTTGGGCTAGCAAATGGAGAAATAACCACAAAATATGGAGCAAAGAACTTTATTTAGTTCACATTGTTAAACATGTAATATAAGAGTAGTTAACAAAATGCTATGCATGACAAAAGTAAAGCTTCAGCTCCTATTGCAAATGTCATATGGCATTAGCTCAAAAAAAGGAATTTGACTTTTAGATACTGTATCCTTAGTAAGCCCAATTGATCTAGCTTTTCTGTTGCACTGCATTCCACGATGGAGAGTTTGGAAAAATATAACAGAATTTAAGATATTTTTTTTTCTGAATTATAACATATAATTAACTGTTGCTTGAGTATGCAATTAAAACAGCAAATTAATTATATAACATATGCACAATAAATATTCTTTGTGACTTATATCATAAGCAGCAATATATTTTGGGATGTCCATGTCCTTTAAGCAAACTAATAGTGAAAATACGAGTTCCTGTATATTCCAATAAGAAACAAAGGAAAAAAGTAAAAAAAAAAAAAAAAGAAAAGTATATTGAGGTATTAAAGCCTTAATTTTGTATATGGACTTTGTTACTCTGTTAAGTTGCAGAGACATATACGGTGTAAAAAATGCAATACAAACTGTATTTTTGTCTTCAGCACACTTATATTAGCAAGGAAGTAAATTAATGAAAAAGAATAATGTAAACAACCACTAATAAATTTTCACAGAGTATTTCATTTTAGTTAAAAATGTAAACACTGAAGTTAAACAGTTTTACAGATACGTAGTAAAGAAGAAATCTGATATTACTTTCACTACCAATGAAAAATTCAGTTATTCATTATATATTATTTTATTCACATATAAAATAATTCTTCTGTCCTCGCTGTGTTTCAATATATATTTATATAGGAATTGCTTCAAATTCAGCAAGAAGATTTCAACATGTGGTAACAACGCTCAAATGTTTATATGTGATAACTTCTTGCAATGGAAGGTAAAGAAAAGGTGTGGGGGAAGCATGAATTACAAACTTTCAAGTATATCCATTAGATGATGCTTAGAAAAGGTCTAAACCTACAACCTGGAATATTTAAAAATTGACTAATGCTACCAAACAATTTGACACAATTTGAATATTTTAATGCCTATACATTTTTATTTTGGTAAGTTTTTGTCTAGTTGTGAAGATTTCCTTGTTATACAAAGTTATACACAATTCAGTTAAATAAAGGGACTTCAAGATATACATTTTATTCTCATGTAATATATTAAATATGTGCTATTTTGTTTGAGAAAATAAAAACCAATAAACAATAACTTTTCCATGTAAGTGGTAGTTAGAGTGGGGAAATTTTCTTGAAAACCTTCTGTGTCACAACCTTGGAAGGTCCTGAACTTAAAATAAAGTTGAGTCTATGTTACTGAGCCTCTCACCCCCCCTCTCCCTCTCACACACAAACACACCTTTTTATAAAAATGCCTTTATAAAAATCTTAATATCAAATGTTTGAGTGGAATGCAATACTTCCTCTATCTACTATAAGTAAGTGCTAAAGAAAGTAAAAGTGCATTGCCAAATAAGAATTATTTTTGTATTCAGCATAGGCATATTAGCTAGGAGGTAAATAAATAAAAAGAACAATGTAAACAAATAGTTATTTAAATTTTTATATTAGAATAGTTTTAATTGTACTTAATATACTATAATTGCAAACACTTTTATTTTTCTGACAGAAGGAGTGGAGTAAGGAAATAAATGAGTAGAAATCAGTTCATCAACTTTCATAAGGGGTCTGGATAATCTTTACATAAGTCAAGTAAATTTAAACCCATAAAAAGAAACTATAGTAGTGGATGATACAGTGCCTCTCAGTTTAGTTAACAAACATGAAGCTGTATGGCTACTGTTGTAAACACTTACCAAACTTAAGGGAATACTGCTGCCTTAGTATGTGGGGAAAAAAACCTATGCTCTTAATGGTTTATGAACTGGTAAAGAGACAGCATGACTATTACCTATAAGACCTTTAAAATAAAACATAGCTTAAGATGAGACTGTAAAATAACAAAGCTTCAGCATAACATAACCTTAGCCATTTATAAATGTGGAGATTGTTTCCAAAAGGGGCTAAATTGTCATACTTTTGAGGTGGGCAAAAGTATGACAATTTACCCAACTATTCTTACTAAAGCTTATGTTTATATCTGCTACTTTTTAATCTAAATAAACCTTTGCAGAAATACTACACAGTTCGTTATAGATACAAAGAGAACAGCGATAGTCAAATGTTTAAGAACTGGACGGTATATCCTGGTCTTAAATTTCATACTGTTTCCATGCAATCGCGAGAAACAACTGAAAATCCACGGTACTTTAAAAGTGACATATGACAAATATTGAACAATTCGAACATTTAATAACGGCTATCTCAAAAACGGCTTATGCCATAAAAACTTATTTTAAGTAAACTGTGTGTTTTAAAAAGATCTACAGTTTTTTATGGTACGTTTTCGTCTGTAGCTTAACGTTTACCAGTTATACAAGTTTATACAAAATTTCTTCCGAATGAAGAGGACCTCAAAGGCTATTCCAGAAAATTCAAGACACACATTTAATTTGTAATCTAAATATATTCAATATATGCTATTTTAATCAAAATCGTTAGTGCCATTTTTAAGAAAATCAAAAATTTCGAAAAATGTTCCATGTAAAGGGTAGCTTCTTGGAAGATACTGAACTCAAATGCCAAGTTTCGTATTTATCCGACTCTTCGTTTTTGAGTTATGCTGTTCACAGACAGACACCGACACACATAAGGACATATTTCTAAAAAGGCTGTTTTTTATTCAGGGAGCCTCAAAACACGTATTTGCGGTGAAATCTCGGTATCGAATTTTTGGGTGGAATGCAAAATCTTCACTACCTACTATGTACGTGGTAGAGAAAGTAAACTGTTCATGATTTTAAACATTTGTAATAGAAGTTATACGTGAGATTTTATCCTGCAATTGCTTTGAACATGTGTGTCATACACTATTTTTTAGAAGGTAAGTATTTATAAGCAAATTATAGATTATGAATTAAATTCTTTTTACCAATTTCATATCCGTGATGCTCAGCGCGGTTGTGAAGGTCACTTGTTTCTTTTTAGCATCAGTGCTGACAACATGATGAGTCAGATAAAACATACACAAAGAAGGCTATAAGAATAATTCGGCTTCTAACCTTCAGATATCATTTTCAAGAATGCTGTTACTTAGCAGTATTTTCTAATGTCTTTGTTGTCCTTGGCATTGAGGTACAGTTGAAGATATCCATGTTTTGGCTTTATCTTCAAAATACGCCAACAGCACATTTTCACTATGATTAGTTTGTACGTTTCTTACCTGTAACAACGAAGAAACCTGTTATATGCTATGTTGTAGATAGAGATTACTTGATCTTTTAGGTAGCAATTCTAATGCTACCCTTGCGCTGCTTGCAAGATTTCGGATGGTTCTTCCGATTCCATAATTACTGCATTCAGATTATCTGCTGCTACATCAACAATACAAGCCTCTTGTATAATATCTTCATGTCTGCCAAAAAATCAAAGTTGGTAGCCCTGGAGTGTTATAATTTTATATCACTCAGTAGTATTATTTTCTTCTTTTAATATTATCTGCCATTAAAATGCTTCTTTTACCCTCGATTGTCTAAAAAAGATAGTATATATTCTTATGGCTTCATGTCACTATTCTTTGTATATCATCAATCATATTTAGGCATATATTTAGGGCATCATCCGAGCTATCGCTTTTGAGTTATTCTGCTCACGGACACGAACATGTATCCAAAAATGCTTTATTTAGATCCAAGGCGCCTCAAAACATGTATTTTCGTTGAAAACTCGTATCGAATTTTTGGGTGGAATGCAATACTTCCTCTACTAACTATATGTAGTAGAGAAAGTATAAAACGACAACATTCTTGACAAACATGGATATATCGACACAAGAAAATAGCGTGCTCAGTTAACAAAATCATCCGACAACTGGAGGAAAAAGGACCATAAAGGCAAAGATGTATTATACAAACGATATATTTCAGGCAATAGAGATCCAAGGGTCTGACTTGCGGAGAATGGAGAAAAGGCATTAAGATGACGCAAATGTATCAGCTGTGACTTGTACACCAGGTAGGCCCCCAGGACATCCTCTGTCAGCTTTGCCACAGAGTTCGAAACTCTTGGACACGTCTTAGGAGCCTGCCCTTACGTGAACTACTACGCAACTCACGTCACCACAATACATCTATATTGGCGAACACCTTCAAAGGAAAAGGCTATACTGTCTTTGGAGAAGTACATGGCCAATGGAGACAGTAATCGTAGAATAGACATCATAAGCGTTAAGCCCACTTCTTCTCATGGTTACAACGTAGATCCCATCTCAGATCACAAAAACCAGCCTATAGAGGAGGACGAAGAGAAGAACATCTACAGATCAACAGTAGATTTCTTCAAAGATAAGTGCCACCTGAAGTCAAAAGATTGATGCCTGAGGTACCTTCTCCATGCCTGTTGATTGACTTCCTTAAAACCTTCGAGATTCGGAGAAATACATTATATACTATTGATATAGCAGCACTCAGAGGTTCAATGCCTATATTTAGAAATCACGCGTTCAGCCCATAATTTTTTTACAGTATATATTCTTTATTGCCACTTCAACTATAAAGTCATATTGCGACTACTTTAGAATACAGAACATGATTACAATGAAAGGTACAAAATTTTAAACAGTAACAGTACATACAACATTAAATTCTCTAGATTAGTGCGCTATACATTGTTATACAATTTTGTCGTGTCTGGTAGGCTGTTGGGGATGTCACATCTTTCTCTGTGTCATACATAGCGACGGCAGGTTGTAACGAAATGATGAACTTAAGGTTGGATCTGCAGAGGTCGCACACAGGAGGAAGCTCACGGTTGAGGAGATGTTTGTGCGTTATAGAAGTATGTCCAATGATATGTAGTCGAGGTAATACAACTTGGTCTTTGAGGTTGAAATGACCATAATTTTGTAAATCTCTGGATTCGCTTATAATTCCGGTCTAAGTATTTTATTTTTAGACATTCATTTTTTGTTCAGTTAATGATAATCTTCTTCTTATTCTTCTACTTCAAGGTTTTAGGCCGTTTAGCCTGTTCTGGCTCCAAAATCTTGTGTCCATCTCTTTTTGGTCGTCCTGGTTTTCTGTATCCTTGGGGTCTGTAGTTATATTGCTTGGTGTATCCTATTTAATGACATCCTTTCTAAGTGTTGTTTCCAGTTAGTTATATATTCTATTATTACTTTATTTAACTCTTCTATTTTTAAATTTTTGTCTTATTTCGTTGTTTGGCTTTTTATCCAGTCTTTTGTATCCTGCTATAGGTCTAAAAAATTTCATTTCAGCTGTCTGTATACTTCTTTTATTTTCTGCTGTCACTGTCCATGTTTCAGACCGATAAGTTACTGTGGGGATGGCCATGGCTTTATACAATTTTATTATTGAATTTTTTCTAATTTTATGTTTTAGTGTTCTCTTTATGGTTCCGGTTATGTAATTGAATTTATTTAGCTTTTTATTAATGTCTATTTCAGACCCAAATGCTATTTCACATCATAGAAAATTAAATATTAACACTTGTTCTATACTTTTATTTTATATAATTATTTTAGACCGGATCGAGTGAGTAACTTTAAATGCCATAACTTTAGTTTTGTTAGTTGAATTTTCTATGCTGTATGTTTTTGATATTAAATTTAGTTTGTATGTCATCCTTTGAAGTTCCTCTTCACTTTTCGCTATTAATATCTGGCCATCTGCGAAGACCATTGTCTTTACTGTTCTTGACCCCAAATTAATCCCTCCTACTGTTTGTTGCTTTCATGATCTAATCATGTCGTCAAAATATAGATTAAAAAGTGTGGTTGACATTGGGCAACCTTGTCTAACACCCTTTAGAATTATTATGGGTTCTCGATTATCTATTACAGTTTTAATTTTCGCATATAAGTTTTTAATTACATTTATTAAGTGTATTGTACTCCTTTATTTTCTAGTATTTCCCATAATTTTTTTTACTTTCTCTACTACGTATAGTAAGTAGGGTAAGTATTGTATTCCACCCAAAAATTCGATATCGAGATTTCACCGGAAATACATGTTTTGAGACCCCCTGAATCCAAAAAAAACATTTTTGGAAACATGTCCGTGTGTGTGTCTGTGTGTGAACAGCATAACTCAGAAACGAACAGTCGGATAAACACCAAACTTGGTATTTAGGTTCAGTATCTTCCAGAGATGCGACACGAAGGTTTTCAAGAAAATCCCCCCACTCCAGATTACCCTTTACATGGAACATTTTTCGAAAATTTTAATTTTCTCAAAAATGGCTCTAACGATTTTGATTAAAATAAACCATAAGAGATAGACAAAATTTTACTACACAAAAAATGTAGATCGCGTTAAAATAGACAGTTTATGCCATATACATTTTTTTGTTGAGTTAACCATTTTCGAGATATTGCTTGTTATTCCCTTAAATTTTTGAATACTTATTTTCTCAAATGGGAATTCGTTATTCATTTTTTTGTCTTGGATATGCAAAGAGTATTAATCTGTGACAAAGGGAATGGTGCTGCACCTAGCAACCAGCTATTAAGAGATATGTATGTGCTTAAAGGCTACTGTATTTCTATATTGCCCTTGTAAATGTATATTCCCCTTAGATCTACAAGAAAATTAGCAATAAGATAGAGTCTGCAAATGTTTATCTCGATTAACATGAAGTAGTTGGAGAATAAGCGTTTGTAAAAATAGTTTGTACAAGAGTAGAGAAAGTCATGTGAGTGTAACACATCAGATTTTTTTCTGCATAACTTTTCAAAGGCTTTCTTATAATCTATAAAGGGAATATGTGTTTCTAAGTTGAACTCTTTACGTTTTTCGATTATTTCCTTAAGGGAGAAGACGTTATCTATACAACTTCTACTTTTCCTGAAGCCTGTCAATTCTTCTGTTAATAATACATGTGTTATATCTGATAACCTATTGTTTACCATTTTGTATAAATTTTATAGGTAGAGTTCAGCAATGTAATACTTCTATAATTTTCTGGTCTTGTTCTATCACCTTTTTTAAATATTGAAATGATTCTTCCTATTTTCCATTCTTCCGGAATTGTTGCTGTTATTCAACATTTATTATAAAAAACCAGTAATCTTTTCCTAAAGTTCTGTGGAGTGTATTTTAATAGTTCTGTGTTGATTTTATCGATGCCACATGCTTTGTTATTTCTGCTATATTTTAAGGCATCTTCTAGTTCTAAGTTATCTATCACAGTATTGGGTTCTATTATTGTTTCTATTTGTTGTTCTTCCGTCTATAAATCTTATAATATTGCTATAAATCTTGATCTTTATGACTTCTAAATTTGCTCTGCCTTTTTCTTGCGAGTTAAGGTTCCTAATGAATACTTAGTCTTGTCGACCATGGAAATTATGTTCCATATCTGCTATATATTTGTCTCAATACTCTCTATTCATTTTACGTATATATTTTTACTTTCTCTACTACGTATAGTAAGTAGGGGAAGTATTGCATTCCACCCAAAAATTCGATACCGAGATTTCACCGGAAATACATGTTTTGAGACCTCCTGAATCCAAAAAAATCTGATGTGTTACACTCACATGACTTTCTCTACTCTTGTACAAACTATTTTTACAAACGCTTATTCTCCATATGCTTCATGTTAATGGAGATATCGAGATGTCAATCTTATTGATAATTTTCTTGTAGATGCAAGGGGAATATGGTAGGTTTTAAGCGATAGTAAAATCTTTTAACGCTGGTTGCTATGTGGCGCATTCCATTCTCTTTGCATGTCCAGGACATAAAAAAAATGAATAACGAATTTGAGAAAAAGTATAAGTATTGGAAAATTTAAGGGAATAACAAGCAATATCTCGCAAACGGTTCACTCAACAAAAGAAATGTATATGACATAAATTGTGTATTTTAACGCGATCTACATTTTTCGTGTAGTAAAATTTTGTCTATCTCTTATGGTTTAGCAGTTATGAAAAAGTCGTTCATAACGAAGAATACTTTTGGAGACATTCCCAGAAAATTCGAGATATACATTTTATTTATCATGACAATATCTTAAACATATGATATTTTAATCAAAATCGTTAGAGCCGTTTTTGAGAAAATTAAAATTTTCGAAAAATGTTCCATGTAAAGGGTAGTCTGGGGTGGGGGGATTTTCTTGAAAACCTTCGTGTCGCATCTCTGAAAGATACTGAAACTAAATACCACGTTTGGTGTTTATCCGACTCTTCGTTTTTGAGTTATGCTGTTCACAGACACACAGACACAGACAGACACACAGACACAGGCAGACACACAGACAGACACACACACGGACATGTTTCCAAAAATGCTTTTTTTGGATTCAGTGAGTCTCAAAACATGTATTTCCAGTGAAATCTCGGTATCGAAATTTTGGGTGGAATACAATACTTCCCCTACTTACTATACGTAGTAGAGAAAGTAAAAAATCTGATGTGTTACACTCACATGACTTTCTCTACTCTTGTACAATCTATTTTTACAAACGCCTATTCTCCATATGCTTCATATTAATCGAGATATCGAGATGTCAATCTTATTTGTAATTTTCTTGTAGATGCAAGGGGAATATGCTAGCTTTTAAGCGATAGTCAAATATTTTATCGCTGGTTGCTATGTGGCGCATTCCAATCTCTTTGCATGTCCAGGACATAAAAAAATGAATAACGAATTTGAGAAAAAGTATAAGTATTGGAAAATTTAAGGAAATAACAAGCAATATCTCGAAAACGGTTCACTCAACAAAAAAAATGTATATAAGTTGTGTATTTTAACGCGATCTACATTTTGTGTGTAGTAAAATTTTGCCTATCTCTTATGGTTTACCAGTTATGCAAAAGTCGTTCATAATGAAGAATACTTTTGGAGACATTCCCAGAAATTTCGAGATATACATTTCATTTCTCATGACATTATCTTAAACATATGATATTTTCATCAAAATCGTTAGAGCCATTTTTGAGAAAATTAACATTTTCGAAAAATGTTCCATGTAAAGGGTAGTCTGGGGTGGGGGGATTTTCTTGAAAATCTTCGTGTCGCATCTCTGGAACATACTGAACGTAAATACATTTGGATTCAGGAGGTCTCAAAACATGTATTTCCGGTGAAATCTCGGTATCGAATTTTTGGGTGGAATGCAATACTTCCCCTACTTACTATACGTAGTAGAGAAAGTAAAAAGCATTTTTGGAAACATGTCCGTGTGTGTGTCTGTGTGTGTGTGTGTGTGTGTGTGTCTTTGAACAGCATAACTCAAAAACGAACAGTCGGATAAACACCAAACTTGGTATTTAGGTTCAATATCTTCCAGAGATGCCACACGAAGGTTTTCAAGAAAATGCCCCCACCCCAGACTACCCTTTACATGGAACATTTTTCGAAAATTTTAATTTTCTCAAAAATGGCTCTAACGATTTTGATTAAAATATCATATGTTTAAGATAATGTCATGAGAAATGAAATGTATATCTCGAATTTTCTGGGAATGTCTCCAAAAGTATTCTTCATTGTGAACGACTTTTGCATAACTGGTAAACCATAAGAGATAGACAAAATTTTACTACACAAAAAATGTAGATCTCGTTAAAATATGCAACTTATGTCATATACATTTCTTTTGTTGAGTGAACCGTTTTCTAGATATTGCTTGTTATTCCCTTAAATTTTCCAATACTTATACTTTTTCTCAAATTCGTTATTCATTTTTTATGTCCTGGACTTGCAAAGAGAATGGAATGCGCCGCATAGCAACCAGCGTTAAAATATTTGACCATCGCTTAAAAGCTACCATATTCCCCTTGCATCTACAAGAAAATTAGCAATAAGATTGACATCTCGATATCTCGATTAACATAAAGCATATGGAGAATAGGCGTTTGTAAAAATAGATTGTACAAGAGTAGAGAAAGTCATGTGAGTGTAACACATCAGATTTTTTTACTAATACCCTAGTTCGTTTATATTGCATTTTTAATTTATCACTTCTATGGTTTAAATATTTTAAGTACGCTTCTTTTTTATCTCTCACTAATTGTTCTATCTCAGAATTACATACTTTTAGCCCATTTTTTCTTCTGCATAATTTTTTGTTCCTAGTACTTCTTTTACTGTTTTTTGTACTAGTTCCTTGATACTATTCCATTCTTCTTCGATTCTAATTTTTGGATTTTCTATATTTGTATATAACCTCAATTTTTCATGTATGGTTTTATCTTCCAATAATTTAACTTTATAATTTTCTTTCATTCTATTTTTTCAATGTCTTTATTTCTTTTGTTTCTACTTTTATACCATTTAGCATAAATGATAATCTTGAATCTGTATTCTTTTGACTTTGATAGCCTACACTTGTGTAGGAAGATTTATAAACGGAATCAATATAATCTGTATGAAAATGAAGTTTTAAGGAAACTTTAATAGAAATGAATCACATTATTAAAAAATAAAATATTAATTTTAGTTACAATAATTTGTGTCCATTAAAGCATTTTCTCCATTAAAAGAGAAGTGTATGCATAATACGGAAGACACTGGTAATATTACCCTTATTTTCTTTCTTTTTAAATCCTTTTAAATACTTTTATAATGCATTTCATGCTGCAAATATTATACAAAAAGAATTTTTGCGAATTTGTTTAATAGTGGTAACATCTATCGTCTGTCCCAGAAGTTCCCAGAAGTAACAGCGCTGCGACTTTTCCTTCGGCCTTGTTACTCCTTTAATACAGGGAAAGGTGAGCTGGCGAGTCCTCGTACACGAAGTAAAATAAGTTTGTTTCATCTTTTAAAATATCGGAAACTTGGAAGGGATTTAGTAAGATAGTATTGCGTAATTAATTAGAAAACTCGTTTACTATATCTTCCACACTGATGAGGAATTAGGAGAGACGTATTAAGTTACCGAACATTCTGAAAAACACAGATTTTGTGCATTCTAGAAGGGTGCAGACAGAAGTGTCAGCAACAGAGGAGTGTGATTTAAAAGTCTCAACCCATCCCTATACCCTCAAAATACATTTATTTTTTATTAATTTTTTTCGTGCTCAAATTGCTGCTTGCAGTGCTAATTTTTACCAACAATAACTTTGAAACTTTTACCAAATATTTTTAAGATGATACGTTATCGTCGCCCTCCGTGGTGTAGTGATTAGCATGCTAGTCTCGAGTCGCGGGTTCAAACCCGCCGGGGAGTGATGGATTTTTTCGGGCGTAAAAATTCTTAGCATGGTTTCCTTCGGAAGGGAAGTAAAGCCGGTGGTCCCGTGTCGTAGATTTACGGCACGTAAAAGAACCTCAAGCCTGATAAAGAGGCCTCTGAGCAAAATTTTCAAGCAAAATCCCTACCCCAGACTACCCTTTACATGGAACATCTTTCGAAAATTTGAATTTTCTCAAAAATGGCTCTAACGATTTTGATTAAAATATAATGTGTTTAAGACATTTTAACGACAAATGAAATATATATATATACTGAATTTTCTGCGAATATCCCCAAAAGTCCTTTTCATTGTGAATGGCTTTTACATAACTGGTAAACCGTAAGAGATAGATAACAATTTTGTACACAAAAATGTAGATCTCGATAAAACACACAATTTATGTTCTACATTTTTTTGTCGCGTGAACCATTTCCGAAATATTCCTTGTTATTTGTTTGAATTTTCCAATACTTATACTTTTTCTCAAATGGGAATTCGTTATTCGTTTTTTTATGTCCTGGTAATGCAACCAGAATGAAATGCTCCACATAGCAACCAGCTCTTAAAAGATTTGACTATCGTTTAAAACCTACCACATTCCCCTTGTTTCTACAAGAAAAGTAGCAATAAAGTTTACATCTCGAATATCTCGATTAACATGAAGTAGATGGAGAATAAGTTTGTACATGAGTAGGGAAAGTTATGTGAGTGCAACACATCAGACTCTTTTTTTTTTTTTTTAGCTTTTTTTAGCGTTCTTTAACCGGTAAGGTCATATCGGACGACGAGTGAATGAAATAGGAGAAATGATGCTCGATTGAGCCCGGGATCCACAAGCTTCTTTAAAGTTACCCGACATTCACCTTTTCAGGATAAGGGAAAGCTCCGGAGAAAACCTTAACCGTGTAACTCACCCTAACCGAATTTCGAACTCGGACGTCTTGAATATGAGGTAGACACGCTGTCCCCACACCACAGAGGCAGGCAATAAGCATCTTATTTATCGCTCAGACGATTGCCAACAGAACCACTGAGGAGCTTCGGTAGAAGTATGATTCTCTAAAGAGTCAGAATGAGTGGCACTGAATGATTCTGTAGAAAAAATCTGATGTGTTACACTCACATGACTTTCTCTACTCGTACACAAACTATTTATACAAGCGCTTATTCTCCATATGCTTCATGTTAATCGAGATGTTAATCTTATTGCTAATTTTCTTGTAGGTGCAAGGGGAATATGGTAGTATTTAAGCGATAGTCAAATATTTTAAAAGCTGTATGCTATGTGGAGCATGCCATTCTCTTTGCGTGTCCAGGACATAAAAAAAATGAATATCGAATTCCCATTTGAGAAAAAGTATTAGAAAATTTAAGGGAATAACAAGCAATTTCTCGGAAATGGTTCACTCAACAAAAAAAATGTATATGACACAAATTGTGTATTTTAATGCGATCTACATTTTTTGTGTAGTAAAATTTTGTCTATCTCGTATGGTTTACCAGTTATGCAAAAGTCGTTCACAAGGAAGAATACTTTTGGAGACATTCCCAGAAAATTCGAGATATACATTTCATTTGTCATGAAAATAGCTTAAACATATGATATTTTAATCAAAATCGTTAGAGCCATTTTTGAGAAAATTAAAATTTTCGAAAAATGTTCCATGTAAAGGGTGATCTGGGGTGGGAGATTTTCTTGAAAACCTTCGTGTCGCATCTCTGGAAGATACTAAACCTAAATACCAAGTTTGGTGTTTATCCGACTGTTCGTTTCTGAGCTATGCTGTTCACAGACACACACACACACACACACACACACAGACAGACAGACAGACACACACACAGACACACAGACACACACACGGACATGCTTCCAAAAATGCTTTTTTTGGATTCAGGGGGTCTCAAAACATATATTTCCGGTGAAATCTCGGTATCGAATTTTTGGGTGGAATACAATACTTCCCCTATTTACTATACGTAGTAGAGAAAGTAAAAAAGCTAAGTTTTCGCACAAACTCTTCACTCGTATTGATGTTTACTTTATAAATATTCTGTATTTTGTCGAGAATAATTTAATCTCATTCTTTACATAGCTACGCATAGTACTTGTAATAGTAATAGCGTTTGGGTAGCGCAAAACTGCTAGGGTCATCAGCGCCACGCTCTGGCTATTTATTGTGACTCTGTCCAGTTCTCACTGTCACTTCACTTTTCACCGTGACGTAGTCGCGTAATGAGATATGTGCGAAGCAGCCTCTTCTTCGGATGGTACTCGCTGGGAAACTGAACACAAGACATCTCTAATCTCCTGCAGTAGTAGCACTCACTGTGACAACAGTCGTCACAAACTCGCTCGGAGAACAGCACTTTTTGCCACATCAGAATCACACTGACTAACTCACATATTACTCCTAACTGACGAACCCCTGGCTTAATTTCCTCAGAACATCTGGAAGCTCAGAGAAGGGAAACTTACAGAATATTCTGGTTATCTGTCAATAACACTTCGGCGTTTACGCTGGGTAAGAGCGCTGCCTCGTCTATTTATCCCTATGTCTTAAAAGGCGGCCGGTCGGCGTCAGCCAATGGATAGCTCGTCACTTAACTGCGTCACAATACTCAGTCACAATCTGGTTAAAAAAAAATCTGATGTTACATTCACGTGATTTTTTCTATCTGCTATCTCTTATTAGTACTTCTTTTTAATCGAGATAAACCTTTCCAGAAATATCTGCATTACACGTTTCATTATGGGCATAAAGGGAATAACCATAGTCAAATGTTTTAGAACTAGACGCTATATGCTGGCCTTAAAATTCCATACTGTTTCCATGCTATCGCGAGAAACAAATAAATAAACATAAATAAAATCTGTAATACTCCATTCGGCACCTTGTTACTTAAACCGGGACGTGTGTTAACAAATTTTCAGTTTATTAATACAATACACTTACATTATCATTGCACAGATAATTAACTATAACTAATAAAACAGAAAATACAAAAAAATAGTAAAAGTAACTAAAATAGAATTTTTAAATTTCGGTTCCACTAACTCAAAATAGGCATACAACAATTACATTTCTAATGGTAGCCAGTAAAACTAACTGGTAGCCAGCTATCTAACTAAATTATCTAAATAAATTCTAACTAAATAACTAAATATACGTCGGAAACCGACAACTTAGGTATTGGTATCCAGCACCGCCAATACAAAACTAACACTATAATAACAAATAATTCATAATGATTCATTTATGGCTAATTTTTTTATCCTTGTCTGCTTTAATTGTTTATGGGATATTTAAATTTATTTTATTTATTTTGAGGTGTTTATATAATTATATACCACAATTAGTTAAATTTTAATTTATAATCAATTCACTCTTTTACCCTAACTTCTCAGCACTAAAATGTATACTAAATTCACAATTATTAAATTTGAAAATCGACAGGACTTTATAGGAATGACCAAGTATTGAACAATTCGAACCATTAATAATGAATATCTCGGAACTGGCTGATGCCACAAAAAAGTTACTTGAAGTAAATTGTGTGTTTTAAAGAGATCTACATTTTTTATGTGGTACGTTTTCGTCTATCGCTTAAAGTTTACCGGTAATACAATATATAAAATTCCTTCTGAATGATAAGAACTGCACAGGCTATTCCCAGTAAATTCAAGATATACATTTTATTTGTCATGTAAATATCTTTAATATGTGCCATTTTAATCAAAATCGTTAGAGCCATTTTTTAGAAAATAAAATGTTTCGAGAAGTGTTCTATGTAAAGAGTAGTTTGGGGATTTTTTGGAAATCTTCGTGTCGCATCTTTGGGAGGTACTGAACGTAAATACCAATATTTATCCGAATGTTTGCTTTTGAGTTATGCTATTCACAAACACACAGATAGACATCAACACGCGGATGTTCTTCTAAAATCCATTTTTTAGGTTCAGGGTTCTCAAAAATATATTTCCGGTGAAATCTCGGTGTCGAATTTTTAGGTGGAATGCAATAGCTTCTCCATCTACTATGTACGAGGTAGATAAAGTAATACGAATATATTTAAAGCAATCTATTGTACTAGTGAATTCCTATATTGAATTTTGTGTTTGATTTAGACAGTATTTGGCCTTACTGTTTCCACAGAACTATGTATTATGCTGTTTATATTCTAGGTACGTTATTGTGTTTTAAATAATAACTTTATTTTACATAACTTTTATTATCCGCTTACCTAATAACTATCAAATCACATCAGCGCGCTATCCTTCTCAACTTGAATCTCATAGTATTTTTGGTCATTTATCGGATCACAGTATTGAGTATTGAGCAATATATCAATCGTTCATATCGGACAAGTGTGTGTCCAGTGCCCATAATGCCATTTTCTTTTTATACTCGGAATAACGAGTTATCGCTGCATAACCTTGATAGGCTCTATTCTAATATGACAACACTGTTTAGTGGCTAACCACGAAATTCAGTCTAACAGGAGTTTATTTCAAGTTCATAAAGCTTCTAAGCTGCATCCAAAACAATACTTAAGAATTTTTTTCACTATAGGAAGCTTTTATGATTGAAATCCGCAATTTGTGAACATCGTTCATTACTCGTATTTTATTGTCCCCTCGAAGAAAAAGTTTTATTGCATGTTGTAAAGACGGGATTTTCATTAGCAGATACGTATGTATTCTAGCCATTACCGTTCCACTTTATTGCGATGCTATCAACTTCGTTTTAATTTCTGCAATTAAATGCAAGGCAAAACTCTTTTTTTCCACTTTCTAAAAAATGAGGATTGTGGAGTTATGTCCTTTTTGAAATGACTGATTCATTTCTTCAGTATAAGGCAACCTACCCTTAGAAAACTAAATTCGCAGTTTTCATTCACCAGAATTGACATTATCACAGTATGGTTATATAATACAAACATTGTGTATAAATTCATTGAGTTATATGTATCTGTGGCGTACATTAATTTTATTGTCATTACCAGTCGCACTGTTGCTACCAGACGTAGCATTATTCTCTCTCTTTAGCTATATTTCGGTTTAACGGTCTTTCCTTTCGTGCGGACTACGCCAAAGAGAAAGATCTGTTTGAAACTGTCTGGTATGACGTCAACCCTGCCTGGTTTTGGTTAGACACAGTTGGGGGGGGAGGAAGCGTCACTCCAGTCGAAGTGGTCGTTGGAGCCACACGTGTGTGTGGCCGGACTACGGTTTAGTGGCATCTTCCTCCACCCTGTTTCCTTTGTTCATTATGTAGAGTCGCCAAAAGTTTTGTGAATAAATCCCAGGTATGTGAAGGTAATGCGTGTTATGTAATTCTTCAGTGTAATATTAAAACCCACGCCTTCTCCTTAATTTACACACCAAGGTCCCGGACTTTTTCTGCCAGCAAGTTGCGCCATCCCATGTGCGTGTTGGGGTGATCTAAATTAATCATTTTCTGGTAACCTTTTGTCCTTCACCCCAACATGTAACAATATATTAATGTTTTCTTCCTGATATAACCACCTTTATATGTTAATTAAAAACGTTCCATTATTAAAATAATTGTTATATCCTATCAATAATTTTACTTTTGTTTTAACAGACCCTTACAAACAAAACCTCATTGAATTTTTATAAAATTGAAATGGAGCTACCAGAGAACAAAGAAAAAACGCTTGGATTTAATCTTTTTTTCGATTTTAGGAACATCAAGATATGAAAATATTTAATAAAAATAAAGTAGGTAATTAGGAAATTCCAAAAATGGACATGTGAGCCTCTTAGTATTAATTACCTATTCATGAAGTTTCACTGACAATTATAAATTGATCGGTCAACAATTTTGATGCGTGTGGGGTTTTAAAAACACCGAGAAAAAGTTTTGAGAAAAACGGTATTTAAAATTGGAATTGCATTACAGTATTATGTTTAGGAGAATTAAATAGAGGCACAGAACTTTTAAAAGTTGCCCATAACAGTAAATTAAAAGCGTCAAATGAAGAATTTGGTTGTAAACGCAATAAAAGGCAGAAAGCGAAATTTTCGTGCTTTTCCAGATTTTCCCTCAATGGTTGTGTTAAGGAATATATATTTTGGGAGTCAGTATTTACTTTCACGTGTCTTTGGGTACCTAAGTTACATTGCTCCCTATATTCCCTGGCGCCGTTACTGCTTCTTCTGTTTTTATGCTGTTCTAGTGAAAGCAAGTTAAGTGTTGTTTATTTTGGAGCGTGATCTTGCTTTAACGTCGCGGATTCTGACTTGGTGCTGCAACTTAGCGAAATTACGTCCGTGAGATCAAACAATGAGGGCTCAGGGAGGGACCGTTAATGTTATATCGGGCCCTGTAATAATGAGCTACTTCGGACAATGTCACTCCTCTGATCCGTGCAGTAGGCCACGTAAGCTCACCAGATTGCCTGGAAATTTATTGGTTACGATAATCGGGTTACATAATCAATACCGTTGCTTGTTAGGCACACTAGTACAATGGGGGAGGGAATATACACTTGATTACTGCTAACAAACCACTTACGTTAATGTATGTACTTTGTGCAATTTCACAAGTGGTATATATAGATCGCGATAAATGGAACATCTGCATTCTCAAAAACTGCACCTTCAGCATTAAAATATAAATGGGATTGTTGCCTTGTATACCTTCTTCGGCTATATTTCATTAGTATAACGTGTAACTATTTTATATTCATTAACAACTACAATGAATATTTATATGGAATAATAATTATAAAAATATGCATGCTACCCAGCATAGAAAACTTTGTAATTGAAATAGTTCTTAATTTGTAAATCGTAATTAATTTGTGTAAATGCTTGAAGTTTAGCTTGCATACATAGCTTTCAAATTTATGTATATTTTAATTGATTACGCTGAAAGAAGGAATGCACGAGTATTTGTAATGTTATAACTTTTATTTAAATATTTATTTAGGCATATGCGTATAATAGTACGGAAGAAAAGTGTAATTAAGTTAAATCCAGTGTTATCTGTATGAGAGTCTATTTCACCAATCGATGTTAAAAATATTCTAACATCTTTTTGTTAACGATGTGTTAAAACTTTTACGTTTCGTCACGCTTTCACAGCAAATTGTTAGCTAGCATTCTGTTAACGTCAAAGACAACTGCGAACGCTAGCTTTTCAGAAGGCGGTGGTCGAACTACACTGCTTCTGAATGTGCTCCGATGTGCTTTCGTCTACGTATTACTGTGCTCTCTGTGTTCAGAATGATCGAGGTCTGACACCGTTGTTCGGGCTAGAGTACTCGGCTGCTTTGGCCGCAGGGCAAACCCAAATCGCAAAGCCCGCCCAATGCCATGCCGCCGCTGCTGCCTGTATGGGCCCGCCGCCGACTCATGTGACCTGCACCCCGTTGCCACTACTACAGCAACGGGTCACTCACTGCTGCCTGTATGGGCACACCGCCGACTCATGTGACGTCGCATCCCGTTGCCACTACTACAGCAACGGGTCACTCACTGCTGACTGCCGGGTACGCGACCTGGCTCGTCGCCGCCGCTTCTGCGCCTCATGTGGAGGTAAGGTACACTTAACCGGTGAGACCACCTGCCCAGTCTACCCACTTAGAACATCGCCTAACAGCACCACGACTACGTAGAACTTCACACCAGTGCGACACATCTCATCGAGAACATGGCCAACACCAACACGTAGGTCACTTCACAGGCTCACCTCGTCGCCTCCGATTCTGCTGGAGGATATGCAGGCGGAGCTTCTCAACATCCACACCAAACTATCTGAAATGAAGGGGGCACTGGCAGAGCTACAGTCAGATAGCGAAACCGTGCTCCTCAACAGCCAACTAATACAACACATTCCGAGGAAGCTCGGACTCGCAGCATTCTTCTACGACCAGAAAGAAGATATCAGGAAGGTCTTCAGGGAGGAACTAGCAGCCTTCCCGATGGGTCTGCATGACCAGCTACCGACTCCACACCCGGACTCGCCGCTACGGAGGTTCCTTCGCATCACCATCGAGGCAGGAGGAGGCCTAAATAACCAGCCAAATTCCTTTATCCTTAATACCTAATAACTCCCTCAATTATCACTCCAAAATTCCCCAAGACGTAAGTAGGGCTCCGGCCATGCTTCTTTTTTTGCCTGGTTTCGGCCCATTGGGCCGGCCAATATATCCGTTCCCTGAATGCGCAGGTGCATAGCGGTACTGCTGCATATCCTCTCTGAATTTCTCTTCTTCCTTTCCTTCCGGTGGAGGAGTGTTTAGAGGTTATGCCGGCTATTGGTGGTCCCACACTCTCAGTCCCGACTCCCATCAGGGCTGGGGTAGTGATTAAATCATACTCTCTGAGGCAGTATTTTTAACACTTAAACGATTTCAGTCTAATTATAATATGTAAATTCAATAACAGCCCGCCTTAAAGCAATATGTGTATGTAACAATATATAAAAATCTGATGTGTTACACTCACATGACTTTCTCTACTCTTGTACAAACTATTTTTACAAACGCTTATTCTCCATCTACTTCATGTTAATCGAAATAAACATTTGCAGACTCTATCTTAGTGCTAATTTTCTTGTAGATGTAAGGGGAAATGTATATTTACAAGGGCAATTTGGAAATACAGTAGCCTTTAAGCACATACATATCTCTTAATAGCTGGTTGCTAGTTGCAGCACCATTCCCTTTCCCACAGATTAATACTCTTTGCATATCCAAGACAAAAAATGAATAACGAATTCCCATTTGAGAAAATAAGTATTGAAAAATTTAAGGGAATAACAAGTAATATCTCGAAAATGGTTCACTCAACAAAAAAAATGTATATGACATAAATTGTGTATTTCAACGCGATCTACATTTATTGTGTAGTAAAAGTTTGTCTATCTCTTATGGTTTACCAGTTATGCAAAAGTCGTTCACAATGAAGAATACTTTTGGAGACATTCCCAGAAAATTCAAGATATACATTTTATTTGTCATAAAAGTATCTTAAACATATGATATTTTAATCAAAATCGTTTGAGCCATTTTTGAGAAAATTAAAATTGTCGAAAAATCTTCCATGTAAAGGGTATTCTGGGGTGGGGGGATTTTCTTGAAAACCTTCGTGTCGCATCCTTGGAAGATACTCAACCTAAATACCAAGTTTGGTGTTTATCTGACTGTTCGTTTCTGAGTTATGCTGTTCACAGACACACACACACACACACACACACACACACACACAGACAGACAGACACACAGACACACACACGGACATGTTTCCAAAAATGCTTTTTTTGGATTCAGGGGGTCTCAAAACATGTATTTCCGGTGAAATCTCGGTATCGAAGTTTTGGGTGGAATACAATACTTCCCCTACTTACTATACGTAGTAGAGAAAGTAAAAATGTATGTAACAGTCATTGCATATGCTTGTATTATTGTATCCATGTGAATAATGTTATGTGAATATAGTACGTAATTTAATAATATAGGAGCTGTGAGAAATAGGTCAAAAGTTGTTAACAATGAGGTAACCTTGAGGCAATAATGAGTTTGAGAGTTTAATAATGTTACTTGTGATTTTTGGAAGCAATAACGTAAATTTTGAGACAGTTTAAAAATAGCCAATCAACAACCAGAAAAAGCTTTAGTTAAATGAAGGTATTCTATTGGATTAGGAATAGCCAATCAGAGACTTGAAATACAGAAATTTACAAGTTTAGGCGGCTGAAATCAATTCAGTTGGTTGCAGACAGCGTTACTAACCAGACGCAAAAAAATCTCCTCAAGAAATTTAATACGTATTCGTGTGAGACGAAAATAGTTTTACGTGTTAAAAAGTGCAAGTAATTAATTAAAGAATTTCACAGCTCTCTATATCAGTGAAGTGTTATTTAAACCGTGTCAAACATCAATAAATGGAGTGAAGAAAAACTTATAATCTGTGTAAGCCTACATTCTTCAGTCGCGCCACAACCCTGCAAAGAGAAGCATATCTCTAACAATAATACTGACGCAGCCGAGGCAAACATAAATATATAATATTTAAAGAAACAGTAAAAATTACAAAGTTCATATTTTTTAAACATTTGGGGCAAAGGCCACCGGAAAGTACATTTGGGGCGAAGGCTACCGGAAACCGGGTACCATACGTGCGGTTGCAAACAAACTTCAAGTTCGGCTCCCAAAAGTGGAAATACAATACAACTCCTACTTCAAAAATCGGCTTTTCTATGCATGAAACAATAACGTTTCTCATCTCAACTAAAAAAATAAAATAAAAAATAAATAAAAATAAAACAAAACTCTGTGTCAGTAACAGACAGCTGTCTACATTCATGGCAACATTAGTTTTTTATGAGGAATGAGAAAACAACATAAAAATGTAGGTTCCCATTTAAAAACAATTAAATTTACTCTAAAATGACCATCACAATGTCTTCCAAACAAAACACGACTAACGGCATTTACTTTTCCCCATAATATCAAGCAAATTTCATTCAAGAAATTTCCTTCTATAACGCTTAGTTTTGGAGATATTCTACGGTCTCAGCCTAAATGGTCCACCCTGTATAAATGGAACCATGTTTCGTCAGAGAGGGATAGTAAACGTGAGTCAATTACTCTATAATTTCGTAAAATCCAATTACAGATATTTACTCGACTCTGATGATCACATACAAATAAGTGTAAGATACAAGATGCATAATTTGTAAGAACTAAAAGAAAGCATCAGGGAAGAATTTCACTCAATTTCAGATATTGAAATTCCCAGTGTGAAAGAAAATTTCCTGAGAAGATGCCAGAAAATGAGAGCAGGTAAGGAAAACATTTCCAACAATGCGCTTATTATTATTGCATATGTAGTTTCATATTATTGCAATTCTAACTATAAGGACGTGAGGTGGTTGCGGGAACATTATAACTGTTTCGGCGGGAGTCCGATCTGCGGCGGCCACATTGTAAAGGAAAGACACTGTATATGAGTTGTGTAAACAATTCGTATAATATAGAAAGCTAATAAGAATGAATACAGCACAACTATCAATAAGAAGCAATGAGATACATACAAGCTAGTTAGTGCAGACCATTTCTTACTATATATTACATTTGTAATTACACATAAGTCATGAAGAGAAAACAATTACAATAAAAATATTCAAAGTTAATGGATAATTAGGAACGCGCAACAAATAGAAATAATGCATCGTAAAAATAAATAAGTAATAGCAAGAATAAACATTAACGGCATTGTTGAGATGTCAGGATATTTACAAGTACTGAACTTCGGTTCGTACGAAAAGTAGAATTGTTCTTAAAGTGAAAATATATTTCTATTGTGGATGAAAACGATTATTAGCTTTAGTTAAATCTTCCTCAACGCCAAGGGTCAATTTGAAAGTTTTGATAATGAACGCAATAACATTTTTAAAATTTAATCTGATTATTGCACCAGTAATCTATATTGAATTCTGTACAACATCTCATCTTTTTGAATCACTTTTCAAAATATGCCAACCTCATTCGACTTTGGAGAGAGTGCAAAATGTGTGTTATTCGTAAGCAACTACTGCACCTTTAGGCGTTTCAAATCGCTGACCTATAATTTTTTTGTTTTATTTTGGGGGAATAGAAAGGAAGTTGTATGCCAGTTTCGGACTGTAGGGAGGATGGGACAAATATTTTACTCCTAACTCCTACAGAAATTGGGTTGTTTCTAGTGCAGTTGCAAGAGGCGTTGTCGTGATGCAACAAAATTCCACGCAGACCAGTTTTAGGACACTTAAGTCTCAGTTCATTGAAGACTTGTGGCAGACATTCTGTGGTATAGCTTCTGTCAGTGACAGTATTTTGTCCCTCAAGCAGAATTGTCACAAATGGCTACTAGCAGACAAAAATGAATATATCATCTTCTTGCTTGCCTCACGTTTGTTGGGGGTCCTCTCCTGGAAAACCCACGCCAATGGCTGTAGCTTAGTTTCTGAATGATACTATTTATTCAGCTTTCGTCATCTGCTACGACATTAAGTATGTTTTTGCATCTTTCCTCTCAACATTTTTCTACTTTTCATGGCACCATTGCACACCTACCTGTTTCTGCCCATTTGCGAGGTGGTGGGGGATCCAACGACTCCAGAGTTTCTGACGTGAAGTTTTTCTTTAAGGGCGGTATTCACTGCCGGTCATTCAGTATTTCTTGATTCTGATAATATGTGCAACGATGATTCCCCCACAACATGCGCTCTTTCATCACATTTTTACTTTCTCTACTACGTATAGTAAGTAGGGGAAATATTGTATTCCACCCAAAAATTCGATACCAAGATTTCACCGGAAATATATGTTTTTAGACCCCTGAATCCAAAAAAGCATTTTTGAGAACTTGTCCGTGTGTGTCTGTGTGTCTATGAACAGCATAACTCAGAAACGAACAGTCGGATAAACACCACACTTGGTATTTAGGTTCAGTATCTTCCAGAGATGCCACACGAAGGTTTTCAAGAAAATCCCCCACCCGAGGTTACCCTTAAATGGAACATTTTTCGAAAATTTTAATTTTCTCAAAAATGGCTCTAACAATTTTGATTAAAATATCATATGTTTAAGATATTTTCATGATAAATGAAATGTATATCTCGAATTTTCTGGGAATATCTCCAAAAGTATTCTTCATTGTGAACGACTTTTGCATAACTGGTAAACCATAAGAGATAGACAAAAGTTTACTACACAAAAATGTAGATCGCGTTAAAATACACAATTGATATCATATACATTTTTTTGTTGAGTGAACCATTCTCGAGATATTGCTTGTTATTCCCTTAAATTTTCCAATACTTTTTCTCAAATGGGAATTCGTTATTCTTTTTTTTGTGTGTATCCTGGACATACAAAGAGAATGGAATGCGCCACATAGCAACCAGCTCTTAAAAGATTTGACTATGGCTTAAAACCTAGCAATTCCCCTTGCATCTACAAGGAAATTAGCAATAAGATTAACATCTCGATATCTCGATTAACATGAAGTGAATGAAGAATAAGTTTTTGTGAAAATAGTTTGCACAAGAGTAGAGAAAGTCATGTGAGTGTAACAAATCAGATTTGTTTTACTCATTTCCCGCCACTTCGAGCTTTGACCTGTGGACTCCTCTCAACCGCACACGAAGTTTCACTTCCGCGCAGTGCGGAAGCGATGAGTTTTGCATGACAGTGTTAGAAGTGGATCGTGTGTCTGAGTTCCGTCGGAATAATGCTGAATACTAAAGAACAACGCATTAGCATCAAATTCCTAGCAAAACCCGGAAAAATGCCAGAATAACTTGCACATTGTTGACAGTAGTTTATGGTGAGCACCCTATCTGGTTTAAGGAATTTGAGGGGAGTAGGAAAGACATCGGGAACGATCCAAAATCGGGGCCTTCCACTACGAAAACTGAAGAGAACGTGGAGAAAGTAGCTAAAATTATTCCATGCGACCGTCAATTGAGCATTCGAGCAATTGCTAAACTTACCAACATCAATAAGGAAAGTGTCGGTTTTTGCACGACGATCTTGGCATGAAAAAGATGTGCTAAAACGATGCCAAAAATCTTCATACACACGCAAAAGGAGCATCAGATGAATTGTCGTGTTGATATTCTTGAAAACATTGAAAATAATCCAGATTTCTTCAAAAACATAATTACGTGCGACGAAACTCGGACTCTCCAATATGTTTCAGAGACTAAACGACACTGGAAGAGCCCCAATCCCACAGGAAGAAAAGATCGCGCATGAACAAATCAAAATTCAATAAGTGATGCTTGTTTTTTCGATATCCAGGAAGTTATCTACATTGATTGAAGCCTGCAGGTGAGACTGTCAATCAGATTTATTATACAATGTTTTGAAGATCTTCCGTGAACGAATGCGAAGAGCCCTGACTTTGAAAGAATGCCTCAAAGATAATCCAAAAGGACAATGCCCCAACACACAATGCGCTCTCTGTGAAGAGTTATTTAGAGAAAAACAATGCTCTAGCGATGAAACATCCTCCGTATTTGCCGGACTTCGCAACATGTGACTTTTTCTCTCCCTTAAAGTCAAGTCCGCTAAAAGGAACTATGTTCGAGTCCATGAATGCATTGAAAGTAACAGCAATGCAACTGTTGAAAATCATAGCACAAGAAGTTTATAGTGCCAACCGTGTTTTGTTTGTTTATTTATACAATTAAGGAAGAAAATTTAATTAGGCTGAAATGGAATTAGGAAGCTGAGAAAACACAACTAATTAAACAATCATACGAGAGAGACTATGACAAATTTTGTGAATGGAAAAGAGCAAAATAAATATGATAATAGATTATTTACTGATTACCATAAATATACAGGAAGTTGTCGCAGTTCTCATTGGCTAGTGTTATCTTATTTGCTGGGCGCCTGTTATTTAATTATTTTTAAATTTGGGTTTTTTGTCCTGCGGCTAGCTCTTACAACTCAGTCGAGCAAGGGTCTCTAAGCAGGGCGTGTAAACGGAAAAGAGTTGTTGCTAAAAGATAACACTGATAAAATAATTTGTTTCTACACGTTTATTGCCGTCACACTTAATTAATAATCCACATATTTAATCTTTATACACGCCTGACTGAAACTGTGATATTTCCGAATGTAACTACAGTCGTTTTAGTTGCCGCACACCAATTACTTCGCGTACTTTACATTTTTGTAACTAACACTGCGACGTGCACCTTGAGAGATTCCTTAGGACTGAGTGACGTGCACCTCGTGTGAGATTCTTCCGAACTACGCGATACTTCCTTCACCCCGAATTGCCTAAACATTATAATAGAGCTGCTATTGGTTACCAAATCGTGCCCACTTTAGCGTCTGTTTTGTCAGCCAATCACTGCTACTAACATATATACTCTAGGGAAGATATTCCCTCCATTTCTAAAAAAAGGCACGCTACCCTGACGTCATTTGTTTGTCTCTTCTTAGTGATAAACAACTCACCCCCTCGGTTTATTGTTACCCACTTCTATTGTCAGTTTCAGTGAGGCAGTGTAAACTTATTTCCTAACAATACTTATGGCTAACAAACATGTAAAATCCTGTACATACAATAATATTAATTTACACTACAATCACTCTGGCATTCACAGTGTTGTGATATATAATATTGCCTCAAAGTCAAATACTCTTAAAATGTAGTTTTTGTCTGTACTTCAAGATTGCAGTATTTTCGCTAGTTTTTCTTGATTTAGCCAAGAATGAAAGGTTTATTTAAGAGAAACGTAACCCAAAAAGCTGGGTTTTATTTTGGATACTCTTTAACTGCTGTGTTCCTTAGCGTCCCATTCTATATTGGGCGTGAAAGACCGGTAGTTTTGCTCAGAGGCCTCTTTATCAGGCTTGAGGTTCTTTTACTTGTCGTAAATGTACGACACTGGACCACCGGCTTTACTTCCTTTCCGAAGGAAGCCTTGATAAGGATTTTTACGCCCGAATAAATCCATCACCCTCCGCCGGGTTTAAACCCGCGACCTCGGGAATTAGAGGCTCTAAAAGCATAGTTACAACATGGTTTATTGTGTTACCACTATTAAAACAAGCATTATGGCACCCGTGCTAGAAATATTCAATTATGAACGACTTTGAACGTGTCCATAAGATTAGGAATACATAAAGTTATTTATGATGCAAGCGTTAAAAGTGCAGTTTTATTTTGGGGATAGGAATGTTTGCGGAACGAGACTGAAAGTCGAGTGTAGCAATCCTACGAAGAAACTAAAACTCCACTTTTAATATGTATTGTCATTTACTATTCTTTTAGACGGTCATAAACATTAAATTATAAAGTATCCACCTGAAATTTGTGTGCAAATAGCAGTATACATTAAGACGTACACAATTATGAGCTTTAGTTCTTTGTGTTGTTTGATCTTCATAGCACCAGTGCTGACAATATGATAATTTAAACAGACATAACATTACTTTTTACTTTCTCTACTACGTACAGTAAGTAGGGGAAGTATTGTATTCCACCCAAAAATTCGATACCGAGATTTCACCGGAATATATGTTTTGAGGCCCTCTGAATACAAAAACAAAAACATTTTTGGAAACATGTCCGTGTGTGTGTCTGTGTGTGTGTCTGTGAACAACATAACTCAGAAACGAACAGTCGTATAAACACCAAACTTGGTATTTAGGTTCAGTATCTTCCGGAGATGCGACACGAAGGTTTTCAAGATAATCCCCCCACCCCAAATTACCCTTTAATGGAACATTTTTCGAAATTTTTTATTTTCTCAAAAACGCTTGTAACGACTTTGATTAAAGTATCATATGTTTAAGACCTTTTATGGCAAATAAAATGTATATCTTGAATTTTCTGGGAATGTCTCCAAAGTATTCTTCATTGTGTACGACTTTTGCATAACTGGTAAACCATAAGAGATAGACAAAGTTTTACTACACAAAAAATGTAGATCGCGTTAAAATACACAATTTATGTTATATACATTTTTGTTGTTGAGTGAACCATTTTTGAGTTATTGCTTGTTATTCCCTTAAAATTTTCAATACTTATTTTCTCAAATGGGAATTCGTTATTCATTTTTTTGTCTTGGATATGCAAAGAGTATTAATCTGTGGCAAAGAGAATGGTGCTGTACCTAGCTATCAGCTATTAAGAGATATGTATATGCCTAAAGGCTACTGTATTTCTATATTGCCCTTGCAAATACAAAACAAGGGGAACATAGTACATCTTAAGCGATAGTCAAATATTTTTAGAACTGGTCGCTATGTGTAAAATGTAATTCTCTTTGCATGTCAAAAGATCGTTTCTGCAAATGTTTATCTCGATTAATATGAAATAGATGGAGAATAAGAGTTTGTAAAAATAGTTTGCACAAGAGTAGAGAAAGTCATGTGAGGGTAACACATCAGATTTTTTACATTGCACCACCGAAGAAATCTGTTGTAAGCAATGTCGTGCTGTTTCCTCGACTTCTTTGATAACAATTGCAACGTAATTCTCTTCGCTGCTTGCAAAACTTCTGGTTCTGCTGAATCAATTCCGAGTCATTCAGATAATGTGCTATTACATTAATCGGTACAAGATTTCTGCTTGATATATGTACATATAATTTCCATTATAATTACTATTTTTGATCTATATAAACGACCTATAATTTTATATAAAGGATATTGCAAGTATCACACGAGTGTTCTGGTGACTAGTAAAACTTGAATGAGTGTGTAATTAAATTGAATTATGTTTTGAACTATATGTCACACTGGTTTAAAGCTAACAAATTATCTGTAAATCTAGAAAAAACAAAAGTTGTTAAATTTACAACCCATCGATTAGCACACACTCCAAAAAAATTGGGATTAATGTCATGTTACTAGAACAAATATACAACATTAAATTTCTGGGCCTTTAAGTAGACAGATATTTGGATTGGACAGTTCACATTACGTATATCTTTATCTTACCCAAGCTCAGCTTTGCCTGTTATGCTATCCGAGCACTGGTAAATGCCAGTTCTATAGATATACTTAAATTTGTATACTGTGCATATTTCAACTCTATCATTGAATATTATTTTGGGGAAATTCGATAGAAAATAAACGAATATTCCTCATGCAAAAGAAAATTATAAGAATCATTTCCAGCACCCATAGCAGACACTCTTGCAAACATTTTTTAGAAGACTGAAGATATTAACTTTACCTTGCATGTACATATTTTCAATCTTAAAATTCTATGTATGCAATTGAACCACATTTATTACAAACATGGAAATTCAGGAGATAAACACTAGACAAAAGGGTAATATCCATCATTCCAGTGCAAAGCTTTCATGCTTCCAGAAAGGTGTATGTTATGAGACCATAAAATATTTAATACTCTCCCTAATGATCTTGAAGGAAAAGTTGACAATTCCAATGTCTTTAAAACTGCTGTTAAAGGGTATCTATGCTCAAAAGCATATTATTCTGTACAGGGTTATCTGAATGACAAATTATCCTGATGATAATAAATATATAGCTCTCTAAGTAATATTAGTTAATATTAATGACAATAGCCAGTTTGCCTGCCTGCTCTAGAATTAATGAAGCTATTTAAATGTATGTATATTAAGAACTGACAGTAAATGCTATGCATTACAAACCAAATAGAACAAAATGATGAGACGAACAAAGGTACAAGCCTAGTGAAAGTTAAAATAACTGTTCTTGTCTATAAATGTAATGTTAACCTTATAACGGTAGGGAGGTATTCGATTTTGTACAAAATTACACCTGATTTGTTTCATTTTGTATATAATATGTCTTTATTTTATATGTTCTGTATTCTATGTAATATTTATGTATATATGTAACTATATTGTACATTTCCTTGACACGCATGTGGTATGTCTCTATTTTATTTCAAATGTTCTGTATTCTCTGTAATATTTATGTTTATATGTAATGTTTGTACATTTCCTTGACATGTTATAAGTTCACAAGCCTTTATGGCTGCTAGTGAACTCACAGAATGCAATCCAATCTAATCTAATCGCAAGAAACAAAGGTGGTCACAGCAAAGTGTTAAATTTTATTCCACATAGGCCCGGTATTATAGAGGTTTAGCTAAATCGAACCAAAACTTTAACTGCAGGTGCCGTTTTATAGCCTTCTGGTTAAGTTAAACCGCAGTGCAATGTTGCTGGTGTATCTGAAGGCTGAGAAAAGAAGACGATCGCTAATGCTATTCTTATACCGCAACTGAATGTTGTTGGTAGACCTGTCAGTCAGAAAAAGAGACGATAGGTAACGTTTATTTATGCAGTTGAGGCGAAAATGGCTGAAGTGAGCAGAATAGGGAAGAGATGTGCAAACTTTTCCACGAGAGATAAATGTTGGCCTAAACAGAACATTTTCTCGCAGGTATACAGAACATACAGGAGGCTAGGCGGCAGATAGATGTTTTTAAAGCATCATATCCTTCATGCTTAGTGATGCTTGGTGATGCTTACGTGGTTCCTAGCTTTAATGTTTTAAGTTTAATTTTCACTCATGCATTGCTATTTAAATGGAGAGCCAATAATAAATAAATAGTTTTACACTTCATAATTTCTCGTTGCGTGATGTATCTGGTTTCGAATTTCACAAAAAAAAATTGTCGCTTCGTAAATCTGAAACGATTTTAATAACTCATGCTTACTCCACAACTGAAAATGGTAAGGTCTATTTAGTAAAATTCTGGGTCTCCGAGGTCTTTCATTTATCTGAATAACTTCCTTGTCATCACTCAGCAATTTATCAAAATATCCACATGTGCTACTGGGACCGCCATCTTACAACATGGCATTAAACTGTTGCTAAAGGAGGATGAGTTTCAAGTTAAACTGGAGACTAACGTTTGTAACATGCAGTAAAACTAAAACAATCTAATGTGCTACATTCACATGACTCTCTCTCTAACCTCTATCGCTTATTAGTGGTGCTACAAATTATTCTTACGAAAGCTTAGTTACCTATCTACTTCATTTTAGTCGAGATAAACCTTTCCAGAAATAGCTACATTACACATTTCGTTATAGATACAAAGGGAACCGTCATAGCCAAATGTTTTAAAATTGGACGCTATATGTCGGCCTTAAAATTCCATACGGTTTCCAGATATCGGGAGAAACAACTGAAAATCGACAGGACTTTAAAGAGTCGCTAAGTGTCGATCGATTCGAACCACTAATAACGGATATCTTGGAAATGGATTATGTTATAAAAAAGTTTTGTGTTTTTAAGAGATCTACATTTTTTGTGTGGTACGTTTTCGTCTATCTTTTAACGTTTACCATTTAAACCAAATTATATAAAATTCCTTCCGAACGAAGAAGACTTCAGAGGCTTTGCCCAGAAAATTGAAGACCTACATTTTATTTGTTATGTAAATATCTTTAATATATGGTATTTAATAAAAACCTTTAGAGCAATTTTTTAGAAATAGAATATTTCGAAAACTTTTTCATGTAAAGTGTAGTTTAGGGTGGGGAATATTTTCGAAAAACTTCGCGTCGAATCTTTGGGACATGCTGAATCCAAATTTGGTATTCTTTCGATTTTTTGTTTTCGAGTTATGCTGTTCAGATGCGCGCGGACACACATACACACAGAGCTTTTTCTAAAAATTATTTTTGTTTATTCAGGGGTCTCAAAACAGTATTTCCGGTGAAATCTCGGTATTGAATTTTTGGATCGGGTGCAATACCCACCTTCTTTACCCACTAGGTACGTGGTAGAGAAAGTAAAACTATAGCTTAAACCTAATCTAGGGTTTAAACCCCGGCTCTGAGTGTTATAATGTTCAGTTAGAAATTTAAATTGTGTTTTATTTATGAACGCTCTTTAACTACTATAATCCTAAGCGTCCCATTCTATATTGAGCGTGAAAGCCCGGTAATTTTGCTCAGAGGCCTCTTTATCAGGCTTGAGGTACTTGTACGTGCTGTAAATGTACGGCATGCCTTCCGAAGGAAGCCATGCTAAGGATTTTTACGCCCGAAAAAAAATCCATCGCCCTTCGCCGGGTTTGAACTAAGTTTAGCATGGTAACCTCTACACCACGGAGGACATGTTCCGTTAATATGAGTGGGTCATGTTAAAAGTACTATTGTTTGTGCAACTATCTAAAACTGTCCTTCTGTTGGTTTTTTTTTTGAGAATTATAAAGGTACAGAAAAAGCACTTGTGGAAAAAGCACTTCAGCAGAAGTTTGTTGTAAAGGAGAAGAAGAAGACAGCAATAAATGTCTGAAACAAGGACCGTATGCAGACTCAGTCGCCCAAGCTCGACGTCGGAATTGAATCATTTAAATGCATTGGTGGAGCAGATGGTGAGAATTAAGCAAGCTGGAGATGGCTAGCGTGAGGAATGGATCCCATGATGAAGAAAGGAACTAATTTCTGTCATACCATCAGATAATGCTACTCGTGGTGGGCTATTTTCGAGCTTGGTACACAGGTCAATGAGTTGCAACTAAGTTTTCCTAATGAGGATCTGATCTCTCCTCGCGAGTGGGACACTGTGTCATAGTGAAAAGAGAAGTGCATCCAGTAAAAAGTAGAATGGAGGAAGAGAACAGAGAACTTTATAGCTTTCTTCCCCACCCTCTTTCATGAATTTCAGTCATAAACTGAATTAGACCCACGAGAGAGCGGCTCCCCGTGGTGATATTTTCCTCAAACGCATTAACAGTCAGTTTTATGCTGGTTGTTCAAGTCAAATTCTGCCAAATGAAGGTTTCATACCGTCGTGTATGCTTTTCACGCAACCGCGCAGTGTTCAAAAACTCGTATCTCAGTAAGAAGGTTGTATCCCAGCAATGTGCAGTTGTCACTAAAACTATTTGAGACACTGCAGTCACACTTTCACTTGTTATTTTTCACCTATTAATTTTTCCATTATACTCTAAAATGAGGAAGACCTCTTCTTTTAACAGATTTGCCTCCTGTTTGTAGGACTTACAAGCCAATGCCTTGGGTCGGTAGCCTGTCAAGGAACAAGCAATCATTTAAATGCATTGGTGGAGCAGATGGTGAGAATTAAGCAAGCTGGAGATGGCTAGCGTGAGGAATGGATCCCATGATGAAGAAAGGAACTACCTTTTTATTTTTTATACATTTTATACGAATGGTCAACATAACTTATAACTGAGTTTAACAATTATTAAACACCGTGGCATAACAGACCTGCCGCCCGGCCGCTGAGTCCCCCATCTCTGACCACAACAGGCATCAGGCCGGAATGGAACCCGGATCTCCCGCTTGGTAAGTAGCTGGCTACCACCGCGCTAAGGAGCTTACTTAAAAACAGAGGGTGATGCTAACGTCACGTGGTGTTCCCAAGTGGTCACCCATCCAAGTATTGACCACACCCAATGTTGCTTAACTTTGGTGATCGGAAAATAACAGGTGTTTTCAGCATGATGTGGCCGTTAGCAAAAACGGTGTTGAATTCGCATGACTTTCTTTACTCACTCTACTACAAACTGTTCTTACAAAACATTTTTACTTTCTCTTCTACGTATAGTAAGTAGGGGAAGTTCTGTATTCAACCCAAAAATTCGATACCAGAAATACATGTTTTGAGATCCCCTGAATCCAAAAAAGCATTTTTGAAATCATCCGTGTGTGTATCTACATGTCCGTGTGTGTCTGTGAACATCATAACTCAGAAACGAACAGTCGGATAAACACCAAACTTGGTATTTAGGTTCAGTATCTTCCAGAGATGCTACTCGAAGGTTTTCAAAAAATACCCAGATTACGCTTTACATGGAACACTTTTTGAAAATTTTAATTTTCATAAAAATGGCTAACGATTTTGAATAAAATACCATACATTTA
Organism: Deroplatys truncata; assembly: GCA_030765065.1. Classification (NCBI taxonomy): domain Eukaryota; kingdom Metazoa; phylum Arthropoda; class Insecta; order Mantodea; family Mantidae; genus Deroplatys; species Deroplatys truncata. Next base: position 58,155,440 of record CM060977.1, read on the forward strand.
AGACATTTTTATGGCAAATGAATTGTATATCTCGAATTTTCTGGGTATGTCTCCAAAGGTATTCTTCATTGTGAACGTCTTTTGCATAACTGGTAAACCATAAGAGATAGACAAAATTTTACTACACAAAAAATGTAGATTGCGTTAAAGTACACAATTTATGCCTTATACATTTTTTTGTTGTTGAGTGAAACATTTTCGAGATATTGCTTGTTATTCCCTTAAATTTTCCAATACTTACACTTTTTCTCAAATGGAAATTCGTTATTCATTTTTTTTGTCCTGGTAATGCAAAGAGAATGGAATACTCCACATAGCAACCAGTTGTTAAAATATTTGACTATCGCTTAAAGCCTACCAATTCCCTTTGTATCTACAAGAAAATTAGCAATAAGATTAATATCTCGATATCTCGAATAATATGAAGCATATAGAGAATAAACGTTTGTAAAAAGTAGCAAGAAGTAGCTGAATGGTGGCAACATTTTAAAAAATGTAAAAGTACTGAAAAATTCAAACCAACAATAACGGATATCTCGAAAATGACCAATGTCACAAAAAACTTATTTGAAATAAACCATGTACTTTAAAAGGATATAGAAGTTTTTGTATAACACGTCTTTGTTATGTTTACTACTTATACAAACCTATACAAAATCTCTTCCGCATGAAGACTTCACAGGATTTTCAAAATTCAGGATATACCTTTTTTCATGTAAATATCTTAAGTATGTAGCATTTTAATCAAAATAAAAAATTTTCCAAAACATTTCCATGTAAAGGGTAGTTTGGGGTGGGGATTTCTTGAAAATCTTGTGTAGCATCTTTGAATGACAATGACCTTTCGTTTTTTCAGTTATGCTGTTCTACACACGCACGCGCGCGCACACACACACACACGGACGTTTTTCTAAAAATGTATTATTCTTATGTATTCAGGGAATCCTAAAACATGTATTTTAGGTGAAATGTCGGCATCAAATTTTTGGATGAAACGCAATACGTCCTCTACTTACTATAAATAAGTGGTAGATAAAGTAAAAATCTGATGTGTTATACTCACATGACTTTCCCTACTCTTGTACAAACTATTTTTACAAACGCCTATTCTCCATCTACTTCATATTGATCGAGATATCTAGATGTTAATTTTATTGCTAATTTTATTGTAGTTGCAAGGGGAATTGGTAGGCTTTAAGCGATAGTCAAATATTTTAAGAGCTGGTTGCTATGTGGAGTATTCCATTCTCTTCGCATTACCAGGACAAAAAAAATGAATAACGAATTGCCATTTGCGAAAGAGTATAAGTACTGGAAAATTTAAGGGAATAACAAGCAATATCTCGAAAATGGTTCACCAAACAACAAAAATGTAGACATAAATTGTGTATTTTAACACGATCTACATTTTGTTGTGTAGTAAAAGTTTGTCTATCTCTCATGGTTTACCAGTTATGCAAAAGTCGTTCACAATGAAGAATACTTTTGGAGACATTCCCAGAACATTACAGATATACATTTCATTTGTTATGAAATATCTTAAACATATGCTATTTTAATCCAAATCGTTAGAGCCATTTTTGAGAAAATTAAAATTCTCGAAATATGTTCCATGTAAAGGGTAATCTGGGGTAGGGGGATTTTCTTGAAAGCCTTCGTGTCGCATCTCTGGAAGATACTGAACCTAAATATCCAGTTTGGTGTTTATCCGACTGTTTGTTTCTGAGTTATGCTGTTCACAGACAAACACACGGACATGTTTCCAAAAATGCTCTTTTTTTGATTCAGGGGGTCTCAAAACATATGTTTCCGGTGAAATCTTGGTATCGAATTTTTGGGTGGAATACAATACTTCCCCTACTTACTATACGTAGTAGAGAAAGTAAAAAGGTGGAGGAAACATAACTGGTAATGAAATACTTAGCTTTTGGTGTTTGAGCTTATATGTGGATAGGAATAAAGAGAGAAGCTTTGTGTGTGTGTGTGTGTGTGTGCGTGTGTGTGTGTGTGTGTGTGTGTGCGCGCGCGCGTGCGCCCACCTGCGGCATATATATTGTGACTTTTTTCAATTGTTACTCTCTCAGTTCTCACTAACACTGTTTCATTCTTAATGCGTCACGGTTTTAAGTTCTTATGTAGTTTACTTTCACTGGAAGTTTACTTCACTATGATGAACTAATTCAATTCTCCATCACTTCACTTCCTTCGTGACGCAGCCGTTCACTCCGGACGGTACACTTCACTCGAGAGTCGAACACAAGACCTGCACTACCAGTCGCTCCGAAGTATCATTCGCTACACGTCACAACAACCATCACCAACTCGCTCGGAGAATCGCTCTTGATGTCGCACGGGAAACTCCCTGCCAAATCAACTTGCACTCGACTCGCAACTCCAATCCTCTCCTTACACTGACTCTTCTTTTTTTCGAGTGGAGGAGAAAATGATTTAATCACTAGCCTCAGTCCGGATTGGAGTCGGGACTGAGAGTGTGGAAACTCACGAATAATCGGCATACCCACTAAAAACTCCTCCACCGGAAGGAATTCAGGAGTGAAAGTGAGTTTATACCGCTGTTGCAACAGCGCAGTCAAGTAGGGATGTATATTGGCCGGCCACTAGGGCCTAAGTCAGGTAAAGTGAGGTGCCAGGACGCAAGCATGACCGAGGCCCTACTTGCGCTCAGGGTGAGAGAATTCCGGGTGAGACGGTGTAGGAAGTTTGTGTGAATGTATGTTAGGTTTGAAGTTTGCTTACTTGTGCTTCCGACGTCCTCGGTAGTGAGTAGTTGGAGCACCCTGTGTGGGGGCTCGTCTTGATGCTGTGGCAGCCTGTTTTGTAGAACAGCATCCAGCGTAGTCTGGAAGGCTGATATCCCCTCCTTGATGAGCCTTGTGACGTTCAAGTAATGCTCGTCGAAGGATTTTGGCATTGCAATTCGGCTAGGAAGTGTTGGTATTACTTTTGCTGCGAGAACTATGGATACGTGGTCCTCTTGAAGGTCGGTGAGTACCTCCTCCAGGAGGGCCAGTTTAGTAGTGATGTTTAGTAACTCTGTCTGCACATCCTCCAGCTTCAGCAGGATCTCAGGCGAGGGCTTTGTTGTGGTATTGCTCTTTGCGAAGTTTTCTGGCGTATCTGCTACTGCAGGAGGCCCGTTATGCTCGACGCGGTCATGCTGCAGTTGTTGGCCTTCTGCTGCGACGGTTGGAGCGGCTGCGAGGATGTAGCGGACAACAAGCTTGCCCGGTGAAGTGGTCGTGTCTCCAGCAGGTTGCACAGAAACGGCGGCGACGCGTTAAATCGTGCTGCTGGCAGACAGACGTCAAATTAGGTGCCCCACAGTAGTGGCACCGTGGCTGAGTAGTACATCTTACCTCACTGTGTCCGTAAAGGCAGGACGGTGTCCATATTGAGCGGCTCGGTTCGATTCTTAAGCTCTTGCCCAAGAACTGCAGGCCTCGGAGAGGGCAGCGTCGTAGTGAGCCTTTTCCCGAAAGAAAAGGCGCACGAGCGGTGTTGGGCCTTTCCGTGATTGGATCCTTGTAACCTTCAAGGCTGATGGCCAAAGCTGTTGTACGCAGCTTAGGATGGTCTGCGTCTGTAGTTGCTGGTAAACACCCACAACCACAGCGCTGGGTTTGGCCGTCACCAGGTGAAACGGCGTCTAGAGGTGCTCTGTCGTCCGGGACTTCAGAGTGAAGCGGCGTTGGCGGCGAGCTGGCGGTGCCAGCTGCAGCGGTGGATTCGTCGATTGCCGTATCTGATTCGTCGGCGGAACTCTCTGCTGCTAGTGCAGCTCTACGATGTCTTCTTCTACCCATGGTGAGAGAAGGCCCTGTCTGCTCGGAGTATCCAGGCGAAGAGCCGACTCTTCTCGCGAGAACGTTCGCTTATATAGTTAGTGGAATATTCCAAGGTTCTGGAACGTTCTAGAACTATACCGACACAGATCTACAGGAATGGGGAAGGAACGATCAGAATTCTTAAGCCTTATTTCCGATAACGCGCCCGGTGTTTACGCTGGCGAACGGTAATTATCGTTGTTTACTGGACCGCCTGGGGCCGACCTCCCGATAAGCTTGGACCATAGCCGCGCGTCACAATATATATATACAGGGTGGACCATTTAAGTTGAGACTGTACAATATCTCCACCACTAAGCGTTGTAGAAAGAAATGTCTTTAATAAAAGTTGCTTGATATTATGAGGGGAAACTAACTGTCATTACTCGTGTTTTGTTTGGAAACGTTGTGATGGTCCTTTTAGAGTCAATTTAATTTTTTAAAATAGAAACCTACCTTTTTATATTGTTTTCTCTCTCCTCATAAAAACACTTCGCAATTAACAATGAAAATTCTGAATGGCTGTGTACGAAGAGCGCAATAAACGGTTGGAACCATCCATGAATGGTCATTTGAGGGCTAAGTTATGATTCGTAATTGGGAACCAACATTTTAAACTTTGTTTCCTTATTCCTCATCACAAAATAAACACCTTTTTATAAACAATTTTCTAGTGAGAAAACAACATATAAAATGCACGTTCCCATTGAAGAAAATTAAATTGATCCTAAAATGACCGTCACAACGTCCTCCAAATAAAAAGATGAATCAAATTTAGTTTCCTCCATAATAACAAGCCAGTTTTATGCAAGACATTTTTTTCTACAACGCTTAGTTTTGGAGATATTATACAGTCTCAACTTAAATGATTCAATATATATATATATATTATATATATGTATGTATGTATGCTGACATGTCATCCGAGCTTTTCCTCGAACAATTTTGATAAATCTTTTGTTATTGTATGGTACTGTTCTTCTCAAAGGACATAGGCAATAAGACAGCTTCTAATCTCTACTGCTAAATTACTAAAAGACTAAAAGGGTTTTGCAGTACCCGAATATTGTAATACAAACATAATTGATTCACAACTGGAGATACTGCTTGGGACAAATAGCTTTGCGTTTGTTTATGCGTAGCCAAAGGAGTAACTATGCACGTTGTGAGGGATGGCTTACCAGCCGATACACATTAACACGATAACGGCGTCACCAAACCGGTGGCAAAGTTATATCTCCCGTGTAATACTTACTAAGATGGCTTGACTTTTCATTGTTGTTGCTCTGCAGAGAAAGGAGTAAGTATATTTTATTCCAAGAAATCAGAAGACAGAGCGAAAAAAAATACACTAGAATCCTGTGAATAAGGGACGATATGTGTCTTACATTTATTTAATTGGAATTTTATCGAATGTTGCAGTTAAGGGCCTGAAGTTAGTGTCAATATGTCTGAGTAACCTTTATTCTAATTCTACCATGAGGTTTCTGAATGACAGAACGTTTACTTATTCTTATGTAAGTTTCCCTGCGTTACAATGAGGCTCATTACCAGTGTATTGAACTAAATATGTAAGAAGGAAAACTGGTGTTAGGCATAAGATCAGATGTTTATGACTACAAGCTAAGTGCTTTCTTCGGTAATTATAGATAATATACCTGCCATATAGAGGGCGTATCGAAAAGTAACACACAATAATTTTTTTCTGTCTTGGTATTGCAGCTGGAATGTTGTAATTGCACACAGATATAGTTTGAAGTTTTCACTACAGAGGGTATTTTTTGTTTCACGTGCAGCTTTAGCGAGAGAAGCATGAACTATGCAACAAAGATGGCGCGCATGTTACTGTCGTCCACGTGTGAAGAGCAAAGAGGTGTGGGCCAAAGGGCATAAACCGAGTGCGTAGCGTGTGTGGGGATGATTGTATGGACCGTAGCAATGTTTCCAGGTGTATGCATTCTTCGTAGAGGGCCATGTGAACTTTAGTGATTCGCCACGCTCCGGGAGGCCGGTAACAGCTGCAACCCCGCAGAATGTCAGAGGCAGTGAGGCGGAAATTTTGAACGACTGGCGTGTGCAACTGCGAACCTTATCGCAACAGTTCAACATTTCCTATAGTGCAGTGTACGATTTGTTCATGGCATGTTGAAATTTCGTAAAGTTAGTGCTCGCTGGGTGCCTAAGAACCTGACAGACAACCACAAGGGCCAGCAAATGACGATGAGCTTGGATCACCTAACTCGATACACCGCAGAAGGGCATGACTTTCTGAAAGGAATCGTCACTGGTGATGAGTCGTGGGTATACCACTGCACGCCCGAAACCAAGTAGGCAGGTATGGAGTGGAAACATGCTGGTTCCCCAGTGAAGAAAAAATTCAAAGTGACTCAATCTGCTAGGAAAGTGTTGTGACGGTGTTCTGCGATATGCATGGTGTTGTATTGGTGGACTTTGCTGAACACGGGACCACTGTGAATGCTGCAGCCCACATGAAAACTTTGATGAAGTTGCGTCGTGCCCTTCGTGACAAACGCCACAACATGAATGCTGAAGATGACAAAATTCTTCATGACATGCCCCTATGTTGCTGCTGTTGTTCGTCAGAAAATCACCAAATTTGGTTGGGAGGTGCTCCAGCATCCCTATACAGTCCGGACCTTGCACCGTCGGAGTTTCATCTGTTTGGTTCCATGAAGAAATTCCTGACCAGCTTTGCCACAGATGCGGAAGTGAAATGAGCAGTTCGCAGATGGCTATACACCAAGGAAACGGACTTATACGAACAGGTCATGTTGAAACTGGTATCACGATGGGAGAAATGTGTTGAGAAACTTTGTGACTATGTCGAAAAGTAGGTAAAAGGCGTAAGTTCATTTGTGATTTTTGTTGTTGATTTAACTATTAAACTTTTTTTTTGTAAAAAAATTATTGTGCGTTACTTTTCGATCCGTCCTCGTACTTAGATCATGGCTTTGAAGGTAGGGAATTCTCAAATCCACCATTTGTGATTTAATTTCTATTAACACTCCGAAAAAATGTCTTCATACCAGTTTCCTAAATATAAGATCACATGTACGATGGATTTCGAGGGCAGCAAAGGTAACGGGTGGGGGAGAGAGTGAGAGAAGAAGTTTCGCAGTTAACACAAACAACGCGAGCAGAGGTGTGGTTTCTGCTATTCTCCGTCATTAACGAGAGCAGTTGCGTACTAGCAAAAATTCTGCGATTTCATGGTCATGTAATATTTGGAAATGTTGAAGTCCACACTTTGGAACGATATTTGATGTAATATTCATATATTTACTTTTATAAATAATATTGATATTGAAGCAGTATATTTTGAGTAGTAAAATAAAAATTAAGATCATAGGGAGAATAAATATCAGTAACAGCGAGGATAGTATTGAAATTAAACTGGAAAGCGAATGTTACTGAATTGAAAATAAGGGTTGAGAGACAAGTGTATCAGCGGCCGGAAACGGGTGGTTTTCCCTCTATTGTTAAGTGTCCCGTTAGGTTGCTGGAACGCAGAGGTGTAGGAAAAGGGCAATGTTCGCCAAAAGACAGATAGCCTTAGGTCTCCAATGAAAGAAGCTAGAAATCAGGCGATAGTGGAATGGGGAGATATAGAACGTTTGAAATAGAGAAACGGGAGATTTTAGAATACACATTTGGTCGTTGTAGCTCCTGAGAGATGCTTGTCAGAAAAGCTTAGAAGGCAGCGGATAGGCGCGATGATAAAAAGTGTAACAAATAAGAAAGTGCGCGTGTGTGTGTCGAAGTAATAGCAGGAATCAAATGTTAAAACGGTGGCGATAAATAAACGAGTAGGAAAACAAACAGTCGTATTCACCACTGACCTGAGATCCAAGATCCCTGCAAAGAACCCTGAGCTAGTACCGAACCCGGGACCATTTCCAACAAATCCTACGATCCACAACCAGAAGGAACCACCGCAAATTGCCGGCCTAACGTGGGGCCCACAATCACCGACCAGAAGTACTACCGCAATATCCTTGGCAGCTATCTGGCAGAGCGATGAGTGATAATATTGATAATAATATCTCTTGGTGATTGTGTTGCAAATTCATTGTTTAGAGTTTCTTAATTTAAAATTATGAGTTTGATTCAGAATTTCAATTGTATTATATTGTTTAAATTGTTGAATTAATTGTTTACAAATCTTATTACATCTCTAACGTTCTCGGAAGATTTAAATCATAAATTCGCATTTAATTTGATTGAAATAATTTGTCATGATGCTCGATACGTCTTGCTCTATGGAGTAAATATCGAGTGTGTTATTAGAAAAGTTATCTTCCTGTTGTAGTAACCTGAAAACAGTTATCAATAGCATGTAGACAGTTGCCTATATGAGACATAGGCATAGTATAGAGGTTATATAACGGAGGGGGATACCTCGCACACTGAGACCTACATAGATCTATCATCCCCAGGAAGAAAGGATGAAGTGAAGGAACCACAGGAGGCTACAGGCCACGGAGACTCGCAGAAGTCCCTAATAGTTCCAGGCTCGAAGACCTGTCCCACTGTAGGAGCTGCCTAGAGAGGGCGATGAACGACCCGTCGTTCCAGCAGCCCTCTAGCGTCCACGGGGAGCACTCTTTCCTTTGATAAAGCACCTGTGCCATCTATCCGGCACCGCCATACGCCACGAAACCTAGAAGCACATCTGAAAGATGAGAAGGGAACGGAATGAAAGGGAAATTATGGAAAGGAAATCAGCATAAACCCAGCATTCACCTACCGACCAGGGAAAACCACGAAAAATCCAAGGTTAGAGTGGGCGGTCGATGGGAAATGAAGCCGGGATCTTTCGAATGCAAGCCTCACACGTTAGTGCGGAACCATCTCGCCCGGTTATACGGAGTAAGTTGCCACATACAAGAAGGAATAACAGTTTCAATAGCAAGTTAAACATACAAAGCATGCATAACCAAGCAAATAAATATATACGTAACAAAATAAAATCAACAAATACAGAAATAAGTATAATATCCTTACAGCTTTCTAGCCAATCGGTTTGTATGAACCTGCTTGCTGTTTAACAGCGATATTTGATAACTTCGAGCTATAAATCGATTTCATTGTGCCGACAGTTTCGGGATTACTACTTAGAGTACTTACCTGAATATCAGTACTGTTATTCATATTCAAAACTTAAAACAAAATCTGATGTGTTACACTCACATGACTTTCCCTACTCTTGTACAAACTATTTTTACAAACGCCTATTCTCCATATGCTTCATGTTAATCGAGATATCGAGATGTCAATCTTATTGCTAATTTTCTTGTGGATGCAAGGGGAATATGGTAGCTTTTAAGCGATAGTCAAATATTTTATCGCTGGTTGCTATGTGGCGCATTCCATTCTCTTTGCATGTCCAGGACATAAAAAAAATGAATAACGAATTTGAGAAAAAGTATAAGTATTGGAAAATTTAAGGAAATAACAAGCAATATCTCGAAAACGGTTCACTGACAAAAACGAAATGTATATGACATAAGTTGTGTATTTTAACGCGATCTACATTCTTTGTGTAGTAAAATTTTGTCTATATCTTATGGTTTACCTGTTATGCAAAAGTCGTTCACAATGAAGAATACTTTTGGAGATATTCCCAGAAAATTCGAGATATACATTTCATTTCTCATGACATTATCTTAAACATATGATATTTTCATCAAAATCGTTAGAGCCATTTTTGAGAAAATTAAAATTTTCGAAAAATCTTCCATGTAAAGGGTAGTCTGGGGTGGGGGGATTTTCTTGAAAACCTTCGTGTCACTTCTCTGGAAGATACTGAACCTAAATACCAAGTTTGGTGCTTATCCGACTGTTCGTTTTTGAGTTATGCTGTTCACAGACACACACAGACACACACACACACACACACACACACACACACACACACACACACACACACACACAGAAACACACATGGACATGTTTCCAAAAATGCTTTTTTTGGATTCAGGAGGTCTCAAAACACATATTTCCGGCGAAATCTCGGTATCGAATTTTTGGGTGGAATGCAATACTTCCCCTACTTACTATACGTAGTAGAGAAAGTAAAAATCAGAGCATTGGTGCTTTACACTGGTTTTAAAAAATCTGATGTGTTACACTCACATGACTTTCTCTACTCTTGTACAATCTATTTTTACAAACGCCTATTCTCCATATGCTTTATGTTAATCGAGATATCGAGATGTCAATCTTATTGCTAATTTTCTTGTAGATGCAAGGGGAATATGGTAGCTTTTAAGCGATGGTCAAATATTTTAACGCTGGTTGCTATGCGGCGCATTCCATTCTCTTTGCAAGTCCAGGACATAAAAAATCTGATGTGTTACACTCACATGACTTTCTCTACTCTTGTACAATCTATTTTTATAAACGCCTATTCTCCATATGCTTCATGTTAATCGAGATATCGATATGTCAATCTTATTGTTAATTTTCATGTAGATGCAAGGGGAATTGCTAGGCTTTAAGCGATAGTCAAATATTTTAACGCTGGTTGCTATGTGGCGCATTCCATTCTCTTTGCAAGTCCAGGACATAAAAAATCTGATGTGTTACACTCACATGACTTTCTCTACTCTTGTACAATCTATTTTTACAAACGCCTATTCTCCATATGCTTTATGTTAATCGAGATATCGAGATGTCAATCTTATTGCTAATTTTCTTGTAGATGCAAGGGGAATATGGTAGCTTTTAAGCGATGGTCAAACATTTTAACGCTGGTTGCTATGCGGCGCATTCCATTCTCTTTGCAAGTCCAGGACATAAAAAAAATGAATAACGAATTTGAGAAAAAGTATAAGTATTGGAAAATTTAAAGGAATAACAAGCAATATCTCGAAAACGGTTCACTCAACAAAAGAAATGTATATGACATAAGTTGTGTATTTTAACGAGATCTACATTTTTTGTGTAGTAAACTTTTGTCTATCTCTTATGGTTTACCAGTTATGCAAAAGTCGTCCACAATAAAGAATACTTTTGGAGACATTCCCAGGAAATTCAAGATATACATTTTATTTGTCATAAAAATATCTTAAACATATGATATTTTAATCAAAATCGTTAGAGCCATTTTTGAGAAAATTAAAATTTTCGAAAAATCTTCCATGTAAAGGGTAGTCTGGGGTAGGGGGATTTTCTTGAAAACCTTCGTGTAGCATCTCTGGAAGATACTGAACCTAAATACCAAGTTTGGTGTTTATCCGACTGTTCGTTTTTGAGTTATGCTGTTCACAGACACACACACAGACACACACACAGACACACACACAGACACACACACACACAGACACACACACACACAGACACACACACGGACATGTTTCCAAAAATGCTTTTTTTGGATTCAGGAGGTCTCAAAACATGTATTTCCGGTGAAATCTCGGTATCGAATTTTTGGGTCGAATGCAATACTTCCCCTACTTACTATACGTAGTAGAGAAAGTAAAAATGAATAACGAATTTGAGAAAAAGTGTAAGTATTGGAAAATTTAAGGGAATAACAAGCAATATCTCGAAAACGGTTCACTCAACAAAAGAAATGTATATGACATAAGTTGTGTATTTTAACGAGATCTACATTTTTTGTGTAGTAAAATTGTGTCTATCTCTTATGGTTTACCAGTTATGCAAAAGTCGTTCACAATGAAGAACACTTTTGGAGACATTCCCAGAAAATTCGAGATATACATTTCATTTCTCATGACATTATCTTAAACATATGATATTTTAATCAAAATCGTTAGAGCCATGTTTGAGAAAATTAAAATTTTCGAAAAATGTTCCATGTAAAGGGTAGTCTGGGGTGGGGGGATTTTCTTGAAAACCTTCGTGTCGCATCTCTGGAAGATACTGAACCTAAATACCAAGTTTGGTGTTTATCCGACTGTTCGTTTTTGAGTTATGCTGTTCACAGACACACACACACACACACACAGACACACACACAGACACACACACACACACACACATAGACACACACACGGACATGTTTCCAAAAATGCTTTTTTTGGATTCAGGAGGTCTCAAAACATGTATTTCCGGTGAAATCTCGGTATCGAATTTTTGGGTGGAATTCAATACTTCCCCTACTTACTATACGTAGTAGAGAAAGTAAAAATATGTGATCCACTCATGTGACTTTCTCAATCCTCTCGTTTATTAGTGGGTATACAACCTATTCTTACTAAAGCTTATTTATCTATCTACTTCATTTTTATCTAGATAAACCTTTGCACAAATAGCTACATTGCACATTTCGTTATAGATACAAAGTAGACAGTGATAGTCAAATGTTTAAGAACTGGACGCTGTACGCTATCCTTAAAATTCCACAGTTTCTTGCAATCGCGAGAAACACTGAATGTTGACACGCCTTTAAGAGAATGACCAAGAAACGAACATTTCAAACCATTAATAACGGATATCTCAGGAATAAATTGTGTTTTTTTTAAAGTGATCTACAGTTTTTGTTTAGCATGTTTTCGTCTATCACTTTACGTTTACCAGTTATACAAGATTATACAAAATTCCTTCCGAATGAAGAGAACTTTACAGGCTATTTCTAGAAAATTCAAGATGCACATTTTATTTGTCATATAAATATCTTTAATATATGGTATTTTAATCAAAATCGTTGAGCGATTTTTAGAAAATCATTTCAAGTTTTGTGTTGATGCGACTTTTCGTTTTTGAGTTCTGCTGATCACGCACACGCGTGCGCAGGCACGCACGCACACACACACATACACACACGTACTTTTCTAACAATGCTTCTTTGGATTTTGGGGCCTCAAAACATGTATTTACAATGAAATATCGGTATCGAATTTTTGGGGAGAATGTAATACCTTTTCTACCTACTATGTATGTGGTATAGAAAGTAAAAAAGTCGTCGCTCTTTTTTTCCGTCTTTCATTTCTCCACACCGTCATACACTAGCCGATTATACTCGTGTATATATAATACTACCGCTCAAAAGTTTTTGAACAGCCTGTTTTGCTGCAATTAACAAGTGTATAACGCCAAACAAAGCCAATGTCATATTATGAATGGTAGAAATCCATTGAAATTTACTATGCTACCTTTTGTTTGTCAATTGGAAAGTGTCCATTACACTGTAAAGAGGTATGTAACTACAAATAGCAATAAGGATCGTTATCGAAAGGGGAGGCCTAGGGTGACCTCGAAAAGTGAGGATAAACATTTAATAGTGACCAGCAAACGTACTCGTTTCAAAACAGCACCCATGCTGACAGCAGAACTGAACCAGTGGAGGGATGAATCTGTGAGTGTTTCTACAGTGAAGAGACGAATTCAGGATGCACATCTGAAAGGTTGCATTGCGGCAAAGAAACCCCTATTGAGAGCTGTAAATAAACGGAAAAGATTACAATGGGCCAAGTGACATGTAAGCTGGACTGTTGATCAGTGGAAAAATGTATTATTTACTGTGAATCTAAGTTTGAGCTATTTGGCTCAAAACGTCGCCAGTTTGTTCGACGTGCAAAAGATGGACGCATGGCACCTCAGTGCATATCCCCTACAGTCAAGCATGGAGGTGGTTCGGTGCTGGTATGGGGTTGTTTTGGTGGCAATAGGACAGGCGATATTGTGAAAACAGAAGGAATTATGAAGCAGCAGCATTATCACAATATTATCCAACGCCATGCCAATCCATCTGGGATGCGGTTAGTTGGCAAGGGGTTCATTCTGCAGCAGTACAATGATCCCAAGCATACATCTATACTCTGTAGAAGATACGTTGAACGATTGGAAGAGACACAAATCTGGAAGAATATGGTTTGGCCCCCTCAAAGTCCTGACTGCAATCCTATTGAACTACTTTGGGATCATGTGGACAGAGAGGTAAGAAAGAAACAACCCACTAATGTAAATGTATTGTGGAGTCATGTGCAAAACATATGGAGGGATATTTCTGAAGATACACTGGCATCTAACATGTATTGCTGATTTTCATTAAATATACTGTTGTGTCTACAAATTATGTCTTTTTTATTCCATTGTTTCAATAAATCCTAAAAATGAGGTGTGTTCAAAAAACTTTTGAGCGGTAGTGTATATATATATATATATATATATATACACTAATCGCAGAAATGCTGTCATCATTTAAGTTTTGCTATAATAGAAATCGTTATGTAATTTCCAGATCTTGAATTGCCTCATGCACCTGGAAACACTTTTATTATTATATTATGCCTACTTCATCAGCTACAACCTGGGGAAGAATGAACTTACTGGACTATATTGTTAACACGTGTGCAGCAATAATGCGTTCCGGAAGTATTGATGCCTCGCCCAACATGCCTAATGCCTTGTGCTGCGACAGCAAGGATGCGGCATACAGAAACCATGCATAATATATCTTAACATAGTATAAATGTAAGATACGACTAGGTAAATTAGTATATTTTGTATATGGGGATTATAAATATGAGAAAACGTATAACCGAAAAACATATATTTGATCTAAATATTAATGGGCAAAGTTTGGTACCTGAAAAGCTTATCTGCGAAGAACGCAAAAGTGAATAACGTACTAGTCGGTGACGATATAAGTGCGCTTGGAGGAGGGCGCCACTGTTTTTGTTGACATGCCTAATGTCATTAATGCCTAGGGGTCAATGAGGAATGAGGGACAAGGGGATACGAGAATGCACAGTTGCACAATGAAAACAGTACTACATTTGCAAGCCTGAGCCTCGCTAGTAAATGAAACGCGAAACTGCGAATGTTTTTGTTACTGGACCGTCTTTCCGATGCCCCACCCACTTGTTTCGTAACTGTTTAGTTCCTCTTCCCACCGAACGCACTCATATCGTGGTCGACTATTATGAGTTTCAGCTGTATATAGTGTTTTAACGTTAACCGAAACAGGACGCGATGATGATGCGTCAATTTGAAGCAGGAATGTAGTTGCCTCCTTTTCTCGTTGTCTCCAATATCTGCTGTTGATTCTGCCGCCGGCTGCTTCAATGGTAGAGCTATGAGTACCTTCCCTCAGGGTATGCGTGAATGTATTGTGGGACAACACCAGTTTAAATTGACTGAGAAATTTGTTGTGAATTAATGTTTGAGTTATTAGAGTGAGTGCCGAGCGTTTGAGATGAAGAAATAGACTGATTATGAATCGTAGCACTCGCAATTGTAACAACTGAATTATTATACCTGCTGACTTCTGCAGTATCGAAGTTACGGTCAGAAATAAATGAAAGTAGAAGCGTAACCTGCTGTGAGTCGCCAAAATATTTATAGGCAAGATTCAGCACGCTAGCCGATACTCATATAAGCGCATCACTGGTCGCTTAAAATATCACACGAGCACGTATCGCTGGCGGTACAAGAGAGAGAAAATCTCCGATTTATTTGCCTGCCTTGTTATTACTCAACCCACGTCTATATTAGAATTACTCTCAAAAACATTTTTTTTTTCACGCGCAACCAATGCTTAAATCTTAAGTGTGCCTCTTCCCTTGGTTACCATGCTGGCCTAACTAAACTTCTCAGAATGTAAGTGCCTTTCTCTTTTCCAGAATTGGTAAGCGTACTGAAATTATAACCCACTGCTTTCCCAGAAATACTTAAGCTAATGCGTTCGCTAGTTCGGCTGACCTAATGACTTTTGCTAACCTGACTTCCTAATTACCTTCATCTTTCCGGACAAATATTTCAATTCAAACTTGTTACATTATACGCTGATTTAATATAAGGAAATGATTTATTACAATTGCATCTTGTTATTTCTTTATTTAATTATTTATATTTTCCCGTCCATAATTATAGTAACAACGACAATATAAAGTGTCGCTGTGTTAGTACCAAACCGCCACGGCTTTGTAATCTGAGCAACTGTCATTTGCTACCTTCGTTCGTGATGGAGACTATGATTGCCTCAGAAGTTTCACACATCATACACGTTAAGGCAGTTTTGAATAATTATTATTCATATGTAAGAAGAACGACTGAGAAAACAGCTCAAGATCCTTATTTAATAATTCCAAAGGCAATCGTCAGTTGATATGTATGCAAACTATTTACACCTTTCTGGAATTTAGTGCAGAGGGTTTGCCTTTCGGGCATTAAGAGAAATAAAATAACAATTATAGATAGTTTTTACTTGGATAGAAACATATCTTTGAAAGAACTTTTAGGTTTTAACGTTGTTTACTCACATCCTTGGCAATTACCAAGTTCCAAAGATCGGTAGGAACGTTTGTATTCAGACTGTGAAACCAGCTCTACGGCGCTCCGACCTAAGATTCCCTACTGCTCCCAGAGATCCTGCGCAAAATTAATGCTTCTAATTAAGAATAATGCCATTCTCGATTCTCTTTTTCCGAAACTGTCTCCTCTTATATCGCATCTCCCTCGTCTAGGAATTTTCTTTCGTCTTTCTCTTCCCCCTTGTTTCGGCCCCGGGTAACGAGTTTCCCTAATTCCACTTCCTTCTGACCGTTTTGCCTTTCATCACTCTGCCACGTATATGTACTTTGCCCTCTCCTCGACCCTTTTGATACAGCTCACAAGAAATGCTTAGCGCAAGAAACGTAACACAGTGTGCAACTATACTGGCTACACTGAAAACTAAGAGGTTTCAACCCTAATTAGTTCTGCAAGAGCTCATGAAACCAAACTATTTACAAGCTCTCCTTCGTGTTTAAACATACACTCAAACACTAGCAGAAAATCCGGCGATGTTCGGGCTTTGAGTGTTCTGGTAAAACATCAATTTTCCAAATTGAGGCAGTAATTTTAACACTTAAATGATTTCAGTCTAATTATGTAATATAAAATATAATAACAGCCCGCCTTAAAGCAATATGTGTATAAATAACATATAAAATGTATGTAACAGTCACTGTATAATGTTTATATTATTATGTACACGTTCAATAATGTTATGTGAATATATTACGTAATTTAATTATATAGGAGCTGTGATAATAATGAGGTAACAATGAGGTAACCTTGAGGCAATAATGAATTGGAAGGTTTAATAATGCTACTAGTAATTATTGGAGCAACAATAATGTAATTTTTAAAAGCGGTTTATAAATAGCCAATCAACAACCAGAAAAACCTGAAAGTTAAATAAAAGTATTCTATTGGATTAGGAATAGGCAAACAGAGACTTGAAATAGATGAAATTTGCAAATTCAGGCGGTAGAAATCAGTTCAGTTGCTAGTAGACAGCGTTCCTAACTGGACGCGAGACGCGTCCTCGAGAAGGTTAATACGTATCCAGTGTGAGACGAAAATTCATTACGGCGAGAATATAAAGTTTATGTGTTAAAAGTACAAGTAATTAATAAATAATCTCACAGCTCTCTATTAAGTGAAGTCTTATTTAAGCGTGTGAAGGATTAAGAAATGGAGTGAAGTAAAAATTATAATTTGTGTAAGCCTACATTCTTCAGCCGCATCACCCCCTGCAAAGAGACTCATGTTTCTACAAATTATACTAACGCAGCCGAGGCAAACCTAAATATATATAATATTTAAAGAAACATTAAAATACAAAGTTGAAAGCAAAGTTGGGGCGAAGGCCACCGGAAAGTGAACATTGGGGCGAAGGCCACCGGAAACTTTGTACCATACGTGAGACAGCAATAATTAACCTTTCTCAAATTGTACCATACGTGGGGCAGTTACTTCTTTAAATTGGCTTTCCAACAGTGAAGCAACTAAAAATCTTTCAAAATAGTTTTTATTGATACTAACAATTACAATATTTCTGGTATTTAATTATTTTAATTTGATCATATCACCTTCATTGTGTCAATTTCCCGTTCTCATACTCGCTTCCAGCTTTGAGAGGCATTCTACTGGCCCTCACAGGTGAAGTATGTATAACATAGAGGAGGTGTGTGTGTATGTTTACCTTTTCGCTCATGCAGTGTTGTTCTGTTTTATGTGTACAATTCTAAATTATTCACACATAAATATATAACCTTCAGCAATAATTTACTCGTCATCATTTATAATAACCATGTTTAAATGTGCTGAAAACTTTTAGAAAATCAAACAGTTAGTTTTAAAAAGTTTAAACTATTTTATTACTTTTCAAAAATGTTCCCCTTTAACGTCAATACACTTTTGCATTAAATAATCCAGTCCTTAAAGCAATGATGCCACTCTTCCTGAGGCACTTCAGAAACCGGTTTTTATAATGTTCCTCTGCTTCATCTGATGACGAAAAAGTGATTCCACGCATTTTATCTTTAATTTTTGGAAACAAAAACAAATCATAAGTTGTTAAGTCAGGGGCTGTATGGTGCAGAGTCCAAGGTGCTGACCTTTAGGGTATCCTTTAGGGCCGGTTTCACCTAACGATGTTTAAAATACTCTAACATCTTGTTTGTTAACAATACGTTCAAAGTTTAACATGATGTTAAAACTTTTGCGTTTCATCAAGCTTTTACAGCAAATTGTTAGCTAACATTTTGTTAATGTCAAAGACAACTGTGAACACTAACTTTCGAGAAGGTGGCACCAAACTACACTGCTTCTGAACGTTCTCCGATGCACTTTTGTCTACGTATCGCTGCGCTCTCTGTGTCAGTAGCAGACAGTTTACATTCATGGCAATTACCATGTGATGTTCCCGATTGTTCCAGGTTAGAATCGTGATGTCAAGTGAAGTAAATGTTTCACCGTTTGAAAAGCAATAATTAACATCTGCTTAATAAGTATAGACGTATTATTAAGTGCGAAAAAGCTGAGGATCTTACGTTAAAGAATAAGTTTGCAGCCTGGGGCAAAACCCGCGAGTAATTTAAATGGAATGAACGCATTTCTCCTGATACCAGTAAGCAACTGCGGAAATTTTATGCTAACATAAAGTGCAGCACCGGTTTAAAACTGGTGGTGGACACTGCAGTAAAACTAAAGTGGACGAAAATGTGTTATCGCTGATTAATCAAGCACACCAGAAAAATATACTTTTTGCTTCTTGAAGCAATTGCTTTGGAAACCTTCCGGATAAACCCACAAACTGTAGCTTTGGGAATACCAACATTATCACCGATCAAATAAATGAAAAACGTTAGTAGCATAAAATCTAAGTACCAAATTTACACTTGTAGGCATGCTTCTGTTGGTAGTATTCTAACTTCTCGTATTTCCCATAAGACCGTGCTCATGGCCTCTGGGACTCTATATTGCTTTAAAATTTATTATGACGTACGACTGCTCTTCTACTAGGAATTGCATTCAAAAATACCAATTGTAGCAAACTTGCATAAACGACTTGGTTTGCGGCAGCCATTTTCCAACTTCTAACTCATGTTAAACGCCTTAACACAGGGGTGCGGCGATGTTAACTTGTCGCGGTATGGTTCGTGTTATCTTATTTGCTGAGCGCCTGTTATTGTTTTATTATTTTGAATTTTGAGTTCTTTGTCCTCCGGCTAGCTATTACTACAAGTCGAGCAAATCTCTTAAACAGGGTGTGTAAACGGAAAGGAGTTGTTACTAAAATATAACACTGATAAAAGAATTTGTTTTTACACTTTTATTGCCGTCACACTTTATTCATTTCACATAATTACTCATGATACACGCCCGACTGAAACTGTTGTATTTTCGAATGTAACTATTATCACTTATTTGCCGCACATTATTAATTCGCGTATTTCACATCTTTTAACTAACTTTACGACGCGAGAGATTCTGTAGAATTGCGCGACGTGTAACCCATGGATGATTCTGTTAAACTGCGCGACGTTTGCCTTGTGAATTATTCTGTAGAACTGTGTGACGTGTAACCCGTGAATGATTCTGTTGGACTGAGCGTTACCCGTCTCTGGCTTTAGCTTTTTATACTCCCTCACCCTGATATGCCTAAACATTATAATCGAGCTGCTATTGGTTAATAAAGCGCGCCAACATTAGCGTCTATTTTTATATCCAATCAAAATTACGAACACATATTCTCTAGGGAAGATATTCCCTCCATTTTTAAAGAAAGGTGCGCTAATCTGACGTCATTTGCTTGTCTCTTCTAATTAATAAACAACTCACCCCATCGTTTCATTGTTACCCACTCCTATTGTCAGTTTCAGTGAGGCCGTGTAAACTTATTTCCTAACAATGCTTATAATTAACAAACATTTCAAATCATTGTCAGACAATAATGCTAATTTACACTACAATCACTCTGGCATTTACAGTGCTGTGATATAAAATACTGCCACAAACTTAATACCGACTTCAACGCTGTTTGATGAAACAGAACGCGTGTTAACTTCAGTGTTAAATCAGCTTAACCTTGTGTTAAAATTAGCATCTGTTGGTGAAACTGGTCCTTAGTTGTTAGTTTTGCTGTGTGCGACGATGCATTGTCATGATGTAACATTACTTTTCATTTTGGGCGTTTTTGATGAACTTTTTAAAAAACTTTGCGGTAAAAAGACATTTGTGTACCAATTGACAGTTATGGTATGTGTATCTAATGCTATAGTAGCAATTTGGCCCGCTTTAGGAAAAAAAACCAAAAACAAACTAGCAACCATCTTCTTACCAGCACTGCGAATTCGTCGGACTTTTGTATGGATTGGATTAGATTAACTACGGAGGGATCTCAGAGTGGATATTGTACCTGCGCCCCACGTGGAGGAGTTCTCGGGAGTTAGGATGAGGCGAGAGGAGACAACGGGCGGCCGGAACCTGGAGCGACGGCACAGCAATGACAGGGCATAAGTTTCCAAATAGACACACCTCGGCAGACGGACAGGCAGACCAGGGACTCCACCCAACACAGAGGGATCCATGCCCCTCAAGGGGGTTTGGATATTCCGGCAGCCAGTCGAAAGCCGAAGGACGGAGAGAGTCACAAAGAGCATCCTTTCCCCCTGCCACGCTGCACCGAAAAACCATTGCCATCCTGAAAGAGACCTATGGGATGAAAGATGAATTAAATGATTAATGGAACGAAATGGAGGGACAGGAAATTCGGGGGATGGACGAAACAACTCCAGCATGGGTCAGAGTGAGCGGTCACCGGGAATCGATCCCGGAACCTCCCGAATGCGGTCCACAGACGTAACCGCCTGAGCCATCCTGCTCAGTAGGACCTTTGTAGGCTTAGGTTCTTTCAAAAGACCATTGAACCGATTGTCTTTTCTTTTCAGGACCATAAAAATAAATCCTAGATTCATCACTAGTAACGATATTCTAAACTAAAATTTGAAGTGCCGCTTTGGAATTTTTTCAGAGTTTTTATGCACCAATCAATTCGTTGTTGTTTTTGATCGGGAGTCAGTTTATGTGAAATGCATCGACAACAAAGGTTTCTCACGTTGATGTAAAATGTTCTGAATTTGAATCATACCAATGCTCATATTCGTCCGAATAAATTCATAAGATGCCCGTCGATCTTCTTCAAGTAGTGCTCGAACAGCGGCAACATTTTCATCAGTAACAGCAGTTCTTGGGCATGCTTCACGAAATTCATCACTAAGAAAAAACCGATCTCTTTCGAATTCGCTGTATTAATTATAAATTGTTGCCTTAGATGGTATTTATAAGTGGATATTTACATTATTTAGGCATTAATGGGGATTTAAAGTAGTAAAAAATCATAGCCCGGAAATGTTCTCTAGTCAAGTTCATTTTTGGGTGAACAGAAAGTCTTCAAGTGATGATAATTAACACACTGTTAGAGCAAATCGAACAGACTACATGGCGTTTAACTCGCAAAATATTAGAAAGTAGCTGTCAAATTTCATTTGCTTTTAGTAACATGATATTGTAAAACTTTTCAGTATCGCCCTCATATATAATTAAATTAAACCTTATTTTATACAATTTATCCACGAAAAAATATTTTCAATGGCAACATAATGTAAAACTGATTTTAATCTGTCCAATGCCCATTCTGGTTCAATACCTGATTTAGCCACCAAGGCACTGAATCCTCGTCGCGCTCTGGAAACACTGTCATGAACTGTGGGAACATTTACGTATAGACCCAGAGTTCTTACAGCACCTAAGTGATTCATGCCTAAGCGGC
The DNA here is from genome assembly GCA_030765065.1 of Deroplatys truncata. Lineage (NCBI taxonomy): Eukaryota > Metazoa > Arthropoda > Insecta > Mantodea > Mantidae > Deroplatys > Deroplatys truncata. The sequence continues at coordinate 58,177,376 of CM060977.1, forward strand.
TAAATCAGGTATTGGACAGATTATTAAAACAATGTCTAGTAAATGTGTCCTCTTTGAGAGTAAAACGTATGTATTTCAGTTTTACTTTATGTTGCCATTAACATTATTTGAGAAGACGTTTGTTGCTTCACGTTCTGGTGCCAATTTGAAGTAGGTTTGTTTTCATTATTTGCACCACGCTTTGGGCGTCAATTTGAAGTAGTTTGTTTGTTATTTGCTTGCAACACGTATGGAAAGCCAATTTGAGAAGTAGGTGTTGTATTGAAGAAGTTGTATTATATTTCAACTGTTCGGGAGCCGAACTTGAAGTTTGTTTGCAACCGCACGTATGATACCCGGTTTCCAGTAGCCTTCACCCCAAATGTACTTTCAGGTGGCCCTTGCCCCAAGTTTAAAAATATTAACTTTGTAATTTAAAGTGTTTCTTTAAATATTATATATTTAAGTTTGCCTCGGCTGAGTCAGTATTATTGTTAGAGACACGTTTCTCTTAGCAGGGTTGTGGTTTGACAAGAATGTAGGCTTACACAGATTATAATTTTACTTCACTCCTTTTATTAATACTTGATTAAAATAACACTTCACTGATATAGAGAGCTGTGAGATTCTTTTTATTAATTAAATACACTTTTTAAAACGTAAACTTATTTTTCGTCTCACACGAAAATACGTATTAAATTTCTTGAGGACACTTTTTGCGTCTGGTTAGTAACTCTGTTTGCAAACAAATGAGTCTAGATTTGTAAATTTTGCTATATTTCAGTTTCTGATTAGCTAATCCTACTCCAATAGAATACCTTCATTTAATTAAAGCTTGTTCTGGTTGTTAATTGGCTATTTGTTAAACTGTCATCGCTAAAATTACATTATTGTTACTCCAAGAATCACAAGTAGTACTGTTAAACTTTCTTACTCATTATTGACTCAAGGTTACCTCATTATTACCTCATTGTTAGCAACTTTAAACTTATTATTCTCGCAGCTCCTACATTATGAAATACGTAATATATTCACATAACATTATTACACATGGATACAATAATATAACCATATGCAATGACTGTTACATGCATTTTACAAATTATTACATACACATATTGCTTCAAGGCGGGCTGTTATTGAATTTACATATTATATAATTAGACTGAAATTATTTAAGTGTTAAAAATACTGCCTCATATTTCGTAGAGATATTGTACAAAACAGGGTTTTATTTAGTTATATATTTAAACATGGTTGTTGTATGTGATGAGAGTAGAGCTATTGCTCAAAGTTATATATTCATATGTGAATAATCTAGAGCTGTGCAAGTAGAACAGGACACTACTGCATACGCGAAAAGGTAAACAGATTCACACACACACCTCTTCCTTGTGAGTCAGCTGCTCCTATTTATTTTTAAATTTATGCATCGTGATAAGCAATATATGTGACTTACGCCTTTCTTGCATTCCTTCTAAAGGCTGATTTGCATAACACTTTATAGAGGAGGGATAGATAACTCAGCGCATAAGTGTTTTACTGGACAGAATGCTATCGTTATGTATGTCGATGCCAAAAACATCCCACCCTGACACTGGGAGGTTCAGTGGCACTTTAAGCTGATTTTACAAACTTATATTCTTTAGCATACATTGATACACGCCTTTGAAAACGACCCTGGAGGAACAATTTATCACATGCAACGGTTGAAAAAACTATTTCAAAACAAAATGGAAGATCTAGCAGTGCGACCAACTGGATTTAAGTCGTCAGCCAACAAAGGTTCGTTGTAAGTAGACAGTTTCTCTTCTGTCACGAACTATGGCATATTTCAGTTCATGCAGTAATTGAAATGGATGATGCAGTTTGTTTATTTGAGTTAAATGTACCAAAATGACCTCCAAACGCTGTATGAAGTTGCAAAAAGCATGTAAAGATTTGAGGTGGGGTTGAATTTTGCTATTATTAATGCGTATAGGAACATCAACTCGCAAGGTAGCATTGGACGAATGTTATTATCATAGTTGCTTTACCACTGTGCCACTTTAGTGCGGTTTCAAATCCGTCGCGTTAAGTTCAAAAATTCTATTGCCTTTTGTTTTATCTCTTTTGGCCTATAATTTGATATTATGATACAAAGAACATTTTTGATAACATTATAAGTGTGTACAAAAAAGAATAATCACCAGATTACCCTTTACATGGAACATTTTTCGAACATTTTATTTTCTCAAAAATGGCTCTAACCATTTTGATTAAAATATCATAAGTTTAAGATATTTTCATGACAAATGAAATGCATATCTCGAATTTTCTGGGAATGTCTCCAAAAGTATTCTTCATTGTGAACGACTTTTGCATAACTGGTAAACCATAAGATATAGACAAAATTTTACTACACAAACAATGTAGATCGCGTTAAAATACACAATTTATGTCATATACATTTTGTTTGTTAAGTGAACCATTTTCGAGATATTGCTTGTTATTCCCTTAGATTTTCCAATACTTTTTCTCAAATGGGAATTCGTTATTCATTTTTTTTATGTCCTGCACATGCAAAGAGAATGGAATGTGCCACATGGCAACCAGCTCTTACAAGATTTGACTATCGCTTAAATACTACCATATTCCGCTTGCATTTACAAGAAAATTAGCAATAAGATTAACATCTCGATTAACATGAAGCATATGGAGAATAAGGGTTTGTAAAAATAGTTTGTACAAGAGTAGAGAAAGTCATGTGAGTTTAACACATCAGATTTTTAGACTATGTATTAGTTGCGGCCGTGGTTGATTATTATCCTGTGTTGTTGTTGTTTGCATTAAGCTCATAAAACCGGTCCGTATTTCCAGTTGATTTGAAAGTAACTTAAAATGGAATAATATGACTAAAATTAATAAATGAATGTGTCCTGTATTTACCTTCATAATAAATGTTGGAGCTGCGCTCTACCTGTATCTAGATACTTCTGTGGACGTCTTAACAGGTTCATAAAAGCACGGTCAATTCCTCATGGTTGATAGTGCAGATGCAATCCCGGATGTTATCCCTTAGTTCCTCAATGGAACAGGGTTTCTACTCGTACACTTTCCCTTCAAGTACCCCTATAAAAATCTGATGTGTTGCACTCGCATAACTTTCTCTATACTTGTACAAACTATTTTTACAAACGCTTATTCTCCATATGCTCCTTGTTAATCGAGATGTTAATCTTATTGCTAATTTTCTTGTAGGTACAAGGGGAATATGGTAGATTTTAAGCGATAGTCAAATCTTTTTAGAGCTGGTTGCCATGTGGAGCATTCTATTCTCTTTCCATGTCCAGGACATACAAAACGGAATAACGAATTCCCATTTCAGAAAAAGTAAAAGTATTGGAAAGTTCAAACAAATAACAAGGAAATATCGGAAATGGTTCACTCCACAGAAAAATGTATAGGACATAAATTGTGTGTTTTAACGGAATCTACATTTTTTGTGTAGTAAAAGTTTTGTCTTTCTCTTATGGTTTAACGGTTATGCGAAAGTCATTCAGAATGAAGACGACTTTTGGGAACATTTCCAGAAAATTCAAGATATACATTTTATCTCCATGAAAATATCTTAAACGTATGATATTTTAATCAAAATCGTTGGAGCAATTTTTGAGAAAATAAAAAATCTGGGGTGTGGGGATTTTCTTGAAAATCTTCATGTCGCATTCTTGAAAGATAGTAAACTCAAGTACCAAGTTTGGCATTTATCGGACTTTTCGTTTTTGAATTACGGTGTTCACAGACTGACACATAGACACATACACACACACACACACACACACACACACACCGGACATGTCTCCAAAAATGCTTTATTTGGTTTTAGTACCCCAAAACATGTATTTCCGTGAAATCTCGATATGGAATTCTTGGCTGGAACGGAGTATTCCGCCTATTTACTATACGTAGCAGAGAAAGTAATAAAAATCACAAGTTGACAAATCTGGTGACCGCGGTGGCCATAAGCCTTTGCTGACAGTCCTCTCTTCAATGAACATCTGATGAATACGGGTAAGTGACCTCTGAGATGTGTGAACATGGTGCCCCATCTTGTTGAAAGTAATTACGCTCCTCTTCTGTTAGTTGGGGATACATTTCATCCAAAAAGGACAAGTAGAGCTCTGTGTTGATTGTGGTGTCGAAGAATATTAGAGGCATAATGCATTTCGCAGTCATAGCGCACCACACACCGATCTTTTGGTCTTGTAGAGGTTGCTCTATCAGTAGATTAGGATTTTGTTTCGTTCAGTACTTACCGTTCCGGAGTTTACATATGTCGTTAAATGAAACCAAGCCTTATCACTCATCAGCAGGTCAATGTGATCATCTGTAACCAAGGTAACTCGAGTATAGGGAAGGTAGGCCACTCCGGCTATTTCGCTCTCATTGGCTGTGCGCCTATGACGTCATGTGGAAGGTTGAGCACGCGCGCTCTTTGGATAGCAATTGAAAGTGAACACATTAAACCCGATTTAACATATATAATTTAAGGCCCGAGTTGGTATACCCATTGTGTAAACGGTTAAGCAGTAATCAAGGAAGTGTAACATAATGCAGTGACATATGTTATAAAAGATACTTTAACGAAAATGCGTAGGAAACTTTCGCCAATACATGCTACTAACTACAAACCAATTTTATCAACACCACCACAAAAACTATTACTAAACTAAAAAGTAACAAATTATTCTTTGTTTAATCTTAAAAAGTAGGCTTACATTTAGAAGTGGCTGGTCATGCTGTTGTTGTAGAAGTAGGTGATGTCACCCACCGCTGACATTTCCTCGTATTTCTTTTTTCCATGGTTGCAACTTTTAATTTTTGGTTCAAATGCAGTAAATATGCGGGTCCTGAGACATAGAGAAATAATTCTTTCGTGTAATTCAGTTAATTTAGAGCAAATTATGTCACTAAGTGTTTTCATCACTCTAACACATTTTGAAATATGAAATCTATGGAATCGCGCAAATATAACTTCGAACTCCTTCACTTTTGCCAACACTGTTCGGTAGGTCGAACAAGTCCCCCTAAAAATAACTGTAATCCAGTCCTGAGGCACTCACGTTGGTAAATTATAGTCACTGTCTTTGCTTCCCAATGTGCTATCAAAGGGCCGACATTTTGCGACGGACCTCCTCGTGCCGTCGTCTTCCTTCCTTCTTGGAGCTGTTGTGGTTGGTTCCTGGAATTCAAGCCTAGCACACTTGTGTGTTGCCCTATTTCTAAACTCTTTCCCAGGGTGTGGTGACGGTAGACGAAATGAAACTCCAGATAACTTGAACTTTAATTTATTGTATTGTGATAATACTGTTTTGTGATGCCGCTAGCCGTGTGTTTTAAACCTATATGCAATTCAAAGAGGCCTATCTTCAAAGATTTACCTCCCCAAGCTAGCTGTGTCTCCTATAACTAACTTCACACGCATCGCCACAAACATGGCGTGAATTGTTGCCTCTTCTTCAGGACCAGACGAAAAAGAACAGACGCGCGAGTCCGAGTCCGAGTGCATCTGGTAGGTTCGTGGTGAACCTAAGTGGATTTTTCCATGTACCTACCCTTGGAAGGGCTTAACCATAGGTAGAAAGGAAATTTTTAGGGTGGCGGTTTGGTTTTGATGTAGAAGGTGTGATGGGAGGTAGCGCTAAGTTTTTATAGGCTCCTCATTGGCTGCCTTGACGCGCGAGCTCTGCACATGTGCGCTTTTATACTCGCTTAGGGGACGCTAAGTTCGCCTAGCGTTTTTCTAATCTTTTCTGTTATTGGTTCTCCCCTAAGCGTGCTATGAAAACATTTGCCTCCAAATCCGCAGTCTTGACAAGTTGGGATTTCCAAGGTGTCAAAATCTCTCTCCCTCTCTTTCCATCTTATTGCTATCTCTCTCCGTGCCTGTGACTGTTTAGCTGTGTTGCCAGCCCTAAACCCCTTTCTACCTGCCTGTTTCTCTTCTCACGGCTAGCTAGCTTCACATCTTACATATATGTTGCAATACTCAGCTTATTTCCTATTACATTTATGTTCCCTATATATCATAGTTCCCGCTACAATTTGTATGCAATATAACCGCAGGATATTTTACAGTCTATATTGAAATCTTCATTTTCAAAATTTTCCTTTATGCTCATATCTTCTAACAATATTGCCTCCTCATATACGTTGTGTGCTGAAAGGCCTTTAGCAATGTCATGAAGTCATGCATCCATAGTCTCATATTTTTCCTATCGCTGATAATGAAATTTTGCTTAATCCAATATGCTGAATAATATAAAGTCAACATTGTTATATTACTTTCAGTAAACATGCCCAAATAAAACAAATTTTGAGATGACATACCTTTTGATTAATTTCACTGATACTGTTGCTGTTATTTGTACTCGAACCCGGGAGACAGACACCATACTAGTTCGGAATCAACGAATACAGCACTGCATCATACTTAAAATTTTCCGTAGAGGTAAGTAAAGTATTAATTCATTTTTTAAGTCCCGTTCATAGTCCTCAGACCGAAAATGTACTGAGCAGGCTCGAGCATTATCAGTGTTGAATTTATCACTCCGTTTACAGCGAGACACCCACATGCGCCTTAATTTATCATTTTTAGGAAATCTATGATGCATAATTCCAGCGGTTTTTGTTCCTATATTGGAACATTGCGCAACAGCACAGTTAACTTTGTTCTTTGAAACGTTCATTTTGAACACAAATGCACACTACACTTGTATTTCCGAATCGTATCCACAACTATAACTAACTTCTAGGTAATCGGAAAGTGCATCCTTATTTAATAAGCAACAATGCTCACCAAAAAACATTTGCACCTGTTAGTGGGGTGCAAAACTGTTGCTCATGATTGGTCAGTACAACGCATTGCAGAAAAATATTATTTAAAGAGTTTTTCTGCGATTCCTCGAAATAATTGTATAGGCGTATTTAAGAATGGTTTTTACCAGAAAATAGGGAATATGCTGTTTTAGAAATTAGTGCGTGAACACGTGCAATAAAATTCACCTAATAGAGATTCGGCACGTTTTATGACACCTGTTCGTGCTGTTTCAAATGCACAGGGACTCGAACACAACGTCTCCAAAACTTTTAAAAAGTTCAACAGAAAGATAAAAGAAGGCGAAATGCAATGATCTTCGCTTTGCCTTGGGGTATTATACCGTCTTAAATCCAAACCGTATGAAAATTCAGGTATAACATGGACAAAAGGGTGATGACCCTTTTACATGCCTGTGCAAGTGCTGCCGTTTTAAAATCCGGAAATAAGAAAAACATTTTCTTTGCCATTTCAAGGGAAACAAACACGGTCCATGCTAAGGAATATCACTATAATGGTATAACATTGTGATGGTATTAAACTAGAAAGTGTAATCCGCATAAAATGACATTATTTTACAACCTCAAATAAGGATTTTCTATAGCTTACTTTGATCACTGTGGTCATCTCTGAAAACGCGTAATATATAACTAAAATTATTTATAGCGTTTAAAGTGTGAAAATATGCACAGTATATATTGTAATTATGAAACTCGGATTTGCTACATTCATATGACTTTCTTTGCTCACTCTTCTACAAACTATTCATACAGAAGTTTATTCTTCTATCTACTTGTTAAGAGAGATGAACTTGAATTATACATTTAGTTATATGTATAAGAATGATTCAGTAAGCTAAACCGATAGTCAAATTATAAAGCGTGTCGCTATGTGATGACTTTGAAATTCCATGCTCTTTGCATGACCACGAGGGAAAAAAGCCGAATAACAACTTACCACTTAAAAAAGTTTAAGTATTTGAACACTCAGACAAATAACACAGAATATCTTGGACATGGTTAACGCCACAGCAATATTTATTTGGCATAAATTGTGTGCTTTAGCGAGGTCTACTTCTTTTTAAAGTAATTTTTTTATCTTTTAAGCTTTACCAAATTATACAAGCCATTCAAATGAAGTTTTCACAAGCTACTTACAGGAAATTCAAAATATACATATTATTTATCATGCAAATGTTTTAAACATATGTATTTTAATCAAAATGTTATTAGTCTTTTTTTAAAACAAAAGTAATGGATAATTTCCCATGTATAGGATAGTTCGTGATACGGAATCTTCTTAAAAAAAATCATGTCGCATCCTTGGAAAATACTGGAGTTAAATTCCAAGTTTGGTATTTAACCGACTTTTCGTTTTGAGTTATGTTGTTCACACGCACGCACAACCTTTTTCTAAAAATGTGGTGTTTAGATTCAAGGTTCTCAAAACATGTATTTCCGGTGAAGTTTCGGGCGGAATACAATACTTACTCTACTTACTATAAGTAAATAGGAGAGTAAAATTGCAGAAACAATGCATAGCCTGAAGGTTCCATTTTATTTTAATATAGTATAGTTTTTCTTCTCCCCTTGTCTCTCTCTCTCTCTCTCTCTCTCTCTCCCTCTCTTCGTTTATTACGTGTTTAAAAGGCATTTAACAAGACAAGCTGTAACATAAGAATATATGGCATAGTTTTGTTTCTTCCTCCCGTATTATTTTTCTTTTTCTATTTTATATGTTACGGAATGAGAGTTTTGTTTCAAATAAATTTGCCCGAGGTGACCATATCATTCCAGGTAGCATGACGGGATTTGCATTATATTGTAAAATCTGAGCTTCCACATGTGGATAGCGGTGCTAGCTACCTTCCACATGACGTCACCAGCAGACAGCTCGACAAGCAGCGAATGCGCGGGAAGCGGGAAGTGGCCCCCCTGATCTGTAACCATGTTCAACAACTAGTGGCAGAAATTTACACGTTTATCTCTATCGGGCTCCTTCATTGTTGTACAGCTGTCACTCGATACGGATTTAATTTAAAAGATCTAAAGGCACGTTCGGAAGTTCTACTGGCATGAACCTGTTAAGCCAATCTCGTGTTAGAGTTTCGAGGACTCCAAGTCATAATTTCATTAATTCGCGCCATAAACTGAGGTGTCCGGACAGAAGGCCTTCCTTGTTGCATTTGTAATGCATCCAGTCATACGCCATTTTTGTACCAAATCTTGAATGCTGCTTTTCGCTGGAACTGGGCCAAGCTGATATTTGTCTTTGAATAATTGTCGTGATCCCTTGATAGAGCTGGTCTGTATGTACACCTCTACAATGAATATTCGCTCTGCTATTGAATAAGTCATGTTTATTTACTGTACAAAACTCCTTACAGGGGCAAAACAACAGTTTATAAATCATTGTCAATCATTTAAAAAAAGCTACAACAATAATGAAACTATACATGCGGAAGAAAGGATAGCCAACATAATTTCTTTTCAAACCATATAAAGTGAGATGGTGCCGGTTTTATTGCCCAACGGTATAATGTTTATATTCTGAGGCAGTATTTTTAACACTTAAATGATTTCAGTCTAATTATATAATATGTAAATTCAATAACAGCCCGCCTTAAAGCAATATGTGTATGTAACAATATATAAAAATGTATTTAACAGTCATTGTATATGTTTGTATTGTTGTATCCATATGTAATAATGTTATGTGAATATATTACGTAATTTAATAATGTAGGAGCTGTGAGAATAATAGGTTAAAAGTTGCTAACAATGAAGTAACAACGAGGTAACCTTAAGGCAATAATGAATTTGAAATTTTAAATGCTACTAGTCATTATTGGAGCAACAATAATGTAAATTTTGAGACAGTTTAAAAATAGCCAATCAACAACCAGAAAAATCTTTAGTTAAATGAAGGTATTCTATTGGATTAGGAATAGTCAATCAGAGACTTCAAGTACAGAAATTTACAAGTTTAGGCGGTTGAAATCAGTTCAGTTGGTTGCAGACAGCGTTAGTAACCGGATGCGAACTATGTCCTCGAGAGATTTAATACGTATTCGTGTGAGACGAAAAATAAGTTTACGTGTTAAAAAGTGCAAGTAATTGATAAAAGAATCTCACAGCTCTCTATATCAATGAAGTGTTATTTAAATCGTATCAAGTATTAATAAAAGGGAGTGAAGTAAAATTATAATCTGTGTAAGCCTACATTCTTGTCGCACCACAACCCTGCTAAGAGAAACGTGTCTCTAACAATAATAATGACGCAGCCGTGGCAAACATAAATGTATAACATTTAAAGAAACACTCAAATTACAAAGCTAATATCTTTTTAAACTTGGAGCAATGACCACCTGAAAGTATATTTGGGGCGAAGGTTACCGGAAAGTGGGTACTATACGTGCGGTTGCAACTACTACAAGTTCGGCTCCACAACAGTTGAAATATAACACAACTCATTCAATACAACCTACTTAAAATTGACGCCCAAAGCGTGATGCAAATAACGTAACAAACCAAGTACTTCAGAACACCAGTTACTTGCGAAACACACGTTATTTATCGCTTGCACTCTCAACGTAGCACAAATGTTAACACTTGAATCATTGTTGACACACACTCCGAACACAACACAACTGATCTGTCGAATTAAATCACAAATGAACTGCTGAGTACAACTTGTAACTAGAGGCGTGATTATAAAGTAGGTGCCGATAATGTTTTTAAAAATAATAGAAAATTATTTTCCAAATACTTATTATCATGCATTACCTTACATCTTACACTACTTCTCCACATAGTCACCGCCGTTACTCAGGCGCTTATGTAACGAGAAACCAGTTTTTGTATGTATTCGTCAAAGAACGATGCCGCTTGTGATGAAAGCCAAGTCTGCACTTCTTGTTTCACAACACCATCGTCGTTAAAATGTTTTCCACCAAGAATTTCTTGAGATGAAGAAACAAATGTAAAACGCTTAGTGCTAAATCCGGACAGTAGGGAGGGTGGCCGAATATTTCTCAACCAAATAATGCGATTAGATTTTGAGTTTGTTTGGCTGCGTGTGGCCGGGCATTGTCACTTGTTATTGCTTCCCCATAAACCTTACACAATTAGCGATGAATGTTTGCTCACATTCAAAAAACGAATTACTGACGTGACTTCACGGTCGGCAGGCCTTTCGATTGTTTTGAACAGTTCGAAACGCTCTAACAATAGGGAAACACAAAATGACGATCGCTCGCAGCTGCGTCAGGCTTCCTAATGAATGGAGGAAGTGATTGCGCAAGTTCTAAGTCGCGACTGCAGCGGCAAAATATTAAAACGGCACTTACTTTAAAAACGCGCCTCGTAAACTGGACTGGCATTGTACACTTTAAACTTTTCACTTTGTAACTTCTTAACTCTGAACTGAACCATCCGGGCAAGAATAGCCCCTTATGTAGGACCCGCATATAAAACGGAATGTTATAGAAAGGGAGGTTACTAGAACCGGTCCAGAGGAATCTTCTGAAACAGTAATTACCTAAACTGCGGGGAAGTGGCACATAAGGAGCTCGTTACGCAACTATTGTTCTAAAGGAACCGGTCATTAGTCTCACCCAGCCGACAAAGTAGGCGAGTATGAATTCACACCTTGCGCGCGAGATTATAGTATTACTGCAGTTAAGTCAAATAAATAATCCAACGCTGAATCTAGACACCACAAAACCTGATTAATGGACTTCAAGTACATAATTAATAATATAGGCGTATAAGGGAGTCTTCTTTATCAATTTACTTGGTTATTATTTACTATTTCATGTTTTGGCGCTGGGGGATTCGATCTCTAAGTTTATGTATGGCAGTAATGGTAGTTAAATATTACAAAACCGAGCAATGAAAACCACACTCACACACCCATATATATATGTGTGTGGGGGGGTGGACTATTTAAGTTGAGACTGTACAGTATCTCCAAAACTAACGTTGTAAAAGGAAATGTCTTGCATAAAACCTGCTTGATATTATGGGGAAAAGTAAATGCTATTAGTCGTGTTTTGCTTGGAGCACGTTATGATGATCATTTTAGGGTCCATTTAATATTTTTAAATGGGAACCTAGAATTGGAGTCAATTTAAATTGACCCTAATGTGACCATGACAATGTCATCCTATAAAACACGACTAATTTCATTTACTTTCCCCCCCATAATATCAAACAACTTTTATTCGAAATTTCTTTCTAAAACGCTTAGTTTTGGAGATACTGTACAATCTGAACTTAAATGGTCCACTCTATGTGCGCGTGTACTCTATGTACACACACACAGAATGAAAGAAACTTATTAAAATCCTTCCCATACGCACTGCTTAAAAGTATTACAAACAAAAGGCATAACAACATTTTGTACTTTGATCAGCCTTTTTCGAAAGAAGAAATAAGGTTTTGCTTCAAATTAGATGTTTTGGTTAACGAGAATGTATGAGTGTAGTATTTTGTTACTTGTAAGATGAGTAGAGTAACCTGTTTGACATGATTTCTATGTGACATCGTACCGTTTTTGAAATATATAATCACTTAAAAGGATATTCGGAACACCTTTTTGCAGCAGTAGTGGTAACATTGCAAACAGGTCGACCTATGTCACGCGACTGAACTGGATTCTGGACGTAAACAAAACATAGCGTACCTATTCCTCTCGTTTATCTGAAAGGTCACTAGCGGTTTTGTTTTGGCACATCCCTTAATACAAACAAACACGACGAAGGGTGATGTATTGTTTTGGCGAAATAACAAGTTCAACTGACAAACTATTGTCCTATATCAGAACAGTGTAAAATTGAGGAATACCTTCAGCGGAGGAAATACGCAGCAAGTCCCGGGCTTCATAGACTTAAAGTACTTACAAAATTGTAAATCGCCATTGGGGTATGTGATCTCAATACAATTTGAGGTCTCCTTGTGGTTTACCGGAAAAAGTGCGAATCAGTTGGAGAATTTAATGGCGTGCCGGCATGTTGCCATGGTAGCTCAGTGGTTAGAGCAACTGGATGGAGACCGGGGGATCCGTGGTTCAAATCCCGGCTATGGCATTGAATTTTTCAGTTGTCTGATTCTACTTTTCCAACCCTGTCCAATACACGGCTTGTGTGGAAGAACAATTAATTACTTTGAACAATATCAGTCCAATGGGTGAATCTTTTGGTTTATTGTTTACTCTTTTCCTGCCTATGTTAAAAGTGCAATTTAGTAGATTTTGTAAGGGCCTAATGATGTTTTTTGTGTTTATTTGTCAGAAAGATGGTTTGGTTTATTAAATTACAGCAGTATCATTGCAAAACGATTTAAGTTTAATATTGAATGAGTTGATAAAAATATCGTTAGATTGCAAGTTTAGGTTACAAAATGGGTCATTGGAAGATACAGATGCAATTTTTAGGAGGTAGCAGACACGAAACTCTTGTTTACCCTTGTGAGACACACGGCACTCCGAAGGTGAAAGTGAAACCTATTTACACATGTCCTCAAATTGGTTTTGAAAGTGAAAGTTACAGTCCTGCTTCCATGGGTCAGCAGCCCCTGAAAATTTGCCAACAGGTGTATTTTATGTTCTCGAAAAAACTAAAATATCGCCGCGGGTATTGGTCATAAAAAATGCAAGTGAAAAGTGTGTTCCAAATAATGAGCTCTGTAACTAGTTTAAATTAATATGATACTTCCGTTTCACCCTAATTTGAAATGATTTCTAGGCAATCATTTATACTGATTAACGTAAAGTGCACAGTATAAATATTTTTCTACTAGTTACATGGCGTCTAAGGAATGACTATAAATTGGTAGAGAGAAGAAATTTGTATGATTGTTAAATATCAGATTTTAAAACTTTTGGTTTGTTACGGTAAGCGTTACTAGTGAACTTTTGACTGACAAGCAAGCCTTGCTTCGCTTTATGAGAAGAGCTCGTTAACATTGATGTCTGAGGAGTATAATTCAAAGAACAAAACCTCCCTCGGACCAATGGCTGTTTCCTTTCACGCCCATCTTCAGATTTACTCCTGTCAAAAGCCGCCTTGTAGCAGCCACATTCTGCGAATATTAAGCGAATGTTCTTGTGGAAAATCCTGACGTAAAATCTCCAGCAGAACTATGAAAGGGGAACAGTGATGATGCCCAGAGCTCATTAACCCTACAAAACATCATTCAAAAATGTTTCTGCAATTTTGCTAAACATTTGTCCTGAGAAATAAAATACGATCCGTACAACTTTCCCTACCAATGGTAATGTCGCGTAATATCACTTCCTTTTCACTGGTATCAAGCACATCGTGCTAGTGGCTTTGGTTGCACTCCGTCAGATGTTTTGTTACGGAAAATAGAAGTATATAGAAGGGGATATGAGCTGGCCTATGTCGCAGTAATCTCTCCTGTTATCTTATTTGCTGAGCGCCTGTTATTGTTTTATTATTTTTTTAAATTTTGGGTTCTTTGTCCTCCGTCTAGCTATTATTATTAAGTCAAGCAAATATCTCTGAGCAGGGCATGTAAACGGAAAGGAGTTGTTAATAAAAGATAACACTGATGAAAGAATTTGTTTTTACACTTTTATTGCCGTCACACATAATAAATTTCACATCTTTAATCTTGATACACGCCTGACTGAAACTGTTATATTTCCGAATATAATTACTGTCGTATTAGTTGTTACGTACTTCACATTTTGTAACTAACTTTACGACGCGAGAGATTCTTCCAAACTGTATGACGTGTACCTCGTGAATGATTCTTTAGAACTGCGCGACGTGTACCTCTTGAATGATTCTGTAAAACTGCGTGAAACATGCTTATGGCTCGAAAATTTATACTCCTCCCCGAAATGCCTAAACATTATAATAGAGCTACTATTGGTTAACAAATTGCGCCAACATTAGCGTCTGTTTTATCAGCCAATCTCAATTAAAAACACATATGCTCTAGGGAAGATATTTCCTCCATTTTTAAAGAAAGGCACGCTACCCTGACGTCATTCTTAGTGATAAACAACTCACCTCCTTGCTTCATTGTTACCCACTCTATTGTCAGTTTCAGTGAGGCCGTGTAAACTTATTTCCTAACAATACTTATAGCTAACAAACATCTAAAATCATTGTCATACAATAATGTTAATTTACACTACAATCACTCTGGCATACACAGTGTTGTAATATAAAATACTGCCTCAGCTATAGCAATGCCGAGAAACCGGATGTTGCAGAATCCAACCGACAAACTTTCAGGGGTTGCCAGGGATGGTATAGGAACATCTTGTTGTAGGAAAATTGGAAAATACTAACAAATAACAAGGAGTATCTCAGAAATGGTTCACTCCAGAAAAAAATGTATATGTCATAATTTGTGTGTTTTAACGAGATCTACATTTTGATATTTTCACAGACGCATTGCTTTAAAAGCGACTCTTGAATCGATTTTACGTTACGCACTATAAATATCTACCGTGAAATAATTCAGAGTTCGTAACATAAGCTTTGTTATATGCATGTTAATATCACTGATGATAAAGCATATTCTCAAAAACGTTACATCCAAAACACTCCCTGAATTAACCTCGTTAGAAAATCAAATGCCTGCTCTACCGTAATCAAATCAACAAAAGGAACTTAACAAAGCGTTAGCAAAACAAGACATCTCTAACTTCCACATAGGTGTATCATCCTCAAACAATGGCACAGCAATAATAACTATATTTACTTAAAATTCAGCTCATCATTTTCCATTTCCCACAGCACTGACAAACTAAATTTTGTCCACCAGATAGCACACGTGAGTCGTCAGTACAATCTGTGTGACATCAGATTTCCCGACATGCTTTGCGAGTGCCTTTTGACAAATTGACAGACAGTTGTTAAATATCACAACCAATATTTGTGCCGTTGTCATTCAGAAATTAACTTGTTAGAACTGATTTTAGAGGAACAATGGAGTGGTGATTTAATTAAATGCATTTGCTTTACAAAGAAATATCAATCACCAATACATTAATTATGGGAACAAAGGGTTATGTTTAACAGATGCAAAATTAACGCACTATTTAACTTATGGAGTAGGCATCCATGTCTGCTGTCATTCATAGTTAGAAACTTTTCGGTTGGTGCTACGTCAGTATTGTTTGAATCCATAATAATAAGGATTGCAGTGCATTCGAAATGTGGAGTTTTAGCTAAAACGTGCGGGATTGTCTATAATAAGGGAACTTTTACTCGTACATTCTTGCAGAATCCGCACCCTTAAACACATACAACTTCATAGTTTTATTATTTTTTCTACCACGCACACAGCAGGTAGAGAAGGTATTGCATTTCACCCCAAAATTCGATACTGAGATTTGAAATGCATGCCTTGAAGCGCCCTGAATCCAAATAAAGCATTTTTGAAAACATGCGGACAGTATAACTAAAAAACGAAAAGTCGGATAAATACCAAACTTGGTATTTCAGTTTAGTATCTTCCAAGATGTGACAAGAAGATTTAAATACAAATCTCGCCACCCCAACTACTCCTTAAATAGAACATTTTTTGAAATGTGTTGATTTTCTAAATAATGGCTCTAGCAATTTTGATTAAAATAACATGTTAAATATATTTACATGATAAATAAGCTGTATATCTTGAATTTTATGGTAATAGCTGTGAAGTCCTCTTCATTCGGAACGAATTTTGTATAATCTTGTATAACTGGTAAACGCTAACCGACAGAAGAAAACGTAATACACAAAAAAGTATATTTTTTTAAACATACAATTTACTTCAAAAGTTCTTTTTGTGTGAGGTGAGCCGTTTTTGACATATCCGTTAATAAAGATTGGAATTGTTCAATACTTGTCATTCTTTTCAATTCTCATCAATTTTCAGTTGTTTTTTGCGATTGCATGAAAACAGCATGGAGTTTTAACGCCAGAATATAATGTCCAATTCTTAAACATTTGACTGTCGCTGTTCTCTTTGTATCTATAACGAAATGTGTAGTGTAGCTATTTTTGCAAAGGTATGTTTGGCTTAAAATGTAGTGGATAGAAAACAAATCTGATGTGTTACACTCACATGAATTTCTCCACTCTTGCACAAACTATTTTTACAAACGCTTATTCTCCATCTACTTCATGTTAATCGAGATAAAGTTTGCAGAAATTTACAGCTAATTTTCTTGTAGGTGCAAGGGGAATGTGGTAGGCTTTAAGCGATAGTCAAATCGTTTAAGAGCTGGTTGCTATGTGGAGCATTCCATTCTCTTTGCATGTTCAGGATATAAAATAATAATAATAATAATAATAATAATAATAATAATAATAATAATAATAATAAAAAGAATAATGAATTCCCATTTGAGAAAAAGTATAACTACTGGAAAATTCAAACAAATAACAAGGTATATCTTGGAAACGGTTCACTCGAAAAAAAGAAATGTATATGACATAAATTGTGTGTTTTAACAAGATCTAAATTTTTGTGTAGCAAAAGATATAGGGTAGAGAAAGTCATGTGAATGTATCACATGAGAGTTTTAGAAAAAGATCCATGTTTATGTTTGCGTGTCTGTGAACAGCATGACTTAAAACGAAGAGTCGAATAAACACCAAAGTTGGTATTTAGCTTCAATACCTTCCAAAGATGAGACAGGAATATTTTCAAGAAAATCTTCTCATCCCAAACTACCCTTTACATGGAACATTGTTTGTTTACTTTCTCTGCTACCTAGCTCTAATAGATAAGAGTAGAAGTGAGGCTTTAGGATACAAAACTACATAGGTCATTAGTGCCTTCCTAGTAGGTAAAGTATTATAGATTTATACCATGTGGACCTTTAAGGAAATAACGTGTGAACAAATAAAAATCCTGAATTTTTTTTTGATTAAATTGAAACGTTTGCCATGTATACAGAAAAGAAAACTAACCCATGAGGTATGGCTACCAATCCCATAAGAGGTCTTTATGACAAACTGAATGTATTCATTACTCTTTTAGCCAATACGATCGAGAGCGTAAACATATATTTCGTTTCTACGACATTTAGTAACCTTTGTTGTGGTTATTGGTGTAACTATTTAGCAGAAGGAGTGGCGCACCCTTGCACCGTGTCCCAATGCAACCAATGAAATGGCCATGGCTTCGCAACGATAAATAGTGTGACATAGACGCGAGGATTTTCTTTGGCGCTCTTTGTACATAAGCTGTTGTGCCTGCCAACGTCAGGTGGAGAGTTGACCCCGATGTGGCCAGTAAAGCTGGCGATAGAAGAATGCAAAGTTT
Organism: Deroplatys truncata; assembly: GCA_030765065.1. NCBI lineage: Eukaryota > Metazoa > Arthropoda > Insecta > Mantodea > Mantidae > Deroplatys > Deroplatys truncata. The sequence goes on from CM060977.1 coordinate 58,195,511, forward strand.
CTTCTGGCTGTTTACTCCGAGACGATGGCGGGGGAAATCAACTCCACATATACGCTGGCATCAGTGTGATAGTTGCAATCGCGGTAAAAAATATGTTACCACCCCAAATCCCCCTTAAGTCGAAAAATGTTCTTTATTTGTAATTTTCTCAGAAGTGGCTGTAACGAGTTTGATTAAAAAGTAACATATCATATTTGCGTGATAAATAAAATCAATTATAAATAAAATTAGATAAATAAACGAGTTTTGTATAACTGGTAAACCGTAGGAGATAGTTTTTGTCTATGTCTTAAGGTTTATCAGTAATATAAAATTATAAACAAAACATTCAGAATGAAGAGCTCTTCACAGGCTATTCGTAAAAAAATTGAGGACATGCATTTTATTAGTTACGTAAATATTTTTAAGTATAGATCATTTTAATCAAGATCGCTAGAGCCAGTTTTTGAGAAATTAATAAACAACGAGCAACATTCCAGTGGTTTAGTTCAGTGGATTTTCTTGAATATCTTAGTGTTGCATCCTTGGAGGATGCTGAACTTAAACATCAAGTTTGGTATTTAATCGACTTTTCGTTTTTGAGTTATACCTACTGTCTCTGTTCCCCTTCTCCCTCTATCACACACAAGAGACATATATCTAACTACTAAACATGTTTTTTTGGAGTTTAGGGGATCCCAAAATGTATATTTCCGATGAAATATCATACGGTATTTTTGGGTAGAATACAATAATTGCTCTACTTACAACAAACAGATGTTAAAGAAAGTAAAAATGATGTTTTAAGTTTTTTTCCTAGCCCCTTTTTATTACTACTACTGTTAAATGACTTAGCGCCATGGTACTAAAGTGATTTGAGGATTCACACCTTTTGCCCATTCATGCTGTAAACGAAACAACACTTATGAGAAAGTTTTTCACAGCTGAGAATTCTATTTTCCCACCGAGAAAAAAAAGCCACCACAAAGAAACAAATGGGCAGTACATGTTTCTTATCGTGTTGGTAACTGCGTGCAAATGTGTCTCCATATTGCTTTTGTTTGTGTTTGAGAAAAAGCTCTCGGGGACTGGGAACGACTACACGCGGTTTTACCGTCTCCATAACGACTCTCATATCATTTATCTTTCTTTACTTCGTTACTGTTTCGAAGCGAGGAATGTGATAATGTTGAAAATCTACCAAAGTTACGTGTATATATTCCCTCGCCCTGCTGGAAATATCTTCCTGCCCCTTGGTACATTGGTCTACATTACCACCCAACCTCCCCCTCCCCCCATCCTCGGCAAAACTTTTAGTGGCTTCGTTGTAATGACGGAAATTTTAATGGGGAAACCGCTCCTCTAATTAGGCTAATAAGTAGAAGATGGCAAGGGCTCCTTCTTCTTCTTCTTCTCCCTTCAGATAAAAATGCAGATGAGCCTTTTCGAGACGCCAGTGTTTCCTCGACATGGTCATGTCAGTACTGGGTCATGCCCCTAACGAGACAATCACAGCAACTCCGGCTTTAACCTTCAAAACCTCTTTGTTTATAAACATACACATTACTCCCGCGCATGCGCTAATTGCTTAGTACCCAGTCCATTGCGAAGTTTCTGGGGATAAGATGGTTGTCTCAATTTTGGCTTTCTACACCCCGTGACAAAGGAAGTGCTGAGCTAAAATATGCCTAGGGGCTGTGGAATGAGGATCTTACTTTCTCTGGCGCTTACCTATGGTAGGAGAAGGAAGTATTGTATTCCACCCAATAATTTGATATCGAGATTTCAACTCTGAACTCAAAATCCTTAACATCAACATACCTGAACTTTATTTTTGAAGCTCTGGTAAACACTGCATAAACAACAAAATAGTTTTAACACCAATGCTGATATTCGTGACTATAATACAAGAAATAAATCTAAACTCACATTACAGGTCATAAAAGAATCCTATATGAAAAAAGTTTATATTATAATGACATTCAATTGTTTAATAAGCTCAACACATATTTAAAAAAAGTTAAAACCCTAAGAGTCTTCAAAAAGATTTGAAAATATTCCTAATACAGGATTGTTTCTATTCAGTGGAAGAATATCTAGAAATGAATTAGTTTATAAGCTTTCTTATGGAATATTCTCTGCTTACATTTCTAATTAGGTACTACCCACTCCTGTAATAAATTAGGATTTCTGTATTTGTGCACTACATCTAATTACTCCGGTTACTTCTGTACTAATAACTATATTGTTGAAATGAAGCCAATATTTCTGTGTTGAAATCAAACGATGAATAAATTTGAGTAACAATTACAAAAAGCAAAACAAAACAGACTTTACTTTCTCTCCCTCGTGCATAGTAGGTATGCGATACGAGATTTCATCAAAAAAGATGTTTGAGCGCTTCAACCCCAAAAAAAGCATTTTTAGATAAAAGGTCCACGTTTGTGTGTCTGTGAACAGCATAACTCAAAAACGAAAAGTAGGATAAATACCAAACTTGGTGTTTAGATTCAGTACATTATAAAGTTTCGATACGAAGGTTTTCAAGAAAATCCTCTCAACCCCAAACTACACTTTACTTGAAAAATGTTTTAGGAATTTTTAATTTTCTAAAAAAATGGCCCTAACGATTTTGATTAAAATGCCATATATTAATGATATTTACATAAAAACGTATATATATATTGAACTTTGTGGGAATAACCTTTGAAGTTCTCTTCGTTCGGAAAGAATTTTGTATAATCTTGTATAACTGATAAACGTTAAGCGACAGACGAAAACTTAACACATAAAAATGTAGATCTCTTTAAAACGTACAATTTATTTCAAGTAACCTTATTGTGACATCAGTCATTTCGGATATATTCGTTATTAATGGTTTGAATTGTTCAATATTTAGCCATTCAGAAAGAGATGGAATTTTAAGGCCAGCATACAGCGTCTAGTTCTTAAACATTTAATTATCACTATTCCCTGTGTAACTATAACGAAATGTGTAATGTGGCTATTTCTGCATATGTTTATCTTGATTAAAATTAAGTAGATAGGACAATAAACTTTCGTAAGAATAATTTGTGAGCGTGAATCCCCACCACAAATCTACTCTTTCCATACAAAATGTGTCGATATTTTTTACGTTCTCCAAAATACCTCTAACGATCTGTATTAAAATACCCTATGTTTATAATACTTACATAATAATTAACTTGTGCATTTACTTTTCTGCGAATGGCAAGGGTCCTATTCTTTCGGTATGCATTTTGTGTCATGATAAGCCGTAAGAGATAGAAACCTTTCCCCTCTCAATTGTTCCATTTTTACTTTCTCTACTACGTAGTAGTAAGTAGGGGAAGTATTGCATTCCACCCAAAAATTCGATACCGAGATTTCACCGGAAATACATGTTTTGAGACCTCCTGAATCCAAAAAAAGCATTTTTGGAAACATGTCCGTGTGTGTGTGTCTGTGTGTGTGTGTGTGTCTGTGTGTCTGTGTGTGTGTGTGTGTGAACAGCATAACTCAAAAACGAACAGTCGGATAAGCACCAAACTTGGTATTTAGGTTCAGTATCTTCCAGAGATGCGACACGAAGCTTTTCAAGAAAATCCCCCCACCCCAGACTACCCTTTACATGGAAGATTTTTCGAAAATTTTAATTTTCTCAAAAATGGCTCAAACGATTTTGATGAAAATATCATATGTTTAAGATAATGTCATGTGAAATGAAATGTATATCTCGAATTTTCTGGGAATGTCTCCAAAAGTATTCTTCACTGTGAACGACTTTTGCATAACTGTTAAACCATAAGAGATAGACAAAATGTTACTACACAAAAAATGTAGATCGCGTTAAAATACACAACTTATGTCATATACATTTCTTTTGTAGAGTGAACCGTTTTCGAGATATTGCTTGTTATTTCCTTAAATTTTACAATACTTATACTTTTTCTCAAATTCGTTATTCATTTTTATGTCCTGGACATGCAAAGAGAATGGAATGCGCCACATAGCAACCAGCGATAAAATATTTGACTATCGCTTAAAAGCTACCATATTCCCCTTGCATCTACATGAATATTACCAATAAGATTGACATCTCGATATCTCGATTAACATGAAGCATATGGAGAATAAGCGTTTGTAAAATCAGATTGTACAAGAGTAGAGAAAGTCATGTGAGTGTAACACATCAGATTTTTACCCCTCTATTGTACTTGTCTAGTCACATTGGGAGCTGACTGTAGAATAAAAGCGTAGGATTTAACGTTACTTTTAGTCAATAATACACCCAAATTCACTCCCACATATACACATCCAGATTCTGCGGAGGGCAGAAAAAGATTCTAATTAAAGAAAAACTCCCCTGCACCAATCGGAAACTGACCCCAGAACTCTGGGTTGAGAAGCCAAAACCCTGACCACTCGACTACTTAGTCAGTCAGAAACTTATTACACGAAAACTTTAGGCCTGGTTAAAACAACCAATTTATGCCAAATGCATTTTTGTAGCATTAGCCGTTTTGAGATATTCGTTATTACTGGCTTGAAGTACTAAGTCGCATTTAAAAAGATTTCAACATCGCTTCCGTCTCCTGGGTCTCCCTTCCACTACGACAAAATATCGAATGAAACTATTTCTGTAAACGTTTATCTTTATTAAAATGAAGTATTTGAAAAAAAATTATGATGTGATACCTTTACATGACTTTCTCTACCCTCTATCGTTTATTAGTGAGTATACAACCTATTCTTACTAAAGATTATTATTTTATCTACTACATTTTAATCCAAATAAACCTTTGCAGAAATACTACATTACACATTTCGTTAGGATACAAAGACCGGTTCTTCTACCACAACTTTCATCTTTCTCATTTTTACTTTCTCTACTACGTATAGTAAGGAGGTGAAGTATTGTATTCCACCCAAAAATTCGATACCGAGATTTCACCGGAAATACATGTTTTGAGACCCCCTGAATCAAAAAAGCATTTTTGAAATCATGTCCGTGTGTGTGTGTGTGTGTGTGTGTGTGTGTGTGTGTGAACAGCATAACTCAGAAACGAACAGTCGGATAAACACCAAACTTGGTATTTAGGTTCAGTATCTTCCAGAGATGCGACACGAAGGTTTTCAAGAAAATCCCTACTCCCCAGATTACCCTTTACATGGAACATTTTTCGAAAATTTTAATTTTCTCAAAATGACTAACAATTTTGATTAAAATATCATATGTTTAAGATATTTTCATAACAAATGAAATGTTATATCTCGAATTTTCTGGGAATGTCTCCAAAAGTATTCTTTATTGTGAACGGCTTTTGTATAACTGGTAAACCATTAGAGATAGACAAAACTTTCCTGCACAAAAAATGTAGATCGCGTTAAAATACACAATTTATGTCATATACGGTTTTTTTGTTGAGTGAACCATTTTCGAGATGTAGCTTCTTATTCCCTTAAATTTTCCAATACTTATACTTTTTCTCAAATTCGTTATTCATTTTTTTTGTCCTGGTAATGTATAGAGAATGGAATACTCCACATAGCAACCAGCTCTTAAAATATTTTACTATAGCTTAAAGCCTAACAATTCCCCTTGCATCTACCAGAAAATTAGCAATAAGATTAACATCTCGATATCTCGATTAACATGAAGCATACGGAGAATAAGCGTTTGTAAAAATGGTTTGAACAAGAGTAGAGAAAGTCATGTGAGTGTAACACATCAGATTTTTTCTGTACCCATCATCTTCCTTGTAATCGATTTCAGGGTTGCAGGACCAGGCGACGGTGTTCGGCCGGTTGCGGCTGAGCGGCAACACGCTTTTTGAGGTATCGCAAGGCCATAAAAAAACCTTTAGAAAAAGCCTTATAAAATGCTTGTGTGTGTGTGAAACTAAAGTTGTGTTTTATTTATGGACGCTCTTTAACTGCTATGGTCCTTAGCGTCCCATTCTATATTGGACGTGAAAGATCGGAAATTTCGCTCAGGCTTGAGGTTCTTTTACGTGCCGTAAATCTTGTGTGTGTGTATGTGTGTATCCCTGAATTAAAAAACGAAAATTGAATTAATAGTAAATTTAATACTTGAGTCAGGCATTTTTTAAGGCAAACAGGCGACTATCTTCAAGAAAATTTCTCCAAGCAGCACTTTTACAATGAAACCGTTTTCATTATTTTTACTTTCGCTACCACGTACATAATAGACAGAAAAGGTATTGTATTCCACCCAATATTTCGATACCGGGATTACACCGAAAATACAAGTTTTGAGGTTCCTATATCCAAAGAAAAGCAGTTTTAGAAAAAGGCCCGTAAGTTCAATATCTTCCAAAGATGCGACACGAAGGTTTTCAAGAAAATTTCCCACTCCAACTACCCTTTAAATGGAACATTTTTTTTTAAATTTTGACTTTCTGAAAAATTGCTCTAACGATTTTGACTAAAATACTATATACTAAGATATTTACATGACAAATTAAATGTTTATCTTGAATTTTCTGGGAATAGTCCTCTTTATTCGAAAGAGATTTTATATAACCTTGTATAACTAATAAACGGTGAGCGATAGAAGAAAATGTACTAAACAAAAAATGCAGATCTCTTTAAAACACACAATTTATTTCAAATAACTCTTTGTGATACAAGCCATTTCCAAAGATATTCTTTATTAATAGTTCGCATTGTCCCATCACATTCAGTTGTTTCTCGCGTTGCATGGAAAGAGTATGAACCTCTAATGCCAGTATACAGCGTCCAGTTCTTAAACATTTGACTATCACTGTTCCCTTTGTGTCTATGAAGAAATGTGCAATTGGCTATTTCGCAAGGTTTTTTCAATTAAAATGAAGTAGACCGAAAAGTTTTTTAAGAATAATTTGTATACCCAGTAATAGACCATAGAGTGTAGAGAAAGTCGCGTGAATGTAACACGTCAGAATTTTTTAAAACATATTTTAATTAAAATATCATATATTTCAGATATTTAAGTGAGGAGTAAAATTGATTTTCTGCAAAGAGCTTGAGAACACCTCTTCATTCCCGTTGAGGTTCATATAATTAGGAACCAAGAGGGATAAACGAAAATTTACTGAAAGAAAAACACACACACCATGAAAATATACAATATTTGTTGTATATGCTTTTTGTAACATTAGAGTCGCCGAAATATTCATTGCTACATCTTTTGGGGTTTCCCAGGTTAAATAGGGATGGAACATTGATACTGCTTTGACCTTCTGGTTTTTATTACTTTCTCTACTAGTATAGTAAATAAGAGGGAGTATTGCATTCCACCCAAAAATTCGATACCGAGATTTCACCGGAAATACATGTTTTGAGGTGCACTGAATGCATATAAAGCATTTTTGGAAACATGTCCATGTCTGTGTCTGTGTGTCTGTGAACAGCATAACTCAGAAACGAATAGTCGGATAAACACCAAACTTGGTATTTAGGTTCAGTATCTTCCAGAGATGTGACACGAAGGTTTTTAAGAAACTCCCACCACCCCAGATTACGCTTTACATGGAACATTTTTCGAAAATTTTAATTTTCTCAAAAATGGCTCTAACAATTTTGAATAAAATACCATAAGTTTAAGACACTTTATGGCAAATGAATTGTGTATCTCGAATTTTCTGGGAACGTCTCCAAAAGTATTTTTGTTGTGAACGACTTTTGCATAAGTGGTAAACCATACGAGATAGACAAAATTTTACTACACAAAAATGTAGATCGCGTTAAAATACACAATTTATGTCAAATACATTTTTTGTAGTTGAGTGAACCATTTTCGATATATTGCTTGTTATTCCCTTAAATTTTCCAATACTTAAACTTTTTCTCAAATGGGAATTCGTTATTCATTTTTTTTGTCCTGGTAATGCAAAGAGAATGGAATACTTCACATAGCAACCAGCTCTTAAAATATTTGACTATCGCTTAAAACCTACCAATTCCCCTTGCATCTACAAGAAAATTAGAAATAAGATTTAACATCTCGATATCTCGATTAACATGAAGCATATGGAGAATAAGCGTTTGTAAAAATAGTTTGTACAAGAGTAGAGAAAGTCATGGGAGTGTAACACATCAAATTTTTTTCCTACCAACTACATATGGCAAGTAAGAGGAAATAATGCACCCACCCTCCCACCCAAACATTGATATCGAGATTTTATTAGAAATTCACATTTTGGAATCCGTAAACCCAAAATATAATATTTAGATTAATGTCCGCACGCGCCGGTATCACAGCTCAAAAACAGTAACTTCATTAGCTAAATATAAACTTACTCTAAGCCAAGGATGCGAACACGAATACTTTCGAAGAAGTTCACCTGACCATACTACGTTTTACGTGGAAGCAATCAATTATTTTCTCAATCACGACTCTAATGATTCCAATTGAAATGTCTTAATTACTATATTGATACAAGAAATAACATTTGAATGTCTTGCATTTTCTGAGAATATCTTATGAACTTCTGTTTATTTGATTGAATGTTGTATAACAAGGAAAGTCTTAAAATGCAGACAAGATAAATATAGAGCTTATTAAAATACACAATTGATATCAAATTGCTTCCTAGCATTGGCCATTTTCGAAATATTCCATGTTGAAAGCTTAAATATTTCTAAGTGGCACCTAACCAACATGCTTTAAAGTTGGCGATTCCTCCACCCCTTCTCTTTGTCTTTCCATTGCAAGAGCTTCTTACCACAATTAAAAAACATTTGAATGCCTTTTCCGCATATTGAAATCTTCTGCTTAATTTGAAATAATTCCAAGGTAACATATACTGTGAGTAACAATGGGAATGAATATTATATTTTATATAAATAGTAAATAATATAATGAATATATATGAATGTGTCATTGGTAGACAAAGCCGTGTGAATGCATACATACGATTTTTACTTTCTCTAGTACGTATAGTAAGTAGGGGAAGTATTGCATTCCACCCAAAAATTCGATACCGAGATTTCACCGGAAATACATGTTTTGAGACCTCCTGAATCCAAAAAAAGCATTTTTGGAAACATGTCCGTGTGTGTGTCTGTGTGTGTGTCTGTGTGTCTGTGTGTGTGTGTGTCTGTGTGTGTGTGTGTCTGTGAACAGCATAACTCAAAAACTAACAGTCGGATAAACACCAAACTTGGTATTTACGTTCAGTATCTTCCAGAGATGCGACACGAAGATTTTCAAGAAAATCCCCCCACCCCAGACTACCCTTTACATGGAACATTTTTCGAAAATTTTAATTTTCTCAAAAATGGCTCTAACGATTTTGATGAAAATATCATATGTTTAAGATAATGTCATGAGAAATGAAATGTATATCTCGAAATTTCTGGGAATGTCTCCAAAAGTATTCTTCATTATGAACGACTTTTGCATAACTGGTAAACCATAAGAGATAGACAAAATTTTACTACACAAAAAATGTAGATCGCGTTAAAATACACAACTTATATCATATACATTTTTTTTGTTGAGTGAACCGTTTTCGAGATATTGCTTGTTATTTCCTTAAATTTTCCAATACTTATACTTTTTCTCAAATTCGTTATTCATTTTTTTATGTCCTGGACATGCAAAGAGAATGGAATGCGCCACATAGCAACCAGCGATAAAATATTTGACTATCGCTTAAAAGCTACCATATTCCCCTTGCATCTACAAGAAAGTTACAAATAAGATTGACATCTCGATATCTCGATTAATATGAAGCATATGGAGAATAGGCGTTTGTAAAAATAGATTGTACAAGAGTAGAGAAAGTCATGTGAGTGTAACACATCAGATTTTTTTTACTGGATGTGCTCATGTGATGTAAACGGCTGCTTTATGTTTTTGGATCGTGCATAGAATCAAATCGAATTTTCTTAATTTAAAAGCATTCCTAGCTAAACATTGCGATTAATGTGAAGAAAAACAAGAGTAGATAAAATTAAAAATTCAGAAACATAAGAAGAGAAGGTAAATGGTGGAAAAACAGAAAAATTCCAAAAATGCTGGCACAAAGGAAGGGCCAGAAGCTAGGTGTCAAAATGCACTTAACTCTAATTCGTGTAAACAGGTAGAGTTGTCTAGCCCAATGTAACAGGATTAGTGACTCGGCCTTATAGACGGGAGGCGGATGAGAAATGAGTTACCTGTAATGTTGAAATGGACAACAGCTATAGTGTTTATGACAAACGTTAACGTATACATGGAAAGGAAGTGTAAAATTATTGGCGTCAAGGGGATGTTATTTATATCTGTATGATAATTTTAAGATTCCTGTCTCATAAGTATTTTGATATAATAAATAATAATAATAATAGCAATAATGCATAATGACACTGGTGTGGGCCTCTTAGTCAAAAGCATATTTAAAGTTCTTCTTCTTATGATTATTATTATTAAGTTAATGATAATCAACTATCAGAATATCTAGATATCGTTTTGGTAGTGTTAAGCTCTGTCCTTCTTTTGGGATGACATATCTAAGCAAATTGTCAATCAAATGGTTACAATTAGTCAGAAAGGTAACACTTTGACTCAGAGCTACACATTCCAGTAACTACTTAAATTTCCTTCTTCCTTTATGCACCACCTTTCCAGCTCCCATGTGTATGGAGTTGAAACTCCAAATAGGAGTTTCTAGAACTGTATCAACGACTTTCAAAGCTGGTTGATTATCAGCAGGCTAAGGAAACGGGACAACTTAAGAATAAAGTCAAGTCCATCAAGTAGGGTGGAGTGAGGTGGCGCATTTGGGATGTTGTTTATCTGTGAGGCCGTATACAAACCGCTTCGTGACTAGAGATACTATACACTTTGTCTCTCATTCCGATGTAGGTGTCCTAGTTCATTTTCCACCATCACTAGACTGTACTGTGTACTGTAGTAAATAAGACAGTACATTGGCGTCTTTGTTTACATGTATACTGTGTTTACGAAACTCTATAGTCAAGTTGCAAATACATTGGTTGCTAACTTGTCCCGGATCCTTAGCCTGGTTATCACAATTAAGGATAGTTAATATGATAGCATCCCAATAATTTACAATTTAGGGAACCGTGACATGTACAGACTTGATATTCTCTGTCTAAGAAGTTGAAAAACAATTTTAGAAAAAGCTTAAAGTTTAGTTAAAATTTTTATACAATTAAGGAATCGTAAAATTGATGTTTTTAACAATTATTTTCCGAGGTATTCACAATGATAAAATTTTTGCCAACAGCAACGTTATTTCTGCCTCAAAACGAATTTGCCTTAAAGTGAACCCTATACTTACATTTACTATCCTGTAGATTTCTCTATCCAACACCTAAGACAAAAGAAGTACGGAATACTTTCAGCTTAAAGTGAGCCTGAAGAGTGTTATTTAAGGTTTAATGTTTCCCTTAACTGACCAATTACCAGGTATCTGTGTTACCTCTATTTTACAGTAAGGATAACGTAAATGAACTTAGTTGATTATGTTTGTGTTTAATTTATGAGGAAATCTGATTAGTTCCAAGCTAAGAGACGAAATTAAAATCATGCGCTGAGAGCTGAAGGAGGTGTATTGTCTTTACGTTGTTTGCACCACGCTTTGGGCGCCAATTTGAAGTAGGTAGTTTCTGCCACACGTATAGAAGCCAATTTGAAGTAGTTCTTATTTTAGGAGGAGCTATATTTTATTTCGACTGTTGGGGAGCCGAACACTTTAAGTAGTTGCAACCGCACGTATGGTAAAGTTCCAGTAGACTTCGCCCCAAGTTTAAAAACATTAATTTTGTAATTTGACTGTTTCTTAAGTATTATATATTTATGTTTGCCTCGGCTGCGTCAGTATTATTGCTAGAGACATGGATTTCTTTGCAGGGAGTATGCGGCTAAGAATGTAGGCTTACACGGATTATAATTTGTACTTCACTCCATTTATTAATTCTTTAAACGATTAAAATAACACTTCACTGAGATTATTAATTAATTACTTGCACTTTTTAACACGTAAACTATTTTTTGTTTCACACCGAATACGTATCAAACTTCTCGAGGACGCATCTCGCGTCCGGTTAGGAACGCTGTTTGCTAGCAACTGACTTCTGAATTTGTACAATTTGTCCTATTTCAGTTTCTGATTGGCTAATCCTACTTCAATAGAATACTCTCATTTAACCTAAGCTTTTTTTTCTGGTTGTTGATTGGATATTTATAAACTGTCTCAAAATTTACATTATTGTTGCTCCAATAATGACTAGAGCATTATTAAACTTTCTTACTCATTATTGCTTCAAGGTTACCTCAAGTTACTTCATTGTTAGCAACTTTTAACCTATTATTCTCACAGTTCCTACATTATTAAATTACCTAATACATTCACATAATAATATAAACATTAATACAATGACTGTTACATACATTTTATATATTATATTATACACAAATTGCTTTAAGGCGGGCTGTTATTATATTTTATATTATATAATTTAACTGAAATCATTTAAGTGCTAAAAATACTGCCTCAGAGCGTGGGATGAAAAGCTGAGATTTTCAAAATGGGTTCAAATCTGTTAAGCAAAAGCTCATATTTTTATATTTTCTATCACTAACTTTATAGTAGTTAGAAGGAAGTATTGTGTTCCACCCAATATTTATACATCGAGATTTTACCAGATTTTTATGCTTTGACGGCCACAGAAGACGTAAAAGAAAACATCCTTGTGTGTACGCGCACTGTCCCAGAAGTACCGGCCTAACAAAGAAAAAAAATTGGGGAAAACATCTTTCTTTCTACACATAGTGTAGCGGGGTTTGGAAAATAAACGTTTTCTGGTGTGTAGGAACTTGGCTTAGGGTTTCGGATACAGAAAGATTATTGCCGGCTACTCAGGTAGAGGATAAGTGATTGTGGGATTCTTATCTCAGGGATTGTGTGGATGGGAGATGAATTATACTCACAACTCCTCTCAGTGGCCCATTTATTCTGATGATCCACACGTGTCGTCGTACCGAAGACCCTTTACACAAGACGCGTTCCTATCTGTTTTTCCCCGTTACAGTTTCCATGCATCTACCCTTGAGTTAGTTCTCTTTCTAAATTATACACAGTATGACTTTTGTCATTCCTAGCTACCCTATCTCTTACTGTTATACTATGATGATTTCCTATCTTATCTCTTTCCCCTGTTGTAATATAAAATGTTACACATTGCTTGTTTCCCTATCTTTTACTACACGAAATATTTCATCTTCTTCTCCCTTGCTCTACACGACACAAAGTTTTTTTACATCCTGTCCCTAGCTCTTCACGACACAAAGTGTTCCATGTTTCGCGTGTCGAAAACTCGCTCCTGCTCCTAGACAAAAATCTATTTCACGCCTCTTTTCTAGTTTCATTCCCTTGCGTTACTATTCACGTGACTTTTATTATTCCTCATTGGCTATTTAGCTAATTTGCGCTCTTCCTACTATTGGGTAAATTTCAGCAACCTGATGCTCTGCGAGCGTCTCTTCTGTTTCTTGTTATTAACGGCTGATTTGATTTTCTGTCCGCCTGAGTGCCTGGCGCATCCGCTTCATTGTTCAGCTTTCCGGCGAGTCTGCGACGATTTCAATAGAACCTAACTGTTTCTCCTGCTCGCCTTTCCTGTATTTCTTAAAGTGTTTTGCCCTTTGGCAGATTTCCTTGTGTCTTTTCTTTTCCTGCGTTTCCTTTCACATTCTGATTTATTTATTCGTGTCTCTACTTTACTTTATTTCATTCGTAATAATGTTTATTCCCCCCTTTTCTTAATCTTTAATATTCTCTTTTATCTCCTTATTATTCTTATTTCCTTCCTTATTTTGTTTTATTCGCGGATTATTCTTAAACTTTTATTCTGGCTGTGATTATTATTGTACTCGCGGATCTTATCACTTCAATAGTCACCTTTAGCTTGATACACTTTTCCCAGCGATGTTCAATGGCTTCGATACCCTGTTTATAGTGAGAACAGTCGAGTTCTGTAAAACAGCCATCAACTGCAAACTCCACCTCTTCATTGTGCCAAATCTTTTACTACCAAGGCATTTCTTCAACTTTGGAAACAGAAAATAATCAGAGGGGGCAAAGTCTGAAGAATAGGTGCATAAGGAAGCAATTCGAACTTCAACTCATTGATTTTGGCTATGGCGATAATGGATGTGTGAACTGGTGCATTGCCTTGTTGAAACAGAACTTTATTTTTCGCTAAATGCGGCCGTTTTTGCTTGATTTCATCATTCAAACGCTGCAACAAGTTTGCTTAATACTCGCCATTGATTGCTTTTCCTTTTTTTAGATAATTAATGAAAATTATCACAAGGCGCATCCCAAAAAACTGACGCCATGTCCTTGCCTACAGTTGTAACTGTCTTCGCCTTCTTTGGAACCGATTCTTCCCTTTCAATCCACTGTTTTGACTGCACCTTCGTCTCAGGTGTGAAGTGATGGATTCATGTTTCATCCATGGTTATGAATCAACGCAAAACCTTGGCTTTATTGCAGCGAAACATCGCCAAACACTCGATTTTTACTTTCTCTACTACGTATAGTAAGTAGGGAAGTATTGTATTCCACCCAAAAATTCGATACCGAGATTTCACCGGAAATACATATTTTGAGACCACCTGAATCCAAAAAATGCATTTTTAGAAACATGTCCATGTGTGTGTGTGTGTGTGTGTGTGTGTGTGTGTGTGTGAACAGCATAACTCAGACACAAACAGTCGGATAAACACCAAACTTGGTATTTATGTTCAGTATCTTCCAGAGATGCGACACGAAGGTTTTCAAGAAAATCCCCCGACCCCAGATTACCCTTTACATGGAACATTTTTCGAAAAGTTTAATTTTCTCAAAAATGGCTCTAACGATTTTGATTAAAATATCATATGTTTAAGATATTTTCATGACAAATAAAATGTATATCTTGAATTTTCTTGGAATGTCTCCAAAAGCATTCTTCATTGTGAACGAATTTTGCATAACTGGTAAACCATAAAAGATAGTCAAAATGTTACTACACAAAAAATGTAGATCGGGTTAAAATACACAATTTATGTCACATACATTTTTTTGTTGAGTAAACCATTTTCGAGATATTGCTTGTTATTCCCTTAAATTTTCAATACTTATACTTTTTCTCAAATTCGTTATTCATTTTTACTTTCTCTACTACGTATAGTAAGTAGGGGAAGTATTGCATTCCACCCAAAAATTCGATACCGAGATTTCACCGGAAATACATGTTTTGAGACCTCCTGAATCCAAAAAAAGCATTTTTGGAAACATGTCCGTGTGTGTGTCTGTGTGTGTGTGTGTGTGTGTGTGTGTCTGTGAACAGCATAACTCAAAAACGAACAGTCGGATAAACACCAAACTTGGTATTTAGGTTTAGTATCTTCCAGAGATGCGACACGAAGGTTTTCAAGAAAATCCCCCCACCCCAGACTACCCTTTACATGGAAGATTTTTCGAAAATTTTAATTTTCTCAAAAATGGCTCTAACGATTTTGATGAAAATATAATATGTTTAAGATAATGTCATGGGAAATGAAATGTATATCTCGAATTTTCTGGGAATGTCTCCAAAAGTATTCTTCATTGTGAACCACATTTGCATAACTGGTAAACCATAAGAGATAGACAAAATTGTACTACACAAAAAATGTAGATCGCATTAAAATACACAACTTATGTCATATACATTTCTTTTGTTGAGTGAACCGTTTTCGAGATATTGCTTGTTATTTCCTTAAATTTTCCAATACTTATACTTTTTCTCAAATTCGTTATTCATTTTTTTATGTCCTGGACATACAAAGAGAATGGAATGCGCCACATAGCAACCAGCGTTAAAATATTTGACTATCGCTTAAAAGCTACCATATTTCCCTTGCATCTACAAAAAATTACCAATAAGATTGATATTTCGATTAACATGAAGCATATGGAGAATAGGCGTTTGTAAAATTAGATTGTACAAGAGTAGAGAAAGTCATGTGAGTGTAACACATCAGATTTTTTTTATGTCCTGGACATGCAAAGAGAATGGAATGCGCCACATAGCAACCAGCGCTTAAAGGATTTGACTATCGCTTAAAACCTACCGTATTCCCTTTGCATCTACAAGAAAATTAGCAATAAGATTAACATCTCGATTAACATGAAGCATATGGAGAATACGCGTTTGTAAAAATAGTTTGTACAAGAGTAGAGAAAGTCATGTGAGTGTAACACATCAGATTTTTTTTATGTCCTGGACATGCAAAGAGAATGGAATGCGCCACATAGCAACCAGCGCTTAAAGGATTTGACTATCGCTTAAAACCTACCGTATTCCCTTTGCATCTACAAGAAAATTAGCAATAAGATTAACATCTCGATTAACATGAAGCATATGGAGAATACGCGTTTGTAAAAATAGTTTGTACAAGAGTAGAGAAAGTCATGTGAGTGTAACACATCAGATTTTTTCTATTGTGAGTAAACGCGGCACCCATTTTGCGCACAGCTTTCTCATGTCTAAATTCTGAGTTACTGTGCGATGTACAGCACTTTTTGAAATTCCTGCGATGTCTGCTAGCTCGGGCACTTTCTTGACGATCATCCAATACCATTTTATGGATTTTCTTCACAATTTCTAGCGTTGCCACCTCATTTGGTCGACCACTGCGATGTTCGTCTTGGCAGCTCGTACGGTCTCGCTTAAACTCTGCCACCCAATATTTTACTGTTGTAAACGAAGGAGCAGACTCCCCCAGAGTAGATTCTAGCTCAGCTTTAATATTAGTTGGACTAAGGCCTTTCAAATGAAATTATTGTATCACATAGCGATGGCTAGTTTTATCTATGTTTACATATTCGCTGAGAGAGTTCACTATTAATGGCTGCCAAATAATTACTAAACAAAGTAGCATCGTCAAACTTCAAACTTAAGCTTTATAGGGCTGGTAATTTCTACCATAGTCATTTGTCGAAACAACAACCGTTCTATATGCTTAATTTTATACTTAAGTCAAGCACTACTTAGCATGTCAGGCGAATATTTTCAAGAAAATTCCCACACTTCAAACTATCCTTTAATGGAATAAATGTTAGCTATTTTTCATTTTCTGAAAAATAGCTCTAAGAATTGCGATTAAAATTACATACGCAGACGTTTGTTTGACTAATAAAATGTATACCTTGAATAAGTCATCTTCATACTCATTGAAGTTTTCACAATTTTATGTAACTGGAAAATCAAAATAAGAGATACACGAAAATTTTCCACAGAGAAAACGTAGAATTACGCAAGACACAGGGTTTTTATAAAATAAGTTCTTAGATAAGATAGAGTTTTCGAAATATATTGTGTTGCAAGTTTACACTTCTCCAAATATGTAATATAACGGATATGCTTGAAAGTTTGCGATTCTTATTTGTTCTTTCCGTCGCCAGAGTTCCTTACCGCGGCTAAACGTATCTATTTCCGAACATATGTAACTAGGCAGTTATTGTTTACTCTGCAATTATTCTTAGGTAAAAATGTTACGTGAATACAACAATAACTTTTAATATTCATGCTATATTAATACACAATGTACATGTATTATAGTGTTATTTTCTCTACCTTTTATACCTATGTTAGTGTAAATATTGTGTACCACTAACAATTCGATTTCATCTGAAATACATGGTTTGTGATCCCCGGCAGCCACCATAAAGGTTTTAGAAGAAATGGCTGTGAGTGAGAGAGGGGGAGAGAGAGGTTACAGCATATTTAAAAAAGCCGAAGTCGAAAGCTTTCATGCTTGAGCTATACAGCACGTTTCACAGTAAGAAGAAAAGGGAGATGTAGGAGAAAAGTGGGAGTAGAGGATTAAATTGCAGAGGGAGGGAGAGAGAGATAGAGAGAGAGAGAGAAAAGAGGGAAAGTATGGGAGGACCGAGCGAAATGGCTTCGCGGTAACGTGTGAGGCTCGAATTCAGAAGGTCCCGGGTTCGATTCCCATCGAACGCCCATTAATGGTTTTCCCTGGTTGGTAGGCGAATGTTATGGTGGTTTCTCATCTATCACGATTTCGTTTACATCATTTCCCTTTCATTCAGTTTACTTTTCACCCTTTAGATTTACTTCTGGGTTTCGTAGTGTTTGGCGGTACCGCACAGATGACGCGGATGCTTGCTCAAAGAAAAGAGTAGTCCCCGTGGACACTAGATGGCTGCTTGGTCGACGGGGTTCATTTCACTCTCTAGGCAGCTTCAACAGTGAGATGGATCTTTGAGCCTGGAACTGTTAGTGACTTCCACGCGTCTCTGTGACCTATCTGCCTGTGGTCTGTAGCCTCCTGTGGTTCTCTCAATTTATCCCTCCTTCCTGGGGATGGTAGCCACAATAGATTTACGTAGACCCCAGTGCGCTAGGTTGTAGATAGATAAGGTATCTTTATTGGTTTCAAATTATTTAAGTTATTACACAAGTATTTAGTGCATGGGTCACTGACCGTACATGCATATTTAAGATACAAGGTATGGTGACAAAATAAACAACAGAAAAAGGAAAGAAAACAAAAAAGAAGAAGAAAAAGGAAAATAGAGATAAATTACTTTTGATTAACTGAACAAATTTGAGCTAACTTTGCGCACTTTAGCCAAGAAGTTGCCCATGTTTTGCCAGTTCCTCTGGTCAGCCAGTAGATCCCAACATGCCAATCTCTTTCTTGACGGACTTAAGAATTTTTGTTTTTGTTTAGCTGTTCGCTGGTTCTCCCACTGAGCGCATTCTGCCATAATATGTACCCAGTTTTCATCCAAATCACAAAATGGGCAGATTCTCCTGCCAGAATCGTCAGTCATTTTCCGTGACCTCCAGCCCCCCAGTCTAAACCATGCCATTGGTGATATTTCCTTTCTTCCTAAGTTTAGTATATATGCCTCTTTACCCCAATTCAATTTTATTTCATTTGCAAGACTTAGAGAAGGTTTAATTTTACAACTCGATTCTATTTCCTGTTGCTCGATGTAACTTATACCTATCTTGTAGAGAGACGGCGAACCAGTCCGCCGCTACAACAGGAAGGGATTCGCATAGTAGTGCCGTGGAAGCAGTGGACTGTCATTCAAGAGAAATCCGATATAATCTCTGAACCGTCCCCATGTAAGCGCAGCTAAACGGAGCAAATGTGTTTCATTTCATGGGAGGGTTAGTTTTGCAAATCTTATTGGTACGAAATTAATCCAAGTTTCACGTAGACTGTATGATTTATATTTACTGCTCCGATATCAATTAATTTCCATTTTGTTCACCAGCTGGGAATGCCCGACATACACAGCAAGTCAAAACGTCATCAGCGAACATTAATACTACAAAGAAGCTTCGTCGACCTTAGCGTGCACGGCACTGTCATTACTCAATACAAATGTATCATGCAGCGCGGATTATACATATAGAGGAATCAATTGATGGTGCATATACATCGACGATATGATCCGACAGAGCGCCGTTATTGGATTTGACATTGATAATCTACCAACAGACATTATTGCTTTCCCCACATTAACGTCCAACATTGTAGCAAGTGAAAATGGAAAAAAAGAGAGCACTTTAACGCTGCAATTTATATTTAGGCAAATCATGTTCATCTGATTAATTTGCGTATGTGCACATCAAATACAAATGGCGTCGTTTGCAGCTTGTTTACGAGAGAAAGGCAGAGTAATGCAAAACAAGATATATACGGACTGGCTCTGTGGCTGTGCTTAGCATCCTAGCCTCTAAATCCGGAGGTCCCGTTTCTATTCCCGACTGGAGGGTGGCAATTTTTTTTAGCCAAGATTGTTCTCTATCCCCCTATGAGTCTGGAAGTATGAACCCAACCGTAAAACGTGTGAATATCATTGCTGATGAGCAACTGTTCCAACTGTATGCCTTGAAACAGTTAAAATCTTATGTGTTACATTCACATAACTTTCTCTACCCTCTATCGTTTATTATTGGGTATAAAAATTATTCTTATTAACTCTTATTACTTTCTCCACTACGTAGAGTATGTAGGGGAAGTATTGCATTCCACCCAAGAAATTGATATACATATTTCACCTGAAATACATGTTTTGAGGTGCCCTGAATCCAAATAAAGAATTTTTGAAAATTTTACCGTGTGTGTGTCTGTGTGTCTGTCTGTGAACAGTATAACTCAAAAACGAAAAGTTGGATGAGTACCAAACTTAGTATTTGAGTTTAGTATCTTCCAAAGATGCGACACAAAGATTTTCAAGAAAATTCCCCCCAAACTAATCTTTACATAAAAAAGTTTTCGAAGTTTTTGATTTTCTTAAACATGGCTCTATGTATATTTTAAATTTTCTGGGAATAGCCTGTGAAAACCTCTTTATTCGGAAGGAAATTTGAATAATTTTGTATAGCTGGTAAATGGTAACGTACTACACAAAAGGCATAATCCCTTTAAATAAATGTTCTGTGGCATAAGTCGTTTGAGATTCGTTATTAATGGTTGGAGTTGTTCATTTCTTGGTAATTCTCTTAAAGTTCTGTCAGTATTCAGTTGTTTCTCGCGATTGCATGGAAACAGTGTGGAATTTTAAGGCCAGTATAGCGTCCAGCTCTTAAACATTTGAATTTCGCTGTTCCCTTTGTATCCATAACGAAATTTGTAATGTAACTATTTCCCTGGATTAAAATTAAATAGATAGGAAAATAAACCTTATTATGAATCTTTATATACTAACTAATAAGCGATAAAGGTTAGAGAAGGTCATGTGAATGTATCACATTAGAATTTTTGCACAGTAACATTGTCTTATGGTTTACAAGTTATACAGAAGTGATTCAGAATGAAGTGGTCTTCACAGGCTATGTCCAGAAAATTCAAGACATACCTATATTTTACTGGTTATGTAAATATCATAAATATATGGTATTTTAATAAAAATCGTTATACCAATTTTGAGAAAATAAAAAATATTCGAAAAATATTCCATGTAAAGAGTAGTTTAGATTAATGGGTTTTTCTTGAAAGTCATCGTATCTTATCTTTGGATAACACTGAGCTTAAATACCAAGCTTGGTACTTATCCATCTATTGGTTTTGGAGATGTATTGTTCACTAACAGGAACCTTTTTCTAAAAACCTTTTTGGGATTCAGGGAGTCTCAAAATGCGCATTTCTATGACATCTCGGTATTAGATTTATGGGCGGATTGCAACACAACCTCTGCCAGTAGGTAAGCACAGCGAAAGTAAAGTGTGTTGGACACAAGTTACATATTTTAATGATCTTTACACATTTTGTGTCTATATCGTGTTGTAGAAAGTTAGCTCAGAACACTCAATAAGACCAGTATAATACGACAGGACAGTACTTGATTGCACTTTTAACGCAATTATACACATTAAAACCCTTAAAACACACTGTTTTCATTTCGAACAATTTGGAATGTTTATCGCAATACAGTAACTTAATATAAAGAAGATTAAAAGTGCCAATGAACTATGTGCATTTTTACCTTCTCTACTACGTATAGTAAGTAGGGGAAGTATTGTATTCCACCCAAACATTCGATACTCAGATTTCACTGGAAATATATGTTTTGAGACACATTTTTGGAAACATGTTCGTGTGTGTGTGTGTCTGTGAACAGCATAACTCAGAAACGAACAGTCAGATAAACTCCAAACTTGGTATTTAGGTTCAGTATCTTCCAGAGATGCGACACGAAGGTTTTCAAGAAAATCCACCCACCCAAGATTACCGTTTACATGGAACATTTTTCTAAAATTTTAATTTTCTCAAAAATGGCTCTAACGATTTTGATTAAAATATCATATGTTTAAGATATTTTCATGACAAATGAAATGCATATCTCGAAATTTCTGGGAATGTATCCGAAAGTATTCTTCATTGTGAACGACTTTTGCATAAGTGGTAAACCATAAGAGATAGACAAAATTTTACTATACAAAAATGTAGATCGCGTTAAATTACACAATTTATGTCATATACAGTTTTTTTGTTGAGTGAACCATTTTCGAGATATTGCTTGTTATTCCCTTAAATTTTCCAATACTTATACTTTTTCTCAAATGAAAATTCGTTATTCATTTTTTTGGTCCTGGTAATGCAAAGAGAATGGAATACTCAACATAGCAACCAGCTCTTAAAATATTTAACGATCGCTTAAAGCCTACCAATTCCCCTTGCATCTACAAGAAAATTAGCAAGAAGATTAACATCTCGACATATCCATTAACATGAAGCATATGGAGAATAAGTGTTTGCAAAAATAGTTTGTACAAGAGTAGAGAAAGTCATGGGAGTTTAACACATCAGATTTTTTTTCGATATATTAATGTGTTTTGTAACCAAAACTATAAACATCTGTTATTATATGACATAATCGGTAATAATTCTCTAATACATGACATTACATTAATAAATTACTGTAATACTTATTATGTCAAAATATTTACGTTTCAAAATATGAAACAAATAACAATAAAGCATTAATCTTCATTATAAAATTCATCATTTCAGAATTCATGAAACTATTTACCAGCATACATTTACGTGTCATAATGAGCCAATTATGCACAGCATGAAATCAGTAACAACCTGTTTATAGTAGTCGGGTTGCATAATAGTTCTTTATGATAGAAGTCTTAAAACTAGGGTTTTATTTTGCGAGAAGAAATACTTGCGAACTAGGTCGTAGGCCGGGTATAACAATTCTACGAGTAAAATAAAATCACTTTTAACATGGTGGTAGACATTTTTAGACAGCACTGAAATTTGTAAAATAACAATAAAATAATACTATGCCGATTCCAGGCCTATATGCAACTAAGAACGGGTTTCACACTTTAAGTTAAGTCGAAACTTTAGTAAGCTACAGACGCTGCTTAAGCAAGGCTTAAGCTTACTTTCAAGCTTAACCACAGCCGGCTTTACTGAGCTGAATAACACCACGGAACAGTAAAGTTGGTAACTCTTGCGCATGTGCATCGAATGAATTCCCATCGTTTGTTTATGGCAATGCTATTTCTAAAATAAGCTTTTGTACGTTATCCAGCAACATAAAGTTAAAATGACCAAGGCATCAGTCAAAACGTAGAACTTCTTAAAAGGTCAGTGTTCTTCTAGAAGTTGTGAAGCAGCATAAGTATGTAGCAGATAAGTATGGGGTAAGAAGAACCAAACGGGGGGGGGTTAGATACGAAGGGTTGAAGTTGGTTATTTTTATTTTTGCCCCACGTTTTGGGAGCCAATTTGAAGTAGTCCGTTCCTTCACGTATGGAAAGTCGATCTGAAGTAGGAGTTGTATTATAGTTCAACTGTTGGGGAGCCGAACTTGTAGTAGTTGCAACCGCACGTATAGTAAACAGTTTCCGGTAGCCTTCGCCCCAAATGTACTTTCAGGTGGCCTTTGCCCCAAGTTTAAAAAAAATATTAACTTTGTAATTTAACTGTTTCTTTAAATATTATATATTTATGTTTGCCTCGGCTGCGTCAGTATTTATTTTAGAGACATGGATGTCTTGGGAGGGTTGTGGTGCGACTAAGAATGTTTACACAGATTATAATTTTACTTCACTCCTTTTATTAATGCTTGATACAATTTATATAACACTTCATTGATAGAGAGAGCTGTGAGATTCTTTTGATTAACTATTTGCACTTTTTAACACGTAAACTATTTTTTTTGTCTCACACAAATACGTATTAGTTTTCTTGAGGACACGTTTTGCGTCTGGTTAGTAACGCTGTCTGCAACCAACTGAATAGATTTCAACCGTCTAAACTTGTAAATTTCTGTATTTCAAGTCTCTGATTGGCTATTCCTAATCCAATAGAATACCTTCATTTAACTAAAGCTTTTTCTGGTTGTTGGTTGGCTATTTTTAAACTGTCTCAATTTACATTATTGTTGCTCCAATAATGACTAGTAGCATTTAAACTTTCAAATTCATTATTGCCTCAAGGTTACCTCATTGTTACCTCATTGTTAGCAACTTTTAACCTATTATTCTCACAGATCCTACATTATTCAATTACGTAATATATTCACATAACATTATTACACATGAATACAATAAAATAAACGTATACAATGACTGTAATATACACTTTTTATATATTGTTACATACACATATTGCTTTAAGGCGGGAGGTTATTGAATAAATATATATATATATTGAATAAATATATATATATATATTGTATAATTAGACTGAAATCATTTAAGTGTTAGAAATAAGGCCTCAGGGTGGATTGGAATGACGTGAACAATTTTAATACCTCTGCATGCCGTAAGTTTTGAGAAGCCGGAAAAATCTCCAGCTTCAATTAGCATGCTTCCACTTGCATAATTATAACCTCAATGTTAAGAGTAGCATTGTTTCTGAAGAGAGTACTTTGTTACTAAAATATAAAGCAATGCATTATAAGTAGATGGGACGGCAAAATGAGTGCGACAATGCACTTAACTATAAACTTAAAATGTCACATTAAGTTTTGCTTTTTACCAGTTTGGTGTATAATTATATCATCAATAATTTCTGGCATCATCATTGTCGTCACATACGTGAAAATGGCTTGAACGCATTCTAAATATTCTATATAGTCTTATGTTGTGCATATGGGTTAACACAACTTGCATTTCCTCATCTCTAATATTATCTTCTTCAAACACTACAATTCAGAACGGTTTAGCCAAGCCACGCATAAGCTCGGCGTATCGCTTGAACTGCGCACTAAAAGCTCCTTTGTTGCGTAAGCCCGATTACAAGTTTAAGCTTAAATTCTAAAACCAGGCCTAAGAGAAATAGCCCCTAGAGCGAGATCAACAGACGTGTGCAGCGAGAATATAGTAGATGTTTTTGTTGATCTGCTAGCAGTGCTTACCCTACACCAGTCAATGAAACGATTATATGTTAAGTTGAGAAAGGTGCTGTTTGTATTGTAACTTGTTTGCAACATGCTTTGGGCGTCAATTTGAAGTAGTTTGTATTGAAGGAGTGATATTATATTTCAACTGTTGGGGAGCCGAACACTTGTAGTAGTTGCAAGCGCACATATAGTAAAATTAAATAGCACTTCACTGATATAGAGAGCTGTGAGATTCTTTAATTAATTGCTTGTACTTTTTAACACGTAAATTTATTTTTCGTCTCACACGAATACGTATTAAATCTCTCCAGGACGCACAAGCAACGCATCCAGTTATAAGCACTGTCTGCAGGCAACTGAATAGATTTCAACGTCTAAACTTGTAGAGTTCTGTATTTCAAGTCTCTGATTGGCTAATCCTACTCAATAGAATACCTTCATTTAACTAAAGCTTTTTCTGTCTGTTGATTGGCTATTTTTAAACTGTCTCAAAATTTACATTAATGCTGCTCTAATAATGACTAGTAGCAATTAAATTCTCAAACTCATTATTGCCTCAAGATTACCTCATTGTTAGCAACTTTTAACTTATCATTCTCACAGCTCCTACATTATTAAATTACGTAATGCATTCACATAACATTTTGAAGATGTGCATATAATATAAGCATATGCAATGACTGTTACATACATTTTACAAATTATTACATGCGCATATTGCTTCAAGACGGGCTGTTATTGAATTTACATATTATATAATTAGACTGAAATTATTTAAGTGTTAAAATACTGCCTCAAAGTCATATTGTTTTCTGAATTTTTAGTAGCAGTTTCAGCGTTATCTTTTTGGCAGCTTCCAGAATATTATAACTATAGGAAGCAGACCTAATAGTGATGACCCTTTCATTGTAGTAATTTAATTTGTCGACCTTTCTCAGTTCTCATCACTCGGCCCTTGGTGTCATCGGTTTCATGAACGTTTTCGGGAAGAAACTTCTTCCCATCTTCAGCTTGGGATGTCGACATACCAAATTCTCTCCCCTGTGCCCATGTGTGCAGCAGAAGAAATAACTTCCCTGTGTTGTAAGTAATTCCTACTTCGCTTGCTTCGATGTTCAACTGTTCTCTATAGTGTAGATGGCAAACTCCTCTGTCTACCTTTCCATCTCCTATGAGCTAATTGCTCCAATTCCGCCATTTGATTCCTTGCAGTTGTTCCAGTCCAGATGAAATAGAAGCAGACGAACCGAGTAGGAATCACTTACAACAGACGGCAGCTATTTCACCTTTTGCTGCACAATGAGGGACAGAGGAGAGAAGCTGGTATGTTCAGTTGACACCCCAAGCTGAAGATTGGAAGACGTTTTTTCCTTAAAACGTTCTTGAGGCGAATGACATCAAGAGCCGAGTGATGAGAACTGAGAAAGGTCAACGAAGGATATTACTACAATTCCAGAATATTGCCTGGATCTTGGAATTCAATTCCATCCATATTCGTAAATGTCACCATTTGATCGATTATTCAGGTCATAGATGAAATAACAATGATTCACATCAAAGAAGGTATCAAGCCGCCAACACAATGCACAGGTTAGCTGGACAACGCATTGCAATACGTTGACGATTTGAATTGTGCACAGATAATGCGACCGGTAGAGAAATTAATCCTGTAAAAAGACATCTAATCGAACAATTCGATTGTTTATACATGTACAAACACAAAGGGTACTTGTCATGTGATTGAAATTGAGATCAAAATGGATTGCATACAAATTTTATCACACTAGTGCGATAAAGCACACCTTTTAATTCGTGTCTCTTTTGTTAAAAGTTCTAGTTTTAGTTCCAGCTGTCTAAAAAGAACATTTAAAATTCGTATATACATTACGGTACTATGATCCGGAGAGTATACAAGAGGTGATCATAAAGTTTTAATTATCACCCCCCAAAAAATAAAGTTAAGTAATTAACTCTTTTTTGCATGTATATGTCTGCAGTTTTGGTACAATTTGAAATCCCCGAGCCATAGTACCGCAGCACGCCGCTAGAGGAGCTAAAACAAAATGGCGCACCCCGTTGATAAAGTGGGGCATCGTCCAATAATTTGTTTTCTGCATTTGAAGGGGAACAACGCAGCAACAATGCATGTTGAGTTGCTGGAAATGTATGACAACAATGCACATCATATGACACAGTGGTTTCAGTGTGGTCAAACAAATCTGAATAGGCTGGCCCCGTAGCTCAGTCGGTAGTGCACCTGTCTGCTGTGTGAGGGGGTCCCGAGTTCGATTCTGGACTGGGGTGTGAATGTTTCTCCAGCCAAGGTTATTCCCTATCTTCCCAGGGTCTAGAAGTATGAATGAGAGCGTGAACGCGCGTGTGATCTAATGATAAAAACTCAAAGTGTAAGAAACACAACGAATACGAGTTAACACCTTTGCCTTAGGCAATAGGTTCCAAAGGGAAAAAGGCCGTCGATAAGACCAATGTAGTTAAAGGCGGGGTATAAATGGAACTAAAAAGAAAGTCTGAATGGCGAAGAATGAAGAATTGTTACGTAAATAAATTGTTAATTTATTGTTACGTAAGTTATTAGCCTTACGTTTGGGAACCAACTTGAAGTAGATATTGTCTTTACGTTGGATTTGTTTATTTATGTTTAGCTCCACGTATTGATATCAATTCGAAGAAAATTGTTTGTTACGTAATAAACTGCTAGGTATGAAAAGCTGATTTGAAGATGTATTTTTGTCGTTACGCTCCAAGTTTAAAAAAAATATTTATTAACTTTTAACTTTGTTATTAAACTGCTTCTATAGATAGTATTTATGTTTGTATTTCCCTCGGCTGCTTCAGTCTTACTTTAGAGATACGTATCTCTTAATCAGCGCGTGGTGCAACAAGAATGTAGGCTTTCACAGATTTTAAGATTCTTTAATTTAAAACTTGCACTTTGTTAACGCGTATTCTTAATTTACGATTCACACGAATACGTAATATTTCGTTAGAGAACACATCTTCCATCCGGTCTCTACCAAGGTCTGCAGGCAATTGAACATATTTCAACCGTCCAAACCCGTAAGCTTCTGTATTTCAAGTCTCTGATTGGCTAATCCTAGTCCAAGAGAATACCTGCATTTAATTAAAACTTTTTCTAGCTGTTGGTTGGCTATTTTAAACTGTCACAAAATTTACATTATCGTTGCTCTAATCATGACTAATAGCATTCAAACTCTCAAACTCATTATTGCCTCAAGGTTACCTCATTGTTACCTCATTGTTAACAACATTAAACTTATTATTCTCAGAGCTCTTACATTATTAAAGTATGTAATGTATTTACATAACAGTATTAAACATGTTTACAATAATATAAGCATTTGCAATGACTGTTACATACATTTTTCCAATTATTATTAACATATTGATTCAAGGTGGGCTGTTAATGAATTTACATGTTATATAATTTAATTGAAACTATTCAAGTGTTAAAAATACTGCCTCAAGACGAAGTGAGTGACCATCTCTCTGTGAAGAATTGGGAATCTGAAGAGAAGTGGAGGCCCTGGTGCTCCAAGACCGGCGATAGTGGCTCCAAAACAATGGAGACGATAGTGGAAAAAGTGAAAATCAGTTATGGATCAGTTTTCAGCATCCTTTAAACATGACAAAGGTCGTAGGAAGCTGTCCAAGTGGGTCTTTTTACTCCACGACAACGTCCCAGCTCACTCCACACAGCAAACAGCCACACATACTGCTTCTTTGGGCTATAAAATGTTTCTTCATCCCCTGTATTCTCGTGACATGGCACCCAGTGAGTTCTTCCTCTTTGCTTTGATGAAGAAACACTTGCGGCCCAAGCATTTCCAGAATGACGAAGAGGTAATTTTCGAGGTGGAACATTTCCAAAATGCAGATATCTACAACCAAGGTCTCACCAAGTCATCCAATGTGTCGCATTGAAGGGTGAATATATAGAGAAGGGACTAACACCATTACCAAGTTTCATGGTCGCAGCTTCGAGGTGATAATTAAAACTTTATGACCACCCCTCGTAAATGGTCGCACAGACCTTTAAATATTTTTGCAATTAGATAATGGAAAGTACCAAATTTAAGTTTAGGGTGTAAACGTATCTAATAATAACGAAAAATAGAACTGTTTAGCTTTTTAAACATTTTCGCTTAAAGTCGATGAAAAAGTTGGGGGATATTTTAAGATTTTTTGCTGTCATTGTTCATGTAAAGGCTCTAAAAAGGGCATATTGTCTGTTTAAACAGATATACCTAACTGCAATACCCAAAGGTTAGCTTGCACGAGGACATAACAGTAGTCAGCAAGTTTCTTGGGCAAATAAACGTTACTCTGGCGGGTAGATATTTTTCCCCCTTGCGTGTTATAAAACGGAATTGCTCCGGGAAGAGGCACATTGTATTGGGTTTCCGAAGCACTACTGGCGACAGTGCACAAGTGTTGTCTAATTGCCTCGGACTGCCGCTCTAGGGGGTGAACATTTGTTTGCCGTTTCTTTAAGTTAACCGCCTCTTACTGCCAGATAAGTGGCGGCTATGTAATTGAATTATCCACGATAAATTTGCCCCGTTCACAACGAGTGAAACGTGAATCGCAGTTCACAAATATTCGCCGATAAGATTTATATGCAATACAAGATTCACTAAGTATGCTTACATTTTTATTAAAATTTGTTGTACAAGGGTCATCCAATAAGTAAGTTTCCTTATTTATATAAAAAAAACATTACACACAATTGATCATGTTTAATTAATTTTATTTACATTGTGCAATCCTTTTGTTACTTTTCTACATAGTCAACATAGGCAACAAGAGTAGGCAACAAGAGGCAACAAGAGTAGGTGTGTGCACTCACTGACTTTCTCTGCTGACTCTTCTAAAACTATTCTTACAGATGTTTATTTATCTATCTAGTTCTTGTTAGTCGAGATAAACGTTTGTAGATATGGATTTATTACATATTTACTTATAGGTACAAAGGAATTAGGGGAGTACAGCAGGCTTTAAGCGATAGTCAAATCTTTTATGAGCGGGTCGCTATGTGATGCCTTTGAGATTCCATTCTCTTTGCTTGACTAGAAGAGAGAGAAAGAGGGTGGAGGAGGAAGAGAGAGAGAGAAAGCAATAACGACTTCTCATTTGAGAAAAGCAGGATAAGTATTTGAAAATTCAAACCAACGACAAGCAATACCTCGGAAATGATTAACTCAAAAAATATTATTTGATGTAAATTGTGTGCTTTAATGAGATTTACATTTTTATGTAGTAAGATTTTGTCTATCTCATACGTTTTCCATTTATACTGAAGTCATTTAGAATGAAGAGGACGTCAGAGACTATTACCAGAACATTCAAGATATGCACTTCATCTGTCATGGAAATATCTTAAACTGTGTATTTTAATCAAAGTAGCTAGAACTATTTTTGAAAAAATAAACATTTTTGAAATATTTGCCCTGTAAAGGGTAGTTTTGGGTGGGGGATATTCAAAATTTTCGTTGTACACCTTTGGAAGATGCTGAAGTTAAATACAAGTTTGCACTTAGTTTGTCGCTCATACTAAGTTTGCTAAAACGACTTTTCGTTTTCGAGCTCTGCTATTCTCTCTCTCTCTCATTCTCTCTCTCTCCCTCACACAGACACACAGAACTTTTTATAAACATGCTTTTTTGGGGGGTTCTGGGGGTCTCAAAGGATGTGTTTCTGGTGAAATCTCGACATAGAATTTTTGGGTGGAATATAATAATTCCCGTACTTACTATGGCAGTGGAGAAAGTAAAAAAAAATGAAAGAAAAACAGAAAGGAAAAGAAAAAAAAGAAACCGCATATACAAATTTAAAAAAATCGATTTTTGGTTCATGGTAGCCCATTATGCAGGGTGATTTATGAAGAATGACACATTTCTTTCTGTAATTATTCTATTCCAAATTCACTTAATGACCCAATTTTAGCATCAAATTAAGCAGAATGTTCAGGAGTTTCGATTGCCTGTCACTAGATGCGCAGATGTATTCATAATTGTTAGAGATATTGTCGGTAACTGTTTTTGAGATTTTGTTCTTGTCAATATGAAAATGGAGTACACATTAAATGAAAACATCTCTTTCTTGTAAAGCAATACTGGATTACGAATTCAATTACAGCTACTCAAAGGGCATACCAGAGAGAATTTGGTGTTTGAAATCATCCGCAAAGAAACACAATACTGGGACTGGTAAACAAATTGGAAACAACTGGATCTCTGGTGAGTGAAAAAAGCAAAACTCGTTCGTCTAGGCTTCCCACGGTTGTTGTTGACGTAAGAGCACGACTGGATCAGTCACCCAAAAAATCATTAAGACGTTTGTCGCAGGAGACAGGTGCAGCTACTCAATGTGTCAGAGAGCTGTGAAAAGTGTGGGCCTATAGCCGTATAGGATTACGGTTGTCCATCAGTTACAGGAACCAGATAAGGATGGACGACTGAATTATTGTCGTTGGTTTCAGGCGTTCATTGCGAAAAATCCTGCCATATTGTCCATCATGGTTCACAGATGAAGCAAGGTTCCATTTATCCGGCTATGTGAACTCAAATAACTCACGCTATTGGGCCAGCGAAAATCCACATGTTATTCATGAAGTACCTATGCACCCGGTTAAAACCGGAGTTTGGAGCGCAATATCCGCATAGAGAATGGTGGGACCATTTTTTTTAAACAATGTGAACACTGCAGAGTACCCACGGATTTTCATGGAGTTTGCTGAGCAATTAGACGATGTAGAGCTGAGTCAAGTAGGTATATTTTGTGCAGGACGGCGCTACATGCCATACGTCAAACGAATCCATGGCACTAATTGTAAGTTTCTTTGACGGCCGGATAATTTCCAAGAACCTGTGGCCACCGAGATCTCCGGGTTTGACATCGCCGGGCTTCTTTCTATGGGATTACTTGACAGGGTTTGTGACACACGTCCCCAGACATTGGACGATCTGAAGCACAACATTACACAGGAGATTAAAGCTATGGACAACAGAGTCCTCCAACGAGTGGCCATTAACATGGAACGACGTGTGGAGTTGTGCCTTATGCAGGATTGAGGACATTTTGAACGTTTGCTATAGAGGTAAATAATCTCCCAAAATTCCTCTGCATTTCAGGTATAATAAGTTATCACTAACATAATTCGTTTTTGAAACAATTAAAGATATAAATGTGTCAGTTCTTCATAAATCACCCTGCAGATATTAACATCGATTATTCAATCGGAATTGAATATTACGGGAAACTATTCTAACAGTTTTGTTATACGTATAGACATTGGATTTAATAATATCTTTCGTGCTTTCTCGCTCATTGGTTCCAATACAAAATGTCTCAATATACTATACCAGGTTAAGAGTTTTAGATAGCACACTATAACCTTGTTTAACACGTTCTTTTATTAATGTACTGTTGTGAGCAGAAAAATCGGCGCATATAGGAACGAGGGTTTTAAGTTGGTACTGAAATATATAGCTCCTCCCTCTCCAAGTATCATCTTTCTACCTCTCATCTTGCATAATTCTAGCACTTGACTGACAAGTTTCTTACCTTGTCCCAAAAGACAGTTGATAAATTAACTGTCTAGGTTCTTGCTAGTTAATATGTTAGTTTAATGATAATCACGTTAAAATTAATAAGACTAAGGATAATAATTCGTTTTATTTAACCATGTGTTTATGAATGCTAGGACCACTTCAATGTCATTATACAAACACTAATAATTTCCAGGTTACCAAAGTTGTATTTTCGTATCGGGAGATTGTATATCCGTCCGATGGAAATCATTAGCTGTAAACTCGTCTGCTAACCTACGTTTTGCCGTATGATGGAAATATAAACTCGCCCGAATGCTAAGAGAACACGTTTCCATTTTAGAACTGACAAGTAGCATGGTAAAAATATCTCCCCCCCCAAAAAAAAGAAAAAAATAGAAAAAATAAATAAGCTACTTTGATACAAGTAAGGAAATTTATCTGGAATTAAAATAAGCAATTTTAATAAAATCTAGCATGGACATATCCCCTACTTTATAACTTTCAAGAGCGTTCCGTGTACGCAATTGCTTATTCCTGGTAGCTCGTTTAATTATTCTCTATGTATTTACATGGGCTATCCTAGAAACACTCCGTGATTATAAACAAGTATAGGTCGCTGTCAGTTGCTAGATTTACACAATCACGGATTATTTCTATGGACACTCTGTTCCTTGCAGCTTGATGTGCGATTTTGCCTGAAATTATTCTGAAACGTTGATGAAATCGTAACGTTTGGGTGAGTAAAAGGTTAAAAATCTGTTAAAATTTGCATGAAAAGATTCACAAGCAAACGTATTGGAGTTAGCCCATATGTATGGAGGGAATATAACATCTTCTGATATGTAATCAAATAGTCAGAGAATTTTACTAGCCGTTCATCTTCTGGACGTATTGATGACAGCTCAACCACAAAATCTTCGCCCATATCCTCAGGGACCTCTGATCTGAGAATCAGCAAGGTTGATCGTTCAACCACAGAGACAGTACCCTTTGTAGATTGATATAAGTAACTGTTTGATAATCTTTACATGTCTATACCCTTGAAGTTGAAACGGCAACTCTAGGCCGAGCCCGAGCTATGTTAATTATTAATAATTTGAGTAATTAATTTTTAGTGAAATTAAATTATGCTATGTACAGCTATTTCTCTTTTACTGCCTGTGTAGCTTAAGAAGGATGATTTAATTATATGTTTGTATTTAGGTTACTAATATTAGAGGAGTAATAAATTGTTTAATGTAAATAATTTAAGCGCTATGTTAAAATACTGTCTACGACGAGATATCTTAGATGCAGGAAAAGTGTCTCCGAAGGCAACAAGTGAGTTTTACGATGTCTCTCTGGTAGTACAAGTATTGTTCGTACAGCGAGGGCGTAGAGCTATTGTCCTTTTGTACGGTAATTCGCCGTGGCCGGAGTGAGTGAGACAAGCTTAACGGTAAAATTAGGGAAAGCCACGATTTATGTTAAAATTGAGCAAGAGGGGGTGGAATAGGACCAATGAGATCCAAGTAAATCGATTTGAAATAGCGAGACGCGTTGAGTGGCGCTAAAAATGCACCAATAGGAAATTAAATAACCCAAGAAGCCCGCGACTATAAATAGATCTGTTAAGACCAAAGATCGAGGAGTTACTTCGAAACTACAGGCAGAGAATGATGCTGTTGGGTACTTAAGAGATGTCGCGCCAAAAGTTGGTGAGTTAAGACAGGTTTCGCTACACACATAAGAATCGCTAAGAGTAAAAATATTTGTTACAATATAAACTTCGCGTCATATCAGCGCCGTGTTTCAACAGCAGTGGACAGTGTTTTAACGGCGACAATATCAGTGTTGTGAACCACCAGAAATAACGAAATAAAGAAAACAGTGGTGTCGTCTTTTTGTAACTGAAACACGTCTATTTTTTCTCCGTTACCATACCCGAGATCTACGTTTCCTTTACCGAGGAAAAGTCCCTGCTCTTACATATTTCAGAAATTACTTCAGCTAGCCGAGGATAGAGATGCAGAGAATCAGCCCACGACGAACACGCAGGCTGCAGAAAGGTAAGCCGCGAGCTACGGGCATACGAACAAGAACAACTTCGGACACGAGATGTTACTGCCGCAAAGAGTAAAAGATGTGTATCTGCATGGGCTAAATGAAGATTTTACAATTCTGTGATCATATTGGCAACAGCTCCAAGTCAAAGTTTTGCCCATATCCTCATATTTAAAATAAAGGAGCACAAAGCAATATACTATTTTCCTATATCAATCCTAGTTTTACATTCCACATCTAGCCCAAGAACTTGTGGAATCAACGCTTTTGCTACTGAAGAAGGTTGCCTAATCATTGGTGTTCATTTGGCGAACGAATTTATATGTTGGAAACAAGTACCTGACCTTTGAAATGCGAGGCCTGCTCCGGTTTTCAGACGACCTTTCGTATCAGTCAAGAGTGTATAGGAACAGAGGCAGATCCTTGTCCAGATGGAAGGACCAGTTTTAATCTCTTGATGTCGGAATAGGCAAGACGTCTAATTTGTTGATTAATAATGATAAAGCTATAACCATATTATTATCGTCATACTGCTGGTATACAATGCTTGTAGACTAAAGTAATTACTGAACTTGACAAATATATCAAACAAATATCCTTTGGGTGACAATAACTTTAGGTAACAGATGAAACGTTTAGCATAAATATTACGGCTGTTGTATATTTTAGCGCTGCAGGTAACTCACTTCTTACCCATCCCTCCCTCTACAAGGTCGAATCATCAATCCAGTTACACTGGGCTAGTCATCTCTACTTGTTTACATAAATCACATCAGAATTCATTAAAAGAATTTATTTCTGAGCCCTCCGTTTTACACCGAATATAACATTGCTCATGAATTTGCTTCAAGACTGACTTAGAGAGAGCCGTGTAATATTTCACCCAAAAATTCGGTATCAATATTTCACTGGAGATAACCGTTTTTAGATCCACTGAAGCTAAATTAAATCTTTTTAGAAAGTATATCCGTATGTCTGTCTAAGAACAACATAACCCACATATGAAAAGTTTTGTTGTCCTCCGTGATGTAGTTGTTACCATGCTAGCTCTAGTTCCAGAGGTCACGGGTTCAAACCCGCGGGAGGAAGATGGATTTTTTTCGGACGTAAAAATCCTTATCATGACTTCCTTCGGAAGGGAAGTAAAGCCGGTGTCCCGTGTCGTAGATTTACGCCACGTAAAAGAACCTCAAGCCTGATAGAGGCCTCTGAGCAAAATTTCCGGTCGTTCACGCCCAATATAGAATGGGACGCTAAGGACCACAGCAGTTAAAGAGCATCTTTAAACAAATTTTTAAAATTATATAAATTGCAAACTTCATACTTGAGTCAAACGCTGCTTTAAATGGCAGGCGAGGGTTTTCAAGAGAATCCTCGAACACCAACCAAACCATCATGTTGAAAATAAATCTAAGTTTAAATTGAAACTTATAAATGGCTGTAGAAAAGTTCATAACTAATAGGTAATTAATTAAATAATTATTTCCCGTTTAAAAACATGATGTGCTGTGTTACATTCACATGACTTTCTCTACCCTCTTTTGTTTATTAGCGGGTATATAAATTATTCTTTCGAAAGTTAATTTTCTTATATATCTCATTTTGATCCTGATAAACTTTTCCGAAAATATGTTTAGATACAAAGGCACTAGTGATAGTCAAATATTTTTGAACTGGACGTTATAAAATTCTTTCCATGACATCGCGAGAAGCAGACAAAAATCAACAGGATTTTAAAAGTATAGCTAAGTATTGAACAATCCTAACTATTAATAACGATATCTCGGAAATGGCTGATACCACAAAAGAGTTATTTGAAATAAATTGTGTGTTTTAAAGAGACCTCATTTTTTGTGTAGTACGTTTTTGTCTTTTGCTTAACTTTATATAAGATTGTACAAAATTCCTTCCTAATGAAGTGTACTTAACATATTCCGAGAAAATTCAGTATATAATTTTGTCATGTAAATATATTCAATAGATGGCAGTTTAATAAAAATCGTTAGAAATTTTTTTTGGAAAATAAAAAAACTTCGAAAAATGTTCCATGTAATCGGTAGTTTTGGGGTGGGGGATTTTCTTGAAAATCTCATGTCGCATCTTTGGAGGATACTGAAATTGAATACTACGTATGGTTATTTATCCAACTTTTCATTTTTGAGTTATTCAATTCACGGTCTAAAACGCACACGCACGCACACACGGACCTTTTTTACTTTCTCTACTACGTATAGTAAGTAGGGGAAGTATTGCATTCCACCCAAAAATTCGATACCGAGATTTCGCCGGAAACACATGT
The DNA here is from genome assembly GCA_030765065.1 of Deroplatys truncata. Taxonomy (NCBI): domain Eukaryota; kingdom Metazoa; phylum Arthropoda; class Insecta; order Mantodea; family Mantidae; genus Deroplatys; species Deroplatys truncata. The sequence goes on from CM060977.1 coordinate 58,232,323, forward strand.
TTTGAGACCTCCTGAATCCAAAAAAAGCATTTTTGGAAACATGTCCGTGTGTGTGTGTCTGTGTGTGTGTGTGTGTGTGTGTCTGTGTGTCTGTGTGTGTGTGTGTCTGTGAACAGCATAACTCAAAAACGAACAGTCGGATAAGCACCAAACTTGGTATTTAGGTTCAGTATCTTCCAGAGATGCGACACGAAGGTTTTCAAGAAAATCCCCCCCACCCCAGACTACCCTTTACATGGAAGATTTTTCGAAAATTTTAATTTTCTCAAAAATGGCTCTAACGATTTTGATGAAAATATCATATGTTTAAGATAATGTCATGAGAAATGAAATGTATATCTCGAATTGTCTGGGAATGTCTCCAAAAGTATTCTTCATTGTGAACGACTTTTGCATAACTGGTAAACCATAAGAGATAGACAAAATTTTCCTACACAAAAAATGTAGATCGCGTTAAAATACACAACTTATGTCATATACATTTCTTTTGTTGAGTGAACCGTTTTCGAGATATTGCTTGTTATTTCCTTAAATTTTCCAATACTTATACTTTTTCTCAAATGCGTTATTCATTTTTTTTATGTCCTGGACATGCAAAGAGAATAGAATGCGCCACATAGCAACCAGCGTTAAAATATTTGACTATCGCTTAAAAGCTACCATATTCCCCTTGCATCTACAAGAAAATTACCAATAAGATTGACATCTCGATAAACATGAAGCATATGGAGAATAGGCGTTTGTAAAATTAGATTGTACAAGAGTAGAGAAAGTCATGTGAGTGTAACACATCAGATTTTTTTTTATTCAATGGGGCTCAAAATATGTGTTTCGGGTGAAATCTCGTATCAAATTTTTGTGTGGAATCAATACTTCCCCTACTTTAGATAAGCAGCAGGGGATGTAAAAAACACGCCCTTCAACCCCGAGCAAGACAGCTAGTGCCGGAACAAAAAGAATCGACTATAAAAACAAACAAATCTACCAAATGTGAGCACAGCCGTTTTTCAGGTATTAAGGAAGAGTCAACAATAATACTCTGTTGGGGACATAAGTAAATAAAACAAGTGAAAGAGCAAACAAAGCAGATGTCCGTGACGTTATGAAACAAGCTTTTAACCAACTTTCGGCATCACATTATCAAGCGTCACCACGAGTTTGTTGCCAACAAAAAGTTTGGTGTGCACATGTTGTTACGCCTGCTGGGTGTATGGAAATGTAACGACTGGAAACTAAGTCTACCAGGACGCGGCCCACACATCATTACTACCAACTTGAACGTCCTCATTATGTATCGCGACGCGCGCGCGCACTCTATCTCTGGTTTTGCATACTAAGGAGGAGCTGCAGCATTTAGCAAGACTCTGTGTCTTCTTTCTTGTAATTACTGGCTCGATGAAGCTCCGCCATGGCAACCAACTTTGAGAAATATGGAGCAGAACTGTACGAGAACAAAAAGAGTAAAGACGCTGCCAACTTAACGCGACAAAAATATCTTCCAACACATAAATCATCTCCATCAACGTCACATTTCCTGCTGCTGTTCATGCAAATCTTTACAATCAAGAAACAATCTTCCAACACTTCTTCTGCCTTACCACCACCGCGCGCCGTTACCCACGCCATCGACATGGCACTCACAACAATCTTGTCATAAGCATTCTATGGTACCTATTGATTTACTTGCATTGAAAACGTTAACAAGCAAGCAGGAAGAAAGGGAATACAAAAGTAGGGGATTTTTTAATACAAATTAAAGAGAAATGGACGAGGAAAGTCAAAGAGAAAGAAAGAGGGAGGGGAGGTAAGATAAAATGAAATGAATTATAATGATGCTTTGGCAAAGAGAAGTAAATGTTGCACATCAGTGCTGAAGGCCTGGGAGCTACACTGGCTGAACAACACAAAGTAGGTGACCAGGGACATGTGCATAATAAACCAGAAACATGAAAATAAATATAACAAAATACTACATACATACCCATTTATATCGAAATAACGTATTTTTACTTTCTCTACTACGTAGTAGTAAGTAGGGGAAGTATTGCATTCCACCCAAAAATTCGATACCGAGATTTCACCGGAAATACATGTTTTGAAACCTCCTGAATCCAAAAAAAAAGCATTTTTGGAAACATGTCCGTGTGTGTGTCTGTGTGTGTGTGTGTCTGTGTGTGTGTGTGTGTGTGTCTGTGTGTGTGTGTGTGTGACTGTGAACAGCATAACTCAAAAACGAACAGTCGGATAAACACCAAACTTGGTATTTAGGTTCAGTATCTTCCAGAGATGCGACACGAAGGTTTTCAAGAAAATCCCCCCACCCCAGACTACCCTTTACATGGAACATTTTTCGAAAATTTTAATTTTCTCAAAAATGGCTTTAACGATTTTGATTAAAATATCATATGTTTAAGATAATGTCATGAGAAATGAAATGTATATCTTGAATTTCCTGGGAATGTCTCCAAAAGTATTCTTCATTGTGAACGACTTTTGCATAACTGGTAAACCATAAGAGATAGACAAAATTTTACTACACAAAAAATGTAGATCTCGTTAAAATACACAACTTATGTCATATACATTTCTTTTGTTGAGTGAACCGTTTTCGAGATATTGCTTGTTATTCCCTTAAATTTTCCAATACTTATACTTTTTCTCAAATTCGTTATTCATTTTTTTATGTCCTGGACTTGCAAAGAGAATGGAATGCGCCGCATAGCAACCAGCGTTAAAATATTTGACCATTGCTTAAAAGCTACCATATTCCCCTTGCATCTACAAGAAAATTAGCAATAAGATTGACATCTCGATATCTCGATTAACATAAAGCATATGGAGAATAGGCGTTTGTAAAAATAGATTGTACAAGAGTAGAGAAAGTCATGTGAGTGTAACACATCAGATTTTTTTTTAGACATTTGGCACTAAGAGCTTTTAACACGAACTAATCATGCTAGGAATTAAAGAATAAAATATTTATAACCTCCATTACCACCGTTGTTTCTTGCAATGGAAATTATATGTATATTAAGCGGAGGTTTTGTAACGATTTATGTAATGACGGATTATTTAATGACTGAAATGGACTCGACAGAACCAGAAGAAATCTTACAAGCAGTATAACGTGTTAGCAAAAAGTCGAGGAAAATGGTACGACATTGCATAAAACAGATTTATTCAATGGTGCAAGGTAAAACTCCTGATTTTGTAAGTGATCATATTGTGAGCACTAGTGCTATGAAGGTCAAACAACAATAAATGCCAAACAGCAACAGACTAGAGCTCACGGTTGCGCATATCCGAACGTATACTACTTTATCCACACAAATTTCAGATGGATACTTTATGATTTAGTATTAAGGGCTGTCTAAAATGGTATATGACAACGCTCATAGCATTGCTACTCTCGGCTTTCAGCCTCGTTCCGCAAACATTCCTATTCGAAAAATAAAACTCTACTATTAACACTTGTATTTTATTGCTAATTAACTCTTTCACAAGTTCTTGGCTTTTGTCCGCTCGGAAATATTCGTCACTACACAATTCGGCATAAGTTGGCTAATTTTCTCTGGAAGGTTGGATATGTGGCCCATGAAGAGATCTCCATAATTGCTACACAAGGGAGTACACGGTGTGTTTTTATAATTGTCTTTAAACCTGCTCATATATTAGTTACATATTGGATCCAACAATACTATTTGAAGCGAGTCCTGCCCAAGCCAAGGAGGTCGATGATGAGAAAAAGAAAATCTACAGCCAACAGTACAATATTATAAAGAAAAACATTCTCTTGGCTACATTGTGGTGATTGGGCTATTAATAGGTGCCCGTGGACACCTATGTTTTCTTCGCTGACACCTGCAAGATGTTGGGCTTACGCACTATTGACATCAAATCATTTGGAACGTCTGCTTTGAAAGGATCAGTAGCCCTTGTTATTCACAGTAATGCCTCTCATGTTCTTCTACTGGCTTCCGCCAAATCATCGCTAATGTTCAAAATAACCCACAGTTTATATTTCAATCTCTTCTACAGGATATTTGTAAACGTTTTAAAAATGTTCTAATCTTAATATAATTATTATTATTATTATTTTCTTTTGATATGGTTTCACTATATGAGTGTTCTTTTCTTATTACCCTATTCAACCATTTATATGTGTGTTTATTGGTAATTATGTATTTGTTACGTTTTGTCCAAAGGGCAGCCTTTCAATAAAGGAAGCTTTAAAATGCAAATAAATAAGGCAACGCATTTAAAACAGTAATGAGGCATTTAAACATTCAAATTCTTGTTCTCGGAGATTTCAGAGTTTTTCTTAACAATCTCTAAGACTCCATAGGCCGTACAAAGAAAATTAAATATGTGTCAATGTAATTCATCACCATAATTTCTCAAACACATATTTTAATTAAAATAATCTGAGTAATCCTTTAATAATAATAATAGTAATAATAATAATAATAATAATAATAATAATAATAATAATAATAATGTATCTAATGCTTATGGACCAAAATAATTATTGAAACTGATAAAATACATCGAAATACATAATATATTTTTGGCGATAAATTGATTACTGGAAGATTTTACACTTCGTTTCCATGTTTACTTAAAGAAAATCGTTGACATAAATATTATGGCTGTTGTGCCTTTCAGCTCTGAGATGACTCATTTCTCACTCATCCCTCCCTCTGCAAGCTGAGTAACTAATTATGTTACATTGGGCTAGCCATCTATAATTGTTTACACGAATCAGAGTCGAATTTACATATAGAGATCCTTTCTGATCCCTCATTCGTTTTACATTATAACATCGCACATTATTTCATGCTTTTCTTTGGAATTTGTTTTCAAGTCAGTTATTCCCTTTTCTTCCACAGAGTCTAGAAGTATGAATGTGGGAGTACATGGACATTCCACGTGAAATCGAACGACAGAAAACCTCTCATTTCTTGTTTGCGTTCTAATTTTTCCTATTAATAAGGGGTGCTAAGGAAAGCATACTTATCAAATATTAGCATCTAAAACCGCATTAATATATATTATTGCACTTTAAATGCGCATATCTTCGGAACCCTTTATTTTAGAATATTGTACCAATTCTAATTTTTTAGATAAAAGTCCACATTTCATTACAGCATATACTAATTATTTTTATAATATTCACAAAAACATATATACAGTTTTCATTTATTTTAAGCGTCTCCGGATTTTTATAAAACTAAAATATTAGTTTGAGAATAATACATATTGTCATTAAGAGAAGCCTACACTGCTGGTAAAGTGCTTATGTTAGGGTGTTCGTAGTTAAAAAACAAAAAGTGAATAAACGCAGCAATTTACGTGTTTGTTGCACGATGACCACCTGCAGTAGGACAACACATTTGATGTAAGGAAGGCACGTGATTCAGCAACCTGGCACAATACAAACTAGCACTTCGTCTTTATTTCAGTTTGCTTCAGTCTTTCCGTGCGCTAGCAAAGTTAATAGAAGTGTTTTAAGTTAAACGCGGGTGATTATTAGTTATATTTTGGTTAGTGATACATACCTGTGAGTCCTTCATCAAGGTAGGACAATTAAAATATAAAGAAGCTTTCAACAAGTTAAGGTATGCCCTAAGATAGCACTGTAATATGCATAATACTGCTTAGTAAGCGTTCTCATTGCTTAACATTAGATACAGCAGCTTTCTTGACCTTCAGTTCAAAACAAACATGCGAGAGCGACAATGAGCGCGTAAAGTGATTCACTTCTTTATTTATTTTAGACGAAGCCTTGTCAGCTTGTCAGTAATAATTACAGTAAAATATATGTTTGATTGTGTTTAAGTTATGGAATCTTACCATATATAATAACATTATTTTTTTAATCCGAAACCACCTACACTTAAAAGTCAAAATTTTTTCACTTAAATTAAAACATGAAGAACACGTTTATTTATCAATATGAAATTAAAGTTTAAGGAATCAAAATAAAGCTCGATATACATAACTAGATTTAAAGGTTTCAGAGCTTTAACAGCTTGACGTTGGACATTTTAGGAAGATATGATAAATTTGAACAACTTTAATTGCAAAAACTATAATGTTCGAATTTTAAGAGTTTGCATAAAACATTGAATCGGGCTTGTTCCAAATACAAAAAGTTTCGTTTCTTTTAAAAAAATGCAAGGTCGATTTTCCATCTGTTTCGGACGATTTAAAATGGAATGCCCCACATGTGAGTGTTTTTAATAATAAAAGTGAATAAAAGCAAAGTTTTTTAACTTCTTCGAATTTTGAATTTCATTTCATTTTTCTTCAAACAAGATTTTAAATTTCTCAAGTCAAAGCCCTCGGTATTAAAAGTTAAAAGAGAGCTATACAAACGGAAAAAATTGAAAAAAATCTGATGTGTTACACTCACATGACTTTCTCTACTCTTGTACATACTATTTTTACAAACGCTTATTCTCCATCTACTTCATGTTAATCCAGATAAACATTTGCAGACTATCTTATTGCTAATTTTCTTGTGGATGTAAGGGGAATATATATTTACAAGGGCAATATAGAAATACAGTAGCCTTTAAGTATATACATATATCTTAATAGCTGGTTGCTAGGTGCAGCACCATTCCCTTTGCAACAGATTAATACTCTTTGCATATCAAAGACAAAAAAATGAATAACGAATTCCCATTTAAGAAAATAAGTATTGAAAAATTTAAGAGCAATATCTCGAAAATGGTTCACTCAAAAAAAAAAAAAAAGATGTACGACATAAATTGTGTATTTTAACGCGATGTGCATTTTTGTGTAGTAAAATTTTCTCTATCTCTTATGGTTTACCGGTTATGCAAAAGTCGTTCACAACGAAGAACACTTTTGGAGACATTCCCAGAAAATTCAAGATATATCTACGTTTTATTTGTCATGAAAATATCTTAAACATATGATATTTTAATCAAAATCGTTAGAGCCGTTTTTGAGAAAATTAAAATTTTCGAAAAATCTTCCATGTAAAGGGTATCCTGGGGTGGGGGGATTTTCTTGAAAACCTTCGTCTCGCATCCCTGGAAGATACTGAACCTAAATACCAAGTTTGGTGTTTATCCGACTGTTCGTTTCTGAGTTATGCTGTTCACAGACACACTCACGGACATGTTTCCAAAAATGCTTTTTTTGGATTCAGGGGGTCTCAAAACATATATTTCCGGTGAAATCTCGGTATCGAATTTTTGGGTGGAATGCAATACTTCCCCTACTTACTATACGTAGTAGAGAAAGTAAAAATTGAAAAAAGTTAATGCGATGAAAAGAAAAGAAACAAAACTAAGTCCCTATAAAATTCTGTAAAAATTAAATGAAGGGAAAAAACAAACAAAACAAAAACGGATATAATAGAAATGGCTGATACCACAAAAATGTATATGAAATATATCGTATCTCTTATGGTTTATCAGTTACACTAAATTATGCATAATTAATTCAGTATGAAGTGTCTTTCAGAGGCTATTTCCAGAGAGTTCAAGATTATATTTTATTAAGAATGTAAATATTTAATCATATGATACTTAAATCAACATAGTTTGAGCCATTTTTGAGGAAATAAAAAATAACGAAGGTATTCCATGTAAAGGGTGGTATGAAGTGGAGGGATTTCCTTGAAAATCTTCGTGTCGCATTTTCGGAAAATGCTGAAATTAAATAGGTACTATTAAATTGGCGTTTTCTTTTCGTGTTATGCTCTTCACTGGCGTGTCTGTGTCTTTTCTAATGCTTTTTTGGGTTCCAGGGATCCCAGGTATTGTATTTCAGTTGGAATTCGATATAGAATTTTTGGACGGAGTATACGTATTATTTCCTGTTACCTACCACACAAATAGGTAGTACACACAGTACAACTGGCTTGTGATAGAAACAGTTGACTGTTGCTTTGGCATCTTCCATGTAACCATGAAGGAATAAAATTTGAAATTATACGAAATTATATGATTTATGAAGTACTAACACTTTTATTGCTTTAATTGTTTCAAAACGGGTTACACTAGCGACAACTTAATACACCTGAAATGCAGAAGAATTTTGGGAGATTATTTACCTCTATAGCAAAAGATGAAAATGTCCTCAATCCTGCATAAGGCACAACTCGACACGCCGTTCCATGTTACTGGCCACTCGTTGGAGGACTCTGTTGTCAACAGCTTGAATCTCCTGTTGTGCTTCAGATCGCCCAATGTCTGGGGACGTGTGGCATACACCCTGTCTTTTAAGTAACCCCATAGAAAGAAACCCGGCGATGTCAAATCCGGAGATGTCGGTGGCCACAGGTTCTTGGAAATTATCCGGTCGTCAAAGAAACTTGCAATTAGTGCCATGGATTTATTTGATGTATGGCATGTAGCGCCGTCCTGCTGAAAATATCCTTGACTCAATTCCACATCGTCTAGTTGCTCAGCAAACTCCATGAAAAACCGTCGGTACTCTGCAGTGTTCACATTGTTTAAAACAAATGGTCCCACTATTCTCTGTGAGGATATTGTGCACCCAACTCCGATTTTAACCGGGTGCATAGCTGCTTCATATATAACATGTGGATTTTCGCTGGCCCAATAGCCGGATAAATGAAACCATGCTTCATCTGTGAACCATGTGATGGACAATATAGCAGGAGTTTGCAGAATGAGCGCCTGAAACCAACGACAATAATTCAGTCTTCCATCCTTATCTGGTTCCTGTAACTGATGGACAACCGTAATCCTATACGACTTTAGGCTTGCACCTTTCACAGCTCTCTGACACATTGAGTAGCTGTACCCTGTCTCCTGCACCAACGTCTTAATGATTTTTTGTCTGGCTGATCCAGTCGTGCTCTTGCGACAACAACCGTGGGAAGCCTAGGTGAACGAGTTTTGCCTTTTTACTCACCAGAAATCCAGTTGTTTCTAATTTGTTTACCAGTCCCAGTATTGTGTTCCTTTGGGGAGGATTCCGAACACCAAATTCTCTCTGGTATGCTCTTTGTGTAGCTGTAATTGAATTCGTAATCCAGTATTGCTTTACAAGGAAGAATCGTTCAGTTAATGTGTACTCCATTTTCACGTTGATTACAGCAAATTCTCAAAAAGAGTTGCCGAAATTAAAACTAACAATTACGAATAAAATATGAACATCTGCGCATCTAGTGAGAGGCAATCGAAACTCCAGAACATTCTGCTTAATTTGGTACTAAAATTGGGGCATTGAGTGAATTTCGAACAGAATAATTAAAGAAAGAAATGTGTCAGTTCTTCATAAATCACCCTGTATTATATAAATCATATTTAATATGAGTTGGTACTTTTATGCAAACATTCTTGGTTTTATGAAGGTATAATGGATGAAAAATTACTTTTTGTATGAATAATATAATTTAGAGATAATGGGTCAAGAGAGCTGTGCGAGATTACCACATGAAACATCTCGGCTGATTCTAGGGCCTTCATTACAACGTTAGCAAAGTATGGGATTAGCTGCGAATTCTTTGTAAAATTTGATATTGTAGAGGAGTTTAATGGAATAGGGTTAAAGCGTAGCCCAAGTTACAGTTAACATCAAAGTACCATCTCCATTTCAGCGCCCCTTGACAAAAATATCAGATGCAGCCCTCTCTGTTATTACATTCCAAGCGAGAAATAATTATCCGTCGTATCTTTTTGTCGCTGCCATTCCACACTAACTTATATGGCGAAAATTCCCAAAGTGTTCCCTATCTCGGCAGTACAGCAAGAAGCCACACTTCCGTCTGTAGCTCGTAAAGAAGGCGGTGCAATTGCAACACAAGAACCTCAGCTGCAAATTCTCTTGTTCCTATCTTAATCCTTCCCAGACGTATTGAACAACTTCCTCGTTTTTCCTACACTTCGGGGAGATACGTAGAGACAATCCTCGCTGGCTGTCTTCACCGCTTGTCTTAGCCAGAGAATTCCCGATGGCTCAAGCCGCCATGTGTAAAGCTCTTGTTCTTAATTTGAGCTCTTGGAACGGAGATAATAAGCAGCAGCTCCAGTACGAGATATCTTCTGTAACACGTAGGTGCCGTAATGAAAATACCGTTCAACAGAAACTCTAAAGAAAACTATTAAAATCTTTTCGCCTTATTCTTGGTGAATTATATTATTATGTGCAATTCTTGTTTAATTTTGATTTATATATCTATGTGTATGTGTACATATATATATATGTGGTATATCCCCTTACTTTTCGGTTTTGAGTCTCTCTCTCCCCTCTCCCTCTCTCTCATATACACAAATCTTTTCCCAAAATTGAGGCAGTATTTTATATCACAACACTGTGAATGCCAGAGTGATTGTAGTGTAAATTAGCATTATTGTATGACAATGATTTGAGATGTTTGTTAACTATAAGCATTGTTAGGAAATAAGTTTACACGGCCTCACTGAAACTGACAACAGGAGCGGGTAACAATGAGCGAGGGGGTGAGTTGTTTATCTATTAGAGGAGACAAACAAATGACGTCAGAGTAGCGCGCTTTTCTTTAGAAATGGAGGGAATGTCTTCCCTAGAGCATATGTGTTCGTAATTTTGATTGGATAAAAAATAGACGCTAATGTTGGCGCGCTTTATTAACCAATAACAGCTCTGTTATAATGTTTAGGCATATCGGGGTGAGGGAGTATAAATTATGAAGCCAGAGACAAGTATCGCACAGTTTAAGAGAATCATTCACGGGTTACACGTCGCACAGTTCAACAGAATCATTCACGAGTTATACGTCGCACAGTTCAACAGAATCGTTCACGACTTACACGTCAAGTAGATCTATGGAAGCATTCACGAAGTACATGTTACGCAATTCTATAGAATCTCTCGCGTCGTAAAGTTAGTTACAAAATGTGAAATATTCGAATTAATAATGTACGGCAAATAAGTAATCATCGTTACATTTGAAAATATAAGTTTCAGTCGGGCGTGTATCAAGATTAACCATGTGAAATTAATAAAATGTGACGGCAATAAAAGTGTAAAACACAAATTCTTTTATCAGTCTTATCTTTTAGTAACAACTCCTTTCCGTTTACACACCCTGTTCAAGAGATTTGCTCGACTGAGTAATAATAGCTAGCCAGAGGACAGAAAAAGAACCAAAATTCAAAATAGTAAAACAATAACAGGCGCTCAGCAAATAAGATAACACGAAAGTTACCGCGACAAAATATTTTCTTTTTCTTTATTCAGTGGATCTCGTTATCGAATTTTTGTGTGAAAGAATATTTCCTCTACCTATATAAACAGGTAATAGAGGATGCACAAGCGCTTAAAGGAAGGGAGGGCTGAAAAGTGCACTTGAAATTTAAACTGTTTTTTTTACTTAAATGACTAAGGACCATTTAAATGACCCTTTTGAATTTTAGCAATAGCAGGTGTTAGGAAACTAATCCTATAGCACGAACATAAAACGTATAAGCGGAGAAAGGCTAAAATTTGTGTTCTTTTTGGCAAATTTCATCGATACATTCCGTTAAAAACCCCTTATCCGGAATGGCAGCCCTACTCAGGATAAGTATTTTTCACGACGTGAGGCTTAAGCTAAATTACATTGTTGTAAAACGATCAGTATTTGTGATATCGTTAAATATTTCTATTATGCAGTAGATAACAGTTACAAATCTGAATTGCACAATATTTTAATTTTCTGCACATATATTAGTTTGTTAGTTCGAGTACTTCAGGCTGGTGTAGACAATTCGTTCAGAACTAAAGGGTCATTCACTATGAAAATTAACTTAACGCGATATATTGTGATACACAACAGCAAACGGAAACATAAACAGTAGCCGATTGCAAGAGAGCGTGAAAAACATTAGCTAATATGTAGGTCTGCGAAGTAACCACCGCAATACGCACGACAAAAGAGGCTATGTTCAAGGTGAATAAGACGTTGAACTAACAAAAATGCACCAGCTACCATTACAATTTGTTTTGCTGCGATTTTTATAGATACCCCAGTGATTCCTGGCCCTGATCTTACACAGAAAGGCAGAGAGCGAGTCAACACATGGCGACGGAAATACCCGAATGATCGCGTGATGATAATCCCTCTCTGATTGGCTATTTTCTTATATTTGATGTATACATAAACTTCAAAGCTTGGGCTTAAACTTACGCTTAATACAATGCTTTAAGTTTACACTATTCTTGTGAAAGTTTCCATTAGTAGTAGTAGTAGTAGTAGTAGTAGTAGTAGTTGTTGTAGTAGTAGTAGTAGTAGTAGTAGTAGTAGTAGTAGTAGTAGTAGTAGTAGTAGTAGTAGTAGTAGTAGTAGTAGCAGTAGTTGTTGTTTTATTCATCCGTTAGGGAGTACAACGACATTGGATACGTCAATAAATTTATAATTTAACACATTTTTAACCAAATCACAGTAAAAAAAAGTGTGATGTGTTGCACTCACATAACTTTCTCTATTCTTATAAAAAATTATTTCTACAAACGCTTATTCTCCGTCTACTTCATATTAATTGATATAAGCATTTTCAGATACTATCTTATTGCTAATTTTCTTGTAGGTGCAAGGGAAATATGGTAGGCTTTAAGCGACAGTCAGACCTTTTAAGAGCTGGTTGCTATGTTGAGCATTCCATTATCTTTGCATGCCCAGTGCAAAAAAAAACCAATAACGAATTCCTATTTCGGAAAAAGTATAAGTATTGGAAAATTCGAACAAATAACGAGGAATATGTCGGAAATGGGTCAGTTTTTACGAGATCTACATTTTTTGTGTAGTAAAATTTTGTCCATCTCTTAGGATTTACCAGTTAAGCGAAAGTCCTTCAGAATGAAGAGGACTTTTGAGGACATTCCCAGAAGATTCAAGATATACATTTCATTTGTCATGAAAATATTTTAAACATATGATACTCTAATAAAAATTGTCGAAAAATGTTCCATGTAAAGGGCAGTCTGGGGTGGGGGGATTTTATTGAAAATCTTCGTGTCGTATCCCTGAAAGATACTAAACTCAAATATCAAGTTTGGTATTTATCCGACTTTTCGTTTTTGAGTTACGCTGTTCACAGACACACACACCACGGACGTTTTCAACAATGCTTTATTTGGATTCAGGGCACCTCGAAACAAGCATTTCCGGTGAAATCTGAGTATCGAATTTTTGAGTGGAATGCAATACTTCTCCTACTTACTATACATAGTAGAGAAAATAAAAATTGAAATAATAATGGCAATAATATAAGTTATGAAGAATAATATATATATATATGTATATATATAATTTGGTTTTACAATTACAATACCTCTATAAACTCATCCTCATCATAAAAGCTATTCCTCTAGAACATTTACTTCAGAGACATCTTGAAACATCGCATTACAATACATATTACCTATTTGGAGCCTATGACGTAAATATTTCTTAAATAAACAGGTCACTCTAAAACAGGGCACTTCTTTAAATGAAGTAAGTAAATATGGACATAGATAGTGAACTCTCTCTCTCAAAAACAAATTGGGATGGTGACAGCTGGAGTTGAGTCATTACTGGAAGAGAAGAATGACAATGTGTCACATGACAGAGACGGCTAGGAAATTGATTACCACACGCCGCTTTCTCACTTCTGTCGCGTCTCTACGTTTGATGCAAATTTCCTGCAATCTCATTCGGCTGAATAGTCTAAAATGTTGTTACTATAAAAAAGGAACCCCTCCTAACACACCAGCCATGCTAAAATGCTTCCTTTTGGATCCGAGGGACCTCAAAACGTGCATTTCCGGTGAAATACTCATATCAAATTTTGGATGGAATACAAATCTTTTCTGGTATCACAGGTAAATGGCAGGAAAGTGAAAACGTATACAAATGTTATACACCGGGGTGAGTCCAAAAGGTTTGCAGCTAAAATATTAAATTTAGTTACCCCGGCATAAACATTGGGGGGTCGTAGCTACAGAGGCAAACAAGAGATAACAGGAACTTGCTGCACAAAACTAAAGCGGGCGTGGGATATTTATAAATAATACCTATAAATTCACATTTAACTTGGTTTATTATAAAGTTACCTTGGTGCTGCTACATCCTCCACAAAACGTTACAACCAAACACTGGGGGAGATGCTCCTCACTCTCATGGCAAAACGCATTCCTACACACAATCACACACTCCGAAGCTATCCACTAGACTCTCTCTACTGGTGACGCCACGCTAACAGACAAAGAGACTCTTCCTACAACTTGCCTTCACCCTCCCCCTGACTAGCAATTGGAGGGAATTAGCACGTCGGACATGAATTCAACTCACAAACGAAATAATTAGTTCAACGATGTCATTCTACACAGCAATAATGTGTCCGACGCGACAATGCACACACATACGCTACATCTCCCCCACTCACAACAATGAGGCGTCCCCGCCGAAAAAAATGAAAGAAGAAAAAATGAATAATATGTAGATACAAAGAAAATAAAAACATACAATATTGAACATACAAAGGTTACACTCTGTTTAACAATAAAGTAGTCCCATGGGACCCCCCAGTTCGTAACACCTCTTCTGTATGTATACAGTATAACACGACCTACTGTTGGAGAATGGAGTAAAAACTGCTTTTTCCGGCAACTTTTCTCACCACAACCACACCGCCGAAGAAAAGATGGAAAAGACGCATTCCGACACACAACCACACACTCCGAAGCTATCCACTAGACTCTCTCTACTGGTGACGCCACGCTAACAGACAAAGAGGCCCTTCCCACAAATTGCCTTCACCACCCCCTACTAGGAATTGGAGGGAATTGGTACGTCGGACATGAATTCAACTCACAAACGAAATAATTAGTTAAACAATGTCATTCTACACAGCAATAATGTGTCCGACGCGACAATGCACACACATACGCTACAATATAATAAAATTGAAACCAACATATATTGTTGTGATTATTTTCGATTTTGGATAAATAATTATATTAACGTACATAGTGGGAGAATCTGAAGGTGTTGTATAAGTTGATATTAGGTCTTTTCACTCAAGGTTACATGAATCAACTTTATAAAGTTTAGTAAATAACACACTAAAATTGCGAATTAGAGAACAGACTATAATTAATCATAATCAAAACATTTTCCATGCAAATGGTAGTTTGGGGTAGAAAGTATTCTTCATAATCTTCGGTCACATCCTTAGAAGATGTTGAACTTAAATACTAAGTTCAGTATTTAATAAACTTTTCATTTGTGAGTTATATTACTATCTCTCTCTCACACATACCTCTGTTTCCAGTAAAATTCAGATATCGAATTTTTGGGTGAAATGCAATACTCCCTCTACAACTTAAAACTGCAAGTCTACGGCTTCAAAAGTCATGAATTCTAACATATATGCCAACATAGTATCCTATTAAATACAGAGCCTTTGTTTCAACGCGTGGCTGTATTACGGGAAATTGCTGTTTCTAACCGGTTCTGTTCCCCCTTCAGTTTTCCTTCTCTCCGTGTATCGGCTAATCAGTTGATGCGAAGTCTGTATAGTACAGAGGTTGATACGTTGTGAAACCATGCGCTCCAGTGTTATAGTTAGTGTTCTTATACTGCCAAAAGGTCATATATTTTAGCACACAGAATGTTCATGTATGATTCCTATGTGACAACAAACTCTTGTAGAGAAGTGAAACGGCGATTAATAGACAGATTACCTACTATTTGTGCTTACAGAAGAAAAACGCGATGACATCGGAGAGAAGTTAAAACGAAGTCCAAAGAAATGTCTGAGAGAGCTTGCAATCCTCGGCTTGGAATGTCATAAACGTTTAAAATTGAAATCGCTATAAGATAACTGTAGTGTAGAAACTGCAACCACGCGAAAGTGTGAGTACAGTTAATTCCTGAAATTATGTTTTGGATAATGTTAATGATCGCTCTATTGACACGTGATTAATTTCTTTTATGGAAGAAGCTTGGGTTTATTTACATGACCATGAATAATTAAAACTGCATGTTTCCAGGTGCCAAGAAAATTCCTGTCAGGCCGGCCGCGGGTGCAAACGAAGGTCCTGTAGTTTCTAACCATCCTTTGATTTGCTTGGTGTTAAATTTACCACGCTTCGTTACGTTTATGTGATATTGCTTTTGGAAGTTCATACTCCTACAAATCTCTTCCCGCTATCAATTGTTCCAGCATAGATGGCTCCGCAATGTGTTTACCAGATTGAACATTATACACTGCCGTTTATGAGAATTGCAAAACCAAGAAAGAATTTCCCGAATAACTCCAAACTTAGTGAAGAGTGTGCAATAAGTGATTAGGTTTGCAGAGAGATGGGGTACACATAGGCCAAGCAGAGCCCTCTCATGTCGGTCCGACAAGGTTAGTGTTGCGTCCAGTGTAGTCAGTGTATAGCTGTCAAACAAGGTGGAAACAATGCAGTGAGTGCCAGGATGCCTCGTCGACGTCAAAGGGAGCCATATCGGCATGTGAGCGAGTTCGAACGGGGCAGAATGATTGGTCTCCGGGAAACGGGTTTGTCATATCGTGACATTTCGGCTCGTACAGTATATGCTGCTATGACAGTGGATAGATGAAGGTGGTACGCAGCGAAGAGCGGGTACTGGACCACGGAACATAACCACAGCACGGGATGACCGTCATCTTGTCCGCATGTCCATAATGGACCGCACAGCTTCATCCACAGTGTTGGCTCGACGCTGGAGCACTGCAACAGGTGTAAACTTGTCTGCATCAACGGTTCGTCGCCGTCTGCTGCAGGTTGGACTGGTTTCATCCATGCCATTACGTCGGCTTCCATTGTCCAGAAACCACTGGCTCCTCCGACTGCAATGGACACGTGAACACCGTCACTAGGGTGCTGAGTGGCAAACAGTGGTCTTTTCGGACGAGGCCCGCTTCCGAACAGTGATGGCCGCATACATGTCCGGTGGTACCGTGGTGAGCGCAACCAGGAGGGCTGCATTGTTGAGCGGCATAGCGGAAAAACACCAGATGTGATGTTTTGGGGCGCCATTGGTTACAACAACCGATCTCGCCTCCTACGACTTGAGGGCACTTTGAACAGCAACCGGTGGTTATAGAGCCTGAGGTACTCCCCTACTTCAGGCATCTACACAGGCCACATTTCAACAGGACAAGGCCCGGCCACATATTGCGAGTAATGTATACAAGCCTTCTTCGAAGAGCGACGTGTACCATTGCTTCCCTGGCCTGCAAGTTCGCCTGACATGTCGCCCGTCGAACATGTCTGGGATATGGTTGGTCGGCACCTGGTGCGTCACGGTCCTCCAATAACCAGTGTCACGTATTTGTGGGCTCGAATACAAACTGCGTGGAGGGAAATCCCTCAGGAACTTATTCAGAACCTTTTTGATTCAATGCCACGGCGTATAGCAGCTCTAATTGCAACGCATGGAGGCCACACCAAATACTGAATATTAAGGAACAAAGGTCATGTATAGGTTTGAAAAGTTTATCATTTGTTACCTGTCATATACCTAACGTGTGATATTAAATTAGTTGAATTTATGTGTTTCCTTCTTGGTTTTGTAATTTTTACAAACGGCAGTGTATATCTTAGGATTTACTTAGTAAAGTAATGAAATTTTACATGGTATGGAATAAAGCATTGTACGTCATCATAAAATGTTTTTACAAATTATTCTTGAAACTCATCCGTATAATTTCACGTTCAATACTTGTAACGCAAACTAGTATAATAAGGTTTGGTGTTTTTTTCCAAGATTCGTGATGATATATTCATTGACTACAGTTATATAAATTATATAATTTTAGGATATCATTAAGCAGAACAAAGATTATGGATTTTGAAGATAATAATCCAGTGCGATCTAAAATTGTTCTAGGGCGTCAAAGTCTAGAACAAGATCTAATATCAAATATTTAGGATATTATATCAGTTTTAATGCAGAAAGGGATATTGATTCTAAAAGTAAATAAATTCTAGACATTAAGTGGATGCATACAGAGAATTTTCTTTATTTAATAAGGCAAGTAACCATACACAAATTAAAAAACTCTACAGAGTTGTGGCAATTCCCACAAATTGTACAGCTATAAAATTTGGGTTCCAAGGAAAAATAAATAAAAACAAACAAACAAACAGAAAGACAGAATTCAGGCGGCGGAGATGTTCCTTACGCAAGTAGAGGTACGCACCAAATTCGATAGGATCAAAAATGAAATAAGAGAGGAACTAAAAGTAGAACCTGTTTATGATAAAGTAATGAGGTATAGGCAGAAATGGATTGACCATATTAACGGAATGAGTAAGGAGAGATGCCCATTACTAGCGAGGACCTACCAAGCAAGAGGACAACGAGATGTTGGACGTCCTAGAAAGCGTTGGGCAGAAGCTCTGAGAAGTTATACATACATATAGACATATAAATCAATATAAAGCAATAATTGTACATAATAATTTAATTCACCAAGAAAGATGTTAGAATATTTAACAGCCAAGAAATGTACAAAGCAGATTGTAACTTAGATAAGTAAGGAACGGGCGAGCTAGCTAATTCCAGGTAAAAGATAATTCTAGGTAGAGCCCACTTTTCACCAAGCTAATGAGCAAGGAACTTGAAGCAGTAAGGATAAATAGAAAGAGAAAGATATAGAAAGGAAAGAGATAGAGATATTGAATCTGCTTGCAGGTGCGTTACTGGGACGCGTATGCGAAACGTTTTGGGGCAGAATATTTCATAATCAGGTAACGCGGTCTAAGGAGCTCAATTAGAAATGTCGTTACATTTTGAGGCGCGAAGGTGAGCGTCACTAAGTTTGAGTATAAAAAGGGGGAAAAAAGCCCAGATTTTCACTCTCTTATAGAATCTCGTCGACACACAGTCTGGACGACGGATGCACGTGCGTGCATATGGGTGGGAAACGTGTGCAGTTAGATTAGGCTCCTAATTCATTATTATGGTGGGAATTGTTACAAAGGGATAAGATAAGCTAGCCGTCCAAAAGTATTTATTTGATAATAAACCACGTATTTAAGGGAAATGCAGTGTATTTTAATTTGCCTCACCTACGAAAACCCTAAGACCCGTGAAATTAGTTAGATAGGTAATTGATTAGGAATGGATAAAACAGCAGTTGCTGAGGAAGAATAGCCGGAGACCAGGACACTGCAGCAGACGCCATCAACCAGAGGACCAGCGTTTTCCGTACGTGATGATGACTTCAAACAGAATAGTATATACTTTCCAAAATAAAGATTATGTTATTGAAATTAGTGATATCTAATCTGAAGATATTCCAGGGGCTGGCTCAAGAGCGTAGACTGTTGTCGCAGGAATCAAGTCAACGATACGACATAGCTTGTAATAGATTCATCGGACGGTTTAAGAAGAAAAATGCTGTGATAAAAATTTACGACAATGTTTTGTGTCTATTTTTAAGAAAACATGTAACATTTGGGAATCATCAACATTGTGGACTACTACTTCTTCAATGTTAAAATGTTTTGAATGTTAATAATAGTAAGAATATCAGTAAATATTATAATTGAATTCGTAAGATATTTTAATTTAACCAGTTTTAATAGTAATATATGTACCCGGATTATTACATTAGTGATTATACGCCTATGAGAACGATTTAGGGAAAAACCGTAAATAAAAGATTCCATTCAGTGTTTCATTTTGCCTAGGAATCATGTATCTAGGGATTCTGCATTTAATGAATAAAAACACATTGATTTCGAACAAAATTGAGGTTTTTGGTGAGATTTCAATTAAAACTAAACAAGCTGCAGATAAACTACTGCCAGTGAAATCTAGACATTTGTTGAAGATATAGAGGGATCGTCTTGTCTGTGTAAATGCACATGAAACAGAATCTACTACACGCAACATCACCATCAGGAGTTCTGTAATGGGGTTATTGCTGCCTCAGGTACCAAGTGAGCGGTAAAGTGTGAGATTCGCATTCGTCCCGGGTTCGATTACCGTCGGGCCGGTCACTCTGACCAAGGCTTTTTCGTGGTTTCCCCGGGTCGGTATGCGAATTCTGCGGTGGTCATTCTTCTACCTTCTTCTTATACTCTGATAGAGTTCCAATAGAATCAGAATGAAACATTCAATGACAAAGCGAGACTTGAACCAGGATTTCCGGCTTACCGTGCCATAGGCTACCTTGGCAACATGCCGATACGACGTTAAGTTCCTCTACTGGCTCACGTTTTTGTCAATAATCCACAAGGCATTCTCAAATTCATTTTGAGATAACATACACCAGTGGTGACTTACAATCTCGCAACTACTTTAAGTTTCGGGCTTCATTGTTAACCACCATTAGGTCAATCTGTTATTTTTATGCTTGGCAGTTGGAGTTATAATACTGCTAGCACAACGCGTTTTTTAATATTAAAATAGATTAAAACAAAACCTTCCATTGTGTGTGGATGAACTGCTTCCGAGTATTGAGGCAGTATTTTTAACACTTAAATAATTTCAGTCTAATTATACAATATGTAAATTCAATAACAGCCCGCCTAGAAGCAATATGTGTATGTAATAATTTGTAAAATGTATGTAATAGTCATTGCATATGCTGATATTATTGTAAACATGTTCAATAATGTTGTGTGAATGTATTACGTAATTTAATAATGTAGGAGCTGTGAGAATAATAAGTTTAAAAGTTGCTAAGAATGAGGTAACAATGAGGTAACCTTGAGGCAATAATGAGTTTGAGAGTTTAATAATAATAATAATAATACTTCTGATTATTGGAATAACAATAATGTAAATTTTGAGACAGTTTAAAAATAGACAATCAACAACCAGAAAAAAAACCTTTAGTTAAATGAAGGTATTCTATTGGAGTAGGATTAGCCAATCAGAGACTTGAAATACAGAAATTTACAAGTTTAGATGATAGAAATCAATTCAATTGCCTGCAGACAGTGCTCATAACTGGATGCGTTGCTTGTGCGTCCTCGAGAGATTTAATGCGTATTCGTGTGAGACGAAATATAAGTTTACGTGTTAAAAAGTGCAAGTAATTCATAAAAGAATCTCACAGCTCTCTATATCAGTGAAGTGTTATTTAAATCGTATCAATTATTAATAAAAGGAGTGAAGTAAAATTATAATCTGTGTAAGCCTACATTCTTAGTCATATCACAATCCTGCCAAGAGAAACGTGTCTCTAACAATGCTGACACAGCCGAGGCAAACATAAATATTAAATATTTAAAGAAACAGTTTAACTACAAAGTTAATATTTTTTAAACGGTATTTGCACGATATCGCTGCTGAAAACTTATTATAGTTCATCAATGATTCTTAGGACTCAAAATTGACCAGAAAAGTGATCCTTAGGCAGCATTTAATATAGTCAAATATCAAGAATACCACAAAAAATCGGAGGTTTCCTTGCAAGGGTAGCTTATGTTACTTCAGATTCCTTATTCATTTAAATGATATGCGCATAAAGAAACTTGTTTCCAGAAACCATTATAAGGAAGCCTTCTAACTGATTTCCGATATTTTTTTTCATAACTACTTTGTAGTAAAATGAATATCGATTAATATTTTAATCAAGATCACGAGATGAATGGCGGCATGCATACGAGTAGAAGTTCTGAAGATATTTTCCAACAAAAGAAATACTGTCTTGTTGATCTGCAATGTAATTAATGTTTGTGTTTTCAGATTGTAATGTATAACAAGAGACTTTTAAATATTATTTTAAACATTTGCTGTTATTAATACTCACGCTTTGTGCTTTATAAAAAAACTAGCAGTTTTCTAAGTTAGCGAATGTTTCTTGCTATAATAAAACTCCACTCATAATGAAAATTCCGCGTAAGCATAACATCAACCTAAAAACTAGATGACTTATATGGTAATGGAACCATTCGTAATGAATGAAGTAAACGTAAAAATAAACATTGACTTAAACGTAAACTTAGAAGTTTGCAAGGTCCAAGCTTTCAAGCTTATGTCTACGTCAAACATAAAAAAACTAGCCAATCAGAGGGCGATTCTCATCATGTGATCCTTCTCATCAGAAGTAGTATTGTTTATTATCACGTAAATAAATTATAAGCCAATTATTAAAATCCAGGTTGTAAATAATCACTATGTAAACAAGTAAGTCATTTTATGTATGATAATTATGAATAATTATATATATGGAGTAAGAGGGGAGAAAGAAAGATAAGGTTTATGTATACAGATATTTTATGTAATAGTAAGCTGTCTTATGAGGCAGTATTTTTATCACTTAAATTATATCAGTCTAATTATATAATATAAAATATAACAACAGCCCGCCTTAAAGCAATATATGTATAATATATAAAGTGTACATTACAGTCATTATATTATGCTTATTTTATTATGTATATGTATAATAATGTTATGTGAATGCATTACGTAGTTTAACAATGTAGGAGCTGTGAGAATAGAAGCAAACTGCCTTCCGTAGCCAACAGAATTACAAAGTAGAAGCAGAAAGTTGCTAACAATGAGATAACCTTGAGGCAACAATAAATTGGAAAGTTTAAAAAGGCTACTAATATTTTTTGGAACAATAATAATGTAATATTTAAAACAGTTTATAAATAGCCAATCAAAAACTAGAGAAGCTTAAAGTTAAATAAAGATATTGTATTGGAGTAGGTTTAGCCAATCAGATACTAGAAATAGGGAAAATATACAAATTCAAGCGGTGGACACTACAAGAAAGCGTTCCCAAGCAGTTCGTTTTCGGTACGGGTTCAGTGTGAGGCATAAAAATTCATTGCGGTGAGAATAATATAAGGTTTACGTGTTAAAAAGTGTAATTAAAAATAATCTCACAGCTCTATAGTAGAATACATCAGTGAAGTGTTAATTAATCGTGTGAAGGATTAATAAAGGGAGTGGAATACAATTATAATTTGTGTAAGCCTTGTTCTTTAGCCGTACGGGCCCTGCTAAGAGATACGAGCTCTAAAAATTACTAATGACGCAGCCGAGGTCTAAATAAATAAGCATTAAAATAAAAAGTTGATCTTAAACGTGGGGCGAAGGCCACCGGAAAGTTTGTACCGCACGAGGGGCGAACACTCCTAGAAACATATCTCTTACAAATACGCGGTGCAACAACAATTAAAACCCCTTCACTTAGCTGTTAAGTTTTTTCCCTAAAAAGACGATGCTACTTCCACTGGTAGGGGGGATTATAAAAGGGAAATCGGGGTGCCTAGGACAAGTAACTGTACCCAGCTTTTGTGTCCACCCAGAGCCAAGGTCTTGCAAGCCACCCTCACTTAATTTCACATTCAGTAAACAGATCATGTGGCTAGTAGGGGCCAATGATACAATGGCAACGATTTTTAAAACGTTCTAGAAGTTTCTAAGATTGCATCAGTAGCCATTCGGAATTAAGAAAAGCAAATGTTCGCGCGAAGTTTAGAATGTATATAAAGTTAGAAAATACTGTTAGTGAGCTCAGTTTATTAAAATTATTTAGCTTGCCTACACGTTCCTCGGGGAGGCAAAGTCGTGCCAAGACGTGAATACAGTGTTCACACGTTATACCGCAATCGAGCAGTGGAAGCGTCGTTCTTATTATAAAATAAGACAAGTGCAAATTGCGACCAGTGTATGTAAATGCAACAGTGGAAATGTTATAAGATCAATATATGACTACTGTGATTTTCAAATGGGATGATGTTTGTCCTTGAGCACGGTCAGAGCGGCAACCAATCGGAGTTCCGCTGTGTTGTCATATTGCATTCGCCGTAAGCTAAGCGTGACGCGCGCTAAGCGAATCTGTTTCTAATAAATATAATTTGCGCTAAGACAAAAATTCAAATTTTGCAAAAAGTAACCCACTAGAAGGTAGGGAGTAATTTTTGTAACACAACCGTGAAAACCACATATTTTAGCTCAAATAGTTTTCATAATACAAACGAATAAACATACCCATATGTTATATCATAACCACGTAAGCACTGCAATAGTCACATTATTTGTATGTATGCATTATTGTATACATTATGTATATATATTTGTAATTATACAGAACTACTGACTTGATGGTGATAAAGAATTATATTGAAAAACCAAGACGTTTGTTAAAGCTGAGAGAGAGCAAACAGCCCACCCAGCTCACTTGTGTTACTTGTAGAATGCTGAATCTGCAGAACGTGAGCCGTCACATGTTTATTATTGTGTGCTGTTTCTAAATCTACACATTTAATATCAGTATGCAGTTGTTCAGAAAGCAAGCAGCAAGAGTAAAATAGTGGAATGGCTTATTGTGGTGAATTTAGTGGCGAGTCAAAGAGACAGGTATTGCGAAGTCAGGCTCGAAGTATTATATTAAGGGTCTACTCGTTTTTTTTAAAAAATGCAACAATGAGGAACACAGAAATCAACTTGATTTAAAAAATTCCCAACAGCTTACTCCTAAGGCGTGTGGTGTCGGTAAAGCAAGTGTGTCTCGCATTTGCGGAGAGGCAAGATTAAAAGCACAGGTAATTCATAACCTATAATTATATAACACTTAAAAATATGTACGTAACATGCGAGTATATTCCCAACTATGAATTTAAACACCACGAGAATTATAAAAGTTTAGACAATTCAGTTTGGGTTGCTTTACGTCAACCACTCTAGCGCCAGGCCGATGTGTGAGTGAAAGGGAAATATGAAAAGAGTGGGGGTAACGAGGCGGCAACGCTGTGCACGCAAATGCACTTCATTCGCTGCAGAGCAGAACTCTTCCCATTTGAAACTAATAATAGTTTATAAATTGACTCTCGTCTCATTACTCTGAGATCTCCGTACCTTCCCACGCTCTACCGCATGTACGAGGGCAGTCCAGAAAGTCCCAGACGTTTTGGCCTATCGTGGCGATGAGTAGGGCTAGAGCCACTATCTTGGTGTCGGAACGTTCCTACATTCAGTACGCATCCAGCTGTGGTAGCGTGAGGACTGTGCCTTCCTTACTGTGCTCTCTGTGAATTGTTAAAATGTGCGCTGCAATAGAAAATCCCGCCACTTGTGAAGTGCGTTCTGTGATTAGGTTTTTGTTGGCTAAAAAGAACAAACCAATTGAAATTTATCGTCAACTTTGTGATGTTTACGGGCGGGGAATAATGAGTGAAAGCCGAGTCAGGCAATGGTGCATTGATTTTAAAAATGGCTGTACCAATGTTCACGACGAGGATTGCAGTGGTAGGCCTAGCCTTATGACTGATGAACTGTCAATGCAAATCAATGACATAATTCGTGAAAATTGTCGTTTCACGATTACAGAACTTTCGGAACATTTTCCCCAAATTTCACGGAGTTTGGTGCATCAAATTGTGGTGGAGAAGCTTGGTTATCACACATTTTGTGCTAGGTGGGTTCCGAAAATCCTAACGGAAGACCATAAAAACAGAGACTGGCTGCAGCACTGACCTTACTCCAAGATTTCAACAAATATGGTAACGCTTTACTCGATCCTATCGTAACCGGGGACGAGACTTGGGTAAAGCATGTCAATTGTGAAACAAAACAGCAGTCGATGGAATGGGAACACACACATTCTCCCAAGAAACCAAGAAAGTGTTAACAAACGCTGTCAGCAAGAAAGGTCATGGCTACTGTGATTTGGGACTCTAAGGGAGTGCTTCTCGTTGAGTTTCTGGAACGTGGAACAACAATAACCTCAGAGAGGTATTGTGAAACACCAAGAAAGTTAAGGCGTGCCATACAAAATAAGCGTCGGGGAAAACTTAGCACCAAGGTGTTGTTTCTTCACGATACTGCACGCCCACACACGGCCAATCGTACCCGAACACTTTTGGATGGGAGGTGTGTGACCATCCACCATACAGCCCGGATTTGGCGCCGAGCGACTGTCACCTCTTCCCAGCGATGCAGAAGTGGCTCGGTACACAACGCTTTGATACTGATGCTGAACTGCATGCCGGTGTAAACCAGTGGTTGAAGTCGCAGGTGGCAGATTTCTACAGAGAGGGTATTGAAAAACTTGTGCCACGGTATGATAAATGCCTCAATTTGAATGGCGATTATGTAGAAAAATAGCTTAAGAGTGCACCTTTCAAATGTAGATAATAAACGTTGATATTTGCATTTTGTTAATTGTTTATTTCAAAACGTCTGGGACTTTCTGGATTACCCTCGTACAACAGAGACAGCTAGACGAGGAAGAAGAAACAGAGACCACGAGGGCAAGAAATCCAGCACTAGTCGACACTATCACCAAACGACACCTTACCTATTGTTTAAATAGCACCAAACACCTATAATACACTAATAATTCAACAACGAGAAGGGCAAGCCGCACAGATCATCCCTCATCAGATTGTGCTGATTCATTAAGACACCTTCTGTGGAAGATCACGGGACTGGAATCATTGGTTTATCTATAAAAATCGCAGCAAAACAAATTGCTATTGTAGTTGATGCTTTTTTGTGAAATCAACGTCCTTTAACTGGGTTTAACTCTTACTCATTTTGATACATGTATATAGGATGCTCGTAAATTCCCGTTAGACTTTTAGAACTTGTGGAACGGACTGAATAGATCACGTTTTGAATAGAAACCCAAGTTTGGAAACGTATCACTTCCTCTGCTATAACAATTTCAAATCGTGTGAAACCGACTAGTCACGACGAGCGGTGTTTACGTCAGACGCAGCTCTACCCTCCCTCTATACGCTGGTTTGAGCCCCTGTATAATCAGAGGAAGAAAGTTTGGCATGAATTTTGGTCACTGCACAACAAATTGTAGAGGTACCACATCATTTTAGGTACAATTTAGTGGTCACGTCGAACCGAGTTATAGCGGATCAGAATGCCAACCAGCCTGCGACGAAGAGAAATACAGGTTGTTAAGTTTAACTGTAAGCAAAAGTGTTTGTGAAAAATTATTAAATTTGCTTTTTGTTTCTTAGGTATTGTTTCCTAATGGGTTGTGGTGAATCAGAATGGTAACCATCCTGTGAGGAAGACAAAAACAAAATGTTAAGTTTAGCTGTAAACAAAAGCGTTTGTAAAAATTGATTAAATTTCCTGTTTATTTCTTTAGTAGTATTACCTAATGAGATGAATTGTAAGTGGTTGTAGCATGGAAACGGTATGTTTCCAGACATGGGTTCCTATTCAAAACATTTATCTATTCAGTCCCCTCTGCAAGCCCTAAACGTTTGTAAAGGGGAATTTCCGAACATTCTGTATAAACTCTTTTGTCGGAGGTCGCTTCGTAGGTCGCCATATTAGTTCAGTCTGTTTAACGCTCTCTTGCGATTGGCTGCTGCTTAACTTTGCAGTATTCGATGTGAATGATAACACATTGCGTTAAGTTTGTGTCTTAGCTTTACATAAAATGTTTATGATTGATTTCCATTGTGAATGGTCCCTAACTATTCATAAGTTGTCGCGTAGACATTGTGTCGCTTGTTGCTTCCAAACAACCAGGCCGACAGACACTACAGATGCTATACCGGCTAGTCTTTGAGGGCACTATTCATAAATTTCGTGTTGTCGGATGTTTCTCCGCACTAAAACTGCTCTAATTGCAGTTAAAATCTTTCATATTCATAAACGCAAGTTAGAGAGCGAGTCCTCACTGAAACCATGCAACACAACCTCAAACACACTTGACAGTTACCCGTCTTTGTGGTAGGTTTGAGACGCATGGTACCACTTGGGAAGATTTGGAAGTTTGCAACGTCACCTCACTCCCAATTCACAATGGTGCAGCATTGGCGATACGACTTGAGCAAGTCGATTGATCAGTTAGCTGTTCCTATAGAAATTCAGCCATCTTTTACTGCATGGCATCTACAGAATTGGCGTGTGAGTTTTCTTGGTAGTATGTCATCAACTTTCAGGAGAATTAATTCTTTTTCGGATGAAAAACTGCCCCAAATTGTATGAATTGAGTCCAAGTGCATACAAAAATATGTGTATATTTGCCCAAGCTTTGATTGGTAACTGCAAATTGTGTCGCGCTATTTGAACGCTAGATTTTTAAGAACAATATCATTAGGCCTGTCGCGTCGCCAGTGTCGCTCCATTGTGAATTAGGTTTCAGAAGTATGTTACACAATGTGCTTATGAGACAGGGCTTAGCAGTGCGACAGTACGACGCATTCTGAAAACCACTAAGTGTAAAACATACGTACCAAGATTATTGGACGCATTAAATGAGGACGAACCTAATCGCCGAATGGATTTTTGTGAATGATTTAAGCATACGGTAAATGGGGATGAAGAGTTTGTGACGAAGATTGTGTGGTTTGATTAGGCCCAATTCAAATTTAACGGAGCGGTGAATCATTACAATTGTGTTTCCTGGGAACCATAAAGCAGTAAGCCTATTGGGGTCATCTAGGGGTTTAATAGGATCCTTCCTCTTTGAAGGTACAGTCACTGGCACCAGGTATGTGGAAATGCTAAGCACATAAATTTTTCCAGCTATACGTGCACTTTATAGAAATAGTGAGTTCTATAAACAGGACGTGCCACCACACACTATCACCGAGGCCTTGACGAGAATCTACAGGAATTCTGGATAGGATGAAGAGATGCATTTCAGTTCAAAGCACTTTTACCAAATTCAACACTTCTGGACTTTTACCTTTGAGGAGCCTTGAAGTATGTCGTGCATCGCAGGAAACCACATATGCTGAAGACTCTTAGTCAAGGAACGTCCAGAAATCTCGCGGATACATTGACCGACGTTGTTAATAATCATTCGCTGTTGTGATATGTGTCTGTCTGCTAACAGCAACCGGAAGTAACTCAACAGTTGCAGGAAGCTTGTCTTGAACCTGCGATATATTATTAAATTCAGTACTAACACACAATAAAGAATTTATGTTCGTTAAAGTGTGTGTACATTTTTTACGGACCCTGTATATAAGGCACTTCACAGCATCGGCATAATGCCCGTTCCTTCTCATAGCTGTTCTCCCCACCTCTTTCTGGGTCGCCCGACATCTATCTTTCCTTTTGTTTGATACTAAAATGCAACTTTTGCCAATATTGAATCTGCCATTCTTTGGACATATTGCATCCGTTCATACCGATATGTTTCAACTTTGTTGTTTGCTGAGTACACATTAAGTTTTGCTCTTGTATCTTCATTTCGTATTTTGTCTAACTTTGTGCATCCTATTTCTTCCCTTAAAAAGATTCATCTGTGCACTTTGTAATCGACTTATTCTTTAGACCTAGGATTTTTAGGTACCTAAAATAGGCTCTCAAATTATAAAAATAGGCACTAAATGACAAAATTTTCGGCACCCCCCAAACAAAAACACTTTCCACAATTTTAGATTTTGAGCATATAAAATGTATTTTCATTTTCTAAAAATCAGTAAATGTTCCAAATTGTTATTGCTAGAAGATTTTATTATTTCTTAAATTATTTATTTAAGGCTGATAATACATAATAGCTTATAAAGTTGAAAACATATGTTTCAAAACCAATTTAATACATCATAGTGGAAATGTACCATACACAAAAAATTATGACTTAAACGTTCTACAGCGGATGCAGCTACCTCAACACAATATATAGTTAAGCAAGAAAAAGAACTGTTTGGAATATATTTGAAAAATAACACAGAAAACATGGAGAAATGGGGAAATCTTGGGAATGTGTGCATATAAGCAGTTAATGAAGGGAAACGAGGTATACGAGTGGTGAAACAATGGAAAAAAATGCCATTTGAAACGAATTTCTGCCGTACTGCAGTCACCGGCCTACACCAAATGATCACAAAGGAACATAGGGGTGCAAGTATTCTGTTTCAGTTTCTACAAAGCGAATGAATCTGCCTGCTAAGGCGTTAAAACAAACCAGAATGACTCATTCCTACTATTACAAAGTCTTTCAATCAAGCCAATTCCCATGATAGAAATACTTTATCTTTCATTATTGAATGAAAAAAAGTTAATGAAGCAATAAAACAGCCCTTTTATGATCTAAAACCATACAATAGGTGTCAATGGTCAAAATAGGCATTTTAGGCACCACAAAACTTCTCCCATAGGTTTATATTTTATATGTTAAAACTAGTTTTAATTTATTCTTATACACAAAAATAGGTATTTAACCTAAAATCCGTGGGCTAATTATCATTCTACTTGTGATGACCCATGTCTCACTTCTATAAAATAGTGTAGGAACCGGCATTGTTTTATAAAACTTTAGCCATGTTTTATTTCTCAACGTTCTGTGTGTAGCTCCAGTATCATTTGGAATTTGCAAGCTTTTTAATAATATCTCTTTAGCTCCTTCCATATAGCTGAAATTACGATCTAAATAATTAAACTCTGTTGCCTGTTCTACTGGCTTATTTTCTAAAAGGGAAATAAGTTTAAAATTTTATTCCGATTCAGTTTTATTCCTCATTTAATTATACCTTTCCAATTTTGTATAATGTAATTTATGTATATTAAAACAGTAGATGACATGCTACATCCTTGTCTTACGCCTCAGTTGACTAAAATTGGTTATATTTTGGAGTTGCAATACACATTTTTAATTACTTTGATTATTTTTTGTGGATATGCATTCCTTCCCATAATTTCCCCCTATCAACCATATCAAACGCTTGTTTGAAATCTAACAGTACCAGATGTGTTTGAAAATTATATTCTTGTCTTTTATGAAATAATTGATCTAAAACAAATATATGTATTATCTGTTGTTCATCATCGTGGTCTAAATTTTATTATTAGTTTCTCTACTACGTATAGTAAGTAGGGAAAGTATTGCATTCCACCCAAAAATTTGATATCGAGATTTCACCGGAAATAGATGATTTGAGACCGCGTGAATCCAAAAAAAGCATTTTTAGAAAAAAAAGTCCGCGTGAGTGTCTGTGAACAGCATAACTCAAAAACGAAAAGTACTTGGTATTTAGGTTCAGTATCTTTCAAAGATGAGACACCAAGATTTTTGAGAAACTCCCCCACTGAGACTAACTTTATATGGAACATTTTTCGAAATTTTGATTTTTTCAAAATGGCTTCAACATTTTGATTAAAATATCATATGTTTAAGATGATTTCATGGTAAATGAAACGTATATCTTGAATTTTCTGAGAATGTCCCCAAAAGTCCTCTTCATTATGAATGACTGGTAAACCATAACAGATAGATAAACCTTTACTACACAAAAAATGTAGATCTTGAGAAACGTGTTGTCTTTACGTTATTTGCACCACGCTTTGGGCGTCAATTTTGAAGTAGTTTGTATTGAAGGAGTTGTATTATATTTCAACTGTTGTAGTAGTTGCAACCGCACGTATAGTAAACACTTTCCGGTAGCCTTCGCACCAAATGTACTTTCAGGTGGCCTTTGCCGCAAGTTTAAAAATATTATTAACTTTGTAATTTAACTGTTTCTTTAAATATTATATTTTATGTTTGCCTTGGCTGCGTCAGTATTATTGTTAGAGACACGTTTCTCTTAGCAGGATTGTGATGCGACAAGAATGTAGGCTTACACAGATTATAATTTAACTTCACTCCTTTTATTAATGCTTGACACGATTTAAATAACACTTCACTGATATAGAGAGCTGTGAGATTCTTTAATTAATTACTTGTACTTTTTAACACGTAAACTTATTTTTTGTCTCACGCGAATACGTATTAAATTTCTTGAGGACACTTTTTGCGTCTAGTTACAATCACTGTCTGCAGGCAACTGACTTCTATATTTGTAAAGTCTGCTATATTTCAGTTTCTGATTAGCTAATCCTACTCCAATAGAATACCTTCATTTAACTAAAGCTTTTTCTGGTTGTTGATTGGCTATTTTATACACTGTCACTAAAATTACATTATTGTTACTCCAAGAATCACAAGTAGTACTGTTAAACTTTCTTACTCATTATTGACTCAAGGTTACCTCATTATTACCTCATTGTTAGCAACTTTTAACTTATTATTCTCACAGCTCCTACATTATTAAATTACGTAGTATATTCACATAACATTATTACACATGAATACAATAATATAACCATATGCAATGACTGTTACCTACATTTTACAAATTATTACATACACATATTGCTTCAAGGAGGGCTGTAATTGAATTTACATATTGTATAATTAGACTGAAATTATTTAAGTGTTAAAAATACTGCCTCAATCTCATTAAAAAACACAATTTATGTCATAATATTTTTGGTCCAGTGAACCATTTCCGAGGTATTCCTTGTTATTTGTTTGAATTTTCCAATACTTATACTTTTTCTCAAATGGGAATTTGTATTCGTTTTCTTTAGGTCCTGAACATACAAAGAGAATGGAATGCTCCACATAGCGACCAGCTCTTAAAAGATTTGACTATCGCTTAAATACTACCATATTCCCCTTGTACCTTCAAGAAAATTAGCAATAACATGGCTTCTGTAAAGTTTTATCTCGATTAACATGAAATAGATGCAAAATAATGGTTTGTAAAAATGGTTTGTACAAGATTAGAGAGACTCGTGTGAGTGTTTACTCAAGGGACTAAAAATTGAGTTTTAAATAAAGTCGAAAGCAGTACTGACTTAAAACTTGGTAAGGGGTAGAGGAAGTTTAAGTAACATCACGTGAGCACTGTGTTCAAAGTTGGTTCATAACTAAACAACCAAATGATTGAATTATTCATTCAGTAGGATATAAGCTGTAATCAAAATTACTGTTTCGTTCTTGAAATACCAGATCTATTTTTAATTACACCCTTGACAAGTACAAATTTTCCACTAAGACTTAGCAATTCCGGTTGTTGTTTGTGGTTCTTCTCCAGTGATTTAAAACGAAAGTTAAGAATAATTTCCGAGTTACACTTTGGGTAATTAATTACTGCCTCTTTTCTTCACACAAAAAGCACGTCATTAGTTATAACGAATAATACTTGGCTGCAAGTGTCACTTAACATTTTTGCATATCGGCGCCACTACTTCCCTTTTTTATGTATTAAAAATAAGGAGGAGGGTCTAGTTCTTAGAGGATTTGGGCGCTTTTTTGCCCTTTTCCTTTCTTCCTTCCTTCCTTCCCCCAACCTTCTTATCTTCGGTATCTGGGTGGGGGGGTCATTTGTGAACCATCCATCATGTAAATCTCCGCAGAGACATGCTTTGAGTGATGAACCCTCGTGTATAATACGAACGTTCCAGACAGCATCCGTAACGTTCAAAAGGTCGGGGAGATTGCTACAACACTTGAAACAACCGACGATCCATCGAGCACACATTAAAAACTGTCAATCATATGCGGAGGTTTGTGTGGACTTGGTGCAATGTTGCCTATGCCTTCAAGCAAGTCGATATTTCCTTTACTTTTACATTTATTAGCGATCCGCCGTAGCCAAAAACTTCACTTCGTGTGTGGGTTTAATGTTGCACAATGAAATTGGTACAAAAATGTATGCACATGCCTGTAAAATAAAGGGAGAGAGGCAACCCAAATGACAACCTCAGGGATACCTTTAGCAGTAGTCGCTCGTGAGTACACATTTTTTGGGCTTCACTGCAGCTATTATAAAGGGTCTTTCAACAAGAGTGTCCTATCTTTAACATGTGATAGCTGCCGTTGTTATTGAGTTACAGCTGTCATTTTTTCATGTGCTTACAGTTGTTATTGACAAATAGCCATGGAACGTTACAGCATTCAGCAACGCGTAGAAATTCTGAAAATTTATTATCAAAATGAATCATCTGTTCGCCAAACCTTCCGTGTATTGCGTGAAGTTTACGGTGTGCATAACCGCTATTTTTGGCCTCAATTGGATGGTATGGATCTCAGAAATATCTGGTTTCAGCAAGATGGTGCCACATGTCATACTGCTCTCGAAACGATCGATCTTTTGAAGGAGAAGTTCAGAGGTTTCATCATTTCCCGTGGTGGTGATGTTAACTGGCCCCCGAGGTCATGTGATTTAATGCCGTTGGATTACTTCTTCTGGGCTTATGTTAAATCTCGAGTTTATGTCAACAAGCCAGAAACAGTAAATGATCTTATGAACAACATCACGCGTGTTATTCGTGAAGTTGGTCCCAATTTACGTATTTCTGTCATTGAAAATTGGGTCAACCGTATACGCGCAACCCAACGAAGTCGCGGTGGTCACTTAACTGATGTTCTCTTCCGCATAATGAAATTAATTATGTTCCAAAATAAAAAAAGAAATAAACCTCTATCATTTATACAATATGTTTTGTTTGAGTTCAAAGATAGAACACTCTTTTTGAAAGAACCTATACAAAATATTTATTTTTTTATTTATTTACCCTGGTATTAGTTAAAGCCATGAGGCCTTATCTTCCACTCTAACAGGCAATACAATTTAATACAACATAATAAAAACATAAACATACTAAGGTTCCAGAAAGAGATATTAAAATGAAGAAAAGAATAAAAATCGTAACAAAAATACTATTAAGCGAAATATGAATATAACAAAACATTACTCTAGATGGTTTAACATTTAAATTTGAAATATTAGTTGCTAGTACATAAAATAATTGTATAGTAATAAATAAATGTTTCGAGGTATTTATTACTATAATAGAGCAACAAATTTGGTAGAACTACTTGTACATGTGTGCCCTAATTTTCCTCTTGAAGTGTATTACGTTCCTGCAGTCCCTTATGCCTTCCGGCAGGGAATTTCAAAGACCAGCTAATGCTATGAATGACAAACAGGATTTGGATGTTCACAAAAATTTACTGTCAGATAGTCCTGAAAATGTGAAATATCATCAGCTGCATAATAATTATGATTATGAACAAATCGATACAACTGCAGGCGATCCTAACAACAATAACAATAATAATACATAACTCGTCTGACAAGAGAACTTTTTTTTAAAATGCTTGTTGCGTATATAATTAAGTACACCATGTAGGGCAAGAACGAAGTAACGTGTAATTAAATTGTAGTTGATATCATAAGGATGGTATAGAGAAATCAGGAGAAGTTTCCACTCTAGTGCACGTTACGTACTTTTGCTATAGTGTGCTACCCCTAGTGGCATTGACGTAAATATAGTGACAATATGGAATCAGAGCGCGGTAAAAGCTTTGCGCGCTAGTGTACTTCTTCAAGTGTGCACCATGCATATGCATTTGGCGCCATAAGGCAATTACGTCATACCAAATTGCAAATGCGCAGAAGCTGGTTAAAACGCGCGCAAGTTAAGATCTGTTAGCGACTGTGTTGCCATATCTCATCAAGTTTAGAGGAGTAGCGCGGTAGATTTAAACGCCGTTGATTTTAAATTACCGCATATATGTTAGTTTAACACTATTCAAATAAAAATAACCAATAAATTCGCGAGATGTCAAAAGTTAAGGTGTTCACGTGCGCTTGTGCTCTTATGCAGTAGCCGCTACTGATCTTTACTATTCTATTATAGGTAATCCCATGAGAGGTTATGAATTTATCTAATGAAACTCGTAACCTACTAGTAATTAGTAATGTAATGCTACTAGTAATTATTGGAGCAACAATAATGTAATTTTTGAGTCAATTTATAATTAGCCAATCAACAACCACAAAACCTGAAAGTTAAATAAAAGTACTCTATTGGAGTAGGATTAACCAATCTGAGGTTTTAAATACAGAAATTTACAAATTCAGGCGATAAAAGTCAGTTGCTAGTAGACAGCGTCCTCGAGAAGTTTAATACGTATTCAATGTGAGACAAAAATTCATTCCGGCGAGGATATTATAAAGTTTACGTGTTTAAAAAGTGCAAGTAATTAATAAATAATCTCGCAGCTCTCTATATCAGTGAAGTGTTATTTAATCGCGTCAAGCATTAATAAAAGGAGTGAAGTAAAAATTATAATTTGTGTAGGCCTACATTCTTTAGCCACACCACTCTCTGCAAAGAGAAACATGTTTCTACAAAGTAATACTGACGCAGCCGAGGCAAACCTAAATATATAATATTTAAAGAAGCATTAAAATACGAAGTTGATTCTTAAACATTGGGGCGAAGGCCACCGAAAAGTAAAGTTGGGGCGAAGGACCCCGAACTTTGTTACGCGGGGCAGTTACTACATCAAGTTTGGCTCTCCAACTGCAGCAATACAATACAACTCCTAAAATACTTCTCATGAATTAACTTCTTCAAATATACCCACACATTCTCATAGTTACAATTACAGTGATAATAAAAAAATTAAATTGAGTTTTATTTTTGGACGTTCTTTAACTGCTGCGGTCCTTAGCGCTCCATTTTATATTGGGCGTGAAAGACCGGTAATTTTGCTCAGAGGCCTCTTTATCAAATTTGAGGTTCTTTTACGTGCCGAAAATATACGACACGGGACCACCGGCTTTACTTGTCTTCCGAAGGAAGTCATGCTAAGGGTTTTTAGCGCACGAAAAAAATCCATCGCCCTCCGCCGGCTTTGAGCCCGCGACCTTTGGAACCAGAAACCACTACACCACAGGACGACACAGTGATAATGAGGAAATACCTGATTATATTAGATTATGTTATAAATTCTGTCCTCTATTACATATTTCTGGTATCTTCCCAGGTAATTTTCATCCACACTCGAGAATTCATTATCCCAAACAGAGTGTATTTTTCGCCTCATGTTCTTAAAATGTATGGGGTTTGTTGCATACATTTTATTTTTCAAGTTCCCTCATATATAAAAATCACATACAGTTAAATCAAGGGATCGTAAGTGCAATAATTACTTATTAATTACCCTTATCTTCAAAAATTTTCTGAATTAAATTTAATGATTCAACAGCTGTATGCGCAGTAGCAAAGTCTTGTTAGAAAAATCCAGACTGACATTTAACGTGGGTCAGCTGTTAAAAAAATGGTGTAAGTCATTCCTGTATCTCTCTAAATTTATTATTTGTTCAAAAAATGTAGGTCCTATTATTCTGTAAGCATGTACTGCACACCAATTTTCGCTTCACGCAAGGGAACCTCGTGTGTAAAATCGGGTTTTTCTACGCTCCAATATCTGTTATGTTGCGACGAAACATAGTCATATAAATGGAACCATGCCTCGCAAGAGAAGAATATTAAGATGGGCTAATATCACTGATATTTCGCAAAATCAAGTTACATAAATTTACCCGACTATAATGATCATATAAAAAATAAGATGTGTGAAAAAAGAAACATAAATTGTATGAACTAAAATTAAACATGAGGGAGAAATTCGCTCAACTTGGGATACTCAACTCTCGACTGGAAATGAAAATTTCGTGAGAAGATGCGGATACAGAAGGACAACATTTCCAAGATCTCTTATGATAAGGCGTGTGCTTATTATCATTTTAATTGTAGCTGTAAATATGAAAACGTGAGGCGGTTGCGGCTGTTTCGACGAGATCCCGACCTGTGTGAAGGAAAAGCAGTGTATTACGTTTCAGTGACGATCTGACGTTTTGTCCGATAAAACAGCATTCTTGCAAGCACATAATAAGATAAACGACCGTGATTGGTCAATATCCGAGGCATTTCTAGACGTTATTGGCCATTATCAAATACTCGACGTATGAATGGAATATTCATTTCATTACGTAGGACTACTTGCTTCTGTTTCAGTTATTTTATTTAAACGCTAACTGCTACTGCTAACACTGCGTACGAGGCAAGTGTATTTGGTGTGCTAAATATTTAAACGATTGCGTTGGTGGAAAGTTGGAGGACTGTTTGTACAATTGGGTCTATGGTTACTTATTACTTTCCCTGCTACGTACAGTAAGTAGAGGAAGTAATATATTCCACCTCAAAATTCGATTTAGGGATTTACCGAAAGTCATTTTTTGAGGCTCCCTTAACCCCCCCAAAAATGTATTTTTAAAAAAGGATGCCTTGTGCGTGTGAACAGACTAGACTCAAAAACGAAAAGTTCGATAAATAAATACCAAACTTGTTATTTTAAGTTCAGTAGCATCTAAAGATGAAATATAAATATTTTCAAGAGATCCCCCACCCCTGAACTACCATTTACATGCAATTCGTTCCGAAATTGTTGAGTTTTTGAAAAATGCCTCCAACCATTTTGATTAAAATATTTAACATATTTACATGAAAAATGAAATGCATACTTTGAATTTATTTTGAATAGCCTGTGAAGTACTCTTGAAACAAATGTTGTATAACGGGTAAACAAGAGAAGCGGCGTCGTGGCCGAGTGATTTTACCGCTCGCTTCTCACCAAGGCGGCCGGGGTTCGATCCCGGGGAGCTGCATGTGGAATTTGTGCTGGACAAAGCGGCGATTAGGGATTTTCTCCGGTTTCTCCCAGTATTCAATTTCCCAAATGCTCATCATCAGCTTTCCTTTCATCCATATCACAATCATTTCATATTACCTACTTTCTCGCTCTCATACCAGAAATCGGGCTGATCATCCTGGATTTTCTATCTGATCCGAAGTGTCTGACCCCAGACACCCACTTGTAAGTCCTGGGGGGTGTAAGTTCTATATCAAGGAGGGTAACTAGAGAAGGAAGAAGGGTAAACAACAAGAAATAGGCAAAAACGTACTAGACAAAAGTATTGACTACTTTAAAACACAATTTATTTCAAATAACCTTTATTTTTCTTGTAGCATTTTTATCTTGTATGTATATATTTCTAGCATATCCGTTTTATTGGTTTGAATTTTTCAATGTCGTCTTTTTTAAAGTGTTGTTGCTATTCAGTTGTTTCTCTAAATGTCCTAGAAATAGCATGCATTTCAAGGTCAACATGTACCGACTACATTTTAAACGTCTGTCTTTCGATTCGTTTCGTTCTACCCACATTTTACCTATAACGAAAAGTGTAATGAAACTATTTCTGCAAAGGCTTATTTTGCTTAACATGAAGAATACAGAAGTACAAAAATTCATGTGAACTTAACGTATCAGAGCTTTCTCGTGGTCCTGAAAAAAAAACAGAATTTAAAAGCCATCACACAGCGATCAGCTTTTTAAAAATTTGACTATCACTTTAGCTTACTGTAGCCTTCCTAAACTTACATCAAAATATTTAATGGAAGTTTATCTCAATTAACAAGTATTAGATAGACGGATACATTTTGTAAAAGAGTGAATAGAGAAAGCCATGCGAATGCAACACATCAGCCTTATTTTAAACAATTCCTTTCTTGGAACAATTCCAAAATAATGGTTATGTATTCTTATCTCCATGGAAAGAAATACCATGGGAAATGGATACCACTAATAAAAGAATATAATTCCATAATGCAGTCGGGGCCACCTTGCGAAACTCGCCACACATCCTATGAGGTAACTTGACCTACGTTTTAAATGCGAATTCACTCACCACTTGCCAAACGAATCCTTTTTCCAAAGTGTTTTTCTATAGTTATATTAAAGATGCATGAAAAGTGCTTACAAACCTTTTTCAAAAAATTCACCAAGCTTTCTGCGTGGTTTAAAGAATTAAATCTACCCCTATAAATCTCTTGAATAAACACCATAAATGCTAGTGGTTTTCCTCTCACTTATGTGTAAACAGAACACACATGTGGTACCAGACACTTCATTGTACTTTATTACCTGTAGAGGACCAAAACACATACAGAGGGAAGTATTGGCCGGCAGGCCTGCACATGGAGCAAGAAGAAGGGTTACACTCAAGTCAGACCCTGAAACATTTATTAATTCCCGCTGACGTTCGGTATGGGTCCCAGAAGTACCATTGCTACGCGATTAGATTGGCCGAGTTGGGGTGGAAACCTACCGAAAGATTTCTCCGTCGTTTTCCTGCCAGTTCTATTTCCTCTGCTGCTGCAAAATATTTATAACTCGTTCTCCAGCTGAAGAAATAAAGTCAAGATGCTAAGATTCGCTACCTAATTAACTGAAGCGATGTTGGGGGAATCTGGGAAACTTTTGAGCGTGTAAGATTTACTTGTAGAGAAGTGTACCTTTACATATACTCAGAAAAAAACGCATAATATCCGGCGCTTCATGGGTGACTTTCTAAATATCGAATGATGATCAAGTACTTATAAATACCACACACCTACTCTATGAAATTCTTGTACAATCATTTATTTGGAGAATAATATAGGATACAGCGTTACAGTAAGGTGAAGGTTAAGAATTTTGGAGGTATTAAAGCAATGTATATATCTGAAATTTGCCCCAAAATTATGAAAAATTAAAAAGTTAAGTTTGTTCAGAATAAAATAACATTAATTCTAAACTTTAAAGGGAGGATGCTTGCAATGTTAAGTACACTATGTGATAAAAAGTATCCGGACACCCCACAAACATACGTTTTTCATCTTAGGTGCATTGTGCTACCACCTACTAACTGGTATTCATTATTCGCGACCTCAGTAGTCATTAGATATCGTGAAACAGCAGAATTGGACGCTCCGTAGAACTCACGGACTTCGAACGCGGTCAGGTGATTGGGTGTCACTTGTGTCAGAAGTCTGTACGCGAGATTTCCACACTCCTAAACATCCCTAGGTCCATTGTTTCTGATGTGATAGTGAAGTGGAAACGTGAAGGGACATGTACAGCACAAAAGCGTACAGGCCGACCTCGTCTGTTGACTGACAGAGACCGCCGACATTTGAAGAGGGTCGTAAAGAGTAATAGGCAGACATCTATCCAGACCATCAAACGGGAATTCCAAACTGCATCAGGATCCACTCCAAGTACTATGACAGTTAGGCGTGAGGTGAGAAACCTTGGATTCCATGGTCGAGCGACTGCTCATAAGCCACACATCCCGCAGCAAAATGTCAAACGACGCCTTGCTTGGTGTAAGGAGCGTCAACATTACACGATTGAACAGTGGCAAAACGTTGTGTGGAGTGACGAATCACGGTACACAATATGGCGATCCGATGGCAGGGTGTGGGTATGGCGAATGCCCGGTGAACGTCATCTGCCAGCGTGTGAAGTGCCAACAGTGAAATTCGGAAGTGGTGGTATTATGGTGTGGTCGTGTTTTTCTGTAGGTGGCTTGCACCCCTTCTAGTTTTGTGTGGCACGATCACAGCGCAGACCTACATTGATATTTTAAGTACCTTCTTGATTTCTACTGTTGAAGAGCAATTCGGGGATGACGATTGCATCTTTCAACACGATCGAGCACCTGTTAATACTGCACGGGCTGTGGCGGAGTGGTTACACGACAATAACATCCCTGTAATGGACTGGCCTGCACAGAGTCCTAACTTGAACCCTATAGAACACCTTTGGGGTGTTTTGGAACGCCGACTTCGTGCCAGGCCTCACCGTCCTCCATCGATACCTCTCCTCAGTTCCGCACTCCGTGAAGAATGGGCTGCCATTCCCCAAGATACCTTCCAGTACCTGATTAAAAGTATGCCTGCGAGAGGGAACGCTGTCATCAAGGTTAAGTGTGGGCCAACACCATATTGACTTCCAGAATTACCGATGGAGGGCGCCACGAACTTGTACATCATTTTCAGCCAGGTGTCCGGATACTTTTGATCACGTAGTGTATAAGAATTTTTATTGCATTTTTCAGAGAAATTATGTTATCTATGGATGTGAGATTTGAAAAACGTATCAGTCAATGCTTTCTGATTAACCTGGGTTTTTATATTACAGAGATATGATTTTTTTTAATTCTTTTAATTTTCATAGAATGTACTATTTCTTTACCTAGTTTTACTTTCTTACGTATAGCAAGTACAGGAAGTATTGTATTCCACCCAAAAATTCGAATTTGAGAATTGACAAGAAATACATGTTTTGAGGCCCCCTGAATTTGAAAAAGCATTTTTACAAAAAGATCCGTGTGTATGTCGGTCTGTGTGTGTATCTGCGAACAGCATAATTCAAAAACGAAAATTCGGATAAGTACCAAACTTAGCGTTTAGGCTCAATGCCTTCCAAGAATGCGACACGAAGATTTTCTAGAAAATCCCTTACTACCATTTATATGGAAATTTTTCGAAGTTTATTTTCTATAAACTGGCTCTGAAGGTTTTTATTAAAATACCATATATTAAGATATTTACATGACTAATACAATGTATATCTTGAATTTTTTTGGGAAAAGCCTTTGGAATCCACGTCTGTTGAAAGAAATTTTGTATAACCTTGTACAATTGTTAAACCTTAAGTGATAGACGAAAACGTACTACACAAAAAGATGTAGATCTCTTATATCGCCTTAAAATCCCATACTGTTTCTATGCAACTGCGAGAAACAACTGCATGTTGAAAGCACTTAAAAGTATGACTAAGAAATGAACAATTCGAATCATTAATAACGGATATCTCAGAAACGGCTTATGCTACTAAAACTTTTAAATAAATTGTGTGTTTTAAAAAGAACTACATTTTTTTTGTGTAGTACGTTTTTGTCTATCGCTTAACATTTACCATTTATAAAACATTATAAAAACTTCTACCGAATCAAGAGGACTTCATAGGCTGTTTTCCGAAAATTCAACATATACATTTTATTTGTCATGTAAATATTG
The DNA here is from genome assembly GCA_030765065.1 of Deroplatys truncata. NCBI lineage: Eukaryota > Metazoa > Arthropoda > Insecta > Mantodea > Mantidae > Deroplatys > Deroplatys truncata. The sequence goes on from CM060977.1 coordinate 58,274,798, forward strand.
TTTCACATATGGTATTTTAATAAAACTCGTTAGAGACATCTTTTAGAAAATAAAAACTTTCGAAGAATTGTATCCAAAAACGATTTATTCTGATGCAGGAGGCCTCAGAGCATGTATTTCTCAGGATATTTCGGTATACAATTTTTGGATGGAATGCAATACTTACCATACTTACTATACACAGTAGAGAGAGAGAGAGAGAGTAATAATACTCTGTTGTGATATATGCATGTGCTTAAATGATTCTGAGAGGCACTTTAAACCGAAGGATCCTTCTCGACGTACAACGCAGAAATCTGATATGGCAATTGCTCCAGTTAGCGAGCATAGTGAAGTGGAATCTATGTCCAGTATTAGTACACCTGTTGTTACTCAGTTATCAGTGATGCCTAATCCGCCTGTCGCGGCGAGTACGATGCAGTCAGCTGTGTGTCGCCCGGTCATTGACCCCTCTTACTTTGAGAATTCCAGCAAGTTGTCGGCGCATGAATTTCTGCAGAACTTTGAAATGGTCGCTGCTGCTAATGGCTGGTCAGAAGAAATGAAATTGAAATGCTTTCCATGCTATTTACGAGATATTGCCGCATCATGGTTTCAAACTTTTCGCCATCGGCACCCTCATCATGATTGGCTTTTCCTATCCACACAATTTCTAATGCATTTCAGATAACAAACCAGAGTGATATTCTGGAAATGAAACTCAGACAGCGGGTACAGTTGGATGATGAACCTGTTATTAGTTACATATATGACGTGCTATCTTTATGTGACCAAGTCAACCCAGCTATGTTGCAGTTGGAACAAATTAAACACTTGCTTAAAAGTCTTAGACCTCTTTATGTACAATCTTTATTGCCATTAAATCCTCAAACTGTTGATGAAGTAATTCAAATTATTCGACGAGTGGACAAAGCACAGTTTTATATGCAGAACCGTGAACATCTAGTGTCTGCTCAATCTCAGGCTGCAGTGGTTACGCCACCCTCTGTTCTATTTAATAATGCATCTGTTCCTGCTGTTACTTTACTAGCTTCTCCTCAGCCTTCTCAGGCTTCTTCTCTTGTGGACGTACCTATCGATCCTATGCATCAGCTGATTGATCGTGTGGAACAGTTATGTAACAGAGTTAACCAGTTTCAGTTACCATCTTCGGAGAGAACTTCACAGCATTCACAGCTTCCACGGTCATCTGACTTCAACCGGAGGGATTCACCCGTCACCTGCTATAGATGCAACAGGCAGGGCCACCTGGCTCGCTTTTTCCGGAGCCGCCTCCCGCAGTCAAAAAACGACTGGCGCCGAGCCTCATACGACGAGACGTAGCAGCATCACCACCGCCCACCAGCATGGCTGCACCTCAACGGGACATAGCTACACCTCAACGGGATGTGTCTGCATTATCAGGTCAGATCTTACAAGTTCCTGGTCATATTGCCCAGACCGAGCTCTCCATCTTGCTCGATACAGGAGCCACAATATATTGAGGTGAATGATGGTGTTAAATAAGGAGTTAACTTATATCGCGCAACAACCTATTCCACGATAACAGCCAATGAAAGGTGACTAGTGTACGTAAACGTTAAGAGCTACGTGGCAAAGGTATATGGTACAGAGTTCAGGATGTCATGGTCGAAGATGAAAAATATGATGTGTTACACTCACACGACTTTTTCTACTCTTGTACAAACTATTTTTACAAAATCTTATTCTCCATCTATTTCATATTAATCGAGATAAACATTTGCAGAAACGATCTTTTGACATGCAAAGAGAATTACATTTTAAACATAGTGACCAGTTCTAAAAATATTTGACTATCGCTTAAGGCCTACTATGTTCCCCTTGTTTTGTATTTGCAAGGTCAATATAGAAATACAGTAGCCTTTAAGCCTAGACATATCTCTTAATAGCTGGTTACTACGTGCAGCACCATTCTCTTTGCCACATATTAGTACTCTTTGCATATCCAAGACAAAAAATGAATAACGAATTCCCATTTGAGAAAATAAGTATTGAAAAATTTAAGGGAATAACAATCAATATCTCGAAAATGGTTCACTCAACAACAAAAAAGTGTATATAACACGAACACCTTCGTGTCGCATCTCTGGAAGATACTGAACCTAAATGCCAAGTTTGGTATTTATCCGACTGTTCGTTTCTGAGTTAAGCTGTTCACAGACACATACACACAGACATGTTTCCAAAAATGCTTTTCTTTGGATTCAGGGGATCTCAAAGCATATATTTCCGGTGAAATCTCGGTATGGATTTTTTGGGTGAATATAATACTTCCCCTACTTACTCTACGTAGTAGAGCAAGTAAAAATGTATGAACTTTGAGGTTTCGTCAGCGAACGGCATCCTAGCCCGGTAGACATCTCGTGACACCGACCATGAAAGTGTACGATCTTATTTGGTTGAATAATTTGTAGATAAGCATTGTGGATGAAAATTTAAACTCTCGTACCTTCTTTTTGGCCTCGTGGTTATTTAACATCGTAAAGTTTACACCTTAGGGAAACACATAATCGCAAGATTCAATATTCAACGACATAGGGACGAAACGGGCGGATGTGAAGATTACACACTCGCTGTCCCCTCCCACGTGAGAACCAGGCATTCCAAGCATTAAAGCCATGTCATAAGGAAATGAAGTTGAACTGTTACTGGACTTTACGCAGTGACGTTACAATTTATAAACCATCCTCAACCCTCGTACCGTCTGTTGGCGTCTGCAGGCAGCACTACCACACCGTGTTTACCTGGCCGTCAGTGACCCAAGACCGCTGTTTATATTATTTGTATTGACATAATCGTTTGAGTTCAGATAACTTGAAGCCAACTGCTTAATGATTCCTATGCCTGTTTATAACCGTTGAAAAAATAATTTTTTAGACAGCATATCCTAAAAGTAGAACTTCTAATAACAGTATACACGAGCTCAAGGCTTCAGGTTATCGCACTAATGTGACCAACTATGGTTTAAAGTCTAGTCACATGGAATTACCCTTTGTATTTGTACATGTTTAATAAGTCGACTTGGTTTAATTAGCTTTACTTTTCACTGTCTTTTTACATGATTTTCTCATGGGCTTGCATTATCTGTCCACAGTCTTACTTCATATACGTTATACTGGCAGCCTTCTGCTTTCTTTCATCTAAAACGTTACTCTTTTAGCTAGTATAACCTACATAAAGATTAAATGGCGGAAATTATGAATTCAGAAGAAACTGAAATGGAAGGGCCGGGTGAAATCACAGAAGCAACATAAAGAATAACACTTGAACTATATAGCCCCAAAAAATCCAGAAAGCAATATGATATAGCATATAATCGCTTCATTGCCTGGTGTAAGGCAAAACATGTTGAAAATAATTTCTCTGAAAATGACTGCTATCGAATCAACAAAATATCAAAACATCTGACATCTCGTTTTTTACTTTCTCTACTACGTATAATAAGTAGGGGAAGTATTGTATTCCACCCAAAAATTCGATACCGACATTTCACCGCAAATACATGTTGAGACCCCCTGAATCCAAAAAAAGCATTTTTGGAAACATGTCCGTGTGTGTGTCTGTGTGGTGTGTGTGTGTGTGTGTGTGTGTGTGTGTGTGTGTGTGTGTGTGTGTGAACAGCATAACTCAGAAACGAACAGTCAGATAAACACCAAACTTGATATTTAGGTTCAGTATCTTCCAGAGATGCAACACAAAGGTTTTCAAGAAAATCCCCCCACCCCAGATTACCCTTTACATGGAAGATTTTTCGAAAATTTTAATTTTCTCAAAAATGGCTCTAACGATTTTGATTAAAATATCATAGGTTTAACATATTTTCATGACAAATGAAACGTATATCTCGAATTTTCTGGGAATGTCTCCAAAAGTGTTCTTAATTGTGAACGACTTTTGCGTAACTGGTAAACTATAAGTGATAGACAAAATTTTACTACACAAAAAATGTAGATGGTGTTAAAATACACAATTTATGCCATATACATTTTTTTGTTGAGTGAACCATTTTCGAGATATTGCTTGTTATTCCCTTAAATTTTCCAATACTTATACTTTTTCTCAAATTCGTTATTCATTTTTTTTTGTCCTGGTAATGCAAAGAGAATGGAATGCGCCACATAGCAACCAGCTCTTAAAATATTTGACTATCGCTTAAAGCCTAGCGATTCCCCTTGCACCTACAAGAAAATTAGCAATAAGATTAACATCTCGATATTCAATATAATATTATTGATATTTTATAAATACGAGCACTGTCTAAAAACAGTATATGCCACACTGTTAAAAGTGGTTTTAATCTTACCCCTTGTATCATAATCTGCTATTGTCAGTTATTAACCATAAAATATATTGGGTGCTACATTGGCACAATATTTTTCGGTTTGTATATGTTTTGCACGATAGTGTGTTTTCTCGTTCGTTCACAGCAAATAGCCGCTGCTATTGTTTACTTGCAAGATAATCCTACTTAATTCAGAGTTCCCAATTTGGATAAGTTGTAATGAACCGGCAAGTAAAATATTTGCCTTCTATGTATGCAATAATGCATGTAAAATTCATACGCCAGAGGCAATCTTAATTAATATACGAAATAAATGGGAATATTCTCTCTCTTATCTCTCTTTTTTAAACGTTTGTGACAGATGTTTTAAATATAACAGATTTTGAATTGCTCTATTAAAATTTGAACGGCTGTAATCCAGAAATTTATAAATGAAAACAGCGACATGTGGGACCAACACCTGCTCCATCCTCATTGGGCGTTAGTGAACCATCAATAAAAACATAAAGCCACCCTTATTAAAAACATTATTAATAGTTCTTAAAACTAGCAGTTTCAATATATATTTTGGAGTATCATTGTGTTTTACTTTCTCTACCACGTTCATAGTGGGTGAAGATGGTATTGCATGACACCAAAGAATTCGATACCGAAATTTCAGGGTAAATACAGGTTTTGACGTCCCCCGAATCCAAATAAAGCAGTTTTGAAAACATATCCGTGTGTGTGTCTACGTGCTTGCGTGTGTCAGTGAACAGCATAACTCAAAAACGAAAAGTCTGATAAATACCAAACTTGGTGTTTGAGCTCAGTATCTTTCAAGGGTGTGTCACAAAGATTTTAAAGAAAATCCCCCCCACCACAACTACCCTTTAACATGGAAAAGTTTTATTTCTTAAAAAAATGTCTATAACGATTTTGATTAAAATACAATATATTAAATATATTTACATGACAAATAAAATGTATATCTTGAATTTTCTTGGAATTGCCTAGGAAGACCACTTCATCCCGAAGGAATTTTGTATAATCTTAAATAACTGGTAAACGTTAAGCAATAGACGAAAACGTACCATACAAAAAATATAGATTTCTTTAAAACACACAATTCATTTAAAATAAGCTCTTTTGTGGCGTAAGCATTCCTGAAATATTTCTTATTAAAGGCTGGAATTGTCCAATACTGTCATTCTTTTTAAGTCCCATCGATTTTCAATTGTTTCTCGCGATCGCATGGAAACAGCATGGAATTTTAAGGCCAGCATATAGTGTCCAGTTCTTAAACATTTGACTATCGTTGTATGATTAATGTAGCTATTTTTGCAAAGGTTTATTTGGATTAAAATGTAGTAGACAGAAAAATAAGCTTTAGTGAGAAGAGTCTGTATACCTACTAATAAACGATAGAAGGTAGAGAAAGCAATGTGAATGTATCACATCAGATTTTTATGGCTTCAACTGGAACCAAATTCAATCTTGGACTCTCGACTTTTACTTTTTAATGTCAAAGATATTGCACAAACTTTGAGAACATGATTTAAGTAGAATTTAATAAATGAGTTAGAATATAAGTTTAAGTTAATGAAAATGTTCAGAAAGCAAGAAGATCGATTTAAAGACTCAAGCATTAACGATTTACGAGGTCTTTCTTAGAGTAACACAAGAAAACAGACTCGTAGAAATCCTCGGAATCACTTTTACAGTGGCATTATGACGTAACATTACAGAAACTGACTGTAATTTAACAGTTACTTTCCACTTCAATTTCATTTATGCTTATACATGCGAATTAATCTTATCAGAAATTCTCCGTTTTAGTTGTTTCCAAGAGTCGCCTGGAAAGGATAACGTTTTAAATGGATACGCTTACTTTCGTGTTAATGACCGCAAGTGAACGACATGGGTATTGGCGTGACAGCTTTCCTTTATTTGTTCTTCCCTGTATATGCCACCTATAACATCCAAGTCCTTATGGACTTTGATAAAATAAGTTGATAAAGGTCCCTGAAAAGCAATTTATTAAAATTACACAGAGTATCAATTGACACCTACCAAGTGTGATGGCTTTTTTCGAGTGGAGAAGAAAATGATTTAATCACTGACCTCAGCCCCGATGGGAGTCGGGACTGAGAGTGTGGGACTCACCGACAAATCGGCATACCCACTAAAAACTCCTCCACCGGAGAGGGAAAAGTCAAGGGTGAAGATGAGGCAGTACCGCATTAAGCACCTGCGGATTCAAGGCGATAGGTATTGGTCGGCAGGCATGGCCTAAGCCGGGTGAAGGAAGGTGCCAGGACGCAAGCATGACCGAGGCTAGGGTGAGAAGGTGTAAGAAGTTTGAATAGATGTGTCAGGATTTTAGGGTGGTTACTTGAGCTTCCGACGTGCTCTGTAGTCGATAGTCGGAGCGTTCTGTTTGGGCCCCCACGGAGGCTCATGTAGTTGCTGTGGAAGTCTTTTGGTTGCAACGGCATCCAGCGTCGTCTGGAGGGCTGATAGCTCCTCCTTGATGAGCCTTCTGACGTCGAAGTGTTCCTCGAAGTAGGTTAGTATTGTAATTCTGCTGAGAAGCGTTGGTATTATCTTTGCTGCTAGTACTATGGTGCCGTGGTCCTCTTGGAGTTCGGTGAGTACCTCCTCCAAGGAGGCCAGTGTGATTGTGATGTTGAGAAGCTCCGCCTGCTGGGCCTCCAGCTTCTGAAGGATCTCGGTTGAAGCTTGCTTGCAGTTAGTTGAGACAGTTTCAGGCATGTCGTCTACAGCAGGAGGCCCGTTCTCCAAGGTGCGGTCAAGCTGCGGTGACAACAGCTGCTGCCGCGCAGGCACCTTGGCCTTCTGCTGTGACGGTGTTGAGTGGCTGTGCAGGCGTAGCGGACAACAAGCTTGCCCGGTGAAGTGGTCGTGTCTCCAGCAGGTTGCTAGAAGCGGCGTCGACGCGTCAAATCGTGCTGCTGGTATACCGACGTCAAGTTAGGTGCCCCACAGCTGAGCGGTACAGCCTGCCTCACTGTGCCCGTAAAGGCAGCAGCGTCGGCAGGGCGGTATTCATGTGGAGCGGCTCGGTTCGATTCTTAGGGTCTTCCCCAAGAATTGCAGGCCGTCGGAGAGGGCAGTGTCGTAGTGTGCCTTTTCCCGAAAGAAAAGCTGCTGCACGCAACTTAGAATGCTCTGCGTCGGTAGATGTTGGTGAACACCCACGACCACAGCGCTGAAGAGAAGATAGCGCTGGGCTTGGTCTTCACCAGGCGAAGCGGCGTCAGATACACTGTCGTCAGGGACGTCAGTGTGACGCTGCGTTGTCGGCGAGCTGGCGGCTGTTTCGTCGATCGGCGTATCGCATTCGTCGGCGGAAGTCTCTGTTGCTACTGCAGCCCTGCGTTGTCTCCTTCTTCCCATGGTGCTAAAAGGTCTTGTCGAGTCGAAGGATCTAGGTGAACTGTGTGACTGGTGGGATGGCTCAGGTGGTCCTGGGTTTAAATCCCGTGAGCTGACTAATCCCATTGGGGTTTTTTCGTGGCTTCCCTCAGCCGCCAAGGTAAATACCGGATTGGATATTTAATATCACAATCCAAAGTTCCACCTTAGGTTTAAAACAATAGTAAAAATGAAAATAAATTTTAATAGCGAATCCTCTGCCATCTATCCACAGATAATGAAAGCAGGTAGACTGAATCGTAATCTGATGCGATCTGACCGGCACGTATAGAAGCAGAGATGCAGTTGCCTAGCGTGATTCCAGCAGTTTTTCTTTAATTTTTGGAAACAAAAAGAAATAATAAGGTTCTAGGTGGAGTGTCCATGGTGCTGAACTTTAGAGCACCCAGATACTCAGTTTTGCTTTACCTGACGATGCGTTGCCATGATGTAACATTATTCTTCCTTTTGGGTGTTTTTTTCACGAAAGTTTTAAAAAATGTGCGGTAAACAGACATTTATGTACCGATTGGCAGTAATGGTACGTCTATCTTCTAATGTTATAGTAGGACCATGGCCCGTTTAACAAAAAAAGCAATACTGGCAACTATCTTCTTACAGCACTGCGAATGCGTTGGACTTTTGCAGGCTTAGGTTCCGTTCAAAAGACCCATTAAGTCGACTAACTTCTCTTATCAGGATCGCAACAATTAACTCCAAGATTCATCACCAGTAATGATATTCGAAACGGAATTCGGAGTGCCGCCTTGAGAGTTTTCCGGAGTTTATCTGCACCAATCAATGTGTTGATTTTAATCGGGAGTCAATTTATGTGAAATCCATCGACAACAAAGTTTTCTCACGTCTAATTTTTGATGAAAAATGTTTTGTATTTGACTCATACTAATGCCCAATGTTGCCCAAATAAATTCATAAAATGTCCGTCGATGTTTTTTAAGCCTTCCTCGAACAGCGGTTGCTATTTTAATCAGTAACAGCAGTTCTTGGGCCTCCTTCACGAAATTCATCACTAAGAAAAAAACCCGATTTCTTTTGAAGTCTCAGTACCAATTGCTGCCTTAGATCGAGATTCTTCGCCAAATGCATTTCTAGGCTGATCTTCACATTGTTTTGGCATTAATGGTGATTTAATATCGTAAAAAATCATAGACCGGAAATGTACTGTAGTCAAATTCATTTTTGGGTGAACTAGGTGATCATAATTAACAAAGTACTAGAGCAAATTGAACGAGCTACAGGGCAATAAACAAATGTTATTTATTTTTGAAAAAATGGCATTCTACAACTTTTTAGTAGGTATCACTCTTGCAGACAGAGAGAGAGAGAGGGAGAGAGAGAGAGGGAGTTATAACTTCTCTTTGATTCTTAATTCCTAATAAAATGCACTTTTATAGAGCATATTAAAAGTTAAACTAGGATTGAAATGATTTCTTCCTTGAGTCTGCTTTAACTGTGTATACCATAGAAAACTTACCAACTAAATACACTAAATGTTTGCGTATGTATGTATGTATGTATGTACGTATGTATGTACGTACGTATGTATGTATGTGTGTGTAGGGTCATCTCAAAAACCATCAACCAATTTTGATAGTTCTTTCACCGTCGAAAAACCCTATTCTTCCTGATAGTCACACGCTATTTAACGTTTACAACATTTTGAAAACTGAGAGATTAGGGGTTTCTTTTTCATATCCGTCACCAAATAAAATTTCAATCCCGTTTTGTTGAATATGGTTATTAGAGGCTCATTTTTGGCACTTTATTGCAAATATGGAAAATTTTAATGACTTCGAGCCAAAAGGGATAAATGGTGAGGCACAAGGCAGTTTAAAATTCAGTTATTTTAGGGGGTTGTATATCACATTCATATCACATTTGCCTCATCTTTAATTGAAGTTATACCAAATGATTTTGACAAAACCGACTACATTTGGATTCTAGAAACTCACAAAAATGAAAATAACCCATAACACACAAACGTTGTTTGGCCTACCTAGAAGAAAACTTGTAGACTTATACTATAGGACCCGACAAAAAGTATAAGCTATGTTACAACTCTAAAACAATTCCCACCATATTTTCAACCCTTCTGTACAAATGTGCACTGTTTAAACCATATGGTCAATTATACAGCAGGAGTTGGAAAACTGTTAGGTTACGTTACAACTGTACCATTTCGGCTCCTCCAACTCCACAAGGTTACCATGCATTAATCTACCAGACCGCTAGATGCCGAGAAAGGCGGCATCTCCATCTGTAGTCTGGTCACGTGGTAGCAACTGCCACTCTTCTACGGTGGATGCGGTAGTCGAGTGACGTAACAGACTGCCCTAGCGGCGAAAACTGCAAGCTACATTCAGGTCGATTCCCGGCGTGTGGACTGGCGACAGGAACAAGAAAAGAAAAGTGCGTCGAGCTGACAGGTCGCAACTGCAAAGACGAGCGTGTAGGGTACGAATGAGTTAGTACTTCAAAATTCCTTTTCGGCTCTAAATTCGCTATCTACATTTCTGTCGGCGAGTATTCATCTAAATTCCCTTTTGGTAATAATTGTTCAGAAATTCTTATCAGAGTGACGCATTTTTAGAGAGATCCGTTCAGGAGTTTCAAAACACATGAGTAATTTCCTTTCCTATGATGTATTTTCTAATTTTTGCAATTCCTTAAAGTAATGAAAGAAATAGAACCGTTAAAGGCTACGTAAGCTTTTGGTTTAATGTAATAATGTTATTTTAGAAAACTTTTTAGGTTTATCTCATGTTCATTTTTTAAAGTTTATCCTTGTTACAATTTTCAAAGTTTAAATTAACGTTAAATTGATTGAAAGTAGCCATGTGGTATACTTGTTTGTTAAATAGAGTGAACATATTAATCAGCCTAGTGAATGGACACACACATCTTTGAGCACGTTTGTTACGTGGAAGCCCAAGCATTTTTAGACTTTAGTGAACATCGTTAAACCAATGAATTAACCCATGATTTATTTAACTGTTTATCCAGAGACAATTTAGGAAACAAACAAGAACTATATCACGTTAAAAGAAAAATATGTACTTTGACACTGAAAGTAAATTATTGAATCTTGAAAAATGTGTTGTATTCGAATTTCCTAGCTTTCTTTACATGTGCTCATCTTTCCTACGTAGGTTCCATCCAGGGACTTAAGTTTGCAGGTCGTATGGGAAGTAGTTAAGTACCAATACAGCCAGTGCACAAAATAAAAAAACCACCTAATCCTTATTTTGAATTATATAATACTCAAAATGGCGAAGGACGAACCTGTTAAACATGCGAGAATGTTAGTTCGCCTATGATAGGCGAAGGTTTTAAGGTTAGTGTAATATGGTTTTCTAAAGAATATGCGACGTTAATATGAAAATGGTAAAAGTGGCCGTGTGTGCTCAAATGATTTCATTTCCTCATGAAAATGTAGTGAATGTTACGAATTGAACACAGAATGAACATGTATGTGCTCTGGTCAAGAGGTTGTTCTTATGCCTTCAGCTATGTATTACTTAAATTTTAGTTTCAAATTACAGAATGGTTATACAATCAGCAATAGTACATGGTGATCCTAATGGAGTGTTGTAACTACATAATCTTCACTCAAAAGGGGCATTAATTTCTTTGGGTATTCATTAATTGATTTAGTTTTTTGAGTACTGAGGCAGTATTTTTAACACTTAAATGATTTCAGTCAAATTATATAATAAAAAAAATATAATAACAGCCAGCCTTAAAGCAATATGTGTATGTAACAATATATAAAGGTGTATATTACAGTCATTGTATATGTTTATATTATTGTATACATGTGTAATAATGTTATCTGAATGTATTACGTAATTTAATAATGTAGGAGCTGTGAGAATAATAGGTCTAAAGTTGCTAACAATGACGTAATCTTGAGGCAATAATGAGTAAAATTGTAATAATGCTACTAGTCATTCTTGGAGCAACAGTAATGTAATTTTTGTGACAGTTCATAAAATAGCCAATCAACAACCAGAAAAGAGCTTAAGTAAGATAAAAGTATTCTATTGGATTAGGAGTAGCCAATCAGAGACTTGAAATACAGAAATTTACAAATTTAGGTGATAGAAATCAAGTCAGTTGGTTGTAGACAGTGTTCCTAACCGGACGCGACAAATTTAATACGTATTCGTGTGAGACGAAAATAGTTTACGTGTTAAAAAGTGCAAGTAATTAATAAAAGATTCTCACAGCTCTCTATATCAGTGAAGTGTTATTTAAATTGTGTCATGGATTAATAAATGTAGTGAAGTAAAAATTATAATCTGTGTAAGCTTACATTCTTAGCCGCACTACTCCTTGCAAAGAAATCCATGTCTCTAACAATAATACTGACGCAGCGGAGGCAAACATAAATATATAATATTTAAAGAAACAGTCAAATTACAAAGTTAATATTTTAAATTTGGGACGAAGGCTACCGGGTACCATACGTGCGGTTGTAACTTCTTCAAATTGGCTCCCAAAGCGTGAGCAAATAACAATACAACTACTTCAAATTTGCGCCCAACCGGGGCAAATAATAGATAATAAAACATTCTTCTTCAGCATATATATATATAAATTGCAGACCTGTCCGCAGAAAGCACACGCATGTTTCATCTGGGATGTGAAATTGTCTGTGGCTACAACTCTTGTGGTGAAAACCATGTCCCGCCAGCCTGGTTATCACAGTACTTTGGTCTTGCCATTCCTTTGTCCATTCTCTTTATATCATGGCGCTGCCTGGCCCCACATAAGTCGCGGTGTATTTTCTCTCTTACTTCTTATCCTTAAATCAGCTGACAATAAACAACGACAAAACAGTGCAATTGACCTTCCCGATATGTGGAAAGTAACAACAGAAGGAACAATAGAACCGGCCGGAAGAGCATTTGAGGTTGTAGGAAAATATAAATTCCCTCAAGGGGTGGTCCTTATACCCAGGCAACCAGCCGAAGGCCGAGGTACGGAGAAGGTTCACCGAGAGCAATCTTTTCCCCTGCCTAGCTGCACCTACGCCGACACTTACACCCTAAAACAGACTAAATGGGGTGAAGGATGAATGAAATGATTAATGGACGAAATGCAAGGACAGGAAATTCGGGGGATGAAAGAAACCACGACGTTATTTGCCTAACGAGCCGGGAAACCCCCGATAAAAGCCATAGGTCAGAATGGGTGTCGCCGGGGATCGAACCAGGGATCTCCCGAATATGGGCTATAGACGTTACCGCTCGGTTTCTTACAAGCAACTGCACTTACCTGTTAAAGACACGTGCCGGCAACGTGGCGTATAGTGTGGGAAGAATTCAATGTCCAGATTTCACCGGAAATATATGTTTTGAGGCCCTTTGAACCCCAAAAAAGCATTTTTAGAAAAAAAGGTCCAGCTCTCCCCCCCTCTCTCTCTCTCGCTCTCTCTGTCTCTGCATATGTGTATGAACAGCATAACTCAAAGAGGCGGAACTGCCGAAGGGTAACACAAAAGGCTAGTTGTTTGTGTTCTCACAGGCGCATTACCATTAAGACAATGGCTCTTAATTTTGGCGCAAAAATTCAAATTTAACATAACAAAAGCGTAGAAATAACGTCGCTGATGAAAGCTCTTATATAAATCTCGTAGCTATCGTCCAGTTTAACAACACATACAAGTCCGTTTTCACCCCTTCCTCTAGAAGGCCAAACTACTGTGTTTGACTTAGGAGTTTAGCTAGGACCTTGTGTTTGATGTAAGCGAACGTGGGCTAGCGCGGTATCGCTCTTGCCTCTCGCTCTATTGTTTTTCACCCTGTTCCAAAGGTACTTATTCCTTCTTTCCCGGGACAAATATTACGCGATGTAGTGTCAGTAGTACATTACATTAAAGCAACAAAAAGACAATTATGATCATCCTCTCAATAAGTAAACCTATAAAACCTATAAAACAATATAATTATGACCATACCTACACATGTGAAACTGCACTCGTGACAACACTTCTGAACTGCTGGTGTTACGCTATTTGAATCGTAGGCAAGAAGGTCTCTAGTCCACTGCACGCTTGCAGTTCAAGGACAAAGCCATTCTCCTGAGTCAGTCACAGTATGTTGTATTAAGGCTTGTCGAGCGGGATGGCTCAGACGCTAACGTCTGTGCCCCGCATTCGGGAGGTCCCCGGTTCAAACCCCCGGGACCAACCAATCTAACCGAAGGCTTTTTGCGATTTTCCTCGTTTGCTAAGCATATGCTGGGTTGGATAATTTGATCTGCGAACTTTCCTATCATCCCTTTCATTTCATTTCCTTCTTTACAGTCATACGAGGCACTGGGCTGATCACCCATCTGGATATGCTATGATCTAGAATTTTCCATCTCCTCGACAGGCTACTACCCAAGGCACTGTCTTGTAAATCCCTGGGGGTGTAAATCCTACAAAGAGGAGGGTAATCCGTTAAAGAAGAAGACGGTTAAGTCTTTCTTTGTGTACCAGTCGCAGTGAAATTCTTTCATACAGGAGGTATCCGAACCATCCCTTCATTTCACATCAACATCGTTCATTGGTTTGTTTTTATGTTCCTGAATCATTTTCCAGGTTATTGACATAGAGAACTGACACCGACTGGGAGGAGTCAAAAGTTGATTACCTCCTTTACGGAGGGAAAAATACTATTGCAATCTCGGGAAATGAGACTCCTTTTATGCACATTAGTGTACATGAAAACACTTTCCCTTTTTATAATATTCTCAAACATCGTTGTTATGATTTTTATTAAAACATCACACATTTGGAATGTTAATGTGACAGATAGCTGTCTTGAATTCCCTGCGAATAGCCTATGAATTCCTCTTCATTCAGAATGAGTTGTGTATGATTTTGTTTAATAGGTAAACGTCATATATAAGCAAACACGTACTACATAAAACGTCTAGAACTCCTTTAAACCTCCACTGGGCACGTGGGGTATTTTGAGACCCCATACCCCTTATACTTTTCGTGTTCATTACTTACTGATCCTGCAATGCCCTTGGTTCCTGACATCTCTTTCCTAGTTATGATCTGAAGGACCACTGTGCAAAAAATAGCATTATTTATTCCTTTAATTTACGAAAACTTAGTTTAAGAAGGAACGAAAGTGGGCACTTGGGGTCTTAGATGATGGCTGACTTTATTAGGTATGCTCAGTATTTGTATTCAAATCTTATAGTTTTTTATATACTTGTAATACATAAAAAGAAAGAAATATCAGTTCATTGTAATATAAGTAAGTCATAAATCATGAAAATTGTCTGAATGATGTGTCCTTTTAGAAAAAACTATTGTCTGATAAATTAGGTTAGGATTTAAATATAGGATTAATGAAAAACTTATTCGGACTTGATAAATTAACTTGTCTGATAAATTAGGTTAGGATTTAAATATAGGATTGATGAAAAGCTTATTCGGACTTGAGGCCGATAAGATTTTTCTTCAGATGTGGGATAATGCTGATGTCGATAATGAAATGATCTGAATGATGATGAATACTTGCCCTTAAATAGTTAAGAGGAAGACAGTGAAGAAATGGAAGAGGAAGATAATGAAGATGACATGATTTGTGACGATGTAGATGTAACAGTAAGTAATGAGAACACTATGAAAGATCATGGAAAAAATGGAATGATTTGGTACGAAGATCCTCCAACAAGTGCCAAAGTCCAGCTCATAATATAATTCGGGATAAACATAAGCGACACCCCCTAGTTCAACAAAAGAAGCTCCAAACCTCTAATTATCCTAGATATAATATCTGTCATGGAAGGGAAACTACAGAGAGGAGTGTACAACCAGTGGAATAAAGATTATTCTAATAGTACTCCTTTCAGGACAGGACGACTTGAGTGAGCAGTGAAACGAGGAACATAGTAGGTCTATTTTCAGGCAATAATGTGCCTAGAATATTTCAAGCTATCACACGTTTCCTCAGATTTGACAATAAGGAAACAAGGGCAGATCATAAGATTCATGTTAAATTAGCTGCATTTAGAGACATTTGAGAAATGTTCATTTCACGGCTTTCTTCCATATACAGTCCAGGCTTTGACACAACTGCTGATGAACAGCTTGTTGCATTTAGAGGGAAATATCCATTCCCACAATACATGAAAAGCAAGTCTGCCAAATATGGTATAAAATATAGTGGGCTTGCGATTCTAGAAATGCATCTCCATTGAATGGACAGACTTACTTCGGAAAACAACCTGACCGACAGACAGAAGTAAATCAAGGTTCCAGAGTCATAAAAGATCCAGTCAAAATGGTTCAATAAGGGCCACAACTAATTTGGAAAATAGTGGTCTGGGAGAAATTTGGAGAAGGAGGGAAAATAATGTTAAGGGTTTCTGGAAAGAAGCTAGGCAGAGGTTTGAAGATATAGAGATACAAAATGTATTTAGTAACATTGGGAAGAAAAGTTCCTTGGAGTCATATATATTAATAAAAATGTATGGGCTAGAGAACAGTATGTGGATAACTCAAATAAGGAACAAAGATAAAGTATAGCCTGGGTACGAGCAGGTGTATGGAGACTAATAGGAATAAGAAATGGGTTCCCATAGAACCAGTGTCCAATATGTGGAGAAAGAGAAGATTTAGAACATATCGTTTTTGACTGTAAAGGTACACAGCATTGGAGAAAGGAAGCTATAAATGGGAAATGGTTCAAACTGGACAGGAAAGTAGCTTTAAGCAAGATTTTTAACAAGGATAATAAAAAGGTAGGAGAGTACCTCTCCAAAGTAAAAAAGAAATGGTTATGGACAATAAAAAGAGATGTAAATTAATTTCATCATGTGATGTTAAGTTATGTATTTATATTATTATTATTATTATATTAGTATTATAAGATTATTATTTTGGTATCATTACTATTATTATATTATTATGTTATAATTAAACAGTGTAATATGGGTAGAATATGGCAAGATAACAGCTTGGGTTGATATATAGCCATATTCTAAGGAAGATTGCTAGCACAAATAAATAAATAAATAAATAAATAAAAAAGGGCCACAGTATGGTAGCTGACAAGTTTTTCAGTAGCATACCATTAGTGAGGGAGCTGCGGCAGTGAAAACCTCCTATGCTGGAACTCTAAGGAAAAACAAAATTGAAATTCCTAAGAAGATGCAGCCACATCGCTCAAGAGAAGCAAATTCATCTGTTTTTGGATTTTATGATTCCTTATCGCCAGTATCATATTTACCGGACATCATCAGCAGTTATACTTGTCTCCTCCCTTCACTCTTCAAGAACTGTAGTTGTTGATGCAAAGAAGCCAGAAGTAACACAGCATTACAATAAACACAAGCGGGTGTTGACACTATGGATCAACTTGTGGGCACCAGTATCATATGTACCAGACATCATCAGCAGTTATACTTGTCTCCTCCCTTCACTCTTCAAGAACTGTAGTTGTTGACGCTAAGAAGCCAGAAGTAACACAGCATTACAATAAACACAAGCGGGTGTTGACACTATGGATCAACTTGTGGGCACCAGTATCATATGACCAGACATCATCAGCAGTTATACTTGTCTCCTCCCTTCACTCTTCAAGAACTGTAGTTGTTGACGCTAAGAAGCCAGAAGTAACACAGCATTACAATAAACACAAGCGGGTGTTGACACTATGGATCAACTTGTGGGCACCAGTATCATATGTACCAGACATCATCAGCAGTTATACTTGTCTCCTCCCTTCACACTTCAAGAACTGTAGTTGTTGACGCTAAGAAGCCAGAAGTAACACAGCATTACAATAAACACAAGCGGGTGTTTACACTATGGATCAACTTGTGGGCACCAGTATCATATGTACCAGACATCATCAGCAGTTATACTCGTCTCCTCCCTTCACTCTTCAAGAACTGTAGTTGTTGATGCAAAGAAGCCAGAAGTAACACAGCATTACAATAAACACAAGCGGGTGTTGACACTATGGATCAACTTGTGGGCACCAGTATCATATGTACCAGACATCATCAGCAGTTATAGTTGTCTCCTCCCTTCACTCTTCAAGAACTGTAGTTGTTGACGCTAAGAAGCCAGAAGTAACACAGCATTACAATAAACACAAGCGGGTGTTGACACTATGGATCAACTTGTGGGCACCAGTATCATATGTACCAGACATCATCAGCAGTTATAGTTGTCTCCTCCCTTCACTCTTCAAGAACTGTAGTTGTTGACGCTAAGAAGCCAGAAGTAACACAGCATTACAATAAACACAAGCGGGTGTTTACACTATGGATCAACTTGTGGGCACCAGTATCATATGTACCAGACATCATCAGCAGTTATAGTTGTCTCCTCCCTTCACTCTTCAAGAACTGTAGTTGTTGACGCTAAGAAGCCAGAAGTAACACAGCATTACAATAAACACAAGCGGGTGTTGACACTATGGATCAACTTGTGGGCACCTATAGTGTGAAATGCAACACCAAGCATTGGCCTCTTGTACTATTCCATAATATGATGGATATTGCTGGTATCGCTGCAATGATTATATGGTTGTATTATTACGCACAAAGCCTGTCTTCAAATCAGAAGAAGTGGCAGTTTCTGTTGCAGTTAGGACGACAGCTTATGCATCCTTACAGAAGACTGCTTGATAGGAGGTGCCTTCAGAAGGGAGCAAAAAGTGGTATTCTTGCTCTTGGATGCGACTACAAGCCTAAAAGACACAGTGGACCTTGAGTCACCAACCCATCAACAAAAGACAAAGGTGTTATTTGTGTCCAAGAAATCTAGTCAAAAAATGAAAACAATTTGTAACAATTGTGGAAACGTTGTTTGCAGTCCCCATTCCAGCCAAATTAAGATGTGCTTAGAATGTGATAAAATGAGTAAGTGTGTTTTGTTTACATGACCATTTCTAGCACAGTAACACTAGAACAAGTATTTCATTGTACTGACATTTTTTTTTGTTTTCTTACTATTACTGCTGATATGTAACAAAAACTGCAAAATAAATAAATAAATATTTTTCTTGTCTTCAAAATATAAAGTCCTGAAAATACTTAATATGTAAGAATAACAGTAGCATAGATTGTAATTGTAAAAAATAAACTTATTTTAACAAAAACAATGGAAAACAAAATGTTGCAAAGTATATAATATTGAATGATGCTTCACACAACATAAAACACAAATTTTCACTTGATGTATATGTTCAATTGATAATAAAAAGTGTTAAATACAACAATGTGATATTACAACAAAGAAGCTGTGTCAAAACCCAACATTAAGTAATGTGTTCCAGTAAAATGAAGGGGTTCTTCAAAGTCCCCAAGTGCCAAGTCATGTAACTTTTTCAACGTGCCTAGTGGAGGGTTATGTATACAATTCATGTCAAATTCTTTTTGGGACATCAACCATTTCTGGGAGCTTAATTGCTACTGGTTTTAATTTAAAATACTTTATAATTTTTTTGAAGTGCTAAGTAGTTAGTCAATTATTTCTCGTAGTCTTGCAGAGAGTGCAATTTCATAGCGATCGATTTTTTAAAGATTTACCTATCGCTTCAGCCTCTTGTACCAAAAAAGGATTTCGTAAGGAAAACGTACAAAATTGTATCTCATTTAAGATGAAGTAGACAAAAGAATGAGCGTTAGTAAGAATAATCTTTCTTTATCTACCACGTACCTAGTAGGTGGAGAAGGTATTGCATTCCACCCAAAAGTCGATGCTTTGAGGACCCCTGAATCAGAAGGCATTTTTACTTCGCTCTATTATACATATATAAGTAGGGGGAGTATTGTATTGCATCCAAATATTCGATACGGAGGCTTCAACGGAAATACATGTTTTGAGGACCCTTGAATAAAATGAGCCTTTTAAAAAAATGGTCCATGTGTGTTTGTGTGTGTGTGTGTGTGTGTGTGTGTGTGAGCAGCATAACTAAAAACGAAGAGTCGAATAAATACTAAACTTATAAGTAAATCCCCCACCCGCAAATACCCTTTACATGGACCATTTTTAGAAGGTGCTTTTTTAAAAAATGACTTTAACAGTTTTGATTAAAATACTCTATATATTAAAGATAGCCACATGACAAAATGTATATCTTGAATTTTCAGGGCAATAGCGTATGAAGCCCTCTTCAGTCGGGAGGAATCTCATATAATCTTGTGTAACTGCTAAACGTTAAGCGATAGATGAAAACGCATTACATAAAGAATGTAGATCTCTGTAAAATATTAAATTTATCTCGGGTAACTTTTTTCTGTCATCAGCCATTTCCAGGACATACCTTATTACTGGTTCGCTTTATTCAATACTTGATCATTCTTTTCAAGTCCTGCCGAAATTCAGTTGTTTCTCGCGATTGCACATATAAGTAAGGCCAGCATATAGCGTCCAGTTGTTAAACATTTGACTATCGCTATTCCTTTTCTATGTATAACAAAGCGTGTGATATAGTTATTTCTGCAAATACTTATCTTATTGGAATGAAGTAGATAGAAAAATAAACTTTCCTAAGAGTAATTTTTATAGCCGCTAATAAATGACAGAGGGTAGAGAAAGTCATGTGTATATAACACATTATATTCTTGGTTTTTATTTCGTAGTTCATGTACACAATGCAAGACTTTTACCTTCATATTCACCAGTATACCTAATATTAAAGGCGAGGAAAACTAAAGTTACCTATGGCTTCTTCTGCTCCGTGCCCCGCAGTATGAACTTGTTTGTCGCCGACAAGGTCGGTTGCACGGAAATGCTACTACATAAAAAGAAGCTGTAGCAGTCGGTTACCATGGCCACGGAGTGTATGTGTGGGAAGATTGATAGGGTGGATAGTCATTTGTTGCGTCCTGGTATAAGAGATCTCTTTGCTTTCATCACAGTTTCTGGAGAACATGTTCTGTCTTATTAATGCCTGAGGCAACGTAAACCTTGCCCCTCGGTAAGATAACAACTTTACTCCTTTTTCTGATAAAGCTGTAACTCGAGAAACACACTTTAGCATTGAGGATGTCGCTTAAACACGTAAATCTGACAACCGGATTCCGTAACGTGCTTTACGGAAACAACATACGAAACAGAGCGTGTATATTCTCTTCCTCTGCCATTGTATACGCAGCGAGATGGCTCCGTGGTAACGTGAGACTGGCATTTGGGATGCCCGGGTTCGATTTCCGTCGGATCAGCCACTCGTCGGTAGGCGAAATGTTAGAGTGTTTCCTCTTCCATTACGAATATCCTGTCCCCATCGTTTCCTTTCATCTATTTCATTTTCATATCTTTCAGGGTCATAGGAGGAGGCGAAGGCGATTGGTCCGTTGCGGCGGGACGGTGGCAGTTGCGCTGTGTAAAGATATCTCCCTGGCGCTTTGTTGGCCAGCTGCAATGGGAGTGGCTCGTTTCATTCCAGGGAATTTGAAGACGGCGCAGGTGAGTTCGTGCCGGCGTCAGAATTGATGTTATTCGGGAATCGTTAGGGAACCCGTCCTTACTAACGCGCATCATCGTTCGGAACTCTCCTTCATACCTCCTTCCCTGGGGTCACGTTGGAAGCACAAAGGGCCCACAGTGGCTTACATGTGGTGCTGAACCCCAGTGACTGGATACCCCTCTGTATGACTAATCCTAACGCCACTATTTAAAAACCTGGTGTATTGCATTTACGTATATGACCTTTTCTACCTTCTATGCTTAATTAGGGGGTATAAAATTAAACTTAGTTTTATTTATGGATGCTCTTTACTGCTGTAGTCCTTATCGTCCCATTCTACATTGGGCGTGAAAGACCGCTAATTTTGCTCAGAGGCCTCTTTATCAGGCTTGAGATTCTTTTACGTGCCGTAAATCTACGGCTTTACTTCCCTTCCAAAGGAAGTCAAGCTAAGGATTTTTACGCCCAAAAGAATTAATCCCTTCTGCCGAGTTTGAACCCGCAACCTCGGGAACGAGAGGCTAGCAAGATAACCACTACATCAGGGAGGACGGTATTCTTACTAAAGCTTACTTTACTATCTCCTGTGCAGAAATAGCTACATTACAAATTTCGTTATAAATAAAAAGGGAACAGCGATAGTCAACTGTTTAAGAACTAAACACTATATATTGGCCTTAAATTCCATACTCTTCCTATGCAATCGAGACAAACAGCTGAAAATCGATACTACTTTAAAGGAAGGACAAAATATTGAATAATTCGAACCATTAATAACGGATATCTCGGGAATGGCCTACGATACAAAAAAAGTGACTTGAAATTAATTGTGTTTTAAAGAGATCTACAATTTTTGTGTAGTACATTTTCGTCTATCGCTTAATACTTGCCAGTTATAGGGTAGAGAGAGCTCATTAGCTCATTTCAAATTTAGGGTGTCATAAAACCAAATAAAAAAATTCTTTATGTTGAACAAAGAGAAAAACAGTCCTTAGTAATCTCTTAAAGCGTACATATATTATAGATATAATATCTTACGTTCTATAGTTGTGGTACAATAAAACAACAAATGTTGCACAGAGAGAAAAATCTCACAATTAACGGGGCTATTACGCCCAGACCTGGAGCTATTAACACTCAAGACTACTTTATGCATTTTGATTAAATGCATTCGCACCAACACACATTTTAAAACCATATTCTACATTTATCACATTTGATTCAGTCACCTTTGAATGCTGATTTTGGAGAATAAAACTTTAACCCACAAAATCCATATGGTGCCTCTTCCTCATCACTGTCTTCTATTTAGGCTGATACTAATTTATTGCTTGACTCACTAATCCCACGATTTCGTTTTACAATAGTTCTACGCTTTTCTTTGTTTTCTTTTCCCATCTTCAATTTCCTTTGACCCGGCTTTCTTCAATGTTCGGGTCTGACGTCAAATGTTTGGTTTCTTGCGTTTTTCGGCGCATCCTCGATTGCTTCTTTTCTGGAGTGGGAATAATAATAGAAAAGGGAGATTCTGTTTTCGCGTTGTCTGTGCGCTAGCGGTTGTTGACGCCTTTTCTGAAGTTTCTGGCTGGAAATGTTGTGAAGGCCAAAACTTGTGGTCAGGTATAACCAAGGAATTGAGCGGGAATATGCCTGTGCGTTCAAAACCTTTGGCAGGTTTACAACTGTTACTTCTTTACTCCATGACCCGGACAAGTTTCCCAAAATTGAATTTATTAATAGCACCGGTTGGGTTTGAGTGCATATAGTTTGTTGCCTCTTGATGGTAGAACGAGTTTATTGGTTTAAAAACAGTTCTGTCAAGAGGTTGCAGAACGTGGTCGGTCGTATGCGGTGGTAGACACAACATCTCAATTTCGTTTTCTCGGCAGTAATTTAGACTCTGCAATGAAGAATTTGAACTATGGTCATCAAGAACTAGCAGGCATTTTTAGAAACTTGCACGACGTTTCTGAAAGTCTGGAGCCATTCAAGAAATATGTTTTCGTTGATGTAACCTGAATCACTCATGACCACTTCATCCTGTTTGTACATCTCTCTGAACCTTACACTCTTATATATTACAAGTGAGGGAATAAACACAACACTCGCAATACCAAGTTGAGGCAGTATTTTTAACACTTAAATGATTTCAGTCCAATTATATAATATAAAATACAATAACAGCCCGCCTTAAAGCAATATGTGTATAATATAATATATAAAATGCATGTAACAGTCATTGTATTAATGTTCATATTATTATGTACATGTTCAATAATGTTATGTGAATATATTACGTAATTTAATAATATAGGAACTGTGAGAATATGGGTCAAAAGTTGCTAACAATGAGGTAACCTTGAGGCAATAATGAATTATAAAGTTTAATAATGCTATTGGTAATTCTTGGAGCAACAATAATGTAATTTTTGAGACAGTTTATAAATAGCCAATCAACAACCAGAAAAACACTTAAGTTAAATGAA
Organism: Deroplatys truncata; assembly: GCA_030765065.1. Taxonomy (NCBI): domain Eukaryota; kingdom Metazoa; phylum Arthropoda; class Insecta; order Mantodea; family Mantidae; genus Deroplatys; species Deroplatys truncata. Next base: position 58,298,458 of record CM060977.1, read on the forward strand.
GGTATTCTATTGGAGTAGGATTAGCCAATCAGAAACTGAAATGGAGCAAAATTTACAAATTCAGAAGTCAGTTGCTTGTAGACAGCGTTCCTAACCGGACGCGAGACGCGTCCTCTAGAAGTTTAATACGTATTCAGTGTGAGACAAAAATACTTCACGTGTTGAAAAGTGCAAGTAATTAATAAATAATCTCACAGCTCTCTCTATATCAGTGAAGTGTTATTTAAATCGTGTCAAGGATTAATAAAAGGAGTGAATTAAAATTTTTAATCTTTGTAAGCCTACATTCTTTAGCCGCACCACTCCCTGCAAAGAGAAATATGTCTCTACAAATTATTACTGACGCAGCCGAGGAAAACATAAATATATAATATTTAAAGAAACATTCAAAACACAAAGTTGATTTTTAAACTTGGGGCAGCGGCCACCGGAAGGTAAATTTGGGCCGAAGGCTACCGGAAACTTTGTACCATACGCGGTTGCAACTACTTCAAGTGTTCGGCTCCCCAACAGTCGAAATACAATACAACCCGTCCTAAAATTTCACTACTTCAAAGCAACCAGTGTAATAATTTCCCCTCTCTTGACGCTGTTAACTTCACAAATTCCATAGCACCTTTAGTTGCAACAATTTTTGTTGGGACATTGTTAAGGAGCAATGTGGACTCGTCCGTTGAATTCCTCGATCTTCTCTTTAGAAATACTATCAGGTTTTCTTAGAGAGATGTCATTGTTTCTCCTCATAAATCCTGTGAACCAAACTTTACCAGGGGATTTTCACTCTATATTTCATGGATGGTTTGCTTTCTTGGTAGTATCATATACAAATGCGGCCCTTATTTGCTCCGGTGTACATCCAAAATTGTTTGCTGCCAAGCTGGAAGCTAAATCTTTCTCTTCCTTTAAACTGAAAACTGTAGAATGACCAAATAATTTGCACACTACTTTTACTAATGCTTCTTGCCATTTATATGCATGAATACGATCCTTAAGTGTAGAATAAGGCCCGCTACTCCTCTCATACTTACATCGCGTTTAATACGCATCGAGGCAGTATTTTTAACACTTATGATTTCAGTCAAATTATGTAGTATGTAAATTCAATAACAGCCCGCCTTGAAGCAATATGTGTATGTAATAATGTGTAAAATGTATGTAACAGTCATTGCATATGCTTATATTATTGTATACATGTTGAATAATGTTATATGAATGTATTACGTAATTTAATAATGTAGGAACTGTGAGAATAATAAGTTAAAAGTTGCTAACAATGAGGTAACAATGAGGTAACCTTGATGCAATAATGAGTTTGAGAGTTTAAACGCTACTAGTTATTATTAGAGCAGCAATAATGTAAATTTTGAGATAGTTTAAAAATAGTCAATTAACAACCAGAAAAAGCTTTAGTTAAATGAAGGTATTCTATTGGAGTAAGCCAATCAGAGACTTGAAATTCAGAAATTTTCAAGTTTAGACGGTTGAAATGAATTCAGTTGTCTCCAAACAGTGCTCATAATCAGACGCGAGAGGTGTCCTCGAGAAATTAAATACGTATTCGTGCGAGACGAAAAATAAGTTTACGTGTTAAAAAGTGTAATTAATTAATAAAAAGAATCTCACAACTCTCGATGTCAGTGAAGTGTTATTTAAATCGTATCAAGTATTAATAAAAGGAGTGAAGTAAAATTATAATGTGTGTAAGCCTACATTCTTGTCGCACCAAAACCCTGCTAAGAGAAACGTATCTCTAACAAATACTGACGCAGCCGAGGCAAATATAAATATTTAATACTTAAAGAAAGAGTTTAATTACAAAGTTAATATTTTTTTAAACTTGGGGCAAAGGCCACTTGAAAGTACATTTGGGGGCGAAGGCTACCGGAAACTGTTTACCATACGTGCGGTTGCAACTACTACAAGTTCGGCTCCCCAACAGTTGAACTATAATACATCTTCAAACTGACTTTCCTTACGTAGCAGCAACAAAAAAACCTTCTCAAATTGGTGGAGCTAAAATAAATCTTCTTTCTTCAGCATGTAATAGCAAGAGCAATGTCATCTTCCGTCCAATTTCGTTCCAGGCTTCCTTCGTTTATATGTCCTTACCATCTTATATGATCAAATAAAGATCGGTAACAGTTATAAGAAATAATTAAATTAAAAGAGTGTAAAACCCCATTGTAACTTGACGAGAATGACCCCTCTTTTCTTGGGCGGATTAGCCACAACTGTTGAACTTTGAGAGCTATGATAAAACAAACGCGCCATCCGTTATGCATGTACGTAACCCAAACTATAACCTACAGCGAGACTGATTTTCAATCGAAAATCTCTGTATATGTGGGCAGTAGGCCCTAAGTTACAAACAGAATTTTTTATAAAGGCATACAACGCAATACAAATTGCCAATCTTGTGATCTTCTTCTGTTGACATCGTTAAACAGCAACAGGCAACCTCCAAGCAAATACACAACACCAAGTTTGACAATGAATTTGGAAGACAGTCGTTGCTGCGCATGACGGTTACGCAGTAAATCCTTTGCTTATTTCGAGCGAAAAAGCCCTACCCTACAAGATTATACTACCGAGCGGGATGGCTCAGGCGGTAACGTCTATGGCCCGCATTCGGGAGGTCCTGGGTTCAAATCCCGTGGGCCGACCAATCTGTTTGAGTTTTTTTCGTGATTTCCCTCAGTCGCAAGGTAAATACCGGATTGGATATTTAATATCACGACCCAAAGTTCCACCTTAAGTCTAAAACAATAGTAAAATGAAAAATAAGTGGTTATAGCGAATGCTATGCCATCTATTCACATAAAGTGTAAGCAGACTGCACGCCACGAAGTAGAAGATCCGGCTGCCATGCGTTGGGGTCTCTGTGGGCGCGTGACGAAGCAACATGGTATTTCCAGGGATGAGATCTAGAAGGCTAACTGTTGGCCTTTCTGTGTGAAGGCGGCTGTTAGACTGGACGATACCCTGATGCCGTCTGCACGGTACGAAGCAGGTGGTTACAGGGATGAGACCTAGATGAGAGCGGCAGTTAGATTGGACGGCATCCTAATGCCATCTGCACATCACAAAGCAGAAGATCCAGTAGCTATGCGCTAGGGTCTTTGCGACACGTGCCGGAGCGGGTGGTTACAGGGATGAGACCTAGAAGGCGGTCTGCGTTTCTAGGTATATTACAGCGGCAGTTCGATGGACGGCACCCTAGTGCCATCTGCACAGCACGAAGCAGAAGATCGGGCAGCTATGCGCTAGCGTCTCTGTGACACGTGACGGAGCGGGTGGTTATAGGGATGAGACCTAGAAGGCTAACTGTCCATCACATATCCTTCTAAGAGTTCTACACTAATAGATCCGTCGTGATATGACCAAGGAGTTAAAGCGACGTAAAATAACATAGAGTAATAAAATAAGATTATACGGAATTCCTTCCGAATAAAGAGGGCTTCACAGACAGAAAATGCAAATTATGCGCTTTATATTCTGTGCTGTTATGTGTTCTTTTTATGTTTTGTATCTGTATTATACATCCAGCCAGTCACTTTACGTTGCTTGTCCCCTTTGCTTATCGCTCTCTTTGGTGCTCTCATTTTTTTTTTCTCTGTGGTTTGCTGACGTGGCATGTGCTTTGGCCGTACGCGCTGAGTGGTGGATTTCTGTCCGCATTGCAGGGATAGCTCTCTGCCCGGCAACTACTGATGCGGATTGTGGAAGTTTTTGTAATGAATTTTTAAGGAACGTCTTTGTGATTTTCGGTGGATCGACCTTATGTAAAGGTAGGCTTTATTATCAGTTTTATGTCCTGGTAATGGTGAGTGAATTTTGGGGCGGAAAACGTTATGTGTGTTTGAAAATAAGAGTTCGTAAAGTGACTGGCTCTTGGAGTTGTTCATATGTTTAGTGTGTTTTGTTTCTTTTCCAGTTGAGTTATATTTTCAGTACGTGATTTTCAGTGTATAGTTAGTTTAAAATTTGTGATAAGAGCTTTACACAGTTGTGCAATTTGAAAATGCATATTTTGATTCATGAAGGTAAAAAGCATCAGTAGTGTGAAATTTGTGAGAAAAGCTTTTGGCATTTGTCGTCTGAAATTGCATAGTTTGATTTAGGAGGGCAAGAAGCAATATAAGTAGAAAGTTGTGAGTAGAGCTTTACATATTCTGGGCACTTTGAAAATGCATAGTTAGTTCAAATTACAGTAATTCTGTTGTGTAAATTATGAGAGCAGTAATTGCAGTTAAAATCCAGTTATGCTGAACCCATTTATGCTGAACTTTGTAACTGACAACGGTTGGGTTGTAAAGCTACCTACATCTAGCTTAGCTGGACTTTGAAGCTCTCTGTTACCAGAATTTCATAAAAGTCTGTTTCGGTCTTGTTCAACATTCTTAGCTAGTCTTTCACTAGCTAAACATAATTAAATATTTTGGTCTGATGTTTATAGTGGCTTTGTTTTATAAAGTTTCTAAATTGATTTTGTATGTGGAATTTTGTTTGACTTAATTTTTGCTGTATTTAAAACTTGCTTTACTGCTTTGCTCAATTGGTTATGGTTGGGTTACTATTTAAGCCATCTTTGTTTTACAGGTATTCTTTTATGGTTGGTTTACGGTTCTGGTTATTAATGTTTGTTTATTTTTATCATTAAAGTTCCTACAAAACAAACTTATCAATAGTAGTATATTTTTGAGAGTTCTGGTTTCCATTTTGTTTTCCCCTACGGCACTCGTTAGGGCTTCCCTTTTCGTTTGGCCGGGGTTCCCTAACTCAGTCAAACAGCGTTACCATTGCAAATTACTGGCAGCAGAGCGTGGTTAATTGATTTGTCTGTGTTGGTTAGGGAATATTTTTGGGTTTGTTGTTTGCTCTGTATTCTCCGGATCTCATTTTCTTACTTGTACCATATCCGTAGTATCAAGATGGCGGTATCGGTTAGTAATGTGGACAGATTACGGAAAGGTGAATTGTGGGTAGAGTTGGTTGTACGTGGAGGTCAATGTTCTATGACAACTGAAGTGGCTATTATGTTGGATGTTTTTCGACAAATTAAGGATGCTCCAATAATTACTGTTTCTATTGATCACGTGATAGTGACTAAGTGTGAGTCCACTTGCTCGTTGGCCTTAGCAGAGATTCAGGATAATTTAATGGATTTTGGGCGCGAGGATTCTCCCTCTAAGGCACAGTTGCTCCGGTGGCAAGTTAGAATTCGGCATTACTTGTTCTATTTAGATTATGTCTTACAGAGATTCCCTACTTTGCAGTCTTGTATAGCGTTGCAAAAGTTAAAGGATCAGTTTAAGGAATTAGCCCATAAGGTGGAGGAAGATTTTGGGACTACACAGAATGACACTGGGGCGTCTCCCTTGTATAATCAAGGATTGTCGGATGTGGTTCAGCCTGCGATTGCGGTATCTGCGTTTCGGCCACTTAGACTCGCTCATCCCCTCCAACAATTCGTGGAGGGCTTTCAGTTAAACGACATTGTTGATGTACCATCGGCTTTACAGTTTCTCTATTTTCTTGTTCGATTGACGCTAATGGCTAAGCGTTATTTGGTACCCACGGCTCAAGTGATAGAATTATTATCTGTCAAGGTGTCTGGGATAGTTTTGGACCTCTTAATGCGGTGTGCTGGTTTGGCCGAGCCTGTGACTCGCTTTCATTTGGCCCTATTAGACATGTTCATTCCACGTAGGGAATGCACGAGGATAATGCAAGACGTATATTTTCGTCCTCGGGGTCTAACGGAACCGTTTACAGAATATATGGTTCGGGTTAAGGAAATTGCTTTAGTGTTGGTGCTCCCTGATACGGAAGCGGAAATTTGTGATGTCATTTTATCAGGACTCAATCCAGTCGTCAGGTCGGCTTTGGTTTTAGGACCTCGGCCGTCAAATTTGCAGCAGTTGGAAGCATTGGTACCTAAACTCAATGAAGTTATGCTTGTTGATAGGCTGCGTCTGTCAGAGCCTCCGGGCTCATTAGCAACTCCTAATACCACTGTATCAGCTCCTTCTTCGGCCATTGTTCCGGTTTCTGGTCGTCGGGCCACTATTAAATGCTTTCAGTGTGGTCAGGAAGGCCATGTTCGACGAAATTGTCCCAATAGGAGGACCGTGAATCGGGGTTTTCTTCGTGTTTCTAATCAGGGGCGACAGTTTCGACCTTTATGACGCCAGAAGGTTAAGTCGACCATTTGTTTGTCTCGGCGTATTTGTGGTTATCCGTTTTCGGGTAAACCCTTAGTTCAAGTTTCTCTTGAGAAGTTGCCTTTATTGGCGTTATTAGATTCCGGAAGTTCTGTCTCTTTGATTCAGCTTGATTGGCTTAGGTTAAATTTACCATGTATTATGTCGCGTGCAACCACGTGTCAGTTGGTTTGTTTGATGGTCAATGGTCAGGCCTTTCAAGTTACTCAAAAGGTATCATGTACTATACGTTTCCCACGTTTTACGTGGAAACATAGTTTTTTTGTCGTTCCCAAGCTTCCTTATGCATGTGTCCTAGGTGCCGATTTTATGTCAAGGACTGGGATGGCTATTGATTTTTCCACTAGGCAGATCGCTTTTCATTTTGCTCCCCGGATAAAGTTGGACTTTGTGAGGGATTTTAAACCATCTCGGCCCCCTTTAACTTTGGGAGATATTAATTTGGTAACCCAAAATTGCGCAACTTCTTCTCTGTCTCATTTGTCCCCTGAACAGGCAAAGCAAATAGAGCATTTAGTTGGGGAATTTGATTCATTGTTTACAGATGTTTTAGGGGTCACTCATTTGACTCAATATGAAATTCAGTTAACTGATTCTACTCCGGTCAAGTTATCTCCATATAAGCTCACACCACCGAAGATGGCTATATTAAAAGAGAAAATACAGAAGATGCTTGACCAAGGGGTTATTAGACCATCTACTTCAAATTACAGCAGCCCCATATTTCTAGTACCGAAGGGAGATCAGGATTTTAGACCGGTCATAGATTATCGTCTCTTGAACAAAAGAATCCTTATTGAAAGTACCCCTTTGCCCGATTTGCATACAGCTGCTCATCATTTTTCGAAGGCTCGCGTTTTTACGACCCTGGATTTGAACAATGCTTATCATCAGATTCCTTTGGCTGAACATTCCAAGCATCTAACAGCTTTCGCTACCCCCTGGCGCCTTTATGAATTCAATAGGGTCCCATTTGGTTTGGCTACGGGCGCGCAAGTCCTCACTCGTTTGCTGGATAATTTGTTTTCGGACATAAAATTTAAATATTTGTACCATTACTTAGATGATCTTGTAGTATATTCCGAGGATTTTGACTCACATGTTGTTCATTTACGTGAGGTCTTTCGTCGCCTACAGAGCGCCGGGTTATCAGTTAAGCAGTCTAAAGTTCATTTTGCTACCTCTCAAATATCATTTTTGGGCCATATGGTTTCCCCTTCTGGTATTACCATAGACCCAGATCGCACTAAGGCTATTAGAAATTTTCCGGCACCCAAGAATAAGCGTGAGGTGGCTCGATTTTTGGGAATGGTTAACTTCTTCTCTAAATTTATTTCAAATTTTTCTACTCGGGCGGAACCTCTTAATTGCTTACGTAGGAAAGGGGTTACTTTTGCGTGGGCCGAGGAGCAGGAAGCGGCATTTGTTGATCTAAAAGAGGCTATTTCAAACCCTCCTGTCTTGGCTTTTCCAGATTTTGCTATGCCCTTTATTTTACAGACGGATGCTAGTGCTAGCGCGCTAGCGGCTGTTTTGTTGCAGGAATTTCCTGAAGGTCGTCGTCCCATTTATTATAGTTCGCGTACTTTATCTCCTGAAGAACGTAAATTTTCTACATATGAATTAGAAACCTTAGCGGTGCTTTTTGGATTGGAGAAGTATAGGGTGTACTTAGAACATGTGCATTTCTTTTTAGAGTGCGATAACCAGGCTTTAACGTGGGCGTTAGCTGTCCCAAGGAAGACAGGTCGTCTTGCGCGTTGGGGTGTCCGGATAGGTGCCTTTAAGTTTACTCCTTCCTTTATCAGAGGTTCAGAAAATTGTATTGCGGATGCTCTTACCCGGGTATTTTCCGAACCTACTGAGGAGTGTGTTTATTTCGAGACTTTGGATGCTCCTGCGGATACTCAGATTGAGAGCTTCTCATTTTCGGCATTTCCTGAAATGTTTGTCAGTATACCTGAACTTCAACTTACCGATTCTGGGTTGGCCTCAATTATTGAGCAAATTAAATCAGGAGTTTCACTGCAGGATTATAAGATTCATGAGGGTGTTTTGATGGGAAGAGCTAGTTTTGATCGGCGTTATAAAGTCATAGTTCCGAAGGCAGCTATTCCCATGATTCTCAGTTATTTTCACGATTCTCCTTTCGGGGGTCATTTAGGCATTGCCAAAACCAGAAATCGAATTTGTGAACAGTTTATGTGGCGGGGCATGGATTTCGATGTAAGAAAGCATGTTAAGTCTTGCCGCATTTGCGCATTGTCCAAACCCGCGCAGGCTACAAATTGGGGATATTTGGCTTCGGAGGTTCCCTCCGCGCCCATGGAAAAACTATTTGTAGATTTTATCGGACCGTTCCCTCGTTCTATTCAGGGAAATATTTTTGCATTGGTGCTTACTGATGCTTTCTCAAAGTTCGTATGGATTTCACCTCTGAGTGCGGCTACTGCTCGCCTCGCTATTCGGGAACTTGGAACAATATTTGGATCTTTTGGTGCTCCTCAATATCTGGTCTCTGACAACGGTTCGCAATTTAAGTCGCGTCTCTTTCGTTCCTTTTGTTTTGATTGGGGTATTAAGCATTTTACTACTACCCCTTATTACCCTAACCCCTCATTAGCGGAACGGGTCAACCGTAACCTTAAGTCCGCTTTAATTGCTTATCATCACCAGCAGCACAATTGCTGGGATAAATACTTGAAGCAACTTCAGTTTGCTTTCAATTCTGCGAGACATGAGGTTCATAAGACGACGCCATTTTCATTGTTATTTGCCTACCAACCTGCGTCTCCTTTGGCTAATTTGTGGGCGTTAAATGATTTATTACCGGCTGACAATTCTCCCCATACCATTCGTACTAATTGGAAGGCTGCCTTGAATAATCTGCGTAGAGGCCACTCTATGAGAAAGCAGCGATACGATGCGTCCCGTCGTCCCTCCCCATTCAAAGTGGGAGATGTTGTTATGTGCCGTAACTATCCTCAGTCCTCGAAAGCAGATGCGTTTGCCGCGAAGTTAGCTCCTCGCTATCTTGGCCCGTTTAAGATTCTCAGAATTTATAAGGGGGTGTCTGTTCTTTTGCAAGAATTGTCTTCTTCCTGCAGGCGCCGCGCTCACCTGTCTCAGCTTAAATTGTATAACTCGGGGTAGCAAGTGAGTCACTTGGCATTGTCCTGATGATGGGTGACTCACTTTCAGGAATTAGCGATCCTGCCCCATGCGAGCTCTTGATTTGTCCCATTCCCTTAACCGGGATAAATCCTGTCCCATTCCTCTCCCAATCATCCTTTCTTATCCCTTCCATATTCATGAAAGCTCCCAATTATACTTTCCTTTCCCCCTACAGTAATGGTATCTTTTCGGATGTTAGCATATAGAACTCCAGTGATTTGTCTTCAGATCTTTGACACATGAGAATATCACTATTGCATACTTACCAACTTTTACAGTTTGCCCGTAAAATGTATGGTTATGCCCGTGTGCTAGGGCTATTCAAGAGTCAGTCACTTGCGAGTTCCGGAATATTTTGGAGGAATTTATGATTTCCTTTTCAAGTCAGTGTGCAAGGTAAATATGGTAACATGCCTCATTTCCATTCGCCCTTGCTGGGATATTTAGCTGTTGCGCAGAGCCTACCTTTGCTGTTGATCCTGTTATTTTGAGTGACCTTTTGTGTTTCTATAAATTTGGCTCGAATTTAATATCCTTTGTTTTTTATTTAATTTTTGGGGGTAATATTTTAAATTATAATTATATATATATTTATAAGGTCACTTAATTTCAGTGGGTGTCAGCTTAATTAAATTGTTCTTATTGGGAAAATTTTCATGCTTCCACACCGGTGATGCCCTGCCGGTATGCCCTGTTCACCTGCCTCTCCCCAGTTATAGTTTGTGTGGGGTCGGGGCAAGTGAATTATTATTTTGTTGTACATAGTTGTTATATAGTGCATTATGTCTCATAGCTGTTTCATTGCATACCATGTTTAATTCTTGTTCTATAATTGTAATGCTATACTTGTCTAATTTAAAAATGCACATGGTTTATTGTGAAATTCAATATTTATATGTCTATAAAATTATAATTGATTGACGATGATTTAGTTTGTATAAGTAAGTTTATATTTTGCTTTGTGAGCCCCCTCTGCTGCTTTGTTTTATTATGTTTCAAATTCTTATCCTTCTCGGCTACCATCCCTTTTTCCTTCCTCGTGCTACTCTGTGGGGACACGTTCTGGACCTTCTGAGTTGCGATGTGCTGACCGCTGTGCAAGTTTCTTCTGCTCTGGTGGTGTGTGCAACCGGGTGGTCCTACGTGGGAATTTCACCGTCGGACGCTATTTGTGGGTTTAAAATTCTGAAGCCTGTGCCTCCTCTTCCGGATCCTGACAACTTTATACATGTTTTGGCCCGCTTCAGTTTCTGCCTTAGCGTCATCCGTCTGCAGTGTCGACGTTATTAGTAAAGAAACATCTATACTCCTGGTTAGCGGCTTGTCCGCTTAATATTGCTGCCAAAATTATGATGCAAATTTTCGCCTGTGACTGTTCCTGGGAGTTATATACTTAAGTTTTTCATCACCTTGGATGGCTGCCCGGTTGCTACGTCGTGGGATATATACTGTTGGGGTTTGCTTGCCTCAATTATGGTCTTCTCCTTGTGTGTTCAGTGTCAGCTACTGAAGTTTGCGGACTGTATGTGTGGAGTTACCTTCTTCGTCTACTTACAGTGTAGCATGTTCCTTCTGTTTTCCTAGTTGTTTCCCCTTTTGGCTACTTATTGTTCCCTTTCCTCGAGTTCCTATAAATGGTTATTTTTTTTCTTCTCGCAAGCTCGCAGATTGGGGGGGGCTATTGTGCTGTTATGTGTTCTTTTTATGTTTTGTATCTGTATTATACATCCAGCCAGTCACTTTACGTTGCTTGTCCCCTTTGCTTATCGCTCTCTTTGGTGCTCTCATTTTTTTTTCTCTGTGGTTTGCTGACGTGGCATGTGCTTTGGCCGTACGCGCTGAGTGGTGGATTTCTGTCCGCATTGCAGGGATAGCTCTCTGCCCGGCAACTACTGATGCGGATTGTGGAAGTTTTTGTAATGAATTTTTAAGGAACGTCTTTGTGATTTTCGGTGGATCGACCTTATGTAAAGGTAGGCTTTATTATCAGTTTTATGTCCTGGTAATGGTGAGTGAATTTTGGGGCGGAAAACGTTATGTGTGTTTGAAAATAAGAGTTCGTAAAGTGACTGGCTCTTGGAGTTGTTCATATGTTTAGTGTGTTTTGTTTCTTTTCCAGTTGAGTTATATTTTCAGTACGTGATTTTCAGTGTATAGTTAGTTTAAAATTTGTGATAAGAGCTTTACACAGTTGTGCAATTTGAAAATGCATATTTTGATTCATGAAGGTAAAAAGCATCAGTAGTGTGAAATTTGTGAGAAAAGCTTTTGGCATTTGTCGTCTGAAATTGCATAGTTTGATTTAGGAGGGCAAGAAGCAATATAAGTAGAAAGTTGTGAGTAGAGCTTTACATATTCTGGGCACTTTGAAAATGCATAGTTAGTTCAAATTACAGTAATTCTGTTGTGTAAATTATGAGAGCAGTAATTGCAGTTAAAATCCAGTTATGCTGAACCCATTTATGCTGAACTTTGTAACTGACAACGGTTGGGTTGTAAAGCTACCTACATCTAGCTTAGCTGGACTTTGAAGCTCTCTGTTACCAGAATTTCATAAAAGTCTGTTTCGGTCTTGTTCAACATTCTTAGCTAGTCTTTCACTAGCTAAACATAATTAAATATTTTGGTCTGATGTTTATAGTGGCTTTGTTTTATAAAGTTTCTAAATTGATTTTGTTTGTGGAATTTTGTTTGACTTAATTTTTGCTGTATTTAAAACTTGCTTTACTGCTTTGCTCAATTGGTTATGGTTGGGTTACTATTTAAGCCATCTTTGTTTTACAGGTATTCTTTTATGGTTGGTTTACGGTTCTGGTTATTAATGTTTGTTTATTTTTATCATTAAAGTTCCTACAAAACAAACTTATCAATAGTAGTATATTTTTGAGAGTTCTGGTTTCCATTTTGTTTTCCCCTACGGCACTCGTTAGGGCTTCCCTTTTCGTTTGGCCGGGGTTCCCTAACTCAGTCAAACAGCGTTACCATTGCAATTCTTAGTTCCATTTATATCCCGCCTTTAACTACATTGGTTATATCAGCGGCCTTTCATTTAGAACTTATTGCCTGTTGGCAATGGTGTTAACTCGTGTAACTTTTGTCGTTGGGTTTCTTGCGCTTTTGGTTTTTAATCATTAGATCATACACACTCTCATTCATACTTCCAGACTCTGGGGAGGATAGGGATTAATCATTAGATCACACACACACATCCACACTCTCATTCATACTTCCAGACTCTGGGGAGGATAGGGATTAATCATTAGATCACACACACACATCCACACTCTCATTCATACTTCTAGACTCTGGGGAGGATAGGGATTAATCATTAGATCACACACATCCACACTCTCATTCATTCTTCCAGACTCTGGGGAGGATAGGGATTATTCATAAGATCATACACATCCACACTCTCATTCATACTTCCAAACTCTGAGGAGGATAGGGATTAATCATTAGATCATACACACATCCACACTCTCATTCATACTTCCAGACTCTGGGGAGGATAGGGATTAATCATTAGATCATACACACACATCCACACTCTCATTCATACTTCCAGGCTCTGGGGAGGATAGGGATTAATCATTAGATCACACACACATCCACACTCTCATTCATACTTCCAGACTCTGGGGAGGATAGGGATTAATCATTAGATCACACACACATCCACACTCTCATTCATACTTCCAAACTCTGAGGAGGATAGGGATTAATCATTAGATCATACACACATCCACACTCTCATTCATACTTCCAGACTCTGGGGAGGATAGGGATTAATCATTAGATCATACACACACATCCACACTCTCATTCATACTTCCAGACTCTGGGGAGGATAGGGATTAATCATTAGATCACACACACATCCACGCTCTCATTCATACTTCCAGACTCTGGGGAGGATAGGGATTAATCATTAGATCATACACACATCCACACTCTCATTCATACTTTCAGACTCTGAAGAGGATAGGGATTAATCATTAGATCACACACACACATCCACACTATCAATCATACTTCCAGACTCTGGGGAGGATAGGGATTATTCATTAGATCACAAACATTCGCACTCTCATTCATACTTCCAGACTCTGGGGAGGATAGGGATTATTCATTAGATCACACACATCCACACTCTCATTCATACTTCCAAACTCTGAGGAGGATAGGGATTAATCATTAGATCACACACATTCACACTCTCATTCATACTTCCAGACTCTGGGGAGGATAGGGATTAATCATTAGATCACACTTATATCCACACTCTCATTCATACTTCCAGACTCTGGGGAGGATAGGGATTAATCATTATATCACACACATTCATACTTCCAGACTCTGGGGAGGATAGGGATTAATCATTAGATCAAACACATTCATACTTCCAGACTCTGGGGAGGATAGGGATTAATCATTATATCACACACATTCATACTTCCAGATTCTGGGGAGGATAGAAAAAATCATTAGATCACACACATACATACTTCCAGACTCTGGGGAGGATAGGGATTAATCATTATATCACACACATTCATACTTCCAGACTCTGGGGAGGATAGGGATTAATCATTATATCACGCACATTCATACTTCCAGACTCTCGGGAGGATAGGGATTAATCATTACATCACACACACATCCACACTCTCATTCATACTTCCAGACTCTGGGGAGGATAGGGATTAATCATTAGATCATACACACATTCACACCCTCATTCATACTTCCAGACTCTGGGGAGGATAGGGATTAATCATTATATCACCCACAATCATACTTCCAGACTCTGGGGAGGAGAGGGATTAATCATTAGATCACACACATTCATACTTCCAGACTCTGGGGAGGATAGGGATAAATCATTATATCACACACATCCACACTCTCATTCATACTTCCAGACTCTGGGAAGGATAGGGATTAATCATTATATCACACACATTCATACTTCCAGACTCTGGGGAGGATAGGCATTAATCATTAGATCACACACATTCATACTTCCAGACTCTGGGGAGGATAGGGATTAATCATTAGATCACACACATCCACACTCTCATTCATACTTCCAGACTCTGGGGAGGATAGGGATTAATCATTAGATCACACACATCCACACTCTCATTCATACTTCCAGACTCTGGGGAGGATAGGGATTAATCATTAGATCACACACATCCACACTCTCATTCATACTTCCAGACTCTGGGGAGGATAGGTATTAATCATTAGATCACACACATTCATACTTCCAGACTCTGGGGAGGATAGGGATTAATCATTAGATCACACACATCCACACTCTCATTCATACTTCCAGACTCTGGGGAGGATAGGCATTAATCATTAGATCACACACATTCATACTTCCAGACTCTGGGGAGGATAGGGATTAATCATTAGATCACACACATCCACACTCTCATTCATACTTCCAGACTCTGGGGAGGTTAGGGATTAATCATTATATCACACACACATCCACACTCTCATTCATACTTCTAGACTCTGGGGAGGATAGGTATTAATCATTATATCACACACATTCATACCTCCAGACTCTGGGGAGGATAGGGATTAATCATTATTTCACACACACATCCACACTCTCATTCATACTTCCAGACTCTGGGGAGGATAGGGATTAATCATTAGATCATACACACATTCACACTCTCATTCATACTTCCAGACTCTGGGGAGGATAGGGATTAATCATTAGATCACACACATTCATACTTCCAGACTCTGGGGAGGATAGGGATTAATCATTATATCACACACATTCATACTTCCAGGCTCTGGGGAGGATAGGGATTAATCATTAGATCACACACATTCATACTTCCAGACTCTGGGGAGGATAGGGATTAATCATTAGATCACACACATTCATACTTCCAGACTCTGGGGAGGACAGGGATTAATCATTAGATCACACACATTCATACTTCCAGACTCTGGGGAGGATAGGGATTAATCATTAGATCACACACATTCATACTTCCAGACTCTGGGGAGGATAGGGATTAATCATTAGATCACACACATTCATACTTGCAGACTCTGGGGAGGATAGGGATTAATCATTATATCACACACATTCATACTTTCAGACTCTGGGGAGGATAGGGATTAATCATTAGATCACACACACACATCCACACTCTCATTCATACTTCCAGACTCTGGGGAGGATAGGCATTAATCATTGGATCACACACATTCATACTTCCAGACTCTGGGGAGGATAGGGATTAATCCTTAGATCACACACATTTATACTTCCAGACTCTGGGGAGGAGAGGGATTAATCATAATATCACACACACATCCACATTCTCATTCATACTTCCAGACTCTGGGGAGGTTAGGGATTAATCATTATATCACACACACATCCACACTCTCATTCATACTTCCAGACTCTGGGGAGGATAGGGATTAATCATTATATCACACACATTCATACTTCCAGACTCTGGGGAGGATAGGGATTAATCATTATATCACACACACATCCACACTCTCATTCATACTTCCAGACTCTGGGGAGGATAAAGATTAATCATTATATCACACACATTCATACTTCCAGACTCTGGGGAGGATAGGGATTAATCATTAGATCACACACACATCCACACTCTCATTCATACTTCCAGACTCTGGGGAGGATAGGGATTAATCATTAGATCATACACACATTCACACTCTCATTCATACTTCCAGACTCTGGGGAGGATAGGGATTAAGCATTATATCACACACATTCATACTTCCAGACTCTGGGGAGGATAGGGATTAATCATTAGATCACACACATTCATACTTCCAGACTCTGAGGAGGATAGGGATTAAGCATTATATCACACACATTCATACTTCCAGACTCTGGGGAGGATAGGGATTAATCATTATATCACACACACATCCACACTCTCATTCATACTTCCAGACTCTAGGGAGGATAGGGATTAATCATTATATCACACACACATCCACATTCTCATTCATACTTTCAGACTCTGGGGAGGATAGGGATTAATCATTATATCACACACATTCATACTTCCAGACTCTGGGGAGGATAGGGATTAATCATTATATCACACACACATCCACACTCTCATTCATACTTCCAGACTCTGGGGAGGATAGGGATTAATCATTATATCACACACATTCATACTTCCAGACTCTGGGGAGGATAGGGATTAATCATTATATCACACACACATCCACACTCTCATTCATACTTCCAAACTCTGGGGAGGATAAGGATTAATCATTATATCACACACATTCATACTTCCAGACTCTGGGGAGGATAGGGATTAATCATTATATCACACACACATCCACACTCTCATTCATACTTCCAGACTCTGGGGAGGATAGGAATTAATCATTATATCACACACATTCATACTTCCAGACTCTGGGGAGGATAGGGATTAATCATTATATCACACACATTCATACTTCCAGACTCTGGGGAGGATAGGGATTAATCATTATATCACACACATTCATACCTCCAGACTCTGGGGAGGATAGGGATTAATCATTATATCACACACATTCATACTTCCAGACTCTGGGTAGGATAGGGATTAATCATTATATCACACACACACATTCACTCTCTCATTCATTATTCCAGACTCTGGGGAGGATAGGGATTAATCATTAGATCACACACACATTCACACTCTCATTCATACTTCCAGACTCTGGGGAGGATAGGGATTAATCATTAGATCACACACATCCACACTCTCATTCATACTTCCAGACTCTGGGGAGGATAGGGATTAATCATTAGATCACACACATGCACACTCTCATTCATACTTCCAGACTCTGGGGAGGATAGGTATTAATCATTAGATCACACACATTCATACTTCCAGACTCTGGGGAGGATAGGGATTAATCATTAGATCACACACATCCACACTCTCATTCATACTTCCAGACTCTGGGGAGGATAGGCATTAATCATTAGATCACACACATTCATACTTCCAGACTCTGGGGAGGATAGGGATTAATCATTAGATCACACACATCCACACTCTCATTCATACTTCCAGACTCTGGGGAGGTTAGGGATTAATCATTATATCACACACACATCCACACTCTCATTCATACTTCTAGACTCTGGGGAGGATAGGTATTAATCATTATATCACACACATTCATACCTCCAGACTCTGGGGAGGATAGGGATTAATCATTTGATCACACACACATCCACACTCTCATTCATACTTCCAGACTCTGGGGAGGATAGGGATTAATCATTAGATCATACACACATTCACACTCTCATTCATACTTCCAGACTCTGGGGAGGATAGGGATTAATCATTAGATCACACACATTCATACTTCCAGACTCTGGGGAGGATAGGGATTAATCATTATATCACACACATTCATACTTCCAGACTCTGGGGAGGATAGGGATTAATCATTAGATCACACACATTCATACTTCCAGACTCTGGGGAGGATAGGGATTAATCATTAGATCACACACATTCATACTTCCAGACTCTGGGGAGGATAGGGATTAATCATTAGATCACACACATTCATACTTCCAGACTCTGGAGAGGATAGGGATTAATCATTAGATCACACACATTCATACTTCCAGACTCTGGGGAGGATAGGGATTAATCATTAGATCACACACATTCATACTTGCAGACTCTGGGGAGGATAGGGATTAATCATTATATCACACACATTCATACTTTCAGACTCTGGGGAGGATAGGGATTAATCATTAGATCACACACACACATCCACACTCCAATTCATACTTCCAGACTCTGGGGAGGATAGGCATTAATCATTGGATCACACACATTCATACTTCCAGACTCTGGGGAGGATAGGGATTAATCCTTAGATCACACACATTTATACTTCCAGACTCTGGGGAGGAGAGGGATTAATCATAATATCACACACACATCCACATTCTCATTCATACTTCCAGACTCTGGGGAGGTTAGGGATTAATCATTATATCACACACACATCCACACTCTCATTCATACTTCCAGACTCTGGGGAGGATAGGGATTAATCATTATATCACACACATTCATACTTCCAGACTCTGGGGAGGATAGGGATTAATCATTATATCACACACACATCCACACTCTCATTCATACTTCCAGACTCTGGGGAGGATAAAGATTAATCATTATATCACACACATTCATACTTCCAGACTCTGGGGAGGATAGGGATTAATCATTAGATCACACACACATCCACACTCTCATTCATACTTCCAGACTCTGGGGAGGATAGGGATTAATCATTAGATCATACACACATTCACACTCTCATTCATACTTCCAGACTCTGGGGAGGATAGGGATTAATCATTATATCACACACATTCATACTTCCAGACTCTGGGGAGGATAGGGATTAATCATTAGATCACACACATTCATACTTCCAGACTCTGAGGAGGATAGGGATTAAGCATTATATCACACACATTCATACTTCCAGACTCTGGGGAGGATAGGGATTAATCATTATATCACACACACATTCACACTCTCATTCATACTTCCAGACTCTAGGGAGGATAGGGATTAATCATTATATCACACACACATCCACATTCTCATTCATACTTTCAGACTCTGGGGAGGATAGGGATTAATCATTATATCACACACATTCATACTTCCAGACTCTGGGGAGGATAGGGATTAATCATTATATCACACACACATCCACACTCTCATTCATACTTCCAGACTCTGGGGAGGATAGGGATTAATCATTATATCACACACATTCATACTTCCAGACTCTGGGGAGGATAGGGATTAATCATTATATCACACACACATCCACACTCTCATTCATACTTCCAAACTCTGGGGAGGATAAGGATTAATCATTATATCACACACATTCATACTTCCAGACTCTGGGGAGGATAGGGATTAATCATTATATCACACACACATCCACACTCTCATTCATACTTCCAGACTCTGGGGAGGATAGGAATTAATCATTATATCACACACATTCATACTTCCAGACTCTGGGGAGGATAGGGATTAATCATTATATCACACACATTCATACTTCCAGACTCTGGGGAGGATAGGGATTAATCATTATATCACACACATTCATACCTCCAGACTCTGGGGAGGATAGGGATTAATCATTATATCACACACATTCATACTTCCAGACTCTGGGTAGGATAGGGATTAATCATTATATCACACACACACATTCACTCTCTCATTCATTATTCCAGACTCTGGGGAGGATAGGGATTAATCATTAGATCACACACACATTCACACTCTCATTCATACTTCCAGACTCTGGGGAGGATAGGGATTAATCATTAGATCACACACATCCACACTCTCATTCATACTTCCAGAATCTGGGGAGGATAGGGATTATTCATTAGATCACACACATCCACACTGTCATTCATACTTCCAGAATCTGAGGAGGATAGGGATTAATCATTAGATTACACACATCCACACTCTCATTCATACTTCCAGAATCTGGGGAGGATAGGAATTAATCATTAGATCACACACATCCACACTCTCATTCATACTTCCAGACTCTGGGGAGGATAGGGATTAATCATTAGATCACACACATCCACACTCTCATTCATACTTCCAGAATCTGAGGAGGATAGGGATTATTCATTAGATCATACACATCCACAATCTCATTTATACTTCCAGCATCTGGGGAGGATAGGGATTAATCATTATATCACACACACACACATCCACACCCTCATTCATACTTCCAGAATCTGGGGAGGATAGGGATTAATCATTATATCACACACACACATTCATCCTCTCATTCATTATTCCAGACTCTGGGGAGGATAGGGATTAATCATTAGATCACACACACACACACACATTCACACTCTCATTCATACTTCCAGACTCTGGGGAGGATAGGGATTAATCATTAGATCACACACATCCACACTCTCATTCATATTTCCAGAATCTGGGGAGGATAGGGATTATTCATTAGATCACACACATCCACACTCTCATTCATACTTCCAGAATCTGGGGAGGATAGGGATTAATTATTAGATCACACACATCCACACTCTCATTCATACTTCCAGAATCTGAGGAGGATAGGGATTATTCATTATATCACACACATCCACACCCTCATTCATACTTCCAGACTCTGGGGAGGATAGGGATTAATCATTATATCACACACACACATCCACACCCTCATTCATACTTCCAGAATCTTGGGAGGATAGGGATTAATCACTATATCACACACACACATCCACACTCTCATTCATACTTCCAGAATCTGAGGAGGATAGGAATTAATCATTAGATCACACACAACCACACTCTCATTCATACTTCCAGAATCTGGGGAGGATAGGGATTAATCATTAGATCACACACATCCACACTCTCATTCATACTTCCTGACCCTGGGGAGGATAGGGATTAATCATTAGATCACACACATCCACACTCTCATTCATACTTCCAGAATCTGAGGAGGATAGGGATTATTCATTAGATCATACACATCCACACTCTCATTCATACTTCCAGAATCTGGGGAGGATAGGGATTATTCATTAGATCACACACATCCACACTCTCATTCATACTTCCAGAATCTGAGAAGGATAGGGATTAATCATTAGATCACACACATCCACACTCTCATTCATACTTCCAGAATCTGGGGAGGATAGGGATTAATCATTAGATCGCACACATCCACACTCTCATTCATACTTCCAGACTCTGGGGAGGATAGGGATTAATCATTAGATCATACACATCCACACTCTCATTCATACTTCCAGAATCTGAGGAGGATAGGGATTATTCATTAGATCATACACATCCACACTCTCATTCATACTTCCAGAATCTGGGGAGGATAGGGATTATTCATGAGATCACACACACACATCCACACTCTCATTCATACTTCCAGAGTCTGAGGAGGATAGGGATTAATCATTAGATCACACACATCCACACTCTCATTCATACTTCCAGAGTCTGAGGAGGATAGGGATTAATCATTAGATCACACACATCCACACTCTCATTCATACTTCCAGAATCTGGGGAGGATAGGGATTATTCATTAGATCACACACATCCACACTCTCATTCATACTTCCAGAATCTGAGGAGGATAGGGATTAATCATTAGATCATACACATCCACACTCTCATTCATACTTCCAGAATCTGGGGCGGATAGCGATTAATCATTAGATCACACACACATCCACACTCTCATTCATACTTC
Organism: Deroplatys truncata; assembly: GCA_030765065.1. Classification (NCBI taxonomy): domain Eukaryota; kingdom Metazoa; phylum Arthropoda; class Insecta; order Mantodea; family Mantidae; genus Deroplatys; species Deroplatys truncata. Next base: position 58,320,255 of record CM060977.1, read on the forward strand.
CAGACTCTGAAGAGGATAGGGATTATTCATTAGATCACACACATCCACACTCTCATTCATACTTCCAGAATCTGGGGAGGATAGGGATTATTCATTAGATCACACACACATCCACACTCTCATTCATACTTCCAGACTCTGGGGAGGATAGGGATTATTCATTAGATCACACACATCCACACTCTCATTCATACTTCCAGAATCTGGGGAGGATAGGGATTATTCATTAGATCACACACATCCACACTCTCATTCATACTTCCAGAATCTGAGGAGGATAAGTATTATTCATTAGATCATACACATCCACACTCTCATTCATACTTCCAGAATCTGGGGGGATAGGGATTATTCATTAGATCACACACACACATCCACACTCTCATTCATACTTCCAGACTCTGGGGAGGATAGGGATTATTCATTAGATCACACACATCCACACTCTCATTCATACTTCCAGAATCTGAGGAGGATAGGGATTAATCATTAGATCATACACATCCACACTCTCATTCATACTTCCAGACTCTGGGGAGGATAGGGATTATTCATTAGATCACACACATCCACACTCTCATTCATACTTCCAGACTCTGGGGAGGATAGGGATTAATCATTATATCACACACATCCACACTCTCATTCATACTTCCAGACTCTGGGGAGGATAGGGATTATTCATTAGATCATACACATCCACACTCTCATTCATACTTCCAGAATCTGGGGAGGATAGGGATTATTCATTAGATCACACACACATCCACACTCTCATTCATACTTCCAGACTCTGGGGAGGATAGGGATTATTCATTAGATCATACACATCCACACTCTCATTCATACTTCCAGAATCTGGGGAGGATAGGGATTATTCATTAGATCACACACATCCACACTCTCATTCATACTTCCAGGCTCTGAGGAGGATAGGGATTATTCATTAGATCACACACATCCACACTCTCATTCATACTTCCAGACTCTGGGGAGGATAGGGATTAATCACTATATCACACACACATCCATACTCTCATTCATACTTCCAGACTCTGGGGAGGATAGGGATTAATCATTAGATCACACACATCCACACTCTCATTCATACTTCCAGACTCTGGGGAGGATAGGGATTATTCATTAGATCACACACATCCACACTCTCATTCATACTTCCAGAATCTTAGCAGGATAGGGATTATTCATTAGATCACACACATCCACACTCTCATTCATACTTCCAGACTCTGGGGAGGATAGGGATTATTCATTAGATCACACACATCCACACTCTCATTCATACTTCCGGAATCTGGGGAGGATAGGGATTATTCATTAGATCACACACATCCACACTCTCATTCATACTTCCGGAATCTGGGGAGGATAGGGATTATTCATTAGATCACACACATCCACACTCTCATTCATACTTCCGGAATCTGGGGAGGATAGGGATTATTCATTAGATCACACACATCCACACTCTCATTCATACTTCCGGAATCTGGGGAGGATAGGGATTATTCATTAGATCACACACATCCACACTCTCATTCATACTTCCAGACTCTGGGGAGGATAGGGATTATTCATTAGATCACACACATCCACACTCTCATTCATACTTCCGGAATCTGGGGAGGATAGGGATTATTCATTAGATCACACACATCCACACTCTCATTCATACTTCCGGAATCTGGGGAGGATAGGGATTATTCATTAGATCACACACATCCACACTCTCATTCATACTTCCGGAATCTGGGGAGGATAGGGATTATTCATTAGATCACACACATCCACACTCTCATTCATACTTCCGGAATCTGGGGAGGATAGGGATTATTCATTAGATCACACACATCCACACTCTCATTCATACTTCCGGAATCTGGGGAGGATAGGGATTATTCATTAGATCACACACATCCACACTCTCATTCATACTTCCGGAATCTGGGGAGGATAGGGATTATTCATTAGATCACACACATCCACACTCTCATTCATACTTCCGGAATCTGGGGAGGATAGGGATTATTCATTAGATCACACACATCCACACTCTCATTCATACTTCCAGGCTCTGGGGAGGATAGGGATTAATCATTAGATCACACACATCCACACTCTCATTCATACTTCCAGAATCTGGGGAGGATAGGGATTATTCATTATATCACACACATCCACACTCTCATTCATACTTCCAGAATCTGGGGAGGATAGGGATTATTCATTAGATCACACACATCCACACTCTCATTCATACTTCCAGACTCTGGGGAGGATAGGGATTATTCATTAGATCACACACATCCACACTCTCATTCATACTTCCAGACTCTGGGGAGGATAGGGATTATTCATTAGATCACACACATCCACACCCTCATTCATACTTCCAGACTCTGGGGAGGATAGGGATTATTCATTAGATCACACACATCCACACTCTCATTCATACTTCCAGACTCTGGGGAGGATAGGGATTATTCATTAGATCACACACATCCACACTCTCATTCATACTTCCAGACTCTGGGGAGGATAGGGATTATTCATTAGATCACACACACACATCCACACTCTCATTCATACTTCCAGACTCTGGGGAGGATAGGGATTATTCATTAGATCACACACATCCACACCCTCATTCATACTTCCAGACTCTGGGGAGGATAGGGATTATTCATTAGATCACACACACACATCCACACTCTCATTCATACTTCCAGACTCTGGGGAGGATAGGGATTATTCATTAGATCACACACACACATCCACACTCTCATTCATACTTCCAGAATCTGGGGAGGATAGGGATTATTCATTAGATCACACACATCCACACTCTCATTTATACTTCCAGAATCTGGGGAGGATAGGGATTATTCATTAGATCACACACATTCACACCCTCATTCATACTTCCAGACTCTGGGGAGGATAGGGATTATTCATTAGATCACACACACACATCCACACTCTCATTTATACTTCCAGAATCTGGGGAGGATAGGGATTATTCATTAGATCACACACATCCACACTCTCATTCATACTTCCAGACTCTGGGGAGGATAGGGATTATTCATTAGATCACACACATCCACACTCTCATTCATACTTCCAGACTCTGGGGGGGATAGGGATTAATCATTAGATCACACACATCCACACTCTCATTTATACTTCCAGAATCTGGGGAGGATAGGGATTATTCATTAGATCACACACATCCACACCCTCATTCATACTTCCAGAATCTGGGGAGGATAGGGATTATTCATTAGATCACACACACACACACACATCCACACTCTCATTCATACTTCCAGACTCTGAGGAGGATAGGGATTATTCATTAGATCACACACATCCACACTCTCATTCATACTTCCAGACTCTGGGGGGGATAGGGATTATTCATTAGATCACACACATCCACACTCTCATTCATACTTCCAGACTCTGAGGAGGATAGGGATTATTCATTAGATCACACACATCCACACTCTCATTCATACTTCCAGACTCTGGGGGGGATAGGGATTAATCATTAGATCACACACATCCACACTCTCATTCATACTTCCAGACTCTGGGGAGGATAGGGATTATTCATTATATCACACACATCCACACTCTCATTCATACTTCCAGACTCTGGGGAGGATAGGGATTATTCATTAGATCACACACATCCACACTCTCATTCATACTTCCAGACTCTGGGGAGGATAGGGATTAATCTTGGCTACACAAAAATCCCCCAGTCGGGAACCAAACCCGGGACCCCCCGCACAACAGGCAGGTGCTGTAGCACTGAGCTACGGGGTCATGTAAATATCTTTAATATATGGTACTTTAATATAAGTCGTTAGTCATTTTTTAGAAAATAAAATGTTCGAAAATATTCGACGTAAAGCATAGTAGGGGGATTTTCTTTGGAAGATACTGAACTTAAATGCCAAGGGTGGTATTTAACAAACTTTTCGCTTTTAAGTTATGCTGTTAACAGATACACACATACAGACAGACCTTTTTATAATTTTTTTTTCTTGGGGGGATTTAGGGAACCAAAAAACAAATATTGCCGGTGAAATCTCGACATCAAATTTATGGGTGGAATATTATCTTCTACTTACTATACGTAGTAGAGAAAGTAAAAATACAGATTTTGTGCGGTAAAGAACCTGACTACTTATAAGGCGGATGGGTATAATGATGCAGACACTAAATCATTGACGTACCAGTTAATACACGAGTGGAATTTTGAAGCCTAAAATTATTTTATCTGCATTATTTCTTCGTTGCTCGTTATCACTCAAATTGGTCCTGGGTGTGGAAAATTTGATAATTTCTTTGAAAATTTCACCAAGGAATCTTCAGATGACAATAAAGTTATCGCTGGAAATTTTCAGGAAAGTAAAAATGATGATTGTATCCCTTTAGAATTACTTTCCTTAATTAAACATCTAAATATTAGAAAGTATTTCATTTTGAATTTGTTTTCTAAAGTAATTCATGCTTTATTTGCAAATGACTGATAAGTTGGTAAGGCAGACATATGTGTTAGTTTCTCAAAATTATAATTTGTTTGAAATATTTTGAAAACTGAATCGCAAGGAAATGTTCCCGTAGATCATATAAAAAAAATAAAAAAACAAACAAAAACGGATTATTTTCTCATGAACTACTAAGAGAATTCATTTGACAACCTGGATTATTTAGTAGAATGTATAAAACATATAGAGTGATAATTCAAAGTAATAACTTATTATTACACAATTTCCAAGTTATACAGGTTGGTCCTCTCAACTGGCTACGGAAGTTTTGGGGAGAAAATAAGCATTTTAAACATGCCAAAAGAACGAACAATATTATAGATTACATGTTCTGGCGTTTTCAAGAACTTACATTTTATTAGTTTTGTAATTACTTTCTCTACTACGTATAGTAAGTAGGGGAAGTATTGTATTCCACCCAAAAATTCGATACCGAGATTTTACCGGAAATACATGTTTTGAGACCCCCTGAATAAAAAAAATCTGATGTGTTACACTCACATGACTTTCTCTACTCTTGTACAATCTAATTTTACAAACGCCTATTCTCCATATGTTTCATGTTAATCGAGATATCGAGATGTCAATCTTATTGGTAATTTTCTTGTAGATGCAAGGGGAATATGGTAGCTTTTAAGCGATAGTCAAATATTTTAACGCTGGTTGCTATGTGGCGAATTCCATTCTCTTTGCATGTTCAGGACATAAAAAAAATCTGATGTGTTACACTCACATGACTTTCTCTACTCTTGTACAATCTATTTTTACAAACGCCTATTCTCCATATGCTTTATGTTAATCGAGATATCGAGATGTCAATCTTATTGCTAATTTTCTTGTAGATGCAAGGGGAATATGGTAGCTTTTAAGCGATGGTCAAATATTTTAACGCTGGTTGCTATGTGTCGAATTCCATTCTCTTTGCAAGTCCAGGACATAAAAAAATGAATAACGAATTTGAGAAAAAGTATAAGTATTGGAAAATTTAAGGGAATAACAAGCAATATCTCGAAAACGGTTCACTCAACAAAAGAAATGTATATAACATAAGTTGTGTATTTTAACGAGATCAACATTTTTTGTGTAGTAAAATTTTGTCTATCTCTTATGGTTTACCAGTTATGCAAAAGTCGTTCACAATGAAGAATACTTTTGGAGACATTCCCAGAAAATTCGAGATATACATTTCATTTCTCATGGCATTATCTTAAACATATGATATTTTAAACAAAATCGTTAGAGCCATTTTTGAGAAAATTAAAATTTTCGAAAAATGTTCCATGTAAAGGGTAGTCTGGGGTGGGGGGATTTTCTTGAAAACCTTCGTGTCGCATCTCTGGAAGATACTGAACCTAAATACCAAGTTTGGTGTTTATCCGACTGTTCGTTTTTGAGTTATGCTGTTCACACACACACAGACACACACACAGACACACACACAGACACACACACACACAGACACACAGACACACACACGGACATGTTTCCAAAAATGCTTTTTTTGGATTCAGGAGGTCTCAAAACATGTATTTCCGGTGAAATCTCGGTATCGAATTTTTGGGTGGAATGCAATACTTCCCCTACTTACTATACGTAGTAGAGAAAGTAAAAATCATTTTTGGAAACATGTTCGTGTGTGTGTGTATGTGTCTGTAAACAGCATAACTCAAAAATGAACAGTCGGATAAACACCAAACTTGGTATTTAGGGTCAGTATCGTCCAGAGATGCGACACGACGGTTTTCAAGATAATCCCCCCACCCCAGATTACCCTTTACATGGAACATTTTTCGGAAATTTTAATTTTCTCAAAAATGACCCTAACGATTTTGATTAAAATATAATATGTTTGAGATATTTTCATGACAAATGAAATGTATATCTAGAATTTTCTGGGAATGTCCCCAAAAGTATTCTTCATTGTGAACGACTTTTGCATAACTGGTAAACCATAAGAGATAGAGAAAATTTTACTACACAAAAAATGTAGATAGCGTTAAAATACACAATTTATGTCACATACATTGTTTTTGCTGAGTGAACCATTTTCGAGATATTGCTTGTTATTCCCTTAAATTTTGCAATACTTTTTCTCAAATGGGAATTCGTTATTCATTTTTTTTGTCCTGGTAATACAACGAGAATGGAATACTCCACATAGCAACCAGCTTTTAAAATATTTGACTACCAATCCCCCTTGAATCTACAAGAAAATTAGCAATAAGATTAACATCTCGATTAACTTGAAGCATATGGAGAATAAGCGTTTGTAAAACTAGTTTGTACAAGAGTAGAGAAAGTCATGTGAGTGTAACACACCAGAATTTTTTTGGGTGGAATACAACACTTTCCCTACTTACTATACGTAGTAGAGAAAGTAAACATTTGAAGTAGGATTTGAAGCATCAAGTTGTCGCAGGAACGGCTTCAATCTTAAATATGGACGTACGGTCAATGACCCGTGCAAAACGCACTTGAATAATAACTTCAATATTTCGGCACCAATAAAGGCACCTACCTACTACATGTGGTTAGTCCGATCCAATATGAAATATTTAAATTTGAGTATGTATTATGCTTTACCGTGAAACAAGACTTTGTTCCCGTAGCTCAGTCGGTAGAGTAACTGCCTGCTGTGCGAGGGGTCCCGGGTTCCATTCTGAAGATAGTGTATTGTTGTTCCAATGTTGGGGAGGCAAAACTTGAAGTAGTTGTAACTACGTATGGAACGAAGTTTCCGGTTGCTTTCGCCACACTTTTAAAAAAGATGAACTTGTATTTTAATGTTTATTTAAATATTATATATGTATATTTGACTCGGCTTAGTCAGTAGTAATTTGCAGAAACACGTATCTCTTAGCAGGAGTTGGTGCGGCTAAAGAATGAAGACTTACACAAATTATTATTTTTGCTTCACTCCTTTTTACTTTCTCTACTACGTATAGTAAGTAGGGGAAGTATTGCATTCCACCCAAAAATTCGATACCGAGATTTCACCGGAAATACATGTTTTGAGACCTCCTGAATCCAAAAAAAGCATTTTTGGAAACATGTCCGTGTGTGTGTGTGTGTGTGTGTGTGTGTGTGTCTGTGTGTGTGTGTCTGTGAACAGCATAACTCAAAAACGAACAGTCGGATAAACACCAAACTTGGTATTTAGGTTCAGTATCTTCCAGAGATGCGACACGAAGGTTTTCAAGAAAATCCCCCCACCCCAGACTACCCTTTACATGGAACATTTTTCGAAAATTTTAATTTTCTCAAAAATGGCTATAACGATTTTGATGCAAATATCATATGTTTAAGATAATGTCATGAGAAATGAAATGTATATCTCGAATTTTCTGGGAATGTCGCCAAAAGTATTCTTCATTGTGAACGACTTTTGCATAACTGGTAAACCATAAGAGATAGACAAAATTTTACTACACAAACAATGTAGATCTCGTTAAAATAGACAACTTATGTCATATACATTTCTTTTGTTGAGTGAACCGTTTTCGAGATATTGCTTGTTATTCCCTTAAATTTTCCAATACTTATACTTTTCTCAAATTCGTTATTCATTTTTTTATGTCCTGGACTTGCAAAGAGAATGGAATGCGCCGCATAGCAACCAGCGTTAAAATATTTGACCATCGCTTAAAAGCTACCATATTCCCCTTGCATCTACAAGAAAATTAGCAATAAGATTGACATCTCGATATCTCGATTAACATAAAGCATATGGAGAATAGGCGTTTGTAAAAATAGATTGTACAAGAGTAGAGAAAGTCATGTGAGTGTAACACATCAGATTTTTTTGTATTAATCTTTCACACGATTAAATCACCCTTCACTGATATTTCATACTGTAGAGCTGTGATATTTTTACTTTCTCTACTACGTATAGTAAGTAGGGGAAGTATTGCATTCCACCCAAAAATTCGATACCGAGATTTCACCGGAAATACATGTTTTGAGACCTCCTGAATCCAAAAAAATCTGATGTGTTACACTCACATAACTTTCTCTACTCTTGTACAATCTAATTTTACAAACGCCTATTCTCCATATGCTTCATGTTAATCGAGATATCGAGATGTCAATCTTATTGGTAATTTTCTTGTAGATGCAAGGGGAATATGGTAGCTTTTAAGCGATAGTCAAATATTTTAACGCTGGTTGCTATGTGGCGAATTCCATTCTCTTTGCATGTTCAGGACATAAAAAAAAATGAATAACGAATTTGAGAAAAAGTATAAGTATTGGAAAATTTAAGGAAATAACAAGCAATATCTCGAAAACGGTTCACTCAACAAAAGAAACGTATATGACATAAGTTGTGTATTTTAACGCGATCTACATTTTTTATGTAGTAAAATGTTGTCTATCTCTTATGGTTTACCAGTTATGCAAAAGTCGTTCACAATGAAGAATATTTTTGGAGACATTCCCAGAAAATTCGAGATATACATTTTATTTGTCATGACAATATCTTAAACATATGATATTTTAATCAAAATCGTTAGAGCCGTTTTTGAGAAAATTAAAATTTTCGAAAAATGTTCCATGTAAAGGGTAGTCTGGGGTGGGGGGATTTTCTTGAAAACCTTCGTGTCGCATCTCTGGAAGATACTGAACCTAAATACCAAGTTTGGTGTTTATCCGACTGTTCGTTTTTGAGTTATGCTGTTCACAGACACACAGACACACACACAGACACACACACAGACACACACACACACAGACACACACACAGACACACACACGGACATGTTTCCAAAAATGCTTTTTTTGGATTCAGGAGGTCTCAAAACATGTATTTCCGGCGAAATCTCGGTATCGAATTTTTGGGTGGAATGCAATACTTCCCCTACTTACTATACGTAGTAGAGAAAGTAAAAAGCATTTTTGGAAACATGTCCGTGTGTGTGTGTCTGTGTGTGTCTGTGTGTGTGTGTCTGTGAACAGCATAACTCAAAAACGAACAGTCGGATAAACACCAAACTTGGTATTTAGGTGCAGTATCTTCCAGAGATGCGACACGAAGGTTTTCAAGAAAATCCCCCCACCCCAGACTACCCTTTACATGGAAGATTTTTCGAAAATTTTAATTTTCTCAAAAATGGCTCTAACGATTTTGATGAAAATATCATATGCTTAAGATAATGTCATGAGAAATGAAATGTATATCTCCAATTTTCTGGGAATGTCTCCAAAAGTATTCTTGATTGTGAATGACTTTTGCGTAACTGGTAAACCATAAGAGATAGACAAAATTTTACTACACAAAAAATGTAGATCGCGTTAAAATACACAACTTATGTCATATACATTTCTTTTGTTGAGTGAACCGTTTTCGAGATATTGCTTGTTATTTCCTTAAATTTTCCAATGCTTATTACTTTCTCTACTACGTATAGTAAGTAGGGGAAGTATTGCATTCCACCCAAAAATTCGATACCGAGATTTCACCGGAAATACACGTTTTGAGACCTCCTGAATCCAAAAAAAGCATTTTTGGAAACATGTCCGTGTGTGTTTCTGTGTGTGTGTGTGTCTGTGTGTGTGTCTGTGTGTGTGTGTGTCTGTGTGTGTGTCTGTGAACAGCATAACTCAAAAACGAACAATCGGATAAGCACCAAACTTGATATTTAGGTTCAGTATCTTCCAGAGATGCGACACGAAGGTTTTCAAGAAAATCCCCCTACCCCAGACTACCCTTTACATGGAAGATTTTTCGAAAATTTTAATTTTCTCAAAAATGGCTCTAACGATTTTGATGAAAATATCATATGTTTAGGGTAATGTCATGAGAAATGAAATGTTTATCTCGAATTTTCTGGGAATGTCTCCAAAAGTATTCTTCATTGTGAACGACTTTTGCATAACTGGTAAACCATAAGAGATAGACAAAATTTTAGTACACAAAAAATGTAGAATGCGTTAAAATACACAACTTATGTCATATACATTTCTTTTGTTGAGTGAACCGTTTTCGAGATATTGCTTGTTATTTCCTTAAATTTTCCAATACTTATACTTTTTCTCAAATGCGTTATTCATTTTTTACTTTCTCTACTACGTATAGTAAGTAGGGGAAGTATTGCATTCCACCCAAAAATTCGATACCGAGATTTCACCGGAAATACACGTTTTGAGACCTCCTGAATCCAAAAAAAGCATTTTTAGAAACATGTCCGTGTGTGTGTCTGTGTGTGTGTGTGTCTGTGTGTGTGTCTGTGTGTGTGTGTGTCTGTGTGTGTGTCTGTGAACAGCATAACTCAAAAACGAACAATCGGATAACCACCAAACTTGGTATTTAGGTTCAGTATCTTCCAGAGATGCGACACGAAGGTTTTCAAGAAAATCCCCCCACCCCAGACTACCCTTTACATGGAACATTTTTCGAAAATTTTAATTTTCTCAAAAACGGCTCTAACGATTTTGATTAAAATATCATATGTTTAAGATATTGTCATGACAAATAAAATGTATATCTCGAATGTTCTGGGAATGTCTCCAAAATTATTCTTCATTATGAACGACTTTTTCATAACTGGTAAACCATAAGAGATAGACAAAATTTTACTACACGAAAAATGTAGATCGCGTTAAAATACACAATTTATGTCATATACATTTCTTTTGTTGAGTGAACCGTTTGCGAGATATTGCTTGTTATTCCCTTAAATTTTCCAATACTTGTACTTTTTCTCAAATTCGTTATTCATTTTTTTATGTTCTGGACATGCAAAGAGAATGGAATGCCCCACATAGCAACCAGCGTTAAAATATTTGACTATCGCTTAAAAGCTACCATATTCCCCTTGCATCTACAAGAAAATTATCAATAAGATTGACATCTCGATATCTCGATTAACATGAAGCATATGGAGAATAGGCGTTTGTAAAATTAGGTTGTAAAAGAGTAGAGAAAGTTATGTGAGTGTAACACATCAGATTTTTTTATGTCCTGGACATGCAAAGAGAATGGAATGCGTCACATAGCAACCAGCGTTAAAATATTTGACTATCGCTTAAAAGCTACCATATTTTCCTTGCATCTACAAGAAAATTACCAATAAGATTGACATCTCGATATCTCGATTAACATGAAGCATATGGAGAATAGGCGTTTGTAAAATTAGCTTGTACAAGAGTAGAGAAAGTTATGTGAGTGTAACACATCAGATTTTTTTATAGAAAAACCTCCGTTTGTGTCTGTGAACAACATAACTAAAACATTTGATGTATTACACTCACATGACTTTCTCTATTCTTGTACAAACTATTTTTACAAACGCCTATTCTCCATATGCTTCAAGTTAATCGAGATATGGAGATGTCAATCTTATTGCTAATTTTCTTGTAGATGTAAGGGAATATATATTTACAAGGGCAATTTGGAAATACAGTAGCCTTTAAGCACATACATATATCTTAATAGCTGGTTGCTAGGTGCAGCACCATTCCCTTTCCCACAGATTAATACTCTTTGCATATCCAAGACAAAAAATGAATAACGAATTCCCATTTGAGAAAATAGGTATTGAAAAATTTAAGGGAATACAAGTAATATCTCGAAAATGGTTCACTCAACAAAAAAAATGTATATGACATAAATTGTGTATTTTAACGCGATCTACATTTTTTGTATAGTAAAATTTTGTCTATCTCTTATGGTTTACCAGTTATGCAAAAGTCGTTTACAATGAAGAATACTTTTGGAGACATTCCAAGAAAATTAAAGGTATACATTTCATTTCTCATGACAATATCTTAAACATATGATATTTTAATCAAAATCGTTAGAGCCATTTTTGAGAAAATTAAAATTTTCGAAAAATGTTCCGTGTAAAGGGTTGTCTGGGGTGGAGGGATTTTCTTGAAAACCTTCGTGTCGCATCTCTGGAAGATACTGAACCTAAATACCAAGTTTGGTGTTTCTTCGACTGTTCGTTTCTGAGTTATGCTGTTCACAGACACACACACACACACACTCATACACACACACACACACACACTCATACACACACACGGACATGTTTCCAAAAATGCGTTTTTTTGATTCAGGGAGTCTCAAAACATGTGTTTCCGGTGAAATCTCGGTATCGAATTTTTGGGTGGAATACAATACTTCCCCTACTTACTATACGTAGTAGAGAAAGTAAAAATCTGATGTGTTACAGTAACATGACTTTCTCCACTCTTCTACAAACTATTTATACAAACGCTTATTCTCCATCTACTTCATGATAATCGAGATAAACATTTGCAGAGTCTATCTTATTGCTAATCTTCTTGTAGATGTAAGGGGAATATATATTTACAAGGGCAATTTGGAAATATAGTAGCCTTTAAGCACATACATATCTCTTAATAGCTGGTTGCTAGGTGCAGCACCATTCCCTTTGCCACAGCTTAATACTCTTGGCATATCCAAGACAAAAAATCAATAACGAATTCCCATTTGAGAAAATAAGTATTGAAAAATTTAAGGGAATCACAAGTAATATCTCGAAAATGGTTCACTCAACAAAAAAAATGTATATGACATAAATTGTGTATTTTAACGCGATCTACATCTTTTGTGTAGTAAAATTTGTCTATCTCTTATGGTTTACCAGTTATGCAGAAGTCGTTCACAATGAACAATACTTTTGGAGACATTTCCAGAAAATTCGAGATATACATTTCATTTCTCATGACATTATCTTAAACATATGATATTTTCATCAAAATCGTTAGAGCCATTTTTGAGAAAATTAACATTTTCGAAAAATGTTCCATGTAAAGGGTGGTCTTGGGTGGGGGGATTTTCTTGAAAATGTTCGTGTTGCATCTCTGGAAGATACTGAACCTAAATACCAAGTTTGGTGTTTATCCGACTGTTCGTTTCTGAGTTATGCTGTTCACAGACACACAGACACACACACACACACACACACACACACACACACACACACATAGACACACACACAGACACACAGACACGGACATGTTTCCATAAAATGCTTTTTTACTTTCTCTACTACGTATAGTAAGTAGGGGAAGTATTGCATTCCACCCAAAAATTCGATACCGAGATTTCACCGGAAATACATGTTTTGAGACCCCCTGAATCAAAAAAACGCATTTTTGGAAACATGTCCGTGTGTCTGTGTGTCTGTGTGTCTGTGAACATCATAACTCAGAAACGAACAGTCGGATAAACACCAAACTTGGTATTTAGGTTCAGTATCTTCCAGAGATGCGACACGAACATTTTCAAGAAAATCCCCCCACCCAAGACCACCCTTTACATGGAACATTTTTCGAAAAGTTTAATTTTCTCAAAAATGGCTCTAACGATTTTGATGAAAATATCATATGTTAAGATAATGTTATAAGAAATGAAATGTATATCTCGAATTTTCTGGGAATGTCTCCAAAAGTATTCTTCATTGTGAACGACTTTTGCATAACTGGTAAACCATAAGAGATAGACAACATTTTACTACACAAAAAATGTAGATCGCGTTAAAATACATAACTCATGTCATATACATTTCTTTTGTTGAGTGAACAGTTTTCGAGATATTGCTTGATATTTCCTTAAATTTTCCAATACTTTTACTTTTTCTCAAATTCGTTATTCATTTTTTTATGTCCTGGACATGCAAAGAGAATGGAATGCGCCACATAGCAACCAGCGTTAAAATATTTGACTATCGCTTAAAACCTACCATATTCCCCTTGCATCTACAAGAAAATTACCAATAAGATTGACATCTCAATATCTCGATTAACATGAAGCATATGGAGAATAGGCGTTTGTAAAAATAGATTGTACAAGAGTAGAGAAAGTCATGTGAGTGTAACACATCAGATTTTACTTTTTCTCAAATTCGTTATTCATTTTTACTTTTTCTACTACGTATAGTAAGTAGGGGAAGTATTGCATTCCACCCAAAAATTCGATACCGAGATTTCACCGGAAATACATGTTTTGAGAATCACTGAATCCAAAAAAAGCATTTTTGGAAACATGTCCGTGTGTGTGTCTGTCTGTGTGTCTGTGTGTCTGTGTGTCTGTGTCTGTCTGTGTGTCTGTGAACAGCATAACTCAAAAACGAACAGTCGGATAAACACCAAACTTGGTATTTAGGTTCAGTATCTTCCAGAGATGCGAGACGAAGGTTTTCAAGAAAATCCCCGCACCCCAGACTACCCTTTACATGGAACATTTTTCGAAAATTTTAATTTTCTCAAAAACGGCTCTAACGATTTTGATTAAAATATCATATGTTTAAGATATTGTCATGATAATTAAAATGTATATCTCGAATTTTCTGGGAATGTCTCCAAAAGTATTCTTCATTATGAACGACTTTTTCATAACTGGTAAACCATAAGAGATAGACAAAATTTTACTACACAACAAATGTAGATCGCGTTAAAATACACAATTTATGTCATATACATTTCTTTTGTTGAGTGAACCGTTTGCGAGATATTGCTTGTTATTCCCTTAAATGTTCCAATACTTATACATTTTCTCAAATTCGTTATTCATCTTTTTATGTCCTGGACATGCAAAGAAAATGGAATGCGCCACATAGCAACCAGCGTTAAAATATTTGACTATCGCTTAAAACCTACCTTATTCCCCTTGCATCTACAAAAAAATTATCAATAAGATTGACATCTCGATATCTCCATTAACATGAAGCATATGGAGAATAAGCGTTTGTAAAAATAGTTTGTACAAGAGTAGAGAAAGTCATGTGAGTGTAACACATCAGATTTTTTTATGTCCTGGACATGCAAAGAGAATGGAATGCGCCACATAGCAACCAGCGTTAAAATATTTGACTATCGCTTAAAGGCTACCATATTTCCCTTGCATCTACAAGAAAATTACCAATAAGATTGACATCTCGATATCTCGATTAACATGAAGCATATGGAGAATAGGCGTTTGTAAAATTAGATTGTACAAGAGTAGAGAAAGTCATGTGAGTGTAACACATCAGATTTTTTTATTAATTGCGGTTTTAAACACGTAAGTCTTATTTTATTTTCGCCGTAATGAAGTTTTATGTCTCACACTTAATCTGTACCGTATCGAAGTTCTCTGAAACGCTGCCTTTGTGGCAGTAATTTGTATCACAATAATGTAAATGCCAGAGTGATTGTAGTATAAATAAGCATTACTGTATTACATTGATTTGAGATGTTTGTTAATTATAAGCATTGTTAGGAAATAAGTTTACACGGCCTCACTGAAACTGACAATAAGAGTGGATAACAATGAGCGAGGGGGTGAGTTGAATATTAATTAGAAGAGACAAACAAATGACGTCAGAATGGCGCGCTTTTCTGTAGAAATGGAGGGAATTTCTTCCCTAGAGCATATGTTTTCGTTATTTTTGATTGGATATAAAAATAGACGCTAATGTTGGCGCGTTTTATTAACCAATAGCAGCTCGGTTATAATCTTTAGGCATATTAGGGTGAGGGAGTATAAAAAGCTAAAGCCGAGAAGCGGGTGGCACACAGTCCAACAGAAGCATTCGCGTGTAATACGTCGTCCAGTTCAACAAAATCATCCACGCGTTACACGTCGCTGAGTCCAATAGAATCAGTCAGAAGTTAAACGTCGCTTAGTTCATCAGAATCGTTCGCGGGTTACACGTCGCGCAGTTCAACGGAAGCATACTTAAAGTACACGTTACGCAATTCTACAGAATCTCTCGCGTCGTAAAGTTAGTTATAAACGTAGAAATACGCGAATTAATAAAGTGCGGCAAATAAGTGATTATAATAACATTAGAAAACATAACAGTTTCAGTCTGGCGTGTATCACGAGTCAATATGTGAATTTAATTAATTGTGACGGTAATAAAAGTGTAAAAACAAATTCTTTTATCAGTGTTATCTTTGAGTAACAAATCCTTTCCGTTTACACACCTTGATTAAGAGATAAGCTCGACTGAGAAATAATAATAGCTAGCCGGAGCACAATGAACCCAAAATGCAAAATAATAAAACAATAACAGGCGTTCAGCAATAGATAACACGAAGTGACCGCGACAAATTGGCTTCCATACGTGGTGCAGATAAACATGAAGCATTTTCCTCTACACAAATATATTCTACTTCACCTTCTAGCATCTGGTTGGGAACGCTTGAATTTGATCTATTTCAAGTCTCTGATTGGTTAATTCTACTCCAATAGAATACTTTTATTTAACTTAAGCTTTTTCTAGTTGATTGGCTATTTTTAAACTGTCTTAAATATTACATTATTGTTCCAAGAATTATTAGTAGCATTATTAAACTTTCTAATTTATTGTTGCCTCAAGGTTACCTCATTGCTACCTCATTGATAGCAACTTTCTGTTTCTATTCTCACAGCTCCTTTATTGTTAAATTACGTAATACATCCACATAACATTATTATACATAAGTAATAAATTTAAACATAATACAATGACTGTTACATACATTTTATATATTATTTATACACATATTGCTTTAAGGCGGCCTGTTATATTTTATATTATATAATTAGACTGGTATCATTTAAGTGTTCAGAATACTGCCTCAATTCCCGGCTGGGGGTGGAAATTTTTCTCTAGCCAATCCCTATCCTCTCCAGAGTCTTGAAGTATGAATGAGAGTGTGGATGTGTGTGATATAATGATTAGAAATCAAAAGTGCAAGAAACCCAACGACAAGAGTTACACGAGTTAACACCATTGTTAATAGGCAATAAGTTCCAAAGGAAAGGCTGCCGATAAGAGCAATGTAGTTAAAGGTGGAGTATAAATGTAACTAAAACAATACTTTGTCTTATGATTCCTTGGTTAAAGGGTTCATTGAGTTTCCGCGGGATAATTAAGGGGACCTAGGACAGATTATATGATTTTTTAGATTTTTTTCTCAATATTTTTAAAATTTTGTATGTTGGTTTCCTTCATTCTAAATGGCATTATGTGTAAATTTAATTAAAATTGATGAAGTAGGTTTTCAGATATGAGTTATTTTCTGTTTTTCATATCACGATATTTGAAAATTATGAAATACTCCTTGAGGGACAAATTTTATTTTTCATCAGTACCGTTTTGTCACATTAATATTTGAACTCCTAAAAAATTATCCTAGTATTATTTTTTCATTTTGTGCTTTGAATAACAAAATATTAATTATAATCATTAATGCAGATATTACAGCCTAAAAAGTTAACATTTTGGGGGTTAATAGCCCACTGTGCCCAAGTTTTACATAGTAGCCCAAAAATGATACTACAACTTCTTTAGATAGAATAGTAGAACTATTATGCCAAGTTTCATGAAAAACTAAGGAAAACTGTCCCGCATGGGACATTTGACATATTGAAAAATGTCGTTCTGAGAAAACTTAAGTTTTATATTGAAAACATTTATACAGGCTAATGTACCTGGTGTAAAGGGTTAAAATTGTCCAGAATCATAGCTATTTCTCTAAGTGTGTAAATTTCATTAAAATTGAGGAAATAGTTTTTCAGATATGAGTTATTTTCTATTTTTCATATCACGATATTTGAAAATTATGAAATACTCCTTGCAGGACAAATTTTATTTTTCATCAGTACCGCTTTGTCACATTAATATTTGAACTCCTAACAAATTATCCTAGTATTCTTTTTTCATTTTGTGCTTTGAATAACAAATTATTAATAATAATCATTAATGCAGATATTACAGCCCTAAAAGGTTAACATTTTTAGAATTAGTAGCCCACTGTGCCCAAGTTTTACATAGTAGCCCAAAAATGATACTACAACTATTATGCCAAGTTTCATGCAAAACTAAGGAAAACTGTCCCGCATGGGACATTTGACATGGTTTTTAAAAACGCCTGCCAAACTCTTTAAAGAGTTTATATCACCATAAAACTCATTTAAATGTTTGACTAACATTATAAAGGGTTAATTTTTGCAGAAATCAAAAAATTGAAAATGTTGGCCATTTTGAATAAAACAAAACTGTCCTAAGTCCCCTTAATGGTAGAAAGTTCTTAGAAAACGCCTTTGTGTTACGCTACTTTGATTCCAGGCCCGAATTGGTATAGCGTTGCTTATCTTTTCTCCCCTGATGATCTACAGAATCACCAACGTGAATGGAGTACAAACTCTCTCTATAAGGATACACGCAACACTACATTAGAGGGCGATGGAAAGATTTTTCAGTGCTTGACTTATGAAGTATGCACCGCATACACAAAACACAATTTAGAAGTATGGTATAGCGCACATCAAATCAGGATAACGCAGAAGCTGGGGGAAGGGGTGGAGGTTAGTCGAAACAATGGATGGTGAGAAAAGCCAGCTGCGAATCGACATGTCTAGAATGTTCATCAAATCGAGTTTCGCCTGCAAGAAACCAGATGGAAGCACATTCTCTCTTGTTTTATTCCCACAACAGCAGATGATACGAAAGTGAACAGGAATGTAATCATTATGTACCAGAAAGAGAGGAAGGAAATATTCAATTGTGAGGGAAACTGAAATTGCAGGACGTTCAAAAATATAAACATCACCACTGGAAAGAGTTAAAAACCATATGCCTTATAGAGGTGCGAATGAGATACGAATACAAATTTCTGCTACTTTTTCTGCCTTTCTGGAATTAGGTGTTATGGACTGTGCTGACATTTCTTTTTTGTTTTTTGTTTTATTTTTTTTCTTTCTTCCCGAACGTCATAAAATGTTTACTACTTCCACTACGTACACACTAGGCAGAGAAGGTATTGCATTCCAACTAAAATTCGATACCGAGATTTCATCGAGTTTGTTTTGGCTACCCCTGAATCCAAAATGAGCATTTTTAGAAAATGGTCCATATGTGTGTATGAACAGGATAACTCAAAAACTAAAAGTTGGGTAAATATCAAACTTTGTATTTAGATTTAGTACCTTCCAAAGATACATGAATATTGTCAAGAAATTCCTCCAACAAAAACTACCCTTTTCAAGGAATTCTTTTTGAAATTTTTGAGTTTCCAAAAAATGGCTATAAAGACTTTGATTAAAATACCATATATTACGGATATTTATACGAAAAATAAAATGTAATTTGCATTTTCTGGAAATAACCTGTAAGGTCTTCTACATTCGGAAGGGATTTTGTATAATTTTGCATACATAAACGTTAAACGATAAACGAAAATGTATTCCCCAAAAACTTTAGATCTATTTAAAAACATACAATTTATTTCAAATAAATTTTGGCATTATCCATTTCCAAGATATCCCTTCTTAGTAGCTTGAATGTTTCAATACTTTGTTCTTTACAAGTCCTGTCGATTTTCAGTTTCCTCGCGATGTCAAGAGTATGGAATGTTTAAGGCCAGCGTATAGCGTCCAGTTCTAAAACATTTGGCTATAAGAGTATAACTTAAAACTGACTTCTTAATTGTTAGAAGTTGAATCAAATTGAAAACTCTGATGTCTTACGTTCACGCAACTTTTTCTAGCCAGTATCGTTTATTTTTATATACTTTCTACATACAATTCTTGCAAAAACATATTTTTATCTATTTCATGTTAATTGAGATAGTAAACGTTTGTAGCACTGCATTCTGTTCGTTGCATTACAAGGAGGATGTAGTAGGCAGAAAGAAAAGTCACAACTTTAAAATGTGGGTCGCTACATGCCGGCCTTGAAATCTCTTTCCATGACATCACGAAAAAAGACTGAATATTAAAGACTGAAAACAAAAAGTGTCTCCGAAATGGCTGATGGCACAAAATTATTTAAAATAAATTGCGTGTGCAGAAAGCTTTTGTTTATCTCTTATTGTTTACTGGTTATAACAAATTATACAAAACTTAATCCAAATGAAAGTAGCTTCAAACACAATTGGCAGAAAACTTGAAAAAAACATTTTATTATCATTATAACAGTATTTTAATCAAAACAGTTAGAGGCAACTCTGATAAGCTAAAATTAACCAAACATTTTCCACGTAACGGGCAGTTTGAGGCGAGTGGATTTTCCTGAAAATCTTCATGTCGTATCTTTGGAAGACGGAATTAAATACAAAGTTTGGTATTTATACGGTTTTTGGGTTACACTGTACACACACATTTTTTTGGATTCAAAGGATCTCGTAGATTTTATGGATGACATACAATACTCCTCTCTACCTACTGTAAGTAGATGCTAGAAAATCATAAACATCTACTACCACTCAAATCATCTCTCTTTGTTTTCGGTGCTGTTACTCTATTCTTGAGTTCCATGGCGGGATACCTCTATGTACGCTTGGTTTTAGATTTCTGAATTCATTCAAATTTTAGAAATACTCATCTGTTCTAAAAGTTGCTTCTGGAAATTAAAGCCCACGCAATATTTCTATGCGTTGTTTTTATTTATCCATTTTGATTACACAATCTGAAAGAATAAGACATTCATAATGTTGTAGTAATGACGTATTTTGCCGAGTTAGCGCAGGAAAATACACTGCCGTTTGTGAAAATTGCAACATCAAGAAAGAATTTCCCGAATAACTCCAAACTCGGTGGATGTGTAGAAGAGTGTGCAAACAAAAGGTGATTAGGTTTACAGAGAGATGGGGTACACGTAGGCCGAGCAGAGCACTCTCCTGTCGGTCCGACAAGATCATTGTTGCGCCCAGTGTAGTCAGTGCAGAGCTGTCAAACAAGGTGGAAACAACAAAGTAATTACCAGTATGCCTCGGCGACGTCAATGGGAGCCATATCGGCACGTGATTGATTTCGAACGGGGCAGAATGATCGGTCTCCGGGAAGCGGGTTTGTCATACCGTGACATTTCGGGTCATACAGGGCATGATGCAACGACAGTGATGCGTGTGTGGAAGCAGTGAATGGATGAAGGTCGTACGCAGCGAAGAGCGGGTACTGGACCACGGAACATGACCACAGCACGGGATGACCGTCATCTTGTCCGCATGGCCATAACGGACCATACAGCTTCATCCACAGTATTGGCTCGACGCTGGAGCACTACTGCAGGTTGGACTGGTTGCATGCATGCCATTACGTCGACTTCCATTCTCCAGAAACCACAAGCTCCTCCGACTGCAATGGGCACGTGAACACCGTCGCTGGGATGCTGAGTGGCAAAATGTAGTCTATTCGGACGAGTCCCGCTTCAACGTGTTCTACAATGATGGCCGCATACGTGTGCGGCGGTATCGTGATGAGCGCAACCTGGAGGGCTGCATTGTTGAGCGGCATAGCGGACAAACACCAGGTGTGCCGGTTTGGGTCGCCATTGGCTACAACAACCGATCTCGCCTCCTACGAATTGAAGGCACTTTGAACAGCAACCGGCACCTAACTGTGCTTGTAGAGCCTGAGATACCCCCCTGCCTCAGGCATCCCCACAGGCCACATTTCAACAGGACAATACCTGGCCACATATTGCGAGGAATGTACACGCCTTCTTCGAAGAGCGACGGGTATCATTGCTTCCCTGGCTTGCACATGTCACCCATCGAACATGCCTGGGATATGGTTGCCGGCATCTGGTGCGTCACGGTCTTCTAGTAACTAGTGTCACGGATTTGTGGGCTCGAATGCAAACTGCGTGGAGGGAAATCCCTCAGAAGCTTATTTGAAACCTTTTTGATTCAATGCCACGCGTATAGCAGCTCTAATTACAACGTATGGAGGTCTCACCAAATACTGAATATTTGAGCTCAAAGATCATGTATAATTTTGAAAAGCTTATCATTTGTTACTTCTCATGTACCTAACCTGTGGTATTAAATTCATTGAATTCATGTGTTTACTTCTTGGTGTTGCAATTTTCACAAACGGCAGTGTATTTAAAATCCGTGTGTTAATAATTTACTTCAGTGCACTAGTGCACTAGTGCCAAATATCATTCCAGTTCAAATAACATCATAATTAAGTA
Source organism: Deroplatys truncata (assembly GCA_030765065.1). Classification (NCBI taxonomy): domain Eukaryota; kingdom Metazoa; phylum Arthropoda; class Insecta; order Mantodea; family Mantidae; genus Deroplatys; species Deroplatys truncata. The sequence goes on from CM060977.1 coordinate 58,342,753, forward strand.
CTTTTAAAATGTGAGGCAAAGTCCTCGGCAGAAGTTCGGTATGATTTGCATGAGCATTAAGATAACCTCAGGCATTGGTATCGAATTCAACTTGATTTTAAATAATTTGACTTAACTATATTCGAGGGATATTTTAAAAGTAAGGTACGGTGTGTAATAAAGCACGAATTACAAAATATTTTCTGATAGTTTATTGTTTATCCAAGTTCTCAAACTTTACACTACTTTCCTACCAGTTATCAATGTTTTTCGAACATTTGTCTTAGCCTAGCATAAGCTTTTAGAACCTCGTCACAGACTTCCGCTGCCAGTTCATCTAGGAAACGTGTAGCTGGTGTTAAACTTTTCTGTATTGAACATGAGCCAATCATGAGATAATCTCTAAGGGGACGTTTGCGACACATGTACGAAAGCTTCTTGAAGGACATAAATAATGAGTCGTCTTTTTTGGCTAACATCACAATAACTTAGAGATTCACAATTGTTTCCTTTCAGCTCTTTGTAATAAAAGATCTGACTTCCGGACCACTAGTTTCAATTCCCATCCCCAACTGTTAGGTGGTGGTTTTCTTTTGCTTTTTCTCAATAGTGGATCCTTCCCATTAACACCCTGAAACAATAAATAAGGAAACATGAAAGGTAGTGGCTCGAAGGGGGAAATCAAAAGTTCAGGCTATCAAAATAATTCTATATTCATTAAACAATAAACTTGCCAAACATCCAAACAAACAAACAAAATTAAAGTACTCTGGAAAAATTAATGACCAAGTTTTCCATAAGTATTCTGTAAACTCGTTAAATAGGAAATTTAACAATTAGGTCAACTGTTACTTATGCTCTATAAACAAGAATTATATAAGAATATTAAATAAACTTACCTTTTCTATAAAATAACGCTCTTAAGTTCGAAGACAATATCTTCAAAGTCACTTTACTTCATTTGCCCGCGAACAAATACCGTTTTCTCCAAACTACTTGCAGTAATTGATTTTAAAATATGTGCACCTTCCAAACATAATATAACGGTCACATACTACACCATAACTCTGATTGTGATGCTTCCTTTTGTGAACGGCGATGTACAAGTTTCCCTGATGTAAGAATAATTCGCCCCATCCGGGTTCTTGTTGGCTCAGAGCAGACTTCCTTATATGCGATGAGCTGTTCTGCGTTGTTCCTCCTGCGTGTCTCGTCGAATACTCATCTATCATTTTTTTCTGGGAGCGGCCCCACATCCGCCGCTCCCGGTGACGATGATCCTCAGAGGCTGCATCGTCTCCCCATGCACATGCCGTTAGTAAACTATCATGCAGGATGCAGGAGGTGCTTTGTTAGTATTAGTGCAACAGTTAATCGGCTTCCGCAGAAGCACCCCGATTAGTATCGGTTGTTATTAGTGCTGGCATGCGAGCATGTCAAAGAAGTAATCAGGGGTCCAGACATGACCAAAGCCCTGCATGGATCGCTGGGTTTAGTGATGCAATATGCAGTGGGATTGTATCTACGTGGTGTTAGTGGTTAGTGTAAGTGTGAGAGGGGTTGGATCAGCCACTACTGAACGCCATCTGGTAGCGCAGTGTAACCATCTTGGTGACCAAGTATACGTGCAATATGGCTACGTCACACTTTTACCGCTACAAATCACTCCCCATATATGGCGGTGCTTGATCCTCCAGCATAGCTGTTGCTATGGATTTCTAAAGGGTTATTTAAGCATGCATTTACGTACACTACGTGATCAAAAGTATCCGGACTCCTGGCTGAAAATGACGTACAATTACGTGGCGCCCTCCATCGGTAATGCTAGAAGTCAATATGGTGTTGGCCCACCCTTAGCCTTGATGACAGCGTTCACACTCGCAGGCATACTTACAATCAGGTGCTGGAAGGTTTCTTGGGGAATGGCAGCCCATTCTTCACGGATTGCAGAACTGGGGAGAGGTATCGATGTAGGTCGGTGAGGCCTGGCACGAAGTCGGCGTTCCAAAACACCCCAAAGGTGTTCTATAGGATTCAAGTCAGGACTCTGTGCAGGCCAGTCCATTACAGGGATGTTATTGTCGTATAACCACTCCGCCACAGCCCGTGCAGTATAAAGAGGTGCTCGATTGTGTTGAAAGATGCAATCGCCATCCCCGAATTGCTCAACAGTGGGAAGCAAGAAGGTGCTTAAAATATCAATATAGGTCTGCGCTGTGATCGTGCCACGCAAAACAACAAGGGGTGCAAGCCCCCTCCAGGAAAAACGCTACCACACCATAACACCACCACCTCCGAATTTCCTGTTGGCACTACCACGCCGGCAGATGACTTTCACCGGGCATTCGCCATACCCAAATCCTACCATCGGATCGCCACATTGCGTACCGTGATTCGTCACTCCACACAACGTTCTGCCACTGTTCAATCGTGTAATGTCGACGCTCCTTACTCCAAGCGAGGCGGCGTTTGGCATTTTCCTGCGTGATGTGTGGCTTATGAGCAGTTCCTCGACCATGGAATCCAAGGTTTCTCACCTCACGCCGAACTGTCATGGTACTTGGAGTGAATCCTGGTGCAGTTTGGAATTCCTGTGAGATGGTCTGGATAAATGTCTGCCTATTACTCTTTACGACCCTCTTCAAATGTCGGCGGTCTCTGTCAGTCCACAGACGAGGTCGGCGTGTTCGCTTTTGTGCTGTACATGTCCCTTCACGTTTCCACTTCACTATCACATCAGAAACAGTGAACCTAGGGATGTTTAGGAGTGTGGAAACATCGCGTACAGACTTCTTACACAAGTGACACCCAATCACCTGATCATGTTCGAAATCCGTGAGTTCTATGGAGCGTCCCATTCTGCTGTTTCACGATGTCTGTTTGTGGGGTGTCTGGATACTTTTGATCACATAGTGTATATACAAGGTGGGGGCCGTCGTCATTTTACCGCTGTTGTTGTAGTCTTTCTGGTACCTGGTGTGTCACTAAGGTATGTGTAAAGCTGGAGGCTGCTGAGTTGCGCGGTGGTGAGTGCCTGTAACTCAAAACATAAAGTTCAACGGAGTTAGTCAATGTAGTCCAAAATGCGGGCGAGATGGATACGTGCGTCTATTGCATCTGTGTTTGGTGTGAGTGTGCGGTCACAGAGGATAGGGGACGATGGTGTTTGTCATGTGAGGTGTCATAGCTACCCAGGTGTTATAGGAGTGGGTTGGTGGTAAGTGGGAACTTGGCATACATGTCCGTTGCTAGTTTTTTAATGAATTCCTCAAGGGGGCGTACTTTGAGTTCACGGTGGAGTTTATTGGCAGGAGCTGTTCGTAGAACCTTCACTACTGTACGAAGTGATCGGTTTTGGATTTTCTGTAGTTTAGCAATGTGAGTGGGCGCGGGGTACCCCCACACGGGGCAGCGTAGAGTTTGGTTGGGCGATTATATACCCTCGCAAGGCGGGTAGCGAGGGCAGGGGAGAGTTGGCCACCGGGCAAGTGTTTCACTTGTTGCAACAGATATGCTGGAAGATCGCGCACCGCCATATTTGGGGAGTGATTTGTAGCGGTGAAACGGTGACGCAGCCATTTTGGACGTACACTTGGTCACCAAGATTGTTACACCGGGCTACCAGATGACGTTCACTAGTGGAAGATCCATGAACCGCTATAGAACGATAATGCAATCAAAGTTTTATCTTATACAGTTATATAAATTATACGATGTTCCGGCAGATAACTTTTAAATCCTACCTTTCCCATTGGGGATCAAAAAGACTAACTACCACATAGTTACTAAACGGTTATCAATATGTTGTTAAGCGTATATGCGTTTTCTACATAGAGCAATTATTAAAAGAATTTTGATACAGCTTCCGATTAGCACATAACATAATTAACAACACTTTTGTCATCAAACGAAACAAACATATATGCATGAATAAGCAAGTTAAACTCGTACATTAAAGTTATATTAAGCATAATGATGTATAGATAATTCCTGCAACAAAAGCTTTCCGAACTTAGAATTTATTATTTACACTATTTGAAATATTCGACGTTGCCCGTGGTTTGACCGTTTATCTTTACAACATTATCTGATTTAGCAAAAGAATTCAGAAAATAGCCCAATTCATGTTGATAAGCCCCAAAGTTGCTTCCAAACAAACGTTTTCCAGCTTTCTTCCATTGAGGTGGCTTTGAGTGCTTCCACCCTTTAAATAATGAAGAGAACATTTATCTTTAGATAGCAAACATATTTAGAAAACGAGCAGATTCGTGATGAAAAGCCTCCAGAATTCCCCCCTCGGAACATTTTTCAACATTTTCTGTTAGGTTTGGATTATTGTGAGCACCACTAAAAGCAATAAAGAAAACATTTTATTGTTGGGAAGGTAGAATCAGGCGACTGAAAAATGCAATGCCATAGCCGGGATTTTTCTGTCGTCTGATTCTACCTTTCCAACCTTGTCCAACACATGGCTTATGTGGCAGAACAATTAATTCCATTAATTGACCTAATAGTGTTTGAAGCTATGAAGCCCGTGACTTAAAGTATTTACAACATTGTAAGTCGCCATTGGGGTATGTAATTTCAATACAATTTGAAATAACCTTTTGGTTTATTGGGAAACATGAGAATCCCATGGAGAATTTAATGTCGTGCCGGCATGTTGCCATGGTAACTCAATGGTTTGAGCAACCGGACGGAGACGTAAGAACCGTGGTGCAAATCCCGGCCATGGCATTGAACTTTTCAGTCGTGTGATTCTACTAGTATCTTTCCAACCTTGTGCAACACACGGCTTGTGTGGAAGAACAATTAATTACATTTTATTGTTATTTAGGAAAAGCACGGATCAAGCAGCCCCAATCGTACTTGAAATTCTCCAAATTACCTCTTTCCGAACATTTTAACTCTCCCCAGGGTCACTTCTACAGTAGTTTTACTCTTATCCAGAAATATATTTCCGAATTCGGTCAAAACGGTACAACGGTATAGACATCTATAAGGAAAGTACATACACACAAGGAATTTGTTATAAACATAGATAAACATATTTAAATATATTTATCTTTTTTCTAAGCCGCGAAACCACATGGCAACGCCGGGTATTTGAGAGATAATACTAATAATAACAACAATAATTTGAGGCAGTATTTTTAACACTTAAATGATTTCAGTCTAATTGTATAATATATAATTCAATAACAGCCCGCCTTAAAGCAATATGTGTATGTAACAAAATATAAAAAGCGCATATTACAGTCATTGTAAATGTTTATATTATTGTATCCATGTTTAAGAATGCTATGTGAATGTATTAGGTAATTTAATAATGTAGGAGCTGTGAGAATAATAGGTTAAAAGTTGCTAACAATGAGGTAACAATGAGGTAACCTTGAGGAAATAATGAATTTGAAAGTTTAAATGCTACTAATCATTGCTGCAGTAAGCAATAATGTAATTTTAGTGACATTTTATAAAATAGCCAATCAACAACCAGAAAAAGTTAAATGAAGGTATTCTGTTGGAGTAGAATTAGCCAATCAGAAACTGAAAAGGAAACAATTTTACAAATTTAGAGCTCAGTTGCCTGCAGACAGTGTTTGTAACCGGATACGAGATACGTCCTCGAGAAGTGTAATACGTATTCGTATGAGACGAAAATAGTTTACGTGTTAAAAAGTGCAAGTAATTAATAAAAAAAACCTCCCAGCTCTCTCTATATCAGTGAAGTGTTATTTAAATCGTGTCAAGCAGTAATAAAAGGAGTAAAGAAAAACTTAAAATCTGTGTAAGCCTACATTCTTCAGTCGCACCACAACCCTGCAAAGAGAAACGTGTCTCAAACAACAATACTGACGCAGTCGAGGCAAACATAGATATAATATAAAGATACTATCTACTTCAAATCGGCTTTCCAAACGTAATAATAATGTAACAAACCATCTTCTCAAATAATAATAATAGTTTGTATTTGGTCTGGTTTGATGCTGTTGCAGTTATTACAGTGTAATACAATGCAGTTCAATACTTTGTTAATTTGGCATCCAAGCGATTGTAGCCCTCCACATTTACGCAAGCATAACCGTAGGTGACATTGCTGTTATAATAATTTGACTGCCTTGTTACTCCATGGTCAATGTCAGAGAGGATGACAACGAATAATACGTGAACACGCAATTCCCTTGTCCTTTGGAGCGTTACTATACATTTGTTAAACTTTTGAATTTAGTGATTTTATTAGTAAATTATTTTGTGAGGTCATGAAAGGTAAGTATTTATTCTTATGTTGGCAATGTTTGTGCTATTACGATTATCGTTGAGAAAGCCGCAGATGGTCTTGAGAGCTTTTGTAAGCATCACATAAAATTAAATAATTAACTGTGTGAAATGGGGCGAAATTTCGAATTCCAAGCTAAACAGTCATTTTCGCCTTGTGTCAAAGGTTATACTTGCACCAAGTTTGGTCGGAATTGGTGCAATGGTGTAGAAGTCTATAAAGCGCGCGCGCACACACACAGACTTTTATGTGTTAAGATTATACAGGGTGAACCAGTGCTTCACCGACAAACTTTCAGATGTTGTTCAGGGATATACACTTCTGAGTATTTTGGTATAAGGGACCATGGTCTTCGGCGGCTCGTTACAGAGTAATAATGTAATTATGATTCATTCGGTTTGTTACTCCAGTCACCCTTATTTCTGTGAAAATACCTTCACAACAGCGGAGAAGCCTGTATAATATGCAGTAACCAAAACGTACAACACACAGCACAGTGTAACGCAACATCTCGAGGACGAAACACGTACACTTTTAACACAGTGTGTTTAATCCGATGTGTCAGTGTACAGTATAGTACACGACAAATGCAGGACTGTTCCCTTACAGGTACTGTTCAAAGTGTCGACCGCCATGATCACGGCAGAGAGTAGAGCGACCACCATCGACTATCTTACACGCTCAAGCATTCCAGAAGTTTGGTGTACTACTTCCATGCTGCGATAATCCTAGCAACCAGGTCCATGCGAGTATCGACCAGAGGCCCTTCACATGCCCCCAGAAAAAGTCCATTGGTGTCATGTCTGGTGACCGAACTGGCCATGGAACAGGACCACTGCGACCTATTCATTGTTGTCCAAACTGTACGTCAATATAGTTCCTAACATCGAGTGCAAAGTGTGGAGGCGCCCCATCGTGTTGAAACCACATAAGTTGACAAATTCTCAGCGCCACATATTCTAAGAACTGTGGGAGGACATGTTGAAGGAACATTTTGTACACGACTCCGTCCAGTGTATCAGGAAGTACGTAAGGTTGAATCACAAAATCGTTGACAATACCAGCCCATACGTTACAGTGAACTGCAGTTTATAAGGTAGCTCGTAATCCCATACATGGCTATTCCTATTGTAAACAACTCTAAAGCAAGAAAATTGTGGTGCACATTGCTGTAGGAACCAATTTGCAAACTCCACTCGAAATTGGAAGTCCGCTGGCTGCAATGACTGTACCTTCTGTGGATGATATGGGTGCAATTGTTGTTCATGTACGACTTTCAAAACAGTTGACTGGCTTATGTCCAGAGCTCGTGCATCGCGCCTACTACTAGGGCAGGATTGTCACCAATTGTGTGTAACACATTCTCTTCCAGATCGGGTGTTCTGGCATACCTCGCACGGCCAGTATTTTCCATTCTAACATGGAAAGTTCCAATTTCTCGTAGGGTCCATGTACAGATGAAAAATTACTATGATGTGGTTGCCGTGCGGAAACAGTTCAGCATAGCGTCGTTGTGCTGCTCTTCCATTGCATTCAGTGAGCCATACACGGGCTGCAAATCGGCCAACTCTTGATCAGTAAACCTATCCATACTGCTATGTATTTACTGTTAACGCACAACTAATACTGCCGGCAAAACAGAACCCTAGACAGAACCGAGCAGTACTGAATACAAACTTGTGGACGAGTTAAAAAGGGCATTACTGTTGTCAACAACAGGTATCGTGAGCGAATGGAAACATTATGTTTACAAATAAGATACACATCGCATAGTGTCGGCATTTGCACTGTTGTGCAGTGTTTTCTGTGCAATATAAGGCTAATTGGGGAAAGAAACCAAACGAAATGCAATTATTCTCTAACGAGCAGCCGGAGACCATGGATACTTTATACCAAAATACTCGGAAAGTATCCCTGAACAACATCTGAAAGTTTGTCGGTGAAGTTCTGGTTCACCATATACACAATGTTTGCACAACTCGTTAAATTAATTCCTCCAGATATAAAAAACCACACAATTAATAGTTATAATTAATTACAACAATAGAGTTGTGGTACCCGAGTTCTCATGTATAATATTACTCTCGTTACTATTGTTTTGTATTCCATATTCCATCCAAAAGTGTATACCGAAATTTCACCCGATATTCATGTTTTCAGGCCCAAAAGAGTCCGCATATGGTAGAGAGAAAGAGCGACATAACGGCATAACTGAAAAACGAAGTCGGATAAATATCAACATTCTTATTTAAGTTTAGTATATTGTAAGGTTGGGAAACAAGGATCTTCAAGAAAATCCTCCCACCCAAAGCTATCCTTTAGTTGGAATAGTTTTAGATTTTTAATTTTCTTAAAATGGCTGTAAAGATTTTGATTTATGTTATTTGCATGGATAATAAAATGCATAGCTTTAATTTTCTGAGAATAGCTTGTGAAGTCTCTTCATTCGGATTGAATGTTGTATAATTTTGTATAAAATGGAAAACAGATACGCGAAAGTTTCTACAAATTTCTCTTTAAAACCCAAATTTATTTAAAATATATTTGTCTTTGGCATTAGCTATTTCCGAGATATTAATTGTTATTAGTATGAATTACTTAATACTTTTTTATTGTTTTCTGAAGAGCTTTCACCATTTAGTGGTTTCTCACATTGGCATGTAAAGAGTATCAATTTTCAAAGCGAGGGTATAACAACCCGGTGTTTAAAGATTTACCTATCGCTTCACCCTTCTGCACCCTCTTTGTAGCTTTGTTCGCAAACTTTACCTCGATCAACTTGGAGTAGATGGAAAAGTACGCTTTTGTAGTAATAGTTTGTAGAAACTATATCAAAATAAATTATAATGGCTAGAGAAAGTCATATGAATGTAACGCATAAGATTTTTCATATTGTTTCAGTAGGTGCATTTGCAGTAATTTTGAATATAAGTTTTGACATTTTCGTATGTATCACTCATAGTGAATCAGAATTGTTTTAGAAATTATTGCACAATTTAAACCTGTCATTTACAGATTTCTTCGAAATCTCTTTTCAAATCCATTATTATGTTGTAAAAATATTGTTATCACTAGACATAGGAATAGTTAAGTAGTTGGCTACAAATCTACGCTCAAACTATTAGCTCACAAAGAAGTAAACAGCGGCCAAGGGTCACTGGCTGGCAGATAAAAACATATTTGAGTGCTGTCTGCAAACAGCATTAGACTGTACAAGGGATGGGAGGTGGTTTGTTACCTGCAACGTCTCTGTCTATAGTCCCGTGACAGCTCAACCTTATGCCCTTCTGTCCTAGCTTTAATGGTTAGAAATTGATATACCTGGTTATCACTAATGCAAATCAATTGTGTATATAAACATAACACAGTCGCCTCTTCAGGAAAAACATCGTCGACACTAATAAAAATAAAACTACTTCATTTAAATATAAGTTTTATCAAAATTGTGTTATATTTATTGTGACTGTGGCCTTGTTTGACAAATTTCCAACCTCGTATTATAATACGGTTTAAACGCAGCTGGCATTTTGGAAAAGAGCTTTTGGGGTTTCACAGGTCACATTAAATTCTATGGTAATAAGGAAGGTGGGATATCATGAAGACACAGTTCACTGTAAACTAAGAGCAGTGAAGTACTGGTTCCGAGGCTGACGCAGGGAGATAATTTCACACTACGGTCCAAATGTTATAAATACCAGTGAGTAAACCTGTATCCTAAGTTATGGGAGATGAACTGGAAAGAGGTATGAGGAGAAAGGCAGGGGTCAGTACAGCAAAGAGGTGGAATAATATTAAACACATGGAAAAGGTTTCAAAAGAAGACTAATAACCATCATTCAACAGGAAATAGATTGTAAAATTAAATCTTCTCTAAGTCCAGCAAACGAAATAAAATTGAATTCGAGTAATCTTAACTTAGGCAGAAAGGACAGACCATAAATGGCATGGTTTAGACTGGGAGGCTGGAGGGCACAAGACTGATTGACGATTCTGGCAGGAGAATTTGTCCTTTCTGTGATTTGGATGAAGACTGGGTACCACAGCGATCAATTAAATTCAAAAGAACATTCTTAAGTCCTATTAGAAGAAGAATGGCATGTTAGGATCTACTGGCTGATCAGAGGAACTGGCAAAACATGGACAATTTACTGGCTAAAGTGCGCGAAGCCAGATCAATTTGTTCATTTAGTCAGTGCTAACTTATCTCTCTTTTTTCTTTTTGTTTGTTTCTTTTTGTCACCTTTAACTTGTACCTTAAATATGCATATACAGTCAATTACCCATGCACTAAGTATTTGTATAATAACTCTAATAATTTGATACCATTAAATAAACCTTATCTATGTACTTACGTGATAAATACTTTTTAATCTACATTACTAACGAATAAGGGAGATTACTCTGCGTAATTGACCGACTTTCCACTCCCTCGCTACTCCAATTTGCTTCTGCCTTTAATATCTCCCCAAATATACGATTTAATGCTACAAGTATGTAATTAATTCTATACACTTAAATCATAACAATATATTCACTTACCTCGGCTGGCATGCGGTATTCCTTGCACAATGAGGGTCGCTTTCTTCGAAGGATTTAGTAGGGTTAGTTTGCTTAAGTACTTTGCGTGGGTTGCGGATTCATATGCTAGTTGCCGCCAAGGGAGACGATTCTGAAAACTAAAATAAATAAAGGAGATGAAAAGACGAGTATAAATGAAGAGCTCTTTTCCATAATGTGGCGTGTATGTGTGTGCATTGTCACGTCGGACACATTATTGCTTCATAGCAATGACATTGTTGGGTATAATTATTTCGATTGGGGTTTTGAATTTTCGTCCGACGTGATATCTCTCCCCACCTCCTGGCCAGAGGTGGAGAGAGGAAAGGGGGCGAGGGCAAGCAGCGTTACTAGCTTCTTTGTCTGGTAGCGTCAGTCAGTAGCGTGGGTCAGTCGTGTGTGGTTGTGTATGTAGCGTGCGTGTTTCATGTGAGTGTGGAACATCTCCCTTCAATGTCTGTTCTGTAATCTTTTGTGAATGATGTAGAGGCACCATGTCAAATACTTAATAAAATCACAGGTAATGTAAAATTATGTGTATTTTGTTATGAATATCCCACTCCTGCTTTAAAATGTACAGCTAAGATCCTGGTCCTCTATTTGCCACTGATGCTATGCTCCCAATGTTTATGCCGGGGTATCTAAATTTAACAACTAGCTGCAAAACCTTTTGGCCTCAACCCGGTATATAACATTTTGACACCAAATTTAGCTTGTTACATTCTGGAGGGAACAAATAAAGAAAGAGCAAAACGGCACCTTTCAATTCTACAACTGTACAAATATTACACCATTAATCAGCACAGAGGTGTTAGTATCTCATTTAATGATCTAATGTCTTATTTTAAGGTAATTTCGGAATCAGAGGACATTTAATTTTACATTTTATGTATTTTGACATACAAAACTGAGTAAAATTATGTAAAAGGCATTAAAATTTAACGATGCTAATAGTAATAAACAATAATAACAATAATCGTATTTCTCATATTTAGTAATAATTATATTTTCTCATTTTTATGTTTATTTTTTAAAAATATATTTTAAATCAAAATGGGTAAATATCAACACAGATGTAAGGCAAGATTATGGACTTTCTCCAATGCTCTTCATAATCTACATTATCCATATGATTAAAAGTTGGAAAGAGCTTCTATATGGATATGTTACTTTAAATAGAAGAACCAGCACAGTTTGGAAATTTCATTAAATAAAACTAAAATAATGGCACTATTTTTCTTTTCTATCTGTGTCCCTCCTCTTATGTAGGACTTACAAGCCAATGTCTGGGGACGGACGCCTGTCGAGGAGCAGAGGGACTCTGGATCTGAGAGAGTGAACAACCAGGGTGGGTGATTAATCCGGCGGGAGGAAAGCAAAGAAGTGGTGATAGATGGAAGTGAGTGAGATGAATGACAGGAAAGGTGAAGATGGAGCACCGGTGGAATGAAATGGCGGGGGAAACCGGAGGAGCCGGATAAACACGTCCAGACACCGCTTAACGAGGCTTAGTGTAAAGGCACTCTCTGTACAAAACCTTAGCAAGACCTTTCCTATGCTTTGGCAGTGAGGCTTGAACCCTAAAGAAAAGAGATAGAAGCCGAATAACTACGGCAGAGACTGCTGGTTGCACTGAATGGGATCTAAAGACCAATGACTTTATTTTAACAGAGCTGAAGATGCAATCAGTCCTGAAATATATATTTAACACAACCAGAACAACTGGAGACAACACCTGCATAGGATGGGCCCAGATCGCATTCCCAAAGTTGTAATGCAGTACATTCCTAGAAGAAAGAGATTTCTCGACCGTCCCAAGAGTAACAGGCCTGATAGCCTAGCGCTTAGTTGGAGGATGAAGAAGAATATATTTTAAGAATTACCTTCCAATTCCAGTTCCAGCATACATCTTAGCACTATCCAAAGAAAAATTATCAATCATAGCAATTATAACATCAACAAAGTCGAAAGTTTAATAGAATTTAATGGGGTTAATTTGCACAAAACATAACACTATAGGTCTTACGCTGTGATGTAGTGAGTTAAAGTGATGTTTTCTGGTTCACAGAGGCGTCTGAGGAGCTACGATGAGTAGCGATCTGTAGATCACGGCATGAAGCCGACTGTCGGGTTGGTCGGCACAGACCTTCAAAATTAAATTGTATTGAGTTTTATTTATGGACGCTCTTTAGCTGTTGTGGTCCTTAGCGTACCATACTATACCGGGCGTAAAATAACAGTAATTTTGCTCAGAGGTCTCTTTATCAAACGTGAGTTCTTTTACGTGCTATAAATCTACGACACAGGACCACCGCCTTTACTAAGGATTTTTAATCCTAAAAATGAAAAACTCCATCACCCTCCATCGCCCTCCGTCGGGTTTCAACCCGCGACCTCAAGAACTAGAGGCTAGCATAGTAATCACTACACCACGGAGGACGACCCAGACCTTTAGCCTGATTTGCCACAGATTATAATCATAAGTATTATAATAACACTAAGGTTATAAACGCTTATCTTTTTTAAAGTTCAAGGTTAAGGAGAGGTGAAGTTGGTATCTGCGCAGAGATGAATGAAAGTGCGATCTAATCACTGTTACAGAGACGTAACTAACTACATATATGTTGTATGTTGTTAGGTAGGTATATACCAAACCGGCCATCAAACTCTTGGTTCACTATTTAAAGAGTGGGTCGCTATCTAGCTCTGAAACTCTGTGTTCTTTTGACGACGTCGCCGGAAACAAGTGAATGGTGACAAAACTTCAAAAAAAATCTGATGTGTTACACTCACATGACTTTCTCTACTCTTGTACAATCTATTTTTACAAACGCCTATTCTCCATATGCTTCATATTAATCGAGATATCGAGATGTCAATCTTATTTGTAATTTTCTTGTAGATGCAAGGGGAATATGGTAGCTTTTAAGCGATAGTCAAATATTTTAACGCTGGTTGCTATGTGGCGCATTCCATTCTCTTTGCATGTCAGGACATAAAAAAAAAATCTGATGTGTTACACTCACATGACTTTCTCTACTCTTGTACAAACTATTTTTACAAACGTTTATTCTCCATATGCTTCATGTTAATGGAGATATCGAGATGTCAAACCTATTGGTAATTTTCTTGTAGATGCAAGGGGAATATGGTAGGTTTTAAGCGATAGTCAAATATTTTAACGCTGATTGCTATGTGGCGCATTCCATTCTCTTTGCAAGTCCAGGACATAAAAAAAATGAATAACGAATTTGAGAAAAAGTATAAGTATTGGAAAATTTAAGGGAATAACAAGCAATATCTCGCAAACGGTTCACTCAACAAAAGAAATGTATATGACATAAATTGTGTATTTTAACGCGATCTACATTTTTCGTGTAGTAAAATTTTGTCTATCTCTTATGGTTTACCGGTTATGGAAAAGTCGTTCACAATGAAGAATACTTTTGGAGACATTCCCAGAAAATTCGAGATATACATTTTATTTGTCATGACAATATCTTAAACATATGATATTTTAATCAAAATCGTTAGAGCCGTTTTTGAGAAAATTAAAATTTTCGAAAAATGTTCCATGTAAAGGGTAGTCTGGGGTGGGGGGATTTTCTTGAAAACCTTCGTGTCTCATCTCTGAAAGATACTGAACCTAAATACCAAGTTTGGCGTTTATCCGACTCTTCGTTTTTGAGTTATGCTGTTCACAGACACACAGACAGACACACAGACAGACACACAGACACACAGACACACAGACAGACACACACACGGACATGTTTCCAAAAATGCTTTTTTTGGATTCAGGGAGTCTCAAAACATGTATTTCCGGTGAAATCTCGGTATCGAATTTTTGGGTGGAATGCAATACTTCCCCTACTACTATACGTAGTAGAGAAAGTAATTAATAACGTATTTGAGAAAAAGTATAAGTATTGGAAAATTTAAGGAAATAACAAGCAATATCTCGAAAACGGTTCACTCAACAAAAAAAAAATCTATATGATGTAAGTTGTGTATTTTAACGCGATCTACATTTTTTGTGTAGTAAAATTTTGTCTATCTCTTATGGTTTACCAGTTATGCAAAAGTCGTTCATAATGAAGAATACTTTTGGAGACATTCCCAGAAATTTCGAGATATACATTTCATTGCTCATGACATTATCTTAAACATATGATATTTTCATCAAAATCGTTAGAGCCATTTTTGAGAAAATTAAAATTTTCGAAAAATGTTCCATGTAAAGGGTAGTCTGGGGTGGGGGGATTTTCTTGAAAATCTTCGTGTCGCATCTCTGGAAGATACTGAACGTATATACCAAGTTTGGTGTTTATCCGACTGTTAGTTTTTGAGTTATGCTGTTCACAGACACACACACACACACACACACACACACACACAGTCACACAGAGACACACACACACACACACGGACATGTTTCCAAAAATGCTTTTTTTGGATTCAGGAGGTCTAAAAACATGTATTTCCGGTGAAATCTCGGTATCGAATTTTTGGGTGGAATGCAATACTTCCCCTACTTACTATACGTAGTAGAGAAAGTAATAAATAAGAGTATATAAAAATTCAAACCAATATCTCTGAAATTGTAGCGGCAATAAAACATTATTTGAAATAAATTGTGTGGTATAAAGAGGTATACATTTGTTATGTAATGAGATTTTATCCATCTCTTATGGTTTACCAGCTATACAGTTATATAAAATTTCTTCAGAATGAAGAGAACTTCAGAAGCTATTCGCAGAGAATTCACGATATGCATTTTATTTGTCATACAAAACGGTATTAAAAACAGTATTTTAAGAAACATCTTTAGAGCCAACAATGAGGAAAAAAAATAAAAGAGTAGTGCAAAGAGTAGTCTGGCGTGGGGGAAATTTTCTTTAAAATCTTCGTGTCGCATCTTTGGAAATGTTGAACTTAATTACAAGGTTTGGTATTTATCCGACTTTACGATTTTAAATTATAATATTTAGAGACGGACAGAGAGAAAGAGAGAGATAGAGAGAGAGGAGTTTTTTCTATAAATGCTTTTTTTGGACCATTGGACCTCAAAGCATAAACTTTCGGTGACATCTCAAATCGAATTTTGGGTGGATTGCAATATTTTGTCTATCTAGTTATGTGCTATATAGAATAAAAATTGTGTAATTGATTGCAGTAAAAGATTTAGTTACATATGTTAATAATAATAATAACAATAATAATAATAATCCCGTAGCGCTACAGCCCATAATAGCCTGGATCTCCCAACTCGACTGTCGACCTCAGACCACGTGTGGACGGCAAAGATGTGCGATCATCCAATTGATAGGGGAAGTGATGTGACCAGCATCACACATCCCCCAGCCAGAGTGTTGATCTCCGTAACCGAGATCGCTGCCTATAGCAGTTCCGCGCTTTGCTCACGATGTTGAATATATACCGGTCCTTCACCAGGGACTTTAAAATACACTCCCCGATTGGTGGGACCGCACCCGGGCACACTCCGTGGCCGGGACCAGAGCTCCACGCTGTAGCCGATAGTGCTACGGCGCAGGGCACTTATATATCTAAGCTATGCAATATTATAAATATTTTATAATGTTATGAATTTTGTCACAAGTACTTATTCTAGAAATCGCTACAAGAAATGTCACCCCTTGTTTCCAGTTAAAAATAAGAACATAAAACGTGTTTTATTCTACGTGAGAAGCGAGAAAATTGTAGGAAGCCTCAAGACTTGCCTTCTAGGAGTGCAAGTGAGGCAAGTTCTATTGAAACTGAGGATTTCTTTGTCCACAACCTTTAAGAAATGGAAATTGTTGTCTCTGAGGTGAATATAAAATATGGGTTCTGTTGTCATTTCTGCTTCAAATCTATGTACATGCAGTAATGATAAAGAAATTGTTCGACAATACCATGCGACACAGCAGAAGCACAATATTCTGTGGGGTACCACCTTAAAAACACGTCGCATGGTGCTTTAATTCGTACGACACAACGACAGTCCCATGACCTCAATATACATGGCTGCTTATACACGTCATGTTTTAGATTGTGAGCGAGGCTGAACCAAGTTTGGACTTTGGGAACTCCAGGGCTGTAGTTTTAATTTTTCATTG
Source organism: Deroplatys truncata (assembly GCA_030765065.1). Taxonomy (NCBI): domain Eukaryota; kingdom Metazoa; phylum Arthropoda; class Insecta; order Mantodea; family Mantidae; genus Deroplatys; species Deroplatys truncata. The sequence goes on from CM060977.1 coordinate 58,359,685, forward strand.
TGGTTTCTGCTCTGCTTTCTCGTGTTGCGAGAATGATCTGTTTTTTGTCGTTCAGATTTTTGTCAAGCATGGATACCTACGGAACATTTTATAGAAGCAATTCCAATTAGGAGTTAAATTTGGGATGCTGCATGAGAAAATTACAAGGATCGTAACAAGAAGAAGCAATTTCATAAAGAGAGTGCTAAACGAACTGTCCATGAACCTTGTACATACGTGAACATCCCAACGTCTTTTTTGTATCTTTTTTCGAGTTAAGAGTTTAAAACAATAATAAAACACAGAGGGGCCCATATTAACCGTCGAAACAAAGATTTGTGGAGCACCATACTGTGAATTTCTGAGAAATATTCACAAGAAGATCACTCAGATATGGAAGCAGCATTGGAACAGCTCATCTACAAGTAGAATCTACTCTCCTCGTTCTCCCAAATACCCTGTGATTTCCCATCCTCGCAAGGACCAAGTTGCTCTCACACGATTAAACATAGGACAGTCATCCACTCACTCTTACTTACATCTCAAGATCCTCCTCTACTTTGTAACTCTGTAATTGTCCACTTACTGTACCTCATATGATTCTGGATGTCATCACCATATGAGCGCAAGAGAGATGTGAAGTTCCGGACAACTTGTGCGACGCCATCAGCAATCCAGTGTTTAAAGAAATGATACAAAGCATATTAAACAAACTAAGATACACGACAAATTATAATGTTGTCTGATTAATGTACATTTACAATGTAAGTTTATTATATGCTGGTTTGTATCCTTATAGAGTCGCGATATGACAGCGACACTTCAAGCGACTTAAACAAATGTGGAAACGGGCTGGTAGAACTGTTTTTCCAACAATACACAGCGCGACATGTCGCATACATAAATATACCACTAAAAATTATGCCGCGTCGCATCATTCCTTGTCTTGCGACACAAAATCGCATGCATAAATAAGGCTTACCACCTACCACAACCGTGAGCCATCAATATGTAGCATTAGTTATCGTGCTGAGAAAACGAACAACCTTTGGCAATATTATTGGATAATAACAGAGCAAGGTGGTTTCCGGTAACGTGTGAGGCTCGCATCCCGGAGGTCCTGGGTTCGTTCTCGTCTACTGCCCACTCTGACCTTGGGTTGTCTCGTGGTTTTCCCTGGTAGGTACGCGAATGCTAAGATGGTTTCTCTTCTACTACATTTTCTTTCCCTACCTTTCATTCCGTGTCCTCAAAATTCAGGTGCGCTTCTAGATTTCATGGTGTGAGGTGGTGCCGGAAATATGGCATGGATACCTGCTCCAAGAAAGAGTATTTTCCGTGTATACCAGAGGGCTGCCTAGTTGCAAGCGTCGTTCATCGCACTCTCTGGGTAGTTGTAGTAATCGGTCGGGACTTCGAGCCAGGAAATTCATAGGGATTTCGGCGTGTCTCTATAGCCTGTCTGCCTACGACCTATAGCCAACTGTGACTCCAATTCATCCCTTACTCCTAGGGGGTAGTAGCCGCAGTAGATCTCTGTAGGATGCATTGCACATAGGTTGCAACTTTAATAGTGGCAACGATTTATTTGTTACTGTTAAAGAATGATATATGTTTGAAACTTCTACAGTCCTTCAATGTAACCAATCACCAGCATTTTCAATAACCCGTTGCCAGCGTTGTAGGGTCCCTGTTTCAGCGCCTGTTTTGCTGACGGAGCAATCTAATGCCTGTAGAATTTCGGGAACAGTTTTGAATCGAATTCCAAAAGCGGTTCTTTCATCTTAAGGATTAGGTCATAAGCATAGGGCTTATGTTCGGTGAATATGGTAGATGGAAAAGCACTTACCAAGCCCAGTGACGATACAGATCAGTTACGAGTTGTGCCACATACGCACGAGCATTGTGTTGCAAAATGATGGGAGGATGCTGTAAAAAGGTCGCCGCTTTCTTCACAACATTGGTCTGAGATGATGCTCCAAAAGTGACAGAAATACGTGCAATAACGCTTTGATCTTGCGGTACGGTATGTGTTAGGATAACGGCATCACAGTCCTACACGAGAAGCACCATAGCTTTCATATTTCTAATTTCTGTATGGTAACGAATTCCCCAACATGTTCAGCGGGACTTGCACGACATTGTCTTGCTGTACGACCACGAGCGCATTCAGTCTTCAACCAACTTCGTTGTTCCTGCTCCTGAATATGGCCAAAACACACAACAGTTTAGATCGGTAGCTCATACACACCTATCTCCTACTTGTCGCACGCATGCACATTGAGTCGAAAGCGAGAGTCCAATTTTTGGATGGTGGGTAATGCAGAGGTAAATACATGGTAAACGTGAGATTAATTACTTCCTTCTTGTCAAACAATCTTGTATAAGTAGAGTTGTCTATTTCATGGTATTACACACTTGTTGGTCAAAGTTGACATCAAGTCAGCCTAAACTTGTGAAGTACCAAAAAATATGCACAGTTCTTCTGTTCTATAATGACTTGTCAATAATACACTTTCATAATTAACGCAAATTTTTAATTATCCGTAGTGTTTCCCTAATCTTCACGCCTTGTATGGTATGAATAAAACCCATGTTCAGCATGGTTCTTGGCTGTTGGATTTGCTCGGCATGCGTAGTCATGTCGTAATTTTTGGCGTTTAAAACTCAGAAATTGGTGCCTGATTCACACATCATTAAGTTCGGCCTCGCACTTAGAAACTGTTGTCAAACCTAGCTTTGCTCACCTTTGTAGTATGGGACAAGTGTGTTTGCCTCACACTAAAGTGGTCCCGAGTTCGAATCTCGGTGAGGGTAAGTTACCTCGAAAAGATTTGTTTCCAGGATTTTTCCTTATCCTAAGAAGACGAATATTGAATAACTCTAAATTCTCGGGACCGCGGGCCCATTTGAACATCACTTCAACCATTTCGTTCATTCATCATCCGATATGACCTATCCAGTTGAAGGACGTTAATTAATCATACAAAACCATCTTCCAACGAACACCAGTAAAACAACGGGTGGCTGTAACACATTATGTGGCTGAAAGCCCTGTGGTTAATTTTCATAAGGAATTGTAATAAGATTCTGGAATTTTATTGGTATTAATTTCTCTATAATCGGTCCCCTTGGTATCTTTTGGGCTATGCTCCTGGAAACGTCTAAAGGGAAATAATGTTTGGGCTAGGGCCCGGCTTATGTATACTTAACGCGCTTCCCATTTTTAAGTAACATTGTTATTATTTGGATTTATGGTATCTAAATGCTTATGGGCTAACGTAGTTATTGAAACTGACAAGTATATTGAAATAATAGCCTCTTTCTCATTTTTCCACGAATGCTTTAGAAGATACTTTGACACAAGTATGCTAGCTGTTGTGTATTTTAACGCTGCAGCTAACATATATTCTCTCCCACCCTTCTTCCACAAGTTCTATTCTCTAATAGTATTACGCTGGGATAACCCGCCTCTTAGGTATTTACGCCAATAAGAGTATAATTCTTGAAGAGAGGCTTACATATGACCCCCATTCACATCAAATATAATACCGACCATTCGTTCATATTTGCTTCTAGAAATATATTTCAAACCAGAGAGAGAGAGAGAGAGAGAGAGAGAGAGAGAGAGAAAGAGACAGAGAGAGAGGCGATAAAGACTGAGTGGCATGTCTCTCCATGACATCACGAGAAACAACTGAGCATCGACAGGACTCAAAGAATGGCCAAGCATTCAGCAATTTGAACCATTAATAATAGACATCTCGAAAATAGCTGTTGCCATAAAAAGGTTATTTAAAATAAATTGTGTATTTTAGGGCGATCTACATTTTTTTGTGTAGAGCGTTATCGCCCATCGCTTAACGCTTACCAGTTATACAAGATTCCTTCGGAATGAAGAGGACCTCACAGGCTATTCCCCGATAATTCAAGACATAAGTTTTATTTTCCATGTAAATATCTTTAATATTGGGCATTTTAACCAAAACCGTTAGAGCCATTTTTACTTTGTCTACTAGTGTAGTAAGTTGGGGAAGTGTTGTATTCCACCCAAAAATTTGATACCGAAAGCACATGTTTTGAGGCCCCCTGAATCCAAAAAAAGCATTTTTAGAAAATGGTCCGTGTGTGTATCTGTGGACAGTATAACTCAAAAACTAAAAGCTGGATCAACACCAAACTTGATATTTAAGTACAAAGATTTTCAAGAAAATCCCTCCAACCTAAACTACCCTTTACATGGAAGATTTTTAAAAAATTTTAATTTTCTAAAAAATAGCTTTTACGATTTTGACTAGAATGCCATATATTAAAGATATTTATATAAAAATAAAAGATATATCTTATATTTTTTGGAAATAGCCTGTAAAATCCACTTCATTTGGAAGATATTTTGTATAATTTTGTATAACTTTTAAACTTAAGCGACAGACGAAAACGTGCTACACAAAAAATGTAGATCTCTAAAACACACACAATTTATACCCTTTTTGTGGCATAAGCCGTTTCTGAGATATTCATTATTAAAAGTTCGAATTATTCTCTTGAAGTCCTTTCAACATTCAGCTGTTTCTCGCGATTGCATGGAAACAGAATGGAATTTTAAGGCTAGCATATAGCGTCCAGTTCTTAAACATTTGACTATCGCTGTCTCTGTATCTATAACGAAATGTATAATATAGCTATTTCTGCAAAGGTTTATTTGGATGAAAATGTAGTGGATAGAAAGATAAGCTTGTGTCAGAATAATTTGTATGCCAACTAATAACCGATAAAGTCTTGTGAATGTATCACATCAGTTCTTTTTATAAAAAAATTCGAAAAATGTTCTATGTAAAGGGTAGTTTGAATTGGGCAGATATTCTTGAAAATCTTCGAGCGCATATTTGGGAGGTATTGCAACTAAATACCAAGCTTGTATTTACGCGACTTTTCGTTTTTGAGTTACGCTGTCTCTCTCTCTTTCTCTCTCTCTGTCTGTCTCTCACACACACATACATACATTTTCTAAAATTACTTTATTTGGATTCAGAGGCCTCAAAAACGCATTTTTGGTGAAACTTTGGTATCAAATTTTTGGGTGGATTACAATGCCTTCTCTACCTACTGTGTACGTAGAAAATAATAATGGCACCAGCATATATTAAAGATGAAAGAGAAACGAATACCAACAATTTTTAATAAATTTTACATCTATGGGGATATCGCGAAATAGGAAGAGCAAGAAGTGGATGGAAGGATATGCTTAGGGACGGAACAGATAGATGATGATAATTATTATTATTATTATTTTCAAAGAACCTCACGTATTTCCGGCGATATTGAATTTAACACTTCCTCTACATATTCGTAAGTGGTAGAAAAAATAAATACGCCAGAACGTGTAAGCTGTAAAATGGTTTTTATTTTTGGATACTAAGAATGAGAAATTTCCCTTTATTAATTCGGGTAGTAACATTTTATAAAGTGGAGAAGAATAATTTCTGGAGTCGCTGAATACTAGGGGTCAGTTGAGGTGCATCTCAGGGTGTCCGGTGTTTGATCGCATCCTTAGTGACATAACAGACGAGCAGGCCAGGGTGTGCTCGCGAGGAAATGGTTGTGAACCCCAGCCTTTGACAAATGCGGTTCTATTCATTGCACACAGATACATACACAAACGGACAGGTGGGTAATGTGGGCGCGGCATGCGCTAAAAAGCGCGGAAGTGAATACGGAATACGTAAAAATAACATAGCGCGATGGTGGTGATTTGTCAGCCTTTGGTTAGCATTATAAACCCGGTGTAGGGCTTTATAATATCGCATGTATAAATCTGATCAAAGGCCTGTCATTTGGTTTCACAGAACAACGCTTGATTAATCATTTTACATAACAAACGGGAAGGTCGGCTTACATTGCCGTTAATGCGGGAGTATTGTTTGAAACAGTGATTTAGAAGCAGAACAGAGGTAGCCGAATATCGGTTACTCAGGACTCAACGGCCTCGCTAAATTGTGGCATAATTATATAGCAATCTTATAATTACAACTTACCACCACTTTCTAATCAAGATTACTTTCCCTGCACTGGGAGTGATTGAATTACAATTATATGCACAACCACCAGTCCGAGCACAAATGGAAAACTAACATCTCTATAGTCACGTTACTAACAGCTACACTACACACTACTCTGGCTATCTGTAGACAGGCCTCATAGCTTTAATGTTAATAAACTCTTATTTGCTCTATATTCACATGACTTTCTCCACCAACTATCCTTTAATATTCTCTCTATACTTACCTATAATAAATAGAGAAAGTATTTCTTTAATGTTCCATTTATATGACACCTTTAACATCTAAGGTCATATCAGAGGCTCTTTATCTTTGGAGCAATTAACATTAAAATAAATTGAGTTTATTTATGGACGCTGTTTAACTACTATGGTCCTTAGCGTCCCATTTTATATTGGGCGTGAAAGACCGCTAATTTTGTTCAGAGGCCTCTTTATCACGCTTGAGGTTCTTTTACGTGCCGTAAATCTATGACACGGGACCACTGGCTTTACTTTCCTTCCAAAGGAAACCACGCTTAGGATTTTTACGCCTGAAATAATCCATCACCCGCCACCAAGTTTGAACCCACGACCTCGGGAACTAGAGGCTAGCATGGTATTCACTGCACCACGGAGGACGACCTCTTTGGAGCAATGATGTTAAATTACTTACAGTGGTGTTAATCTTTGGGTTGGTATCACTTTTGTTATTTCATTAAATTCACGCACACACACACACACACACATTGCACTACCCTTCATACTTCTAGACTCTAGGGAATGATGAAGAATAATGCTGGATAAAGAAAAATTCCCACCCTCCATTCGGGAATCGAACCCAGAACCCCTGGATTTGGAGGCTAGCATCCTAACCCACAGACCACAGAGGCAGTCAGAGGAAGTATTACATTCCATCCGAGAATTCGGAACCAAGATTTCACCTGAAATTTTAAGACTCTGAATTTGTTAGCAATTAAAACCCAACGGTTGTCACGTTATTGAACGATAAATGTATCGCATTAATTCATTTTATCGCATTTTAAGTGCGCACAGCTCCGAAACCCTTTATTTCAGAATATTGTACCACTTCTCATTTTGTTGATAAAAGTTAACATTTCATTACAGCATACACTGATTTTTTTAATAACATTCACAAAAATATATATACAGCTTTTACTTATTTTAAGCGCCTCTGGATTTTTATAAAACTAAATTTTAGATTGTGAATAATCCACAGTGTCATTAAGAGAGGTCGGCAACGTTCGTACAGTGGTTATGCTTGGGTGTTCGTAGTTAGAGCACAAAAAGTGAATAAACGCAGCGATTTACTTGCTTGATGCACGATGATCACCAAGCGCTCTGTGAATCTCTGAAGAAATACTCAGAACCGCATACGGCTTAGAAAGCGTTCTCATTGTTTAACATGCAAAGCAGCTTGCTTGACCTTTAGTTCAAAACAAACGTACAACAGTGACCATGAACTCGTAAAGTAATTTACTTTTTTAATTATTTTAGACGAAACCTTATCAGTAACAATTATAGTGAAATATATGTTTGTGTTTAAATTACGCAATCTTACCATATATAATAAAATTATTTTTCTTAATCCGTAACCGCCTACACTTGAGAAAATAGAAAATTCTTCACTTAATTAAAAATAAGAACATGTTTACTTGTATGAAATTAAAGTTTGGGGAATCAAAATAAAGCTAAATTTAAATAATTAGATTTAAAAGTTTCAGAGTTATAACAGCTTGAAGTTGGAAATTTTATGAAGACACAATAAATTTGAACAACTTTAATTGCAAAACCACAATGTTCTAAATTTTAAGAGTTTGCATAAAGCATTGTATCGGGCTTGTCTACAAATACAAAAGTATAGTTTCGTTTAAAAAATGCAAGGTCGAATCCCTTCTATGTTGGACGATTTGAAATGGAATGTTCCATACATATGTATGTGCGTGTGCGTGTATATCTGTGAATAGCATAATGTGCTATTGACACACAGGTCTCAAAACAGACCCGGTTAAATATCGATCCTGGTATTTTAGTTCAGCGTCTTCCAAGGATGCGACACTCAGATTGTCCTTCACTCCAAACTACCTTTTACACAAAGAAAAATTCTTATTTTTTATTTTATAAAAAGCAGCTCTAACGATTTTGATTAAAACACCATCTTTAAGGCAAATGAAATGACAAATAAAATGTATATCTTGTATTTTCTGGGAATAACCTCTAAAGTCCTTTTTATTTTAAATAACTTCCGTATAATCTTAAGAGATAAACAACCACATTAAAATGTACCCTCGTTAAAACGCACAATTTATGCCAAATAGATTTTTTAGACAAACCATTTCCTAGATATTCTTCGTTATTGGTTTGAATTTTGAAATAATTTATACTTTTACAACTGTAAATCACTATTTTGTTAGGTATTCATGCAATTCCATATTGCGTATTCGGAATTTCAAAGCATTACATAGCGACTGACTTTGGAAATAGATCTGATTATCGCTTTAACTTACTGTATCCTTCTTATATCTCAACGAACATGTGAATGTATGTAGAAGAATAAGCTTTTTACTTTCTCTACTACGTATAGTAAGTAGGGGAAGTATTGTATTCCACCCAAAAATTCGATACCGAGATTTCACCGGAAATATATGTTTTGAGACTCCCTGAATCCAAAAAAAACATTTTTGGAAACATGTCCATGTGAGTCTGTCTGTGAACAGCATAACCCAGAAACGAACAGTCGAATAAACACCAAACTTGGTATTTAGGTTAAGTATCTTCCAGAGATGCGATACGAAGGTTTTCAACAAAATCCCCCACCCCAGATTACCCTTTACATGGAAAATTTTAATTTTCTCAAAAATGGCTATAACGATTTTGATTAAAATATCATATATTTAAGATATTTTCATGACAAATGAAATTTATATCTCGAATTTTCTGGGAATATCTCCAAAAGTATTCTTCATTGTGAACGACTTTTGCATAATTGGTAAACCATAAGAGATAGACAAAATTTTACTACACTTAAAACGTAGATCGCGTTAAAATACACAATTTGTCATATACATTTTTTTGTTGGGTGAACCATTTTCGAGATATTACTTTTTATTCCCTTAAATTTTCCAATAATTATACTTTTTCTCAAATTTGTTATTCATTTTTTTTTGTCCTGGTAATGCAAAGAGTATGGAATGCTCCACATAGCAACCAGCTCTTAAAATATTTGACTATCGCTTAAAGCCTACCAATTTCCCTTCCATCTACAAGAAAATTAGCAATAAGATTAACATCTCGATATCTCGATTAACATGAAGCATATGGAGAATAAACGTTTGCAGAAATACAGGGAATACAAACTTCAGGGAGTGATTCCTGACTGGAAATGTAGCACAGAAGTTCATATCACCTTGTGTTCGGAAATGCATAGCTGACGATAGTCAGTGTACGTTTTGTGTGTTGCAGTAGTGTGATTTAAGCAACGTAGAAGTACAATGGTGTGACATTCGTTCCAGGAACAAGCCGAGATGATATTCGTGCAGGTGGAAACGGTCCAGAGGCAGCACGGATGTACCGAGCCACGTACTCTGACGATAGCTCCACCTACATTACACATTTGGAGACTTTTTTCGGCGTTTGTTTGAGCATGGATCCTTTGAGACAGTCGAACGTTCTGGGCGGCCGCGGACTGTGCGTACACCAGATGTGAGGAACATGTTCTCCATGGTATTGAGAACCACCCTGGAACAAGCTCCAGGCAATTGGCCCGACAACACGATGCAAGCCAAAGGAGGTTATCTGTATCCTACATGACAACCGCTGTTATCCCTATCACTTCCAACGTGTGCAGGGATTATCACCGGCGGATTTTCCTTCACGGTAAAGACACTGTTGCTGGTTTGTGCAACAGACCATCACCATTATGGGATTTCTATTTTCAGTCCTCTCCACCAATGAAGTGACCTTTGTTAGAGATGTCATCATTAACCTGCATAATTGTCATCTTGGGCTACAGAATATCCTAGAGGAATGGTTGAAATCAGCAGCGGTTCAGCATCAAAGTTTGGGCAGAGATTATTGGCGACGTCTACTTGGACCAGTTCTTCCACAAGGCCTGAACGGAGAAACGTATCTGGATTTCCTGCAAATCACTCTGCCTCCATTGCTGAAGAATGTCATTTGGCAATACGGCAGACAATGTGGTTGCAGCATTATGGAGCGCCAGCCCAAGTCCGCATTAATGCTTGCCGATACCTAAACATCATCTTCCCCAGACGTTGGATAGGACGTGAAGGCCCTGTTGCAAGGCCTGCTCGATCGCCTGGATTTTCCTTGTGGAGGCATCTGAAAAACATTGTGTACGGTGAGCCTGTTCCTGATGATCAGATCCTTTAATAGCATGTTCACAAGTCCGGAACACTCGAACGAGTGAGGCAATCCATGATGCTAAGTGTCAAGGCGTGTAATATGGCCCATCTGTTGTGTCATGGATGGAATTCAGGCCACGACTGTGTGCCAGGGATCTATGTATGATATCGTTCTTCAGTGCCATCTACCGTAACAACTAGGCATTTCCGGAAACAAGGTAATAAGAACTTTTGTGTTCCATTTCCAGTCAGGAATCACCCACCGCCTTAAGTTTGTTGGTGGACTTCAAATTCACTCTGTGGATTCATGACATATTTAATTGTAGGTATACAGTGGAAACAGGAAACAGGAAACAAATACTCATAGAAGAACGTTTATAAACGGGTCTCTCTATGTTGGTCTTGAACTTCCATACTCATAGCATCGCGAGAAACAACTGAATAGTGACAATACTTTAAAAACAGCCAGACGTACTACATTCACAGCACTTCTCCACCCATTATGGTTTATTTTTAAACATCCACAAACTATTCTTACGGAAGCTTATTACTCTTCCTACTAGCTATAGTAAGTATGGGAAGTAGTGCATTTGACTAAAAAATTCGATACCGAGATTTAACCGGAAATACATGTTTTGAGACGCCCTGAATCCAAATAAGACTGTACCAATACGGTACAAATATGTGAACGATATAATTAGTCACAGTTTTAGGTGTTTATTGTTGAATATTGCCAGATTTTGGTTATGGTATGCCCTGCATTCGCCCAAGTTTCATCTAAAAAATATATCGGGCGACCTCGTTTCTGAACTGACGAAAAGCATTCCACTATGCAAAAATATCATTGCGCTCTAATAGAACTGCTGTTTTGCTGCGCTTCTTGAAATGAACCCAGTTCTTATTTTCTTCTCACAGTCTGCTATACACATTAAAAACACTTTTTTTACACTTAGCACTTCATTTCGCACCACTGCAGTTTCCTTTAAAATACCAAGCGCGAGAATTCATCGCATTATACATGGTGAATTTTTCTCTAGCCAGAGTCTGGAGGTATGAATGAGCCCACAAACAAATATCCAATGACAAGCGATTACCTGTTAATACCAGGCAATAATATGTTCCAAAAGAAAGACCGCCGATAAGAACCACTGCAGTTAAAGCCAGGATATAAATGTAACTAAAAACAAAAAATAACGTAGATCTCGTTAAAGCACACAATTTATAAAATACTTATTTTTTTAGTTAATTATATCCTGAGATATCTTGCTATTTGTATGAATTTTCAAATATTTATACTTTTCTCAATTGAAAACTGATTATTAACTTTTTTCTCGTGGTCATGCAGAAAAAACGGAAATTCAAAGACATCACATAGCGATTATAAAGGATTTGACTATCGCTTAAGCTTACTGTATTCCCCTATTACCATTGTACCTATAAGGAAATAATATGTCTGAGAAAGTAATGGAAATGTAACACATGGTATATCTTAAAGTAGTAAGTCTCTATTGGTTTTTCCTCCTGGGCCTACAAAGACCATTTCAAAGTCATCACTTAGCGCTTTTAAAAATCTGACTGTCGCTTTACCTACTATATTCTTCTTATACTCTCAACGAAATGTGTAATTAAACTTTATTAACAAGAAGCAGCCAGCAGAATAAGCTTTTGTAAGAATCGTTTATAGAAGAGTCATATGGATAAAACATACTTGTATTTTAGAAGTGCTCCCGATATTGTTTACTAAATGTCAGAAGACAAGATATATGAGTAAACTGTAACGCATCTTGCTTCGTCAGACGTCCACAGAGACCTTAGTGCAAGGTAACTGTACCTCTGATTTTACGTGTGCCGTAAAGATGCTAACTTCGACACGTGTCCACAGAGACCTTAGTGAAAGGTAACTGTATCTCTGCTTTTACGTGTGCCGGGCAGATGGTAACTTCAACACGTGTCCACAGAGACCTTAGTGCAAGGCAACTGTATCTATGCTTTTACGCGTGCCGGGCAATGGCAGCTTCGACATCTGTCCACAGAGACCTTAGTGCAAGGTAACTGTATCTCTGCTTTTACATGTGCCGGGTAGATGGCAACTTCGACACGTGTCCACAGAGACCTTAGTGCAAGGCAACTGTATCTCTGCTGCTACGCGTGCCGGGAAGATGGCAGCTTCGACACCTGTCCACATAGACCTTAGTACAAGGTAACTCTATCTGTGCTGCTACACGTGCCGGGAAGATGGCAGTTTCGACACCTGTCCACAAAGACCTTAGTGCAAGGCAACTATATCCCTCCTGCTACACGTGCCGGGTTCAAATCACCGGGGCCGACCAATCCTACCGAAGGCTTTTCGCAGTTTTCCTAGGTCGCTAGGCCAATGCTGGGTTGGATAATTTGTTTTCGAATTTTCCTACAGCATACATTATCAGGTTTATCAATCCTATCCTAGCCAGTCGTTGATTAGATGTGGTTGAGTGTTGGGTCACCAAACGGCTGACCTAAGCAGTTGGAAATCAAATGGAATAATATCCTGGATCAAGTCATGAATTTTCATTTCTTGGGTTGTGACTTAAGTTTCAATGTGGATAGGGATATAGATAATAAGATAAATAAATTTCAATACAAAATGTGGAACAATAACAAGAACTCTACAAAATAAACCAAGGAAAGAAACAAAGCTGAAGTTCTACAAGACCATGGTAGTCCCGGTGATCATGTATGGCAGCGAATCTTCGATAATGAAAGAAAAGGACAAAAGTAAAATTCAATCGGTGAAAATGAGATTTTTAAGGAGAACTAAAGGATGCACTAGACTAGACTTTAATAAGAAATGAAACAGTTAGAGAAGAAATGAATATTTATAAATTATATAATAAAATTGAAGAAAATAAACATTGTTGGAAAGAGCACATGAACCGCATGAGTGAAGAAAAAATACCACAATTAACTAATACATATAAACCGTCAGGAAAGAGAGACGCCCAAGAAAGAGATGGGAATAAAAAAAATCTGATGTGATACACTCACATGACTTTCTCTACTCTTGTACAAACTATTTTTGCAAACGCTTATTCCCCATATGCTTCTGTTAATCCAGTTATCGAGATGTTAATCTTATTGCTAATTTTCTTGTAGATGCAAGGGGAATTGGTAGGCTTTAAGCGATAGTCAAATATTTTAAGAGCTGGTTGCTATGTGGCGCATTGCATTCTCTTTGCATTACTAGGATAAAAAAATGAGTAACGAATTTGAGAAAAAGTATAAGTATTGGAAAATTTAAGGGAATAACAAGCAATATCTCGAAAATGGTTCACTCAACAACAAAAAATATATATAACATAAATTGCGTATTTTAACGCGATCTACATTTTTTGTGTAGCAAACGTTTGTCTATCTCTTATGGTTTACCAGTTATGCAAAAGTCTTTCACATGAAGAATACTTTTAGAGACATTCCCAGAAAATTCGAGATATACATTTCATTTGTCATGAAAATATCTTAAACATATGATATTTTAATCAAAATGTTTAGAGCCAATTTTGAGAAAATTAAAATTTTCGAAAAATGTTCCATGTAAAGGGTAATCTGGGGTGGAGGATTTTCTTGAAAACCTTCGTGTCACATCTCTGGAAGATACTGAACCTAAATACCAAGTTTGGTGTTTATCCGACTGTTCGTTTCTGAGTTATGCTGTTCACAGACACACAATAAGACACACAAACGGACATGTTTCCAAAAATGCTTTTTTGGGTTCAGGGAGTCTCAAAACATATATTTCTGGTGAAATCTCAGTATCGAATTTTTGGGTGGAATATAATACTTCCCCTACTTACTATACGTAGTAGAGAAAGTAAAAGTACCACAATTAACTAACAAATATAAACCGTCAGGAAAGAGAGACGCCCAAGAAAGAGACGGGAATAAAAAAAATTAATGCGAAGACGGAACAGGTGTAATACCTAATCCTTGAAGTGAAGAAGAAGAAGAATTTTCCTATCATCCCTTTCATCACTACATTTCATTTTTTCCATCGTCACACCAGTCATTGGGCTGATCACCCCTCCTGGATACGCTATGATGCAAGAGTTTACATGCTCCTCGAAAGGCTACTGACCCAAGGCATTGGCTACTAAGTCCTTGGGTGTGTAAGTCCTAAAAAGAGGAGGGTAATGGGTTAAAAGGAATAAAAATTCATAAATGTAGAGATGTGGAATTTCCCAAATTCGTTATTCAGCTGCCATTAGACAGATCAAGATGCAACCAAACATAACTGAAAGGCACGATTCTGAAGCTGTATAAGGAACATATTTTCTTTGTCAACGTGGAGATATCATGTATGCAGTATGACCGACAGTCATGCGCAGTATTTGCCCAACCCCCATATCTTGGTAGTGAGCTCTAATCCTGTTCTATGTGGCATAGTTTATGTTAACGGCTTGGCCCGCGCTAATATACCCCATTCTCATTCAACTTCAGTCTCTGCCGAGCAAGACTAACCCCGGGAACCTCACCATTTGGATTTATGCCCCTTGAGTCTAAATCCTACTGTGCCTCTACAAAATTTGCATTCTTCTTTATGATGTCATACTCATATTTGTTAATGCTATCTAACAGAGTTTTCCTGCTCCTTCTTCGCGTGCTTTTCTCTCTTAATTCTTAAGTTCTTTCTTAATTCTTTCTCCCCACTCCATCCCTTTCGCTGACGAGAACTCGAACCTCCACGCCCCCATTTGCCAGATGCCTGAAACGGAAAATTACAGTAACTCCAAAAACGTTCCGTCTCCACTTAAAAAAATAACAACTAAGAAAAATGTTAGCAGCGAAATTAACGGAGGCAAAATTATAAGCTTTAATGCGCTGAATATGCAGCTTTAAGTTCAAATTTTATTGGCTTTACAAGTTTTTGAAAATTGCATTAATTTTATCACATATACAGCATTGTTTTACATGTATTTAGTAAAGCAAATGTTTTAGTATAATACCTTAAATAACGCTAGAAACTGATTTGCTGTAACGAAGGGGAATAGTGTCAAATTTGGCAATTATAAATGTTAAGCAAACTTTCTCATTAACGACTAAGGTTTTACGGCTTCTCGAATTTATTGCCATTTTCAGGTATTATATAAGAATTCTAAATACACTGCCGTTTGTGAAAATTGCAAAACCAAGAAAGAATTTCCCGAATAGCTACAAACTTGGTGGAAGTGACAAGAGTGTGCAAGCAATATGTGATTAGGTTTGCAGAGAGATGGGGTACACGTAGGCCGAGTAGAGCCCTCTCGTGTCGGTTCGACAAGGTCAGTGTTGCGCCCAGTGTAGCCAGTGCAGAACTGTCAAACAAGGTGGAAACAATACAGTGAGTGCCAGTATGCCTCGTCGACATCAAAGGGAGCCATATCGGCATGTGAGTTGGTTCGAACGGGGCAGAATGATCGGTCTCCGGGAAGCGGGTTTATCATACCGTGACATTTCGGCTCCTACAGGGTATGCTGCTAGAATAGTGATGCGTGTGCGGAAGCAGTGGATAGATCAAGGTCGTACGCGGCGAAGAGCAGGTACTGGACCACGGAACATGACCACAGCACGTGATGACCGGCATCTTGTCCGCATGGCCATAACGGAGCATATAGCTTCATCCACAGTGTTGGTTCAACGCTGGAGCACTGCAACATATATGAACTTGTCTGCATCAACGGTTCGTCGTCGTCTGCTGCAGGTTGGACTATTTACATGCATGCCATTACGTCGGCTTTCATTGTTCAAAAACCACAAGCTCTTCTGACTGCAATGGGCACGTGAACACCGTCACCGGGGTGTTGAGGGACAAAATGTAGTCTTTTCGAACGAGTTCCGCTTTAACGTGTCCTACAGTGATGACCGGATACGTGGTGAGCGCAACCTGGAGGGCTGCATTGTTGAGCGGCATAGCGGACAAACACCGGGTGTGATGGTTTGGGGCGCCATTGGCTACAACAACCGATCTCCGCTCCTACGAATTGAGGGCACTTTGAACAGCAACCGGTGCCTAACGGTGGTTGTAGAGCCTGAGGTACTCCCCTGCTTCAGGCTCCCCACAGGCCACATTTCAACAGGACAATGCCCGGCCACATATTGCGAGGAACGTACAAGGCTTCTGCGAAGAGCGACGGGTACCATTGCTTCCCTGGCCTGCACGTTCGCCTGACATGTCGCCCATTCAACATGTCTGGGATATGGTTGGTCGACACCTGGTGCGTCACGATCCTCCAGTAACCAGTGTCACGTATTTGTGGGCTCGAATACAAACTGCGTGAAGGAAAATCCCTCAGAAACTTACTCAGAACCTTTTTGGTTCAATGCCATGGCGTATAGAGGCTCTAATTGCAGCGCATGAAGGCCACACCAAATACTGAATATTAGGACTCACAGGTCATGTATAGATATGAAAAGTTTATCATTTGTTACTTGTCATGTACCTAACATGTGGTATTAAATTCATTGAAATCATGCGTTTTCTTCTAGGTGTTGCAATTTTCACAAACGACAGTGTATTATCACCAAGAAATTATATCAAATTAAGCAAGAAATTTTAGTTCCACAATGTAAACAACAATCAAATTTGTATTCGTCTATATAAGTCTTTGCAATACAAACAAATTGGAGAAGAAAAGAAAATAACCAAATATTTCAAGAATGACCTTTAGATAACACATTGAAAAGATTAAACATCATTTCTGGAATATTTAAACGACTAACATTAAGAAACAAAAGTGATACAAAGTGAGTGTTTTAATGAACTCTAGCTTACGGAAGCTTTTGCCTATTTTGTAGGGTTTCATATTTAGACTAAATTACACAAAATCCAGTGAAATAAACCCGACTTTATGGGTTATTCAGAAAAATTTAAATATATTAATTTTATTTCTTAGTCAGTACGTATAACAAATCTGTAATATTTTAATTAAAATCACTAGATCGGTTTTTTATAAAGTCATGTGAATGTAATTACGAGTATTGCTTAGGAATGATTTTCAAATTAAACAAGAAATCATGTTTGTAACATGCATAGGCAGTATTCAAATATTTATTCGTGCTAAACAGGCTCTTGCAATGGGACGAAAGGCGAGTTGCTATATGCTGACTTTGAAATTGCATACTTTTTCCAGGACATAGCGAGAAACAACTGAATGGCGCAAACACTTCAAAATGTTCAACAATTTAAACAAATATATTGTAAATGGCTGATGCTAGAAAAAAGTTCTTTGAAGTAAATTGTTCCCGAACTAAGTTTTTGTCTATCTCTGATACCGGTTATACAAAATACACAAAATTCATTCAGGACGAAGTCAGGCTATTCCCAAAGAAACTCAAGATATGCATTTTATTAGTGTTGTAGATATTTTAAACGTTTGGTATTTAATCAAGAGGTTTGAGCAATTTTTGGAAAATAAAAATCAACGATAACTGTTTCATGCAAGGGATATTTGGGAGATCTTCTTAAAAATCTTCTTGCGGGATTCTTGGAAAATACTCAAATTAAATACGATTTCTGTATTTAACCAACTTTTTTCTTTCGAATTGCGCTCTTCACACCGAGCGAGCTGGCTATGCGTGTGAAGTTTGCATTCGGAAGGTTACGTCGCCAGCCCACTCTGGCTTTGAAGTTTTCGTGGTTTTCCCTGGTCGGTAGGCGAATGCTCGTATGGTTTCTCTTCTACCATGATTTCCTTTGTCGTTCATTCTGTTTCCTACCTGTGTTTCAGGTGTGCTTCTAGGTTTCGTGGCGTGAGGCGGTGCCGGGCAGATACTTTAAGAGTATTCCCCGTGGACACTAGAGGGTTGCCTGTTTGCACGAGTCGTTCATCACCCTCTCTGAGCAGCTTCAGTACCGGATCAGATCTTCGAGGCAGGAAATGTTAGGGACGTTTGCGCGTCTCAGTGCCTGTCTGCCTGCAGCCTGTAGGCTCCTGCGGTTCCTTCACTTGAGCCTTGCTCCTAGGGGTGGTAGCCTCAATAGATCTACGTAGGGCGCAGTGTCATCCTCCGTTGCATAACCTATCCCATGCTCTTCATACACATTCTCTCGCTCCCTCCCTCTCCCTCTCTTTTGGTTTAAAGGTAAAGGTACGAATCAAAGCAGGGGCAGAGAGAGAGAGAGACCCGAAGGGCAGCCAGATTCAGATGATGAGGGACACAAGCACAGACGGGGTCCCTAACGTTTCCAGATGTAACGCATCCGACGCCGCCCGGGTCCCTTCACAAGACACAATCTCCTGCTCTCCGGGACTCCGCCCACCCAAAGAAGAAATTTCTACGGTGCACAAGCCGTTGCCTGGTCATAGAAACCTGAAACGAATGACAGAAGATGGTGGGTGCAGGAAATGAAAGGGAGGAGAGTCGTGGTAGAAGATGAACCACCCCAGCATTCGCCTGTTGACCCGGGGAAACCCATGGGCTATCGCTCGAACTCGGAACCTCTCAAATGCGGGCCGTAGACGTTGCCGCCTAAGCCAAAACCAGTCGGTCTCTTTCGGATAACGTCGATACGGAATTTATGTGCACAATACAATTAACTATTTAAGGTAGGTGGTACAAAAAGTAAGCATTTCTTTTACCTCCACTGGAATAGAACACACAACTACAGGTATTCTTTAGTAATCATTACATCACGTGGGTCAACGAAACTATCATTACTTACAAATTCAACTAGGGCTCTATAGGTTAGTAAAAAGGAAATGGAAGAGAAGGGTATGTGGATTGTTATAATAGAGACGAAAGAGAAGCGTTTGCATGGATGAGAACAGGATCAACGTACCTGAGAGGGCTAAGAGGCATAAAAAGTGGAATTTGTGTACTATGCGCAGGCAGTGAAAGCACAGAGCATTATACGACAGAACGCAAAGAATTAGCGGAATGGAGACAACAAGTATGGGAAAAATGGATGGGAAAACAATAGGAATTAAAATGTTGACAAGAAAAGAAGAAAGGAAAAATAAAAATATGGGGGAGTTTTTAAACAACGTAAAGGAGAAATGGATTGGAAAAGTAAGAGAGAGAAAAAAGGTAGAAGGGCAAACAGAGGAGGGAAGAATGGATCATAGGTGATTAAGGGAAGCAAGGGCCGCTCAGCTGAGCCATAAGGCCAGGGTGCCAGACAAAATGAGCAGTATAGGTAGAACATAGCCGGCAAGAAAATTTGTACATAGGTTAAGTACAAATAAAGTTTTATTTATTCATTCATGCAAATTGAAAGACAGAAATTAATTTAAAGCATTAAATATATTCTCCAGGGTTAAAAGAATTAAATGAAGGAACGAGTGGAAAAAGGGAAAGATAAAGGAAGGAGGAATGAAAAAGCTGGTATAGCAGACGTACAAAAAATGCCAGCCACGTTCTTTCAATAGGAAGATTTCTGACGAACAAACATGATTTAAGGCAAGACAATCATAGACCGCGCAGCTATGGAAACATGAGGTCATTATATAGACATTTTCATTTTGTTCCTGTTTCAGCCTCAAGATGAAAAGGAATCCGAGCAATTGGAACTTCCTTTCTGGTCGTTTGCATAATGCTGGATTCTGCGAACTACTCGTGCAACGGAAGCCATTCTTTACATTTATATAATGGCATTCGGATCCGCGTTCCTCGCCGGCGCATGCAGTTAGAAGCCCAATAATCGAGTCGATACTGTTACAAGAAAATTCAACATTCACTCCAAACTAACTTCTGCTTAAAAGTTTATAACTTTTATACAATGTACAAAGTAATTAAACTATTTCAAAGTTATGTGCAATTCAGACAATAATAAAAAAATCTGATATGTTACATTCATATGACTCTCTACTCTTGTAAAACTATTTTTACAATCGCTTATTCTCCACCTACTTCATGCTAATTGAGATAAACATTTGCAGAAATCAACTAACTGCTAATTTTCTTGTAGATGCTAAGAGAATATGGTAGGCTTTAAGCGATAGTCAAATCTTTTAAGAGCTGGTTGCTATGTGGAGCTTTCCGTTCTCTTTGCACTATCAGGACAAAAAAAAGCAAAAAAAGGGAAGAGTTCTATATTTTTTCCGTAAAAAACAAATTTGTTTCTCTCTTGCGGTTTACCAGTTATGCAAAAGCCATTCAGAAATAAGAGGACTTTTGGGGACATTCCCAGAAAATTTAAGATATACATTTTATTTGTCATGAAAATATCTTAAATACCTGATATTTTAATCAAAATTGTTAGAGCCATTTTTGAGAAAATAAAAAGTTTCGAAAAAAGTTCCATGTAAAAGTAGTCTAGGGTGGAGGATTTTCATGAAAATCTTCCTGTTGTATCTTTGAAAGATTCTGAACCTAAATACCAAGGTTGGTATTTATTCGACTTTTCGTGTTTGATTTATGCTGTTCACAGACACACATGGGCCTTTTCTAAAAGTGTTATTTTGGATTCAGGGGGTCTCAAAACGCATATTTCCGGTAAAATCTGAGGCAGTATTTTTAACACTTAAGGTATTTCAGTCAAATTATGTAATATAAAATATAATAACAGCCCACCTTAAAGCAATATGTGTATAATATAATATATAAAATGCATGTAACAGTCATTGTATTAATGTTTATATTATTATGTACATGTTCAATAATGTTATGTGAATGTATTACGTAATTTAATAATGCAGGAGCTGTGAGAATATAGATCAAAAGTTGCTAACAATGAGGTAACCTTGAGGCAATAATGAATTAGAGTGTTTAATAATGCTATTGGTAATTCTTGGAGCAACAATAATGTAATTTTTGAGACAGTTCATAAAATAGCCAATCAACAACCAGAAGAAAACTTAAGTTAAATAAAAGTATTCTATTGGATTAGGAATAGCCAATAAGAGACTTGAAATACAGAAATTTACAAATTTAGGCGGTAGAAATCAAGTCAGTTGCTAGCAGACAGTGTTCCTAACCGGACGCGAGACACGTCCTCGAGAAGTTGAATACGTATCTAATTTTTGGGTGGAATGCAATACTTCCCCTACTTACTATTTGTAGTAGACAAAGTAAAAACCAAGGAACCTAACATTAATTATACCGTCTTGGAAAATGAAACCTGTTCTCTTGTCTTAGATGTGAATTCAAACACTTACTTAACTCAAACTATGATTTACGTGGATAATTTTTCATTACTTATTATTTTATCAAAACTGGCTAACTAACTGAAATACCATTTAATATTAGTAAATGTGTAAAAATGTATTTCACTAGAAGCAAAATCCTTTTAAATGTGTTTTTAGACAGCATGGCTTAAGAGTACAACTTCTAACACAGTGCACACTAGCTAAAAGATTTAGATTATTGCACTAGTGCAATAATTTTCAGTGTAACTATGGTTTCAAGTCCAATCTCATGCTAATTTCCTTTTGTATTTGCACATGTTTAATAACTAACCTTGGTTTTATTAGATTTTACTTTACATTATGTCTTTTTAGATGATTAATTTCTCCGCTGGTCGCCTTGCTAACGAGCTACCATCAGTTGAGGATATACCAACGCACGCATCGGCAGCTTTAGCTCTCTGCTTTTCGGCCTAGTCAATATTTTTTTTATAATATCCTTATGAGTAATCTTCAAAATTCTGTATCATGCATGTGGTATATAGTGAATCGTTAAGATCCCAGCGAGCTTATTAAAATTAATTGTAACGTCAAAGGTAAGTAATTAAATTATTTTGAATGTGCAAGAAGAATACTAAAGACTTTCAAACAGTTTCACATTTGTTAACTTAATGTGTAGTTAAAGAGTGTTCCAGAGTTAATACATTCATATAACATCTGCAAGAAACAGAACTATTCTTTGTGTTGTTTAACCTTGTTGTTTCCTTGTCATATATGAGTCAACCACTATTCAATTTAAATTTAAATGTACACACTTGCACTTTAAAAATAAAATAAAATTATATACAATGATAGAACCCAATAAATTGTGAATGTTGCACTTTAATGAAGTAGACCTATGACTTTAAATATTGTACTTCAATGGAATTCGTAATGAAATTAAAATATTTCCGAATTGGTAACATGATCCAACCTACGATAAATGGTTAGGCAGTAATTGTGCTAGGGGACATAAAGGGCTAACAGAACTAAAACAGTGTAATTAGTGGTAGTCAAATAGCACACATTTCATTAAATGTTAAAAACTGAAAGAAAATTCAGAATTAATTGAGTGATAGTAGGTAAAACATCATTGCATAGGTAAACATTTAAAATCACTTGGAATGTTGAACTTATTCCTAGAATAATCAAAACTGAGACATTCTGGTAGTATGTGGGAACTTGACACTGTGACACCGTCTTTGGTAATGAGGTAGAAGTGAGTCTACTTCGTTCGTCAAAATTTCAAAAGGACGAACTTGCTGCTTTTGATTTAGGTTTTTGAAGCAGAAAATTTCTCTAACCAATGCAGCTAGAAAAACTTATTTTTGTTCCTCACTCTATCAGAATTTAACGAAAACAATAGTATTTGTTACAATCACACGACTTTCTGTATCCACTATAGTATACTTTCACATCTATTCCGCGAATTCCGAGGGTGTTTTTCTACCTCTTGTTAGTCATAATAAATGTTTTTTTTAAATAGTTTCAATACACATTTATTGTAGCTACATGAAAGTATACAGGACGCAAGTCAATTTAAAAAGAGCTCGCTATATGTATGCTGGACTTGTGTTGAATACGCTTTGCATGGTCTAATGAGAGAGAGAAATATGTGTTATATTCACCTGACTCTGTCATCTTATTTTTAAATCTTTTCTTTTGGCTATTGATAAAAAACCTTAGTTTTCTATCTCCTGCTAACGTATGAATAAATGGTTTCATTGCGGAATTCCGTTATAGGAAAAAGGGGGACACCGGGAAGTGAAAGGATATTCAAATATTCTAAAAAGGCTTTATGCTAGCTTTGAAATACCACACCATGCAGGACATCACGACAAACAAAAGAATAGTGAGAGTACTTCAAAAAATGCATGATAAGTATTCGAAAATTCAAATTAATAGCAATGAATATCTCGGAAATGCTTAATGCCATAAAAAGAATGTTATTGGAACAAATTATGTATTTTAATAAGATATACATTTTTGTATACTAAGTATTTGTCCATTCTTTATGGTTTGCCAGTTATAGAAAATTATACAAAATTCATTCAAAGTGAAGAGGATTTCGCAGTCTGTTCACAGAAAATTCAAGATGTACATTTTATTCGTCCTGAAAATATCTTAAACACGCGGTAGTTTAGTCATATTGGCTAGTCAGTTTTGAAAAAATAACAAGTAATAAAAATTTCATATGTAAGGTGCAGTTTGAATTGCATTTCTTTTGCATTCTTAAAAGATGCTGAACTGGATTAAGTTTGATTTTAATCAACTTTAGTTTTTTGTTATGCACTCTTTCCCTCTCTCTCTTTCTCTCATATGAAACTGTTTTTTTTTGTGCCGAGGGATCTGAAAACATTTATTTCAGATGAAATCTCAACATTCAACCTTTGGGTGAAATGCTATACTTCATCTACCGACCATAGGTTAATGGTAGGTTAAATAATTATTTATCTGTACTAATTACGCGAGACAATGAACAGACAAATATTGTATTGATGTCAATATGCCGGATGGATTAAGTAATATTACTAATAACCACCATCACTACCAACGCCACCACCACCACCACCACCCCTATCGCCGCCGCCACTACCACCACGCCGCCGCCTACTCAACCACAACCAACACCGCGGCCATCACCACCACTACCGTCGGCGCCACCATCACAACCACCACCGCCGCCGCCGTCACCATCATCACCATCACAACCACCGCCATTGCCACCCGCACCATTACCACAACCACCAATCATCATCACCACCACTACTGTTACTATCACCACAGCACCACTACTGCCGCCGCCACCGCCACCAACAACACCATCACCACCACCTCCACTACCGCCGTCATCACCATCACCTCCTCCACCACAACCACTGCCAGCACCACCACTATCACTATAATTAGACATGTTCCATGATTAAGAATAGCCATCTAGTTGTTGCCTCCTTCTCGATTATGTTTATATGGTAGTATTTTGGGGGTACTCAATCATTTGTCATTAATAAAATGACCAATCCACTTGTTTCTCTTGTCTCTTAAAGGAAAAGATACGGACGAACGGAGGGTCCCCACAACCGGAGCAGAGTAACGCAACTGCACTTTTTGCTTCCACCGTGATCCCTGGGAGAGGGAGAGAGAGTGAGAGAGAGAGATGCGGGGAGAAACACGAAGGGCGACCAGATCCGCATGACGAGGGCGCAAGCATGGACAAGGTCCCTAACATTACCAGTTCGAATGCACCCGACGCCGCGGGTCCCCCCTGGTGTGGTCCATTCGGAAGTGGGGCCCAACTGAGTTACGTCACCAGGGAAGAAACCTCTACAAAGCACAACCCACCGAACACCGTCGCCTGGTCCTATAACCAAAATAGCAATGATAAGATGGGAACAGGAAATGAGGGCCAGGAAGTCGTGATAGAAGAGAAACCATCCCAGCACTCGTAACCCACGAAAAACTCACGAGTCAGATTGCGTGGAAGTTGGGGATTGAACTCGGGACCTCCCGAATGTGACTTGTACACGTTACCGCGGCGCCACTTGGCTCGGTTTCTTCTCTCTTAGCTATAAATGTTATTTTATTGCATGAGTATTTCTTATTTTGTTGCTAATCTCGCAGTCCTTTACTGCTCTTAAAATTTAATTCCGGCATTTGTTTTTCCTATCTGCTACTCGATAACATAAAGTGTGTGAAACAATCGTAAGAAATAAAAAGGAAGCAGAGATACAGCATAGGACAAATTGTAGACTGGAGATTAAGCCTCTTATATCAACATACCCCAATGGCGACCTACAATAGGTCATCTCATTACAATTTGAGATCTCCTTGTGGTTTACCAGGAAAAAATGCCAATCATTTGGAGAATTTAATGCCGTACCGGCATGTTGCAGTAGTAACTCAGTGGTTAGAGCAACCAGACGGAGATCGGGAGATCCGTGGTTCAAATCCCGGCTATGGCATTGAATTTTTCAGTCGTCTGATTCTACCTTTCCAACCCTGTCCGACACACGGCTTGTGTGGAAGAACAATTAATTCTATTATTACAAAGTATATCTCTTTAAAACACAATTTATTTCAAATAACCTTTTGTAGCATAAGCCATTTCTGAGATATGCGTCATTAATGGTTCAATTTTTTTTAGTTCCATTTATACCCCACTTTTAACTACATTGGTCTTATTGGCGGCCTTTCCTTTGGAACTTATTGGCTGTTGGCAATGGTATTAACTCGTATTCTTTTGTCGTTGATTTCTTGCACTTTGGGTTTTTTAATCATTAGATCACACACGCATTCACACTATTATTCATATTATCATATTACAGACTCTGGGGAGTATAGGGAATAATATTGGCTAGAAAAAAATTCCCACCCTCAACCGGGAATCGAACCCGGGACCCCTCGCACAGCAGGCACGTGCTAGGTTAGAATTGTTAATTTCTTGAGTCATTCTTTAAAGTCATTTCAACATTCAGTTGTTTCTCGCGATTGCATAGAAACACTATGGAATTTTAAGGCCAGCATATAGCGTCCAGTTCTTAAAGATTTGACTGTTTCCTTTCTATGTATAACGAAATGTTTAATGCAGCTATTTCTACAAATGTTTATTTGGATTAAAACGAACCAGATAGAAAAAAATCTGATATGTTACACACACATGGCTTTCTCTACTCTTGTACAAACTATTTTTATAAACGCTTATTCTCCATATGCTCCATGTTAATCGAGATGTCAATCTTATTGCTAATTTTCTTGTAGATGCAAGGGGAATATGGTAGCTTTTAAGCGATAGTCAAATACTCGTATTTTAAGCGCTGGTTGCTATGTGGCACATTCCATTCTCTTTGTATGTCCAGGACATAAAAAATCTGATGTGTTATACTCACATGACTTTCTCTACTCTTGTACAAACTATTTTTACAAACGCTTATTCTCCATCTACTTCATGTTAAACCAGATAAACATTTGCAGACTACCTTCTTGCTAATTATCTTATAGATGTAAGGGGAATATATATTTACAAGGGCAATATAGAAATACAGTAGCCTTTAAGCACATACATATCTCTTAATAGCTGGTTGCTTGGTGCAGCACCATTCTCTTTGCCACAGATTAATACTCTTTGCATATCCAAGACAAAAGAAACTGATGTATTACACTCACGTGACTTTCTCTACTCTTGTACAAGCTATTTTACAAACGTTTATTCTCCATCTACTTCATGTTAATCGATATAAACAACTGCAGACTCTATCTTATTGCTAAGTTTCTTGTAGATGTAAGGGGAATATATATTTACAAGGGCAATACAGAAATACAGTAGCCTTTAAGCATATACATATCTCTTAATAGCTGGTAGCTAAGTGCAGCACCATTCTCTTTGCCACAAATTAATACTCTTTGCATATCCAAGACAAAAAATAAATAACGAATTCCCATTTGAGAAAATAAGTATTGAAAAATTTAAGGGAATGACAAGCAATATCTTGAAAATGGTTCACTCAACAACAAAAAATGTATAAGACATAAATTGTGTATTTTAACGCGATCTACATTTTTTGTGTAGTAAAATTTTGTCTATCTCTTATGGTTTACCAGTTATGCAAAAGTCGTTCACAATAAAGAATACTTTTGGAGACATTCCCAGAAAATTCAAGATATACATTTTATTTGTCATGAAAATATCTTAAACATATGATATATTAATCAAAATCGTTAGAGCCATTTTTGAGAAAATTAAAATTTTCGAAAAATGTTCCATGTCAAGGGTAATCTGGTGTGGGGGGATTTTCTTGAAAACCTTCGTGTCGCATCTTTGGAAGATACTGAACCTAAATACCAAGTTTGTGTTTATCCGACTGTTCATTTCTGAGTTATGCTGTTCACAGATACACAGACATGTTTCCAAAAATGCTTTTTTGGATTCAGGGGGTCTCAAAACATGTATTTCCGGTGAAAACTCGTTATCGAATTTTTTGGGTGGACTGCAATACTTCTCCTACTTACTTTACGTAGTAGAGAAAGTAATAAGCTTCAGTAAGAATAATTTGTATACACACTAATAAACGATAGATATTAGAGAAAGTCATATGAATGAATCACAATATGTTTTAGTTATGCTGTTCAAAGAGAAACAGAAGAAGCATTCAGACGCACGAGGTACAGGCATGCAATCTCAGACACATGTCTTAAGCCTCAATTCATGGCAATACAATGATGCGGGTTAGGGCTTTCAACTCGTTGCTGGAGCGAAAGCCTCCCGAGATTCCAGTGCTTGGTGGACTACGCCTCTCGGTGCTCCAAGATGACGTTACCAAAGGTGAAAATTCCCTGCCTTGGTATTCTCTGAACTGTGACAGAAGCAGTTCAGTGTGCGCAGTTGAACCTTCCTCAAACTTAATTAATTTTGTCGCTGCTTGAGAACTCTTGTTCATGATCGCATTCCTAAGGAACGTTTGATCGCTTTGCTGTTAGTAGTAAAACCTAGGTGCAAACTATCTCTAAAATGTGCCAAAAAGGTTTAACATTTTCGGGCTTTTGTTTCATTTTTACTTTCCCTACCATGTAAATAGTAGCCAGAGAAGCTAATACATTCCACCCAAAACTTCGATACCGAAATTTCACCGGAAACACGTGTTTGAGGTTGCTGAATTAAAAGAAAAAGCATTTTTAGAAAAAGGTCCGTGTGTGTGTGTGTCTGTGTCTGAACAGCGTAACTCAAAAACTAAAGTCGGATAAATACCAAACTTGGCATTTAGATTCAGTACCTTCCAAAGATGCGACACGAAAATTTTCACGGAAATCTCCCCAACTACCGTTTGTATGGAACATTTTAAAGAAATCTTGATTTTTTAAAAAGTGACTCGATTGATTTTGATTAAATTATTAAATATTAAAAGATACTTACATAAAAATTAAATTTTCTAGGAATAGCCTGTGAAGTCCTTTTCATTCGTAGGGAATTTTGTATAATTCTGTATAACTGGAAACGTTAAGCGATAGACGAAAACGTACGATACAAAAAATGTAGATCTCTCTAAAACACACAGTTTACTCCAACAAAGCTTTTATGTGGCATAAGCCATTTCTAAGATATCCGTTATTAAAGGTTCGAATTGTTCAATACCTGTCATTCTTTTGAAGTCTCGCGATTTCATGGAAACGTTTGACTATCGCTGTTCTGTTTCTATCTATAACGAAATGTGTAATGTAGCTATATTTGTAAAGCTTTATTTTGATTAAAATGTAATAGATAAAAATAAAATATGCTTTAGTAAGAATAGTTTGAATACCCACTAATAAATATAGAGAATAGAGAAAGTAATCTAAATGTATATCAGCTTTTTATTATACGTACTTTTATGCTACATAATTGATTTTTGAATATAAATAGTTTTAAAGTCACACATGGACATATAATTGATCCTGTACCATTCAGGTAAATCATCGCTTTGAAACTAATCGGTATTCCTAAGAAATGCCAGATTGTCAACACACCGAAGTTTCTTAAAAAATAAAACCCATCTAAAGCTACAATTTAAGGCAAATGAAACTTGGAGAAACTTGTACTTACAAAATACCCTATCACTCTGCGGCGGTCCGTTTTTACTTTCTCTACCACGTAACTAATAAGTTGAAAGGGGATAATCCAACACACACACACGCACGCACGCACGCACTGACACACATACACATACACATACCACACCACACCACACATACCACAGACGCCATACATACATACATGCATACATACACTGCATTTTCCTTAAAATGTGGTTTATTATCCGATAAATATTTATGGGCTGCTAATTTTTCCCATTACAACAATTACATTATAATAAATTAGGGGCCTAAACTAACTGCATAAGCTTCCACTCCAATGCACACACGTGCATATGTCGTCTAGAGAGCATCACTGTGTGTAGGCGAGCTTGTATAAGAGAGTGAAAATCTGGGGCTTTCTTCCCCTTTTTATACTTAAGCCTAGTGACGCTTAACTCCGCGCCTCAAAATGTTATGACGTTTCCAATTGGTCCTCATCCCTATAACCATACCTCTTGCTTCGTCACATGTCCACAGAGATTCTAGCGCATAGCAACCGCATCTTCTGTTTCGTGCCGTGCAGATAGTATTAGTGTGCCGTGTAGTCCAAATGCGGCCTTCATATAAAAAGGCGAACAGTTAGCCTTCTAGGTCTCATCCCTGCAGCAGTAGTGACTTGCTTCGTCACGTGTCCACAGAGATTCTAGCGCATAGCAACAGTATCTTCTGTTTCTTCTGTTAACCTTCTAGATCTCATCCCTGTGACCATACCATCCTGCTTCGTCACGTGTCCACAGAGACCCTAGTGCAGAGCAACCGGATGTTCTGTTTCGTGCAGTGCAGATAGCATTAGAGTGCCGTCCAGTCCAACTGCCGCCTTCATAAGAAAGGCGAACAGCTAGCCTTCTAGGTCTCATCACTGTGACCATACCATCCTGCTTCGTCACGAGTCCACAGAGACCCTAGTGCATAGCAACCGGATCTTCTGCTTCGTGCGTGCAGATGGCATTCAGTAAAACCGCCGCCCTCACTCAGAAAGGCGGACAGTTAGCCTTCTAGGTCTCATCCCTGCAATCACTTGCCCCATGCTGTGCAGATGGCTTCAGGATGCCGTTCAGTCTAACCGCCGTCCTCACTCAATAAGGGGACAGTTAGCCTTCTAGGTCTCATTCCAGTAAAAACCTGCCTCGTACCGTGCAGATGGCATTAGGGTGCCGTTCAGTCTAACCGGCGCCCTCACACAGAAAGGCAGACAGTTAGCCTTCTAAGTCTCATCCGTGTAAACACCTGCCTCGTGCCGTGCAGATGGCATTAGGGTGCCGTTCAGTCTAACCGGTGCCCTCACACAGAAAGGCAGACAGTTAACCTTCTAGGTCTCATCTCTGCAACCACCTGCTTCATGCCGTGCATGATGGCATCAGTCTAACCGCCGCCCTCACACAGAAAGGCAGACAGTTAGCCTTTAGGTTCCATCTCTGCAACCGCCTGCTTCATGCCGTGCAGATGGCATCAGTCTAACCGCCGCCCACACACAGAAAGGCAGACAGTTAACCTTCTAGGTCTCATCTCTGCAACCGCCTGCTTCATGCCGTGCATGATGGC
Organism: Deroplatys truncata; assembly: GCA_030765065.1. Lineage (NCBI taxonomy): Eukaryota > Metazoa > Arthropoda > Insecta > Mantodea > Mantidae > Deroplatys > Deroplatys truncata. Next base: position 58,390,347 of record CM060977.1, read on the forward strand.
ATCAGTCTAACCGCCGCTATCACACAGAAAGGCAGACAGTTAACCTTCTAGGTCTCATCTCTGCAACCGCCTGCTTCATGCCGTGCATGATGGCATCAGTCTAACCGCCGCCCTTACACAGAAAGGCAGACAGTTAACCTTCTAGGTCTCATCTCTGCAACCGCCTGCTTCATGCCGTGCAGATGGCATCAGTCTAACCGCCGCCCTTACACAGAAAGGCGGACAGTTAGCTTCCTAGGTTACAGTGTCATGTTCTTGTTCAGTTTTTACTGATTTTGTTACGATGATAACTGCTAACTCGCACACTTGCCTAATTATTGGCGTTTTTTCTATTAGGCTATTTTGAGTTACGCGAATACCCATTAGGAGCAAGTTGCTACTCGCTTCAGGTCACGGTACATTGCTATCTATTTGTCATCCGCATTTCTATTACATCTATTGAACACACAAATGTATTCATTATTCACACTGACATGGAGGTGTCGTTGGAGTACTAACCAAAAAGACCTGAACTCAATCTGTTTTCAACTTAAGTGGTTTTTATTGCTCCCACATATCAGTCTGCCATCGACTAAAGTTTTCTGTGTGTATTAAAAACCATCTTAATTGATAGTGTTCTAAACATACGCTATTATATATAACTAGTCATTAGAACCATTTTTGAGAAAATGCAAAATAATTAAATTTGTTGCATCAAAAGAGCTTTGGTGGAAGTTTCTTCAAGATTATTACCTAACAGTGTCTAGTGGAATTATGAAATTCGGTATTTTCTATGACTTTTTATTACTTTCGCTACCATATACATGGTAGGTAGTGTAGGATTGCATTCCACATAAAAATTAGATACCGAGATTTCAACGGAAATACATATTTTGAGGCCCCCTAAATCCAAACAAGCATTTTTAGAAAAAGGTTCGTCTATGTGTTGTGTGTGTGTGGGTGTGTATCTGTTTGTGAACATCGTAGCTCAAAAACGAAAAGTCGGATGAATACTAAAATTAATAAGATTTGGTAAGATTTCTAAGAAAATCCTTTCAACCCAAACTCCCTTTACGTGGAACATTTTTGAAAATTTTGGATTTTATGGAAATGGCTCTAAATTGTGATTAAAATACCATATATTAAACATATATACATGACAAAGAGCATGTCTTGAATTTTCTAGGAACAGCCTGTGAGTCACCTTCATTCGGAAGAAATTCTGTGTTATCTTGTATAACTGGTAAAAGTTAAGCGATAGACGAAAACGTAATTACAAAAATGTAGATCTCTTTAAAACACACAATTTATTTTAAGTAGGCTTTTTTGTGGCTTAAGCCGTTTCTGGGATATCCGTTATTAAAGGTTCGAATTGTACAATATTTGTCATTCTTTTTAAGTCCCATCGATTCTCGGTTGCTTCTCGCGATGTCATGGAAACAGTATGGAATTTTAAGGTGAGCGTATAGCGCTCAGTTCTTAAACATTTGACTGTCGCTGTTCTCTTTGTATCTATAACGAGATGTGTAATGTAGCTATTCTGCAAAGGTTTATTTGGATTAAAATGTAGTGGATGAAAAAGAAGTAATCAGGTTTAGTAAGAATAGTATGTATATCCACTAATAAACACTATAGGATAGGGAAAGTCATGCGAATGTATCATATTAGATTTGTTTTAGCTACGCTGTTCACATGCACACGCGCGCAGTTCGTGCAGGCGGACATTTTTTTCTAGAAATGTTTTGAGGTTCAGTAGACCTCAAAACCTATATTTTGGGTGACAGCTCGATATGTAACATTGGTTGATACAGTACCACCGAGGGAACGTGAGAGACTCGTATTCGGGAGGTCCCGAGTTCGTCACCAGCGATCACCCACTCTGATCCATGTTTTTACTTTCTCTACTACGTATAGTAAGTAGGGGAAGTATTGTATTCCACCCAAAAATTCGATACCGAGATTTTACCGGAAATACATGTTTTGAGGCCCCCTGAATCCAAAAAAAGCACTTTGGAAACATGCCCGTGTGTGTGTGTGTCTGTCTGTGAACAGTATAACTCAGAAACGAACAGTCGGATAAACACCAAACTTGGTATTTAGGTTCAGTATCTTCCAGAGATGCGACACGAAGGTTTTCAAGAAAATCCCCCCACCCCAGATTACCCTTTACATGGAATGATTTTCGAAAATTTTAATTTTCTCAAACATGGCTCTAACGATTTTGATTAAAATACATATGTTTAAGATATTTTCATGAGAAATGAAATGTATATCTCGAATTTTCTGGGAATGTCTCCAATAGTATTCTTCATTGTGAACGACTTTTGCATAACTGGTAAACCATAAGAGACAGACAAAATTTTACTACACAAAAAATGTAGATCACGTTAAAATACAGAATTTATGGCATATACTTTTTTGTTGCTGAGTGAAGCATTTTCGAGATATTGCTTGTTGTTCCCTTAAATTTTCCAATACTTATACTTTTTCTCAAATGGGAATTCGTTTTTTTTTTGTCCTGGTAATGCAAACAGAATGGAATACTCCACATAGCAACCAGATTTTAATATATTTGTCTATAGCTTAAAGCCTACCAATTCCCCTTGCATCTACAAGAAAATTAGCAATAATATTAACATTTCGATATCTCGATTAACATGAACCATATGGGGAATAAGCGTTTGTAAAAATAGTTTGTACAAGAGTAGAGAAAGTCATGTGAGTGTAACACATCAGATTTTTTTGTGGTTTGCCGGGTCAGAAGGTAATGCTGGGGCGATTCCTCTCTATCACGACTTTCCTGTACTTATCATCTCCTTCATTGTCATCTGTTTCAAGGTTGTAGGAGTAGGCGGCGGTGTTTGGCGTGTTGCAGCTTGGAGGTGGATGTATGCGTTGTAGAGGTTTCTTTCCTGGCGTCGGTCGGGACTGCCCAGTTGTGAGCCGCCTCCGAAGTGGATCCCACCAGGGGGCACTGCCGGGTTGGGGCTCGTGGGTGGGGTTGGCGAATGCGTTCGATCTGGAAACGTTAGGGACCCCGACCATGCTTTCGCATTTCCTCATCCGGATATTTAGACCTTTGGGTCTCTCCCCTCAATCCTCTGTCCCAGGGGTCACGTTAGAAGCACAAAGGCCACATAGCCTATGTGGGATGCTTGCTCGTTGAGGCGGACCCTGTGTAAATATTTACCTTTATCCTTTTACTTTCTCTACGTACAATAGGTGGATGGTAGAGAAAGTAAAAATACAGCACAAACACAGAAAAAAGTACCAACAAATATAAATAAGATTGTATGTATATCACGTGGTTGTGTTTAATTTAGATGTTCCCGTGATGCGTGAGAAGCAGAAGTGAATCCAACCGTTCGCTTCACAGAATTTGCTATCTGATGAGATCGTATGAGGGGAAGGCACTGAGGCGCGCAGGTAAAAATTAAAATACCTCATATGCGAGGGCTTTGTACTATACGCATCACTTCTCTGCTCAAAATTAAACCCTATTTTATTATTTCAGTCTCTCTCGAAAACAATCCAGAGCTTCTACAGCATCTAAGTGAAATACAACATATTGTACATGAAGCGAGGAGTAATTATTTCACTAATCGGAAACTAATACAATATTGACTAGGGTAGAGGGGGAGAAATAAGGTCTTGGAATCTTTGCAAAAAATATAACCACAGGTTAATTTATATAGTTGCAAAATAACAATTCTTGTATAAACGTGGTCATTCAAGCATTTTGTTGTTTTACATTCTTTGTAGTGATAATGGTTTGAGTGAATATACGAGTGCTGTCCCAGAGGTACCCGACCTAACAAAGAAAACAAAACTTTTGGGGAAAAAAAAACATCTTTATTTCTCTACATAGTCTCCCTTCAGCTCGATACACTTTTGCTATCGATGTTCAATACCTTTACCCTGTTTATAGTGAGAACTGTCGAGTTCTGCAAAATAGCCATCAACTGCAAACTCCACCTCTTCATTGTTGGCAAATATTTTACCTCCAAGCCATTTCTTCAACTTTGGAAATAGAAATAATCAGAGAAGGCCAAGTCTGGCGAATAGGGTACATGAGGAAGCTATTCGAACTTTAGCTCATTGATTTTGGCCATGGCGATAATAGATGTGTTAACTGGTGCTTTGTTTTGATGAAACGGATCTTTCTTTTTCGCTAAATGCGGCCATTTTTGCTTGATTTCATCATTCAAACGTTGCAATAAGTTTGCGTAATTCCATTCTTCGCCATTGATTGCTTTTCCTTTTTGAAGATAATCAATGAAAATCATCCCAAGCGCATCCCAAAACACTGACGCTATGACCTTGCCTGCAGATGGAACTCTCTTCACCTTCTTTGGAGCCGATTCTCCCCTTTCAATCCACTGTTTTGACTGTTCCTTCGTCTCAGGTGTGAACTGATGGACCAATGTTTCATCCATGATTATTTATCGACGCAAAAACTCGGATTTATTGCAGCGAAACATCGCCAAACACTCGATTGAAACATCTTCACGATGCTGCTTTTGTTCCATTGTGAGTAAACGCGGCACCCATCTTGCGCACAGCTTTCTCATGTCTAAATTTTCAGTTAGTGTGCGAGGTACAGCACTTTTTGAAATGCTTACGATGTCAGCTAGATCGCGCACTTTCAGCCGACGGTCATCCAATACCGATTTGTGGATTTTCTTCACAATTTCTGGCGTGGTCACCTCATTTGGGCGACCACTGCGATGTTCGTTTTGGCAGCTCGTGCGGCCTCGCTCAATATTTTACTGTTGTAAACGAAGGAGCAGACTCCCCCAGAGTAGAATCTAGCTCAGCTTTAATATTAGTTGGACTAGACCTTTCAAATGAAAGTATTGTATCACATAACGATGGCTAGTTTTATCTATGTTTACAAATTCGCTGAGAGAGTTCACTATTAATGGCTGGCAAACAATAATTAAACAACGTAGCATCGTCAAATTTCAAACTTAAGCTTTATAAGGGTTGTACTTTCCACTATAGGCATTTGTTTGAAACAACAACCGCTTCTGGAACTACCTTTGTAATTTGATGCCAAACGCCTAAGAATTCCTGTCTGATAATAAGTATTAGGAGTTGCTGTTAATGTAGGTGCTGTAAATTCGTGGTTATATGGGTAAATGTAGGATGGGGGAGAGTGAGGAAAGGAGGGGAGCATCGTCTTGTCGCTTGGTAATATTCGTTACGGAACGAAGTATCACGATTTGACGAAAGAACGCGAGTCATTCAATTAATAGTGGACCAAAAGATTCTTCCAGTTACGCTTAGGCATAAATACTCGTGAATTTACTTACTTGTCTTATTTCGGAATGGTTATTTTAAACCTAGCATCTTTTGTAATTGGAATGGTCGGAATTGTTACTGAAAAGTAACCCTCTTCCCCATCTCTAATTCTAATATACTGTTTGGCAGGAACTGAACACTGTATTTGATAAAGGAGCATAAATATCTCCCTTCATAAAGTAACTTAATAAAAACATTAACATTAGAAGATGTTTAAGTTACTGAATTTTATTTCATACGACAATATATATATATATATATATATATATATATATATATATATATATATATATATATATTTTCGAGATGAGCTGAATTGGATGTGCTAAAAAGTTATTATGCTAAGAACAGTCTCTAGGTTTTTCTGGTTAATCTAGCATATCTTCTTGTATATATATATATGCATATATATTTTTCCCCCTTTTTTGCGGTTTGACTTGACCAATTCTCGTCGCCCACTTTATGACTCATTTACGTATTTCGATAGAAGATGGCTACAGAATTGCAAAAACAAACGTTTTTACGTTTATATGACTTCCATTCTTCTGCAAAATCTTCTTACAAAATCGTATTATTCTACATATTAATCGAGATAAACATTTGCATAAATAGTTTTATTACACATTTCGTTGCAGGTACAAGGGGGGTATAGTAGACCTAAGCGATAGTCAAATCCATTGCTATGTGACGACTTTGAAATTCACATTTAAAGTTCTTAAGTACAGTTAGAAGGAAATTGGCATGTTGGGATCTACTGGCTGGCCAAAGGAACTAGCACAACATGATTGGCTAAAGTGCGCGAAGCCAGATAAAATTCGTTCAGTTAGACAGAGGCAATTTATCTCTATTTCTTCTTTCTCTCTTCTTTCACTTTTCTTTCTTTTCGTCATACTCATTTCGTATCTTAAATATGCACATACGGTCAATGACCCATGTACTAAGTGTTTGTGCAATTTATTTAATAATTCGACATCAGTAAATATACCTTATCTATTGGCTTATGAAAACCCCTGTTAAAGTGATTATGTATGTAGGTTTGTCCAGAGCAGAGAAAGTCGTGCGAGTGTTGAAATCAATTTTTTTGTTAAAATGTTCTTGTATTTATTACAAATATTAGATTATTAATTAATAAAACTGAAACAATTAGCATGTGATTATGAGCTACTGCGTGAAACTGGTGAGGATGAATTATACATTGAAAAGCTGAATTAGACTTAAAAAAAATCAATGCCAGAACCAGCACAAACAAAATTATGTATTGCATTCACTTAAATGTCTCTACCCTGTATCGTTTATTACTGGCTATACAAATTATTCTTACGAAAGTTTATTTTCCTATCTACTTCGTTTTAATCCAGGTAAACCTTTCCGGAAATAGCTGTCTTAGAACAGGACGCTCCACGATAGCCTTAAAATTCCATGCAATCGCGAGATACAGCTGAATATCGAGAGGATTTCTGAACAATGGCTAAGTATTAAACAATCAAACAATAATAACGAATATCTCGGAAATGACTGATGCCACAAAGATGTTATTTGGAATAAATTGTGTGCTTTAAAGATATCTAAATTTTTTGTGTAGTGCATTATTGTCTATCGCTTAAGGTTTATCAGTTATACAAGATTCTACAAAATTCCTTCCGAATGAAAAGAACTCATGAGCTACTTCCATAAAATTCAAGATATACATTTTATTTGACATGTAAATATCTTTAATATATAGTATTTTAATCAAAATTAGAGTCATATTTTAGAAAATTATAAATTTAGAAAAATGTTTCGAATTAAGGATGGTTTTGGGTGGGGGCTTTTCTTAGAAATCTTTGTGTCGTATCTTTGGGAGGTATTAAACCTAAATACCAAGTTTGGTATTTATCCGACTTTTGTTTTTGAGTTATGTTGTTTACAGACGTACATACAAACACACGAGTCTTTTTTTTAGATTCAGTGGATCTCAAAACATGTATTTCCGGTTAAATCTCGGTATCGAAATTTTGGTTGGAATGCAACACCTTCGCTACCTATTATGTACGTGCTAGAGAAAGTAAAAAGTGAAAGTCGTTTAAGTACCAAATTTGCCATTTAAGTTCATTTAGCGATGATGCGACACGAAGATGTTCAAGAAAATCCCCCACGCCAAAGTATTCTTTACATGGAAAGGTAGTATCAGACAACTAAATAATTCAATGGCCTAGCCGAGATTTGAGCCAAGGATCTCCCGGCCTCCGTCCGGTTGCTCTAACCACTGAGTTACCATGGCAACATGCCCGTACGACATTAAAATCCCCAACTGATTCGCATTTTTCCCGGTAAACCACAAGGACATCTCAAATTGTATTGAGATGACATACCCCAAGGACGACCTACAATGTTGTAAGTACTTTAAGTCCCGGGCTTTATAGTTTAACTAACTATTAGGTTAATTAATTCCAATACTTAAACTTTTTCTCAAATGGGAATTCGTTATTCATTTTTTTTTGTCCTGGTAATGCAAACAGAATGGATACTCCACATAGCAACCAGCTCCTAAAATATTTGACTATCGCTTAAAGCCTACCAATTCCCCTTGCATCTACAAGAAAATTAGCAATAAGATTAACATCTCGATATCTCGATTAACATGAAGAATACTGAGAATAAGCGTTTGTAAAAATAGTTTGTACAAGAGTGGAGAAAGTCATATGAGTGTAACACATAAGAATTTTTAGTTTTGCTGTTCAAAGTCACGCGGACACAACATAGACCATTTTCTAAAAATGCTTTTTTAGATTCAGGGAACATCAAAACGTGTATTTCCGGTGAAGTCTTTCTCTACTTACTATAGGTAAGTAGTAGAGAAAATAAGGTCTTGGTCTTTCTTTATGCAATCTCTCACTTAGCGTACATTTCTCACCTCACTTATTTGTAAATTCTTAGATCCAGTAACCACTTCCACTGCCTTTAAAATTTTAGTGATACAAATGCAGCTCGTGATGTTTAGATGAGGTAATATTTGAAATTCAGTAAAAAACGTTTAAATGCAAAATTAGATAGGCGTGAAGCATTAGCTGAGCGTAGAGTATATGAGGGCATTGGAGGTGTATACACGGATCAGTAATCATGAATAATTATCTGTGATTATGTCTGTTTAACAAAGGTATTGATAAAGTGTGGAACTTTAGAGTAATAATTGCCTTCGAAGCTGATTTTACACATGTGCAAACAACAGCCGATAATGAGGTTATTAACGTAAAATATAGAGCTTTCGCTAAACCCATATATAGCTTATTTTTGGATGGCTACATTCGGAGTTGCATAATGAATAAATGCAATCGATAATATGCGGTGTTACGTAATTGCGCTAAAAATACTCTTCTAATGTCTATCATTGTAGTGAATTGCTTAAAAATAGAATACCTGGTCCCGTTTCTGCAAAACTGTTTTATTTGATTGTCACTCTTAAATAATTAATTATATAACAAGTTCAAAAAAGAGTTAATTTATCGCGCGCCGTGAGAAACTTTTGGACCGAGCCATGGGCGAGTTCTAAAATCTCGCCAAGTGCAGAAAAGAAGCTGTCTTTAAGTTGCATACTTAATTGTTTCCGATACCAAGCATTTCAGACTTGTCAAAAGCAGTCATGACCGGCTTCGTTGCTATGCCACGGCAGTAAACAGAGATTAATTTCTTCATGGAGAGAAGCTTTCATTATATTATTAATCAAAGAGAGTGATAAAAAAAACCTGATGTGTTACACTCACATGACTTTCTCTACTCCTGTACAAACTATTGTCAATCTTATTATTAATTTTCTTGTAGATGCAAGGGGAATATGGTAGGTTATAAGCAATAGTCAAATCTTTTAAGCGCTGGTTGCTATGTGGCGCACTCCACTCTCTTTGCATGCCCAGGACATAAAACAAAATGAATAATGAATTTGAAAAAAGTATAAGTATTAGAAAATTTAAGGGAATAAAAAACAATATCTCGAAACTGGTTCACTCAACAAAAAAAATGTATATGACATAAATTGTGTATTTTAACACGATCTACATTTTTTGTGTAGTAAAATTTTGTCTATCTCTTATGGTTTACCAGTTATGCAAAAGTCGTTCACAATGAAGAATACTTTTGGAGACATTCCCAGAAAATTCAAGATATAAATTTCATTTTTCATGAAAATATCTTAAACATATGATATTTTAATCAAAATCGTTAAAGCCATTTTTGAGAAAATTAAAATTTTCGAAAAATGTTCCATGTAAAGGGTAATCTGGGGTGGGGAGATTTTCTTGAAAACCTTCGTGTCGCATCTCTGAAAGATACTGAACCTAAATACCAAGTTTGGTGTTTATCCGACTGTTCGTTTCTGAGTTATGCTGTTCACAGACACAGACACACACACACACACAGAGTCAGACACACATGGACATGTTTCTAAAAATGCTTTTTTTTGGATTCAGGGGTTCACAAAACATGTATTTCGGTGAAATCTCGGTATCGAATTTTTGGGTGGAATACAATACTTCCCCTACTTACTATACGAAATAGAGAAGGTAAAAATGAATAACGAATTTGAGAAAAAGTATAAGTATTAGAAAATTTAAGGGAATAATAAACAACATCTCGAAAATGGTTCACTCATAAAAAAGGTATATAACATAAATTGTGTATTTTAACACGATCTACATTTTTTGTGTAGTAAAATTTTGTCTGTCTCTTATGGTTTACTAGTTATGCAAAAGTCGTTCACAATGAAGAATACTTTTGGAGACGTTCCCAGAAAATTCGCGATATACATTTTATTTGTCATGAAAATATCTTAAATATATGGTAGTTTAATCAAAATCGTTAGAGCCATTTTTGAGAAATTAAAATTTTCGAAAAATGTTCCATGTAAAGAGTAATCTGGGGTGGGGGGATTTTCTTGGAAACCTTCGTGTCGCATCTCTGGAAGATATTGAACCCAAATACCAAGTTTGGTGTTTATCCGACTGTTCGTTTCTGAGTTATACTGTTCACAGACATACGCACACGTACATGTTTCCAAAAATGCTTTTTTGGAGTCAGGGGGTCTCAAAACGTATATTTCCGGTGAAATCTCGGTATCGAATTTTTGGGTGGAATACAATACTTCCCCTACTTACTATACGTAGTAGAGAAAGTAAAAATACATTCGACATACCACACAAAGGATTCGCAAATAATTTGAATTGTATTTATTATTCTCTTTTTTTGAACAGACTAAATAAATCCTTTTGTATTTACATATTATACTATAACAACTTAGTAAAATCCCTTGGGCTACGGAGTGCGCGAGTATTTAGGAAGGATAAATCGCCCCCACACTACTTGTCTTTTGCCTTTGGGTTCGGAGTTATCCGATGATGTGTCTTAAAGAGGAAGTGGATTGAAACGCGTGAAACAAGTGTCGCATCACTGTTGTGAACCCAGCGATTTTATAGCGTAGAAAAATTTAATAGGAACGTTTTGCTCGTGATCACTCAAAAACTAAAATCCTTATTCTAGTTCTGTAAGACGTATGTTAAAGGGCACAGTTTGGAGATAATGATGATGTGTGATTGGTCTACCTCCTTAAAATTAAAGCTGCTGGATTTCTTTGTAAAACTTAATTGAAATAATTTGTATTATGAAAATCAATCTGCGAGAAACTTTTTTCCTTGAAAAGATAGATGGGGGAGTGAAGGCAATGAAATACCCTAAAAAGTGTGAATTAACGTTTGGAAGATATCCCATGATAATACCGTATGTATGTGAAATGCTATCGCTAGTTATGTGCAAACACTTGTTTTCACACCCGCTGCAGTTTGCTCGGTCTGTCACAGAAATCTACAAACTCGGCATTTTTGTTGCAATGCTTTTGTGTCTTTAGTCCTGCCGCTACAGTTGGATAGTTACAACAGTAGTGTGATTAAGTGATAAACGATTTTGTGAGAGTAAAATAAAACACGGGCTAGGCGAAATTATGGCGTGCGCTGCTTAAGCAGCAACTGAGAGGCATGCCCGCTCAAGGCAGTTAGCGGGAGTACATGACCAGGTAAGTTACCTCTCCCAAGGGTTTTTTTTCTAAGTTGCTGATCTAAAATTCCTTTCTTTGAATGGCGTGCCAAATGGAACAACTTTAATACCTTGTAACAGCTCAACAATGTCGTTCCTTGGAGCTTGATAATGGAAAATAGTACATTGTGATACAATGAATTATAGAACGGGGAAGAATTGAAAATACGAGACGAAGTCGAGTTTCTGTAAAACACTTAACGCACTGTATTGCATATTACTGTTTCGAAGATAGTGAATAATGTAACTATTTACACGAAAGTAAAAGTAATGACTGTCAGTTATTCAACAGTAGTACCGAGGTCGATTGCGCTAACCTCTGCAAACTGATGATCGATTGGTCACGGCTGGTGTTGTTGAATCGCCCAACCAGCAACTAAAGGTGACATGGCCGCTTGCGCCGAAAGAATATTTAAATGTTGATGAATTAAATCGCAAGTACATGTTAACAAATAAAGTGAAGAAAGGATCGCGATGCTTCAATGGCAAAATCTAGCTATAAAATATGATTACTTTGCATGTCTGCAACAATAAATATGTATGTCAATAGTTGGAGGAATAAATGCATTTTATTAACCCTCTACCGCATGAATTATATTGCTGTATATGCCGCTCTTATTCTAATTCCTAAACTATTTTATATATCGCTTTCACAGACACCTTAACGGACGGGACGAGATGAACTGGCCATCCATTCAAAGCCGAACGTCATGAGTTTCAATTCCAGCGAATGGAGTCAACGTGTCTTGGTATAGGATGGGGAGGGCCCGCGCAAAATAATCGGTATAACGGCACGCGACGGTGATGATAGGGTAGCATTTGCTACAGTTCATGGATTTTACTTTTATATTACGCTACTACAATAGTAATGAATTAAATTAATATATTTCAGATGAAAATAGCCTCAAGTACTTGTACTTTATTGTTAGAGACTACTATAATATGAAAATAATAAAATACATGTTAAAATAATCTAATACCTTGACTAAATATCTGTGTTGCCCGAGGACAAAATCATGAAGTAGAGAGTGCAGAAATTTCAAGTTCCCACGCATGATAGCCTAAGCGGGAAGTGGACAAGGAAACTATGGTCGAAAAAAATGTGTTTTATTGATTCTTTCTAAACAAATTAGTGTGGTGTTTTGTCTAATCCTTTTTAATTCAATATTAAAGACTAACGAAATAAATAATTGCACATTCTACTTTCACTACCACTTATTTAGGAGGTATTGCATTCCATAAAAAATGGGTATCCAGATTTCGCAAGAAACACACGTTTTGAGGTCCCTGAACATGAAAACAGTAAGTTTAGAACTACGTAATGTGTGTCTATATGCGTGTACGACAAGATAACTCAAAAACGAAAAGTCTGATGAATGCTTTGTAGTTATATCCAGAATATTTCAAGGATGTCACAAGTAGACTTTCAACTAATTTAACCTCTCCAAATATCCTTTACATGGAACAATTTTGCTAATGTTTTATTTTCTCAAAAACAGCTATGCTTATAGAATATTTTTATTTACACACAATATAGCATATTCACATTAGAATACAATTTATATCTTGAATTTTCCGTAAATAGCCTGTGAAGTCACTTTTATTTGATTGAATTTTGTCTAATTCTTGTGCAACTAGGAAACCATAAGCGAGAGGCAAAAACTTACTACAAGAAAAAATGAAGAGGTATTCAAAATACAGGTTTTGTGAGCGATGAATCTTTTCTACAGTTAGCAGTTTTCCAAAATTATTCGACGTTGTAAGTATGCACCCTTTCCTTAAATGATTAAAAGTTTGGGCTTGCATTTATTTTCATTTCTTACAAGAAATTTGGTTGCTATGGGAACAGATCTCTCTCTACTTGAATACTTTTTATGGGGATATTAGAAATATAGAGTATTTGTTAGAGGCGTGCTAATATGGAAGAGTTAAAAATGAGGATCAGGAAAGAATGTACAGGTCACCAGGAGTGATTGAAAATGTTCAACAAGAATTCACGCTTCGACTTAGCAACTACCAGGTTATAAATAGGCAGCATTTTGAAAACCTTATGAAATAATTAGAATTTCATTTGTTACAGTAGTTGTGTGAAATGCGTGGAAAATTGTCAAACAAGCCAACAATTTAACTGTTCCCATAGCAACCAAACAAGATCACAGAAATAAAAATCTGATGTGTTACACTCACATGATTTTCTGTACTCTTTTACAAACTATTTTTACAAACGCTTATTCTCCATATGATTCATGTTAATCGAGATGTTAATCTTATTGATAATTTTCTCGTAGGTGCAAGGGGAATATGGTAGGTTTTAAGCTATAGTCAAATATTTTAAGAGCTGGTTCCTATGTGGAGTATTCCATTCTCTTTGCATTGCCAGGACAAAAAAAGAATAACGAATTTGAGAAAAAGTATAAGTATTGGAAAATTTAAGGGAATAACAAGCAATATTTTGAAAATGGTTCACTCAACAAAAAAAAATGTATATGACATAAATTGTGTATTTTAACGCGATCTACATTTTTTGTGTAGTAAAATTTTGTCTATCTCTTATGGTTTACCAGTTATGCAAAAGTCGTTCACAATGAGGAATACTTTAGGAGACATTCCCAGAAAATTCGAGATATACATTAATAAAATATATAATATTGATTCCTGAAACTAACAGAGATCATGTTTAGAACATTGTTCTTGAAACAAGAGAAATGACTTTAAAAATGCGAGATGCCAGATGTTTTGTTGATTCGCTAGCGGTCATTTTCAGTGAAATTATATTCAACAAGTTTTTGCTTTACACCAGTCAAAGAAGCGATTAAATGCTATATCATATTGCTTTCTGGATTTTTGTGGTAAGTACTTATAGTATTCTTCTTTCTGCTGCTTCTGCAATTTAACTTCTATTTCAGTTTCTTCTGAATTCATATTTTTCGTCATTGAATCTTTATGTAGGTTATCGTAGATAAAAGAATAACGTTTTATATTAAATAAAGCAGAATGCTGCCAATATAAGTATAGATTAATTACACAATAAATTGAAGTGACGATTTCTATTGTGAACAGATAATGTGAGGGCCATGAGAAATTACTCTTGTAAAAAGACGATAAAAAGTTGTTAACAAATTTACAACCTGGTGTTTTGTGACGTGACTCATTTGACATTCATCGTGAATTCACAGCATTCAACACCAAGGGTGGATCGCTAACCAACTGATTACGTTACAGGTCTAAATGTCAAGGACGTGGAATGAGATAATACAAGGAAAACCTTTGTTCCGAAATGACTGCAGTCAAACTTCAACTAAGTTTACTGTTTCCATATAGCAATTCAAATTGCATTTCTTTAAACTGGATAACATTTACAAAGCTCGTCTCAAATATTGCTTTCCTCTTACAACATTAACAGCGTTTAACTTTTAATACAACAGTTGACGAACTTCTCCATATTTTTACGTAAAATCCAATTTTACAATGAACGAATTTAACATTTAGCTTTGTAAATATTAACGCTGCATAAAACGTTTTACTGTTCCCTCTCTATTGCATTCGACCGCATTAACAGCTTATTTATTTTTTTTATAAAGGGGCGGCCCCACACCCGCCGCCCCCGGTGACGATCATCCTCAGAGGCTACATCGTCTCCCCATGCTGTTAGTTCTAACATGCAACTAGGGGGGGGTGCTTTGTTAGTAGTGACGTGCTAGTGCGTGGAGAAAGATGTGAGTTAGACATGGTCGGGTTCCGCGGAAGCACCCCGGTTAGTAAGTTAAACTACTCATGCGAGCATGCAGAACATGCAAGCGTGCCTGGTTGGGTTTACCGGCGCCAGCCATGGCAGGCCCTGCCTGGCGCTCGGTGGTTAGTACGGGTTAGGTTGGGTGGGATTGACAGGGATGCGTTAAGAGCTACGGCTTAAAATTAAATGGTATGGCGCGGGTGTTAACATCATGCTTGTAACAGCTTACAAAACTGCTCGAATATTTATATTAAATCTCAACTTGAAGAAACATATTGAACTGCAAATATTCTACATGACCTCCGCTCCATTAAATATTAAATGCACGGATTGTGAAAATGTACGTGTGCACATTCTCTGATTATTCACATTCCCTAGTCAGTCTGCTTTTGTTCCTTCTGGTAGAGATCTTAAAAATTTCATCTGACCACTTCCAACGTTTCTCTTTCTTAACACCCACGTTTCACTTGTATATTTTAACGCTGTGTTTGATAAGTTGTAGAATCTTAATATGACATCTCTTCTCGTTTTTTCCCAAAATGTATTTTAATGCATCTATTTATTTTATTACATATTTTAATTTTTTCTTCAATATCCTCGTTTGTATTATTTTGTGCTGTTATGGAGCCCAGATATTTGAAGGTAGCCATTTGTTCGATTATTTCTTCAATGACGATCCTACTTCACTTGGTCCCTTTCCTTTCTATGGCCATGGCTTAATCCTTTTACAAGATATTTTCATATTGTAATTTTTGATAGTCTTATTTAAATTATTGACGTGTTCTGTGATCCATATTCGTTATCTGCCAACAATATCTGCTCATTGCAAGTACAATGCTTTGTGAAAATTGCAACACCAAGAAAGAATTTGCCGAAAAACTCCAAACTTGGTGGAAGTGTAGAATAGTGTGCAAGCAATAAGTGATTAGGTTTTCAGAGAGATGGGGTACACGTAGGCTGAACAGAGCCCTCTCGTATTGGTCCGACAAGGTCAGAGTTGCGCCCAGTGTAGCCAGTGCAGAGCTGTCAAACAAGGTGGAAACATTAAAGAGAGTGTCAGTATGTCTCGTCGACGACAAAGGGAACCATATCGGCATGTGAGTGAGTTCGAACGGGGCAGAATGATCGGTCTCCGGGAGCGGGTTTGTCATACCTTGACATTTCAGCTCGTACAGGGGGATGCTGCTATGACAGTGATGCGTGTGTGGAAGCAATGGATAGATGGATTGATGGATAGTGGATAGGTGGTACGCAGCGAAGAGTGAGTATTGACCACAGCACGGGGTGACTTAATCTTGTCCTCATGGCCACAACGGACCGTATAACTTCATCCACAGTGTTGGCTCGACGCTGGAGCACTGCAACAGGTGTGAACTTGTCTGCATCAACGGTTCGTCGCCGTCTGCTGCAGGTTGGACTGGTTGCATGCATGCCATTACGTCGGCTTCCATTGTCCAGAAAGCACAAGCTTCTCCGACTGCAATGGGCACGTGAACACCGTGCTGAGTGGCAAAATGTAGTCTTTTCGGACGAGTCCCGCTTCAACGTGTCCTACAGTGATGGCCGCTTACGTGTCCGGCGGTACCGTGGTGAGCGCAACCTGGAGGGCTGCATTGTTAAGCGGCATAGCGGACAAACACCAGGTGTGTTGGTTTGGGGTGCCATTAGCTACAACAACCGATCTCGCCTCCTACGAATTGAGGTCACTTTGAACAGAAACCGGTACCTAACGGTGGTTGTAGAGCCTGAAATACTCCCCCTGCTTCAGTCACCTCCACAGGCCACATTTCAAAAGGAGAATGCCCGGCCACATATTGCGAGGAATGTACAAGCCTTCTTCGAAGAGCGACGGGCCTGCGCGTTCGACTGACATGTCGCCCATCGAACATGTCTGGGATATGGTTCGTCGGTACCTGGTGCGTCACGGTCCTCCAATAACCAGTGTCGCGGTTTTGTGGGCTCGAATACAAACTTGCGTGGAGGGAAATCCCTCAGGAACTTATTCAGAACCTTTTTGATTCAATGCCATGGCGTACAGCAGCTCTAATTGCAGCGCATGGAGGCCAGAGTAAATACTGTATATTGGGCTCAAAGGTCATGTATAGATTTGAAAAGTTTGTCGTTTGTTACTTGTCATGTACCTAACCTGTGGTATGAAATTCATTGAATTCATGCGTTTCCTTATTGGTGTTGCAATTTTCACAAACGGTAGTGCAGTATGTATCAATATTATTTATTGCTTTTCCCTCTGGCATACATTTTTTCTCCATCTATACTGAAAATTTTTACCTTCTCTACTACGTATAGTAAGTAGAGTAATTTGATATCGAGATTTCACCGGAAATAATGTTTTGAGATGCCCTGAATCCAAGTAAGCGTGTTTGGAAACATGTCCATGTCTGTGCTTATATGCCTGTCAGACTTTGAACAGCATAACTCAAAAACGAAAAGTTGGATAAATACCAAAATTGGTACTTGAGTTTACTATCTTCCAAGGATACGACACGAAGATTTCCAAGAAAATTCCTCCACCCCAGAATTTTCGAAAATTTTGATTCTCTCAAAAATGGCTATAACAATTTCGATTAAAACATACGTTTAAGCTATTTTCATGGCAAATGAAATGTATATCTTGAATATTCTGGGAACGTTCCCAAAAGCACTCTTCATTCTGAATCACTTTCGGATAACTGTATACTGTAATACATAGATAAAATTTTACAACACAAAAAATGTAGATCTCGTTAAAACACACAAATTATGTCATTTATATTTTTTGTGGAGTGAACCATTTCCGAGATATTCCTTGTTATCTATTTGAATTTTCCAATACTTTATTCTTATTGGTTTTTTTATGTGCTGGACATACAAAGAGAATGAAATGCTCCACATAGCAACCAGCTCTTAAATGATTTGACTATCGCTTAAATACTACCATATTCCCCTAGCACCTACAAGAAAATTAGCAATAACATTAACTTCTCGATTAACATGAAGTAGATGGAGAATAAGCGTTTTTAAAAATAGTTTGTTCAAGAATAGAGAAAGCCATGTGAGTAGCAAAACATCAGATTTTTAGAATTGTTTCCTAAACTGTTTATTAAGTACCAGATCACAAATGACAATGGTTGCGAACGCACCAGAAATGCTATACGCACATTTACGGTCTTGTTTTAAATTACATAATGTAATATACAACTTTTCAAATTTGAATCATATAGCTCATCATCTTCTGATGACATATCATCTTTTAGTTGTTGCATCATAGGCATTGCTATTGTGTACATAAATGCTTTTCATGGGTCCCAGAATACAAAATATTTATTAGGCCATTTTTGGTCATTTTATACCATTTTACGTTATTATTTTGTATTTTCTACACCCTGGGTCTTTATTTAGTAATTTTGTTGCATTTACATTGAGTATATGACTTACTGACCTTTTACGAGAAGGGTAACCTTTAGAACATCAGAAATTTCACTATTCGACCGGAAAATAGGAGTAACTTTGTATATGTTTCACTAGCATTCTTCGAAAAAAAGTTCTATTTAATGGTTAGTTCGGGAAGAATTGCTTGTAGGTGAATGGTTGACTATTGTCAGGGGAGCAGGTATAAATACAGTAGGAATTCGCGTCCCAAACTAAGGAAGAGAAAGGTCAGTTGTCCCTTCTTTACTTTTTCGGCTCGTATAGTAAGTAGGGGAAATATGGTATTCCATCCAAAAATCCGTTGAGAAATTTTACCGAAAATACATGTTTTGAGGTCCCCTGAGCCGGAAAAAGCATTTTTGTAAAATTTCCGTGCGTGTGTGTCTATGCACACGATAACTCAAAAACTAAAAGTATAAAAAATACCAAACTCGGTATTTAAGTTCAATATCCTCCAAAAATGAGATACAAGGATTTTCAAGAAAATCTCCGCACCTTCAACTACCCTTTACATGGAACGTTTTTTGAAATGTTTCGTTTTATGGAAAATGGTTCTAACAATTTTGATTAAAATACCATACATTAAAATATTAACATGACAAATAAGATGTTTATTCTTCAATTTTCTGGAAATAGTCTGTGAAGTCTTCTTCATTCGGAAAGAATTTTGTGTAATCTTGTACAACTGGTAAAAGTTAAGTGATAGACGAAAACTAACTATACAAAAAAATGTAGATCTCTTTAAAAGAGATTGTGGCATTAACCATTTCTGAGATATTCGTTATTAATGCTACGAATTATGCAATACTTTGTTATTCTTTTCAAGCCCTTTCGATAGCCAGTTATTTCTCGCGATTGCACGCAGAACGTATACAATCTTAAGGCCAGTACTTAAACATTTGACTATCGCTATTCCCGTTATATTTATAGCTAAATGTGTAATGCAGCTATTTCTAGAAAGGTTTATCTTGATTAAAGTGAAGTTGATAGGAAAATAAGCTTTTGTAAGAATAATTTGTACACACACTAATAAGCGATAGAGGGCAGAGAAAATCGTGTGAATGAACACATCAGATTTTTTCGTTAATGAATGCGTACAGTCATGTTGCTAATGTCCTTTTCCTTATGTCGTGTCATAGGTTGTGATGTCCTCATTCGTTATGACTCTTTCTGAGAACTCAAAACAGTTAATTTTACAGTTAGTGCTGCTTCAAAAATAATTTTTTTTTAAATTTCCCTTTTACATTCTTCAAACAAGAACAGGGACTTATATATTTTAATTAATTTTCTAAATTATCTGATCATTATTCCCATACCTACTTTTTCTACTTGTATAATAGTTACATCCATGTACTTACTGTACGCTAATTTTAATAAATAAATTTTTGTAATTACGTCATTTTAAAAAGTTTTATTCATTGTCAAACATTTTTAGATCATAAACATCGGCGACCCACTTATCATTCCTAAAGTACTTTAAAATTAAAGTTACCCATGCGGCCGTCACCTCCTCCGTCCGTTGCTGTAGGCTTACCTTGATGCTTCTCCCGTTGGTTCCAGAAGTTCGCAGTGTGCTGGTTCTCTTCAATTTTATTCTCGGCTAGCTGCAGTAGTTTTCTTTAACCTATATAGGAGCATGGACTTATCCTCGGTAAAGGAAAGCGTAGATCTCGGGTGGTGATATAGGAAGACATAGACGTGCTTTGTTTATGAAAAGATGACACTGCCGTTTCTTTTTATTTAATTAACACACGTAGTATACAAAACTGGTATTGCCGCTGTTAAAATACTGTCCCCCGCTGTTAAAATGCGGCGCGGATATGACACGAAGTTCAAATATGCTTATTATCCCTTTACGAGTAGCGGATCTTAGGTGTGTTTCTAAAACTATCTTGATTCTCTTTTTGGCGCGATATCTCACACATCCTGCAGCATCTCTCCCTGACCACACATGACAAAACTGTCAAACAAACTGCAATGCTAAACTGACATGACAAAACTGTCGAACAAACTGCAATGCTAAACTGACATGACAAAACTGTCCCGAATTTGCTCCAAACAGATCCATTTATAGTCTCAGGCTTCTGGGGCTGCTTCCTTTCCTATTGGTCCATTTTTTAGCGCCACTCGATGCGTCTAACCATTTCGTATAAACTTCCAGAGATCTCATTGGTCCAAGTTTAATATAAATCGCGGCTTTTCCTACATTTACCGTTAAGCTATCTGTCTCTCTCACTTGGTCACGGCGAATTATCAAATAAAGGGACAAAGGCGTTACACCCTCGCTGTAGGAATAATGGCACTGCGACCCAAAGAGATGTCATAAAACTAGATTTTCTGCCTTCGACAGCACTATTCCTGTAGCTAAACCATTTCGTCGTGGACAGTATTTTAACACAGCGCTTAAATTATTTACATTAAACCATTTATAACTCTACTAATATTAGTAACCTAGATACATACATAACGTTAAATCACCCTTCTTAAAATATACAAGCAGTATGAGAAAAAGATATTTACATAGTACGATTTAACATCAATAAAAGTTAATTAATAAATTATCTATAATTACAGTTCTCGGGCTCGGCCTAGAGTTGCCGTTTCACCCACTACTGATAAGGATACAGTGCACCATTTTATAGTATTTATTTTAAACTCTAAAGGACAGAATAAATATGCAGTTAGCGCTGTTTGTGTTGAATACCGTCATCAGTTGATTTCTTGGTTTGCGCTCCAATATCCGAGGCCGTAAAGAAAATAAAACTGCCTAGGAAGTGAGACGGCGCGACACATTGCTGGCAGCGGTTACTGGATATTAAGTTTAAAACTGTTGCGGGGGTATGTCTAGACGCCGTTACTTGGCGAAGGCTGCCATCATGTATTCCTCATAACATGCATCTGATAGCACTAATATGTTTATGTATAGGAGTTAACGTTCTTTCAGCCTGGTAATGCTTTACTACGGCTGAATGAAAAACAAAGATTCAAATTTAAGATCCTAACATTAGCCACCTATCATTGTAAACTAATGTACAATCGAAATATGTTTCTGCATTATGGCATCAGTGTTCATCCTTTATTCAATATTTTCTCTACTACTTATCTATAGTAAGTAGGGGAAGTATTGAACCCCACTAAAAAAATTTCTGATGTGTCACATTCACATGACATTCTCTACCCTCTACCGTTTATTAATGGGTATACAAATTATTCTTACGAAGGCTTAGTTTTCTATCTATTTAATTTTAATGCAGATAAACCTTTGCAGAAATAGCTACATTACACATTTAGTTAGGATACAAAGAGAACAGCGATAGTCAAATGTTTAAGAGATGGACGCTATATTTGGCTCTAAAATTCGATACTTCTTCCATACAATCACGAGAAATATGTGACCCGCATTCGGGAGGCCCCGGGTTCAAATCCCGTGGGCCGACCAATCTGTCTGAGGTTTTTTCGTGGTTTTCCTCGGTCGCCAAGATAAATACCGGATTGGATATTTAATACCACGACCCAAAGTTCCATCTTAAGTCTAAAACAATAGTGAAATGAAAAATAAGTGGTAACAGCGAATGCTATGCCATCTATCTACAGACAATGTAAGCAGGTAGACTGGACGGCACCCTAATGCCATCTGCTCGGCATGAGGTAAGGGTTACAGGGATGAGACCTTGAAGGCTAACTGTCCGCCTTTCTGTGTGAGGGCGGCGGTTAGACTGGACGGCACCCTAATGCCATCTGCACGGCATGAGGCAGGGGTTACAGGGATGAGACCTAGAAGGCTAACTGTCCATCACATATCGTTCTAAGAGATATCCACCAACAGATCCGTCGCGATATGACCAAGGAGTTAAAGTGACGTAAAATAAAATAGAAAAAAATATCACGAGAAACAACTGAATGTTGCCAGGACTTTAAGAGAATGACCAAGTAATGAACAATTCGAACCACTAATAAAGGATATCTCAGAAACGGATTATGCCACAAAAAACTTATTTTTAAATAAATTGTGTGTTTCAAAGAGAGCTACACTTTTTTGTAGTACGTTTTCGCCTATCGCTTAACGTTTACCAATTATACAAGATTACATAAAATTCCTTCCGAATGAAGGGTACTCTCAGAAAATTCGGACTTACATTTTATTTTTCATGTAAATATGTTTAATATATGGTATTGTAATCAAAATCGCTAGAGCTATTTTTAGAAGATCAAACATTTCGAAAAATGTTCCATGTAAAGAATAGTTTGGGATGGTGAGTTTTTCTTGAAAATTTTCGTGTCGCATCCTTGGAAGATACTGAACTTAAATACCAAGTTTAGTACTTGCTCGACTTTTCGTTTTTGAGTTATGCTGTTCACAGACACACACACGGTTCTTTTGCTAAAACTCACTTTTTTATTCAGGATACCTCAAAACATGTATTTCTGTTGAAATCTCGTATCGAATTTTTGGGTGGAATGCAATACCTCCTCTACCTACTATATATGTGGTACAGAAAGTAATTAGATATCGAGATTTTTACCGGAGTCCAAGGTGAGTGCACGTGTGTATGTGTGTGTCTGTGTGTGTGTGTGTGTGTGTGTGTGTGTGCAGCATAACTCAAAACTAAATGCAGAAACACCAAACTTCGTATTCAAGTTCAACATCTAAGAACCTGGCAGAACGTTTATAAGAAAATATCTCACTTCAAACAATTTTTGCATGAAAATTGTTGCATTATATTTCATGTTCCAAACATAGCTCTAATGATTATTTTTATTAAAATTCATATGTTCACAATATTCGGCCGACTAGAATGAATCTCTCATTATTTTGTATACTTGGGAAACCGCAAGAGATAGAAAAAGAATTACTACGCAAAAATGTAAATCGCATCGAAAGACACAATTTATGTGAAATAAGTGATTAAGACGTTAACAATTTATGACATATTTCTTGCTATTGGCTTCAATCTTTTGGTATCTTATAAAAAAATGTTTTGAAATCCTAAGTCAACATTCTTTTCTTTCCTGTGACGTCATGCAATGAAAATGGAATTTCCAATCCAGCATATAGGATCCACTTTTTAGATATCGATTATCGATTCAGTCTCATTTATTTGCATTTTAACTACAAGAAACGTATAATGAAGCCTTTTCTATAAGCGATTACGTCGATTGACATAAATACATATAAAAGTATGCTTTTGTAAAAGCTGTTTGTTGAAGAGACATAAAATAAACGACAGTGGTAAGAGAAAGTCATTTAGTGTAGAACATTTGTTTTTTAAAATTTGAATGAAGGTATTATGGATTCTGACCTTATTGGAAATCATTAAGTGACCGAGTTTATTTTACTATATATTTAATGACCACAATTATTATTATTATTATTATTATAAATCACTTTTGATATAGAAATGAGATACCTAGTTGTTTATTAATGTTGTATGTAACTAATTCTTAGTTGCTTAATTGGAAATGATTTCTAAAAAAAACATTTATCGTGATAACAGTAATGTGCATTGAAAAGTCACCTTTTATATGAACTGCATAATATACGAGGATTATGATCGTGAAGTGATAGGTAGAAAAAGTCGTATGACCGTCACACATCAGATTTTCTAGTTACGAATATAAAAATTAATGATTTTTAAACTTTTTTCTCTATATTTATTTTACGTTGCTTTAACTACGTGGTCATATCGCGACGGATCTGTTAGGGGACACTCGTGGATCGCCGTATGGCGGTTCTAGGTCTCATCCCTGTATCATACAATCTAACTTGCTTCGTCACTTGTCCACAGAGACCGTAGTACTAGACAAGTGTGTCTGTGCTTCTGCTGTGCCGGACAGATGGCATTAGGGTACTGTGCAGTCTCCCTGCTTTTATTATCAATGGATAGATGGCAGAGCATTTGCTATTACCATTATTTTCATTTTTACTATTGTTTTAGACTTAAGGTGAAACTTTGGGTCGTGGTATTAAATATCCAATCCGGTATTTACTTGAAGACTGAGGAAACCCAGTCAGATTGGTCGGATAACGAGATTTGAAATCGATCTCCAGAATGCGGGCTACGGACGTTACCGTTGCTTTTAGAATCCTGAGGAATTATTGTTCACTAGCAATGCTGTGTTCAATATTTATAGACAGTAAAAATGTTACACATGTATTATAAGGCTAATGTGGTGCCAGAGGTGGGATTACACGTTGCACGGCACATGTAACAGAAACAATCATGATGAAATAATCATATCAATAACTGAAGTTATCACTTTTCGTGAACAGCTTCTATATTTGCGGCTGTATTTTGTTGCAAATGCAAAGTGCTATATCACATGCTCAGAAAGCTTGTTCAAAGGCTGGAATAAACGCTCATGTCGGCAAGGTTTAGGATGGTATAATGCATA
Organism: Deroplatys truncata; assembly: GCA_030765065.1. Lineage (NCBI taxonomy): Eukaryota > Metazoa > Arthropoda > Insecta > Mantodea > Mantidae > Deroplatys > Deroplatys truncata. The sequence continues at coordinate 58,415,242 of CM060977.1, forward strand.
CTGTGGCTGTACAAGAGATAATAAGATTTAGTATAGTCTAACACGTATTTGGATATTTTTTTATCGTGGCCTTCCTGTTTATTTAGATAACGGTTTTTTGCATTCAAGAGCTCCCAACATGCCCACCGGGTGTGCCTTTTTCGCCGTACTGTTACGCTGCTCGTATCCAAGCCTGATGCGTGTGTATGAAAGCATAACTCAAAAACTAAAATCGGATAAATAGAAATTGTGTAAGTTTAGCATCTCCGAAGATCCCCCCCAAATTGGTTTTCACATGGGAAATGTTTCTTAATTTTTAATTTCCTTAAAAATAGCTCCAACGATTTTGATTAAAATATCATACGTTTAATATATTGCGTGACTAAAAAGGTTCACACATATTTTCTGTGAAAAGTCTGTGAAATCCTCTTATAGGTTATATAGGTATAGGAAAGGGACACCATTCACACTGCGACCTGCATACAACTATTGTGGCTACCACCACAAGGAAGAAGGGATGAATTGAATTAACGACAGAAGGCTACAGACCTCAGGCAGACAGTCCACAGAGATGCGCGGAAGTCTCTAACAGCTCCAAGCTCGAAGACCCGTCCCAATCCTGAAGCTGCAAGAGAGGGTGATGAACGACCCGTCGAGCAAGCAGCCCTCTAGTGTCTACGGAGAGTACTTTTGATTAAGCATCCGTGTCATATGTCCGGCACTGTCATTCACCACAAAACCTATAAACACACATGAAAGTTGAGAACGAAATGAAATGAAAGGGAAATTATGTAATGGAAATCGTGGCTTACCAACCAGGCAAAACCACGAAAAATCAAATTCAGAGGGGGCGGTCGGTGGGAACCGAATGCGAGCCTCAACATTACGCTGCGGTACTAGTGGTACTTCTAGTGTTACTAGAAGTACGCCGGGCCGAACATTCGAGCACCTGCCGACAGGGAGCTGTTAGGATTGGGTTGAACTCGGCTGGGCAGTGGTTTCCGATACCCATGGAAGATTGGTTACGTGTGGCTGGTTTATCCGCCCAGGCGGTGTTGTGAGATGCCCGGATGCTCTCCGGCACCAACCTTTAGAGAGACGGTACCTAGGTATGCAATTTCAAAGTCAGCTTTTTTAACACTTGCCTATCGCTTCAGCCTCCTGTATATTCCATGTACTTAAAGAGATAGAAGTAATGAAGACAGTTTCACAAAGTTTATTTCTTCAATTAACACGAAATAGTCATAAAAATAACTTTTTAAAGTTTACCTTGTAGAAAATACATAAAAATAAATAATAGTGGATAGAGGAAAAGTCAATGGAATACAGCACATCGGATTCTTGGTGTGGGGGAAGCCTAGCGGGATAGCTCAGGCGGTTACGTCTGTGGCCCAACATACAGGAGGTCGTGGGTTCGACTTATAGACCCATGGGTTTTTTTCGGGGTTTCCTCGAGTCAATAGGCGAATGCTGGGAAGGCTCATTGTCACCCCCGAATTTCCCTCTCCCTCATTTCAGCTTCGTCTTTCACGTTACAGGTTGACTGCGGGGCTGTGCGTCGGACGACTGCGGTAAAATGGCGAAGATGGCTTGCGTGTTGGAACAAGTTCTCGGCCCCATCAGACTGCTGGGTCGAGTTTTCGCCGGTCTCCACCCTCTCCCCGTAAGAGGAGAGGCTTCGACCCCTTCAGCTGCCGTGGTGCGGACGTTACTAGAAGTAGGCCGGGGCTAACATTCGAGCCCCTCCTGTTGGGGAGCTGTTCGGATTGGGTTTGACTCGGCGGGGCAGTGGTTACCGATGCCCATGGGAGATTGGGTACGTCTGGCTGGTTTATCCGCCCAGGCGGGGTAGAGAGACGCCCCGATGTTCTCCGGCACCAACCATGAGAGAGACGGTACCTAGATATACTGTCGGCCCCGCCGAGGTTTTCCCTATTGGCCTGACGCGCGTAAGTGGCGTATCCAGTTCGTTCCTGTCTGGCAGGGATGAGGGAGGGGTGGTATCCTTACCCAGCCTCGGCTACGCAACACCTCGTATTGCGAGGTGTGGACTGAGTTAACAGTCCCGGTCCCGTGGTTACAAGTCTCCGCCGCCTGGAGGGGAGCTTGTCAGCCACCCTCCGGTGGCTTGGGAGGGCTGCCTTGAGCGCTCTCTGGCTGAATGGTCAAGCTTGTAACTATTAGAGACCTCTGCGCGTCTCATACGTCACCTGCAGTTCCTTCATCTCATCCGTTCCTACCTGTGTATTCACACAACAGATCCCTGTCGTCCTCCGTGGACTAGTGGTACCGTGCTAGCCTCTAGTTTCCAAGGTCGCGGGTTCAAACCCGGCGGAGGGCGATGGATTTTTTCAGGGAAGTAAAGCCGGTGGTCTCGTGTCGTAGATTTACGGCACGTAAAAGAACCTCAAGCCTGATAAAGAGGCCTCTGAGCAAAATTACCGGTCTTTCACGCCCAATATGGAATGGGACGTTAAGAACCATAGTAGTTAAAGACTGTCCATAAATAAAACTCAATTTAAAATTTAAAACAGATCCCTATGTGGGTCAGGTGCTAGGTACCTCCTGCGTTGTGTAATCCTAATCCTAGGGTGATGTCCTGATATCCTTAAACAATGACTCATGCATGACGTTAGGTATTTATTAAATTCTTCCTCATATACACATACACACATTTCTTAAAATGTTTTTTCACAAATCCTCAGGTTGTGAATTCTTGGTAAAATGTAAATTTGGTCATCTCCAATTAAAGATCCGGGTTGTCTTAATTCAGTTCGAATTAAAATTCTTATTAATAAATCTTTAGGTAGAATACAATGCTTCCTCTTCCCGATAAAGGTAAGTGGCAGAGAAATTGATAAAATAACCTTAAATCGTGATTATTAGTAAAGTAATAATTACAATGCTAAGAATTCGAAACAATGCCAATAGCATTTTTTTCGACGATATTGTTTTTTATCTACTTCCCTCTCATGTCATGCGGGAGAAGTTGAAATTTCAGCATTCCCTAAAGTTTCCATCTTTTACCACAAGCTTTAAGAACATGCGTTTCATTTTTCAACTATTTATATTATATTTATTGTTGCAATCTTGCAAAATAATAATATTTGATAGTTGAATTTTTCCATGTAAATATTACCGTCTTTATTCCCGTTATTTGTTACCATTTACTTACGATTTAATTCATGCAGCATTTAAATATAACTTTCGGCGCAAGCAGACATCTCACCTTCAGTTGCTAACTGGCCTGACTGGATCGCCAGTTCGAAGAAGTTAGCGCGGTCAACCTCATAGCTGATAGTGATTAATTTTATTTTCTTGTAAGCATCTTTATTGTTGGCTATAGTAGAAAAAAATAGTATGCAATACACATGCGTTAAGTGTTTTGCAGAAACTCGGAAGAGACGATGCTTCTCTGACACCTGTTAAACCCACTATTGAACGCTCGACGAATTTCTGCAACTGAAATATTGGAAAACTCATGCCGGATGTTGTCTTTAATGTGTCGAGTATTTGGAGGTTTGTTACATCATTATGTATTCTCCTCATACAAGTAGTACATGCATTAGATCTGGAGAGTCTGCAGACCAGTCAATTATTCTGTCAAAACAAAATGTGGCAGCGATTTCTTGAACTTTTTCCACGACAACACTTATCAAATTGATTATACACAAATTTTATGATTGTGGGACGCTCCATAAATACTCATCCCTGTCTGTGGCTGAGGATGGACCATGGTCCCTAACAGAACACCACACATGAATTCTCTAAACTTGCACTTTTTATCAAAATGTTTTCAAAATGTTGTTGCATGTGGCTCTATCACAATTATAAATATATGCTAAATCTACTGCAGATATCTTTAAATGTGTTTTGAGAGAAAACATTTTATTTAACTCTTATTATTCTAATTTATCGGGAATTAGAAAACTGGAATATACAATCTTTTTCGCTCCTTGGATTGCTTCACAGAATTTATTAAAGCTTAAAATATATTTTTGCTTTCTCTACTACGTATAGTAAGTAGGGTAAGTATTGTATTCCACCCAAAAATTCGATATCGAGATTTCACCGGAAATACATGTTTTGAGACCCCCTGAATCCTAAAAAAGCATTTTTGGAAACATGTCCGTGTGTGTCTGTGAACAGCATAACTCAGAAACGAACAGTCGGATAAACACCAAACTTGGTATTTAGGTTCAATACCTTCCAGAGATGCGACACGAACGTTTTCAAGAAAATCCCCCCACCCCAGACTACCCTTTACATGGAACATTTTTCGAAACTTTTAATTTTCTCAAAAATGGCTCTAACGATTTTGATTAAAATATCATATGTTTAAGATATTTTTATGACAAATGAAATGTATATCTCGAATTTTCTGGGAATGTCTCCAAAAGTATTCTTCATTGTGAACGACTTTTGCATAACTGGTAAACCATAAAAGATAGACAAAATGTTACTACACAAAAATGTAGATCGCGTTAAAATACACAATTTGTCTTATACAGTTTTGTTGTTGAGTGAACCGTTTTGGAGATATTGCTTGTTATTCCCTTAAATTTTCCAATACTTATACTTTTTCTCAAATTCGTTATTCATTTTTTTATGTCCTGGACATGCAAAGAGAATGGAATGCGCCACATAGCAACCAGCGTTAAAATATTTGACTATCGCTTAAAGCCTACCATATTCCCCTTGCACCTACAAGAAAATTAGCAATAAGATTAACATCTCGATATCTCGATTAACATGAAGCATATGGAGAATAAGCGTTTGTAAAAATAGTTTGTACAAGAGTAGAGAAAGTCATGTGAGTGTAACACATCAGAGTTTTTTTAGTTCCATTTATACATTGCCTTTCCTTTGGAACTTATTGCCAATGGTGTTAACTCGTATTCTGTTGCCATTGGGTTTCTTGCTCTTTTTATGTTTTAATCATTAGATCACACACACACACACACATTCACACTGTTAGACTCTGCGGAGGATAGGCAATAATCTTAGCTGCAGAAAAATTCCCATCCCCGAGGGGACCCGGGACCTCTCGCACATCAGGCAGGTGCTCTACGGACTAAGCTACGGGGTCAGCCTTATATAAAGGCTGGTTCGCAGTCTCCCGGTATCGAGAACGGGAATGGATATCGATATTCATATCGATCACAAAGTCGAAAGTCGATTTTGAGCATTGGGGTTTCATTTCTTTTTAACAACCAATGGTATTTTTTCACCTGCTTCCTGCTTCAGCCAACATAATGCGGGTTAGCCAACGTCAAAATTCGATAGAGTAAACGTTATCTAAATGCAGATCCGTTGCATTTCCGATTGCTCTAGTCCGACCGGACATTCAATCCTTTATTTAATGGAGTACATGAAAGTTTTTTTTATTGTTCTTTGTTAATTTTTACGCTTTTTGTTGTTCTTTGCCGTTTTTGCTATTGCTTTTGTGGAATTGCCAGTGAAAAGTTAAATATAAACAAACTTTCACTAAAAGAACCAATGCTCAATGGTTATGCCGATGTTAAGACCTGAGGTTATATGTAGATTTTCTTCCAGTTTGCGACCAGAGAGAACTCTAGCGGCTGTTTCATGTTACGGCCGCCTAGAATAACGAATGAGTCTAATATGCACAGTATGGATCTAATATGCCGTGCCCGGGAACGAAAACGACAAAGTTAAATCTTGGTCAAGTATTCCTGTTAAGGAGACAAGGTAGTCTGAACAAATGGAAATTACACCTTAAGTGTGTAAAATTACCACTTCTCTTAAAGTTCTCAGTGGTTTTACCTGGAAGTTTTATGAATTACACTATATATCATGACAATTATTTCAAGTGGTTGTTTGCATTAATAGCTCATGTAGTTGAGACCATAAAAATTATTTCATTCAGCAGAAAAATAATAAAATTTACTCTTAAAACATGTGAATTCATGTACCTTTTCTCTGATACTACTTGCAATGCAGAATCACAATTTTTGTATTCTTGTTGTTAGATTAATCAGCTATCTTCTGAACCTTAATTATTTAGTTATGTATACCAGTTCAATAGAAATTGAAAAACAAAGTTACAAAGTAAAAGAGTAGAAAATTTTCAACGTTGTTGTTCTCTTAATATCACAATATACATTATATAATTATGATTGTAGTTACGAATACGTAACTATGTGTTGTATACATGTACTGAAAATTTAAGCCCTCTACCTCTCATACTTTCCGAGAAAAAGGTGCCTACATAAGTATCCCAAAATGCTGTTTTGAGAAAACTGAATTTTTAAGTTTGAACATTAAACTTCTGACACACTTCAGTACATTCCAGGGACATAATCATCTGCACCTTCATTCCTGGATTACTTCAGCTTCTCTTGGTCCTGGCCTCTTTTGTTAATTGCTCAACTGTTCACTGGGCATCATATAGTCGCTTGTTGTTGAAAGGTACAAAAATGTTCTAAAAAGGGGCGTTGCATGACAGCTTTAAAGGAATGCAGACTAGCATTTAAATTGTACAATTTTCTAAACTAGAAATAACAGAGATTTTATTGGTGCCTAAAACAAAAAATGTGATTTTTAACCATTTCAGAGTACCTTGTCCTCTTGTATGAACGCTCCCATTAAAATATATAATTTCAACTTTGTCGTTCTTGTTCTAGTTACCATTCTGGTTACCAGTGGTGGTGGAATTATGTCATATATTGAGCAATTTAAATGCAATAAAAACATATGCCAAGTTTTACTTTCTCTACTACGTATATTAGAAGGTATTGCAATCATTCAAAGATCGATACCAGATTTCACCGAAAATACACGTTGTAATCTCCCTGAATCCAAATAAAGCATTTTTGGAAACATGTCCGTGTGTGTGTCTGTGAACACCGTTATCAAAAACGAAAAATCGAATAAATACTAAGCTTCTATATAAGCTCAGTATCTTCCAAATACGCGAAAGGAAGATTTAAAAAAAAAGAAAAATTCCCCCAACCCCAATATGGATTTTACATGCAAAAATGTTTCAAAAGTTTTGATTTTTTTAACAATGGCTTAAACGATTTTGATGAAAATACTGTATGTTTAAGACATTTACATGACAATTATCATTTATATCTTGAATTTACTGGGAATATGTTGTCAAGTCATCTTTATTTGGGAGAATTTCGATAATTTCGTGTACGGAGTCAACAATAAGATACACACAAAAACTTACTGCACATAAAATGTGTCCCAATGCTCCCCATATGGCCTATGACCTTCGCGAGATACTTATTCCACCAAACGATAACTGGACCCAATTTCTGAGGTGGAGATGAGAGGACCTACAGCTTTTACCGTAGACTCCGAACTACGTTAGGCCTTACGAATACTTCACATGAGTAAGTCAGAAGTGAAGGCTTGGAGAGCGCTGACTAAAAATCGCCACACCAGAACTGGGAATCGAACCCCGGACCCTCAGTACGAGAGCCGGAAACGAAACCACCGTGCTACCCCGGCGACCGTACAAAAAAGTAAATATCTTTAAAAACAAGATTTATTTTAAATAAATGTTTGTGTGGAAACAGCCACATCCGAGATATCTATTATTATTGGTTTGAATCTTTCAGTATTTTTGTCATCTTTTTGAAGCACAGCGCTATACAGTTGTTTCTCGCGATGTATGGAATTTCAAGGCCAGCATATAGCGACATATGACTAAAGATTCTGCTTTGTATGCCCCTTTTATCTACAACGCAATGTGTAATGAAAGTACACTGCTCTTTGTGAAAATTGCAACACCAAGAAGGAAATGCATGAATTCAGTGAATTTAATACCACAGGTTAGGTACATGACAAGTAACAAATGATAAACTTTTCAAATCTATACATGATCTTTGAGTCCTAATTTGGTATTTGGTGTGGCCTCCATGCGCAGCAATTAGAACTGCTATACGCCGTAGCATTGAATAAAAAAGGTTCTGAAGAAGTTCCTGAGGGATTTCTTTCAACGTAGTTTGTATTCGAGCCCACAAATCCGTGATACTGATTACTGGGGGACCGTGACGCACCACGTGCCGACCAACCATATCCCAGAAATGTTCGATGAACGACATGTCAGGCGAACGTGCAGGTTAGGGAAGCAATGGTACCCTCGCTCTTTGAACAAGGCTTGTACATTCCTCGCAATATGTGGCCGAGTATACTCCTGTTGAAATGTGGCCCATGGAAATGCCTGAAGCAGGCTCTACAACTACCGTTAGATACCGGTTGCTGTTCAAAGTGCCCTGAATTCGTAGGAGGCGAGATAGGTTGTTGTTACAAATGGCGCCCCAAACCATCACACCTGGTGTTTGTCCGCTGTGCCAATAACAAAGCAGCCCTCCAGGTTGCGCTCACCACGTTACCGCCGGACACGTATGCGGCCATCACTGTAGGACACGTTAAAGCGAAACTCGTCCGAAAATACTAAATTTTGCCACTCAGCGCCCCAGTGACGATGTTCACGTGTCCATTGCAGTCGGAGGTGGTTGTGGTTTCTTGACAATGGAAGTCGACGTAATGACACGAATGCAATCAGTCCAACCTGCAGCAGACGGCGACGAACCGTTGATGCAGACGAGTTCATACCTGTTGCAGTGCTTCAGCGTCGAGCCCATATTGTGGATGAAACTGTACGGTCCGTTATGGCTATGCAGGCAAGATGACGTTCATCCCGTGCTGTGGCCATGTTCCGTGGTCCAGTACCCGCTCTTCGCTGCGTACGACCTTCATCTATCCACTGCTTCCACACACGCATTACTGTCGTAGTAGCATGCCCTGTACGAGCCCAAATGTCACGGTATGACAAACCCGCTTCCCGGAGACCGCGTTCGAACTCACTCGCATGCCGTTATGGTTCCCTTTGATATCAACGGCTGACACCTATTTTATTGTTTTCACCTTGTTTGACAGCTCTGTACTGACTACATTAGGCGCAACACTGATGTTGTCGGACCGACGCGAGAGGGCTCTGTTCGGCCTACGTGTACCCCATCACTCTGCGAACCAAGCACTTATTGACTGCACACTCTTCTACACTTCCACCAAGTGTGGAATTATTCGGGAAATTCTTTCTTGGTGTTGTAATTTTCACAAACGGCAGTGTTTTATTTCGATTAACATAAAGGGTTTGTGGTTTGTAGTAGTTATAGAGAAAAATGCTGATATTTTACATTCACATGAGTTTCTCTATCCTCTATCGTCTATTAGTGTGTATACAGATTTTTCTTATGATGGTTTATTTTCCATCTCCATTTTATTTGAGATAAGCCTTTCCAGAAACAGATACATTACACATTTTGTGGTAGATTGTGCCATTTTTCACATCCTCCGCAGGTCTGGAGGTCTTACGTAGCAACAGAATGGCGTATTTGAAGACGGCACAGCTTAGGTGCCGGAGTACGCAATTGGCGTTCATAATCGCCAATAGAGAGGCGGCAGCCCTACAACGGCAGAATTGGGAACTATCCAGCTTGGTCTACTTGGAGCGACTTTGCACGAGGGCACACACATTTAGACGCAGAGAACTGCTACCGGTGGCACACGATTTCAAAAAATGCGAGTCAAGGTGCACTAATTTTGGACTTGTCAAAATTCATTATGAACACTTCGGCGTGTAAACTTCTAAATTTAATTCTACCTATAGTGCCAAGTTACCGAGAAAAGCAAACAAAGAGAGAGATGGCTGTAACATTTGTGGTTGTGGTTTTGTCGTGTAAGAGGGGGGAGAGCAAGATAGAAACAAGATATTTTCACAGTGAAGTTCTACAATGTAGGATTTGTGTAAATTATTACAGATTTAATATATATATAGTAACTTTGTTGTAAAATTTCTAGTAGGGCTTACAATTTCAATGTTGTATTCAGATGTGGCTATGAAATTATGTAAGTATTACAGTGAAGCCAAAGCACTTTTCCTTGTTAAACGTGTGCTGCATCCTTTAGATTAACTATGGCTTTCCAAAATCTTTTATACCATTAAAAGTGTAACGTTAGAAAATAAAATACGAAAAGAGACACTTGCTTATCTTCCAGAAGGATCCTACGTATATCAAGTAGGGTTAAGTCCTTCTCCTTAGCATGTTTTACCACTTCTTGTGATATACATATATAATTGGGTGGTAGGAGAGGGTGGGAGAGGTAGGAAAACAAAATCATTATAAATAAAATGACTGCAGTGTCAAGTATAAAACAAAAGTATGATAACCACAAGTTACAAGATACAAAGGTAAGAAGGAAACTCGAGTGTTTCAGAAGTGGACGTTATGTGCTGGTATTTATATTTCATACTCTTTAGATGAAACGTCAAACCACTATGATGGAGAAATAACAGCTATAAAAGCAGCTTTACAGAAAATTTTATATAGACCATACATAAAACAAAAAATAGTCACCTTATCAGACTCAAAATCAACCATAGATGGGATAGTAAATTGTAATAATAAAACGACAAGAAATATTAAAGAAACAAGAACTCAGTTGTAACTATAAATCTTGTCATTCTACAATGGATCCCAGCTCATGTCAGACTTTTGGGCCATGAACATGCCGAACAATTAGCAAAGAAAGGTGCAATACAACAAATAAAAGTTGTAGGACAAATAGAAGTAAATAAACAATTAAATGACATTAAATAACATTTCAAAAGACAGCAGAGACTTGATGAAGAAGATAAATTAAAGGATAAAGATTATAGGAATATTAAAGATAGAGTTGATATACAAAAAATACCAAGGAAGACTGCAGTGGCCCTATTTAGGATGGCAACTGGCCACGATTGCCTCGCAGAACAGCTCTAGTAGGTACGTTGCCTACCTACACTCAAGTGCACTCTCTGTGAAGAAGATGTCATCCTGAACAAACAACATCTCACCAAATGCAAAGGCCTTAAAAGTGATAACTTACAGAATTTATATTGGGAAGCCAGAGGAAAATGATGCAGATCAATTAATACCCAGTGCCACTGGTGAACAACAGCGTATTTCATACTCTTTCCATGACATCGTGAGAAACAGTTGAAGATCGGCAGGTCTTTAAAAGAATGGTCAATTATTGAACAATTGGAAACATTAATAAGGATATCTCAGAGATGACTGATGCTACAAAAAAGGTAATTGAAATAAATTGTGTTTTTTTAAAGAGATTTATATTTTTTTGTAGTACGTTTTTGTCTATCGCTTAACGTTTACCAGTTGTACAAGATTATACAAAATTCCTTCCGAATGAAGAGGACTTTCAAGGCTCTTCATAGATTATTTAAGATATATATTTTAATTTTCATGACAATATCTTTAATATACAAGCTGGACCATTTAAGTTGAGACTGTTCAATGTCTCCAAATCTAAACGTCGTTGTAAAAATGTCTTTAATAAAAGTTGTTTGATTTTATGGGGAAAAGTAAATGCCATTAATCGTATTTTGTTTGGAGCACATTATGATTGTCATTTTAGGATCAATTTAATTTATTTAAATGGGAACCTAGAATTAGGGTCAATATAAATTGATCCTAAAATGACCATCACAACGACCTCCAACTAAAACACGACTAATTATATTTATTTTCCCCCACAATATCAAGCAACTTTAAAGACATTTCTTTCTACAACGCTGAGTTTTGGAGATATTGTACAGTATTGTACAGTCTCAGCTTAAATGGCCCTCTCTCTCTCTCTCTCTCTCTCTCTCTCTCTCTATGTATATATACACATACTATGTGATCAAAAGTATCCGGACACCCCACAAATGTACGTTTTTCATCTTAGGTGCATTGTGCTGCCAACTACTGCCTGATACTCATTATATGAGACCTCAGTAGTCATTAGACATCGTGAAACAGCAGAGTGGGACGCTCCGTGGAACTCACGGACTTCGAACGTGGTCAAGTGATTGGGGTCACTTGTGTCAGAAATCTGTACGCGAGATTTCCACACTCTTAAACATCCCTACGTCCACTGTTTCTGATGTGATAGTGACGTGGAAACGTGAAGGGACATGTACAGCTCAAAAGCGTACAGGCCGACCTCATCTGTTGACTGACAGAGACCGCCGACATTTGAAGAGGGTCGTAAAGAGTAATAGGCAGACAGCTATCCAGACCATCACACAGGAATTCCAAACTGCATCAGGATCCACTCCGAGTACTATGACAGTTAGGCGTGAGGTGAGAAACCTTGGATTCCATGGTCGAGTGGCTGCTCATAAGCCACACATCACGCAGGAAAATGCCAAACGACGCCTCGCTTGGTGTAAGGAGCGTCAACATTACACGATTGAACAGTGGCAAAACGTTGTGTGAAGTGACGAATCACGGTACACAATGTGGCGATCCGATGGCAGGGCGTGGGTATGGCGAATGCCCGGTGAACGTCATCTGCCAGCGTGTGTAGTGCCAACAGTGAAATTCAGATGTGGTGGTATTATGGTGTGGTCGTGTTTTTGCTGGAGGGGGCTTGCACCCCTTGTTGTTTTGCATGGCATACACCTACATTGATATTTAAGCACCTTCTTGCTTCCCACTGTTGAAGAGCAATTCGGGGATGGCGATTGCATCTTTCAACGCGATCGAGCACCTGTTCATACTGCACGGGCTGTGCCGGAGTGGTTATACGACAATAACATCCCTGGAATGGACTGGCCTACACAGTGTCCTGACTTAAACCCTATAGAACACCTTTGGGATGTTTTGGAACGCCGACTTCGTGCCAGGTCTTACCGACCTACATCGATACCTCTCCTCAGTTCCGCACTCCGTGAAGAATGGGCTGCCATTCCCCAAGAAACCTTCCAGCACCTGATTGAAAGTATGCCTGCGAGAGTATATTTGTATATAAATATACTCTGTATACTCTATATATACATATATATATATAAATAAACATTTTAGATATATCTTTTAAAAAATAAAACGTTTCGAAATATGTTCCATTTAGAGTGTATTTTGGGCTGAAGGATTTTCTTGAAAATCTTTGCGTTGCATCTTTGGAAGGTACTGAACCTCAATACCAAGTTTGGTGTTCGTCCGAAGTTTCGCTTTTTAGTTAAGTTGTTCTCTCTCTCTCACACACACACACACACACACACACACACACACACACACACACACACACACACACACAGGACCTTTTTCTAAAAATGCAGTTTTGGATTCAGGAGTTTCAAAATATATATTTTCGGTGAAACATGGATATCGAATTTTTGGGTGAAATGCTATACCTTCTCTACCTACTAGGTGCGTAGTAGAGAAAGTAATAAGTAGGCACCGTGGAGTAAACCTTCATTTAAGTTTCTTATATGCTTAAAAAAGGTTTTTTAGGTCTTTTTATGTTTTGCTTCGTGGATCAATACAGGTATTAATAATTTTGCTTTTCTGGTACTTAGTTGTTAGATTTATTTTTTGGCATTGTAGTAAATAGCTACATACATTCTCAAATTTCCATACATAAACGATTTCCTGTTATCACTTACCACGTTCTTGTATGAAGAAAACCTTCTTTCAACGGAATATGACGTCATTGGAGCGTAGAACATAGTTGCCAGTACAGCAGGTTCTAGGGGTAGTTCTCTTGCATACTTTTCTCGCTGCAATACTGAATTGATGATTTTCATATCTTCAAAAGTAGGATTTCGTTGAAGAATCTTCTGCAATTTCGAAGAACATGTAACTTCCACTGGTCCTGGGGTTTCTTTACTGGAAACATAGCCAATGATATCTAGAGCATCTTTCAGTGGCAAAGTTGTACTTACCAATCGGAGAGTAGCTTCTAGTATAAAACAAAAGTGTGTCTTAATGTGTGAAACCGGATCTCAAGACAGACGCCTGTGCCCGAGTGACTGCACAGGACACAAAACAAAATCTTTCAATTTATCTAAATCTAATATAACAATAATAGTACAACATAACAGTAAGTTAATTCTAAGTCATGTGACACGCAGGCACTCCCTGCAAACAACACACACTTTAGATCTTAAGCATTATTAACCAAATACTACCCATATAAGAAACATACGCAAATAACCCACTGGTATTGTTCAGGTTCCATGGGCAATAGCAGCAAGTAACATTTGACGCGCTCGCATGCAATGCATGCCAGCTAAGTAGCTATTCACATACTAACCGGGGTGCTATGCGGGACCCGACTAAAAGCATGCAAACAAATGCACGTTAACACTCAGCAATATACAATTAACTCGTGGTAGGGTTTTTTAGTGGGTATTCCGCTTCTGAGCGGCGAGCCCCACATATCCCCCCAGCCATTGCACACCGGCTGGGGGTCGAATGCAATAATGCATTTTTCCCCCCACGGAAAAAAAAAATGTGTGTAAGGTAAGCGGCAAGAGCGGGGCACTCGAGTGATTTCTTAGCCTTGGCAATGCAGGAAGCTTCTGTTTCATCCAATTCATGCCGGCCCTTGTAGCCATGGTCGCTGGAGCATGTAGCTTCGGCGCTACGCAATGCTGAGGGTCGCGGGTTCGAGTCCCGCAATAGACATAGATGTTTGCGTGTGTGTTCTATGTGTAATTGCGGTAATAAGCGGTAAAGTAAACAATAAAACGCAGTAAACATAAATTGGGTAAACAAGAGAGCTTAAGAAGAAAGAAAAAATATCTGACGTGTTACACTCACATGACTTTCTCTACTCTTGTACAAACTATTTTTACAAACGCTTATTCTCCATCTACTTCATGTTAATCCAGATAAACATTTGCAGAGTCTATCTTATTGCTAATTTTCTTGTAGATGTAAGGGGATAATATATTTACAAGGGCAATTTGGAAATACAGTAGCCTTTAAGCACATACATATCTCTTAATAGCTGGTTGCTAGGTGCAGCGCCATTCCCTTTGCCACAGATTAGTACTCTTTGCATATCAAAGACAAAAAAATGAATAACGAATTCCCATTTGAGAAAATAAGTATTGAAAAATTTAAGGAAATAACAAGCAATAATTCGAAAATGGTTCACTCAACAAAAAAAATGTATAGGACATAAATTGTGTATTTTAACGCGATCTACATTTTTTGTGTAGTACAATTTTGTCTATCTCTTATGGTTTACCAGTTATGCAAAAGTCTTCACAATGAAGAATACTTTTGGAGACATTCCCAGAAAATTCAAGATATACATTTTATTTGTCATAACAATATCTTAAACATATGATATTTTAATCAAAATCGTTAGAGCCATTTTTGAGAAAATTAAAATTTTCGAAAAATCTTCCATGCAAAGGGCAATCTGGGGTGACGGGATTTTCTTGAAAACCTTCGTGTCACATCTCTGGAAGATACTGAACCTAAATACCAAGTTTGGTGTTTATCCGACTGTTCTTTTCTGAGTTATGCTGTTCACAGACAGACACACACACCCATACACACACAGACAGACAGACACACACACAGACACACACACGGACATGTTTCCAAAAGTGCTTTTTTTGGATTCAGGGGATTCAAAACATATATTTCCGATGAAATCTCGGTATCGAATTTTTGGGTGGAATACAATACTTCCCCCACTTACTATACGTAGTAGAGAAAGTAAAAAAGACACACTTAGTTGCTGATATTTGCCGGCCCTCGTAGCCTGGTAGCTGGAGAGTGTGACTTCGGCGTTCCGCCCAGCTGAGGGTTGCGGGTTCGAGTCCCGCCATGGCCACGAGTGTTTGTGTGTGTGTGTGTGTAATTGCGGTAATAAGCGGTAATGAAAAACACTAAAAACACAGTTCAAAAGCAAGAAAAACTTCAATGACGATATTTTTAACGATTTTTAACGTCTTTTAAGTGCTCGGCATAGTAAATGGCAGGAGACAGTCAAGTACCCTCCTCCTGACCTGTTATCAGCTGCATCCAGGTGTCACCACGTCATATGTGCTGCGTTTAACTGTAGTAACTTGAATTATCTACTGGCTATAAGTGGTGGAAATAATTTTACAATGAGTTTCAATCCGAAAATAACATTCTTCATTTTGAAAAAGGAAAAAACAGCTATTTAGGTTATTTTAGGAGTCAACTCCTCTTTTAGATTTTTGCTTTCTCTACTACGTATAGTAAGTAAGGGAAGTACTGTATTCCACCCAAAAGTCCTATATCGAGATTTCACCGGAAAGACATGCTTTGAGGCCCCCTGAATCCAAAAAAAGCATTTTTGGAAACATGTCCGTGTGTGTGTGTCTGTGAACAGCATAACTCAGAAACGAACAGTCGAATAAACACCAAACTTGGTATTTAGGTTCAGTATCCTTTAGAAATGCGACACGAAGGTTTTCAAGAAAATCGCCCACCCCAGATTACCCTTTACATGGAATATTTTTCGAAAACTTTAATTTCCTCAAAAACTGCTCTAACGATTTTGATTAAAATGTCATATGTTTAAGATATTTTCATGACAAATGAAATGTATATCTCGAATTTTCTGGGAATGTCTGCAGAAGTATTCTTCATTGTGAACGACTTTTGCATAGCTGGTAAACCATAAGAGATAGACAAAATTTTACTACACAAAAATGTAGATCGCGTTAAAATACACAATTTATGTCATATAATTTTTTTGTTGAATTTTTTCCAATACTTATATTTTTTCTCAAATTCGTTATTCATTTTTTTTGTCCTGGTAATGCAAAGAGAATGGAATACGCCACATAGCAACCAGCTCTTAAAATATTTGACTATCGCTTAAAGCCTACCAATTCCTTTTGCACCTACAAGAAAATTAGCAATAAGATTAACATCTCGATTTCTCGATTAACATGAAGCATATGGAGAATAAGCGTTTGTAAAAATAGTTTGTACAAGAGTAGAGAAAGTCATGTAAATGTAATGAAATTCGCATATTCTGCTCCAAGAAGTGTAAACCGAGTATATATATATATATATATATATATATATATAAATATATATATCTTGAAATGTGTTAATTAAATAGCGAGGAAAAATATAGGTTAAAACCTAAAAATCAGGGACCTATAGAGGGCAGAGAAATTCAGCTGAACATAACATAAGCGTTCTAGGACATAAAACGTTTTTTTTTGTTGAACATTTTGACCTAATTTAAGCTATGAATGCCCTTAATAAATCAGGAAAGGATAACCTCTGGAACCTGGAGGGGTGTGTAGTTGTAGGACAAAAGGCTGCGAAGCCAAGAACAGCTTCACGTGTTAACATCACACGTGCCTTGAAAGAACCTGCTGCACGAGGCGAAGAGGGGCGAACGCTCACGCAGCATCGCTCCTTGGGATACGAACTTGGAAACTGGCGTTTATAACTCTGCGGATTTCCGCTGTCAAGGTAAAACTTTTATGGAGGAAATTGAAACAGAAAACAGGGGGAAAAGTGTTTGCTTTACGTTTAGAACAAACTTCTGATTCCATAATAAAATTATTAAAATTGAAGAATATACCAAGATTCTTCCCCTATTAAGTAGGAGCAGGAGGGGGAGCTGTTGTAGTGAAAGGAGAAGAAAAATCGTGAAGTAGAAATTTTAAGTGAGAAAAGGAAAAACAGAAATATGAGCAGAAATGAATTGGAAACAACTTAAAGAAGCAATCACATAAAGAACGGTTCAATGAATATTGTACTTCAGCGTTCCCGATTTCACTAATATTTAATTTTTACTTTCTCTACTACGTATAGTAAGTAGGGGAAGTATTGTATTCCACCCAAAAATTCGATACCGAGATTTCACCGAAAATATATGTTTTGAGATCCCTTGAATCCAAAAAAAGCATTTTTGGAAACATTTCCGTGTGTGTCTGTGAACAGCATAACTCAGAAAAGAACAGTCGGATAAACACCAAACTTGGTATTTAGGTTCAGTATCTTCCAGAGATGCGACACGAAGGCTTTCAAGAAAATCGTCCACCCCAGACTACCCCTTACATGGAACCTTTTTGCGAAAATTTTAATTTTCTCAAAAATGGCTCTAACGATTTTGATTAAAATATCATATGTTTACGCTATTGTCATGAGAAATGAAATGTATATCTCGCATTTTCTGGGAATGTCTCCAAACGTATTCTTCATTGTGAACGAATTTTGCATAACTGGTAAACCATAAGAGATAGACATTTTACTACACAAAAAATGTAGATTGCGTTAAAATATACAATTTATGTCATATACATTTCTTTTGTTGAGTGAACCGTTTTCGAGATATTGCTTGTTGTTCCCTTAAAGTTTCCAATACTTATACTTTTTCTCCAATTCGTTATTCATTTTTTAAGTCCTGGACATGCAAATAGAATAGAATGCGCCACATAGCAACCAGCGTTAAAATATTTGACTATCGCTTAAAACCTACCATATTCCCTTTACAACTACAAGAAAATTACCAATAAGATTGACATTTCGATATCTCGATTAACATGAAGCATATAGAGAATAAGCGTTTGTAAAAATAGTTTGTACAAGAGTAGAGAAAGTCATGTGAGTGTAACACATCAGATTTTTTTTAGGAGGGTCTTGTTTAATGTCGCCTCAACATCTAAGTTATTTTAACGGCTATCTGTAGGTTCCTTGATTCAGTGTCTGCCGGACAAATGGTGTTTGTTGCATAATCGCCTTCTTGTTTAAATGGTTACCATAACAAAGTACTTATTCAGAGAAGAATCATGGAGAGATTATTTATATTTACTAATATTATAAAGAGAGCGTGTTTGTCTGTGCATACGTACATGTGTATAATCTCGAAAAATCACTCAATTTTTATGATTCCTTTATCCTGAAACACTTTGCTCTTTCGGAGAGATGCAGTCTATAAAATATTTCCAATAAATCCAAAACATTTAAATGAGGAAGGGTGATTTTAGGAGGAACCGAACTTGAAGTAGTTGCAACCGCACGTATGGTACCCGGTAGCCTTCGCCCCAAGTTTAAAAATATTAACTTTGTATTTTTACTGTTTCTTTAAATATTATATATTTATGTTTTCCTCGGCTGCATCAGTATTAATTTGTAGAGACATGAATATCTTAACAAGGCGTGGTGCGGCTGAAGAATGTAGGCTTACACAGATTATAATTTTTACTTCACTACATTTATTGATCCTTGACACGATTTAAGTAACACTTCACTGATATAGAGAGTTGTGAGTTTATTTATTAATTACTTGCACTTTATAGCTCGTAAACTATTTTTTTCTCACACTTAATACGTATTAAACTTCTCGAGGACGCGTCTCGCGTCCGGTTAGGAACGCTGTCTGCTAGCAACTGACTTCTGAATTTGTAAAATTTGTCCTATTTCAGTTTCTAATTGGCTATTCCTACTCCAATAGTATATTTTTATTTAACCTAAGCGTTTTACTGGTTGTTGATTGGCTATTTTAAAAAGTGCCTCAAAAATTACATTTTTGTTGCTTCAAGATTTACCAGTAGCATTAATAAACTTTCTAATTTATTATTGCCTTAAGGTTACCTCATTGTTAGCAACTTTTGACATATTATTCTCACAGCTCCTACATTATACATTCACATAACATTATTAAACATGTACACAATAATATAAACATTTATACAATGACTGTTACATACATTTTATATGTTATTTTATAACATATGTTTTATAACATATTGCTTTAAGGCGGGCTGTTATTATATTTTATATTATACAATTAGATTGAAATCATTTAAGTGTTAAAAATACTGCCTCAAAATTTGCGGAGTTTAGTAGTTTTTATATTGTGACATTTATAATTAATGATCTCTATTGTTTATAGCCATTGTTTTGTAGTCACTGTTGTGCGGCTGAGAATTGTGTGGCAATACTTTTTAGAGGGATTGCTAGTGTCGGGAAGCTCTTGTTTTTAGGATGTACGCATGCGCTGTGGGTAGTGACGCGATATCTAACGTGGATACGCAGGCAATTAGTAACTGGACCTGAACGACTGAAGATGTAGCGGTCGGGTCCCGGCTTGTAAGGCAAGGCAACGATCCCGGTTGGGTTGAACCAGGTGGGATCCTTATTTCAAAACCGTAAGCCAAGGTTCTCCTTAATAAATGTATATGTGTGCGTCCTGAATTAATCTATTGTTCTTTTGATTCTTTATTATACGTTGTATGCCCTGAATTAGGCTATGGTTCTTTTCTTTCTTCATTATGTTGGAGATGCGTTCCTTGAAATTCTCAGCCTGCCATGCGAGCCTTGTTATTATAGTGCAGAGATCCTTGTTTCCCTTATAGATAAGTATTAAGCAAGAGTTTTCAAATTTTGCCAGGTCCTGGTTCGACGTCAGGACTTGGCAGTCACCAGGATTGCTCCAGTACCTGTAGCATAACGCTACAATATTCATGTACCCGATTTCATTCCTGTTTAGCTGAATATTAATGTAAAATGATATTTTTGGCACTTTAATAGAGTTTGCGGGTTGTGCGAATTCCCACAATCTGATATCTGAATTCCTACAAAGACAAAACTTCCCCTCCCACTTAGCACTCCATCTTTACGTAAATTAAATTAAGCCACTCAGGCACTATGCAAGCAATTCAGCAGCATTTCTAATCAGCCATGCAAAGAATTAGGAAAATGTGTTAAATATTTTAATTACTTCTACCAAAACTGATTGTTATTTTCAACATTTCACTTCGTTGCACTATAACACAGAGCTAAACACTTCGCATTCTTGCTTGATTTATTTCCCATTGGATGGAATTCCTGATATTTAATGCTGTTAGTCTGTGTAAAAGAAATGCGTACATCATTAAGTACTGAAATTTAAGAACACTATTAATATCAAGTGTAGCAACTGTGAAACTGCTCGTTGCTGTTAAGACAGCCTCTATTTCACGGCCGGAATATGCTGTTGCAGGAGCGTGACTAGACACGCTGGGTGCTCTATCTTGCGTGTGGATTAGGATGGGGTGGGCCCAGATGAAATATTCGGTGGTACGGTATCCTTGGATGATGACGGGGCTGGTAGAAGCTGTTTTGTAAATTTTCAAACCGCATTACTATACTTGCCTTTTACTTTCTCTACTACCTATAGTAAGTAGGGGAAGTATTGATTTCCACCAAAAAATTCGATACCGAGATTTCACCAGAAATATACGCTTTGAGACCCCCTGACTCCAAAAACGCATTTTTGGAAACATGTACGTGTGTGTATGTCTGTGAACAGTATAACTCAGAAACGAACAGTCGGATAAACACCAAACTTGGTATTTGGGTTCAATATCTTCCAGAGATGCGACACGAAGGTTTCTAAGAAAATCCCCCCATCCCAGATTATCCTTTACATGGAATATTTATGGAAAAATTTAATTTTATCAAAAATGACTAACGATTTTGATTAAAATATGATATGTTTAAGACATTTTCATAACAAATAAAATGTATATCTTGAATTTTTTGGGAATGTCTACAAAAGTATTCTTCATTGTGAACGACTTTTGCATAACTGGTAAACCATAAGAGATAGACAAAATTTTACTACACAAAAATGTAGATCGCGTTAAAATACACAATTTATGCCATATACATTGTGTTGTTGAGTGAACCATTTTCGAGATATTGCTGGTTATTCCCTTACATTTTTCAATACTTATTTTCTCAAATGGGAATTCGTTATTCTTTTTTTTTTTCTTGGATATGCAAAGATTATTAATCTGTGGCAATGAGAATGGTGCTGCACCTAGCAACCAACTATTAAGAGATATGGCTAAGCTTAAAGGCTGCTGTATTTATATATGGCCCTTGCAAATACAAAACAAGGGGGACATAGTACGCCTTAAGCGATAGTCAAATATTTTTAGAACTGTGCGCTATGTTAAAATGTAATTCTCTTTGCATCTCAAAATATCGTTTCTGCAAACGTTTATCTCGATTAATATGAAATAGATGGAGAGTAAGAGTTTGTAAAAATAGTTCGTACAAGAGCAAAGTAAGTCATGTGTGTGTAAAACATCAGATTTTTTTAGGTAATATTGCATTCTAAACAGCTATTTTTGGATTCCTTGTACTTACGTGAAATAAATAACAATTCTAGCTAAACGCTGAATTGCATTGCTTTCACTGGGTGACCAAAACGTTTGACCGACAGTATATTCATTTTTCACAGACTCAGTACTGAAATTTAAGAGCACTATTAACATCAACCGTAGCAGTTGCGAAACTGCTCTCTACTGTTAAGACAAGCCTCTATTTCACGGCCGGAATATGCTGTTGGTGGAATGTGGCTGAACTCGCTGGGCGCTCTATCTCGCGTGTGAATTAGGATGGGGTGGGCCCAGGTTAAATAATCGATGGCACAACATGCCTGGATGATGATGGGGCAAGTAGAAGCTCCCAGTGTGAGATTTGCTTTGTAAATTTTCAAATATTACTGAACACTCTTTAAGTTTTGCATTCTAAACAATTGTTTTTGGGTTGCTTGTACTTACATGGGATAAATGACAATTCAAGCTAAACGCTGATTTGTACTACTTTCACTGGGTGTCCGGAAACTTTTGACCGGCAGTATATTCCTTTTTCAAAGACTCAATACTGAAATTTAAGAAACTATTATCACGTGTAGCAGTAGTGAAATTAATATCAAAATAGAAATTAAAGAAGAGGTTCGTTTCTCAGAAGTTAATTCACATACTGAGAGAGAAAGTTTTTCACAGGTTGTTACAATGAATATGAACAATGATGTTACTGTATGCAACAAAGTCTCTGAAATGAAAGCCAAAACAGAAATCAAAGAAGAGACCCTTGTTTCAGGCGCTTGTCCACAAAATGAGATATTTTTCTGAGAATCTTGTAGTAAAGGTTAAAGAATGCAAATCAAAACAGAAAAAAATAAGACTTTTGTCTGCAAAATCAGACATTATGATGAAGATCCACAGGTTGTTATGGTTAAAAATTTTGTATTTTTTCACTGTTAAACAGCTAGACATTAAATCCTTAGTGAAAACATTGTTTAAAAGAAATATATATATAGTTCTTTTATGTATTATTTCTGTGGACACCTTAATTCATCAAATGTCTGTTCGAAAAGCATGTTTTTCGCTTGATATGTATCAACAACATAACCATAAAATTCATCTAATTTTTATTCTGAGTCTTTATAGAAATCAAGTAATACTTCCATGATGATACTGAGCAAGATGGCTCCGTGATAACGTGTGAGGTTCGCATTTGGGAAGTGCCGGGCTCAATTCTCGATGCCTGGCCACTCTGTCTATGAGTTTTCCATGGTTTTCCCTGGTTGGAAAAAGGCAAATGCTGGAGTAAGGTATTGTACCACGGATTTTCTCTCTCTCCCCCATATCCTCTCATTTCATTTCCCTTTCATGTTTCAGGTTGACTCCGGGACTGTCGGATAGATATCGCAGAACCTTGCGATTTGGAACTTTTTCTCGGCCCTGCTAGGGGGAAACCTGTAGAGCCTCCACTGTAGGGTCGTGTTTCCCCGGTCCCGCTAGAGGGACGTCTACGGGCGACCCTCCTGTGGCCGGGTGATCAAGCCTGGAACTATTAGGAAACTGCGCGTCTTTGTCGACTTCGCTAGCATCTCTGCACGTCTCCTACGGTTCCCTCACCTCATCCGTTCCTCCCGGGGTGCATGCACAAAAGATCCACTGAGGATCGAGGTGCCAGGGTCCCTCCATTCATTAGTCTTATGTTATTCTATCCATAGTGATGGAGATGTGTACGGGGTGACTGACTATTGATGTGACGAGATTTCACGGAAATACATGTTTATTTAAACTAATATTTAATAATACATTTAAACATGACATATAAAATAATTATTATATAACATTATTATATAATTATTAACAACGTTAATATTTAAACATAAATCATTTACATAAATCATAAGCATTTATTTTTGTCATTGGCTGTATGTACAACATCTAATTATCAATAAATAATAATAAAAAGGTTTGATGTGTTGCACTCACGTGGCTTTCCCTACTTTTGTACAAACTATTTTTACAAACGCTTATACTCCATCTACTTCATATTAATCGAGACAAACATTTGCAGAAACTATCTGATTGCTAATTTTCTTATAGGTGCAAGGGGAATTGGTAGGCTTTAAGCGATAGTCAAATATTTTAAGAGCTGGTTGCTATGTGGAGTATTCCATTCTCTTTGCATGTCCAGGACATAAAAAAACTGAATAACGAATTTCCATTTGAGAAAAAGTATAAGTATTGGAAAATTTAAGGGAATAACAAGCAACATCTCGAAAATGGTTCACTCAAGAGAAAAATGTATGTGACATAAATTGTGTATTTTAACGTGATCTACATTTTTTGTGCAGTAAAAATTTGTCTATCTCTTATGGTTTACCAGTTATACAAAAGTTGTTCACAATGAAGAATACTTTTGGAGACATTCCCAGAAAATTCGATATATACATTTCATTGTCATGAATATATCTTAAACATATGACATTTTAATCAAAATTGTTAGAGCCATTTCTGAGAAAATTAAAATTTTCGAAAAATGTTCCATGTAAAGGGCAGTCTGGGGTGGAGGGATTTTCTTCAAAACCTTCGTGTCGCATCTCTGGAAGATACTGAACCTAAATACCAAGTTTGGTGTTTATCCAACTGTTCGTTTCTGAGTTATGCTGTTCATAGGCAGACAGACAGACACACACACACACACACACACACACACACACACACGGACATGTTTCCAAAAATGCTTTTTTTTGGATTCAGGGGGTCTCAAAACATATATTTCCGGTGAAATCTCGGTATCGAATTTTTGGGTGGAATACAATACTTACCATACGTGGTAGAGCAAGCAAAAAAGAACGAAAAGCTAATTCTCATTTGAGAAAAAGTGAAAGTATTAAAAAATTCAAACAAATAAAAGGAATCTCTCGGAAGTGGTTCACTCAACAAAAACAAAATGTATATGACATAAATTGTGTGTTTTAACGAGATCCACATTTTTCGTATAGTAAAATTTTATCTAACTCTTACGATTTACCAGTTATAAAAATCATTCAGAATAAAGAGGGCTTTTGGGGACATTCCCAGAAATTTCAAGATATACATTTCGTTTGCCATAAAATTTCTTAAAGATATGATATTTTAATCAAAATCACTTGAGCCATTTTTGAGAAAATCAAAATTTTCGAAAAATGTTTCATGTAAAGAATAGTTTTAGGTGCGGGGATTTTCTTGAAATATCTAATTTCTGAAATCTAATTTTTGAAATGAAAGTATATATTACAAGTTACGACTACTTTTATTCATTTATTTACCAGCTGTCTTATGCAAAGAACACAGGTGTCTTTTAAACCTCTAATGAACATTTTATTAATTTAATTTACTATAGCTCTATTCCTCGTAAATTACTATACAATGATACAGAAAAATTTTATAGCACTCCTCCCTTTTACTTCTTATAAATGTAATTTAATAGCTCCTGATATTCAAGGAAATGTATATGAAATATCGATGGATGTTGTATTTTTTATTTCCTTAACGTCCCACTGATTAGACTCCCAGGTTCTGGAACAGTACAAAATTATACAAAACGTCCTTCCGAATAGAGGTCTTCACAGGCTAATCCCAAAACATTCACGATTTGCAGTTTTTCATGTAAATATCTTATATATACGATATTTTAATCAAAAGCGTTAGAACTATTTTAGATAAAATCCAAGATTTTGTAAATTGTTATATAAAGGGTAAAAGGATAGTTTCAAGTAAAAGGATATCCTTGAAAATCTTCGTGTTGCATCGTTGGAAGATACTATACTTAAATACAAAATTTGGTATTGTAGGAATTTTCGTTTCTGAGTTATGCTGTCCTCTCAAACAAACACACACACACACACACACACACACAATATGCGCCTGTGGGTGGAAAAATCTTGTTCTAAAATTGCTTTTTATTTAGAGGGTCTCAAGACACATGTCTAGTGAAATCTCGACTTTGAATTTTTTGATGGAATGCAATACCTCCTCTACCTACCACCTTTCGTCCACACTGTACATTTAAGTGACATAATTCCATTAATCGTTGTAGATGCAGCTTATCGATTCTGAATTAACGCCCTTAACTTCGCCAACGACAGTGCAATTTTGTTTAAATTAGCTTTCCGTATTCAGTTAACCAGAAGTATATTCCGTATTGCGTGCGTTAAGTGCTGTCCCAAATCTTTTCAAGAACAAAAGCATCCAAAAGATAAAAACTAAATGTAATAGGGAAACAAATTAACGCTCACCAATTTCTTTCTCCAAGTTCACGGTACATCAGGTCATCTGTAAATAAGGAAGAATGTTTTTAAGTACATTAAATTCTAACATTTCTTAAAACTAATTCTTCTGAAATACTCAACAACCTAAAGCTTTCAAAGTCAATACCAAATTATGAAGTCCATAGGAAGAAAAGAGAGAATGTCAAGATTAAAAAAAAAATCAGCAGCAGAGCTAATTTTAAATTCGACACTAATTTATTCATGCACTGTGTGAAGAATTAAAAATACTACCATGCATTTTGAATGGTGACTAATCCAGTAAACAGCTATATTCTGTAAGAACAATGCATTAATTTTAATTTTATAATTTTGTATAACTTGCAAGTACTCACAACTAGAAAAAGTTTATCATCAGAACTGTTGAGTAATTTTTGGATAATCGCAGTAGCACAAATGCTGAACCTTTGTAGCTTCTCCTTACTCTGTAGTTATTTAGTAAGATAAAGGCTACACAGCTCTCATTCAATACAGAAACCCCTAGCAATGAAATAGGGGCGAATATGAACACTCCTCAATGGTTGCAAAATTAAAAGTTTTGTAAATGGCACAGTCTGTAACCATCGAGAGAAGTAACGTCCTCAGTTGTTGATTATAAAATATTGTAACGTTGTCCAGTTCTCACTATCAGTTCACTAAGCTCTCACTGTCACAAGGCACATCAAATTCTGGGGTATTAAGGGAGGTGGGTTGCTATGAAACACAATACACTGTAAAATAAGAGCAGTGCAGTACTGGCAGAGACTGATACGGAGAGATAATTCCACATTATGATCCAAATGTTATAATACCAGCGTAAAATCCTAAGTTTTGAGCAGGTGAACTGGAAACAGATCTGAGGAGAATAGGCATGGGCTCAGTATGGGAAAGAGGGAAAGTAAATGACAAAAACATGTGGAAAGGTGTCAAAAGAAGACTAATAGACATTAACCAATATGAAACGGAGTCGGATTGTAAAATTAAACCTTCTACAAGTGTTACAAATGAAATGAAATTGAATTGGGGTAAAGAAGCATATGTACTAACTTAGTAAGAAAGAAAAGGACAGAAATTGCTCGATTTAGACTGGATGCTGAAGGGCACAGAAAATGATTGACGATTCTGGCAGAAGAATCTGCCCATTCTGTGGTTTGGATGAAGATTGCATACATATTTTGGTGGTATGCGTACAGTGGGAAGTCCTGCTAGAAGGAGACCAGCATGTTGGCATCTACTGGTTGGCCAGAGGAACTGACAAAACATGGGTAATTTCCTGGCTAAGTGCGCGAAGCCAGATCAGGCGCAATTTATCCATATTTTCCTGTTTTCTTTCTTTTGGTTTCTTTTGTCACCTTGCTTGGTATCTAAAATATGCATGACCATGCACTAAGCATTTGTGTAATAACTTAAATAATTGAAACCAATAAAGATACTTTATCTATCACTAATGTGATCTGGTTCAACTTTCACTGTGACTTCACTTAGCACATTATCACTTCACTAATGTGATCTGGTTCAACTTTGACTGTGACTGCCCTTAGCACATTATCACTTCACTAATGTGATCTGGTTCAACTTTGACTGTGACTTCACTTAGCACATTATCACTTCACTAATGTGATCTGGTTCAACTTTCACTGTGGCTTCACTTAGTTCTCACTGTCGCTTCATTAATGTGACCTATTTCAATTATCTCTATCACTTCACTTTTATCCTTGACGCAGCCCCTTCTTTCGGACGGTTCACATGCTTGGGAGTCGAACACAAAACGTCTCTAATCTCTCGCGGAAGCAGCACTCACTGTATGTCATAGTTGTCGTCACAAACTCACTTGTAGAACCGCACTTGATGTCGCATCAGAAACGCACTCACCAACTGTCTTACTCACTCATTTACTGATCCCTCACTAGCGAACACTTTGGCTTTTACAATAGAACATACTAGGACGTAGAGAGCATACTAGAATGTTTTAGCGGCGGGGAGAGGGAAAATTCCAGAAGATGATGGTTATCTGTCGACAGCGCTTCTGGAGTTTATCCTGTGCGAAAGCGCTACCACGTGTGTTTATCTCTGCAACTGCTTCGCGCCAATTTCCCGATATACTTGGATCATGGCAACTGCGTCACATATAACAGACTAATTTCTGATGTTAAGCTGGATACGTTTTCCTATCCTTATGTTATAATTATTTAGCATGCATTGGTAATGAACTCGGTTACAGCATGCAGAGGATATATATATATCAATATCAATATTTTCTTACATAACGGCGGTTAATAGTATATTGCGATACAAGTGTGGTAGTTTATCATTGGAGAACGAGGAAGAGTCTGAAAATACGAAACGAAGTCATTATTGCCTACTTCCGAAATTCTCCAATGTATTTAACGCATGTGTATTGCATACTATTTTATCAACGACAATGGACAATAGAAATAGACTTACACTAAAATAAAATTATTTATTAAAAGCTGCTGAACACTGTTGTTCTGAGCCAGGTATGGTTTCCTACCTCGCAGTAATACGAGACGTATTCCAAAACTAAGATCCGTTTGATCATAACAACAACATCGCCCATGGGACAAGGTTTTTATTGACAGTAATATGTGCTTTACTTTTACAAATAATCGCCGTTCACATCTATACACTTGCTGTAACGCTTCACAGGCTTCTTTAACCCTTCGGCATAGAAGTCTGCCGCCTGGGACTTGAACCAGTTGGTAACGCTCGTCTTGAGTTCATCGTCGATTTGAACCCGTTGTCCACCCAACTGCCGCTTCAAATGCAGGAAGAGGAAATAGTCACTTGGTGTCAGATCGAGACTATACGAAGGGTGGTCAAAGAGTTCCCTACGATACTCTTGAATCTTCTCTTTGTTTTGGCAGCGGTGTGCAGGCGTGCGTTGTCGTGCAGGAGGATGATGCCAGACGACAGTTTCTCGCGGGTCGATTTTAGATCGCACGTCTCAGTTTGGTAATCGTTGCACAGTACACGTCAGCTGTAATTGTTGATCCACGGTCCATGAAATCAATCAAAAGGACTCCCTTTCCCAAAACACGTAGCCATCATTTTTCGATTCATATGCGGGAATTGCTTACACCATTTTGGTTTGGTTCAATCGAAACGGCGCCACTGCATTGACTGTTGTTTCGATTCTGCGTTGGTGTACGCTATCCATGTCTCGTCGTCCGTAACAATGTGGAAAAACAAACCATCTCAATCTTTTCTATAGTGCTCCAAAACTGTCGTGCACTACGCATTCGTTGCTCTTTGTGCTGACCGGTAGCAGTTTTGGCACCACCTCGCACAAATTTTCCGATATCCAAGCTGTTCAGCGACAATGCTGTGAAGTGATTGGGAATTCATCAGCCAGGCCACAAATCGTCAAATGCCGATCACTTCGCAGTTTTTGGTTCACTTGTTCAACGTTGTCGTCGGTTCGAATACTGGTCCTACCATTCCGCTGTTCATCGTGCACATTTCGAAATTCTCGACACCAGTGTCGAACGTAAACTTTATATTCTCGCCGTAATGAATTTTCATCTCACACTGAATACGTATTAAACTTCTCGAGGACGCGTCTCACGTCCAGTTAGGAGCGTTGTCTACTAGCAACTGACTTCTACCGCTGTAATTGCAAATTTCATCTATTTCAAATCTCTGATTGGCTAATCCTACTACATTAGAATACTTTTATTTTACTTTTAGCCTTTTTAGTTGTTGATTGGCTATTTATAAACTGCTTTTAAATATTACATTATTATTGCAAGAATTACTAGTAGCATTATTAAACTTTGCAATTCATTATTGCCTCAAAGTTACCTCATTGTTACCTCATTCTTAGTAACTTTCGTCCTCTATTATCACAGCTCCTATATTGTTAAATTAACTAATACATTCACATAGCATTATTGAACATGTACATAATAATATAAACATTACAAAATGACTGTTACATACATTTTATATGTTATTTATACACATATTGCTTTAAGGTGGGCTGTTACTGACTTTATAAATTATATAATTCGACTGAAATCATTTAAGTGTTAAAAATACTGCCTCAAATGTAGGGAACCAAGTATATCATTTGTAAAGTTTATATCCTTTTGTCAAAGTTAAAGAGAATATACATATATTTATATAATGCCGCAAGATATTTAAAATTTATTTGGTTGAGGCTGATGTGTTTTGAAACTTCATATTTTCTTCATTATTAACGCGAAATGACATCGTTTTCATAACCTCTAGGGTACTTCATTTTTTAAAGTACTTGAAGTTAAATAATCCCAGAACGTACTTAAATTGTAATCTTAAACATCTGGTAGTTGCTATTATTTAACTACAGTGGACTTCGATTTTGTTAACAGTACTAAGATTATAAAGCAACCAATTACAAAATACTCTCAATATTAGAGTTACAGTAAGAAGTTCACTATATTAACATTGCTGGCGAACATTAGCCAAACCTGGTTATTGGTCTCACAAAATCAATAACTTGCAGATCATACTTGCTGCTGTATGAATTAAATCGTATGTAAATATTAATAAATAAAACGGAAGTACAAACCCAGGTAAAATTTAAAGGCCAAATTCAACTATCAAATATGATTATATTCCATTCTGCAATAATAAGCATATCAAAAGTTAGAGGATTTAATATAGTACATGCATATACGTGCAGTAAACTAGGGAAAACACGCAAGTAGGTACGTTACCAGCATAAATGCAGGAAATTCAACTTTCCGTCATGACAGAAGTGAAAAAGGATCAAAATACACTGTCGTCGAAAAAATATTTTGGCATAGTTGTGGCATACATATCATACCATTATAACTATTGTTTTGCTGATTTTTTGTTTTCTCAGTTAGTAATGTACATTTCTGGAACAAAATATCCGTTACGTTAAAATGTTAAAACGCTTTACAGTTCTGAGAAAATAAAACCATCATCAGTAAGTTTCCCAAGACAAGTTAAAGAAGGTTGTAGAAATGAAAAGGGAATGGGCCACCTTTTCTGCTCCTAAGGGAATTTAGATTCAGGTTTAACAAGCCACTTGGGCTAGTTTCTGTTTCAAATATCTGACCTATGCATCCTAGAACACCAGAGCAGCGTATTTTACGCCGGAAGCAACTAGTAAAAATTTAAGCCTCATTTATGAAAAAAATTCTAATAGAGCAGAAACATGGACAGTGTTCTTGCTATACCTAAGACACAAGATGAGAAAAATGCGGGTGGGAGGTTGTGCGGGGGTAGAAGGGGTGGTGGCGGCGGCGCCGTCGTGTTCTGTAGGCGCAGGCAGACGCAGTGGATTCTCTAGGATGCTGCTCATCTCTGGCAGCCGCAGTCGCCGAGCTGCCCCTGTCGGTAGAGGACCCGCAGCACCGTACACACCTCCACCAGCTTCACACTGTTAGTGATTGTGTTCGGGAGTGATCCTAGCCGTAATGTCGTAACGTGTGCCGTGTATACCCGCTGCTGACTCTCCTCGCGGGCAACGGTGAGTACTTGCAGCACTTTCACTTGTATTTAACTCATTTTACACACCAATGAAGCTTGCTTTTTTCACTGACAAAGGATGCTCAAGAAATTCTTCCTTGCCAAATTTTTAAAACTTTTTTACTTAGGAGAAGATGGAGCATAAAGGGAAAATATCACTTAATTTTGTGAAAACTATTCTATAAGTGATTTTTATTCTCTTTATTGTTGACGCTTATGGAAAAAACCTACAGCTCTAGAATTAATTCTTTTTTCAAGTCATTACTATATTTTTGTCAATTCTGTTTCTTAGCCCTTTTGCTCATTCAAAATGTTCCCATGACAGAGATTTCATAAAACTCTTACAACAATTTAATCCCTAAAAACCAAACAAACTGCGAGATCCACTTCCTACACAACAAAGTTTTTATATTGATTGACTTTTAAAGCAATTTCGAACATAGAAATTCTCAGTGATTCTTTTCTTTTAATTATTCTCTACTGAACTTAATATAAGACACAAATGGATGTGATGATTTTGTTTGCTACTACCAAAAAGTTATTTTAAAAATTTCATCACATTGAACATAGACGCAGAAGCATAAAATTAAAACTTTTTTAAATAACTTGAAAACTAAAATCCCATTTCATTTAAGAAAGTTATGATTAAGCTTTCAGCCAAACTAGTTGAAAATTTCTTAAAAGTATTTTACTCCCTTAAGTAGAAATGCAAAATTTAGCAAACATATCTAAGGAAAGTTGTGTGTTTGCGAACTTTTCAGGCGTTGTCGCAAATAAATTACCGGGATTAGTGATTGTATAACACTGATCGCTGGCGACTTATTCTGTCTCGAGAACAACGTATTATCATGGTTTAAAATGAACAGGTAACATTTTAAACGCTTTTAGAAAATTAATTAAGTGCACTTATATTTTTAAGAAAAAGTTTTGTTTAAAGTAATAAGGACATCATGTTTGAAGTGATAAAACAGCAAATAATTAGAATCGTTATTTATGTACGCAAAACTAAAACATATCTTTCACTCCAGCATTTAAGTATTCTTCATAAATACAAAGAGAAACAAAATAGACTTTAGATACATTGCGAAATATTATGATTATAATCTATTGATATACAGAGATGTTATGGAAATGTATCTTAATTATTTCTTTTATATTTCCATCTTTTGTTATAACTCTAAGCGAGTACGTTATGCGGTCGCATATCTTATGAAATTGTTTGAAATTGTGTGGAGTATATGTCAACATCGAAGTAATATTTTATGACTGATATTATGAATTTGAGAAAGTATATCGCCTTATGTCTTCATTAAACGTTTAATCTGGCACAAGAAAGTTAAAAAGAAACATTTAATTCAGAAACGAAACTGCTAGGCACTGTTTAATGTTTAAGTTAGTTAATAGTATTTGACACGATATTCACCATTTCTTACCATCCCCCAAATTAACTGTAAGTCGAATTCTATAATGTAGGGTGGAAGAAAAAAGGCTCGCAAGGTAACTGAATTTAGTATACCTACTATTTGAATACTTACTAAGAATAATTTGTAAAGTTGTTGAATAAGAACAATACGAATGTCATATTATTTATTATTGGCTGTATAAAATGAAATTAATTAATTTAAAGTGTACGAGTTAAATATGAAACTGCATTTATTTTATTGATATAATGCAGAGCTTCTTAGCAAATTCTCACTAACGTTATAGTCTATTTGTGCCATTTTATTAAAAACAGATTTTCGACAAACTGTTTCTAAATCAGGTATCTCAAATATGAATTAAGAGAGGAAACACTTGTTTAAAAGCGTTATAATGTTAGCAGAGTTCACAAATTATTGTACATAACTTTATGTTATAGGTAAATTTTTATATTATTTGTATGATTACGTGACTTAATTCTGTCATAACTTTTTTATGGTAACAATGACGACTCTACAGTTACAAAATATATGTTTTTATTTCCCGACGTTTATATACATTATTACAATAGCTGCATTTTTGTTTCAAATGTCTTTTTATTTTCCTTTTATGCAAGCTCTTCTCTCGCTTGAACATCCAACTGAGGTCAACAACGGCTCTAAGCGGTTGAATGCTGACTTCTCAACCCATAGGTCCGGAGTTCGCTTCCAGACGGAATGTTTCTTTATTTCGCTACTCTTCATAGCCTGAATGCATGTAGATTCAGAACAGAAAGTTTTCGGATATGTTTTAAAATAATCTAGCAGCTAAACTAACGCAGGAAGCTTCTTATGTTTAATATATACAAAGAAAAAGAAAGGGAAAAAAACAAGGTGCAAAGGGTTTACGTTTTCTACAAATTTTCAAGGTATAAGTCCTAAAGTTTTTTTTTAATTACACCAATTTTTAAACTTTTTGATATGTGATATTTTCAGAATTAACTTACATGCACCTGGCAGAACGCTATCAAAATGCAGGCATTCAGAATATCGAGGCAAGACAATACAGTTGTTGGAAACCGTAAAATCTGAAGTTTTCATTTAAATGACTTCAACTTTTCATCACACTATGGTAATGCAATACAACTGCAGTAAACGCATTTTCAGTAAGCTATGTGTATTTGTGTTAAATTTTTAAAATTTATTTTGGGTTTAACAGATAGGAAAGCCAAATTAGAGCTTTTTGACGATTTAATGAAGCTGTGCAAGAACAAAAACATTTTGCAAACAAAATTGAATCTTAATAACAATTCTAAAAACTGTTAATTTTAAGACAATTGTTTAAAAATATGACGTTTGGAGCATATTAAATAGGTATGAAAAATGCTGAAGTAGAACCGTTTGAGAGAACGACATTTTGAGTGAATCTGCGATCGAGTGGTCAGCTATCTGGCTTCTTAACCCAGGGGTCTTAGATTCAGCTCCCGGCTGGGACGGGGAATTTTTCTTTAGTTAGAATCTTTTCCTACCGTCCGCAGAGTCTCAAAGTGTGAATGTGGGAATGAATGCGAGTGTGTTTAATGCTGGAAACTGATGCGTTACACTCACATGACTTTCTCTACTCTTATACAAACTATTTTTAAAAACGCTTATTCTCCATTTACTTCATGTTAATCGAGATGTTAATCTTATTGCTAATTTTCTTGTAGATGCAAGGGGAATATGGTAGGCTTTAAGCTATAGTCAAATATTTTAAGAGCTGGTTGCTATGTGGAGTATTCCATTTTCTTTGCATTACCAGGACATAAAACACCGAATAACGAATTCCCATTTGAGAAAAAGTATAAGTATTGGTAAATTCAAACAAATAAGGAGTATCTCGGAAATGATTCACTCCACAAAAAAGTGTATATGCCATAAATTGTGTGTGTTAACGAGATGTGCATTTTTTGTGTAGTAAAATTTTGTCTCTCTTACGGTTTATCAGTTATGCAAAAGTCTTTCAGAATAAAGAGGACTTTTGGGGACATTTCCAGAAAATTCAAGATATAGATTGTATTTGTTAAAAAATATCCTAAATATACGATATCTTAATGAAAATCGTTGGAGCCCTTTTTGAGAAAATAAAAATTATCGAAAAATGTTCCATGTAAAGGGTAGTCTGGGGTGGGGGATTTCTTTAAAAATCTTCGTGTCGCATCTTTGAAAAATACTGAATCTAAATACCAATTTTGGTATTTATCCAACTTTTCGTTTTTGAATTATGTTGTTCACAGACACACATCCACACAGACACACACACGGACCATTTTCTAAATGCCTTTTGGGACTCTGGGGGACTAAAAACATTTATTGCCGGTGAAATCTCGGTATCGAATTTTTAGGTGGAATGCAATACTTCCCCTACTTACTATATGTAGCAGAGAAAGTAAAAAAGCATTAAAGAATCCACAAACAACGAGTTGTTTCTCAAGTCTCCGATATGATCATAGAGGTTATACATTTATAATTGAAAAGTACCTAATATTCAGTATTATTTTAATGGCCGTACAGGGATTTAAGTGGTTAAATTAGTAAATCAAAAGCGCTAAAAGAAAGTACAGGGCGTAAATGCAATAATGACCCCAAAACCTTAGTTCATTTTTGCAACTGTATTGCCTTAAAACTATGAAACTCAATTGTAACGTCGATTGTACAATGCGTAATATTTTGGTTACAAAAGATGAAAATCAATGTTGATCCACTATTTAGGTTATCACATAAAACAAATTGCTCTAAAAATGATATGGGGTGCTAGATTCACCTCTGAAGCACGGATGACCGATTTCGAAGCCACCAGCAAAGTGTTATCGAGTGGCCTGTCGTTCTAAGCTCTGCGTCGACCACCTTCCTGCACTTTCACTCACAAATATATGTAGAACAGGTATTTAGTGCGGTTAGATCAAGTCTTATCGTCACCAAATACTTGCCACTTGTATTCATGGTATTTGATACGCAATGTAAAAGAATCTTGGCTCATTAAGAGTCACTGAATGCACAACAGGAACTGAACAAAAATACCTCTGGTGTGAAAGAAGACCTCCGTTAAGGTTTGTTTTGATGCGTCAGGGAACAGTTTTCGGTCAGGTGGAACAAAATTTGGAATTATGATTTATCTAAACTTAAGATATAGACCTATTTTACTTTCCTACCATTTATCCATGATAGGGAGGAAAGTATTATATTCCAATAATTCGATATCGAAACTTCAACGAGAATGTATATCTTGAGGACCCGGGAAACCGAAAAGTATTCTAAGAAGTAGGGCGGTGTGTTTGTAAAGTCTAATTAAGAGTGAAAACTTGGATAAATATCAACCTTACAGTTCGTCTTGGAGAATGGTGTTTTCTTGAAAATCCTCTCACCCAAACTAACCTTTATACGATACATTTTCTGTTATTATTTTATTTATCAATAAAAGGGCTCTAACAATTTTGAGTAACAAAGGTTTAAGATATTTGCGTGATTAATAAATATATATCTTAATTATTATATTAAAATCCTGTGAAGACACTTCACTCTGAGCGAATTTGTACGCCCTGAAACCATAAAGGAAAGACGAAAACTTACTTCAGAAAAAAAGTAGTGTGTTTTAAAATATGTAGTTTATGGTATTAGCAATTTACGATATATATCCTGTTGTTGGCTTGAGTTTCCAGCACTTCAAGCTAGCACCTTTTAAATGTTACGTCCTTTCTTTTGTTTCTCATCAGGCTATGCAAAGAATATTTATAAGCAAAGTCCAGCATACATATAGCGTGCTCTGTTTTAGAAATTTCACTGTTGTACTGTTGTTATCTTTGCTTCTTTATAGCTACATCAAGCTTGTATTGAAACCATTTTGGAAAATATATATCATAATTTACAAGAAACAGAAAAGAAAACTTATTTTTTGCGAATAATTTTCAGAATAGATTTTTAAAAGCAGATTCACATGGATGTCTATGAACGCCATTAGCAAAAACAAGTTGGATAGCTATCACACCATATTTTAACTCTACTCTTTACACACAATATTTTCATTACTTTATATTTTTATGAAACAATTTTAATATTTTGGCCAAAATATGTGTTTGGGACAATTGAGATAACAGAATATATAACTTAAAGTTTCTCTTGAGTCCTCTTCATACTGACTGACTAAATACTGGGTAAACTTTTGTTTAACCGGGAACTCATTGAAATGTGCAATTAAATTCAGATACTAATTTGTAACATTAACAAATTTACGTCTGTCCAAGTTGAAGCCATATATAACCGTTTGAACTCTGCGATTTTCTCACACTTCAAACTGCATACACTCATTTCCGCATATTTCATTTAATGATGAGGAATGAAACATAATTAAGTCTACAAAACCTTATTTAAAATAATTTCTATCAAATATTTTTGTAGTACTAGCTAAAATGGATAGAAGAATCAGTTTTTAATGAATAGCATAGTACATAAAAGATATCTGTGAAATTGTAATAGGTAGAGAAAAGTCGCATGAATGTATGTTATATTTTTTAAATAAAAATTAATATGATACTAATATTATATTTCTGTAGGAGTTTTGAGCAATAAAATAATTTGTGAGTTTTAATTCAGGTATTGTTATAAGATTAGAAAAACGCGGCAGACGTATAAATGTACAATAATAATTCACAAAATTATAAATTTAGCAAAATTTAACGTTTCCAACTTCACGAACCTATCCTCACTTTTATTCAAGCCAAATAAACCTACCCCTAGTTCTATTTTAACCAACGAATCTATTATCACTTTTATTCGAACCAACAAACCTATCCCCAGTTCTGTTTGAATCAACGAATCTATCCTCACTTTTATTCGAACCAACAAACCTATCCCCAGTTCTGTTTGAATCAATGAATCTATCCTCACTTTTATTCGAACCAACAAACCTATCCCCAGTTCTGTTTGAATCAACGAATCTATCCTCAGTTTTATTCGAATTAACAAACCTCTCCACAGTTCTAATTGAACCAATGAATCTTTCCTCACTTTTATTCCAACCAACGAACGTATTCTCAGTTCTATCTGAACCAACGGATCTACCAACAAAACTAACCACTGGAAAGGAACTTAAATCTTCAGTGGCTGAGAGGTACCCAGATTTCTTGAACCATTCCAAAAATATTTATTTTCTCTATACCACTTACCAAAGGCAGGTCGAGGAAATATCGTATTCTATCCAAAAACTCGATATTGTTATTTCAACCGAAATAAGAAAAGTGTGTGTGTATGCCAAATTTTATATTTAAATTTCAGCACCTTCCAAGGATGCCACATGAATTTTCACAAAACCCTTCCATCCCAAACTACCACTTACGTGGAATATTTTTCATTATTCTATACTTATTCAAAACTTGCTCTAGGGATTTTCTTTCAAATATCATATGATTAACATGTTGAAATATGGGATAAAAAGCACATCCTGAATTCTCCGTGAATATCCTGTAAACTTCTCTTCATTATAAGTGAACTTGGTTAAGTAGGAAACAATAAGGGATTCACAAAGGTATAATTCAGAAAAAATGTAGAGCTTATTAAGGGAACCGGTTGAATTCGTAACATATTGATACTATTTATTACGTGTATAAAATTTGATATAGATAACATTTTGGTCTTTGTAAGTGAAGTGGTTTCCTAATTATGATTTTTTTAAAACAAAATATCAAGAATTTCTCAAAAATGCTCCTTACGAGAGATTTAAATGTTTTTTTACCAGCAAATTTAATATTTAGTGTAGTGGTTGGCTAAAATTACTATTAACAAATACCACAAAGAACACATATATTCACATGATTTTTCTTTTCGCTTATTTTTAATTTTTCATAATTTTATGTAAATGTTAGTTAACCGGCTCAGTAAAATGTAGTATATATTGGGGAGACTGCCTGTAAAATTTTTCTGTGACTTAAATACTGCATCGTAAGATTTAAAGGGTTGAAAGGCGTTTGAATGTTTAAAAAGAAAAACATCAATTTAGATGTTTGGGGACATAATGCTGACCCATGGTAAGATATTAAATTCTCAGGTGACGGGTTCAGCTTCGTACATGTGATATAAGTAGTTATATCAAAACGTTTCTAAGGAAGCCTAGTTTGTCGTTTTTTATAGATCGGCTGTCTTGAAATATACACATAAAACATAATGTTCATGATAGCGTACGCCGTTTACAAAATATTCTGTGCTTACATGTTCCTAAAACTAAGGGCGCCATCTGGCGAAGAATAGTTGAATATTTCCTTGATTTGTTTATTGCTCTACTGCATAATTACAGCAAGTAGAGAAAGAATGGTATTCCACCCACAAATTCGATGACGAGGCCCACTGAACCCCTCCCAAAAATGCACTTTTAGAAAAAGCCCCGTGAGTCTATCTGTGAACAGCATATTTCAAAAAACCGAAAAGTCTAACAAATATCGAACTTATATTTAATTCAGTATCTTTCAACGATGCGACACCACCAAATAGCTTTTACATGGAACATATTTCGAAATTTTTTATTTTCTAAAAAATGCCTAACGATTTTGATTAAAATGCCATATATTTAAAATACTTACATGATATATGAAATGTATATCTTTAAGTTTCTGGGAATCGCTTGTGAAGGCCTCTTCATTCCGAAGGAATTTTGTATAATACTGTACAACGAGTAAACCAGAACAGCTAGACAAAAACGTATTACAAAAAAAAAATGTGGATCTCTTTAAAACACGCAATGTATTTCAAATAACTTTTTCTGTGTCATTAGCCATTTCCAAGATAGCCGTATTATTGTTTTGTTTTTTTCAACGCTGTTGTTTTAGTGCTGTCGCTATTCAGTTGTATCTCACGTCATGGAAAGCGTATGGAATTTCTAGGTCACCATATCGACAGGGTTTTCAAACATCTGACTATGCATTGGGTTTCCTATATCACCCATTTATGTTAAACGAAATGTGTAATGAAAATATTTCTGCAAAGATTTATCTCGTTGTAACGTAGATGGAAACATAAGCTTTCCTAAGGGCAGTTTGTAGAAGCTATATAAAATAAACGATAGTAGGGAAAGTCATGTGAATGCAACACATTAGACTTTTCTCCCTTTTCCTTCACAAGAGCTAAGAATTCACCATGGCTGACATTACACCAAACTTAAGAACTGCCATCTTATAACAGAAATTACTATTATCAAGCGAGTCAGAAAATCCTATTTTATAAACCTTGTTTTGAAACTATTTCTCAGCACCAAATATTGTGTTGCATTGTATCTAAAGCTGACAATTAGAAAGTGTGGAACACTTATGTAAGATTAAAACAATACCAAATAAATGCACACATGACACATAATGACCTCTACACAACCATATAATTCAATTATTTACGTAACTGCAAGATAATGCCTGCGTCGCCAACCTAACAGCTACAATTAACACCAACTATGGCCATATCTTTAACGTGGGTATCTTCTAGGAACAATTGCTGGCATTAATGTCAACTGAAATGTAATCAAAGAGCACTTTAATGGGGGAAATATGTCACAGCTGGCTTTTGGTGAATTCCAATAGCTTGCATTCTGTGTACTATGGCAATGAAAGGGTAATTTATTCCTTCATGACTACGATTTCCGAATTAATTCTTCCTTGCTTCCAATATACATCTGAGCGTTTATTCCGCACCTTGTATATACCTAATTACTTATTGCTTAATTAAAATGTGTTAAAAGCACTGGTTCGGGAATGCCTAAATGCCCTGATTGGCCTATCATCTCGCTACAGGTTTGAAATGCGGTGGGTACCGGGGCATTACGGCATTAATGCAAATGAAAACTCTGATCAAATGGATAACAGAAGTTGAGCCTGAACCCGTGCGTGCGTGCGTGCGTCAAGATGGCAGGTTGAGGGCAACCCGATGGTGTGTTTAGGCGTGTACCTGCCCTAATTAGGGCTTAACCACGTAGTGACGGAATATGGGGGTTACAGGATGGCGGTTGTTCTTTAGGTAGGGGAGAGAAAGGAGGTAACAAAGTTTGTTCCTCAACGGTAGCCGGTCAACACTCCTTCCTCATCTTTCCTGAGACTGGGTAGAACAGGAATAAGGAAAGTAGTTGTATTAATTTCTGAACATGGTCACTTCAGGAAACATTTACATAATGTAGGACTTTACAAGGACGAGTCCATTTGTAGAATGTACAAGTAAATTGCCTCGCACATTCTCTTTGACTGCCCATTCCTGGCAAGAAAGGGACTTATTCTTCCCATAATAAGAGAAGATCTAGGAAAGGATGCTGACATTAGAACCAAGTTATTGCAGCTTGTTTAGGAACAGATTTTTGGGAAACAATGAAAGCATTCTTTTCAATGAGGTTGTACAATAAGCCTTTTAGTTGATGTGCGGGAGGTCCATAAAACTCCAACAAAAGCCCACCGTCATCTCATCGAGTCTGCTGCTTAATTTGAAATAATTTCTTGGCAATATATATAA
Source organism: Deroplatys truncata (assembly GCA_030765065.1). Taxonomy (NCBI): domain Eukaryota; kingdom Metazoa; phylum Arthropoda; class Insecta; order Mantodea; family Mantidae; genus Deroplatys; species Deroplatys truncata. The sequence continues at coordinate 58,456,809 of CM060977.1, forward strand.
TCAACGACACAACGTGGATAGAGGAATCAGGTTTTCAGGAATGCTATAATATATAAGAATGTATGCGAATTTGTAATTGATAGCCGAAGTTGTGACAGTATACTGCATCAGGGTTTTAGAAACAGACATTCCCTTGGATTCTGGGGCTTCATAATTTGCATTTCTAGGGAAATTATGGCATAAATCTTTGGATCCAATACAATAATCCTGCCTTATTGAAAGAATTATGAGAATATCTAGATACTCGTGCGAATAATTCTCACAACCACCTAAATCCACATAGACCATAAATTGTCATTCATATCCAGTCTATTGCAAGTATAAAAATGTTTGATGAACCCATGTTACACTATACAAGCATGTGCTGTGTTGCGCGATAGGTTGTTTTGTAAATCTATGAGATTCCCCATGCTGTATTTACTTATAAGAGCAGTATTGCATTATATCTTATGCAGTGTTGGCACTCGCGGCATAACGAGTATATTTTAAATTCATCACAATAGATGTGAAACAGAAAGCGTAATAATTATGGTCGTCGACAAAATAGATGACGAATGAGAATATTATTATCCATTAAGCGTTAATTAGGAAGAAAAATAATATGCGTATTGCGTTACAAAACCCGACATTCACGCGACAGGCGCCTATCTTAATCATTACACCACGGAAGTCATGTGTGGTTACCACCTATAAAAATCTGATGTGTTACACTCACATGACTTTCTCTACTCTTGTACAAACTATGTTTACAAACGCTTATTCTCCATCTACTTCATATTAATCAAGATAAACATTTGCAGACTCTATCTTATTGCTATTTTTCTTGTAGATGCAAGGGGAATATATATTTACAAGGGCAGTATCGAAATACAGTAGCCTTTAAGCACATACATATCTCTTAATAGCTGGTTGCTAGGTGCAGCACCATTCACTTTGCCACAGATTAATACTCTTTGCATATCCAAGACAAAAAAAATGAATAACGAATTCCCATTTGAGAAAATAAGTATTGAAAAATTTAAGGGAACAACAAGCAATATCTCGAAAATGGTTAACTCAAAAACAAAAATGTATATGACATAAATTGTGTATTTTAACGCGATCTACATCTTTTGTGTAGTAAAATTTTGTCTATCTCTTATGGTTTATCAGTTTACCAAAAGCCGTTCACAATGAAGAATACTTTTGGAGACATTCCCAGAAAATTCAAGATATATATTTTATTTGTCATGAAAATATCTTAAACATATGATATTTTAATCAAAATCGTTAGAGCCATTTTTGAGAAAATTAAAATTTTCGAAAAATCTTCCATATAAAGGGTACTCTGGGGTGGGGGGATTTTGTTGAAAACCTTCGTGTCGCATCTCTGGAAGATACTGAACCTAAATACCAAGTTTGGTGTTTATCTGACTGTTCGTTTCTGAGTTATGCTGTTCACAGACAGACACACACACGGATATGATTCCAAAAATGCTTTTTTTGATTCAGGGGGTCTCAAAACATATATTTCCGGTGAAATCTCGGTATCGAATTTTTGGGTGGAATACAATACTTCCCCTACTTACTATACGTAGTAGAGAAAGTAAAAACATGATACGTTACGACTACTACACAGGATTTATTTACGGTTTCGTTTCACCTCTAATTACAATAAAACTCAAATCAAATAGTTGATTTACCCCTCCCCCTCCTGCACCATCGAGTTGTAGTCCATTTTGTCTATATTGATCGTCTGAATTTTACTCTTAGCTAACAACGTTCCAAGCGTTTCGAAACAACCGGTTATGACTAAATTACGAATTTAAATTTTATTTTAACACCTTAAATGCAAATAATTTACAGCTTTTGGATTTTTTGGACAATCTAGAATGCAAATGATTTCAAAATAAGTCAAGAGCTTGTTATATGCTTCAAGAGTACACGGTAACTAAGAGTGTCAAGAATATCCATTTGAAGTACATAAGGTAACTGTGAAAATAAATAACATGTCAGTTCTTTACACTAAATTACTCTTCTGAGAAACTAGTAATCAGCTGGAGGAAAGGTAGAACCACACTGATAAATTCAATGTCATAGCCGGAATTCGAACCACGGGACTTCCGGTTTCCATCTGATTGCTCTAACCAATTGAGCTATAAGAGACGCAGTCTAATTCAGGTTACTAAAAAAACAAATATGGCTGATGTCAGGCTCGTCAGGACTGTCAACATTCTAACTTTAGTCACTATGTAGATATGTGACCAGAGAAATCACCAACCTATTTACAAAGTACGCACTATTTCGGTCTTCTGCTAGTATTATGAGTCATTATCACATATATACTGCTCTGTGATGCTGTTTTCTTCGGTACATAAGTTTGGTCAACACCTTCCTTCTCCGCCATAATTGCTGATCACCTATATCCAATAAACTGGATGCACCCTTACTGTTAAATTAAGCATTTACCAGTTATGGACTTAATTTATATAACACGTATTTGGAACTTATTGCCTAAGGTAATGGTGTTAACTCGTATTATCTTATCGTTGGGTTTCTTGCACTTTTTGGGTTTTAATCATTAGATCACACACGCATTCATACTTCCAGACTCTGGGGAGGATAGGGAATAAGTTTGGCTAGAGAAAAATTAAGCTTCTTTGGTTTTTACAAGCAGATCTTTCTCTAAAAATAAAACCCCACACAAACAGGGGTTTGCAAAAATAATTCCAATTTCTAGTTAACTGCAAAAGTAAGACCTAATAATTAATAATAATATAACAAATAATAATCATAGGTTAGTATAATTAGCCTAATTAATATAGCTATATAATATAAATAGTTATTCATTCATTCATTCACTGTTTAACCTCATCTTATGTAGGACTTACACCCCCAAGGACTTACAGGCGGGTGCCTGGGGTCAGAGGGTCGTCGAGGAGCAGACACACTCATGGAGCAGACAGAATGCCTGGTATGGGATGAAGGAGGTAGATGAAACGAAATGACGTCGAAACGGAAGAAAGGAAAGGTGATGATGGAACAGTTGGTGGAATGAATGGCGGGGAAAACAGGAGAACCCGGAGAAAACCCGCCCAGACGCCGCTTTGTCCACCACAAATCCCACATGCGGGTCCCTGGGATTGAACCCGGGCCGCCTCGGTGAGAGGCGAGCGGTCTGACCACGGCGCCGCCCTAAATAGTTATACAATTAATATAAACATAACATAGTTAATATAATTAATGCGTCAGTTGGCGGCTCAATGGTCGGCTTGCAAAGTATGAACACCTGCTAATATAAAAACAGCGGGCCAACATAACCTATACAATATAACTAAGTTTTCCAATACATGTAACAGGTGCGTATGTGTGGAGGAGTTGCCGATTATGAAAGGAACCTACAACCCAAATATCACTAGAGATTTATCCCATAATGGTGGAAAAAGTCAAAGTTGCACTGTAGTTACCTCTCGTATATTGTAACCTCTATACAATGGCTGATGACCTACCGGATGGAACTGAAAGGTACAGGCTAAAATCTGATATGGCATTGAATTTTTCGCTTTGATTTTACCTTTATAACCTTGTCCTACACACGGCTTGTTTGAAAATACTATTAATTACCACTGATTAAACTAAAGTTGGTTAAACTATAAAGCCCAATACTTGAGACATTGTAAGTCGCCATTGGGGAACACATCTCAAAATGAATTTGAGATCTCCTTGTGGTTTATCAGAAAAACATCTGATGTGTTACACTCACATGACTTATTCTATTCTTGTACAAACTATTTTTACAAACGCTTATTCTCCATATGCTTCATGTTAATCGAGATGGTAATCTTATTGCTAATTTTCTTGTAGGTGCAAGGAGAATATGGTAGGTTTTAAGCGATAGTCAAATATTTTAAGAGCTGGTTGCTATGTGGCGCTTTTCATTCTCTTTGTATGTCCAGGACATGAAAAATGAATAACTAATTCCCATTTGAGAAAAAGTATTGGAAAATTTAAGGGAATAACAAGCAAAATCTCGAAAATGCTTCACTCAACAAAAAAATTGTATATAACAAATTGTCTATTTTAACGCGATCTATATTTTTTGTGTAGTAAAATTTTATCTCTCTCTTATGGTTTGCCAGTTATGCAAAAGTCGTTCACAATGAAGAATACTTTTGGAGACATTCCCAGCAAATTCCTGATATACATTTCATTTGTCAAGAAAATATCTTAAACATATGATATTTTAATCAAAATGGTTGGAGCCATTTTTGAGAAAATTAAAATTTTCGAAAAATGTTTTATGTAAAGGTAATCTGAGGTGGGGGATTTTCTTGAAAACCTTCGTTTCGCATCTCTGGAAGATGCTGAACCTAAATACCAAGTTTGGTGTTTATCCGACTGTTCGTTTCTGAGTTATGCTGTTCACAGAGACACACACGGACATGTTTCCAAAAATACTTTTTTTTGGATTCAGGGGGTCTCAAAACATGTATTTCCGGTGAAATCTCGGTTACGAATTTTTGGGTGGAATACAATACACTTCCCCTACTTACTATACTTTACTTACTAAAGTTAAAAAAAACAAAACAGTCAATTCGAAATCGTACATGCATGTTGCAATGGTAGGTCAGTTGTTAGGGAAACCGGAAGATCGGTAGTTCAAACCCCGACTATGGCATTGCATTTTTACTTTCTCTACCATGCACATAGTAGGTAGAGAACGTATTCCACTCCACCCAAAAATTCGCTTCGGAGATTCCACCAAAATACATGTTTTAAGGCCCTCCGAATCAAAAAAAAAAGGATTTAAAAAAACGCCTCTGTGTTTCTATGTGTCTGTGGCAGCATAACCCAAAAACGAATAGTCGGGTTAACAAAAATTTGATATTTAAGTTCAGTATCTTCCAAAGATGCGACACGAAGATTTTCAATTCCCCCATCCCAAAATCTATACATGGAAGATTTTTCAAAAATTTTTATTTTATAAAAAATGGCTCTAACGGTTTTGATTGAAATACCGTATATTAAAGATATTTACTTGGAAAATAACGGAAAGAATTCGGAAGGGTTCTTGCATAATCGTTTATAACTGGTAAACGTTAAGCAATAGACGAAAACTACACAACAAAAACATCTACTTACACAATTTATTTCAAATATTTTTGTGCCATAAACCATTTCTGAGATATCCGTATTAATGGTTCGAAATGTTCGTTTCTTGGTCATTCTCTTAAAGTCCCGTTAACATTCAGTTGTTTCTCGCGATTGAATGGAAACAGTATGGAATTTTAAGGCCATCATATAGCGTCCAGTTCTTAAACATTTGACCATCGCTGTTCTCTTTGATCTATAACGAATGTGTACTGTGGCTATTTCTGCAAAATTTATTTGGATTAAAACGTAGTATATACAAAATATTCTCTAATGTGTTACACCAACACGACTTGTTCTACTCTTGTAAAACTATTTTTACAAACGCTTATTCTCCATCTACTTCATGTTAATCGAGATGGAACCTTTGCAGAAAGTTATTGCTAATTTTCTTGTAGGTGCAAAGGGAATATGGTAGGCCTTAAGCGATAGTGAAATGTTTTAAGAGCTGAAACCTATGTGGATCATTCCATTCTCTTTGCTTGTCCAGGACATAACAAGCGAATAACGAATTCCCATTTGAGAAAAAGTATAAGTATTAGGAAATTCAAACAAATAACAAGGAATATCTCGGAAATGGTTCACTCCACAAAAAAGTGTGTTTATGTGTTAACGTGATCTACATTTTTCTGTAGTAAAACTTTGTCTACCTCTTAGGGTTTACGAGTTATGCTACAATTATTCAGAATGAACAGGACTTTGAGAACATTTCCAGAAAATTCAAGATACACATTTATTTTGCATACACCATCTTAAATATGTGATATTTTAATGAAAATCGTTATAGCCATTTTTGAGAAAATTTTGAGATGGTGGATTTCTTTGAATATCTTCGTGTTTCGCATATTTGAAAGATACTGAACCTAAATGCAAAGTTTGGTATACTTCGAGTTTTCGTTTTTGAGTTATGCTGTTCACAGTCACACACACTCATGGATCTTTTTCTAAAAATGGTTTCTTTGGATTCAGGGGGCCTCAAGATATGTATTTCCGGTGAAATCTCGGTATAGAATTTTTGGGTGGCATGCAATTATTCCCCCTACTTATACGTAGTAGAGTCAGTAAAAATTCTTTCTTTTTTGGGATTCAGGGCACCTCAAAACATGTATTTCCAGTGGCATCTCGATTTTTGTGTGGAATGCAATACTTTGTCTACTTACTATACGTAGTAGAGAAAGTAATAAGGTTAGTAAGCATAGCTTTTATATCCTCTAATAAACAATTGAGGGTGGAGAAAGCCATGTGAATATATCACATGAGATTTTTAAGTCTGGTTCTAGCTTTCCTACCTTGTCTTACACAGGGCTTGTAAGAAGGAACAATTAATTACCATAGTAATCATCTGTTACATGTACGGCTGAAGTTATTGATTAGGTTACATTTTGGTTACATTTTGGACCGTCGATATTCTGAAAGTACAGGTTGATTTATGAAGCACTGACACAATTCTTTCTTTAATTATTCTGTTCGAAATTCACTCAATGCCCCAATTTTAGCACCAAATTAAGCAGAATGTTCTGGAGTTTCGATTGTCTGTCATTAGATGCGCAGATGTTCATGTTTTATTCGTAATTGTTAATTTTATTGTCGGAAACTGTTTTTGAGATGTTTTCTAGTCAACGTGAAAATGAAGTACACGTTAAATGAACGACTCTTCCTTGTAAAGCAATACTGGATTACGAATTCAATTACAAAGGGCATATCAGAGAGAATTTGGTGTTCGGAATCCTCCCCAAGGAAACACAATACTGGGACTGATAAACAAATTGGAAACAACTGGATCTCTGGTGGGTGAAAAAGACAAAACTCGTTCATCTAGGCTTCCCGCGGTTTTTGTAGACGTAAGAGCAGGACTGTATCAGTCACCCAAGAAATCATTAAGATGTTTGTCGCAGGAGACAGGGTACAGCTACTCAATGTGTCAGAGAGCTGTGAAAAGTGCAGGCCTAAAGCCGTTTAGGATTACGGTTGTCCATCAGTTTTAGGCAGTATTTTTTACACATAAATAATTTCAGTCTAATTATATAATATGTAAATTCAATAACAGCCTTGAAGCAATATGTGTATGTAATAATTTGTAAAATGTATGTAACAGTCATTGCATATGCTTATATTATTGTATCGATGTGTAATAATGTTATGCGAATATATTACGTAATTTAATAATGTAGGAGTTGTGAGAATAATAAGTTAAAAGTTGCTAACAATGTGGTAACTATGAGGTAAGCTTGCAACAATAATGCCATTTTTAGTGACAGTTTATAAAATAGCCAATCAACAACCAGAAAAAGCTTAATTAAATGAAGGTTTTCTATTGGAGTAAGATTAGCCAATCAGAAACTGAAATATAGAAAAATTGACAAATCTAGAAGTTGCCTGCAGACAGCGTTACTAACCAGAAGCAAAAAGTGTCCTCAAGAAACATAATATGTATTCGTGCGAGGCGAAAAATAGTTTTACGTGTTAAAAATAGTACAAGTAATTAATAAACACATCTCACAGCTCTCTATGAGTGAAGTGTTATTTAAATCGTATCAAGTATTAATAAAATGAGTGAAGTAAAATTAAAATCTGTGTAAGCCTACATTCTTATCGCATCACAACCCTGCTAGAGAAACGTGTCTCTAACAATAATACTGACGCAGCCGAGGCAAACATACGTATATAATACTTAAAGAAACCTGAAAGTACATTTGGGGCGAAGGCTACCGGAAACTGTTTACTATACGCGCGGTTGCAATTACTACAAGTTCAGCTACCCAACAGTTGAAATATAATACAGCTCCTTATAAAATACTCCTTTCTCAATACTCCTTGTTACAGTAACCAGATAAAGATATACGACTGAATTGTTGTCGTTGGTTTCAGGCGTTCATTGTGAAAAATCCTGCCAGAATGTCCATCACATGGTTCACAGATGAACTGTGGTTCCACTTATCCGACTACGTGAACTCAAGTAACTCACGCTATTGGGCCAGCGAAAATCCACATGTTATTCATGAAGCACCTATGCATCGGTTAAAATCGGAGTTGGTGCGCAATATCCGTACAGAGAATAGTGGGACCAATTCTTTTGTTTAAACAATGTGAACACTACAGAGTACCGACGTTTTTTCATGGAGTTTGCTGAGCAACTAGACGATGTAGAGCTGAGTCAAGGATATTTTCATCAGGACGGCGCTACATGCCATACATCAAATGAATCCATGGCACTAATTGCAAGTTTCTTTGACTACCGGATAATTTCCAAGAACCTGTGGCCACCGAGATCTCCGGATTTGACATCGCCGGACTTCTTTCTATGGGGTTACTTAAAAGACAGGGTTTATGCCACACGTCCCCAGACATTGGACGATCTGAAGCGTAACATTACACAGGAGATTCAAGCTATTGACAACAGAGTCCTCCAATGAGTGGCCAGTAACATGGAACGGCATGTTGAGTTGTGCCTTATGCAGGATGAAGGACATTTTGTAGCAGTATTTTATATCACAACACTGTAAATGCCAGAGTGATTGTAGTGTAAATTAACATTATTGTATGACAATGATTTGAGATGTTTGTTAATTATAAGCATTGTTAGGAAATAAGTTTACATGGCCTCACTGAAACTGACAATAGGAGCGGGTAACAACGAAACGATGGGATCAGTTGTTTATTAATTAGAGGAGACAAGCAAATGACGTCAGTTTAGCGCAATTTTCTTATAAATGGAGGGAATATCTTCCCTAGAGCATATGTGTTCGTAATTTTGATTGGATATAAAAATAGACGCTAATGTTGGCGCGCTTTATTAACCAATAGCAGCTCTGTTATAATGTTTAGGCATATCGGGGTGAGGTAGTATAAAAAGCTAAAGCCAGAGACGGGTAACGCGCAGTTCTACAGAAACATTCACAAGTTACACGTCGCTCAGTCCAACAGAATCATTTGCGGGTTATACGTCGCGCAGTTCTACAGAATAATTCACAAGGCAAACGTCGCGCAGTTTTACAGAATCATTCACAAGTTACACGTCGCTCAGTTTAATTGAATCATTCACAAGGCAAACGTCGCTCAGTTCTACAGAATCTCTCGCGTCGTAAAGCTAGTTACAAAAATGTGAAATACGGGAATTAATAATGTGCGGCAAATAAGTGATTATAGTAACATTCGAAAATATAACAGTTTCAGTCGGGCGTGTATTAAGAGTAATTATGTGAAATTAATTAATTGTGACGGCAATAAAAGTGTAAAAACAAATTGTTTTATCAGTGTTATCTTTTAGTAACAACTTCTTTCCGTTTACAGACCCTATTCAAGAGATTTGCTCGACTGAATAATAATAATAGCTAGCCGGAGGACAAAGAACTCAAAATTTAAAATAGTATAACAACAACAGGCGCTCAGCAAATAAGATAACACGAAGTAACCGCGACAATTTTCAACATTTGCTATAGAGGTAAATAATCTCCCACAATTCCTCTGCATTTCAGGTATAATAAGTTGTCGCTAGCATAACTCGTTTTGAAAGAAAGAAATGTGTCAGTTCTTCATAGATTATCCTTATATATGTAGACTTGTGTTTGATTTGCAGGAAAACAAACGATGCTATCGTTTTTGCGAGGTACGAGGGAAAAGCCGCATAAGTAACAGCTGGAAAGATAACATTGCCCTTCCTTTGTTTCCCTGAAAGAATCTTAAGGTTGAACGCTGACTTTTCCTTTCTTTCTTATAGTAACAAGCTCTGCAAGAGGAGGAGGGGATAATGTGGTCCGGGAGGATGGACTGTTGTGCTGTTTACCGGACAATCGCCAGTCGTTACACTGCAATAAAAAGCCAGCACTTGTACAACATTAGGTCGATACTTGCCAGACCCTCCTTATTTTTCCATTCAGTTCGTCGTCTTCTTACTGAACAATGGCGACTCAAGATCGAGCCCAAAGGATAGAGGCCTTCTGTAGCATGGCAGCGAGTCTAGATCTTCTGTGCTTTTTGTGTGACAGACGACTTACTACCTACCTCATTCGAATACGGGGGGTCAGTCTTATTGTTTTATTTCTTACTACAACCTTTAAATATTAAGGTACACTAGGACTTAATTTTCTACCTTTTTTAATTTTAAAGTTATTGACTTGAAAATTGCCACACTTAATATTAGTAAACAAAGAAATGACTGTGCAAAAGCTCAAAGCTCCAGTACAAATAATTTCTCATATAATACGCTTAAATGATTTTAATTAGCGAAAAAAATGCAAATTTTCTAAAACTGCCCTGCGTATTTAAACTTAGCAGATAAGTATGATAGTGACATTTTCTGATACCTTAGTACAGCGAAAATAAAAGCAAGGACTTGATTAAAGTTGAAGTTATTAGTTGTAGAGATATAAATTTTTGTTTTATGATGTTGTTGGTGTTAACATTATGTTGATTTTTCAGTAAATATTACTTTTTTAGACACCGTGGCCTAAAAGTAAAACTTCTAACACAGAGCACTCGAGATAAAAGCATTAGATTATCACACTTTGTATTTGCACATGCTTAATAATTTTCATTATGTCTTTTTACATGATTGATTTCTCATGACGCTCGCAATATAAATCGTATTACTTCAATTTATTACAATTCGTTGTAGAGTTAACCTATACGTTATATTGTCAGCATTCTTTGATCTAAAACGTTACTCATTTATCTAACCTACATAAAGATTAAACTGCGAAAAATTATGAATTCAGAGAAAACTGAAATAGAAGTGAAATTATAGGAGCAGCGAAAAGAATAACCCTATAAATACTTGCCCAAAAATATCCAAAAAGCAGTACGATAAAGCATTTAATGGCTTCATTGCCTGGTGTATGGCAAATAATTTCACTGAAAACTACTGTTAGCGAATCATAAATCATAAAAACATCTGGCATCTCGATTCTTATTGTTTATATTGTTTCAAGAACGCTTCTAAATGTGATATTATTGGCATTTTAGAAATACGAGAGCTATCTAAAACATTTTACATCTTGCATCATAATCTACTATTTTATGGGCCAATGAGTAAAGCAACTAATAAAATGCATCTTTGAATCTTTAGATAGTGTATCTCAGATTATGTATTCAAGTTTGCATACAAACCAGAGTAAAACTCAAATGTAAGGAATACATTTCATGCACAAAAATGTAAAAATGCCAAAAAACACATACAGAAAGGGTCCAATCAGTGGGGTTAAAACGTCGCACACGGATGATTTAAACACACCGCCGGCCTTTTAAAAATGGCTGATCGTGAAAAATGTGTAACAAAAATAATTCAGAGGCGTCTATGAAATACTTATGTATATAATTAAAAATCAACAATTTTGTCATTTTCACTTAAAAACTCAGTCCCAGTGTTCCTTAAGGACAGCTGGTATAAAAAGGACTTTATCATGACTCTGCCATATGCAAATGACCTAGTGATAATTTCTGATAGCGAAGACACATTACAAAAATGTGTCTTAAATGAAAATCGGAAAACAACGTAATATAGCATCGCCCCAAACAAAACCAAAGTGATGACCTAATAATCCAGTAAGATTAGAAATAATTATTGAAGAACAAATTTTAGAACAGATAAGGAAAGTATATAAACGTTCATTACATTAAATAGAATTAGTATAATTGAGAAAAAAATAAGATTAATCAATTTAAAGGTATTATTTGAGGAATAAGGATGTATTAATTATTAATAATTTTAAATCGACATGCTAATGTTATTTTTAACTAAAATAATAATTAAAAATTTTAAATAAAATAAGAATTGAATTTTAACATCCTTAAGTATATAACAACTTATTTATATTTGTAATTTTAATATTGTTATTAATATTAATTTTTACTTTTTGTAGAAAAAATTTAATTTATATTTTTTTAAAGTAAGACAAATATATATTATTAAATTTATTTTTATATACTGTAGTATTTCTCACAAGAGACGTTTTAATAATATCGTCTGCAAAATATCAAATAAAGGAGAGGTAGAAGCCTAAAGTAAAATAGAACGATTTAATCAGATATGTGGCAGAATACAAGGAACGCATAAAAATAAAACAAGAAAAGACATAATTATTAAATTTTATAAAACAATGGCTACATCCATTCGTTTACATTGCAGCGAAAGTTTACTAAAGCTTATTTTTATATCTACTTCATTTTAATCCAAATAAACATTTGCAAAAATACTATTAAGCATTACGTTAAAGATACAACGGGAACAGTGATAGTGAAACGTTTAAGAACTGGACGCTATATGCCAGCCTTAAAATTCCACACTGTTTCCATGCAATCGCGAACGTTAACAGACCTTTAAAAGAATGGCTAAGTATTGTAAAATTGGAACCATTAATAACGGATATCTTGGAAATGGCGGATGCCACAAAAAGTTATTTAAAATAAACTGTGTATTTTAAAGAGATCTACATTTCTTATGTAGTACGTTTTCGTCTATCGCTTAACGTTCACAGTTAAACAAGATAATACAAAATTCCTTTCGAGTGAAGAGGACTTCAAAGGTTATTCCCAGAAAATTCAAGATATACATTTCATTTGTTCAAGTAAATATCTTTAATATATGCTATTTTAATCAAAATCGTTACAGCCAGTTTTAGAAAATAAAACATTTCGAAAAAATGTTCCATGTAAATGGTAATTTGGGGTAGGGGGATTTTCTTGAAAATCCTCGTGTCGCATCTTTGGAAGGTACTGAACTTAAATACAAAGTTTGGTGTTACAGGGACCTTTTTTCTAAAAATGCTTTTTCGAATTCAGGGGGTCTCAAAACATGTATTCCGAAAAAATCTCGGTATCGAGTTTTTGTGTGGAATGCAATACCTTCTCTATCTAATATTATGTAGGTGTTAGAGAAAGTTAAAATTAAGCAATAATGCAGGAATCACACATAGAATATAAATGAAAGAATTGTCGGTTTTATAAATAAATAGCTGAAACATGTGCAAAGCATGCCAGAAGGAAAAACCCAAGAAGAGCTTTAAGTTATAAACCGAGAAGTTGGAGAAACATAGGAAAACTTACCAAGAGATGAGCGGACCAATTTGGAGACGCAACAGACTAATAAGTAGCGGAAGAAGAAGAAGAGAAGTCTTACTTCACACGGTGCCATAGACGGTGGACACTGATAATACATAAAAATGTAGGGTAAGTGGGCCCTTCGGCAAATTAAGAGGCATTAGGAAAACCTGGAAATAACCTGATTAAGGAGGATGGTCCTGGCTGGTTTTGAACCATAGACCTCTCACTTAAGAGTCTGTGCTTTAACGAACTCGGCCACCCGCGTCGAGGGGGTTATTCTTATAAATGCTTATTTGTTTCCAAAAGCCACGCTTAGCTCCGTTTGAGTTATTACGTTAACTGCGGTGTTGTCTCCCGTTTCCGCTGTCACAAATCTATCTCATTTTGTCTCTCCCTTTTTAGCTCTCTCCACTATTTCCACCTCGCTTGTTCTATTGCTCTCTCCTATTTATAATATAACGCTTGTGTCCATTTGCTTTAATGTAAGTAAAAATGTAAACGTAAGTAACTGGTTTAACACTAGCCACATGCGGGCTTGTGCCTTTGTTCCTTCCAGTAGTCGTGCGTAGGCATGAAACTGGAAACTTGAATCAGACTTTTAAAATATATTATTATAAGGCTTTGTTCTTCTTGTTAACACCTCATGTTAATTGAGATAAACATGGTTTCATTAAATATTTTGTTGTAGACAATAGAAGGCTGAAGCGATGGTGAAATCTTTAAAAAGGAGTCCCAATGTGCTGGCTCTGACATTTCAATCTTTGTGTAACCAAAAGAAACAAGAGATCGGTGATTTAGGACCTTAAAAATGTGTGTTAAAATATTGGAAAACTCAAACCAATAGCAGTACACATCAGATGGTTATTTGATATGAATATATATTTCTTGTAGTAAGTTTTTCTATCTGTTATTGAGACAGGGTAATGATTATGAAACTATTTATAGTGATAATTATTAGGGTAAGTATTTAGAGTAGTCGTCCTCCGTGGTGTTTCGGGCGTGAAAATCCTTAGCATTGCTTCCATCGGAAGGGAAGTAAAGCCAGTGGTCCGGTGTCGTAGATTTACGGCACGTAAAAGTACCTCAAGCCTGATAAAGAGGCTTCTGAGCAAAATTACTGCTCTTTCACGCCCAATATAGAATGGGACGCTAAGGACCACAACAGTTAAAGAGCGTCCATAAATAAAACTCAATTTAAATTTTAATTTAGGGTAAATATTAGTAAGCGACCGTTGAAAGCTCTCGAATGTTCCTTCGAATGCGCGGCAACACACTGCGCATACACGGAACTGCAGTGAGAGCTTTCGGTAAGAACCTAGCAAGAGACAATGTGAGCCGCTCGGCGGCTGTTAATTTGGATTTATTTCCCGCCACCAAGGAAATTCGCATGATTTTCTTTACTCACTCGTCTACAAACTATTCTTACAAAAGCGTATTCTTCTATCTGCATCTTGTGAAACGATGCAAAATTTCATTACGCATTTACACGTTTTATTATTGGTATAATATGGATGCAGTAAGCTAAACCAAATGTCAAAATTTTTTAAAAAGCGGATGTCTATACAGTGGTTCCAAAATTCTATGCTCATTTTAGGCCCATTAGAAAAATCAAGGTGCGATTTACCATTTGAAAATGATGTAATTGAAATTCAAAACAATAATAAACAATACCTCATGTAACATAAATAACGATATTTTTGTGCATCTCTTACGGTTTAAAAATTATACAAAATTCTTCCGAATGAAGTGATCTTCAGAGGCTATTCCTGGAAAAATCAAGGTATAAATTTTGTCATGTAAATATCTTAAATGTATGGAATTTTAATCAAAATCGTTAAGAACCATTTTTGAGAAAATCAAAACTTATGAAAAGATTTCCATATAAAGGGTACTTTGGAATGGGGGATTTTCTTAAAAGACTTAGTGTAGTATCTTTAGTAGATACTGAAATTAAATACCAACTTTGGTATTTACGTAGTTTTCGTTTTTGAGCGGTGCTGTTCACACACACGCACGCGCTCGCGCGGAGTTTTTCTAAATATCTTTTTGAGTTCAGGAAGCTCAAAATGTGCATTTCCGGTGAAATGTTGGCATTTAATTTTTGGGTGAAATACAATACTGCAAGCACCTACGTAGTAGAGAAGGTAAGATTGTTCTGATTCAGTATAGTTTAAATACAGTTAGATATTATAAATAATTATGATTTATAATTGCTACTGCTAGTCCTGGCTCTTACCTCCAAACTTCTCACTAGCCAAATCTAAGTTCCTGAGCTTATGCCCCTTTAGTTAACACAACACTAAGGGGGCTGCATTAAGGTTTACCATGCAATTAAATGATACAACGATTAATTACTGTAAGAGAGTTTCACAGGCTATTTACATAAAACTCCAGATAATACTCATTGCATTTTTCACATTAATATACACTTTTTCATTTTCTCAAAAACTTGAGCAAGCTGCGGAAATCCTGGATTGCTTGTCTAAATGTCTTGTTAATATGCCTCGCATTGCAGCAATCCAGTACTTGTTTATTGTGTAGCTTTAACTTTAATGAGGTTGGAAAGGGCTTCATTACAAGTAGCCAAATGTTGCAAGTATTTTCATTTTACTGCATAGATTTGGTAGAACCATATAACAGAATTGATTAGCATTTCTTTCCCCCCAAGTGTTCAACTCCTTTATAACAGATCTGCAAGGACGAACAAAATGGGCGGGGTATGTTTGGGCTCCATTCAGATGGGAATTACCCGACATTTCCCTATGATTACAGGCGCCAAAATATGAAATTTTATATTCTAAACTCGTTATGGGAGTAAGTAATTTTACATTTTGCAGTCAATGCACGCGCCAGAAAGTTTGGTATTCCATAATATTTTGGAGAAATCTTCATATTTTATAAAAATCTTAATATTTTGTAATATTTACGATTTGTTGCTTCTGAAACAGTTTTCGTTAGCAATGAACCGAACTTTCCAAATATTCTATTCGGGAAGTGTTCTGTGAAACACATTTAGAACACCCAAGCTACTGTTTCCAACAGGTCAGGTACGGTTGGTGAAGTGTAGAATTTTTCTATGCAACGTCATGCGAAATTAAACGCCCCCTATTCTTGAAAAGTCCTTATTTTTTCAAATCGGTGTTTTAGTGACATCATTATTATTATTAAGCAAGGACAAAGCAACTAGTAACTTATTTTACTTTTTTCTAAGTGTAAGGCTTTAACAATGATTAAAATCTAAAATCTTCATATAGGTAATTTGTTGTAATTTATATTTTATTATTAAATATGGAAAATATCTACAAAGTCTGCTTTTTACTTTCTATAGTACGTATAGTAAGTAGGGAAAGTATTGCTCTCCATTCAAAAATTCGATAGAGATTTCACAGGAAATATAGGTATGTTTTGAGGCCACTGAACCCCAAAAAAACATTTTTAGAAAAAGGTACGTGTGTGAGTGTGTGTGTATGTCTGTGAACAGCATAACTCAAACATCAAATGTCGGATAAATATCAAAATTGGTGTTTAAGCTCAGTATCTTCCAAAGCTGCGAAACGAGGATTTTCAAGAAAATCACTCACGCCGACTACCCTTTACAAGGAACATTTTTCGAAACTTTTTGTTTTCTAAAAAATGACTAACGATTTTGAATAAAATACCATATGTCAAGGGTTTTTACATCACAAATAAAGTGTATATCTTGAATTTTCTGGGAATAGCCTGTAAAGTCCTCTTCATTCGAAAGGAATTTTGTATAATCTTGTATAACTGGTAAACGTTAAGAGATAGACGAAAATGTACTACACACAAAATGTAGATTTATTTTAAACACACAATTTACTTTAAATAACCTTTTTGTGGCATAATCCATTTCTGAGATATCCGTTATATGGTACAAATTATTTATTGCTTGATTATTCTTTTTAAAATCCTGTTGACATTCAGTTGTTTCTCGCGATGCCATGGAAAATGGAATTTTAAGGTTAGCATATAACGTCCAGTTCTTAAACATTTGACTGTCACTGTTACTTTTGTATCTAAACGAAATATGTAGTGTAGCTGTTTCTGGAAAGGTTTTTTTAGATTAAAATGAAGTAGACAGAAAAAATAAGCTTTAGTAAGAATAGTTCGTATACGCACTAAGAAACGATGTAAGGTAGAGGAATTCATGTGAATATCTCACATAAATTTTTTTTAAGTAACTAAGTGAATCTGCTCCGAACCCTTAAACTATAAGATTTTTTGGTTTTAAAATTTATACTTCATAATCTTCTTGGATTTTTAGAAAATTTTCCTTAATATTTTGCCTATCTCTATTTATGGGAATAAAGGAAAGTAACGCAGGAAGTAATGTAGGTACACCAACGAAATTCCAATCGGTCTCTACGGATTTGTATATAGATGTGGCATCCCCACACCATGGCAATGACATTAATTGTCTGACCTAGATACATTGCTTGAATTAAATACAAATTCAGCTTGTTCTTTCGAATGTTCGGTTCCATTTGACGGCCTGTTTATTAGATTGCATGTGTAACCTTTTCGGCCATTACAACTGATGCGGGGATTATGGCAACAAACGACTCCGAGGGCCCTCTGCCCCTCTATCGCGGAACAATGCCCGTTACGATATGACCGGTGATTATGTCGCATAAAGCCCTCGTCCTGACTGACGTCCAAGTAAGGTAAGTGCTGCTTCATTGTTATCAGGGGATTGCCATTTTGTCGTGATCTAAAAGGCAATGTGTTCCAAAATTACGACCAGCAAATCCCTATAGCAAGCAGAACACCTCCACCTCTATTGACAGCAGCGTAAAATGAGGACTTCTACAACAGCTGCGAACTTGTTGCACAGAAATCCAACAGTCACGTTACTTTCTCTGGCGTAATCTCACAGTAATTCTACGGGCTATAAAATATTACTTGACAACCTGTTCCCTCACGTTTAAATACTGGACTCATCTGATTGAGTAAATGACAAAGTATGCAATAAAATAGTATATTATGCAACAATACTATAATGGTGGTAATTAAGTTGCATACGACTCCTTGTTTTGACTGATCACACAAAAAAATCTTTATTTGTAAGTTGAAATTTAAAAAATACGTTTAAGTGAACATTAGAGAAATATAAAATTAAAACAAATAAATAAATCAACAGTTGCCAACAACAACCATTTCTGGAGTAGTAACCATGAAACAGGACGAGAAAGAAAATTATTAAAACCTATTGTACCTTCAACGAAATGTTACTTATTTAACATATTTCTGATGTTAAAATGAATTTACTACTGTTTCTACAAACGTCTATTTCGATTAATATGAAGTAAATAGAAAAAAACCCTGACGTATTACACTCACATGAGTTTCTCTACTCTTGTGCAACTATTTTTACAAATGCTTTTTCTCCATATAGTTCATGTTAATCAATATAAAAATATGCAGAAACCATCGTATTGCTAAGTTTCTTGTAGGTGCAAGGTATAGTAAGCGATAGTCAAATCCTTTAAGAGCTGGTTGCAATGTAGGGTATTCTATTCTATTTGCTGTCTAGAACATAAAAAACGAATAACGAATTCCCACTTGAGAAAAAGTTAAGTATTGGAAAATTCAAACAAATAAATAGTTCACTCGCAAAAAAAAAGTGTATAGGGCATAAATTGTGTGCTTTAACGAGATCTACATGTTTTGTGTAGTAAAATTTTGTTTATCTCTTACGGTTTGCCAGTTATGCAAAATGCATTCAGAATGAAGAGGGCTTCTGGGGATATTTCCAGAAAATTCATCACATACATTTCATTTGCCCTGAAAGTATCTTAAATATGTGATATTTTAATCAAAATCGTTACAGCCATTTTTCGAGAAAATCAAAAGTTTCGAAAAATGTTTCTTGTAAAGGTTAGTTTGCGGTGGGGGTTTTTCTTGAAAATCTTCGTGTCGCATCTTTGAAAGATACTGAACCTAAATACCACGTGTGTTATTTAGCTGACTTTTCGTTTTTGAGTTATGCTGTTCACAGACACACACACACGGATCGTTTTCTAAACTCGAAAAGCGTATTTGCGGTGAAATATCGAAATCGAATTTTTGGGTGGAATGCAATACTTCCCCTACTTACTATAGTAGTAGAGAATGTAATAAGCTTTCGTAAGAATAGTACAGAGAGAGCCAAAACACTACGAACCGCTGGGTGGTGTTTTTCCTGTCCGCGTCCTCGGCGCTCGTTACCGTCTGCTGCTATCATAGAAAGGCGCCAGCATTTCTCAACGTGAACTACGGCGAGTGATAGTTTCCTAAAGAGGTGCCAAAAATCTATGAACAACGACGGTGGCCAGTTTCAGCATTTCCTTTCATAAAGTTGGTAAGTAAAGCCTTTAAAAGTAGTTTTAAAAATGTTGGAATCATCCGCGCCTTTCTATGATAGCGGCAGATGCCAACGAGCGCCGAGAACGCGGTCAGGAAAAACATCGCGCAGACGGTACGTAGTTTCTAGGCTCTCTCTGTGGAAGCTATATATAAAAACAGAAAATAGGGTGTAGAGGAAATCATGCGTATGCAACACAAAAAAAATTAATTCACTTATTTTAGAAAGTGTATTTTCTGGCTATATCGAGAGCTTTTTGATTGAATGCAATAGTTCATTCATGTGGTAAAGAAAAGTAAAAAGGGCATGGGCATAAGGGATCGAGTAAAAGAAATGAGGAGAGTATATATAAAAGAGAGGCAAGATGAAGAGGGGAATTATAGTTGCAAATTAATGGGTAATTGCGTTACAGTAGCTTGCGCTGCGAATATTCTTTTTTTTACCACCTCTGTATGCCGACGCTCCTAGCATTTTACATGCGAGAAGTACACGGACAACGGTCCGATAGCATTTTTTCACTAAGCCAAGTTTAATATGCACAGTTCTGCTTTTAAAATGTGCATGCCTGAACACATTTCGCGCCGCGATATGCAAGTACATAATTCTTTTCCACTTCAAATGGCACTTTGCATCGTCCAGTGTTTCGTTATTTATTCTGCAATTTACATGTTACTGGAAAAAGTGCGAGAATCACTTTTCTTTTAGCTACGATGCGTAAGTTACGTTAAAATAAAACAAACACGTGTGTAAATCCCCAGCTTGGGGCTAACGTTACATGTGATATACCACAAAGTTCTGAATGACACACGTGATGTCTATTAGATTTCTCACACTGTCTGCTCTATAACGAGTGATCAATAGTGAAGTCGCCAACGCCACCCTGCCAACAATTTTCTCGCCTCATTCGCCTACAGGCTCAAACGATAGAGCTTCTCAACCGCAGTACACGTTCATAGGTCTCAGTGTTAAATGCTTAAAAATTACAGAACAATGTGATTTTTTTATAGGCAGCAGTACAATAGGCTTTAATATTAAGAACAAGTGTTAAAGCTTAAAATGGTATAACAGAATACTACTTGCGCACTTCTGCATAAAAATGTACATTGCCTTGAAATATACAGGGCGATTTATGAATCACTGACACACTTCTTTCTTTAATTATTCTGTTCGAAATTCACTCAATGCCCCAATTGTAGCACCAAATTAAGCAGAATGTTCTGCAGTTTCGACTGTCTGTCATTAGATGCACTGGTGTTCATGTTTTACTCGTAATTGTTAGTTTTATTGTCGGCAAATGCTTTTCAGATTTTTTTTCTAGTCAACGTGAAAATGGAGTACATATTAAATGAACGACTCTTCCTTGTAAAACAGCATTAGATTACGAATTCAATTACAAAGGGTATAACAAGAGATAATTTGGTGTTCCAAATCCTCCCCAAAGAAACACAATACTGGGACTGATAAACAAATTGGAAACAACTGGATCTCTGCTGGGTGAAAAAGGCAAAACTCGTTCATCTAGGCTTCCGCGGTTTTTGTTGACGTAAGAGCACGCCTGTATCAGTCACCCAAGAAATCATTAAGACGTTTGTCGCAGGAGACAGGGTATAGCTACTCAATGTGTCAGAGAGCTGTGAAAAGTACAGGCCTGAAGCCGTATAGGATTACAGTTGTCCATCAGTTACAAGAACCAGATAAAGATAGACGATTGAATTATTGTCGTTAGTTTCAGGCATTCATTGTGAAAAATCCTGTCATATTGCCCAATCACATGGTTCACAGATGAAGCATGGTTCCATTTATCCGGCTATGTGAACTCATATAACTCACGCTATTGGGCGAGCGAAAATAAACACATGTTATTCATGAAGCACCTATGCACCCGGTTAATAACGGAGTTTGGTGCGCAATATCCACACAGAGAATAGTGGGACCATTTTTTTTAAACAATGTGAACACTGCAGAGTACCGACGGATTTTAATGGAGTTTGATGAGCAACTAGATGATGTAGAGCTGAGTCAAGGATATTTTCAGCAGGGCGGCGGTACATGCCATACATCAAACGAATGCATGGCACTAATAGCAAGTTTCTTTAACGACCGGATAATTTCCAAGAACATGTGGCCACCGAGATCTCCGGATTTGACATCGCCGGACTTCTTTCTATGGGGTTGCTTAAAAGACAGGGTTTATACCACACGTCCCCAGACATTGGACGATCTGAAGCACAACATTACACAGGAGATTCAAGCTATTGACAACAGAGTCCTCCAACGAGTGGCCAGTAACATAGAACGACGTGTTGAGTTGTGCCTTATGCAGGATGGAGGACATTTTCAACATTTGCTATAGAGGTAAATAACCTTCCAAAATTCCTCTGCATTTCAGGTATAATTAGTTGTCGCTAGCACAACTCGTTTTGAAAGAAATAAATGTGTCAGTTCTTCATAAATCACCCTGTACAATTCATATGAAATACATTTTTGTAGGATTAATCATTTCCGATCTATTCATAATAAAATTAATAGCTGAATTTTTCAACATTTAAATCAGAAGTTTTTTTATGCTATGTGACCATTCGTTTGTTGCTCTTGATGACATGCAGAGAATGTTATTTTCTAAAAGTTTAAATGCCGTGCTTCTGTATAGCTTTAGCAAAATCTGTATTGAAATAAATACCTTTTCCACTAAATACTTACGAGTTTAATAGGAATAAGAAAGAAAAACAAACTCTTTTTATAAGAAACTTGTAGAATAGATGCAGAAGTATATTGTATTTTATAGGGTTTTTGTTACCTTTATTCTTGTTTTACGGCATTTATGCGTAATTTATTTCTATTCATTTTCCGAATAACTTGCATTTAGAGTTCATTGTTCTCGTGTACAACTAAATATTTTAGATTCTTATTTAAATAAAGTATCTTTCTAGGCTTTTTATTCAGGACTATATTTACGGATCTCCTGCACTCTCGCCTAAAAGGATTAAAGCGGAAAACTGAAGTGTTCAATAGTTAGACGTATGCCTATTTTGCCCAGTGCCAACATTTCAGAACCAGTTGTGATAAGATACGGTGGAAGGAGGGGGAAATGTCCACCATCTATTCAACGACGCTGTAGCTAGAACGTTTTAGCCCTTCCAAGCAGGTAGGGATTTAGCTACTGGAAGGAGGTAGCGATACTGAAAGACAGTTGGATGTTTTCCATTGTACGCATAACGCGCGGCAGAAATTCAACATACTGTGTACCCCTCCCACTAGCTAAAGCTTTATCACACCCCACTAGCTAAGGTGTCGGTGAACAGGCAGTATATGTTATGTTTCTTACTCAAGGCGAGTGTTTGACCTGCTGCCCGTATAGTTGGGTTTCGAAATTTTGTAAAACTAAATGCAATAAGTACCCTGCGCTATGAGCAGTAGTACTCCGGTTCCCAACCATGGAATGTGGGTGGGTTTAAGACAAATGTGGGTGCAAACGTTTCAGTCCACATGTATGAGCGGTGCCCACCCGTCATAATACATATGAGAAACAATGATAAGTAGCGGTCTATAGGTCACGAAAACCAACGTTCTGGCTGGGGGAAGCATATTGTTGACCACATAATCTCCTCGAATCCGATGGATGATCTCTACCTCTGCTTTGCGTATGCTGGCGTGAGGTCGGCAGCCGGGTTGGTAGGCCAAGGCTCACAAGCGCTGTAGTGTTACAGATTTAACTTAAATGCAGTAGTAATCCACTTCTGGCCTGTCGTTTCTGGATACATTTCTTTTTAAGGCGTTTTATCCTACGTTGCCAAACTGCTTTGTATTCTTATGTATGTAGTAAAACTGCACTGTTACTAAAATTATTATTATTATTATTATTATTATTATTATTATTATTATTATTATTATTATTATTATTATTTGTAAGTAATTATCTTCGAACGTTTCCCTAGACTTTTGAGATTGTATTTTCACAGACGATATTCACACAATTTAAATGCAAAGTTATAAATGAAATGCAGCAGACAATACAAGTAATTAATTGAATAAACGCACACTACAAATATTATTTTATTTACTTTATTTTTCATTTAATAAAACTCTGGTAAACTGCATTTACTTTAAGATGCGCTATTTTGGATTTACTTTGCGAGTTAATTTCGCCCTACCCTCTCCCCCGTCTCTCTCTCTCTCTCTCTCTCTCTCTCTCTCTCACACACACACACACACACACATACCCCTTTGTTATATCTCGACTGATTTGTAATGTGCTTACTTCTGTAATTGTTTATTACTCATTGTGCACATTCGAAATATTTCATATCTGTAGGCATTTTCTTTCGTGAATGCCACTAACAAACAAAAACAAATAATAAATAAATAAAACAAATAATAATAATAATTAAACAGTCGTACTGAACCGAAACCATAATCATCCGCGCACCTTGAGAAAAAATTAGCGTTAAGAAGTTTTCTAACCGTTTGTACAATTACTAAGCAGAACACTTACTACCCAGAATTTAAGTCCTAGACAATCTTTAATAAGAGGCGTGAGTATAGGTATAGGTTATACAACGGAGGGGGGCACTTCGCGCACTGCGACCTACATAGGTCTATTCTGGCTACCCCAGGAGGAAGGGATGAAGTGAAGGAACCACAGGAGGCTACATGCAGAAAGGGCACAGACACGTGCGGAAGTCCTTAAACAGTTCCTGGCTCGAAGACCCGTCCCTCTGCTGGAGATGCCTAGAGAGTGTGATGAACGACCCATCGACCAAGCAGCCCTCTAGTGTCTACGGGGAGTACTCTTTCCTTTGAGCAAGCATCCGTACCATGTTTCCGGCACCGCCATACTCCACGAGACCTAGAAGCACACTTGAAAGATGAAAAGGAAATGGAATGAAAGGGAAATGAGGGGAAGGAAATCGTGGCAGATGTGAAACCCTTCAGCATTCGCCTACCAACCAGGGAAAAACAGGAAAAACCCAAGGTCAGACGGGAATCTGCGACGGACCTCGTCGTGGCGTCGTCTTCCTTCCTTCTGTGATGCAGTTGTGGGCGGTTGTTCTAGGCTGAAATTGTAAGCCTAGCACACTTGTGTGTTGCCCTATCGTAAACTCTTCCCCAGGGTGTGGTAACAGTAGACGAAATAAACTCCGTGATGATTTAACTTTAATTTTATTAGTAATAATAATAACAGTACTTTATAACGCCGCTAGCCGTGTGCTTTGTTTAATACACAACACTAAGGGGCCTATCTGCAGACATTTACCTCACCAAGCTAAATCTATTTCCTATTGCTGGCTTCACGCGCATCGCCACAAGCATGGCGTGTATTTTACCTCCTCTCCAGAATCAGCAAAGCGATAAGACGCCAAAGCTTTACACGTGCTCCCTTTTATACCGTCACAGGGGGACGCTACATTTGCCTAGCTATTTTAAAAGCTTTACACTTATTGGCTTTCTCCTGCGCGTAGTATGAGAATATTTGCCTTCATATCTGAAGTCCTGACAAGTTTGAAATTCCCCAAAGTGTCAAGATCACTCTCCCTCTCTTTCTATTCTATGGCTATCTCTCTCACTCATCTCTTGCAAGTGCTTGTGACCACTTTAGCAAGGTTGCAATTCTGTTATCCTCTCTGTCCTCTTGTTACCTGCATTCTTACCCTTCTCACGGCTAGCTGGCCTTCCCTCACATCTTACACGTGTGTGTTACAATATTAAGTTACCTTATTTCATATCACATTAACATTTATAATGATCTCGTAGTTCCCGCTAGAAATCAAACCCGAGACCTCCTGAATGCGGGTCGCCTTGTTACCGTGGAGCCATCTCAATCAGTAACAAGATACATACTTTGTTTATATTCTATTATTCAGCGCTCTGGGAGGACCCTCACATGCGGGTAATGAAGGGAACGAAAAAGTCGATTAAGCTGCAAGATAAGCCACCCATATCCTTTCAGTGTCACAGAATTATTCATCACCCCATGACGTCAGTAAATACCTAAAAGAAAACTTACAGTAAAATCTTATGTGTTAAATTTATAACTCTCCCTACTCACTATCCCTTATTTTTATATAGGCTTTGCAAATTATTCTAAAGAAAACTTACTTTTATACCTCTTTGTATTAGCTGAACCAAATCTTTGCAGTAATAGTTTCGTTATACATTTCGTTCTACGTACATAGAGGGCAGAGAAAACCCAAGCGACGGTCAAATGTTTAAAAGTGGGTCGGTATATAATGGCCCTGTAATTTTAATTCTTTCCATGACGTCGCGAAAAACAACTGCATAGCAACAGCACGTTTTAAAGTGACAAAAGTATTACACATTTTAAACCAATAGTAACGGATTTCTCTGAAATGGTAGCTGCTGCCACAAAAAGTGATTTGAAACAAATATCTATGGTTTATCAGTTATACAAAAAATTTGATATGTTACATTCACATGACTTTTTCTACCATCTATCGTTTATTAGTGGGTATGCAAATTATTCTTAGGAAAATTGTTTTTTTTATATATATCATTATAATCGAGATAGACCTTTACAGAAACAGCCAAATTACACATTTCGTTATATATACAAAGGGAGCAGTAGTAGTCAAATGTTTAAGAACTGGACGCTACAAGTTGACCTTAAAAGTTGCATAATATTTCCATGCAATTGCGAGAAACAACTGAAAATTGGCAGGACTTGAAAATTCTAACCATTAATAAGGATACTTCGGAAATGGCCTATGCATAAACAATTTATTTGGGGTAAATTGTGAGTTTTAAAGAGAGCTACTTTTTTGTGTGGCACGTTTTCGTCTATCGCTTAAAGTTTACTATTTATACAAGATTATAAAAAAAATTATTCTGTATGAGCAGGACTTCACAGGCTAATCGCAGAAAATTAATAATGTACGTTTTATTTCTCATACAAATGTCTTTAATGTATGGCATTTTAATAAAAGTCATTAGAGCCATTTACGTATAAAATATAAAATTTTAAAAATGTTACATGAAAGGGTACTGGAAACCTTCGTGTCGCATCCTTGGAAGATACTGAACTTAAATACCAAGTTTGGTATTTTATCTTTTTCCTTTTTTACTTATGCAGTTCAGAGAAACACGCACACACAACGGACCTTTTTCTAAAGTCCTTTTTTATTCAGGGATTCTCAAAACACGTTTTTTGCGGTGAAATATCGGTATCGAATTTTTGGGTGGAATGCAATATCTTCTCCACCTACTAGACACCTGGTAAAGAAAATAAATATACAAAATTCCTTCCAAATGAAAACGCTATTCCCAGAATATTTAAAATATACATTCTACTTGTCATATAAATGTCTTAAATATATGAAATTTTAAGTAAAGACATTAGAGTCATTTTCGAGAAAATCAAAACATTTCTAAACTTTTTCCATGTAAAGGGTGTTTTTAGTAGGGAAATTTTCTTGAAATCCTACTTGTCACATCTTTTGAAGTTACTGAAGATAATTTATAAATTTGGTATTTATTGAACATTTTATTTTTGAATTATTCTATTCACAGGCCTCACACGCAGATCTGTTTACTATTCAAGTAACCTTAAAACATATATTACGGTGAAATGCTGACATGGAATTTTTGGTTGGAATATAATACCCATTATTGGTAGGTGGCAGCGAGTTACAACCCATCTTACTGCAATGTCGAAAATACATTAGATAAAGATTTCAGAGTGGCATTACTGACCAGTCCTGAACAACCATCATGCTACGAGAAAGACTGATATTTATAAGAAAATGTAGACATTTTGAATTAATGTAGGGGAAGTATTGCTTTCCACTCAAAAGTTCGATACCGAGATTTCGCCGGAAATATATGTTTTGAGGCCCACTGAATCCAAAAAAAAGCATTTTTGGAAACATGTCCGTATGTGTGTGTGTGTGTGTGTGTGTGTGTGTGAACAGCATAACTCAGAAACGAACAGTCGGATAAACACCAAACTTGGTATTTAGGTCCAGTATCTTCCAGAGATGCGACACGAAGGTTTTCAAGAAAATCCCCCCACCCCGGATTACTCTTTACATGGAACATTTTTCAAATGTTTATTTTCTCAAAACGGCTCTAACGATTTTGATTAAAGAGGAAGAGCCGTTTTTGAGAAAAATAAAAGTGTTAGGGGTGGTTTGGAGTGGGGGGATTTTCTTGAAAACTTTCATGTCGCATCCCTGGAACATATTGAACCTAAATACCAATTTTGGTGTTTATCTGACGTTTCGTTTTTGAGTTATGCTGTTCACATGCAGAAAGACAGACACACACAGACACACAAGACATACACACGGAACATGTTTGCAAAAATGCTTTATTTTTTTATGTCCTGGACATACAAAGATAATGGAATGCTCCACACAGCAACCATCTCTTAAAAGATTTGACTATCGCTTAAAGCCTATCGTATTCCCCTTACACCTACAAGAAAATTAGCAATAAGATAGAGTCTGGAAATGTTTATCTCGATTAACATGAAGTAGATGGAGAATAAGCGTTTGTAAAAACAGTTTGTGCAAGAGTACAGAAAGTCATACCAGTGTAACATCAAAATTTTTCCATTTTCTATGCTCTATTCCAGTCTATATGAACATTCCCAACGCTTTCAATAAGTTTCATTTGTTGTAGCGTCAAGGCTTTTGTGCCATACAATGCCACACCCCTCTCACAGCACACTCGCTTATTTCTTATCAACTTATGTCCTCTGACATGTGATTGTGGCATATGTTTCTACTGGGTTTCTTTTAAATGAGTTCAGCAGCCCAGCGGTCTCACGCACTGCTGTATGAGCCCATTCATGCGGTAACAGCAGACCGGCGCACCGTTTCTCCCCTATTTAATACTACAATGGTAGAAATTTCGTTACCGGCACTAGTGAGATATGTGAAATTGAAGCGATAGTTAGATCTTTAAAAAGTGGACCTCTATATGGCCTTTATATAGAGATGAAATAAGAAATAAAAAGTGACTTTAACTCTTCAAAAATATTTAATAAAATATTGGAAAAATTCACACAAATAACAATAAAAAGCTCTGTGCATCCCTCTTCATTCTGAATGGCTTTTGTATATTCGGTGAACAACAAGAGATTGATAAAATCTTTGAAAAAGCTCAGGTTTCGCTAAAGCACAAAATTTATGTCCAAATTTCGTATGGAGTTAACCATTTCCAAGATATAACTTATTATTGTTTTGAATTTTCAATACTTATGTTTTTCTCGCTCTCTGTTTTTTACTTTCTCTACCATGTACATAGTAGGTAGAGAAAGTATTGCATTCCACATAAAAATTATTTTTCGACATTTCACCGGCAACATATGTTTTGAGACCCTCTGAATCCAAAAAGGAATTTTTAGAAAAACGTCCGTGTGTGTGTGTGTGTGAGTGTGTGTGTGTGTCTGCGACTCCGTAAGGGGGTTCCTGCGGGCGTTGCGCACCCTGAGCACTTGTACTTCTGACGTTACTATAAGTGCGCTGGGACAAACATCGGAGCCGCACCCGTGAGGTTGTCGTTGGTTTGGGTTGGACTCGGTGGAACAATGGTTTCCGATATCCATGAAGATTAAGTACGCCTGGGCAGCATTCCATCCAGTCGGGGTTGTAAGGACCTTCGGTACCGCCCTGAAGAGCCGGTAAGCGACCCGCTAGTGGTTGTTTGGTATTCTTCCTCTTTGGGGGTTGCGCGTAAGTGGCGTATCCACTTCCACCCTGTAATTGGCGATCGGATTAAATTTTCAGGTGCCGAAGTAGGGTGGGAGAGCCACTCGAAACCCTGATCCCTGGGTTCAGCAGAGGCATTTGCCTCTGGGTCTTACTGTGTGTCTGTGAACAGCATAACTCAAAAACGTAAAGTCGGATAAGTACCAAACTTGGTATTTAAATTCAGTATGTTCCAAGGATACTACACGAAGATAATCAAGAAAATTTCTTTACGCCAACTACCCTTTAAATGGTACACTTTTCGAAAATTTTGGTTTTCTAGAAAATGGCTAAACGACTTTGATTAAAATATCATAGATTAAAGATATTTGCATGACAAATAAAATGTATATCTTGAACTTTTTGGTGATAGCATGTGAAGTCTTCATTCGGAAAAATTTTATATAATCTTGTATAACTGGTAAACGTTAGGCCATAGACGAAGACGTACTGCACAAAAATGAAGATCTCTTTAAAACACAAAATATATATCAAATAAGTTTTCTTTTGTGGCATAAGCCATTTCTGAAATACTTATTACTAATGGTTCGAATTGTTCATTAGTTGGTCATTCTTTCAAGTACTGTCAACATTCAGTTAGAAACAGTATGTAATTTTAAGGCCAGCATATAGCGTCCAGTTCTTAAAATTTGACTGTCGCTGTTCTCTTTATATCAATAACGAAACGTGTAATTTAGTCATTTCTGAATTATTTGGATTACAATGTACTAGACAGAAGAACAAGCTTTAGTAATAGTAGTTTCTATACCCAATAATAAAGATAGAGATTATACAAAGTATGGATGTAGGATGTATAAATCAGTACTTTTTCTGCGGTAATGCAAAGAGCCTGGAATTTCATACGCACCATATAACCACACGTTCATTAAAAATCTGACTATCTACCTACTGTATCCTACAACGAAATGCGTAGATGTGAGTTGAAGGTTTATCTAGATTAACAAGAAGCTCATAGTATAATAAACGTTTGAAAGAACTGTTCGTAGAAGAGTGAGTAGAGAAGGTTGTGTGAATGCAACACATAATAGTAGATTGTGATACAAATGGTAAAGTCACGTTTAATTCGTGTGCCATATACTATTGTTTAGACAGACAAATTATTGATATTTGCAAAATTTCTCAAACTAATACAGATCACGTTTAGAACGCAGTTCTTGAAACAGGAGAAATAACGTTAAAAAGCGAGATGGTAGATGTTTTGTTGATTCGGGAGCAATCATTTTCAGTGAAATTATTTTCAACAGGCAAAGAGGCGATTAAATGTTATATCATATTACTTTCTGGATTTTTCGGGCAAGTACTTCTAGTGTTACTCTTCCATAATTTCACTTCCATTTCAGTTTCATCTGAATTCATAATTTCCGCCATTTAATTTTTATGTAGGTTAGCTAAAAGAGTAGCGTATTAGATCAAAGAAAGCTACCAATGTAACGTATAGGCTAACTCTGCAACAAATTCGATAAATTGAAGTATGACGGTTTGTACTGTGAACAGATAATGCGAATGCCATGAAAAATTAATCGTGTTAAAAGATATAATGAAAGGTGAATCCTATTCAAAACAAGTGGAGTTATTAAACATGTGCAAATACAAAGGTTGAAACCAAAGTTGGTCACATTGAGGATTATCGCATAAATGCGATAATTGTTTATTTTATTCTATTTTATTTAGGTCGCTTTAACTCCTTGGTCATATCGTGACGGATCTGTTGGTGGATAACTCTTAGAACGACATGTGATGGACAGTTGCCCTTCTAGGTCTCATCCCTGTAACCACCCGCTCCGTCACGTGTCGCAGAGACCCTAGCGCATAGCTATGGAATCTTCTGCTTTCGTGCCGTACAGAATGCATTAGGGTGCCGTCCAGTCTAACCGCCGCCCTCACACAGTAAGGCGGACAGTTAGCCTTCAAGGTCTCATCCCCGTAACTCCCGCTTCATTCCGGGGTGCCGTCCAGTCTAAGCGCCGCCCTCACACAGAAAGGCAAACCTAGGTCTCATCCCTGTAACCACCTGCTTCATGCCTTGCAGATGGCATTAGGATGTCGTCTAGTCTAACTGCCGCCCTCAGACAGAAAGGCGGACCTAGGTCTCATCCCTGTAAGCATCTGCTTCATGCCGTGCAGATGGCATTAGGATGTCGTCCAGTACAACCGCCGCCCTCACACAGAAAGGCGGACAATTAGCCTTCTCGGTCTCATCCTTGTAACCACCTGCTTCATGCCGTGCAGATGGCATTAGGGTGCCGTCCAGGATAACCGCCGCCCCCATACAAAGGGGGACAGCTAGTTCTCTAGGTCTCATCCCTGTAACCCCTGCTTCATGTTGTGCAGATGGCATTAGGGCGCCTCTAGTCTAACCGGTATCCTCACTCAGAAAGGCGGACCTAGGTCTCATCCCTGTAAGCATCTGCTTCATGCCGTGCAGATGGCATTAGGGTGCGTCTAGTCTAACCGCCGCCTTGACTCAGAAAGGCGGACCTAGGTCTGATCCCTGTAACCACCTGCTTCATGCCGTGCAGATGGAATTAGGGTGCGTCTAGTCTAACCGCCGCCCTGACTCAGAAAGGCGGACCTAGGTCTGATCCCTGTAACCACCTGCTTCATGCCGTGCAGATGGCATTAGGGTGCGTCTAGTCTAACCGCCGCCCTGACTCAGAAAGGCGGACCTAGGTCTCATCCCTGTAACCACCTGCTTCATGCCGTGCAGATGGCATTAGGGTGCGTCTAGTCTAACCGCCGTCCTGACTCAGAAAGGCGGACCTAGGTCTCATCCCTGTAACCACCTGCTTCATGCCGTGCAGATGGCATTAGGGTGCGTCTAGTCTAACCGGCATCCTCACTCAGAAAGGTGGACCTAGGTCTCATCCCTGTAACCACCTGCTTCATGCCGTCCAGTCCAACCGCCGCCCTTACACAGAAAGGCGGACCTAGGTCTTATCCCTGTAACCATCTGCTTCATGCCGTGCAGATAGCATTAGGGTGTCGTCCAGTCCAACCGCCCTCACACAGAAAGGTGGACAATTAGCCTTCTCGGTCTCATCCCTGTAACCACCTGCTTCATGCCGTGCAGATGGCATTAGGGTGCCGTCCAGTCCATACAAAGGCGGACAGTTAGCCTTCTAGGTCTCATCCCTGTAACCATCTACTCAATGCCGTGCAGATGGCATTAGGGTGTCGTTCAGTCCAACCGCCGCCCTTACACAGAAAGGCGGACCATGGTCTCATCCCTGTAACCCTCCGCATTATGCCGTGCAGATGGCATTAGGGTGTCGTCCAGTACAACCGCCGCCCTTACACAGAAAGGCGGACAATTAGCCTTCTAGGTCTCTTCCCTGTAACCACCTGCTTCATGTCGTGCAGATGGCATTAGGGTGCCGTCCAGTCCAACCGCCGCCCCCATACAAAGGTCAGCCTTCTAGGTCTCATGCCAGTAGCCCCCTGCTTCATGCCGTGCAGATGGCATTAGGGCGCCTCTAGTCTAACCGCATCCTCACACAGAAAGGCGGACCTAGGTGTCATCCCTGTAAGCATCTGCTTCATGCCGTGCAGATGGCATTAGGGTGCCGTCCAGTCCAACAGCCGCCCTCACATAGAAAAGTGTCTAGCCTTCTAGTTCTCATCCCTGGAAATGCCATCTTGCTTTGCCATGTGCCCACAGAGACCTCAACGTATGGCAGCCGGATCTTCTGCTTCGTGCCGTACAGGGTGGCATCCAGTCTAACTGCTTACATGCTTAATAGCATTCGCTATTACCGCTTATTTTTCATTTTACTATTGTTTTAGACTTAAGATGTGTATTAAATATCCAATCCGGTATTTACCATGGCGACTGAGGAAAACCACGAAAAAACATCAGACAGATCGGTCGGCCCACGGGATTTGAACCCGGGACCTCGCGAATGCGGGCCAAAGACTTTACCGCCTGAACCATCCCGCTCGGTTTGGTAAGTGCAATAATCTAAAGCTTTTAGCTCGTGTGTTCTGTTCTGTTAGTTCTATTGTTAGGCCATGCTATCTGAAAAGGTATTTTAAAAGGCGAATTGATATTGCTTCATAGAAATTACTTAGAAATTCTTCCCAAAGCACTGCACATTTCTTACTCAAAAATATAATCTAAGCACGGAAAGAAAGTAGAATTTAAGCACTTTTTTACAAGCAGAAAGAGAAAGTTTAAATAAGGCTTCCCAAACAAAATTACTAGTCCGGGCTTGAAGACGTGAGTGAGCTTTAACTGGTTTTCCCAGCCTTCTGAATTTCTCATGAGCATTGCTGGCGCAGTAACATTTTGGTATCTCCGTTGCAGAGGAAAATAATATTTCCAGCCAGCAGATTCAATACAGGGAGGGCATGTGAACGACAGAACCTCTGCAAAAAGCTGCAGTTCTCATCTTCCGACCAGCAGCCAATTACAGAGAATATATTTCTCCAGCTGCTTTAGAGAGCGCTCGGAATCTCTGATGCCTCTGCCTGCCGTTTCCTAATACCTAAAAACGTTTAAGTCGGGAAACAAAAAAACTCCGCCAGTCTGCAGGAAAGCTAGAATTGAGGGAATATTTAATACCCACGAGGTGAACAATTTGAAGCGCTTGTCATTTTAAAAAACAGAGCCAGTTGAAATTATTTCGACGTGAACCAGATGAAACTTCTCTCTCCTGATTCTTTTTTACTGTGCTATTTCCTCTCTTTCAATAAAAATACACTTTAAATCCTCAATACAGACAGCCACTTCAGAGGATACAATCGGACAGTTTAAGGAATAAAGTTTGCTGTTTGTAATTATTGCCTTTTTCTGATATTTGCGTATTAAATCCAAGCTGTATTAAGTTGAAGGGGGGGGGGAATATTAGAACCGTGCAGGAAAGCTGGCACAGAGGGAAATTTTACGGTTGTCAATGTATGCTACTGGAATCCCACTAAATTGTCTTAGAAAACTCGCAATTTTCCAAGCGAAAGCTCCAGATTTCAGTAAATGTAGCTTTAATCATTAGACTGTAAAGCTAAGACACCAATAGAAATAGTCGAGGTTCAAATCCCACTCCTCCCTGACTGAAGGTTTTTTCCCCTCCAGGGTGTTCTTGCCCTATAACCGGCAAATGGCGGGGAGGAACTCTAAACTTATACAATTAAAAAGTATAGGATAGGTTTAGGTGAAGTAATGGAGGGGGAAACCTAGCGCGCTGCGACCTGCACAGAACTATTGCGGCTATCACACCCCAGGAAGAAGGGATGAGGTGAAGGAACCACAGGAAGCTATAGGCCATAGGTAGACAAGCTACAGAGACGCGCAGAAGTGCCTAACATTTTCAAGTTGCTTGAACCGCCGAAAGAGGGTGGTGAAGAACCCACCAATCAAACAGCCCTCTGGTGTTCACGGGGAGTATACATTCCCACCATCTGTCTGGCACCGCCATACCCCACGAAACCTAGAGAAGAGATAACCCCAGTATTCGCCTGCCGACCCTGGGGAAACCACGAAAAACGTATGGGTCAGAGAAGGCGGTCCCGGGGATCGAACCTGGAACCTCCTGAATCCGAGTTGAACACGTTACGCCACCTGGCGTAGTTATTAAAAGTATAATAATAGTAATAATAATCTTTAAGAGACTTTAAACACCTATTCCTGACTAAAGGAATATTAAAATCATCTTTAATCTTTTTAGTGACTATCCAATATCTCTTTGGCTAACGGTGTGTAATTCATTAACTGTAGGGGCACTCAGACACTACTCACTAAAATATGCTTATACCATTGAAATTTTACTTTCTCTACTGCGTATAGTAAGTAGGGGAAGTATTGCATTCCAATCAAAAATTCGATACCGAGATTTCACCGGAAATACATGTTTTGAGACCCCTTGAATTCAAAAAAGCAAATTTAGAAAAAGGTGTGTCGGTGAACAGCATAACTCAGAAACAAAAAGTGGGATAAATACCAAACTTGGTATTTAGGTTCAGTATCTTTCAAAGATGCGGTACGAAGACTTTCAACAAAATTCCCCACCCCAGACTACTCTTTACATCGAAAAGTTTTCGAAAATTTTTATTTTCTCAAAAATGGCTCTAACAATTTTGATTAAAATATTATGTATTTAAGATATTTTCATGACCAGTGAAATGTATATCTTGAATTTTCTGGTAATGTCTCCCAAAGTCCTCTTCATTCTGAATGGCTTTTGCATAAATGGTAACCGTAAGGGATAGACAAAAATTTTCCACACAAAAATGTAGATCTCGTTAAAACACGCAATTTATGTAATATACTTTTTTGTGGAGCGAAACATTTCCGAGGTATTCATTGTTATTTATTTGAATTTTCCAATACTTACTAGTTTTTCTCAAACGGGAATTCGTTTTTCGTTTTGTTATGTCCTGGATAAGCAAAGAGAATGAAATGCTCCACATAGCAACCAGCGCTTAAAATATTTGACTATCGCTTAAAACCTACCATATTCCTCTTGCACCTATAAGAAAATTAGCAGTAGGATTCTGCAAATGTGTATCTCGATTAACATGAAGTAGATGGAGAATAAACGATTGTAAAAATAATTTGTAAAAATGATTTGTACAAGAGTAGTTGAAGGTCATGTGAGTGTAACATATCAGATTTTTTCATTATTTTGTATTTCATTTCGGAAAATAAAGCCAGCAGTTCGCCGCAGAAATTTTATACAGAAGGCAGCTGTTCAAGGATTTGGAACCAAAATTTCAAGTATCTAGTTCTGCGGCGGTTTTCTTACCTCCCTCACAAATAAAAATTAAATCATTATAATTCTTATAGCAGCAGCAAAGTAATAACTGCATTATATGGATGCGCAAACTGGACCCTAAGTAGGAAAGATAAACATAACATGTGTAATAAATACCTAAATAACTTAAATAAATAATAATAATGATAGTCTAAGGCACAACAGCCCATGGAGGACAAATGCCTAACAATTCAGCTGTCCGAATCAGCCCACATGCATACGCCAGAGGTGGGCTATCATCCAACAGCTTCGGAGAGTGAATTAGTCAGCACCATGCATCCCCAGCCGGAAAGTTGCTTTTTACCCACAGATCGCTACCACTCATATTCCTCTCAATGCTAAGTAATCACCCGTCCTATGATTGGGATCGCAAAATCTGCACACCATGGGTGGTCCGGAAATCATGAGGATTCCATGACGTGGTATTGGAGCACCGCGCTCGAACCCACTACGTCTCGCCGCCGCGGGAAACCTAAAAGATCGTTACCTTTGATTTTATAGAGTAACACTTTGATTCACTGCTTAAAATACAAGTTTAGCCAAAAAACTACGAACCGGCTGTGCGGTGTTTTTCCTGTCCGCGTCCTCGGCGCTCGTTCCCTTCTGCCGGTATCATAGTGTCGTTACCTCTTTATTAACTAGCTCAATGGGGGGTAGAGCGACTCGGTACCGAAAGATCTTAGTTATTAGTTTACATTATACGAGGTCAGACGAGGGACGCAGCTAAGAGAGATATGAAAAATATATCAGAATACTTCTAGGAAAACTATTAATACATGGCGTGGATGAGGGAAGGGACTATCTACTATGATAGTTTAAACATAAGGGCGATGGATGGTAAGTGGGTTTATTGATGTAAAGGGATACAGTACCTCCTTGTTTCCATGTCTGTCGGTGAGGACGCCATGCTTGGACGCATGGGCAGCGCGCACACACACGTCTTGACTCGAACAGTGACTAGCCTCGACTCTACTGAACCCCCACGCTCAACTCGGCGTGGTGGGCGCGGATGAAACCATACAACATTTTTAAAACTACTTTTTAAGGCTTTCTTACCAACTTTATGAAAGGAGATGCTGAAACTGGCCACCGTCGTTGTCCATACATTTTTGGCACCTCTTTAGGAAACTATCCATCACTCGCTGTAGTTCACCTTGAGAAATGCTGGCAATTTCCTGGCGGATATTTTGTTTTAATTCTTCCAGGGTGTGTGGGTTTGTCTTGTATACTTTGCTTTAAGTTACCCTAGAGATAGAAATCTCAGGGGGTTAGGTCGGGGGACCGAGGGGGGCACAAATATCTACTAATAATTCTGTCCTCAAGCACACTTTCATAACGTTGTTAAGTAAAGCTTTTAAAAGTAGTTTTAAAATGTATGATGGCTGCAGACGGCAACGAACGCCGAGGACGCGGACAGCAAAAACACCGCGCAGCCGGTTCGTAGTCTTTTGGCTCTCCCTGTATAGCCTAATATAGGACAGATTTTTAAAAAAATCTGGATAATCCAACTTTAAAAATATGATTATCATCAGCGTGAGCTACAGCAGCTGTGGTGAAAAATAATTACCGGATTTTATTATTGTCACCTATTAGTGTAAAAGCCACTAGCATTCCCGTTAGATAGGATAAAATATTTCTCGCCCAAAGACCAATAGCTAAAAGCCTCTAGAGCTGGAGGGAAAATCGCTAAATTGGCAACGCTGCATGCGAGAGAGGATCAACTGAACTTTGTTTCACTTCATGAGCGCGAGAATGAAAAATATTTTTTCAAAATATGTTTTACTCCTAGCCTGTGTGATAGTTTATATACGGTTGTAAAACCGCGAGGATGTCAAAGGAAAGTCCAATAAGCGTAAACATTTAAATGTTTCTTTAATAATTTTAGATTATTTGGTATCTTTTATTACGTTCAATTGGTTCATGGCGAGGTTGTAATATTCACGCGCGAAGGAATTGCAATAATAAAGGGGATTATTAAAATAGAACATGTATTAACTTCTATATGTATTAAAATGAGTAGGTTAATATAAAAGATGGACATCTGTCGTTTGCAAACAGATGAGATAAACTCCCTTTTTATTGCTTTCCACCCAAAAATTCGACACAGAGATTTCACCGGAAATACACGTTTTGAGACCCCCTGAATCCAAAAAAAGCATTTTTGGAAACATGTCCGCGCGCGCGCGTGCGCGTGTGTGTGTGTGAACAGCATAACTCAGAAACGAACACTCGGATGAACGCCAAACTTGGTATTTAGGTTCAGTATCTTCCAGAGATACGACACGAAGGTTTTCAAGAAAATCCCCCCACCCCAGATTACCCTCTACATGGAAAATTTTTCGAAAATTTTAATTTTCTCAAAAATGGCTCTAACGATTTTGATTAAAATATCATATGTTTAAGATATATTCATGACAATGAAATGTATATATCGAATTTTCTGTTCATGTTCTTTTGCATAACTGGTAAACCATAAGAGATAGACAAATTTTTACTACACAAAAAATGTAGATCGCGTTAAAATACACAATTTATGTCATATACATTTTTCTGTTGAGTGAACCATTTTCGAGATATTGCTTGTTATTCCCTTAAATTTTCCAATACTTATACTTTTTCTCAAATGGAAATTCGTTATTAATTTTTTTATCCTGGTAATGCAAAGAGAATGGAATACGCCACATAGCAACCGGCTCTTAAAATATTTGACTATCGCTTAAAGTCTACCAATTCCCCTTGCATCTACAAGAAAATTAGCAATAAGATTGACATCTCGATATCTCGATTAACATGAAGCATATGGAGAATAGGCGTTTGTAAAAATGGTTTGTACAAGAGTAGAGAAAGTCATGTGAGTGTAACACATCAGATTTTTTACTATACTGTCTTGTATGATTTCTGATAAACAAATTCATCCCAATAATCTATAATTTCGTGTGATAAATAAAACAAGAGAGCAGGGTAGTTTGCCAGCTATTGTTGCACTAGTATCTTTTCTATATTCCTTTTTCACTTTTCCAGATGCCGTAATCCCTTCCTGGCATTTCCTTCAGTAACTGGTGAAATGTTTTCATCCATTTTACTCATGTAGCTTTTCACTTATTTGTAGTAACAGTTGAAAAATTCATAAAATCTTAAACATCAAGTTAACACTTGCACAAGTCGTCGCCATTTCTATTTTGAAGATCACGTGACCTTATTCAGTATTACCAATGGATCTTTAAGCAAATGTCCGAGTTTGAAACCAAGCTCTTGTGTAGGTGTCCACTTTTGAAGTAAAAGAGTGAACTTCAACACTTAATTAATTATATTTGCATCCATTTTTGAAAGTAAAGGACTTCAGAAATGAAAAGAACGGCAAAATCCTATCGGAATACGTAACTAACTCAATTTTGAATGAGGGGACGGATGCCCGGGTTTGATATTAGGCTACTCAAATATTATTGCCTTTGCACCTACAAGAGAATTAGCAATAAGATCTTTCTGCAAATGCTTATCTCGATTAATATGAAATAGATGCAGAATAAGAGTTTGTAAAAATAGTTTGTACAAGAGTAGAGAAAGTCATGTGAGTGTAACACATCTTTTTTTAGAATTCAGTAGGCCTTAAAACATGTATTTTTCGGTGAAATCTCGGTATCGAATTTTTTGGGTGGAATTCAATACTTCCCCTGCTTACTATACGTAGTAGGGAAAGTAATGAATAAATACCAATATCGTTTATCCCAGAGCTACTGAGATAATAACAAAACTCAATTTTAATTTTTAATTACTTTCCAGAGAAAAATTGTAAGTCTTCAAAAGTGTTCAGTTTTAAATGGATCACCCTGTATAAGGGAAATTATTAAACAATAATGTTTTATTGAGCAAGTATAACACATAAAAGTTTTATTAACTGTATAAGGCAAGAATGCTTTATAAAACGTTTGTTTCTCCATTACAAAACTATATACGTTTAATTTTCTTCAACATTTTTCGTTGTCTCGTCATAACTGCAAGTAGGTACAAGGATAATATAATTCTACTAATTTTGCAAAAGTTTCTCTACCAGAACTTAATCGCTTTAGCACAAGAGAACAAAAGCTGATACCTTACATACACACAAGCACAAGTATTTAAGAAGTCCATAGAGTAAATGTTTGAACCTCTAGCGGGTGCACTGGCAAGGGTTATTTGCATTCTCCTGCAACGAACCTTACAAAACTTAATTTTCTTTGCTCCGTTCCACCATGAGATTAGAAGCGTCGAAAAGAAGTAAAGACATTTTTGTTCTAGCTTCTTTCTTTAACATCAGGTTGCTCAGATCCTACTTGAAAGGAATACGAAGATGAAAATAAAAAAGAGACGAAAAGCAATAGAAAAGGAAACAGGAGCGCGCGCTTCGAACCAACCACATTACAGAAAATGTTTGATGTGTTGCCGCTTTCAACGTGGAATCTTCGACAGAAGCAGGTCTTCCGAGCTGATTAGAACGCTATCCAGTTCTTTTCTTTCCACTCTGATTGGCGGAAAGAAATTTACTTTCTGGTTTCGGAATGAAATAGAAAAAAAGAAGAAGAAAGAGTAGGTATTTATTATATTGTAACTGTCTCTTACTGGAATTTCTTATTAGATTCCAACTGTTGAAAGGCTATTTCCCCTGCTCTACTTTCTTTAATATAATACTCTTAGATTTTGTACTCCTAAGTTCATTCTGAATCCTTTCAACTTTCCTTTTCAAGAAATGGAAGAGGGTGGAAAATAAGTTTTTTTTTAAGTTTGTGAAAAATAATTTTGTATGGAACATCTTGTCCATTCGAATGTATACCAGCCAGGCGCTGTAGGAAGGGCGCCCAGAAAATTAATACGAAAAGTCTGTAAATATACTTTTGAGTAAAAATTAACATCTCGGTGGATGTAAAATCGGAATTGAGGCAGTATTTTTAACACTTAACGATTTTAATTAAATTATATAAATATATATTTGAATAACAGCCCGCCTTGAAGCAATTTGTGTATGTAATAATTTGTAAAATGTATGTAACAGTCATTGCATATGCTTATATTATTGTATCCATGTGTAATAATGTTATGTGAATGCATTACGTCTTTTAATAATGTAAGAGCTGTGAGAATAATAAGTTAAACGTTGCTAACAATGAGGTAACAATGAGGTAACCTTGAGGTATTAATGAGTTCGAGAGTTTAAATGTTATTTGTGATTCTTGGAAACATTAATGTAATTTTAGTGATAGTTTAAAAAAATAGCCAATCAACAACCAGAAAAAACTTTACTTAAATGCAGGTATTCTATTGGAGTAAAAGTAGCCAATCAGAGACTTGCAATACAGAAATTTACAAGTTTAGACGGTTGAAATCTAGTCAGTTGCCTGGAGACAGTGATAGTAACCGGTTGCAAGATGCGTCCTCGAGAGATTTAATATGTATTCGTAAAAGACGAAAAATAGTTTTACGTGGTAAAAAGTGTAATTAATTAATAAAAAGAATCTCACA
Organism: Deroplatys truncata; assembly: GCA_030765065.1. Lineage (NCBI taxonomy): Eukaryota > Metazoa > Arthropoda > Insecta > Mantodea > Mantidae > Deroplatys > Deroplatys truncata. The sequence continues at coordinate 58,498,307 of CM060977.1, forward strand.
GCTCTCTATATCAATGAAGTGCTATTTAATTTTTGTCAAGGATTAATAAAAAGGAGTGAATTAAAACTTAAAATCTGCGTAGGCCTACATTCTTGTCACACCACAACTCTGCCAAGACATCCATGTCTCTAACAACAATACTGACGCAGCCGAGGCAAACATAAATAGATATATAATATTAAAGAAACTATACTTCTTCAGAATATACATGGAAAAGAAATAAGTAGATCATGTTTAATGAAAAACTGCTTAGGGTGCACCACCACGACCGCCACCACCACTACAATTTTTACTTTCTCTACCACAAACTATGATTGGTAGAGAAAGCATTACGTCAAACTTCCACCAAACGGGATGGCTCAGGTGGTTACGTCTGTGGCCCGCATTCGGGAGGTTCCGGGATCCATCCCCGGCGACCGCCCACTCTAGCCCATGGTTTTTTTATGGTTTCACCTGGTCGCAAGGCGAATACTGGGGTGGTTCATCTTCTACCACAACTCTCCTTCCTCTCATTTCCTGTACCCATCTTATTTGTCATTGCCCTTTGTAAAGGTTCCTTACCTGGCGTTGCTGCAGTACCACTCAGTTAGGTCTCTCCTTTGCGTGCGGGTTGTGGCTGGGCGATGGCTTGCCCTTTGTAAAGGTTCCTTACCTGGCGTTGCTGCGGTACCACTCAGTTAGGTCTCTGCTTTGCGTGCGGGTTGTGGCTGGGCGGTGGCTTGCCCTTTGTAAAGGTTCCTTACCTGGCGTTGCTGCGGTACCACTCAGTTAGGTCTCTCCTTTGCGTGCGGGTTGTGGCTGGGCGGTGGCTTGCCCTTTGTAAAGGTTCCTTACCTGGCGTTGCTGCGGTACCACTCAGTTAGGTCTCTCCTTTGCGTGCGGGTTGTAACTGGGCGGTGGCTTGCCCTTTGTAAAGGTTCCTTATCTGGCGTTGCTGCGGTACCACTCAGTTAGGTCTCTCCTTTGCGTGCGGGCTGTAACTAGGCGGTGGCTTGCCCTTTGTAAAGGTTCCTTACCTGGCGTTGCTGCGGTACCACTCAGTTAGGTCTCTCCTTTGCGTGCGGGCTGTAACTAGGCGGTGGCTTGCCCTTTGTAAAGGTTCCTTACCTGGCGTTGCTGCGGTACCACTCAGTTAGGTCTCTCCTTTGCGTGCGGGCTGTAACTAGGCGGTGGCTTGCCCTTTGTAAAGGTTCCTTACCTGGCGTTGCTGCGGTACCACTCGTTAGGTCTCTCGTTTGCGTGCGGGTTGTAACTGGGCGGTGGCTTGCCCTTTGTAAAGGTTCCTTACCTGGCGTTGCTGCGGTACCACTCAGTTAGGTCTCTCGTTTGCGTGCGGGTTGTAACTGGGCGGTGGCTTGCCCTTTGTAAAGGTTCCTTACCTGGCGTTGCTGCGGTACCACTCAGTTAGGTCTCTCCTTTGCGTGCGGGTTGTAACTGGGCGGTGGCTTGCCCTTTGTAAAGGTTCCTTATCTGGCGTTGCTGCGGTACCACTCAGTTAGGTCTCTCCTTTGCGTGCGGGCTGTAACTAGGCGGTGGCTTGCCCTTTGTAAAGGTTCCTTACCTGGCGTTGCTGCGGTACCACTCAGTTAGGTCTCTCCTTTGCGTGCGGGTTGTGGCTGGGCGGTGGCTTGCCCTTTGTAAAGGTTCCTTATCTGGCGTTGCTGCGGTACCACTCAGTTAGGTCTCTCCTTTGCGTGCGGGTTGTGGCTGGGCGATGGCTTGCGCTTTGTAAAGGTTCCTTACCTGGCGTTGCTGCGGTACCACTCAGTTAGGTCTCTCCTTTGCGTGCGGGTTGTGGCTGGGCGGTGGCTTGCCCTTTGTAAAGGTTCCTTACCTGGCGTTGCTGCGGTACCACTCAGTTAGGTCTCTCCTTTGCGTGCGGGTTGTGGCTGGGCGATGGCTTGCGCTTTGTAAAGGTTCCTTACCTGGCGTTGCTGCGGTACCACTCAGTTAGGTCTCTCCTTTGCGTGCGGGTTGTGGCTGGGCGATGGCTTGCCCTTTGTAAAGGTTCCTTACCTGGCGTTGCTGCGGTACCACTCAGTTAGGTCTCTCCTTTGCGTGCGGGTTGTGGCTGGGCGGTGGCTTGCCCTTTGTAAAGGTTCCTTACCTGGCGTTGCTGCGGTACCACTCAGTTAGGTCTCTCCTTTGCGTGCGGGTTGTGGCTGGGCGGTGGCTTGCCCTTTGTAAAGGTTCCTTACCTGGCGTTGCTGCGGTACCACTCAGTTAGGTCTCTGCTTTGCGTGCGGGTTGTGGCTGGGCGGTGGCTTGCCCTTTGTAAAGGTTCCTTACCTGGCGTTGCTGCGGTACCACTCAGTTAGGTCTCTCCTTTGCGTGGGGCTCCGCTGGAAGTTGGTTGCTTCTGGGCAGGGACCGTGCGACGGGCATACGTTCTATCTGGAAATGTTAGAGACCCCGCCCATGCCTGCGCCCGTCGGCAGCCGGATCATGCCACCCTCATCCTTCCCTCCCAGGGGTCACGTTGGAAGCATAACCGACTGGCTTGCGTGCGGTGAGTTGCTCTGCCCCGGTTCTGGGGGCCCCTCCGTGACAGGTACGTTTACCTTTACGTCAAACTTTTGATATCAAGATTATTTCACCGAAATACTGTTATGAGGTTTTCTGAATCCCCCCCAAAAGAACTATAAAGCCATTCATGTGTATATGTGGGAGGATAAAAATAAATAATCGTTACTGTAGAACGGGTACAAGAATAGAATCATTACCAAAAATCCTTATGCGTTACATTCACATGTCTTTCTCTACCTACCATCATTTATTTTTATATAGTCTCCACAAAATATTCTTACGGAAACTTATTTTTCTCCCTACTCATGTTAATCGAGATAAACATTTGCAGAAACAGTCTCATTATATGTTTCGTTGAAGGTTCAAGGGGGCATAGAGGAACCAAATTGACGGTCAACATGTTTAAAAGCTAGCCGCTATATCCTGGCCTAGAAATTCTATAGTCTTTCCACGACATCGGGAGAAACAACTGATTAGCGACAGCACTTTAAGTGAATGAGAAAACGTGTTGAAAATTTCAAACCAATAATATCTCGAAAATGACTAATGCCAAATAAAAAGTTCCTTAAGATAATTTTTTTTAAAGAGATCTACATTTCGTGTAGTACGTTTTAGGCTATCTCTTACCAGATGTACAAAATTTCTATCTAATGAAGAGAGCTTCAAGGTCTATTATCAGAAAGTTCCAGATATATATTGTATTTTACATATAAGTATACTGAATACAGAGTATTTTAACCCAAATTGTTTTGAAAAAATAGAAAATTTCGAAAAACGTGGGGGATTTTCTTAAAAATATTCTGTCACAATGTTAGATTTTGCTGAACTTGAATACCGAATTTGGTAATTAACGCTATTACATTTTTGGGTTTTACTGTTCACACACACACAATTTTACTCAAAATTCTTACTGTTTTGCATTCAAGGGGCCTAAAAACGTGTATTTTTGATAAAATCTCGCCATCAAATTTTTGCGTGGAGTTCAATACCTCCTCTTAGCTACTTTAGGTAGGTGACAGAGAAAGTAATAATAAGTCCAGTTATATAGTCCAAAAATAACTCCTCTAACGTGATATTCCAAAAGTAATTCTCCGATCGTAGAGAGCACACTTAGGAACATAAAGGTGGTCTATTCCAATAGACAGCAATAACACTTTTCCTCCTAAGGTTTTCACTTTTATCTAACATTAGGTTCCATCCATCCTTATCTCCACGACTAGCTTGAAACTAATTTTAAGAAACAAACATAAACTAATGTATGATATTATACTCGGTTTACAACGAAAGATAGTTCTGAAATAACCTCTATTAACGAATTTAAATCTTATTACTTTAAATAAGTAGAGATGGGCAGCTCAATGTAACATAATTAACCAACCTCTATACAAGGTGATTTACGAAGAACTGACACAATTTTTTCTTCAATTATTCTGTTCGAAATTCACTCAATGACCCAATTTTAGCACCAAATTAAGCAGAATGTTCTGGAGTTTCGATTGCTTGTCACGTAGATGTTCATAGTTTATTCCTAATTATTAGTTTTATTGTCAGCAACTGTTTTTGAGATTTTGTTCTAGCCAATGTGAAAATGGAGTGCACATTAAATGAACGACTCTTCCTTGTAAAGCAATACTGGATTACGAATTCAATTACAAAGGACATACTGGGCAGAATTTGGTGTTCGGAATTCTCCCCAAGAAACAAATTCTGGGAAACAAATTGGAAACAACTGGTTCTCTGGTGAGTGAAAAAGTCAAAACTCGTTCATCTAGGCTTCCCACGGTTGTTGACGTAAGAGCATGATTGGATCAGTCTCCCAAGAAATCATTAAGACATTTGTCGTAGGAGACAGGGTATAGCTACTCAATGTGTCAGAGAGCTGTGAAAACTGTAGGCCTAAAGCCGTATAGGATTACGGTTGTCCATCAGTTACAGGAACCAGATAAGGATAGACGACTGAATTATTGTCGTTGGTTTCAGGCGTACATTGTGCAAAATCCTGCCATATTGGCCATCACATGGTTCACAGATGAAGCATGGTTCCATTTATCCGGCTATGTGAACTCAAATAACTCACGCTATTGGGCCAGCGAAAATCCACATGTTATTCATGAAGCACCTATGCACACCGTTAAAATCAGAGTTTGGTGCGCAATATCCGCACAGAGAATAGTGGGACCATTTTTTTAAACAATGTGAACATTGCAGAATTCCGACGGATTTTCATGGAGTTTGTTGAGCAACTAGACGATGTAGAGCTGAGTCAAGGATATTTTCAACAGGACGGTGCTAAATGCCATACATCAAATGAATCCATGGCACTAATTGCAAGTTTCTTTGACGTCTGTGGCCACCGAGATCTCCGGATTTGACATCGCCGGACTTCTTCCTATGGGGTTACTTAAAAGACAGGGTTTATGCCTCACGCCCCCCAGACAATGGGCGATCTGAAACACATCATTACACAGGAGATTCGAGCTGTTGACAACAGAGTCCTCCAACGAGTGGTCAGGAACATGGAACAATTTGTTGAGTTGTGCCTTATGCAGGGTGGAGGACATTTTCAATATTTGCTATAACGGTAAATAATCTCCCAAAATTCCTCTGCATTTCAGGTATAAGTTGTCGCTAGCATAACTTGTTTTGAAACAATTAAAGAAATAAGTGTGCCAGTTCTTCACAAATCACCCTGCAGAAGAAAAGGAACCACAGAATAAACAATAAAAATTGTTCTTTATTCCTTAAGGCTTAAAGCCCATTATGCCCAACAAATAGTTGGTCCGCGACAGCATTTTATTTATTTTTTCATGTACCTAAATCACAAGCAGCCTTTATTGATGACCAAAACGTCAATAATTTGCTACATTAAGTTTCACTTTAATACGAGTAAAATTACCATTGCAACACTCCAAAGATGCAGAGACAAAAAGACAGAACACACACGTTCACTCAATAGTAATTCCTTAGACGACATTAATTTAATTTTTATTTAAGTTTTATAATTTATTTATAACGTAATGAAACACACTATATTCATTAAATTATAAACCTGTTTCATAAAGTATTATTTTCGTCATAGGTTTAATTGGAGAGAACAAGTGACGTGTTGCATTCCCATGACTTTCTGTACTCATAATTCTACAAAATATTCTTACAAACCTTATTCTCGTATCCTCTTGCTAATTGAGATAAGCTTTCAGTACACATTTACACATTTCATTGTACCTTAAGAAGGATACAGTAGGCTAGAGGAAGTAAGATTTTTAAAAAGTTAATCGCTATGTAATGTCTGAAATTCCATGCTCTTTGTACGTCCACGAGAAAAAAACGAATAGCGAATTATTATTTGAAAAAAAATTTCTGATGTGTTACACTCATATGACCTTCTCTATTCTTGTACACACTATTTTTACAAACGCTTATTCTCCATCTACTTCATGTTAATCGAGATAAATGTTTGCAGACTCTATCTTATTGCTAATTTTCTTGTAGATGTAAGGGGAATATATATTTATAAGGGCAATATAGAAATACAGTAGCCTTTAAGCATAGACATTACTCTTAATAGCTGGTTGCTAGGTGCAGCACCATTCTCTTTGCCACAGATTAATACTCTTGCATATCCAAGACAAAAAAAATGAATAACGAATTCCCATTTGAGAAAACAAGTATTGAAAAATTTAAGGGAATAACAAGCAATATCTCGAAAATGGTTCACCCAACAAAAAATGTATATGACAAATTGTGTATTTTAACGCGATCTACATTTTGTGTATAGTAAAATTTTGTCTATCTCTTATGGTTTACCAGTTATGCAAAGGTCGTTCGCAATGAAGAATACTTTGGAGACATTTACAGAAAATTCAAGATATACATTTTATTTGTCATGAAAGTATGTTAAATATATGATATTTTAATCAAAATCCTTAAAGCCACTTTTGAGAAAATTAAAATTTTCGAAAAATGTTCCATGTAAAGGGTAATCTGGGGTGGGGGGATTTTCTTGAAAACCTTCGTGTCGCACCTCTGGAAGATACTGAATCTAAATACTAAGTTTGGTGTTTATCCGACTGTTCGTTTCTGAGTTATACTGTTCACACACACACACACACACACACACGGACATGTTTCCAAAAATGCCTTTTTTGGATTCAGGGGGTCTCAAAAGATATATTTTTCCGGTGAGATCTCCGTATCGAATTTTTGGGTGGAATACAATACTTCCCCTACTTACTATACGTAGTAGAGAAAGTAATATGTATTTATTAACAAGGAATATCTTGGCAATAGTTAACGAAAATAATTTTTATTTGACGTAAATTGTGTGCTTTAATGGGATATGCTTTTTTGGTGTAATAAGATTTTGTCTACCTTTTACGACTTACCAAAACAGGTTATTCGCAGAAAAATCAAGATACAAATTTAACTTATGATGCAAATATCTTAAAACATGTGGTGTTTTAATCAAAATCATTAGAGCCATTTTTTAGAAAATGTAAACATAACTACAAATTTTCCATGTACTGGATGAATGCCTCGAGGGACCTTCCCGTGGCCGGGTAGTCAAATCTGAAACCATTAGGCACCTCTGCGCGTCTCTCGTTCCTTTCAGGGGTGTACCGCAATAGATCCCTTGAGGTTCGCAGTGTTAGATGTCCCCTCCGTTCACTAGTTTAGTCCATGCAGTCCAGTACAGTCCACTTCACTCCAGTCCAAGCTTTCCATGTAAAGGATTGTTGCGGTGGGGAGATCATCTTAAAAATCTTCCCATATACTTGGAACAAGCTGAACTTAAATACAAAGCTTAGCATTTAACTGACTTTTAATTTTTGAGCTATGCTATTCACGGACAGAAAGGCAGACACACACATGGACTTTTTTTTAAAAAAAATCACTTTATCCACGGAGCTTCCAAACGGTATGGAAATCTCGGTATGAAATTTTTGAGTGGAATGGAATACATCCTCTACTTAGTAAACAAAACAAAACAAAAAAAATCTGGTGTGTTACACTCACATGACTTTCTCTACTCTTGTACAAACTATTTTTACAAACGCTTACTCTCCATTTACTTCATGTTAATCGAGATAAACATTTGCAGACTCTATCTGATTGCTAAGTTTCTTGTAGATGTAAGGGGAAAATATATTTACAAGGGCAATATAGAAATACAGTAGCCTTTAAGCACATACATAGCTCTTAATAGCTGGTTGCTAGTTGCAGCACCATTCCCTTTGCCACAGATTAATACTCTTTGCATATCGAAAACAAAAAAATGAATAACGAATTCCCATTTGAGAAAATAAGTATTGAAAAATTTAAGGGAATAACAATTAATATCTCGAAAATGGTTCACTCAACAAAAAAAAAATGTATATGACATAAATTGTGTATTTTAACGCGATCTACATCTTTTGTGTAGTAAAAGTTTGTCTACCTCTGACGGTTTACCAGTTATGCAAAATTCGTTCTCAATAAAGAATACTTTTGGAGACATTCCCAGAAAATTTAAGATATACATTTTATTTGTCATACAAATATCTTAAACATATGATATTTTAATCAAAATCGTTAGAGCCATTTTTGAGAAAATTAAAATTTTCGAAAAATATTCTATGTAAAGGGTATCCTGAGGTGGGGGGATTTTCTTGAAAACCTTCGTGTCGCATCCGTGGAAGATACTGAACCTAAATACCAAGTTTGGTGTTTATCCGACTGTTCGTTTCTAAGTTATACTGTTCACAGACACACAGACACACACACAAACACACGGACATGTTTCCAAAAATGCTTTTTTTGGATTCAGGGGGTCTCAAAACATGTATTTCCGGTGAAATCTCGGTATCGAATTTTTGGGTGGAATACAATACTTCCCCTACTTACTATACGTAGTAGAGAAAGTAAAAAGAATCTGTTGTGATACATTCACATGACTTTCTCTACTCTCTATCATTTATATGGTTAAACAAATTTCTCAAGCATATTTTTCTATCGGCTACATTTTAATCCAAATAAACATTTGCAGAACTAGCTACATTACACATTTCGTTATAGTTACAAAGAGAACAGCGATAGTCAAATGTTTAATAACTGCTCGCTATATGCTGGCCTTAAAATTCCATACAGTTTCCATGACATCGCGAGAAAACTGAATGTTGAAAGGACTTTAAGAGAATGACCAGGATCAAACACTTAATGACGGATATCTCAGAAACGGCTTCTACCACAAAAAAACTTATTTTAAATAAATTGTATGTTTTAAAAGAGATCTACATTTCCTGTGTAGTACGTTTGCGTCTGTCGCGTAACGTTTACCAGTTAGACAATATTATGCAAAATTCCTTCCAAATGAAATGCACTTCACAGGCTATTCCCCCAGAAAATGAAGAATACATATTTGTCATCTCAGTATATTTTATGTATGGTATTTTAATAAAAATCGTTAAAGCCATTTTAAATCCTGCATGTAAAGGATAGTCTATAGTGGGAGGATTTCCTTGAAAATCTTCGTGCAACATCTTTGAAAGGTACTGAACCTAAATACCAAGTTTGGTATTTATCCGACTTTTCGTTTTTAAGTTATGTTGTTCACAGACATTTAGACGCGCATCTGGTCCAAAATGCTATATTTGGATTCAGGCTGCCTCAAAACATGTATTTCCGGTGAAATCTCGGTATCGAATTTTTGGGTAGAATGATACACCTCTCCTGCTTACTATACATAGTAGAGAAAGTAATCAAAAAAATTAATTTCACAAAACTTTGGGATAAATATTTTAATTTCGAAAACAGAAACCTTTAAATACTCTTAAACGTAGCATGTATCAAGTTCTGTTCACGTTATACACAGAGTATTATGACATTTTAAATTCACATTTACCACAGAGATGCGGTAAGATAAGGGCGAGAGACTGTTCTTCAAGAAGGCAGCATCTGCTCGTATCCAATGCAAAACTTTTCTTAATGTGGTTAGTCGTTTCCGGCACAAAGTTTCTAGGGAGACGAAACAAGTGTAATCGCTTTCTACCCTGAACAATTAAAAGAGGTGGAAAAGAATGGGAGGGGGAGGAACAGAATCTTGTTATCTTATTGTAGTTGCGGTAGAAAATGTGCTTCGTGAGGGAAGAAAAGGAACATTTGGGAGATAAGAGAGATCCTACAACCTCTGGGGAATCTGCTTCAACAGGCCACACAACCGAAACAATACTTGCTGTCCTATATCAAAACTTTATTACATAATATGCAATCTTGGTTTCCCACAATTTTAATTCTTGTTTTTCGGAAGTATACAATCAACTGGAAAGAAAAGCTAAACAAGTGGGATCGAATTTGAATGAACAAAGAACTAAATATAAGAAAATGACAGCTTACAAATAAAACAGATTCCACACTTAATGATTGGGGAGAAAGAATTTTAGTATCACAATTGAATTTTATGCAAATTTAAAACTGATCATATTAACTTATTACCAGAAGTAAATTTTTCCCCTAATTATTGGAGGGAGTCAGCACTGCTCCAGTGAGGATATTGTACTTATGCCCCACAAGGATGCGCCCCGGGAGGGAGAGGGAGATAAGAGACACCGGGCGGCCGGAACCAGGAGTGACGGCACAGAAATGACAGGATCCCCACAGTTTTCAGATTGAGATGCCCCGACAGTCGGATAGGCAGAACGGGGACCCCATCCCATACAGGGGGTGTAATACCCCGCTCCGAAGGGGAGGTCCATTTATCCCCGGAAACCGGCCTAGAGCCCAGGGACGGCTAAAGTTCCAGAGAGAGCATTCTTTTTCCCGCGTTCTATTCTAGTCAGATCGGCCATTCTGACCATGGTGGTATACCCGGGCGGTAGGCGAATGTTGGGTTGGTTTACCTCCTACCATAAATTTCCTATCCATCATTTTCTTTCATCTGTTTCATCTCCTCTGTTTCGGGGTTTTATGATCAGGCGACGGTGGTTTGTGTGGTGAGGTAGGACGGTGATATTTGCGCTCCAAAAAGAGTTCTCCCACTTGGCGGGACTGCTGGGGCGCCCTTCTTTCCTTCTTGGAGGTGCCTCTTCTATTCCTGGGACCCCCAGTTTCTGGTTGATTAAGATAGGGCTAGACGGCGTCAGTTGGAATTGTTAGGGACCACATCTTTGCTAGAACACTTCGTCGTCGGAATCTGGTCGCCCTTCGAGCCTCCCCGTCACCTTTTCTCCCAGGAGAACTCCAAATAAATGAAGAAATATTGAAACGATTGGAATGAAACATTCTGAGAAGAATTTATGGACCAGTAAGGGATGGTGGGGAATGGAGGTTAAGGTATACTTACGGATTAGAAAAACTAATAGATACAGAAATTATTGCAAGATTTATAAAGGTTCAAAGAATAAGACGACCAGGACATGTGCACAGAATCGATGAAAACAAGAATCCTATAGAAAGACTGTGGGTACTCCAGAACGAAAAGAGGGAGGCCAAAGATGAGAAGAAAGATAATGAAATACAGATTTATGAAAAATTGGAGTCAAAGAATGAAAAAAGTTGAAAATAGACAGCAATGCAGAAAAATAGCGCTCCAAAGCCCACCAAGAGCTGCAGCAGTACCACAAAAGAGAATTGGAAATTCTTGTATTTTTACCATTTACTCATTCCACCCAAGGATACGATATCGAGATTTCATCTGAAATATAATTTTGTGGTCCATTTCACCCAATGGTGACGTTTGTAGAACAAGTTCCGCGAGCCAGAGAGGCAACAGCTGGATAAATACCAAATCTCATGCTTGAATCAAAGATTGTTTACGTATCCCAAACTACCCTTTGTATAGAATTGCATTCATAATTTTCGTTTTTTTCAAAATGGTTGTAAGGATTAAAGTAGAAAGTATTAAATATATTTAATGAGACAAATTAATGGGGCTGGGAAATGTAAAATAGTAACATTTTACGTGCTCTGTTTTTAATGACCATTCTTTACGACTCAGAATGCATATGATGTATTCGTCATTTAAAACTCTTAACTCAAAAAATTGAAATACTGTGCCTCGGCAAACTTTGGAGTTCCACGTACCTTTTGCTAATTTTTTTTAAAACCTCAACACGTGTTTCTTGTTAAAGGGTATCGCAGGTTTCTTCTAAGGAGTCTCAGGTCAAAAGACATAAAATTGCAAATCAGGTGGCAACATAGAACGCGTCTAATTATGACTACTCCCCTGTAATGAGCTGTTAGTTATACATTTGAACTTAAATTTCAACTGTAATTGTATAAAAGCTACATTTTTACAAATACATGTTCCTTTCCCTAAAAACTACAAATGATTCAAGTCTAAAGTATGCACACTTATGTGAGATAATGTATATTATATGCACTGAACTAGAGTATTAAGATAAAACAGTTTACAACAGAAATTTTGTTTAAAAAGCTTATATATAAAGTTTTACTTTCTCTACTATGTATAGTAAGTAGGGGAAGTATTGCATTCCATCCAGAAATTCGATACCGAGGTTTCACCGGAAATACGTGTTTTGAGGCCCCCTGAATAAAAAAAAAGCACTTTTAGAAAAAGGTCCATCTGTGTGTGTGTCTGTGTACAGAATAACTCAAAAGGTCGGATAAATACCAAACTTGGTATTTAAGGTTTCGTCGCATCTTTCAGAGATGCGACACGAATGTTTTCAAGAATATACCCCAGCCCAGACTACCCTTTACAGGGAACACTTATCGAAAATTTTTATTTTCTCAAAAATAGCTATAACGATTTTGATTAAAACATCAAACATTTAGGATATTTTCATGATAAATAAAATTTATATCTTAAATTTTCTCGGAATGTCCCCAAAAGTCCTGTTCTTTATGAATGGCTTTTGCATAACTGGTAAACCGTAATAGATAGACTAAATTTTTCTACACAAAAATGTAGAGCTCGTTAAAGCACACAGTTTGTATCATACACATTTGTTTTGTCGAGTGAACCATTTCCGAGATATTCCTTGTTATTTTTTTAAATTTTCCAATACTTATACTTTTTCTCAAATCGGAATTCGTTTTTTTATGTCCTGGACATGCAAAGAGAGTGGAATGCTCCACATAGCAACCAGCTCTTAAAAGATTTGACTATCGCTTAAGTCAAGTATTCCCCTTGTACCTACAATAAAATTAGCAATAACTTTCTGTAAATGTTTATTTCGATTAACATGAAGTGCATGGAGAATAAGCGTTTATAAAAATAGTTTGTATAAGAGTAGAGAAAGTCATGTGAATGTAACACATGATATATTTTTTACGGTTTAATGTCATCCTCCCTGAATGAAACAGGTTAAAAGATGCTCAAAAGAGCCTGGTTCATTCTGCTTAGAACATACGTCTTCCCGAGAACAGGAAAAATCCCCAAAAAGCTTATGCAAGTAACTCACACTCATCAAAATTCAACTCAGGATTTCTTGAATGTCAGACATAAACGCTATTCCTTCACACAATGTAGGAAAATCATTCCTGGGCAAAAAATATTATGGATGTGTAGTAGAGTATGTTTTTACTCTGTCTACTACATACATAGTAGATGGTGAAGCTTTCCACCCAAAAATTCAATACCAAGATTTCACTGGAAATTTATGTTTTGAGATCCCCTGATACCCAAAGAAAAGCATTTTCAGAAAAAAGTACGTGTGTGTCGGATAAATACAAAACTTGGTATTTAGTTCAATATCTTCCAAAGATGTGCCACGATTTTTGTCAAGAAAATCCCATCACCACAAACTATCGTTTACATGGATAATGTTTCGACATTTTTTTATTTTCTAAAAAAATGGCTCGAACGGTTTGGATTAAAACACCATATATTAAAGATATTTACATGAGAAATAAAATTTATTCTCTTAATCTGGACTGAATCTTAGATTCTGTTTACGAGATTTATTTGTCTGCGATACCAAATTTCTAGTACGAGACTAACACAGAATATAAGTGTATTTTTAAATATTTCAGTGCAGTCAACGTTCGTATTGTTGTCCAAATGTACTCGAGCACGGTTTTGAACCAATGTCAGCGGCATGTAGGTGTAACTAAATGTGGACACAGATATTGTATGCATACCCTAAAGGAGTCCGAACCCGCAGTCCCTTGAGCAGCTAGCCAGTGGATTAACTCTGTGACATACAGACCGACATCATCAAATTATCCGGAGGGGGGCGGGGTACAGCCCTTGTTACAAGATGACAAGGTATGTTTATTCAGCCAGTGCATCTCTAACTGCTAGGGCCATCAAAGGTTGTCATACGATATACCAACAGCATAACCTCTCAACTTGCAGCCATGAAATATGAATGCGTACAAATGGTCACTACTGCATTCCATGCAATGTGTGGCACAACGAATAAAACACGTATTCAGTATCTGTGTTACAACTGATTATAAACCAACAATTAGATATATATATATATAATATCCTTATAACTTAACAACAGACAAACAATTTAATAATTATTAATTTTAATACAATTTTTAAGAGACACTGGGAGTGAATTTTCAAATTTCTATTATATTGTATGGATATTTCTGAAAATTTTACTATGAGCCTATGACTGTTATATTAATGTGAACACCAAATTACATTAAAGTTGGATAAATACCTTGGGAGTTATTAATTATTTCATAAATTTTATTATGTAAATGTATCGCATAATCAAAATTAACCACGCTCTTCAAAAGTTCAGAAAATTGGTTGACATTTTTGGAATTGAAGCTTCGAATCAGTTACAAAAAGTATGATTTGAAGGTTCAATAAATTTTGATGAGTGAATTATGATAACGCCGGTGCCGTGGCCGAGTGGTTAGACCGCTCGTCTCTCACCGAGGCGGCCCGGGTTCAATCCCAGGGATCCATGTAGTAGGATTTGTGCTGGACAAAGCGGCGTCTGGGCGGGTTTTCTCCGGGTTGTCCGGTTTCCCCCGACATTCATTCCACTAACTGCTCCATCATCACCTTTCCTTTCATCCATTTCACCATCATTTCGTTTCATCTACTTCCTTCTGATCACCCATCCTGGATATTCTGTCTGATCCACGAGTGTGTCTGCTCCTCGACGGGCCTCTGACCCCAGTCACCCGCCTGTAAGTCCTGGGGGGTGTAAGTCCTACATAAGAGGAGGTTAAACAGAGAATGAATAAATTATGATAATTTTTTAATGCTTTAGAAATTTGAATCTCTAAAATTCACCATTTTTTCATAAAAATATATTTAAAACATTATTATTAGTGTTAGGCATATTTTTGTAACTTAGAATGTTACAATGGATACTTCTGCAGATTCTGAGAAATTTTAGCTGTATTTAAACAAAAACTCATGCGCGAGGTTCATTTTGCAGTGTGAAAATGAAGTTTCGAGAAAAACACTGATTTATAAAATATTATGCTGGGAAACAGTAAATTGTATGCTTTGCATATCAGAAGTCTCCTAATTTGTAGTTCCCTTTGTGTCGTTTTCCGTACTTTTATGCCCTTATTGCCACCTGCAGATCCTTTCCTGTCTGTATCCTCTTCTCGTAGAGTCGAGTTGTATCAAGATATGACTGATCTTTAAGGGACATTGGAACTGAATTTTGTAACTATTTTGAAGGATATTTAATAAAAACTGGTACATTTAATTAAAAGTGGAGTTTTATATTGCAAGTAGGAATGCGGAACGAGCCTGAAAGCCAAGTCCTACGGCAACATAAAATCACTTTTAATATGTGTTGTTATATACTGTTTTGTAGGCAGCCCTGAATACTTATTTATGCTATGCAAATTACATTCGAATATGACATGGCATTTAGACCAGGCTCATTGATTGTCATATCCTATTTACATTCTGAAAACATACATTTTTACTTTCTCTACCACGCACATAGTGGGTAGAAAACATATTCCATTCCACCCAAAAATCTGATACCGAGATTTCAACTAAAATACATGTTTTGAGGTCTCTTGAATCCAAAAAATCATTTATAGCGAAAGGTGCGTGTGTCTGTGAACAGTGTAACTAACAAAAGAAAAGTCGAATAAATACCAAAATTGGTATTTAAGTGCAGTACCTTCCAAAGATTCGACACGAAGATTTTCAAGAAACCCCCACTCCAGGCTAACCTTTACATGGAAGATTTTTCTAACTTTTTATTTTCTAAAAAATGGCTGTAAAGATTTTGATTAAAAAGCTATACATTATTTGCATTTTCCAAGAATAGCCTTTGAAGTCCTCTTCATTCGGAATGAATTTTCTATAATCTTGTAGAATTGGTAAACGTTAAGCGATAGTACGAAAACGAACTGCTCAAGAAATATAAATCTCTAAAACACACAATTTATGTCAAATAACTTTTTAGTGGCATCAGCCATTTTTGAGATATCCGTTATTAATGGTTGAATTTGTTCAACATTTTTGTCTTTTAAGTCCTGTCGATTTGCAGTTGTTTCTCGCGAATCCATGGGAAGAGTATAGAAGTTGAATTTGTAGCGTCCTATTCGTAAATATTTGACTAACACTGTTCTCTTTGTATCCTACTGTGTAATGAAGCTATATCTGCAAGGGTTTATCTCGATTAAAATGAGGTAAAATAAACTTTCATAAGAATAATTTGTATAGCAATAAACGATAGAGGATAGAGAAAATGAATGTAACAAATACGATTTTTTTTAAAGGTGTTTTACAGAATTTGAGAAGTCAACTGGTTTCCCTGGTTTGAAGCCGTTCGTGGTGCAACAATTTTGAAGATGTACCAATTTAGATAACGTTTAATGTTAGCTGCTTTGTTGTGGAGTTCTACGATGTCGTCATCTCCTAGCTCGTTCTACGTTGTCTAGTCTGCCAGGTGTTTCGGTGGTGTAGCTATGAGTTCTTTGTCTTAGGGTATGCGTAAGTGTAGTGTGAAAGGATAACACCAGTTTAGTTAGCTGATAGATTGTTAACGTTGACTCAAATATTCTGTTGATGGGAGTCGCCAACTGTTGAATTAAGGACTTAAGCTATTTCTAAACTAATAAGGATGCGAAGCGTAAGTCGCAAGAAGTTATCTCGGAAAGAACTCCCACAATAGCCGCCAAATCTTTCTAACTCAAGCGCGTCACTAGGCGCGACACAACTTAAAATGAAACAAGAATAATCACAAGAATCGTCACACAATGAAGTTACATGATTAAGTAGGTAAGTCAGATTAAATAATTAAATAAGTAACTCAGTAAGTCTGATTTAGAATTCGCGCTCTTTTCTTAAGCTCCGTCTACCTATCGCTACCCCTACCAACATTCCTACATACGCGGTCCAATCTAAAAACTTTACTTAGAAGTATCTGAAACTGTTACTACGCAGTACCTGCTCGAATCTAGCGTACTGGACTCAAACCAGGGTTTAAATTACAGCATTTAAAGCAGCATTTGCAAACATGCGATAACCATCTGTCACAGAAACGAACTACATGCTACTTTCCCTCCCAGCTAGTGGAGCTCATTTCTGATCTGGTCTGCCTTGGTTCACTCATTCTTGTGAAATGTACACTGTGTATGTGTGTGCTTTTTAAGAAGTGATAGATAAATTTGTTTTAAGGAAGAAAAGGGAACGAAGACTTAGTCCCAGTGAAACTAAAAATTGAGGCAGTATTTTAATACCTGAATAATTTCAATTGTAATTTAAAATAGGTAAATTCAATAACAGCCCACCTTAAAACAATATGTATGTAATAATTATTTGAATTGCAAATGCTTATTTTTATTGTAAACATATTTTAATAATGTTATGTGAATACATTACATACTCTAATAATGCAAGAACTGTGAGAATAATTAAGTTTTAAGTTGCTAACAATGAGTAATAATGAGGTAATTGTGGCAATAATGTGTTTAGAGTTTAAAATGTACTGGTCATGATTAGAGCGGCTATGATGTAAATTCTGTAACAGTTTTAAGTTAGGCAATCAACAGCAAAGAGAAGTTTTAAATTAAATGCAGATATTCTATTGGACTAGAATTAGCCAATCAGAGACTTGCAATACCGAAGCTTATGGGTTTTGACCGTTGAGAGTTACTCAGTTGCTGGCGAGACTTGATAGAGTACAGATGGGAAAATGTGTTCTCTACGGGTGAATAGTAAAAACAGATATACGTGCTAAGTGAATGTATAGAAGTTTCTCACAGTTCTTTAAAAAGTATAGTGGTTTATAAATATGTGCAAGAATTTAAATAAACGAAGTTAATTTAAAAGTTTAATTCTGTGGTCTACAATAATTGTCATACCGCGCCCTACCTAAGATACAGGACTCTAAAATAAGACTGACGCAGCCGAGAAAAATTCAAACAATAATATTACGTAAGCATCAAATTCAAACTGACACCAAAAGAGTGTTAAAAACTACATAAAGCAACTATTATTACATAAAACAATTCAAGTTTACGTAAACACATATTACGCAACAATAGCAGAAAATCATCTTCAAGTTAGCTTCCAAGCGTGTAGCTGCTAACAACAACAACAACAACAACAGTAAAGCTTCAACAGTAGAAGAAAACAACTACTACAAGTTGGCTCCCAATTGCGGGGCAGATAAAATAATTTACGTAATTTATTGCGTGAATCAAATAATAGTTGAACATTCTTTCTTCAAAATGGACATTCAAAAGAAACAAAACTTGATACTAAAATAGGCACAGCAAATAAACAATTAAAGATTGATAGAACTAAAAGTTATTCCACACAAACCGTGTGTTGGACAGGGTTGGAAAGGTAGAACCAAAGGAAAATGCAATGTCGTAGCCAGGATTTCAATTTTTCAGTCGTTTGGTTCTACCTTTCCAATTAAAGATTGAGTTTCATTTATGGAACGCTCTTTAGCTACTGTGGTCCTTAGCGTCCAATTCCACATTGGGCGTGAAAGACCGGTAATTTACCTCAGAGATCTCTTTATCAGGCTTGTGGTTCTTTTACGTGTCGTAAATCTACGACACGGGACCATCGGCTTTACTTCCCTTCCGAAGGAAGCCATGCAAAGGATTTTTACCCGAAAAAGCTACAAGAATATGAAAAAGAAGAAGTGTTCGGTGTCATCATCAGGTAAGCTGTAGCATTAACATTAATAACAAACGCGGGAACTTGGCAGTTTAAAACAGTGTTTTGACATAGACGGCAATGCAAATGATAATTTTATAAGATTATTCTTCACATCATACTCAAATTAGGTTACCCTGAGAAAAAATAAATGCTCCAGGTTAAATTTATCTAACTATAAATGTCGACCTAACTAATTTGTTAATGCAGTTCTAAATTATTCCTGCATTAATAAATAATCTGGATTCCATATATTATAATAACATATTACTTCTAGTTCTAATTTAGGTATATGTACAATATAAAACAGAAATCACCTTTCTGTAGAAAGTGTTAGCAAACTTCTGATAATATTGAAGGGCTATCTCGTAATGACTGATTTTGAAAAGGTATTCAGTTTCTGGAGTACATAAAACACACGTATTCTAATGTAATATAATATAATGTAATGTAAAATATGCAAATCAATACTGAAAGTTTACTGCGAATATAGATTAAATTAAACTGAGTTTTATTTATGGATGCTCTTTAACTACTGTACTCCCTAGCGTCCAATTCCACATTAGGCTTGAAAGACCGGTAATTTAGTTCAGAGACCTCTTTATCAGGGTTGAGGTTCTTTTACGTGCAGTAAATCTACGACACGGGACCACTGGCTGTACTTCCCTTCCGAAGAATGCCAAGCCAAGGATTTTTACGCCCGAAAAATCCATCGTCCTCCGGCGGGTTTCAATTCGCGACCTCGGGAATACAGGCTAGCATGGTAACCAGTACACCAGGGAGGACGACTACTGTAGATATGATTTGGAATGTGTGGTACTATATGTGTAAAAGTTACTTTAAAAATAATAAAATTTTATTTAGCAGATTACTGTTGGCTTAATTTCAGCATACACGTATTTCACTTTTAAAACCCTCATTAATAGTATAATTTATAACATTTTCTGCTAGCAGAATTTTGCACAAATGTAAAGCTTAATTTGTGCATTTTTGCAACATTGTTTTATTTTCTAGCTTAAACCTTGAGTGAAACCCTAACAGCATTCCAAACTTGATGCTAGTGCGCTCGCTACTCGGCTGTTACTAATGACTTACCCTAACACAACTCGCAATGTCCTTTTTCTACAGACAAGTTTTTTCACTCGGATTATTATATTATATATTGATTTAATATACCGAAAACATTTATTGCAACTATAGGGTCTTTCAACAAGTGTCCTATCTTTAACACGTGATAACTGCCGTTGTTATTGAGTTACAGCAGTCATTTTTTCATGTGGTTACAACTGTTATTGACAAATAGCCATGGAACGTTACAGCATTCGGCAACGCGTAGATATTGTGAAAATATATTATCAAAATGGATCATTTGTTCGCCAAATCTTCCATGTATTGCGTGAAGTTTACGGTGTGCATAAGCGTTTCTGCGAGAGAAGATTCGGAGCCTGATCAATAAATTTGAAAGAAGTGGTTCTGTCAGCGATCAAAGAACGCCTGTACGTAATCGACGTAAGCGCTCCAACGAAAACATACGCGCCGTTCGTGAGAGTGTACGCGAGAACGGAAATAAATCAATTGCTCGTCGTACACAAGAATTGGGGCTTTCGCCGACAACTTGGCGAATTCTGCATCTGGGCTTGAAGTTTCATGCTTACAAAATGGTGTTAACTCAAGAACTAAAGCCCAACGGCCACAGGTTGCGTCGTGTATTCGCTGACTGGGCTATGGAGCAATTGGAAGTTGACCCGGATGTTTTCGTAAAATCATCTTCAACGAGAGGCGCACTTTTGGATGGATGGTTGTGCTAACAAACAAAATTGCCGCTATGGAACAATTACAATCCAATGCAGATTAAAGAACGACCACTTCATCCCCAAAAGGTTGCTGTGTGGTGTGGATTTTGGTATGGTGGAATCATTGGCCCATATGATGAAGATGGAGAACCTCTGTCAATGGAGAAAAATACCGGGATCTTCTAAGGGACTATTTTTGGCCTCAATTGGATGGTATGGATCTCTGAAACATCTGGTTCCAGCAAAATGGTGCCACATGTCATACTGCTCTCGAAACAATCGATCTTTTGAGTGAGAAGTTCAGAGGTTTCATCTCCCGTGGTGGTGGTGATGTTAACTGGCCCCCGAGGTCATGTGATTTAACGCCGTTTTTTACTTCTTGTGGGGCTATGTTAAATCTTGAGTTTATGTCAACAAACCAGAAACAGTAAATGATCTTATGAATAACATCACGCATTTTATTCGTTAATTTGGAGGTAATTATGTTCTGTCATTGAAAATTGAGTCAACCGTATACGCACAACCCAACGAAGTCGCGGCGGTCACTTAACTGATGTTCTCTTCCACACGTAATGACATGAATTATATTCCAAAATAAAAAAAGAAATAAACCTCTATCATTTATGGAACGTGTTTTATTTAAGTTCAAAGATAGGACACTCTTGTTGAAAGACCCTTTATTTCTCCATCTTACTATTGTTACTTTATTTAATTATTTATCCTTTTGTCAATAATAACCATATCTAGTTTTTGAAAAGTTTTGTAAAATCAACTTACGTGTCTTGTAAAGTAATATACCCTAAATAATCCTTTCTTGAAACTGACACACACTTTTGTCATCTCCATTCTCTAAATGCTAATTTCGAAATTACAACACGTTATAATTGCTCTGTCACTCTTATCTCTTATTCCATTGGAAGCAGCAAATAACGATAGCGGCCCGGACCATCACCAAAAGCCATACTCGTTTGTTTACGAGTTCGCTCACGTTTGTAACGGACATCAAGTTAGTTATGCTTATTGCCACAGGAAATGGCTCTATGAGCAAGTTTTTAAAGCTTGAGGGAGTTACAACTGATACAGCGCGCCAGATAATTTTAATGCCAAAAGCAATAGCAAGGAAGTAATCGTGACCCAGGGCGAGATTATTACGGGAGCGGCATTAATAATCCTTTTGCTGCCAGTTCGACGCTTTGTTTCAGATTGAGCGACTGCTCGTATAATGACGCTGCAAAATCCCTGAGGCAGGAGGGCGGGCAACTCATACTCCACCGCACATAAACGATAATATATAGCTGCTAGTTTGGAAACTTAACTCGTGTTGCCAACTGCAGACGTCTTCCTCGAGGTGCCACATCAAATAACAGGCCATCACATTTTTAATAGCTACAGTCACAACTTCTATACCTATGATGAGAGCTGAGAACGCTACAGCTACAATCAAATTCAAAATGCTCAAAAATGCACTTATTTTTACTTTCTCCAGCACCAACCTAAATAGATGGAGGAAGTATTGTATTCCGCCCAAGAATTCAATATCGATATTTCACAGGAAATACATATTTTGAGCACCCATGCTTAAAACACTCTTAGAAAAAGGTCTGTGTATATGTATCTCTTTCTCTCCCTCCCTCTCTCTCTGTGTCTGTAAATCAACATAAATAAAAAACGAACAGTCGGTTGAACGCCAAGTTGAAAAAGCAGTTCAAACGGCACCAAATTAAAACTAAATTATTACTTACTCTACTACGTAGAGTAAGTAGGGGAAGTATTGCATTCCACCGAAAAATTCGATACCGAAATTTCACTGAAATGCATGTTTTGAGGTGCACTGAATGCATATAAAGCATTTTTGGAAACATGTTCGTGTGTGTGTCTGTCTGTGAACAGCATAACTCAGAAACGAACAGTCGGATAAACACCAAACTTGGCACTTAGGTTCAGTATCTTCCAGAGATGCGACACGGAAGGTTTTCAAGAAAATCCCCCCACTCCAGATTACCCTTTACATGGAACATTTTTCGAAAATTTTAATTTTCTCAAAAATGGCTCTAAAGATTTTGATTAAAATATATATTTAAGACAGTTTTATGACAAATAAAATGTATATCTCGAATTTTCTGGGAATGTCCCCAAAAGTATTGTTATTTGTGAACGACTTTTGCATAACTGGTAAACCGTAAGAGATAGACAAAATTTTACTACACAAAAAATGTAGATCGCGTTAAAATACACAATTGATGTCATATACATTTTTTGTTGTTGAGTGAACCATTTTCGAGATATTACTTGTTATTCCCTTAAATTTTCTAATACTTATACTTCTTCTCAAATGGGAATTCGTTATTTATGTATTTTATTTTGTCCTGGTAATGCACAGAGAATGGAATACTCCACATAGTAACCAGCTCTTAAAATATTTGACTATCGCTTAAAGCCTACCAATTCCCCTTGCATCTATAAGAAAATTAGCAATAAGATTAACATCTCGATTAACATGAAGCATATGGAGAATAAACGTTTGTAAAAATAGTTTGTACAAGAGTAGAGAAAGTCATGTGAGTGTAACACATCAGATTTTTTTATTAATGGATGCTTTTTAACTACTCTGTTTCTTAACGTCCCATTCTATATTGGGCGTTAAATACCGAAAAATTTGCTCAGAGGTCTCTTTATCAGGCTTGAGGTTATTTTTCGTGCCGTACATCTACGACATGGGACCACCGGATTTACTCCCCTTTCGAAGGCAGCCATGCTAAGTATTCATCGCCTTCCGCCGGGTTTGAACACGTGACCTCGGGAACTAGAAGATAGCATGGTACCCCTAGACCACGGAGGACGACTCAAGCGGCGCATCATTCATGAAGGAATAAACACGGTTTTCTAGAGAATTGGCTGCAGTGTTTCGAGGTCTCCCACTATATCAGTTGCTGAACACGGTCGACGTTACCAGCTGTGTGAAATTCATCCTCGACTCACTTAAAAAAACTGATACGATTGTTCAATTATATATATATATATATCCTGTGGTATACCTTCAGTTTAGGTAAAACGCCGGTTGTAACGATTTATAAATAAATAAATAAATAAATGAGACATTAAACTAGGTATTTAAGTTCAGTGTCTTCCAAGGTTGCGACACAAAATTTTCAAGAAAACTCCTCCGTCCTAAACTTTCCTTTTTATGGAAAAATATTCGTTTTACAATTTTGCATTTTATTAGTCATATAAATATGTTAAATGCATGATGTTTTAATCAAAATCGTTAATGCCGTTTTGCAGAAAAACAACAATAATGAAACCTTTTCCATGCAAAGGGTAGACATACGTATATTTTTCTAAAACTGCTCTTTTTGATTCAGGTACCTCAAAACCTGCATTTCCAGCGAAATATTTGTATCGAAATGTTTGGTGGTACACTCGCTTTCATTTATGCCGTCACCGCAGCTTTGGGAGGCATTCTACTGGCCTTCACAGGTGGAGAATATATAGCCAAAAAGGAGGTGTTTGTATATGTATATCTTTTCGCACATGTAGTGGCGTCCTGTTTTACGAGTACGTGTACAGTTCTGGATTATCACATATGAGTATATAACTTTCGGCAATAGCTTTACTAATCAGTACTTATAAAAATAATGTTAAAATGATATATAACTAAATAATACCTTATTTTGCACACTATCTCCACGAAAAATAATTTAATGGCAACACAATAGAAATTGAAATATATTATAATTTTTACTTTCAAAGAGGACAACACATTTACTAGACATAATTGGAATCATTCCTCCAATGTGAATATATAACTAAATAAAACACTGTTTTGCACAATTTCTCTATGAAAAGTTATTACTTTCTATACTACTTATAGCTCGTAAGTAGGGCAAGTACGAATTCCACCCAAAAACCCGATACCGAAATCTCGGAAATACATATTTTGAGGTGCCCTGAACCCACATAAAGCATTTTTGGAAACATGCCTGTGAGTGTGTGTATCTGTGAACAGCATAACTCAAAAACAAAAAGTTGGACAAATATCAAACTTGGCATTTGAGTCTACTATCTCCCAAAGATGCAACACGAAGATGTTCAATAAAATCCTTCCAACCCAGACTACTCTTTACACAAAACATTTTTCGAAAATTTTAGTTTTCTTCAAAAATGGCTTTAAAGATTTTGATTAAAATATCATACGTTTAAAATATTTTCATGGCAAATGAAATGTATATCTTGGATTTTCTGGGAGTGTCCCCAAAAGTCCTCTTCGCATTACTGGTAAACCGTAAGAGATAGACAAAAGTTTACTACACAAAAACATACAATTTATGTCAAATACATTTTTTTGTCCAGTGAATCATTTTCCAGATATTCCTTGTTATTTGTTTTAGTTTTCCATTACTTCTACTTTTTCTCAAATGGGAATTGGTTATTCGTTTTTTTTATGTCCTGGACATGCTCCACATTGCAACCAGCTCTTAAAATATTTGACTGTCGCTTAAATCCTACCACATTTCCCTTGCATCTACAATAAAATTAGCAATAATGAAGTAGATGGAGAATACGTGTTTGTAAAAATACTTTGTACAAGAGTAGACAAAGTCATGTGAGTGCAACACATCAGATTTTTTTAAATGACAATATAATATAACACTGAAGTAGATTATACTTTTTACTCCCAGAGAGGACACATTTACTACAGATTATTTTAATAATCTGCCCAATCTCCATTCTTGTCCAATGCATGATTTAGCCCCTTAGGTACTGGATCACTAAATTGCTGGACTAACTCTGGCTCTAAACGCAAATGTTCCCGCATTTCACGACAGAGTCTAGTCTGTCAATAATGTCTAGTCAATGTATCCTCTTTGAGAGTAAGAAGTATAATGTATTTCAGTTTTACATTACATTGCAATTACAAATATTTTTCATGGAGATATTGTGCAAAACTTGGTTTTATTTAGTTATGTATTTAAACATAGTTATTACAAGTGAAGACGAGTAAAGCTATTGCTCAAATTATATATCCATATGCAAATAATCTGGAATTGTGCACGTGAAACAGGACGTCACTGCGTGCGCGAAAAGGGAAACATATTCACACACCTCCTACTTGCTATACATTCTCACCTATGAAGGCCAATAGAATGCCTCCCAAAGCGGCGATGACGGTATAAATTGAAGCGAGTGTACATACAAGGTACGGTATTTAACGCTTCTCATAACATTTATTTTACAACAAAATTAATAAATTTAGGAAATTATAATCTTTGCATTACAGTATACATATTATGTTTTGAAGATAACTCTTTAAGATGTCCTGCATTGTTGCAATCTTTATTGTACACCTGACATTACTCGCCGCAGTGTTTGTGATGTAAAATAAGCAATTTCTGTACGAATTGCGATTTTGATACTCACATAAAAAGTAGTTTACTGCAGTGAAGTCATGGTGAGTGTTCAACAACTGCAGCATTCTCTGACAACAATGGACGAGCAAGGCTTTGTTTGCTACTTTTAATTTCTAGAAATCCAGCAATCAAGAGCAGGTCGCACAGGTTTATCTGGGCTGAATGTAAAATCGCCACAGTACCTAGCCGCTAATGCGGTTTTATCTGTGGTATAGAACAGGTTTTGAAATTTGCGCAAGCTTTTGTGTCGTATGACTATGGGCGCAGATTCGCTTCCTATGCTGCCATTGCCTGGGTATTGGGGAGCCACTCGAGCGGATAAGCGTTCAAGTGATGATCTACTCGATGCTGCTTAACTTTTGCAGCCTCTTGCTTGGTTGTCAAGTGAAGCAGGCCGGCTGGCAGCGAAGCAAGATAGGATATTGGTATAGGATTTGGGAATAACCAGTTTAATAGAAGGATGGGTTAGTCATCCAGCTAGTGACCAAGCCGAATACTGATTAACTTAAGGGCAATCAAGTTGGCTCTATGCTATCTGTTATATAGATGTAACTGCAAATCATTGCGTAGGATTTTTCGCACACTTCTGTCCGACAAATTCATGATCCGGGAATGCCGCCGAACGGAATTCTCTGCAGAGCCGTTCTCACACCTTCGACGTTTTCAGGTGTCCGCACTGTTTTCTGTGGAAGTTGAGGTTAACCGATCCCGTTTCACGCCACTGGAGCATCCACGCACTGATTATTTCTCGTTGCTGATTATCACAAAAAATCCGCCGAAACCGCGCTGACAACCACAATTGATTTCCTTGTAATAAACTGTTCAAAGCAGAAAATGCGCTGCTGCTCAAGCCAATGTTCCATGACAAAGTGAAACCAAGACAATGCTAGACGCAATCACAGTGCTATAGGCTCGCCCTCCATTAACCACATACACAGTATTGTCACGGCTATACCATAATCATTCCGAAATTCTAACCTCCTAGCTCAGCCGGACAAAGGGGACATAAAAACTAACACTACTCGCGAGGACCAGGTAACATAGTACGGGAAGCCTAAATAAACAGGGTTCAGCTCACAAATAACACAATTTGTTACTAAATTCCAGAATTACCTATAACCTCCAAGATAGTTCTGAAGCCATGTCCCGCCACGAGGTCGAAGAAGGTCGAGCACACTCACATGCTCCTCTCACTATACACAAATCCAAAAAGAGAGCGAAACACACTAATTCAACTCTTTTTATATTTCATTATCCTCACCCTAACCTCCTGTTAAACTCCAATCTACTGGAGCATTCCAAACATCCAGTTAACTAACTAATCAGTAGGATCAACATTTGAGTCAAGCCTTCCAGTATAAACACATAATTAGGTGTACCACACTAGTTCATACGAAGGTTTGACTCAACGCAGGGCCTACCAACCTGACATGTGCTCGCCACAGTATTACCAACTAAAATTAGAAAACGTTAAATGCCGCAGCCTGTATATTGGTCTCTAACTACTTAGGCTTGATGTTCTTTTACGTGTCTTAGATTTACGGCACAGCAGTTAAAGAGCGTCCATAAATAAAACTCAATTTAATTTTAATTACTTAGGTAGGTGCTATAAAAGGTAAAAACGGACTAGTGATATAAGCAAATGAGTGTTGTTACCACATCTTTCACGTAACCAAAACCCTATTGGTAAATGTGTAGGAAAGCATTTATCATGAATAATACAAAAAATACCAGTATAAGGGTTACTGTGCGAGTAGGTAAAGGCCGTTGTTAACAATGGTTACGCGGTTCCTGTTTTGAGAACTCTTGGAGCATTAGCAGCAATGTGGTAAAAAGTAAAGGAAAAAGCGTGAAAAAAGGCAGGACATGGTGAAGGTCCTGGTGAAGGCAAAGTTTAGGTTTTGCAGCGCTGTAATTAGCCCTCGGATTGTGAAGTGAGGTGATGCTAATGGTGATAGGTGATCTCGTGCCCCACTCTGTTACTTAAGCAAGTTTTCTGTAATCAGGTCGTTAATGTGTATAACATTACAAGATAGCGTACAACTTTCCCCTCGGCATTACTTTCAACTTGCACGGTTACGTTAAATACACAAGCTTCCGATCTCCTCGTGCAACAGAGATGCCATTCCCTTTTATACTTTAACATCAGGGGGTAAAGGGCCTAACTCCTGTTTTAGAAAACGTTCCAAGGAGAGCGCTATAAGCATCTTCTTTATGATTTGTCTTTACTGCAATCTGTATTAAGATAACCTATACCTTCTCTTGCGTAATCCAACTATCTGATCAGCTGATTCGCATCCTAGTTTTTTTTTATAAAAAAATAGGAATATTTCTCCCTGCTGTGGTCCTTAGCATCCCATTCTATACTGGGCTCGAAACACCGGTAATTTTACTGAGAGGACTCTTTATCAGGCTTAAGGTTCTTTTACGCGCAGTAAAAATACGCCACGGGACCACCGCCTTTACTTCCCTTCCGAAGAAAGCCACGCTAAGGATTTTTACGCCCGAAAAATTACATCCGCCTCCGCTGGGTTTGAATCCACGACCTCGGAAACTACAGGCTAGTATAGTAACCACTACACCAGGGATGTCGACTACTGTAGATATGATTTGGAATGCGTGGATCTATATGTATAAAAGTTACTTTAAAAATAACAAAATTTGATTTAGCAGATTATTGTTGGCTTAAATTCCGTATACACATATTTCACTCTTACAACCCTCATTAATAGTATAATTTATAACGTTTCCTACTAGCAGAATTTTGTACAAATGTAAATTTTAATTAATGTTTTATTTTCTAGCTTAAGCCTTGAATGAAACCCTAACAACAATATAGAATGTTTTAGAAAATGTTCCATAGAAGAGAGCTGTAATCTCCTTCATTCATTTGTCTTTACTGCAGTTTGTATTAAGATAACCCATACCTTCTCTTGCGTAATCCAACTATCTGCTCAGGTGATTATTTCTATTTCACATTGCATCTTTCAATACAGTTTTTAAAAAAAAATAGGAATATTTCTCCCTTAGCTGAGGTACTTAAAGAAGCACTGTATCCCACCTAAAAACTCGATATCCACATTTTGTCGTCCTCCGTGGTCTAGGGGTACCATGATAGCCTCTAGTTCCGGAGGTCGCGGGCTCAAACCCGTCGGAGGGCAATGGATTATTTCGGGCGTAAAAATCCTTAGCATGGCTTCCATCGGAAGAGAAGTAAAGCCGTTGATCCCGTGCCGACACGTAAAATAACCTCAAGCCTGATAAAGAGGCCTCAGAGCAAAATTATCGGTCTTTCACGCCCAATATAGAATGGGAAGCTAAGGACCATAGCAATTATGGAGCGTCCATAAATAAAACTCAATTTAATTTTGATATCCAAATTTCACCGGAAATATTTTGAGATTTCCTGAACACCTCCAATTAAAAAGTCCCAAAAGTCGAATAACACCAAACATGATATGTAAGTTCAGTATCTTTCAAAGATGTGACATGAGGATTTTAAAAACGTCTTTCCATCTAGAAACTACCATTTACATGGAAACATATTAATTACTTCAGATTCCCCTGAAGAATGTATATCTTGAATTTTCTGTGAACAGTCAGTGTGTTTCCAATGGTCTGTGACCTTCGGGAGAACCTCGTTCCATCAAGCGAAGACTAGCCTCATTTATTAGCTGGAGGCACCCAATGGGTGGCGTCCTTTACCTTCGATGATAGAGTGGTAATGAGGTTGACGATGGAACGAGTGCATTTAGAGCTTTTAACCGTGGACTCTTAAATGCACATTAGCTGATCAGAGGTGAAGGTATGGATAAGGACGACTTAAAGTCTCCGGGAATCGAATCACGCACTCCTAGCGCGAAAGCCGTGTACTAAACCACTGAAATACCCTGGCACCCTTACCCAACACACGTAGATCTTCTTAAAAGAAACCATTTGTCTCAAATCATATTTTGTGGCATTAACCATCACCAGGGCATTATTTGCTATTTGTTTTAATTTTCCAGTAATATATATATACACTGGTGTGCAAAACCTAAGGGCGAGAGGGGTAAAGTAACGTAACAAAGGAGCTGCTTCGTAGAAGTAGATGAAGGTGTGGGAGCATGTTGCTAGAGGTCTCTCACACGTACACAGAAAACTGGACGTCACATGGCGTGAGTGTAGAGAGCCTATAGTGCAAAATGGGCCTGGTCCTGCAACACGGGACAGTTGACGAAACAGGACAAGACGGTGTGTGGCAATTAGCGAGCACTGTAGTTCTGTACTTCATTGCAATATGGCCCGTAGACACCATTTGAATGACTTCACACGGGGAGAATCATCGGGAAACTGGAATAAGTGCGAAGTGTGACGAGTGTTGCTCAGGACTTTGGAATTGCTCAAAGCATTGTTTCACGTGTATGGGGAGCCTTCCAAACCACAGGCACTGCTGTCTAAAGGAGAGTTGGTGGTCAACCACGTTTAACTACAGTAGCAGATGACCGCTACATTGTGCAGCGGGCAAGAAGGGATCCACGCCAAACAGCGGGTGCAATTGCAACCACATTTAACAGGACAGCTAGGCACGCAACCTCACGGTACACAGTGGCACGGCGACTACACAGAGGTGGACTCTTTGCCCGATGGCCAGTACGTTGTGTTCCACTGACATCTGCACATCGGCGGCACCGTTTGCGATGGTCCCAAGAGCATCAAAATTGGACCAACAAGGAATGGGGTCGCGTGCTCTTCTCGGATGAGAGCAGATTCAGTCTAAGTAGCGATTATCGACGTACCCTCATCTGGCGAGAGGTGGGAACATGTAATGAACCCAGGAACATCCCTGAACACGATCGTTTTGGTGGTCCGGGTGTTATGGTTTGGGGAGGCATAATGTTGTATGGGCGCACCGGCCTCCAAATCTTTAAAAACGGTACGTTCACTGGTCAACGTTATTGTGATACTGTACTCCTTCCCCATGTGCGTCTTTTCAGGGGTGCAGTCGGCCCCGACTTCATTTTTGTGGACGCATCGAACAGCGTAGGTGGAGGATCTCTTGGAACGAGAGGATATTCGACGAATGGACTGGCTTCCCGTTCCCCCGATTTAAATCCCATCGAAAACGTGTGGGATGCTTTGGGGAGACGCATTGCTGCACATCCACAAGCACCAACGACCATCCAATAGTTGTCAACAGCGCTGGTGGAGGAATGGAACACCCTACCACAAGAACTGCTTACCAACCCTATGGCCAGCACGGGAGCACGATGCAGAGCATGCATTGCTGTCCGTGGTGATAATACACCCTTTTAAGCACCATGTATCTGTTTCTGTAAATCTAGAGCGCCATCATATGTCGTATTTACTTTAGTGTGGCTTATGGTCTATGAATAAAAGTGGCATTTCTGTTCGTCTCATTGCATATTTCGTTTAGTTGCCTACGGTAGCATACCGTAGCAGTTCCCTCTATGTGTGATTCAAGTTTCATCGAGCTATGTTACTTGCCAGTGTCACAGAATGTGTCCTTAGGTGTAACGAAAGTTTTAAGTTAGTATTTGTTTTGTTTCTCGTGATGTAATACAAATATTATGTTACCTCAAAGCATATACTGACCCCCTCTTCAGCCTCCTGTATCACTTTTACCAATAACAAAAAGTGTATGAAACCATTTCTACAAATGCTATTCTCGATTAACATGTAGAAGACAGAGAAATAAACTTTTGTAAGGCTAGTGTGTAGAAGAGACATAAATAAACGACTGCGGGTAGAAAAAGTCAGGAAATGTAACACATATTTTTTCTAATTTCTTTCAGAGTGCCTCATAATGTATACTTATAGGAAATCTCTATATAGAATTTTTTGCATCGAGTGCAATATTTTATCTACTTGCCAGGCAAAGAATGTAATTTAAGTTTTGAGGCTGTATTGGATTGTTATAGAATCTGACTATATCTTTGGGAAAGGATGAAACCATGCAATATTTGTAAAGTGTTTTTGTCCGCTTTATACTGTGAGTTGTGCCTCATTTTTAACCTGTATTAGTATTTTAATTTCATTTATTATTCCCTTTCTTCGCCTCCACACAAAAGAGCCGAAAGTAAATAGAATAGGGTAAGAAAGGACACTATTAGTTAAATTCTGACCAAAACTGGAGTTGCAGAGTTTTTCTTCTGCAGTGTTCAAATGGAATAAGAAGGAAGGGGGAGGGGGCGTGGGATTGGAGAGCTTAGAGATTAAAAAACAAAAAAGGGAGAAAAACAAAAGCAGGCGCACATGCAGCGTGACTTTTCATTAGAGTGTACATATATTGGTCTCAAAGGAACAAGCGCAAAGACAAAAGTAAACAAAAAATCCGCTTATCTGGTAGTTGTCCTGGATACCTACCTACCGTTCGCAAAATATCATCAAGTAACAAAGAAGCCGGCTTCTGTTCCGCTTCATTGCCTTAAACGGGGAGGGGAATAACACATAAATGGCTTTGTTTCGACAAAGAAACACAGGGATGAAAACTGGCAAAAGTGTAAACTGATTATTATTAAATACACATGCAAAAACTTAGCTAGCAACCTTCAAGATTTATGCACTAGCTCGTTGAGGGACTGCACCACTGAAAATGTTATTTTCTAATGTTTTTAGTTCCTATGACTATTTACTTCGTGGGCCAAGTATTCAATATTGATCAATCTAATACAAAGCCCTCATCAATTTGAACCAAGCTGGATGGTACTCAGTGATATGAGTGTTGATGGCTTTTTGGTAATTTAGTTACGGTTAAAGAATGCTCGAGTTTGAATGTTTAATTACATTAGGAGGCGAGTTTTTAAAGTAAATACCAATAACTTTTTAAAACATAACAAAACATTGTTTTTCAAATACTTTATTATCATTCATTACCTTATACTACTTCTCCACATAGTCATTGTCGTTCTGCGTGGTCTGGTGGTAGCATGCTAACCTCTAGTTCTCGAGGTTGCGGGTTCAAACTCGGCGGAGGGCGATGGATTTTTTTTGGCGTAAAAAAGGGAAGTAAAACCGCTGGTCCCGTGTCGTAACTGTACGACACATAAAAAAACCTCAAGCTGATAAAGAGGCCTCTGAGCAAAATTTCCTGTCTTTCACGTTCAATACAGAATGGTACGCTAAGGACCATAGTAGTTAAAATGGCTCCAAAAATAAACAAATAAAATCACGTAGCCTCCACCATTATTCAGATACTTGTGGTAACGGGAAGACAGTTTTTGTATGCCTTCGTCAAAGAATGATGCCGCCTGTGATGAAAGCTAAGTCTGCAATACTTGTTGCTTCACATCATCGTCGTTGAAATGTTTTCCACCATAGAATTACTTCAGATGAAAGAACAGATGAAAATCGCGTGGTGCCAAATCCGGACTGTAGGGGGGTGGTCGAATTTAGCTCCCATCCAAATGAGGTGATATCTTGAGTTTGTTTGGCTGTATGTGGCCGAGCATTGCCACTCATTATTGTTCTCCTAAACCTCACACAATTGGCGATGAATGTTTGCTGGCGTAACATTCCTTGTATTCAAAAAACGAATCACTGATCTGACTTCACAGTTGGCGAATCCTTCGATTGGTTTGAACATTTCGAAACGCCATAACAGTAGAAAAACACAAATGACGATCGTTTACAGCTGTGTCTGGCTTCCTAATGAATGCAGGAAGGATCGTACATGCTCAAAATCGCGACTGCAGCGCTCCAGCGGCAAAATATTAAAACTGCGGTTACATTAAAAACATGCCTTGTGCCTAAGAAAAATTATAAACAAGCGGAGTATTTGGTAAATAATTACAATGCGACAACGATTCCATTTATTTTCTACTTTTAGTATAATCACCGAAGTGGCTTACTTGTTTCAGGTCGTATTATGCAATATTAGATATTGTAGCGCTACTTTTATATTTTGAATTCTCAGATCACCAAATTTCGGTAGATTCAGTTTGCACTAACCGTCAATAGGAACAGGAAAATACGTGAGGATAGGCTTCCTAGAAAACCTTAGTCCTATCGAAGTAGAGGAATAAAAATATGAATGTCGCTCGCGTCTAACCTACCTATAAGTAATCTAACAAGAGGTTGTGTTACTCCGAAAAAATCGCGATTTTGTCTAAGAGATAAAACAACCTCTTGTTAGATTTGGTTTGACTATTTCAGCGAATATACAACAGCAGAAGCTAATAATAAATCTATAGATCAACTATTACGGGATATATAAAATAGCATTAGTTGTATTTCTGCCATGCAAGGCCCTCTGAAGTTTACCGGATTATTATAAATAGCATATCTTTACTATTAAATGTCTTTGGAACTAAACAAAATGAAACTATGTTTAGCAGTTGCATTGCAACAAACAACTGATATTATGTAATATAATTGAAGCTTCTTCTCTTGTATTATTCCCTAAAATATTGAGAATGCAGATTCAGTGAACAAAATTTATTGGGAAACTTTAAAACATACAATTAATGAAACCCAATAATAATTAAAATTTATTTTGATATATTAAAAATATTTACATGGCAAATAAAATGTATATCTTGAATTTTCTGGGAATAGCCTGTGAAGTCCTCTTCATTCGCAAGGAATTTTATATAACTGGTAAACGTTAACGATAGACGTAAACCTACTACACAAAAATGTATATCTCTTTAAAACAGACAATTTATTTGAAATAACTTTTTGTGGCATAAGACATTTCCGATATATCCACTATTAATGGTTCGAATTGTTTAACACTTAGCGATTGTTTTAAAGTCCTGTTAACATTCAGTTGTCTCTCGCGATTGCATGCAAACAGTATGGAATTTTAAGGCAGCATACAGTGCCCAGTTCCTATACATTTGACTATCGCTGTTCCTTTCGTATCTATAACGAAATGTATAATGTAGCTATTTATGAAAAGCTTATTTGTTAAAATGTAGTAGAGAGAAAAATAAGCTTTAGTAAGAATACCCACGAATAAAAATAGAAGGAAGAGGAAGTCATGTGAATTTATGACATCAGAGTTTTATGTTCTCTACTGCGTTTAGTAAGTAGGGGAAGTATTCTTTTTTTAGTTCCATTTATACCTCGCCTTTAACTACATTGGTCTTATCGGCGGCCTTTCCTTTGAAACTTATTGCCTATTGGCAATGGTGTTAACTCGTGTAACTCTTGTCGTTGGGTTTCTTGCACTTTGGTTTTTACTCATTAGATCATACACAAATTCATACTCTCATTCCTACTTCCGGACTCTGGGGAAGATAGAGGGGGTAATCTTGGCTACATAAAAATTCCCACCCCCAGCCGGGAATCGAACTCGGGACCCCGCACACAACAGGTAGGTGCTCTACCCATTGAGCTAATGGGGCAGTGTAGAGAGGCATTGTATTATATTTTACTGAAAAATTCGATATCGATATTTCAGCGAAAGTGCATGTTTGAGACCCCTTAAATAAAAAAAATGTTTTGAAACAGGTGAGTATGTGTGTGTGTGTGCGTGTGTGTGTGTGAACAGCAGAACTAAAAAACAAAAAGTTGGATCAACACAAAAGTTGGTATTTAAGTTCAGTACCTTCCAAAGATGCGACACGAAGATATTTAAGAAAATCCCTCACCCCAGACTACCCTTTACATGGCTACTTTTAGAAAATTTTGACTTTCTCAAAAAAGGCTTTAACGATTATGATTAAAATATCGTATGTTTAAGATATTTTCATGGCAAATGAAATGTATACGAGTAGCTTGAATTTTCTGGAATGTATCCCATAATGTTCTCTTCGTTCTAAATGATTTTGCATAACTGAAAACCGTAGGAGATAGACAAAATTTTACTACACAAAAAATGTAGATGTTAAAACACAATTTCTACCACATACAGAACCACTTCCGAGACATTTCTTGTTATATGTTTGAATTTTCCAATACATATACTTTTTCTTAAATGGGAATTCATGATTCGCTTTTTTATGTCCTGGACATGCAAACAGAATAGAATGCTCCACATAGCAACCAGCTGTTAAAAGATTTGACTACAGCTTAAAGCCTACCATATTCCCCTTGCACCTATAAGAAAATTAGCAATAAGATACGATGAGATGTGGGTGGAGAATAAGCGTGTGTACAAATAGTTTGTAGAAGAGTGGGGAAGGTCATGCGAGTGCAACACTTTAGATTTTATTTAAAGCTTTCTTAATGGAAAACAATTGGTGGTATATCCTAACATGTATATCAAAAGCCTGAAAGCATGTATCGCATATTTCTATAGGATGTGCGTACGAGAGGTCGTATTTCGAGTACTGGCGTCTCTCCAATTGTAGTAGATAGTAGTAGAACATTTTTTCTTCACTGCTTCTTTACCGTTCTGTTTCGCTAATATCCTTGGCTGGGAGCCATATGCAATAATCCATAGGCGATTCTCTGGACGGAGTCGCTCCTTACCGCATTACAACTACAACCCGCCCTAGCGCCATGTCCTAACCCGGAGGTCGGGCATTCCAATCTCATCTTAGTCATGCTCCTTTGTCAGAGAGCGGCATTATTTGATGTGATTACACTGTCGAGATTTCACAGAGGGACGTTTGGAATACGTGGAAACTATGATTACACTGGCTAATAACCTTCCCCAAACCTTGTGCGCGTGCATACCACACGGAGTGCCATGGGTGTACAGCAACTGATACCGATTGTGGTTCGATGTAAACAAAACAAAACGTCAGCCTGTTCTTCCCAATCCCTGGGTTACAAGGAGAATCAGATAGGTTAGGGGTGAGATATCTTACTTTGATGCTTCAAGAGCAGTGGTGGACAGATAATTTAGAAATTGTCTAAATTTCTAAATTATCTATCTTTATCACTAGACACGACACGATTCATTTAAATAATGGAGGGCAAATCATAAACCTATACCATTTAATAACGTCTGAGGATTAACGGACTTATACAGTATGTATAAAACTATAACGTTTTAGATACCTCAACCATTCGAAAAAAATACATTATCCACCTAACACTCAATAAAACACAAAACTTTGTGTACCAAGATATATAATAAAGCCGGTTATGGAGACCCAGGAGAAAATAGTAATAATAATAATAATAATAATAATAATAATAATAATAATAATAATAATATACGATCGAAATCAATTATAATGACAAAAATGTGCTGAAAAGAGATAAAGGGTTTAAAGAGAATCAATTTATAAAATAAAAAGACGCCCACTCTGTAAATTCATACTAGGAATGGATTTTGTTGAAAAGGCAGAAAAACAATTTTTGTTTTCCTCGAAAGGAAAGCAAATGTACCTGCTATCGGCGACAAGAAGTCTATCGGAAGTTACGCTTTTGTAATTTGGCTCGGACGTGAAGTTAACAATGGTCTCAAAGCTTAGCAGGGTCAGAAAGCATACGTGCCTTATCTCCGATCTAAAAATATTCGTGGGAAGATTTTAAATTCAAAATAAGTTGTAAGAAGCAGACGTGAAAGTTGTCAAAGTGGGGGTAGCCAATAATAAAATCATGAAACAAAAATGATAGCCAATAAAACATCACGTATACATCACATGATACATTTGAACTTAAAACGGAACGAAACATAAGGAAGGTGGGGAAAATTTGCGAAAGGCGTGAAAACAGAAAAGAAACGCCGCACCCACATTCGGGTAAAAACTAACCACGAGGACGGGTGATGAAACAAAATAAGAAGAAAATAAGTTTGAAGTGTGAAATGAAGTTGTGAAATCTAAGCAATTCGAGGGCTAATCGGAGAAACATAAGTAGCGACTTCGAAAGTGATGACAATAATAACAGTGGTTTTGACGACGAAGCTGGCGGGTCGACCAGATAGGAATCTTTAACTCAATCTTCGCCGGCAGCATTATTAATATCATCAAGGCAGTGTCACCATTCCTGAAAACCAGAACCTCAGCTCTACCAGAGCAAGTTCCTAATCTCTGCCATCCAACAATCGAACCCGAGACTCTGAGTCTCCTGAAGCGACAGCAAGGAACAACACAGATGTGTCAAAGGTCAGCGTCAATAAGTATCCGATGCATTTACAATAAACATACATCTGGATGTTAGTTTAAAGCTGGGGAAAACTGTGTTTAAATGTTGCTTTTATTGTGCATCAGGCGTTCAAATCATATGATTATACACCAAGCAATGTAATTTAAACCATCGTAAAACAACTAAGCTTACATTATTGCATATATCATATAGTTGTATTTCATTACTTTACGTAAAAATATACAGCTTCAGGGCAGTCAAGAGACATTAATATACTGGATGAGCAATGCTTGACGCAACCGGTGGACCGGCCGGCACCGCTGGCCGCTATGTCGACGGAGGCGGGGAGTATATTTCCCTTCCTCTGCGCGAGATTCGGTGTAAAGTTGAAATCATGTACATACAGTCAACTTCTCATTGCAAGAAATTCATGACGTGTTTCAAGATAGAGTTATCATTAACAATACATGGTCCCCGCGTTCCTCCGATTTAACCCCCTGCAATTTTTACCTCAGGGTTAAAAGAACAGTGTACAAAACAAATCCACACACTTTAGATGAACTTAAAAGTAGCATTCGTCAAGAAATTGCTGTTATTTCTCAAAGGGAACTGCAAAGTGTAATGAGCGATTTCCTAAGCAGGTGTCAGAAATGTTTGAACAACGAAGGTAGGCAGTTCCAAAGTTTCCTTGCTTAATATACGTGAGTAATTTACTTTTCTTTTTACTTGTTTATGCTATGTATGTTAAAAATAACTTACGCGACAAAACGTACTATATTTACTGCGAACTTTCTGTCACCCGAACCGCGTAAACGGCAGCCAGCCTCTCCGGCCGGCCGCACTCCGCGAAACCGGTTGCGTGAAGGATCGTTCACCCCGTATTTTGAATAAAAATTCTTCAGTGCACTATTCCTATCCAGCACTTCAGCAAAACATCTAGAAAGTATCCAACACTGAAGCGAACACACTGTTTCTAGAATGGATTAGGGCACATGTTGGAACAATTGACAATGAACTGGAAAACAAATTAGCAAAGCTAGGAGCACTGAGAATAGATATACCAATAAAAAGTAAAACAGTGTTAATAAATCAGTTATAAGAAAGGCTATTTCACTGTGTATTATGTTATTGTACAAAGGATAATGTGGTGCCGAAACGGGGATAAGAACGAACCAGCGAGTCAAGGAGACGCCGTGAGATAGCATCTTCATATATCAAAAGCCTTTCAAAACAACCACAATCAGCGCCTTGGTTTACAGAATGTTTATGTCCATGGCCACCTCTACTAGCGGTGGTAACATTAGGAAAGTAATTATTCTCCACATATGGCAGAGGGAATGGAAGGAAACAACGAAAGGAACTGTGACGAAGGCATTCTTCCCAAGTGCGATATCCAGGTTAAAAACGAAAATTAATATTACGCCAAACTTCGTCTCAATAACAACCGGACAGGAAAAAACCAGAGAGTAGGGTCGAGGGGAGCAGGTTGGCTACAGGGACAAGTTGACACATGGCTCTTATTTCAGCCCTTAGTCAACACATTGCAGTAGAATGCAACATATTATTAATTGCCTCCAAATACACGTCCCACGTAAACGACAATCCTTTGTGACAAGTTGTAGTGGAACGAAGCCATGCAGTTGTTTTACCTGCGAGGTTAGTAAATATTCACTTCATGGGATTTTTTTTCTGGGTATATATCCCATTTTAAATGTCTTCTAAATATTTTGTTTGAATGTGCTTTTGATTGACTTTATTCCTTGGTATTTTAACTATTTTGAATTCCTTATTCTTGATCGCTATATCGAGCTTCTATTAAAACAAGTAGACCAGGGGCAAGTTGGCACAACAGAAAAAAAGGAGGACGGGTGAGCACAATGACAGTAACAGGCAGTTCGTGTGTTTGATTTTTGTTTCGGGCTTTTCCGATTAATTTGTGTACAGTTTTTCATTTTATTAATTCCGTAAGTGTTTAATTAACTTTTGACGTTATATCTTACTTTAAGGACCTGTTAATATGTTTAAAAATATGTAATTATATATCTGAAGTGTTCTTAATAACTTGTTCATGATATTTGTTTTTAATAAATTATGTAAAACGAATATTTTTCATTTAAATAACATGTAGACAACTTGCCCCCATCTTCTGCCAACCTGCCTCCTTGGGGGGGGGGTAAGTTTACTCATTACACAATGGTTTCAAAAGTTGAATAATTTAAATTAAGTGGTCTTAAAATCATGACGCAATCATGAATAGATACTGCTAAACAATTTATAGAACAGTGCTATGTCAGGATTAGCTGAAATGTTCCTGTGATAAAAATTAAAAAACAAAATAGCATTTAAATTTTATGCCAACTTGCTCCCCTCTACCCTACTATCGACGATTCAGAATTATGGAAATTGCCGGTATCTGTGCAATACTGGTGAACAAACAGCTATAGATCACTTGATTATTTCATGTCGATACTAAATCAACGAAGCTAAATTCCCAGTGAATAGAAGTGAATTAGGGACAAAATATGTTAAACAATTCTGGAACTTCGTGAACTCAATAGACTAAAATCTATAGTATAAAACTTAGTGCAATGAATCCAAATATATTGTGAACAATTAAAACCAGTTAAACAAATTGTGAACAAACTAACTTAAAAATCAAGGAAAGAAACTGTATATATGGGATGTAGTATAACTGCTTGTAATGGGGCAAGCTGTAAAATCAACGTAAATGTAAAAACATTCACTGTTTCTAGTAATCTTGCCCCTCTCTGCAGCATGCCGGTGAGCTTTTATGATTCTCACAAACAGATTTATACAAAAAGTGCTATGTAATGCTTTCTACAAAATCGCTGCATATTATGGTATGAACACAATCATCATTTTGTGGAACATTTTTCAAAACGTGCTCTTTTCAATGCCAGCACAAAAATAATTACAGGATTGTTGACTTTTTTAAAAAAAATTTCGTCGCGGACGTGATATACAGAATGTTAAAGAAAAAGTATTCCATATTTTGAGAGGTGGTAGTATGGACCAAAACAATAAAAAAATGGCGAGAAAACATGGGCTTTAAAATGCTTACCTTAAGGGTTATGAGCACTTGTTTATCTTCGCTGCTGTGATACATCTCTTCTACTGCAAGCTCTTTGCTATTACGTATCGCCTACAGAATGCAGTAAAAAATGAGGACACATTATTATGTTACTGTGAAACAGCATGGCTTCTAATGTAATCTGCCTTCAATTACATACGACCTGCACTTGTGAACCATCGCTAAAGGAAATGCTCAATATGGTGCTATTCATAGTAAGGCGTGCTTCTGTCCAACGTCTTTAGGAATCACGCACTCTCACCACTGCGGATTGGTCACGGATGCTCTGGCAGACATTGATGACGCTTTCCTGTAGTGTCTGTACATCATTAACCGGGGTTGCATGCACTAAAAATTTAAAGATAAAACTGCAATGTAAAAACATTTCACAAACTTATCAAAACACAAACTGGTTCCATTAGAAGTAATATGAATACGCGTTGCATTTACCCAGAACTGTGAGTACAGTTTACAGTAACAACACTAACAGATGTTTACTGTTTGCGGTATCCATGGACAGTCTTCATTTGTTTACTGCCTTCTGTATGTACGTAGGTAGTGATAAATATCTTGCACTAGAAGAGGTTTACAATAAACCCCCACATTCTGGACGTATTACAAAACAGTATCTGGAGTGCATTTTCCAATATTTTGGCTGCAGAAATTTGTAGTGTGTTCAATAATACGTTTGGAAGACCCCACGCTTGTGCAGGAACAAAACACATTCTGTAACGAAAGGTAAACGTCACATATTCATATGGTTTCACATCGTTAGCAATAATCTAGGCGGGCCGGCTACTATACGAACGGATTTCTATAGCAATGTTATGTAAGCAATGGGCTGCCAGTTGCGTTATTCAAGAGACACTCGGCAGTAACAAAGTGTTTAGTATAATACTTCAAATGTTGTTGCGTCTTTTAGACACGTTGGTCACACATACATTTTCTTAACTTTACATTTATCACCAAACCAAAGGTAACTGTTAAGTCTATTTCTGCGACTGAGAAGGTATAATGTGATATTTGTAAACTTTTTAACTTTATAGCTCATTTAGTAATGCAGGTAATCATGGTGATTGGGCGTGACCACGTAGTTATCTTAATGAGGTAGGTGGATCGTTGATCCACGCCTCAGGCACACATTGATATAATACCTCGGCTGAGCCAACTGCCATGAACAGGGGAATTATAGGGAACTGCAGAATTAAAACCATCTGAAGCACGGACTGTCACGCGTTTCATGTCGATCAACACATGAAAGATAAACACAACATCTCCGAGAAATACCTACTGCTTTCTGCGTGTAATCCGCCTGTCTGATTGTTTACTTACAGCAGTATTTAGTTAGCACGAGACGTGCCTGCCGCAATAGGAAATAACATCTCGTTCTTGATCCTGTAACATATATCTTAGAATATCCTAAATACAGGAAGACTCAACGAAACCTACTTCTTTCAACTGTGTTGTAAACATGAACTATATTATTTATGTACCTCAGCAATTTACGGGATTAATGCCATTTACGTTCCAACACAGGATCCTAATTTTGGGTAATAATTCTTATATCAAAGTTATATGAATTCTGTAAAAGAAATCTATTAAAACTAATGCTAAGATATTCTGTAGAAGACATTGTAAAAACTTAAATCGAGTTTTATTCATAGGCGGCGCCGTGGCCGAATGGTTAATCACCTTTCCTTTCATCCATTTCACCATCATTTCGTTTCATCTACTTCCTTCCTC
Source organism: Deroplatys truncata (assembly GCA_030765065.1). NCBI lineage: Eukaryota > Metazoa > Arthropoda > Insecta > Mantodea > Mantidae > Deroplatys > Deroplatys truncata. The sequence goes on from CM060977.1 coordinate 58,540,913, forward strand.
CCATACCAGGCATCAGGCTGATCACCCATCCTGGATATTCTGTCTGCTCCATGAGTGTCTGCTCCTGACCTGTAAGTTCTGGGGGGTGTAAGTCCTTCATAAGAGGAGGTTAAACAGAGAAAGAAGAAGAAGAGTTTTATTTATAGACGCTCTTTAACTGCTGTGGTCCTTAGCGTCCCATTATATTGGGTTGTCTAATAAGTTCGTTCGTTTTTCGTTACGTTTCAATCACTAAGAATGCTTGGGAATACATCTCACCCGCAGCACAGCTACGACAGCGTAGTTGCTGAACTTTCTGTTTACAAACTTCAAACAAAGGTACGAAAGTTAGGCTTTGTAAATAAACTAAATGTAAATATGTATATTGCCATTTGTCTGGAAGCTTATAAATTCAATTTCTTCAAAATGTGGGATTTTCTGGTTGATGAACTCTTCGAGGTTCTGTCTGCAGTCCTCCGAGGATGTGAGGCGTTTGCCATTCAGGAAATTCTGTAGGGAACGGAATATATGGAAGTCGGATGGGGGGCAATGTCTGGAGAAAACGATGGTTGAGCTATCACATCCCACTCAAAATTACGCAACTTTTGACGGGTCACCATAGAGATATTTGCTCTGGTGTTGTCGTGGTGAAAGACGGCATCGTTTCCCAATTTCAGCCTTTTCTCTTCAATGGCTGCCTTGAGACGATCGAACTGAGAACAGCATTTCTCGAAATTGATAGTCTCCTTATTCGGAAGAAGTTCGTAATACAGGATTCCTTTGCAATCCCACCAAGTGCATAGCATAACCTTTCTCGGATGCAGCCCTGGTTTAGGAGCCGACAGTGGTGACTGGCCTTTCTTGTCCTATGATTTACTCTTTTGGGCGTAACTTATTACCAGTTACCAGCCGTTCCAGAAACGGATCATTGTGAATGCGTCTCAATAAGGAGTTACAGATGGAGACGCGCTGAATCAAATTCGCTTCACTCAGTTCGTGAGGAACCCATACATCGTGAATTTTACATAACCCAGTTTTTTCAAGTTCCTGGCTACAGTAGCACGAGCTAAATTAAGCTCCATGCCAACACCCGAGTTGTCATTCGTGAATTGTTGACTAATTGAGTAATTCCAAACTCGAAATCGACTAAACCACTTTTGATATGCTCGATTCGTTACTGCATCTTCCCCTTATACAGCACAAATTTTCTGCCGGCATTGTGAGACGGTTTTACAATTACGATAGTAAAACAGCATAAGATGTCGGAAATGCTCCTTTTTGATTTCCGTAGTTTGTAAACGCAAGTTCACGCTGTTCCATCCAACGTCAGTCATAAACACATACCGACATATAGTTCACCTCTGGGTCGTAGGGGTGATGAGGCAACTATGGTAACTTGAGTGTACAGAGAGTTCAGGGTTTTCAGGTGCTGTAGGTGGAACTTGCGAGCAAAGCGAATGAACTTATCAGACAACCCTATCTATATATTGGGCGTAAAAGACCGGAAATCTTGCTCAAAGGCCTCTTTAATAGGCTTGATGTTCTTTTACGTATCGAAAATCTAAGACACATTTTTTCCCCTTCCGAAGGAAGATATCCTAAGGACGTTTACATCCAAAAAATCCATCGCCCTCAGCCGAGTTTGAACCCTCGATCTCAGAAACAAGAGGATAGCATGGTACCCCTAGACCACGGAGGACGACACCACCACATTCAGCAAGGTCTTGACATCACCATGGAGAAAAAAATAGGCCCTACTGATTTACTCATTCACTTGCTCTCTCTTACAAAACCAATGATACCAACTCGCTCATACTCGTGACGGAATGACATAACGCCACAAGCTTTATGTATGTCTTGGTCTTTTTTACTTTCTTCACGACTTCCATTGTAGCACACTTATCCACGATTCTTCTTTAATTGCATTTATACTGGAAGTTTCTCTTCCATCATTAATAAGATGTTTAATTAATTCGTAAGCCATCTCTTGTTTACCATGGATATCATAATATCTTCTCTAACAATTTCATTTCTTATGTTACCCGCTCTTGTATCTCCTTACAGCGCGCAGGAATAGCATTTCGGTTGCCTGAATTTTGCTCTCGTCTTTTGATTTAATTATCCATGTTTAACTTTCGTATTATAATGATGAGACAGCCATTTTGCTGTAGGATTTAAGTGTTGTGTCTTTCCTTGTGTTCCGACCTAAATTTATTACCTTCTCTACTACGTATAGTAAGTAGGGGAAGTATTGTCCCTATTCCATCCAAAAGGTCTATACCGAGATTTCACCGGAAATACACGCTTTGAGGCCCCTGAAGAAAGAAAGAGATCCCAAAAAGGACTTTTAGAAAAAATGTGTCTGTGTCAGTCTATGTTCTGTGAACGGCATAACTCAAAAACGAAAAGTCGGCTAAATACCAAACTTGGTGATTAATCTCAGTATCTTCCAAGAATTCAACATAAAGATTTTCAAGAAAATCTCCCACCCAAAAATACCCCTTTTTGGTTTTCTAAAAACTGGCTCTAATGATTTTCATTAAAACATAGTATATTAAAGGTGTTTACATGACAAAATGCATATCTTGAATTTTCTAGGAATAACCTAGGAAGTCCCCTTGAGTTGGAATAAATGTTGTATAATCTTATATAACTAGTAAATGTTAAGCGATAGACGAAAACGTACTACACAAAAATGTGGATCTCTTTAAGACACACAATTTACTTCAAATAAAGCTTTTTTGTGGCATAAGCCATTTCTGAGATATCTGTTATTAAAGGTTCAAAGTATTGATTACTTTTGTCATTCTTTATAGTCCTTCAATTGTTTCTCGCGATTGCATGGAAACAGTATGGAATTTTAAGGCCAGCGTATAGCGTCCAGTTCTTAAACATCTGACTATCGCTGTTCTCTTTGTATCTATAACGAAATGTGTAATGTAGCTATTTCTGAAAGGTTTGTTTGGACTAAGTGTAGTAGATAAAAAATAAGCTTTAGTAAAATAGTTTGTATACCCGCTAATCAATGATAGGGTGTAGAGAAAGTCATCTGAATGTATGACAAGATTTTTTTAATGGCTTCAGGATTTTCTGAAAGTTTCATTGTTTGTTTATATAACTTTATGTTGCAGACAACTTATCTCAATCCCAAATATTTAAAATGTGATACTTGTTCTACACGGTGTATATAAGGTACCTGACTGACTTCATTAATTAACAATTACTATTAATTATTTCTGTTAAAACTATTAGAGATAGAAGCTTTATGTTTTCTGCATTGTATTTCTGAACTCAAAAGTGTTAGTAATTTGTGAATTCATTTTTGATCACTTCAACGTGGGCTCCTTTAGTTACTCGCAGGATTTCTAGACGGTTGTCAAGTTCTCTCCATGCGTTTTGTTACGTTGGAAGTAATACTCTGCACTGCATCTCTGAGAAATATAATGGTGTAAGGTTGGTTGAGCGAGGAGGCCAAAGCATGGATCCATCACAACCAATCCACCAAACGTTGAAAGATTCAAAGAAAGATGACCGCTGTAGGTCCAGTGGGACGGTGCACCCTCTTGCTGGAAAATTATATTAGAATGCAAATGTTTCGCTAGTGGAGGGAAAAGTAGTTCCAACATGCCAAGATAATTTGATGCATTAAACAGTAGCCTCTTGAAAAAAGAATGAACCTAAGATATGATCATGCAACATGCACAAAACACATTCATATTCGACTATAAATATCCATTTTAGAAATCGCAGAAGGTTTCCTGGATCTCCAATTCAGACATTGTATCTATTAATCGTTCCGAGGAAATAATGTCATCCAAATAATGTGGGTCCCCTTCGAAATTGTGCAATATGTCAACAACAAAACTAAATATTTTCAGCTTATCATTAGGTATAAGATATTGCAGCTACTGAAGCTTACGGATAGAACCAAAGATTGTTACGTAACTATGGTGCCAATTGTAATTCTCTAGATCAAGGGTGGTGACAATGTCTTTCTCTCTCGAGTCATCAAATATACAACAGGCACTACACTACTCAGTAGCACATGGAAGATAAATGAATAGAACGGCTAGAAAAGGAGTTGCGCCTGCGAGTCACACTGCCTCGCGAGTCTCCTTTCGCCACCACTGCTCTAGATGATCTCCGAATCGACTTCTATAGACTTCGATGGCTTCACGTCTACTTTTTTTCTTGTCAAGGAAATTACGATCTCCATAAACTAGTCCTAATGCTGTTTGGTGATGTTACGTCATATTACACGTCGTTCTGAAATTTCTTGTTTGTATTACTCATTCCATCTGTACGCACCAAACTACACACCGAATTTTGTGCTGCAAATCCACTTTACTGATAACAAGCAAAGCACATGTTGCCATAGAAACCACAAATAAATGAATGACTGACTGAATGAATGAACCTTTTTGAGTTCAAGAATACAATGCAGAAAACTGCAAGCTGCTATATCTAATAGTCGTGTAATTATTAGTAAATGAAGCCTGCCGAAGAGCAAGCAAACTTTGGATCATAGCATATCCAGGATATGCTAAACCGGTATAGCAGTAGAAAATATATCTTTTACACTCACATGACTTTCTCTACTCTTAGAAACTATTTTTACAAACGCTTATTCTCCATATTCATGTTAATCGAGATGTTAATCTTTTTGCTAATTTCTTGTATATGCAAGGTGAATTGGAAAAAAAAAACGCAGTAGAGAAAGTAAAAATGAATAACGAATTCCCATTTGAGAAAAAGTATAAGTTGGAAAATTTAAGGGAATAACAAGCAATATATCGAAAATGGTTCACTCAAAAAAAAATGTATATGAAATAAATTGTGTATTTTAACGCGATCTACATTTTTTTGTGTAGTAAAATTTGTCTATCTCTTATGGTTTACCAGTTATGCAAAAGTCGTTCACAATGAACAATACTTTTGGAGACATTCCCAGAAAATTCAAGATATACATTTTATTTGTCATAAAAATATCTTAAACATATGATATTTTAATCAAAATCGTTAGAGCCATTTTTGAGAAAATTAAACTTTTCGAAAAATCTTCCATGTAAAGGGTAGTCTGGGGTGGGGGGATCTTCTTGAAAACCTTCGTGTCGCATCTCTGGAAGATAGTGAACCTAAATACCAAGTTTGGTGTTTATTCGACTGTTCGTTTCTGAGTTATGCTGTTCACAGACAGACACACACGGACATGTTCCCAAAAATGCTTTATATGCATTCAGTGCATCTCAAAACATGTATTTCCTGTGAAATCTCGGTATCGAATTTTTGGGTGGAATGCAATACTGCCCCTACTTACTATACGTAGTAGAGAAAGTAAAAATATGGAAACGAAATGCAGTGATAAAGGGGATAATAGGAAAATTCTTGAAACAAATTATCCAACCCAGAATTTGCCTAGCGACCGAAGAAAATCGCGCAAAAAGCCTTTGGTCAGATTGATCGGCCCGGGATCTTCCGCTTTAGTCTTTCCGCTCTATATACTTACACATTCAAAATAATTAATTCATGTTAACTATATAATTTCAAAAATTTGAATTAATTGAATTGGCTGTACAAACAGATGTGGAGAAATTAGTATTATACCTCTATTATTGCCATTGCTGTCTTACTTCATATATTGCTTCACTGTCTTATTAACACTTGGTGGCTTTGGAATGAATAGGTAAAAGGTAGTCGTCAAGCGTTAGGACTAAAGGGCATTCTGCTATAATCAATTTCACTGGTTTATCAGTTTGCTCTGCCGTATAAATGTATAAGAGAATTCTGTGTATAGATTTGTATGACAGAGGACTGGAGTATAAACATCATCCAGCAGAAATTGAAAACCAGTTTCAGTACCAGCATGTGATAGTATGGTACATACCTCCAATATGGTCCATTCTATCTCGATATGCAACGCTACGCGAAATGCATCTAGTGAATGCTTAATTCAAGGGAATGATTTATCTGTACACAAGATCCTCTAAGCTTCAATTAATGCACAAACGTGACACCACCCATATGTGAGCGTGGCTTCATATTGGTCACATGTAATCCATCAAACAGCTGCCGATCAAAGATCCCAATATCGGTTTTATGTTACGGGCACCTGCGTAAAAACTCACCGTGCTTTTACCGCTGATCGCAGGCAAGCTTCTCTTGTATGAAATTAATAAAACGTCTAAATAGGCTAGAAATAATGCCGCTCTCAGAACACCCTACACACGATAAAATTTCTATCCTCCTTGTATTTAGATTCGGAAAGTATGTGTGTGTTAATACTAATATTACATATACTCTAAGTAAATGACGTTTTAAAGCATTTGCCTATTTGTCCCGTTGTGGCAGTATTTTATATCACAACAATGTAAATAAGCATTATTTTATGACATTGATTTGAGATGTTTGTTAATTATAAGCATTGTTAGGAAATAAGTTTACACGGCCTCACTGAAACTGACAATAAGAGCGGGCAACAATGAGCGAGGGGGTGAGTTGTTTATTAATTAGAAGAGGCAAGGAAATGACGTCAGATTAGCGCGCTTTTCTGTAGAAATGGAGGGAATTTCTTCCCTAGAGCATATGTGTTCGTAATTTTGATTGGATATAAATATAGACGCTAATGTTGGCGCGTTTTATTAACCAATAGCAGCTCGGTTATAAGCTTTAGGCATATCAGGTGAGGGAGTATAAAAAGCTAAAGCCTGAGACAGGTTTCGCTCAGTTCATCAGAATCGTTCGCGGGTTACACGCCGCACAATTCTACAGGATCTCTTGTGTCGTAAAGTTAGTTATAAATGTGAAATACGCGAATTAATAATGTGCAGCAAATAAGTGATTATAGTAACATTAGAAAATATAACAGTTTCAGTCTGGCGTGTATCAAGAGTCAGTATGTGAAATTAACTAATTGTGACGGTAATAAAAGTGTAAAAACAAATTCTTTTATAAGTGTTATCTTTCAGTAACAAATCCTTTCCGTTTACACACCCTGTTCAAGAGATATGCTCGACTGAGTAGTAATAATAGCTAGCTGGAGGACAAAGAACCCAAAATTCAAACTAGTATACAATAAAAGGCGCCCAGCAATAGATAACACGAAGTGACCGCGACAAATTGGCTCCCATACGTGGTGCAGATAAACATGAAGCATCTTCCAACTACCAACAAATATTCTACTTCACCGTATTTGGAGTACTTTCTAACTTTTCCGAGCACCTGCTTATAGTAGACACCCAAAAATGCGATACTTAGATTTCGCTTCAAATGCATGCTTTGAATCCTATAAATAAAAAATCTGATGTGCTACATTCAAATGACTTTCTCTATCTGTAGCGCTTATTAATGGGTACAAAAGTTATGCTTACGAAAGTTTATTTTCTACTTCATTTTAATCGAGATAAACTTTTCGAAAATAGCTGCATTACACATTTCGTTATAAATACAAAGGTAACAGCGATAGTCAAATGTTTAACTTAACGCTGTATGCTGGTCTTTTCCATACTGTTTACATGCAATCGTGAGAAACAAATGAATGTTGAAAGGACTTAAAGAGAATGACCAAGAAATTAACAATTCTAACAATGATATAAAAACGTATTTGAAGTATTTTGTGTGTTTTGAAGATATCTACATTTTTGTGTAGTACGTTTTCGTCTGTCGCTAAACGTTTACCAGTTATACAAGATTATACAAAGTTCCTTTTGAATGATTAGGACTTCATAGGCTATTCTCCAAAAATTCAGATACGCATTTTATTTTTCATCTAAATTTCGTCCATATACGCCATTTTAATAAAAGTCGTTAGAGCCATTTTTTAGAAAATAAAATTTTTAGAAAAATCATGTAGGTATATAAAGGGTAGTTTGGCGTGGCGGTAATTCTGTTTCAAATCTCTGTGTCGACTCTTTGGAAGATATTGAACCTAAATACCAAGTTTGGCATTTATTCGACTTTTCATTTTTGAGATATTTTATTCACAGACGCATACACACGGACATGTTTCCAAAACTGCTTTATTTGGATTCAGGATGCCTCAAAACATGTATTTCTAGTGAAAGCTGGTGAATTTTTGGGTGATATGCAATACTTCCTCTACTTACTATACGTTACAGAGAAAGTAAAAACAATTTAAGATGCAATTTTGATCAAAAGCTTGTATAATTAAGAAAATAATTGCATCTTCCTTAATAAACAAATTTGTCGGATAAAAGTAAATCAGCGAAAGTAGAGGGCATGGATCTACATCGTGTAAAACTTTTAAGTCTGTTATCTTAAATATTTTGAGATAATGAGTCATGAATTTAGTAGATTTAACATTGGGGCGAATAGGGTTTTTGGTCTCCGCTTAAACTCAGCAACACGAAGGTTTTCAAGAAAATTCTCTCATTGCAAATTACACTTTACAGGGAAATACTTTCGCTAGTTCTTCTCTCAAAAATGACTAAAAATTTTAATTACAATACCACATGTTTAAGATATTTATATAGTTTATAAATAGTATATTATGCAACGAGACTATAATCGTAGTAATTAAAACGCGAGTATTATTATTAACCTCGCTTCACTCGCTCGGTTAATAATTATCATACGAACGTTTTAATCACCATTGTAGTTAAGTTTCATACGAATGTTTATGCTCGACCATGTATCTAAATTATAGGTTTCATAAGGTGTCAAAGTTGCTAGCGTTGTGAGACGTACTACGCAGAATAATCGATACTCGCGCTTTCACAATGTTCTCTTAGTTAACCATAAGAGATAAACAAACACTTACTTCAGAAAATTTGTTGATCTCGTTAAAGTACACAATTTATGTCAAATAAAATTTGTTTCAGAATTAACATTACTAAGATATTATTGCTATGATTTTGAATTTTCAAATATCTCTTCTTAACTGCAAATCGCTATGCTTTTTCTTTTCTTTCCTTCTTTTTCGTGTTCATGCAAAGAGAGCAGAATTTCAAAGCCGTCATATAACGACAAACTGAAAAGAGTTGAATCTCGATTATATTACTCCATTCTTCTTATACCTACAAAGAATTATGTAAATGAGTCATGAAGGTTCATGAAGTAGAAGAAGTAGATAGAAGAATACGCTTTTGTAAGAATGCTTTGTAGAAGAGTGAGGAGAAAGTCTTTGAGTGCAACGCGAGAGATTTTTCTTCCCTAACACTACAGTTGATTGCTTCAGCGACTAGGATTAATATCGTCGTCGTTTCTAACGCTTCCATATGGCCTATGACCTTCGGGAGATACTCATTCCACCAAGCGATGATTGAACTCATTTCTGAGGCAGAAGACCCAGCGGGCTGAGTCCATTGCCTCCGATATTATGGTGATGATGAGGATGCCGGTGGAATGAGAGGACCTACAGCTCTTACCGTGGACCCCGAACCATGTTAGGTCTTGGGAATACCTCACATGAGCAAGTCAGAGGTGAAGGCTTGGATAAAAGAGTCACCTCAGAACCGGGAATCGAAGCCGGTACCCCCATTACGAGAGCCGGGAACGAAACCACTGCACTACTCCCGGTGCCCGTGCTAGTATGTTAATTCCGCTAAAAACAAGTGGAAGCATTTCCCCTTAAGCTTTTGTAACAGTGGGCACGCTGTAATCTAATCTGAACCAAAGATACATAAACGATACAAAATCCTCTTGAATTATTTCCTTTTACACTAACTGAAATATGTGAGAGTAACTGCGATAAACTATAATGATGTGAAAACGATCTAAATTGTGTGGAGTTCAGTCATTTAATTTAAAAAGATTATATGTCATCAGAATTCGAGCCCAGATGATGAGCTATTTGATTAAAATTTGAAAACTTGTATATTACATCATGTAATTTAAAACAAGACCGTAAATGTACGTATAGCCTTTCAGGTGGGTTCGCAATCTTTTGTCTTATGGTCTAGTGTTTAATATACATTTTAGGAAACCATTCTAAAAATTTGATATGTTACACTCACATGAGTTTCTCTGATCTTGTACAAACTATTTTTACAAACGCTTATTCTCCATATGCTTCATGCCAATCGAGATATCGAGATGTTAATCTTATTGCTAATTTTCTTGTATATGCAAGGGGAATTGGTAGGTTTTAAGCGATAGTCAAATATTTTAAGAGCTGGTTGCTATGTGGAGCATTCCGTTCCCAGGACATTAAAAAAAACGAATAACAAATTTCCACTTGGGAAAAAGTATAAGTTTTGGAAAATTCAAACAAATAACAAGAAATATCTCGGAAATGCTTCACTCCACCAAAAAAATGTGTATGACAAAGTATGAGTTTTAACGAGCTCTACATTTTTCTGTAGAAAAATGTTGTCTATATCTTACGGTTTACCAGTTATGCAAAAGCCATTCAGAAAGAAGAGGACTTTGGGGACATTCCCAGAAAATTAAAAATATAAGTTTTATTTGTCATGAAAATATATTAAATATATGATATTTTAATCAAAATGGTTAGTCAGTTTTGAGAAAATAAGAATATTTGAAAATGTTCTATTCAAAAGGTAGTCTGGGTTGGGAGAGATTTTCTTGAAAATCTTCGTGTCGCATCTCTGAAAGATGCTGAATCTAAATATCAACTTTGGTATTTATCCGACTTTTCGTTTTTGAATTAAGCTGTTCACAGACACAACACACGAACTTTGTTCTAAAGGTGTTAGTTTTGGATTCGGGGGCCTCAAAACATGTATTTGCGGTGAAATCTCCATATCAAATTTTTGGGTGGAACGCAATACTTTCCCTACGTAATAGATAGAGTAAAAAGCAGTAGGCAACACACTAATCAGTGCAAATGTGGCTTAATACTCATAGTGATGTAGGGATTATAGTTAAACTAGACAATTTATTAATTAAAACAAATATCCAGAATGCTTGGCCAACTTTATAACCATATCTACATACTTCGATCCAAGAGAGTTGTATTCGTAGAAAAAACGGTTTTAAAAACAAATACCGTTACAAACTTAGCAAAAAAATAGATAGGTCTATTACAGGAAATTCTAAAAATAATCTCATTGACTTAAGCAGTGCGAAACCGCATACATGAATGAGAAGTGTTCCATAGGCAGTTACTTGATCGGAATAAATCAAGCCAATGTTCCACTAATCCGGTAAATCCATACCAATTTAAACATCACTAAAATACCTGCTTGAAGTACATAGGAATTCAGATATTATGCTTAAATATTTCCACGGTATATATTGATTTCAAAGCTATTCATAGCGCTGTGAAATTAATCTGATTAGATGCACGTATAAAGGAATTTAGATTCTACCTTGGCTAATAATGATATTATAAAATTCAGAAATACCTGCATGCACTAAATCACTTACTGGACAGAAGTCCCATCTTTTATAGCTTGCTCCATCAACTGACTGCGAAGTTCGAAGGATCATCTCTCTTGAGCCATCAGACAAAGTGAGGGGAAACTTACTTTTCATGACGTTTCGCCATTTAGGGACTAGACGCTGAATTTTCAACATTTCAAAAAACAAGAATAGGTTTTTAAAATTTCCGTGAAAGAAATGATCAAACATCATAGAACCAGGTTCCAATATCCAGTTTGTAAATTCGATAATTTAAATGCCCTAAACGCCACGCTTAAATGGCTCAGCACAGGAGTGCAAATACACTGTCGCTTGTGGAAATTGCAACACCAAGAAGGGAACACATGAATTCAATGAATTTCACACCACAGGTTAGGTATATGACAAGTAACAAATGATAAACTTTTCAAATCTATACATGACCTTTGTGCCCTAATATTCTAATTCGGTGTGGCCTCCTAGCGCTGCAAATAGAGCTGCTATACGCCGTGGCTTTGAATCAAAAAAGTTCTGAATAAGTTCCTGAGGGATTTCCCTCCACGCATTTTGTATTCCAGCCCACAAATCCGTGACACTGGTTACTGGAGGACTATGACGCACCAGGTGCCGACCAACCGTATCCCAGACAGGTTCGATGGGCGACAAGTCAGGCAAACAAGCAGGCCAGGGAAACAATGGTATCCGTCGCTCTTCGAAGAAGGCTTGTACATTTCTCGCAATGTGTGGCCGGGCATTGTTCAGTTGAAATGTGGCCTGTGGAGAAGCCCGAAGCAGGGGGAGTATCTGAGTCTCTACAACCACCGTTAGGTACCGGTTGCTGTTCAAAGTACCCTCAATTCGTAGGAGACGAGATCGGTTGTTGTAAACAATGGCGCCCCAAACCATCACAACTGGTGTTTGTCCGCTATGCCGCTCAACAGGTTGCGCTCACCACGGTACCACCGGACACGTATGCGGCCATCACTGTAGGACACGTTGAAGTGGTACTCTTCCGAAAAGACTACATTTTGCCACTCAGCACCCCAGTGACGGTGTTCATGTGCCCACTGCAGTCGGAGGAGCTTGTCGTTTCTGGAAAATGGAAGCCAACGTAGTGGCATGCATGCAGCCAGTCCAACCTGCAACAGACGGCGACAAACTGTTGATGCAGACAAGTTCACACCTGTTGCAGTGCTCCAGCGTCGAGCCAACACTGTGCATGAAGCTGTACGGTCCGTTATAGTCATGCGAACAAGATGTATCATTGTCGTAGCAGCATGTCCTATACGAGCCGAAATGTCACGGTATGACAAACCCGCTTCCTGGAGACCGATCATTCTGCCCCATTCGAGCTCTCTCACTTGCTGATATGGCTCCCTTTGGCGTCGACGAGGCATCCTGGCTCTTAATTTATTGTCTCCACCTTGTTTGACAGCTCTGCACTGACTACTCTGGGCGCAACACTGACCTTGTCGGACCGACACGAGAGGGCTCTGCTCGGCCTACGTGTACCCCATCTCTCTGCAAACCTAATCACTTATTGCTTGCAGACCCTTCTACACTTCCACAAACTTTGGAGTTATTCGGGAAATTGTTTCTGGTGTTGCAATCTTCACAAACGGCAGTGTAGTTTGTGAAATTTTAAAACTGGTTTTTCTCGTAATTTTTATCATTCTTATGCTTTTCAGTTTCAAAATATTCCTGTTATGCAGTTTCTGTTCGGTTTCTTTAATCTTTTCTGCTTACATTCTTTAAAGGTAGATTTAGACATTAAAGAGTATTTTTAATATAAAGTTATAGTTATGTATTTAATATTTTAACGATCCTAGCAACAACCGGGAAATTGCATCAGATTTCATAACGTGGCGTAACTGGAACAAACTGCCCAGTTAGGATACCACGTTGCTGAAGTTGCATAGCAAGGGGTATTTATTGGCCAACTGTTTAGGTCAAGCGGACAATCGTCACTCAATCTTGTCGTCGTCACGCTGAAGCGAAAACAACTCGCTTCTACATGTGTCTCAAAACCCGGCCTAAGAAAGTCTACTTTTAATAATGCCTCAAGTCCTGCTAGAACTATTTCAGGCAAGTCCTTACAATGTGCATCTAAGCTCTTGCATTTTGGGGCCAGGAGGGGGCCTCTTCCCCAAAACTCAGCGCATCTAATTAAATTTCGTTACCAATAGTTCTTATAGAATTTGGCGCATTCCTTATTTGACGACCCCTAGCTTCCCCATGGCACTCCGCAACCCCCGTACAGACCGCTCCTTACCTCCGAGACTCTTACCTCATTCTGCTAGCAATTCCAGGGGTTTCGGATATTTCCAGCAAGTTTCTGCTACATCCTTTGCTGTTCAGAACTCCTTGGAGGACATAAGGGCGGTTTTGGTGATAGAATAATTGCTAAAGGATTATCGCCCCCCTCCCGTACCCGGCTTTTTCTGTGTGAGACTTCTTTTTGTGGGGAACCCTAAAAAATAAACTTTATAAAAACAATCCCCACACAAAAGACGAGCTTAAGGACAATATAAGAACAGAAATTATGAAAATTATACAAGAACAACTTATGCATTTGAATGGAAATTTCATCTGAAGAAGCCAGGAATGTTCAATGCAGATGGACACCACTTTCAACACAACTTATAACAAGGTTTAGTATTCATTACAGTGCCTATTACTATCACTCGTTAGTTTTAGAACGGAAATCCCCCAGTGTAACAGAGAGTGTGCCGAGCACGCATACACGCGAACCGCGGCCCGGCAATATAACGAACGCACTATGCCATGATTAATGTAATATTAAACAATGCGTTTTAATACGGTATTTTTACAACTCCCACGAGTAGCGGGTGCGGGCAGATGCTCATAGTTGCCCAGTTACCTTCCTATACAATATAGTTGGTTTTTGTTGATCTATTCGTAAGGTAGACTTTTGTAATTGTGTGGCTGCTATTAATGCGATGTTAAGTCCCTTGTACACGATCAAATTTTTGTCAAATTCAATACTTTACAAGACCTTTCAAGAGTTGTCACAACTTTACAACTTTTCTTCTTAAATTACTTCCAATACTTTTAAACTCTTTGAAAGTCTTGAAAGCAAATAAGGACATGCTCTAAACGATCAAAGATTTGACAATGATTTGATGGCTTTAGCCAATGAAAGAGTATTTACAGTGCGCCAGGAAATCTGCAACATGGCGGAAAGCGAACAGTATACAAAAATGCCTACCTGGCCAAGGTATGTTGTATGCGAATTGGGGCTGGGTTACCACAAGATGAACAGATGAACGCATATGAAGAAATAATTGCCAGGCAGATTTCCGAACTAAGTATACATTAATTAATGTTATATAATGTGGTTAACCTATCAGTTGGTGTTATTTCCATTGCATTCCATAATCGTAATGCAATCTCATTGGATATAAAACGTGAAAGTGCTACATAATATTGATATAGAACAGTATTTCATTGCTAACTGTTATATCGTGACGCAAATACGAAATTACTTTGTGCGTGATACATTATTTATTAGTGTGTTCTGAAGGGGTTCATTTTGAAAAAAAATCTGATGTGTTACACACACATGACTTTTTCTACTCTTGTACAAACTATTTTTACAAACGCTTATTCTCCATATGCTTCATGTTAATCGAGATATCGAGATGTTAATTTTATTGCTAATTTTCTTGTAGATGCAAGGGGAATTGGTAGGCTTTAAACGATTGTCAAATGTTTTAATAGCTGGTTGCTATGTGGAGTATTGCATTCTCTTTGCATTACCAGGACACAAAAAAATTAATAACGAATTTCCATTTGAGAAAAAGCATAAGTATTTGAAAATTTAAGGGAATAACAAGAAATATCTCGAAAATGGTTCACTCAACAAAAAAGCGTATATCACATAAATTGTGTATTTTAACGCGATCTACATTTTTTGTGCAGTGAAATTTTGTCTATCTCTTATGGTTTACCAGTTATGCACAAGTTGTTCACAATGAAGAAGATTTTAGAGACATTCCCAGAAAATTCGAGATATACATTTCATTTTTCAGGAAAATATCTTAAACATATGATATTTTAATCAAAATCATTTGAGCCATTTCTGAGAAAATTAAAATTATCGAAAAATTTTCCATGTAAAGGGTAGTCTGGGGTGGGGGGATTTTCTTGAATACCTTCGTGTCACATCTCTGGAAGATACTGAACCTAAATACCAAGTTTGGTGTTTATCCACTGTTCGTTTCTGAGTTATGGTATTCACAGACAGACACACAGACACACACACGGAGGTGTTTCCAAAAATGATTTTTTTGGATTCAGGGGGACTCAAAACATATATTTTCGGTGAAATCTCGGTATCGAATTTTTGGATGGAATACAATACTTCCCCTACTTACTATACGTAGTAGAGAAAGTAAAAAGACAAAATACACATTTATGAAATTTTGAAGTCTTGTCCAATCTTGTCACATATTGAAAAATGTTGGACAATTTTTCTTGTAAAGTCTTGAATTGAAAAAAATTTGATGGTGTACAAGGGGCTTTAGATGATATTATTTGTGTAGTCGTGTTCCTGTAACGTTTATTTTCTTTCTATTTCTTTTGCGCAGTGGGGTTATGGGTGGTAGTAAATACTAAATACGGTGCATATCTATTAACTGAGGGAGACCACGAACTGGTCGTACATTAGATTTGAACCTATATCCTCCTGAAGGCAAGGCATAGACGCTGCTGCCTGTTCTTGGTATAGATTAGTACCGTATTTTGCACATGAACAACTCCGTGCGCAGTGTGTTGAAATCGAGAGTGATACTAGTATTTTCTCACGGATTGGTTTCATTTACTTGCTGTATGTACACAAAATGGTATTAGAAAAGCACGTCGATGTGTTTGCTTTAGGCTGCAGAGGAATTACCACATCCATATTTGCCACTCAGGTGTGCGATAAAAGAGACCGGTAGGATCAGCAAGATTAACGTGAACACTGCAATGCACACCGATACAACATGTTCCAGGTGTCGTGATGTAGCCATTTGGGGCGACAAGAGATTTACTGTTCTCCCCCTGGACAGTTTTATTTGCCGATCCCTCGTCTTCCAGCACTCCATCTACCTTTAATGTCCCATTCGAATTTCTGTAGGCAAACGCCACAGTAGTCGCGCTCATTGTTGAGCAGTCCGTTTGTAAAATCCTGTTCAAGACACTCCAAAGACTGTCGATAAAATTGTATTATAAATAATAAATAGCTGTGGAATTAACACCGGTTCACTATAACAAGAACGGAAACCAGAACAGGAACGACTAAGTTAAAATACTAGGTATGTTTTTACTTTCTCTACTACATATAGTAAGTAGGGGAAGTATTGCATTCCACCCAAAAATTTGATACCGAGATTTCACCGGAAATATATGTTTTTAGGCTCCCTGAACCCAAATAAATCATTTTAGAAGCATATCTGTAAGTGTGTCAGTCTGTCTGTCAGGCTATAAACAACATAACTCAAAAACGAAAACTCGGATGCATACCAAACTTGGTATTTTAGTTCAGTATCTTTCAACGATGCGACACAAAGATTTTCAAGAAAACTTCTCCACCCCAGACTACTCTTTACATGGAACATTTTTAGAAAATTTTGATTTTCTCAAAAATAGCTCTAAGGATTTTGATTAAAATATGATATGTTTAAGATATTTTCATGTCAAATGAAGTGTATATCCTGAATTTTCTGGAAATGTTCCCGAAAGTCCTCTTCACTCTGGATGGCTTTCAGGTAACTGGTAAATCGTAAGAGATGGACAAAATTTTACTACGCAAAAAGTGGAGATCTCGTTAACACATAAACTTATATAATATACCTTTCATTGTGGAGTGAACCATTTCCGAGATATTCTTTGTTATTTGTTTCAATTTGCCAATGCTTATACTTTTTCCCAAGCGGGAATTCGTTATTTCTTTTTTACTTTCTTTACTACGTATGGTATGCAGCGGAAGTATTGCATTCCAGCCAAAAATTCGATATCGAGATTTACCGGAAATACATGTTTTGAGGCTTGAATAAAAAAAACCATTTTTAGAAAAAGGTCCTGTGTGTGTGTGTGTGTGTGTGTTTGTGTCTAGATGTGACACGAAGATTTTCTAGAAAATCCACCTAACCTAGACTACCCTTTACATGGAACATTTTTCGAAAATTTTGAATTATTAAAATATCATATATTTAAGATAGTTTTATGAGAAATAAAATGTAGATCCTGAATTTTCTGAGAATGTCCCCAAAAGCTCTCTTCTTTTTGAATGGCTTTTCCATAAATGCTAAACCGTAAGATACAGGAAAAAAAATCTTCACAAAAAGTGTAGATCTCGTTAAAACACACAATTTATGTGATATAAATTTTGTAATCGATTGAAATATTTTCGAGATATTCCTTGCTATTTGTTTGAATTTTCCAATACTTAAAACTTTTTCTCAAATGGGAGTTCGTTATTCGTTTTTTTATGTCCTGGATACGCAAGGGGAATGGGATGCACCACATAGCAACCAGCTCTTAAAAAATTTGACTATCGCTCAAAGCCTACCAATTCCCCTTGCACCTACAAGAAAATTAGTAATAAGATAATTTCTGCAAATGTTTCTCTCATTTACATGAAGGACATATAAGCGTTTGTATAAACAGTTTGCACAAGAAAGGAGAAACTCATGTGAGTGCAATATATCCGATTTTTAAAGTAGGGTCCGTTATGGAATAAAATAAGAACTAGTAAAATTTTGAATACTTATATTACTTTCCCTACTACTTAAAATAAATAGGGGAAGTATTGTATTCCAAATAGATATCGAGATTTCACGGGAAATACATGTTTTGAGACTCCCTGAATCCAAATAAAGCATTTTTGGAAACGTGTCCGTGTGTGTGTGTGTGTGTGTGTGTGTGTGTGTGTGTGTCTGTGGACAGCATCACTCTAAAACGAAAATTCTGATAAATATCAAACTTAGTATTTTAAGTTCAGTATTCCAAGAATGCGACATAAGATTTTCAATAAAATCCCCATCCAACTACCCTTTAAACATAGTTTTTTTTTCTCAAAAATTTTACTTTTCCAAAAAATGTTAAGGATTTTGGTTAAAATGTCATATATTAAAGTCATTTACATGACAGATAAAACGTATATTGGATTTTTTGGGAATAGCTTTGAAGTCCTCTTCATTCGGAACAATTTTGAATAATGATGTATAACCGGCAAACGTTAAGCGATAGACGAAAATAAACTACACAAAAATTGTAAAACTCTTTAAAACACACAATTTATTTCAAATAACTCAATTTCATAAGTCATTTCTGAGATATCCGCTATCAATGTTTCGAATTGTTCATTTCTAGGTCATTCGTTAAAGTGTTTTAACATTCAGTTGTTTCTCGCGATTGCATGCAAAGAGTATGAAGTTTTCAAGGCCAGCATATAGTGTCCAGTTCTTATAACGAAATGTGTAATGTAGGTATTTCTGCAAAGGTTTACTTGGATTAAAACGTAGTAGATATAAAAAAAATCTGATGTGTTACACTCACATGACTTTCTCTACTATTTTTACAAACGCTTATTCTCCATATGCTTCATGTTAATCGAGATATCGAGATGTCAGTCTTATTGGTAATTTTCATGTAGATGCAAGGGGAATATGCTAGGTTTAAAGCGATAGTCAAATATTTTAACGCTAGTTGCTATGTGGCGCATTCCATTCTCTTTACATGTCCAGGACATAAAAAAACGAATAACGAATTTGAGAAAAAGTATAAGTATTGGAAAATTTTAGGGAATAACAAGCAATATCTCGAAAACGGTTCAATCAACAAAAGAAATGTGTATGACATAAACTGTGTATTTTAACGCGATCTACATTTTTTGTGTAGTAAAATTTTGTCTATCTCTTATGGTTTACTAGTTATGCAAAAGTCGTTCACAATGAAGAATACTTTTGGAGACATTCCCAGAAAATTCGAGATATACATTTCATTTCTCATGACAATATCTTAAACATATGATATTTTAATCAAAATCGTTAGAGCCGTTTTTGAGAAAATTAAAATTTTCGAAAAATGTTCCATATAAGGGTAGTCTGGGGTGGGGGGATTTTCTTGAAAACCTTCGTGTCACATCTCTGGAAGATACTGAACCTAAATACCAAGTTTGGTGTTTATACAACTGTTCGTTTCTGAGTTATGCTGTTCACAGACACACAGACACACGGACACACAGACACACGGACACAGACACACAGACAGACAGACACACAGACAGACACACACACGGACATGTTTCCAAAAATGCTTTTTTTGGATTTAGTGAGTCTCAAAACATGTATTTCCGGTGAAATCTCGGTATCGAATTTTTGGGTGGAATGCAATACTTCCCCTACTTACTATACGTAGTAGAGAAAGTAAAAATCTGATGTGTTACACTCACATGACTTTCTCTACTCTTGTACAAACTACTTTTACAAACGCTTATTCTCCATATGCTTCATGTTAATCGAGATATCGAGATGTCAGTATTATTGCTAATTTTCTTGTAGATGCAAGGGGAATATGGTAGGTTTTAAGCGATAGTCAAATATTTAAGCGCTAGTTGCTATGTGGCGCATTCCATTCTCTTTGCATGACCAGGACATAAAAAAATGAGTAACGAATTTGAGAACAAGTATAAGTATTGGAAAATTTAAGGGAATAACAAGCAATATCTCGAAAACGGTTCACTCAACAAAAAAAAATGTATATGATATAAATTGTGTATTGTAACGCGATCTACATTTTTTGTGCAGTAAAATTTTGTCTATCTCTTATGGCTTACCAGTTATGCAAAAGTCGTTCAGAATGAAGAACACTTTTGGAGACATTCCCAGAAAATTCGAGATATACATTTCATTTGTCATGAAAATACCTTAAACATATGATATTTTAATCAAAATTGTTAGAGCCATTTTTGTGAAAATTAAAATTTTCGAAAAATGTTCCATGTAAAGGGTAGTCTGGGGTAGGGGGATTTTCTTGAAGACCTTCGTGTCGCATCTCTGGAAGATACTGAACCTAAATACCAAGTTAGGTATTTATCAGACTGTTCGTTTCTGAGTTATGCTGTTCACAGACACACAGACACACACACAGACACACACACACGGACATGTTTCCAAAAATGCTTTTTTTGGATTCAGGGAGTCTCAAAACATGTATTTCCGGTGTAATCTCGGTATCGAATTTTTGAGTCGAATGCAATACTTCCCCTACTTACTATACGTAGTAGAGAAAGTAAAAATGAATAACGAATTTGAGAAAAAGTATAAGTATTGGAAAATTTAAGGGAATAACAAGCAATATCTCGAAAACGGTTCACTCAACAAAAAAAATGTATATGACATAAATTGTGTATTTTAACGCGATCTACATTTTTTGTGTAATAAAATTTTGTCTATCTCTTATGGTTTACCAGTTATGCAAAAGTCGTTCACAACGAAGAATACTTTTGGAGACATTCCCAGAAAATTCGAGATATACATTTCATTTCTCATAAAAATATCTTAATCATATGATATTTTAATCAAAATCGTTAGAGCCATTTTTGAGAAACTTAAAATTTTCGAAAAATGTTCTATGTAAAGGGTAGTCTGGGGTGAGGGGATTTTCTTGAAAACCTTCGTGTCGCATCTCTGAAAGATACTGAACCTAAATTCCAAGTTTGGTGTTTATCCGACTGTTCGTTTTTGAGTTATGCTGTTCACAGACACACAGACACACACACAGACAGACACACAGACAGACACACACACGGACATGTTTCCAAAAATACTTTGTTTGGGTTCAGGGGGTCTCAAAACATATATTTCCGGTGAAATATCGGTATCGAATTTTTGGGTGGAATACAATATTTCCCCTACTTACTATACGTAGTAGAGAAAGTAATAAGTTTTAGTAGGAATAGTTTGTACACGGACTAATCAACGATAGATGATAGAGAAGGTCATGTAAATGTATCATATTTTATTTTGTTTATTTCATTCTTCCTTTTTACGCAGTTTTCAAAATCATTTAAATCCTCATTATAGTGTGGAATACATTTAGAAGTCGCCACCATTACACTAAACCTCCTTGTACTGTTTTTGTTTCCTGCATTTAACATGTCAGGCAGGAGAAAATACGGCATACAGTTGGTTTCAGGGGGGAGGCTGAAACTAGTGGTGCGGAAACCCAACTTTCATCACGGTTCAGAAAAAATTGTTAATCTGATGTTTGCAAAAATAGACAGCTCATTGTGTCCTTCAGGAAGCTTCCGTACGTATGCGGGAATATGCCGTAAGACTTTTCAAAGCTCGTTTTCAATAAGAAAGTTTTAACTCCGGAAACAGCTACTCGTTTCGTAAACTGACTGGCGGTAGAGGTCTGTGACGAGGATCTAAAAATATTTTGCCACTTTAAGACAAGCATTTGAAAAATATTGTTAACTAGTAGAAAATTAATATAAGGCTTAAAGTATTAGCCAAAAATAAACTATCGAAAAATATTTAGTAGTTCCTATTTTATTGCAAAACGACCTTGGATCTGGTTAAGAAGCGGAGGGGATTCGACACCGATCCAGTGAATACGAGTATTGTACCGACGCCCCCGCGAGGGGATGCTCACGGGGAGGGAGGAATGAGGTGAAGGAGACACACAGGAATGACGGCACAGCAATGACAATCTCCCTGCAGTTTCCAATTATAGATGCCCCGGCAGTCGGAATGGCAGACCGGGGACCACACCCTGCACAGGGTCTAACGCCCCCCCCCAGGGAACGACCTTAATACCTCGGCAATCAGCCGAAGGCCGAGAAGGAGAAAATTAATAGAGAGCAGCCTTTTCCCCCTGCCACACTGTATGGGAATACTAACGCCGACACTTCCAAACCTGAAAGAGGGTGGAGGATGAATGAAATGATTAATGGAACGAAACAGAGGGACAGGAAATTCGGGGGATGAAAAACCCAGGGGTCAGAGTGGGTGACCGCCGGGGATCAAACCTGGGACCTCCGAAATGCGAACCATACTTTAAAAATACGCCTCCTATATGTGTTAATATAGGAGTGTTCTAAATTAACGGGAAGCTGTAACGGAACCGTGAATTAAATCCATATTGTGCACATTAGACTCTTCACTGTAGCTCTGTCTAGTCGCAAGCTGGGAAAATTAAATCGGAAGAAATTCGGGTAAATGTGCGTTTCGTCTCACTCACTCACTCACTCACTCACTCACTCACTCACTCACTCACTCACTCACTCACTCACTCACTCACTCACTCACTCACTCACTCACTCACTCACTCACTCACTCACTCACTCACTCACTCACTCACTCACTCACTCACTCACTCACTCACTCACTCACTCACTCACTCACTCACTCACTCACTCACTCACTCACTCACTCACTCACTCACTCACTCACTCACTCACTCACTCACTCACTCACTCACTCACTCACTCACTCACTCACTCACTCACTCACTCACTCACTCACTCACTCACTCACTCACTCACTCACTCACTCACTCACTCACTCACTCACTCACTCACTCACTCACTCACTCACTCACTCACTCACTCACTCACTCACTCACTCACTCACTCACTCACTCACTCACTCACTCACTCACTCACTCACTCACTCACTCACTCACTCACTCACTCACTCACTCACTCACTCACTCACTCACTCACTCACTCACTCACTCACTCACTCACTCACTCACTCACTCACTCACTCACTCACTCACTCACTCACTCACTCACTCACTCACTCACTCACTCACTCACTCACTCACTCACTCACTGAGACTCATTGAGCGTTGCTTCTTCTAGCGAAAGCGTTAAAACTTGCAGTTTGTTTATACGCAACTTAAAAAGTAACAGTAAAGACTACAAACAACCAGTAGAAATTAACAAAGAAAAACAAATAAATTTAATTATGCTATTAAGGAACGAATGAAATGTTCCCGGTAACGTGTGCTTGCATTCTGGAATCCCGGGTTCGATTCCTGTCAACCACCCATTCGGAACTTGTGTTTCGGCACGTCTCTGAGACCTTTCTGCCTGAGGCCTGTAACATCCTGTGGTTCCTTCACTTCATCCCTTCCTCTGGGGGATGATGACTACAATAGATCTATGTAGGTTGCAGTGTGTGAGGTGTCCCTCTCCGTAGTATAGCTTATGCCTATACTTACTTGTAAGAAACGAATGACGTTTATGAAGACAAACTTCATTAAAGACATCGGAAATAACAATTGCTCTGCGTTTAGAAAACATTTACTCTATCCAAATTTGACGTTAGCTAACCTGCATTATTTTGGCTGAATTTGAAACAGATGAAAGTATATCATTTGTTAGTTACAAACAAACGACATCCCAATGCAAAAATCGACTTCCCACGTTGCTAGCGAAATACATCAACATGCATTTCCGCTTATGTTCCCGGGATATTTTAAGGCAAAATGCTGCATGCTTTCCGATCTACTTCGTACCCTTTACGCATGGCATTTCTGACCTTATAAATGAGGGTTCTCCCCACGCCTTCTTCCCAAAAGGCCAGAAGTAAAGTTTACGCGAAATGCTTAAGAGAATCATGGGCTTACGCACATAGCAGGCAACTGTAAACATAGTAAGTAGGCAGGTGTGTGATATACATACAACGTTGTCACAGAACTACCCAATGAAAAACCATTTAAACCTCATTTTTGAACGTTTTTACTTTCTCTACCATATAAATATCTTATCTTCTATTATGGAGGGGACTCAACACCGATCCAGGAGTGCGTCCCCGGGGAGGGGGGGAGGATAAGGCAAGAGGAGATACCGGGTGGCTGGATCCAGGAGCGACGGTACAGCAATAACAGTGTCCTTAAGTTTCCAGATATAGCCATTCCGGCAGACGGACAGGCAGACCGCGGATTCCGCTCCACACAGAGGTGGTTCAACGCCTCTCAAGGGGGTTCGGATATCCCGGCAGCCATCCTAAAGCCGAAGGACGGAGAGTGTTCACACAGAGCATCCTTTTCCTATTTATACGTTCAAAGAGCGGGATTTCAAACCCATTACATAACGACGCGATTTTTAAAACTTTGTATGTCGCCTCAGCCTTTTGTATCCCTATTGTGCGTACAGCGAAATGCGTGATGAAACCATTTTTGTATGCTTTTATCTCAATTTAAAAGTGGATGGAAGAATAAACTTTTATAAATAGTTTGTAAAGAATGGGTAGTGAAAGTTGTGCGAACACGTGATTATGCTTCTTTCCTCTACCTTAGAAGTGCATTTCAGCGCAACAGCCGAAATTACTTTAATCATTTATAGATTCACTTTGCAGCCAGTATTTTCATGGTGTAATGCTTTGCCAAACAACGTAGAAGATCGGGAACCTATTCTTCAAGGGCTTTGTCTTTTGTTACACCTTATTAGGTTGTTGAACGTATTTTTAATCATCTACAACTTGTCTAATGAAGATCATTACGCTTCTTATGCTAAATGTTGCCGTGAACTGAGAAGTTAGAAAAAGAAAGAAAGAAAAGAAAAGAAAAACAAAACCTTGGTTCTTCGGCATGCGCCTAGAAATACTATGGTTTCCGAAACCCTTAAGGTGTTTTCAGAAATTTAAACAACAAAAACACAAAAGTAAGTAAAACCTTGGGAAACTGTACACATTTAGGCAGGCTTACAAAATGTAAGTGCATTAAATGTTTCTGAGATATTCTTTGTTACTGGTTTGAAATCTCCGATACTTTAATCATTTTTATGCTCGACTATGCCTAAATATATCAATTATACATCTCGTAGCTGCACTTTAATGGACCTCATTAAAATTCACCTCTTCATCAAAGTGCAGGCTTTCACCAATCAGAAGTCCCGCACATAAAAATGAATACTTTCGCGTCTGCGCATATACCGCAACCCTACAAGCTGTTTTACTGCGTAAGACAAGGTTAATACACTTATTGACTCAGGTAAGTGTAGAATATTAAAAATCATTTATAAATAATTTCAACTTAGACATATAGTCGAGCATAAACAGTCGTATGAAACTTGTGTAATTGCATTTAAGATGCTCGTATAAAAACTATAAAATTCACTCTGCTCGTTTCATAAACATACTCATATCTTAATTGATACCATTTTACTCCCGTCGCATAATATACTATTGAAGTGCTAAACCACCATTCTTTTGTTTCGCTTGATGTCAATTTATTAAGTATTTTAGCCCCAACATAAAAAGATTTGATTAAAGCTAGGGCCCCCTACATCCCCTTTGTACCTACAATGAAATGTGTAATTAAACTATTTTTCAATTAGTATGAAGTATATAAAATAGGCTTTTGTAAGATTAAGATAATACCTAAAGCTGGGATGCAAGAAAGCGCTTTCTTAAATTGCTATCGTGTCTTTAATTATCGGAATTTAAATGGTATTTTATCTTTTTGTTAGAAATAGCTGAAGAGACGACTTATAGCTGGCAATTACAGTCCTTTGAGTAAAGCTTTGCAGTATTGCCAAAATAAATGTTAGTAAAAACAAGCACTTAAAACCGTTACAGCTCAGGTGGTTCTTAACATTTTGTGTCGTGTGTTTGGGGTATATTCGACATTTTTGGAAACAGTTCCAAAAAATCATATATTTTTAGCATCCCTACAATATGAACCTTTTATTCAAAATGTTTTTGAATGAATTAAATCCATGGACATTTACTTAGCGTTTGCAAAGCACATTTATTTAGCATCAACACTTGTTTTTCATTTAAAAAATACGAACATGGCTGGTATGTCCTTTCATTATTGATGATTAAATATAAAACCGACTGGTAAACAAAATTTAAAGTTAAATTGACACTCCACACTTTTATCGAACACTTTGTCGCACTCACTGTGGTCGCATCTATAACGTATTGCTTTATTACTTTTTCTAAGTAGGGGAAGTATTGCATTTCAATATCGAGATTTCACCGGAAATACGTGTTTTGAGGTGCCCCGAATCCAATAAAGATGTTTAGAAAATGGCTCGTGTGTGTGTGTGTGTGTGTGTGTGTGTGTCTGTGAACAGCATAACCCGAGAAACGAAGAGTCGGGTAAACATACCAAACTTGGTATTTAGGTTCAGCATCTTTCAAAGATGCGACACAAAGATTCTCAAGAAACTCCCCCCACTCTAGACTACCCTTTACATGGAACTTTTTTCGAAAATTATGATTTTCTCAAAAAAACTAAGGATTTTGATTAAAATATATGTTTAAGGTATCTTCATGGCAAATGAAATGCACACCTTGAATTTCTGCGAATGTCCCCAAAAGTTTTCTTCATTCTGAATGACGTTCGCATAACTGATAAACCGTAAGAGATAGACAGAAGTTTACACAATTTGTCTCGTATGCATTTGGGGGGGGGGTGAACCATTTCCGAAATATGTCTCGTTATTTGTTTGAATTTTCTAACACATACCTTTTCTCAAATGGGAATTCGTTATTCGTTTTTTTATATCCTGGACATACAAAGAGAATGGAATACTCCACATAGCAACCAGCTCTTAAAATATTTGACTATCGTTTAAAGCCTACCATATTCTCCTTGTACCTA
The DNA here is from genome assembly GCA_030765065.1 of Deroplatys truncata. Lineage (NCBI taxonomy): Eukaryota > Metazoa > Arthropoda > Insecta > Mantodea > Mantidae > Deroplatys > Deroplatys truncata. The sequence goes on from CM060977.1 coordinate 58,567,844, forward strand.
CATGAAAATTAGCAATAAAATAGTGTCTGAAAATGTTTATCTCGATTAAAATGAATTAGATGGAGAATAAGCGTTTATAACAATAGTTTTTACAAGAGTAGAGAAAGTCATATGACTGCAGCACATCAGATTTTTCTTTAGTAACTCAGCCTCTTATTAAAAACAATTCTTCTCTTGACATTGAGGTTATATGCAAGTTGAAGCACGCTAATTGCAGGACACTAGTTAGGCATCTCATAAAAACAGTTTCACACCATTCTAGTCCACTCTTCGTATCGCAATTTTCCCCTGCGTTTGGTTTTCCGTACTCCATAATAATTTCTCCGACTGCTTACACACACTTATGTTGCTTTACAATTTCTAGGAGTATACTCACTTCTTGAGAAATGGAAAGGTAGAATTAGGCGACTGCAAAATTCAATGTCGAAGCCGGAATTTGAACCACGGATATCCCGGTCTCCGTCCGGTTGCTCTAACCGCTGAGCTACCATGGCAACATGCCGGCACGACACTAATTCTCCAGCTGATTCGCATGTTTCCCAGCAAACCACAAGGAGATCTCGAATTGTATTGACATGACATACAACAATGGCGACTTACAGTGTTGTAAGTACTTTAAGACCCGGACTTCATAGTTTCAACCACTATTAGGCCAATTAATGGAATTAAATGTTCTTCCACACAAGCCATGTGTTGGGCAGGGTTGGAAAGGTAAAATCAGGCAACTGAAAATTTAGTGTCGTGCCGCCATGTTAGCTCAGTGGCATTGAATTTTTCAGTCGCCTGATTCTACCTTTCCAACCCTATACAACACACGGCTTGTGTGGAAGAACAATTAATTACATTTCTTGAGGAATGTTTATTCTAATTTTCGCTAACTATATTACTAGATAGCATACAAAAGCTTATGCCATAAACAAGCAATTCGCTCAATGCGTATGCGCAGGCAATACCAACTTTACAGTCCCGCGGAACTGTCCAGCTCAGTAAAGCCGAACATGGTTGCATTACTCTGAGACTCGGAAAGTTTAAACCAAAGGCTTAAGTGGCGTCCGTAGCTTATGAAAGCTTCGGCTTTAGCTAAAACTGTGAAATCAATCGTTCACAGGCTATTACCAGAAAATTCAAGATACACATTTAATTAGTAATGCAAGTATCTTAAAACATAGATTGTTTTCATCAAATTCATTACAGCTATTTTTGAGAGAATAAAAAAAAATCTGATGTGTTACACTCACATGACTTTCTCTACTCCTGTACAAACTATTTTTAAAAACGCTTATTCTCCATCTACTTCATGTTAATCGAGATAAACACTTGCAGACTCTATCTTATTGCTAATTTTGTTGTAGATGTAAGGGGAATATATATTTACAAGGACAATATAGAAATACAGTAGCCTTTAAGCATATACATATCTCTTAATAGCTGGTTGCTATGTGCAGCACCATTCCCTTTGCCACAGATTAATACTCTTTGCATATCAAAGACAAAAAAATGGATAACGAATTCCCATTTAAGAAAATTATTGAAAAATTTAAGAGAATAACAAGCAATATCTCAAAAATGGTTAACTCAACAAAAAAATGTATATGACATGAATTGTGTATTTTAACGTGATCTAGATTTTTTGTGTAGTAAAATTTTCTCTATGTCTTATGGTTTACCGCTTATGCAAAAGTCGTTCACAATGAAGAACACTTTTGGAGACATTTCCAGAAAATGCAAGATATACGTTTTATTTGTCATGAAAATATCTTAAACATATGATATTTTAATCAAAATCGTTATAGCAGTTTTTGAGAAAATTAAAATTTTCGAAAAATCTTCCATGTAAAGGGTATCCTGGGGTGAGGGGATTTTCTTGAAAACCTTCGTGTCGCATCCCTTGAAGATATTGAACCTAAATACCAAGTTTGGTGTTTATCCGATTGATCGTTTCTGAGTTATACTGTTCTCACACACACACACACACACACACACACACACACACACACACGGACATGTTTCCAAAAATGCTTTTTTTGGATTCAGGGGATCTCAAAACATATATTTCCGGTGAAATCTCGGTATCGAATTTTTGGGTGGAATACAATACTTCTCCTACTTACTATACGTAGTAGGGAAAGTAATAACGAGCAATTTTCTATGGATAATTTGAGGTGGAGGGATTTTCTTGAAAAACTTAGTTTCGCATCCTTAGAAGATGTTGAACTAAAATACGAAGGTGGTATTTATCCGACACTGTGCCTTTGAGTTATACTATACACAGACGCACATATATATTGGGTGGAGTACAACATTTTAACACAGCAAATTGAGCTCTCTAGCTTTAACCGTGTTTGGTGCAAGTAGTTCTGCAATACCCATGGTAGCACGTCATGATCAGAACTATTCTCCCAGTCAGCGATCATAGAGGCGAGTAAGCAGAATTTGATAGTGATATCCGTTATGCTATACTATGCCATTGTAGGCATATTGAGTGGGAGAGAGAGGAAGGGGGAGGGAGAACCACAAACGGTTAGCTACGGTAATGGAAGCGAAACTATAAACCTTGCAAATGTTCAACTTGAATAATCATTTTAACATCTGTAGCTAGTGATCTGTATTAGAGACTGCGATATTTAAAGAAACAATATACTTGAATTCGATTGTTCTGCTGCTTCCAGAAAGTAAATAAACAGCATCGTTCAAAACAAAAAGTCGGATAAATACCAAACTGGAAATTGACTTTCAATATCTTCCAAACCTTCGACACAAAGATTTTCAGGAAAACTATAAACTACCAATTAACCTTTACATGGAAAACCTTTTGGTACTTATGTTCAAGATATGTTCTTGTTGTGCCATGACAAGAGTATGGGATTTCAAAGTTAACATCTAGCGACGCACTGTTTAAAGATTTATATCACTTTAGCCTCCTATCCCCCTTATATCTACATGAAATGTGTAATAAAAGCCTTTCTGCAAATGTTTATCTGAATTAACACAAGTAAAGTGATAAGAGAAGCGAGCTATTGAAAGAATAGTTTATAAAAGAGATATAAAGATAAACCACGCTGGTTAAAGGAAGCCACGTGAATGCTACACATTCGAGTTTTTCCCTTTATATATACACTACGTGATCAAAAGTATCCGGACACCTGGCTGAAAAAGACGTACAAGTTCGTGGCGCCCTCCATCGGTAATGCTGGAAGTCAATATGGTGTTGGCCCACCCTTAGCCTTGATGACAGCGTTCACTCTCGCAGACATACTTTCAATCCGGTGCTGGAAGGTTTCTTGGGGAATCGCAGCCCATTCTTCACGGAGTGCGGAACTGAGGAGAGGTATCGATGTAGGTCGGTGAGGCCTGGCACGAAGTCGGCGTTCCAAAACATTCCAAAGGTGTTCTATAGGATTCAAGTCAGGACACTGTCCAGGCCAGTCCATTACAGGGATGTTATTGTCGTGTAACCACTCCGGCACAGCCCGTGCAGTATGAACAGGTGCTCGATCGTGTTGAAAGATGCAATCGCCATCCCCGAATTGTTGTTCAACAGTGGGAAGCAAGAAGGTGCTTAAAATATCAATGTAGGTCTGCGCTGTGATCGTGCCACGCAAAACAAGGGATGCAAGCCCCCTTCAGGAAAAAACACGACCACACCATAACACCACCACCTCCGAATTTCACTGTTGGCACTACACATGCTGGCAGATGACGTTCACCGGGCATTCGCAATACCCACATTCTGCCACCGGATTGCCACATTGTGTACCGTGATTCGTCACTCCAGACAACGTTTTGCCACTGATCAATCTGTAATCTTGACGCTCCTTACACCAAACGAGGCGTCGTTTGGCATTTTCCTGCGTGATGTGTGGCTTATGAGCAGCCGCTCGACCATGGAATCCAAGGATTCTTACCTCACGCCTAACTGGAATGGATCCTGATGCAGTTTGGAATTCCTGTGTGATGGTCTGGATAGATGTCTGCCTATTACTCTTTACGAACCTCTTCAAATGTCGGCGGTCTCTGTCGTCAACAGACGAGGTCGGTCTGTACGCTTTTGTGCTGTACATGTCCCTTCACGTTTCCACTTCACTATCACATCAGAAACAGTGGACCTAGGGATGATTAGGCGTGTGGAAATCTCGCGTACCGACTTCTGACACAAGTGACACCCAATCACCTGACCACGTTCGAAGTCCGTGAGTTCCATGGAGCATCCCATTCTGCTGTTTCACGATGTCTAATGACTACTGAGGTCGCGGAAATGAGTACCAGGCAGTAGGTGGCAGCACAATGCACCTAAGATGAAAAACGTATGTTTGTGCGGGTGTCCGGATGCTTTTGATCACATAGTATATACATATTTGTATACTTTTACTTCTTTACTCCTGCCTATATGGTAGGAAGAGGAATTATTGAATTTCACCCCACAATTCTACTTTGACATATCAGTGGATATATGCACTGAGGTCTAATGTGTCTCAAAAAAAACTGATATATTTACACGACTTTCTCCACCTATTCCACAAACCATTCTTACAAAGGCATGTTTTATCTCCACTTCATACTAATCCAGATAATTTTTTTTCGTCTTCCGTGGTCTAGGAGTTCCATGCCAGCCTTTAGTTCCCAAGGTCGCGGGTTCAGACCCGGCGGAACGCGTTGAATTTTTTCGGGCGTAAAAATCCTTGGCATGACTTCCTTCAGAAAGGAAGTAAATCCGATCGTCCCGTATAATAAATTTACGGCACCTAAAGGAACCTCAAGCTGATATAGTGGCCAGTGAACAAAATTTCCAATCTTTAACGCCCATTGGACCCTAAGGAACATAGTTTAAAGAGCAGGTCGCTATGATATGGCTTTGAAATTCCATTCTCTTTCATTGACCAGGAGGTCCATGCAATTCAAACCAATAAGATAGAACAGCTCGGAATTCGTTAATGCCGCAAGCATTTTATTTGACATAAATTGTGTGCTTTAATGAGATCTATATATTTATGGAACAAGATTTTCTTATCTTTTACGTTTACCAATTATACGAAAGTCTAACTTATAAACCAACTGGACGGACTATTCAAGTTATACATTTAACTTCCGATGAAAACATCTCAAAACATGATATTTTAATCAAATTCTTAGTCATTTTTGAGAAACTAAAAATTAATCAAGTTTTTTCCACATAAGGGGCAGTTTGGGATAAGGTGATTTTCTTGAAAATCTTCGAATCATGTCTTTAAAACTTATTGAACTCAAATACTAAGTTTGGTATTGTACGAACTATACTTTTTTGACTTATGCTGTTCACGGACACACACACACACACACACACACACACACACATGCATACACACGGAACTTTTTCTAAAAATCTGATGTTTTAAACTCACATGACTTTCTATACTCTTCTACAAACTATTTTTACAAAGGCTTATTCTCCACATGCTTCATGTTAATCGAGATATCGAGATGTTAATCTTATTGCTAATTTTCTTGTAGATACAAAGGAAATTGCTAGGCTTTAAGCGATAGTCAAATATTTTAAGAGCTGGTTGCTATGTGGAGTATTCCATTCTCTTTGCATTATCAGGATAAAAAAATGAATAACGAATTCCCATTTGAGAAAAAGTATAAGTGTTGGAAAATTTAAGGGGATAACAAGAAATATCTCGAAAATGCTTCACTCAACAAAAAAAATGTATATGACATAAATTGTGTATTTTAACGCGATCTACATTTTTTGTGTAGTAAAACTTTGTCTATCTCTTATAGTTTACCAGTTATGCAAAAGTCGTTCACAATGAAGAATACTTTTGTAGACATGCCCAGAAAATTCAAGACATACGTTTTATTTGTCATGAAAGTATCTTAAATATATGATATTTTAATAAAAATCGTTACAGCCATTTTTGAGAAAATTAAAATTTTCGAAAAATGTTCCATGTAAAGGGTACTCTGGGGTGGGGGGATTTTCTTGAAACCCTTCGTGTCGCATCTCTGGAAGATACTGAAACTAAATACCAAGTTTTTTGTTTATCCGACTGTTCGTTTCTGAGTTATGCTGTTAACAGACAGACACACACATAGACGCACACACGGCATGTTTCGAAAAATGCTTTATATGCATTCAGTGCACCTCAAAACGTGTATTTTCGGTGAAATCTCGGTATTGAATTTTTGAGTGGAATGCAATACTTATCCTACTTTTTACACGTAGCAGAGAAAGTAAAAATGCTTCATGGTTCTGGGGGGGGGCGGGCCTCAAAACATCTATTTGTAGTAATGTTTCGATATCGAATGATTGAGTGGAACAACATACTTCCTCTGCTTACTGCAGATGCGAGTAAGTATAACAAAACTATAATTTTGTGTAAGTGGTAAACGATAAGAGATAAACAACTTACAATACGAAAAATTCAAACGTAAACTTACACTATTTATGTCAAATAAAATCCGATGTGTTACACTTGAAGGAGTAATTTATCTTTATATTATTAGCCCCACTTTTAATTGCCAATTTTAAGTTGGTGTTGTATTGTAGTTCCACTGTTGGGGAGCCGAACTTGAAGTACTTGCAACCACGTACGGTACAAAGTTTCCGGTGCCCTTCGCCCCAACGTTCACTTTCCGGTGGCCTTTGCCACAACGTTTATTAATCAACTTTGTATTTTTATGTTTCTTGAAATATTATTTATATTTATGTTTTCCTCGGTTGCGTGAGTATTAATTTGTAGAAACATGTATCTCTTAACACGGGGTGGTGCGGCTAAAGAAAGTAGGCTTACACAATTTATAATTTTTACTTCACTCCTCTTATTAATCCTTCATACGATTAAATAACACTTCACTTATATAGAGAGCTGTGAAATTATTTATTAATTGCACTTTTAAACACGTAAACTTTATAATGTTCTCGCCGTAGTGAATTTTATGTCTCACACTGAATACGTACCGAGCGAACAAACTGCTCAGGTACGTGCGGCTGGCGTTTACCGCTTAAATTTGTAAATATTTCTATTTCACGTCTCTGTTTGGCTAATTTTACTCCAATAGTATACTTTTATTTAACTTTCAGCTTTTCTGGTTGTTTTAAATATTACACTATTATTGCTCCAAGAATTACTAGTAGCATAATTAAACGTTTTAATTTATTATAGCCTCAAGGTTAGCAACTTTCAGCTTCTATTCTCACAGCTCCTACATGATTAAATTACCTAATATATTCACATAACATTATTATGCATGTACACAATAATATAAAAATATACAATGCCCGTAATATACACTTTTTATATATTGTACTATACATATATTGCTTTAAGGCGGGCTGTTATTAAATTTTATATTATGCAATTAGAGTGAAATCATTTAAGTATTAAAAATACTGCCTCACACTTACATGACTTTTCTACGCTTGTACAAACTAGTTTTACAAACGCTTATTCTCCATCTACTTCATGTTAATCGAGATAAACTTTTGCAGACTCTATCTTATTGCTAATTTTCTTGTAGGTGCAAGGGGAATGCGGTAGGCTGTAAGCGATAGTCAACTGTTTTAAGAGCTGGTTGCTATGTGAAGCATTCCGTTTTCTTTGTATATCCAAGACATAAAAAAATGAATAACGAATTCCCATTTGAGAAGTATACGATTGGAAAATTCAAACACATAACAAGGAATATCTCGGAAGTGGTTCACTCCAGCAAAAAAATGTGTATGACATAAACTGTGTATTTTAACGATATCTACATTTTTTTGTTTAGCAACATTATCTTACGGTTTGCCAGTTACGCAAAAGCCATTCAGAATGAAGAGGACTTTTCCGGAAATTTCTACATAATCCAAAATATACGTTTCATAAAAATATCTTAAACTTATATTTTAATAAAAATCGTTAGTCTTTTTTGAGAAAATCAAAATTTTGGAAAAATGTCCCATGTAAATCGCAATCAGGAGTGGGGTATTTTCTTGAAAATCTTTGTGTCGCAATTTTGAAAGATACTGAACCTTTTTATAAATATGCTTTTTTGGATTCAGGGGGGCCTAAAAACATGTTTTTTCGGTAAAATCTGCGTATCGAAGTTTTGGGTGGAATGCAATACTTCCCCTACTTACTATACCTAATAGCGAAAGAAAAAATAACTGGAAACCATACATAAGACTGCCTTCTACAAAATTTACAAAAGTAATATACACATACAATCCACGGGGTGTACGAGATGTTGGACGACCCCGTCGTAGCTGGCAAGATGACTTCTGAGTCGAAACAGGCCACATGGCCCAACTAGGATGATATTTCTAAAATATTACAGATAGACCAAACATAGTAACTGCTGATACATAACTTAGTTATATGGTACACACCCGGGCTTGTACGTTCCTCTGCTCTACAGAATTATTAGCTCTCTCTCTATACATATGGCCCTTCTATAGGTATAGTCCCGCAATTAATCGATTAGTTCATTTATTTTATTGTCGGCTGTATTTAAATCCGCTTTGTTTCGGCACAGGCAGAGTACTGCTGTTTTATTTGTTCAGAGCGCACCTATCTAAAGAGATTTTTAGTTTTAGTTAAAAACCATTGCCGTTCCGGAAAAAAAAATGAGCGATGAAATAGCTTTATTCTAAACGCACGCCTAGTTGGCAATTTTGTGAGGAAAGCGAATGGCAACAGAGTAATAGCTGCATGTTAATGCAGTTTATTTTTACAGCAGGCAATGACATCGCTGTATTTGATTCCATACACCCATTTTCAGTAGCATTCACGTTGACATCCAATTATTGTCGAAACATTACGGTTGAAATACGCAATTATGCGCGTGAAAAAAACGCTTTTGTTAATATACATTATATAGCAGATTGGTATGGATGCATTTATTTACTGTTAGTAATTATGTTTATTCACGTTTTTGTTTGTTGTCAGGAGCTTTGCAGTTAATGTTTTTAAATTAGCTTTTGTTCACGAGATAAAACAGTTCTATCACTGCATTTAAAACCACATGCATGTCCCCCCTCCCAGTTTCATTCTTAAAGCTTAGTGGTTAATGCATTTAGTGACTTTTAAAGTTCTTCAGCCCATTCCGGTATTTAAGAACTTGTAGTCTTTACGTTATTTGCACCACGTTTAGGTATCAAATTGAAGAAGTTGTATTGTATCTCCACGTATGGAAAGCCAATTTGAAGTAGGAGTTGTATTGTAGTTCCACTGTTGGGGAGCCAAACTTGATGAAGTAATTGCCCCACGTATGGTACAAAGTTTTCGGTGGCCTTCGCCTCTCGTTTAAGAATCAAATTTGTATTTTTATGTTTCTTTAAATATTATATATATATATATATATATATATATTTATGTTTGCCTCGGCTGCGTCTGTATTAATTTGTAGAAACATGTATCTCTTATCAGGGGGTGATGCGGTTAAAGAATGTAGGCTTACACAAATTATAATTTTTACTTCACTCCTTTTATTAATCCTTTTTACGATTAAACAACACTTCACTGATATAGAGAGCTGTGAGATTATTTATTAATTACCAACACTTTTTAACACGTAAACTTTATAATATTCTTGCCGTAAAGAATTTTATACGTCTCGCAATGAATACGTATTTAACTGCTCGGGAACGCATCTAGTGTCCGGTTGAGAACGCTGTCTACTGACGTTTACCGCTTAAATTTGTAATTTTTTCTATTTAAAGTCTCTGATTGGCTAATCCTACTCAAATAGAATACTTTTATTTAACTTTCAGTTTTCCAGTTTTTGATTGGTTATTTATAAACTGTCTCAAAAATTACATTATTGTTAATCCAAGAATTACTAGTAGCATTATTAAACTTTCTAATTCATTATTACCTTAAGGTTACCTCATTGTTACCTCATTGTTAGCAACTTTCGGCTTTTATTCTCACAGCTCCTACATTATTAAATTACGTAATACATTCACATAACTTTATTGTACATGTAGACAATAATATAAACGTAATACAACGACTGTTACATTTTATACAGTATATTATACACATATTACTTTTAGGCGGGCTGTTATTGTTTTATATTAAATAATTAGACTGATATTTTTAAGTGTTAAAAATACTGCCTCGACGTTTTATTCTTCAAGCTTAGTGATTAATGGATTTAGTGGCTTTTAAAGTTCTTCAGCCCATTCCAGTGCATATACACTGAAAGTAATGTAAACTTGGGGACAGAAAACCTGCCCTTTCCCCAGATTGCTAAGGCGTATTTTTCTTCCCTAAAGTTTCTATATTTACCTAATAAACACTAGTTTCCACCCACGCCTTATTGTGTCTTCATGAGCAGTGTTATACTCGGTGTGAAAGGAAGAGGTCATAAATAATATCGCAGTGAACTCCGCCCTGATTGGTGTAACAAGTGAAGGTGGCTAGCCCAATGTAGCATATGACTCCTTTGATGCCTAATACTGGCGGACCGAAATCCAAGAAAACCCTTTGAAGTGTTATGAACTCAATTGTTTTATACTGCGCACCTTGGGCAGAGAAGGCGGCATATAGGTCTGTTGCGCGGTCGACGGGAATTGAACTGCTATCTCCCGATTGTCAGCCTCATACGTTACCGCGAAGCTATCTTGTTCGGCAGGCTACACTAAATGGGACCATGAACGAATTGAAGACATCCTACATCAGCTGGGAATGAAATCTGTGATGCAGTATATTTATGAATATCAAGAAAACTGATTCCAACATATCAGGCATATGCCCAGAAGCAGGATTCCCTGAGCGATGTTGACTACAGACCACGAGGGAAAAGATCACTGGGTCGCTCTATGAAGAGATAGCAGGAGAATCTTACGGAGACCGAAACAATCATTCTAGGACAATCACCTGTTGGGAAGATGACTTATTGCCTGGAAGTTAGGCAAAATGCCTTTTCTTTTTGGATGGATATAATGAGTTAAACAGAGTTAGACATGTTTCCGTACATTTAAAGATGGAGAGCTACCTTTTATTTCGCCTTTTTTGTCTATTTTGGCTTCTGTTACCTATTTTAAGGTTTAAAGTATTTTTGGCCTGTTTTGGATCTTTATTGATTTTTGCTGCGATTATTTACACATTTTAAAAAGCACATAAAAATTTCAATGCATTTGTTTTCAAGAAGTAGAAAACTTACCTCCTCAAACGATTCAATTAAGCTGTTTAAATAGCAGAACCTATCAAAGGAATGCAGGCATCTTACATAAAGCTTTGAAAGTTCTTTTCCCGAAGATTTCTATCTCATACGTCTAGCCCTCGGGATGTACAGAATCGTCGAAAAAGTAAGCTTGTATCTTCTTGTGGATAAGTTGGTTTCCATCCAAAACGATCTTCCTAAATGCAGGTTTTTAAGGATGTGGCACCAGAGCACGCTTTACTTCCACAGCCAGTCCTCACCAGGTGGGTAACCTGGATCAGCAACAATTTGGACAAGATATGTGAAGAATCTGATGCTCTATCAGAAGACGAAGCTACTTCAGTCGCAAGGTAAAGAAGTTGTACAATGAAGAACTCGGCGTCTATATCAGCACATTATACTGTGCTACCGGAAGCAATTTTGAAACAAGTGCCATCCTAGTGTCAATATGGACCTAGAAAAACTTGAGAACACTTGTGATGTCCTGAAAGATGAAAGTTCTGTTGTAACTGATATGAGTCCTTCCAAAAAAACTTGTTTTAAATGTGCTCCTGTCACTTCAATGTAAGTAGAACGTACTTTTTCAATGATGAAAAACGTCCTCAAGTGTCATAATTAGGCGGCTATTTACGAGACTTAAGACCTTGAAAAACGTATTGTTGTTGCTTGTAATTAAGTAAAGTAAGTATAAATACTTTATGTGATAAATAAATTATCTTAGATAGCCATATTCATTACTAAAAGTGGCATTACTTTTTGTATTCACTTTTACTAAATGTTTATTTTAATTATGTTACGGGCTATTTTAGGTATTATAAGTACTTTTTGCCTGCCTATCGTAACCAAAATAAATGCCTAAACTTCCGGGTTCTAATGATGATTTAATATTATCAGAGGTACTCAACTAGTAAGATCATAGCTCACTGGCAGTTTTGTGCTCCATCCACTTTCAGGGAATACGTAAGCAACTTGTCATTCAAGCGGCTGGAAATGTGCAAGAGGGGAAGTAGAAAGGATCGCTTGGAGAGAACGGGATTCACTGCGCTTAAATCCACTCGTTCCTATATGTACCACTTTTACACTCTTGTGTGTACACTGTAAATGTGTTTCCTGAATGCTTAATTATTCAGGAATATTTTATACCTATCTCCTAAAACTTAAAAGGCCTATACCTTAAGTTGTATCCTTTGTTGCTTGTTCCTCATTCGCTTTCTTATCGTTCGGAATACAATAAAACTATCCATCTAATACAATAAATCTGTATCCAGAATATTATCTGTAATTTGGGCAAATAATTGGCGAGAACGTTTACCTGAAGTCATATATCGTATATTTAGTTACTTTATCTACTTTAGTTATAACTATAAACGTTAACCGATTGACGAAAATGTATTACTAAAAATTGTAGATCTCTTTAAAACACAATTTATTTCAAATAGGTTTTTTCTGTGGCATAGGCCGTTTTAATAGTTCAAAGTGTTCATTTCTTGATCATTCTCTTAAAGCCTTGTGAACATTCAGCTGTTTCTCTTGCAAAGAAACAATTCAAAGACCAGCATATAGCGTCCAGTTCTTAAACATATGACTGTCGCTGTTCTCTTTGTATCTATAACGAAATGGGTAATGTAGCTAGCTATTTTTGCAAAGGTTTACTTAGGTTAAAACTTAGTAGATATAAAAATAAGCTTTAATAACAATAGTTTATATACTCACTAATAAACGATAGAGAGTAGAGAAAGTCATGTGAATGTATCAAATCAGTTTTTTACTTTCTCTACTACGTATAGTAAGTAGGGGAAGTATTGTATTCCACCCAAAAATTCGATACCGAGATTTCACCGGAAATACATGTTTTGAGACCCCCTGAATCCGAAAAAAGCATTTTTGGAAACATGTCCCTGTGTGTGTGTGTGTGTCTGTGAACAGCATAACTCAGGAACGAACAGTCCGATAAACACCAAACTTGGTATTTAGGTTCAGTATCTTCCATAGATGCGACACGAAGGTTTTCAAGAAAATCCCCCCATCCCAGATTACTCTTTACATGTAACATTTTTTCGAAAATTTTAATTTTCTCAAACATGGCTCTAACGATTTTGATTAAAATATCATATGTTTAAGATCTTTTCATGCCAAATGAGATGTATATCTTGAATTTTCTGGGAAATTCTCCAAAAGTATTCTTCATTGTGAACGACTTTTGCATAACTGCTAAACCATAAGAGATAGAAAAACGTTTACTACACAAAAATGTAGATCGCGTTAAAATACACAATTTATGTAATATACATTTCTTTTGTTGAGTGAACCATTTTCGAGATATTACTTGTTATTCCCTTAAATTTTCCAATACTTATACTTTTTCTCAAATGGGAATTCGTTATTCATTTTTTTTTTGCCCTGGTAATGCAAAGATAATGGAATGCTCCACATAGCAACGAGCTCTTAAAATATTTGACTATCACTTAAAACCTACCATATTCCCCTTGCACCTACAAGAAAATTAGCAATAAGATTAACATCTCGATTAACATGAAGCATATGGAGAATAAGCGTTTGTAAAAATAGTTTGTACAAATGTAGAGAAGGTCATGTAGGTGTAACACATCAGATTTTTTAGTTATGTTTTACTGAATTTGTATTCATGGTTAAACTCGCTGGTTTCTTATTTCTTATTCTGTGTCCCGTTGGCAATCTTATGATACAGGTTGTTAAATAAAAATATTCTTGGGACTTGGGATATACAAAACAGAGATTAGGGTTTTCTTAAACGCTCATTTGCACTAAGAAGACTGCAATATCCCAGATGAATGGCTGTGCTCCCGTCGAAATACTTGATGAGGGCCTGGGGGGTTCATAAGATGTGCGCTCATAAAGACGATATGACTGCACATTACCATGTTGGTGTTCCTCAAACAGATTACTCTTAAACAAGAAAAATGCCGGGTATTCTGTCCGAGCTCTGGGCGTAAGAAAACAGAAGTGGAATTGAGCGTGCCATAAAAAGTATGGAGATTTTATCAACAGGAAAGAAAAGAGCCTACCGGTAACGGATAACAAAAGAAGTCCTTAGCCCTTAGGGCTCTATCAATTTTCCGTGAGAAAGCGCGAGATACAGTAGTCGTAAAAATCAAAACGACACACACTCTAGCATAAAGCCATGAACGTAGTTCGGAACCAAGAAACCTTCTTAAATCTTTCCAAAGACGGCGAGGTGGGAGGGGCTAATTTCTTTTCTTTTTATTCTCTTCTTATCCTCGTGGAGTAAAAAGAACATCGATTTTGGGTGCTAGAAATAGCAAACTAGAATGCGATGAAAATTCTAGGACACACAACTTCAGAGGTCTTTAGTGCCCATCATATTTATGAGAAAATCCGCTTTGATGTGGTTTACGATCAATGTATAGTGAAGTAGTATTTGTGTGTATTTGTGTCCCCACGTGGTGGATAATGTTTCTCACGTAATGTTGTTTACCTCACGCGTGCAGCCATATTGTGTGACGTCATTCGTCGGTCGCCTGCTAACTCCATCTGGCGTAGCAATCTATATGAATTAGTTTTAAGGTTATGTATATTGTCTTCCGGCCAGCTATTTAGGTAGGCATTTAATTCTTGCAGGGTGTGAAGCGGAAAAGGAATCTTTTATCCAAAAATTACTAGTGAAGAAATGTGTTTTATACTGTTTTATTGTCGAACACGTGCACTAACACTTTCACAGATTTGTCTAGATAATCGCCATACTGAAACTGTTTATAATAACTTCTCACTTTTAACTCACGTACTTCAATTTTTGTATATAAGTGACTTTGTAATATTTTAGATCTTTAATGATTTTCACTGCGCGTAACTTGGTGAACTAAGCGGCCAACGTGTAATGTACGGAGAATTTTGTATAACTGCGGGAGACGATGTGTAGTGCTTCATGAATCTTGCCGAACTGGAGGACCCTCGCTTTGAATCTACACTATTTATAGGCTTGCCCCAAGATACACCTAAAGATTATAAATGAATTACCATTGGCTAACAAAACGCGCCAACATTAGCGTCTATTTTACTATCCAATGAAAACCACTAATACAAATTACTTTTATAGAATGTTCTGGAAGCTTTTACCGAAAAGGCGCGAAACATTACGTAACTTCCTGGTTCCCGGTAACGATAAACAACTCAAACCCTTGCTAAAGTATTATGTTATTGTTAACAGTTTCAGTTGAGCCATATATTATTATTTACCAATAATA
Organism: Deroplatys truncata; assembly: GCA_030765065.1. NCBI lineage: Eukaryota > Metazoa > Arthropoda > Insecta > Mantodea > Mantidae > Deroplatys > Deroplatys truncata. The sequence continues at coordinate 58,583,215 of CM060977.1, forward strand.
ATTACAATTATTAAACCCCTGAAATCAATGTTACATAAAAATACATATTCATATTATTATCGTTAACCACATCTGAGTAATTTGTGATACAAATTACCGTCTCATATGCCCCACTAGAAACATAATTATAAACATTTATAACCTGTTTGGAAATTTTATAATTTTGTTTTTAGTCTCCTAAATCTTGTAACACACGCTATTCACTTTCACTTAACACTTCACACGCGTTTAACACACGACATATGTTTTATCTCGCCACTACTTACTGGCTTTGGTTTAATTAATTTAGATATTCATCTGACATCACAAAATTTTTTTTTTATAGCAATTTTTTTTTTTTTATAGCAAATACTATACCCTAAACTATTTAACTAGTGTTACAAAAAATGGTTTACTTTCTTATATTGTTACCAAAAATTTATCAATTCAAGAATTTTTTTGTAATTACCATACATATTTACCAAAATATTCACCCTTTACATATATTTACATCTCTTAAATCTAGATAATGCTTTACATTTTCTGTTTACTACACAAGTATTTGTTTTAAATTATTTTTACCATTTTTGTTATTTTGAATTTTATTTTAAACAATACTCTCGGAATTGCACTTACGTATCTTTACTTTAATATCATATTAATTTTCAATCTTTGTATTCTTAATTTTTTAATTCTTGGTATTGTATTTACGTACTTTTACTTTAATCTCATCTTAAGTTTCAATCTTTGCATTCTTAATCTTCAAATATTTTGTTACAGTTACTAAAAATTTAATTATTTATTTTTTTTTTTTTAAACATTTCTCTTTTTTTTTTTTTTTTTATTTTATCATTTAATTTATTTCACTTTTCAAATGACATATATAAATAGTTAACCCTCTTACGTTCCAATACATTTCTCTGCGAGTCGTCTTTAACTATCCAGCATTTACTTTACATCACATTGCTATTTACCCTCCTGGATCAAATTGTGTGTGGCTAAACATTACTCGTAGCCGTAACCTAACCTTCAAATTTTTGTTCATGAATAACCTCTTGTATTCATATGAAATTTCATCACATGATAACATTTTAAAACAATCTAAAGCTTCCTGAACAATACATTTTTTACCAACTTTCATTTTCAATTCTTCTGCTATCTCTTTACTCTGAGAATACTCTGACAAATCTGTACTAAATTGTACTGGACTGGAGTTTTCATTTTGAATATCTTGGCACAATTTATTTCTTTGCATTTCTGACTCTTTCTGTATTTCTGATATTTCCCCAATGAAATTAACTTGCGCCTGATTTACATCTACATTCCTAACCTCATTTATCTCTCTTATCTCACTTGCAATATTACCCACTTGATTTCCTAACTCTGTGCATTCTACATTAACCTCACTTTTAGTATTAACTTCACTTTCTTTGTTATCTCTTTCCCTGCTCATGTCTAGCATTTTCTTTGAAATTTCTCCTGTCTCATTTACTATTACTTCCTCATTTTCATCTTTCATTTCTGGCCTACTACTATCTAGCTTCGTAACTTTCTTCTCAATTTCTTCACTGCTTTGATCTACTTTTTGCTCTATTACATCATTACTCCTACCAATATTTTCAATTGATTTCCTGTTTTGTTCAAAACTTTTACCAATATCTTCTCTTAACTCCCTATGACTCTTTTGCATATCTTCCCTGTTTTGATCTATTTTCTTTTCTAATTTCTCATTATTCTTACAAATTTCTTCCCTTAATTGATCTGTAATACTCTTGCCAATATCTTCCCTCAATTCTTTCTTATTCTGATCTAACTTCTTATCAATATCTTCCCTTAATTTCTCTATATTCTCATTATTCTTTTGCATATGTTCCCTCAATTCCCTACTCATATTTCTCAGCATTTCCATCATTATCATACTAGTATCAAGATTAACATTTCCTGCTATCCTATTCTCACTTTCTACACTAACATTTTCATCTTCAAACCCCAAAAAATCTGGGCTATTCCCTGTACTTTGTATTGGATCACAGCTAACTGTTACACTATCTCCCTCCATAATTATTTCTTCTTTATTATTGGTAGCCATTGTTTTTATTATCCTACCACTTCTCAGTCTCATTTAATTACCTTTTTGATGCTGTCTGATGCTGCAGTTTTGATGTCCAGCGTTCTGCCCCATTCTCCTAGGTTTGTATGTCGCTTCTGCGTTGTGTTGTGATGAATCTACGTTGTCTCGATGTTTTTGTAGTTGATTTACCCTGCTGTCTTGGAATCTGCATCTTGTAGATCGTTCCACTGCTGCATTCGCCTTTTCCTGGTTAATTCTGCTACTATCCTGGTCGTCTAGCCTTCCTTTCCTAGTTGTCGCCCCACGTTGATGCGCCAATTTGAAGTAGTATTTGTGTGTATTTGTGTCCCCACGTGGTGGATAATGTTTCTCACGTAATGTTGTTTACCTCACGCGTGCAGCCATATTGTGTGACGTCATTCGTCGGTCGCCTGCTAACTCCATCTGGCGTAGCAATCTATATGAATTAGTTTTAAGGTTATGTATATTGTCTTCCGGCCAGCTATTTAGGTAGGCATTTAATTCTTGCAGGGTGTGAAGCGGAAAAGGAATCTTTTATCCAAAAATTACTAGTGAAGAAATGTGTTTTATACTGTTTTATTGTCGAACACGTGCACTAACACTTTCACAGATTTGTCTAGATAATCGCCATACTGAAACTGTTTATAATAACTTCTCACTTTTAACTCACGTACTTCAATTTTTGTATATAAGTGACTTTGTAATATTTTAGATCTTTAATGATTTTCACTGCGCGTAACTTGGTGAACTAAGCGGCCAACGTGTAATGTACGGAGAATTTTGTATAACTGCGGGAGACGATGTGTAGTGCTTCATGAATCTTGCCGAACTGGAGGACCCTCGCTTTGAATCTACACTATTTATAGGCTTGCCCCAAGATACACCTAAAGATTATAAATGAATTACCATTGGCTAACAAAACGCGCCAACATTAGCGTCTATTTTACTATCCAATGAAAACCACTAATACAAATTACTTTTATAGAATGTTCTGGAAGCTTTTACCGAAAAGGCGCGAAACATTACGTAACTTCCTGGTTCCCGGTAACGATAAACAACTCAAACCCTTGCTAAAGTATTATGTTATTGTTAACAGTTTCAGTAGAGCCATATATTATTATTTACCAATAATAATTACAATTATTAAACCCCTGAAATCAATGTTACATAAAAATACATATTCATATTATTATCGTTAACCACATCTGAGTAATTTGTGATACAAATTACCGTCTCAATAGGTACTTAACGTGCATAAAAAGTGGCCCATTCTACTAGATCGCAATAGTGTTTTTCCCTCCGTAGGATTACCACCTTCAAGTATACAACCTTTTACTCCACCCAGCCAGTATCAGTCAGCATGTGACTGAACTAAAAACAATTCAGGGATACAAAACAAATCAATGAAGGATGTTATAAACTATGTGAAGTGAAGGGCTGGCTCGGATAACGTCTCTATGAAACAGTTTCGCCGGAATTGGTACATAAAGAAAGTCAAATCAATATAACATAATTTGTTCTTCCAAAGGTGAGGCATTGTTTTTAACACTTAAATGATTTCAGTCAAATTATATAATATGTAAATTAAATAACAGCCCGCCTTAAACCAATATGTGTATGTAATAATTTGTAAAATGTATGTAACAGTCATTGCATATGCTTATATTATTGTATCCATGTGTAATAATGTTATATGAATGTATTACGTAATTTAATAATGTAGGAGCTGTGAGAATAATAAGTTAAACGTTGCTAACAATGAGTTAATAATGAGGTAACCTTGAGGCAATAATGAGTTTGAGAGTTTAAATGTTATTTGTGAATCTTGGAAGCATTAATGTAATTTTAGTGACAGTTTATAAAAAAAATAGACAATCAACAACCAGAAAAAACTTTAGTTAAATGCAGGTATTTTATTGGAGTAAAACATAGCCAATCAGAGACTTGCAATACAGAAATGTACAAGTTTAGACGGTTGAAATCTAGTCAGTTGCCTGCAGACAGTGATAGTAACCGGATGAAAGATGCGTCCTCGAGAGATTTAATATGTATTCGTGTTAGACGAAAAATAGTGTTACGAGGTGAAAAGTGTAATTAATTAATAAAAAAGAATCTCACAGCTCTCTATATCATTGGAGTGCTATTTAATTTGTGTCAAGGATTAATAAAAGGGAGTGAATTAAAACTTAAAATCTGTGTAAGCCTACATTCTTGTCGCATCACGCCCTGCGAAGATTTCCATGTCTCTAACAATAATACTGACGCAGCGGAGGCAAACATAAATATTTAATACTTAAAGAAACACTTTAATTACAAAGTTAATATTTTTTAAACTTGGGGCAAAGGCCACCTGAAAATACATTTGGGGCGAAGGCTACCGGAAACTTTTTACTATAACTGCGGTTGCAACTGCCACAAGTTTGGCTCCCCAACAGTTGAAATACAATACATCATCTTCAAACTAACTTTTCATATGTGGTGTAAACAACTCCAACGTAAAAACAATAAAATCTTCTTCAAAGGAAGGGGTGAAAGATTATTTGCATGTGTCGATAAATTGGACCACAGCTACAATGTTTACGAGATGTATTATGGTAATACTGCTTTAAGATGTCTCCGCTTCAGAGCTCCAGTCGCGAGCATGCGCGATCACTTCATCCAGACGCAGCTGTGAGCGACCATCACTTTGTGTTCTTCTGTTGTTAGAGCGTTTCGAAATGTTCAAAACAATCGAACAACCCGCCGAAGTTAGATCAGTGATTCGGTTTTTGAATGCGAGAAATGTTAAGCCAGCAAACATTCATCGCCAATTGTGTGAGGTTTATAGGGAAACAATAATGAGTGATAATGCCCGACCACACACAGCCAAACAAACTCAAGATCTGTCACCATGATGATCGAATGGGTGAGAGCAAGAAGGAAAAGATTCCATATTTTTGCTTAGAAACAATGATAGCGGTTATTTCCCTAGCATATCTGCATCCCTTTATATAAACAAAGGAAACATTCCTCTATTTCCTACACAATAATCACTAATTCATACCTTTTATGAAATGATTGCAAAGGTCTTCTTTACTTTCTCTACTACGTATAGTAGGTAGGGGAAGAATTGTATTCCACCCAAAAATTCAATACCGAGATTTCACAGGAAATATATGTTTTGAGACTACTTGAATCCAAAAGAACATTTTTGGAAACATGTCCGTGTGTGTCTGTGAACACATAACTCAGAAACGAACAGTCAGATAAACACCATACTTGGTATTTAGGTTCATTATCTTCCAGAGATGCGACACGACGGTTTTCAAGAATTTCCCCCCACCCCAGATTACCCTTCACATGAAACATTTTTCGAAAATTTTAATGTTCTCAAAAATGGCTAGCCATTTTGATTAAAATATCGTATGTTTAAGATATTTTCATGACAAATAAAATGTATATCTTGAATTTTCTGGGAATGTCTCCAAAAGTGTTTTTCATTCTGAATGACTTTTGCATAACTGGTAAACCATAAGAGATCGACAAAATTTTACTACACAAAAATTGTAGATCGCATTAAAATACACAATTTATATCATGCACATTTGTTTTGTTGAGTGAACCATTTTCGAGATATTGCTTGTTCTTCCCTTAAATTTTCAGTACTTATATTCTCAAATGGGAATTCGTTATTCAGTTTTTGTCTTGGTTATGCAAAGAATGGTGCTGTACATAGCAACCAGCTATTAAGGGATATGTCTATGCTTAAAGGCTACTGTATATCTGTATTGCCCTTGCAATTACAAAACAAGGGGAACATAGTACGCCTTAAGCGATAGTCAAATATTTTTAGAACTGGTCGCTATGTGTAAAATGTAATTCTCTTTGCATGTCAAAAGATTGTTTCTGCAAATGTTTATCTCGATTAATATGAAATAGATGGAGAATAAGAGTTTGTAAAAATAGTTTGTACAAGAGTAGAGAAAGTCATGTGTAACACATCAGATTTTTTTAAATAAAATTTTTCATTGGCGGTGCAGTCTGCTGATGATGAACACTAATCTTGATGAACAAATAAACACTTTGTTTCATATGGAAGGTTTTGAAATATACACTTAATAAACAGAATGGTTCGCAATTAATTGACTCTTAACAACTGATTGTTAAACAATTTTTGTCAGAATATTTAATTTATATTAAGTGCAATGGTACCAAATTGAAATTTAAAGCTTATATTATATTACCTTAATTTTTACTAAACTCCATCCGAGATCCAATTATATGATTATATCTCATTAGTTGTTTAATACTGTGACGTTGTCCAGTTTTTTTCGCTGACACTTCTCTAAGTACTAAATGGCACTTCACTGCTTTTATCTAGTTCAACTTTCACTTGAAATTCACTTAGTTCACATTGTCTCTAAGGCGAACGACCGTCACTTCACTTCGTGATCTAGACTCTTCTTCTGGACGGTTCACTCGCTGGGGAGTCGAATACAAGACTTCCACAATCTCTCGCTCTGCAGCAGCACCCGCTGCATGCACAGTAGTCATCACAAGCTCGCTCGGAGAACGGCACCCCTCGTCGCACCGGATACTAACCCGCCAACTCACTCGCTCACAGATTGATGACTCAACTAATTCTCGCGAGAACGCTCGCTTATATAGCTAATGGAAATTTCTATAGGGTTCTCGACGTTAGAGAAGGAGAAAGATATACAAGATTCTGGTAATCTAGCGATAGTGCTTCCGTTGTTCAAGCTGAGCGGTACTTATCGTTGTTTATCTCCAACTGCCGGCCGCCGGCCTCCCTATCATCTTGGGCTATGGCTGCTACGTCACAACATTATGAACATTTTCCATCTTCATTGTCAGCGTTATACAGAATAACTTTCCTTTAGAAAGACCTTTTTATTTCGGTATTTGCCGAACACTATGACATATGGAATGTTTTCCTTTTTGCATTCGCCCATTCAATTGGTCTGTCCATCTTCTCCACGGCCTGTCGATATTTCCTCGTCCTATTGGTTTGTAATTTAACTTCCTCTTTAGGAATTGCACTTCCTTCATCTTGTTTACGTGAGAAAACTGCTATTTTTACTTTCTGTATCGCCTACCTATCATAGGTAGAGGAAGATTCGATATCGAGGCTTCGCTGGAGGCATCCTCAATACTAGAAATTAGAAAATGTCCGTATATGTGAATATGTAAGAGAGATAAAGAGAACAGCGAACAAATACCAAAACGTTAGTTAAGTTCAGCGTCGCCCAAAGATGGATCAAGAAGATTCTCACGAAAATACATCAGTTGAAAATGAATACATACACTAAGTATAGTTCGGGTACTGGATACCAGTACCTTTACCACGGATATTGTAGTTTAAATTTTTACGGAATATTTTTGTTACATTTATCTTGTTTAATTTACTAATATTGGCTATAAACTGGGAATAACTGGATACCAGTTATTTTGTGTAGGCTTCCAGTAACACACTTTAATAACTTTTCATTTAAATTATGGGTTTCATTTTCTTATTACTTTATCTAATCCTATAGTACGTAGGGGAAGTGTTGCATTGCACCAAAAAAATTGATACCGAGATTTCAGCGGAAATATATGTTTTGAGGCCCATGACTCCAAAAATAGCACCTTTAGAAAAAGGTCCGTCTATGTATCTGTGAACAGCATAAGTCGAAAACGAAAAGTCGAATAAATACCAAACTTGGTATTTGAGCTTAATATCTTCCAAGGATGCGACACGAAGATTTTTAAGAAAATCCCACACCACAGACTACCTTTTACATGGAACATCTTTAGAAAATTTTGATTTTCTCAAAAATGGTTCTAACGGCTTTGATTAAAATATCATATGTTTAAGATATTTTCATGCCAAATAAAATGTATATCTTGAATTTTCTGGAAATGTCCCCAAAAGTCCTCTTTGTTGTGAATGGCTTTTGCATAACTGGTAAACCGTAAGAGATAGACAAAATTTTACTACACAGAAGTGCAGAATTAGTCAAAACAAACAATTTAACTAAACATACATTTTTTTGTGGAGTGAACCATTTCAGAGATATTCCTTGATATTTGTTTGAATTTATCATACCTATACTTTTTCTCAAATGGGAATTCTTTATTTCATGTCCCGAGGTCGCGGGTTCAAACCCGGCGGAGGGCGATGGATTTTTTCGGGCGTAAAAATCCTTAGCACGGCTTCCTTCGGAAGGGAAGTAAAGCGGGTGGTCCCGTGTCGTAGATTTACGGCACGTAAACTAACCTCAAGCCTGATAAGACGCCTCTGAGCAAAATTTCCGGTCTTTCACGCCCAATATAGAATGGGACGCTAAGAACCATAGTATTTAAAGAGCGTCCATAAATAAAAACTCAATTTCAATTTCAATTTATTTCGTGGACATGCAAAGAGAATGGATTGCTTAAGATAGCAAGCAGCTCTTAAAAGATTTGACTATCGCTTAAAACTTACCATATTCCTCTTGCACCTACAAGAAAATTAGCAATAAGGTAGTTTATGCAAAGGTTTATCTCATTTAACATGAAGTAGAATAAGTTTTGTAAAAATAGTTTGTATAAGAGTAGAGAAAGTAATATCAGCGCAACACATCAGGTTTTTTAAGGACATAACACTGCACGTTTCAGCCTACTTTTAAACTTAATATTTCAAATTTATATAAATGAAACTTAATGTACCAATTCATTTAACTATAACCCTTGCTGGCAGAAGCAGAGTCGTGCTTATGTAATAGAATGCGCATGCTATACTTAAAAGCGAGAAGTGGTTTAAATGATGGAAAAGAGAGAAGATATAGAGAGAAATAGAAGAAATGATTTAACCTTTATAAAAGTTTTTAAGTAAACCGTTACATGTGGCGACCTGCTTTTTCACAGCAAAGCTAACACCGACACAAGAACAATTACCGTATTGCTGCTAGATTCCTGGCGGTTAAGCTATAGTTGCACTCCACCTTCTGGTTCCTTGGGCAGGAAGGTTCGATGTTCTCATATAGCCAGAGAGAAATGGGGAGGAACTCCATCATGTTGCAGCCACCTTCGACGTCGAATATGCAGAAGGAAATCCTCTAGAAAGAGAGATCAATATGAAGATAAACATGCCTATTTAAGTGAGGATGAAGCAGATATAGGCAACTGATGTGGTCCGAAGTAATTCCAATCCATATATTCACAGAAAACATACTGATGATTTCTGTACAGTAGCGTGTGGGTTTATATAGTTCCATCCTGGCTGTTTCTTGAATTTAAAAACTAGTCCATCCCTATTAGAAACGGCATCATTTGTGAACATTACTAAAGAATTATGGTTGCTGGAGAAAAGCCCAGTTACAAAATTGTACCGCGGGGGCCAAAGTATGGCAGACTTGGCGCTTACACCTTTTGACGGCGAAAGGGATGAAGTGGTTCTTCGTGTATGGCTTATCAATACTAACGTATACGTGGGAAAAGCGGGTGCTGATAAATGGTTCTTCTGCAATTCTATGCAGAACATTATCCTCAAATTGCACTATGCGTCTAATGCATTTAGCACCTGAATCAATCCAATTTACTTTAAAGGATCCAACTCTCGCAAACGCCTATCCAGTATTCTAGAAAGTCGAGTGATGTAGCTGGCATCTATCGGGATATCTTTCCCTGTATAGTACTGAAGCTACTAAACCATTATTTCTTGTTTCACCATAAATAGGATACAAAAAATTAAATTAAATTGAGTTTTATTTATGGACGCTCTTTAACTACTCTGGGCCTTAGCGTCCCATTCTATATTGGGCGTGAAACAACGGTAATTTTGCTCACAGGTCTCTTTATCAGGCTTGAGGTTCTTTTACGTGCCGTAAATCTACGACACGGGACCACCGGCTTTGCTTTACTTCCCTTCCGAAAGAAGCCGTGCTAAGGATTTTTACGCCCGAAAAAAATCCATCGCCCTCCGCCGGGTTTGAACCCGCGACCTTGGGAACTAGAGCCTAGCACGGTAACCACTACACCACGCAGGACGACTACCAACCATAGTGAGCTTAAACGGGAGATGGTAGTTGTTATCGTTCTTACGAACCAGAATGATGTTCTTGAGTGTGCATATTGCAACGTTTATTCATATTAAATTACAAACAAATTAACTGCATGACTAGAATTGCATACATGAGCTACGAAGCTCAGATGTTATATTATGTTTTTGCCACACAAGTAATTAAAATACCTACCTCTAGAGTAACCTACATAATGCAAGAAGGTAGTTAATTCATGTTCATTTTCGTACTATCAAATTACCAACTACAGATTGTATAGATTTTTAGGATACTGAATTTTGAAAGCTCTGATAACGAGCTGCTGAAAATGGATATTTTTGTGCTCGCAAAGCACAGTCTTGGCTTTAACACATTTCCTATCTCAAATTGGTTATATAAGATACCTTTACTTTCTGAAATTATTTCGGTGTAGTTCATTAACAACCTGTATATGAATTTCCCATTAGTAGATAGATCGATAAGGTATGTTTATTGGTTTCACATTATTGAAGTTATTACACAAGTAATTAGTGCATGGGTCATTGACGTACATGCATATTTAAGATACAAGGTATGTTGACAAATAAAGAACAGAAAAAGACAACAAAACAAAAAGAACAAGAAAAAGGAAAATAGAGATAAATTACTTTTGTCTAACTGAACAAATTTGAACGAGATTCGCGCACTTTAGCCAAGAAACTGACCATGTTTTGCCAGTTCCTCTGGTCAGCCAGTAGCTCCCAACATGCCAATCTCTTTCTTGAGGGACTTAAGCATTTTTCTTTGAGCTTAATTGTTCGCTGGTTCTCCCAGTATGCACATTCCGCCAAAATTGGTACCCAGCCCTCATCTAAATCACAGAATGGGAGATTCTCTTGCCAGAACCATCAGTCATTTTCTGTGCCCTCCAGCCCCCCAGTCTAATCCATGCCATTCCTGATCTTTCCTTTCTTCCTAAATTCAGTATATACGCCTCTTTACCCCAATTCAATTTTATTTCATTTTCTAGACTTAGAGAAGGTTTAATTTTACAATTCGATTCTATTTCCTGTTGGTTGATGCCTCTTAGTCTTCTTTTGACACCTTTCCATATATTTTTGTCGTTTGTTTCAGCCATTTGCCATACTGACCCCATTCCTATTCTCCTCAAACCCCCTTCCAAATCAGCTGCCCAAAACTTAGGAGACAGGTTTTATCGCTGGTATTTATAACATTTGGATCGTAGTGTGGAGTTATCCCCCTGCATCAGCCTCAGCCAGTACTTCACTGCTCTTATTTTGCAGTGTATTGTGTCTTCATCACATCCCACCATACCCCCAAATTTGATGTGCCTTGTGAAACTCCAAGAACTCTTTTTCAAAATACTACCTGTGTTTTATTTACATGCTCTGCTCCTTCCCATCCCCAGATTTAACTTCCGTATAACAAAACCGGCCTTATCATAGAGTTATACATCTTTTCTAACGTATCTACAGGTACATCCGGTATCCGCGAGAGGGTACGTAATAATTCATTTGTTCCATTTTCCTCTCATATTAAACATTACTCATAACTAGGAGAAATGTTTAACGTTTTGTAGTTCTAGCCCCTTGTAATATGAAAGTCATGTAAGTGTATCATATGGAATTTTTTCAACTACAATGTTTCATCTGCTTCCTTTCCAGGTAAAGAAGCAGAATATTACGCTATGAACACTGCTAAAAGGTAAGAGATTCAGCAATACTTTCAACAGACTTTAATAAAGTGTAGTTAAAATATTCGGGTTAGGACAGAAAAGAACAACATTTGTGAGTGCTGTTACGTTAGTTAAGATAGAGGCAGTATTTTTTATCCCTTAACTGCTATTTAATTATACAATATAAAAATAATAGCCCGCCTATAAGCAATCAGTAATTTCTATAAAATGTATATTACAACCATTGTATTACGTATATTTATTGTATATATGCGAAAAATATTATGTGATTGTATTTCTTAGTTTAGAAAGGTAGGAGCTCTGAGGGTAGAAGCAAATTGTTTTTTTGTATCAAACATGTCATAAAGTAAAAAGCAGAGGGTGGCTAACAATGGGTTGTAACCTTAGCAAAACAATAAGTTAGAAAGCTAAGGAAGGCTACCAACAGTCGATGGAAACACAATGGAAAGATTGGGTCGCTTGCAAGTTTAGGAGTACTTTCCTGAGAAACTTTCTTGGGGATTCCAGTAGAAAATAAGAGAGACACAATTTTATTATCATCTTGAAACCACCAGCTCCTATTGACGCACAAAGCAGATAAGGATTGAGTTGTTAAACCATAAGTATTATTTCAGTAATAGCAAAAATTCGTTAATTTGTTAGCATGTATTCCAAAACAAAATTTATAACAGTATCCTCTTGCGGATTTTTTATTCAGATAACACGTTATTAACATTATTAACACAATTTAATGACAAATTTAAATTGCCTTAAAGAGAACGTGCCTTGAATAGTTAAAATTTCTGGTGTTCTTGATGCAGTTTATTTTTAGAAACAAAATAACAACGTTTTTTTAACGAAAGCCAGAGAATTGACGATTGGATATGATGAAAGGAAATGTACACAAGAGACAGTAAAATAAATACAATCAATCAGACATACTTATAACGTTATGATTTGCAATTACAACTTATTTATTTTAGTGTTAGCAATGTTATTGTTCGGTGGTCGTACATAAATAAAGATCATCTCTCAACTATTTATTTGATGTTAAGAATTGTTTGTTTCTGTGAAAAAGTGTCTTTTAAAATACACTGTTTGTCACTTCCGAGCGTTCTTTGAAAAGTATTTTCATTTAGCTATAGCAGAAAAGTTGCGGGACGTTTGATAGGAACTGTATAAACATTTATTTTGGAACTAACAAGAATAAGAAAGAAACACACATTTTTGGGAGTTAAGCTCAATATTGTACTCAATTTTAGTTTCTGAAGTAGGGTGTAGGTTTCTCATATTTAAATTGGTGCTGGGTTTGGGAAGCAAGGATTTCTGTATAATTAGTAAACCATAAGAAATAGACAAAATCTTAATACATAAATAAAATGTAGATCTCGTTAGAACCCACCATTTGTGTCAAATTTACTTTGTGGTGTCAACTACTTCCGAGATATTCTTTGTTACTGGTTTGAATTTTCAAATACTTATACTTTTTCGAGTAGTTAATCGCTATTCGTTTTTTTCTCGTGGTCATGCAAAGAGCCTGAAATTTTAAAGTCATCACCTAGCGACACGTTTTACCTACTTTGTCCTACAAGAAATGCATAAATTGAAACTAAAAGACTATCTAGATTAAAAATAAATTGAATAAGGTTTTATATCAATATTTGTAGAGGAGTGAGTAGAGAAGGTAATGTGAATGTAATACAAGGTTATTATTTTTATTATACCTTAGTTGTTTTTGCGTTTTAGTACTGGCACTAAGTAAACCATAATATCTAGCGGTGTTTGTTGAAAAACCGCACTAACAACATTTTAAAAGACGGTTCCTCTGAGAGTTTACTTATCGCTGGGAAAGCCACTTAAACCAATTGCATAAGCTTAAAAATATGCACAATAAGATGGATCCTTTCTGCAGGAAACCTCCACATTCCGCCGTGATTTACATAAGCGTAAAATGATTAATCTTTCCCCTTCCGGTTTCTTTGCTACGGCGCTATATTTTACGCTGAAGAGATTTATACACTACATTACAACAGCTGAGATTAAATTTATGAGAACAATTCGGTGTCGCACGCATTTACTGAGAGAAAAGGAATTACAACCAGGGAAAAATTAAAGAACCTGCATCATCACAGAAGGCAAGCTGGATCTCTCAGAACATTATTCTTTTATTTCCATTTGTTTCTGGTTGCTTCACACACGGGAGAAGAATATTTATGAAACCGAGCGGGATGTCTCAGGGGTAACGTCTGTGCCCTACATTCGGGACATCCCGGGTTCAAATCTCGTGGATCGATCAATCTGGCTGAGCTTTCTTCGTGGTTTCCCTCAGTCACCAAGGTAAATACCGAATTGAATATTTAATACCACGACCCAAAGTTCCACCTTAAGTCTAAAAGAGTAGTAAAATGAACAATATATGGTAATAGTGAATGCTCCGCCTTCTATCCAAGAAAATGAAAGCACATACGCTGGACGGCACCCCAATGCCATCTGCCCGCCACGTTTGGAAGCAAAGGTACAGTTCCTCCTCTGTGGGCACGTGACAAACTAATGTGGTATGGTTCAGGGAAGTGACCTAGAAGACTAACTGTCCTCCAGAAACTATGCCACAACGTATTTCCTAACAGATCCTTCGCCTCGGTGTGACCACGTAGTTAAAGCGGCGTAAAAATAAAGAAAAATTGAATTCTTCATAGGCGTACTTCTGCTAGCGCACACTTACATGTACTAACTCTCTCTCTCTCTCTCTCTCTCTCTCTCTCTCTTTCACACACACACACACACAGCTACAATGTCAAAAACGCAATATTGCATCTCCAGCGTAAAAGTTAGTTCAAAATAATTTGACGTTACATTCACATGACTTTATCTACACATTATTTCACAAACAATCTGTTTTATATCTAATTCATTAAATTACGATAACATAATGTAACATTTATAGAAATATGTTCTATTATAAATTTCATTGCAGACACAAGAGGAATATACGTTTCACATGATTCAAATAAATAAATAATTTGTTTGTTAACGACGCTGTCAATTGCCAGGATCATATCTCACCATCGGTGCGCCCAAATTTCGTCCCGCAGTTCTTTTACATACTAGTAAATCTATTGACATGGGACCGTCGCTTTTAAGCACACGTAATAACCATCAGTCCGGGCTGGGTTTGAACCCACGACCTTGGGAAAAAGGCCAGACACCCAGAGAGACATTTTAAAGCCTTGTTGACCTATTACTTGTCGTTATGTCTCTTTTTTATTTTTTGTGATTTTCTTTACTACGTATAGTAAGGGAAGTATTACATTCCATCCAAAATTTCGATACCGGGATTTCCCCGGAAATACAAGTTTTGAGGCCCTCTGAATAAAAAAAATCATTTTTAGAAAAAGGTCCGTGTGTCTGTGTCTGTGAACAGCATAATTGGAAAAACGAAAAGCCGGATGAATACCAAACATGGTATTTCGGTACAGTATCCTTCAAAGATGCGACACAAAGATTTTCAAGAAAATCCCCCCATCCCAGGCTATCCTTAACATGGAGCATTTATAGAAAATTTTTATTTTCTCAAAATGCTCTAACAATTTTGATTAAAATATCATAGGTTTAAGATATTTTATGGCAAATGAAATGTATATATGAATTTTCTGGGAATGTTCCCAAAAGTTCTCTTCATTCTAAATGACTTTTGCATAACTGTAAAACCGTAAGAGTTAGACAAAATTTTGTTACACAAAAATGTAGATCATGTTAAAACACACGATTTATATCATTTATATTTTTTTTGCCAAGTGAAGCATTTCCAAGATATTCCTTGTTATTTGTTTGGATTTTCCAATATTTATACGTTTTCTCAAATGGGAATTCGTTATTCCTTGTTTTCATGTCCTGGACATGCAAAGAGAATGGAATGCTTCACATAGCAACGCTCTTAAAAGATTTGATTATCACTTAAAACCTACAATATTCCCCTTGCACCTACAAGAAAATTAGCAATAAGCTTCTGCAGATTTTTATATCGTTTAACATGAAGTAGATAGATGGAGAATAAGCGTTTGTAAAAATAGTTTGTACAAGAGCTGAGAAAAACAGTGTAATACATTAGATTTTTACATTTATATGCCGCCTTTAACATCTTAGGTCATAGCGGTGGCTTTGCTTTTGGAACAATTGCTCATCGGCAATAATATTCATGGTTTACTGTTTGTGTAAACTATTGGGTTCGTTTACTTTAGGTTTTCTTTTTAAACACTAAATTCACACACACACACATGTTCATTGTGTCACACATACTTCCAGAATCTAAGGAAGATGGGGAATAATCCTAGATAAAGAAAATTCTTCAGCCGGGAATCGAACTCGGGACCTCTGGATTTGGAAGCCAGACCACAGAGTCAGTCAGATATGTTCCTGTAGTACTTATTGTATTTATTCTCTTTTCTAATGTGTATCTGCTAAGTGAATATATTTGTTCATTTTTACCTCCTATGGTAAGTAGTTGAGGGAGTACTGTATTCCTCCCAAATATTCGACAGTGGGATTTCATTTGAAATACATGTTCTCTCTTAATGATATTAATATAATTATTCGTCTTTCATATGGTGATCGGAGTTCTTAACCCACAAAGAACTCGGTGGCAGTAGCAAATTTTATGAACAAATAACTGGCTCACCCGACGAATCACGGTTAGGTTTTTAAACTCGAATGACGAAATAATCTAATTTACCTCCCCATTATTTATGCCATTATTATATAATGAACTAGAGGATTTTTATGACGAATCCTCCCATTTACTAATTATAATTCTAATTTCGTACAGCCAGAGCTATTCCTTCCTAATAACGGATCAAAAATCTCCAGATATTCACGCAAAAGGACACAAAACATCGGCGAAACGCCCGATTTCCTTAATTTCCTACCGATGGTTTTCCAAATTTTGAAAATGCTGCATAAAATACATATCCTTTAGCGCAAGAAGAATCCTCAATCCGAAAGGTCGAGTAATTTTTACTTTCTCTACTACGTACAGTAAGTAGGGGAAGTATTGCTTTCCACTCAAAAGTTCGATACCGAGATTTCGCCGGAAATATATGTTTTGAGGCCCACTGAATCCAAAAAAAGCATTTTTGGAAACATGTCCGTATGTGTGTGTGTCTGTGAACAGCATAACTCAGAAACGAACAGTCGGATAAACACCAAACTTGGTATTTAGGTTCAGTATCTTCCAGAGATGCAACACGATGGTTTTCAAGAAAATCCCCCCACCCCAGATTACCCTTTATATGGAACATTTTTCGAAAGTTTTAATTTTCTCAAAAATGGCTCTAACTATTTTTAATAAAATATCATATGTTTAAGATATTTTCATGACAAATAAAATGTATATCTTGAATTTTCTGGGAATGTTTACAAAAGTATTCTTCATTGTGAACGAATTTTGCATAACTGGTAAACCATAATGAGATAGACAAAGTTTACTACACACAAAATGTAGATCGCATTAAAATACACAATTTATGTCATATACACTTTTTTGTGGAATGAACCATTTTCGAGATATTGCTTGTTATTCCTTTAAATTTTCCAATACTTTTCTCAAATGGGAATTCATAATTATTTTTTTTACCCTGGTAATGCAAAGAGAATGTAATACTCCACATAGCAACCAGCTCTCAAAATATTTGACTATAGCTTAAAGCCTACCATATTCCCCTTGCATCTACAAGAAAATTAGCAATAAGATTAACATCTCGATAAACCTGCAGCATATGGAGAATAAGTGTTTCTAAACATAGTTTGTACAAGAGTAGAGAAAGTCATGTGAGTGTAACACATCAGAATTTTTTTCTTAGTTTAATTATGGTTGGTAATTGTGACTTTCCTGCATCCACTATTCGTGAATCGGTTTTGCAAGAACGTCACACATCCCCTGATAACGAACTTTATTGCAACACAAGTGCAGCGGAAATAAAGCAAAACGTTCTTACATGAGAGTTATTAGAAGGTTTAGACATACGAAACTTCAGTCCCTATATCTATGGAATTTGAATGAAGGTTTAATCAGAGGCTTTGCGTTGCTTCATTATATAAACATTTAAAGTATTTGATAAATGGCAATTTAAGATTCGTGCCGTTATAAACAAGATCGATTCTTACGTTTTAAGTTCTGTTTTATGTTAGGTTAAGTGTTACATCGTGACCATCTATGTACTTGTATATCGCTTGAAATAAAGTATAGGGTTGTCTCATAAGTTCGCTTTTCGTTACGTTTCAATCACTAAGAACGCCTGGGAACACACCTTACCCGCAACACAGCTAAGACAAGTAGTTGCCGAACTTTCTGTTTACAAACTTTAAACACAAGGTGGTTAAAAAGATAAGAGCTCGGCAGTTAGGTTTTGTAAACAAATTATTTGTTTCCTGTAGTATACACCATTATTGTCGACAATATATTGCCATTACTTTGGAAGCTTTACATTCCATTTTTCCAAAATTATGGGTTTTTCTGGTCGATGAACTCTTAGAGGTTCAGTTTGCAGTTCTCCAAGGAAGTGAGGCATTTGCCATTCAGGAAATTCTGCAGGGAACAGAATAGATAAAAGTCGGGTGGGGCAAGCTCTGGAAAATACGGCGGTTGAGGTAATACATCCTATTTAACATTACGTAACTTTTGAGGGGTCACCATAGAGGTATGTGGTCTGGCGTTGTCGTGGTGAAGGACGACATCGTTTCCAAATTCCGGATTTTCTCTTCAATGGCTGCCTTCAGACGATCCAACTGAGAACAGTATTTCTCGGAATTGATAGTCTCATTATTCGAAAGAAGTTCGTAATACAGGATTCCTTTGCAATCTCACCAAATGAATAATATAACCTTTCTCGGATGCAGCTCTGGTTTAGAAGCCGACAGTGGTGACTGGCCTTTCTTGCGCCATGATTTACTCTTTCGGGCGCTGTTGTACACAATCCACTTCTCATCTCCAGTTAACAGCCATACCAGAAACGGATCATTCCGATTGCGTCTCAATAAGGAGTTACAAATGGAAACACGCTGAATCAAATTCGTTTCACTCAGTTCGTAAGGAACCCATACATCGGGAATATTTACATAACCCAGTTTTTTCAAGTCTCTGTCTACATTAGCGCGAGATAAGTTGAGCTCCAATGAAAACACCCGAGTTGTAATTCCTGCATCGTTGTCTATCAATTCATGAATTCTTTCCACGTCCGTAACCATTGGCAGTCCAGATCGAGGTTTGTGTTTAAGGGAGAAATTCCCAGATCGAAATCACCTAAACCACTTTTGACATGCTCGAATCCTACTGCATCTTCTCGTAGACAGCACAAATTTTCTGCCGGCATTGTGAGGCGGTTTTACCCTTACGATGGTAAAACAGCATAGGATACGGAAATGTTCCTTTTTGCTTTCCGTAGTTTGTAAACACAAGTTCACACTGTTCTATCCAACGTCAATCACAAACACACTCACATATCTAATAGCGAGTCTTGGTTGTTGTTCTCTAACTCGTAGGGGTGTTTAGGCAACTATGATAACAAGTGTATAGAGGGTTCAGGGTTTTCAGGCGCTATAGATGAAACTAGGGAGCAAAGCGACAATCCAATATAACCTGCATTTTGTTTTTATACTCTGTAGAGTACAACAACTATCTTATACTCCACGGTATTCTGAACAAAGGCTTTAGTATTTTAGTTATTTATGAATTGAGATTAGAAGGGTTTTTATAGTCCCTTCCGTCAGAAGGAATAGAAAGGGCTTTTCCATAGTAAAAATAATTCTCAAAAACCACTCAAACGATTTTGATATTACCCTCTACACACACAGACACACACACAGACAAACACAAATTTCCTCTCTTTATAATATTAATAAAGTTTTACTGTTTACTCCATTACATAGTGTAAAATAAGTGTTTTCGTAATATTAACCTATTCCGAAATATTCGCTGTTAGGTATTTTCCAGTATTGTCAGTGGTCATTCTTTTGTGTCTCCTGAATGCATACAGGCACATATAAAATGTGTCGTGTCACCCTCCTTTATGTCCTTATGTGCTTGCTAAATAATTTGAACTGGAAGCATTTCTACGAACACTTAACATGATTAATAGCAAACAGATACAAAAAAAAAGCTTTAGCTGAATTTTTTGTAGATTAATTATGAAAATAAATCACATCATGTAGAGAAAATTGTGTGATTGTAACAACCTATATATTTTTGTATTGAAAGGCAGTAAATTAATGGCTTAAAAATAAAATAACAAAATGAAGATTATACAAAAAGTATTTGCTGCTCAATTGGAGTGAAATATATCTCCTGTGTTTATGATAATCAACGGGATTCAGTGTACATAGAACGATATTGCACTCGTGGGGATAAACGTTAATTAACATGAGTGAATATTACTGATAATGAATATTGTAACAGCTTAGCAGCAGCGCTAAGTGTGCAAATATGCCAACTGTCCCAGCGACAAACAAACTGATGTGATTTTAGTGCCATGTAACATGTTTTAATACTAATGAAGCAAAGGCTTATCTGAAGATGAGCTGTGTGACACCTAAAAATTCATTTATGGTACTCGTGGCAAGCTTGATGGGCGTAGACCTCCCACCGGGGAAACAATACAACAGACACGTTCAAGTAATAATCTACGTTAGTACAGTCAGTATTGTATTCCACTCAAAAATTCCTGACCGAGATTTCACTGGAAATCCTCGTTTTGAGGTGCCATGAATCAAAAAAGCATTACAAACCATTTAGAAATACTCATGTGTTACATTCACATGACCTGCTCTACCCTTTTATCGCTTATTACTAGGTATACAAAGTATTCTTACGAAAGCTTATTTTCCCATCTACTTCATTTTAATCGAGATACACCTTTCCGGAAATTGCTGCATTACACCTTTATTATATATAGGGTCTTTCAACAAGTGTCGTATCTTTGAACTTAAATAAAACACGTTCTATAAATGATAGAGGTTTATTAATTTTTTTTATTTTGGAACATAATTAATGGCATTACGTGTGGAAGAGAACATAAGTTAAGTGACCGCCGCGATTTCGTTGGGTTGCGCGTATACGTTTGACCCAATTTTCAATGGCAGAAGAACGTCCAAATTCACGAATAACACGTGTGATGTTATTCATAAGTTCATTTACTGTTTCTGGCTTGTTGACAAGAACTCGAGATTTAACATAACCCCACAAGAAGTAATCCAACGGCGTTAAATCACATGACTTCGGGGGTCAGTTAACATCGCCACCACGGGAAATGATGAAACCTCTGAACTTCTCCATCAAAATATCGATTGTTTCGAGAGCAGTATGACATGTGGCACCATCTTGCTGGAACCAGATTTTTCTGAGATCCATACCATCCAATTGAGGCCAAAAATAGTTCCTTAGAAGAGCCCGGTATCTTTCTCCATTGACGGTTACAGCCTCTCCATCTTCATCTTAGAAAAAAAATATGAACCAATGATTTCACCATACTAAAATACACACCACACAGTAACGTTTTGGGGATGAAGTGGTCGTTCTTGAATCTGTATTGGATTGTGATTGTTCCAATAGCAGCAAATTTGTTTCTTAACACAACCATCCATCCAAAAGTGGGCTTCGTCGCTGAAAATATACATATACAAAATCATCTCTAGTTTCTAAACATGATTAGTCAATTATAACAAAAGAGTAATTTGCATTTAGTAAACGAATATCATCATCTGCAGATGTTTTACCCGGAGTGCCAACTTTTTGACGAGTAGATAGACCGTCTTCCCCACTTTCCTGAAATATTTTTATCCAGTAATTTACTATAAAAACACTTTTATGTACTGCCGTTGCAATTGCTGTAACAGTGCGACCAGCACTCACGATAGGTCTACGAGTAATTTCGCTAGTATACGGCATGACTGGTTCTGAGACAATAAACATGTTTTGGTTTCAATAACACCAGAAAGAGCAAAGGCATCAACCTCCCCTCTTTTCTCCCTTATTGCTGTGTTATCAAGCCACCACGCTCTGCAATAGGTAAGGTGAAGGACACGCCTCAAAAGACCCCAGAAAGCGATACAAAATCCGCGGAAGATTTTCTTTGATGCTGTTTGATCCTTAAAGATAAAATATGCTGTCGTTTCCTTGTTTGCTGCCATGCCCATTTGACCCAGCTGACGGGGTCAGAAATTTGAAGGACGCACAGTTTAGTTGCTGCACGTGTGCATATTTGTGGTTTTGATGATGTGGGAATGGCGTTAACGTTATTATTTTTCTCATTATCCAGGACGTCATCATCTTCCCCCAGTGTAATGATGAGCCAATCTGACATGTCACAGCACATTCAGATTTTAATTCAACACACTTTTCGTAATTTGACATTCAAGAGTTTTGATTAATGTCCAGCATTTTATGACGTGTTGCAAATGTGCGAATGCATTATTATATGGCAACAAACTGTAATTTCATTGCCCCCTTTATTGAAGCAACGGTAATAACTCGTGCATTCCCCTCGGTGTGAAACACCTAAATCCTCTGGCAACCGAATTAATTCTCCAAAAATAATAGTACACACATTTATCTCTATTATCATAAAACACACTGGGGTCAAGCATTTTTTGTGCCCTGCTCTCGGTACAGTTCATAATGCGGGAATAATAACTATTTGCCAGAGTTAGTGCAATAATTTATATACAAATAGTAGTAATGGTGAGACGCCGTCTCATCCGACAAGTCGATAACACGGCCAAATGCATTTTCAATCTATTTTCCACATGGGAATTGACTGCAACCTGTGTTACAATGTCCCGAAATGGAATTGAAACGGGAATTTCATGCGCGCAGCTTTCCACTTTTTGTTTTTTTTTCCTTCCCCTAACTCCTCCCCGCGGAAGCATTACAGATCTGCGAATGTAATAGGATTAGGTAAAATATTTTATAGCCTGCTTTACTTTATTTGTAAACAAACAGGAAAGCTTTATGTGCCCGCATTATAAGGGAAGGGCTTCGGTTGGAATAGGATTTTTGCTTCACTACACGTACATAGTAGGTATGGAAGGTATTGCATTCCACCCAAAAATTCGACATCGAGATTTCACCGGAAATATGTTTTGAGTCCCCCCGAATAATTATAAAAAAGGTCCGCGCGTGCGCGTGTATGTGTATCTGTGAACAGCATAACTTAAAAAAAATCTGATGTGTTACACTCACATGACTTTCTCTACTCTTGTACAATCTGATTTTACAAACGCTTATTCTCCATATGCTTCATGTTAATCGAGATATCGAGATGTCAATCTTATTGGTAATTTTCTTGTAGATGCAAGGGAAATATGGTAGCTTTTAAGCGATAGTCAAATATTTTAACGCTGGTTGCTATGTGGCGCATTCCATTCTCTTTGCATGTCCAGGACATAAAAAAATTGAATAACGAATTTGAGAAAAAGTATAAGTATTGGAAAATTTAAGGAAATAACAAGCAATATCTCGAAAACGGTTCACTCTACAAAAGAAATGTATATGACATAAGTTGTGTATTTTAACGCGATCTACATTTTTTGTGTAGTAACATTTTGTCTATCTCTTATGGTTTACCAGTTATGCAAAAGTCGTTCACAGTGAAGAATACTTTTGGAGACATTCCCAGAAAATTCGAGATATACATTTCATTTCTCATGACATTGTCTTAAACATAGGATATTGTCATCAAAATCGTTAGAGCCATTTTTGAGAAAATTAAAATTTTCGAAAAATCTTCCATGTAAAGGGTAGTCTGGGGTGGGGGATTTTCTTGGAAACCTTCGTGTCGCATCTCTGGAAGATACTGAACCTAAATGCCAAGTTTGGTGTTTATCCGACTGTTCGTTTTTGAGTTATGCTGTTCACAGACACACACACAGACACACACACACAGACACACACACAGACACACACACACACACACAGACACACACACGGACATGTTTCCAAAAATGCTTTTTTTGGATTCAGGAGGTCTCAAAACATGTATTTCCGGCGAAATCTCGGTATCGAATTTTTGGGTGGAATGCAATACTTCCCCTACTTACTATGCGTAGTAGAGAAAGTAATATGTCTGTTAAATACGAAACTTGGTATTTGAAGAAAATCCCCCCTCCCATACTAAGGATTACGATTAGGATTCAACGCAGAGAGGGGCTCAGCACGTCCACCTATATGGATCATTTGTACCTATGCCCCGGACGGGGTGTTCCCGGGAGGGAGGGATGAGACGACAGGAGACAGATGGCGGCCGGACCAGGGGCACGACATACAGAGAACACGGTCCCCACCAATTACAGATTTAAACTTCCCGGATGGGCACTGGTGCAGCCGGCTCCCCCCTGTGGGCTCACACAACCCTGGGGGACGCGGAATCCGGAGACAACCCCATTTCGGGGGACGAAGGTTTTCACAGAGCATCATTTTCCCCTGTCATGCACACACCGAGACTTCCCGGCAACATGCACACATTGAAAGAAATCAAGAGGATGAAAGCTGAAATGAAATGAGAATGGAGGTGAAATGGAGGGACAGGAAATTCGAGGGATTTATGATTCCTCCCAGCATCAGCCTAGCGACTTAGGAAACCTGTAAAAACCTGTGGGTTAGGAAGGTTGGCCAAGGAAATCGAACCCACGACCTCCCCTTTGGGACCTCAGACCTTACCGCCTGAGCCATCTCGCTTGGTCCTCCACTCCAAAGTGAAAAAAAAAATATCAAAATTAATACAATAGTAAACGAGTGAAGATCGTTGCCAATGGGCACTTGTTCCAAATGCAAAACTGCCGACATGACCTTGCATGTTAAAGGCTGCATACAAATGGAACAAAAACAAATAAACTTACTTGAAAGTTTAAAGTAAGCATCATTTGAATACCAACTCTAGTCCCCATATTCCACGATCAGCTTAGCCTAGGGAGTACTTTGAGGTGATTTTTTAAATTCATTATCCTAAAATTTACCATGAAAACCATGAAAGAACACAAGCGGTACACGAGGGCTGTCCCAGAAGTACCCGACCTAACAAAGAAAACACAAAAAGTTTGGGAAAAAACATATTTATTTCTCTACTTAGTCTCCTTTCAGCTGAATACACTTTCCCCAAAGATGTTCAATACCTTCGGTACCCTGTTTGTAGTGAGAACCGCCGAGTTCTGCAAAATAGCCATCAACTGCAAACTCCATCTCTTCATTCTTAGCAAATCTTTTACCAGCAAGTCATTTCTTCAACTTTGAAAACAGAAAATAATCAGAGGGGGCTAAATCTGGCGAATAGGGTGCTTGAAGAAGCAATTCCTTTAACTCATTGATTTTGGCCATGTCGATAATGGATGGTGAACTGGTGTATTGTCTTAATAAAACAAATTTCTTTTTCGCTAAAAGCGACCGTTTTTACTTGATTTCATCATTCAAACGTTGCAATAAGTTTGCATAATACTCGTCATTGATTGCTTTTCCTTTTTGAAGATAATCAACGAAAATTATTCTACGCACTTCCCAAAAAACGGACGCTATAACCTTGCTTGCCGATGGAACTGCCTTCGCCTTCTTTGGAGCCGATTCTCCCCTTTCAGGTTCACTGTGTTGACTGTTTCTTCGTCTCAGGTGTGAAGTGATGGATCCATTTTCATCCATGGTTATGAATTGATGCAAAAACTCGGCTTATTGCAGCGAAACATCGTCAAACACTCGACTGATGACGCTGCTTTTGTTCCATTGTGAGTAAATGCAGCACTCATCTTGCATCTAAATTTTCAGTTAGTATGCGATGTACAGCACTTTTTGAAATGCCTATTATGTCTGCTAACTCGCTCACTTTCAGTCGACAGTCATCCAAAACCATTTTGTGGATTTACTTCGCAATTTCTAGCGTGGTCATCTCATTTGTTGGCTACTGCAATGTTTCATCTTGGCAGCTCGTACGGCCTCGCTTAAACTCTGCCACTCAATATTTTACTGTTGTAAAACGAAGGATCAGACCCCCCTGAGTAGAATCTAACTCAGTTGGACTAAGACCTTTCAAATAAAAGTATTATATCACACAATGATGGCCAGTTTTATCCATGTCAAATTCGCTGAGAGCGTTGGATACCAAACAATTACTAAACAACGTAGCATCGTCACACTTAAGCTTTATAAGAGATGTACTTTCTACCATAGTCATTCGTTTGAAACAACAACTGCACTGTATATATACTGCCGTATATCCTAAAAATTATAAATTTCCTCCTTTTACTGAAATAGTTACTTTTATACACATAGCAGATGAAAATTAAACAAATCTTACTTTTAGCGTTTTCTACATTAAAACAGCTAACGGATACAGCTTCCATACACTCGTTTTGGGCTCAAAGAGACCACCGTAAGGAGAAGAACGAAATGTGCGTGTTTTGTTTGTGTGATTTAAGGATATAATGCTGTTCGAGTAACTCTAGATTTATTAAAAACAAATAAAAGAGCGTCACTGAACCAGAGAGTAAATTAAATAACTTTTCATTAAATATTGCATAAAATACAATAGATCATACGTTTTTCAACAATAATTGTTCTGAGCTAAAAGGTTATACACCCATCTAGCTCACGTATGCGTGCGAGTGAATTACAAACGCAAGAAATAAAATTATGCTCTAACTGGGGTAACTCCTGGATTCAAGTTGCTTTTGAAATGTAATATTAGTTTTAGTAAAGCAAGTGTGATCCTTACAAATGGAAATTGTGACAAACTTTAGAATTTATAACCCTGTCGGTTCCATTCCTTTTACTTTTTTGCTTCAAGTAATTTATGATTAACAGAGCAGGACAAGTATACTTTGGCTTATAATGTGTGCAAGCTCCGAGTTTGTATCGACAGTTATGGCGAGGGGAAGTGGGTGCCACAGGCAACCTGGAACTGTAAATAGAAGTGCCAGGGGTAGAACAGAATATAAACACAGAGCTCACAGATAACATCTCTACCATACCAGTAACGCAAGGGAACTACTCGCTGTCGACTGTGCAGCCGTGTATTCAGTATGACTCACGTATGCTAGGTAGGGTGGTGTAGGTCGATTTTTTCGACCTGACCTTGCAAAAACGCAAAGGAGGAGAAGGTAGTCTAGGATGGGGGAGAACAGCTGGTAGTGAAACAACAGGAATGCTGTGATGTCAACTTATCTCTTATTCTGTACGCGCCTACTACTCTACTACTGTAGGCCTCTGACGAGAAAAAGTTTGCGAGGTGTTCTGTTTCCGGAGAAGTGAAGGGGGCGGACAGTACGACGTGGTAACTCACGATGATGTCATAAATAGATCTACTATATACATTAAAAACAACGTTAGTATTCCACCGTGTTTCACTTGGAGTAATGTGTGTGTGTGTGTGTGTGTGTGTGTGTGTGTGTGTGTGTGTGTGTTCTAGTAATTTATAAAGTTGTTTACAATGACCAGTAAGAAAGGAAGAACTCGACATGGTCAAGTCCGAGAAATAGTAGCTAATGTTGTTAAAATCTGTGACGAGGAAGGCAAACAAAGCAACTGGTCATTCGGTATTACTAGCACAAGAGCGTATGTTTCCTAAGAGGCCTTAAGCCTTGTTGATATGTTGAAAGTAGAGCGTTATCTTTCTCAGATAGCGCTACAATTCTTGATTTCAACACATTCTTTACAGACACATTCTCGTCAGAGGAACACAGTATTACTGACTACTGATCCAACACACCTCCTAGAAGATAATTGACTTGCCCAACTATTGCGCACATAGATAAGCAGGTTCAGGACGAAAAAAATCATCCTATAGTTACGTTTGATTCCTCGCTCAATGGATATTTGTCCTAGTTCTAATGATTACACATGAAAGTAACTTATGGTGTATAAAATTGTTGTTCAAATTATAATTATTTATTTTCAAATGTACCTACGCATGATGATTACTTACTTGAATGACAACATTAAAAATTTACAGTGAGCTAGTTTTGGGACCTATGAAATTGTATTCTTATTTTTGTATGAAACGTTTTATAAGTTACTTAAAGCGAAAAAAGACACTGAAAAGAGTAGTAGTAGTAGTAGTAGCAGTAGTAGTAGTAGTAGTGGTAGTGGTAGTAGTAGTAGATTTGTTCACATGACTTTCTCGACCCACTATGGTTTATTTTTATGCAGCTTTTACAGAGTATTCTTACGACAGCTTATTTTTCATGTTAATCGAAATAAACCTTTGCAGAAATACTTTCATTACAATTCCCTTGTAGGTACAAAAGAGATAGAGGAAACCGAATCATGAGGCAGTATTCTATATCACAACACTATAAATGCCAGAGTGATTGTAGTGTAAATTAACATTATTGTATGACAATGATTTTAGATGTTTGTTAATTATAAGCATTGTTAGGAAATAAGTTTACACGGCCTCACTGAAACTGACAATAGGAGCGGGTAACAATGAGCGAAGGGGTGAGTTGTTTATTAATTATAAGAGGAAACAAATGACGCCAGAGTAGCGCGCTTTTCTTTAGAAATGGAGGGAATATCTTCGCTAGAGCATATGTGTTCGTAATTTTGATTGGATATAAAAATAGACGCTAATATTGGCGCGCTTTATTAACCAATAGCAGCTCTATTATAATGTTTAGGCATGTCGGGGTGAGGGAGTATAAATTCCGTGCCACAGACGGGTAACACGCAGTTTAAGAGAATCATTTGCGGGTTACATAACACGCAGTTTAATAGAATCATCCACGGGTTACACGTCGCGCAATTCTACAGAATCTCTCGCGTCGTCAAGCTAGTTACAAAAATGTGAAATACTCGAATTAATAATGTGCGGCAAATAAGTGGTAGTGGTAGTGGTGGTATTTATTAAGTATTTAGTATTACATTAATTGCATAACACAGTCGCATGGGTCATAAGACCGTAAAGTGATTATAGTTACATTCGAAAATATAACAGTTTCAATCGGGCGTGTATCAAGAGTAAATATGTGAAATTAAGGAAGTGTCGCGGCAATAAAAGTGTAAAAACAAATTCTTTTATCTGTGTTATCTTTTAGTAACAGCTCCTTTCCGTTTACACACCCTGTTTAAGAGATTTGCTCGACTTATAATAATAGCTAGTCGGAGGACAAAGAACCCAAAATTCAAACTAGTAATACAATAACAGGCGCTCAGCAAAAAGTTAACACGAACGAAACCGCGACAATCAACAGTTATGTTTAAAAGCTAGTCTGTATGTACTGGTCATTGTAAATGCTGGTAGCACTTTTAGAAAATGGCAGTGTTGAAAAATCCAAACCAATAATAAGGGGTATCTCGAAATTGGTTGATGTCGCAGAAAAAATTATTTGAAATAAACTGTGTGCTTTAAAGAGGTCTAAATTTTTGGTGTAGTACGCTTTTGTCTAATTTTATGGTTTATTCATTATACAGAATTATACAAAATTCTAAATGAAAAGGTTTTTATAGAGCAAGCATGGGCATTCTTGACCCCGCGTATTACCACATGTTAAGCGCCCTTCACCACTCCACTTCTCGTTTGTTGTTTGTAACACACGGCGGTCTTCTAACCAAGTGGTAGAACACTGCTGTTAGCAATTACATGAAATACGCAAGAGCTGGTCGGACATTCGGGGAAGCATGTACTCTTTCATATTTTTTAGCTTACAAAGCTGCTGCAATGCCCTATGTGTAAGTAATGTAAAAACTGTATTTGTTTGTTTATTTTCCTCTAGGTTTGTAAGCGATATTGTATTTATTTCTTCAGTTTGAAAAGAAGTATAAGATATTTTGAGTTTCACCCCTTTATTGTATTAATTATAATGAACAACTCATTTCATTTTGGTTTGTCATTTAATGAGTATGCTGAATTTTAATAAATAAGCATTTCCAGCTTTTCAAAACTAAGAATCTACATTATGCCACTGCTTCGATAGAGCGGTAGCTACGTTACGTCAGATTCCCCTCCATGGCCCACCTTCCTGGATGTGAGGTGCGGCTCGTCCATACCTGCCATAGAGACTATTCCAAGAAAATTCAAGATATACATTTTGTTTGTCATGTAAATATCTTAAATATATGGTATTCTAAGAAGATTGTTTTTGAGAAAACAAAACAATTACGAAAGATTTTGATATGAAGGGCAGTTAGAGTAGGGGGATTCTCCTGAAAATGTTCGTGTCGAAACTTTGGAAGATACTGAACTTAAATACCAAGTGGGTTGGCTCAGACTGTAGCGTCTGTGGTCACCATTTGGGAGGTCGTGGGCTCGATTCCCGCGGCTGACCTTCCTGACACATGGATTGTTTCGGTGGTTTCCCCGTGTCAATAGGCGAATGCTGGAAAGGTTCACTGACTTCTTCGAATTTCTCTTCCCCCATTCTCTCTCATTCATCTTCGTCCTTCACGATAAAGTTTGGCTCCGGGTCTGAGTGAGGGCGACTGCGGACAGATGGTGTACATGGCTTGCGTATTGAAACCTCTTCTCGGCCCCAATGGAGGCCGTTTGAGTCTTCGCTGCTGGGTCGAGCTTTCCCCGGTCTCCGGGGAGGGGAGCCTGTGAGCCACCCCCTGTGGCTTGGGAGGGCTGCCTTGAGCGCTCTCCGGCTAGGTGGTTAAGCTTGTAACTATTTGAGACCTCTGCACGTCTCCGTCGTCTGAGTCGGTCTTGCAGCCCTTACGTCACCTGCGGTTGCTTCATGTCACCCGTTTCTCCCCTGGTGTGTATGCACAACAGAACCCTGTGTGGGTCGAGGCGATAGGCGTTCCTTCTGTAATGTAATCCTAATCCTGTACTTATATACCAAGCTTATTACTTATCCGACTTTTCATTTTTGAGTTATGCTGTTCACACACAAACACACAAATGCTTTTTTTGTGTTCAGGGGTCTCAAAACGTGTATTGCCGGTGAAATCTAGACATCGAATTTTTGGGTGGAGTACAATTCTACATGGAGTACGTAGTAGGGAAAGTAAAAAGACGTCCTATTCATTTGACTTGCAGGAAGTAAAATAAAGATTACACGTTGTTATGAGGTTAAAACAATCTAGTGGCATATCTGGCATGAGCAAAACGCTTTCTCAATATCAGTCTTTCACAGACTACCTCCTCCTGTTTTTAATACCCTGAAGAGGTTACAGTATCATGTTGTAGTGACTCAGTTACCAACAATCAATGCCGCTAGGTTTACACATAAGAATTGCAGAAACGAGATTTGGTAACGCTGCAAATGAAAATATAGACGAGATTATTAATTAGGCCCAGCGATAAGGAACAACTTCATTTGTAATCCTTCTGTGGTATTCTCATTACATAAATTGATCATTGTTTCATATTCTTAGGACTTTAAATACACTGCACTAAATTTTCTCTTTTTCGGTACGCTTTGGAGCAGTTTTCGTTCCTTGCAACTCTCGCTTCTTAAAACTCCTGATCTTCACATAGATTAAAAATTTATATTCTATTCCTTAAAATACATTTGTTGTAGCATTTTAGCTGTGACATTCCACATTTTTATAGTATCAATGTGAGGAAATCAGAGGGAGAAGAATGCAAGGCTGCCTGTAAAATTAACAGGATAATTGTATTTCTAAGACATTTTTGAGAAAACCAAAAACAAAGTATTCCATGTAAAGGGTAGTTTGGGGCAAGAGGATTTTCTTGAAAATCTTCGTGTCGCATCTTTCTAAGAAACTGAACTTAAGTACAAAAATAGGTATTTAGCTACATTTTTATTACTTTCTCTACTACGTATAGTAAGTAGGGGAAGTATTGTATTCCACCCAAAAATTCGATACCGAGATTTCACCAGAAATACATGTTTTGAGGCCCCCTGAATCAAAAAAGAGCATTTTTGGAAACATGTCCGTATGTGTGTGTCTGTCTGTGAACAGCATAACTCAGAAACGAACAGTCGGATAAACACCAAACTTGGTATTTAGGTTCAGTATCTTCCAGAGATGCGACACGGAGGTTCATTTCTTGCTCATTTTTTGAAGTCTTTTCAACATTCAGTTGTTTCCCGCTATTGCTTGGAAACATTATGGAATTTTAAGGTCAGTATATAGCATCCAGTTCTTAAATACTTGAACTATCGCTGTTCTCTTTGCATTTATAACGAAACGTGTAATGTAGCTATTTCTGCAAAGGCATATTTCGATAAGATGTAGTAGATAGAAAAAAAATCTGATGTGTTACACTCACATGACTTTCTCTACTCTTGTACAAACTATTTTTACAAACTCTTATTCTCCATCTATTTCATGTTAATCGAGATAAACATTTGCAGAAACGATCTTTTGACATGCAAAGAGAATTACATTTTACACAGTTCTAAATATATTTGACTATCGCTTAAGGCCTACTATGTTCCCCTTGTTTTGTATTTGCAAGGGCAATATAAGCACAGATATATCTCTGTTCCTTTTTGAGTTATGCTGTTCACAGACACACACACAGACACACACACAGACACACACACGGACATGTTTCCAAAAATGCTTTTTTTGGATTCAGGGGGTCTCAAATCAAGTATTTTTGGTGAAATATCGGTATCGAATTTTTTGGAGGAATGCAATACTTCCCCTACTTACTATACGTAGTAGGGAAAGTAATAACCTATAGTAAGAATACTTTGTATACCCACTAATAAACGATAGAGGGTAGAGTAAGTCATGTGAAGTATTACATCAGATGTTTTAATTTGATGTCGCAAAACCTGAATAATGTTACTTCTTAACATCAATATTCAAGAAAACAGGAGCTAGATGAAAGACCACCCACCTGAAATTTATGAGCATGACATATAGCTTGCAAGAAGAAATAATCTTCTTTGTCGTGAATTATAAATATCAGTTGAGTAGTTTCCAAGATTAATGTAGACGCACCTTTTCCTTTCATGCATTCGGTATAAAGTATTCCATCGATAATACTCTTCATTACAAAATATATATAAGTACTTACAGGATACTTTTACAGGTTTTTCCATTAAGAATTTTCACTGTACTTTTATACCAGTTGAATAAGTGCTATTTAGAGACTTCGCTACACATACACTATCTAATCAGAAGTATCGGACACCTATCTGAAAGTGCACTTAACATTTACCCTTGGGACGTTCCCTATATTACTGGACATGGATATAAGGCGAGTCCACTCTTGGTCTCTATGATGACTTTAATTCTGCTGGGGACGCTTTCATTTAGGTGCCTGTTGAAGAAGGTGTTTTGCTTACGTAATTTATTTACGTAAACTATTAGCCACACGCTTGGGAAGCCAACTTCAAGTAGTTATTGTCTTGGAGTTTATTGTTTAATTATTTACTCTGCTCCATGTACGAACGTCAATTTTGAAGTGGATTATTTGTTACGTAATATGCTGCTACGTATGTAAAGCTGACTTGAAGATGTATTTTTGTCGATACGCTCCAAGTTTTAAAATATTATATTAGCTTTGTTATTAAATTGCTTCTATAGGTAAAATTTATGTTTATGCTTGCCTCGGCTGCGTCAGTATTGTTTTAGAGTCACGTATTTCTTAGACAGGGCGTGGAACGACAAGAATGTAGGCTTACACAGATTTTAAGTTTAAATTCACTTCTTTTTATTAATGCTTGGCTCAAATTAAATAGCACTACACTGACACTAACAGCTGTGAGATTCTTTTATTTAATACTTGCGCTTTGTTAACGCGTATACATAATTTTCGTTTTACACGAATACGTAATATTTCTTTAGAGAACATTTCTTCCATCCGGTCACTACCAAGGTCTGCCAGCAACCGTCCAAAACCCGTAAGCTTCTGTATTTCAAGTCTCTGATTGGCTAATCCTAATCCAATAGAATATCTGCATTTAATTAAAGCTTTTTCTAGCTGTTGATTGACTATTCTTAAACTGTCAAAAAATTTACATTATTGCTGCCCTAAACATGACTAGTAGCATTCAAACTCTCAAACTCATTATTGCCTCAAGGTTACCTCATTGTTAGCAACGGTATTCTCACAGCTATTACATTATTAACTTACGTAATGCATTCACATAACATTTTTAAACATATTTACAATAATTTTAGCATATGCAATGACTGTTACATACATTTTTACAAATGATTACATGCATATTGCTTCAAGGCGGGCTGTTATTGAAATTATATATTATATAATTTAATTGAAATTTTTCAAGTATTAAAAATAAGACCTCACTGTATGCCTGTGGAGGAACGGTAGTCCATTCTTCCTGATCAGCCCAAACCACAGAAGTTAGACGCTGGGGTTTGAAGCGAAGTCGGCATTCTAACTCATCCCAAAGGTGTTCAATTGGCTTCAGGTCGGGGCTCTGAGCAAGCGAACCGGGGAAATACGGCCCAGTAGTGGAGGCTAGACATGTCTCTCTTTAGCGGGACCAAGAAGAAATTCCAGATCGCAAGCCTCTGTGCCATCTGTCCGACACCGACTAAACTACAGTCCCGGAATCAACGTGAAACATGAACGGGAAATTAAATGAGAGGAAATGGGGGAGAGAAGAATTCCGTGGCAGAATACACCACTCTAGCATTCGCCTATGTCAACCATGGTCAATGATCAGAATGGGTGGTCACCGGGAATCGAACCCACAACCTCCCGAATGCATTATCGCGGAGCCATCTCGCTTAAAGTCTACGCTGTACAGAATTCATCTATAGTTTGTTTATATACTTATATATGTTTATATTATGTTTTACTCTGTCCTAGATGGCAGTCTTTAAATACGGGAGTTGTTAATGTTGCTTCAATAAGTAAATAAATATCTCATTTAGGATCTAGTTCTTGTAAACATTTTAAACTTTGAGGCAGTATTTTATATCACAGCACTGTGAATGCCAGAGTGATTGTAGTGTAAATTAACATTATTGTATGACAATGATTTGAGATGTTTGTTAATTATAAACATTGTTAGCAAATAAGTTTATACGGCCTCACTGAAACTCACAATAGGAGCAGGTAACAATGAAACGAGGGGGTGAGTTGTTTATCAATTAGAAGACACAAACAAATCTCGTCAGAGTAGCGTGTCTTTCTTTGGAAATGGAGGGAATATCTTCCCTAGAGCATATGTGTTCGTAATTCTGATTGAATAACAAAATAGACGCTAATGTTGGCGCGCTTTATTAACCAATAGTAGCTCTGTTATAATGTTTAGGCATATCGGGGTTAGGGAGTATAAATTCTGAAGCCAAATGCAAGTAACGCGTAGTTCAACAGAATCATTCACGAGTTATACGTCGCGCAGTTCTACAGAATCATTCACAAGGCAAACGCCGCGCAGTTCTAAGAAATCTCTCTCGCGAGTTACACGGAAGCATTCATAAAGTACACATTATGTAATTCTACAGAATCTCTTGCGTCGTAAAGTTAGTTACAAAAATGTGAAATGCGCGAATTAATAGTGCGCGGCAGATAAGTGATTGTAGTTACATTAAAAAAAAATCTGATGTGTTCACTCACATGACTTTCTCTACTCTTGTACAAACTATTTCTACAAACGCTTATTCTCCATCTACTTCATGTTAATGAGATAAACATTTGCAGACTCTATCTTATTGCTAATTTTCTTGTAGATGTAAGGGGAATATATATTTACAAGGGCAATATAGAAATACAGTAGCCTTTAAGCACATACATATCTCTTAATAGCTGGTTGCTAGGTGCAGCACCATTCCCTTTCCCACAGATTAATACTCTGAATATCCAAGACAAAAAAATCTGATGTGTTACACTCACATGACTTTCTCTACTCTTGTACAATCTAATTTTACAAACGCTTATTCTCCATATGGTTCATGTTAATCGAGATATCGAGATGACAATCTTATTGGTAATTTTCTTGTAGATGCAAGGGAAATATGGTAGCTTTTAAGCGATAGTCAAATATTTTAACGCTGGTTGCTATGTGGCGCATTCCATTCTCTTTGCATGTCCAGGACATAAAAAAATGAATAACGAATGTGAGAAAAAGTATAAGTATTGTAAAATTTAAGGAAATAACAAGCAATATCTCGAAAACGGTTCACTCAACAAAAGAAATGTATATGACATAAGTTGTGTATTTTAACGCGATCTACATTTTTTGTGTAGTAAAATTTTGTCTATCTGTTATGGTTTACCAGTTATGCAAAAGTCGTTCACAATGAAGAATACTTTTGGAGACATTCCCAGAAAATTCGAGATATACATTTCATTTCTCATGACATTATTTTAAACATATGATATTTTCATCAAAATCGTTAGAGCCATTTTTGAGAAAATTAAAATTTTCGAAAAATCTTCCATGTAAAGGGTAGTCTGGGGTGGGGGGATTTTCTTGAAAACCTTCGTGTCGCATCTCTGGAAGATACTGAACCTAAATACCAAGTTTGGTGCTTATCCGACTGTTCGTTTTTGAGTTATGCTGTTCACAGACACACAGACACACACACAGACACACACACAGACACACACACACACAGACACACACACGGACATGTTTCCAAAAATTCTTTTTTTGGATTTAGGAGGTCTCAAAACATGTATTTCCGGTGAAATCTCGGTATCGAATTTTTGGGTGGAATGCAATACTTCCCCTACTTACTATACGTAGTAGAGAAAGTAATATAACAGTTTCAGTCAGGCGTGTATCAAGATTAAATATATGCAATTAATTCAGTGTGACGGCAATAAAAGTATAAAAACAAATTCTTTTATCAGTGTTATCTTTTAGTAACAACTCCTTTCCGTTTACACACCCTGTTCAAGAGATTTGCTCAACTGAGTAATATTAGCTAGCCAGAGGATAAAGAATCCAAAATTCAAAATAGTAAAACAATAACAGGCGCTCAGCAAATAAGATAACACGAACGATACCGCGACAACTTTTATGAGTTGAAATTAAAAGCTGTAAAGCGCACCATTTCGTTCGGAATGAAAAATTACGTATTTGTTTATACGTATTTCAAGAGCAATAGGTTCAGTGTATGAAATGAACAAACGGGCAGATAATAACGGCCCTGTACAAAGGAAATTAAACTCTTTTGTAGCACGCGGCGAGGCGTGTTACAAAAGAAACCTCAGAACCACCATCAGAAATAACATTCCATAAGCGAGAAATCGATTGGCACTTCAATATGAGAACTACATGAGCACGAAGCTATCAAACATTAAGTAATTTCATCAACGCCAATTAACCCCTTACTTTCAAAAACCTTCGTTATATTTAGTTTTATTCAACAGTAGCTAATATATAACATACACTTTAAGTAACTGCACCACAGAACATAATACGTTAAATTTTCTGTAAATATCTGCTAGTCCTTTTGAGGGAGTATTTCTATCACTTAAATGATATCAGTCTAATTATATGATATAAAATTTAATAACAGCGCGCCTTAAAGCAATATGTGTATAATATAATATATAAATTGTATGTAAGAGTCATTGTTTTATGTTTGTATTATTATGTACATGTATAATAATGTTATGTGAACGTATTATATAATATTAACAATGTAGGAGCTGTGAGAATAAAAGCCGAAAGTTGCTAACAATGAGGTAACCTTGAGGCAATAATGAATTGGAAAGTTTAATAGTGCTACTAATAATTCGTGGATCAATAATGTATTTAAAACAGTTTATAAACTAGTAAAGCTGAAAGTTAAATAACAGTATTCTATTGGAGTAGGATTAGCCAATCACAGACTTGAAACAGAGAAATTTACAAATTTAAGCGGTAAACGACAGACACTACTAGACAGCGTTCCTGAGCACTTCGATACGGTACAGGTTAAGTGTGATACATAAAACTTCATTACGGCAAGAATAAAAATAAAGCTTACGTATTAAAAAGTGCAATTAATAAATAATCCCACAGCTCTACAGTATAGTATATCAGTGAAGTGTTATTTAATCGTGTGAAAGATTAACAAAAAGGAGTGAAGTAAAAATAATAATTTGTGTAAGCATTCATTCTTTAGCCACACCACCCCCTGCTAAGAGATACGTTTTCTGCAAATTACTACTGACGCAGCCGAGGCATACGAGACAAATATAATATTTAAATAAACATTCAAATTACAAAGTTGATTTTTGAACGTGGGGGCGAAGGCCACCGGAAAGTGAACGTGGGGCGAAGGCCACCGGAAACTTTGCATCGTACGTGGGGCGAACACTCCACAATACGTGGTGCAAACAGCAGTAATATGCAACCTCAAGTTTGGTACCGAAAGCGTGGTGCTAATAATAACGTAAAAATAAACTAATTCACTTTCCATTTTTACTTTCTCTACTATAGTAAGTAGGGAAATTATTACATTCCACCAAGAAATTCGATACCGAGATTTCATCGCAGATACATGTTTTGAAGCCCCCTGAATAATAAGAAAATACATTTTAGAAAAAGGTACGTGTGTGTCTGTGAACAGCATAACTTTAAAACGAAAAGTCGGATAATACCAAACTTCATTCTGAATAACTTTTGCATAACTGGTAAGAGATAGACAAAATTTTAGTACACAAAAAATGTAGTTCTTTTTGAAATGCACAATTTACGTTACATACACTTTTTTGTTGAATGAACCGGGATATTGCTTGTTATTTATTTAGATTTTCCAATACTTATACTTTTTCTTAAATGGGAATTCATTTTCTTTTTATGTCCTGGACATGCAAAGAGAATAGAATGCGCCACATAGCAACCAGCTTATAAAAGATTTGACTATCGCTTAAAGTCTACCATATTCCCCTTGCATCTACAAGAAAATTAGCAATAAGATAGTTTCTGCAAGTGTTTATCTCGATTAACATGAAGTAGAAGGAGAATAAGCGTTCGTAAAAAGCGTTGTACAAGAGTAGAGAGGGTCAACACATTAGATTTTTTTCTAAAAATGGTTTTGTACATTCAGAAATCTCAAAATGTATATTTTCAGTAAAATTTCCATACAGATTTTTAGGTGGAATGCAATACTTCCTCTGCTTACTATAGGTAAGTAGAAGGGAATGTAAGAAATATTTTTTCAGTATTTCAGGGGGCACTGCCTTAATAAATACCACTGAGTTCAGTTTTCAGGCTACGTAAATTGGCTGTAGCAGAGATAGACATACGTGCTGCTGCCGATATAACAGGACTGATTTAAGGGCACTTCTGCAGCTATTATTATCATCAATATTATTAGTTCAATAGTCTGTAATAATTATTTAAAGCATTTCATATACCTGTGTTGACTTCTAAACAGTTTTTCAGTGTACAATTTAGAATAACCTACAATCTATCACAAAAAGATCTGAGTGCATGGCCATTATTGATTTGAATCAAACAAAACCTATTGATAATACCAACATTATTATGACGCTGTATTTTATATGAAACGAAAAGGTATTAATGTAAAAAGAGAGGAGAATTCTTGAAAAGCAACAATTTTAACAAACAAGAGGTTTATAGAGTCGATAAAACGTGGCTAATTATTCCATGTAATGATTTTCAAAGTGCTGTTAAATTTAATTAAAACTGTTGAACATGAAATGTTAACGAGCAAAGGCCGATGCGCGCGACGCTTCCAATAAAATGGAAGGGAACTTGGCCCCAAGCGCTCACTTCCCTGGAAAAGTTCGCTGCCAGTTGTGTGTGTAGCCGGACTTTATTCAATCAATAAGGCATCCAATTTAAACTTCTTATGTGCAAACTCTTGCTTTCCGGAACTGCATGCCTTTTCATTTCTGCCACCAAATTTATTCACATATGCTTCGGATTAAATTTCTGAACACTTAAGATATTTTTGATTTTAGTAGAACCAAATCAATTACTGCGATTTTCTTCGATAGCTTTGTTATCATTTCTGTACTTGGTGTTTGCAAACCAATTAACCAATTGCCGCCACCAATTCTAATGTACGTATACATTACAAACAGGCATCGTATCATAATAGTTATTTTAATAAGTTGTGGCTGAAGTGGGATTTTTTTTACGAGTGGAAGAACTTTCATCATGACCTTCTCTACCAGTTCAACAAACAAGTTCCACAAAAACGTATTCTTCTATCTACTTTATATTAATCGCAATAAACATTTTCAAATATAGTTTTATTACATACTACCTTATCTATACAAGGGAATTAAAAGGGAATACTTAAGCGAGTCAAATATTTTAAGAGCTGGTCGCTATGTGATGGCTTTGAAATATCGTTCTCTTTGGATGAAGATAAAAAGAGAATCTGATGTGATACACTCACACGATTTTCTCTACTCTCTATCGTTTCTCTGTCTGCTACATTTTAATCCAAATAAACCTTAGCAGAAATAGTTACATTACCCATTTCGTTATAGATACAAAGATAACAGCGATAGTCAAATGTTTAAGAACTGGACGCTATAGGCTGGCCATACTGTTTCCATGACATCGCGAGAAACAACTGAATGTTGACAAGACTTTAAGAGAATGACCCAGAAATGAACAATTCGAATCTTTAATAACGGTTACCTCAGAAATTGCTTATGCTACAAAAACGTTATTTGAAATAAGTTGTGTGTTTTAAACAGATCTATATTTTTTGTATTGTAAGTTTTCGTCCATCGCTTAACGTTTACCAGTAATACAAGATTATACAAAATTCCTTCCAAATGTAGTGGACTCTACAGGCTATTCCCAGAAAATTTAAGAGATAAATCTTATTTGTAATGTAAATATCATTAATATGTGGTATTTTAATCAAAATCGTAGGAGCCATTTTTTGGAAAATAAAAAATTTCGAACAGTTCTTCATGTAAAGGGTAGTTGGGAGCGGGAGATTTTCTTGAAAATCTTCGAAACGCATCTTTGGAAGGTACTGAACCTAATCACCAAGTTTGGTATTTATCCGACTTTTCGTTTTTGAGCTATGCTGTTCACACACACACACACAAATGGATATTTTTATAAAAATTACTTTTTTTACTTTCTCTACTACGTACAGTAAGTAGGGGAAGTATTGCATTCCACCCAAAAATTCGATACCGAGATTTCACCGGAAATACATGTTTTGAGATCTCCTGAATCCAAAAAAAGCATTTTTGGAAACATGTCCGTGTGTGTGTCTGTGTGTGTGTGTGTTCCTGTGAACAGCATAACTCAAAAACGAACAGTCGGATAAGCACCAAACTTGGTATTTAGGTTCAGTATCTTCCAGAGATGCGACACGAAGGTTTTCAAGAAAATCCCCCCACCCCAGACTACCCTTTACATGGAAAATTTTTCGAAAATTTTAATTTTCTCAAAAATGGCTCTAACGATTTTGATGAAAATATCATATGTTTAAGATAATGTCATGAGAAATGAAATGTATATCTCGAATTTTCTG
The DNA here is from genome assembly GCA_030765065.1 of Deroplatys truncata. Lineage (NCBI taxonomy): Eukaryota > Metazoa > Arthropoda > Insecta > Mantodea > Mantidae > Deroplatys > Deroplatys truncata. Next base: position 58,624,323 of record CM060977.1, read on the forward strand.
GGAATGTCTCCAAAAGTATTCTTCATTGTGAACGACTTTTGCATAACTGGTAAACCATAAGAGATAGACAAAATTTTACTACACAAAAAATGTAGATCGCGTTAAAATACACAACTTATGTCATATACATTTCTTTTGTTGAGTGAACCGTTTTCGAGATATTGCTTGTTATTTCCTTAAATTTTCCAATACTTATACTTTTTCTCAAATGCGTTATTCATTGTTTTTATGTCCTGGACATGCAAAGAGAATGGAATGCGCCACATAGCAACCAGCGTTAAAATATTTGACTATCGCTTAAAAGCTACCATATTTCCCTTGCATCTACAAGAAAATTACCAATAAGATTGACATCTCGATATCTCGATTAACATGAACCATATGGAGAATAGGCGTTTGTAAAATTAGATTGTACAAGAGTAGAGAAAGTCATGTGAGTGTAACACATCAGATTTTTTTACTTTCTCTACTACGTACAGTAAGTAGGGGAAGTATTGCATTCCACCCAAAAATTCGATACCGAGATTTCACCGGAAATACATGTTTTGAGATCTCCTGAATCCAAAAAAAGCATTTTTGGAAACATGTCCGTGTGTGTGTCTGTGTGTGTGTGTGTGTGTGCCTGTGAACAGCATAACTCAAAAACGAACAGTCGGATAAGCACCAAACTTGGTATTTAGGTTCAGTATCTTCCAGAGATGCGACACGAAGGTTTTCAAGAAAATCCCCCCACCCCAGACTACCCTTTACATGGAAAATTTTTCGAAAATTTTAATTTTCTCAAAAATGGCTCTTAACGATTTTGATGAAAATATCATATGTTTAAGATAATGTCATGAGAAATGAAATGTATATCTCGAATTTTCTGGGAATGTCTCCAAAAGTATTCTTCATTGTGAACGACTTTTGCATAACTGGTAAACCATAAGAGATAGACAAAATTTTACTACACAAAAAATGTAGATCGCGTTAAAATACACAACTTATGTCATATACATGTTTTTAGTTGAGTGAACCATTTTCGAGATATTGCTTGTTATTTCCTTAAACTTTCGAATACTTATACTTTTTCTCAAATACGTTATTCATTTTTTTATGTCCTGACATGCAAAGAGAATGGAATGCGCCACATAGCAACCAGCGTTAAAATATTTGACTATCGCTTAAAAGCTACCATATTCCCCTTGAACCTACAAGAAAATTACCAATAAGATTGACATCTCGATATCTCGATTAACATGAAGCATATGGAGAATAGGCGTTTGTAAAATTAGATTGTACAAGAGTAGAGAAAGTCATGTGAGTGTAACACATCAGATGTTTTATTCAAGAGGCTTCAAAACATGTATTTCCGGTGAAATCTCGATATCGATATTTTGGGTGAAATACAGTACCTCCCCTACTTACTATACGTAGCAGGGAAGTAAAAACAAATAACGATTTCCCATTTGAGAAAGTATAGATAGGTTATTTGAAAATTGAAACCAATAACAAGGAATATATATTAATTGGTTAACTTCACAATAAAGTGTGACAAAGTATGTGGTCTAAAGATATATACATTTTTTTTGGTGGAGTTAGATTTGGTTATCTTTTACGGTTTACGAATTATTCAACTGATTCAGATTGAAGACGGCTTCACCGGCTATTAGGAGAAAATCAAGGATATAAATTTTATTTGTTATACCATAACCTAAACATATGATGTAAGTCTTTGGAATTACTTTTGAGAAAATCTAAACTAATGAAGAATTTTCCATGAAAAGGGTACTTTGGAGCGGGGAAATTTTCTTGAAAATCTTCGAGTCTTATCTTTGAAAAATGAAGTTGGTTTCAACCGCGCATATAGTACCCGGTTTCCGGTAGCCTTCGCCCCAGGTTTAAAAATATTAACTTTGTAATTTTGACTGTTTCTTTAATCATTATATATTTATGTTTGCCTCGACTGCGTCAGTACACGTTAGAGACTATTTCTCTTTGCAGGGTTGTGGTGCGACTGAAGAATGTAGGCTTACACAGATTATAATTTTACTTCACTCCTTTTATTAATGCTTGACACGATTTAAATAACACTTCACTGATATAGAGAGAGCTGTGAGAACTTTTATATTAATTACTTGCACTTTTTAACACGTAAATTATTTTTATCTCAACTGAATACGTATTAAATTTCTCGAGGACGCATCTCGCGTCCGGTAAGTAACACTGTCTGCAAGCAACGCGTCCAGTTATGAGCGCTGTCTACAAGCAACTGACTTGATTTCTACCGCCTAAATTTGTAAATTTCTGTATTTCAAGTCTCTGGTTGGCTAATCCTACTCCAATAGAATACCTTCATTTAACTAAAGCTTTTTCTGGTTGTTGATTGGTTATTTATTAAACTGTCTCAAAATTTACATTATTGTTGCTCCAATAATGACTAGTAGCATTATTAAACTTTCTTACTCATTATTGCCTCAAGGTTACCTCATTGTTAGAAACTTTTAAGTTATTATTCTCACAGCTCCTACATTATTAAATTATGTAACACATTCACATAACATTATTGAACATGTATACAATAATATAAACCTATACAATGACTGTAATATACACTTTTTATATATTGTTACACACATATTGCTTTAAGGCGGGCTGTTATTGAATTTATATATTATACAATTAGACTAAAAATCATTTAAGTGTTAAAAATACTGCCTCAAAAATCCTGAACTTAAATATAAGGTTTGGTATATTATTTAATAGACTTTTGGTTTTTGAGTTATACTGTTCAGAGTCACGCGTATTTAGGAGAGCTCAAAACTTGTATTTCCAGTGAAATTGGTATTGAGTTTTTAGGTGGAATACAATACTTCCTCTACTAACTATAGGTAAGCAGTAGGTACAGAAATCAAAAAGTAATAAAATTCTATAAATATAGAAACTGCACGTTCCACAGTTTGCAGGTATGATTTTATTTACAAACAACAACATAAATTCAGAATAAACAGTTTTACGAAATCAAAATGAAAAATAGTGTAGGTTTAAGTTAATTTATTTATTTATGCTGCATTAAAGAGCATTGATCCAATTAAAGTACCTACATATACACTAAATATACAAATTTAGATTTACCCACATAACAATATAGTTCAAATCACATGCAATTAATTTATAAACTTAACTGTTTCTTAAAGTGTTTATAAGGAAAGCTATTATCCAGTTCTATTTTTGTCGAGAGTTCATTGCATTTAGAGCATACCTCAGAATAGGGGACTTATGTGATGACGTTTTAGGTGTCCTAAATTGGAGTAGTAATCGTTATACTGGACCAAGTAATTCATTGTATAACAGGCGATTTATAAATTTATATACATAATTCTTCAGCAACTGTTCTACGATTGGAAAGTGACATTAAGTTGAATTCATTTAAGAGTTGACTATATAGAATGTTCTGATTTGAGGAAGTATTTTATATCACAACACTGTGAATGCCAGAGTGATTGTAATGTAAATTAGCATTATTGTATGACAATGATTTGAGATGTTTATTAACTATAAGCATTGTTAGGAAATAGGTTTACATGGCCTCACTGAAACTGACAATAGAAGCGGGTAACAATGAAGCGAGGGGGTGAGCTGTTTATCATATAGAAGAGACAAACAAATGATGTCAGAGTAGCGTGCCTTTCTTTAGAATGGAGGGAATATCTTCCCTAGAGCATATGTGTTTGTAATTTTTATTGGCTGACGAAATAGACGCTAATGTTGGCGCGATTTATTAACCAATAGCAGCTCGATTATAATGTTTAGGCATATCGGGGTGAGGGAGTATAAATTTTTGAGCCAAAGGCAGTTCTACAGAATCATTCACAAGGCAAATGTCGCGCAGTTTTAAGAGATCTCTCTCGCGAGTTACACGTCAGGCAGTTCTAAGAAAGCATTCACAAAGTACACGTTACGCAATTCTACAGAATCTCTCGCGTCGTAAAGTTAGTTACAAAATGTGAAATGCATGAATTAATAGTGCGCGGCAAATAAGCGATTGTAGTTACATTCGAAAATATAACAGTTTCAGTCAGGCGTGTATCAAGATTAAATATGTGAAATTTATTAAGTGTGACGACAATAAAAGTATAAAAACAAATTCTTTTATCAGCGTTATCTTTTAGTAACAACTCCTTTCCGTTTACACACCCTGTTCAAGAGATATTTGCTCGACTGAGTAATAATAGCTAGCCGGAGGACAAAGAACCCAAAATTCAAAATAGTAAAACAATAACAGGCGCTCAGCAACTAAGATAACACGACAGAATACTGCGACAGATTGTAGGTCAATTCATTGGAGCTTTGTAGTATAAATATCTGAAAAAAAATGAAATTTTTCCAGCTTATTAATATAACATTTATACAACCTAGGCATATTCCAACTTACTTCGAACAAACCTTTCATATAAAATAAGCATTACTCGTGTATCTTGTAAGTTCTTCGAGACTGTGAATATGAAACGCAATTTTTTGAAAGTCATTGGTTATACTTTTTATGTGTTGATAATCGAGAAAGGTGGCCGTGGTAACGTGTGCAACTCGGATTTGGGAGTCCAGGCGACTGCCCACTCTCCCCATGAGGTTTTCGTGGTTTCTCCGAGGAAGACAGACGAATGCTGGGGGTAATTTTTTCTCACGATTTCCTTTCCATTTCATTCCGTTTTCTTCCCATCTTTCAGATGTGTTTCCAGGTTTCGTGGTGTATGTCGGTGCCGAACAGATGGCGTAGATGCATGCTCAATGGAAAGAGTACTTCCCTGGACACCAGAGGGCTGCTTTATTGTGGGCGGCTCATTGTCCTCTCTCGTCGACTCCAGCATTGGGATGGGTTTGCAAGCTTGGAAATGTTAGGGACTTCCGCGCATCCCTGTTGCCTGACTGTCTACGGTCTCCCCGTTAGGGGGGTTCCGACCCCTTCAGCTGCCGTGGTGCGGGCACTGCGGACCCTGAGCACTCGTGGTACTTTTGACGTTACTAAAGTACGCTGGGCCGAACATTCGAGCCGATGGGGAGCTGTTCAGATTGGGTTGGACTCGACGGGGCAGTGTTTCCCGATACCCATGGGAGATTGTGTACGCCTGGCTGGTTTTCCTCCCAGGCGGGGTTGTGAGACGCCCCGATGTTCTCTGGCACCAACCGTGAGGGAGAGTTGGTAGACGGCATGCTAGATTGCTATCGGCCCTACCTGGTTTTTGGTAGTCGCCCCGTTTCGGGATGTCGCGCGTAAGCGGCGTATACACTTCCATCTTCGTGTAAGCGGGGGGGGGTCCCTTTAGACTCAAGTTATTGGCCTCATGGGAAACCCCCACGGTAGGAGAGCCACCCGGTTGGCGCTAGCCCTGGCTTCAGGAGGGGGGCTTGGGCTAAGGCTCTTGCCATGGTAGACCTTCGCTCAACATGTCTGCCTACGGCCTGTAGCTTCCTGTGGTTTGTTCATCTCATCCCTTCCTACTAGGGGTGGTAGCCAAAATAAATCTTTGCAGGCCATGGTGCTAGAGGTGTCGCCCTCCGCTGAATAACCTGTAGCTATACCTATGTGTTGATAAAATGAAAAGTTCCATAGTTACACTTAAGTATTTTATGGAAGAACTTCTTCGTGTAGTGTTGTTTAGGTAGCGATAGGTATTGAAATTGGATAGGTACCCACCGTGTCTTCAGAAGAAATTTTTCTGTTTACAGGAATTTGGTTTTCTGAAATGACGAAAAATTGCTGTTTTACATTTGTCATTAAAACATCCTGAAGTTTGTAGCTTAAGAAAATATATACATATATAGTGCATCGATCATTATAAGGCATTTAAACTGGGTTTTAAGCATGGAGTGCATCCCCAGCATCCCTTTAAATCGAACTGTGCACGTCCACCCTTCCTCCTGCTCCTCATTCAAAGTCACTGATATCACCAAGATTTAAAACAGAAAACTAACAGGACTAAGCGGAGGATTATGCAGATTCAGAAGGAGTCCCGGAATTAAAATCCAGATGATTATGATCCTGAGGTTGGTCTCAGCGCGTTAAAACTCGGAAGTAAATTTTCAAACTCTCTTTTCTCGGAAGTACATTTTTAAGTAGTTAGGAACCATTTTCTCAGAAACCTATTCAAGCCAGAAAGCTGAAATTTCACACACTTATATTAAACATTCAATAAACAGTTCCCGTTACTTTTATACCATTATAACTAATATATCTTGAAGAGCCACAAAAATATAGAAAATTAAGTTTCTTAAAATTTAGAATCAAAATAATTTTTCCAGTAAACAAAGTGAACTCATTTATTTTAGTGTCGCATATCAGGTGGCTCAACCGCGCCGTATTCATGTGCATGGGTATCCCTTCGTGCATTAAAAGTGTTGCAGATCTCAACGGGCAATTCCAAGCTAACACAGGTCAGTGGGGAACTGGCGTAATAGTCTGAGCTGCCTTCGTTCTGCACCTTGCTTATCAGCGAAGACGATTAGCAGATTGCGCTCATTGAGAGGCAGTTCCCAGGCTTGCACTAGAGAGTACAGTCAGTGATGATAAACAAGAACAGCATAAAAAGGCGGAAAAAGGTCTTAAAATGACAAATACATAAAATGTCTTTAGTTGAACTATCAGTATCCGTCTATAACTATTTTTTAAACTGTGTTTACGCTGTCCTCTACATTACGAACTATGGGCCGATACAAATAGACATTTTAATGGTTAAAAGGTAAATTTATTCAATCGACAATAAAGCTTCTGTAATCGAAGTGGAAAACATTCTAAGACCTTTTTCTGCCTGTTTACATTGTTCCTGTCTATCATCACTGACTGTACACTCTAGTGCAAGCCTGGAACTGCCTCTCAATGAGCGCGACCTGCTAATCGTCTTCGCTGATAAGTAAGAGGTAGAACGAAGGCAGCTGAGGGTATTGCGCTAGTTTTCCATTGACTTGCATTTGCTTGGAATTGCCCCGTTGAGTTCTGCAACTCTTTTAACGAACGAAAGGATATCCACACACGTGAAATACGACGCGGTTGGCCCACCTAGTGTATGAAAAATTGTGCATGAAAAATTTTTATTTTATACTAGAAAAGGTTTCAGAGAAAAATGTACCCAAATGTCACCCATGTTTTTCAGAAAGGTTTAATATATTTTTACCAATTTGATATTTTATAGTTAAAGAAATGATCAAATATGCTTCACTGCTGTCTAGCATTCATGCGTTCAGAGTACTATGTTCACTCACGACGCTAAATTTGAAAAAAGCTACATTTCTCGCACTTGAAACTGTTTAGTTATGCTGTGCTTTTTGTTTTGGTTATAAATAAATATATATAACAAGTGTGTATACATGCATCTGTAAGGGATTTCGAATAAGCGGTCACATCACTACAGGGGCGTACCTACATGGCAGTTTCTTTCGGATAGAGCACATTTCAGTAATTAAATGGTAATATTCGTTACATTTTCACTCTTTTGAGAAGTAAAGAACTTTTCGCTTGCAAGTTCGCTCTTCTGTGTTTCATTTGAGTTGTTGAATTTCTCATAATTACACACTGAACTTTGTGTGGAAAACATTTAACTTTCTCTCCTATTTCTCCCATATGGACTTCACCCTTACGTATCAGTTTTTGTAGCTTATTTTTACACTATAGACGGTGAGATATTTAAGCCTTCCTTTATAATTTGGGTATCAGAATGCAGACAAATTTCTCATTATGTTATTGAATATTGTTGAATTCAGAAGTATATGTAGTGTAGTTCAGAAAAAAAAATTAACTTAAGCAGAGTATTTGATTAAAATTATGTCTGTGTCTCTCAGGGTGAGAAAGAGTATGGCTTATGGTAAAATACTGTATTGTAAACTGTGTGGCGTAAGTGTTAAAAAATGAAGGGTATCATGCACTGTGATCCGTTTCAATGCTTTTTGGGGGGATGAAAATGTTTCCCTTAAAGATTTAGAGTTAGATTCAAATAATGTTTTCAATTTTAAACACGCTCCTCTTGTTTTCGGACTACAAGGCATTGTTAGCTAATGATAGAAAAACTATTTTGTTTGAACATTTGTACAAGGTAAGGATGGGAATTGAGACAGTTAATTATCCTACTTTTGCACTACAAGAGCGAAGCACGGAATATTATAGGATGGAGAGGTGTAGCGCGTAGGTGCCACTCAGGCAATAGCAAACCGGTTTTAACTGCCGTCCCGGCTTCACAAGTCTGATTTCCAACCAATTAGGGCTCACAAACTGAAGGAAAAATAAGCATGTAGAAATTACAGCATACATTAAATAAGTACTGATAGTTTTAATAAGATAAAAGGCAAACTACAGTATCAAGTTCCATTAAATTTACTTCTCACGTGAATTTTATTCTTAAATAAATAGAACTATCATAAACTCACTAATTTATTTTAAAGCTGAAATTTTGTCTCATTGAAATATTGGCAGGTGATACTTTTTATATTGATGTGCACATTTGTGTAAATTTTAGGTCACAACAGCATATTTTGTTTTGTATATTATGGTGATTTTAGGTCATAACAATTGAAGTAGATGGTTTGTTACGTTATTTGCACCACACTTTGGGCGTCAATTTGAAGTAGTATTTTATTGAAGGAGTTGTATTATATTTCAACTGTTGGGGAGCCGAACTTGTAGTAGTTGCAACCGCACGTATGGTAAACAGTTTCCGATAGCCTTCGCCCCAAATGTACTTTCAGGTGGCCTTTGCCCCAAGTTTAAAAAAATATATTAACTTTGTAATTTGACTGTTTCTTTAAATATTTATATTTATGTTTGCATCGGCTGCATCAGTATTTGTTAGAGACACGTTTCTCTTGGCAGGATTTTGGTACGACTAAGAATGTAGGTTTACACAGATTTTAAGTTTTAATTCACTCCTTTTTATTAATCCTTGACACAAATTAAATAGCACTTCACTGATATCGAGACTTGTGAGATTCTTTTATATAATACTTGCACTTTTTAACATGTATACTATTTTCGTCTCACACAAATACGTTCGTAATTAATTTCTCGAGGGCACACCTCGCGTCTGGTTATGAGCACTGTTTTGGAAGCAACTGAATTGACTTCAACCGTCTAAACTTGTAAACTTCTGTATTTCAAGTCTATGATTGGCTAATCCTAGTCCAATAGAATAGCTTCATTTAAATAAAGCTTTTTCTGGTTGTTGATTGGTATTTTTAAACTATCTCATTGTTAGCAACTTTAAACTTATTATTCTCACAGCTCCTACATTATTAAATTACGTAATGCATTCACATAACATTATTGAATATGTTTACAATAATATAAGCATATGAATGACTGTTACATACATTTTACAAATTTATTACATACACATATTGCTTCAAGGCGGGCTGTTATTGAATTTATATTTATATAATTTGACTTAAATCATTTAAGTGTTAAAAATACTGCCTCACAACCTTAGTCCTAGTTATAAGCAATGCTTCTTCCATTCCTTTGTGCAGTGTAGGATTTATTTAAGTTTTGAAATCTGTAAATATAAGCGAGTATACTAATGAAAAGCTGTGCAACACGTGGGCGACCGTTATCAAGTATTACACCACAGACTGCATGTACAAAAACAAGTTTTTGAGAGCAGCAAGCAAAGAGCGCTTGTCCTTTCATAATTAATACCTCTGTTTTGCATTTGGGAGGGAGTCTAGACATTTCCAGCGCCGGAGACAGTTATGTCAAGTCGTAACAGTACAAAGTGCTCAGCCCAAAACGTCGTTTTCACATTGTAAGGAGAAATGGAAACTTGGAGAAGGTCGTCTCACACATACACATGCATTTCCTGGATGTTACATCTTAACTCCCCTAGGAACTCGCAGTTTATTACTTGCATCTCTTTGTCTCTTACCATGTTGCGACTTAAGTAATGTGTTAACAACGTAGCAAAACACACTTTCGTACGCTTATTGTATACTTCATCATTTCTCTTCATGCCTAACTTAGAATTATGAGTCGGTCTCTCTAAGTTGAGGCCGTCTCAGATAGATACTGAGCAGTAGAATGGGTGGCCTACTCATGAAGGCCTCAGGGGTTTCAATTACAATATACTGGAGACTCAAACTGCATTCTACACTGCATACAATACGACTTTCCTCATTACAGGTTCCGCATCTTCGATACTATTATACGGTTACTCCAATTCTCCTTAAGGTTACCCATCTGTGAATTTTCTAAACTCCACAAGTTGATACATTTGAAATTTTAATAGAACAATGGGAGTTAAATGTATAGTATGTACACCAAATTGCATGCATATTATTATATTAGTTCCAGAGATATTTTTGTTTCTGTTTTGAAAAACAACTCCACGCAATGCAATTAATTTTTTAAAAAACTTAATATTTTAAAATTAATCTCTCTAATACTACATCAATAAATTTTAGAGATGAATTTTTAATTTCTCTACTACGTATAGTAAGTAAGGGAAGTATTGTACTCCACCCAAAAATTCGATACCAAGATTTCACCGGAAATATATGTTTTGAAACCCCCTGAATCCAAAAAAAGCATTTTTGTAAACGTGTCCGTGTGTGTGTCTGTGAACAGCATAACTCAGAAACGAACAGTCGGATAAACAATATCCCCCCACCCCATATTACCCTTTACAAGGAACATTTTTCGAAAATTTTAATTTTCTCTAAAACGGCTCTAACGATTTTGATTAAAACATCATATGTTTAAGATATTTTTATGATAAAGAAATGTATATCTGGGAATGTCTCCAACAGTATTCTACATTGTGAACGACTTTTGCATAACTGGTAAACCATAAGAGATGTACAAAATTTTACTACACAAAAAATGTAGATCGCGTTAAAATACACAATTTATGTCATATACATTTTTTGTTGAGTGAACCATTTTCGAGATATTGCTTGTTATTCTCTTAAATTTTCCAATACTTATACTTTTTTTCAAATTCGATATTCATTTTTTTGTCCTGGTAATGCAAAGAGAATGGAATACTCCACATAGCAACCAGCTCTTAAAATATTTGACTATCGCTTAAAGCCTAGCAATTCCCCTTGCATCTACAAGAAAATTAGCAATAAGGTTTACATCTCGATTAACATGAAGCATATGGAGAATAAGCGTTTGTAAAAATAGTTTGTACACGAGTAGAGAAAGTCATGTGAGTGTGACACATGAGATTTGTTTTATTATGCTACAAGTTTGGGGGAAAATAAATGTTAAATATGAGACTTGAATTGGTTGTTTAAAACGTACAAAGTATTACTACTGTTGTTTAATAACGTCACAAGTAAGAATGTTAACAAAGATTCATCCCATCAGTTTATCATACTGCCATTAACGAGGTATATAAAATGTCTTTGATTTATATCGAGAAGAACATAATGTGGTAAAATGTAAAGACTAAAATATGCCGACAAATGAAAATACAAGAAAAGAGAATTTATAAATTATAAGGCTAAACTAACAATGTTTCTAACTTAATACACAAAGCGTTTTGTACATGCACAGGTCTCCGTGATCTTTTTCTGCTTCTCTGCAACCAATTTAGTTTTTGAAGATTCCTGAGGCCATCTCTTGGGTGGTTTGTTCACTTTAATATCGACAAAACTTATCACTTTTACTACAACTTTATAGGAAGTTAGACTTACAGGTAGACATTTAAATGTCTTTGTGGCATGCTTGAAAACGCTGTACATCTATAAAACCTGCATAGAACTAAAGAATAAGGGTTGTAGAGTTTAATAACACAAAAATCCATATTTACGAATGTTTGCAATTTTTGCACCTTTTTCACAGATGGAGTATCCTTAAGAACTCGTGTCTGTTGGAAAGGACGTAAATCATGACCTCTTATGTGACCTTGGAGAAAATAAATCTCATATCAAGGAGATGCAGTGTTGCTTCTTTTGGGCATTCCTGTTAGAATTGTAATCATAAACAATAATTATTTATGCAGCAAGTGGATAATCTTTATGGCGCGAAAATTTTCACAAGTTCATATTGGTATTATCCATGGATTAGATACAACATTTTATGCAATTTAGTACTATAAATTATAGGAAATAAATAATGAAATAATTCGGCAATAAGTTTGTGTCTTGTAGTATACAAAATTGATTCAGGATGAAGAGGACTTAACAGGATATTCGCAGAATATTCGAGACACGTGTTTTATTTGTCATGCAAAAAATATCTTAGACATACGTACCTTTATAATTTTAATTAAAAAGTTAACGGCAAGTTTTGGGAAAACAAAGCATAACGAAAAATTTTCGACGTAAATGATAGCTTAGGATGTTGAAATCTTTAGTGGGACAGAAGAAATTAATGAAATTAATTACCAAGTTTATATCTGACTTTTATTTTCGAGTATATAGTATTCACGACACGCGTGCGCGGGTTTTTTCTTAACACCCTCTTGGGTTCAGGGGACTTTAAGTCATGCATTTTTCGGTAAAATTTTGTTAACAAAGCTCTGGCTGGAATGTAATACTTCCGCTGCCTATTATAATTAGTACTACAGAATGTAATAAACGCTGGGGTGGAGAAAGTCATTTGAATATAACACATTCGATTTTTTCAATAATTTTGTATTACGAGCGTTGCATAAATTATTATTTGTGCTTTTCTGTTTTTTGGAAACCTAAAGTTTTTCTTTTATGCAACCGTATCATTATTAGTTTGTTATTGTACTCAATATCGTGCATAATTGGTTCATTTTGGCACATGTGCCAATAATAGCAATGACGTATTTCCTATAGAAATGGCGGAATACCGGTATTCCAAGTTGTCGTGTCTTATAGAGAAGATGAAACGATTTTGTGATATTCTTTTCTCTGAGCAATGAAGATGCAAAAATATCTGTACATTAATAAAATAGAATAATTATGATCATAAGTTATAATTACTTGCCATGCTATGCTGATAATAAGCTACATCACAGTACGTAACACCCGCTCACTTTTATCCCAGAAAGTGAATGCATTGTTTATTGGTTCAATATGGCAGTGAAATGCAGGAAGACAAGCTAACGCCTCATTCGGCACCCATGATTAACATAAGTGACAGCGTCTTCATAATTAAAATGTAATATATAAAAAATAAGCTTGCGTTAGAATAATTTGTATACCCAGTAATAAAGATAGATGGTAGGGAAAGTCATTTTAATTTCATGTTGAAGGGTGTATTGTAGTTCCACTGTTGCGGAGCCAAAACTTGAAGTAGTTGCAGCCCCACGTACGATACGAAGTTTCCGTTGGCCTTCGCCCCACGTTCACTTTCCGGTGGCTTTCGCCCCAACGTTTAAACAATCAACTTTGTATTTTAATGTTTCTTTAAATATTATATATTTATGCATGCCTCGGTTGCGTCAGTATTAATTTGCAGAAACACGTATCTCTTAGCAGGGGTAGTACGCTAAATAATAAGGCTTGCGTAAATTATAATTGTTTACTTCACTCTTTTATTAATCCTTCACACGATTAAATAACACTTCACTGATATATCCTACTGTAGAGCTGTGAGAGTTCCGTTAATTGTACTTTTTAACACTTAAACGTTATATTATTCACGCCGTAATGAATTTTATGTCTCACATTGAATACGTACCGAGCGAAATGCTCGAGAACGCTGCTGAATTTGCAAATTTCATCTATTTAAAGTCTTTGGCTGGCTAATCCTACTCCAATAGAATATTTTTATTTAACTTAAGCTTTTTCTAGTTGTTGATTGGCTATTTATAAACTGTTTTAAATATTATATTATTGTTCCAAGAATTACTAGTAGCCTTTATTAAACTTTCTAATTCATTATTACCTCAAAGTAACGTCAATATTAGCATCTTTTGGCTTCTGTTCTCACAGCTCCACATAGTTAAATTACTTAATACATTCACATAACATTATTATACATGTACATAATAATATAAACACAATACAATGACTGTTACATAAACTTTATATATTATTTATACATATATTGCTTTAAGGCGGGATGTTATTGAATTTATATATTATATAATTAGATTGATATTATTTAAGTGTTAAAAATACTGCCTCAAATGTAACATATCAGATTACTTTATTGATTGTAAAACTTACAAGTGTGTTCAGGTGGGGTAATTAAGTCATTTTCTTAGCAACCTTTATGGCATACATGCCATAGTAAGTCATTTATGCATATTTTGAATGTTAAAACTACCTAATAACAGCGTTAAGATTGCATAAATTTAATTCATTATCAGTAGCCGCAAACATTTAGAAATAGATTTCAAAGACCACTAATTATATTAATAGAATCACCGTTGTTAGTTTTGGCATTTGTAACGTTGGTCGCGGTATGTTAATGCTGGGTAGCTTGTTAGCGAAGCGAATGGGTGTCACGGCGTCTAACCTGTTATGTGAGGTAAGGTTTACGATATGGCAGAATCATTTTCCGCAACAGGAGAGATAACAAGAGATGCCGTAACCATTACGACACTGACCACTACCCTCGTTTACATGGGTAATATACCTAGACATCTCTGTCTTGCACCATAGACTTGGCCCGGACAAGCGAACTAGTTAGTTTCAATACCAACCCTGATGAACTCTCAAATCTCTGATCGCATGGAACGCTTCTAATTAGGATTCTCTTATGTTGGAGGAAAGATGCAAGAATTAGATATCGAGATTTCACGCTGCAAATCCACCTTTTGATGTTCAGTGAACCCAGAAACATGTTTGCTTCGTATACCACGTGCCTGGTAGGTAGGAGTGTTGGATTCAACCGCCCAAAAAAAATTCCATACCGCCTTTCACCAGAAATACGTGTTTTGAGGTTCCCTGAAGCATTTACAAGAAGATTGACAAGCAAGTAATACCAACCCCAAATTAACCTTTACATGTGAACATTTTCGTAACCTTTTTTATTTTCTAAAAAATGACTCCAACAATTTTGATTAACGTACCATATGTTTAAGACACTTACATTACAAATAAAATGCACATCTTGAATTTTCTGTCCTCTTTATTCGGTATGAATTTTGCACAATTT
This sequence comes from Deroplatys truncata, assembly GCA_030765065.1. Classification (NCBI taxonomy): domain Eukaryota; kingdom Metazoa; phylum Arthropoda; class Insecta; order Mantodea; family Mantidae; genus Deroplatys; species Deroplatys truncata. The sequence goes on from CM060977.1 coordinate 58,639,366, forward strand.
TATGTGCTGATAAACCACAAGAGATAGACGAAAACTTACAATTCAAAGAAAGCTACACTTCATTCTAAATAATGTTTTGCGGCATTAACCATTTCCGAGATATCCGTTGTTATTAATTTGAAATTGTCAATACTTTTGTCAGTTTGAAGTGCTTTTACCATTCAGTTGTTTCTCGCGATGTCACGGAAAGAGCATGGCATTTCAAAGCCAGCATAAAGCGACATTCTCGCTTTACATACTGTACTGTGCATCGGAGGTGTAAATATGAATTGCAGGATTAAAAAGATGTAGTTACAATAGGATTTAGTAAGAATAGTTAATCGAAGAGTGAATCGAGAAATTCATGTGAATATAACGTAGGATTTTTTTTTACTTTCTCTACTACGCATAGGTAAGTATGGAAGTATTGTATTCCACCCAAAATTCGATATCGATATTTCACCATTTTGATGTCCCCTGAATCCAAGAAAAGCATTTTTAGAATAAAAGTCCGTGTGCATAACTCAAAAACAAAACGTCGTATCAACACCAAACTTCGTATTTAAGCTCAATATCTTCCAAAGATGGGAAACGAAGACTTTCAAGAAAATCCCTCACCCCAGACTACCCTACACATGGCACATAGTTCGAAAAATTTGATTTTTTACAAAACGGCTCTAAAGATTTTGATTATAATACCATGTAAAAGAGATATTTATATGACAAATAAAATATATATCTTGAATTTTCTGGGAATAGCCTCTGGAGTCCTCTTCATTTGGAAGAAATTGTGTATAATCTTATATAACTAAACAAAAAATGTAGATCTCTTCAAAACACACAACTTAATAAATTCATTTAGAATAAGCTTTTAAAATAAGCCGTTTCTGAAATATCCGTTATTAAAGGTTCCAGTTGTTATTTCTTGGTTATTCTCTTAAAGTGGTGTCAACATTCAATTATTTCTCGTAATTTCATGGAAACAGCATGGAATTTTAAGGCCAGCATATAGCGTCCAGGTCTTAAACATTTGACTATCGCTGTTCTCTTCGTATCTATAATACCGAAATGTGTGATGTAGCTATTTCTGCAAAGGTTTGTTTGGATTAGACAGAAAAATAAGCTTGTGCAAGTATAATCTGTACACCCACTAATAAACGATAGAGGGCACAGAAAGTCATGTGAATGTATCACATCAGACTTTTAAATGTCGAGTTTTATTACTTCTCATACTTAAACATATTCATATTTGAAAAGGTAGAATCAGACAACCGGAAAATTCAGTGCCATAGTCTGGATTTGAACGACGGATCTTCCGGTTTGAATCGGGTTATGCTAACCAACTGAGCTACTATGGCAACATGCCGGTAGAGCATTAACTAACTATAAAGCACGAGGGCAGTTAAATGAATTATTACGTACCCTCTCGCGGATACCGGATGTACCTGTAGATGCATTAGAAAAGATGTATAACTCTATGATAAGGTCGATTTTGTTATACGGAAGTGAAATCTGGGGATGTGAAAGAGCAGATCATGTAAATAAAACACAGGTAGCATTTTGGAAAACAGCTCTTGGAGTTTCACAAGGGACATCAAATTCGGAGGTATTGAGGGATGTGGGATGTTATGAAGACACAATACACTGTAAAATAAGAGCAGTGAAGTACTGGCTGAGGCTGATGCAGGGTGACAGTAGGAATAGGAGGAGAATAGGAATGGGTTCAGTATGGGAAAGAGCTAAAACAAATGACAAAAACATATGGAAAGGTGTCAAAAGAAGACTAAGAGACATCAACCAACAGGAAATAGAATCGAATTGTAAAATTAAACCTTCTCTAAGTCTAGCAAATAAAATAAAATTGAATTGGGGTAAAGAGGCATATATACTAAACTTAGGAAGAAAGAAAAGATCAGGAATGGCATGGTTTGGACTGGGGGGCTGGAGGGCACAGAAATTGACTGACGATTCTGGCAGGAGAATCTGCCCATTCTGTGATTTGGATGAGGACTGGGTACATATTTGGGCGGAATGTGAACAGTGGGAGAACCAGCGAACAATTAATCTCAAAGAAAAATTCTTAAGTCCCTCAAGAAAGAGATATGCATGTTGGGAGCTACTGGCTGACCAGAGGAACTGGCAAAACATGGGCAAAAGTGCGCGAAGCTAGGTCAAATTTGTTCAGTTAATCAAAGGTAATTTATCTCTATTTTCCTTTTTCTTGGTTTTTTATGTTTTGTTTCCTTTCTGTTATTTATTTTGTCACCATATCTTGTATCATGCAGGTACGGTCAATGACCCATGCACTAAATACTTGTGTAATAACTTCCCCAGTTGACTGGCATTTTTCCCGTTAAACCACAACCACAAGGGGTCTTAAATTGTTTTGAGATGACATATGAATGTTGTAAGTGCTTTAAGTCCCGGATTTCAAAGTTTAACTATTAGATCAATCAATCATTCCTTCACATAAGCCGTGTGTAGGACAGGGTTGGAAAGGTAGAATCAGACGACCGAAAAATTCAATGCCATAAACGAGATTTGAACCACGGACCTTCCGGTTTCCGTCCGGTTGCTCTAATATTTAATGTCATACCGGCATGTTGCCATGGTAGCTAGTTGGTTAGAGCAACCGGAAGATCCTGGTTGAAATCCCGGCTATGGCAGTGTTTCAGACTTCTGATTCTATCACTCCTAATTATAATATTCATATTTATTCCCACACTCATTCTTCTAGACTCTAGAGGATATGGAATGATTCTGGTTAAAAAAAGACTACGCACCCATCCGGAAATAGAACCCGGGACATGTGAAAAGTGGAGAAGTCGGATCTCTGGCCATTCGACCAAAGATGTGGACTTTTTATTTGTTATTTTATAAATCCTTAGTTCCTTACATATGATTTATTTCTCTTTTTGACCAACAGTGTGTATTAGCCCGCTACAAATCTCTAGAGTTTAATTTGTTCTACCTTTTATCTTATAATAATACTAATTCCATTAGAACTTTGTTAAATTTTAATGTTTCTTTCCTGCCTTTCCTTGCAGGAATTCTTCTAATTGTACTAGAAATATGTTGAAATGGGCAAAATTTTGGTTTTATAGTTGCTTCACTCATTTCCTATAGGGATTCTGGAAAATTAAAATTTAAAGCTTATTCTATAGGAGCTATAAGTTTAGTTATCATTCATCCAGAATATATTCCTATATACTACTCCTAAGCTAGTATACTTAATTGGTGCACTATTCCTTCTCCTCCTTGGTTAGAACTGATCATCTGCGAAAAAAACAGTGTCTAAAATCTTATTATCCATCTTAAAATTGTAGTAGATGGTTTCAGCCCCACGTATGGTAGCCAATTTTAAGTAGGTGGTTGCTGCTACGTATGAAAGGCCGATTTGAAGTAGGAGTTGTATTATATTTTAACTGTTGGGGAGCCGAAATTGTAGTTGCAACAGCACGTATAGTAAACAGTTTCCGGTAGCTTTCGCCCCAAATGTATTTTCAGGTGGCCTTTGCCCCAAGTTTTAAAAAAAATATTAATTGTGTAATTAAACTGTTTCTTTAAGTATTAAATATTTATGTTTGCCTCGGCTGCGTCAGTATTATTGTTAGAGACTTGGCAGGGCGTGATGCGACAAGAATGTAGGCTTACACATATTTTAAGTTTTAATTCACTCCTTTTTATTAATTCTTGACACAAATTAAATAGCACTTCACTGATATCGAGAGCTGTGAGATTCTTTTATTTAATTAATTACACTTTTTGCCACGTAAAACTATTTTTCATTTAACACGAATACATATTAAATCTCTCGAGGACGCATCTTGCATCCGGTTACTATCACTGTCTGCAGGCAACTGACTAGATTTCAACCGTCTAAACTTGTAAATTTCTGTATTTCAAGTCTCTGATTGGTTATTTTTACTCCAATATAATACCTGCATTTAACTAAAGCTTTTTCTGGTTGTTGATTGGCTATTTTTTATAAACTGTCACTAAAATTACATTAATGCTTCCAAGAATCACAAATAACATTAAAACTCCCAAACTCATTATTGCCTCAAGGTTACCTCATTGTTAGCAACGTTTAACTTATCATTCTCACAGCTCCTACATTATTAAATTAAGTAATATATTCACATAACATTATTACACATGGATACAATAATATAAGCATATGCAATGACTGTTACATACATTTTACAAATTATTACATACACATATTGCTTCAAGGCGGACTGTTATTGAATTTATATATTATATAATTTGACTGAAATCATTTAAGTGTTAAAAACACTGCCTCAAAATTATGTATAAAATGTTTTTCCAAAGTCTCGTGACTTTGTCAGCATAATATTGAAACTAATGGATGATGGAGGACACTCTTATCGTAGTCCTAATTTATTTCTATATGTAGCTCATTTTTAATTCTTATCCACTTTGAAATGCGCTTATTTATATATTCTTCATTATTTGGCAGAGTCCATTTCTATTTACTTTCACACAGTCAATGAAAACTATATAATGTGGGAGATCAAATTCTCATACTTTTTCAAGCAGTTGTACAGATATGACAGGAAGAAATCAACAGTATTTCCGTGTACAACCCACATTTGTTACCGTTTCTAGGGTACTTCACGACTTCATTTTATTGGATGGTGGTGTCATCTTGTAGGTGCTATCACGCCTTGTGCTGTGTATCGCACCAATAAGCATATGTATGCTAATTATGTAAATTTATTGGTACATTACGAATATCGAATATATTAATCACAGTAGTGAATTAAAACCTTTTAACCTATTGCTACGATCGTTTTATAACATTTCTGAAATGACGACTTCATCATCATCTTTCATGACCCTTTGGCTTGTTCCGGTCTCATCATTTAAACTGTTCCGTCCATCTTCTTTTAGGTCTGCCGATGTTTCTTTGGCCTTTTGATGTACATCTTAAAACCAATTTCGTGTAACGTTATCATCCATCCTCTCCACATGTTTCTAGTTGTTTTGATTTTCTTTAATTTTTTTCTACTAATTTGAAAATTCTTAATTCTTTACGTATATCTTCACTTCTCCTTCTGTCTTTTAAAGTACATCCTGCTAGATGTGTTAAAAAGCCCATCTCTGCTGCTTCTATCTTTCTTCCCATTTGTTTGGTCGTTGCCAAACACTCGGATCCATACGTTAACACTGGAACAGCCATCACTTTGTAAAATTTGGTGCCGCATATTTGGTTGCATTTATTGATTTTGTTTATTATATCATCATTTTAAGTATGAGAAGTTACAGCCTAAATAATTAAAAGTTTATTTGTTCTAATATTGTCTCTTGTATTACTATTTCTGCTCTTAATGATTCCGGTCCTCTGAAAGCCAATGCTTTACTTTTGTGTGGTGATATTTTTATTTTGTAATTTTGGCTTATTTTATTTAATTGATATAGAGCTGTTTGCATATAATTCTTAGTCATTTATTAAGACCAGATCTTCTGCAAGTAACATTACATCTAAAATAATATTATTTATCTTAAAATATGCATTTAAACTATTCAGCCATTCTCTGATAATGCTATCTACATATAAATTAAATAACATGGGTGACAATGAACACCCCTGTCTGACACATTTATTTATTGTTGCTGTATTGTTTTGACTTTTTTGGTCGGAATCTACCATTATTTAGCTATCCATATATAAATTCCTAATTATTGTTATGGTATGCCTTTATTTTCCATTATTTAACACAGTATGTTCCTATGTACATTTCGAATAACTTCAAGCAATAGTAATTAACAAAAATAAATTTCAAACAATTACATATAAAGCTTTATTCCTCAATATCTTCTTTAATATAGAATATATAGCACAATGCCGATGGTTTGCATTTACTTATCTTTACTGAAAGAACGCATCTTCATTAACTCCCTTCTCGTTCCTTCGTTTTCTCCACTCACGAAATGAATTGCACTCTATATCATGTAGAACCAGACTTTTTAGGGATCAATAAATTCACTGCACTCTGAGCATACATTAGAACGTCTTCAGCAATGAATATCTCTCTCTTTTCTATACGCATTTCAATTTAAACTCATCTTGCAACAATTTCAGTTTTATATATATGCAATCTCCAAGGTAACCCAGCATTGGTGCCTTCATGTTTCCACCCAGCAACGATAAATATACATTTTAATTAAAACGATTATTCTGATTTACGTTTTAGTGTGCATAATTTTATTTATTTAGTTTTCTAAACTTTGTGTATTTAATGCATTTCATAAGTTCTGCTATAGCTAAATGGAAAACCATTCTTATCACCTTTTTGTGAAATTTGTGACCTCATTTTTAAACAGTTTGAATTACCTTTTTTATAAATGCACATTTTTAAATGACTCCCCATATTTTTATCTAGCATCTTAACTATTTTATTACTATCTCTGATTGTTAATAAGCACCCGTACAGAATTTTTAAAATTTATTATAACAATATAAACTTACAATTACCTCATTTTCAACTAGTTCCCTTGCTTCTCACTGCACATGGACCATCGTTGCTAAAGCTTCCTGATTCCCTCAGAAAAATGCTTTATGCTCGACCATGCGAAAATATAGTATTTATACGACTGATAGCAGTACTTTAATGGGCCTCATTAAAGTACACCTGTTATTAAAGTATTGGTATTCGACCAATCAGAAGTGGCCACGTAACATTGTGAAAGCGCGAGTATAGATTATTCTGCGTAGTACGTCTCACAACGCTAGCAACTTTGTTTGACACAGGTGCTACAAGGTCATTGTATTGTAACCATAGATAAAGGAATAACGATTGAAACACATCACTCGAAACGAATGCTTATGAAACCTTTAATTTAGATACATGATCGAGCATAAACAGTCGTATGAAACTTGACTATAATGGTGATTAAAAGGCTTGTATGAAAATTATTAACCGACCGAGCGAGGTTAATAATAATACTCGCGTTTTAATTACTACCATTATAATATCGTTGCATAATATACTATTTCGTCCGAGTAGCAAGCACTACTTGCTTCACTACTTGGTCTGTGGTGCCCTTAAGGTATTTTTAAGTGGATCAAAAAAGATATCGTTTGCCACTTCATCGACAGTCAATCTTCGGTTCTCTGAATCAGGATATGGAGTTGTTTAATGTTGGTATCACTGGTGGATATGGACCGGCGTCCTTATCTTTCCACGTCCTTCACAGATATCCGACTATTTTTTACTTTCTCTACTACGTATAGTAAGTAGGGGAAGTATTGCATTCCACCCAGAAATTCGATACCGAGATTTCACCGGAAATATATGTTTTGAGGCCTCCTGAATCCAAAAAAAGCATTTTTGGAAACATGTCCGTGTGTGTGTGTGTGTGTGTGTGTCTGTGAACAGCATAACTCAAAAACTAACAGTCGGATAAACACCAAAATTGGTATTTACGTTCAGTATCTTCCAGAGATGCGACACGAAGGTTTTCAAGAAAATCCCCCACCCCAGACTACCCTTTACATGGAACATTTTTCGAAAATTTTAATTTTCTCAAAAATGGCTCTAACGATTTTGATGAAAATATCATATGTTTAAGACAATGTCATGAGAAATGAAATGTATATCTCGAAATTTCTGGGAATGTCTCCAAAAGTATTCTTCATTATGAACGACTTTTGCATAACTGGTAAACCATAAGAGATAGACAAAATTTTACTACACAAAAAATGTAGATCGCGTTAAAATACACAACTTATATCATATACATTTTTTTTGTTGAGTGAACCGTTTTCGAGATATTGCTTGTTATTTCCTTAAATTTTCCAATACTTATACTTTTTCTCAAATTCGTTATTCATTTTTTTTATGTCCTGGACATGCAAAGAGAATGGAATGCGCCACATAGCAACCAGCGTTAAAATATTTGACTATCGCTTAAAAGCTACCATATTCCCCTTGCATCTACAAGAAAATTATCAATAAGATCGACATTTCGATATCTCGATTAACATGAAGCATATGGAGATTAAGCGTTTGTAAAAATAGTTTGTACAAGAGTAGAGAAAGTCATGTGAGTGTAACACATCAGATTTTTACATTTTCAATCCATTCCTACACATTTCGCCGGAGTAAACATTGTCTTCGGTGGATTTCGTCTCCTGGTCAGACGACAAAAAACGGATAACTGCACGGTGTTTTTCTTTGGTGCAATAAGCAATGCTTATTATGCAACAATGCATCACTCAATCGAGTGATAACGGTCAAACATCCCACAAGCGGAGACAAAGAAACAATATGTCGACGTGCGCGCGCACAAACCGATACAGCCAAGCTACAAAAAATTAAAAATAGTGTGCGGATAGTTACTGACTTACTCTCATACAAGCTATCAATTGTTTTATACAACAAACATTGATAGGGTAACCAAATTAATTTCCTGGTGTTATGGATGCAGTTTAATCATATAAATTAACACAAAACAACAAGGTTTTTCAGTAAAAGTGAGAGAATGGGGATTTTAATAATAACAAGAAACGCACACAAGACACGACAAAATAAAACACAATCAGATATGCTTATGATGTAATTATTTGCATTTCTAACGTATTTATTTTAGTATTAGCGATGTTATTGTTCGGTTGACGTACATAAATAAAGGTTGGTTGTCTTTCAAACATTCATTTGGTCATACACAGTAATAAAATATTTGAGATTGTATCCAAAAAATGTAGGATGTAATTAAAAATGTTTCCGATGTCGTCCCAACTTGCACAACAATGGTAATATTAAGAATGAATTGTTAATTGAAAAAGTGTGTTTTAAAATGAACTGTGTCCTAGAGCTTTTTGAAAAGCATTTATATTAGCTGTAAAAGAAACTATGGGGCTCCTGGGATCTTTTGTCTATCTTGTAAGACGAGTTTAATAGAGGGTAGGACACAACAGGATTGACTACGGAGGGGACTCGGCACCAATCCAGAGTGGATATTGCACGTATGCCCCACAAGGGGCTCCCCGGGAGGAAGAATGACGCGAGAATAAACAGCGGGTGGCCGCAACCAGGAGCGGCGGCACAGCAATGACAGGGTCCCTAAGTGTTCAGACTGACACACCGTGGCAGACGGACAGGCAGATTGGAGACCCCACCCTAAACAGAGGAGTCCAAAGGCCCTCAAGGGCCATCCCGCTTGGTGAGTTCAATAGATAATTACTATACATAAGAACGATTTTATTTACAGTGCACAGCTGATAATATATCGTATTGTAAGTTGGGAAACCTGGCTCTATACAGAACTTCTTAAAATTCACTTTCTGTATATGCGTCCATACTTGAAACCAACTGGTCCTGCTGCATCAAAACACTTTTTTAAATTTCAGTCTGCTACAACTATGCATGATCTATTTAAGCCATATATATTGAATTAAATGTACTTGAAGGTATTTCCATTATTCGTATTCAGGTTCACCTCAACTTATTAAGGAAAGCATCACCACGATTAAAGAGCTAACCTGGTAACTGAATAATTCTAAGAGGTGGACGGCGATTTGAGAACATCCTGCATAAAATTAGTTCACGTTTAGAGGAAGGGTTATATAGTATCAAACTGTTTTCTTAAAATGAGTCATTATGTCAAAACCTGGATTTTGTGAAAAATATTGCATAAAAATACCTGGAAGCATAATGTTTTTCTAACTTTTGTTGTTTAAGGGTGATCGGTGCTGAAATTGTTAACATCTGCAAATTTAAAAAATGTTCTCCCACATTTGTTCAACGTATTTTCCAAAACATAAAAAAAGAGTCTAGTGTAACATATACCATGTGATGAAGATTTGGAAGGCTTAAACTTTTAAACTTTGTGTTTCATTCTTCAAATGTGGTTCGGTAAAATAAAAAGTTACATTTTTTTGTAACATTAAAACCTTTCTTTGAAAATAATAATTAACTATGTAATACTTTTACTTCTAAGAAATCAATATTGTATTAAATTATGAAAACCCAATATTCAAAACTATATATATGTCAAATATAGAAAGTGTTCTTTAGATCTAATCAACCTTCAAAGCAATATACAGAATATGTTTAAAAAATCTGATGTGTTACACTCACAGGACTTTCTCTACTCTTGTACAAACTATTTTACAAACCCTTATTCTCCATATGCTTCATGTTAATCGAGATATCGAGATGTTAATATTATTGCTAATTTTCTTGTAGATGCAAGAGCAATTGGTAGGCTTTAAGGGATAGTCAAATATTTTAAGAGCTGGTTGCTATGTGGAGTATTCCGTTTTCTTTGCATTACCAGGACAAAAAAAAAATTGAATAACGAATTCCCATTTGAGAAAAAGTGTAAGTATTGGAAAATTTAAGGGAATAACAAGCAATATCTTGAAAATAGTTCACTCAACAACAAAAATGTATATGACAAATTGTGTATTTTAACGCGATCTACATTTTTTGTGTAGTAAAATTTTGTCTATCTCTTATGGTTTACCAGTTATGCAAAAGTCGTTCACAATGAAGAATACTTTTGGAGACATTCCAAGAAAATTCGAGATATACATTTCATTTGTCATGAAAATATCTTAAACATATGATATTTTAATCAAAATCGTTAGAGCCATTTTTGAGAAAATTAAAATTTTCGAAAAATGTTCCGTGTAAAGGGTAATCTGGGGTGTGGGGGATTTTCTTGAAAACCTTCGTGTCGGATCTCTGGAAGATACTGAACCTAAATACCAAGTTTGGTGTTCATCCGACTGTTCGTTTCTGAGTTATGCTGTTCACAGACACACACACACGGACATGTTTCCAAAAATGCTTTTTTTGGATTCAGGGGGTCTCAAAACATATATTTCTGGTGAAATCTCGGGATCGAATTTTTGGCTGGAATACAATACTTTCCCTACTGAGTATACGTACTAGAGAAAGTAAAAATTGAAAAATATGGTACTAATAAGAGCATTATAAAGTGAAAAAAATGTAATAAAACACGATAAAACCAGGTTTTACGATTCCAGGCACTACTTGCAAAAACTTAGCCCATTTAAATGTTGCTTTTGGGCATTTGGTGGACTGAAGGTCAAAACCGCATTTGTATTCTGATGGAACATATTTGAGGACTTTATTTTCATGAAAATTTTAAAATAGTGACTATTTCTTCCAAATTTCTGTACTCTTAAAACTTATCGAAAAAATGAATTTTAGAGTAATTGCGTGTGAAGAAACAATAATTAGCATTAATTGTTCTAATAGTGGTAATCCTTAATCCTTAAATTAATTAGGAGATTGTACGAGGGGAGTCCCATAAGTAAGTTTCCCTATTTTATAAAAAAATCATTACACACAATTGATCATGTTGAATTATTTATATTGTACATTCCTTCCGTTACTGTTCTACATAGTCAACATGTTTTTCCAAGCATTTTTGGGGACGTGACACAAGTTTTTCCGAGCCAGTGTTGTACCATATCGGGTCCTGTGCTCGCAATCAGCTGTTCACTGACTTGACTTCATCATCGGTGTTAAAAGTGCTTACCTTTGAGTTAGAGGAACATGTGAAAATCACTTGAGGCAAGCTCTGGTGAATATGGAGGATACGAGAAAATTTCCAAGTTGAATCTTGACCCAGGCGGAGCTCAGAAAATTCAGCTGGGAAGTTTTCTCGTATCCTCCATATTCACCAGATCTTTTCCCAAGTGATTTTCGTATGTTCCTCTGACTCAAAGGTCATCACGGAGGTAACGAAGGTCAATCAGAAGTGAACAGCTGTTTGTGAGCACAGGAGCCGACGTGGTACAGCACTGGCTTGGGAAAACTTGTGTCACGTTCCCAAAAATGCTTGGAAAAACATGTTGACTGTGTAGAAAGGTAACAGAAGGTTTGTACAATATAAATAAAATTAATTCAACATGATCAATTGTGTGTAATGTTTTTACTTTCTCTACTATGTATAGTAAGTAGTGGAAGTATTGCATTCCACCCAATACCGAGATTTCACCGGAAATACATGTTTTGAGACCTCCTGAATCCAAAAAAAGCATTTTTGGAAACATGTCCGTGTGTGTGTGTCTGTGTGTGTGTGTGTGTGTGTCTGTGAACAGCATAACTCAAAAACGAACAGTCGGATAAGCACCAAACTTGGTATTTAGATTCAGTATCTTCCAGAGATGCGACACGAAGGTTTCCAAGAAAATCCCCCCACCTCAGACTACCCTTTACATGGAAGATGTTTCGAAAATTTTAATTTTCTCAAAAATGGCTCTAACGATTTTAATGAAAATATCATATATTTAAGATAATGTCATGAGAAATGAAATGTATATCTCGAATTTTCTGGGAATGTCTCCAAAAGTATTCTTCATTGTGAACGACTTTTGCATAACTGGTAAACCATAAGAGATAGACAACATTTTACTACACAAAAAATGTAGATCGCGTTAAAATACACAACTTATGTCATATACATTTCTTTTGTTGAGTGAACCGTTTTCGAGATATTGCTTGTTATTTCCTTAAATTTTCCAATACTTATACTTTTTCTCAAATTTGTTATTCATTTTTTTATGCCCTGGACATGCAAAGAGAATGGAATGCGCCACATAGCAACCAGCGTTAAAATATTTGACTATCGCTTAAAACCTACCATATTCCCCTTGCATCTACAAGAAAATTACCAATAAGATTGACATCTCGATTAACGTGAAGCATATGGAGAATAGGCGTTTGTAAAATTAGATTGAACAAGAGTAGAGAAAGTCATATGAGTGTAACACATTAGATTTTTTTTTTATAAAATAGGGAAACCTACTTATTGGACGACCTTCGTAAGTTGCCATTGGGGTACGTAATCTCAAAATAGATTTGAGAATGTCTTGTGTGTCATTTCGGAAATTTAATGTCGTAGCGGCATGTTGCCGTGGTAGCTTCGTTGGTTAGAGTATCCGAAAATCCAAGGTTCATACCCTTGCTATGGCACTGAATTTTTCAGTCTGATTCTAGCTTTACAATAATTAAAGAGTTTATTCACAGTTTCGGTTTTATACCGGTTTTTAACAAAACGTGATACACGCTGCTAGTTAAGTAGACAGAAGGGGCAGGCAAAAAGAGGAGACAGAGAGAGGAAGATGAATTTAAGTGGGAGAGGAAGAGGAGGGAGGTGGAGAGAGACGACTATTTGTACTTAACCCAGTAAAGCGATCAGAATTGCGGGTTCCACTGTTGTAAACTATAAAGAAAAGCAAATTATAGACTTTGGAAGAATTTAAATGATCACAACTTCTTTGTGCACTATAATGTCATGACCCGTATGCATTTTTGGTAGGCACTTGTAATACGTGATGCGAGACCCAAATGACGACCTCTGCTTTGTTGAAAACTCTTAATTAACAAGTGCGACAAAGACAAAAGACTTTCTGGAGGTTAAAGGAAGTTAATTAACTTTATTTTCAGTATGGTACTTAGGTGGAATTGCTTAGATGGAATACATTTAATTTCTTGAAGGGGTAAAAGAACTACTTGTCCCATTTGACTGGTAGAAAACTTACGAGGATGATTTCCATTCCAATGTATGGAATAGAATGAGAATTACTTGAGAATACAGACAAAACTGAAATAGACAAACTAGAATTATTTTAGTTAAAAAATACATAAACAATTCAAAAATAAAAAATCCCCAGGACCAGATGGAATAAATACAGACTTATTGAAATACTTACCCGAAAAAATTAAATATAGATTATTAAATATTTTAAATCAATACTCGCAACAAAAAAAAGTACCAGCAGGATGGGAAATTTCATTAATTGTGCCCATATTTGAAAAAGGGGGAAAAACCAAGCCCGAAAACTACAGAGGAATTAGTTTGTTAAACAGTGCTTACAAATTATATGCCAGAATTTTAAATCAGAGGCTTCGTAATATTATTGAAACAATACTTTTAGAAGTTACAGGATTTAGGTTAGGAAGGTCATACACCGATAATATTTTTATAATTAAACAAATAATAGAAAAGAGGAGAGAGTTTAATTCCCCAACATATATAATATTTATAGATTTTATAAAGGCATTTGATAGGGTAAAAAGAAGAAAATTATGGGAGATAACGACAAAGAGAGGAATACCAAATTATATTGTGGTGCTATTTAATATATATATATATATAAGGATTCAAAGATAAGTATTAAGAAATGGGAATTTTAAGACAGCAGGTATTAGTATCGGTGTAAAACAAGGGTGTGGTACGTCACCCACATTATTTAACTTATATTTAGACAACGCAATCCGTGAATGGAAAAAGCGGCTAAATATTTTAAATATAACTTCTGATTATTATAGGAAAAGTTTTATTATGATACTCCTATATGATGATGACCAAGTAATCATTTATGATAATGAAGATACGCTACAAAGAGCACTATTTGAACTACATAAAATAGTTCTTAATTATAATTTAGAAATATCAAAAAATAAAATAAATCCATGTCTTTTCACGGAACTCATCTGTTGAGATGTAAACTTGTATTACATAACAGTATAGTTGAACAAGTAAACAAATTTAAATTTTTAGGATCTTCAGTATCACATATTAAAGAAGCAGATATTGGAACTAAAATAGAAAATTTTACAAAAATTTTTGAGACAATTAAAAGAACTTTAAAAAATAAAGTGAGAAAACAATAGCAAATAGAGATAGATGCAGATTACAGGCAAGCGGAAATGAGATTTTTAAGAACAGTATTAGAAGTTACTAGAAGAGATAGAAGAAAGAATAACGACTTAAGAAAACAATTAAGGATTGTTAACCTAAATGAAGAAATAGAGCACAACAGACAAAAGTGGTTGGAACACGAAGAGAGAATCAATGAGGAACGCTATCCAAGAAAATACTCTACTATATACATAAAGGAAAACGAAATGTCGGAAGACCCAGGAAACGATGGATAAATCAATAAATTAAACATTTGGAGCACACAACAAGCCTTGGAAAGGTTTAATGCTTGATGGAGAGGAAGATGTATGGATGCGTGTTGTCTATCAGATTGTCAGGTGCTGTTCGGTCGTTCCTGAACTCTATTGTTGTGTGTAATCTTGTAGAGAACCAATATGTTTTACACAGACAAATCAAAAAAAGATTTCTGTGCTAATTAATTCGTAAGGAAACGTCGGATAGCATGGAACAGGGGTTGGTATGGGCGGGAACTGTAATTTGAGAACAGCAGATGATTTTTGCTCACTGGTACAGGAAAGGTAGTTTTAGTTGAGGGAAATAAATATAAGTGTAAATTATTTACGTCAGTTTCCCATACTGTATCTGCGAAAGTCATTTGTGTGTGCAGAGTTTAGACACTCTGTGATAGTGTGTGTACAATTTAGACATGAATTTAAAGCTGGCAACTTCGACAAAAGGGAAATAATTAATGCTCATCAATCAATTCATGTGGAGAAAAAAGTAACTGTTAAAAGAGCGGAGAGTGATTTGGGTTCGTACAACGAATAATTTTAAGGGGGAAGTGTAAACCCTCGAAAATAGTGACACAGTTACACGTGTCAAATTCTCTCTCCCACTATTTTTCACTAACAGTTCCAACCGTCTCAGTTCCAAAACAACCCTATGTTACAAATAACCATTCCAAAATAACAGTCAAGAACGTTGTTCACTATTATTTACGCATAACCGTAGCAGCAAGGTACTCTTACTCCACTCCTGACTCGGATTCTTTCCCATCAAGTCGTAGTTCCTCGTTCCTGTATCGAAAGACGATGATCATCATCTTCTTCTTCTTTCTCTCCCTCCCTCCATACATACGCCATTTTCCAAACATACTGATAATACCAATACATTTGTATACCTACATACTTATTATAACCGCTTACAAAGCAATTCACATCCATAATTATCATCGTAGTAATCATGAATCACTTTCCATGATACTAACAGCAACTCGGATTTGGAAATAGGGACGTTTCCAAGGTGAAGTACCTACCCCTCCCCAAAGAAAGGAAAATATCCAAAACATAATAATGTACAAATAGGTTGTGATCATTTAAATTTCTCCAATCTGTTCACCAGCGTAAACCAGGACACTAGCCGCTCCTCGTGATTGCTAGAGCCCTTGGGTTTGGTGGTGGACCATGGGTTAGGTTGCCACTTCGGGCATAGCTATCTTTGTCTGTGTAATGTCTCTGTGTGTGTTGAGCCATGTTGGGTCCCTCCTCACGGAGAATAATTTACGTTGCTGGTTGATGTTGACTTCTACAAGAAAACTGTCAGTATACTTGACGTTCATGTGCGCCTGGCTGGAAGTAAATACCACCAGCAAGTTACATCGTTCCTGCATTACCGGCTGGTGCACTGCAGTTTTCTAGACAACAGATGTCAGTGCAAATTAACTGGGTAGCGCTTCATATGTTCCTGGCGTCATGTTACATGTGAGGTGGCCTTAGCAACCCCGGGGACAAATAAGACGAGCTAAAAAAGGAAGAAAGTCTGATTTCGTCGGCTGTTGGGGAGGCATGGCATTGAGACTGCGTCTACGTAATTGTCGTCGTGCATACGCCATTTTCCGGCTTTGTTTAAATTTCTACTACAAAATCCTTTTGAGTAAGTAACTGTCTAAATTCAAACATTCTGTGCGCGTGTCAACTTACGTTGACTTTTCGGGTTAGAGTGAGAATGATTCATTTTAAATTACACTTGTAAATTTCTTTATCGTGAGGGAGTAATGAAAGACAAACTAAAGCTTGATAGCGACACAGTTAATTTATAATGTGTAAACTTGTTCAAATATTTCATATTATAACGAAAGTAATTCTATGCTTTAGCTGCAAGAAATCAAACGTTTATTGAGTTTAGAGTTGTTTGTGAATCCTCGAATTCATTTCCTTCCCTACTTTGTCACGAGATTTAAATAATTAGTAACCTCTGTGGACCCAGCACTGTAACAGTACGATCATTAGATAACTTGTATTCTAAACTTTCCTTTTCATCCTAAAGTTACAAATAGTAGCTGGACGCTACAGTGTTTAAAAGTAAAATCAAACAGAAAAATCTGATGTGTTACACTCACATGACTTTCTCTACTCTTGTACAAACTATTTTTACAAACGCTTATTCTCCATTTACTACATCTTAATGCTAATTTTCTTATAGATGTAAGGGGAATATATATTTACAAGGGCAATATAGAAATACAGTAGCCTTTAAGCATAGACATATCTCTTAATAGCTGGTTGCTAGGTGCAGCACGATTCTCTTTGCATATCCAAGACACAAAAATGAATAACGAATTCCCATTTGAGAAAATAAGTATTGACAAATTTAAGGGAAAAACAAGCAATATCTCGAAAATAGTTCACTCAACAACAAAAATTTACATTGCATAAATTGTGAACTTTAACGCGATCTACATTTTTGTCTATCTCTTATGGTTTACCAGTTATGCAAAAGTCGTTCACAATGAAGAATACTTTTGGAGACATTCCCAGAAAATTCAAGATATGCATTTTATTTGTCATGAAAATATTTTAAACATATGATATTTTAATCAAAATCGTTAGAGCCATTTTTGAGAAAATTAAAATTTTCGATAAATATTCCATGTAAAAGGTAATCTGGGGTGGGGGGATTTTATAGAAAACCTCCGTGTGGCATTTCTGGAAGATACTGAACCTAAATACCAAGTTTGGTGTTTATCTGACTGTTCGTTTCTGAGTTATGCTGTTCACAGACACACACACGGACATGTTTCCAAAAATGCTTTTTTTTATTCAGGGGGTCTTAAAACATATATTTCCAGTGAAATCTCGGTATCGAACTTTTGGATGGAATTACTCACCTACTTACTATACGTAGTAGAGAAAGTAAAAATGGCAAAACAGGAACACGAAAGAAATAAAAAGAAAGGTTAGGTGTGAAGGAAGACAAAAGTGTTCTATATTTGGCATACTTATAAAACATCTGATGTGTTACATTCACATTGACTTCATGGTAATTTGAGGCAGTATTTTTAACACTTTTTAAACGATATCAGTCTAATTATATAATATAAAATATAACAAAATCCCGGCTTAAAGCAATATGTGTATGTAACAATATATAAAATGTATGTAACAGTCATTGTATCATGTTTATATTATTATGTACATGCATAATAATGTTATGTGAATGTATTACGTAATTTAACAATATAGGGCTGTGAGAATACAAGCAAGCTGCTTACCGTAGCAAACGAATTATAAAGTAGAAGCCGAAAGTTGCTAACAATGAGGTAACCTTGAGGCAGCAATAAATTAGAAAGTTTAATAAAGGCTACTAATAATTCTTAGAACAATAATGTAATATTTAAAACAGTTTACATATAGCCGATCAAAAACTAGAAAAAGCCAATAAGAGACTTGAAATAGAGAAAACGTACAAATTCAGGCGGGAGACGCTACAAGGCAGAGTTCCCAACCAGTCCGGTTTAGATTACGGTACGTGTTCAATGTGAGACATAAAAGTTCATTCCGGTGAGAATAATATAAAGTTTACATTTTAAAAAGTGCAATTAAACAAAACTCTCACAGCTCTATAATAGGATATATCAGTGAACTGTTATTTGATCGCGTGAAGGATTAATAAACAAAGTACAATACAATTATAATTTGTGTAAGCCGTGTTCTTTAGCTGTACCAACCCTACTAAGAGATACGTCTTCTGAAAATTAATACTGACGTAGCCAAGGCATATATATATAATATTTAAATAAACATTAAATTAAAAAGTTGATTTTTTAAACGTGGGAGCAAACGCCACCGGAAACTTTGTACCGTACGTGGTGCGAACACTCCAAGAAACATATCTTCCATACGTGGGGCTACAACCCTTTCAAATTCCTGATACTAAAAGTACAGTTATATTAAGAAGAGGAGCTTGAAGAGCATACATTCTATCGTTTATCAGTGGGTATGCAAACTATTCTTAAAAAAGCTTGTTTTACTATCTACTTCATCATAAACGAGATAATCATTTCTACAAATGGCTACACTTCACATTCCGATAGATAGATAGATAGAAAGGCAGCAGCGATAGTCAAATGTTTTAAGAACTGGACACCAAAAGCTGGCCTTAAAAATCCATACTCTATCCGTACAATCGTGAGAAACAACTGAAAATCCAGAGGACTTTTAAGAAATGACAAAGTATTGATCAATTCTAATCATTAATAACTTATATTTCGGAAATACCTTATGCCACAAAAACAGTTATTTGAAATAAACTGTGTGTTTTAAAGATATCTATATATTTTTGGTGTAGTACGTCTTGGTCTATCGCTTAACGTTTACCAGTCATACAAGACTGGAATTCCTTCCAAATGAAAACGACTTCACAGGCTATTCTCAGAAAATTTAAGGTATACATTTTTGTGCTCTAAATATATTTAATATATGTTATTTTAATCAAAATCGTTAGAGCCACTTTTCAGAAAATTAAACATTTCGATAAACGTTCCATGTAATGGGAGGTCTGTGTAGGAGGATCTTCTTCAAAATCATGTTTGGAAGATATTGAACTTAAAGTAGCAAGTTTGATTTATATTCGACTTTTCTTTTTGGGTTATACTGTTCACACACGCACATAAACCTTTTGCTTTCTCTAAGATACTTTTCTTTATTCAGAGGCATCAAAACACATATTTTCGGTGAAATCTTAGTATAGAAGTTTTGGATGAAATGGAATATTTTCTCTACCTACTACGTATATGGTAGAGAAAGTAAAAACAAACATGGCATCATATACCGAAAAGGAGGAAACATTTGACACCCGGGGGAAATTTGGCCTGCGCTGGGGAACATTGGCTATCAGGATCCCACAACATCGCAAAGACTTCTGATGCAGAGAGCGAAGAAAACATTGGTCGCTCGTTAGACGGTTGCCTCGTGGAAACGCTGCAGGAAATAAGAGAACAAAAGAAACGCGGTAGAAAAATATTGCTCAGTAAAGCATTAAGCCTGAACGGCTCTGATAGCCAAGAAGTGGATGACCCAGCATCAGAACCAGTACCGGAATTAAAGTGTCGCGGAGTTGTGTCTAAATTAGGCGTGAAAGACAGGAAATTTTGCTCAGAGGCCTCTTTATCAGGCTTGAGGTTATTTTACGTACCGTAAATCTACGACACGGGACCACCGTATTACTTTCCTTCCAAAGGAAGCCATGCTAAGGGTTTTTACGCCCGGAAAAAATCCATCACCCTCCGCCGGGTTTGAATCCGCGAATTCGAGAACATGGTAACCACTACACCATGGAGGGCGACAAAAAAAAGTGTCGCAAACTTACCGGCAGCCTTAAGAAGAAAGACGAAAATAATCAAATGTGAATTGTGTTCGTGTAGTTGGACGGCTTACAACGAACCAGTCTAGATTCAATATTTAAAATGTCTTTGTTGGTATTTTACAATGAAGGAACTGACAATATATTTTTTAAAGCAAGAACTTAAGGACGTAATTGTAGCGGTTCCTCTTTGGTAGGCTCCCACTACGTTGATGAAACTGGATGCTGTGTTACGTACCTATACGTTGTCTAGAAGCCCATACTCTTGTGATGTATCGTAGACTGGAATCCGATGATCGTGTATCTGTATTCTTGTTTGTGTGTGTTAGTATGTTGTAATTATTATTTAATAATTGTGCCACGGCTGCTGTATTTGCGTCGGAGAGCACTTGTGTCTTGTCAGGGTTGGGTATGGCAAATGTTAAAATATTTTTTCACATACGTATTCTGTTGATTATTTCATTTGTACTTTAGATAAACCATATATGATATTCATAATTCACTATTACCTTTGTCATATTAATATATGTATAATGGTAGACTTTAAATACGTAGTTTTAGCGTCCATTTAGAGACGAGCTTATACACAACCTTCCTGCTCGAAGTCTGACAAGCTTCTGTTAGCGTTCCCTTCAACCGTTTATTTAACGTACGTATTTGAATTATAGGTATGTATCAATGTGCCTGATTGGTGTTACTATCCAATAACATCCAATAACAGTTTATGTTACACACACACGCATATATATATATATATATATATATACACACACACACACACACTACGTGATCAAAAGTATCCGGACACCTGGCTGAAAATGACGTACACGTTCATGGCGCCCTCCATCGGTAATGCTGGAAGTCAATATGGTGTTGGCCCACCCTTAGCCTTGATGACAGCGTTCACTCTCGCAGGCATACTTCACGGAGTGCGGAACTGTGAAGGGATATCGATGTAGGTCGGTGAGGTCTGGAACGAAGTCGGCGTTCCAAAACATCCCAAAGGTGTTCTATAGGATTCAAGTTAGGACTCTGTGCAGGCCAGTCCATTACAGGGATGTTATTGTCGTGTAACCACTCCGCCACAGCCCGTGCAGTATGAACAGGTGCTCGATCGTGTTGAAAGATGCAATCGCCATCCCCGAATTGCTCTTCAACAGTGGGAAGCAAGAAGGTGCTGAAAATATCAATATAGGTCTGCGCTGTGATCGTGTCACGCAAAACAACAAGGGGTGCAAGCCCCTTCCAGGAAAAACACGACCACACCATAACACCAGCACCTCCGAATTTCACTGTTGGCACTACACACGCTGGCAGATGACGTTTACCGGGCATTCGCCATATCCACACCCTGCCATCGGATCACCACATTGTGTACCGTGATTCGTCACTCCAAGCAACGTTTTGCCACTGTTCAATCGTGTAATGTTGACGCACCTTAAACCAAGCGAGGCGTCATTTGGCATTTTCCTGCGAGATGTGTGGCTTATGAGCAGCCGCTCGACCATGGAATCCAAGGTTTCCCACCTCACGCCTAACTGGAGTGGATTCTGATGCAGTTTGGAATTCCTGTGTGATGATCTGGATAGATGTCTGCGTATTACTCTTTACGACCCTCTTCAAATGTCGGCGGTCTCTGTCAGTCAACAGACGAGGACGGTCTGTACGCTTTTGTGCTGTACATGTCCCTTCACATTAGCACTGCACTATCACATCAGAAACAGTGGACCTAGGGATGTTTAGGAGTGTGGAAATCTCGCGTACAGACTTCTGACACAAGTGACACCCAATCACCTGACCACGTTCGAAGTTCGTGAGTTCCACGGAGCGTCCCATTCTGCTGTTTCACGATGTCTAATGACTACTGAGGTCGCGGGTAATGAGTACCAGGCAGTAGGTGGCAGCACAAAGCACCTAAGATGAAAAACGTATGTTTGTGGGGGTGTTCGGATACTTTTGATCACATAGTGTATATATATATACACGTTTACAGACTTCCATCATCTTAATTATGAATCCAAGGTTCGTTACATGTTTACGTAGATACTGCTGCATTTCTTTCAATTTTTATTACTGGATATATAGCCAACAATGGCCTTTCCCTTTCATATTATATTTTATGTTATAACGTTATATACCTGTTCTCTACCATGTGTACATTATGAATATATGTGTTTTTAACATCCTCTCAATTACTATACGTACAATATTAGCAAAACAAAAAAATACATACATACATACATAACACTAAGACTTAGAACAAAATATTACAGAAAGAAATTATTAATGTCTTGATGCTGAGAAGCTGTGAATTAGATATCTTATTACATTAATGAGTTATTGTATTAGTTTGTTCGTATGTTGTTCATAATTAAATGCATTGAGGGTAGTTATTTTACACTGTGTTTTGTTCTTCTTTGCATCATTTACATGGTATGTTTATAGATAAAAAAAATGAGGAAAATGTATTTTTTATTGTATTCTCTAAGCTCTCTTGTACCAATTGTCCTTTTAAAAGAAAATCACACTTTAAAGAACTCCAGTTAGGTACAATTTTGTACAGATCGCATTAATATATCACATGCCACTTTACCATGTAGGGGTATAATTACCAATTCATAGATTATTTCTTTTTAATATAAATGCAAGAAAATATAAAAAATCTGGTGTGATATATACACATGACCTTCTCTTCCCTCTTATCTTTATTAGCAGATATACGAACTATTCTTACTCACGCTTCTTCTTATTATTTTAAGCCAAATAAACTTTTGTAGAAATAGCTACATTACACATTTTATTATAGGTACAAAGAGAACAGCGATAGTCAAATGTTAAAGAATTGAACGCTATATGCTGGCCTTAAAATTTCATACTGTTTCCATGACATCGCAAGAAACAACAGAATATAGAAAGGACTTTACCAGAATAAGCAAGAAATGAACAATTCGTATCATTAATAACAGATATCTCAGAAATAGTTTATACCACACACAAAAAAACTTATTTGAATAAACCGTGATTTTTAAAGAGCTCTACATTTCTTGTGCAGCATGTTTTCGTCTATGACTTAACGTTTACCAATTATACAAAATTCCTTCCGAATAAAGGGACTTCATAGGCTATTCCCCGAAACTTCACGATATATATTTTATTCGTCTGTAAATATCTACAACAAGTGGTATTTTAATCAAAATCGTTAGAGCAATTTTTTAGAAAATAAAAAATTTCCAATAAAGTTCCATATAAAGGGTAGTCTGGGGTGGCGGATCTTCTTGAAAATCTTTGTGTCGCATCTTTGGAAGATACTAAACTTAAAATACCAAGTTTGGTACCGGATTATTCGTTTTCCGAGTTGTACTGTTCACAGACACATACGGGCGTTTTTCTAAAAATGCTTTTTCTGGAATCAGGGGGGTCTCAAAACATGTATTTCCGTTTAAATCTCGGTATCGAATTTTTGGGTGGAAAGTAAAATGAATTTTAGTATAAGTAAGGTAGAGGTTTAAATGTCATAACATAGATGGGTATATTTTAAATGCAAATATGAAACAATGTTTTAAAAACTTGTCAGTATCCCTCCAATTTACGATGCATATTAGTAACTTGGTACAATTTACGTCAAATATTGTAACAGAACGTACTCTCTACGATCACAGTGCTATTACATTCTTTACTACGTATGGCAAGCAGGGGAAATATTACACTGCACCCAAAAATTAAATACCGAGATTTCACCGGAAATACATGTTTTTAGGACCCTTGAATCCAAATAAAGCATTTTTGAAACACATTCCTGTGTGTGTGTGAATAACATAACTCAAAAACGAAAAATGGGATAAATACCAAACCTGCTATTTGAGTTTAGTATCTTCCAAGAATACAACACATAGATTTTCAAGACAATTTCCAAACCTCCGACTACCCTTTTGTGGCAGTAATTTGTATCACAATAATGTAAATGCCAGAGTGATTGTAGTGTAAATAAGCATTATTGTATGACATTGATTTGAGATGTTTGTTAATTATAAGCATTATTAGGAAATAAGTTTACACGGCCTCACTGAAACTGACAATAAGAGCGAGTAACAATGAGCGAGGGGGTGAGTTGTTTACCAATTAGAAGACACAAACAAATGACGTCAGATGTTGGCGCGTTTTATTAACCAATAGCAGCTCGGTTATAATCTTTAGGCGTATCGGGGTGTGGGAGTATAAAAAGCTAAAGTCAGAGGCAGATTTCGTCAGTCCAACAGAAGCATTCGCGTGTAATACGTCGATCAGATCAACATAAGTATTCGTGAGTTATACGTCGCGTAGTTCAACGGAAGCATACATAAAGCACACGTTACGCAATTCTACAGAATCTCTCGCGTCTTAAAGTTTGTTATAAATGTGAAACACGCGAATTAATAATGTGCAGTAAATAAGTGATTATAATGATATTAGAAAATATAACAGTCAGGCGTGTATCAAGAGTCAATATGTGAACTTAATTAATTGTGACGGTGATAAAAGTGTAAAAACAAATTCTTTTATCAGTGGTATCTGTGAGTAACAAATCCTTTCCGTTTACACACCCTGTTTAAGAGATTTGCTCGACTGAATAATAATAATAGCTAGCCGGAGCACAATGAACCCAAAATGCAAAATAATAAAACAATAACAGGCGCCCAGCAATAAGATAACACGAAGTGACCGCGACAAATTGGCTTCCATACATTGTGCAGATAAACATCTTCCAACTACGAACAAATACCACTTCAAATTGGCGCACAAACGTGGGGCTAACAAATTATATCACACTACACTTTGCATGGAACATTTTACGAAAATTTGGATTTTATAAAAAATGCCTCTAACGATTTTGATTAAAATATCATATACGAAAGATGTTTACGTGGCAAAAAAAATTTATATCTTGAATTTTCTGGAAATAGCTTTTGAAGTCCTCTTCATTCGGAAGGAATTTTGTATAATATTGTATAACTGGTAAACGTTAAGCGATACACGAAAACATACTACATAAAAAAGTGTAGATCTCTTTAAAATACACAAATTACTTTAAATAAGTTTCTTTGTGATGTAAGGCGTTTCTGAGATATGCGTTACTAAAGGTTCGAGTAGTTCATTTCTTGGTCATTCTCTGCTGGTTCACCATCACCACAAAATGTGAATACTCAGTATTGGACTGCAGTTCGCAAGGAGATGTGTAAACGTAACTGGAGTGCCTGGAGCCCTGCAGAATGTCTGAAGCTGCCAATCATTTTAACACTCACGCACATTAGATGTGAAGCGATGCTGCAATACGTCACGTCAAGTTGCCTGCCTGAATGTTGCGGCTCCGCAAGTTTGTGCGAAATTATCGACCCATTACGAGGGGAAGGGAGAGGAAATGCTGATGTTGAACGTTTCAGGCATTACGATAGCCTGCCGTTTACTGCCGTATAATAATGTTCTCTGCTTCAAATGGACGTCACAAATGTCTGTAGCCAAATTCTGCGGATTACATAGTCGGAAAGTAGGTACAGCGTAAGAGATAGACAAAATTTTACTACACAAAAAATCTGATGAGTTACACTCACATGACTTTCTCTACTCTTGTACAAACTATTTTTACAAACGCTTATTCTCCATATGCTTCATGTTAATCGAGATATTAATCTTATTCCTAATTTTCTTGTAGCTGCAAGGGGGAATTGGTAGGCTTTAAACGATAGTCAAATATTTTAAGCGCTGGTTGCTATGTGGCGCATCCCATTCTCTTTGCATGTCCAGGACATGAATAACGAATTTGACAAAAATATAAGTATTGGAAAATTGAAGGGAATAACAAGCAATATCTTGAAAATGGTTCACTCAACAACAAAAAAATGTATATGGCATAAATTGTGTATTTTAACGCGATCTATACTTTTGTGCAGTAAACTTTTGTCTATCTCTTATGGTTTACAAGTTATGCAAAAGCCCTTCACAATGAAGAATACTTTTGGAGACATTCCCAGAAAATTCAAGCTATACCTTTCATTTCTCATGAAAATATCTTAAAACATATATTTTAATCAAAATCGTTATTCATTACTAAGAAAATGAAAATTTTCGAAAAATGTTCCAAGTAAAGGGTAATCTGACGTGGGGGGATTTTCTTGAAAACCTTCGTGTCGCATCTCTGGAAGATACTGAACCTAAATTACCAAGTTTGGTGTTTATCCGACGGTTCGTTTCTGAGTTATGCTGTTCACAGACACACACACGGACATGTTTCCAAAAATGATGTTTTTGGATTCAGGGGGTCTCAAAACATGTATTTCCGGTGAAATCTCGGTATCGAATTTTTGGGTGGAATACAATACTTCCCCTACTTACTATACGTAGTAGGGGAGATGTTCCAAATTCGAACGTTCTCCAATTTCTTTATCTTTTGTTTTTTTTTTCTTCACGTATAACAACTTTATCTTAAGTATGTATTTACGGTCAATGACCCATGCACTTCAAGTATCTGCGTAATAATTTAAATAATTTGAAACCAATAAACATACCTTAACTATAAATCTACACAAGACCTTTTTCTAAACATCTTTTTAGATTCAGAGAGTCTTAAAGCGTGTATTTCCGGTGAAACATCAGTATTGAATTTTTAGGTGAAATACAATACAGTAGAGAGAGAGTTAAGACGCTTTTTTGAGTGGTTGGGGGTTCAGTGTGCTTCAAATAATATATGAATACATATGTAATTTTTGGTGTAATTCAATACTACCTGCTACAGATATTATGTAGTAAAAGTAATATAAATGAAATATAAGATTAGCATTAGTTGCCATTAACCTCTAATAATGTGACTTCTGCTACTTTCTCGTACAACTTGACAATTAGTTAGGAGCATACCTGTTGAGTTGAGTAGCCCACGTTAAATCCTGCGATCGTTCTATACATGGTCCGGTGAATGCCTACAATACAAAGCACACTTCTTGTTCAGAAAGCCAGAGCCGTGCTATGTAATCTACTAGGATTTCTCTACAGCTAACCCACAATCCGATTATCTACCTGTCTCTCTTACAGCTCTGTGCCGTTTGTTTTTCCTTCTTTTTTAAGGATCTCCGGTTCCTTTTTTATACGGCAGTGCGGCACGTTTCTGGACGTGTGTAGGATTTCTCGCAACGTGACATCGAGCACGGTGTAGCTAAGGTGATCCTCGACACTGATTGGGCTTCCTTTTTATCGGCATGCCACACATGTACCGCGCTAAGTCAAAAAGTAAGTCGAACTAATTTTCTGTAGGTGAACGAGTGAATATATATCAAGTTAAAGAACAAGGTTATTGCCGCACCTTTCTTGTATTTCTGGATTTATCTTCAGTGATACCACGAGTCTAACAGTTATTCAGTAATTTAATTAGATTAACGAATGACAGCAAGCATGCGTTTTAAAGCTAAATTAAATGACGTTAAAAGTGTCGCAGTTCTCGATGGCTTGTGTTATCTTGTTTGTTGGGCGCTTATTGTTTAATTATTTTTAAATTTGGGTTATTTGTCCTCCGGCTAGCTATTATAACTCAGTCGAGCACGTGGTTCTAAGCAGGGTGTCTAAACGGAAAGGAGTTGTTACTAAAAGATAACACTGATAAAAAAATCTGAATCTAGACTTTTATTGCCGTTATACTTAATTAATAATTGATATATTTAATCTTTATACACGCCTGACTGAAACTGTGATATTTCCGAATGTAACTACAGTCGTTTTAGTTGACGCGCACCAATTACTTCGGATACTTTACATTTTTGTAACTAACTCTGCGACGTGCACCTCGTGAGAGATTCTTCCGAACTATGTGAAACTTGCTTATGGCTCGAGAATATATACAGCTTCACCTCGAATTGCCTAAACATTATAATATAGCTGCTATTGATTACCAAATTGCGCCCACTTTAGCGTCTGTTTTGGTCAGCCAATCACTATTACTGATATATATGCTCTAGGGAAGATATTCCCTCCATTTCTTAAAAGAGGAACGCTACCGTGACGTCATTTGTTTGTCTCTTCTTAGTGATAAACAACTCACCCCCTCGGTTTATTGTTACCCACTTCTATTGTCAGTTTCAGTGAGGCCGTGTAAACTTATTTCCTAACAATACTTATAGCTAACAAACATCTAAAATCCTATATATACAATAATATTAATTTACACTACAATCACTCTGGCATTCACAGCATGTTATGATATAAAATACTGCCTCAGAAGAATTATAAGCAAGAGGGGGATTCCGTAAAATTATTACAATACGAAAACAATGCCATCTGTTTGTACTTTTCATATAATCACTGAACTGCATTACCTGTTTCATCTTTCTGAAAACACACAGTAATTTTATTAGCTTTTATTCCAAGCAGAACCATATATATAAATTAAATAAAATACAACTAATCAATACCCTCACAGCATAGTTAAATATTTAAAAGTATCAGAAAGCAGGTTATATATAAAAAGTCTGATGTGTTACATTCACATGACTTTCTCTACTCTTGTACAAAGTATTTTTACAAACTCTTATTCTCCATCTATTTCATATTAATCGAGATAATCATTTGCAGAAACGATCTTTTGCCATGCAAAGAGAATTGCATTTTACACATAGCGACCATAGCAAATTATTTGACTATCGCTTAAGGCGTACTATGTTCCCCTTGTTTTGTAATTGCAAGGGAAATATAGAAATACAGTAGCCTTTAAGCACATACATATCTCTTAATAGCTGGTTGCTGGTGCAGCACCATTCCCTTTCCCACAGATTAATACTCTTTGCATATACAAGACAAAAAAATGAATAACGAATTCCCATTTGAGAAAATAAGTATTGAAAAATTTAAGGGAATAACAAGCAATGGTTCACTCAACAACAAAAAAGTATATAACATAAATTGTGTATTTTAACGCGATCTACATTTTTGGGCAGTAACATTTTGTCTATCTCTTATGGTTTACCAGTTACGCAAAAATCGTTCACAATGAAGAATACTTTTGGAGACATTTCTAGAAAATTCGATATATACATTTCATTTTTCATGAAAATATCTTAACCATGTGATATTTTAATCAAAATCGTTAGAGCCATTTTTGAGAAAATTAAAATTTTCGAAAAATATTCCATGTAAAGGGTTATCTGGGGTAAGGGGATTTTCTTGAAAACCTTCGTGTCAAATCTCTGGAAGATACTGAACCTAAATACCAAGTTTGGTGTTTATCCGAATGTTCGTTTCTGAGTTATGCTGTTCACAGACACACAGACACACAGACAGAGACGCACACGGACATGTTTCCAAAAATGTTTTTTTTGGATTCAGGGGGTCTCAAAACATATATTTCCGGTGAAATTTCGGTATCGAATTTTTGGGTGGAATACAATACTTCCTCTACTTACTATACGTAGTAGAGAAAGTAAAAACTGACGTGATACACTCACATGACTTGCTCTACCTCGTATCGTTTATTAGTGGGTATACAAACTATTCTTACTAAAGCTTATTTCTATATCTGCTTAATTTTAATCCAAATACACGTTTGCATAAATAGCTACATTACACATTTTATTACAGATGCAAAGGGAACAGTGATGGTTAAATTTTTAAGTCGTGAAGGCTACACGCTGGCCTTAAAATTCCACCCTGCTTCAATGGAATCGCGAGAAACCCCCTGAATGTTGACACGACTTCAAAAGAATACTAAAGTATTAAACAATTCGAACCATTAATAACGGATATATCGAAAATGGCTGAAGACACAAAAAAGTTAATTGAAATAAATTGTGTGATTTAAAGAGGTCTACATTTCATGTGTAGTACGTTTTCGTCTAACGTTTAATGTTTACAAATTTATACAATATTATACAAAATTCCTTCCGAATGAAGAGGACTTCAACGGCTATTCCCAGAAAATTGAGGCTATTCATTTTATTTATTATGTAAATGTCTTTAATGTGTATTATTTTAATCAAAATCGTTAAAACCACTTTTTAAGAAAATAAAACATTTCGAAAAATGTTCTATGTAAAGGATAGTTTGAGGTGGGTGGATTTTCTTGAAAATATTAATGTTGTGTCTTTAGAAGATACTGAACTTAAATACCAAGGTTGGTGTTGATCCAACTTTTCGTTTTTGAGTTATGCTGTTTACACACACACGTCTTTTTCTAAAAAATCCTTCTTTTTATTCAGAGGCCCTCGAAACATATATCTCCGGTGAAATCTCGGAATCGAATTTTTGGTTGGAATGTAATATCTTCTCTACCTACTAGGTACGTACGTGGAAGAGAAACTAAAAATTGTTCTGTGCATTATATTAATCTTAAAATTATTATTATTATTATTATTATTATTATTATTTTTTTTTTTTTTGCTCTCCTGTAGAATTTACATGTTTTAACTTGAGGGGGTTTCTGATAAAACTGATTCTTTTATTGTTTTGCCGATTTCAAACAAATTTTAAGCATGACACATATTCTTCAAAACCTTTAGGTATATACAAAATATCAGCTCAATGTTTTACAGTGGTTAATGCGTATGGACCGACGGACAGAAAAAATGATGACAATAGATGCTGCACAGCGTCTATATTTATTTGCAAGTTGTTATACTCGACGAGAGACAGCTGAAATGATTTTAGGGTTCATCCTGCTCAGCGCTTTGTAAAACAGAAACCGTTTTGTTCACAAAAACATAAGCTGATGATAGCATTACTTTTCCTTTTTACGTAACATTTCATGCATTATTAATCTAATATTACACCGCTCGAAACAAACACATGGGCTAGAGATGCTTTAATGCGACATGTACTTTCTTTGATTAGAAACCCTTTACGCTGTTTCATATACACGGGAAATAACATTTGTGAACTTGTTGCAAAGGCTTTTCCACCATCCACTTCATAATTCCCTGACTGGATAAAAACTTGCTTATTCGCCTTCATCCGTGTAAACAAACACTTCTTTTTTGTCTCCCTTTCTCTTTGGGTTTCCTCGTTACCAACACATTGATGAAGATGTGAGTATTGAAACAAACAAGGGAAGTTCACCTCCACCCCCCTCTCTCTCTCATTCCAGGTTCAGTATTGGACTGACAGAGTTCTCGCATAAAACATTTGACGCATTCGTTTCTTTCACGAGAGCCAATGAGCAAATTTAATTTGTTCCTCTAGAAAGCCTTCATTAGCATAGCTTTGCTAAAAAGCGCCTCTCTCGTCAGAGCACAAATAGATGACTGAATTTTTAGGATAGCAAACATTTTACACACTTGATATTGCATTTACTATTCCGGTTAACGTATTACACTAGACGATGATACGTTAAAGCGATCAACTAGGCCACACAAGAGGTAGCACTAACAACCATATGATATTGGAGTAAATTCATTTTCCGGTTCAGTGCCGGGATGCCGTTTGAATACTTTTTGGATAAAAATAATAATTGAAGTAGTTTTTGATCCATTTTTATTTGGAAGCATTGCATTACTTTAAAAAATTCGATTCCAAGTTACACCGGAATAAAAAAAGGTTCTGTATGTGTCCATGAACAGCATAACTCATAAATGAAAAGTCGGTTAAATACCAAACTTAGTATTTAAATGCAGGATCTTCTAAGGATGAAACAAAAAGATTTAAAAAAAAATCTCTCCAAATACAACTACCCTTTCCTATGTGGAAAATGTTTCGTTATTTTAATCATAGATGTCTTAAAGTGCGCCCATGTAAACCTGGTATTTTCGAACAAATCATGAGGAGCTGAAATGTGAAAGTGTAATGTAAGAAAGGGTAATAATGTCAAATCATTAAAATGACAAGTCTATTTTAGGATTAATAAGCTCTATTGCATTTTAAAAATCGGCGTATTTTAAATTTTTTTTCTTTTACACATCTATGTTACCTGTGTTTTCATAGCGTATGAAACTAACCATTTAAACCTCTGTTTTTATAACTCCTTATTTCTTTGAAAACCCTTAAAAACGTCCTTTAGAACATATGTCATTAATTGTCTGATGTTTCGAAATAATCATTATCAATTTCCGTTCTGACTTCATGGAATTGTTGATATTCCCATCTGTGTTTTGGCTTCTCTTGTTCTTTTCCATTCCATGAAGGGAAATTATATTATCATTTTAGATAGTCTATCTTCTTCCATTATATCTAGACGTTGCTTCCAGTTTGATCTATTATCTTTTATACGTTCATTTACATTGAGTACTTTTAGTTCTTGTCTGATTTCAATATTTCGTTTATGGTCTGTTTGGTATCCGGCAACTTTTCTTACGAATATCATTTCAGCTGGTTGTATTTGTCTTGTTAATCTTGGTCAGAGCTCAAGTTTCACTATATATATTGTTAGGAATAATGCTGGTTGGAAAACTACTCACTTACTGTGAGTTCGTGTGTATTTACTTACATTTACCGATGGAGGAGCCTTACGAGGAAACGTTCGGATCATGAAAGAGAGTCCAGGGCTAACCCGTTACAATGTAGGAGATGCCCCCCAGAATATATACTAAGAAGATGGAAGCCATGAAGACAATCCTTTTTAATGTAATAATACCTGGCTCGCATTTAGCCAAAATTTAACTTGACAAGAATGTGCAATATTCAAGTCTTTAGAAGCATATTACAACACAAACAGAATGATCTGTTCACGTTAAATTCCGCTTGGCAGCTCATACAATACACTTTCGATGAAGGGAACGCAGGTCATGTCTTAAAGCATGACTTCGCACTCAGCAATAATAACCCGTCACACCTCTAATGAATATAATTTAGATAAGAGTTGAATAATAACCCATTCAAGTAACATTTAACAAAAACCACGAGAATATAACAAGATAAACCCTAGAAATTAACAGTTTAATAACAAGAATACATTTTGGATATAACAATTTAAATAAACTTTAGAATTTAACTGAAATAAACTCTGAATATTAACAAAAACAGATTACAACCAAATTAAAATTTCCAAAACATTTAATGTCTGTCTGTGGCACCACGTTCTCGTTAAATCCTTAACATTTTAGATATGCTTAATGTGGCGAATTTGCAACGAGCAAGCCAAGTTAACCTTGACCTAGCCCTCAAAAACTAAAACATAAGAAAAACCCTCATTTACACCATTACAGGAAAAACCTTGAGGAAACTATGAACCCAACTCCTTTCGGTGCCTCGTTCCAACCTGGTAAAAGCTAAAGAAACGATAGTGACTCCGCGGATGGTGGACCATTTAAGTTGAGACTGTACAATATCTCCAAAGCTATGCATTGTAGAGAGAAATGTCTTGAATAAAAGTCGCATGAAATTATGGGGAAATGTAAAGGCCATTATTTGTGTTTTGTTTGGAGCACGTTGTAATGGTCATTTAGGGTTAATTAAATTTTTTAAAGGAAACATTCATTTTGTATGTTGTTTTCTGATTAGAAAATGATTTATACAAAGCTGTTTATTTTGTGATGAGGAATAAGCAAACAAAATAAAACATGTTGGTTCCCAATTACGATACGTAACTTGGCCCAAATGACCATTCATGGATGGTCCAAACATTCAGCCATTCGAAATTTTTGTTGTTATTTACGTTGGTGTAAAAAAAACTGCAAAGTGCTTTATACAAATGTTGCTTAGTTTTTATGAGGAGTGAAGAAACAACATAAAAAGGTAGTTTACCATTTTAAAAAAAATTGAATTGACTCTAAAATGACCATCACAACGTTCTCCAAATAAAACGCGACTAATGGCATTTACTTTCCCGCAGAATATCAAGCAACTTTTATTAAAGACATTTCTTTCTGCAACGCTTAGTTTTGAAGATATTGTACAGCCTCAACTTAAATGGTCCACCCCTAGCGAATAAATCCCAAAATATGAGGCAATCAATAGCAGAAAATTAAAGTGTTCTGTGCCCTAATGCCACAGACGTTTCGAAATATATGTTTCAAACTTACAATTTCAGAGGGTTCGAATGAAAACTCCATCGTTTTGAATGAAAACTTCTGAGGAAAAAAAAGCCAAAAATTCAAAGCATCTTAATTTTGGGTTTTAATCTACTGCATAAAAATTTAGGTATCCACAATAGAAAACGAAAATGGGTTTTGAAATTATAGATAGAGACTTTTTGACACGCAAGCCAAGCGTCCATTTTTCCAAGATTTTCATTCAAATTACATACTTAACTACTGGAAAGATTAATAGTTAATGAACACAAAATTAATAAATAAACTTTTACGTTTCTGGGCAATTTACCGGAGCTTTGTTGTTGAGATAATTCATCTGTTATGAAGAAGGGCTTTTTGGAGCTGATTGGGGAAGTTTTTATGGGAATACCGTTAGGACGCCCACAACTTCTCTGTTTGCCGATGAATGCAGGGAAGCGATGCTCCGCCCCGCTTTCAATGCTCCTTTATGATGCAAAGAAAGTGAGTCTTTTGTTTGGAGTTTTGTTAGGATTTTCCATCGTGTCCGGATTATTTCCCACTCAACCGTCCCTGAATTATTAGTGTGTGATAAAGCACACGTGGTGCTAGAAACGTGCACTAAAATGATGCAGCGGGCCACAATTCCAACTAGCAGATTTTTACTCTGTCTACTATACTTATACAAAAATAAAACGATAGTGTGTAGAGACGGTCATGTGAAAGGAACGCATCATTTACTTCCTCTACTAGTTAAAATATATCCAGTGCACTACAGCCCGCGAAGAGCCTGGGCCTGCCAACAAGACTGCCGGCCTCACGCTCACGTACGCACGGCATAGGTAAGATCATCCAACCGATACGGGGAGGTGATGGACCTTACTTTTCTCACGATGCTGAGTGGGCACGGTCCTATACCCGGGAACGAACCCGGGCTCATTGCGTAGCCGGAAACCAGAGCACCAGCTTCAGCCCACTGCGCCACGGTCCTCTACTACTTACTTATAGTAAATAGAAATGTTGCATTCCAACCAAACTTTCGATATGACATTTCACTGGAAATGCACGTTTTGAGATCCTAGAATAAAAAAAGTATTTTAAAAAATCTGATATATTACACTCACACGACTTTCTCTACTCTTGTACAAACTATTTTTACAAACGATTATTCTCCATATGCTTCATGTTAATCAAGATACCGAGATGTTAATGTTATTGCTAATTTTCTTGTAGATGCAAGGGGAATTGGTAGGCTTTAAGCGATAGTCAAATGTTTTTAAGCGCTGGTTGCTATGTGGAGCATTCCATTCTCTTTGCATGTCCGGGACAAAAAAAAATTAGTAACGAATTCCCATTTGAGAAAAAGTATAAGTATTGGAAAATTTAAGGGAATAACAAGCAATATCTCGAAAATGGTTCACTCAACAACAAAAAATATGTAAGACATAAATTGTGTATTTTAACGCGATCTATATTTTTTGTGTAGTAACATTTTATCTATCTCTTATGGTTTACCACTTATGCAAAAGGCGTTCACAATGAAGAATATTTGGAGACATTCCCAGAAAATTCAAGATATAAATATATGATATTTTGATCAAAATCGTTAGAGCCATTTTTGAGAAAATTAAAATTTTCAAAAATGTTCCATGT
Organism: Deroplatys truncata; assembly: GCA_030765065.1. Lineage (NCBI taxonomy): Eukaryota > Metazoa > Arthropoda > Insecta > Mantodea > Mantidae > Deroplatys > Deroplatys truncata. The sequence continues at coordinate 58,675,239 of CM060977.1, forward strand.
AAAGGGTAATATAAGGTTGGGGAATTTTCTTGAAAACCTTCGTGTTGCATCTCTGGAAGATACTGAACCTAAATACCAAGTTTGGTGTTTATCCGACTGTTCGTTTCTGAGTTATGCTGTTCACTGACACACACACATGCGGACATGTTTCCAAAAACACTTTTTTTTGGATTCAGGAGCCTCAAAACATGTATTTCCGGTGAAATCTCGGTATGGAATTTTTGAGTGGAATGCAATACTTCCCCTACTTACTATACGTAGTAGAGAAAGTAAAAAAGGCATATGTTTGCCAGTGTGTAATGTGTGTGTGTAGTGAACAACTTAAGTAAACATGAAAATGGTAGATAATATAATATAAATAATATATAATATAGTATAATTTAAATTCAACGTCTCCAAGGACGCGACACCAACATTTTCAAGAAAATATCTCCAACCCTAACTATTCTTAACGTTTTTATTACTTTTCATTTTATAAAAGATGATTCTTAAAAATTTTGATTAAGGTATCGTATGTTTAAGACATTGGCATGAAAAATAGAATGCATATCTTGAATTTTCTAGGTGAGGTCCTTTTCATTCTGAATGACTTTGTATAAGTGGTAAACCGTAAGACATAGTCAAAATCTTACTAAACTAGGAATGGGGATCTTGTTAAAGCGCCCAATTTATGTCAAGTAAATTATTTCTATGGCGTTATCAATTTCCGGGATATTTGATCGAATTTTCAAATAGTTTTACTTTTTTTAATTTGCTACTCTTTTTAGTTTCTCTACCAAGGACCTAGTAGGTAGAGAAGGTATTGCATTCCACCCAAAAATTTTATACCGATATTTCACCGGAAATACATGTTATGAGGTCATTTTTAGAAAAAGGTCCATCAGCATAACTCAAAAACGAAAAGTAGGATAAATACCACACTTGATATTTAAGTTCAGTACCTTCCAAAGATGCCACATGAAGATTTTCAAGAAAACTCCCCCAATCCAAACAATACAACCCTTTAGATGGAACATTCTTCGAACCTTTTTATTTTCTAAAAAATGGCTCTAACGATTTTGATTAAAATCTCACATATTAAGGACATTTATATTACAAATAAAAATGTATATCTTAAATTTTCTGGGACTATCTGTGAAGTCCTCTTCATTCGGAAGGAGTTTTGTATGATCTTGTATAACTTGTAAACGTTAAGCGATAGGCGAAAAAGTACGACTACTACTAGATCTCGTTAATATCCCATAACTTGTTTGTGGCATCAGCCATTTCCGAGATATCCGTTATTAATGTTTCGAATTGTTCAATACTTAGCCATTCTTTCAAAGTCCTGTCGATTTTCAACTGTTACTAGCAATTGCATGTAAACAGTATGAAATTTTAAGGCTAGCGTATAGCGTTCACTTCTAAAACATTTGACTATCGCTATTCTCTTTGTATCTGATACGAAATGTTTAATGCAGCTATTTATCTCGGTTAAAATGAATTAGATAGGAAAATAATCTGTCGGAAGAATAATTTATATGGACACTAATTAACGATATAGGGTAGAGAAGATGATGGGAATGTAATACATTAGATTTTTTAAAGAAAGAAACATTCTTTATTTAATTCTAATACTGAAGTTCGCGGCATTTTATCGTTAGAGAGAGAGAGAGAGGGAGAGGGAGATGCAATCTATATTGATAACATAAATAACAGGTTTTAAGGAGGCAGCAATTTGTTCTATTACATAGCTAATAAAATACCTGCTTCTTTTCTAAATATGGCTACTTTCTTAACAAATACTGTCTTGACGAATATTTAGATTTATTTATATATTTGTGAACATTCTGCTCAGATAAATGGCTTGAACACCACAAGTATGAGTTCTTGCAACAAAATTGTTATGATTATGCAAAATATGGATTCTACAGCTTTAATATGCAGTCGACAGCGGTGATAGCTTTTCTGGTGGCTAGGCAGTTTAAGTGGAGGTCTACTTTGAATATAAATTATTAACACGAAAGTAATACAAATTAGAAAAACGAGTGGTTCGGAAGTGAATTGGGACCTAGAAAATGTAGCAGAAGCAAATATTATGCAGGGTGAACCATTTTAGTTGAGACTGTACAATATCTCCAAAACTAAGCGTTGTAGAAAGAAATGTCTTTAATAAAAATTGTTTGATATTATGGGGAAAGTAAATGCCATTGGTCGTGTTTTATTTGGAGGACGTTGTGATGTTCAATTTAATTTTTTTAAAACGGAAACTACCTTTTTATGTTGTTTTCTCACTCTTCATAAAAAAACTAAATAACATTTGTATAAAACACTTTGTAATTGCTCTTACAACAACGTAAATAAGAACGAAAATTCTGAATGGTTGTGTACGAAAGAGCGCAATGAATGTTTGCACCGTCCATGGATGGTCATTTGAGGGTCAAGTTACGTTTCGTAATTGAGAACCAACATTTTTTTTCGTTATTCCACATCACAAAATAAACACTTTTTATAAAACATTTTCAAACAAACCCGACATTTGCTTTCCTCCATAATATCAAGTAACTTTTATTAAAGACATTTCTTTCTACAACCCTTAGCTTTGGAAATATTGTACAGTCAATACTTAAATGGTATATCCTGTAGTTTCCAAATTAAATAATTGTGATACGAATTTGTAATAAATACAAATTTGGAAAAGCCGTTTTAAGTATTTATAATTAAAGTGATTAAAGTACCCACTTTTGTTATGTAAACAGTCTTAACACGCTAATTTATGGATCCATAAAGCAATAGCGTTCTCATGTTAATATGCGAACTGAAAAGTCATTATGAAACGACCTTTAACTGCCATTTATTATAGTGCCAAAAATATAACATAGTTGTCATTTGTATAAATTATCCTTCATAAAGTATCGAACTCATATTTAACAATAAAATTTATATGCAGTTATAAATTTATTCACAAAAGAATTATTGAAATACGTACACTTCCCTGTTACTTTAGCTCTTGCCATTACTTTTAATTCATTCTCTTTCTAGCTTATATATCAAAAGCAAACATAGAAAAAGAAGCAACCACCAGCACCACAGTTCTTCTCCGAACTTTCCGCTGCTGTTTCCTTTTCCACTTTGTTTTTCTTCGCTCTGATAGAGCAGTTTCCTTCCGCAGCAAATGGTTGCGAACTATGGCGCTCTGTCATTTCTTCTGGAATAGTTTGTTGCCTACCAAGAGTGTCTGACACACACATTTACCGCATGCATCTTAGTAAAGTCACTATTATGGGCATCCGATACTGAATTTTTGAGAACTTTTCGAGAAAAAAATGTGCTGCATTGCATTCGCATTCTCTGCAATCACTATGGTATATTTTTACTTTCCCTACTACCTATAGTAAGTAGGGGAAGTATTGTATTCCACCCAAAACTTCGATACCGAGATTTCACCGGAAATATATGTTTTTGGAAACATGTGCGTGTGTGTGTGTCTGTGTGTGTGTTTGTGACAAGCATAACTCAGGAACGAACAGTCGGATAAACGCCAAACTTGGTATTTAGGTTCAGTATCTTCCAGAGATGCGACACGAAGGTTTTCAAGAAAATCCCCCACCCCAGATTATCCTTTACATGGAACATTTTTCGAAAATTTTAATTTTCTCAAAAATGCCTCTAACGATTTTGATTAAAATATTATATGTTTAAGATATTTTCATGACAAATGAAATGTATATCTCGAATTTTCTAGGAATGTCTCTAAAAGTATTCTTCATTGTGAACGACTTTTGCATAACTGGTAAACCATATGAGATAGACAAAAGTTTACCACACAAAAAATGTAGATCGCGTTAAAATACACAATTTATATCATATAGAGTTTTTTTATTGAGTGAACCATTTCCGAGATATTGCTTGTTATTCCCTTACATTTTACAGTACTTATACTTTTTCTCAATGGGAATTCGTTATTCATTTTTTTATTTCCTGGACATACAAAGAGAATGGACAACCACATGGCAACCAGCTCTTAAAAGGTTTGACTATCGCTTAAAACCTATCAATTCCCCTTGCATCTACAAGAAAATTAGCAATAAGATTAACATCTCGATTAACATGAAGCATATGGAGAATAAGCTTTTTAAAAATAGTTTGTACAAGAGTAGAGAAGTGTGTGAGTGTAACACATCAGATTTTTTTTATGTAGCTTCTACATATTATTCTTGCCACTTTCTCTACCTCGTATATAGCAGGTAGAGAAGGTATTGCATTCCACTCAAAAATTAGATACCGAGATTTCAGCGGAAATACATGTTTTGAGGCCCCCAAATAAAAGAAGCATTTTTAGAAAAAATTCCGTGCGGATGTTTGTTTGTGTGTCGGTGAACAGTGTACTCAAAAAATGAAACGTCGATTAAATACCAAACTTGGTATTTAGGTTCAGAACCTTTAAAAAATGCAACACGAAGATTTTAAACAAATCTCCCAAACCAACTACCCTTTATATGGATGATTTTATAAAAATTTTGATTTTTTTAAATAATGGCTAACGATTTTGATTAAAATACCATATTTAAAGATACTTACATGAAAAATAAAATGTATATTTTGAATTTTCTGGGAATAACCTGTGAAGGCCACTTCATTTGAAGGAAGTTTTATATAAACGAAAATGTACTATACACAAATGTAGATTTCTTTAAAAACACACAACTTATTTCAAATAAGTTTTTTGTGGCATAAGCCATTTCCGAGATATCCGTTATTAAAGGTTCCAATTGTTCATTTCTTCGTCATTCTCTTTAAAGTCCTTTCAACATTTAGTTGTTCTTGGCGATGTCATGGAAACAGTATGGAATTTTAAGGCCAGTATATAGCGTCCTGTTCTTAAACATTTGACTCTGTGTTTTCTTAGTATGTATAATGAAATGTATAATGCAGCTATTTCTACAACGGTTTGTTTGGATTAAAATGAAGTAGACAGAAAAATAAGGTTATTAAAACTAGTTTGTATGCCCATTATAAACGATAGGGATAAAGAGAGTCTTGTGAATGTATCACAGAAGAAGTTTTTGTTTTGAAACATATTACCCATCGGCAAGTGATAACTCGTATACAGTTGTCACTGGATTTCTGCTTTTCTGCGGTGTTTTATATGTTGGATAACACATCCACATTCTCATTCATACTTTTAGACTCTGGGGAGGATTGGGAATAATCTTGGCTAGAGAACAATTCCGACTCCCTAGCCGGGAATCAAATCCGGGACCGCTCGCACAGCATGAAGTTGCATGAATTACGAGATCAGCTGTGATGATTATTATCATCGTCATCATTAGACGAACGCTGCTGCCTGCGGTGAGAGGAGATCCAGGTTCGATTTTCGGTATCGACATAGGGTACTTTTTCTCAATGGGTAAGAGATACACTCAGATCTTTGGAGCTAATTGAGGACCCACACTACAAAACTTGGCGTCTTAGGTCATGGACTCTTCTGGTAGTAAGCGACATGCTGATGGCATACTGCCATATTGACTACATGCCGCCCCTAACACTCACTCTGCCCAGGATGTCCTAGGCGTGGATAGACGGAGGGAAGCAGAGTTAGCAACTGCAGAATTTATTTATTATCACTGCTATTACATACTGCTGCTATGGATATGTGCATGGTGGAATAATTGCGCAATTCCTAGCATCTAAACATGCGATAAATTAGAAAGTTAGAATCAGACGACCGAAAAATTCAGTGCCAACGCCGGGATTTGAACCACGGATCCCCTAGTTTCTGTCCGGTTGCTCTAACTACTGAGCTACCATGGCAACTTATACGCATTTTTTCGGTAAATCACAAGGAGATCTGAAACTGTAATGAGATGACATACCCCAATGACGACTTCAATGCTTTAAGTACCAGACAGGTAGGAAAGGTAAAATCAGGCAACTTAAAAATTCAATTCAATCGCCAGGATTTGAACCCAGATCTCCCGGTTTCCGCCAGTTGCTCTAACCACTGAGCTACCATGCATGCCGGTACGACATTTAATTCCCCAACTTATTCGCATTTTTTCCGTAAACCCCAAGAAGATCTTAAATTGTATTAAGAAGACATATCCCAATGGCGACTTACAATGATTTAAGTCCCGAAAACGTAGGAAAGGTAGAATTCAATGTCATCGCCGGGATTTGAACCACGGATCTCCAGGTTTCCGTCCGGTTGCTCTAACCACTGAGCTGTCGTGGCATCATGCCGGTTGTCGTCCTGTGTGGACTAGTGGTACCGTGCTAGCCTCTAGTTCCCAAGGTCGCGGGTGCAAACCCGGCGGAGGGCGATGGATTTTTTCGGGCGTAAAAATCCTTAGCATGGCTTCCTTCGGAAGGGGAGTAAAGCCGGTGGTACCGTGTCCTAGATTTACGGCACGTAAAAGAATCTCAAGCCTGATAATGAGGCCTCTGAGCAAAATTTCCGGTCTTTCACACCCAATATAGAATGGGACGCTAAGGTCCATAGTAGTTAAAGAGCGTCCATAAATAAAACTCAATTTAATTTTGGTACGACATTCATTTCCCCAACTGGTTCGCATTTTTTTCGGTAAACCACAAGAAGATCTCAAATTCTTTTGAGATGTCGTACCCCAATGGCGACCTACAGTGCTATAAGTCCCGCACAAGGTAGAATCAGACGACTGAAAAACTTCAATGTCATCGCCGAGATTTGAACCACAGATCTCCCGCTTTCCAGATTGTGTGGAAGAAGAATTAATTCACTTAATTGAAGTATTAGAGGTCGACACTATGAAGTCCGGAACTTAAAAGTCCTACAACATTGTAGGTCGCCATTGGGGTATGTCATTTCAATAGAATTTCAGATCTTCTTGTGGTTTACCGGAAAAATGCGAATCAGTTGGGAAATTTAATATCGTATCATCATTTTGTCAAGATAGCTCAATGGTTAAGGTAACCGGACGGAAACCGGGAGATCCATGGTTCAAATCCCTGTGATGACACTGAATTTTTCAGCCGTGTGATTCCACCTTTCCAAGCTAATTTTGTTCTTGTTTATTTTCAAGCCCGAGCCCGACAAACACTTTTCAAATTAAGCCCGTACCTAGTCCGCGGTGACCTCTACGGAGTAATGACCCACATATATTCCAAATCTGATACTCTACGTAACCCCACAGCACTAAAACTGAGCCTGATGAGCTTTAAATATCTCAGTCTGTCCAGTTGAGATCCTAATCCTGCACGAGCCTAGTTCAGGCATGCTTAATTTTAGATTCCATTACACTCTCAAGATGCAAAAATCAAAGCGAATAGCATGTTGGTAGCAGGATAATAGGTTTTCGTTGCATAAGCTCTGACAAAGAGATTTCTCAATGACTCGTGACAGCTTCGCCTTTGAGCGCGTCAGATATGGCCTTCCCTGCCCAATTGCACTAGTATTCACTAGAGGTCCTGATGGCAAATAATGCAACTAGGAAGCCTTTGGAACCAAGTAATTTCAGCTCTGATCTGACAGAGTAGACCTTTTGTAATATCCTTGAATAAATAGACAATTTACTCTCTGTGGTACCTAGCTATAATATTTAGAGGAAGTATCGTATTGGATCCAACATTTTGATACAGAGGTTTCTCGGAAATACACGCTTTAAGGTCCCTGATTCATAGTTGTTGTTACTTTCTCTATCACTTACATAGCAGGTAGAGATGGTATTGCATTCCAGCCAAAGATTAGATACCGTGATATCACCGGAAATACATGTTTTAAGGCTCCCTGTATCTAAGAAAAGCTTTCTTGGAAACATGTCCGTGTGGATGTGTGTCTAAGTGTGAACACCATAATTCAAAAACAAAAAAGTTGGATAAATATCAAACTTGGTATTTGAGTTCAGTACCTTTCAAGGATGCGACACGAAGATCTTCAAGAAAATCCCCCCTTCCAACTTCCCTTTACATGGAACATTTTTCGAAAACTTTCATTTTCTAAAAAATGACTAATGACTTTGATTAAATATCATACATGAAAGGTATTTACAGTGAAGTAGGTAGTTGCTTCACGTATGGAAAGCCAATGTGAAGTAGGAGTTGTATTATAGTTCAACTGTTGGGGAGCCGAACTTGAAGTAGCTGCAACCGCACGTATGGTACGCGGTAGCCTTCGCCCCAAAATTTAAAAATATGAACTTTGTAATTTTGACTATTTCTTTAAATATTATATTATATTAAATATTATATAGGTCATACGTAATAACAAAGAGCTTATAGTAGGAGAAATATTGTTTCACAGTAGAGCAGACAAACAAGTGCTCATGGCTCTTAAGGTATGCATTTTAGAGCCAATGGTTACTGGAAAGCTTTTTTCTTGCTTTGGTCTACACTACCACCTCTCAAAATATGCAATACCTTTTAGACATTCTATTTATCTAATAAATATTTTATGGTTAAACATTTTCAAGATATTTGTTATTGGTTTGAATTACGAATATTTATATTTTTTCGCAGTACTAAAGTCGCAATTCATTTGTTTTTCTCGTAGTCATGTAAATATTGGCATCTCAAAGCTAGCATATAGCGATGCACCCTTGCACCTACAACAAAATACGAGAACCATTTATAATGAAATTGTCTATGCAAATGTTGGTCTCGTCGATAGAAACAACAGCTTTTATAAAAGGAGTTTGCTGAAAAGGGGGTAGAGAAACTCACATGAATGTAATACATAAGCAATTTTTTTAAAATGTTCCCACTTCCTAGTACATAATCTTCTGAGTGACCAACTTTGGTTTCAAGTACAATCACATGGCAATTGCCCTTTGTATTTGTACATGTTTAACAACTTGACTTGGTTTGATTAGGTTCTACTTTTCATTATGTCGTTTAACATGATTAATTTCTCATGGCGCTCGCATTATCTGTTCAAATAAAAATTGACATACTTCAGTTTATCGCATTTTGTTGTAGAGTTAACCTATGCATTATATTAGTAGCTTTCTTTGATCTAAAACATGTGTCTTTTATCTAACCTACATAAATACTAAATGCAGGAAATCATGAATTTAGAAGAAACTGAAATGGAAGTGAAATTACAGAAGCAGCAGAAAGAATAACACTAGGAGTACTTACCCAAAAAATCTGATGTGTTACACTCACATGACTTTCTCTACTCTTCTACAATCTAATTTTACAAACGCTTATTCTCCATATGCTTCATGTTAATCGAGATATCGAGATGTCAATCTTATTGCTAATTTTCTTCTAGATGCAAGGGGAATATGGTAGCTTTTAAGCAATAGTCAAATATTTTAACGCTGGTTGCTATGTGGAGTATTCCATTCTCTTTGCATGTCCAGGACATAAAAAAAATGAATAACGAATTTGAGAAAAAGTATAAGTATTGGAAAATTTAAGGAAATAACAAGCAATATCTTGAAAACGGCTCACTCAACAAAAGAAATGTATATGACATAAGTTGTGTATTTTAACGCGATCTACATTTTTTGTGTAGTAACATTTTGTCTATCTCTTATGGTTTACCAGTTATGCAAAAGTCTTTCACAATGAAGAATACTTTTGGAGACATTCCCAGAAAATTCGAGATATACATTTCATTTCTCATGACATTATCTTAAACATATGATATTTTCATCAAAATCGTTAGAGCCATTTTTGAGAAAATTAAAATTTTCGAAAAATGTTCCATGTAAAGGGTAGTCTAGGGTGGGGGGATTTTCTTGAAAACCTTCGTGTCGCATCTCTGGAAGACACTGAACCTAAATACCAAGTTTGGTGTTTATCCGACTGTTCGTTTTTGAGTTATGCTGTTCACAGACACACAGACAGACAGACACACAGACAGACACACAAACGGACATTTTTCCAAAAATGCTTTTTTTGGATTCAGGAGGTCACAAAACGTGTATTTCCGGTGAAATCTCGGTATCGAATTTTTGGGTGGAATGCAATACTTCCCCTACTTACTATACGTAGTAGAGAAAGTAAAAATCCAGAAAGCAATGAGATACAGCATTTAATCGCTTCGTTATCTGGTGTAAGGCAAAACACGATGAAGATAATTTCACTGAAAATGACTGCTAGAAATCAACAAAACATTTGACATCTCCATTTATTAACGCATTTCTCTTGCTTCAAGAACGCGTTCTAAACCTGACCTCTGTTAGAGTCAGGAATCAATACATTATTATAGATATTTTACAATTTTGAGAACTATCCAAAAAATAGTATATGCCACACGTGTTAAAAGTGCTTTTATTTTCCTCGTAGGATTGCGAAATAGAACCCTACTTTTATCCAAGTATCATAATCTACTATGAACATTTCATCGTCCTGTCAGTTTAATATAACTGCGTATAAAAGATCTGTCAATTGCGTGCATTTCCCCAAATCTGTCGCATATCCTAGAGAACCTTGTACATATGGCACCATTTATACGTAAAACCAGCTGGAAGACGGTTTCCGAGCATCCTAAGCGTTGAGAAAAGAAGGATAAACTGGGTTCCTCGTGGTTTACATTGCTGCACAGTAATAAAGTACATATATTTCCCTTATTCCTTCCATTATCATAAATTTGTATTTCCCCTTGCTTCATTTGCTCTACGGTACTACTTCTCTCTGTCGGAAGCAATGGAGACATGTTCTCTGACGTCACAGAGTTTCCAGTTGACTGACAATACATTTTGGAGTAACAGAATTAGTTCTTACCTTGGATACTATCCTTACGAAAAGCTCTTCACCTAGGTAGGGTCCATCTAAGTCACTGATTTTAGTTTCCTCAGTAGTATCTGTAACAAAAAGATAAATCATGAACTATCTCACGGAAAAACAAGCAGAGATTAAAGGTAAAATACCTTCGATTTGGGGAAGCTAAATAACCAAAATTGAAATCACATTATTCAGTTAAGAAAACTCTGAAATTACAAATCTGTTTGTTCGCATAAGTGTACAATTATTTTTACTTTCTCTACTACGTATAGTAAGTAGGGGAAGTATTGCATTCCACCCAAAAATTCGATACCGAGATTTCACCGGAAATACATGTTTTGAGACCTCCTGAATCCAAAAAAAGCATTTTTGGAAACATGTCCGTGTGTGTGTCTGTGTGCGTGTGTGTGTCTGTGAACAGCATAACTCAAAAACGAACAGTCGGATAAGCACCAAACTTGGTATTTGGGTTCAGTATCTTCCAGAGATACGACACGAAGGTTTTCAAGAAAATCCCCCCACCCCAGACTACCCTTTACATGGAACATTTTTCGAAAATTTTAATTTTCTCGAAAATGGCTCTAACGATTTTGATGAAAATATCATATGTTTAAGATAATGTCATCAGAAATGAAATGTATATCTCGAATTTTCTGGGAATGTCTCCAAAAGTATTCTTCATTGTGAACGACTTTTTCATAACTGGTAAACCATAAGAGATAGACAAAATTTTACTACACAAAAAATGTAGATCTCGTTAAAATACACAATTTATGTCATATACATTTCTTTTGTTGAGTGAACCGTTTTCGAGATATTGCTTGTTATTTCCTTAAATTTTCCAATACTTATACTTTTTCTCAAATTCGTTATTCATTTTTTTATGTTCTGGACATGCAAAGAGAATGGAATGCGCCACATAGCAACCAGCGTTAAAATATTTGACTATCGCTTAAAAGCTACCATATTTCCCTTGCATCAACAAGAAAATTATCAATAAGATTGACATCTCGATATCTCGATTAACATGAAGCATATGGAGAATAGGCGTTTGTAAAATTAGGTTGTACAAGAGTAGAGAAAGTTATGTGAGTGTAACACATCAGATTTTTTTATGTTCTGGACATGCAAAGAGAATGGAATGCGCCACATAGCAACCAGCGATAAAATATTTGACTATCGCTTAAAAGCTACCATATTCCCCTTGCATCTACAAGAAAATTGCAATAAGATTGACATCTCGATATCTCGATTAACATGAAGCATATGGAGAATAGGTGTTTGTAAAAATAGATTGTACAAGAGTAGAGAAAGTCATGTGAGTGTAACACATCAGATTTTTACTTTCTCTACTACGTATAGTAAGTAGGGGAAGTATTGCATTCCACCCAAAAATTCGATACCGAGATTTCGCCGGAAATACATGTTTTGAGACCTCCTGAATCCAAAAAAAGCATTTTTGGAAACATGTCCGTGTGTGTGTCTGTGTGTGTGTGTGTCTGTGTGTCTGTGAACAGCATAACTCAAAAACGAACAGTCGGATAAGCACCAAACTTGGTATTTAGGTTCAGTATCTTCCAGAGATGCGACACGAAGGTTTTCAAGAAAATCCCCCCACCCCAGACTACCCTTTACATGGAAGATTTTTCGAAAATTTTAATTTTCTCGAAAATGGCTCTAACGATTTTGATGAAAATATCATATGTTTAAGATAATGTCATGAGAAATGAAATGTATATCTCGAATTTTCTGGGAATGTCTCCAAAAATATTCTTCATTGTGAACGACTTTTGCATAACTGGTAAACCATAAGAGATAGACAAAATGTTACTACACAAAAAATGTAGATCTCGTTAAAATACACAAATTATGTCATATATATTTCTTTTGTTGAGTGAACCGTTTTCGAGATATTGCTTGTTATTTCCTTAAATTTTCCAATACTTATACTTTTTCTCAAATTCGTTATTCATTTTTTTATGTCCTGGACATGCAAAGAGAATGGAATGCGCCGCATAGCAACCAGCGTTAAAATATTTGACCATCGCTTAAAAGCTACCATATTCCCCTTGCATCTACAAGAAAATTACCAATAAGAATGACATCTCGATATCTCGATTAACATGAAGCATATGGAGAATAGGCGTTTGTAAAAATAGATTGTACAAGAGTAGAGAAAGTCATGTGAGTGTAACACATCAGATTTTTTTATGTCCTGGACATGCAAAGAGAATGGAATGCGCCACATAGCAACCAGCGTTAAAATATTTGACCATCGCTTAAAAGCTACCATATTCCCCTTGCATCTACATGAAAATTACCAATAAGAATGACATCTCGATATCTCGATTAACATGAAGCATATGGAGAATAGGCGTTTGTAAAAATAGATTGTACAAGAGTAGAGAAAGTCATGTGAGTGTAACACATCAGATTTTTTTTTCATCTCTATGTCGTTTTAAATATGTGTAACTTTTGTTGGAAACTAAAGACTGTATTGCTTATATTATATTTTAAATAATATTACCTTCACCTGCAATAATGTATATTGATTTTTTCACTGGTTTTTCTCGTTATATTTTAATTTCGTTTCAAGTCGGGGATATTATACGATAATTATATGCAGTGTACTGTTCAGTGAATTTTGGTGTTTTGTCCGGTTTTCGTGTAATGTACATTTCCCTTTCCAAGTCTTTCTGTGGAGCTGCTTGAACAAAGACTATACTGCCTCACTTCCAAAGCACTCCTTACAGTCGGCTGCTTGTCCATCCTAACAGTGTAATAGCTTGATCCGCCATTCACATCTCCTCGCCCGGACTATAACATAATTTTCATCTTCTTCCTCTCCTCTACTTCTTTCTTCCCTTTTCTCCTCCACTCTACCAGCTCTTGGACTTTTTTGCTCGCGCGCAATTGGCTCTCAGAGAAACTACTCAACACCACCTGCTTCTTATGTGTAGATGGTGGCTTTCCAAAAGATTTCAATACAGTTACCTATTCATGATAACTATTCCAGAACCAGAGCTTCTTTGGGTTTCTCTCCTCTCCCGCCATCCAAAGATCTTGTAGCTCCTTGCATAAAAATAGGTCTGATAAATTTACTGTTCCTTGAATACAATATTTTAGGAATAAAAATACTTTGAGCTTTAGCTTCAGTTACATAATATGATTTTTGCTCTCAGTTCAAGACATGCCCTTTTAAATCCCGAGAACTCATGGCCTAGCCTGTATTTGTTTCCAATGCCTTTTACTTTGATTTTTCCTACACATCTGCGCATTAAATGCGCATGTTCTATACGATGTAGTTCGTAACCAATCTTATTCAAATTTTCAGCAGATAATGGCTTAAAATATTGACTGGTGTTTGCTACACTTGCAGTTTGTCTCAAGATATGACAACGAGTTCGACCACTGATGATAAATTGTTACAAACATTATATTTAATACTTCAATGTTTTTTAAACAACCAGGAGAGTGAACAAATTTCTACATAATTCATTTGCGTATATTAATATGTAAATAATATGGTAGCGTTTTTGTGTTTCCATAATTACAATTTATACATCGTATGTAACACGATGTAACCGAATTAATTGACAATTTCTCTAAAAAATATTAAGATCTCTGCATGAAATTTTAAACACGCTTATAAATATGGTAGAGTAATATGTAACAATATTTAGATAAGTACTGCAAGTTTTAGGAATTGCAGCTATGATACTCTTAAACAAGAGTGTTTTGACATAAATGAGATTTGATTTTTGGTAATTTACTGAATTGAACAAGAATACAAATCGAATACCTTCGGGAGCTGCAGTTAGAGTAACACAATAACTGCGCGAAAAAGTACCATCACCTTCATAGAAAACAATGATAAAACCGGCTGAAATTTTGAGTAGGCTAGAAAGGGAGTCTATCCTTTCCCCTTCCGGTATTTTTAAAGCTCACAAAATATTTTTGGTGGGAAGAGAAGCTTTTGAAAGTGTACGTAGTAGACAACGGCCAAGGATGAGCTTTGAGTTGTTTGCAGTCTTATTGAGATTGACTCTTGTTTTATAATAATGTAACTGTCCATTTTTTCAGCTGTCGCTTCTCTCAATTGTCACTGTCACTGTTTTGATCTAGGACTTCACTTAGTTCTATATAACTTCACTAAAATGAACTAGTTCAATTTCCAATCACATTAATTTCTTCACTGCTCCGCAGTAGCACTAACTGCACGTCATAGCAATCGTCACCAACTCGCTCGGAAAACCGCACTTGATGTCGCAGCAGAAACCCTTCACCACAACTGACTGATTCCGCTAGCAAATGGAATCTTCCACAGAACATTCTAGAACAATCTGGACACACGTTCTGAAGGGGTGGGAAGGAAACTTCCAGAAGATCCTGTTTATCTGCCGATGGAACTTATTGTGTTTATGCCGGACGATTGCGCGACTTATCTTCGTTTATTTCCGATTGCCTAGCACCGATCTCTCAATAAATCTGGGTCATAGGCGCTGAGTCACGATAACTATAGAGTCATTCAAAAAACGCGCCGCTTTTAATAGGTATATCAAATTATTTTTCAAAAAACCTTAACAAAATACATAAACATATTCATCACAACTTCCCACTTCAGGTATGTGTCGGGCATATGACCTCTACTGCTGGCATGCAAGAATTCTGTCCGTGAAATTCGGTATGACTGCCTGACAAGTTTCCACTTGAATTTCGCCGACAACTCGTCGAATTTCCTCCTTTAAGTCACAGAGGTTTTGGGGATTATTGACATACAGATTAACTTACATGACCATGGTGTCCATTGATGGCCAGCATTACGCGAAATGAGGCGATCCGGGAACCCCGCATGGAGCAACTCAATTGTTTCGCGGGAAACATGGCAGGTGGCACCATCCTGCTGAAATCACAACTCTTGAATGTCCATTGCATTGAAATGAGGCCGCAAAAACTATCTTATCAGTGCAGGGATGTATTTCGCTTTCTTGAATTATGCAAGGATTTACAGCAGTTCTGCTTATTCACATCCTCACTGAAGATGATTTTGCTCACAAAGTCGTCATCCTCCTGTCGTCTTCTCAGAGACCACTCAACAAAATTTTGCCTCTTTTCGTGTTCGGCCGCTTTTAGCTGCTGCGTTAACTGAATGCTGTAAGGTTGATAATGGAGATCATACCGGAAAATTCTCCGTATTGAAGCACATCCTATGCTCATTTCTTGGGAACAGTGAAGAACCGATTTCATTGGACTAACAGCCACTCTGTCACGAACTTGATCTCCACCCCGCTCTTGATGGTGGAACATTCATTGGTCGGAATTTTTCGGGTAATGTTTTAGATAGTTACATTCATTCATCCATTGTTTAACCTCATCTTATGTATGACTTACACCCCTCAGGACTTACAAGTGGGTGCCTGGGGTCAGAGACACACTCATGGAGCAGATAGAATGTCCAGGATGGGTGATCAGCCCGATGGCCGGAATGGGATGAAGGAAGTAGTTGATAACGAAATGATAGCGAAATGGATGATAGGAAAGGTGTTGATGGAACAGTCGGTGGAATGAATGGCGGGGGAAACCGGAGAACCCGGAGAAAACCCGTCCAGGCGCCGCTTCGTCCACCACAAATCCCACATGCGGGTCCCTGGGATTGAACCCGGGCGGCGTTTTAGATAGTTACAGTACCTTAAACCTTTGTACCCTCTTTTTGGCTCCATAGTTCTTTAATAACATAAAAACTACATAGTTTTCACATAATGCGGAAACCATTAACATGTACAACGAAATAGAGGTGAAGTTGGTGAATTGAAGATTCTCCATTCCCAAGCCACCAAGTTAACCTCTTTGGAAAATACATATAGTCTGCAACCATTGAGAAAAATACTCTTTCCAGTTATGAACTATAAAATATCCGTTCAGTGATTCTAATTTTAACAATTTTATATATTTGTACAATTATTTAGCATGCCCTGTCTTGAACCTTGAATTCAACGCAAGCACAAAGAAATATAGCAAACATTTCTTACATGAGTTATTAACAAGTTTTGGCATCCAAGAACTCCAGTGCCTACATTAATAGAATTACAACAATTGTTATTCAGAGGTTTTACACTGCTTCATTACTCACAAATATCTGCAGTATTTAATAAATACAATTAAAGGTATAAATACAACATGATGCTACAGCATCGCCATTTGTGTGTATTGCTTTTAGACCATTCTCTGTGGAGTAACAGTAACTAAACGGGTTTTCTTTCTAAAACACATTCTCTGTAGATTCTACTCCATGACATTCTCAATGAAGGTTCTTAAATTCTTTTTAGTGATTTAGTCATTTATGAATTGAAGTTGGAATGTTTGAAGGGGTGATAGGCGGCTGGTGTCTCAAAAAATCTGTCTTTAATTTTGAAAAAAATTATGCAATTCTTATGAACAGAATGACATATGGGATTATATGGTTGCAATATTATTTACACCTTGAATGGTAGCATAAAGAACAGGACCTTGGCTAAACATGACTTGCAGAGTTGCTAGAGTGAGAGAGATAGATAGAGGTTAGAAAGAGATAGCGCGAAGCTTGGAGAGAAATAGAAAGTCCAGACGCATCATAAGCAGAGATATGATGGCAAATGTTCTCTTACACGCTAAGGTGATCAGTCAATCACTTAGTAATTTAAAATACTTAAGAAAAAACTAGCGTCACTTGTAGGATGTATAAGAGGCAGAGCTGTGAGATTCTCACGACTTGTTACGATATCATCAGGGGGTAAACTTAAGGCCACTTTGATGGCGGAGCGTGTGAAGAAATCGGCCCCCATTAACTAATATTATTTCTAGGATAGAAATCACGGCTAACTGCGAACAATTGTTAATAAATTACAGTTAAAGTGAACTTAAACTTTTTATTTCGTCTGTTACCACGCCCTAGAGAAAAATTAGAGCATCACAGAAGTGTTTTAGGGACAATTTATTACAGCATACCAACACCAACACTTGCAAGGAATGCGACGAGGAGCGGATAGGTCCGTTGCAATCGTTCAACATGCAAGTTTTATTTTATAAATTATACCAATTTTCGCGTTTATCACACAAATAAAGTCTTTTGTGAGAAAACGAGAAATTCGTGAAAATTAGCTTAACAAATTACAGGTTTAAATCGTCTACATTTAATGTGGAACATATAGATAGTTCCAGTCGGTTGTAAAACATTTTTCGCATTTATTGTTAATAACATGAAACAGGACCCTGCCTGTCAGATATACATAAAATGTATGTTGTGTATGTTGCAGACATTAATATAAATGCATATGCAATTTGGTGGCTTATCTGTAATAGCTTAATAGAAATGTGTGTTTTATGAAAATGATACACGTTTGCTTATTTCAATCATCTATCTTCCCTTAAAGCTGAAGAACTAATTTTGTTGGAGTTGTTTATTTATTTAGCTCCACGTATGGAAAGCCAATTTGAAGAAGATTTGTTGCTGCTACATATGGAAAGTCAGTTTGAAGATGATGTATTATATTTCAACTGCTGGGGAGCCGAATTTATAACGTTGCAAGCGCACGTGTAGTAAATAATTTCCGGCAGCCTTTGCCCCAACAAAATGTACTTTCAGGTGGCCTATGCCCCAAGTTTAAAAAAGAATATATTCACTTTGCAATTAAACTGTTTTGTTAAATATTTAATATTTATGTGTTCCTCGGCTGTGTCAGTATTTGTTAGAGACACGTTTCTCTTAGGCAGGGTTGTGATACGACTAAGAATGTAGGCTTACACAGATTTTAAGTTTTAATTCACTCCTTTTTATTAATCCTTGACACAAATTAAATAGCACTTCACTGATATAGAGAGCTGTGAGATTCTGTTATTTAATACTTGCATTTTTTAACACGTATACTATTTTCGTCTCACACGAATACGTATTAAATCTCTCAAGGAAGCACAAGCAACGCATCCAGTTATGAGCACAGTCCGCAGGCAACTGAATTGATTTCAACCGTCTAAACTTGTAAATTTCTGTATTTCAAGTCTTTGATTGGTTATTCCTACTTCAATAGAATACCTGCATTTAACTAAAGCTTTTTCTGGTTGTTGATTGGCTATTTTTTTAAACTGTCTCAAAAATTTACATTATTGCTGCTCTAATAATGACTAGTAGCATTTAAACTCCCAAACTCATTATTGCCTCAAGGTTACCTCATTGTTAGCAACCTTAAACCCATTATTCTCACAGCTCCTACATTATTAAATTACGTAATGCATTCACATAACATTATTGAACATGTTTGCATTAATATAAGCATATACAATGACTGTTACATACATTTTACAAATTATTACATACACATATTGCTTCAAGGCGGGCTGTTATTGAATTTATATATTATATAATTTAAATGAAATCATTTAAGTGTTAATAATACTGGCTCAAATCTCATGACCATCAGAAAGAATATGGCGATTCAATAGTGAAAGAATTATCAAAAGTGGTTTTGAGATTACCTCCCATACACACATACATACAGCATTTTTACTTTCTCTACTACGTATAGTAAGTAGCGGAAGTATTGCATTCCACCCAAAAATTCGATACCGAGATTTTACCGGAAATACATGTTTTGAGACCCCCTGAATCCAAAAAATGCATTTTTGGTAACATTTCCGTGTGTGTGTGTGTCTGTGAACAGCATAACTCAGAAACGAACAGTCGGATAAACACCAAACTTGGTATTTAGGTTCAGTATCTACCAGAGATGCGACACGAAGGTTTTCAAGAAAATCCCCCCACCCCAGATTACCCTTTACATGCAACATTTTTCGAAAATTTTAATTTTCTCAAAAATGGCTCAAACGATTATGATTAAAATATCATATGTTTAATATTTTCATGACAAATAAAATGTATCTCTTGAAATGAAAAAATGAAATGTATCTCCAAAAGTATTCTTCATTGTGAATGACTTTTGCATAGCTGGTAAACCATAAGAGATAGACAAAATTTTACTGGACTAAAAATGTATATCGCGTTAAAATACACAATTTATGTCATATACATTTTTTTGTTGAGTGAACCATTTTCGAGATATTGCTTGTTATTTCCTTAAATTTTTCAATACTTATTTTCTCAAATGGGAATTCGTTATTCATTTTTTTGTCTTGGATATGCAAAGAGTATTAATCTGTGACAAAGGGAATGGTGCTGCACCTAGCAACCAGCTATTAAGAGATATGTATGTGCTTAAAGGCACACACACATACATATATATTGCCCTTGGAGAATAAGGTTTGTAAAAATATTTGTACAAGAGTAGAGAAAGTCATGTGAGTGTAACACATCAGATTTTTCTCTTTATAGTGTTAGTATAGATTTCGTCCATGCTCGATTCTATAAGCTGTAGAAACAGTAAGGTGGTCATTTCTGTAGTTTACGTAGTGTAAGAGTGTGGTTTATTTCTGTGAATAGGTAGGATCTAGTGTGGAAATCAGAGTAGTACATTGACATCCGGTATAACCGTGCTTATATGCAGTGAAGGGGAGAGTCCTAGCTAACTGACTGACTGACGGTGACACGTGACCCTAAGTGTCAGCTGCATAGGGCACACCCTTCTGCTTGTAATAACTCGTGCCACTAATTGTGCCATGCAATCAACCGCCCAATCTCATTTACAGTAACACACATCGTCTTTCTCCAGGGTTGTTCCTTGTTCCTTGTCCCCTGCCCCGGTGTTCCCCAACGTAAAAATTTACTGCCAATTGGAACGGGACTAAAGTGCGCTCTCCGTTCCTTTATTTATGACATTCACTTCGTTACCAAAGGGCAACAGGGCAAATGATGAGCATCTCCTCCAACGGAAGTGCTTGGGTTCGAAGAAAAAACTGTGTTTGTGTTTGACGTACAAATAAAATACTGACAAGTACTGCAAAGTCATTAAGAAATATTCTGACAGTTAACTGGGTGGCAGAGGTATATATATATATATATATATATATATATATTGTCTTTAATAATTTGGTGGTTGCAGCGCTAGTTACATAGGAACCCCGTTAACATTGCCGCTTTCCATCCCCTCGAAACTCCCACAACACCTAACGAATAACATTAAAAGACCTATACATTATCTCACAACTACTTGAATGCCCATCAACTGACATCTCTTTGCCAAGTTCAACCACTGCTAGCGTCCGGGACATATGCAACTATAGCTTTACCAGAAATGTAGGTTCGAACAATATTGAACCTTCAAGATGGGAATACTCTAGTATTGACATAATGTGTATAAAATATGAAAATGAGCTCTACACTTTTTCTACGGTACGTTTTCTGGGTTTGCGTTAGTCCTTCCTTAAATGTTCCATGTTGCCTAAACGTTACCTAATAGACACACTTAAAGGTTCAGAATTATTATTTGCCCCGTTTTTTAAGTTCCATTTATACGCCGCCTTTAACTACATTGGTCTTATTGGCAATGGTGTTGACTCGTATTCTCTTGTCGTTGGGTTTCTTGCAGTTTTTTGGTTTTTATCACTAGATCACATTCACAATCTCATTCATATTTCTAGACTCTGGGGAGGATAGAGAATAATCTTGGCTAGAGAAAACTTCACACCCACCCCAGCCGGGAATCGAACCCGGGATCACTCGCACAGCAGGCAGATGCTGTATCGACTGAGCTACGGGGCCAACCTTTCCCCCCTTCTGTTTACTTTCCATTTGAATGTTATTTCCGTAAGCTGAAGCTTTATTGCTTAGTTTGAAACAATCTCTAGCGAGGTTAAAATAATCATCTTCTATGTGAACGCTGTAATGTATGATGATCTTACTGTTAATTACTGCTACTCTATTGGAATTTTAGATGTAAATCTTAGTAAAATATAAATACACTTTAAGTTTTACAATGTACAAATATTTCCGGCCCATGGACTACAGTTTTTAGGTCTTTTTATCACTTTTCCTCATTCTTGCTTGTCTTCAATTTCCCAATGCATCATTGCCCCTCTAAATCCTTGACTCCACATGCTATGTGGCCTTCTTTTCACCTCCTTCCTGGTGGCGTCCACTTCATCTTTCTCTTGGGTAAGGTTCCATCTTTCATTCTTTTATCATGCCCATACCATTCTAATTATTTCTGTTGAATAAAATCTAAAATTGAATTTTGAACATTCATATTTTCTTTTATAATCTCACTTCTCTTATAGGTATCCTAGCAGATCTCCTCAAATAATCCATTTCTGTTACCAATCATTTTCTTTTTAACTGATAGTTGAGAGTCCACACGTTGAAGCCTTTTCTTGTTTTCCCAGGCATTTATATTCCCCTGTGTCTAATTATCCCTATTTGTCCTCCAGTACCAAATCTTGATAAACATCTCCAAAGACCATATATTTGGATTTATCCATATTTACTTTTAGGCCCCATTTGTTGTATTCTTGAATCAATTTCCTTGTAAGATATTCCACCTCTTCATATTCTTGGACAGAATAAACTGATCATCCACAAATTGCAGGGAGTATACTGTTGAGTCATCTATTGGAATTCCCATATAAAATGGTAGATTTGACTTATAATTTAAGCCATTCCAATCTTGATAAACAGATTAACTCGTGAGCAGTCATATTCAAAAATTTCCATTGGAAACACCATATTACATTCACATGAAATTAGTAAAGAATTATTTGTCTTAAGAATGTTAAAGGGTTATCTTCCTTTCAGTCCTGTTGAATGCTTATTACATGCAGATACATGGCGTCTTGCATATGACACTCGACTGTGGTGCAACCATCCTTCAACAAATAAAATTAATTCTGCAGAACAGGGATGTAAGAATTGTGTGTAGTTTCACTCAAGCTGATCCACTGATTGTAAGATTGGGTATTTTAACTCCGACATCAATGATTATTTTGAATTATTATCTCTACGTGAAGAGAAACATTAGTAATTATTCATTATGTACAAGTTTCATACGAACTGTTCTCGAAACTTCTCAAATATTTATGTTCATAAAAATAATCTTGTTCAATAGTTTACCAAATAATATAAAATATCTTTCATTTTTCCTTTCTCTATCATGCACATAATAGGGAGAGGAGGTATCACATTCCACCCAAAAATTCGTCAATGAAGTTTCATCGTAAATATTCTTTTGAGGCCCCTTGAATCAAAAAAATCATTTATAGAAAATTAGGTCCGTTTGTGTGTGTCTGTAAACAGTATAACTCAAACGAAAAATCGGATAAATATCATATTTCACACTTAGGTTCAATTCCTTTTACACGGAACGTTTTCCCAAATTTTTCATTTTCTAAAAAAATGGCTCTAACAATTTTGATTAACACACCATGTTTTTAAAGAAGTTTACCTGAAAACAAATGTATATCTTTAATTTTATAGGAATATTCCGTGAAGTCCTCTTCATTCGGAAGGAATTTTGTATAATCTTGTATATCTGATAAATGTTAAGGGATAGCCAAAGAGGTACTACACAAAAATGTAGATCACTTCATAACACACAATGTATTTAAAATAACTTTTTTGTGCCATAAGCCATTTCCGAGATATCCGTTATTAATGCTTCGATATGTTCAATACTTAACCGTTATTTTAAAGCCTATTGACATTCAGTTGTTTCTTGCGATGTCAGGAAGAGTATATAGAATTTTAAGGCCAGTATATAGCGTCCAGTTCTTAAACATTCGCTGTTCCCTTTGTATCTACAACGAAATGTGAACTGCAGCTATTTCCGGAAAGGTTTATGTATATTAAAATGAAGTAGATATGAAAATAAATAATTTGTATACACACTAATATGCGATAGAGGGTAGAGAAAGCCAGGTGACTGTAACAAAAGATTTTTACTTCACATTGTTAACTAACTCTTTTTAGAGTGTCGATTAATTTTATAACAGCAGAATATTTTAATGTCTAAAGCCGCTTGTACACGATCAAATTTTTATTAAATTCAACACTTTACAAGACTTTTCAAGAGTTGGTCACAACTTCACAACTTTTCTTCTCAAATTGCTTCCAATACTTTTAAAGTCTTTGAAAGTCTTGAAAGCAAATAAGCACATGCTCTAAACGATAAAAAAATTCATAATGATTTGATAGCTTTGGCCAATGAAATGCGAGCATTCACAGTGCGTCACGAAATCTGCAACATGGCTGAAAGCGAAAAGTAAACAAAAAATCTGATGTGTTACACTCACATGACTTTCTCTACTCTTGTACAATCTATTTTTACAAACGCTTATTCTCCATATGCTTCATGTTAATCGAGATATCGAGATGTCGATCTTATTGGTAATTTTCTTGTAGGTGCAAGGGGAATATGGTAGCTTTTAAGCGATAGTCAAATATTTTAACGCTGGTTGCTATGTGGCGCATTCCATTCTCTTTGCATGTCCAGGACATAAAAAAAATGAATAACGAATTTGAGAAAAAGTATAAGTATTGGAAAATTTAAGGAAATAACAAGCAATATCTCGAAAACGGTTGACTCAACAAAAGAAATGTATATGACATAAATTGTGTATTTTAACGCGATCTACATTTTTTGTGTAGTAATATTTTGTCTATCTCTTATGGTTTACCAGTTATGCAAAAGTCGTTCACAATGAAGAGTACTTTTGGAGACATTCCCAGAAAATTCGAGATATACATTTCATTTCTCATGACATTATCTTAAACATATGATATTTTCATCAAAATCGTTAGAGCCATTTTTGAGAAAATTAAAATTTTCGAAAAATGTTCCATGTAAAAGGTAGTCTAGGGTGGGGGGATTTTCTTGAAAACCTTCGTGTTGCATCTCTGGAAGATAATGAACCTAAATACCAAGTTTGGTGTTTATCCGACTGTTCGTTTTTGAGTTATGCTGTTCACAGACACACACACACACACAGCCACACACACGGAAATGTTTCCAAAAATGCTTTTTTTGGATTCAGGAGGTCTCAAAACATGTATTTCCGGCGAAATCTCGGTATCGAATTTTTGGGTGGAATGCAATACTTCCCCTACTTACTATACGTAGTAGAGAAAGTAAAAATGGCTACCCGGCCAAGATACGTTGTATGTGAACTGATTAGGTTATACATAAGCTGGTCATGTTTGTACGTCGAGGGCTCCGTGGATTACCACAAGATGAAGCAGATGAAGGCGATTATAAAGAAATAGTTGCCAGGCAGTTTTCCGAACTAAGTATACATTAATGCAATGTTGTTATAGTGTGGTTAACCTGTCGGTTGGTGTTATTTTCATTGCATTCCACACTCGTAATGTGATATAATACGTGAAAGTGCTACATAATATTAGTAAAGAACAATATTTCATTGCGAATTGTTATACTGTGACGCAAATACTAAATTACTTTGCGCGTGATAAATTATCAATGTGTTCTGAAGGGTTTCAGTTTGGTGAAGAGACAACTTGTAAATACACATTTTTGACATATGCCAAGTCTTGTCAAATCCTGCCAGTTCTTGCGAAGTCTTTTCCAATCTTGTCACATATTGAAAAACGTTTCACAATTTTTCTTGTAAACTCTTGAACTGAAAAAAAGGTTTGATCGTGTACAAGGGGCTTTAGTAGTGTTAAGTGTGTATCTAGTTTAGACACTGCTATATAATCATGATTTTCTTGTCAAATAAAGAGATCTATGTGTTTGTATACACGCGTCTTTGGTAGAGAAAGTTGTGTGAATGCCTCAAACCAGATTTTGAAATAGTTGCTTTGTAGATTTTCAGATATTTATATTTTGCCGTACAGCTCAGCTACAACGTTATTTGAATGCTCAAATGAAAGCAAGAGAGGTAAAATATCATAAAGTTTAATAGAGAACTGTCGTGCCCGGTGACGGTCTTCCCGAAGCTGAGGAAAATGGACTTTGCAAAGCACTCAACTCATTCCGTTTTACAATCTCCCCGACTTTCTAATTAAATTCTGTCCCGCGGAAGCCACAAAACTACTTCCTATTTAATTCTTCTTGCTAAATTTTTTGTTTCATTTCAGGACAAAAAATAATGAAGGAAACTTCGGCTACATATGAGTTTTCCTTTTCCGTTCAGGGTCTTCAAGTATTTCCGTTCAAACTTTAATTAAAGGCAGGCCCCAAGAAGGATATTGAAAGTCCTTTCTGAAATGGATTTATTGAAACTGAAAAGCAAAACCGCGAGACGTAAATGGAGTATTTGTACTTCTTTAGCTGCCAAAGCAGAGGGAGCTGAAGGAAAAATGTAATTTGCCATTTCAGACCAAAGGATTGATTCGTCGAGAAAGCGAAGTTTGTTTCGGAGACGTAAGAGGCCTTGCAAAGTGCTTCTGAAGCCCAAACTTCTTCACTTCAAAAAAAGCAGAATATACAAAATCAAGCAAGGTCTAGAAGTATCGGAAGTTGCGATTGGGGAATGTTTTTATGGTACAGACATGACCATTTCTAGTTACTAATATCTAAATCACTGATAACCTTTACTTTCTTAACCGTTTATCGCTGTAGAGAGGCCGAGCAGGATGGCTCAGGTGGTAACGTCTGTGACCCGCATTCGGGAGGTCGTGGGTTCGATTCCCGTGGCCTACCTTCCTGACCCATGGGTTTTTCGGGGTTTTCCAGGGTCGCCAGGTGAATGCTGGAAAGGTTAATTACATCCCCCGAATTTCCTGTCCCTCCATTTCATCTCCATTCTCATTTCACTTCACCTTTCATCTGCTTGGTTTCTTTTAGGATTGTAGGTGTCGGCGTCACTCTAGCATCCGCGCCATCTGTCCGGCGTCACTACACGTCACGAAACCTAGAAGTAAATGAAGGTTAAGAAGGACACGGAGCCATCTCGGTTCAGGTATTAGTCGGGACAATATTGTATCTTCCTAACTGGTTAGTTCCAAAACAATAATTTCCATGCAATATGAGTTGTCAGGTGGTGCCGAATATTTGTGGTTTTGTATTGTGAGGCAGTACTTTTTAACACTTAAATGATTTTAGTCAAATTATATAATATGTAAATTCAATAACAGCCCGCCTTGAAGCAATATGTGTATGTAATAATTTGTAAAATGTATATAACAGTCATTGCATACGCTTATATTATAGTATACATGTTCAATAATGTTATGTGAATATATTACGTAATTTAATAATGTAGGAGCTGTGAGAATAATAAGCTAAAAACTGCTAACAATGAGGTAACCTTGAGGCAATAATGAATTTGAGAGTTTAACAATACTACTTATGATTATTGGAGCAACGATAATGTAATTTTGAGACAGTTTATAAAAATAGCCAATCAACAACCAGAAAAAAACTTTAGTTGCATGAAGGTATTCTATTGGAGTAGGAATAGTCAATCAGAGACTTGAAATACATAAATTTACAAGCTTAGACGTTTGAAATCAATTCAGTTGCCTCCAAACAGTGCTCATAACCAGACGTGTTAAAAATACTGTCTCATGTTATCGGAAATTTATGTGACGATGGGTAAGTTCATTAGAAATTGTTTTCATTATTGATAATCTATTAAAAAATATAAAACACAGATCGTGTATGCAGCATATGTGTGATTATAATTAAACTTTCGCTACTTGAGCCAGTGTAGACGGAAAACTAATAACCATTTGGGTACCCAAGTTTATAGCAATGATATGCGCTGCAGGATTTGCGTTGTCATTACTGTTAGCGTCATGTGTTACCATTAGGTACTGGCGACGTAGGGTTGTAACACAAACATCAGTGTACATTACACTTGTAGACACTCTACATGGGTCTGGACAAGGTTAGCAGGGCTTTACTCGTAAAGATGTTTTATCAAAACAACAGTACTGCTGCTCTTCGGGTATCGACGCATTAAATGAATACGGAGAGTTCCTCTTTCCGCACCGGTGTTGAAGAACATGATTCGTGGGTTGGAATTAATGGCGATTTGGGAATTGCTCCTGCGAGAGGGCGACGGCCAATTGCGCTACAAATTGTTGAAGAATTACCGTTGCCATGGCTGAGAATGCTCAAGCTTCACATTACTCACCAACTGTTGCCACGTGACGCAGACATTCAGTGGACTTTGCTCTTACGTTTCTTGCAAGGGTAGAAGTTGATGACATGTGGCTTTGGAACATTTTGTGGAGTGATGAAGCACTTTTACACTCGCTGCGGCAGTGAACACTCACAATTGTCGCATTTGGGGATCGTCGCCGCCAACGAACGCCTCACAATTGGTCCAGTTTTATTTGAGAAACTCGATCCCAATGACCAAGGACATGCAGCGTGAACGGCACACGTTACAGTGATCTGCTTCGCTAACACGTGATCCCTGCTCTACGGACGGAGAGAGGTGCTTTGGACTCAACTATTTCATACACGATGGAGCTCCATCTCATATTGCTCGTGAGGCCACTCTGGAGAAAACAGAATCATTGGCCGATTGTTCCAAACTGCGTGGCCACCAGGATCACCAGATTTGATCACGGTGAGATTTCTGGCTGTGGGGTTACCTAAAGGACAGAGTTCATCAACGGAACACTAACACACGTTGGAGGTTGAAGATGATCATAGCGAGGGGGTAGCCAACGTCTCACCTGAGATGTTTCGGACAGCAGTAGAGCAATCTCTAGTGCGGTTCCAAGCTGTAGTGAATGCAGATGGTCGTCACATTGAGCAACGTTTGTAACCTGGAACGTAAAATGGTACGCAATTAACAAATGTTACCCTCTCTTGTGGAAATTAAAATGTGTTTCTTTCAATGATTTATGCGTCATTTCTCTTCCGCAGGTCTTACAAATGTTTCCACAAAGTTTATTGTCCTCTGATCATTCGTCTTTCATGGGGCCCTTTCAAGTAGTGAAAGTTTAATTATAATCATCCTGTACATAGAAAAATCTCGGAAACAGAAATGATACGACTTAGTCCCTTCTGTTGAAAGTATTCCTGTATTATGTAATAATGCACTTTACACACTAGCACCGCAATATTCTATACCTAGATCTCATAGACCTATAAATTGTTTACCTTCTCTACCCTAATTCAGCATTCTTCCATATAACGCTTCTGATTGCTCAAGAAAATAACACTTTTTTATTTCATTTCATGTACATGTAGGTAAATCCTCTTTTCTATTTCATCTTATATTGAATAAAGTCCTAGACGAGCTCTTCCCAGAAATTTCATTTCGACTGTGCGACATTTGCTTGCCTGTTTCTGCCCTCCGGCTCAGAGCTCGGCAGGCGAAAATTATCTCTGCAAGTGGAAATACACACACGCGCGGGATATTTTCTTCTTCCTTCTCCACCACGGTTTCCTCTGTCAAGCTCGGCTGAGAGACAAAAAAAGGATATCTCTGTATTTATTTGTTTATGTTCATCCATCTCAGCAAAATGAAAAAGAGTTTCTGTGAGGCGGCAGCACGTGAAAAGGTACAATGCTCCCTGATCTGCCCGTGTAGCAACGATTGGGTTGCCATTCTGATGCATGGAAGCTTGCCCATGTAGGAAACATCTTAGTTAACACCGCTACATCCCGCTCTTACTGATTTTAGCAATTTCCCTGTGTGTTAACAATCTATGCTTGTCCACTATTGACGGTGACGCATACAGGTCAAATATGTGTTTTTTTAGAAGCTAAGAACCTGCGAAACCTTATTAAGTATTCAGAATTAATCACACACTTGTATTTAATTATATGCCCAATTTCAATCCCTTCCATATGGGGGAATTGCTTATTTTAGAATCTTTTTGAAACGAAATTATGTGACTATAAAGCACGTTTATTTAAAAAAAATTGAGCTTAATGTTAGCATAAATCATAAAAAGATTACACGACATTAAAGCTTATAAAAGTAGTTTTCATAAAATATAAACACATTATAAACAGGTATTTCGTGTAGAGGGAAAATTGTTCTTGTTTTTCTTCCTTGAAAAAAAGTATATGGTTTTACTTGACTTCACTTATTCGTTTAGGAGGTGCTTGTTTACTTTCTAGGCCAGAGGCATAATTTGTGTACTATAATCTCTTGTTATTGGTAATTAAGTCAAAACATTTCTCTGATATTGTTTAGCAGTTTATAAACTACTGAAGACTGACATTTTCAGAATGTATCTACCCTCCTAAGATATAAGTTAGACAATTGTATACCATATCTTGAATTCATGGAGGATATAAAAATAAATTGATACAGTGAATTTTAAAATACCTGTTTTAAATAACTATATGACACATTTTATGTGTGCTTTTTTGCGTAAATTTCTACAGCCCCTTAACACACACATTCACTCCCACATCCTACCCTCAACGGATGGTAAAGGATAATCGTAATTAAAGAAAAATATCCACTCCGTGACGCGGAATCGAACCCGGGATCTCGGTGAGAAGCCAGCTCGCTGACCACTCAACCACGGAGGCAGTCATATTTTTTATTTATTAAAAATAAGGCTGCATAGCTTTTTGACCATACTTGTCCGATTCCTGGCGCGAAATTTGTAGCCTACATTAGGATCCAAATATGAAAAAATTGCAAAATTAAAAGTACAAAAAATACTTTAAAAACCATTTAATAGACACAATATTTAAATTTAATGTATTCAAAGGTGGTTACAAGCAAAGTGTGGTTATAAAATTGGCAAACATGTGGACACAGGATTACAAACATTAAATTGGTTTAGAATAGAAATAGGAATTAAACAATATGTGCAGAAATAACATTAACTTCTATGAACTACAATAGAATGTAAAGTAAGCTACCTTTATCTGGCTTATTGAGTAATACATGGGTCATTCAGTAATTAGTGGCAAAATTTGAATTAACAAGGAAGAAAAATACTTTTCGAACAGTCACATTGTTGCTGTGCTCAGAAGAAATCTCCTCCAACAAGAATAACCCGCCTCCACACTTTAGGGAGACGATAGATGCCATCAACAGCGTCTTGTACTAATCTTCGAAAAGACTGCTCTACTGCTGCTATAATTGCCTGTCTGGTGCTAAAGCGAACTCCTCTAAGTCGTGGTTTCATTTTAGCGAAAAGGACAAAATCATATGGGCTCATATCTTGGGAGCATGGAGGATGCGCCAGAATTTCCCAGTTATATCTACGAAAACATTAACCAAAGAGCAGCTATTAGAGAGCGAGCACAATAGGATGAGAATTCAGGATATTTAAGCGTTTACGACGTACAGCTGGTCGTAAATGGTGCCCCAGAAAGCAACTGTAACATGCACCATTCACACGATTTCCCGCAGGAAATTGAATGAGTGACAAGCACACCGTCAAAATCATATGAACATGACTTTTTGATTGGCATCATGGAAGCCAGATTTCATCTGAATTTATGATGCGTCCAAGGGAACGCTCGTCTTCACGTCCATGTCGTTCTAAGTGCAATATCGTCGTATCCATCCTCTGCTACATGTTTTCCTTTTCAGATTGTGTGGAACCCATCGAGCGCAGATTTTCCCCATCTTTAACTTCTTAAATATGTGAAGAATCGTACAAGAAGCAATTCCAGCTTCCCTAGGTAATTCAATACAAGTCCAACAACGGTGTTCTTGCAACAATGCTATAAGTGTTCACATGCACATCACTTGCTGATTGTGGATGTCAGCTCAACGTTTTTGATGAACATCTTCCCTACCTCTGCGAAATGTATGCACCCACCTAGCTACGGTACGATATGGTAAAGTCTCTCTACCAGAAGCTTCCAGTAATGCTGCATGGCATTGTTGAGCATTCTTACCTCTTGCAATCTGAATTTCAATGAGACATCTTTGTTCGTATTTACTAAACATTTTAGAGCACTACAAATAACAGTTGATAAATTAAACTCATTACAAATATAATATACAGAAGCATGTTCCAATCTATGGTAAACTTAAGACCCCCTTATGAAAAACCGCGCCTCCACCAGCAGTGATGTTCTATCTGGCAGCCTTTAGCTATCAATCTGCAACACGGCTCCCACTGGAGCAAACTGCTATGAAATGAAGTGATGTCTCAGCTTTCCAGAGACCATCCGAAAGTTCGCGGCTGTCTGCTTCCAAGGTTCTTTTCGGTAACCCAAAGTACAAAACTCCATCAGTGATGCATCAGATGATTTAACACGGATGTCGCTGAAAGGTATGGAATGTGTTGCTATTTCTCTCTCTTTATGTTCTCCAAAACGTTGTAGGTTGGATCAGACGTATGGCTTGATGCCTTATCCTGATGCAACCAGACTTTATTTACACCTACACCATAGAGAGCAGGGATTTCTGTATGGAAAATTGGTATCAGGACGATAATCTGTTAATTCTCACATTTTTATGCACACGACAAATGGTTAATTTGCCATTGTAACTGCACCTTTCGTTAGTTTCCTTATACCAAATTTCAAATTTGTTTTCTACCCTTGGTCGTAATATATAGCCCAGAGTTTGCTGCAGTCACTTACATAAACATACGCCTCATCTAATAAGACAACAAACATCCACTTTTCTCCAGCTAGGTATTGTTCATACAACTTTCTGCTGTTAGTTGCACGTTTTGCAATGTGTTTAGGTAACAGCTTCAATCCCAGGCTCTTAGGCACTTTTCTAGATTCAAACCCAAACCCTGGTTGATTATGGTGTTCACAGTAGTAACAGAGATCCCTAATTACAGTGCAATGGCCCTCTGAGTTGCAGGGTTTGGTGCAGAGTCATGGGCCTTCACCTTCCAAATTATCTCCGGGGTGCGATTGGTGGCCGGTCGTGGATTTTCCAGTCTCTTGCCCTTTGGAATAAGTCCTAATGTGGCCTCCTTTTTTGTTGAGTGCATACGATATCACCTTCTTGAATATGATAAAACCACGCCTCTTGCAGTGCTTAATCATCTTAGAATACAGTATTTTACATCGGAAAGGGCAATAATGTACCCTTATCAGAATAGTTCTATTTTTTAAGCCATTTGACGCCGCAAGAACAAGAGCACACAACTGAGCAAAGACAGTGATACACTCATACTCCAGAACTTTCATTCGGTTCCAAGTGTTTCAGCGCGGGCCTATTGTGCTAGTCTGATATTGTTCCCATAGATCCTGAACAACCTTCCGTAAATACGATTACTGTCTTCAAACTGACAGATAATACACATCAGATGCTCCTCTTTCTCACTGTTATCAGCTTGCATCATTTATGCTGACAGCGCCACATACAAACATTGTTGCCAATAATTATTGAATGACCCATACATAAATTAAAATTGCAAGTTATACCTATCGCTCAGCAGGCCTTACAGCACTGCAATGCATTTCAGTAAGTGCCATAACTTATGGTTGCCGTTCATGTCCACTTCCGAAACCCGATTTCACAGTTTAAGCTGAAGATATTGTTCTTGGGGTTTATTTATTTATTTAGCTCCACGTTTTGGGCGTCAATTTGAAGTGGTTTGTTACGTATGAGAAGACGATTTTGAAGATGATGTATTTTTGTTGTTACGCTCCAAGTTTAAAAAATGATTAACTTTGTTACGAAACTGCTTCTATAGATATTATTTATGTTTGTTTTTGCCTCGGCTGCTTCAGTATTGTTTTAGAGACACGTTTCTCTTAATCAGGGCGTGGTACGACAAGATTTTACACAGATTTTACGTTTAAGTTCATTTCTTTTATTTAATCCTTGACACAAATTATATAGCACTACACTGATATTGAGAGCTGTAAGATTCTTTTATTTAATACTTGCACTTAGTTAACGCGTATACTTAATTTACGATTCACACAAATACGTAGTATTTCTTTAGAGAACACATCTTCCATCCGTTTGCTATCAAGGTCTGCAGGCAACTGAACATATTTCAACTGTCCAAACTCGTAATTTTCTGTATTTAAAGTCTCTGATTGGTTAATCGTTGTTCAATAGAATGTCTGCATTTTATTAAAGCTTTTTCTGGCTGTTGATTGGCTATTTTTAAACTGTCACAAAATTTACATTATCGTTGCTCTAATCATGACTAGTAACATTTAAACTCTCAAACTTATTATTGCCTCAAGGTTACCTCATTGTTAACAACTTTAAACTTATTATTCTCACAGCTCTTACATTATTAGATTACGTAATGTATTCACATAACATTTTTGAACATGTTTACAATAATATAAGCATTGCAATGACTGTTACATACATTTTTACAAATTATTACGTACATATTGCTTCAAGGCGGGCTGTTATTGAATTTACATGTTATATAATTTAATTGAAATTATTCAAGTGTTAAAAATACTGCTTCAGCTTTGAATCGAACTTAAGCAAAGGCTTAAGCTATAATGAAACTCCACAGTGCGTAGTTCAAGCAATAAGTCGAGCTTACACATAGTTTGGCTTAAACCGTACATATATACCAGTATATCCTCTTTGTAGGACTTCCAAGCCAATGCTTTGGGTCAGTAGCCTATCGAGGAGCAAGCAAACTCTGGATCATAAAATATGCAGGATGGGTGATTAACCCAATGCCTAACATGGCAGTGAAGAAGAAGGAAACGAAAGTGGAGTGGTGTGTTTATTGGTCATAAACACTTAATTTCTTCAAACTCATACCGCACGGGTCAGATAGACCGTACGTGCTTATATAATACACTGTTGTTTATATTTTTCAGATTATATTCATCACACTGAGCCTTAAAGTTAATGATATTTACAAAATGAGAAGAGAACAAAGAAACAGAACTAACAAAAAACCACCAACCCTCCCCCTCCCATCCTTGACCCTCTTCCTCATACTCCGATCTGAGCTGCATAACCTTTTGTAAAAATATACCGATTGCTTCCCCTCCCCTCTACCAGCCAAAAAAGGTCCAACAAGCTTGTAACCCTCTCCTTGAGTTAACAAAGGAACTTGACAGCTACTTTCCCCTCAATTGTAGTGATGAACGGGATGATAGGAAAATTCGTGGATCAAA
Organism: Deroplatys truncata; assembly: GCA_030765065.1. Classification (NCBI taxonomy): domain Eukaryota; kingdom Metazoa; phylum Arthropoda; class Insecta; order Mantodea; family Mantidae; genus Deroplatys; species Deroplatys truncata. The sequence goes on from CM060977.1 coordinate 58,709,819, forward strand.
TAATCCAACCCAGCGTTCGAATAGCGACCGAGGAAAACGCGAAAAAAAATCTAATTTCAGGGTGGTCGACTCCGGGGTTTGAACCCGAGACCTCCCGAATGCGAGTCGCACAAGCTACCGCGGTGCTACCTCGGTGCTACTTCGCTCGGTCCCAGGTAATATTTAAATAGTAAAACTCAGCTTTCAAATATGACTATATACTATAACTGTAATAATATACAAAACGTTAGAGGATTTAATTTACTTCATACACAAACGTGCAGTAACATAGACAAAACACGCGGTTACCAGCACTGAATGCAGTAAATTCAACTTTCCACCACAACAGCATGAACGGGAAGTGAATCAAAACATACACTCTTCGAAAAAATATACTACTAAAGTTAATACGTATCTGATGCGTTATCCTACATTCCCCTTTATAACTGCATTCTGTTTTTTTTACATCTACGGAAGGATGGCTGATAGAGAAAAACTGATATTTCCTGGTCGTTAACTTCAGTTTTTCAGTTAACTATTTTACAATCGACTGTTGTAGTAACTGAACTGTTTTTCAGTCTGACAGTTATTACCTCTTTGTCGAATCCGCTCGTTCCAGAGTATTAGTTTTCACGGTCAATTAATTTCTAATAAAGCCCGGCTATTGCTGTTTATATATATTACAGAAAGTCACATTTGAACATTGTTTCTTCTACGTGATGCATAACGTGATACTAAACAAACGTATTGTTCTCCTAAATGTAGATCTAAGTGTACGTATCGAATCCAAAGCGGTGTGACATGTGAGCAGGCGTGGATATGATGTTCCGTGAACGGGTGGCACGGATAGAAATTAATGTATATTATGTAAAGTCGAGTGCACCGAAATGTGCGTCCCAGTAGGCAGAGAACACATTGCATTCCAATAAAAATTCTACATCGAGATTTCACTGGAAATACATGCTTTGAGGCCCCTTGAACCCATAAAAGCAGTTTTAGAATAAGGTGTGTGTGTTGAGGCAGTATTTTTAACACTTAAATGATTTCAGTCAAATTATATAATATGTAAATTCAATAACACCCCGCCTTGAAGCAATATGTGTATGTAATAATTTGTAAAATGTATGTAACAGTCATTGAATATACTTATATTATTGTATACATATTCAATAATGTTATATAAATGTATTACGTAATTTAATAATCTAGGAGCTGTGAGAATAATAAGTTAAACAATGAGGTAACCTTGGGAAAATAATGATTGAGGTTTTAAATGTTACTTGTGATTCTTGGAAGCATTAATGTGATTTTAGTGACAGTTTATAAAAATAGCCAATCAACCACCAGAAAAAGCTTTAGTTAAATGCAGGTATTCTATTGGAGTAAAAATAGCCAATCAGAGACTTGAAATACAGAAATTTATAAGTTTAGACACTTGAAATCAGTTCAGTTGCCTGCAGACAGAGTTACTAACCAGATGCGAGATGTGTCCTCGAGAAATTAATTACGTATTCGTGTGAGACGAAAATAGTATACGTGTTAAAAAGTGCAAGTATTAAATAAAAGAACCTCACAGCTCTCGATATCAGTGAAGTGCTTATTAATTTGTGTCAAGGATTAATAAAAAGGAGTGAATTAAAACTTAAAATCTGTGTAAGCCTACATTCTTGTCGCATCACGCACTGCCAAGTCATCCATGTCTCTAAAATAAATACTGCATAAATATTAAATATTTAAAGAAACAGTTTAATTACAAAGTTAATATTTTTTAAACTTGGGGCAAAATACAATTCCTACAACAATATAACTTCTTCAGTGTGTGTGTGTGTGTGTGTGTGTGTGTGTGTGTGTGTGTGTGTGTGAAAAGTCGGATATACACCAAACTTGGTATTAGGTTCAGTTCTTTAGAAATAGGCGACACAAATATTTACAAGAAAACCCCTCCACACCAAGGTACCCTTTAAATGAAATATTTTCCAATTTTTTTTTTATTTTCCAAATCATGACTAAGTATTTTGATTAAAATTTAAATAAAAAGATTTTCAGGAAAACTACCCTATATGTGAAAATTTTTCGAATTTTTTATTTTCTAAATAATGGCACTAAGGTTTTTGATTCAAATGCCACATGTTTAAGAAAAATGAAACGCATATCTTGAATTTTCTGGGAATAGCTTGAAGTCCTCTTCATTTGGAAGGAATTTTGTATATAACCTTGTATAACTGGTAAACGATAAACAATAGACGAAGGCGTACTACACAGAAATTTTAGATCTCTTTAAAATATGGAATTTATTTTAAATAACCTTCTTTTGGCATCAGCCATTTCCGAAATATCCCTTACTGATAGTTCGAATTGCTTAATACTTAAACATTCTTTTAATGTCGTCTCGATTTTCAGTTCTTTCTGGCCATTGCATTGAAAGAACATGAAAAGTCAACATATAGCGTCCATTACTAAAACATTTGACTTTCGCTATTCCCTTTGTATCTATAACGACATATGTAATGCAGCTTTTCTGGAGAGGTTTATCTCAATAAAAATGAAGTAGATAGGAAAATAAACTTTCGAAAAAATAATTTGTATACCCACTAATCAGCGATAGAGAACACAGATAGTCATGCGAATGTAATACATAAGGTTTTTTATATTTAATTTTAGTAGAATCCCAGATTCCCCTATTATCTGTGTTCCATACCTGTCTAGATGAGCCAATGTATTAGAGGTTTAAATTCAAATCCAACACACGCGAATTAGATTTTGAAGAAAATTCAGACCTAGGTGAGCGGCGAAAGGCGAGCTGTACGAAAAAATTTCACCTGTCAAAAATTGGGGACTGAAACATTAACCTATGAGCAAAGGTCCGTTTCGGGATCAGAGGGGGAGTAAGACAAACAAGTGGGGTGCTAGAACCAGAAAAGTTGTGGGAATTCGGCGTGGCAGAGGTGGTTTAATGCTTCGTTGCCAATATAAACCACTGCGCATTATTTCGGCACGATATATGCACACGACTGTACATACTATGAATGCAGAAAGTATTCATTCCTATTTTAAAAATCTGATGTCATGCATTCATATGACTATCTCATCTCTATCTTTATTAGTGGGTATACAAACTATTCTTATTAAAGCTTAATTTTCTATATAATACATTTTAATTCAAATAAACATTTGTAAAAATAGCTACATTACATATTTCGTTGTAGATACAGGGATAACAGCTATAGCACCTGTCTATTGTGCAAGGGGTACCAGATTCGATTCCTGGCTGGGGGGGTGGAAATTTTTCTCTAGCCAAGATTGTTCCTTATCCTCCCCAGAGTCTGGAGGTATGAATGAGAGTGTGAATGTGTGGATGATCGAATGATTAAAAACCAAAGTGCAAGAAACCCAACGACAAGACTTACACGAGTTAACACCATTACCAATAGGCAATAAGTTCCAAAGGAAAGGCTGCCGATAAGACCAATGTAGTTAAAGACGGGGTGTAAATAGAACTAAAAATAAAGTTCGAAAGTTCAATAGCGAATATCTCAGAAACGAATTATGTCAGAAAAATAAATTTATGCTAAGTAAACTGTGTAACCTGAGAATCTTGATTTCGCAAATGAAAGCGAAAGAGAGATGCACATTTTTTGTTTGGTACGTTTTCGTCTATCGCTTAACCAGTCATAAAAGATTATACAAAACTCCTTCCGAATGAAGTAGACTCCCTACGCTATTCCCCGAAAAATATAAACTTTGTCATGTAATTATATTTAATATATGGTATTTTAATTAAAAACATTAGAGCCATTTTTTAGAAAATCTAAATTTTCGAAAAATATCTCATGTAAAGGGTAGTTGGAGTTGGGGGAATTTTCTTGAAATCTTCGTATCGCATCCTTGGAAGATACTGAACTTAAATTCCAAGTTTGGTATATATACAACTTTTCGTTTTTGAGTTGTTCACATACACATGCACACACACATGTGGACATGTTTCCAAAAGTGCTTTATTTGGATTCAGGGAGCCTCAAAACGTGTATTTCGTGTGAAATCTCGGTATCGGATTTTTGAGTGAATGCAATACCATCTCTACCTACTACGTACGTGACATGAAAGTAAAAATTTGTAGCACAATACAAAGGAGAGGCAATATCATTTTAATATACGAAAAAATATATGATATTAGAATTTGCATGCTCTGACGTTTTTTCAGGTTTTATATATTTTTTTTTCAAGTGCAGCGATTTTTCAACTTTTCTTTATATGCATCTAGACGGATAGATAATCTGTTACAAACACCTCACAATATTACCTACATTTAATTTAAATTGACAGAAAAATAAATTTGTGAAGTCGTAAAAACTGACGTTAGTGAGAAGGTTCAGTAAAAACTTTGATAATTTCTGTAATTGACATTTTGTTCTCCCTCAATCATAAGCCAGCTATTATAGCAAAATATTCACTTATGTGCTCCTACTTAACGCATGTAAAATAATTCTGTAAACATCACATCTCGACCGAACACGTAAACTGTAATATTGTATGTTCTGCCCGAATACTAGGATGTAGGATATGTTTATCGGAGGGGGACACCTCGACATTGCGACCACCTGGATCTATTATGACTACACCCCCGGGAGGCAGGGTTGAAGTGAAGGAGCCACAGTAGGTCGCACACCCTCAGGCATACAGGCATATTTCCAGGTTGAGGCACTCGAGGCGAAGAATCCCGAGAGAGGGCCACGAAGTGACCGGCGGGACAACGCACCCTTTACAATGCGCAAGCAACTATGCCATCTGCCCGACATCGGCAGCACTGAAGGACCCGAAGACACTCCTGTAACATAAGAGGGAGAGAGATGAAATGAGGGAAAGGAGAAATCGTGGTAGAATACACCACTATGGCATTTTCTTAGGGTGCCAGAGGAAAACTACAAAGAATGGGCGGCCACCGGGAATCGAACCCGGGACCTCCGGAATGCGGGCCACAGACGTTACCGTTTGAGCCATCCCGCTCGGTTACCTGAATACTAAAACTAAGAACTAATTTAACTGCAAGAATGTTTGAAAGTGGGGACGAATACTTTATGGAGACACTTTACAAGTGTCGCAGTATAACTTTAGCAGTTAAAACAATGATAAACCAATTGAATCTCTTTCAAGTATTTTATTTCATCTGAATAATTATGAAAATGGGTGTGACTAGGTTCACGAATTAGTGACAATGTAAAGATTTTTTTAAGAGGCAGATTCCACTCACAATGAAGACGTAACGGGGATTTAACGTAAAATAACGGCAGACATGCTGTAACGCAAGAACTTGGCACGGTTTTGTAGATCCGTAAATTGTATTTGAAAATCCTCCGAGTGTCCGCAAGTTTCAAGTTTAATAACATAACCAAAAGTAGAGAAAATGAAAATTAGTCTAGTATTTATAAATAAATGCGAGATGAAGATTTGTTATACAAAACAAACAGCAGATCAGGATCTGGCGTCAGCATTTAAAATGAAAGAGCACATGCGTAAAATCTCGCATCGTGATAATGTGTGTTCAGAAACTGAAAAAGCACGGAGATATAAATGCAGAACTCTTCCTCTACTCACGTGACGCAAGCATAAAGTTTGGAGCTGTAAAGTTTTGCGTTACATTGCGCGTTGGGTGGCTCTATGTGAATGCTTCCATTAAATAACATGGATACAAAGTCTTGCGTTTACGCTAGCTCTCGCTTACTTTTCTTTGTGAATGGGTGGGTCTTAAAAATAAACATTCAATCTTAGCGTCCTAGCAGTGTTAAAAGAGCGGGGCGGGAAACCTAATCAACCTGCTTTACTTTGCTATGAAATGTAAACTCAGATTTTGAAGTTATTAGGGACATACATCCCAAAGGTTTTGCACATTTTGGAAATCGGCTCCAAATGTTTCATACAACTGAATTTACACTAAGTATTGCAACTATATAACTTAATTTTAACATAAGTGAGATTCTATAACAGTTGCTGCATTAAAACTGGTCGTAATGAAATGTTGGTTCCCGGTATCAGTGTATTTGTCATTCGCATGATTACAGCCCGAGCTTTTAGGTGTATTCCTGCATATGACAAAGGCATGACAAATATTGTTTCCTTCTGTCACACCCTATCGTGATATTGGGGGCGTAGCAAGACTTAGGGGCGTTCTACTATAACAGGCCATCAGTATGTCAACGCAGGAAGTGGACGAGGGAAGGGCGGTAATTCACAGACTCCTCGCGGATACATTAAATACAGGTAAATACTTGTGACAAAACGGAATATCGTTACAGGACACCCGGCTGGTACAGGCGGAATAGAGAATCCAACCAGTAGAGAACTGATAGGAGCACAGAGTATATAACGAAACCGATATTATATATCAGTATTAAAAACTACTGGTAAAACAGTCGAAGGTAACGAAGGGTAAACGCACGTATCACGGAGAGGCCTCCGGAACCACGGCAGAGCACCGCACGCAGGCAGTCGGCCCTTTATGCTTCCAAAGTGACCTCTGGGAGGGAAGGAGGAGGGGAGAGACATGAAGGGCGACCAAATTCGGATGCCAATGGACGCAATCATGATCGGGGTTCCTAACGTTTCTAGATAGAACTTATCCGATGACGCACGGACCCTGCGGACGAGCCTCCAGAGTCCCCCGGAACGGAGCCCCACGCTGAGGAGAAACCTAACTGAGCAGTACCTCAGCGACGTCAGGAAGGAAATCTTTACAGAGCGCAAGCCACCGCGTAACCACAACCCGCCGAACACCGTCGCCTGGTACTACAACCCTTAAGCAGATGACAAGGAAGATGATGGGTACAGGAAATGAGAGGAAGCAAAGTCATGATAGAGGATGAACCACCCCAGCATTCGCCAGGCGACATAGGGAAACCACGAAAATCACATGGGCCAGAGTAGACGGTCAACGGGGATCGATCCCGCGACCTCCACGTAATCGCCTGAACCATCCCGCTCGTAATATGATAGGCTAGGCACTGGATCGAAGGTAGGCTAAAGGCAGTCGACTGCTCGACCGCTGCATCTTCTGCCTCCAACCATGCCGACTATCATGGGCAAACAGAATATTAAGAGTGATATACATTTTGAAAGCTCTACAAGTTTTACTCTCTAACATTCACCTATAATAAGCAGAGGAAATATTGCATTCCACCCAAAAAATTCGACTTCTGAATTTCACAGGTAACAACGTTTTGAGGCCCCGTAATAACGAAATCACTTTTACTTTCTCTAATAATTATCCTTAGTAAGAAAAACTATTGCAATCAACCCAAAACCTCCATTTGGAGGTTTCATTGGAAACTCACTTTTCTAGGACCCCTGGATCAAAAGTGAAATAAAAATAACCTTTATAAAAATGGTCTCGGTGTGTGTTTTTGTGTATACTGCATAGTTCAAAAATAAAATTCCGGATAAATATCAAACTTTGTACACAAATTCAGCTTTCTCCAAGAAAACCAAATGAAGATTTTCCAAAAAAAAAAAAAAGATCTTCCCCCCCGAAACTACCGCTTATGTCGAAAATGTATCGTTGTTTTGATTTTATTAAAAACGTTCCACTGAATTCAATTAAAATATAGTTTTAAGATGTTCCATTAAAAATGTATATCTTGAATCTTCTGCCGTTAGCCTCTTCATTCTGAATGAAGTTGTAGAACTTTGTGTTACTGATAAAATATAAAAGACAAGACAAAACCTTTGAAAATAAAAAATGCACATATCTTTCAAACATACCGTTTGTGCCACTAATCATTAGCGAGATATTCGTTGCTATTGCTTTAAATGTTCTAATACTTTACATTTTTTGAAGTGTTAAGGCACAATTCGTTTGTTTCTCACGATGTCATGCAAAATGTATGAAATTTCACAGTCAGTATAATAATAATAATAATAATAATAATAATAATAATAATAATAATAATAATAATCTAAGTGGGCACAAGTGTGCAGAATGAAGTGTATTCATTCTACAGTTAGCATAATTGCGGTGCAGGTTATAAAGATCTGACTATCGCTCCGCCTTCTGCATCCCTCTACGTATCTCTTCTTCTACTTGTAACGAAATCTACAATGCAACTATTTCTGCAAAGGTTTATCTCGACTGACCTTTGTAAGAATAGATTGAAAAGGGATGTAAACAATGCTGAGTAAAGAAAGTTATGTGAATGTAATATATCCAGTTGTGTTTTAAACTGGTATTTAACAGCGTCTCAGATTTTTCAACTTGACTTCAAGCAAAAAAATTCTTTCAAATTTCATTTTTATTTTTTCTACTACGTACAGTAAGTAGAGGAAGTATTCTGTTCCACCCAAGGATTCTATGTCAAGATTTCTGCGGAAATACCTGTTTTGAGACACCCAAGAGCCTAGAAAGGGAATTTTAGAAAACAATCCGTGTATGTATATGCGCGCGCGCGTGTGTGTGTGTGTGTGTGTGTGTGTGTGTGAACGGCATGACTCAAATAAGGAAAAATATCAAACTTGGTATTTATGTTCCGTATCTTCCAAAGATGTGATATGAAGAATGTCAACAAAAAGCCTCCACCGCAAACTACCCTTTACATGAAACATTTTTAGGAATTGTTTATTTTCTAAAAATGGTTCTAAATATTTTATTAAAATGTTATATGTTTATGATAATTTTATGGCCAAGAAACGTACATCTTGTATTTTCTGGGAATAGGCGCTTAATTCCTCTTTATTCAGAATACTTTTGCATAATTGGTAAACCGTAAGGTATAGACAAAACCTTACCACACACACAAACACACCAAAATTTTTTTGAATAACCATTTCCGAGATATATCTTGTTATTGGTTTGAATTTCCAAACATTGACATTTTCTTCAAAAGAAAAAACATTCGTTTTTTACATTCTCTACCACGTAGGTAGAGTAGGCACTGCATTCCACCCAAAAATTTGATACCAAGATTTCACCAAAAATACATGTTTTGAGGCCCCCTGAATCCAAAAAACATTTTTAGAAAAGGTCCTTGTGGGTGTTCCCGTGTGTGTGTGTTTGTGTGTGTGTGTGGACAGCAGAACCCAAAAACGGAAAGTCGGATAAATACCGGACTACCCTAAACTACCTTTTATATGGAATATTTTTCGTTCTTTTTGATTTTCTAAACAATGGCTAAGAACTTTTTAATATGTATTTAAGACATTTCCATGACAAAATGTTTATCTTGAATTTTCTGGGAATAGCTGTAAAGTCCACTTCATTCTGAAGAAATTTTGTATAGTCTTGTATAACTGATAAACGTTACGCGATAGATGAAAATGTACTACACAAAAAATCTAGATCTCTTTAAAACACATAATTTATTTCAAATAAGTATTTTTTTAGCATAAGGCATTTCCGAGATATCCGTTATTAAAGTTTAAAATTGTTTATTTCTTGGTCATTCTCTTGAAATCCTGTCATGGTTGAAATGTTACTCGTGATTGCATGCAAACAGTATGCAGTTTTAAGGTCAGCGTATAGCGCCCAATTCATGAACATTTGACTAACGCTGTTCTCTTTGTATCTATAACGAAATGTGTAATGTAGCTATTTTACAAAGATTTATTTGGTTTATAAAATCCGTAAAATTCCAGGTCCTGATGAAATAAATATGCAACTTTTTGTATATGGCCCAGAAAATCTTAAAAATAGGGTCAGGATTTCCTAAATATTTGTTGGAGGCATGGAGGCATTTGTTGGAGAGTGGGAAGAAGCTGTGATTGTCCCAATCTACAAAAAAGCAGATAGAAGACACGTATCAATTATCGAGGAATAAGTTTATTGAATACAGGCTATAAAATATATTACCATTAATAACGAATAGATATAGTAAAATAGCCCAACATATACTTCTAGGAGAACAGAGTGGTTTTAGGAAAAATATATCGTGTATTGACTGCGCCTTAAACCAGCTTGTTGAAAAGCACAGAGAATATAATATTCCAACTTACGTAGACCTTTTAGATTATGAAAAAGCATTCGACACAATTAACCGAACAAAATTATGGAATACAGTTATACAAAGAGGGATTCCACTGCACTTGATTCGATTAATACACAGTTTATATATGAACACAAAAACCAGGGTTAAAATAAATAAATGTTACAAAGGAAACCTCCCGAGCAATATCAAGAGGTGTAAGATAAGGGTGCTTTCTATCACTCATATTATTTGATTTATAATTTGACGAAGTTATCAGAATTTGGCACAAAATCTAAAAACTGAGGCAGTATTATTAACACTTAAATAATTTCAGTCTAATTATATAACATGTAAATTCAATAACAGCCCGCCTTAAAGCAATATATGTATGTAATAAGTTTTAAAATATATATTACAGTAATTGTATATGTTTATATTATTGTATACATGTAAAAATGTTACCTGAATGTATTATGTAATTTAATAATGTAGGAGCTGTGAGAATAGTAGGTTAAAAGTTGCTAACAAAGAGGTAATAATAAGGTAACCTTCAGGCAATAATGAGTAAGAAAGCGTAATAATGCTACTAGTCATTCTTGGAGCAACAATAATGTAATTTGTGTGACAGTTTATAAAGCAGCCACTCAACAACCAGAAAAAAGCTTAAGTTAAATAAAAGTATTCCATTGGAGTAGGAATAGCCAATCGGAGACTTGAAATACAGAAATTTACAAATTTAGGCGATAGACATCAAGTCAGTTGCCTGTAGATAGCGCTCATAACTGGACGCGTTGGTTGTAGACAGTGTTCCTAACCGGACGCGAGATGTGTCCTCGAGAAATTTAATACGTATTTGTGTGAGACGAAAATAGTTTACGTGTTAAAAGTGCAAGTAATTAATAAAAGAATCTTACAGCTCTTTACGTCAGTGAAGTGTTATTTAAATCTTGCCAAGCATTAATAAAAGAAGTGAAGTAAAATTATAATCTATGTAAGCCCACATTCTTCAGTCGCACCACTTCTTGCCAAGACATTCATGTCTCTAAAAAAATATAAATACTGACGCAGCCGAGGCAAACATAAATATATAATATTTAAAGAAACAGTCAAAATTACAAAGTTAATATTTTTTAAACATTTTGGGGCAAAGGCCACCGGAAAATAAACTTGGGGCGAAGTATGCCGGAAACTTTTTACCATACGTGCGGTTGCAACTACTTCAGGTTCGGCGCCCCAACAGTTGAACTACAATACAACTCCTACTTCAAATTGGCTTTCCATACGTGAAGCAACAACCTACTTCAAAACTCATTTTACTATAAACAAAACAACTCTCAATATCTTATTATTTGCTGACGATCAGGAGGTTTTCACTGATAGAGAAGACAATTTACGACGTGCCTTATTCAGTTTAAATACAATTCCTGCAGAATTTAAGCTAACAATATCCGCGACAAAAACAAAGGTAAGGCTTTTAAAGGAAAAGCATCGTTAGGAGAAATAATAATAAATACCAAACCAATAGAACAAGTGAATCAGCTCTGTTACTTAGGCTGCACTATTTTATATAGACCTATAAGTGATATGGAAATAAAACTCAAAAAATTTCAAAATTCACAGGGAAAATAAAAACAACTCTGTAAAAAAGTAAGAAAAGGGACTTCCATGCCAGTATTGTTATAGGGATCGTAAAATTGAACCTTGACTACATAACAGAAAAATCTGATGTGTTACACTCACATGACTTTCTCTGCTCTGGTACAAACTATTTTTACAAACGCTTATTCTCCATCTACTTCATGTTAATCAAGATATCGAGATGTTAATCTTATTGCTAATTTGGTAGATGCAAGGGGAATTGCTAGGCTTTAAGCTATACTCAAATATTTTAAGAGCTGATTGCTATGTAGAGTATTCCATTTTCTTTGCATTACCAGGACAAAAAAAATTGTATAACGAATTAGAGAAAAAGTATAAGTATTGGAAACTTTAAGGGAATAACAAGCAATATCTCGAAAATGGATCACTCAAAAAGAATTGAATGCCATAAATTGTGTATTTTAACGCGATCTACATTTTTTGTGTAGTAAAATTTTGTCTATCTCTTATGGTTTACCATTTATGCAAAAGTCGTTCACAATGACGAAGCTTTTGGAGACATTCCCAGAAAATTCGAGATATACATTTTATTTGTCATGAAAATATCTTAAACATATAATACTTTAATCAAAATCGTTAGCCATTTTGAGAAAATTGAAATTTTCGAAAAATGTTCCATGTAAAGAGTAGTTTGGGGTGGGGGGATTTTCTTGAAAACCTTCGTGTCGCATCTCTGGAAGATACTGAACCTAAATACAAGTTTGGTTTTTATTCGACTGTTCGTTTCTGAGTTATGCTGTTCACAGATACCCACACACACACACGAACATGTTTCAAAAATGCTTTTTTTTGTATTCAGGGGGCCTCAAAACATGTATTTCCGGTGAAATCTCGGTATCGAATTTTTGGGTGGAATACAATACTTCCCCTACTTACTATACGTAGTAGAGAAAGTAAAAATAGATTAAAAGCAGCTGAGATGAAACTTCTAAGATTGCTGGATATAATTTACTGGAGCATAGGCGGAAGGTGAATATCAGGGAGGAGCTGAAAGTACCTTGTATCCCAGAAGTAATATAAGAATATATACAAGAATGGCATTAACATGTAAAGGGTCTTTCAACAAAAATGCCCTATCTTTAACATGTGATAGCTGCCGTTGTTATTGAGTTACAGAGTCATTTTTTTCAGGTGGTTACAGTTGTTGTTATTGACAAATAGCCATAGAAGGTTACAGCATTCAGCAACGCGTAGAAATTGTGAAAATCTATTATCAAAGTTGTTCGCCAAACTTTCCATGCCTTGCTTTAAGTTTACGGTGTGCATACTCGTCCCTGCGAGAGAACGATTCGGCGTTTGATCGATAAATTTGTAAGAAGTGGTTCTGTCAGCGATCAAAGAACGCCTTACGTAATCGACGTAGGCGCTCCAACGAAAACATAGGCGCCGTTCGTGAGAGTATACGCGAGAACGGAAACAAATCAATTGCTCGTTGAGCGTAAGAATTGGGGCTTTCGCCGACCACAACTTGGCGAATTCTGCACCTGTCCTTGAAGTTTCACGCTTACAAAATGGTGTTAACTCAAGAACTAAAGCCCAACAACCATAGGTTGCGCCGTGTAATCGCTGACTGGGCTATTGAACCACTGGAAACTAGTCCGGATTTTTGTCGAAAAATCATCTTCAGCGACGAAGCACACTTTTGGATGGATGGTTGTGTTAATAAACAAAATTTCCGCTATCGGAACAATCACAATCCAATGCAGATTCAAGAACGACCACTCCATCCCCAAAAGGTTACTGTGTGGTGTGGATTTTGGTATGGTGGAATCATTGGTCCATATTTTTCCAAGATGAAGATGGAGAAGCTCTAACTGTCAATGGGGAAAGATACCGGGCTCTTATAAGGGATTATTTTTGGCCTCAATTGGATTGTATAGATCTCAGAAACATCTGGTTCCAGCAACATGGTGTCACATGTCATACTGCTCTCGAAACAATCGATATTTTGAAGGAGAAGTTCAGAGGTTTCATCATTCCCCGTGGTGATGATGTTAACTGCCCCCCGAGGTCATGTGATTTAACGCCGTTGGATTACTTCCTGTGGGGTTATGTTAAATCCCGAGTTTATGTCAACAAGTCAGAAATAGTAAATGATCTTATGAATAACATCACGCGTGTTATTCGTGAAGTTGGACCGAATTTACGCTCTTCTGTCATTAAAAATTAGGTCAACTGTACACGCGCAATCCAACGAAGTCGCGGCGGTCACTTAACTGATGTTCTCTTGCACACGTAATGGCATAATTATGTTCCAAAATAAAAAAGCAAATAAACCTCTATCATTTATAGAACGTGTTTTATTTAAGTTCAAAGATAGGACACTCTTGTTGAAAGACCCTATACTTAGAATGGAGAGAACCTGTTTACTCCAGATACTGTATAACTATAAACCTTAAAGACGAAGGCGGACCTAAAAGACGATGGCGTGACCAGTTTAATTACGAGAGGTGATCAGAAACTAACGTTACATAGCCTGCAGTAAAACGTGTACTTTTATTTCATAGAACCACCACAGCCAACCGATAGTACACACATTAGATTATTTTCGGCATAGTCTCCATATAAAGCAAAGCGTCGGCCTACTAGGCATTCCTTCAAGTAGGAAAACGGTGAAAGTCGCTTGCAGCGAGGTCTTGGCTGAGAGGAGGGTGGTCCATGATGTTCCAGCAAAACTATTCAATAGTGTGGTGGTCTTCTGGGCTGTATGAGGTTGCGCGTTGTCGTGAAGGAAGATGACTCCCTCGGCGAGAGGTCTTGGCCGTTTCTCCTGATTACTTCGCATAATCGGTCAGCGGTCACTGTGTGCCCTCTTTCCGAAAGCTCTGGAAGTATGACACCCGAGCTGTCCCAAAACACTGTGGCCATCACCTTCCCTGCAGATGTCACTTTTTAACTTCTTTGTCTTTGAAGAGAAGGGGCGTTTCCACTCCACTGACGAACGCTTAACTGCTGGGGATATAGTGGTGGATCCATGTTTCGTCACCCATGGTGATACCATGGTGAAGAAAACTGTTCCCTTCCGTGGAGAACCGTTTAAACCTTGTCCCCATGCAATTCTCCTTTATTGATTGAACATATTTAGTGGAACCCATCGGGAACAAATTCTTCAGTACTGCAGAATATCGTTAAAAATGTGACGAACGCTTTCGAACGACACTCCAAATCCTACCGACATATGCCGTAACGTGATCCTCCTGTGCCCGAATCAGCTCCTCCGGGCGAGCTGTGTTGAAATTCGTTGATACCGTGCTGGGTCGGCCACTGCGATCCTCGTCAGCAACGTTTTCTCTACCAGCCGTCGGTGAATTTCAGCCGTGGTTGCATGTTTCGCTGATAGAAATCGAATAACGGATCGGATTTCTTATCGAGACCAGTTTTCCAAACGAGTCGCCATTTGTGTTTACCTACAACTGTCGCTGTAGGTGGCGGGTGGCTGAAACTCTGAACAGTTGTTGTAGTTAGCTTAGTTTCTGATTACCCCTCGTAACACTATATGGAGACGGAACAGGCCATGTCTAAACCGTATCGTTGTTGATGATGTACGAGGGCTGATCAATAAAGACTGAGACTAATTTTTTTTCATAGATACTTATTACTCCATTTTAATGTTAACATGGTATTTTTCGAAGTAGTCCTCTCCTACTTGAATGCACTTTTTATAACGTCTCTGCCAGTCCTCGAACACATGTTACAGGCCATTCTTTGTCAGGTCTTTGAGAATCGCCTCACTTTTCTTCAGCACTGCTTCAGTGGTCTCAAATCGAATGCCCCGGAGCTTTGCCTTTAGTGATGGGAATAAAAAGAAATAACAGGGGACAAGATTGGGGCTATAAGGCAGATGCGGCACACAGGTATAGTTGAATTTAGCCAAAAATTCCTGGACTTGATTTGCAACGTGAGGCCGCACGTTGTTGTGATAAGTTCTGGATGTTTCCTTGCAATGTGCTTCCTCGGTGTAGCCAATACTGACGTGTAGTATGCTGCTGTAACAGTGGTGTGAGTGGGAACAAAATCACAACAGCTGTGTTGATGTTGACTTCAGTCATAGCAAAAGCCGAAGCACCAGGCCCACCTTGCTTAGCACAGAGGACTCGCTCTACTTGAAGTCTTTGAACCACCTAAACACTGTTGCACGAGGTAGTGCATCTTCAGCGTATGCTTGCTTCAGCTTTTCCAAAGTTTCAGAGGCTGTATGATTTAAACGAAAACAAAATTTTATTGCTCCTCTTGTGTCACCTTCATTTTGTGGTATGCGAAATTAAACTAGGGTCAACAATATACAGCATTACTACCAACCTACCGATACGAGAGTGCTGCCGCCTATGGACATTATACATGATACCCCGCTCTTTTCAAATATTTATGATAGAGACAGGAAACTCTCAAGAAAGTTACAGGAAAAAATCAATCTCAGTCTTTAGTGATCAGCCCTCGTAGTAAATAGAAAGATAAGCTTTAGAAGAATAGATTGTATGCCCATTAATAAAGATAGAGATAGAGAAAGTCATGTGAATGTACCACATCAGATTTGTTTTGCCGTCGTCATGCAGAGCATACAATTTTAAAGTTATTACATAGTGGCATGCTCTTTAAAAATCTATCACTTTCTGTATGGTGTAACGAAATGTGTAAATTCTCTTGTCGTTGGGTTTCTTGCACTTTTGTTCTTTTTTTTAAATCATTAGACCTCACACACATTCACACTCTCATTCATACTTTGAGACTGTTGGAATAATCTTGGTTAGAGAAAAATTCGCACCACCAGCTGGGATTTCAACCCGGGGCCCCTCGCACAGTAGGCAGATGCTCTACCGACTGAGCTACGGGGCCAGCCAAATGAAAATTAATTTGGATTAACAAGCTATAATAAGATGTTTATAAGAATAGTTTGTAGAAGAGCGAATATAGAAGCTCATGTGAATGCAACACACCCAATGTTTTACAGTCTTTTGGTTAAAAAGCCCCCTGAATATCTCTTTCTAGTATTGGAGTTGATCTTGTGAAGTCATAGCTGGGATACCAGACAATGCAAATACAACCCTTTTCGGCCGTAGCCAATATCGTGACCGTTAACGTCTGGACTGTTGACAAGCAAAACTTTACGGAAGGAGGCGGGGTCAATACATTATTCTTCTCACGTAACTGCCCCCTTTTCCTAGTCAGATATTCATATGGCGTTATACAGCCAGAAAAAAGCACAAGAAAACAAAGCTACAAAGAAGAGAACACAAGCTTACTACAAAAAGTGGGATAGTTTATTTATTTAACCAACACTCGACGTCTGACGCAGCAGTGTGGTAAGTAAAATTCATCCTCGAACGTGAATTGATTTTTAATTCATTTACTGGGTAGTGTCAAAGTATGCCAGATTTTAACAGGAAATTTTAAGGGTATAGGAGTGTCGTTTTTAACAGCATATCGTCGTAATAGTAAAGTTTTGCAATAAAGACGAAAACAATATTCACTATATTCTAGGCATTTTTAGAAAAATATTCGTATGTGCGTCCGTGAGCATTTGATATTTAAGCTCAGTATCTTTCAAAGATACGAGGCAAAAGCTTTCAAGAAAATTTCCCTCCCCAAACCACCCTTTATATGGAATTTTTTAAAATCTTTGATTTTCTAAAATATGGCTGTAACGAATTTGATTAAAATACCATATATTAAAGATATTTACAAAACAAATAAAATGTATATATTGAAATTTCTGCGAATAGTCCGTGAAGTCTTCATGCAAAGGAATTTCGTATAATCTTGTATAACTGGTACTCACAAAAAATGTAGATTTCTTTCCGAAATATCCGTTAATATTGGTTCGAATTGTTCAATATTTAGGTATTCTTTTAAAGCCCTGTTCGATTTTCAATTGTTTCTCGCGATGTTATGGAAAGAAACTGGAATTGAAAAACAAACACATAGCGCTCCGCTTTTTCAAAATGTGACTAACGCTTTAGCCTATCCGTATACATACATTGAAATTTGGAACGTTTATCTCTATTAGCAAAAAGCGCATAGAAGAATAAGGTTTTGTAAGAATGGTTTGTAGAAGAGTTGAGTAGAGAAAGTTATGCGAATACAACAAATCAGATTTTACTTTCTCCACTACGTATAGTAAGCAGGGGAAGTATTGTATTCCATCCAAAAATTCAATATCGAGGTTTCACCGGAAATATATGTTTTAAGATCCCCTGATTCAAAAAAAAAGCATTTTTGGAAACATGTTCGTGTGTGTCTGTGTGTCGATGTGTCTGTCTGTGAACAGCAAAGCTCAGAAACGAACAGTCGGATAAACACCAAACTAGTTATTTAGGTTCAGTATCTTCCAGAGATGCGACACGAAGGTTTTCAAGAAAATCCCCCACCCCAGATTACCCTTTACATGGAACATTTTTCGAAAATTTTAATGTTCTCAAAAATAGCTCTAACGATTTTGATTAAAATATCATATGTTTAAGATATTTTCAAGACAAATAAAAGTATATCTTGAATTTCCTGGGAGTATCCCCAAAAGTATACTTCATTGTGAACGACTTTTGCATAACTGGTAAACCATAAGAGATAGACAAAATTTTACTACACAAAAAATGTTGATCGCGTTAAAATACACAATTTATGTCATATACAGCTTTTTTTTGAGTGAACCATTTTCGAGATATTGCTTGTTATTCCCTTAAATTTTTCAATACTTATTTTCTCAAATGGGATTTCGTTATTAATTTTTTTGTCTTGGATATGCAAAGAGTATTAATCTGTGGCAAAGAGAATGGTGCTGCACCTAGCAACCAGCTATTAAGAGATATGTATGTGCTTAAAGGCTACTGTATTTCTATATTGCCCTTGTAAATATATATTCCCCTTACATCTACAAGAAAATTAGCAATAAGATAGAGTCTGCAAATGTTTATCTCGATTAACATGAAGTAGATGGAGAATAAGCGTTTGTAAAAATAGTTTGCACAAGAGTAGAGAAAGTCATGTGAGTGTAATACATCAGATTTTTTTCATTTATTTGTTCACAAAGCGATAAGAAGCTCTCTATAAAAATCTGATGTGGTACATTCACATGACTTAATCTACCGTTTAGCGCTTACTAGTAGGTATACAAATTATTCTTACTAAGTTTTTTACCTACGTTCTTAATTTTAATCGAGATAAAGCTTTCCACAAAATAGCTGCACTAGACATTTTGTTATAGTAGATATACAGGAATGGCAATAGCCAAATATTTAAGAACTGGATGCTGTTTACTGGCCTTAAAATTTCATGCCCTTTGCGTGTAAACTGCGAGAAACAACTTAATGTCGAAAGGGCTTGAAAAGCATGACAAAGTATTGAACAATTCGAACAATTAATAACGGATATCTCGGAAATGGCTAATACCACACTAAAATTATTGGAAATAAATGGTGTGCTTTAAAGGTATCTACATTTCTTGTGTAGCACGTTTTCGTGTATGCTTAAAGTTTAACAATTATACAAGATTATATAAAATTTCGGACTTCACAGGATATTCCCAAAAAATGCAATATATACGTTTCATTTGTCATGTAAATATCTTTAATATATGGCATTTTAATCGAAGTCGTTGGAGCCATTTTTAGTAAATCAAACATTTCGAAAAATCTTCTATATAAAGTGTAGTCTAGGGTGAGGAGATTTTCTTCAAAATCTTTATATCACATTTTTAGAAGGTACGGAACCTAAATAGCAAGTTTGGTATTTATCCGACTTTTAGTTTTTGAGTTATGCTGTTCACAGACATACAGAGACTCACACACCAATCTTTTTATAAAAATGCTTTGCTTGTGGATTCAGAGGGCCTCAAAATATGTATTTCCGGCGAAATTGTTGTGAAATGCAATACTTTCTCTACTACTATGTACGTGGTAGAGAACGAAAAAATTAATTGGGGGATTCGAGATACTCTAAAACGTTATTTCTGGTAAATTTCGTTATCTTTTATTACTTTCACCATTTGTAGGTAGTTGAGAAAGTATAAATTTACGTGAAGAAATTAAGTTTTTCCTTATAGTATAATAGAACACCTTGGTTGTCTGAAAGCATGTCTTATGTAGATTATCAATTTTTTTCACTCTAGTTCCCATTTCTCCTATTCAAGAGTTCTCATTTTCTCTGTTTTGACACTACTCTTATTCCCAACAGTGGTAATATTTCTGTAAGAAGCCCCTTCGCTGTAGACACGAGGAGATTGTGATGCAAAAGCGTCCGTTATCGTGCAACTTCAGAAAGATCTTGTGTATGTCACACAAATGTCACTGCTACCTACCCGCTCTATCTTACTGAAAATAGAAAAGACTCGTCGAAAAGAGGATTCTGCAAAGAAAATCGAACAAGTGCCGCCTTAAAGGGATACATGTTCCTCACCACTTCGGTTACTTCTACCAACCATAGAGGCACTACATGCCTGGTGTTTCAAAATGAGAAGGTTATTGCTGCCCCAAGTACGAGAGCCAAACTTGAAGTAGTTTATTACTGCTGTTTTCACCACGTATTGCGGGAGATATGTTTCTTGGAATGTTCGTCCCGCGTATTGTATAAGTACGATACAAACTCTCCGGTGGCCTTCACCCCACGTTTGAAAAAACCAACTTTGTAATTTGAATGTTTATTTAAATGTTATATATGTTTGCCTCGGCTGCGTCAGTAGTAATTTGCAGAAACACGTATCTCTTAGCAGGGGTAGTACGGCTAAGAAATGAAGGCTTACACAAATTATAATGGTATTTAAGTTCGTTTTATTAATCTTTCACACGATTAATTAACACTTCACCGCTATATCCTACAGTAGAGCTGTGAGTTTATTGTTACTTGTACTATTTAACACGTGAACTTTATATTATTCACGCCGTAATGAAATTTTTTTATGTCTCACACTGAATACGTACCGAACGAACTGCTCGGGAACTCTGCCTTCTTGCGTCTGGCGTCTACCGCTTAAATTTGTACATTTACTATATTTCAAGTCTCTGATTGGCTAATTCTACTCCAATAGAATACTATTATTTAACTTAAGTTTTTTCTAGTTGTTGATTGGCTATTTTTAAATTGTTTTAATTATTAAATTATTCTTCCAAGAATTATTAGTAGCATTATTAAGGTTTCTAATTTATTGTTATTTCAAAGTTACCCCATTGTTAGCAACTTTCGGTTTCTATTCTCACAGCTCCTACATTGTTAAATTACGTAATACATTCACATAACAATATTATACATGTACATAATAAAATAAACATAATACATTGACTATTATATACATTTTATATATTATTACATACACATATTGCTTTAACGCGGGCTGTTTTCTGCGAATAATTAAAGGTGGTCAAACAACTCTGAGAGCAATATGTTATCGTCATCAAATGAACAACATAGAGCATCCAAAATGGTGGGCGGCGGGGTTGCAACGCGAATTATCAAAAATTGGCTTAAATGATATCTGGCAAAGGGGTAATGAAAATACACACAGTGCCGTGAGAAAAGTCAAAAGACGACTATGCGATATAAACAGGCAGAAAATAGAATCTGAATGTAGACAAAGATCAACATTGGAGCTACAAAATGAAATAAAAACTAGGTGGGGTAAGGAAAAATATTTTGGAATTAGGTATAAAACAGAGGACTGGAATAGCATGGCTTAGGTTGGGAGGGTGGAAAGCTCGCAAGATTGTTGATGATGATGATGGCAAGAGAATTTGCCCATTATGCGGGGAACAAGAAGACTGGACGCATATTTTGGCAGCATGCGTGCAGACGGAGGGTATTAGGAAAAAACTATTACCTGAAGTATTTTTGGCTTCCAACAGACGGAGGACAGCATGCTTGGACTTGATTCGCTTGGGCACATACTTAATGGAAGTACGTGTACTAAGAGATAAGGTGTTTATGTAATTTTTCTGTAAACATATGTGGTGCTTGAGAACTTGTGCGCGACTGTGTGTGTGTGTGTGTGTGTGTGTGTGTGTGTGTTTGAGTGTATGATTCAGAGTGTTTTTTCAATTTTATATGTATGTATATAGTGCGGTGATTATAAAAAAAATAGTTGTTTTCTGGTTGATACTGCAAGTCACGTATACAGACCAGGTATTTTTCTAGAGAGCATGTACGGTCTTATGGCCCATGTGACTGTGTTATGCAATTAATGTAATACTAAATACTTAATAAATACCACCACTACTAAAAAATATTTTTATATTATATAATTTGACTGATATTATTTAAGTGCCTCAAAAAATAAACGAATTTAGGGGAAGACTAAATGAGAAAACTTGCCAAAAATATGTATAAGTAGGGGAAGTATTATATTCGATATCGAGATTACAGCGAAAATATATGTTTTAGACCCCTAAATCCACCCAAAAATTGTTTACAAAAAGTTCCGTATATGTGTGTATGTGAACAATATAACTCAAAAGCAAAAAGTCGGATAAACACCAAAATTGGTATTTAGGTTCAGTATCTTCCAAGAGTGCGACATGAAGATTTTCGATCTCCATAATCCCCCCAACTCCAACTAACCTTTACATGAAACATTTTTAAAAACTTTTGATTTTCTAAAAAATGGCTTCAAAGATTTTGATTAAAATGTCATATATTAAAGAGATTTACATGAAAAATAAAACGTATATTGTTACATACAGGGGTTAGGGCCAAAAATATTAAGTTTTATTACCCCAGCATGCACATTGGGAGATGTAGCTGCAGAGACAGCGAGAGGACCAGAAGTTCGAACATCACATTCCAGTGCTGGCGTGGGATATTTGTAACAAAATACACAGAATTCACGTTAATCACATTAACTGTGATTTATTCAATAAAAACACGGTGCCACTACATCGAACACAAAAATGATAAAGAAAGAAATGAGGGGAGATGCTACACTCAGGAGCTACATTCACACTCTTCACATACAACCTCACTCACTCGACTCTCAAACCAAAGCGACGCTAACACACCACAAAGAAAAAGTAACGCTAACCTTTCCCCCTCTCCAACGCTCGCTAGACCCGCTAGCTTGAACTGGGTAGCGTCATGCCTAACCGAACTTCAAACCCAAAGCCGAAAGAATTACCCCAAAAATGCTGTCGCCAACACGATGCAATAATGTGTCTGGCATGACAATAGCTACTAATTACCTAATACGCCACACTATCTTAAATTTCCTTAAAATACTCTCTTCATTGTGAAGAAGTTTTGTATAATTATGTATAACTGGTAAACGTTATGCGATAGAGGAAAAGGTACTATAAAAAAGTGTAGATCTCTTTAAAACACATAATTCATTTTCAAATATGTTTTTTGGCATAAGCCATTTCTTAGATATCCGTCATTAAGGGTTTGAGCTGTTCAATACGTAGTCATTCTTTTCAAGTCTTGTCGATTTGCAGTTATTTCTTGCGATGTCATGAAAACAGTATACAATTTTAAGGCCAGTGTACAATTCAAAAACATTTGGCTATCGCCATTCCTTTTTTTTATCTATAACGAAGTGTGTAACGCAGCTATTTCCGGAAAGGTTTATCTCGATTAAAATGAAGCAGACAGGAAAATAAACTTTAGTAAAAATGATTTGTATAATCGCTAATAAACGCTAGAGTAGAGCAAGAAATGTTAATTTAGCACATCAGATTTTTATGTGATTTTAAATTGGAATACCACTTTAGTTTGATGTGTATTTTATCATTGCAGGCACAATATTTATATTTTAAATTTGTTTTTAAAATGTTAGGCTGCATCTGCCATTTTGTACTCTGACATCTACACCATTTCCAGAATAAAATCGTAACTCCTATACTCTTTGGAATAGAGAGGTAGATTTTAGCTCATGTATTAACTGAAGTTTTATCCTAAAATGAGTACCACTGATAAATATGACAGCGTCCATATGGCTATCCAACCAATGTAATGTTTTCTCCAAGTTCACTTTAAAAATGTTTTTACTCTCAATGACATTTTCGACATAAAGGAACCGTTTTCTCAGGAACTATAGAGTTATTCAAAAAGAAGGAGCAGATTTTAAATATTTATTTTTAATGAACCACAATAGATAGCCACACATCGTTGAATAGAGGAAAGTTTTAAGTTTTAAGCCCCACCTATTAGTTTCATTCAGTGTCTACAGCGGTGCTGGGTTTGTTAACGAGAAAATGGCAACGCCCAGTAAAAGTCGTCTTGTGTGCTGCAGTATGCAAAGAGAGAACCCATTATTTCATTGCAGCATGCATTTATTTTTAAGTTCAACAAAGAGCCACCTCATCATAATAAATTTACAATAAATGCGTAGAAGATGGTTGCGTATGCAAACGGAAAAGCACTGGTCTTCCTCGCATAACAAATGGTGCTCATTTTGAACACATAAAATAAAATTTTAAACTTTCCTCTATTCATTGATGTATCGCATGTGTCGCCATCTATTGTCGTTCATTAGAAATAAATATTTAAAATCTGTTTCTTCTTTTTTAATAACCGTGTATATAACATATCTAATTTTTTTTGATATGTTAAAAAAACTCAATTCTGTTACTGACCCAGTTTAGTGTAAATTAGTTAATTAAATTTTAAAAAATTAATTTATGATGAATCTTAATAC
This sequence comes from Deroplatys truncata, assembly GCA_030765065.1. Lineage (NCBI taxonomy): Eukaryota > Metazoa > Arthropoda > Insecta > Mantodea > Mantidae > Deroplatys > Deroplatys truncata. The sequence goes on from CM060977.1 coordinate 58,734,014, forward strand.
AATTGTTAATCAGGAAAACAAATTTATTTTTTCATAAATAACATTCTTTTATAACAGTAGACCAGTAAACGCAGAAGGCATGCATCAGTATTCTAGAAAAGTTTATCTGTATTAAGAAGAGGTAAACAGAAGAATAAGTTTTATGAGAATAGCTTGTAGATTAATGGGTAGAAAGTCACATGAATGTTACACACCAGAGTTTTGTTACTAATAAACCCCATCGGGAAGCATGACGAATACTGAGGGTGCTTTATAGATTTGCCATGATGGTTTACTCTGGATAAAACTAAATATGTAACATGTATTTTAAAAATAATAGTATTACAAAATAAAAGCTTGAAACTATGCGTATATTTCAATAACCCCTACAGTTTTCGTGCAGTAATATTTTGTATGTTTTTTATTTCTTATAAGTTATAGAAAATTCTACAATTTCATTTGGTATAGAACATCGTAATCTGTCCACAGCATGTTCAAGATAATAGGTATTAGTCATATATTAAACGTATGGTATTTAAACACCAAATCCCATTTTTCGCTTTTGAGTTAAGCTAGTCACAGATTAAAAGGTAGAGAAACATACACATGGACCAGTTTTCTAAAAAGGATTTTCTTTCGAGTTAGGAAGACACCAAAAATTACATTTTCGGAGAAACTTTGATATAGAATTGTTGGATCGAATATGTTTTCTCTATTTAACATAGGTAGTCGTTAAAGAAGCTAAAACAGAAAAGAATTTATTGCATTTAAAAATGTTAAGTTTTCTTTCTAGTTTCAATTTTCTCAGTGTATTTCCCATTTTAAATTAAAATAGATTAATTAGTGTTGCAGTAGCGATTTTTTAAAGATCAACCTAGCATATACATACAGTACTTGAGGCATTGTCACACCCCTAATGCTTCGGCAACTTCTCCAACGTCGCTGTTCCAGAGTTATGCCGTATTCTCAGGCGTGTTACAGCAATGTACACATTTTATAAATTTCCACTTCCAAACCTCATAACTTCTGATTATTTATTATTACTATTATCAGCATCACCTGCCTTTATGCCTTTGTTGATTTTCAAAATATCTGAATTCTAATCCTTCAGTCTCTATCAACTCTGCACTTTGAGAGATATGACCAAAATAACGTAATTTTAATCCAGATATATGGTCATTAAAAGACACTTGAAAAATGAGGTACACTTAATTTCATCTATTGTGATATTTAAACAAAATGGAGAAAAACCGAACGCAAGATGATGGATTTTTCTCTACCATAGGAGAGAGTAAATGTTTGAATCCTAACGTAGTCGACTATACAAGTTTTTTTTTGGCGCGTCTGTTACTTCATGTTGCTTGCTTCGTTTAGGTTTAATGATAAGTTCTGCTGCCTCCAGTTGGATTTCTGTGAATGCAGGCTGGGACAAATGCATCGCGACTCGCTCAATATTTTAACACCTACTTTTGTATCAATTATACATCACGATGAATGAACGCAGTAGGTAGCGATTAGTATTTTCTGTTATCAGTCTGTGTGCAATTTTACTTGTACTATTTTTAATAAAATAATCTGTTACAATTACACTGCAGCAGGCATAAATACTTTTCTAAATATGTTCGACCTGTGAGTGTTAGACTTTTAATGCTATTTTGAGTAATGCAAAGTGTTGTCATCTATAATCATTATTACTTTACTTTAATGGAATTATTTTATGTTGTGAAACATTAAAATAGAATGAACTAGAGCTGTAAATTTGTAACACAGTTTCTTGGTGATACATACAAACGTTTTATTTCATTTGTTCTCGACACAACAATTCTTAAATAAAATTCCACGCATGCAAGCGCTAGAATAAGTTTTCACAAGCGTTGCTTGTTTTGACCAAACTGGAAAACGAAGGTTTTTAAAGAATAGCGCAAATATCGGAAAGCCTTTAAGAACCAAAAAAACGATATCGTTTTACGATAAATTTAGCTAAAAGTATTTCAACCATTGCAAAGCTCAGGCCTTTGTTCTAGGTTTGGGATATCGTTTATTACGAATTAAATTTTATTTCTTAATGTTGACGTAATGCGAGTATAGCCTAGCAATAAAATTCCGGATTTTCGCTACGAATGGCTCTCTAAAGTGCGTCGCTTAGCAAAATCACAATATAATGCATACTTTATAGCTATAAATTGACAAAATTCATACCTGAAAGCACGTAACCGCGATATTGAACTATAAAGCTGAAAAATGTGTCAGATTGCATGTGGAATACAAAAAGAGAAAAGAAAAGCGCTGGCTGTGAAATTTCTGGCTACGCGTCTCTGTGTGTTTGGCATAATACTTCAATCTGCTTGTCTCCGCGTCATATTGCATGCATTTATACATTTAATGTGCCAGCAGGAGCAGAGGCAAAGAGGTCAAACGTGCACCGTAACAATACAGATGCTAAAATGGATGGGAAGATCAGGATTCTTCCCTTCCCCAGGCCACGGAGAAAAAGAAAAATGACTACTACGTAGAATCCGAAGGCACTTCATCCAGATAGGGAACGTATAATATTCAGGCTTGCCACATGTCAAAGGGGAGATATACCATCAGGATAAAAACAGGACGTGAGAAGGAATAAACGTCCCAAATCATGCAACACATAGACACGACCTGAAATTCCAAACTATTCACACCATGCAACAAGGAGGGAGGCATCTGCATCAATATTCCAACAATGCTTTTCCCCCACGCACGGAATCCTGAGAAATCCCGACGAAACGAGACTCATGCCATAACGAAAGAAATAAGGAGAGAAAGATTTTCTTGCAGGAATAACGAAGACGTCAGAAAATGGGAGGGGTGCGCGAGGCGAGACCATCCATTTCCTGTTCGTGGAGAGAAATTTACTTTTTTGTTTCCCAAGGGGTGTTGACCGACATGGACCATCTTATTATTGCGTCGGGCTTCCTTGGGATGGCTCCTGGCCTTTCACATTTTCTAGAACAGCAATGTAAGGTATAGAAAAGCATTCAATTGTCAGTGATGATAAACACAAATGAGAATACAAGAAAACAGAAATATCTTTTCGATAATATTTATGTGTTGTGTTGGAGAAGAAGCCACTACCAAGTCTTATCACTGACCTGCGGATCCGGCTTCGATTTCTGGTCATGAAATTCCAGATCTATTTCCTAAACACACAAAGCTCAGAGTTTTACGAGAGAGCAAAACAAGTTAATAAAGATATATTATTGTATTAAGTAATTATTTTAGGGAAATACAGGATGTTAAAGAAAAAGTATTCCATACTTTGAGAGGTGGTAGTGTGGACCAAAACAAGAAAAAAATGCCAGTAAACCTGGGCTCTAAAACGCACACCTTAAGACCTCCGAGCACTTGTTCATCTTCGCTGCTGTGAAACACCTCTTCTACTGCAAGCTCTTTGCTATTACGTAAGACCTACAGAATGAACATTACTGTGTTACTTGAAACAGCATAGCTCTAATGTAATCTGTTTGCAATTACATTACTTCTGCACTTGTGAACCATCGCCAAAGGAGGTGCTCAATATGGTGCCCATTCATTGTAAGGCATGCTTCTGTTCGACGTCTTAGGGAATCGTGCACTCTCACCACTTCAGATAGTCACGGATGCTCTGGCAGGCATTGATGACGCCTTCCTGTAGTGTCTGTACATCATTAAAGGGGTTGTATGCCCTAAAGATTTCAAGATAAAACTGCAAAGTAAAAACATTTCACAAACTTATCAAAACATAACTGATTCCATTAGAACTAATAAGACTACGCGTTGCACTTACCCAGAACTGTGAATACAATTTATAGTACCAACACTAACAGATGCACATGCTGTATGAATGGACAATAACAGAGTAACGTGTCCTCATTTGTTTACTGTCTGCTGTGCGTAGTACGTAGGTAACAGCAAACAGCTTTGCAGTAGAAGAAATGTTTAACAGTAGTGAAGATGAACAGGTGCGCTAGTCTCAAAATATGGAATACCTTTTTATCACCTGCTATATTTCCAAGAATTAGGGTTTTGTTATCCGGTACTAGTGCTTAAATCAAGAGCAAATATCTGTATAATTCTGTTATGATTAATTTTATAGAAAATGAGAAAAGCTGTATTCTTATCTGAGAGAGGAGGAGAGATATGATGGAGCTCCTGTTGTGGACTGGACAAACCAAAAAGAAAACCATTCCAGAGCTTTTATACACAAAATTTACCCCATAATGCAATTATTCTCGGTTATAGATGGCATAATACAACATGAAATTTAAGATAACAAGAAAACCAATGTATATAAAAACCGATTCTTCTGCCGCAAAGTGTGGATATAGTTGACCCAAGATTTTGCACTATTATCATTGTAATAGTGATAAACGGGAAATTAACTTTCTACTGTATCCCATTTTCTAAGAATAAAATTTCAAGCACGGACTCACGATTATTTCTCATAGCTTTTTAAATAATTCGATACAGGTAAAACATAATAAACCATTTATTTAAGTTCTTTAAATTTAGATGCCTGTATAATACAATAGTATGTAAAAGTATTGTTATGTACAACCATTGCCGCTAGGGACGTTGTTTGTATAGATAGCTGACCTTTCATTCATTGGATATACGACTACAACACACCGTCAAAATTATATTTATATGTACTCTATAGCACGTGTTTATATTTATTGAGCTACGCATAATTCTACACAGCATGTTCGTCGAAATTTCTTGACATATAAGCAACTGTCATATTTATTAGAAGAGATTAAAAATTAAAGAAAAATATTCTTCTTGGCAAAACAGTGTTCAAAGGATACACCGATTCGTGCATCTTTCTAACATTAGCTGAATAGTAGGCATAGCTCTAGAACAGCTGCGTCAGAGAAGTTGCCTAACCATCAGGGTATATTCCAAAACCACCGGTCATTACACAACAGTATTAGATAGATAGATCGATAAGGTATCTTCATTGGTTTAAAATTACTGAAGTTATTACACAGGTATTTAGTGCCTGGGTCATTGACCGTATTTAAGATACAAAGTATGGTGACAAAATAAATAACAGAAAAAACAAGAAAAAGGAAAATAGACAAATTAACTTTGACTAACTGAACAAATTTGACCTAGCTTCGCGCACTTTAGCCAAAAAATTGCCCATGTTTTACCAGTTCCTCTGGTCAGCCAATAGATCCCGACATGCCAATCTCTTTCTTGAAGGACAGAATTTTTCATTGTGTTTAATTGTTCGCTGGTTCTCCCACTGAGCACATTCCGCTAAAATATGTACCCAGTCGTCATCCAAATTACAGAATGGGCAGATTACCCTGCCAGAATCGTCAGTCATTTTCTGTGCCCTTTAGCCCTCCAGTCTAAACCATGCCATTCCTGATCTTTCCTTTCTTCCCAAATTAAGTATATACGCCTCTTTACCCCAGTTCAGTTTTATTTCATTTGCTAGGCTTAGAGAAGGTTTAATTTTACAATCCGATTCTATTTGCTGTTGGTTGATGTCTCTTTGTCTTCTTTTGACACTTTCCATATGTTTTTGTCATTTGTTTCAGCTGTTTGCCATACTGACCCCATTCCTATTCTCCTCAAACCCCTTTCCAAATCAGCTGCTCCAAACTTAGGAGACAGGTTTTCTCGCTGGTATTTATAACATTCGGATCGTAGTTTGGAGTTATCCCCCTGTATCAGCCTCAGCCAGTACTTCACTGCTCTTATTTTACAGTGTATTGTGTCTCCATAACTTCCCACTTCGTCAACACCCCCGAACTTGATGTGCCTTGTGAAACTCCAAGAAATCTTTCCAGGGATTTAACCCCGGAGCCTTCGGAATAGAGTCACATACGCTACTGCTGCGTCACCTTCCTCGGTAATAATTATTACTCTTGACCAAAATATTTTGCAGTTTATCAGTACACTATGAAATTATTTGATTTCAGGAAAATCCGAATTAATATATATTTAGTTGAGAAAAGTACACAAGATATTAAAGGATTGCTTTGGAAATGGTCTACGATAACATGAAAACACTTCAGAGTTGTGTTCTCTGGGATACTGCTTGTGATTTCCTTACCAGGACCTTTGAATGTATTCAATCTACTAAATGACATACCTGAGGTCCGCATTCATCATTGGCGATTTAGACGATTCCCCACTCAGGGGTAAAATGAAAATATTAAATCAATATTGCAACTCAGGCCTGAATTATATTTGCTGTAGCAACGTAATAACTTGAGCATTTGATTAACAAAGTTAAAGTGTGTAATGCAAGCTTAAAGGCATTGTAAAAGACTAACATATAAAGTTTCGAAGCGTAACGAAGTTTACCTTACAAAAGCTAGATTAATGCATTTAAAAGACAATGCGTGCCAAGACATGAAATAGCTGAGTGGTAATCGTCATTGGCTTAGCGCTGCAAAGCGTTCAGCATCACTTTATCGAGTTTTCCTTGCAAGTATAACTAAATTCCAGCTTCTAATGGATGGAGTGTTCCTAGTAAGAGAAAGAATAGAGGTTACTACACAGATGAAAGGTTTAGACGTGCGATTCTGTTAGGCGATTCTACGTAAAAGACGAATGAAAAATTATAACATCATTTTAATCTGTGGAAGCTTATTTCAGCATCTTTAGACGCCTTGCAATTCACAAACGGAACGATTTATTCAAGTCTTGTTTAGTAGGTGATATTTTTACTTATTTACATTACCTTCACTTTCTTTTTAACTTCCTGATTTGATCTATATTTTTTGTACACATCGTCTTTTGCGATCGTGAATTGCTATGTTGCAACAGCGACCGAAAAATGATCACACACACGCACACACTCGCACTCGCATATCACAACAAACCTTTCTTTCATTGGGTGTTTAAGTAAAAATATAATAGTTTACTCTCCTCTATTAAATGTTTAAACATAATAATTTATATTTTTGCATTTCTTTAAACTGTTAACTAAACTTATCCATGTTCCTTTTGGTTTCAATAAATATATACTTCATAAATACTTACATTTTTACTTTCTCCACTACCTACCTATTTATGGTAAGGAGAGGAAGTATTTCATTTTAGTAAAAAATGAGATTTCTCTGGATATACGACGGGTTTTTATGTCTCTCTGAATAAAAAAGAAAGAAAACGGTGAGTGTGAATATGTGTGTGATGGTCAGCATAGCTCAAAACAAAATTCCGAATAAACAATAAACCTGGTGTTGAAGTTTAGCAGCTTTCAAAGATATGATATGAAGATTTTAAAGAAAATTCTCTAGAAAATTCCATAGAAAAGTTCATGTTATGTTTACTTACTTAGGAATGGCTAACGGTTTTGATTAAATTATCATATATTTAGGTCACTTTAATGACTAAAAGAATGTATCTTCATTTCTCTGCAAATAGTTTGTAAACTAGTTTTTAACTGTGAACGAATTCTGTATAACTGGTAAACCATAACAGATAGACAAAAGTTTATTATAGAAAAAACGTAGTTTTTGTTAAAACATACAATCTGTCTACTATTTTTGTGACAATTAGCATTTCCAAGATAGTTGTTGCCTTGTATCCTTCTTCTACAACGAAACGTCTAAAAAATCGACGATTAATATAAAATAGATTATAAAATTAGTTTTTATAAGAATACTCTGTATAAGAGATGTAAAAATAAAGAATGGGCACGGAAAGTCATGTGAATGTAACAAATCACAGTATTTTCCCCATATTTTAGATTCGTTAAATGCATTCATAACGGAAAGAAGTGATGTTACACACACACACACACATGACTTTCTCTACTCTTGTACAAACTACTTTTACAAACGCTTATTCTCCATCTACTTCATGTTAATCGAGATATCGAGATGTTAATCTTATTGCTAATTTTCTTGTAGATGCAAGAGAAATATGGTAGGCTTTAAGCGATAGTCAAATATTTTAAGAGCCGGTTGCTATGTGGAGTACTCCATTTTCTTTGTATGTCCAGGACATTAAGAAAAAAAATAACGGATTCCCATTTGAGAAAAAGTCTAGGCAAGTATTGGAACATTCAAACGAATAACAAGGAATACCTCGGAAATGGTTCATTGGACAGAAAAATGTTTAGGACATAAATTGTGTGTTTTAACGAGATCTACATTTTCTGTGTAGAAGAATGTTGTCTATTTCTTACGGTTTACCAGTTATACAACAGCCATTCAGAATGAAGAGGACTTTTGCGGACATTCCCAGAAAATTAAAGATATACATTTTATGCTATGAAAACATGTGATATTTTAAACAAAATCGTTAGTCATTTTTCAGAAAATCAAAATTTTCGAAAAATATTCCATGTAAAGGGTAGTCTGAATTGGGGGAGTTTCTTGGAAACCTTCGTGTCGCATCTTTGAAAGATACTGAACCCAAATACCAAGTTTGGTATTTATCCGACTTTTTGTTGTTGAGTGATGCTGTTCACAGACACACACGCGGACCTTTTTCTAAAAATATTCTTTTTAATTAGGGGGCCTCGAAACGTGTATTTCCGGTGACATCTCGATATAAAATTTTTGGTTGGAGTGCAACACTTTCTCTACTTGGTATACCTAGTAGAGAGTAAAAAAATATAATTACAACCATAAGGGTTGCGCGTAACAGTTACTACAGTTTAATAAGATTAAGTTATTTCGCTACAATTTAAATTATCACATTTTGCCCTCAAATATACGCTTTCACAACTTTGCTGTCGACAGCAAATGTAGAATACACAGTTCTCACAGTTTACGCCTTGTTTAATGCAGTACAGAAAGACGAACAAATGAAGGTAGTAAATCAACATTCGGAGAGCTGGCATGCCTTGAATGAACAAACTTTCGTCCGATTATCATTGAGAAACTGAGAGGCAGCTGTTTAAACTTGGAATGAATTGAAGTTGAAACTACCTCCTATATCTATCACATTACCCCGAGAGCTTTGGCAAGAAGTCTTCTCTCAGCTATTTGGCAACAGTTCCTTGCCATCGTTGAGTTTCTTATGGGGATAAATTTAATTTTCGTTGCCTAACTTTTGTTCTTGCCACTACAGCGAACCGACGGCTTCAATATTGTCAATTCACGCTACGCCGAACCACAACAAAAGCATAAGATGCCAGCAAGCAAAGTTTCTCTTCCATTTTAATTCTAAATGTAAAGAAAAAGCAACATAAAATCGGCTGGAAACCTCAGAATGATTTCAGTCGCAATTCTCAACAAGAGAGGAACAGAAAGGAACATTGATGGGTTAATTTCCTTAGTTTTTCCTTAAATACAGTACCTTCGTTTTATGTCAAGGCCGCGGATCGCACAAATGCTGCTTCGCACACAGCCTACTACATAGCGGGGTTTTCCGTTCCGTAACTCCCGCGTTACTTACTCACGAGTGTTTGTAACATGTATGTAATGAGTACTAACTTTGTTATAAGTGTTGTTGAAAGTGGTGTCCATCTGCGCGAAGACATTCTTGGCATTCTCAAATGAAATTACCATTCACACGCATAAGTTCCTCCTACGAAATGTTCAACATTTCTGTTTTTATGTTGTTTTTACGTTCGTCTATGGTGTGGGGATTGTTCCTATGAACTTTATTTTTTAGCGTTTAGCGATCCCGTTGTTCTAAGTTTATTGACCAAACATCTCAGTGTCTCTACCCGGAACTGACTAACTAGTAAATTGCTGCTGAAATTGCCTACATGATTTAGTTTTCAAGTATGTATTGTACATAAAAATACGCTGTTCAATCGTGAATTTGTTGGTAGGCAATTCCGTGGACTAATAAGAGAATAACATTCCTAAGAAAATCACACACAACATACGTATTGTCGAAACACTTCACAACACGAAGACAAAGCAACGACTAAAGCTCACAACTGATAAGCGCAACCTTAACACGTTCTGCGCCGCTTCTGCGCTTTGGCGCAATACCGAGGTCACTGCGTCTCGGCCGATATGCATATAAGGTGGTTGTGGCCTTGGCATAAAACGAAGGCACTGTACCATTAGGCAGAGCAAATGGAAAGGACGGAAGAACAGAACATGGTGCTGCACATCCAACTGAACCGGTATCTTAATCCTCACGGTATAATTTTTATTACAATGGAAAGAACGCAATTACTTTTCATTTTGGTAATGAAGTCAAATCTTGAAGTATTATGGTTTAAAGTTTTATAAAATAATTTCGAACGAATAGCTGAATTATTTGAGTTGTTTAGTTTATGAAATTAATATTTTCTTTGACATCATTAAATAAATAAAGGTGAAAAGAATATCTGAGTAATATCAGCATAGAAGACTTTTCAATAAAAATCTAAAGTATAAAGAATAGAAATTATACCCAGTAATAAACCGAATAAAAATTCCGCGTTTATTTTTTTAATCCTTAATTATTTATATAATAAATAGACAATTATTTTTATTCTATGTCATTAACAATTGCTGAGATATTCGTTGTCATTGTTTTGAACTTTCAAATACGTTACATTGTTCTTGAAGCGCTAAGTCATCATTCGTTTATTTCGGTGGAAATGTAGAATATGGGACTACAATGACCGCGTGTGGCAACTTTTTATTTTTTTTTTAAATTTGACTATCGCTTCAGCCTCCTGAATCCCCCTATTACCTTCAAAGAAATGTGTAATGAAGCATTTTTACAATTAATATGAAATAGAGGGAAGAATAGGACTTTATAAAATAGTTAATAGAAAAGTGGCCGAGAGTTCCAAGTGAATGTAACGCAATTTTTTTCACAAATTTTCTGTAGATAACTATTTTATAACTAATGGTATTCTCAGGTAAAGGATAAGACCTTCCTCGGATCAGGGAGTTCGTATTCTAGATAAGGTTTTGTGAATTCTTTTTGCGTTTCAGTCATTTAGGAATTGATATTAGATACCTATGTCCGTCAGGAAGAAGAGTGCTTTATAATGGCGAAAGAATTATTAAAATTGGTTTTCGAGATTATTCTTGTACACACAAATTTTCTCGCCTGTTTTTAAAGTAAGCACCAATAATTTGTTTAATAATTAACTAAACATTATGTGCCAAATACTTTATTTTCATTCAATAGCCTACACCTTACTTACTTCTCCACATAGTCACACCCGTTATTCAGGCATTTGTAATGGGAAACACGTTTTGTATGCCTTCGTCAAAGAATGATGCCGCCTGTGATGAAAGCCAAATCTGCACATCTTGTTTCACATCATCGTCGATGAAATGTTTTCTACCAAGGAATTTCTTCAGATAGAGAAACAGATGAAATGGCTTGTGCCAAATCCGGACTATAGGGAGGGTGGTCAAATTGTTTCAACCATTGATGTGATCAGATCTTTGACTCCAGTTTCTCACCATTCCATCACTCATACAGTTGACGATGAATGTTTGCTGGCGTAACATTTCTCACATTCAAAAAACAAATCCCTCATCTAGTTCACAGTCGGCGGGTCGTTCGATTGTTCTGAATATTTATCAACGCTCTAACAACAGAAAACACAAAGTGACGATCGCTCAAAGCTGCGCCCGGCTTTCTAATGAATGGAGAAAGTGATTGCGCATGCTCAAAATCGCGACTGCAGCGCTGCTGCGGCAAATATTAAAAGGTACTTACTTTAACAAATGCCTCGTAATAGTAGTATAAATTATAATCAGTAGCCAGATATCGTACTCAAAATAAAAACTAACTAGATGGATGGATGGATGGATGGATGGATGGATGGATAGAACCATAAATAGATAGAGATAAATTATCTTTGTCTAACTGAACAAATTTAACCTAGCATCGCGCACTTTAGCCAAAATTTTCCCATGTTTTGCCAGTTCTTCTGGTCAGCCAGTAGCTCCCAACATGCCAATCCCTTTCTTGAGGGACTTAAGCATTTTTCTTCCAGTTTAATCGTTCGCTGGTTCTCCCACTGTGCACGTTCCGTCAAAATATGTACCCAGTCCTCATCCAAATCGCAGAATGGGCAGATTCTCCTGTCAGAATCGTCAGTCATTTTCTGTGCCCTCCAGCCCCCTCCCCCTGTCTAAACCATGCTATTGCTGATCTTTCGTTTCTTCCTAAGTTAAGTATATATTCCTTTTTACCCCAGGTAAATTTTATTTCATTTGCTAGACTTAAGAAGGTTTAATTTTACAATCCAATTCTATTTGTTGTTGGTTGATGTCTCTTAGTCTTCTTTTGACACCTTTCCATATATTTTTCTCATTTGTTTCAGCTGTTTGCCATACTGACCCCATTCCTATTCTCCTCAAACCCCTTTCCAAATCAGCTGCCTAAAACTTAGGAGAGAGGTTTTCTCGCTGGTATTTATAAAATTTGCATCGCAGTGTGGAGTTATCCCCCATGCTTGTATCACTAATCGCCATGGATATTGAAAACTGGTTTAATGCCAAAGCACACACACGTGCATTACAGTTCAGGCACATACAAATATAAACGCTTCCGGCCGAGGTTGAACAACTTCACGATCGAATGCATGTTGAAGTGGCAGGCACCACTTGAAGTATAATTGCTTCCACGAGTACGTCTTTTGGTTTTCACTCTCTATTTCGTCTTGGTAGTACATTAGGTATATTCAATTTAGTGGCCTGTTCTTGGTTACCGCTTACCTATAGTAGCTTGAAGTGTTGCACGACAGCGCAATAACTTTATACTCAGCACCGGAAACAGCCTCGAGTTCCTTGAAGGCAAAAGAAGGCATTTTTACTTTCTTTACCACGTACATAGTAGGTAGAGAAGGTGTTGCATTCCATCCATTTCACAGCAAATACACGTTTTGTGGCCCCCTGAATCCAAAAAAGAGCACTTTTAGAAAAAGGTCGTGTGTGTGTTTGTGTGTGTCTGTGAGTAGGATAACTCAAAAACGAAAAGTTAAGTTCAGTATCTTCCAAAGATACGACACGAATATTTTCGAAAAAATATCCCACCCCAAACCACTTACATGCAACATTTTTCAAAAATTTTGATTTTCAAAAAAAATGGCTCTGAATATTTTCACTAAAATGCCACATTATTAAAGAAATTTACATGACAAATAAAATCTCAACTTCAATTTTTTTGGAATAGCCTATAAAGTCCTCCTCATTCGGAAGGAATTTTGTATAATCTTGTATAATGCTAAACGTTAAGCGATAAAGGAAAACGTATTACACAAAATTGAATATCTATTTATTAAAATACACAATTTAATACAAATAATTTTTTGTGGCATCAGCAATTTCCGAGACATCCGTTAGTAATAGTTCGAATTATTCAATATTTAGCCATTCTTTTAAGGTCCTGTCAATGCTTAGGTGTTTCTCACCATGTCAAAGGAACAGTATGGAATTTTAAAGCCAGCATATAGCTTCCAGTTCTTAAACATTTGACTATCGCTGTTCCTTTTGTATCTATAACGAAATGTGTAATGTAGCTATTTCCGGAAAGGTTTATCTCGATTCAAATGAAGTAGGTAGGAATAAGAATACTTTCATAAGAAAACTTTCATAAGAATAATTTGTATACTCACTAGTAAGCGATAGAGGGTGGAGAAAGTCATGTGTATGTAACGCATAATATTTTTATAAAAAGGACTATATGTATGCGATAGGCAGAGAAAGAGAACGTTAAGAGAAGGAGAGAAAGGAAGTGGAAAAGAGATTTGTGATTCTTGAGATATTTGCATGAGTAATAACTACGCATCTTAAATGTTCTACCAATAGCTTGTGAAGGCTTATTTATGAATGAATTGTGTATAATGTTATACAAGTGGTGAGCCATAATAACTAAATAAAAACTTACCATACAACAATTCTCCTTGTATGCAATTTGACTTATTTTGTTGTGGTATTAACATTTTACAAGATATTAAATGGCTCATCATATACTTTAAGAGCTAAGCCACCATTCTTTTGTTTCTCGTGATCATGCAAAGAGTATGGATTTTAAAAGACAGGATACAGCAACCCGCTTTATAAAGATTTTACTGTCGTTTCAACCTCCTATATCTCCATTGTAACTCCAACAAAAGTGTAATGAAAACATTTCTGTAAACGTGTGTCTCGATTAATACGAAGGAGATAGAGAAATAAATTGTTGTAAGAATAGTTTGGGGATGAGACAAACAATGAACGATATGGGTAGAAAAATTCAGGTGAATGTAATCACAAAACATTTTTCCCCTAAGGGCCTTTTTAGATACAGTTTAGAATTTTTGTTTTCTTCAAATGTTAATTTTCGCTTGAATAATGACGTCGCAACAACAGGCTGGATAATTGACCACACACACGCTTTGTACGCAAAGGTATCTTCACCCGTTTGATATCACGCGTTCGTACTTCGTATGTATAGCATTGTCAGCGTTTTGTGCCATTTTAATTCTCTTTTCTTACTGAATGTTAAAATAAAAATAAAGCAGCGTAGTTATTAGTGCAGTTTAATAAATGTTTATAAAACAAATTAATTTTGTTTTATAATTATATTATTACATTCTTAAATTAAAATACAACATTTTTGTATTCAGTGCATACGTGGGTAACTAAGGAATATTTTTAAGTAGCTCATAGTCAAACTATTGCAATTGTCTGAAGTTTACACTAATTGCATAAGTAAACGCATAGGTTAACATTTATTTCGTTAAACTGAGTCTTCAGTTAAAAAGAGTGTGTTATAATTTTGGCTACATTCACTAAACGTTAAACCTTTAGCAAAAATACACGAAGTAACCGTTACGGTAATTAAACAACACTAGCAAGGCTGCTCCCATGATGCAGTCAACTATTCGCGACAGCACTGGAAAAGAGAGCGTGAATCTGACTCTAAAATCGCGCTGATGCTAAACATCTATTTTACAAATCTATTGCAGATAGAAAATGCGCACAAGTACATAAAATCTATCTGTGTTTAAAAGATGAATTACCCCACTGCCACCCAGTATACATACTCATAAACTTTTTTGAATAAATAAAAGATAACGGAATATTTTCCAATATTAATAGTTGCTACGGATTGGGGAATTTTCTTAATAGTTACACGCGAGCGCCTTTCAGCCAATGTTTGGTCTTATTGGCGACTTTTTCACCAACCAGAACCGAACTTGATCGATGGTTTTAAAATTGTGTTGAAAAATAGCAACAGTTTTTTCTCCTAAATTAACCATTTTATTCCTATAAACCGTGCTTCTTTTCTACCAGGGGTCTAGGAAGTCTATTCTCATGGATTTCCTGTTCACAATTGACAACTGATATGTTACACTCACATGACTTTCTCTTCTCTTGTACAAACTATTTTTACAGACGCTTGTACTCTATCTACTTCATGTTAATCGAGATATAAATTTGCAGAAACCACCTTACTGCTAATTTTCTTGTAGGTGCAAGGGGAATATGGTAGGCTTTAAGCGATAGTCTAATCTTTTAAGAGCTGGTTGCTATGTGGAGCATTCTATTCTCTATGTGTCCAGGACATAAAACGAATAACGAATTCCCAGTTGAGAAAAAGTATTAAGTATTGGAGAATTCAAACAAATAACAAGGAATATCTCGGAAATGGTTCATTCCCCAAAAAATGTATATGACATAAATTGTGTGTTTTAACGAGATCTACATTTTTTGTGTAGTAAAACTTTGTCTCTCTCTTACGGTTTACCAGTTATTCAAAAGTCATTCAGAATGAAGAGGGCTTTTTGGGACACTCCCATAAAATTCAAGATATACATTTCATTCGTCATGAAAATATCTTAGACATATGATATTTTATTATATCAAAATAATTAGAGCCATTTTTGAGAAAATTAAAATTTTCGAAAAATGTTCCATGTAAAGGGTAATCTGGGGTGGGGGGTTTCCTTGAAACCCTTCGTGTTGCATCTCTGGAAGATACTGAAACTAAATACCAAGTTTGGTGTTTCTGAGTTATGCTGTTCACAGACACACAGAGACACACACGGACATGTTTCCAAAAATGCTTTTTTTGGATTCAGGGGGTCTCAAAACATGTATTTCTGGTAAAATCTCGGTATCGAATTTTTGGGTTGAATACAATACTTCCCCTACTTACTATACGTAGTAGAGAAAGTAAAAAAAATCTGATGTGTTACACTCACATGACTTTCTCTACTCTTGTACAATCTATTTTTACAAACGCCTTTTCTCCATATGCTTCATATTAATCGAGATGTCAATCTTATTTGTAATTTTCTTATAGATGCAAGGGGAATATGGTAGCTTTTAAGCGATAGTCAAATATTTTATCGCTGGTTGCTATGTGGCGCATTCCATTCTCTTTGCATGTCCAGGACATAAAAAAAATGAATAACGAATTTGAGAAAAAAGTATTGGAAAATTTAAGGAAATAACAAGCAATATCTCGAAAACGGTTTACTCAACAAAAAAATGTATATGATATAAGTTGTGTATTTTAACGCGATCTACATTTTTTGTGTAGTAAAATTTTGTCTATCTCTTATGGTTTACCAGTTATGCAAAAGTCGTTCATAATGAAGAATACTTTTGGAGACATTCCCAGAAATTTCGAGATATACATTTCATTTCGCATGACATTATCTTAAACATATGATATTTTCATCAAAATCGTTAGAGCCATTTTTGAGAAAATTAAAATTTTCGAAAAATCTTCCATGTAAAGGGTAGTCTGGGGTGGGGGGATTTTCTTGAAAATCTTTGTGTCGCATCTCTGGAAGATACTGAACGTAAATACCAAGTTTGGTGTTTATCCGACTGTTAGTTTTTGAGTTATGCTGTTCACAGACACACACACACACACACACACACAGACACACACGGACATGTTTCCAAAAATGCTTTTTTTGGATTCAGGAGGTCTCAAAACATGTATTTCCGGTGAAATCTCGGTATCGAATTTTTGGGTGGAATACAATACTTTCCCTACTTACTATACGTAGTAGAGAAAGTAAAAATAAGAGAATTGGGATGTAATAATTTGATAAAACAGAGTAAATAGTGGAATATAACATGTGGGGGTCGCCTTCATTATATAGATAACCCTCGGGTTGTATGTAAAGAAGCCTCGTATACATGGATGTTAGAGTTTAAGTTAAGAATTTTAGTTGGAATTATAAAAAAGTGTGTTTTGTTTGTGCATTCATGAAATTGTACAAAGGCTGTAAATAAACATTCAAAATATCAAAGTAAAGTATATTAATTTTGGATTTGTTAGAAACGATACACCAGGGAATGTGTATAAATTCCAGCGTTAATCCATATGCGACTCCCTTTGAGCAACAATTAAGGGCAAACACAGATTGATAGCACCATGATAAATACAGACACAGCTTCATATAACCTTATTCCTACTGTACACGAGCCAAACAACGTTACACTGAATACAAACGTCGTTACTCTCCATAGGCGCGTGAGCTTGGCTATCGCAGAGCTAGGTCATTCAACCCGAGCTGGTGGCCGTCAGTCGCGTCATTCAAGATAAACCCGAGATATGTTTTAATCTACCATGAAAGGAAGAAATATTATTACTTTCCCTAACACGTACACAGAAACTAGAGAAAGTATTGCATTCCAACCAAAAATTAGATATCGAGATTTCAACGGCACCTAATACACGTTTTCAGGCACCATATTCATAAAAGTATTTTTTAAAAAAAGTTTCGTGTGTCTCTGAACAGCATAACTCAAAATCGAAAAATCAGGAAAATCTAAATGTGGTATTCTCCCACCCCAAATTACCCTTTACATGGAACAGTTTTTAAAATGTTTCATTTTCTAAAAATGGCTATAACGATTATGATTTAATTACGATACATTAAAGATATTCACACGTGAAATAAAATGTACATATTGAATTTTCTGGGAATCCTCTTTCGGAAGGAATATACCTGGAAAACATGGAGGGGTGTACGAAAACAAAATGTAGATCTCTTTAAAATACGCAGTTTATTTCAAACAACTTTTTTGTGGCATAAGCCATTTCTAGGTATCCGTTAATAATTATTTGCTTTATTCAATACTTTGTCATTCTTTCTAGTCGATATACATTTGTTTTTTGCGATTGCATGCAAACAGTGTGGAACTTTAAGGTCAGCATATAGCGTCCAGTTCTTTAACCTTTGACTATCACTGTTCTCTTTGTATATATAACGATATGTGAGCTATTTTTCTAATGTTTATTTGAATTAAAATGAAGTAGATAAAAATAAGTGTTGGTAAGAATAGTTTGTATACCCACTAATAAATGTTTAAGAAAGTCATGTGAATATATCACAAAATAATTTTTTAGAAAAGATTTCGGTGGAGTATTATCTGAAAATACAGAAATTTCTGCATGTACAATTTCTGTGCTAATTTTGAGGTTGCAGTACTACTATTGAACTCTTGTACACATACTGGTGGACTATAGGAGCGTTAGTAATCGGACGTGCTTCATTTGTGAACTTTCGAAACCTGTGGAGAGATCGATATTGTGCGCTTGACTCAAATGCCTCACCCCAGGCTGGTAAAGGATAACATTTTATATTTACAGAAAAGTCTCTTTCGTGCGCGTTGTCTGGAATATTTCACAGAAGAGATTTGTATAATCCGATTTTTAATGAGATGGGGTGGCTATCTCGTTAAGGAAAACACGGTACAAATCTTTGATCCAACACGGATCATCTTGATAACCTTGCTTACACAGAATCCGAAACTGCAGCAGCAGCAGCCGCCTCCCTAAACCTTGTTATGACAACGTGTGCCGCCTTTGTGGCCAGCTCTGGGGTTTGATAAAGATATTAACAAGCTTACCCGGTCTCCAAGAGAAAGTCATAATTATCATCGGAAACAATGAGAACGTGTGCATACACACAAGGGGATGAAAGAAGAGGGAATTGGGTTGGTGGTTTTGGTACTGCGGGGATGTTGTTGTTGGAAGTTTTCGGCCACCATGAAGGGGAGATGTGTCACAAGCAGTTAAGGCCGAATGACCACCCAGTTCCTGGCATACGTCCCTTGTTCTCCATCCTCTGCTTTTAAAAAGAATCTCAAATTCACCGCTGCTCGGGTTCACAGGCCAATTCACTTAATGAAAGCTTTCCGTCCGCCTCTCAGCCAAAACTGCTAAAATGATTTAGGGGAGAGAGGAGCAACATGATACTTTGTTCAGAGAGGCGCCTTAGATAACCCCTTTCATGCCAAAGGTATGCAATTAATTTCTCTGCCACTCACCTATGGTATTCCATCCAAAATTATCAAAATTGCATCGAAAATACAGGTTTTCAAAAGTCGCGCGGGTCACGTGTCTTTATGTGTGAGAGTATTGAACTGAATATTTATTCACATACTCCTTAACATTTGTTTGTATAATGAATATGCAAATTCAAATAAAACAACAGAAACATTTTAGCTCTTTCTACCACGTACATGGCAGGTAGAGAAGGTATTGTATTCCACACAAAAATTCGATACAGATTTCAGCGTAAATACATACTTTGAGGCACCCTGAATCCAAAACAAAGCATTTTTTGAAAAGATGCGCGCGCATGCGTATGTGAACAATGCTGCTGAGCGAAGGTCTACCTGAACAAGAGCCGGAGCCCAAGTCAACCTTCTATAGCCAGGGTCCAGCGCCAACCGAGTGGCTCTCCAAACCGTGGGGTGTTTCCCATGAGGCCAATATCGGTTTCCTAAAAAGGCCCCCCGCTTACACGGAGATGGAAGTGGATACGCCATTTACGCGGGTCATCCCGAAAGGGCGACTACCGATAACCTCGGTAGGGCCGACAGCATTCTAGCAAACCGCCTACCGGCTATCCAGGTTCGGTAGCGGAGGAATTGAGGCGTCTTACAACCCCGTCTGTATGAAAGCCCACACAGACGTACCCAATCTCCCATGGGTATCGGGAACCACTGCCCCGTCGAGACCAACCCAATCCGAACAGCTCCCCAACAGGAGGGGCTCGCCCCGACGTACTTCTAGTAACATCAGAAGTATCACGAGTGCTAAGGGTCCGCAGCGCCCAGCAGTTGAAGGGGTCGGAACCCCTCCCCTACAGGGTGTGTATGTGAACAGCATAACTCAAAAATGAAAAGTCGGATCAACACTAAACTTGGTATTTAATTTCAGTACCTTCCACGAAGATTTTCAACAAAATCCCCCACACCAAATTACCCTTTGCATGGAACATTTTTTTTCAAAAATGTTTATTTTCCAAAAAATGTCTAACAATTTTGATTAAAATACCGTATATTAAAGAAATTAAATTGAGTTTTATTTATGGACGCTCCTTGCGTGCCATTCTATATTAGGCGTGCAAGACCGGTAATTTTGTTCAGAGGCCTCTTTATCAGGCTTGAAATTCTTTTACGAGCCGTAAATTTACGACAGGGGATTACCAGCTTTACTTCCCTTCCGAAGTAAGCCATGTTAAGGATTTTTACGCCCGAAAAAATCCATCACCATCCGCGGGGTATGAAACCGCGACCTTAGGAACCAGAGGCTAGCACGGTATCACTAGTCCACGCAGGACGACATGTATATGTGTATTAAAGATATTTACATGCCAAATAAAATGTATTTATTGAATTTTCTGGGAATACTCTGTGTGGTCGTTTTCATTCGCAAGGAAGCTTGTACTGTGCGGTATGGTGAGAACAGGATGGCGCGTATGGGTCTATTACACTGGGAGTTTTTCGTTGCGTAACTCCCGCGTTATTTACTCACAAGCGATAGTAACATGCACTATAATGGTTGCTAACCTTAATGTAAGTGGTGTTCATCTGCGCGAAGAATTCTCGGTATCTTCGGATGAAATTTCCATTCACACGCATAAGTTCTTCTTGCATAATGTTCATGGTTTTTGTTTTTATGTTGACTTTAATTTCGTCTATGGTGTGGGGATTGTACATTATACACTTTTATTTTTTATGGTTCCTCACAAATAGATGCACCAATTTAGTCAATTTTCATCCGTCATAACATCTCGTTTTCGCCTCTTAGGTTTAGTGATCATGTCGTTTCGATATATTGCTTGTTATTCCCTTAAATTTTCCAATACTTATACTTTTTCTCAAATAGAAACTCGTTATTCATTTTTGTTGTCCTGGTAATGCAAAGAGAATGGAATACTCGACATAGCAACCAGCTCTTAAAATATTTGACTATCCCTTAAAGCCTAGCAATTTCCCTTGCATCTACAAGAAAATTAGCAATAAGATTAACATCTCGATATCTCGATTAACATTAAGCATATAGAGAATACGCGTTTGTAAAAATAGTTTGTACAAGAGTAAAGAAAGTCATGTGAATGTAACATTTTAGATTTTTCTTAACTCATCTAATACATTTATCCCTTATTTTCCCAAATGTTCCCCCATCACTTATTTTCTGCTTATTCCTGTATCATTCAGCATTTTAAGTGTTATAATTTCTTTATGAGATTTGTTCCAGTTTATTTCACATGTACCCTCCCTTCATCTCTTCACCCCGTCACATTCTAATAAGCAATGAATTAATATTCCTTAAAGCTCTCCACACACAGAGTGCTTCCTTCTCCATTTTGTCTTCTCAAACCCTTTAAAAACAGTGCTGCTAATCTTAACCATGTAAATCCTTCCTTCCAAAGATTATCAAGAAGTGTATCTTCCAATCATTTTTAATTACTCTACGTAATTTTAAACATTTTTTTCTTAAAACTAGCCCAAATATCTTGTCTATAATTTTCGTGGCTTCCCCATCCCGATAGAGAATTTTAAATATTTTGGGTCGCTGTTACACAAAAAGAAAAACTCTAAACGAAAAAAATTATAAAATAAGTCAAAAAATCTGACGTGTTACACTCACATGAATTTCTCTACTTCTGTACAAACTATTTTTACAAACACTTATTCTCCATCTACTTCATGTTAACGAGATAAACTTTTACAGAAACTTAAATAAAATCTTATTGCTATTTTTCTTGTAGGTGCAAGGGGAATTGGTAGGCTCTAAGCGATAGATAGTTTTAAGAGCTGGTTGCTATGTGCAGCATTCCATTCCCTTTGCATGTCCAGATAAAAAAAACCAAAATCGAATTTCCTATTTGAGTAAAAGTGTAAGTATTGGAAAATTCAAATAAATAACAAGGAATATCTCGGAAATGGTTCACTCCACAAAAAATCTATTGTCATAAATTATGTGTTTCAACGAGATCTACATTCTTTGTGTAGTAAACGTTTACTTACGGTTTACCAATTATGCAAATGTTATTCAGAATGAAGAGGGCTTTTGGAGACATATCCGGAAAATTCAAGACATACGTTTAATTTGACAAAAATATCTTAAATATATGATATTTTAATCAAATTCGTTATAGTAATTTTTGAGAAATTCAAACATTTGAAAAATTTCCCATGTAAAGGCTGGTCTGGGGTGGGGGATTTTCTTGAAAATATTCGTGTCGCATCTTTGAAAGACACTGAACCTAAATACAAATTTTGGTATTTATACGACTTTTCGTTTATGAGTTATGCTGTTTACGGACACACACAAGGACCTTTTCCCAAAACTTTTTTTTTTTTTTGGATTCAGGGGGCCTGGTGAAAACATGTATTTCCGGGGAAATCTTGGTATCGAATCTTTGAGTGGAATGCAATACTTCCCGTACTTACTTGACGCAGTAGAGAAAGTAAAAATGGTTGTCTTGCATTACAATGCATTTTTAATGACAGAACTATTGATTGGCCTGCTCGCTTTTCAGATCTAAATCCATGCGATCATTATCTGTAGGGAATGCTTAACAGCCTCGACGAATTAAAGCACACTATCCGGCGTACATTTTACAATATTTTACATAATTTTTGGAGAGTTTAATAATATGTTCAGCATAGGTACATCATTTCAAACGAAATTTTATTTCGCATCGTTAGGTTGGTGGTTCTTCCCAATCTAGGGAAGAAATGGCGAACCAAACTGCCGCTATTAGACGAACGGATTCGTATAGCAGTGCCGTGAAAACGGCGGGCTGCTACTATACTTTTTACATTTAAATTTTCTTCAGCATAATTTAAAAGTTTAGTGTTCTGATTAGTTGATAGGGAATTTCGAACACTTCTCTGCAAACATTGTTTTTCGTAATTTTAATCAATAGTAATGTTCCAAATGATGGAGTTTTCATCCAATCTATGTGAAATTTTCAGCATAATTTGTTGCAGGTTAAGAAATAAATCTTTGTATACCTTTTTATACTTAATGCGGTAACATGGTTAAGGGTTTAATTTTGAAAAGTATCTTTAGTATTCTGTTTTGTTTACCAGCAAATAACTCTAAGGATGTCCTTTTTATACATGAGGCAGGTAGTTACGGAACTGTTTGTAAAAATATATTTCTATATTTTGTTTAAATGGAGATTAAAAGACCGAACACTGCAAATATACATTGTATTACTCCTATTAATATAATCTCTCTCCAAATCATTAGATCGTTATAAGTAAATAAAAAGAAACAAAATGATTTTTTATGTAAAGGGTAGTTTTGGCTCGGTGTATTCTATTGGTAATCTTCGTGCTCGATCTTTGTAAGACACGGAACTTAAATATAAAGTTTGTATCTACCCCACATTTTATTTTTGAATTACGCTGTACACAAACAGACACAAACATTTTCATTTTTTTTATTTATATGCGACCTTTAACATCTGTGGCCATATCGATGGCTTTGCCTTAGAAAAAGCTTTTCATCCACCATGATGTTCACTCTTAACTCGTGTTAATATTTGGATTTGCTTTTACGCTGCTTTTTGCTTTCTCTACTACGTATAGTAAGTAGCGGAAGTATTGTATTCCACCCAAAAATTCCATATCGAGTTTCACCGAAAATACATGCTTTGAGTTGCCCTGAATCCAATTAAAGCATTTTTGGAAACACGTTCGTCTGTGTGTGTGTCAGCGGCGTAATTCAAAAACTCAAATTCGAATAAATATTAAACTTAGTGCTTGAGTTTAATATATTCCAAGGATGCGACACGAATATTTTCAAGAAAATCTTCCCATCCCAGATCAGCCTTTACATGGAACATTCTTCGAAAATTTTGAATTTCTCAAACGTGGCTATAACGGCTTTGGTTAGAATATCATATATTTAAGATATTTTCATGGCGAATTATGGAATGGAACGCCAGGTTCCCTGCCGACGCTGTTGTGCCTACGGGCACAACGAGAGCTCCTGCACGGCGAAACCAAGGTGCCACTACTGTGGCGATTCCAGCACTACGTCTTCGTGCACGCAGCACGACCTTCGCCGCCGACGCCGCTACTGTGCGACCTGTGGAGAGTCAACACATTTCACCGGCCAAGCGCTCTGCCCCCTGCATCCTCGCAGGAAGGCAACGCAGAAGCCGCCAGCACCTTCATCGCAGCCAGCATCACCTCCACAGACGCCGACACCAGCTCCATCACCAGCGCCGACACCATCTTCAGCAGCGATCATCGAGGAAGTCCAGGGCCTACGCGACGCCGTTCAGGATCTCCACGCGGAGTTCCTGAACATGACGACGAAGCTTACAGCCCTGGAGGAACTCATCAGGCCCCTTCAAGACACCTCAGCTACTCAGCAAGTTTTTCTAGCTGGGCAGTTCGAGACCTTCACTACTAGACTCAGCACCATCGACAACTCCATCCAGACCTCAGCTTCAGCAACAGACACCATCACACAACACCTAGATTCCATCGACATCGCCATCAGATCCCTGGAAGAGCAGCAGCACCAACTTCGGGCCTACTTCCAGCAGACAGCCATACCGGAGGCCCCAAGCAACCGCCGAAGGCCTCCGGCCAGCGCAGCATACTCACAAGAGTATATCAGCAGGATGCAACTTCACAAGAAGTAAGTTCTACACCAACCTACACCTTCCATACAATCACCTTTCCAACTCTTACCTAAACCCACGCCATTTTTCACTAGTGATGCAGTCAGATTTCATGGCTGCAACCTAGTAACCACCTATCCCGCTCCAGCCCATAGGGCGGAGACATCCATCTTTCACTTACTAACGCGGGTGCTATGCGGGATCGCACAAAGCCACGCCATTCCACTTTTACCTTCTTCCTTTTTCCACCGGTGGAGGAGTTTTTAGTGGGTATGCCGACTATTGGTGAGTCCCACACTCTCAGTCCCGACTCCCATCGGGGCTGGGGTCAGTGATTAAATCATTTACTCCTCCACTCGAAAAAAAAGCAAATTAAATGTATATCTTGAATTTTCTGGGAATGCCCCCAAAAGCCTTTCTCATTCTGAATGGATTTCGCATAACTGGTAAACCGTAAGAGATAGACAAAAATTCACTACACAGAAAACTTAAATCTCGTTAAAACACACAATTGATGTCATATACATTTGTTTTTGTAGAGCTCCCCATTTCCGAGATACTCCTTGTTATTTATTTGAATGTACCAATGCTTATACTTTTTCTCAAGTGGGAATTCCTTATTGATATTTTTATATGTCCTGGACATGCAAAGAGAATGGAATGTTCCACACAGCAACCAGCTCTTAAAAGATTTGACTATCCCTTAAAGCGTACTATATTCCCCTTGCACCTACTAGAAAATTAGCAATAAGATTAACATTTCGATATCTCGATCAACATGAAGTAGATGGAGAATAAGCCTTTGTAAAAATAGTTTATACAAGAGTAGAGAAAGTCATGTGAGTTTAACATATCATATTTTTTCTTTATTAACATTAACTTCACACACACACACACATTTACACTCTCATTCATACTTCCATACTCTACGGAGCGTGGGGAATAATCCTGGTTAAAGAAAAATTACCATTCTCTTACCAGGAATCGAACCCGGGACATCCGGATTTGGAAGCTAGCATGCGAACTACCAGACTACAGCGAGTGTGACGGCAGGTTTTAAACAATTAATTTGTTTTTTTTTTCAGAGGGTCCTCGAAACATGCATTACGGCGAAACTTCTAAATCGAAGTTTTGGGTAAACTTTCTAAAGGTGAGCCATTGAGAAATTAAACATTATTATTCAGGAGAAGTCTACGCAACTAAGGTTATCTGTCTGCCATGCAGTAATACAGGGGAATAAAGAAACTTAAGTAATCGTCGCAATGTTACTACCACCACCAACATTATTATTATTATTATTATTATTATTATTATTATTATTATAAATATATTGTGTCACTAAATATGCATATTTTCGCGAAAGTTGCCGTGACTTAGCAAGTAACCCTGGAGCTACTAACCAGAATAAAACAGTACATGTTTCGGATAGACCACTGATCGCTGCAAGAACACGTGCAGTAAATGGTAATATGTAACGGTGAAGAATGAAAATGAATTCATACACTTACTGGCACTGGCGTTGAGAGGAGGGTTGATGGCGTTCTCGTGTAGAGACATTCGGATTTTTATGAAGGTCTGCCCTGGACTTTCACACTTACATGGCTCTCTGTGATAAAACGCTTTTATAGCTTCCTTGGGCCAAGCGTTTTATCGCCTGGGAACGCGACGTCCTGACTCACCAAAATTTTAATTATAATTTCGCTTTTTTTTGTTCGTTCTTCATCTGCCAGCGGAGAGGGTGAAGATGCTAAAAGTGAGCACACTGTTTGCCTCATCACAACTAAAAGTAATTGAAAAACTGACACTCAGATCTTCGCGATCAAGGAATTTAATTACAGTTAATCCCTTTCGAAAGATATACTATAGTTAGCCAAAATATCAAATGCTGCTGGCGCCATGGGACAAATCTGGTGTGTAACACTTACATGACTTTCGCGTATTAGAAGTATACAAATTATTGTTATGAAAGTTTATTTTCCTATTTACTTACTTTTAATCGCAATAAACTTTTCCGGAAAAAGCTGCAATACACACTTCGTTATAAACACAAAGGAAACGGCGATAGTCAAATGTTATAGAACCTTGGTCTTAAAATTCCATACTCTTCGCGAGAAACAATGAAAATCGACAGCACTAAACGAATGGCCAAGTACTTAACAATTCGAATCACTAATAATATAGTTTAAGTGGATGATGTCACAAAAAGGTTATTTGAAATAATTCGAATTTTAAAGAGATCTATATCTACCAGTTATACAAGATTATACAAAATTTCTTCCAAATGAAGAGGACCTTACAGACTATTTCCAGAAAATTCAAAGTATGCATTTTATTTGTCTTGTAAATATCTTTAATATATGGTATTTTAATTAAAATAGTTAAAGGGAAGTTTTTAGAATATAAATTTTTTCGATAAATGTTCCATTTAAACGCTAGTTATGAATGCAGAGATTTTATTGAAAATCTTTGTGTCACATCTTTGGAAGGTAACGAATCTAAAAATCAAGTTTTGGATTTTTGTGACTTTTCGTTTTTGAGTTATCCTGTTCACCAACTTGCTGGGACATTTTTCTAGCCTTTTTTAATTCAGGGGACCTCAAAACATGTATATCCGGTGAAATCTTGGTATCGAAATTTTGGGCGGAATGCAATAGGTTCCTTCTCTACCAACTATGTACGTGAAAAAGAAAGTATAAATATATTTACAGTCATGTAGTCTTAACAAAACTCACATTTCATAACATTTTGGTAACATTTTTATTTCAGGAAAATAGTCATGAATTCTATAATAAAAATCTGATGTGTTACACTCACACGACTTTCTCTACTCTTGTAAAACTATTTTTACAAACGCTTATTCTCCATATGCTTCATGTTAATCCAGATGTTAATCTTATTGATAATTTTCTTGTAGGTGCAAGGGGAATATGGTAGACTTTAAGCGATAGTCAAATATTTTAAGAGCTGGTTGCTATGTGGTGCATTCCATTCTCTTTGTATGTCCAGGGCATAAAAAAAATGAATAACGAATTCCCATTTGGGAAAAAGTATTGGAAAATTTAAGGGAATAACAAGCAATATCTCGAAAATGTTTCATTCAACAAAACAAATGTATATGACATAAGTTATGTATTTTAACGCGATCTACATTTTTCGTGTAGTAAAATCTTGTCTATCTCTTATGGTTTACCAGTTATGCAAAAGTCGTTCGCGATGAAGAATACTTTTGGAGACATTCCCAGAAAATTCAAGATATACATTTCATCTGTCATGAAAATATCTTAAACATATGCTATTTTAATCAAAATCGTTAGAGCCATTTTTGAAAAAATTAACATTTTCGAAAAATGTTCCATGTAAACGGTAATCTGGGGTGGGGGATTTTCTTGAAAACCTTCGTGTCGCATCTCTGGAAGATACTGAACCTAAATACCAAGTTTGGTGTTTATCCGGTTGTTCGTTTCTGAGTTATGCTGTTCACAGGCACACACGGACATGTTTCCAGAAATGCTTCTTTTGATTCAGGGGGTCTCAAAACATGTATTTCCGGTGAAATCTAGTAGAGTAAGTAAAAATTAATTTTATGTTTTGCACAGCTTCTTCTCTCTGCAATAAAGGTGCTTCGTAATTAATTTTGGACAAAATTTCGATATAGGTAACCTTTTTTGAAGTGAAACTACTTTAGCCGTGGTAGGACAAATTGGCCTGGATTAGACGATAAGTGAAACGCATGAGTTGGCCTTATCGAGAGACCCCAGCGGCGGATGAGAAAAAAGAGAGGGAGAATCATTTCTACTCTCTTGTCGTATACGTCATAGACAATCTACACGCATGCGCCGCGAGTACTCTGTAAATACGTAGCATAGGGAACCAGTAGATGCTTGCGTGTTGCACTGTATATTAGCTATATCAAACATGATATCATTGAACTCATTCATAAAGTTTTATTTGCCTACGCTGCAGCGTTGTTGGAAAAAGATCTGGGCAAAATGCCAATGATTACTAGTGCTGATTTCATCAATTTCAACTCAGACGAAGCTCAACCACTGATATGAATGAAAAATTCAAGTTGAAACTGAACGCTGAAAAACCTCAATCTACAACAGATCAGGCACTACCATCGACGTAGTATTCTCTCGTTATTTAGAAAATTTACAGTCTAAACTATTTTTATCATACTTCAGCAATCCTAAACTTAAATTT
Organism: Deroplatys truncata; assembly: GCA_030765065.1. Lineage (NCBI taxonomy): Eukaryota > Metazoa > Arthropoda > Insecta > Mantodea > Mantidae > Deroplatys > Deroplatys truncata. The sequence goes on from CM060977.1 coordinate 58,762,992, forward strand.
CTTTCTTAGATTATGAATTAATGAAAATTTATGAATAAAATAAATATTTAATTTCCACATAAAATCAGAAAATCAATTTCCATATAACCATTTCCTAATCCTGAAACAATAAAATCGTCAGTAAATGCCAGAATCTATGACGTTTCAACGTCTAAAGCGCGAGAATCTCCCACATTCTTTTTTTAAAATTCTAGAGAAAAATTCTCAAACATTGTATAATCGTGAATTTGCCTTTATAACTATTGAAACGCCCAAACGCGAAATATAAATCGGTGTGCGCAGGTGTGTGCAAGTAGTACCTGAAATTTCAAAACTTGATTTTCTAGTAATGTTGCTTTCTCACATATTTGTCACCTCAAAATTCTTCTCGTTACACAGTATACCTTCAATTTCTTTCAGACTTTCAATGTACGTTCTTCCAAAAGATGAAGACATCTAAAAAGCTTTTACTTGATATCGAATATAGTCGATGGACTTTAAGAAAATAAAGTTGTTATATGCCTTATTAGTTCTTGTAGGGAAACAATGTTATACAGTATACAACCGCTGATTTTCGAGGAATAAAACCTTCAAAATTCATGGGGAATTTAGAATGAGACTCAAATTTTTATTTTTTGAAAATTTTCTTGTTCGATTATTCGATTTATAAAAATAATTTTCTGCTAAATTTGACAAACACTTGAACTCAAAATTAGCAATTTCAACAGCAAGTACCTTTAATATTCCCATTCAAAGTTAACCGAACTTCCAGATATTACATCAAGAGGTTTTCCAGAACCCGCAGCAATTTTCGCGTTATTGCGTTAAATGCGAATATTCTTCTGCCCTCCTTTACTGCCTTTCCCTGCCTCTTTTTCGTTTCACCTGTCCCTCACTCTCTCTTCATATCCTGTCTCCTTCTCCGTTACTTTCTGTCATCTCTCTCATTCCCTCAGTGCAATCTACACGTCTTGCAATGCTTTGAAAATGAAGCAAGGCAATGGTAATTACATTTGATGTCGTTTACTTCACGTGCTTCGTTGTTGAATCTGTTGTCTCGGCTGCTCTAGTGCTATGGACATGACATCATCTTCTCAGGGTATCCGTGAATGTATTTCATTAAACAACACCTGTTGCAATTGAATGAGAACTTTTAAGTGATTTGATACTTGAGCTATCGAGGCGAGGTGCCGACCGTTTTAAGAAAAAGAATGAAGCTGATTATAAGTTTTAGTATTTGAAGTTGTTACAACTGAATTATTATACCTGCTAACTTCTGCAGTATCAATTTTACGGTTTAAAATAACTGTTTCCACAATACAAGAAACTAGAAGCGTAAGTTGCCGTGAATCGCTAAAATACTTATCGGTAAGACCTCTCGCAATAGCCGTGAAATCTTACTCACACAAGCGCGTTACTAGGCGCTTAAAATCTCACACGGAAATACCTACCGGTGGTGGTATCAGAGAGTACACTCTGATCTAAAATTGCACGTCCTCAATATTATTTTACGCCCGGTCCAATACTTAAGTCCTCTTCATGTACGTCTCTTAACTTTGTTACCATGGGGCTTGGCTAAAATCTCGGAAATACCTTTCACCTCTCTTTTCCGGAACTTACTGAGCTTATACCGTAAATGAATCCTCAGAATCTTTAAGCTAAGGCGTTTGCTATTTTGGCTGTCGCTAATGACTTTTGTTAACCTGACTCGCTAATGACCTTATTCTCATTACTTTTAATGACAAAATTGTGTGTCGCCTTGTTTGTGTCAAAGCGCATGTACCTTCGGCCACTCCGCTTCCGCCCCCTTGCAACTGTTTGCTCAAAAACTGTAATTTACCGCCTTCGTTCCGTACGTATACAATCAGCCGTCGCAACAGCTCTAGGGGCAATGGCAGCAATACCAGAAAATTGACTAATTACAGCAAATCTTCCAGATTTCTCTATATAACTTACACAAAAGCACAAGAAAACACACGATTGCATTTCCAGAAACACAGAAGGAGATATTCCTATCACACCACGTATAGTTTTACATCCATGATGAATCTTTGAACTTTTGCTGTTGTATGAATGGCATTCGATATGCCAGATGTTATAATTCTTTCCCTGAAGGGATGCTGAAATACCACCTTCTTGCCACCGCGGAGAAATTCAAGACCTCAGCTGCTACCTTCCTTTGAAATAAATACTCATCGATATGAAGTCGATAAAACGAAGGGAAGAGGGGGATCGGTCCCATAAAGCTAAAATAAACTGGATGTGGAACAATAAATGAAAAGAAAATAAGAAACAGTGGGTGGTGAGGAGAAGAGCAATCGTGCGGAGAAAATGACAAGAAGCTAACGACAAGAAACAACCTGGAATTCTGGAAAATATAAACGGGTTTTTCATTGCATGAGAAAGGTCTTCAATATTTCCATTTCTCCTGGTTTCATTTGTGGAGAACATGAAACCCTAGCTAGCGCGGAAAGAAATGTAGGTTTGGTTACTGTTTGCAGCGTATCCTTTTCAGCAAGCTTGATTTTCTTTTTTCTTTCTTTTTCAATACGCTTCTATATACAGGGTTTTTCATAAGTAACGCATGATGCGAATAAAATTGAAATTAATTCAACTTGAAAAAATGCTTGGACACGGCCTTTTTATATCTCTGGCATCTTGTGTACGAGACGTATCCAGAAAGTAAGTTTCCTGATTTTGTTTCTGTTAAAGTAAACGTACTTAACCAGGAAAATTGTGCATGCGTAACAGATATATGAAATGTCAATCATATGCAGGTCGGACAGGTTCCACCTGGTGCCAGTAGCGCGGCAGCAGTGACCCGAAATTGCGGCTTTTATTCGTTCTCCCGCCGCCTGCGAGGTTCGGTCGGTCATAAAGCTCCCTACAGTACAAAACATAGCGCCGATCGAAATTCATCGTCAGCTTTATGAGGTCTACGGGCCGAACATCATGAACAAACAGATGGTGCGTCGCTGGTGTAGGCAGTTTTTCAAAGGCCATCAAAGTGTCCATGAAAAAGAGCGCAGTGGGCAACCGTCCCTCATTAATGATGACCTTGTTGAGTTAGTGCTGCAGCGCATCTTGGACAACCGTCCCTTCACAATTATGGAGCTCAGCAGCCATTTTCCGCAGATATCGCGATCCTTGTTGCACGAAATTGTCACTAAGTACCTGCTGTTCAGGAAATTGTGTGCCATGTGGGTGTAAAACCTGACACCCGACCACAAAACCAAACGCGTAGAAGCAGCACTGAATTTTTGCAGTGGTATCATGATGACGGCGACGAAATCCTCGACAAGACTGTCACAGGAATGAGACACTTTACCCCGAAAACCAAGCAACAGTCAATGCACTGAAATAACAATGGATCTCCGGTCAAGACGAAATTCAAACAGACTGTGTTGGTGCAGAAAGTGATGTGCACGGTTTTCTGGGACAGAAAGGGCTTTTTACTCACTGACTTCCTGCCAAGAGGTGAAACAGTGAACGCCGAGGATTACTGTGAAACACGGTAGAAATTGCGACGTACAATTCAAAACAAGAGGTGTGGAATGCTTATTGCAGGTGTTGTGCTGCACCATGACAATGCTCGTCCACATACAGCTCGGCGCACACCAACTGTTCCACAGAAGTTCGGTTGGGAGCCGTTTCATCATCCATCATACAGTCCTGACCTTGCTACCAGCGATTTCCATATTTTCTTGCACCTCAAGAAATTCTTGTCCTCCATCAGTGTTCTGACAACGACGAAGAGCTGAAAATGACTGTTACACGTTGGTTCCATTCTCAGGAACACAAAAGTTGATCCCACGATATGACAAGTGCTTGGATTTTTGTGGTAACTATGTCTAAAAATAGCTCAATGATGTACCTGTTGCCAATAAAGTTTTTCAAGTAACTATGTTTTCCTTGTTTTAAAAAAGGTAAAAAGCTTACTTTCTGGATACTTTCTATTCAAGGCTGCCTATGAAGTTGGCTGCCAATTTGGAGGATACCATTGAAAAGTATGCCCTGTGCTGATCTGACATTAGTTTCTTTCTTATTGGGTCAACGAATTCCAAATAATTTCATTAGCTGCCGTTGAGTGGTGGTGTTTACCGACTGTATTTCTATTATTTACCATATGTGACGTGTCGGTTGTTTTCGGTGCCTGGGTCCGGTCGCTCTTCACTGGCTCGAGGAGTTTGTTTATGCCAGTGTGAAAGGACACATCTCTTCCTAGCGAGTTTCTTGTATGGCTTCGTAAGCAGAATTTATGAATTCCCAATCGACTTCCTAACCGATTACTTATCCGACTTTGTCTGTTGCATTAAAATGTAGTTATTTTTCGGAGCCATATACGTGATCTTTATTTGTCAACTTTGTATCATTGCCTTTGTTTTGGCCTAGTCATTTGATTTTCTTTTATATGTAATGAGCGAGATCTTTTGACCGTTTTAGGCAATATTTTTGTTTTTTAACTCTTGTGATTTTGTTAAGCTTTATTCAAATTGTTAAGTTGTTCGGATTTGTCTCAGTTGTTAATTGTCCAAGCCTTTTTTCTAAATTATTGATTTTTTCAGAGTTTATGTTAGTTATTAATGCGTGCAACGTTATCTAAGCATCTATATTTTGCGAGGGACTTACTTTGCGGCATCACGGGGATTATTTATGTGTTATTTTGTTTAATAGTCAGGCAAGCCTGAGGTGAAGAGCTACACTAATCGAGCTAAATGGGGGTAAGTCCGTTATGTATTTATGTCAAGATAATCTACCTTATGTCCCTCTCGTCAATACTTTACGTGATTTGTATGAATTTATATAATAACAATGATTTCTGAAAATTTATTAGTATGGAAATTGTGTGTGTTTATGCTGAACATGCTGACGTATATTGTCGTATTGAAAATATTTGTTAATTCAACCCAGTATAGCCGAATTTAATTGTTGTGAACAAATGCTTGGGGGCAGTCCTGTTAACTTATATCGGTCTTGCCATGTCCTAGGTTCGAACACTTCTTAGACACTTCAATTTTAATAAGGTTTATGTTAAGGAAATACCAAATCGCTTCTGCCACTCCCGGTCTCCGCTCCTTACCTGGTTGTAGCACTCCACTTAAATATTTGTCTTATTCTCCCATTTTGCTTCGCTGCTGAGCTGAAACCGACATGTTCATAGTTAAACATTTGAGTACCAAGCAGTTGACATCAAACCAACAGGAGACGGACTCATTCAGGGGTTGGTGTGGACCGTCGTTACGAAGCATGCCTTTCAACCGCTCAGTTGAAAATTTTCCGTACTCCTCCCCTTTCGTTGCTCACCTAGGCCTGACATTTACTCATAGGCTAATACGTGTGTGTCGTATTTGAATTCAGACCAAAAAGAGACAGGCTCACTCAGGGCACAGATGAAAAACAGATTCTGCTAATATTAAATGAACACTATAGAAAAGCAAAAGCATCGGCAAGTTTCCGTGAACTCGATTATACGTCTTTGTCACCAAATAGTGTGATGATGCTCATCAGAAATTTCGGTCCTTTTAGTTTATGTTGAAAACGTTTCAAGTATTTTAGACTGATAACACGAATAAGAATTTCTTCTCGTCCACAAAATCAGGGTGTTAAATTCGTCTCATAGCAACCACACTAAAACCTATATGAAATAAATGAAGTTTTGAATGCAACTAAACAAAACAGCTACCTTTCAGAAAGAAAATAACAGATCCTCACTTAAACATATTATATGTTATATTCACATGACTTTTTTACCCTCTGTCATTTATTAATGGGTATGAAAAACGAAATCGTATTACTTTTTCTACTAAATATAGCAAGTAGGGAAAGTATTGCATTGCACCCAAAAATTCGATACCGAGATTTCACCGGAAATACATGTCTTGAGGCCCCTGAAACCAAAAAAGAAAAAGCATCTTTAGAAAAAGGCCCGTGTGTGAACAGCATAACTAAAACACGAAAAGTCGAGTAAATACCAAACTTAGTATTTAGGTTTAGTATCTTTTAAAGATACGACACAAATATTTTAAAGAAACTCCATCACCCCAATCTACCTTTTACAAGGAACATTTTTCTAAATTTATTTTCTAAAAAATGGCTCTAATGATTTTGATTAAAACACCATATATGAAGGATATTACATGACAAATAAAATGCATATCTTGAATTTTCTGGGAACAGCCAAAGTCCAAGTATAACGTTTCAAGTAGCAGCATTCTCGCTGTTAGCTTTTTAAAATCTGTGTGGACACTGTCTTAGGTCATTCCTTGTCAGACAACACCTCCTACTCGACATGTTTGAACATCGCTGTTTCCCCAAGTCTTTATTCATATGCACATTTAAAAACGCAGCATGTTTACTGTCACAGCGAGAGAAGGCTTCGCGTGTAAACATTTGTGTTTTTGTCCAGCAAAGGGGACAGCTAAGCTTGCGGGCTCTAATGTAGGCAAGCCGTAATGTTTAATTACTCTGTGTTCAGTAACGCTTGAAATGTGCTTCATTAACTAGAAAGTAGCTTCTAGACGTATATAAATTACGCAGTTTTTGTGCACAAAGAGTACTTCAAAATTAAACGCAAGTCTTGAGAGGAAAAAAATATCCGCAACATAAAATATGTAAGCTTTCGTAAATTAACTAACTTTATCCAAAAAGCTAGCATGTTCACATTTCTGCCAATAAAATTACTGTAATATATATTATGAATTATAAATAGTTAAATATTTAGCGAGCGCGAGCCGCGGTAATGTGTGGACTCTCATTCGGGATGTCCCGTGTTCGATTCCCGTCAACCGTCCTGGGTCGGCAGGCGAATGCTGGGGTGCTTTATTCTTTACCACGATTTCCTCTCCATCATTTCCTTCTCATCTTTCAGGTGCGCGTGATATATATATATATAGCACTTGTTGTTTCAAACAAATGAGAATAGTATAAAGTACCACCCTTATAAAGCTTAAGTTTGATGTATTAGTAATTGGCAGCCATTAATAGTGAATTCTCTCAGCGAATTTGTAAACATGGATAAAACTGGCCATCGTTATGAAATACAATGCTTTAATTTGAAAGGTCTTAGTCCAACTAATATTAAAGCTGAGCTAGATTCTACTCTGGAAGAGTCTGCTCCTTCGTTTACAACAGTAAAATATTGGGTGGCAGAGCATAAACGAGGCCGTATGAGCTGTCAAGACGAACATCGCAGGGGTCGACCAAATGAGGTGACCACACTAGAAATTGTGAGGAAAATCCACAAAATGGTATTGGATGACCGTCAACTGAAAGTGCGCGAGCTAGCAGACATTGTAGGCATTTCAAAAAGAGCTGTACATCGCATAGCGCTGAAAATTTAGACATGTGAAAGCTGTGCGCAGGATGGGTTCTGCGTTTACTCACAATGGAACAAAAGCAGGGTCGTGAGGATGTTTCAGTTGAGTGTTTGGCGATGTTTCGCTGCAATAAAGTCGAGTTTTTGCGTCGATTCATAACCATGGATGAAACATGGGTCCATCACTTCACACCTGAGACGAAGGAACAGTCAAAACAGTGGATTGAAAGGGGAGAATCGATTCCAAAGAAGGCGAAGTCAGTTTCATCTGCAGGCGTCAGTTCTTTTTGGGATGCGCGTGGGATAATTTTCATCGATTACCTTCAATGGCGAGTATTATGCAAACTTATTGCAGCGTTTGAATGATGAAATCATGCAAAAACTGCCGCATTAGCGAAAAAGAAAGTTCTGTTACATTGAGACAATGTACCAGTTCACACATCCATTATCGCCGTGGCCAAACTCAATGAGTTAAAGTTCGAATTGCTTCCTCATGCACCCTATTCGCCAGACTTAGCCCCCTCTGATTATTTTCTGTTTCCAAAGTTGAAGAAATGGCTTGGTGGTGAAAGATTTGCTAAGAATGAAGAGGTGGAGTTTGCAGTTGATGGCTATTTTGCAGAACTCGACGGTTCTCAATATAAACAAGATACTGAAGCTATTGAACATCGCTGGGCAAGGTGTATCGAGCTGAAAGGAGACTATGTAGAGAATAAAGATGTTTTTTCCCAAATTGTTGTGTTTTCTTTGTTAGGTCAGGTACTTCTCGTATCACATCTAGCTGCAAAGCTTCATGCAGTTCAAAAAATCTCATGTGTTACATTCACATAACCTTCCCTACACCTTTTCGTTTGTTAGTGGGTATACAAACTATTCTTACGAAGATTAATGCTTCTATCTACTTCATTTTAATCGAGATAACGCTCTGCAGAAATAACCAAGTTATACATTTCGTTTCAGTACAAAGGGAATTACGATAGACAAATGTTCAAGAACTGGACAGTATACGTTGGCCTTAAAATTGCGTACTGTTTCCATGCAATCGGGAGAAACAATTGAATAAATACAAATCAGCATATATTATCTCGGCACTTTGGTTACTGCACCAGGTCATTCATTCAAACATTAGATTTATTCTCACAACAAATTTACATTTTATATAACGTTACATTTTCACACTAAATAACGACAGACCATACAAAGTCTATAAAATAATAAAAATAGAAAAAACATCGACAGACCATACAAAGTTTATAAAATAATAAAAATAGAAAAAACATCTGATGTGTTACATTCACACGACTTTCTCTGCTCTTGTACAAACTATTTTTACAAACGCTTATTCTCCATATGCTTCATATTAATCGAGATGTTAATCGAGATGTTAATCTTATTGCTAATTTTCTTGTAGATGCAAGCGGAATATGGTAGACTTTAAGCGATAGTCAAATATTTTAAGAGCTGGTTGCCATGCGCAGTATTCCATTCTCTTTGCATTACCAGGACAAAAAACTGAATAACGAATTTGAGTAAAAGTATAAATATTGGAAAATTTAAGGGAATGACAAGCAATATCTCGAAAATGGTTCACTCAACAAAAAATGTATATGACATAAATTGTGTATTTTAACGCGATCTACAATTTTTGTGTAGTAACATTTTGTCTATCTCTTATGGTTTACCAGTTATGCAAAAGCCGTTCACAATGAAGAATACTTTTGGAGACATTCCCAGAAAATTCGAGATATACATTTCATTTGTTATGAAAGTATCTTAAACATATGATATTTTAATGAAAATCGTTAGAGCCATTTTTGAGAAAATTAAAATTTTGAAAAATGTTCCATGTAAAGGGTAATCTGAGGTGGGGGGATTTTCTTGAAAACCTGCGGGTCGCACCTCTGGAAGATACTGGACCTAAATACCAAGTTTTTTGTTTATCCGACTGTTCCTTTCTGAGTTATGCTGTTCACAGACACACACACACGGACATGTTTCCAAAAATACTTTTTTTGGATTCAGGGGGTCTCAAAACATGTATTTCCGGTGAAATCTCGGTATCGAATTTTTGGGTGGAATACAATACTTCCCCTACTTACTATACCTAGTGGAGAAAGTAATAAAAGTAAGAAAAAAATTAGAAATTATTACATTAAAGTAAAGGCGTACAAAAAACTTAATTACAATTTTAAATTCTATATTTATCTGCACTTGTTGGAAACCAGCAAAGCTTAGCAACTCGTAACTTTTCGTTTTTGAGTTATGCTATTCACACACGCATACAAAAATGGACCTTTTTCTGCCTTTTGTTTGCGTGAAGGGAGCCTCAAAACACACATTTCTGTTGAAATCTCGGTATCGAATTTTTGGGTGGAATGCAATACTTTCCCTACCCACTATGTACGTGGTTGAAAAAGTAAAAAAAAAAATAATAGTATACTTGGGATCTGAAAAGTGGTCCAATTTTTTAGGTTGAAAGATCGTTGTTTACTTTCTCTACTACGTATAGTAACTAGGGGCAGTATTGTATTCCACCCAAAAATTCAATACCGAGATTTCACCGAAAATACATGTTTTGAGACCCCCCTGAATCCAAAAGAAGCATTTTTGAAACATGTCTGTGTGTGTGTCTGTGAACAGCATAACTAAGAAACGAACAGTCGGATAAACACCAAACTTTGTATTTAGGTTCAGTATCTTCCATAGATGCAACACGAAGATTTTAAAGAAAATTTCCCACTCCAGATTACCCTTTACATGGAACGTTTTTCGAAAATTTTAATTTTCTCAAAAATGGCTCTAACGATTTTGATTAAATTATGATATATTTAAGATACTTTCGTGACAAATAAAATGTATATCTTGAATTTACTGAGAATGTCTACAAAAGTATTCTTCATTGTGAACGACTTTGCATAATTGGTAAACCATAAGAGATAGACAAAAGTTTACTATACAAAAAATGTAGATCACGTTAAAATATACAATTTATGTCGTATACATTTTTTTTTGTTGAGTGAACCATTTTCGAGATATTGCTTGTTATTCCCTTAAATTTTCCAATACATACTTTTTCTCAAATTCGTTATTCATTTTTTCCCTGGTAATACAAAGAGAATGGAATGCACCACATAGCAATCAGCTCTTAAAATATTTGACTATAGCTTAAAGCCTACCAATTCCCCTTGCATCTAAAAGAAAATTAGCAATAAGATTAACATCTAGATATCTCGATTACCATGAAGCATACGGAGAATAAGCGTTTGTAAAAATAGCTTGTACAAGAGTAGAGAAAGTCATGTGAGTGTAACACATCAGATTCTTTTAAGGTTTTCACATTTATTTTAGCAAGGCTAGCTTCCACTAGCCCTTAAGACGTCTCTTTATGACTGGCTTGAACCAATGAATGATGTTATTCTTGGTGTGAAACGGAGAGGTGGAAAATGTTTCTTAATGAAAGCTACTCAGATTCGTGTAAAAGAGTAGAGTTGGGTAGCCCATTGTAACGTGATTACCGGCTCGATGTTGTAGAGGGAGGGAGTGGATAGATCAGAAATAAGTTGCCTGCATCACTGCAATCCACAGTACCATAGGGACGTGATCAAGGTAGTACACTACGCATAGTAATTATTACATTTAACTCTAGTTAGTGTGTTTTATATTGAAACGTATTCATTGTTGCCGTATTTAGGTACTTTAACCATTAATACTTGACCATTTTGAACAAGGGGACTGTTTTCTAAATTTTTGTTGATTCTTTCATTTAACCTTAATGGCCAGGCAACACTTTATTACACTAATGTTAACTAGACTATTACACAATTGAATTCCTGAAATTTATCTTTCTACAAACTCTACAGTCATAGAAACATTAGTAAACGTTAATCAAAAATACAGAGTAGCTTTGTAATTTTACAAAATATTTATCCGAATTATCGGGCTAAATGTAATGCGTGCTAAGCACTTAACGGTTAATAATAGTAGCTTTTACTTAATAATGTTTAACTATAATAATAATTAACGATTTATGATACATAAACCCATTTTCGACATTTAGACCCGCTATCTGGAGATTCCGGGTTCAAATTCCGTGGAACAATCAATTTGACTGTGTTTTTTCATGATTTTCCTTAGTCGCGAACGTAAATACTGAATTGGATATTTACTACCACGACCCAACGTTCCACCTTAAGTTTATAACAATAGTAAAAGTGAAAATAGATGGTAATATCGAATGCTCTGCCATCTATTCACAGTGAGAGCAGATAGATGGACGGTACCATAATGTCATCTGTCCGTCATGTATAGAAACAGAGGTACAGTTGTCTAGCACTAAGGCCTCTGTGGACACGTGACGAAGCAAGATGGTATGGCTGAGACCTAGAAGACTGTCTCCCAAACACCAAGCCACGTAGTATCTCCTAACAGATACGTCGGATATGACCACGTAGTTAATGTGACGTAAAATTAAACAGAGAGGCGAAAAAAAAAATTTAGGTGAATGAGAATCTTTAGTCTAATAATTTGACAACGTTCGTAATATTTATGTAAAAACATTTCTTTTGAAGTAGACATGGAAAGAAAGTTTAAATTACTGTGCCAAGAGGATGTGACTTCGATGTATTTGTCAATTTAAGTAAATATTTAGTCCATTATATTATTATTATTATTATTAATATTATTATTAAAAGTAAAGCGTCTAGCCTGCTCCAACTTCAAAGTGTTAAAACTGGTTTTGTCATATGGATAAAGGCTTCCTCTCTCCCTATACCCTTTGAGTGGAAAGAAAATAGTATCTTTGGTAACCTGCATCACCGTGGAATAATAATAATAATAATAATAATAATAATTATTATTATAATAATCACGTCGCTAAGGCAAAAACAACGTTAAATAATCGACTGTTATTGCCAGTCTTTTTAATATTATCGTTATTAGCTCAATGATCTCAACTAGCCAAAGCTTAACAGCTCATTGGTAGCGTTACACTACGTCCATTTTTGGGATGACGTAAGCAACTTGTCAATTAACTGGCTAAAATTATGCAAGAGGGAAGCTAGAAACGTGAGGCTTGGAGAGGGCGAAGACACCTAAATGGGTGACTTTTTCTGTTCCCTTAGTTTATTTTCACAAGACTTTCTATATCTATCCCTTGTTTACATTACATTATTCAAACAGAAAATAATCCTCCTAAACATTACTTGATTCACGATAACTGCCAAAAATAGTTTAAAATTATGCTATATGGCTTGGTCTACCGCACGATACGTGGTCAAAAGTGTTGTATCACAAGCAGTTTTTGTTATTGAAGAGCCTATGTTGGAAACAAAAACGGAGTTGAATATTTTCAAACGTACTTCATAGGTGCTGTATTCAGCCACGAAAAACTTAGAAATATAACAACGAATGTTTTGGAAACTGTCATAAATATCTCTAAACATACTGTATTTATTCAAAATAGTTTAGAGCAATTTGTGACAAAACAAAATATCATGAAACAATTTCCCTGTGAAGATTATTCGGGATGGGAGCATTTTATTAAACATTTATACCTGGTATCCTTAAGCAATGGTTCAAAATAAAGTTTAGTATTTTCTTGACTTCGTTTATGAGTTTTGCTGTTCTCTCTCTCTCTCTCTCTCTCTCTCTCTCTCTCTCTCTCTCTCTCTCTCTCTCAAACAAACACACACACGAATGTCCTAGGCGCTTTTTGCGTTCAGACATACTCAAAACGTGTAGTTTCAGTGAAATCTCTATAAACAATTATTGTTTGGAATACAGTACTTCTTTTATCTATAGGTAAGCGGTAGAAGATGCAATAAATACAAAATTATACACAAAAAACGCGCGCGCCATATACGCTTTGGGTTAGGGCATCCTCAAAACGTGTATTTTCCGCAAAATTTCTATATAGAATTCCTTTATCTGCAGGTAAGGCGTAGAGAAAGTAATAAAATGAACTTGTTCTATTAGTTGAAAACATTAAAACCTTTAGGGCTTTTCCATGCATTTCAAAAATAATTAATAATTATGTTCATACCCAATAAAACTCAATGCCGTAGCCAAAATAACTTAACGAGAGGTGGTTTTAAGGGATTAAACTTTGTTCCCAAACTAGGCATTATCATTCATCACAATGAAAATTATATCCATTTTTGGTGCTAGAGGAAGTGATGTTATATTATTAGTATGTACTATAAATTCCTTTCTGTAAGTGTATTTACTTTTCCTACGTTGATTAGCCCCTATTTTTACTTTCTCTACCACGTACTTAGTAGGTAGAGAAGGTACTGCAATCCACCCAACAATTCGATACCCAGATTTCACCGGAAATATATGTTTTGAGGCCCCCTGAATCCAAATGAAGCATTTTTGGAAACTTGTCTGTGTATGTGTGTGTCTGTGACAGCATAACTAAAAACAAGTCGGATAAATACAAAACTTATTACTCCCTTACCTTCGCATATTCCCTTACCCTAAACTACCCTTTATATGGAAAAATTTTCGACATTTTTGATTTTCTAAAAAAATTAAATTTTGATTAAAATATCACATACTAATGGTATTTACAGGACAAATAAAATCTATGTCTTGAGTTTTTTGTGATATTCGTGAAGTCCTCTTCATTCGGAAGGAATGCTGGTTACGAGCACAGGACCCGACTTCTGGATCACTTCTGATTCATCTTCGTCACGGTGTTAAAGTGCGTACCTCCAAGATGATCTTTGAGTCAGGGAAACATGTGAAAATCACCTGGGAAAAGGTCTAGTGAATATGGAGGATGCGAGAAAACTTCCGAGTTGAATCTTCTGAAGTAACAGAAGAATTGTACAATATAAATAAAATTAATTCAACATGATTGTGTAATGTTTGTTATAAAATAGGGAAACTTACTTATTGGAGGAACCTCGTATCATAATTTTGTATCAAAAGTTTTGAAGAACGTTCCAAAAATCTGACAGATTGCATTCACATGACTACATAAATAGGCACTTTTTTTAAAAAAATGCTTTATGGGGTTTCAAATGACCTCAAAGTGTGAGTGTGAGTGACCTCATGCGTTCCTGGTGAAATCGCGATATCGAATTCTAGGTGGAAAACAATATTTTTTCTAACTACCAAGGGTATACGGTAAAGAAAGTAAATTAAAAATAATATTTTGGCCGTGACAAAGTCGACAAGTTATTTTCTTTCCGCAGAGGGGTTCCAAAGGTTCAGCAATACTATACTACAGTATTTTCAGTCCATTTTATCCAGCGAGGGCAAAAAGAGTGGAATGTGAGGGTTACAATGAAGGAGGATCCGTTTCGTTTGATTTATATTACTCTGGATATTAAAACAACACAAATATTGCATGTACCTAGAAGATTATACAACTTATGGCAAATGGCGAGGGAACAGTCACCTCATAGAAAACTGCACGAAATCAGATAGAACTTCAGAAAATCATATCCACTGCGGAAATCGAGACATAACCACTGCGGATTGGACACACGAAAGTAACACATTCTCACCTATTGAATAAAACAGTCCATCCTGAATAACACATCTGCCACATTTCTTACGCCATTAACTCTCAAGAGTGTCCACAGTATCAACACCAGCGAGCAGAAAGACATTCACCGGACCTTCAAGAAGCTCTCAACAATTCATCACACAGTAAAATATTATTTGGGGACAGTGGGGCCAGCGAGTCCTACCTTTCGTTTTTTTTTTCTAATGCATATGGTATTTAAGTTTCAGTTGTAGGAATACTTTAAATTAGAGCTGGTACATTCAGCATATTAAATACCTATGTTAAGATATTTTGTTCTCGTTTATAATTTCCTAAAATTGAAAAATAGATGAGGAAATAAGTGGTGCAAGTGAGTTTTGAAACATTTTAAACAGTTGTAGCATAAATCTGCAACAACTTTGAGGCAGTATTTTTAACAGTTAAATGATTTCAGTCAAATTATATAATATAAAATATAATAACAGCCCGTCTTAAAGCAATATGTATATGTAACAATATATAAAAAGTGTATATTACAGTCATTGTATATGTTTATATTATTGTATACATGTAATAATGTTATCTGCATGCATTACGTAATTTAATAATGTAGGAGCTGTGAGAATAATAGGTTAAAAGTTGCTAACAATGAGGTAACCTTGAGACAATAATGAGTAAGAAAGTGTAATAATGCTACTAGTCATTCTTGGAGCAACAATAATGTAATTTCTGTGACAGTTTATAAAATAGCCAATCAACAACCAGAAAAAAGCTTAAGTTAAATAAAAGTATTCTATTGGATTAGGTATAGCCAATCAGAGACTTGAAATACAGAAACTTACAAATTTAGGCGGTAGAAATCAAGTCAGTTGGTTGTAGACAGTGTTCCTAACCGGACGCGAGATGCCTTCTCGAGAAATGTAATACGTATTCAGTGTGAGAGAAAATAGTTTACGTGTTTAAAAAGTGCAAGTATTTAATAAAAGAATCTCACAGCTCTCTATATCAGTGAAGTGTTATTAAATCGTGTCAAGAATTAATAAAATGGAGTGAATTAAGAATTATAATGTGTGTAAGCCTACATTCTTCAGCCGCACCACTCCTTGCAAAGAAATCCATGTCTCTAAAACAGTCAAAAATTACAAAGTTAATATTTTTTAAACATTTGGGGCAAAGGCCACCGGAAAGTACATTTGGGGCAAAGGCTACCGGAAACTTATTACCATACGCGCGGTTGCAACTACCTCAAGTTCGGCTCCCCAACAGTCGAAATACAATACACCACCACCATAAAACCAACCTTCATCAAATTGGCTTCCATACGTGGGGCAGAAACAAAACCATCTTCAAATTGTCGTTCAAAGCGTCGTGCAAACAACGTAAAAATATTACTACTTCAACTTTTATTTAAAACCAATATTTTTCTGGAGCTAGAACACATCGTAAGGCTAATATAATAAAATACAAAATATATTGATCATTTATAAATAAAATATTCACTAAAGTACATAGTTCAACTGCTATTATCACATCCTAAGCTCAGTAGATTTTCATTTGGATTCACTTCGCAAGGCTGCTGACATTATTAATTGCAAACATTGCATAAAATAACATGAACCAAGGAAAGAAAAGCAAATAAAACAATGTTACCTTTAACGGCATTATCACATACAAAGTTGTTACTGCCAGTTTCATTATCTGTGAATTCCTCTTGCATTCACTGCTTGCACTTAATGCAGTTTATCCACTCTTCGACACTTGTTTCGCTGTATTTCTCTGGGCAGTATATACAGAGGGTGTCATCCTCAGTAGCAGTGGACGTGGAAGAGTTTGCTACTGCCTCAAATGTTAGTTTTCTGTCTTTCTGTTCTTTTGATGGCTGAGGTTTGCGGTGGTAGCACGGAAGGTGCTGTTCGCGAATTTGGCGGCACGGGATTTGCAGGAATGGTCCTAGTTCGATGTTAGCCTAAGGGATTTGCATGTATCTTGGATCTAGGGTTGGTAGTGAATACGACTGATTCATTTTCCTGCCGTTTATTTCCCGTCGCCGTTTTAAACTCTGACTCCTGCTATTACATCACCACACATACGCGCGCGCATTCCTTTCCTGCTGTACTTCATACCATCGCCCTCATCCACTCACATTTGTTTTCAGAATCACCTCCAAAGGAAATATCACGAAGAAAAAGTGTCTAATAAAACTCCCCTGTTTCTTTATTTAAAATTTACTATCTCCCCATTTCACTACCACATGATTTCTACCTTCTTTCTTATTGGATGCCTGGAGCTATCGGATCATTGATCCTTTTCTACACATCAGGCGACCTAACGGTACACTAACAAGGCGTATTCTGCTCTCACTTAGCTGCAATTGAGGGGAAAAAACCAACCCCGTTTCCTGCCTGCTGCTGGCACGGTCTTTTCAATCCATATTCACTGTTACATGTAATATTCGCTTCTGAGTCTTATTTAATACCATTCCTACTGTTATTAATATTTATTTTCCCTGTGGTTATCATTTTATACTTAGCTACGCAGAACGTACAGTCTCAGGTTTCGACTCACCCAGATATCGTTTCTTTAACCTATCCTCAATGCTCTTCTTGTACGATGAGCTGGTGATTACCTCAGATCTCTCATGCTTTACGCTCCTTTTCTTTTTTTGACCTCCGCAGATTCTTTGGCAAGGGAGAGATTTCCGAGAGGGGGGTGCACGAAGTGCTGGGTCCAGGTATGGTCAGAACCTCCTGATCTTCCTGCTCGTTATGACGAATTTTTGTCTCAACGTTCTTCCGTGTATCACCCTAGACTTTAGCTGCAGCAAAATCTGAGTCAGTAAACACAGTGGGGTTTACAGGATATAACCCAGTTTTTATGAAGGCCATTCACTGTGTTGCTACTTAAATACTCAAAAATAATAAATTTATATTGAAATACATCCTGTTACTGAATTTCATGAAATTGTATTACACTAATGTTAACTTTTTTATACATGTAAATATTGTTACTAACATAGTGTCGCGATGTGACTACTACATTAAAGTAAAGCGACATAAAGTAAATTATAAAAACACAAATATTCTCAGATTATTCTGATATTTCATATTGTTAATTACATTTTTGATTGGTTTCTGTTTCAGGTGAGTACTTCAACGGTTAGGAAGCCGTTCATTACACGTAAGTACATCTGTCTTCTTTACAACAGTGGTAGGAAGAAATAACAACGGTTATTTTAGAATGATTTCTTGAATGTAACGCTCTAAAGACAGTTATATTCGCCTCAAAATAAAAGTTCTCCAACTTTGCAGTAACGAGATCATTCGAGTAGTTTTATAACCGCTCCAAAAATAACCTTCTGATTGAAGAGAGTAGCTTAGCTTAGCTTAGAATAAAATAGCTACGCTAGCGAGCTCTTGCGGTACAGTGCGAAAGGAAATAATCTGAGATGCTGTTTTAGAATATATAACTATTAGCATAACGGTTACTATGATGATGGATATGGATTTCTTAAACGTGAGCTAATTGAGCAGTAATAATAATAATAATAATAATAATAATAATAATAATAATAATAATAATAATAAATATAGGAGGTATTTGCCCATGCATGGTGTAACGGAGAGAATAATGGAGGAGAACGTTTTATTCTTATACCGGGATTAATTATCACCATTTGATGCGAAAGAACACGAGTCGCCAGAGTATCTTGGGGTAATGCAACTCTGGGCGTACTTCACGGTTGTTTTGGAATGGATATTTGGAACCTAGCATTTTAGGAACCGGAACGTTCAGAACTGTTACTCAGAAAATAACCTTTCTCCTACTTCTAGACTTCAATATTAAGGTTGTAACGTTCCTTGTATATTAATAAATCATCCACATATTTCTGCTTTCCTAATCGGCTTTAGACGCATCATAGAATATCTGAAATAATTTTTAAAATCTCTGACGTGTTACATTCATATGACTTTCTCTACACACTACAGACTATTCTTGTAATAACTTATTCCTCCACGTAGTCTTAAGTTATTTGAGATAAAGTTTGTATAAACTTTCATTATATGTACAAAGAGACTAACAGCAACAGATTTTTAAAAACTGCTCGCTATATATTAGCCTTGAAATTCCATAATCCTTCCTACATCGTGAGAAACAATTGAATAACGACATAAGTTTTAAAATATTACCAAAATATTGAAAACTTCAAGCTAATAATGATAGATAACTTGAAAATGGCTGATACTACAAAATGGTTAGACATAAGTTGTATCTTTTAAGGAGGTCTACATTTTTTGTACAGTACGTTTTAGTCTATTTTATAGTTTACCCGTCAAACAAAGTGATACGAAATTTATTCAGAATGAAGAGGACTTCACAGGAAAATTCCCAGGAAATTAAGTTTAAACACTTTGTCATGCAAATCTATTAAATGTATATTTTTTAATCAAAACTGTTAGAGCAATTTTTAAGGAAATGTTTCCATGAGGTATTGTCACGTGCTAAGTTGTGACACTGGGAGGGAATAGCTAAATGAGGGATTGCAGAGATAGAGACAATCATTAAAACGCTTGGCTAGAGCGATCTGACTATATTCTTAAGAGTTATATTTCTACCTTGCGATAGTTGGGTTTACAAGATCAGGGATGATGATGGTACTAGCTAACATTATTATTAACAGATTATTTTATAATGCTTACCTTGAGAAACGTCTCGTCGTGGATAAGGAGAGCCAATACTCAACACGACTTTGTCAAGCCGCTAGTGGTGCCAAGTGAAACCATCCGGAGCGGCCGTGGCACCATAGCAGTCCCGACCACGCTACAACACAAAGTCCCCCCGAGCAGAGCTTGAGAGCTTGGTTATATAGAATTGAATACCCTAGAGGGGTTCATTCTAATACCGTGGCAGCTATTTTAATACCAGTGCCACCGCCCTGCGTTTGAAATATAGCGGTCAATCATAACTCGATACGTCAATGTTCTAGAACATTCTATGTGACGTAACACGGTTTAAGGTGCAGCTAAGAGCCGTGCAGAAAGACACGTATCCCTGAGGAAATGATGGCATAGTGAAATCCCTTTTAAATGACAAAGGAAGTGGCAAACCACTGTTTCCTGTCATATATACAATTTACTAAGACTTGAGCAGAATTAAGAATATGATTCTATATGAAGGAGCGTGACAGGTTAATAAAATAATGCCAATTAATATAAAATAATAACTACAATACGGATCTCCTCAGTCGCGTTCATGACAGTATTTACCGGAGTGGGACACCTCACCACTGCGACCAACTACAGTGCGATCCATTCAAACCTGAACTACTTTAATGCTCATGATTTCCTTCTGAAATCTCGTAGAAATGTGAAATTTGTTTTGATGAACTAACCGGCTCTAGAAGAATCAGTACCACTGTCATTTGTTCACTATTTTTTTTATTTCAATGGGTATCACGAGTACTCTTGACGGTCTTTAGTTTGCAGTCGTAACAGAAACATACATTACTCACTTCGAGAGCGTATTTTTATGGTGAAAACGTATTGGAAGACAAACTCATTGATAACAGCACAACGGAAATTTCTAAGAGAATTCAATTTGCGTGACGTTCCAACAAAGGCAACAATTTTATCACTAGTAAGAAAGTTGGAGACAACTGGTGTACTCGTTCAGTGAGAGTGGAAAACGACCAGCACTGAGTGCAAAGTCTGTTGATAATGTTCGAAGACGCTTAGTGAACTCTTCATAGAAACCGTTGCATCGATTGAGCCAGGAGACAGGCTATTCATATGACACATGTCAAAGAGTTGCGAACAAATCGGGATTGTGAACATACAGAATGCATGTGGTGCAGCACATGACAGAAGCAGATCATGAAAAACGAATGCGTTATTGTCGATGGTTTCAAGGTTTCCTTATTCCACTTCCAGACTTTCTCTCCATAACGTGGTTTAAGATGAGGCATGTTTTCATCTGTCAGGCTACATCATCACTGGGCTGCTGTAAACCCCTATCATCCGCGAAACAACACTGCTTGATGAAAAGATTGGAGTGTGGTGCGCGGTGTCAGCTTCCAGGAGTGTTAGCCCCATTTTCTTTGATACGTCTGTAGACACTGCGGTTTATACGGGCATCTTTAATACAATTACGGAGCAGCTGGATGATATGGATTTGACAGGTTATTTCCAGCAAGATGGAGCAACGTGCCATACATATAACTCCTCCACGCAACTTGTAACCAGTTTCTTTGATAATCGAATAATCTCAAAAGGTCTGTGGCTCCCTCAGATCACCTGACCTAACCTCGCCAGACTTTTTCTTATGGGGGTATCTTAAAGATAAAGCGTTTAAGAATAGACCTCGGCACCTGCTGATCTCCGTGAATCCATCAATAACGAAATAAGCAACATTGGCGAGGATACTCTTCGTAGAACAGCACAGAATATGGTGAAACAACTGCAGATATGTATGGATGCCGGTGGAGGTGACTTCCAACATTTGTTCTGAGGAACAATGAACAATTTAATCTCCCAATTATGCATTATATTCTTTCAAACTTGCACATGTATCCTATTATTGGTTCAAGAGTTATGACCCATTAAAGTAGTTCAGGTTTATATGGACCACACTGTAGATCTATTGTGACTAAGTGAAGGAGCCGCAGAAGTTCACAGGACCGTAGACAGACAGGTCCACAGAGACGCGCGGAAGTCCCTATATTTCCAAGTTAAACACCCGCCGGCACCAGCACAGGCGAAGAATCCCGCGAGAGGACCCTAGCAAGCGGGTCACACATCCTAGTGTTTTACGTGGAGAAATACTTTTACAAACCGCAGCAACTATGCCATCTGCCCGACACCAGCCGCACCCGAAGACACTTCTTGAAGGATGAAAGGGAGTGAGATGAAATGAAAGTGAGGGAAAGGACAAATCGTGGTAGAATACACCGCCCCAGCATTCGTCTAGGCAACCAGAGGAAAACCACGAAAAACTCCATGGTCTGAGTAGGCGGCTACCGGGAATTGAACCCGGGACGTACTGAAATGTGAGTCACAGACGTTACCGCCTGAGCCATCCTGCTATGTAAATGTTTTTATATAAAGGGAAATTTGGTGTGGGGGATGACCTTTTCGGACTTTTTTCATTCAAGGGGCTTCAAAACATGTATTTCCGGTGAAATCTAGATATAAAGTTTTTGGGTGGAATAAAATATTTCATATACTTTAAATACGTAGCAGAGAAAGTAAAACATTATCCTTAATTTTGTTGCTAGGATCACATTAAGCTGTTTCGAAGACGGCTTTAACATTCAAGTAGTGACCCTTGGTTCATATACACATCTCAGATAAATGGGGCGTACTCCACTGAGTTAACTTTATCTACTAATATAATAATCAGTAATACTTTAGTTCGTAGTTACTAGACAACAAAAATATACTTTACATAACATTCTAACAAAGCACAAAGCACGCTATCAAAACATAAAACACAGGTTCAACAAAACGTAAAATACACTTTAATTATGATCTTGTATATCTTATTTTCCTTGATAATAATATGCATTAAACAAACACTTTCTCCACTAATTGATAGTTACAGTAATACTACAACCATTACAAATTGTAATACTTGTTGGAGGCACATGTTCTTTATTATCAGAAGTATTGTTTTTCACAACTTTGCCTGTAATTGAAATTTCATCCCTAAGCAATAATTTCAGGAATTGTGTCACTATCTCGGCTTAATATTTTCGACTCCTTACTACGATAACCTACGGGTTCTCTCTTTAAAATGTCTTTAATTTTCCAAACTTAGCGATATCAATATTATCATTAATCAAAACAGTTTGACCTCATCATGGAATATTCACTTCATAGACTGGAAGCTTTAATATTTTTCGACTTCTCAGAAAAATATTCCAACAAAGAATATTCATTTACGATTGCTTCATTACATACACACCAGTCCTTGAATTTTGTATAACTACATAAATAAAATTTCCTTTATTTTTCTAGAAGTATGTTAATAGTTACATCTTGGACTGCTTTTAAAATTTTTCCTGATGAACCATGAAAATCATCCTCTTCGCTCATTTTTACTTTAAATTCCCATAGAAACTATCATCCAAAATTGTATTGTACTGATTTATCGTCTTTTTTCTTCCAAAGCCCACATTACTCTTTCTCTAAAGATATCGTTTCAGCAATAAATACATTTCGTGAAATATACCAAAATATACAACATATATTCAAATACTCTGAACGTAGATAAAATATTGTAGACAACACGTTACAAATTAGTTTGGTAACTAGTCCTCTGAATAACTATTAGTGTATCTCATGTCCATAATAATTTCTAGGATGTTAGGGTCATTTAATATATCCAGACCAATGATTAGAGATACGCTTAAATTGGATGAAGCTTTGGCAGACAAAGATGGATAAACGCATGTCCCAAATGCCTTAACTACTTGAGCTTAAATAACACGAATATAGGGTCTTTCAACAAGAGTGTCCTATCTTTAACATGTGATAGCTGCCGTTGTTATTGAGTTACAGCAGTCATTTTTTTCATGTGGTTACAGTTGTTATTGAGAAATAGCCATGGAACGTTACAGCATTAAGTAACGCCTAGAATTTGTGAAAATTTATTATCCAAATGGATCATCTGTTTGCCAAACCTTCCGTGTGTTGCGCGAACTTTACGGTGTGCATAATCGTGAGAACGATTCGGCGTTTTTTCGATAAATTTGAAAGAAGTGGTTCTGTCAGCGATCAAAGAACCCCAGTACGTAATCGCCGTAAGCGCTCCAACGAAAACATAGGCGCCGTTCGTGAGAGTGTACGCGAGAACTGAAACAAATCAATTGCCCGTCGAGCGCAAGAACTGGGGCTTTCACCGACCACAACTTGGCGAATTCTGCATCTGGACTTGAAGTTTCACGCTTATAAAATAGTGTTAACTCAAGAACTAAAGCCCAACGACCATAGGTTGTGCCGTGTATTCGCTGACTGGGTTATGGAGCAATTGGAAGCTGACCCGGATTTTTGTCGAAAAATCATCTTCAGCGACGAAGCCCACTTTTGGATGAATGGTTGTGTTAACAAACAAAATTGCCGCTATTGCAGCAATCACAATCCAATGCAGATTCAAGAATGACCACTTCATCCCCAAAAGGTTACTGTGTGATGTGGATTTTGGTATGATGGAATCATTGGTCCATATTTTTTCCAAGATGAAAATGGAGAAGCTCTAACTGTCAATGGAGAAATATACCGGGCCTTTATAAGGGACTATTGTTTGCCTCAATTTGATGGTATGGATCTCAGAAATATCTGGTTCCAGCAAGATGGTGCCATATGTCATACTGCTCTCTAAACAATCGATCTTTTGAAGTAAAAGTTCAGAGGTTTCATCATTTCCCGTGGTGGTGATGTTAGCTGGCCCCCGAGGTCATGTGATTTAACGCCGTTGGATTACTTCTTGTGGGGCTATGTTAAATTTCGAGTTAATGTCAAAAAGCCAGAAACAGTAAATGATATTATGAATAATATCACGCGTGTTCTTCTGTCATTGAAAATTGGGTGACTCTATACGCGCAACCCAACGAAGGCGCGGCGGTCACTTAACTGATGTTCTCTTCCACACGTAATGACATCCAAAATAAAAAAAATAAATAAACCTCTATCACTTATAGAACGTGTTTCATTTAAGTTCAAGGATAGGACACTTTTGTTGAAATACTTGTATTTTGTATAAAGTGCATGCGCAATGTTAAAGATTTACGAAACAGAAAAAATGAAATAATTTTTATAGCTGGTTTTGTAGCAGTCATAAATATTACTCAAATGAGATAAACAAGATAAATCGTACTTGAAATTACAATGAAATGTTTATATAAAATCGTTAATTTCATTTCATAAATTATCCCTCTTTGGCTAATGTTACATCCATTCATTTCAGCACCCTTGTGCAATTATGTAGTCAAACAAATATACGTAATGTTTCAACCTATGTAGCTAATTGTGTGTAAACAAAGCATTCAGTAAATATTTTTCCTTAATGGCAAAGTTATGCTTATTTGGGGAACAGCACAAATAAAAAATCTAATCTGCAACACTCACGCACCTTTCTGTATCAGTTATCTACAATTATGCCACTGATATAAAAAGTGATTCTTATATCTCAGCTGCGTTATTAAAGATAAACATTTACCTATAGTCAAATGACAATATGGGTTAGGATAGCATTCTGAAACATCATTCAAATATTTATATCGTAAATCATATTAACAGATCATGGAATAGGAAAGATAAAAGAATCATCCCTTAACATAACGTAGTTACACTTACAAACATGTAAACGTATAATATTGTTAACAGTTTCCAATATAGTATGAAATTCTCTTCCGTTACCATTTACTTATTTGTATATTTCATTTACAAACTATTCTTTTACAAGGGTTGGAAAAGTAGAATCAGACGACTGAAAAATTCAATTCCATAGTCGGAATTTGAACCACGGACCTCCCGGTCTCCATCCGGTTGCTTTAAGCAATGAGCTACCATGGCAACTTGCCGGTATAATATTAAATTCCCCAACTGATTCGTATTTTTTCCGGTAAACCACAAGGAGATCTCAAATTGTATTGAGATGACATACCTAATGGCGACTTACAATGTTGTACGTACTTTAACTCCCGGGTTTCATAGTTTAACCAACTATTAGGTCAATTAATGGAATTAATTGTTCTTTCGCACAAGCCTTGTGTTGGACAAGATTGGAAAGGTAGAATCAGAGACTGAAAAATTCAATGCCAATATTCAAATTTCTTAAAGAAATTATTTCTAAAACTATATATTTTGAATAAAATCTAGCCATAAAAAGTATTCCAAATCCCGGCTTTGGCATTGGATTTTTCAGTCGTTTGATTCTATCTTTCCAACCCTGTCCAATACACGGCTTGTGTGGAAGAACAATTAATTTATTGTTATACAAGCTTACTTTTGCACCTACTTTATGTTAATTGAGGTAAGCCCTTACAGAAGTGGCTTCATTAGGTACAAAGGGGACACAGAAGACTGAGGCAATAGTCAAATCCTTAAAAAGTAGATTTTTATATATTGGCTTTGAGATTCCACTTTTTGCACATTAAGGGAAATAAGAGAGCCATGACTTAGCATGTAATGCGGTAATGTATTGGAAAATTCAAACCATGAACTGAATTTTTATATTATAAAAACATATTTGGCATTAAATTTTAAAGATATCTAAGTTTCCTGTAATAAGTTTCTGTCTATCTCTTAT
Organism: Deroplatys truncata; assembly: GCA_030765065.1. NCBI lineage: Eukaryota > Metazoa > Arthropoda > Insecta > Mantodea > Mantidae > Deroplatys > Deroplatys truncata. The sequence goes on from CM060977.1 coordinate 58,789,085, forward strand.
GGTTTACGGATTACAGATAATCATACAAAATTCATTCGGAGTGAAAACTACTTTACAGACTATTCAAAATATATACACCGAGCGGGATGGCTTAGGCTGTAATGACTGTGGGGCGCATTCGGGAGGTTCCGGGTTCAAATCCCTGACCAAAAATAAGATATATGTAGTGCATTTTAATAGAAGGCTAACTGTCCACCACAACACGATGCAACTGGGGAAACTAGATAAAATAACAACTTATATTTTTACTATTGTTTTAGACTTAAGATGGAACTTTGAGTCATGGTATTAAATATCAAATCCAGTATTTACCTCGACGACGCTGAGTTCAATGTAGTTAGTTACTTTTAGAAAAAGGTGCGTGCTTTTGAACAGCATAAAACAAAAGTAGGATAAATACCAAATTTCATACTTGAGTCAGAAAATGTTTAAGGATGCCAGGTGAACATTTTCAAGGAAATTTCTTCATCGAGAGTTATCTTTCACATGGAAAGAATTTTCGATAAAAATAATATATATGAGATATTAAGGTAAGAAACTGAATTTATATATTTGATTTTCTGCTAATAGCCTGAGAAGTTACCTTATAATGCCTGAATGTTGTAGAATAGCATAACTTGGAAATCAAAAGAGATAGACAAAACTTTATACGGCAGAATTGTACGGCTCATAATAATACACAATTTTTTCAATTTTTTTCGTATAATTAGTCGTTTTCGAAATATTACGTGCTTATACTTTTCCAAGTACGTCATCTGATGGACATGCTTAAAAGTTTTGGCTTCTTCTTTTATTCTTTCAAACGCAAAAGTTCGTTATCAAGGTTAAATTTATGAATGTTGTATGCAAGTAACTGCTTTTCGCTTAATTTGAAAGATTCGTAGGTAAAGGGATGGACAGAAATATCATTTTAAATGAATACTATAATATATATAAGAGACAAAAATACGTGAACTTATAATAGGATAAAGAAAGTTCTATGAATGTCGGAACATTTGTTGTTCATCCTTTACTTGTTCCTGAGCAGTGTTTCGGTATAACGCAGTACCTGCTTCCATAACATTGCAAGTGGGTAAAGTAGTGAAATTAAAGGTAATTATTTACTTTACACCCAGTGATTCATTTGTTTCAAATCTTGTTTAATAAGTAATAAATAATGCCCTAATGATGGTTTAGTGCATCCTTTTTTGAAAAAAAAAGACTTAAGCTCCTTGTTCACGATCAAACATTTTTTTTTTCAATTCAAGAGTTTACAAGAAAAATTGTCAATGATTTTTCAATATGTGACAAGACTTGACAAGACCTGGCTAGACTTGACAATGTCATAAACGTGTATTTACAAGTTGTCTCTTTGCAAAACTGAAAACGTTCAGAACACTCTGGTAATTTATGAAACGCAAAGCAATTTACTATCTGCGTCACAGTATAACAATTTGCAATGAAATATTGTTCTTTACTAATATTACGTAGCACTTTCACGTATTGTATCCAATAAAATCATATTACAATTATGGAATACAATGGAAATAACACCAACTGATAGGTTAACTACACTATATAACATTGCGTTAATGTAGATATAAATTATTTCGAAAATCTGCCACCTTAGTTCTTCATAACCACCTTCCTCTGCTTCATCTTGTAGTAATCCACGGACCCCTCGACATACAGACATGGTCAGCTTATGTATAACCTTATCAGTTTGCATACAACATACTTTGGTCGGGTAGCCAGTTTTGTTAATTTCTCTACTACATACAGTAAGTAGGGGAAGTATTGTATTCCACCCAAAAATTCGATAACGAGTTTTCACCTGAAATGCATGTTTTGAGACCCCCTGAATCCAAAAAAAGCATTTCTGGAAACATGTCCGTGTGTGTGTGTGTGTGTCTGTGTGTCTATGAACAGCATAACTCAGAAACGAACAGTCGGATAAACACCAAACTTGGTATTTAGATTCAGTATCTTCCAAAGATGCGACACGAAGGTTTTCAAGAAAATCCCGCCACCCCAGATTACCCTTTACATGGAAAATTTTTCGAAAATTTTAATTGTCTCAAAAATGGCTCTAACGATTTTGATTAAAATATCATATGTTTAAGATATTTTCATGACAAATTAAATGTATATCTCGAATTTTCTGGGAATGTCTCCAAAAGTATTCTTCATTGTGAACGACTTTTGCATAACTGGTAAACCATAAAATTTTACAACACAAAAAATGTAGATTGCGTTAAAATACACAATTTATGTCATACACATTTTTTTTGTCCTGGTAATGCCAAGAGAATGGAATACTCCACATAGCAACCAGCTCTTAAAATATTTGACTATCGCTTAAAGCCTAGCAATTCCCCTTGCATCTACAAGAAAATTAGCAATAAGATTTAACATCTCGATATCTCGATTAACATGAAGCATATGGAGAATAAGCGTTTGTAAAAATAGTTTGTACAAGAGTAGAGAAAGTCATGTGAGTGTAACACATCAGATTTTTTACATTTCGCTTTGAGCCATGTTGCAGATTTCGCGACGCACTATAAATACTCGTATTTCATTGGCCAACGCCATCAAATCTTTGACCGTTTAGAGCATATTCTTATTTGCTTTCAGGACTTTCAAAGTATTCGAAGCAATTTGACAAGAAAAGTTGTGAAGTTGTGATAACTCTTAAAAGTCTTGTAAAGTATTGAATTTGCAAAAATTTGATCATGTACCAGGAGCTTTATTTTGGTATTAGTAATATTATGGTGTGCATTCGTCATAGCTATTTCACCATATACTTAGGGGGGAAAAGACGATTTAAAGGCAATGCATTTAAACTTGCCTGAGGTTTGTTTCTAAGAAATCCAATATATTTGCGATTAAGATAACAAATTCCCCAACGTTATATGGTCAGTTCTGCTTCTTCACTGAGCGTGGATATATGTCAGTTCTTTGCAGACTTGTTCCAATTACACTCCACTTACCTTTCTTGGTTGTTAAGGTTATTCTAAACCGATAGATAATTAATTACCACTGGAACGAATATAGTTTTGCTCAATATTCTAACGTGTAACCGGTCCTATCAAAATGTTATGCTTTAGAAGAGACTGTAAAATCTTATCCTCATTATGTGAAAGTCAAACAAATGTATTTCATATGAACCACAACTCAGTTTCACTTGAAATGATCACAATCAACAAAATTACTGCATAGCTGGCCCGTAACTCAGTCGGTAGAGCACCTGTCTGCTGTGTGAGGGTCCCAGGTTTGATTCCCGGCTGAGGGGTGGGAAATTTTTTTTAGCCAAGATTATTCCCTATCCTCAGCAGAGACTGGAAATATGAATGTGCGTGTGATTTAATATATACAACCCCCAGAAAAAAAAGAAATACAATGACAACTGTATACGAGTTAATGTTGTCAAAAGACAATATGTTCCAAAGGTAAAAAGGCCGCCGATATGACCATAACCGTTAAATGGAATAGAAAAACATTACATTTTATACTCTTTTGCTTTTCAATTGCGTGCGCGTCTTTGATTTGCTTTATAAATAAAATTATTATATATCCTCTCACAAAATAAGCATACAAAATGACATAGCACTACATTTTAATGCTTTCCTTAACAAAATTACGCAACTTGCACCAAAATGAAAAAAAATTCCTGTACTGATTTGAATCGCAATGGAAACAAATGACGAATCGACCGGCATTGCTAGGGGATCGACCATTACAACGATCTACGTATCCCTCCAGGTGACACTAAAGTGGCTTTAAGAAGAGAAAGGTGAGCTGTAAGTATCAGGATGAGAATATGGATAAAGGGTTTAAAGGGAAGGGGGAGGTAAATGGAAGGAAATGAGCCGGTGTAGAATGGCGCATGGAGCAAGTAAGTTTGTGTACAATTTTGTAAACCTTTTTATTTCCATAACTAAGCTTTTGTCCCAAAACGACACTCCAAAAATCATTAGGTATTATTTATTACTTATGAAGCAAAGTTTAAAACAAATTGGTTACCTACTGGACCCTAAAGTAAATAATTACCAAACTGATATCGCATCTTAGAACTAAATCATTTCTGTTTTTGTTATGGCATTTGGAAACGTCGCCGCTCTGTTTTTATACTTAATTGCGGAAAAGTTCACGTATGTTTATTTTGATACAGATCTCAAGGAGCCCTTGGGCTCATTTCAGGGACAATTACTTCACAATCACATGGCACTATACAATATGCGTAAGCATAATGAAAGAAAATACTCAAGGGAAGAGGAGACTATAACTAAAAACAAAACAAAAACATATTCCAAAATTATCATATAGCAGGATAAGATAAAACATATTTCCCATTAGAGTTTTTTATTCTATGTTTATTAGTATTTTTACACTTCTGATTTACGGGGTTTAGGTTAGGGTTAGTTTTATATATACCTAAGCTTAGGTTCCTGATTCACGGAAGATTACTTTTATTAACGTTTTCAATGAGGACCAAAGTAATGCAAAAAAGCCATAAAAAGTAATTAGGAACGCACTCTGAGGGCGTTGGCGGTAAGACACTGGCTTTGAAGAACAACGTAATCCAGGCTACCGTCGTCATGAAGCACCAAATGTATACATATATATGTTCGAGTCATTGTATGTCATATAATATGCTCCAGCAATGCTGTGTAATATACTTTTATTATCTCTTTGACTTACCGATGTATCCCACGCAGATGAAGACTAATATCCGATTATTTTTCACTTTGACAGTGACACCGTTTCTTGCAAACCTACACACTTCACTTGTTCAACAAACACTGCTGCCTGACTGCTCTGGTAACAGCTGACGAACGACAAGGGTCTGCCAACAGCAAAACAAACGCGCATCAGTCTCGTAATACAACCAAGAAAGTTATTCTGTTGAGTGTAGTAATGACTCCAAGGAAACCTTAACTGGGGTATCTTAATTCCTCGGCACCGACACTCCAAGCTAGTTCGTGACGTCACCAGCACAGGTGGTTTATTGATGTTGTTACTGGAGTGAACCGATGGTAAACGAAGCTTTATTTAAGTATTTCGACAACAAGCATATATAAGAACGCATCATGTGCAAGTGCATTGTATAATGTTACAAAATGCCCCGTAAGTGCAGTGTACCCGGCTGTAAAAGCAATTACAATAAAGATTCAAGTGTGATGAATTTCAATTTGCTAAGGATCGTCAAAGAGGATTAAAAAGAATACAATCCTTACATAGAGAGAATTTTGAGCCAGGTGAGAAGCTAGTATTAATTAATGATGTCTTATAGCCGAAGTACACATTCATGCACTATAAATGCGTGAAAAACGAGCTTGCTCACAATCTGAAATTAACATAAGAACATTTACTATCGTAGGCTATAAAACATTTTGATCAACTCTTGATAGCTTCCATAACTATGTCGTAAATAAAGTGTTATGAAACTGAAGAAAACTAACTAAAATACCCGAGGAATGAAGTTTAGAGTTAATACCGTAATTATTGACAGGAATATATAAATAATTAAATAAAAATGATAGTAAGATAGAGAAATAATTGCAATAAATAGCTCGGTATATTAAATTGAGGCAGTATTTTTAACACTTGAATAATTTTAATTAAATTATATAATAAGTAAATTCAATAACAGCCCGCCTTGAAGCAATATGTATGTAATAATTTGTAAAAATGTATGTAACATTCATTGCATATGCTTATTTTATTGCAACATGTTCAATAATATTATGTGAATACATTATGTAATTTAATAATGCAAGAACTGTGAGAATAATAAGTTTAAAGTTGCTAACAATGAGGTAACAATGAGGTAACCTTGAGGCAATAATGAGTTTGAGAGTTTGAATACTACTAGTCATGATTAGGGCAGCAATAATGTAAATTTTGTGACAGTTTAAAATTAGCCAATCAACTGCTAGAAAAAGCTTTAGTAAAATGCAGGTATTCTATTGGACTAGGATTAGCCAACCAGAGATTTGAAGTACAGAAGCTTACGGGTTTGGACTGTTGAAAATATGTTCAGTTGCCTGCAAACCTTGGTAGTGACCGGGTGGAAAATGTGTTCTCTATTCGTGTGTAACGAAAATTAAGTATACGTGATAACAAAGTACAAGTTTTAAATTAAAGTATCTCACAGCTCTTAATATCAGTGTAGTTCTATTTAATTTGTGCCAAGGATTAATAAAAGGAAGTGAATTTAAACTTAAAATCTGTGTAAGCCTACATTCTTGACGTACCACGCCCTGATTAAGAGAAACATGTCTCTAAAGCAAGACTGGCGCAGCCGAGGCAAACATAAACATAAATACTATCTATAGAAGCAGTTTAATAACAAAGTTAAAATAGTAATTTTTTTTAAACTTGGAGCGTAATAACAAAAATACATCTTCAAAAATCGGCTTCTCATACGTAGCAGCATATTACGTAACAATCATCTTCAAAATTGACGTTCATACATGGAGCTAAATAAATAAACAACGTAAACAATATCTACTTCAAATTACGCCCAAAGCGTGGTGTAAACATCAACAACAATCTCCTAAAAACAATAACTACTTCAAGTTGGCTTTCCAAGCGTGTGGCTAACAATAACAGTAAACCTTCAACAAAAATAAACAAAACTCCAGCGTAAAGACAATAATACTTCAAGTTGGCTCCCATATGTGGGGCAGTAAAACAACACGCATTTACTGTCGTAAGCTATGAAATATTTTGGTCAACTCTTGATAGCTTCCATAACTATGTCGTAAATAAAGTGTTATGAAACTGAAGAAAACTAACTAAAATACCCAGGGAATGAGGTTTAGAGTTAATGCCTTAATTATTGACAGGAATATATAAATAATTAAATAAGAAATGAAAGTAAGATAGAGAAATAATTACAATAAATAATTTCTGTATATTAAATCATGTATAATGTAACAGGCCTGAGTGAAAAGACTTTTTCCGAAGAAAAAGGTTAATATATTAAGAAAAGTGTTATATTAAGAAAATTCATTAGTAACAGCGAAGTAGCGAACCCATTAGCATAAAGTTTCCTGAAATGCAGTTAGGGTAAGTTCAGTAAGTTTGAAAAATCACTTAGACAAGAAACCTGTAAATAGAAAGGGAATGATATTCTTAGATTTGAGCGAAGCACCACATAGAAACAGTTTCAGATATGCATACGTAGAGTTTTAGGATTGGACCGCATAAGTAGCAACGTTGGTAGGGGTAGGATATGTAGGCGGTGTTTAAGTTAAGAATAGAGCAGGCGTTCTAAATCAGACTTACATATTTAATTCTGTGGGTTACTCGTGTGACGATTCTTGTGATTTGTGCCGCGCCCAGTGACGCGCTTGACTTAGAAACATTTAGCGGTTGTTGTGAGGGATCTTTCCGAGTAACATTTCTGCGACTGACGGCACCTGACACTTCGCATAATTATTATTCTAAAAATAATTTAATTCTTTAAATATAACAGTCGGCAATTCTTTTCAAACAGAATATTCGAGTCAACATTAACATTTATGAGCTAACTAAACTGGTGTTATCCTTTCACACTACACTCACGCATACTCTGAGTCAAAGAATCCATAGCTATACCGCTGAAGCAGTTGGCGGGCCAGACAACGCAGAACGAGCTAGGAGATGATGACATCGTAGAACTCAATAACAAAGCAGGTAAGGTTATCTAAATTGTGCAACTTCGAGAAAGTATCATCAAAATTTGAAACAAAGGGAATGGCTTCAGATGTAATATTCACACTTCTAGAGTTTGTAAGCAACCCATTGATACTTTACTTTTTCTTTTATAGGAGAATAATGGCGTTATGTCAACAAAACACGCTATCCTGCCGCTATTGCGCATGCGCGAAAGGGAGTGCCAAACCGATGGAAGGAGTGAAATCCGCTAGATCCCCGGGATCCTGGATCATTAGGGTTTAGCTTCACGGCTACGCCCTGTGTTGTTCCGTAGTTGCGGCCTCTGGGCTACGCTTTAAGGCTTAGGACCCTAAATCAGTCGTTATTTGCGTAAGGATGGGTAGCGGGAAATCGTAGGGCATCATTTGTTGCTGGAAAACGTTGTTCCTCTGGTTGATGCCCTCTGCTGTAGTGTTCTTGTCCTCGGCTACTGCTGCTCGTCGGCTGCTGAATTCTCCATTCCTAATTATTACCTATCTAACTAATGTCACGTGTCTCAGGGTTTTCGTGGGTGAGGCAAATTAAAATAAACTGCATTTACCTTAAAAATATGGTTTATTGTTCAATAAATGTTTATGGGCGCGTGGCTTTTCCCATTGTAACAATTCCCACCATTATAATAAATCTGGAGCTTAGTCTAACTGCACACGCTTCCTACCCAATGCACACACGTGCATTTGTCGTCCAGATTACCACTGTGTGTCGACGAGATTCTATAAGAGAGTGCAAATCTGGGGCTTTTTTCCCCTTTTTATACCTCAGCCTGATGACGCTCACCTCCGCGCCTCAAAATGTAACGACATTTCTAATTGGTTCTCAGACCCCGTTACCTTATTATGTATAAGAATATTCTCTCCAAAAGATTTCGCATACGCGTCCCTGTGACGCATTAGGAAACAGATTCAATATCTCTGTCCCTTTCCTTTATCTATCTGTCTGTGGGAATACGTAATGAATCCAGGAACATCCTTGAACATGATCGTTTTGGTGGTCCGGGTGTTATGGTTTGGGGAGGCATAATGTTGCATGAGCGCACCGACCTCCAAACCTTTGAACACGGTACGCTCACAGGTCAGCGTTATTCTGATACTGGACTCCTTCCCCATGTGCGTCTTTTCAGGGCTGCAGTGGATGACAATGCGCGACCGCATCGAACAGCGCAGGTGGAAGATCTCTTGGAACGAGAGGATATTCGGCGAATGGTGTGGTCTGCCCGTTCCCCGATTAAATCCCATCGAACACGTGTGGGATGCTTTGGGGAGACGCGTTGCAGCACATCCACATGCACCAACAACAATCCAACAGCGTTGGTGGAAGAATGGAACACCCTACCACAAGAACTGCTTACCAACCTTAAGGCCAGCACGGGAGCACGATGCAGAGCATCCATTGCTGTCCGTGGTGATCATACACCCTTTTAAGCATCATGTATCTGTTTCTGTAAATATAGAGAGCCATCATATGTCGTATTGACTTTACTATAGCTTATGGTGTATGAGTAAAAGTGGCATTTCTGTTCGTCTCATTGCATATTTCGTTTAGTTGCCTACTGTAGCATACCGTAGCAGTTCTCTCTATGCATAATTCAAGTTTCATCGAGCTATGTTACTTGCCAGTGTCACAGTATGCGAAGATTACTTTCAACCTTAGGTTTTGTACACCAGTGTACTATCAAAATAGCCGTACTAAATGGGTATAACATAATTTTAAAAAATACAACACACGAAAGGTAGAAAAATCTATGCAATTACCAAAATTTTCGAAGACTATTAAAACAAATTTTTGAAAACCCAGAACACGTAAACTGCAATATCGTTTGCTATTTCTGCATACTAAAGAATAGAATCATATCTGCGTTATTATTTATTATTATTATTACCATTATAATCAGTCGGAGAAAAATACGTTCTTGAGAGACTTACATCGATAGAGTTTCGAGAGAAAGACAAAACTTTGAAATCGTAAAGTTACCCCTGTATTTCAGCAAGAGAGGTTGGAGTCCCAACGGTGGCATTTAAATGTTAGAACCTGTTTTAGCTCTTCAAAATTCGCTGCTGTTCGGTTCAGCTTTCCTGTATTTTAGGTAGTAAAGTTTGAAAGGTTAAATGTCCATCCAGTGGTTTCACATGTATCATGCAAAGGATGTAATTCATGGCTAACATCATATCGACGTGCCATTTATAACTGTTCAACCTGATACAAAAAAATATACGTTACCTAGTATTAACTAATGGAAAACATTTCTAGCCAACGTTTATCAAGGTAAACAGAAAACAAAATGAAAGGCTTTTATGTGATTAATTTGTAGAATAGGTATAAACAGTCTTGTTACACTCACATAACTTTCTCTAGTCACTATCGTTAATATTTGTATAGTGTCTATAAAAGCTGGTGCATTTAGTGGATTTTCCTAGTAAAATATGATCACTCTAGAAATGGCAAAAATCCACTAAGTGTACTTGGTGTCTTTCTAATGATCACTAATCATGGCTAGTTGGACTTATATGATTTCTTAATAAATAAATATGAGTCTCAAATATAGGAAAAGTCCAAAAAATGGAAAAATTAACACAGTGGATTTTCCTTGTATGCCCCCGATATAACATTTTACTTTTCTGACATCTCAAAAGGATCACCTTATAGATCCTAAGTTTTCGGTGAATGGCCTTTGAAATTCTCTTCATAGTGAGCTAATTTTGTATAATATTTTTATAACCAGGAAATCATAAGAATTGGGCAAAGCTTACTACGTGAAAAATATAGAGCTTATTAACCATTTCGGGTTATCAATTTTGGAAATATTCCGTGTTATACATTTGCACCTTCGCAAAGATGTCACCAGGCTTGAACGTTTCTCTGCTTTCTTTCCGTTGCAAGAGCCTGTCTTGAATGCTGTTTCCGTATTGTGACTCAACGGATATTGCCCGAACTTATCGAGAAGGCGCCGACCGACCGACCAACTAGCCAGGTAGAGATAAGGGGTAGCGTTCTCTCCCAGCGTAAACACCAGAAGCGGTGTCGAGATATATAACTGGCGCAACAGTTCTAGACATGTGAAAATCTTAATGACAGCTATGAAGCGAGTTACATACCAGATCAGATGACCGGTCGTCTGCATGCTGCAGGAGTGCGTGGGACAGTCATTGTCAAATATCCGCACACCGGTTATGCACTGCACTACACGATAAACTTATAGTTATATACAGTATATTTAAATCCCCCGCTGTAAAATGCCCTTAATATAAAAACACTGTCAACCATCTGCCTCCAGTTCTTCCACACCTCACAGCCCTTCCTCTTCTGCGGAATCACTCACATCATTGCCACCATCACTACTGTTGCTACTCTCTGCACCGTTATCCTGGATGAGAATTTTTTCTATTTGATTTTCTGCAATATCCTTATTTTTTGAAATAATGATTCTCAATTTATTCAACATGTCGATATACATTTTCCCATTCTGGCCTTCCAATTTCTTCAAATCGCTGGCGACATAACTGCTCCACATCCTTTAGTTTAAAAGTGATATTTCTGCAGGCCACCCAGTTTTTGACATCAGCCCAGATTAATTCGATTGGGTTTAGATCTGGGTGATACGGTGGCAGTCTAAGTACATTATGGCGATGTTGTATTAATATCTGGCCAAGTATTATGAGTTATGACTTCTGAAGGGATTTGTTGGCTTTAACTAAGTTATATTTGTTTTACTCATGCTTTCATCAAAAGCTATATTATGCCTAAGGAACCAGGTTTTCATTTCTTCTTTCAAGGAATTTGAGGTAGGTTGTTTGTCAATTTGAGTTTTGCCACATTGTGAAGCATTGTCGATAACCAGAATAGACCCAGCAAACATATTAGGTATCAACATGTAGTTGATTCACTTCATGTAATTTTCTGTATTCATTTCTTGATGAAAATCTCCTGTTTTTTGTTACGACTTGTAAAAGAAGGGCATTTGGAACGAACAGCATGAACGATAATAAGTATTTCCCCTTTGGCAACAGGTGCCTGAAAACCTAATTCGCTATCGTCACTTCAACTTTTAGATGTATGACTGCTGTGTATGTACGACTCATCTTCATACACTATAGTTTGACCCTCTAATTTGTACCTCTGAGTAAGGTACTCTTCCAGCTGAGATCGTATGTCGTGCTTTTCTGTTAGAACTCTCCTATTTGGTTTCGTTTTCTTCCACTTAAACCCTAAATCTTTTATAATTTTTCTGAGATTTGTAGCAGCATCTTGAAAATTTATGCTGATATAAGTACATATAAAATTATTGTCATTTGGAAAGTTAGTATCAGACTGCAAAATTCAGTGCCATAGCCAGGATTTGAGACTTGTAACACCACCTTGAACATTTATGACATCTTTCAGATTGATGAGCAATCTGCTTATTGTTGGCACAGTTTTTTCTTCCACATAGAAATTGTGAATCGTGCACCGAATGACGCATTTGTCGAAATCGTTTATTTCTGTAATACGTTTAGGGACCTTATGTTTCTTCACAGGTGTGTCAAACGGTACTCTTTTATCCATATGGTTTTTCTTATCTTTGAGAAATCTGGAAACGGAACTCAGTGAAACACCAGTTGCTTTGGCTACTCTTTCTTTCACTCTCTTAAGGCTTTTGTGGAACTGGGGTAAACGTATATTTTCTTCCTTCATCTCTGCTTCTTGCTTCATGAAGTCGAGGACATTTGCAATTATTTCCCTGCTTTGAATACGTAATACCTTACCATTTAACTTTGAAAACGTAGGAGCCATGGTTATAAATATCACAAATATAAAATAAGCACTATTTACATACTGCTCTCTTTGAAATTACAAGATGCGCACACTTTCTATGCAGCATGGTCACTTCTTTTTTATCACAGGCGGCATCATTCTTTGACGAAGGCATACAAAAACTGGTTTCCCGTTACGACTAGTGACTGAATAACGGCGGTGACTATGTGGAGAAGTAGTGTAAGGTGATGAATGTTAGTAAAGTATTTGGAGAATAATGTTCTGTTATGTTTTTAAAAACAATATCAGTACTATCTTTAAAAACACGCCCTCGTAGTTCTAAAGAAATTAGCCTGTTCATGAATAAAGTTGACCAACTTTACATAATAAAGCAGGAAAGGAAGTAAGCAGCTCTGCAGACACGAATCTGAAGAACTTTATTAATTTTCCTGAAACCTTTTAAAGGTTACTAAGAATTATTGAAATTTATAGAAAATCTTAATTAACCCCGAAGTTCCTATAGGGTTTTCTCCTGTAAGAATATATTAGAACAACTTACACTTCACGCAAAAATGAGAAGTTGGGCTACAAAACAAATTAACCTAATTAATACTGATATAAACTGATCCACGAACTTGGACGGTGAATTTTTTTTCCCTGGGTAGTGAAAAGTTGTCACGTAAGCTCATTTGAAAGTTGTCGCTGGTGTACCCCGCTACTTTAATTAAGTTTCCAACGGAGCCGCTGTCGCTTTCAATTAAAACAGTCCTGGCAAGAGCGGGGAAGAGAATGTGGTTCTCTCTTGATAGACACAGATGTTGTTGGTGACGTCGGAAAAATGTTCCTCAAAACAAACGACTCTCCGCACGTTGTTTACACATGTACTGCGAAATAATGCCTTCTGACAGACTGTGATTACATTGTTGTACATCACTGCTGCTCTGGAAAAATCGGCATTCCCTTCGTCTGCTTGCTGAACCTGATTTCCCTTCATCTTCTCTAGTCTTTTGTTTGTCTATCCTGCCTCTGCGTCGCCAGCCACAAATGAGAGAATTTCTGAACGAAATAATTCCCAAATGACATCATTTAATTTCCCAACTCGCAAAATACTCTTCACTACCTTACAAATGATTATTTACCATCTGAAAGTAAGCTGCCGTTAGTATGGCGAATGCCATCTGTTGCCTACAATGCTCAACCTTTTTGGGCGTCTTACTGATTTATTTATTCTCATTCCAACAGCGACGTCATGTGAGGCATTGCTTAATGCATAATAACACAATAAGATAAAAGATTCTGATGTGTTATGTTCACATGACTTTCTATGCTGTGACGCAGCGGCTATGGTCCAATGGGTTAGCGGGAGGTCGGCTCCGGGCAGTCCGAGTAAACAACGTTAAGTACCGATCGCCAGCATAAACATCGGACGCGCTATTGGAAGATAACCAGAGCCTTATGGATGTTTGTTACACCTCCTCCAGAATGTGTGTCGAAGCAATTTTAGAATGTTCTGGAAGACTCCACTGGCTATATAAGCGAGCGTTCTTGCGAGTGGAGTCAGTTGAGTCAGTCAGTCATCGAGTGGAGTTATGAGCTGGTTGTTGTTACCTTATTGCTCAACTATACCTTTTACTGCCCTTAGTGTGGGCGGTTAAATGCTTTTGCTCTTGCAAGTGGCGCGAGCGAGCTTCATGATAGAGGCACTTCTTGAGCCAGGAACGTGTAATCAGTTCTTTTGAGCAACCTGGGTTGAGCAGTTGCTCGTTAAGTTTATATCTTATGGGCACTTCCTGAGCCGGGATCGTGTAATCAGTTCTTTTGAGTAACCTGGGTTCAGTTGCTAAGTAAGTTTATTTCTTATGAGTTAAATTTATCCTGGTGTTAACTTTGGCCGGGCTTACTGATCCCGTGATGTGGTCGTGCTTGCCAGTTTTATAATTTGGGCTATTTGCCAGGCATGAATAATTAGTGAAGCCAAACGGAAAGTTTTATAGTTTGTTTAAATTCTTAACCTCCTTGTCCACGTTTTAATGAGTTGTTGCATTTGTTAATTATTTGGGGTAAATCACCTCGTCTTCTTATTGAATTTTGTTTTGGGGTTTCAGAGTTTATATTTGTTAACCAGATTAATATATCTATATTTCTAAGTTCCTTGTTACGTCTTTCAGAGCGTATATTTGTTAACCATATTCTTATATATTTATATTTCTATATTTCTTGTTACGTCTTTCAGAGTTCTTTACTTGCGTTAAATATTTTTTTTTCGGAGACTGTGAATGTGGGACTCGCCAGTAGGTCATACCTACTAAAAACTCCTCCACCGGAAGGAAACATGGATGTAGGAAGAAGAGGAATTCAAGAGAGGATATGCAGTAGTACCGGTATTGCGCCTGCGCGTTAGGGGAGCGGATGTATTGGTCGGCCCAGCTGAGCCTAGGTCAGGTGAAATGGGAGCGAGGATGCAAGCATGGACGAAGCTCTACTTACGCCCTAGGGAATTCGGAGATAGATACATGCAGTATATGGTGAGAGTATTCTGGAAGTCATTACTGGTGGTCATGCTAGCGGCCGAACTTGCCCCCGCGAGCCCGAGAGTTCGGAAACTGACTTCCAATCGGAGTCGTGAGTCGTTCTTCCAGCATCGTCTGGAGGGCTGCCACTTCCTCCTTGACGAACATTCTGATGGTTGAAGTGATGTGGGCGACTTTTTCCGTTAGCATCATCGAGGTGACGATTAAGGTGTGGATTAATATCGTATCCGATTTCGAAGACCTCTTCCTTCAGGACGTTGACATTTGTGAGGTAGAGCAGATTCGCCAGCTTCTGAAGTAGTACAGCGGCAGCGTCGGTGGTGATATGTAGAGTCTGTTTCTGAGGTTGTAGTGCGATAGGCTGCGATGGCGGAGTCCGGCGTGGATGCAGTGGGCACGCAACCTAGCCGGTGCAGTGCCCCTGGCTTCCACAGGAGGCGTAGAAGTGGCGGCGTTGGGTGAGGTCATCCGCTCTGCAGTCGGCGGTGAGTGACTCGTTCCTGCATTCCTGCATTACTGGTAGCGGGGAGCGGCGTCACAGGTGGCGTACTGTTACCAGCGGCGGCAAGGCTTATGACGAACAGTGCGGCTGGCCTCAAGCGGCAAGGTTTAACCTAGCAAGTAATCTCTCTCGTCCAAGAATTCGATCCTGACCAGTGGTGTGGGTCTCCGTTCGTTTTTAATCCTGGTCTCACTGGCCGCAGAGGGCCAGAGGCGCTGGGTGGCGCTGAACAGCAATGTGGCGGCAGCTGGCGATGAACTCCTCTGACGACGGCGAGGAAGCGGGGCGTGCGGTGTGTGTGTGTGTGGCTGGGCTGGTCGGCGGGCAGATACTAATCGCTTCCACTGGCGGCGGTGCAGTGGCAGCAAGGTGTTCCTCGGCTGTGCTGAAGCTTCCTTTCCCCTTGGGAAGTGAGGCTTGTTGGCTGCGGTGAGATCTGTCTTCCTCTTGCCCATGTTAACTTGACAGAGCTCGCAGCGAAATATATATTATTACACTCCTTCTATTTCTTTTAAATGGTGGCCAATTTGAGTAACGCTTTGTAACGTCTGATTTAAAGACAATTATAACTACATATGCAAATCCATTCGTTTAATCAATTGTGACAAGATTTCCACGAGTATTGTGGCGTGACCTCCATTTTGTCTCCTATGCACGATAGTGCTGCCATGCCACGCGGTTGAAGTCTGAAACATCACTCATTGTTAACTTCCATCCTTGCCGCTTATATTACAGTAAATTTCTCAGACATTTGTGCATTAACCTCTTATATATAATGTTTTATTTTTCTGACATCTCAAACGGATCGCCTTGTACTTTCAGTAAAATCTTGACATGGAAGTTTTGGGCAGAATACAATGCAAGTACTTTCTCCAGTTATTCTAAGTGCGTAGCAGAGAAAGTAAAAATGTTTCTCTCGTGGAATAACATTTATGGTTAGCTAGACGGCTTCACAAATAGGTATGCTACGTTTGGCAACACCTGTAGCATGCAACATTGGCAATATGCTGCATACTACAATGCCAATATTTATCGCTAGTCGCATACTGGATGTTGTCCATTGCCGCAAGCAGTGCAATCGTGCCTTTACGACAGTTTAGGACGTTCTTGATCTTGACCAAGCTTGCGGGTCTATTACAGCTGTGTAGACTTTACTAGAGCTAATAAGATGTATGTAAAGTTTGTAGTGAGAGATGGTGTGCTCAACTGAGAGATCTAGTGAGAGAGAGAGCTATGTCACTTTAATAAGAAATAAATTGAGTTTTCTAAATCACTGTGTTGCGGCATTATTTGTGCAATAAGGATTGAATTTTTATTCTTAAATTATTGTTAGGTAAATTATGGAATAGAAAACATATAAATGTCAATGCAAAAAGCATATGTTATGAACATGTATGATATTATTTTTGTATGGAAAACCAAAAAAGTTTATATTGGCATATCAAAAAGTTTTATTCTGGATTAAATACTGTTTTCTGAATGTAAATCATTAATAGGCTTACATATAAACATAACAACAACAAATTCACATCCCCACGTATGTCCCCACTGTTCAATGTTTCTGCGAATTTTTAGTTTTTGGTAAACACCATGGCAAACTGTAGGGATATATGGCATTATTGTCTCGAGGTCTTTTAACTTCAGGGATGATATGGGTATTCTGTACTGTAGAGTAATGATATTTCTTCAAGAAAGTTTAATCGTGTAAGTAAGGGTCCTTTCTGTTTTTGAGCCACGGCCTAGCATCTTCTTGAAGAATTCCGAACAATACCACTGTTCTACGTCAAAATATGAAAAAAGAACATGCCTGATTGTTAATATTATATTAAAACTAGCCTGCCTCTGTGGTAGTGTCTGCCTCACATTCCAAAGGTCACAGTTCGATTCTCGGTTAGGGGAGCTACCCGGATAAGGGTTTTCCCTTTTCCTGCGAAAACGAATGCTGGGTAACTTGAAGCTCTATGGATCCCGGGTTCATTTGAGCATCCTCTCACTCATTTCAATCCTTCATCTCCTATGCGACTTACCCAGTCAAAGGACGTTAAGCTAAGAAAAACGCGCCAGTTACTTCAGCTCCATTCTGTACTGTTTTACTATTTAACTGCTGAAAATCACTGAAATCTTCTATTTTCATTCAAATGATCTTAAACAGGTCGTTGACTCTAGCATTTTCCAAAACTTCATTGTCAGGTATGTAAATGTGATCTGTATCTCAGAATTTATTTTCTATTGTGCCAAAATCGTTATCACTCGGTAAATAGATATGTTCAGAAACAAGAAAATAATATTTGAGTGAAGTCATAGAGCCCTTTAGGAGGAATACATTAAACACTGTATTGTTTTTGTTTTATCCAGTACAAGATCCTGGAGAAAAAAGTAAGTGACATTGCGCCTCTCCCACTCAAAATACTGATGGGGGTCAAATCCCCAATGTAGGTTCACATGATAGATAACATCTGACAGAAGAATACTAAAAATCTGATGTGTTACACTCACATGACTTTCTCTACTCTTGTACAAACTATTTTTACAAACGCTTATTCTCCATATGCTTCATGTTAATCGAGATGTCAATCTTATTGGTAATTTTCTTGTAGAAGCAAGGGGAATATGGTAGGTTTTAAGCGATAGTCAAATATTTTAACGCTGGTTGTCATGTGGCGCATTCCATTCGCTTTGCATGTTCAGGACATAAAAAGATGAATAACGAATTTGAGAAAAAGTATAAGTATTGGAAAATTTAAGGGAATAACAAGAAATATCTAGAAAACGGTTCACTCAACAATAAAAATGTATATGACATAAATTGTGTATTTTAACGCGATCTACATTTTTTGTGTAGTAAAAGTTTGTCTATCTCTTATGGTTTACCAGTTATGCCAAAGTCGTTCACAATGAAGAATACTTTTGGAGACATTCCCAGAAAATTCGAGATATGCATTTCATTTCTCATGACAATATCTTAAACATATGACATTTTAATCAAAATCGTTAAAGCCGTTTTTGAGAAAATTAAAAGTTTCGAAAAATGTTCCATGTAAAGGGTAGTCGGGGTGGGGGGAATTTTCTTGAAAACCTCCGTGTCCCATCTCTGGAAGACACTGAACCTAAATACCAAGTTTGGTGTTTATCCGACTGTTCGTTCCTGAGTTATGCTGTTCACAGACACACAGACACACACACACACACTCACACACTCGGACATGTTACCAAAAATGCTTTCTTTGGATTCAGGGGGTCTCAAAACATGTATTTCCTGTGAAGTCTCTGTATCGAATTTTTGGGTGGAATACAATACTTCCCCTACTTACTATACGTAGTAGAGAAAGTAAAAATGGCGTAAATTCAAATTTTGTGGCTCAGGTCACTCAACTGTCAGATTCATAGTCCTTACTTGAGGAACACTCCTACTCAACTCATTAAATACTAAGAGTCAACGCCGATTCGTTCGCAGTTTGGTAGCCAGAGACCGTATACAATCTGCAGCCATGAGAATTTATATTGGGAGCCTACTGCACAAGTTCAATTGAAAGTCTACAAATGGAACCAGGTGAGCCACCACTTGGGATACGAAGTGAATATTTAAGTATTAAATATGTAATTAAAATAGCTGCTTTTCCTAATACTATGGTTCACAAATGTGTATTCCCTATAAAATCTCAAACAAACCAACATAAACGCTCATTTAATTCACTTCCGTTTCATGATCGTATTGAATATTACACAAAGAAAACAAATAAATTTACCTAAGATGACAACAATTGGAAATCATGAAACTCATCCTTGGAACCTAAGAAAAACTGCTTTGAATCTATAGATGGAACAATATAAAAAAGAACAGACTGCCACCGCTGTTTTGATAAACAGCTCTTTAAGGAAAACTCTGGAACCTACTATGACTATGAAAAAATATTTACCCCTTTTTGAAGTTGTAAGAAAAGTAAGAAATTTAAAGGTAGTTAATATAATATTAATAATAAATATTCACGACAACAAATCCTAGAAAACCAATAGCTTATATGGCTCAAATTATTGCATAATTTCCAAAAACATCTTTTTTTCGGAGAGAAATAACATGTGAAATTATACCAAATCCTGGTAGAATTTAAATGTAATTGACCAAAAAACCAAAATAAATGTTGTTAGTGAATTGGATCAGCGCATTTGTGTGTTTCTCATGGTCATGCTAAGAGTGGAATTTTAGAGTCAGCATGTAGACATTCGCTTTTAAACAATTGGATAGGACTGACTACGAAGGGTACTCGGCACCGCTCCAGAGTGGATATTGTACCTACGCCCCTCGAGGAGGCGCGCCCCCGGGAGGAAGGATAAGGCGAGAGGAGACACCGGTGACCGGAACCTAGAGCGACGGCACAGCAAGGACAGGGCCCCAAAGTTTCCAGATAGACACACCCCGGCAGACAGACGGACAGGTAGGCAGTGGACCGCACCCCACACAAAGGGGCCCAATGCCCCTCAAGGGGGTTTGGATACCTCAGCAGCCGAGGCAGAGTCACAAAGAGCATCCTTTTTCCCTGCTACGCTACACCGAAACACCATCGCCGACACTTCCGACCCTGAAAAAGACCAACGGCATGAAAGAGGAATGGCATGAGAGTGCAGATGAAATGGAGGGATAGAAAATTTGAGGGATGTAATAATCCTTAGCAGCATTCGCCTGGCGACCCGGAGAAACCCACGAAAAAATCCATGAGTAAAGAAGATGGGCCACGGGAATCGAACCCACGAGCTTCCGAATTACCGTCTGAGCCATCCCGCTCGGTTTAAAACATCTGCCAATCGCTTTGGTCTCCTGTATCCCTCTTATACCTATCAATGTAATGCTAAATGAAAGCATTTCTGTAAAGTTTAATTCCATTAAAATGAAGTAGTTAGGAAAATAAACTTTTATGCCATGTGAATGTAACGCACCAGCTTTTTTATTCACCTACCTGTCTAACTCTATTACAATATGCAATCTAATGCTAAAATTTGGAGCTGGTTTGGAGGGAAATATCATATTACCCACCTAATATCAACAAATATTCATTCTGTGCATGTCAATATTGGATGCTGCACGTACACAAACGTAGTTTAGATTTGACTGTAACAGTGTTTGGGAATTTGCGATGCTGCATGTAGTTTACGCGACTTTGCAACGTAATACAATTCGCGGTATGACTACTGATAAAGCTGTCCCGTACCACACCCAATGGTAGTCATGGAGACGCTAATGAAACACATTCCTGGTATCGTAGCAACCAATGCTGAAGAAGTTAGCTGCGCGAAATCGCTTTGGCCAGCTGTCAAGAACGGGAAAGCACTTACACTCTTATTAGAAGCGCGTAGGTTCTCCTTAATGAGATCAAAGACGTTATATTAATACCATCTGCGTTCGTGAGTGCTTTACAAGTCAGCAGAATTCCCTGCATTGTCATCCCTGCGGTGTATACGGCATTTATTTGTTTTCCAAGCCTGTATTAGGTATAATACGTTCAGGGTGGATTCACTGAGGGGTAGTTCACAGTATTGTATTCCACCCAAAAATTCCATTCCAAGATTTCACCGGAAATAATGTTTTGAGACTCCTGAACAAAAAAAGAAACTATAAAAATATACGCGCGCGCGCGTGTCTGTCTGTGAAGAGCATAATTCAAAAGCTCAAAGTTGGTTAAATGCAAAACTTGGTATTTAAGTTTAGGACCTTCCCAGGATGAGACACATAAGATGTTGAAGAAAATCTCCCACCCCAAAGTATTCTTTATATGGAAAACGATTAAAGATTTTGCTTAAAATGCCAATTTATTTTGATAACAAATAAAATATATATCTTGAATTTTCTAGTCATAACCTCTGAAGTCCTCTTCATTCTTTTGTATAACTGGTAAACCGTAAGAAACGAACGAAAAATTATTATAAAACATCTGCTGTGTTACACTCACAGGACTTTTTCTACCCTTGTACAAAGTATTTTTGCAAACGCTTATTCTCCATATGCTTCATGTTAATCGAGATATCGAGATGTTAATCTTATTGCTAATTTTCTTGTAGATGCAAGAGGAATATGCTAGTATTTAAGCGATACTCAAATCTTTTAAGCGCTGGTTGCTATGTGGCGCACCGATTCTCTTTGCATGTCCAGGACATAAAAAAAATTAATAATGAATTTGAGAAAAAGTATAAGTATTGGAAAATTTAAGGGAATAATAAGCAATATCTCGAAAATGGTTCACAATAAAAAAATGTATATGCTAAATTGTGTATTTTAACGCGATCTACATTTTTTGTGTAGTAAAATGTTGTCTATCTTTTATGGTTCACAATGAAGAATACTTCTGGAGACATTTCCAGAAAATTCGAGATATACATTTCATTTGTCATGAAAATATGTTAAACATACGATATTTTAATCAAAACCGTTACAGCCATTTTTGAGAAAATTAAAATTTTCGAAAAATGTTCCATGTAAAAGGTACTCTGGGGTGGGGGGATTTTCTTGAAAACCTTCGTGACGCATCTCTGGAAGATACTGAACCTAAATACCAAGTTTGGTGTTTATCCGACTGTTCGTTTCTGAGTTATGCTGTTCACAGACACACACACGGACATGTTTCCAAAAATGCTTTTTCTGCATTCAGGAGGTCTCAAAACATATATTTCCGGTGAAATCTTGGTATCGAATTTTTGGGTTGAATGCAATACCTCCCCTACTTACTATATGTAGTAGAGAAAGTAAAAATGTAGATCTCGTCGAAGCACACAATTTTTGTCAAAACTTGTTTAGTGGCGTTAACTGTTTCCGAGATATTCTTTGTTACTAATTTGAGTTTTCAGACACATTTTACAGCTTTTGGTCGACCACACTATAGTAGTCTGATTACATGCGATGTAACTGGCCTTTAATGGCATCTGCAATACGTCAGCGACTCATTATGATCTTATTTGTTGGTGCGCTCAGCTCCCCTATCGCCCATACCTTTCAACATCTTCAAAGCAGCAGTCTACTGGGATCCAATGCCCAGATAAATAATTAAATATGCATTTAAAATAAATTCTGTTCATTGTAATTTCAATATTCTAATAAATGGAGTTGATTTCCTTTGGTTTAATGTATCATTGTTTTACGTTATCTGCAAAAATTAATAAATACGGCCTGGACTAAAGAGTAATGCCATCTGCTGCACCAGTCGCCAACATTCTGCCATTCAATCAGCATTTAGTAACACACAATTGACAAAGTAAGATCGTTTGTGAAGATTCAAACTTTCATTATAGTGTGATCGACCAAAAACAGTCGTAAGCAAATCGACAATAATGGGCGTAATGAAAACACTCGTGTGAAAATTATGGAACTCGCTACCGCTCGTTTCATAAACATATTCGCGTCTTCATTACTACCATTATAGTCTTGTTGCGTAATATACTATTCTCTAATACGTACTTACAGTAAATAGAAGAAGTATTGTATTTCTCCTAAAAATTCAACACCTTCTACCCCCTGTACAAAAAAAGCTTTTACAGAAATTGATTCTCGCATGCGTGTTTGTGCAAGGGTCCTTGTCTGTGTGCCTGTGCGAGTTTCTGTGAAAAGTATAACTCAAAAACGTAAAGTCGGGTTAATACAAAAGTTCATATTTAAATTCTGGACCTTCCCAGAATACGACACGAAGATTTTGTAGAAAATCATCACCCCAAACCACACTTTGAGGCAGTATTTTAAACACATAAATGATTCCAGTCTAATTATAAAGCAATATGGGTATGTAACAATATATAAAAAGTGTATATTACAGTCATTGTAAATGTTTATATTATTGTATACATGTGTAATAATGTTATGTAAATGTATTACGTAATTTAACAATGTAGGAGCTGTGAGAATAATAGGTTAAAAGTTGCTAACAATGAGGTAACCTTGATGCAACAAAGAGTAAGATAGTTAATAATGCTACTAGTCATTATTGGTGCAACAACAATGTAAATTTTGTGACAGTTTAGAAAATAGCTAATCAACAACCAGAAAAAAGCTTTAGTTAAATGAAGGTATTCTATTGGACTAGGATTAGCCAATCAAGGACTTGAAATACAAAAATTTACAAATTTAGGCGCTAGAAATCAAGTCAGTTGCTAGCAGACAGTGTTACTAATCAGACGCGAGATGTGTCCTCGAGAAATTTAATACGTGTTTTGTGTGAGAAAATAGTTTACGTGTTTAAAAAGTGCAAGTAATTAATAAAAGAATCTCACAGCTCTATATCAGTGAAGTGTTATTTAAATCGTGTCAAGCATTAATAAAAGGAGTGCAGTAAACTTAAAATCTGTGTAAGCCTACATTCTTCAGTCGCACCACAACCCTCTAACAATAATACTGACGCAGCCGAAGTAAACATAAATATATAATATTTAAAGAAACAGTCAAATTACAAAGTTAATATTTTTAAATTTGGGACGAAGGCTACCGGGTACCATACATACGGTTGCTACTACTTCAAGTTCGGTTCCCCAACAGTCGAAATAAAATACAACTATTCTTAAAAATAAATAAAACTTCTTCAACTTTACATGAGAAATGTTTCGTTATTTTTTATATTTTCTACAATGACTACGGATTTTGCTTAAATACCATATGTTTAAGTTCTTTTCATAACAAATTAAATGCATATCTTGAATTCTCTAGGAATTCTCTTCATTCTTAATTACTTTTGTATATTTGGTAAACCGTAACAAAAAACTAAATCTTACTATACGAAATATGTAGATAAAAAGCACAAAATTTATGTCAAAAATTGTTTTCCGGGATATTCTTTGCTATTGGTTTTGAATTTTCGAGCACTTTTTACTTTTTGCAATTGCAAATTGCTAGTGATTTTTTTCTCCATTCTTTTCCGTATTTATTCAAAGGGAGTGAGTAGATTTTTAAAGCCAACACATAGAGACCGGCTTTGAAAACATTTGACTATCGCTTTAGTTTAGTTTATTTTACTTCCATTTACACCCATCTTTAGCTGCGTTGGTCTTATCGGTGGCCTTTCCTTTGGAACTTATTGTCTATTGGCAACGGTGTTAACTCGTGTAACTCTTGTCGTTGGGTTTCTTGCGCTTTTGGTTTTTAATCATTAGATCATACACATCCACACTCTCATTCACACTCTCATTCATACTTCCAGGCTCTAAGGAGGATAGGGATTAATCATTAGATCACATACGTTCACACTCTCATTCATACTTCCAGGCTCTAAGGAGGATAGGGATTAATCATTAGATCACACACATCCACACTCTCATTCATACTTCCAGACTCTGGGGAGGATAGGGATTAATCATTAGATCACACACATCCACACTCTCATTCATACTTCTAGACTCTAGGGAGGATAGGGATTAATCATTAGATCACACACATCCACACTCTCATTCATACTTATAGACTCTGGGGAGGATAGGGATTAATCATTAGATCATACACATCCACACTCTCATTCATACTTCCAGGCTCTGGGGAGGATAGGGATTAATCATTAGATCATACACATCCACACTCTCATTCATACTTCCAGACTCTGGGAGGATAGGGATTATTCATTAGATCACACACATCCACACTCTCATTCATACTTCCAGGCTCTAAGGAGGATAGGGATTATTCATTAGATCACACACACATCCACACTCTCATTCATACTTCCAGGCTCTAAGGAGGATAGGGATTAATCATTAGATCATACACATCCACACTCTCATTCATACTTCCAGACTCTGGGGAGGATAGGGATTAATCATTAGATCACACACACACATCCACACTCTCATTCATACTTCCAGACTCTGGGGAGGATAGGGATTATTCATTAGATCACACACACACATCCACACTCTCATTCATACTTCCAGACTCTGGGGAGGATAGGGATTAATCATTAGATCACACACACATCCACACTCTCATTCATACTTCCAGGCTCTAAGGAGGATAGGGATTACTCATTAGATCACACACACATCCACACCCTCATTCATACTTCCAGGCTCTAAGGAGGATAGGGATTAATCATTAGATCACACACATCCACACTCTCATTCATACTTCCAGGCTCTAAGGAGGATAGGGATTACTCATTAGATCACACACACATCCACACTCTCATTCATACTTCCAGACTCTGGGGAGGATAGGGATTAATCATTAGATCATACACATCCACACTCTCATTCATACTTCTAGACTCTAGGGAGGATAGGGATTATTCATTAGATCATACACATCCACACTCTCATTCATACTTCCAGACTCTGGGGAGGATAGGGATTAATCATTAGATCATACACATCCACACTCTCATTCATACTTCTAGACTCTAGGGAGGATAGGGATTAATCATTAGATCACACACATCCACACTCTCATTCATACTTCTAGACTCTAGGGAGGATAGGG
This sequence comes from Deroplatys truncata, assembly GCA_030765065.1. NCBI lineage: Eukaryota > Metazoa > Arthropoda > Insecta > Mantodea > Mantidae > Deroplatys > Deroplatys truncata. Next base: position 58,814,964 of record CM060977.1, read on the forward strand.
ATTAATCATTAGATCACATACATTCACACTCTCATTCATAATTCCAGGCTCTGAGGAGGATAGGGATTAATCATTAGATCACACACATTCACACTCTCATTCATAATTCCAGACTCTGGGAAGGATAGGGATTAAACTTTGAGGCAGTATTTTTAACACTTAAATGATTTCAGTCTAATTATATAACATATAAATTCAATAACAGCCCGCCTTGAAGCAATATGCGTATGTAACAATATATAAAAGGTGTATATTACAGTCATTGTATATGTTTATTATATTGTATACATGTGTAATAATGTTATCTGAATGTATTATGTAATTTAATAATGTAGGAGCTGTGAGAATAATAGGTTAAAAGTTGCTAACAATGAGGTAACAATGAAGTAACCTTGAGGCAATAATGAAATTGACAGTTTGGAATGCCACTTGTGATTCTTGGAAGCAATAATATAATTTTAGTGACAGTTCATAAAATAGCCAATCAACAATCAGAAAAATCTTTAGTTAAATGAAGGTATTCTATTGGATTAGGATTAGCTAATCAGAAACTAAAATGGAGCAAAATTTGCAAATTCAGAAGTCAGTTGGTTGTAGACACTGTTCCTAATCGGACGCGAGATGTGCCCTCGAGAAATTTAATATGTATTCGTATGAGACGAAAAATAGTTTTACGTGTTAAAAAGTGCAAGTAATTAATAAAAAAATCTCACAGCTCTCTATATTAGTGAAGTGTTATTTAAATCGTGTCAAGCATTAATACATGGAGTGAACAAAAACCTAAAATCCGTGTAAGCCTACATTCTTCAATCGCACCACTCCCTGTTGAGACATCCATGTCTCTAAAAAAATATAAATACTGACGCAGCCGAGGTAAACATAAGTATATAATATTTAAAGAAACAGTCAAAATTACAAAGGTAATATTTTTTAAACTTGGGGCAAAGGCCGTCGGAAAGTACATTCGGGGCGAAGGCTAACGGAAACTTTTTTACCATACGTGCGGTTGCAACTACTTCAAGTTCGGCTCCCCAACAGTCGAAATAAAATACAACACTACCATAAAATTCACCCTTCTTCAACTTAGCGAAAGAAAAATTCCCACCCCCAGCCGGGAATCGAACACGAGACCCCTCGCACAGCAAGCAGTTGCTCTACCAACTGAGATTTAGTTTATTGTATTCTTATACCTATAACAAATGTCTAAATGAGCAATGAAGGTTTATATGTATTGGATAGAAGAATAAGCTTTTGTAAGAGTAGTTTGTAAAAGAGTGAATGGAGAAAGTTATGTGAATGGGAGACATATGATTTGTTGAACATGGTCCGTGTGTGTGTGTGAACAGTATAACTCAAAGTCGAGGAGTCAGATAAATAGGAACCAAACTTGTATATTTATGCTGCATCTTCTAAAGATGCGACACGAAGGATTTCGAGAAAATCTCGCCCCCAACTCTAGGATAGGTTAGGACTAGAAGCGGAAGAGGACCTAGCACCTCGACCTACGCAGATCTGTTGTACCTTGGCCTCTGACGGGGCGCCCCCCGGAGGAAGGGATGAGGTAGGAGGAGACGGAGGGTGGCCGGACCAGGATGCACGACAGGCAGAGGGCAGGGTCCCTGTTATTTACAGATTTGAACTCCCCGGGTGCTGGCCGATACATCTAAATACGGGACCGGGTCTGCCAACGCAGAGACCACACCCTCGCAAACCCAGGAGTAAACTCGTGGGGCTTTCCATTAGGAGCGGTGCCTATTTTATATACCGCCCCCCTGCCTGGTCGAAATCGGGCCAAGACACCTCCAGCACCGACCCTTCCAAGCAGGGACGGAAGTGGATACGCCACTTACGCGCGTCAGGCCAGCAGGGCGAACCCTAACTGGGGGAGACTACCGAACAACCTCGGTGGGGCCGACAGTTTCTAGCTACCGTCTACCAGCTATCCCTCATGGTTGGTGCCGGAGATTCTCGAGGCGTCTCACAACCCCGCCTGGGTGGAATTAACATAGCCAGGCGTACCCAATCACCCATGGATATCGGGAACCACTGCCCCGCCGAGTCCAACCCAATCCGAACAATTCCCATTCGGGAGGGGCTCATATGTTCGGCCCGGCGTACTTCTGGTAACGTCAGAAGTACCACGAGTGCTAAGGGTCCGCAGCGCCCGCACCACGGCAGCTGAAGGGGTCGCAACCCCCCCCTTACGGGACAGCTGGCTCCTCTCCGTCCCTGTGGACTTAGACTTCCTCTGGAGGAGTCCGGGGTCAAAGGCTTACTCATAGCATCATTTACCCCCGCCATTCAAACGGCAAGACCTCCCGCAGAAACTTGCAACCCTGAAAGAAACCAAGCAGATGAAATGAGAATGGAGATGAAAGGAGGGACAGGAAACTCTAGGGATGTAATGATCCTTCCCAGCATTCGCCTGGCGATCCGGGGAAGCCTTCGAAAAAAAAACCCATGGGTCAGGAAGATCGGTCACGGGAATCGAACCTACTACCTCCCGAATGCGGGCCACAGACGTTACTGTCTGAGCCATCCGGCTGATTACCCTTTATGGAAAATCTTTCGTTATTTTTGAAGTGAAGCTTCTTTAGGCGCCGTAGGGCAAATTGACCTGGATCAGACGAAAAGTGAAGCGCATGAGTTGGGCTCAACGAGAGACTTCAACCGGCAGTTGAGAAGAGTGAGAGAGAGAGACTGGGAGAACCATTTCTTCCTTCTCTCGCATACGTCATAGACAGTCTATGCGCATGCGCCGCGTGTACTCTGTTAATACGTAGCATAGGGAACCAGTAGGCGCTTACGTATCATACTGTACATTAGTTGAACAGTAACATTATTACAGTGATAGCAATCTTTCTGTTTTAAATACATTAAAGTTTTAAAATGATCCTGTGCTGCGGTCTTTTAAGACTATTATTCCACCCTTATTACCAGCTTTCCACAGCTATATTTCTTCGAATAAAGAAATCTAAGAAACTTTTTTGAACTACTTCGATTTTTATTTATAAGGATCTGAAAAAAATGGGTTCCTAATTTGTGAAAGATATTTGACTTTAGACCTAAAATAAGCACTATACAATATAACGAAAAACGATATCTTAGACCTTCAGAATTTATAAATAAATATCCCAAAATTGTATGTGCATCGTTAAATATCCTATCAATGCGATAATCAACGATTATTTATCACTTATATTTAATCCCAGATACGTAAACGTTGATACAACTTTCAAGCACTTGCCATTCACGGTGTACTGTGGTTTACATATTTTATTATCTCTAACTATAGTTAATGCATAACATTTATCAACGTTAAAAGGAAGATTATTTGATATACTCCATTAAAACACATTATTAATGTCATCCTAAAGTTTAGATTCATCCAAATGGTTCTCAGTTTTCATTTAATTAACAGAGGTTTTCTTCAATCAAATTCCACTTAACCATTTCCTAATCCTGAAATAATAAAATCGTCAGCAAATGCTAAAAACGCATAAGTTTTTTATTACATTCTCACAAATAGGTATAAGATATTTTAATGACAAAGAAATTGTACATATATCTTGTATGTTTTGGGAATAGGCCGTGAAGTCCTCTTCATTATGAATGACTTTTGTACAACTGGTGAACCGTTAGAAAGAACCAAAATCTTACCACACAAAAAATGTAGATCTTGTTAAGTCACACAATTTATATGAAATAAGATTTGTTGTGGAGTTATCTATTTCCGAGATATTGTTTGTTATTGGTTTGAATTTTCATATACTTTTCCCCTTTGGGAAGTTGTTATTCGTCTTTCTCTCGTGTAATACGAAGAGCATGGGATTTCAAAATCGTTACATAGCGACCCGCTCTTTAAACATCTGTGTATTGCTTTACTGGTATACAACGAAATACGTAAATCTACAATGAAAGTTAATCTATATTAACAACAAGCAGATTAATAAGTTTTTGTAAGAATAGTTCGTAGGAGAATGAGTAGAGAAAGTCATTTAAGTGCAACACACAATACTGTTTATTTATGCTATTCGTAGAGACATACTACACAGACATGCGCGCGTTATTTTTCAAAAAATGGTTTTCAGGGATCTCAAAACGTTGTTTTCGATGAAATCTTATTATCGATTTTTTTTATATATATTTCAGAAAATAAATATTAAAGTTAAATTGAGTTTTATTTATGGATGCACTTTAACTACTCTGGTTCTTAGCGTCCCATTCTTTATTGGGCGTGAAAGGCCGGAAATTTTACTCAGAAGCCTGTTATCAGGCTTGAGGTTCTTTTACGTAAACCAACGACAGGACAGCGCAGTGGCCGAGAAGTTAGACCGCTCGTCTCCCACCAAGACGGGCCGGGTTTAATGACAGGTGTCCGCATATGGGACATTCCTTGTGAAATAGAACAGCAAAAAACCTCGCAATTTTTCCCATTAATAAGGGGTGCTAACGAAACATATTTATAAAAAATTATCATCAAACCCAACGGTTGTCACGTTATTGAACGATAAAGGTATCATATTAATTCATTTTGTCGCATTTAACTGCTCACGGCTCCGGAACCCTTCATTTCAGAATATTGTACCAAATCTCATTTGTAGATAAAAGTCCGCATTTCAAAACAACATATACTAATTACTTTTATAACATTTACAAGAATCTATATGTATAGTCTTTACTTACTTTAAGCGTCTCCGGAATTTTGTAAAACTAAACTATTAGTTTTAGAATAATCCATAGTGTCATTAAGAGATACCGGCAATGTTGGTAAAGTGGTTATGTTAGGGCGTTCGTAGTTATAACACAAAAAGTGAATAAACGCAGCGATTTACGTGGCTGTTGCACGATGATCACCTGCAATAGGACAACACATTTGATGCAAGGAAGGCACGTGATTCAGCAACGTGGCACAATACAAACTAGCGCTTCGGCTTTATTTCATTTGCTTCAGTCTTTCTGTGCGCTAGTAAGGTTATTAGAAGTGTTGTGAGTTAACCCCATTTGATTATTAATCATATTTTGGTTAGTGATACGTTCTTGTAAGACCTTCATCAGAGTAGAAAATTAAAATATAAAGAAACTTTCATCAAGTTAAGGTATGCCCTAAGATAGCAATGTAATACCATAAACTGCTTAGTGAGTGTTTTGATTGTTTAACCTTAGATACAGCAGCTTCCTTGACCTTCAGTTCAAAACAAACATACGAGAGCGACCATGAGCGCGTAAAGTGATTTACTTCTTTATTTTAGACGAAACCATCAGTAATAATTACAGTAAAATATACGTTTAATTGCGTTTAAATTACGGAATCTTACCCTATATAATAAAATTATTTTTCTTAATCCGAAACCACTTACACTTGAAAAAGTATAAATTTCTGCACTTAAATAAAAATAAGAAGAAAAAGTTTGCTTATAAGTATGAAATTTAAGTATAGGGAATCAAAATAAAGCTCGATTTAAATAATCGTGCTTAAAGGTTTCAGAGTTATAACAGCTTGAATTTGGAAATTTTAGGAAAATACGATAAGCTTGAAAAATTTTAATTGCAAAACCATGATCCTCTGAATATTAAGAGTTTGCATAAAGCATTGACTTGTCTCCAAATACAAAATGTTTCGTTTCGTTTAAAAAAATGCAAGGACGATTTTCCATCTATTTCGAACGATTTGGAACAGAATATCCCATTTGTGATTTCTGGTGAACGAAGTGGCGTCTGGACAGGTTTTCTCAGGTTATCCGGTTTCTCCCGCCATTCACTCCACCATTTTCTCCATTATCACCCTTCCTTACGCCATTTCCCCTTCATTTCATATCATCATCTTCTTTGCTTCCCGTTCCGGATTCCTCTTTCTTTGATTCAATGTTCGTCTGCTCCTCTACAGGCCTCTGACTCTAGGCACGGTTGTAAGTCCTAGGGGGTGTAAGCCCTACATCCTAGGAGGGTAAGCCGACTAAGTAAAAAAATCTACCACTGGCTTTATTTTTCTTCCGCAGGAAGCCATGCTAAGTCCTTTACGCTCGAAAAATTCCATCTCATGGTAGACCACGGAGGACGACAAAAAAATAAACATTAAGATGTAGGTAGTATTTTGGGATGGGAGAATTTTCTTTAAATTCTTCGTCTAGCGCACTTAAACATTTTCTACCTCAAGTAAGGGAGCATTTATCCGAATTTTCGCTTTTGAAAGTTGTTCACAGACCGACATAGACACACATATATACACATGCGAGCGTGCGCACACATTCACACATACCGCGTCTTAAAAATACCTTTTGAACTGGTATACCTCAAAACGCACACTTCCGGTGAAACCTCAATATTGAATTTTCATGGAAGTCATTACTTCTTCTACCTACTATAAGTATGCGGCAGAGAAAGCAAACAGAAGAAAGGAATATTTATGTCCACACCAGCCAGGAAGATCTCGCAGATACATTGAGAGAACTTGAGGAACAGTTTTGGTTAGGAAAATTTGGCAACGCTGCAACAAAATGCTGACAAAATGCGAGGGATGGAGAAATTTGTGCCGCTGGTTCGATAATGTTACATCTGGACGCACACTTGTTTTACAACTGTTGAATAATGATTCAGTGCGCCGCATCTCCCCTGTGTAGGAATATGAAAGCCGCGAAGAGAAAGCTATCACAAGCACACGTGCAGAAGTGCCAGAGGCACGAGGATGGATGAATGCAACGTGAAGTTGGGATGCCACATACAAAACATCCCTGCCCATTACAGCATCTGCATTCAAAGCTGCGCCACTAATGTTCGCATTTCCTCGCCAATAGCATGTAAAACAATGATTTGCAATCGGCATAAACAAACATGAGAAGAGGTGTTAGCTTTTACAACACGTACAATAGCAAACACAAAAGTAACGGCATTACTTTTGTGCTTATAACGTTGCGACGCATTTTCCAAGAAGATTTTAGCAAATTCTGCAGCTCCACCGCGGTATTCCACACTGAGACTTCCTGTAATTTTAGTTTCTTATACGGGGTGGGCCAAAGAAATCTGATATAAACTAGGTTGGTAAAATTCACAACTTGATTTGGCATTACGACAGTTAAATGTTTGTTTAAAGCAGGCCTTTTTAAAAAAATTGGGTCAATGGATAGCCTACCATCGCTTTTTGTAATAAAAGTGTCCTTTTAAAATCTGAAGAGTTGTATTCACATGGCTTTCTCCACCCACCATAATATATTCTTTTATAGAATAAATTGTTGTTGGACAAGGTTGGAAAGGTAGAATCAAATGCCATCGCCGGGATTTGAACCACGGATCTCCCGATTTCCTTCCGGTCGCTCTAACCACTGAGCTAACATGGCAACATGCTGGTGTGACATTAAATTCCCCAACCGATTCGCATTTTCCCGATAAACCACAAGGAGATCTCAAGTTGTATTGAGATGACATACCCCAATGGCGACTTACAATGCTGTAAGTACTTTAAGTCCCGGGCTTCATAGTTTAATGAAGCAAGAATTGGAAAGAGAGGAATAAGAACTGTTTATTTAATATTTCGAAACGATTAAAATTAAAACATATCCAACCAACAATGGGATTAATACATTATTTAAGTGATCATGGCCCTTATACAGCCTATTGGGAGAAAATTAACAAAACACAGATCCATATACGTAATTGTTGCAATCAGCACCTAACCCCGGAGCATGTATTGTTTAAATGTATACATTATTATAATAAGACAACACAAGAAAGGCAAGTTTTATACATACAATTTGTCATATTAGCTAAACAAAATAGCAAAATGGAATGGGGACAGTATATTGAAGAAGATGAATTTTTACTTTCTCTACTACGTACAGTAAGTAGGGGAAGTATTGTATTCCACCCAAAAATTCGATACCGAGATTTCACCGGAAATACATGTTTTGAGACCCCCTGAATCCAAAAAAAGCATTTTTGGAAACATCTCCGTGTGTGTCTGTGTGTCTGTGTGTCTGTGAACAGCATAACTCAGAAACGAACAGTCGGATAAACACCAAACTTGGTATTTAGGTTCAGTATCTTCCAGAGATGCGACACAAAGGTTTTCAAGAAAATCCCCCCACCCCAGATTACCCTTTACATAGAACATTTTTTGAAAATTTTAATTTTCTCAAAAATGGCTCTAACGATTTTGATTAAAATATCATATGTTTAAGATATTTTCATGACAAATAAAATGTATATCTTGAATTTTCTGGTAATGTCTCCAAAAGCATTCTCCATTGTGAACGACTTTTGCATAACTGGTAAACCATAAGAGATAGACAAAATTTTACTACAGAAAAAATGTAGATCGCGTTAAAATACACAATTTATGTCATATACATTTTTTTTGTTGAGTGAACCATTTTCGAGATATTGCTTGTTATTCCCTTAAATTTTTCAATAATTTTCTAAAATGGGAATTCGTTATTCATTTTTTTTGTCTTGGATATGCAAAGAGTATTAATCCGTGGCAAACAGAATGGTGCTGCACATAGCAACCAGCTATTAAGAGATATGTCTGTGCTTATATTGCCCTTGCAAATACAAAACAAGGGGAACATAGTAGGCCTTAAGCGATAGTCAAATATTTTTAGAACTGGTCGCTATGTGTAAAATGTAAATCTGTTTGCATGTCAAAAGATTGTTTATGCAAATGTTTATCTCGATTAATATGAAATAGATGGAGAATAAGAGTTTGTAAAATTAGTTTGTCCAAGAGTAGAGAAAGTCATGTGAGCGTAACACATCAGATTTTTAACACTAGTACCAGCAACTAATAAAGAAATAGAAGATCGGAGGGAATTCAAGTGCTACGTCCATCAGATACACTGACACAAACATTGATAGCGATAATTATACTTTAGAAATAGGAGTATAAAGTGCTGTGGAGATCGGAAATAATAATTTAAACTAACAGAGGGAAATACTCTGGATAATTCCAACGCAGAAAAATGGGAAGAGAAAAGGAGGAAATGGTTGAAAATGAAGGAGAATTGGGGAAGAAGCGAATAGGAGGACGGAGGAGGAGATGGAGTCTATAGCAGAGAGAAGGATAACGTTCCAGGAGGATGATGATGAAGAGTAGGAGCTAATAGCAGATAGGAGTGGGAGCCTGGAGCGAGAAGTGGTGAATGGAGGAGTTAGAGAAGATAGAGCTATGGTTTTGTGCGAGAAGATGAGGCAGTATTTTGTATTTAATTTCAATTGTATTTTATAATAAGTAAATTCAATAACAGCCCGCCTTGAAACAAAATGTATGTAGTAATTATTGTTTAAAATGTATGTAACAGTCATTGCATAAGCTTATTTTTATTGTAAAACATGTTTAATAATGTTATGTGAATACATTATATACTTTAATAATGCAAGAGCTGTGAGAGTAATAAGTTTAGAGTTGCTAACAATCAGGTAATAATGAGGTAACCTTTTAGCAATAATGAGTTTTAGAGTTTGAAATATTACTAGTCATAATTAAAGCAACGGTTAAGGTAAATTCAGCAACAGTTTAAATCAATAGCAAGGAAAACGTTTAAGTAAAATGCAGATATTCTATTGGACTAGAATTAGCCAATCAGAGACTTGAAATACCGAAGCTTACGAGTTTTAACCATTGAAAGTTGCTCAGTTGCTGGCAAGCCTTGGTAGTGAACAGATGGAAGATGTGTTCTCTACGAGTGAATCGTAGAATATGTCTACGCGCTAAGTGAAAGTATTGAAGATTCTCACAGTTCTTAAAAAGTGTAGTGCTTTATAAAAATGTGCAAGAATTAATAAAAGAACTGAATTTAAAAACTTAAAAGTCTGCGATGTCTACAATCATTGTCATACCGCGCCCTGCCTAAAACACATGACTCTACAAACATTATTGACGCAGCCGAGGCGTTAATATCAAAGAAGCAGCGTTAATAACAAAGTTAAATATTATAGTGTAAAACTTGGAGTGTAATAACAAAAACACATCTTGAAATCAGCTTCTCATACGTTGTAGCATATTGCGTAATAACAGTAACTATTACGTAATCAACAAATTCAAACTACGCCCAAAGCGTGTTTTAGGAACTCCTTAAATGTAACTAAATAAATATTACGTAAAATACAATTACATAAGCAAACAACTTCTTCAAGTTTAAACATTACGTAAACAAATAACATCTTCAAGTTTACGTAAAAACACTTTACGTAACCATAATTACTGCATCAAAGAAGAAGATGGCGGCGAGGGTAAGTGGAGTGGAAAATGGTGGTAAGTGCAGATAAAGTAAGTGTGGTGATAGGTGAATGAAATATTTTTAAAGAGAAAGTAAGGTAATAGATTCATAGCAGAGCGATAGCTATAGTGATTATTGTGCTAAGTGAAGTGAAAAACTATAAAGAAGTTATGTGAGTATTAAGTGAAGTGTACGATAAAACAATAAGCGAAGCTAAATTTAATTCAGAGTGAGTGTTAATTTAGTAAAATTATTAAGTACTGTAATTTACTTAAAGTACATTAAGAAAAGTGAATGGTTAAAGCATACATTTTGAGGAAAGCATATTATTAGTTGACAATGAATAATATACTGTGTGGTTTGCGTACTGGATACCAGTGGTTAAAATGTAGTTGGGGTAGGAAATATTTTTTTTTACATTTATCTTATTTAATTTACTAGTATTTACTAGAAATTGGGAATAGCTGAATACCAATTATTTTGTGTTGCCAGCTTCCAGTAACAATATTTGAATATATTTTTATTCAAATTTGAACTGTAATTATTACATTTTTGATTTTATGTCTTATTATTTTTATTTTACTCATCTTATGTATTTTTATTTACTAGATTATAAGCAAAAATCTGTACCATAATAATGTATAAAATGAAAGAAGTGTTAAATATATCACACATTTGGAATACATGTCTTGATGTAGGAAATAAGGTACCAGGATGTTGTATAGCAGAATTTATTTTATTTTTTTTTCTCGCGATTGCATGGAAAGATTGTGGAATTTTAAGACCAGCATATAGCGTCTAGTTATAAAACATTTGATTATCGCTATTCTGTAGCTTTCGAAATATGTAATGCAGTTATTTCCGGAAAGGTTTAACTGGATTAAAATGAAGAAGATAGGAAAACATACTTTCGTAAGAATAATTTATATTGAGACAGTATTTTAAACACTTAAATAATTTCAGTCTAATTATATAATATAAATTCAGTAACAGCCCGCCTTAAAGCAATATGTGTACGTAACAATATATAAAAAGTGTATATTACAGTCATTGTATATGTTTATATTATTGTATACATGTGTCATAATGTTAGGTGAATATATTACGTAATTTAATAATGTAGGAGCTGTGAGAATAATAGGTTAAAAGTTGCTAACAATGAGGTAACAATGAGGTAACCTTGAGGCAATAATGAATTTGAAAGTTTAACAATACCACTTGTAATTCTTGGAAGCAATAATGTCATTTATGTGACAGTTTATAAAATAGCCAATCAACAACCAGGAAAAGCTTTAGTTAAATGAAGGTATTCTATTGGACTAGGATTAGCGTATCAGAGCCTTGAAAAACAGAAATTTACAAATCTAGGCTGTAGAAATCAAGTCAGTTGCTTGTAGACAGCGCCCATAACTGGACGCGTTGCTTGTAGACAGTGTTTCTAACCGGACGCGAGATGTGTCCTCGAGAAATTGAATACGTACTCGTGCGAAACAAAAATAGTTTACGTCTTAAAAAAGTGCAAATAAGTAATAAAATAATCTCACAGCTCTCTCTCTCTATAACAGTGAAGTGTTATTTAAATAGTGTCAAGCATTAATAAAAGACGTGCAGTAAAAATTATAATCTGTGTAAGCCTACATTCTTCAGTCGTACCACCCCCTGCTAAGACATACATGTCTCTAAAAAAAATATAAATACTGACGCAGCCGAGGCAAACATAAATATATAATATTTAAAGAAACAGTAAAAAATTACAAACTTAATATTTCTTAAACATTTTGGGGGGGCAAAGTCCACCGGAAAGTACATTTGGGGCGAAGGCTACCGGAAACTTTTTACTATACGTGCGTTTGCTACTGCTTCAAGTTCGGCTCCCCAACAGTTTAACTACAATACAACTCCTAATTCAAATTGGCTTTCCATACCAGAAGCAACAACCTATTTTAAATTGGCTCCCAAAGCGTGGGTCAAATAAAATAATAACGAAAGAAAACAACCTACTTCAAATTGGCTCCCAAAATTTGGGGCAAATAAAAATACAACTCGTCCTAAAATAACTCCTACTCCAATATACTCACTAATAAGCAACAGAGGTAGGGAAAGTCATGTGAATGTAACTTCAGATTTTTATAATGTTGTTAATGTTGTGGTACATATTGTTGCCATGTAGTTGTGCTGATTATACATGAATTGTCAATGAGTGTGCTCAGGTTTGCCGCTGTGCAATGCTGTTAATGGACACTTTGATTATTAAATATTCGATAATACACACACAGGCGCTTCCACATTCACAACTATGCGTATACTGAGAAACCCTTCTTTAAAGAAATATTTCTTGAGCTCAACCGGGAATCGAACCCGGTCCCCTTGAATAGCAGCCAAGAGTTCTACCGGTTGAACTACGTAACCATAAAATGTGACATTTGTTTAGCATTTTTATGTTTGTTTGTTTGTTTTCCATGCATATAAAGATTACTTTTGTTACTGGAAACAGTCAACCAACTGTCAAGCTTAGCAGCCATAGTGGATATATGCTATTTGTGTTTTAAGGTAGTCTGTCACACAGGTTAATAACAACTATTAATCCAAAATCCAAAACTACAGAAATAACTTAAGTTACAGTTTTATTATAGGTATTGTGACACAGCTATCAATTGGCTGGTCCCTACCGGCCTCATCGTCACTCTCAAACATTCTGGAACTCTGTGGAAGCTTCCTTTGACTACATAAGCCTGCGTTCTCGTGAGTTGGTAGATAGTGATAGCAGTTTTGAGGCGACACCAAGTGTGGCCTACAAGTGAGTTTATGACGACAGGTGACGCACACTGAGTGCTGCTTTCACTAGAGATTAGAGACGTCTTGTGTTTGATTCCCCAGCGAGTGAGTCATCCGAAGAAGAGGCTACGTCGGGCACGCAGTCAACAATTCAACAATCTACGTGGGAACATCGAGTATAAAAGTTTACTAACAGCCAGAACAAAAGGTCAGAAAATTTCAGTATTATATGTATATAATTGTCAAGATAGTTAAGAAAATATATTGCTATTAAGATATTTTCATGCTGTTAAGAAGCGGTAAATTAAAATTGAGCAATCCCAAACCAAAAATAACAGAAGAAAATATACAAAATAAGATGGAAACAGAAAACAATGAAAATATGGAAGTAGGAGAGGATAGGTCAGCAATTACAGCTTATAATGTAACCTTACAATCAGAGAAACCTTTATACTCGGTATTCCCACGTAGATTGTTGTTGAATTGTTGACTACGTGCCCCGTACTCCTGAAAGAATTGTTGATGTCCTTGGATGCTGTTGATGATTCTGAAGTTTTCTGAAGTTTTTCTGAAGTTCCCTGATGTTCTCTGTTGTTTTCTGAAGTTCTCTGATGTTCTTTGATCTCTTCTTTTCAGTTGTCGCCAATTCTTGTTTCTTCGAGCTGCACGCAGTTGGGCACCAATTTGAGAAACGGTTTTTTTGCTGCTACGTATGGAAAGTCAGTTTGAACATGATGTATTATATTTCAACTGTTGGGGAGCCGAACTTGTAGTAGTTGCAACCGCACGTATGGTAAACAGTTTCCGGTAACCTTCGCCCCATATGTACTTTCAGGTGCCCTTTGCCACAAGTTTAAAAAAATATTAACTCTGTAATTAAACTGTTTCTTTAAATATTTAATATTTATGTTTGCCACGGCTGCGTCAGTATTTATTTTATAGACATGAATATCTTGGCACAATTTGATTAACACTTCACTGATATAGAGAGCTGTGAGGTTTTTTTATTAATTAATTACACTTTTTAACACGTAAACCTAGTTTTTTCGTCTAACACGAATACGTATTAAATCTCTCGAGGACACTTTTTGCGTCTGATGAGGAACACTGTTTGCAGGCAACTGACTTCTAGAATTGTAAATTTTGCTATATTTCAGTTTGTGATTGGCAAATCCTACTCCAATAGAATACCTTCATTTAACTAAAGCTTTTTCTGGTTGTTGATTGGCTATTTTATAAACTGTCACTAAAATTACATGATTGTTACTCCAAGAATCCCAAGTAGTACTGTTAAACTTTCTTACTCATTATTGACTCAAGGTTGCCTCATTGTTAGCAATTTTTAACTTATTATTCTCACAGCTCCTACATTATTAAATTACGTAATACATTCACATAACATTATTGAACATTTTTACAATAAAATAAGCATATGCAATTACTGTTACATACATTTTACAAATTATTACATACACATATTGCTTTAAGGCGGGCTGTTATTGAATTTATATATTATATAATTAGACTGAAGTTATTTAAGTGTTAAAAATTCTGCCTCAACGTCACGCGGCTATGTCGCGAAGAAAAGTGAAGTGACAGGGGAAAATTGAACTGGATCACATTAGTGAAGTGACAATCTGAAGTAAGTGAAGTCACAACGAAAGTTGAACTAGACCACAATAGTGAGAACTGAAGCCGTTCGTGGTGCGACAACTTTGAAGCCGTACCCTTTTCTCCAAATTTTGATGCTGTTATCTCAAAGTTGCATTAATTTAGATGACTTTAATGTTACCAGCTTTGTTGAGGAGTTCTACAATGTCATCTCCTATCTCGTTCATTTGTCTAGTCTGGCAGATGCTAAAGTGGTATAGCTATGAGTTCTTTGTCTCAAAGTATGCATAAGTGTAGTGTGAAAGGATAACAACAGTTTAATTAGCTGGTCAATTTTAATATTGACTCAAATATTCTATTTGAAAAGACTCATCGACTGTTAAATTAAAAATTAAATTATTTCCAGAATAATGTTATGCGAAGCTCAGTTAGCGTAATTCGTAGAAATGTTACTCGGAAAGATCCCTCACAATAGCCGCTAGATCTTTCTAACTCAACCGCGTCACTGGGCGCTACACAAAGGAAATTCACAAGGGTCGTCACGCGAATAAGTCACAGAATTAAGTAAGTAAGTAAATTTGATTTAGAATGCACGCTCTTTTCTTAACTTAATCTCCGTCTACCCATTTCTACCCATACCAACGTTCCTACATACGCGGTCCAATCTTAAAACTCTACGTATACGTATATGACACTGTTTCCATGCGGTGCCTTGCTCGAATCATTCTTTTTCCAATTTACAGAATTCCCCTACATATATTGAACTCAACTCTAACTGTATTCCAGGAATCATGCTCATGCGTTCTCTACTCGGCTGTGAGGCAGTAATTTTTAACACTTAAATGATTTCAGTCAAATTATATAATATGTAAATTCAATAACAGCCCGCCTTTAAGCAATATGTGTAAGTAATAATTTGTAAACTGTATGTAACAGTCATTGCATATACTTATATTATTGTAAACATGTTCAATAATGTTATGTGAATGCATTACGTAATTTAATAATGTAGGAGCTGTGAGAATAATAGGTTAAAATTGCTAACAATGAGGTAACCTTGAGACAATAATGAGTAAGAATGTTTAATAATGCTACTAGTCATTGTTGGACAACAATAATATAATTTTAGTGACAGTTTATAAAATAGCCAATCAACAATCAGAAAAAGCTTTAGTTAAATGAAGGTATTTTATTGGAGTAGGATTAGCCAATCAGAAACTGAAAAGGAGAACATTTTACAAATTTAGAGTAGAGTTGCATGCAGACAGCGTTACTAACCAGAAGCAAAAGGTGTCCTCAAGAAATATAATATGTATTCGTGTGAGACGAAAAATAAGTTTACGTGTTAAAAAGTGTAATTAATTAATAAAAAGAATCTCACAGCTCTCTATATCAGTGAAGTGTTATTTAAATCGTGTCAAGCATTAATAAAAGGAGTGAAGTAAAATTATAATCCGTGTAAGCCTATATTCTTGTCGCATCACAACCCTGCTAAGAGAAACGTGTCTCTAACAATAATACTGACGCAGCCGAGGCGAACATAAATATATAATATTTAAAGAAACAGTGAAATTACAAAGTTAATATTTTTTTTAAACTTGGGGCAAAGGCCACATGAAAGTACATTTTGGGGTGAAGGCTACCGGAAACTGTTTACCATACGTGCGGTTGTAACTACTTCAAGTGTTCGGCTCCCCAACAGCTGAAATATAATACAACTCCTTCAATACAAACTACTTCAAATTGACGCCCAAAGCGTGTTGCAAAAAAGTTAAAAGAAAACACGTTCTTCAAATAGGCTTCCATACGTGAGACAACAAATTACGTTCTTCAGCTGTTACTAACGACTTTCTTTAACATGAATCGCCAATGACCTTTTTCACCGGACAAATCTTTTCATTCAGGTTTATTACATTATTACATTCAGGTTTAACGTACGGAATTACTTTCTACCTTACTATTATTTCTTTGTTTAATTATTCCTACATTCCTGTCAATAATTACGGTATCAGAACTCAGTGAAGAGAGATTGAAAATGGGAATAGTCACAGTATGTATAGGTTTTTTTTTTTTTACAGAAATACGTTTAATTACACGTATTAGAGTAAAATATCTATAAATTTTCTAGCGCACTTCCTTAGTCTGCAAATGCGCAACATTTTAGAGCAAGTAGCTTAAGCCAAGAGAAACATGACAGTTACCGGAATCCCCTTCCCGTCTCCCCCTCTCTAGCCTCTACCGCAGTGCCTTGTCTAAGCTGCTTGCATAAGGATGCTTTCGTTTGTTTACAGTTGCCAACCACACAGGATAATAATCGATGAGACATAGAGGAAGATATCCTGCTATGTTCCATCATCTCGCAGCCTCGTATACCTGTCAACTCCAACAGTGTGAGGCGACGTCAGATTCGGGAACTTTTATGTCCTTTCTAGCATCGGGTTCTAAGCATTTAAACAACACCAATCTTCCATAAAAATATCTGTTGCGCTACATTCGCATGACTTTATTTACAAACTATCGCTTATTATCTTCTCTACTACGTATAGTAAGTAGGGGAAGTATTGTATTCCACCCAAAAATTCGATACCGAGATTTCACCGGAAATACATGTTTTGAGACCCCCTGAATCCAAAAAAAGCATTTTTGGAAACATGTCCGTGTGTGTGTCTGTCTGTGTGTCTGTGTGTCTGTCTGTGAACAGCATAACTCAGAAACGAACAGTCGGATAAACACCAAACTTGGTATTGAGGTTCAGTATCTTCCAAGGATGCGACACACGGGTTTTCAAGAAAATCCCCCAACCCAGATTACCCTTTACATGGAAGATTTTTCGAAAATTTTAATTTTCTCAAAAATGGCTCTAACGATTTTATTTAAAATATCATATGTTTAAGATATTTTTATGACAAATGAAATGTATATCTTGAATTTTCTGGGAATGTCTCCAAAAGTGTTCTTCATTGTGAACGACTTTTGCATAACTAGTAAACCATAAGAGATAGACAAACTTTTACGACACAAAAAATGTAGATCGTGTTAAAATACACAATTTATGTCATATACATTTATTTTGTTGAGTGAGCCATTTTCAAGATATTGCTTGTTATTCCCTTAAATTTTTCAATACTTATTTTCTCAAAAGGGAATTCGTTATTAATTTTTTTTTGTCTTGGTTATGCAAAGAGTATTAATCTGTGGGAAAGCGAATGGTGTTGCACCTAGCAACCAGCTATTAAGAGATATGTATGTGCTTAAAGGCCACTGTATTTCCAAATTGCCCTTGTAAATATACATTCCCCTTACATCTACAAGAAACTTAGCAATAAGATAGAGTCTGCAAATGTTTATCTCGATTAACATGAAGTAGATGGAGAATAAGCGTTTGTAAAAATAGTTTGTACAAGAGTAGAGAAAGTCATGTGAGTGTAATACATCAGCTTTTTTTTATACAGAGTCTACAAACTATTCTTAAGGAAGCTGATTGTTCAATTTACTTCATGTTAATCGGGATAAACATTTCCAGAAATAGTCTTTATCACGCAGTTCGTGAAAGTACAAGAGGGTAGTGGAAACCGAATAGATAGTCAGATGGTTCAAAATGTAGTCGCTATAATATTACCTAGAAATTGTATACTCTTTTTGTGTCATGCGAGAAACAACTGAATAGTGACAGGACTTTAAAAATGACACAGTATTGAAAAATTATGTGTTTTAAACTGAGGCAGTTTCTTGTACCGAAACAATGCCTTATTGAGGCATTATTAATAAATATGCATATGATATGTATTGATAAAATAAATGAGTCAAATGATATTAAAAGCCTTCACTTACATCATGGTGGTAAAAGATGGGCGATCGTTTCAAGACTTCAAGGTCTCATCATCGGCACAGAAGACGACTGGATCACTGCTTCACAACACAAAATGTATCTGACCCCTGTGTACGATTGGAAGGACCTCAGGTGGTAGTTTTCATAACTGCTGAAGGTGAACCAGAAGGCTGCTGTAGAGTAGTGGAACTAGAAGTAGGATGGGCTCCGTCTTGAACTGTTTTCTTCTGAAGGTGACCAGAAGGCGGGTGACGTCATCCAACGGCGGAATTTCAAAATTTATAACCTGTAAATTTTGAGGTCCTTCCAATCGTCCACAGGAGTCAGATACATTTTGTGTTGTGAAGCAAGATCCAGTCGTCTTCTGCCGATGATGAGACCTTGAAGTCTTGAAACGATCGCCCATCTTTCACCACCATGATGTAAGTGAAGGCTTTTGATATCATTCGACTCATTTATTCTATCAATTGACTCTTTACTGTTAATATTGTCCTATTTCAACTTTGATGATATGTATTATTTATGTAATCACAGTGTTAATTATATTTGTGTTATTGTTAGTTTGGTATATATGCTAGCTATACACGATTTTACGAGCAAGAACTTGTTTTACACAAAAGCGAAGGGAAACTTCGTAAAATTACAAAGAACTTCTGTTGACACTGCACGCTAGAAAGGCATAAGTTGCCACTCTAGGGGAGCTCCGGACAAATGCACAAGCCGGGGATTCCACCATTGTCTTAAGTCATGTGACTTTTAAGAAGCCAATAGAGACGAACTAACCCCCGCCCCATATTTCTCAAACTGAGAAATCGCGCGACTAGTCAGCCAATAAGAAAATTAGAAGCAAATTACACTTAAGTCGACTATTATCCCATATAAACTAAGGTCCGGAAGACGAATTACGTTTTTGTTAAATTGACTTGCAGGTAAAGCTGCGCCACCCAACATAAACATACCGTGCCAAAACTATAAGTGTAAAGATGTACTGCAAACAATATCGTGTGCACGACAGTAACTACTTTTAAGTGAAAGTATTTGTGTTACTTCATCTGACGTTAAACTTAAGAACGCTAGAGGAATAATTCCGCGTTCATGCATACACTACGTGATCACAAGTATCCGGACACCTGGCTGAAAATGACGTACAAGTTCGTGGCGCCCTCCATCTGTAATGCTGGAAGTCAATATGGTGTTGGCCCACCCTTAGCCTTGATGACAGTGTTCACTCTCGTAGGCATACTTTCAATAAGGTGCTGGAAGGTTTCTTGGGGAATGGCAGCCCATTCTTCACGGAGTGCAGAACTGAGGAGAGGTATCGATGCAGGTCGATGAGGACTGGCACGACGTCGGCGTTCCAAAACATCCCAAAGGTGTTCTATAGGATTCAAGTCAGGACTCTGTGCAGGCCAGTCCATTACAGGCATGTTATTGTCGTGTAACTACTCCGCTACAGCCCGTGCAGTATGAACGGGTGCTCAATCGTGTTGAAAGATGCAATCGCCATCCCCAAATTGCTCTTCAACAGTGGGAAGTAAGAAGGTGCTTAAAATATCAATGTAGGTCTGCGCTGTGATCGTGCCACGCAAAAGAATAAGGGGTGCAAGCCCCCTCCAGGAAAAACACGACCACACCATAACACCACCACCTCCAAATTTCACTGTTGGCACTACACACCCTGGCAGATGGCGTTCACCGGGCATTGGCCATACCCACACCCTACCTTCGGATCGCCACATTGTCTACTGTGATTTGTCACTCCAAACAACATTTTTCCACCGTTCAATCGTGTAATGTTGGCGCTCCTTACACCAAGCGAGGCGTCGTTTGGCATTTTCCTGCCTGATGTGTGCCTTATAAGCAGCCGCTCGACCATGCAATCCAAGGTTTCTCACCTCACGCCTAACTGTCATAGTACTTGGAGTGGATCCTGATGCAGCTTGGAATTCCTGTGTGATGGTCTGGATAGACGTCTGCCTATTACTCTTTACGACCCTCTTCAAATGTCGGCGGTTTCTGTCAGTCAACAGACGAGGTCGGCCTGCACGCTTTTGTGCTGTACATGTCCCTTCAATTTCCACTTTACTATCACATCAGAAACAGTGGACCTAGGTGTGTTTAGGAGTGAGGAAATCTCGCGTACAGACTTCTGACATAAGTGAAACCCAATCACCTGACCACGTTAGAAGTCCGTGAGTTCCATGGAGCGTCCCATTCTGCTGTTTCACGATGTCTAACGACTACTTAGGCCGCGGATGAGTACAAGGCAGTAGGTGGCAGCACAATGCACCTAAGATTAAAAACGTATGTTCGTAGGGGTGTCCGGATACTTTTGATCACATAGTGTAAGAACATCGTAAGAAATAAAGAAGTGTCGAGTGCGCGAAATAACTATCCAAAGTCCAACAAAGTGGAAGAGCGTCAGTTATTGCTATCAGAACCATTGTTAAGTGCGTTGTTAAAGGTTTCACATTTTAATGCAAACTTATCTAAAGTAAACACCATAAATTCATGTTTAATTAGTGTCTTCAATCCTAGCAACTCTTCTTATGAGGCACACTCTTGAGATACCCATATCCAGTCTCATGCTCAATAATCTTTACCAATAGCAAACAGCAGCCGTGGACAACGAACGTCAAATACAGCAGCTAGAAACTGAAGACACGACTCCGTAACTAGCCGACTGAACTAGTAATTACAGCTATAACACTTCTATTTAACAGATTAATACTTTGAGTTAGCTAACTTATGTCGATAAGTTGAGGTAGTATTTTTAACACTTAAATGATTTCAATCAAATTATATAACATATAATAACAGCCCGCATAAAATCAATATGTGTATAATATAATATATAAAATGCATGTAACAGTCATTGTAGTAATGTTTATATTATTATGTACATGTATAATAATGTTATGTGAATGTATTACGTACTTTAATAATGTAGGAGCTGTGAGAATAATAGGTTAAAAATGCTACCAATGAGGTAACAATGAGGTAACCTTGAGGCAATAATGAATTTGAAAGTCTAATAATGCTACTTGTGATTCTTGGAAGCAATAATATAATTTTTGTGACAGTTTATAAAATAGCAATCAACAACCAGAAAAAGCTTTAGTTAAATAAAGGTATTCTATTGGACTAGCATTAGCCAATCAGAAACTAAAATGGAGCAATATTTACAAATTCAGTTGCCAGTTGCTTGTAGACAGTGTTTCTAACCGTACGCATGACGCGTCTTCGAGAAATTTAATACGTATTTTGTGTGAGATAAAAATAGTTTACGTGTTAAAAAGTGCAAGTAATTAATACAAAAATCTCACAGCTCTGTGTCTATATCAGTGAAGTGTTATTTAAATAGTGTCAAGCATTAACAAAAGGAGTGAAGTAAAATTATAATCTGTGTAAGCCTACATTCTTCAGTCACACCGCTCCCTGCTAAGACATTCATGTCTCTAAGCAATATAAATACTGACACAGCCATAATATTTAAAGAAATAGTAAAATTACAAAGTTAACATTTTTAAACTTGGGGCGAAGGCTACCGGAAACTTTTTACCGTACGCGCAGTTGCAACTACTTCAAATGTTCGGCTCCCCAACAGTCGAAATACAATACAACTCCTACTTCAAATTGGCTTTCCATGCGTGAAGCAACAACCTACTTCAAAGTTATCCTTCGCCATTTATGCTGCATAATTAATGATAAATAATAATCGACAAGAAGGATACGGGACAATGGACATGTACATTATTCGTGGCATACGTTCTGTATGTCTCTTCTGGGTTATTAGTCATATAAATTTCTAAAAAATTCCTTCGAAAAGAGGGCTTCGCAAGCTATTCTCAGAAAATTCAATATAGACATTTTATTTGTCTTATAACTATATTATGTATGGTGTCTTAATCACAATTTTAGGCATATTTGACCAAATAAAAGTAACAAAGATTTTTACGTAAAGGGTAGTTTGGGTGGGGGGATTTTCTTGACAGTTTTGTGTCACGTCCTTGGAAGACACTGAAATTAAATACCAAGAATGGTATTTAATTTTTTTCGTGTTTGAGTCTGTACACAGAGACAAACACAGACCTTTTTCTAGTGAGAATGTTTTCTTTTTGAATTCAGAGGACCTCAAAACGTATATTTTCGGTGAAATATCGATATAAAGCTTTTAGGTGGAATGCATACTTCCTCTACTTGCTATAGATAATCAATAGAGAAAGCAAAAGGTCATTTTCAACGTTATACTGTTCCCAGCCAAAGAAAATCTTTGTATTTTATTATTTCTCCATTCATACCCCCGTTTTTAAGTCCTTTTTTCCCCTTAAATTATTCATGGACGCGTTTAACTGCTATGGTCCTTAGCGTCCCATTCTACATTGGGGTGAAAGACCGGAAATTTTGCTCAGAGGACTCTTCATCAGTCTTGAGGGTCTTTTACGTGCCGTAAATCTACGACACGGGACCACCGGCTTTACTTCCCTTCGGAAAGAAGTCATGCTAACGATTTTTACGCCCAAAAAGATCCATTGCCCTCCACCGGGTTTGAACCTGCATGTTCTCCTTTAACTGCAGTGGTGATATCGGCGGCCTTTCACCTTTGAAACATGTTGCCTATCGACAATGCTGTTAACTCGTATAGAGTTGTCATTGGATTTCTGTTTTCTTTGGGTTTAAAACATTAGATCACAAGCAAATCGACACCTTCAGACTTTGAGGAGAGGATAGGGGGTAATCTTGGCTAGAGAAGAATTCCCACCCCGGCCGGAATCGAACCCATGGCCCCTTGCACAGCGTGCGCCGGTGTAGGGCAGTGGTTTCGCTTCCGGCTTTCATACTGATGGGTTCGACTTTTGGCTCTAGGGTGGTGATTTTAAGTCGCCCTATCCACGCCTTCACCACTGACTTGCTCATGTGAAGTATCCCCAAGGTCCAACGTGGTTCGATGTCCACGACCAAAGTTGTAGGTCCTCTCATTCCACCGCCATCCTCATCATCCTACCATTGGAGGTAACGGACTCCTCCCACTGGGTGCCTCCACCTCAGAAATCGGTCCGGTCATCACTGAGTGGAATGAAGTATTTGTTGTACATCTACTTCGGATTTAATAACGTGGTTGTTTTTTTTATAAGAAAAATCTGATGTGTTACACTCACATGACTTTCTCTACTCTTGTACAAAGTATTTTTAAAACGCTTATTCTCCATCTTGTTCATGTTAATCGAGATAAACATTTGCAGACTCTATCTTATTGATAATTTTCTTGTAATGTAGGGGGAATATATATTTACAAGTGCAATATAGAAATACAGTAGCCTTTTAGCATAGACATATCTCTTAATAGCTGGTTGCTAGGTGCAGCACCATTCTCTTTGCTACAAATTAATATTCTTTGCATATCCATGACAAAAAAATGAATAACGAATTCCCATTTGAGAAAATAAGTATTGAAAAATTTAAGGGAATAATAAGCAATATCTCGAAAATGGTTCACTCAACAAAAAACTGTATATGCCATAAATTGTGTATTTTAACGCGATCTACATTTTTTGTGTAGTAAAATTTGGTCTATCACCTATGGTTTACCAGTTATGCAAAAGTCGTTCACAATGATGAGTACTTTTGGAGACATTCCCAGAAAATTCAAGATATACATTTTATTTGTCATAAAAATATCTTAAACATATGATATTTTAATCAAAATCGTTAGAGCCATTTTTGAGAAAATTAAAATTTTCGAAAAATCTTCCATGTAAAGGGTACTCTGGGGTGGGGGGATTTTCTTGAAAACCTTCGTGTGGCATCCTTGGAAGATACTGAACCCAAATATCAAGTTTGGTGTTTATCCGACTGTTCGTATCTGAGTTATGCTGTTCACAGACACACACACACACAGACACACAGACAGACACACAGACACACACACGGACATGTTTCCGAAAATACTTTTTTTGGATTCAGGGAGTCTCAAAACATGTATTTCCGGTGAAATCTCGGTATCGAAATTTTGGGTGGAATACAATACTTCCCCTACTTACTATACGTAGTAGAGAAAGTAAAAAGAATTGCTGATAAATTTTAATCAAAAGATAGTATAGTTGATAAACAAAATATCGACAAAAGTAGATCAGCGAACTTGGAAGGTATACATCTACATGTTGTAAAAGTTTAAGTCTACTATCTTAAACAGTTTCTGAGATAACCAATGACACCGTCTATAATAACCCAATGGCTGGATCCGTAGCTCAGTCGGTAGAGCACCTACCTGCTGTACAAGGAGTCCCGGGTTCGATTTCCGGCTGGAGAGTGGGAGTTTTTCTCTATTGCCTATAGGCAATACAATGTTCCAAAGAAAAGGCCGCCGATAGGACCATTATATTTAAAGGCGTGATATAAATGGAACTAAAAAATAAAAAACAAAAAAGCTCACCTCGCCAGTTCGCCACTGATTTGTGTTTACTTGGAATTGCTCGGTTGAGTTCTGCAACTCTTTTAGTGCACGAAGGTACATTTACACACTTGAAATATGGCGCAGTTGGGCCATCTGGTATGTGTTATACTATGTTATTCAAAAGGAAGGAACAGATTTTAAATATTCCTTTTTATTGAACGACAATAGATAGCAGCACATACGACATATAATTAAATAGAGGAAAGTTCAAACTTTTAAGCCCTCACCTATTACGTAGTTAGATCAGCGGCGCTGGGTTTGTTTACGATAAAATGGCAACGCCACAGGAAATGTCGTTTTATGGCTGTAGTATGCAACAAGTGAATCCACTGTTCCATTGTAGTGTGCACTTTCTTGTGAGTTCAACAAAGAGCCACCTCTAAGGAATTTACAATTGATAAATACAATACATTCATAGAAAATGGTTGCGTATGCAAACGAAAAAGCGCTGGTCGGCCTTGTATAACAAATGGTGCTCAATTTGAACACATAAAATAACATTTTGAACTATTCTCAATTCGCATGTGTCGCCATCTATTGTCGTTCATTATAAATAAATATTTAAAGTCTGCTCCTTGAGGCAGTATGTTATATCACAACACTGTGAATGCCAGAGTGATTGTAGTGTAAATTAACATTATTGTATGACAATGATTTAAGATGTTTATTAATTATAAGCATTGTTAGCAAAATAAGTTTACACGACCTCACTGAAACTGACAATAGAAGCGGGTAACAATGAAACGAGGAGGTGAGTTTTTATCAATTAGAGGAGACAAACAAATGACGTCAGAGTAGCGTGCTTTTCTTTAGAAATGGAGGGAATATCTTCCCTAGAGCATATGTGTTTGTAATTTTGATTGGATAAAAAATAGATGCTAATGTTGGCGCGCTTTATTAACCAATAGCAGCTCTGTTATAATGTTTAGGCATATCGGGGTGAGGGAGTATAAATTCTGAAGCCAGAGACAAAGATTGCGCAGTTTAATAGAATCATTCACGAGTTACATGTCGCGCAGTTCAACAGAATCATTCACGAGTTACACGTCGCGCAGTTCTACAGAAGCATTCACGAAGTACACGTTACACAATTCTACAGAATCTCTCGCGTCGTAAAGCTAGTTACAACATGTGAAATACGCGAATTAATAATGTGCGGCAAATAAGTGATTATAGTTACATTCGAAAATATAACAGTTTCAGTCAGGCGTGTATCAAGAGTAATATATATGAAATTAATAAAGTATGACGGCAATAAAAGTATAAAAACAAATTCTTTTATCAGTGTTATCTTTTAGTAACAACTCCTTTCCGTTTACACACCCTGTTCAAGAGATTTGCTCGACTGAGTAATAATAGCTAGCCGGAGGACAAAGAACCCAAAATTCAAAAATAGTAAAACAATAACAGGCACTCAGCAAATAAGATAACACGAACGATACCGCGACATCCTTCTTTTTGAATAACCCTGTACTAGGATTAATGCAATATTATACAGGGTGGTCAAGATAAAAGAGGCCCTGTGTTATACTGAACGTCATATTTAAATCTGAGTGTTGTTATTTCTTGGTGATAGTGGGGAGCTCAGCGGGATCACAGCCATTGTCAGCAGCCAGATGAGGCTTGCTGTGAATACATTTGTGCAAAATGCTGTTTTCAATCGAACAAAGAGTGTTTATTGTTAAAACTTATTTTGACTGTAAATCGTTTACAACGTTACATGAGGGGTTCACGAGAAAGTATCCACAGACAGTTGCTCCTGCAAAAAGTGTTGTGCAGAAAGTGATCAGTAAATTTAGAACAGGTTCAGTCGCTAACGCCAAAGTTCTGTGCCGGTGACCTACTTTCCTAGCGCACTGAAGAGAGTCTATGCCTAACGTCAGTTACTCTCCTACAGGCAGCTGTCTGTCTGCTGAAAGACGTGGTATTTCGCTGATACGACATAAACACACACCACACCATACCACTGTTTGACTGGTTTATTGTCACGATGTTCAGATTGCTCTATCATTCTTTTATACAGAGCGGTCCCTCAGCGCTCTGGCGAGTAGTCGCGATGCGTGTTCCGCGCGCTATATTCAGTGTATCTATTTATCATTCTCATTATTGATACAGATACCATATTACTACTGATTTATGATGATTATTACGATATATTGATTACTTAATGGACAAACATAATTGCTTTTTATTTGATCAGTACTAATCTTTTTCACAGTCGATGTTGAAAGTGCTGTCCTTCGGCAGATAAACATTCTTGGCACCTTCTGATGAAATGACCATTCACACGCATAAGTTCTTGTTGCGTAATTTGAGGCAGTATCTTATATCACAACACTGTGAATGCCAGAGTGATTGTAGTGCAAATTAACATTATTGTATGACAATGATTTTAGATGTTTGTTAACTATAAGCATTGTTAGGAAATAAGTCTATAGGGCCTCACTGAAACTGACAATAGGAGTGGGTAACAATGAAGCGATGGGGTGAGTTGTTTATCAATTAGAAGAGACAAACACATGACGTCAGGGTAGCGTACCTTTCTTTAGAAATGGAGGGAATATCTTCCCTAGAGCATATGTGTTTGTAATTTTGATTGGCTTATAAAACAGACGCTAATGTTGGCGCGATTTAGTAACCAATAGCAGCTCTATTATAATGTTTAGACATATCGGGGTGAGGGAGTATAAATTCTTGAGTCAAAGGCAAACATCGCGCAGTTCTAAGAAATCTCTCTCGCGAGTTACACGTCAGGCAGTTCTAAGGAAGCATTCATGAGGTACACGTTACGCAATTCTACAGAATCTCTCGCGTCGTAAAGTTTGTTACATAATGTGAAATACGCGAATTAATAGTGATTGTGATTGCAGTTACATTCGAAAATATAACAGTTTCAGTCAGGCGTATATCAAGATTACATATGTGAAATTAATTAAGTGTGACGGCAATAAAAGTGCAAAAAACAAATTCTTTTATCAGTGTTATCTTTTAGTAACAACTCCTTTCCGTTTACACACCCTGCTCAAGAGATATTTGCTCGACTGAATAATAATAGCTAGCCGGAGGACAAAGAACCCAAAATTCAAAATAGTAAAATAATAACAGGCGCTCAGGAAAAAAAGATAACACGAACAGATTACCGCGACAAATTTTCCTAATTTCTGTTGTTATATTGTTTTTAAGATCGTCTATGGTAAGAGGATTACTCCTAAAGACTCTATTTGTGAGAGTTCCCCACAGATAAAAGTCACACACAGTAAGATCCGGCGATCGAGCCGGCCATAACCCTTTAGTTTTTCTTCCGTGAAAACCCTTCGTTTCTTTTTACAACTTACAACATTAAATGATCCCGTTCTCTTCACTTCATTCACTATCTAACTGTTTCTCCGCTCGTAACTGGAACACCAGGAAATTTATCGTGAAATGCCTACACACCTGTACGCGTGAGTCGGTTTTCACATGCATAAAAAGTCTTTGTTCAAGCGAAAATTTGAGAACTATTTCTGGGTTGTAATAATTCGATAATTCAATCGCACACAAATACACACGCGTCTCGCGTCTATACACAAGAAACAATAACAGCTGACTGAAGCCCGCTGCCACATGTCCAATAAGTGGAAGAGCCCGTGGCCTGGAGTTCATTCAGACGTGTTGCACAAGACTGCTGTGCAATTCTCGGCCAGAGCGCTGAGGGACCGCTCTATATTTACGCATTATACACCAACCTAGTCACGCGAATGCATTGTCTTAAACTAGCAGGGGCTTTATTAGTGTGATAAACACTGTACACCAGAAATGTCACCATCGTCGTTTTCTTCTGCAGGATTTTCCCTTTCATTTACTTCAGATATTTCCCGTTCATCGTCTTCACTCTTCTTCTCCTTCGTGGTCAATATATTCTCTACCTTGGATTACAAAACTTTCCATGACATTTTCAAACAGGTCTTCTTCTTCAGTATATTTGTCTTCCTACTTAAAGCGCGTTGACAGGCATTTTCCAATTTTCCACGGTAATGTCAACATGATAGCTAAGATTTATAAATAACATCATCTAATTTAAAAGTTGTGTAGCTCTACCAAGCTTCCCATTGCTTTATATCAGCCTAGATGAGCTATACTGGCTTAAAACTTGATTAATAGGGCGGTAATCGGAGAAAACTGTCTGCATGACCTACAAACTGTCAACTGGAACAGGCTTTGACTCTTACTTCGGTTGTAAAGCTCGAAATTTAGCATCCTTTCATGGAATGGGGCAAGTCCTGCATCTTATTGTGGTATGAGACGTTGAGGCCTTTTCCAACTGCACACTATGGCACGGTGCGTCATCAGTCACCAAAACAGATCTGGGAGGCAAGTTAGGAATTAACTTTTCCATTAGCCATTTTTTTCTTCTATTTTTACTCATTTATTTTGTGGTGATATTATCTTATTTTATTTTTACATAAAAATTCGCAATAGACAAGAGCTTCCATTAAACACGCCAAAATATGCAATATGTGCAATCTAAGTTTAATTACAGAAACATAGGGGCGCCATTTAGGGGGGCAGGGGTCAATTGCTCCACTCCCCCTAAGTTACAAGAAATAATTAGGTTACTAGTTATTATTGCTCTAACAAAGGAAAATATGACATCTGTACTTTTAATACAAGTATTTCACGTTTATAAAATAAAAACATTATTTTACTTTAGGCTAAATATATCGTTAAAATCCACATGAAACTGTAAAACTGCTTCAGATAATCTTGCCCCCCCTCCTCCATGCAGAAACTGAAATGACCCTACTACTGAAACATATACGAACTAGTTTATAAACAGAAAGTTCAAGATAGCAAAAAGACAAACAGACGGCTGTCAAAATGGATGTTACTCGGACTACCGCTGCCGCTAGACTGAACTGATTGCACACACTGCGCATGCCCGGGAATTGGGCTTCGCTCACTGTCCAGACAGCCAGTGCGCATCCAGGCTATCGTCCCTGCTGTAAAGAAACCTTGTTCGCCGGAAAATGTTCAACGTGTTCAAGCGACTGTGGTAAGATGTCCACGGAAATCGACTAGACGTCTATCCTTCCAACTAAACATCAAACGAACGTCATGCCAGGACATATTGAAGCAGTTACAGATGCGACCATACAAAGTAAGGGTGATTCAAACATTAAAACCTACGGATTACGCAAAATGACAACACTATTGCGAATGGTTATCTGGATCCCACTTTATTTCCTTCAACACAGACGAAGCATGGCTTCAACTTCGTGAACTCTTAAAATACACGTTATTGGTGAACAGACAATCCCAGGGGACGCTTTGAGGTCTCTACATGGCGTGAAAATAGGCGTTTGGTGTGCAGTTTCCGGGTAACGAATAGTAGGCCCCATTTTCTTCAATGCCAAAGTGAACTCTCAAGTGTATGTAACGAAATTGTTGCAACCATTCATAAGGCAGCTAACGGAGGAAGAACGAGAGTGCGCATTTTTTCAGCAAGATGGGGCTACGGCGCATACTTCAAGGTTTTCAATGCCATACGTCCATTAAGCTTTTGAAGAATAACGTACAGTTTCCACAGGCTTATGGCCTCCCAGATCGCCCGATCTGTCTACTTGTGATTTTTATTTGTGGAGTAATTTAAAAGGTAGTCTACAGTAACAACCCGCATACTATTGAAGAGTTGAAAACAAACTTTCGCAATGTTATTGCGGGAATCACAACACATGACTTGGCAAAAGTTTCCACAAATATGAGTTCTTCATAACAATGATAATAATTTACTATTCTACAGTGCATCGTCGGGTTCTTTTATCTTGGCCACCCTGTACAATGCCGTTTTGGTATTCTACGGTATTTTTACAATGTACTTCTAACACAGCTCGATTAACGCTAAAATCTTTTGGTTTCATCATTCCATAGCATGTTTATCAGCCACCACATTCTGATATTGATGTTGTATTTCCATGCAAAGTTCTTGATATAAAAATCGTTCCCTAATCAAAAAGCAACATGACATTGTAATGTATGGAAGGTGTACAGAATTTTAAAGCCAGCTTATAGCCTTATTTAAACATCTGACTATAGATTTGCTTTCCTCTATCCCTCTGATATCTACAACGAAAACTGTGATGAAACTATATCTCAAATGTTTATCTTTATCAATATCAAGGAGATGTAAAGACTGTGTCTCCCAAAATATTTGTTACACTTGACAGCCCTTGGCAGCATTGAAAGGTAAGCCCATGTATACAATGTTAATAAAAATTCACCTTCGAGCAAAACCTTCCCTTATCATCGTAGTTTTGGATCCAAGAAGGCAAAGGGCATAGTATAACATTATATCTCTGGAGTCTGGTTCGGCAGGCTACACTAAGATGAAGGTGTCTTGTCAGTGGAGAATGAAACTTAAATATTCAATCCAAGCTATGCAGTTTTTAATTTCAAGTTTGCCGCGGGAGAGAAAGAGCGAGCGAGAGAGAGAGAGTCACGCCCACTTGACGGCACTCGCTCGTCTTTTTTTTTTTTCCTTCCCTCGTGTTTCTTGTTATACGGTGAAAGAATCGATACAAGAAGACACGATCATCATCAGCCATGCGATATAAACCTGAAGGGTGTGGAGGGACGGGGGTGAAAAACTCTGACGTAATCACGCAGCAACATCTTGGTGATGTGATCCAGCTTCCATCCCAAGATCGTAAGATTCTAGCAGGGAAAGCGAGGCGTGTCCGAGATTTCTTGGGTTTTAAACTTATTTGGTGGATCAAACTCATTCACCTACTTTATCACCATCAATTAAGACGCACATCATCCAAATATACACAATTAAATGAATAATTTTAAAGTATATAAAAACATACAATTTTACAGATGAAAAAAAGTTTAATGTGTTGCATTCACACGAATTTCTCCACTCACTGTTCTATGAACTATTCTTACAAAAGCTTATTATTCTGTTTTTTGTTAATGCATATAAACTTTCTACTATACACAAGGTAGAGTGATAGTCAGATTTTAAAGAACTGTCACTATGTGGTGGCTTTGAAATTCGATACTCTTTGCATGACCAAGGTGATGATACATTCACATGACTTTCTCTACACTCTATTTTATTAAGGATGTACAAACTATTCTGACTAAGGCTTATTTTTCACTCTACTGCATCTGAATCCAAATAAACCTTTTGCAGAAATAACTACATCTCATATTTC
The DNA here is from genome assembly GCA_030765065.1 of Deroplatys truncata. Taxonomy (NCBI): domain Eukaryota; kingdom Metazoa; phylum Arthropoda; class Insecta; order Mantodea; family Mantidae; genus Deroplatys; species Deroplatys truncata. The sequence goes on from CM060977.1 coordinate 58,847,040, forward strand.
GTTATACATACACAAAGGGAATAGCGATAGTCAAATGTTTTAGTACTGGACCCTATATGCTGGCCTTCAAATAATATACCGTTTCAATGGAATCGCGAGAAACAACCGAATGTTGACAGAACTAAAAGCATTACCTGGTAATGAACAATTCGAACCGATAATAACGGATCTCAGAAATGACTTATGTCACAAAAAGCATATTTTAAATAAATTGTGTGTTTTAAAGAGGTCTATTTTTTGAAGTACGTTTTCGTCTATCACTTAACGTTTACCAATTATACAATTTTATACAAAATTCCTTCCGAATGAGGACTTCACAGGCTATGCTCAGAAAATTCAAGATATTTATTTTATTAGTCATGTAAATATCTTTAATATACGGTATTTTAATCAACATCGTTAGAGCCATTTTTTTGAAAATAAAAAAATTCGATAACATTTCCGTGCAAATGGTAGTTTGGAGTGGGGGAATTTTCTTGAAAATCTTCGTTTCACGTCCCCGGAGAATACTGAACTTAAATACCAAGTTTGGGACTTATCTGACTTTCCACTTTTGAGTTATTCTGCTCAAAGATACGCAGACACCCATGTTTTTTGTTTGTTTGCACCTTCTGCATATTCAAGCTAAAAGTGTTCTCGCCTTTAATTTGGTTGCTAGGCTTTGTTTTGGAATCACTGTATCTCTAGTGAACGTTTGTATTGCGAAACCTAGATTGGCAACGTTGCGCTCAGCTTTGCTGCCTATTCGCTCTTACTTAAGACGCCTAAGGTTTGACGCGTGCTCTACAGAAAGCATCAATGTCGCAAACGGTTTGTGGCCAACTCTCGGCGGACGCAAAAGTAGAGATATCTTAAACGCAGAGGTCTAAAAGGAAGTTGGAACTAGTGGCTCCATAGTGAAAGCATTCAGGTCTTTTATCTACCCTTTTTCTTCCCCTTGAAGATGAAAGCAAGGACACATACACCGGCGACCTCCTCATGCATTTGCTTGATGAGTCCGCGCCATCAACTTCTTACTTCGTGACACTTGGCAGTTCCAACTTGCCTGCCTCTCTCTAAACCCACGGCTGCAAGAAGCTTGGCTGAAACTTTTCACTTAAATTAGCGTCCGTAAAAGAAAGATCGTAGCAATATCTTCGTGATCACTTCAAGAAACTTCATTGCCTAGCTTAAGTCACCGATTTATCCTCATGTTTAGTATCCGCTACAACAAAAATAAAATTTTCCCACAATACGAAATTTCACTGCCAGAAACCGAGACGCGGACATTTATTTTGTAAAACGTTGCCTGCTAATGTGCTGTTTGTTTTGCGAAAGTGGCTTCTAGCAATAGGTTTTTTCATAAATAAGGAATAATGCAAATAAAAGAATTTTATCTTTTTTTTTAAAAAAATTCTCGGAAACGTCAAATTTTATATTTTTAAAAAGACTTTTACAGAAAATAAACAAAATTTTAAACCATTTTGGACCGGATGTGACGTACTCGATAAAAATTTTAAATGGCAATTTTTTCGTTATAGAAATTATTATTAAAATTCTTAAAACAAACTGTCCTGACGTTTCGCCCGACATTCCGGCGGCATCTTCAGAGAACACACTAAACGACTTGTATCACCACACTGTTCACTATTCAGTAACCGGTTGTGTTTATAGCAGGGGCAGTACGACCCGCACTGTTTCTGATTGAATGACGGTCAATGATTGCGCTGCAGGGTCTGGAATTTGACAATTAGAGCTGGTGTATTTTTGGGGTTTTGTTGCAGTTTTTTCAATGCCGGTAACCATGCTTTATACAGTACTGTTTTTTATTAAAATTGTTACGATGATTAAAGCTTTCTATAGCCTCGCGATTCGCCTGGCATGATAGTAAGGTGTTTTGTTGAGCGCTTCTGTCTCGTGAAATTTAATATAGTGACAGAACAGAGTTCTAACGTGGCTAACGGGATAGACTGGCTACGGCGCGAACTGAAACCAGCTAATGCTTCTAGTCTGGTCATTCGATGAAGTGAAATAAAGTTGCCTAATATATCCATATTCTAAACAAACCAATAAACCTCTCCTTAAATGCATGGAAAACCCACAGTTATATCATGAAGCTATTTAATGTTAACCGTGTTTGAGACTACCATTACTACATAACCTGATTCGCGCCGTAGCCTATCTCGCTAGCCACGCTTATAAGAACATGATGTCTTTTTTTCGGCTAGTAAGAAAGTAAAATTTATTTCTCTAGTGTTTATTATAAATTTATAATGCCAGTACTGTATAAAATGTTGTATTAACCCGTATTTCCTTTGTTTTATGCCACTCATTAAATAGTTATTCGAGCAAAAATTATACACTTGTTACTAAATAGCTATTGTGGTGCACTAATTTGTTACTGAAAATTTATTGCTTAGATACAAATATTGTTGATATATTCCCAAGCCTTTAGGATTTTTTACGTCTTCGCGGTGATGATGTCGCGATGGTGTGACAATTTGAAACTGGAATGTAGTTGCCAGCTTTTTCCGTTGTCTTCAATATCTGCTGTTGATTCTGCTGCCGGCTGCTCCAATGCTAGAGCTAAAAGTATTTTCGCTCAGGGTATGCGTGGAGTATTGCAAGGATAATACCAGTTTAAATTGACTGATAAATTTATTGTGAACTAATATTTGAGTTCTTGAATATTTGCCGACCGTTTGAATTAAAAAATAGACTGATTCTGAATTGTAGCACTGGAAATTATAACACTTGAATTACCATACCTGCTAACCTCTGCAGGATCAATTATACGGTTTGAAGTAATTGTTTCCGCAACAAAAGAAGCTAGAGGCGTAACTCGTCGTGGGTCGCTAAAATGTTGACCAGCAAAATCCGCCGTGTGTCACTGGGAGTCTAAAGTCACACACATTAGCACCGCTGCCGGTTCCAGAAAAGAGAGTAACCCTCGGAACTAGATTCACGAACATTTATTAATTTTAGCTCTGCCTACTTTAAAATTATTCACCAATATTCTATCTTATACGTTGCCAAATCTCGAAACTCTAGGTATCCGAATGTGAGACTGTTACTAAGGACCTAGCTAAAATTCTCAGAATGTAAATGCCTTTCTCTTTTCCAGAATTGGCTTACCTGCCTGTGTAACGCACTGAACTTAAATCTAAATTGCGTGTGCAAAAATTCTTTATCTAATGTTTACATTGCTTCTCGGCTCATTAATGACCCTGGCTAGTCTTGACTCCTAAGTATCCCATCTTCTCATGGCAAATCTTTAAACTCAAGCTTGTTACATTATACACTGATTTAATATATGAAAATTATTTATCGCAATTATCTCTATATCTTACTGCTATTTTTATTTAATTATTTATACATTCCCGCCAATAATTACGGTATCAAGGATTTCCTGTGCTAGCACAACGAAAAAAAAAAGTATTTAAAGGTATTTAAATTATAAATTTTACGGAAACTATGACACAAAAGCTAAAAATGTAATTGCTTCACAAGCTCTCAGCCAGCTTTTTGTAGTTTCCAATGCTTACTTTCGTTTAACCACCAGTATCTTCTTTAGACTCGAATACTTGGCCAACAGCGAGGTAGGAGAAAACGTTTTAGCCAGATTCCTGAACTACGCCAGAAGTACTGTTTCATTCATACTATCTACCAAATATACTTTCAACAGGCCTTCAATAGTAGTACATTCCTTGTTATAAAAATGCCTAGAATTCCATCGGTTGTAGTTCATCTGCAGCTTCTGTAGTTTTATCTATAATTTCAATAGGAATTTCACTACATTCTTTAATTTTTTTCGAAATAAATTAACCTTCTTTATTAAATACAGAGTCCCTATATAACGTTTACTAGGAAAAATGGGAAATACCAATAAAAATTTTAATTTACATCTTTTCACTAAATTATTTATTTATTCAATAACAAATACCGAGCGGGATGGCTCAGGCGTTAATGTCTGTGGCCCGGGAGGTCCCGGGTTCCAATCCAGTGGGCTGACCAATCTGACTGAAATATTTTCGTGGTTTCCCTTAACCGCTAAGGTAAATACTGGATTGGATATTTAATACCATGACCCAAAGTTCCACCTTAAGTCTAAAACAATAGTAAAAATGAAAAATAGGTGGTAATAGCGAATGCTGTGCCATCTATTCACAGACACTGAAAACAGCTAGACTGTTATCATCTACCCGGCACAAAGCAGAAGATCCGTCCTATGCGTTAGGGTCTCTGTGGACACGTGACGAAGATAGATGGCATGGTTACAGGGATGAGACCTAGAAGGCTAACTGTCCGCCTTTCTATATGAAACCAGCAGTTAGACTGGACGGTAGCCTAACACCATCTGCACGGCACGAAGCAGAGGATCCAGTTGCTATGCACTAGGATCTATGGACACGACGAAGCGGGTGGTTACAGGGATGAGACCTAGAAGACTAACTGTCCACCATACCTCGATCTAAGAGTTATCCACTAGCATATCCGTCGTAATATGGCCCTGTAGTTAAAGCGACGTAAAATAAATAAATAATAACAACCTTTAGCACCATGATTATTGCATATACAGGGGAATTATTAACGAGTTGCCCTCAGACAACTTGAAAACCTTCGAGCCAGAAGTCCACGGGATTGTAACCCCTTGGTCAGGCAATAACCATTCATATCACTCTCTTGATACATAACATTCTATAGCAAAGAACCTGGAATTTTCAAAACTACGTTTTCGTACGAAAGGACCTCAAAGAGTGTATTTCCGGTGAAATTTCGATAAGGGATTTATAAGTTGAGTATAATCCTTGATCTGCCTACCAACAGGTAGGGATAAAGAAAGTAAAACCAAGGTATTTGAGGCGAGAGAATATCCTTTCGTTGTTCGATTTTCTGTGTGTAGGTGAAGCAAAAGGAAATGTTCTGAGGAATTTGATAGCAGTAATAGATTTCATTTCCTTTCCAACACGTTCACAAGACACTCAATGTCATTAGCTAAATTCTATTCATGTTCGCTGCTCCATTGTTTCGCTGCCTCTCCTGCAATTAATCTTTAAACAGTGTTGCTGACGTACAGCATAACGCCCTATTTGCCACAAGAATTTCCGAGAGAGTTGGGGGAAATACCAGGAGAAATACGCATTTTAATGCGGCTTTGCGTCAGGAACTTTGAAAACTTTTTGAGCCTTGTTAAGAAGACAAAATGAGTTCTCCCACTCCTCCTCCATGTCATTCCAGTCCGCCATCTTGTTTCTTTGTGTATCCGAGAGGCTTCACTAGCGCTGAGTGTTAAACTTACCTGAACAGCACGGCTTTTGTTTCTGTGCGTTCAGAAACTTTACGAAGCTCCACGAAATTACAAGCAGATCGGTTTCACAGAAATCGTAGCGCGTAGGTTCCTAGTTTATGTGCTAGCTGTTCTATTTTAATTAATAACTCAACTTTAATTTAAATTCATAATATCTGTACTAAAGCGCGGGCTGACATACTTAGATGTACATTTAAGTGGAAAAAAAAGTTTGCTGATAAAGGCATGGGACAGTTGCATTACGTAATAAAATGTTAAACCGCAACCCCGCTCCACTCTCTGCTTACTTCACTCTTACTACACCTCTTGTTTCTTCTATAACAGGGTTTAAAACGTGCTATAGTAACGATACGATAATGCTTGAAACTCTCAATTATTAGTAATCACGTTATTCTTTCTGCCCATGGTGCCCACACTTTTAGGAGCTTCCCCTAACTCTCCAACACCTCGTCGCTTGTTAACATACATTATCTTCTGTACGTGTATTTTTACATTCTCTACTACGTATAGTAAGTAGGGAAAGTATTGCATTCCACCCAAAAATCGATACCGAGATTTCGCCGGAAATATATGTTTTGAGACCCCCTGAATCCAAAAAAGCATTTTTGGAAACATGCCGTGTGTGTGTGTCTGTGAACAGCATAACTCAGAAACGAACAGTCGGATAAACACCAAACTTGGTATTTAGGTTCAGTATCTTCCAGAGATGCGACACGAAGGTTTTCAAAAAAATCCCCCCACCCCAGATTACCCTTTACATGGAACATTTTTCTAAAATTTTAATTTTCTCAATAATGCTTCTAACGATTTTGATTAACATATCATACGTTTAAGATATTGTCATGGCAAATGAAATATATATCTTGAATTTTCTGGGAATGTCTCCAAAGGTATTCTTCATTGTGAACGACTTTTGCATAACTAGTAAACTCTAAGAGATAGACAAAATTTTACTACACAAAAATGTAGAGCGTTAAAATACACAATTTATACACTTTTTTGGTGAGTGAACCATTTTCGAGATATTGCTTGTTATTCCCTTAAATTTACCAATACTTATACTTTTCTCAAATGGGAATTCGTTATTCCTTTTTTTATGTACTGGATATAAAAAGAGAATGGAACCAGATCTTAAAATATCGCTTAAAGCCTACCATATTCCCCTTGCATCTACAAGAAAATTAACAATAAGATTAACATCTCGATTAACATGAAGCATATGGAGAAAAGCGTTTGTAAAATTATTTTATACAAGAGTAGAGAAAGTCATGTGAGTGTAACACATCAAATTTGTTATTATACGTTTTTATATGTAGTTTAAGATATCCGATTATCTGTTTGTCCATTTGAGGGATTAATTTGCTTTTAAAACATAATCATAAGAAAGTAAGGTTTTGGGTAATTTTTTTACAATTATAATTTTTTTCGTGGAAACCATGTAATGCAGGATCAAAATCTTTAACCTACTAAATCCAGCTCTACATTCTGTAGAATCACAAAAAATTTTAAGCTTCTAAGTTAAATAAATTTTGAGAAAAGTGTACCTAAAGTCTAAAAAATAAAACTTATAGAAAATGGCAAAAAAAAACGTGAGCACATTGTTACATACCAATATATTATAACATTCCTAGATCATAAAAGCCCATTAAGGGTCCAAATAAAAGAAAAATGATATAGGTGTGTTCCTTATATCACTTATAATTGATTGCAAAACAAAATTTGAACCCAAATATACTACCAAGTGTCTTTAAATCTAGAATAACTGTCATGTACACACAACTACTTTCGTAGTCTGAATGCAATTTTGTACAATGATTTAGAAGACTTTTTATGCTGAATGCTTCCATGTACCCCTTAGAATATTGATTTTAAAAAGCCAGACATTCGTAATAAATGACCAAAAATTTTCTAGTATTCACGGAAATGGAAGAAAAATATTGGCAGATGTAAATCACACCCCACCCACCACAATCTTTCAAATTCTGGAAAGTTTGTTTGGTCATAAGTACACCATAATGGTGAGAGAACTACACTGCCGTTTGTGAAAATTGCAACACCAAGAAGGAAACGCATGATCTCAATAAATTTAATACCACAGGTTACGTACATGACAAGTAACAAATTATAAACTTTTCAAATCTATACATGACCTTTGAGCTCTAATATTCAGTATTTGGTGGGGTCTCCATGTGCTGCAATTAGAGCTGCTATACCCATAGCATTGAATCAAACAGGTTCTCAATAAGTTCCTCCACGCAGTTTGTATTCGAGCCCACAAATCCGTGACACTGGTTACTGGAGGACCGTGACGCACCAGGTGCCGACCAACCGTATCCCAGACATGTTCATGGGCGACATATCAGGCGAACGTGCATGCCAGGGAAGCAATGATACCCGTCGCTCTTCGAAGAAGGCTTGTACATTCCTGCAATACGTGGCCGGGCATTGTCCTGTTGAAATGTGGCCTATGGAGATGCCTGAAGCAGGGGGAGTACCTCAGGCTCTACAACCACCATTAGGTACCGGTTACTGTTCAAAGTGCCCTCAATTCGTAGGAGGCGAGATCGGTTGTTGTAACCAATGGCGCCCCAAACCATCACACCTGGTATTTGTCCGCTCAACAATACAACCCTCCAGGTTGCGCTCACCGGGTACCGCCGGAACGTATGCGACCATCACTGTAGGATACGTTGAAGCGGGACTCGTCCGAAAATACTACATTTTGCCACTCAGCACCCCAGTGGCGGTGTTCACGTGCCCATTGCAACAGAAGGAGCTTGTGGTTTCTGGACCATGGAACCCAACATAATGACATGCTTGCAGCCAGTCCAACCTGCAGCAGACGGCGACGAACCGTTGATGCAGACAATTTCACACCTGTTGCAGTGCTCCTGCGCCGAACCAATAATTGTGAATGAAGCTGTTATGGACATGCGGACAAGATGACGGTCATCCCGTGCTGAGGTCATGTTCCGTGGTCCAGTACCCGCTCTTCGCTGCGTACGACCTTCATCTATCCACTGCTTCCACACACGCATCACTGTCGTAGCAGCATGCCCGTACGAGCCAAAATGTCACGGTATGACAAACCCGCTTCCCGGAGACCGATCATTCTGTACCGTTCGAAGTCACTCACCTGCCGATATGGCTCCCTTTGACGTCAACGAGGCATACTGGCACTCACTTTATTGCTTCCACCTTGTTTGACAGCTCTGCACTGACTACATTGGGCGCAACCCTGGCCTTATCGGACCGACACGAGAGGACTCTGCTCGGCCTATGTGTACCCCATCTCCCTGCGAACCTAATCACTTATTGCTTGCACAGTCTTTTACACTTCCACCAAGTTTGGAGTTATTCGGGAAAGTCTTTCTTGGTGTTGCAATTTTCAAAAACGGCAGTGTATTTAAATTGTCGAGAAGCTTTTGGATAAGCACAGCAAATACAATATTAATTTCAGGTTTCCCATTTGTCCCAAAACTATTTAATGACTTCAAAACTGTCATACTAAGGGAAACCATAATACAGTGGTATTCAAAGAAAGACATACACGCTAACTCTACAATCTTTTTCGGTTATTATGGTGAATATTGTTCAGTAGGTGATGTTACGCTAAACAAAATTCTCTCTATTCACAGCTTTGTTCCAATAACAGTCCCTGATATCTTGAGGATACGGCTTAAGACTGGTAAATGACTGATCAAAGACAAGTGTTAGAGTGAGTCTTATACGATGATATACGAATTTGTTTACAACATCCATAGAAAACAGAGCAAAAGTCTCAGAATTTGTGATAATGTTTAATTTCACTGCAATATTAGATAAAATGCAAATTAAAGAAACAAAATCTCATACATATCATAAATTTTTAAGGAGGATTCAATTGTCGTTTCGTTGTTTAGTAACCCTCTAAGGCTTAGTTGTTTCATAATGGTCATTTGTGTTCCTCTCACGAGTATGTGTCTGTGAACAATGTGTTGACATCAACAATTCTAGCGCTATCTGAGAAAGATTACAGCTCTACTTTCAACATATCAACAATGCTTAAGGCCTTTTATAAAATATATACTTTTCTGCAAGTAATGCTGAATGACCAGTCTCTTTTGTTTGCTTTCCTCTTCACAGACTTTAGCAACATTAGCAACTATTTCTCGGGTTTGGCTGTGAAGAGTTCTTCCTTTCTTACTGGGCATTGTAAATAACTTTATAAATCACTAGAAAACACTTACATATTGCTCCAAGTGAAACACGCTGGAATACTAAGGTTTCGCGATGTTTTTAATTTAGATAGTAGATCTATTTATGACATCATCGTGAGCTGCCACGTGGCACCATCGCCCCTCACTCTTCCGGAGAATAAAACACCCCACAAACGATTTTTCGTCAGAGGCCTACAGTATATTTTTTTGGAACAATACCTACTCTGTTTTTGTTTTAACACGCATTGTCTGTGAAACAATAATTTGAAAAGTCAATATTCAATAAAGATTTCGGTTTTACTTTCTCTACCATGTACGTCCATAGTAGTAGAGAAGGAATTGCAAATTCACAAATTCGATGCCGAAATTTCAACGGAAATACTTGCTTTGAGGCCACCTGAGTACACAAAAAATTTTAATAAAAAGGCCTGTGTGTGTCTGGGGGGAGGGTCTGTAAACAGCATAACTTAAAACGAAAAGTAGAATAAATACCAAGGTTGGTATTTAGGTTAAGTACCTTCCAAAGATACGACACGAAGATTTTCAAGAAAATCCCTCGCCACACCTGGGAGGACGATCCTGGAGGGATTTGAACCGCAGACCTCCCGTTCACGCTTCTATATCTTAACGACCTCGGCCACCCTTGTCGGTAGGAATGAACTGATTTGCAACACTTGCCGGAAAAAAGTAGATAGATAAGTATCTTTATTGGTTTCAAATTATTGAAGTTAGTACAGAAGTATTTAGTGCATGTATCATTGACCGTACATGCATATTTAAGATACAAGGTATGTGACAAAATAAATAACAGAAAAAGAAACAAAACAGAAGAAAAGGAAAATAGAGATAAATTACCTTTGACTTACTGAACAAATTTGACCTAGCCTGGCGCACTTTAGCCAAGAAGTTGCCCATGTTTTGCCAGTTCCTCTGGTCAGCCAGTAGATCCCAACATGCCAATCTCTTTCTTGACGGACTTAAACATTTTTCTTTGAGTTTAATTGTTCGCTTGTTCTCCCACTGAGCACATTCCGCCAAAATATGTACCCAGTCCTCATCCAAATCACAGAATGGGCAGATTCACCTGCCAGAATCGTCAGTCAGTTTCTGTGCCTTCCAGCAATCATGCCATTCCTGATCTTTCCTTTCTTCCTAAATTTAGTATATTACCCCAATTCAATTTTATTTCATTTGCTAGGCTTAAAGAAGGTTTAATTTTACAACCCGATTCTATTTCCTGTCGGTTGATGTCTCTTAGTCTTCTTTTGACATCTTTGCATATATTTTTGTCATTTGTGTCAGCTCTTTGCCATACGGACCCCATTCCTATTCTCATCAAACCCCTTTCCAAATCAGCTGCCCAAAACTTAGGAGACCGGTTTTCTCGCTGGTATTTATAACATTTGGATCCTAGTGTGGAGTTATCCCCCTGCATCACCTCAGCCAGTACTTTTGCAGTGTATTGTGTCTTCATAACATCCCACCTCCCTCAATACCCCGAATTTGAAGTGTCTTGTGAAACTCTAAGAACTCTTTTCCAAAATGCTACCTGTGTTTTATTTACATGCTCTGCTCTTTCCCATCCCCAGATTTCATTTCCTTATAGCAAAATTGGCCTTATCATAGAGTTATACATCTTTTCTAATGTATCTATAGGTACATCCGGTATCCGCGAGAGGGTACGTAATAATTCATTTAACTGCCCTCGTGCTTTATAGTTAGTTACTGATAGATGTTTGTTCCATTTTCCTCTCATATTAAACATTACTCCTAAATAGGAGAAATGTTTAACGCTTTGTAGTTCTAGCCACTTGTAATACCATTTTTCATCCCTGGCATAACATAGCCATTTATGAAAGCCATTGTTTATGTAAGATCCAACAGAACTAACATTATTTTTCTTCAAACTTTAAATTATTAATGAGCTATTTATGAATTTTTCAGACAATTTAATATACACCATTTACTTAAGTAATTGCATAAACTATTTTATTAATACCCGACTTTTTTGCTCAATCCTTCCCCCTCTCCAAATGTAAAACAAGTCGGGACCTATGAAGTGAACCAAGCATAAAGCCCATTAATTACCCTCTTGTTTTGATTAATAGGATTACCTAAAATGGCCGAAAGTCATGAAAGCAACCCAACAGACCATCTGCACTAAATGAAGAATTCATGCTCTCTCCGTCTACAAGTGCAAAGTATAAGACAAGGCGAGATTAAAAGGTCGATAGTGGAGCTGGGAAAGGCATCTCTGGAGCCTTGCGTCATCGTCAAGTCGTCGTTTTATTGGGACGTATTCGGATTTCTGGCGCCATTTCTCCACGCCACGATTATGGCCTCCATTTACGACAATGGCAGCACTGTTACCAGGTGTGCAAACATAAACTGGGAGAGCTCGGAATATTGAAGAGCTCTGAGCCATAAAGGCGACATTCAAACATTTGCAATCCTCGAAAAGGGAAAGCAACGTTTTCTTTCCCAAAGTTTGCCACTACTGTATCTCTGGCTTTAATGTGGGGGAATAAATTGTTTATATCTCTCGGAAGCTGCTTGTGTACTTGGAATATAATGCCTCAACTGGAAGATGTGGCTTTAAAACAATAACACTGGAATATACCCAACAACAAAGTCTGTTTTTCGCATTAGGTTGGCACTGCAAACAAAACAAAAGCATAAGCTATTTCCCCATTTTATTGATTGTAGCATATCCCTCACTGGAAACGAGTTAATTCCGGCGTTTTAAAATTTCTGAAGCTCAGTCATATGTAAACTAAATATGTACGCTATATTCACACTGATTTTTGTTAATTTCAGAGTAAATACAAACGCGAACACAGTAGTATAACTCCAAAGATTTTCAATTACAGTAACGTCGATAAATCGCTTAAAAAGATCGTATGTGTTACATTCACACGACTTTCTCTACCCTATATCGTTTATTAGTGGGTATACAAATGTTTCTTACGAAAGTTTATTTTCTTGTATACGTTATTTTAATCGAGTTAAACCTTTCCGGAAATACTGACATTACACATTTCGTTAGAGATACAAAAGGAACTGCGATAGTTAAATGTTTTAGAACTATACGCTGGGCTTAAAATTCTATACTCCTTCCATGACATCGCCAGAAATAACTGAATATCGACAGGACTTAAAGATGGCTAAATAATGAAGAATTCGGTCCATTAATAACAGGAATCTGGAAAAAAGTTATTTAAAATAATTTGTGTGTTTTAAAGAGATCTACATAACTTCACACAATCCGTTATTATATTATAGTATTCACATAGAATGTGATTTTTCTATTCACTTTACTATATATGTTTTACTATAACTATTCTCAAACTAAACAATTTAGGCTCGTTCGCATACGATATGTGACTTTTTACTTTCTCTACTACGTATAGTAAGTAGGGGAAGTATTGTATTCCACCCAAAAATTCGACACGGAGATTTCACCAGAAATATATGTTTTGAGACTCCCTGAATCCAAAAAAAGCATTTTTGGAAACATGTCCGTGTGTGTGTCTGTGTGTGTATCTGTGAACAGCATAACTCAAAAACGAACAGTCGGATAAACACCAAACTTGGTATTTAGGTTCAGTATCTTCCAGAGATCCGACACGAAGGTTTTCAAGAAAATCCCCCCACCCTAGACTACCCTTTACATGGAACATTTTTCGAAAACTTTAATTTTATCAAAAATGGCTCTAACGATTTTGATTAAAATATTATATGTTTAAGATATTTTTACGACAAATGAAATGTATATCTCGAATTTTCTGGGAATGTCACCAAAAGTATTCTTCATTGTGAACGACTTTTGCATAACTGGTAAACCATAAGTGATAGACAAAAGTTTACTACAGAAAAAATGTAGATCGTGTTAAAATACACAATTTATGTCATATAACTTTTTAGTTCAGTGAACCATTTTCCAGATATTGCTTGTTATTCCCTTAAATTTTCCCATACTTATACTTTTTCTCAAATTCGTTATTCATTTTTTATGTCCTGGATATGCAAACAGAATGGAATGCGCCACATAGCAACCAGCGCTTAAAATATTTGACTATCGCTTAAAGCCTACCATATTCTCCTTGCATCTACAAGAAAATTAGCAATAAGATTAACATCTCGATATCTCGATTAACATGAAGCATATGGAGAATAAGTGTTTGTAAAAATAGTTTGTACAAGAGTAGAGAAAGTCATGTGAGTGTAACAGATCAGATTTTTTTTTATTCAGGGGGTCTCAAAACATACATTTCCGGTGAAATCTCGGTATCGAATTTTTGGGTGAAATACAATACTTCCCCTACTTACTATACGTAGTAGAGGAAGTAAAAAACTAATAACGAATTCCCATTTTAGAAAAAGTATAAGTATTGGAAAATTCAACCAAATAACAAGAAACATCTCGGAAATAGTTCACTCGAAAAAACAAAGTGGGACATAAATTGTGTGTTTTGACGAGATTTACATTTTTTGTATAAGGACTTTTGGGGACATTCTCAGACAATTCAGGATATACGTTTTATTTCCCACGAAAATATCTTAAACACATGATATTTTAACGGAAATCAAAGTTTTCGAAAAATGTTCCATAAAAGGGTAGTCTGGGGTAGGAGAATTTTCTTGAAAATCTTTGTGTCGCATGCTTGGAAGAAACTAAACTTAAACACGAAATTTGGTATTCATCCGAATTTTCGTTTTTGAGTTATGCCGTTCATAGTTGACAGACAGACACACACACACACCCATACACGGGCGTGTTTACAAAAATGCTTTATTTGGATTGAGGGCATCTCAAAACATATATTTCTGGTGAAATCTTGACCCCCTTCAGGCTCCGGTATCTCCCAATGAAATTTATAATGAAACTATTTCTGCAAATGGTAATTAGATGGGAAACTATCATACATGTTGCATTCATATGCGTTTCTCTACTCACTCTTTACAAGCTTTATTCATCTGTTATACTTCTTGTTAATCAACAATATTTCATTACATATTTAGACATTTAGTTTTATGTATAAGAGAGTAGGCAAAAGCGGTTTTAAACACCCTGTGATTCTTTGAAATTCCATGCTCTTAGCATAACCACTACAATACACACTTATCACTGGACAAATGTAAAAGCATTTAAGAATTTAAAGCAATAACAAGGAGCATCTCGAAAATTCTTAACGCCACAAAAAAAATGTATATGATATAAATTGTGTGCTTAAAGAGATCTACAGTTGTTTTACTAATTACACAAAAGTAATTAGGGGGATTTTATAGGCTATTTATAGAAAATTCAAGGTTGCAATATTTCGATTGTCATGCAAATATCTTTAAATATGGTATTTTAATCAAAATCGTTTGAGCAATATTTTTTAGAAAATAAAAAATAACAATAATTTTCCAGTTTGGCATAATCTTCGTGCCGTAACCTTGGAAGACAGGGCTCAAATATCAAGTTTTGTATTTAACTGAGTTTTCGTTTTTGATATATGCTGTTGACAGATACACGCACACATGGGTCTATTTTTTGGAATTCAGGGAGGCTCAAAACCTGTATTTCGATGAAATCTCGGTATCGAATTTTTGAGTAGAATGCAATATTTCTACGTAGTCTAAAATAAATAGTAAATTAATAAGCTTTTGTAAGAATAGGTTGGAAAGATTGAATCAGACGACTGAAAAATTCAATGCTATTGTCGGGGTTTGAAGCACGGATCTTCCGGTTT
Source organism: Deroplatys truncata (assembly GCA_030765065.1). Classification (NCBI taxonomy): domain Eukaryota; kingdom Metazoa; phylum Arthropoda; class Insecta; order Mantodea; family Mantidae; genus Deroplatys; species Deroplatys truncata. Next base: position 58,862,264 of record CM060977.1, read on the forward strand.
CCGTTCGCTGCTCTAACCAACTGAGCTACCGTAGCAACATGCCGGTAGGACATTAAATTCCCCAACTGACTTGCATTTTTTCCGGTAAATCACAAGGAGTACTGAAATTAGTTTGAGTTGATATATCCCAATGGCGACTTACAGTGTCGTAACCGAACGACGTGGCGAGGTGGCAGCACGTGTGGCTTTCATTCGGGAGGGCATGGGTTAAATTCCCACGGCCCACCTTCCTGACCCATGGTGGTTGGCCCTGGTCGCTAGGCGAATGCTGAGAAGATTACTCACATCCCCTGGATTTCCTATCTCTCCATTTCACCTCCTTTCTCATTTCACTTTACCTTTCATCTCTTGGTTGTTTCAGGGTTGCAAGTGTTGATGAGAGTCTCGCCGTTGCAAAGCAATGAAAAAGGGTGCTGTTTGTAACACTTCATCCCCCGGAATGAGGCGGTCTCCGAGTCCGGGTCCCCCAATGGGATGTGCAAGCCTGCATGGGGGGAGGAGAGCCGGTTGTACAAGATGCCACCGGGAGTTTCAACCTGGAAAATGTAGGGACCCTGCTCTCTGCTCTGTCGTGCCTCCTGCTCCGGTTGCCCTGTGTCTCCTCACCTAATACCTCCCTCCAGGGGGCAGCCTGTTAGAGGCCTAGGCACAAAATTACTCCTCAGGTCGAGGTGCTAAGCCCCCCCTCCGCTCCTGGTCATACGTCATGCAATGTCGTAAGTACTTTAATTTACAATTTTGTAAGAATAGTTTATATAAGAGATACTGATAGTGGGTAGAAAGGGTTTTGTTTGCTACTGAACCGATGCGAAAGAAACAAGAATGTAAATTACTGGCACAACAGGGGCGATCTTCCATTTACTCCAGGTGTGCATCTACAAAGCAACAATAAACACCTTGCGAGTATTTGGAAAACAAATGTATTCTTGTTAAGGCCGGGGGAAATTTAAGATCCCTAATTTTAAAGTGCAAACAGCTCATAAAGTAGATTGTCAAAGTGCGCATCAAAGCCACTTTTAAGAAAATATAGCCCCTGCGTTTTATAGATTACCCGCTTGGCATATCCATAAAAGTGTATAGCGTCCCTTATGCACCGACAGCAGTGATAAATTATGAACCGTAAACAACTGATATTACCTGCAAAGAGCTGGAAAGGGTGATAAAATGTTACATCTTTAGTGTAAGTTAAAACACAAAGGAAGGCACATTTGTAACACACTGGCTTTATGTTAACAGTAAATGTGTAGTATAAAGTAGTCGGAAATCCCTCGTGCTGTTCATCCGTTAACTGAGATAACGCAGATTCTACGTTAATCTCTGCACACAATCCTGATTACTTTAGAGCCGCCCAACCCTAGGCCCGCGGGCCAAGTAGTGGGCCGTCAAGACAGTTTGAATGGTCCGCCAACAGCTCAAGATCCGATATGAACCTTCTTTTCACCACAAACTCCCCTGTTTCGAGTCTGAAAGGTGTAACATGGATTTATTCATAAATCCATTGTGCATTTCAGAGTCTGAAAGTTAAAAGTATTAGCAATCCTTGCAAACGGAAATAACATAAATCCAAAGCCACTTTTGTATATTATGCAACAAGGCTATAATGGTTGTAATTAACACGCAATTATGTTTATGAAATGAGCGGTAGCGAGTTTCACACTTTTCATACGAGCGTCTTGATCGTACCATTATAGTCAAGTTACATAGACTGTTTTTGGTCGACCACATTATAACTTCAAAACGTTTGAGTTTTTACAAAAAGATATTACCTTGTTAAATGTGTGTAATTAAATGCTGATCGGATGGCAGCACCTTGATTGTTGCAAGTGCTGCAACAGATGGCAGTACTGTTGAGTCCAAGCTGTATTTATCGATTCTTCGGGGTAACCTATACTGAATAGAATTATACGGAGTCGTGTGGAACTTTGTTCCTGCACACATCATGTCGAATGTACTAGAACAATTCGAATACATTACGCTGATTGCCTGTTACAAATCAAACACAGGGCGGTGGCACTCCATATTTAGCATACCCGGCGCCTCCACCAATATGCCACGAACAGGGTTCTTATGATTGGGGGGAATAGTTATGGAGGAGTAAAAGAATTGTAGAGACAACTCAAGCTTGGCTTATATAAAACTACTATACTTAGCTTTATTTTGAGGTCTTCATTTGGAGAGTGTTTGGTTTACAAAAGCACGGTTCCCTAACCTGAATTATTACCCAAAATATAATTTTTACTTTCTCTATTACCTGCATATAGTAGGTAAAGAATATAGTGCATTGCACGCAAAAAGTCGGTACGGAGATTTTACCGAAAATACACGTTTTGAGGCCACCTGAATAAAAAAGCACATTTAGACAAAGATACGCGTATGTGTATGTATCTATGTATGTGTATGTGTGTCTGCCTGCCTGTGAAGAGCATTAATTCAGAAAATAAGGTTTCTGTTGCTGAAGTTCGGCGTACAAGAATGAGAAATGAAGATTTTCAAGAAAATACCTCTTTGTCTTCGTTCTGAATGAATTTTTTATTACTTGAAAACCGTAAGAGATGGGCAAAAGATGTCGTTAAATTATAGTATTTATGTTAAGTATAATTTTTTGTGACTTTAACCAACTCCAAGATATTTTAATTGTTTTTATTTATTTCCGTTTTAGTTTAACATCCTTTAACCGGTTAGGTCATACGAGGTGATGAATGAATAAAATAAGTGGTATGTTACTCAAGTGAGCCGGGTGTCCATAGAGCTTAAAATAATGCGGCATTCATCCTTCAGATAAGGAAAACCCACGAGAAAATACCTTATCAGGTTAACACACACAGAGATAACGGGACCTCATTAATGAGAGGTAAACATGCTACAGAGGTGGACTTTGAAATACGTTTGAACTGTCACATACTATATACACTTCCAGCTGCAAAATCGCTTTTTTCCCGCAGTGTTAAAAAGAGAATGGAATTTTAAAGCTATCATACACCGACCAGTTCTTAAAGCATGTGACTATCGCTTAAGCCTACTTTATTTCCTTATTCCATGCCTACAATGTGTAGTGAAACTATTTCTGCAGATTAGAGCTTTTCGGGTTATCAGTGGTGTTATATCGATCAAATCACTCAATCTCTAATCAGTAGCCATCGCCGTGAAAGTTTTAAGTCTTTTATTTCTTCATACTTTCATCTTGATTAGCAAGAATCAGACAAAAAATATCTTTTTGCAGGAATAATTTGTAGAAGCTATAGAAAAGGAAGAGACAGTGGCTAGAAAAGGTCATGCGAATGTAATAAATTAAATTTGTTATGCTCATTCTAAAAATTAATCACATAAAAGCCTTTTTTCAACCCTTTCCTCTTCATCACGATAAATATTCCGTAGGAATGGTTTCTATTAGATAATACAGGAAGAGCAACGAACGCTGCGCGGTGTTTTTCCTGTCCGCGTCATCGGCGCTCGTTGACGTCTGCCGCTATCATAGAAAGGCGCGGATGAAACCATACAACATTTTTAAAACCACATACGTGGCACTTCTACCAGTTTGACTGTTTTTGGAAATACTTCATAGCTCCGCAGCCTTTACCGCGCTATAACCTTGCTCATTAAGATCAATAATTTTGGTTTGTTTTCCATATCCTTGGTTCCTTTCAAATGATATATATAATAAAGTGAACATTGTTTACAATACAATTTCATCCAACCACTACACATAATGTTTGTCTTACTTTCTCGCCCCCGGGTTCCCTTGGCTGCTGAGCCGGAAATCCATCTCTGGTCATTGTCTAGGGTTTGAGTGCCAGACGTTTGACATAAAACCAATAAGAGAAGGACACAGCTGGTGAGTGTCTAAGAGTACCTTCTAGCCACTCAGGTATAATGTTTCCGTTTCTCATCGCTTTCAACACTCACTTTGTACAAACTAACAAGCATTAATTAGCACAGCCGTGTAAGTGTGGAACGACTTATAAGGAGATTATGCCAACATTAAATAAAGAAAAACACTATAGGGAACCAAAAGCATCGGGCAGTTTTTTGGTACCGGATTGTACTTAGTAGATAGACAAGATATTGCAATCCAACCAAAAATTCGATATCGAGATTTTGCAGGAAATACATCTTTTGAGGTCCCCTGAATTAAAAATGAAAGGCATTTTTAGAAAAAGGCGCGTATGTGTGCCTGTGAACAGCATAACTCAAAAACGAAAAGCTGGACAAATACCAAACTTGGTGTTTAAGTTTAGCATCTTCCAAGGATGCGATACAAAAGCTTTCAAGAAAATCCCTCCCATCTCCAATCCCCAACAAACTTTTACATGGAAGATATTTCGAATTTTTTTATTTTCTGAAAAATGCCTTTAACAATTTGCTCAAAACAGCGCACATTAAAGATATTTACGTGGCAAATAAAGCGCAGATCTTGTATTTTCTGGCAGTTACTTGGAAGTTCTCATTTGAAAGGAATTTTATATAATGTTGTATAATCTGCAAACACTGCACGACAGAAAAAAACGTACTACAGAAAAAGTAGGTCTCTTTAACACACACAATTTATTTAGAATAACTTTTAGTGGCATAAGGCATTCCAGGAATTCCGTGTATTAATGTTTCACATTGTTGTCATTCTTTTAAAATATTGTCGATATTCAGTTGTTTTTCGTGACTGAATGGAAAGAGTATGGAATTTTAAGGCCAGCATATAGCATCCAGTTCTAAAACATTTGACTATCGTTGTTCCCTTTGTATTTGTAACGAAATGCGTAATGTAGCTGTTTTTGCAAAGGTTTATTTGGATTAAAATGAAGTTGATAGAAAACCAAGCTTTAGTAAGAACAATTTTATACCCATTAATAAATGATGTAGGGTAGTGAAAGTCGTGAATGTAACACGTCAGATATATATTTGATGTATAATTTGAGGTAGTGTTTTTAACACTTGAATAATTTCAATTAAAGTATATAATATGTAAATTCAATAACAGCCCGCCTTGAAGCAATATGTATGTAATAAGCTTTTAAAACGTATGTAACAGTCATTGCATGTGCTTATATTATTGAAACATGTTCAATAATGTTATGTGAATGCATTACATAATTTAATAATGCAACAGCTGTTAGAATGATAAGTTTAAAGGTGCTAACAATGAGGTAACAGTGAAGTAACTTTGAGGCAATAATGAGTTTAAGAGTTTAAATACTACTAGTCATGATTAGAGTAACGATAATGTAAATTCCGTGAGCGTTTAAAATTAGCCAATCAACAGCCAGAAAAAGCTTTAATTAAATGCAGGTATTCTATTGGACTAGGATTAGCAAATCAGAGATTTGAAATACAGAATCTTACCGGTTTGGACGGTTGAAATATGTTTAGTTGCCTGCAGACCTTGGTAGTGACCGGATGGAAGATGTGTTCTCTAAAGAAATATTACGTATACGCTTTAATAAAGTGCAAGTTTTAAATTAAAGAACTTCACAGCTCTTAATATCAGTGTAGTTATATTTAATTTGTGTCAAGGATAAATAAAAAGAAGTGAATTTAAACTTAAAATCTGTGTAAGCTTACATTCTTGTCGCACCACGCCCTGATTAAGAGAAACGTGTCTCTATATTATGACTGACGCAGCCGAGGCAAACATAAACATAAATATTATCTATAGATGTAGTTTAATAACAAAGTTAAAATATATTTTTTAAACTTGGAGCGTAACAACAAGAATACATCATCTTATAAATCAGCTTCTCATACGTAGCAGCATATTACGTAACAAACAATCCACTTCAAAATTGACGTTCATACATGGAGCTGATTAAATAAATAAACTCCAAGACAATAACCACTCAAGTTGGCTTCCCAAGCGTGTGGCTAACAACAACAGTAAAACTTCAACAACAATAAACTACAACAGTTGAAGAACAATACTTGTTCAATTTTAATCTTGGGGAGGAATAATCTGTAATTAAAGATGAGGCAAATAAATGAAGGTGAAGATGTTCAATGAGTGTTGGAAATATATTTAATGACAAATGCAGTAGTGCAAACTGGAGGAGCTGGTTAACGGTACAAAATGACAATCTGGTGGTTCGAGTTCCACATTGAGGGAAAACGTTCCGCTTTTGTTTTCTTCTACCGCAACGGCTGTGGTACCCAATTATAGGAGCATTGTGTTTATAACAGTAACATTGTAATCAGCAATCTGCAAGCGACAGTCTTGTGGTTACAGCATTGTACTGGCACATACAATAGGACCTCCTGCTATGACTAACATTCAGAATGCTTCTTAATGACCACAGACAGGATTATTTCTTTGATAAACATGTCCTTGGGGATTTCAATAACATACTTGCATTGTTTGTTTAAATACGAGACTGGACATTATATTATTCATTATTTCATTATTTTGTTACTGGGAATAAACATTTTTCTAAGCGTCGTGCAGAAACTTTCTTTATTTCTGCCTCTCAACTAATGTGCATTTTTACTTTCTCTACTACGTATAGTAAGTAGGGGAAGAATTGTATTCCACCCAAAAATTCCATATCGAGATTTCACCGGAAATACATGTTTTGAGACACCCTGAATCCAAAAAAAGCAGTTTTGGAGTCATGTCCGTGTGTGTGTCTGTGTGTCTGCCTGAGTGAGTGTGTGTGTGTGTGTGTGTGTGTGTGTGTGTTTGTGTGTCTGTGAACAGCGTAACTCGGAAACGAACAGTCGGATAAACACCAAACTTGGTATTTAGGTTCAGTATCTTCCATAGATGCGACACGAAGGTTTTCAAGAAAATTCCCCCACCCCAGATTACGCTTTACATGGAACATTTTTCGAAAATTTTTATTTTGTCAAAAATGTCCTAAACGATTTTGATTAAAATATTATATGATTAAAATGATTTGATTAATATTTGATTAAAATATTATATGTTTAAGATATTTATATTGAAAGTATAATTATACTTGTTTTGTTTGATGTAGTAATATAATGTATTACTGATGCTACTTCGCGTAAAAAGAAAGGATAAGTACCTTTGGAACAGGGTGTTAAGCAATAGAGCGAGAGGGAATAACAATACAGCGCTGGCTCAGGTTCTTTACGTCAACCAGAAGGTCATAGCTAAACTCCTGAGTCAAAGACAGTTCACAGTCCCCCTGAGTGGTAGCCCGTTGTATGTCTCTCACTTCGCGAAAGCTTAAATAGCGTCAATTGTACAAGCTCTCCTTTTTTAGAATTAGAAGTTCTCCCATTAGCACATGGTCCCCTTCCACCCTGCCACATTCCATAATTCCACCACACTCAGGAGGTTTTTTCTTCGAATTAAACAAAATTATGTTCAAATAAAACACGAGATTTATGCACTACTAACTAGCGTTCATACAGCTGTTGCACTGGTAGCTTTATAAACTCGAATGACAAATGAATTTTATTTACCTCCCTCCGCCCGTTATGAAAGTATTCGCATAAAAGGATGTGAAACATCAGCGGAACGTCTGACTTCCTTAACCTCCGCCGACTGTCTTCCAAATTCTGGGAATGCTGCATTGCTTATACATACCCTTTGGCGGTGGAATCCTCGGTCGGAACGTCGAGTAACTTGTTAGATAATTATAGTAGGTAAGATTTGAAACTTTTGTGCCTTCTTTTTGTCCCATAGTTATTTAACAACAGCAACACAATGAAGAGACCATTAATATATATCTACTACGAAATGTTATTCCGCATTCCCAGATCACTAAGCTTACCGCTTTGGAAAAGACACTAGGCCTGTGATTATTGTCATCGAGCAAAAATAATCTTAACAGTTGTTAATTATACGAGTAAAACATGAGTTCACTGATTTCTAACAATCTTGGTTAGAATATAAGTTGAAAAACAGATTGTTGCTTCCCGTATGGAAAGTCAATTTGAAGAAGTTGTATTATAGTTCTACTGTTGGGGAGCCGAACACTTGAAGTAGTAACTGTCCCACGTATGGTACAATGTTCCGGTGGCCTTCGCCCCAACTTTACTTTTCGGTGGCCTTTGCCCCAAGTTTAGGAATCAACTTTGTATTTTATGTTTCTTTAAATATTATACATATATTTAGGGTTGTCTCGGCTGCGTCAGTATTAATTTGTAGAAACATGTATCTCTTAGCAGGGTGTGATGCGGCTAAAGAATGTAGGCTTGCACAAATTAAAATTTTTACTTCACTCCTTTTATTAATCCTTCACACGATTAAATAACACTTCACTAATATAGAGAGCTGTGAGAGTATTTATTAATTGCACTTTTAAACACGTAATCTTTATAATATTCTCGCCGTATTGAATTTTTGTCTCACACTGGATACGTACGCGTCTAGCATCCGGTTATGAGCGCTGTCTACTAGCAACTGAATTCTACCGCCTGAATTTGTAAATTATTCTTATTTCAAGTCTCTGATTGGCTAATCCTACTGCAATAGAATACTTTTATTTAACTTAAGTTTTTTTCTGGTTGTTGATTGGCTATACATTCACATAACATTAAACATGTACACAATAATATAAACATTAATACAATGACTGTTACATATATTTTATATGTTATTTATACACATATTGCTTTAATGCGGGCTGTTATTATATTTTACATTTTATAATTAAAATGAAATTATTTAAGTTAAAAATACTACCTCAAAGTGCAGAGGAAATGAAGCAAATGAGGGTTACTACATGGATTTTTTATCCAGAAACTTTAGTTCATATATCTATAGAATTAGAAAAAACGTAATTCATCTGTTTTGAAACGATTTCATTACACACACATCTGCAGTATTTGATAAATTGAAATTAAAGAAACAAATACCAAAATTCGTTGTCCATATTTAACCGGCAACATATGTTTTGAGGCCACCTGAATTTAAAAAGTTCTGATGTGGTACATTCGCATGACTTTCTCTACCCTCTATCTTTATAAGTGGTTATAAAAACGGTTCTTACTAAAGCTTAGTTTTCTTTCTATTACATTTTAATCCAAATAAACCTTTGCAAAAGTACCTACATTACACATTTCGTTATAGACAGTAACATGTGCTGAACTATTTCAACCTTTAATAACGGATACTTCAGAAACGGCTTATGCCACAGAAAAGCTTATTTTAAGTAAATTATGTATTTTAAAGAGATCTATATTTTTTGTATGTTACATTTTCGTCTATCGCTTAACGTTTAACATTGTACCAGATTATAGAAAATTCCCTCCGAATGAAGATTCCCAGAAAGTTCAAGGTATAAATTTTACTTGTCATGTAAATACCTTTAATAAATGACATTTTAATCAAAATGGTTGGAACAATTTTTTAAAAGATAAAATTTTTTAAAAAATATTCCATATAAAGGGAGTTGCGGTGGAAAGTACTGAACCTAAATGCCAAGTATGGTATTTATTCGACTTTTTAGTTTTTGAGTTATGGTGTCCACAAACACAAACACACACACATACACGGACCTTTTTCTAATAATGCTTTTTTGGATTTTGGTGCCTCAAAACATGAATTTCCTGTAAAATCTTGCTATCGAATTTTTGGGTGAAGTGCAATACCTTCTCTACTTACTATGTACGTGGTAGAGAGTGTAAAATTCTTAGCAAAAGGTCTGTATGTATGTGTGTGTGCGTGTCTGTGAACAGCATAGATAACTCAAAAACGAAAAGCTGGATAAATACCAAACCTAATGTTTAAGTTCAGTATCTTCCAAAGATGCGACACGAAGAGTTTCAGGAAAATCCCCCCACCTTTAACTACTCTTTACATGGAATATTTTTCGAAAGGTTTTGTTTTCTCAAAAATGGCTTTAACGATTTTGATAAAAATACATTATATTAAAGCTACTTACATGAGAAAGATAATGAAGTCCTTTTAATTAGGAGGGAATTTCGTATAATCTTGTATAACTGACAAACATTAAGCGATATACGGAAACGCACTACATAAAATATGTAGATCTCTTCAAAACACACAATGCACTTAAAATGACTTTTGTGACGTATGCCATTTCCAAAATATCCCTTATTAATAGCTTAAATTCTTAACATTGTCATTCTTTTGAAGTTCTGTCGACATTCAATTTTTCTCGTTGCTGTACGGAAAGAGTGAGGCCAGGAGTGAGGCCTAGTTTTTAAACATTTGACTACCGCTATTCCCTTTGCATTTATAACAAAGCGTATAATGTATGTATTTCTGCAAAGGTTTATCTCGATTAAAATGTGTAGATAGAAAATTAAGCCTTCGTAAGAATAGTTTCTATAGCATTAATAAATTATAGCAGTGGAGAAAGTCATGCGAAATTAAGCACATCTGATTTTTACTTTCTCTACTACGTATAGTTAAGTAGTGGAAGTGTTGCAGTCCACCCAAAAAATTCGATACCGAGATTTCACCGGAAATATATGTTTTGAGGCCCTTGAATTCAAAAAAATCATTTTTATAAAAAGGTCCGTGTGTACGTGTCTGTGTATCTGTGAACAGCATAACTCAAAAACGAAAAGTCGGATTGATACCAAACTTGGTATTCAGGTTCAGTATCTTTCAAAGATGCGACACAAATATTTTCAAGGAGATCCCCCCACTCCAGACTACGCTTTACATAGAAAACATTTTTCGAAAATTGTTATTTTCTCAAAAATCGTTCGACGATTTTGATTGAAACATCATATGTTTAAGATATTTTTATGGCAAATTAAATGTATATCGTAAATTTTCTGGAAATGTTCCCAAAACTTCTCTTTATTCTGAATGCCTTTTGCATAACTGGACAACCGTGAGAGATAGACAAAATTTTACTACACAACAAATGTAGAGCTCGTTAAAACGCACACTTTATGTCCTGTGCATTTTTTCCATGAGTGAACCATTTCTGAGATATTCCTTGTTATTTGTTTGAATTTTCTAATACTTTTTCTCAAATGGGAATTCGTTATTCGTTTTTTTTATGTCTTGGACATGTAAAGAGAATGGAATGCTCCACATAGCAACCAGCTCTTAAAAGATTTGACTATCGCTTACAGCCTACCATATTCTCATTGTACCTGTAAGAAAATTAGCAATAAGATTAACATCTCGGTATCTCAATTGATATGATGTAGATGAAGAATAAGCATTTATTTTGAACAAGAGTAGAGAAAGTCATGTGAATGCAACACATCAGATTTTTTAACTCTTGCCTTGTGTTTGCTGAAGTGTTACGTTATAACTATCTATGTATATTCCTTGCAATAAAATGTAACCGGCTTTTGTTTTTATACTCTGTGGAGTGCAGCAACTATTTCTTTTACTCTATGGCATTCTCACTAAAATTCAAGGCCTTCTTCGCAAGCATGTTCTTTTATAACCTCAATATGTAGATATTCAACTACAAAGTCTTTGTAAATCATTTTTAATTCTTTAGTAATTTATGAAATGTGAGGCAGTATTTTTAACACTTAAATGATATCATCTAACTCTATAATATAAAATAAAATAACAACCCGCCTTAAAAGCAATATGTATTTAATGATATATAACGTGTATGTAACAGTCATTGTATTATGTTTATATTATTATGTACATACATAATAATGGTACGGAAATGTATTACGTAGTTTAACAATGTAGGAGCTGTGAGAATAGAAGCAAGCTGCCTTCCGTAGCAAACAGAATTACAAAGTAAAAAGCAGAAAGTTACTAACAATGAGGTAACCTTGAGACAATAATAAATTAGAAAGTTTAATAAGGCTATTAATAATTCTTGGAAGAATAATAATGTAATATTTAAAACAGCTTATAAATAGCCAGTCAAAAACTAGAAAAAGCTTAATTTAAATAAAAGTATTCTATTGGAGCACGTTTAGCGAATCAGAGACTTGAAATAGAGGAAATGTAGGAATTCAGGCGGGAGATGCTACAAGGAAGGGTATCTAAGCAGTCGGTTAAATTCGGTACGGGTTCAATGTGAGACATAAAAATTTATTGCGGCGAGAATGATATAAAGTTTACGTGTTAAAAGTACAATTAACAATAATCTCACAGCTCTACAGTAGGATATATCAGTGAAGTGTTATTTAATCGTGTGAAGGATTAATAAACAATGTGCAATACAATTATAATTTGTGTAAGCCTTCATTCTTTAGTCATACCAGGCCTGCTAAGAGATATGTACTCTGCAAATTACTACTGACATACATATATAATATTAAAAAAACCATTAAAATACAAAGTTGATTTCTAAACGTGGAGCAAAGGGCACCGGAAAAGTAAACGTTGGGCGAAGGCCACCGGAAACTTTGTACCGTACGTGGGGCGAACACTACTAGAAACAATCTCTCGCAAAAATTGGCATCTATTACGTGCGTGGTCTAAAAAAGCTTCAAATTGGTGCCTAAAAGTAGTGCAACTGTTACAATAATTTAAACCACTCTTAAATGCAATTAGAAGGTACTTTATACCTCCATGTCCGACAGAACAAATTGAGTTTTTCAATGGTGAGAGAATTATCAAAATCAGTTGAATGATTTTTGAGAGCACCTCACACACACACATCTACACAGATTTTCTCTGTTTATAATATTAGTTTAAACTTAAATAGCAAATTCTAAGGTACAAAAGAATGATTGAAATTAGAAATGTTCGAATTACTTAAGTTTCACTGCATATAGAAAAGCAACCTTTAGAAAACAGATGAGCTGTGAAGTAGTGTGACTGTTAGATACACCATTTGACCTTCTGCTTTAAGCATGTAGAGGAAACGTGTTTATATTCAGGTACGTACCTCTCTAGTTTCACTTTTGCTCGCCTGTGTATTTCACTAGAGCTGTGCGCGAAGGAGAGATGAGTTATTGTTGCGGACTGTTTTAAACATTTCCTTGCCCCAGAGATCATTAGCAGCAGAAGGTTGTCATAACGTTGCCTCACTGCAAGGAATTAAGACGTTGGCCCTACTGTTAATTACGCTACAGTAGATTTCGTGGAATTAGCGCAGCGGTTTCATGCTTCTTGAATATTATGACGACGACGCGCGATCAATAAGGCCAACCTTACAAATATAATAGAGAAAAATCCTTCCATTCTGTTCTTCATGTCGTTCTGTTGCAGTCAACGACATTCCTGATATTGCTGAGAATATTATTGGTACTCGAAAATATTAATATCGAAAACTGTAGTGTCTAATGGAAAATTCTGACATGTTACATTCATATGACTTTCTTTACACTCTATCGTTTATTAGTGAGTAACAAATTATTCTTACGAAATCTTATTTTTTGTCTACTTCATTTTAATCTAGATAAACCTTTGCAGAAATAGTTAAATTAAATATTTCTTTATAGACTCAAAGGGAACAGCGATACTGAAGTAATTAAAAACTGGACGCTATACGCTGGCCTTACAATTCCATACTCTTTCCATGCAATGGTGAAAACAACTGAATTTCGACAGGTCTAAAAGAATGACAACGTAATGAACAATATGAACCATGAATAACGGATATCTAGGAAGTGGTTTATGTCACAAAAAGGTTTTTTACTTTCTCTACTACGTATAGAATGTAGAAGTATTGAATTCCACCCAAAAATTCGATACCGAGATTTCACCGGAAATATATGTTTTGAGGCTCCCTGAATCCAAAAAAAAGCATTTTTGGAGACATGTCCGTGTGTGTGTGTGTGTCTGTGAACAGCACAGCACAACTCAGAAACGAATAGTCGGATAAACAGAAAACTTGGTATTTAGGTTCAGCATCTTCCAGAGATGTGAAACGAAGGTTTTAAAAAAATTCTCCAAACCCAGATTACCCTTTACACGGAACATTTTTCGAAAATTTTAATTTTCTCAAAAATGGCTCTAACGATTTTGATTAAAATATCATATGTTTAAGATATTTTCATGACAAGTAAAATGCCTTGAATTTTCCGGGAATCTCTCCAAAAGTATTCCTCATTGTGAACGACTTTTGCGTAATTCTTAAACCATAAGAGATAGACAACATTTTACTACACAAAAAATGTAGTTCGCGTTAAAATACACAATTTTTATCATATACATTTTTATTGTTGAGTGAACCATTTCCGTGATATTGCTTGTTATTTCCTTAAATTTTCCAATACTTATACTTTTTCTCAAATGGGAATTCGTTATTAATTTTTTTGTCTTTGATATGCAAAGAATATTAATCTGTGGCAAAGAGAATGGTGTTGCACCTAGCAACCAGCTATTAAGAGATGTGTCTACGCTTAAAGGATACTGTATTTCTATATTACCCTTGCAAATACAAAACAAGGGGAACATAGTACGCCTTAAGCAATAGTCAAATATTTTTAGAACTGGTCGCTATGTGTAAAATGTAATTCTCTTTGCATGTCAAAAGATCGTTTCTGCAAATGTTTATCTCGATTAATATGAAATAAATGGAAAATAAGAGTTTGTAAAAGTAGTTTGTACAAGAATAGAGAAAGTCATGTGTGTGTGACAATCAGATTTTTTAGATAATTGTGTGTTTTAAAGAGATACACATTTTTTTGTGTAGTACGTTTTCGTCTATCGCTCAAAGTTTACAAAATTCCTTCCAAATGAAGAGGACTTCACAGGCTATTCTCAGAAAATTCAGGATATGGGTTTTGTTTGTCATGTAAATGTCTTTAATACATGTATTTTAATCAAAATTGTTAAGAGTTATTTTTCAGAAAATACAAAATTTCGATAAATCTTCTATGTAAAGGGTATTTGAGTTTGGGGATTTTCTTCAAAACCTTCGTGTATATCTTTAGAACATTCTGAACTTGAATACCAAGTTTGGTATTTATCGATTTTTCACACATACACACACACGCACACAAACACACTCTCGGACCTTTTCTAATAATGCTGTTCTTATGCTTCAAAATACGTATTTCCGTGAAATATCGATATCAATTTTTAGGTAGAAGCAATATCTACTCTACCTGCTATGTATGCGGTAGAGAAATTAAAAATATTTACATTTCATAAGCAAATAGCTGTCTGACTTAGCATTACACGAGTAGCTTTGTAAACCTTGAATAATGATTTAATTAATTCCATTTACTTTCCGCATGAGGTTATGGATTCTCACCCGGCGGAGAGCAATGCATTTCGGGCGTAAAAATACTGAACATGGCTTCATTCGAGGAAAGTAAAGCCGCGTAATGTTTATCTCCGCGTAAAAGAATCTCGTACCTTTGAAAAAATTTTCCCAAGCAAAATTGCCGGCCATTTCACACTGTGGCATCCTCTTTCTCCCTCGGTGTTACCTATAGACGGTGGGCTAATCACATACTATCAAGCGCGCCTAGTGGCGGAATTAGTGAATGTAGAAATTCACCTAGCCACAGAAAGCACCGTTAGGTGTCCCTATATAACCAACACATGACAAGAAAAATTAATAGTCATTTTTTTTTATATTATTGTACAATGACCTAGAAGCTTTTTTATTGGTAAATCCTCCTACTTTGTCCCTGGAACTCACAGCATCCTATGAGGTAGAAGAATATCTGCAGTAAAAGCATTAACGCGAGAGACGCTGCGAGCTACGAGGGCAATCCCAGAAGTACCCGAACTGACGTATATATAGCGGTTGTTGTTTCAAACAAATGATTATGGTAGAAAGTACCACCCTTATAAAGCTTAAGTTTGAAGATGCTACGTTGTTTAGTAATTAATACTGAACTCTCTCAGCGAATTTGTAAACATGGATAAAACTGGTCATTGTTATGTGATACAGTACTTTAAGTTGAAAGGTCTTAGTCCAACTAATATTAAATCTGAGGTATATTCCACTCTGGGGGAGTCTGCTCCTTCGTTTACTACAGTAAAATATTATGGGGGGCAGGGTTTAAGCGAGGTTGTACGAGTTGTCAAGACGAACATATAGTGGTCGACCAAATGAGATGACCATGAGGTGACCACGCCAGAAATTGTGAGGAAAATCCACAAAATGGTACTGGATGACCGTTGACTGAAAATGCGCAAGCTAGCAGACATTGTACGCATTTCAAAAAGTGCCGTACATCGCACACGAACTGAAAATTTAGACATAGAAAGGTGTGCGAAAGATGGGTGCCGCGTTTACTCACAATGGAACAAAAGCAGCGTCGTAAGGATGTTTCAGTGGAGTGTTTGGCGATGTTTCGCTGCAATAAATCAGAGTTTTTGCGTCGATTCATAACTATGGATGAAACGTGGGATCATCACTTCACACCTGAGACGAAGGAGCAGTCAAAATGGTGGATTTAAAGGGAGGAATCGCCTCCAAAGAAGGTGAGACAATTGCATTTGCAGGTAATCATGGCGTCAGTTTTTTAGAATGTTTGTGGAATAATTTTAATTGATTATCTTCAAAAAAGAAAAAGCAATCAAAGGCGAGTATTATGCAAAGTTTTTGCAGCATTTGAATGATAAAATTAAGCAAAAACGGCTGCATTTAGTGGAAAAGAAGCTTTTGTTTCATCAAGACAATGCACCGGTTTACACATACATTATCGTCATTACCAAAATCAATGAGTTAAAGTTCGAATTGCTTCCTCATGCACCCTATTCGCCAGACTTAGCTCCCTATGATTATTTTCTATTTCCAAAGCTGAACAACTGGCTTGGTGGTAAAAGATTTGCCAGCAATGAAGAGATGGAGTTGAGTTGAAGAACTCAACGGTTCTTACTATAAACAGGGTGTCGAAGCTGTTGAACATCGCTGGGGAAAGTGTATCCAGCTAAAAGGAGACTATGTAGACAAATAAAGATGTGTTTTCCCAAAAGTTTTGTGTTTTTGTTAGGTTGGGTACTTCTGGGACAGCCCTCGTATTTATACCATTATTTACTTTACACTAAACTGCACTAAACACTTAATTTGCAGTAGGTATAATCATAATTATGTATGTGTACGTGAAAGGCAGAAGCTAATGGTGAAACAAATACCAGGTTTAATATAGACGTCTTCCTAGGAAGATGGGCAAAGCCTTTTAGAAAACGTTACCCAATTCAGCCATTAGTGAATGCACTCACATCCTCAAAACCACTCGAATGTAATTAAAACTTCGCAATTCTGCAATAACAAGAAAGCTTTGAAGATACACAAATGTAGTGCTCATTAAGGTGCAATCTTAGTTTCTGTATTCTATGTTTAGATGCAGCCATTAAGTGAAGAATTACAATAGGAATAAGCCATAATACAAAACAGTTTAAGACAGAGATCTAATTGACATTAAAATTTGCCACAAATATTTCATCAAAGCAATACACAGAATTGTCTGCTGATCAACACTTTGATGATATATTGAAATATGTATAATTAAAGTTTTAAACCATCTGGGAGAGCATTAAACATTTTTTAACGAGTACACTCAAAATTATGCAAATTTTGGCTTCATTTATATAAACCAATGTCAAGATGGTAGTGCTCATAGTACAGTGATACATTTCTGTCTTACAGGGTACAGGTTTGCATTTCCATTTGTGAAAAATAATAATTCATGCATGCAAAGATTACATGAATGTTGAAATTAGAACATTCTTTAGAAATCTGATGTTTTACACTCACATAACTTTCTCTACTCTTGTACAAACTTTTTACAAATGTTTATTCTCCATATGCTTCATGTTAATCGAGATCTCGAATGTTAATCTTATTGCTAATTTTCTTGTAGATGCAAGGGGAATTGGTACGCTTTAAGCTATAGTCAAATATTTTAAGAGCTGGTTGCTATGTGCTTCTCTTTGCATTATCAGGACAAAAAAATTAATAACGAATTCCTATTTGAGAAAAAGTATAAGTACTGGAAAATTTAAGAGAATAACAAGCAATATCTCGGAAATGGTTCACTCAACCAAAAATATGTATATGACATAAATTGTGTATTTTAACGCGATCTGCATTTTTTGTGTAGTAAAGGTTTGTCTATCTCTTATGGTTTACGAATTATGCAAAAGTCGTTCACAATGAAGAATACTTTTGCAGACATTCCCAGAAAATTCAAGATATACATTTTATTTGTCATGAAATTATCTTAGATATATGAGATTTTAATCAAAATCGTTAGAGCTATTTTTGAGAAAATTAAAATTTTCGAAAAATTTTCCTTGTAAAGGGTAATCTTGTGTGGGGGGATTTTCTTGAAAACCTTCGTGTCGCATCTCTGAAAGATACTGAACGTAAATACCAAGTTTGGTGTTTATCCGACTGTTCGTTTCTGAGTTATGCTGTTCACAGACAGAAACACAGACACATGGACATGTTTCCAAAAATGCTTTTTTTGGATTCAGGGTACCTCAAAACATGTATTTCCGGTGAAATCTTGGTATCGAATTTTTGGGCGGAATGCAATACTTCCCCTACTTACTATAGTAGTAGAAAAAGTAAAAATAGGTCTACAATGAGCAACATATTCTTAAAATATTCCTTTGAATTTTCAAATCAAAAACATTTGAACAATCTTCCCAAACAGTTTTGCCACAATATATCACATTAGGGAAACAGTGAAATTTCTTCCTTTGATGAACCTTTTCTGGAAGCATATTTTTTTCTAAGAATGAAATTACCTTGAAGTCCCTCGACGTAAAATACTTTAAAATAGTTTCGGCTTTTTACTAAAAATTGGTTACAGAAATGGACTTACTCGTAAAAACATAATCTCTGTTGTATTAATTAAATATACGAATTGTAGCAATATATTTGTCATAATTAAATAAGTTGAGTTAGAAAAATAATATACGAGTAACTGATGGAATGTCAACAAAATGAAATAGTAATGTGCTATATGATTCAACCCCAATGTGAAAAACACCTTATGGGATACATTCACATGACTTTCTCTAGTCTCTATCACTTATTATCTTAATAAAGCTTATTTTTCTATTTACTTCATTTAATCTAGAAAAACCTTTGCAGAAATGGCTACATTACACATTTCGCTATAGATACAAAGAGAACAGCGATAGTCAAATGTTTAAGAACTAGACGCTATACGCTGGCCTTAAACTTCAGTGCTGTTTCCATGCAATCGCGAAAAACAACTGAATGTTGACAGGACTTTGAAAGAATAACAGTTCGAACCATTCATGACGGATAGATATGGCTTGTGCCACAGTAAAGTCATTTGAAATAAATTCTTTGATTTAAAGAGATCTACATTTTCTATGTAGTACGTTTTAACGTTTACCAGTTATACAAGATTGTACAGAATTCAAGATGGTACAGAATTCCTTCCAAATATAAAGAACTTCACAGAATATTCCCAGAAAATTCAAGATATACACTTTATTTGTCATGTAAATATCTTTAATATATAAAATATATCTTCAATCAAAATCGTTAGAACCAAATTTTAGAATATCAAACATTTCGAAAAATGTTCCAGGTCAAGGGTAGTTGGAGATGTGTGATTTTGTTTAAAATAATTGTGTCGCATCTTTGGAAGATATGATCTTAAATACCAGATATAGTATTTATCCGACTTTTCGTTTTTGAGTTACACTGTTCACACACATACACACGCTTGGATCTTTTTTTCTAAAAATGTTCTTTTTGGGTTCAGATTGTCTCAAAACACATATTTCCAATAAAATCTTGACATCGAATTTTTGGGTGGAATACAATACTTACTCTACATAGTAGGGAAAGTAAACCGATCTAAAAATAGGAAAACTTTTCATTCCTGCAAGATTAGATTTGCTTGAGATTCGAATTGGGGCCACTGATTGGGATGCACCCATATTTCATACTGTTGTGGACATTGGAGATACGCTCGTCTCTAGGATAATATTTTGGTATTTTATTTCCCTCTTCTATCGGAAAAACAAATTTTCGGACGCTCGGTTGGCTGATTATTTGATTTCATCCAACCAACCACCCCACTCCCACTCTACTCTTCTCCTTCCCCCTCCCTCGTTCTTCTCTCTTCTGTCGCTCGTATGCCAAGATGAAATCTCGGCTAACGGCACGCATTTTACTTCAAAATTGTTTTTGTCCTCTTTCAAACAAGCATATTCATATGTTCAAATTAAAAATGAAAGTTTTAAAAATACGTTTGCAGAGCTAATCAAGAGCTTATAAAGAGAATCAAACTGTAGCCTAGGGAAAGCAAGGTACGTCACTGATGTGCTAGGAATATAATAATCATTTATTTTTTGAATCTGGTAAGCGTATTATGAAGTACAGTCCGATGAAAAAATATGATACATTCATCGCAAAAGTACTAATTTAATTAATTTGTGAAGCAATACTTTGTAATGTGGGAAAAACCTTTTATTGTTCACTCTGATACTGCCGGATAAAGGGGAAGCAAATATGATGCTTAAGGTTCACTCACTTTTTATTTTCACTACCACGTACCTTAGGTAGAGAAGTTATTACATTCCACTCAAAAATCTATAGCGATATATCACCGAAAATGCATGTTTTGAATTCGATAAAGCAGTTTTATAAAAAGGTCCGTCTGTGTGTCTGTGAACGCCATAAGTTCAGTACTTTCCGAAAATGTGACACAAAGAGTTTCCAGAAAATACCTCTAACCCAAACTACCCTTTACATGTAACATTTTTAGAGCATTTTTATTTTCTAAAAATGCCCCGAAGGATTGTGATTAAAATACTATGTACTAAAGATATTTACATCACAAATAAAATGCATGCCTCTGTAAGTGTGTGTATGTGTGTCTGTCTGTAAACAGCATAACTCAGAAACGAACAGTCGGATAAACACCAAACTTGGTATTTAGGTTCAGTATCTTTTAGAGATGCGACACAAAAGTTTCCAAGCAAATCCCCCCACCCTAGATTACCCTTTACAGGGAACATTTTTCGAAAATTTTAATTTTCTCAAAAATGGCTCTAAAGATTTTGATTAAAATATCACATGTTTAAGATATTTTCATGACAAATGAAACGTATATCTCGAATTTTCTGGGAATGTCTCCAAAAGTATTCTTCATTGTGAACGACTTTTGCATAACTGGTAAACCATAAGAGATAGACAAAATTTTACTACACAAAAAATGTAGATCTCGTTAAAATACACAATTTATGTCATACATTTTTTGTTGGGTGAACCATTTTCGAGATATTGCTTGTTATTCGCTTAAATGTTCCAATACTTATACTTTTTCTCAAATTCGTTATTCATTTTTTTTGTCCTGGTAATGCAAAGAGAATGAATATTCCACATAGCAACCAGCTCTTAAAACATTTGACTATCGCTTAAAGCCTACCAATTCCCCTTGCATCTACAAGAAAATTATCAATAAGATAAACATCCCGATTAACATGAAGTAGATGGAGAATAAGCGTTTGTAAAAATAGTTTGTACAAGAGTAGAGAAAGCCATGTGGGTGTAACACATCAGATTTTTTTCTATTTACTGCTTGTTAAGGGTGAAATTTACGTGAAAAAATACATCAAATTTCTAAATTACACATTTATAAACATATGTTTTTAAACTTATGCCACAAGTAACACATCTAATCATTAGTATATATACAAACGTTCATTCGGATATCTCAAGTAGTTTACAAGTTATTAGCTGTTTAATAATTATTTTAATTGTAAACAATAATGGTCCATACACGAAAAAAATAAAGTTCTACTAATATAAAATAAATATCTATTGTGACTTTAACAAGTATTTAAGAAACATTTTCGAAAAATGTAGTTGTTGATGATTTAGTTCTTGAGAAACGTTTTTAAGCATATGAGAAACAATATATTTTTTTATTAATGGTAGTGTGTTAATTAGATAATATTTATTATTAATTAATATTCCTCCAATGTAAACCGATAAAGAAAAATCACTACCGTCATTTTTATGCTTATAGTTTAGGGAGTTTCTCAGCGAAATTTGAAGAAAACTGAACAACATTTGCATCGTATGGAATATTTTAAGTGCATAAAAATGTAGAATTTTTTTTTGAAATTTTAAAGGCCTATTTAGCGTTGTGCGTAGATGCATTTAAAAACTCCTGTAAAATTACTACTTACCATTAGTAATAGTCACCAAATACAGATTATAAAGTACATGATTTATTCTTAATATTAGACCTAGAAGCAAACACTGAACTTTTTGAAGGATTTCGCTCAATTTTCACCTATGAGTGTCCTTAATCAATACAAAAGTTGTAGAAATGGTTTCTTACGCTCCATTGTAGATACAGGAGCATGAAGCGATAGTCAGATATTTAAAACGGGGTAGCTATATGATGGCTTTCAAATTCCACTCTCTTTGTATAACATCGCTAGAAACAAAGGAATGATAACTTAGCACCTAAGATAATGTGTGATAAACTATCTGGAAATTAAAAAACAGCGAGGAATATATTTGAAAATATTAATGAAAAAATTTATTTTACATATATTGTATGCAACTGGATCTACATTTTTTCTTAAGTATTATGTTTTTAAATGTCTCAGGATTTCTCGGTTATACAAGATTACACAATGTTCATTCAGCATGACTATCGTCCACAGAAAATTCAAATTATGAATTTAGACATACATTTTATTAGTTGTGATGATTTCTTAAACATGTATAGTAGGAGGGCTGTCCCAGAAGTACCCGACCTAACAAAGAAAAACACAAACATTTTGGGAAAAAACATCTTTATTTCTCTACATAGTCTCCTTTCAGCTCGATTCACTTTTCCCAGCGATGTCCAATAGCTTCGATACCCTGTTTATAGTGAAAACCGCCGAGTTCTGCAAAATAGCCATCAACTGCAAACTCCACCTCTTCATTGTTGGCAAATCTTTTACCACCAAGCCACTTCTTCAACTTTGGAAACAGGACATAATCAGAGGGCGCTAAGTCTGGCGATTAGGGTGCATGAGGAAGCAATTCCAACTTTAACTCATTGATTTTGGCCATGGCGATAATGGATGTTTGAACTGATACATTGACTTGATGAAACAGAACTTTCTTTTTCGCTAAATGCGGCCATTTTGCTTGATTTCATCGTTCAAACGCTGCAATAAGTTTGCATAATACTCGCCATTGATTAATTTTACTTTTTGAAGATAGTCAATGAAAATTATCCGACATGCATCCCAAAAAACTGACGCCGTGACCTTGCCTGCAGAAGTAACTGTCTCACCTTCTTTGGAGTCGACTCTTCCCTTTCAACCCACTGTTTTGACTGCTCCTTCGTCTCAGGTGTGAAGTGGTGGACCAATGGTTCATCCATGGCTATGAATCGATGCAAAAACTCGGGTTTATTGCAGCGAAACATCGCAAAACACTCGACTGAAACATCCTCACGACGCTGTTTTTGTTCCATTGTGAGTAAACGTGGCACCCATCTTGCACACTTCATGTCTAAATTTTCAGTCAGTATGCGATGTACAGCACTTTTTGAAATGCCTACGACGTCTGATAGCTCGCGCACTTTCAGTCGACGGTCATCCAATATCATTTTGTGGATTTTCTTCACAATTTCTGGCGTGGTCACCTCATTTGTTCGACCACTGCGATGTTCGTCTTGGCAGCTCGCTTAAACTCTGCCAACCAATATTTTACTGTTGTAAACAAAGGAGTAGACTCCCCCAGAGTAGAATCTATCTCAGCTTTAATATTAGTTGGATTAAGACCTTTCAAATGAAAGTATCGTATCACATAACGATGACCAGTTTTATCCGTGTTTACAAATTCGCTGAGAGCGTTCACGATTAAGGGCTGCCAAACAATTACTAAACGACGTAGCATTGTCAAACTTCAAACTTAAGCTTTATAAGGGTGGTACTTTCTACCATAGTCATTTATTTGAAACAACAACCGCTATATATACGTCAGGTCGGGTACTTCTGGGACTGCCCTCGTGTTTCTCTCTCTTTCTATCTAGCACACACCCTCTTCTAAAATTTCATTATAATAATAATAATAATAATAATAATAATAATAATAATAATTATTATTATTATTATTATTTTAAATTAGTAACGGAATTTTATATTAATCTAGGGTAAGTGAGGCTTATTTTACACTTATTAGCGCTTACGTTTCTATGACCTTTTATTTATTTGCGTAATATTGCGTTTATTTCTATTTTCTGTACTAGCTAAAGTAAATAGTGGAAAGTATTGCACTTTATCGAAAAACTGAATACCAAGATTTCACTGGAGTTATACGTTTTGAGGCTCTGTTTTTTGTATTATTAAAAACAAAATTGAAAAGGCCCATGCGTGTCTGTGTGTTTGTGTCTCTGAAGAACATATCTAAAAATCGAAATATATGGTAAATATGAAACTTGGAAAGTACAGTGTCTTTCAAGCATGCGACACGAAGATTTTTAAAGAAAATTCTTCCTCCCCAAAATTACCTTTAATTGGAAAAAATAATTTTTTGTTTGGTTTTTGGTTTTCTCAAAAATGGCTCTAACAGCTTTCATTCAAATACCAGTGCTTAAGATATACGTATTACACATAAAATATATTTCTTACATTTTCAGGGAATAGCCAGTGAAGTCTCTTAATTCTGAATAAACTTATTAGTGAAACAGTAAGAGACAGACATATTAAGTTTACTACAAAAAAGTAAATAAATAAACAAAAATGTACATCTCACTAAAATAGATACAATATATATATATATATATATATATATATATATATATATATGTCAAATAATTTTTGTAGCATTGCCCGTTCCCAAGATATTCTATATTATTACTTTTTTCAACTGCTAAATCGCTATTTTTTTCGAATAAGATATTGTAGGATTAGTTAGTAGAAGAATGGATAGAATGTAATGTGAGTGTAAATAATTGCTTGTTTTAAAAGAGCTCTCTTATTTAGAGAAATCTAAACTAACTTGAGGCGCATTTTTTAAAAGAATTTATTAGCTAAACTGAGCTTAATTCCAAGTCAACCAATTCGCTTTAAAGTATTCGTACAGAGCCATGGCCGAGCGAGATGGCTTCGCAGTAACGTGTGAGGCTCCCATTTGAGAGGTTCCGGGATCAATTCCTGTCGGGCTGGCCCCCTGGCCATGGTTTCCTCGGGTCCATACACGAATGCTGGGGTGGTTCCCCTTCTACCACGAACTACCTGTTAATCATTTCCTGTTCCCTGTTTCGCCAGGCGACGGCGGTTGGTTTACGATAGGAAGTGTGGATTTACGCTATGGAAAGATTTCACCCTGGTGCTTTGCATTCCTGCTGGGGCCCCCTTCCTTCCTGGGAGTGTCTCGTATATCCCGGGACCCTAGGCTTTGGGTTGCTAAGGGCAGGGCTAACCGGCACCAGGATTAATATCATAGGGTGCTAGCGCACATCGTCGTCCATATCTGGTCGCCCTTCACCTCTTCCTCCGAAGTGTCACGTTGGAATCACATAGAAATTGAAAGAATCAGGAAGAGAGCCTTTGCACTCCAGCTAGACAACAATTTGGGTCATGACCTGTTAAGGTCATATCAGCGGCTTTGCCTTTGGAACAATTGCTCATCGGCAATTATGTTCACTCGCATACAATGGTCTTAATATTTGAGTTGGTATTACTATTTGATATTCTACTAAATTTACACATTCACACTCTTGTTCATACTTCCAGACACTAGGGACGATAGGAAATAATCCTGGCTAAAGAAAATTTCCAACTTTTAACCGGGAATAGAACCCGGGACCTCTGGATTTTGAGGTTAGCATGCTAACAAAAACTCTGATGTGATACATTCACATGACTTTCTCTACCCTCTGTCGTTTATTAGTGGGTATACAAATTATTCTTAATAAGCTTATTTTTCTATCTACTGCATTGTAATAATTTGCAGAAATAGCTACATTACACATTTCGTTATAGATACAAAGAGAACAGCGATAGCCAAATGTTTAAGAACTGGACGATATATGCTGGCCTTAAAATTTCATCACTTTCCATTACATCGCGAGAAACAACTGAATGTTGAAAGCACTTTAAGAGAATGACCAAGACATGAAGAATTCGAACCATTAATAACGGAAGCGGCTTATGCCACAAAAAACTTTTTTTAAATAAATTGTGTGTTTTAAAGAGATCTACATTTCTTGTGTAGTACGTTTTCGTCTATCACTTAACGTTTACCAGTTATACAAGATTATACAAAATTCTTTACGAATGAAGAGGACTTTACAGTCTATTCCCAGAAAATTCAACATACACATTTTACCTGTGATTGCAAATATGTTTAATACATCGTATTTTAATCAAAATTAGAGCCATTATTTATAAAATCAACATTTTCGATAAATACTCCATGTAAAGGGTGGTTTGATGTGCCGGATTTTCTTGCAAATCTTCGTGTTGTATCTTTGGAAGATACTGAATATAATACCAAGTTTGTTGTTGATCCGTCTATTTGCTTTTAAGTTCTGCTCACAGGCACACCACGGACCTTTTTATAACTTTTTATTCCACCAAAACATGTATTTTCGTTCAAATATTGGTAGCAAATTCTTGGATGGAATGCTATGTATGTGGTAGAGAAAATAAAAAGGGCCTACTTCTAGATTGCAAGTACACGACAAGACATGAAATGGTTGCTAAATTGTTAATGACATTGGTGTTTGTAAATTTGTTAAATCTGCAGGGGATTGTGTTTCTCCATCACAAAGGCATATAGAATTGCGGTAATGTCAGATAATTAATTCCCAGCAATATAAAATAATAACAGTAATGCTATCGACTAACAGAATTATGTATGGAAATAGTTTGTGCAGATGTAAAACAGAAAGTTTTTGAATGTAGCAGTGGTAATTTAACCACAGTCCTACATTTACGGTTACACCCTCCACCTAATCCATTTTCAGTAATGTAATTTCATAGCTGATGACGCACAATCGCCATGTCAAGTTTGTTTCTTCGCCCCTCCCTCCCTTCTATGTTTGCTCAAATCTGGTATTCATGCATGGCGTATGGAATCTGTCACATGGATTGTGGGGACTGCGGTATCTGACATCGGTTGGATTAATTTTGGTTTTAGGTCTTTTCCATACACACGTTTCCAGGTTTTGTTTCGCGCTTGTAAGCAACTGAACCGCACTCCATTAATAACATTCGATTCAACAAATGCTCCCAGTTGCATCAATGTGCAAAATTACAGTCTTTTCTTTAGTGACAAAGTTTAGATGTTCACTAAACGACTAAGTAAACTTCAACATATTTCCGGAAGAGTAACAAACATTGAAAACCGGAAGAGAAACAAACAAAGTTCTATAACACAATGACAATTTCTGTTTTCGATCGAATTAGAAATGAAAATATAGGGTCTTTCAACAAGAGTGTCCTATCTTTGAACTTAAATAAAAACCTTGTATAAATGATAGAGATTTATTTCATTTTCACTTTCTCTACTACGTATAGTAAGTAGGGGAAATATTGTATTCCACCCAAAAATTCGATACCGAGATTTCACCGGAAATATATGTTTTGAAACCCCCTGAATCCAAAAAAAGCATTTTTGGAAACATGTCCGTGTGTCTGTGTGTGTGTGTGTGTGTGTGTGTGTGTGTGTATCTGTGAACAGCATAACTCAGAAACGAACAGTCGGATAAACACCAAACTTGGTATTTAGGTTCAGGATCTTCCAGAGATACGACACGAAGGTCGTAAGAAAATCCCCCCACCCAAGACTACCCTTTACATGGAACATTTTTCAAAAATTTTAATTTTCTCAAAAACGGCTCTAACGATTTTGATTAAAATATCATATGTTTAAGATATTGTCATGACAAATAAAATGTATATCTTGAATTTTCTGGGAATGTCTCCAAAAAGTATTCTTCATTGTGAACGACTTTTTCATAACTGGTAAACCATAAGAGATAGACAAACTTTTACTACACGAAAAATGTAGGTCGCGTTAAAATACACAATTTATGTCATTTACATTTCTTTTGTTGAGTGAACCATTTTCGAGATATTGCTTGTTATTCCCTTAAATTTTCCAATACTTATACTTTTTCTCAAATTCATTATTCATTTTTTTTTTGTCCTGGACATGCAAAGAGAATGTAATGCACCACATAGCAACTAGCGCTTAAAAAATTGACTATAGCTTAAAACCTACGATATTCCCATTGCATCTACAAGAAAATTAGCAATAAGATTGACATCTCGATATCTCGATTAACATGAAGCATATGGAGAATAAGCGTTTGTAAAAATAGTTTGTTCAAGAGTAGAGAAAGTCATGTGAGTGTAACACATCAGATTTTTTATTTTGGAACATAATTAGTGTCATTACGTATGGAAGAGAACATCAGTTAAGTGACCGCCGCGACTTCGTTGGGTTGCGCGTATATGGTTGACCCAATTTTCAATGACAGAAGAACGGAAATTAGGTCCAACTTCACGAATAACACGCGTGTTGTTATTCATAAGATCATTTACTGTTGGCATAAACTCGAGATTTAACATAACCGCACAAGAAGTAATTCAACGGCGTTAAATCACATGACCTCGGGGGCCAGTTAACATCGCCACCACGGGAAATTATGAAACATCTGAACTTCTCCTTCAAAAGATAGATTATTTCGAGAGCAGTATGACATGTGGCACCATCTTGCTGGAACCAGGTTTTTCTGAGATCCATACCATTCAATTGAAGCCAAAAATAGTCCCTTAGAAGAGCCCGGTGTCTTTCTCCATTGACAGAGCTTCTCCATCTTCATCTTGGAAAACATATGGACCAATGATTCACCTTACCAAAATCCACAACACACAGTAACCTTTTGGGGATGAAGTGGTCGTTCTTGAATCTGCATTGGATTTTGATTGCTCCAATAGCGGCAATTTTGTTTGTTAACACGACCATCCATCCAAAAGTGGGCTTGTCGCTGAAGATGATTTTTCGACAAAAATCCGGGTCAGCTTCCAATGGCTCCATAGCCCAGTCAGCGAATACACGGCGCAACTTATGGTCGTTGAGCTTACCATTTTGTAAGCGTGAAACTTCAAATCCAGATGCAGAATTCGCCAAATTGTGGTCGGCGAAAGCCCAATTCTTGCCCTCGACGAGCAATTGATTTGTTTCCGTTCTCGCGTAACTCTCACGAACGGCGCCTATGTTTTCGTTGGAGCGCTTACGTCGATTACGTACAGGCGTTCTTTGATCGCTGACAGAACCACTTCTTTCAAATTTATCGATCAAACGCCGAATCGTTCTCTGGCAGGGACGATTATGCACATCGTAAACTTCACGCAATACACGGAAGGTTTGGCGAACAGATGATCCATTTTGATAATAAATTTTCACAATTTCTACGCATTGCTGAATGCTGTAACGTTGCATGGCTATTTCTCAATAACAACTGTAATTGCATGAAAAAAATGACTGCTGTAACTCAGAACAACGGCAGCTATCACATGTTAAAGATAGCACACTTTTGTTGAAAGACCCTTAATAAGAAAAAGGATTTATGTGTTGAAGCAACGTACAGTGCTAGCAACGGACAAACGAAAACAATAACTCATTAACGTAATAAGACATCTAATTCACAGCTTCTCAGCATCAACACATTAATAATTTCTCTCTTTAATATTTTGTTTTAAGTACGCCTAATAATTAAGAGGATATTAAAAACACATATATTCATAATGTACACATGGTAGAGAACAAGTATATAACGTTATAACATATAAAATATAATATGAGAGAGAAAGGCAGTAGCAGCTACGTAAGCATGTAACGAACCTTGGTTTCATAATTAAGACTGTTATTGGATAGTAGCACCAATCAGGTACATTGTGAGAAAGTAGTTGTATTGTATTTAAAATGTTGGGGAGCCGAACTTGAAGTAGTTGCAACCGCACGTGTAGTAAAGGTTTCCGGTGGCCTTTGCTTCAAATGTTTGAAAAATATTAACTTTGTAATTTTGACTGTTTGTTTAAATATTATATATTTATGTTTGCCTTGGCTGCGTCAGTATTACTGTTAGAAACATGGATTTCTTTGCAAGGTTTGGTGCGACTGAAGAATGTAGGCTTACACAGATTATAATTTTTAATTCACTCCTTTTTATTAATTCTTGACCGATTTAGATAACACTTCAACGATATGGAGAGCTGCAAGATTCTTTTATTAAATACTTGCACTTTTTAAACACTTAAACTATTTTCGTCTCACACTGAATATGTATTGAAATTTCTCGAGGTTGCATCCGGTTAGGAACACCGTCTACAACGAACTCGTCCGGTTATGAGCGCTGTCTACAAGCAACTGACTTCTGTATTCGTAAATTAATGGAATTAATTGACCTAATAGTGATTGAAACTAAAAGCCCGGAGCTTAAGTACTTACAAGGAATGTAAGTCAATTAAATTTGAGATCTCCTTGTGGTTTACCGGAAAAAATGCGAGTCAGCTGGAGAATTTAATGGCGTTCCGGCATGTTGCTATGGTAGCTCAGTGGTTAGAGCAACCGGACGGAGACCGGGAGATCCATGGTTCAAATCCCGGCTATGGCATTGAATTTTTCAATCATCTGATTCTTCCTTTCCAACTATTAGTTATGTTTAACACCAGATAAATCAGTTTTATTATTCAAAACATCACACGACATGTAAGTTGCACAGAGTTAAGAGATAGGGTAAAGACAATGGATGGGGAACAATGTAAAGGAGAAGAGAGGTGTAGAAGCAATATAGAGAGGAAAGGGTGGGGAAATTGAGAGTAAGAGGGAGGAGTAGCAGCGAGAAAGCAGGAAGAGAGAGAGAGAGAGAGTGAAGATTCCTCGCAGTTAACGCAATAACCCGAGTAGAGCTCCGGGTCTGCCCGTAAATCGTAAAACAATAGATGAGACCACATACTTGACATTCATAATTACTAACAGCACTGGGAATAAACACTAATGTCCCCTAATGTGTAAACGATGTTCCTTCACGTGTTTTCATAATGCTGCGACTGTCTTCCTGTCGCTCCCAGACAAATGACGGTGGAACACCAATATCCCATCCGCAATGATTACTGGCTTCATGGAGGAAATAGGGTAAAGTCGGCGATATGAAGCTTTATCGCTGTCTTTACGGAGCGGGCAAGATCAATAACTGTAACTGTCAATTACGAACGCAGCCAAACCAAATGATGGGCGCTTTCTCACTACGTCATGAGCAGGGAAAAGAGTTTGATTGTATTGCCCGCATTGGCCAGCAGGACTTGCGGTCTTCCCCGTCTGACTAATGCAATTTCATTTGTAATTCGTTTACTCTATCAGTGGGCCGTCGCACCATCCTGCGGGATCTAATGGAGGGAACACCTTTTGTCACCATTCCAGGTTCATTAGCTCCTAAATATAGCCCTCGCCTCAGAAATGTGGTATCCACTTTGCTTCCTCTACCACAGTAGAGGAAGTATTATATACCAACTGGATACAGATAAATAAAATAAAATAAAAAGGCATTGTTAGAAAATTGTGTGTGTGTGTGTGTGTGAAGGACAACAAAACGTCTCTAATGTGTTACATTCCAATGACGTTTACTAACCACTATTGCTTATTCTTACGAAAGTTTATTTTCCCATCTGCTTCATTTTAATCGAGATAAACTTTGCAGAAATAGTTACATTACACATTTGCGTAGAATGCAAAGGCAAGAGAGATTGTCAAATACTTTACAACTGGATGTTTATATACTGGTCTTAAAAGCCCCTACTCTTTCCATGACATCATGAGAAACAACTGAAAATAGACAGGACTTTAAAAGAATGACTAAGTATTGAACAATTCGAACAATTAATAACGGATATCTCGGAAACGGTTCATGCCACAAAAAAGTTATTGGAAATACATTATGTACTTTAAAGAGATCTACATTTCTTGTGTAGTACTTAACGTTTACCAGTAACACAAGATTATACAAAATTCCTTCGTAATGAAGAGAACTTCAAAGGCGATTCCCAGAAAATGCAAGATATACATTTTATTTGTGATGTAAATATTTTTAATATATGGTATTTTAATTAAAATTGTTATAGCCATGTTTTAGAAAATTAAACATTTCAAAATATCTTCCAATAAAGGGTAGTTTGGGTAAGAGATTTTCTTGAAACCTTGTGTCGCATCTTTGGAAGATGCAGAGCTTGACTACCGAGTTTGGTATTTATCACACAGGGAACTTTTTCCTAAATTACTTTTTTGGGGATGCATTGGCCCTTAAAACACGTATTTCTGCTGAATTCTGGATATCGAATTTTTGGGTGGAATGCCATACAAATGTTGTTTTAAACAGGAAAGGGTTATTGCAATCAATTAAAGGACCTTAAGGATTATTTTATATACACAAACATACTCATACACGGGACATTACATTTCAAATCGTCGTAAATAAAAGGAAAATCGACCCTGAATTTTCTAAACGAAACGAACATTTTTGTATTTGTAGAAGCCAAGCCCAATACAATGTTCACAACACTATAGTTTTGCAATTAAAATTGTTAAACTTTATCGTAGCTTCCTAAAATTCCCAACTTAAAGCTGTCAAATTATTTAAATCGAGCTTTATTTTTATTCCCTTAACTTTAATTACAAACTGATAAGTATACATGTTCTTCTTATTTTTATTTAAGTGAAAAAATTTCTATGTTTTTCAAATTTATGCGGTTACGGATTAAGAAAAATAATTTTATTAATTATGATAAGATTCCGTAATTTAAATACAATAAAACATATTTTACTGCAAGGTTACTGATAAGGTTTCGTCTAAAATAATTAAAGAAGAAAATTAATTTACGTGCTCATGGTCGCTCTCGCGCATTTGTTTTGAACTGAAGGTGAAGCAAGCTGCTGTGCATGGTTAAACAATGAGAACACTTACTAAGCAGTAAGCGGTTCTGAGTATTTCCTCACAGATTCACAGAGCGCTTAGTGATCATCGTGCATCAACTACGTAAATCGCTGCGTTTATTCACTTTTTGTATTGTAACTACGAACACCGAAACATAACCACTTTAACAACATTGCCGACTTCTCTTAATGATACTATGGATTATTCTCAATCTAATATTTTAATTTTATAAACATCTAGAGACGCTTAAAATAAAGTAAAAACAGTATATAGATTTTTCTGAATATTATAAAAGTAATTAATGTATGCTGTAATGAAATTCGGACTTTTATCCACAAAATGAGGTTTGGTACAGTATTCTGAAATACTTAAAATGCGACAAAATTAATTAATACGATACATTTATCGTTCAAAAACGTGACAACCGTTTGGTTTTAGATGTTAATATCTGATAAATATGCTTTCCTTATTAATAGGAAAAATTACAACGCAAACAAAAAATGCGGGGCTTGTTTGCCGTTCGATTTCACATGAAATGTCCCACACACAGATTTCTGTTTCTTTGATTTTATCATCGCTTAGTTCATATCCAGAGCTAGAACAAACATCTTACAATGTGTGCACGCAGCGACTTTATATCGACAGTGCGGCGAGAGAAGGGGATACTATAGGTAATCTGGAACTATAAACAGAGCTCTAACCAGTAACGAAAACAAAATACTGACTGTCGACTGTGCAGCCCTGGGTTCGTGTATTCATTACGAAGCCATGTGTACTAGGTAGGATGGTATTTAAGTTGATTCTTCACTCAATGGATATTTATTCTAGCTCTAGTCATATCAAGAGGGTTACTATATCTATGTTCAATGGTTTACCTGGGTATGCCAGTTAGAAGTAACAAGTACTCAGATGGAGGTGCCCCGGTTACCGGAACACATAGGCCATTATTATTTTATTTTTATTATTTTAAAGAAAGGAGGACAATAATTACAACTTGACACCAATCCTGACGCCAGCCAACCCTGCCTTAGGCACCCACAACCTACAATAGACGAGACACTCATAGTAAGGAAGGGGGCGTTAATGCCCTGCCAAGCGCCATGGAGGAATCTTCCCATAGAGGAAATTCTACCGTCCTGCCGAAACACACAAAATGCCATCGCCTGGTCCTAAAACTCATGAAACAGATGAGGTGAAACACATTGAGGAAATGATGGGGACAGGAAATGCTGGACGGGGAAAAATGCCAGGATTCGCTTTCCAATCCGGGGATATCACGAAAAAATCCATAGTCAAGTTTGGCTGGTTCTACGAGATTCTCAACCGGGACTACCCGAACGCGAGCCTCACTCGTTATCACGGAGTTATCTCGCTCTGTGAGTAGGCCAGACAGATGGCGCCAGTTGCGTAGTCGCCTTCCTGTATAACCTGTTTGAGGTTCTTGCTGATAGACGGCCTTAGTTGCGTAGTCGCTTCTCATACTATCTATTTTGTTGCTTTTAAGTTTTGGCGGAATGTGGACCCTGGGATTGTAGAACTTCTGGCTGTTCGAGTTCACACGCACCTAGTTATTGTGATGCTGGCTACAACATTAGTTGTGTAGTCGCCTTCCTATACCACGTAACTTGCTGATAGATGACCTTTGTAATCGCCTTCCTGTACCATTTATTTTTGTTTCTATACGTTATGCTCTGTTGATGGAAGTGTTGATTATCTACCATCTACAGATGGTAGATAATCTACAGATGACCTGCAGTACTTCTTTAGGGCAGCAAGAACCAACCTTTCCTGTCTTGGAATGGATGATGATACTATCCTGCTGTAGTTCCTGCTACCACTAACTGTTCCTTGCTTATACAAGTGATAAAAAGAAATGTCAATGTGAAATATGTTTTGGATTTAATCTCAAGTGTTATTACAGTATAAATATTTGATTTGTGCTTCCTTTGTCTTCATTGGATTACATTAAGCTTTGTACCATATTATTTTTCAAGTAAAACATATGATTAATAAAAACGACAATAATAATAACTTACCTCACACACTCGTTATAGCAATGTACAGCTATGGTATCTTTTGTTTACTTTCTAATATGCTCTTATACCTTCGGTATTACGATTTTTACCAAGATTTAGTTTTATGAATATTTGTATAAAAATAAAATAGTACATTAAAAACGAATTTCAAACTCGGTTTTTACAACCTGGTAGCTGAGAAACCCGTGAAAAAGGAATAAAAAGATTGGTCGTGATACTGTAATTATTGACGGGCAGATATAAATAATTAAACAAATAATTGCAATAAATAATTTCCTTATGTTAAATCAGTGTATAATTTAACAAGTTTGAGTTGAAATTTTTGCGTGGAAAGATGAACGCAATTAGCGAACCGTGTAACGAAAGCCATCAGTATCAGCCGAGTAGAGAAACAATAGCTTAAGAATTTTTGGGAAAGCAGTTATGTTATAGTTTAGTACGCTTATACAGAGGCAGTAGGTCAATTCTTGAATAGAGAAGGGCACCTACATTCTGAAAATTTTAGGTAAGCCTCGTGGTAATAGAGTCAGAGACGTGCATGGAGAGAGCGAATATTGCTCGAGCATAAAATAATTTGGTGGGAGTAATTCTAATGTAGGCGTGGCTTAAGTAATATAGAGACGGACATCTAAATCAGAGTTACTCTCTTTTTCTAGTACCGCCAGCGATACTTACTCGTGTGATATTTTAAGCACCCAGCGACACGCTTGTGTGAGTAGCGGCTATCGCGAGGGATCTTGCCGGTAAACATTTTAGCGACTCACGCACTAGTTTCATTTGTTGCGAAAACAGTTATTACTAACCGTAACTTTGATGCTGCAGAAGTTAGAAGCTTTAATAATTCAGTTGTTATAATTTCAAGTGCCACGATTCATAATCTGTCTATTTCTTCATCTAAAATGATGTGTAGTTCCAATAAATCAGATATTAGGTCACAATAAATGTCTCGGTCAATTTATGGTATTGTCCTTCATAATACATCCTTCATACCCCGAGGGAAACAGCCGGCAACAGTAAATACTGGAGACAGCGAGAAAATGCGGCAACAACACGCCACATCATCATCGCGGATCACACTTTCTGCTTCAATTAGTAAACGGGATTTGACCGCGCGACCTTCCAAATGTGATAAATGCAAAAATTTTCTTTGCAAATGATACAACAGCAATAATAATAATAATAATAATAATAATAATAATAATAATAATAATCCCGTGACGGCAAAACCCATGAAGTGCCTCCCCAGCCAAACCCAATTGTCGACCTCACCCACATGCACACATGGTAGAGCTGGGCGATCAACCAACCGATACGGCGAGGTGATGTGTTGGTCTCCATGGCCCGGATCACTGCCTATCGCAGCTCCTCACTTTCCTCACGAGCTAAGTGGGCACCGGTCCTATACCCGGACTTAAAATCCGCACCCCTAAACCGGGGCATTTCGTGGTTGGGAACCAGAGCTCCTCGCTCTAGCCCACAGCGCCGCGGCGCAGGACTGTAATATTAATATACAATACTTAATATGAGAGAAGATGATCTATGATGAATGCTCATGAATAATTCAACGTGTTAGCACTCATAGATGAAATTTCTCAGCAGAGAGGATAATATAACTCCAAAACGCTTGCTATTGCCTGCTAGCAACCGTAGCTCGGGGTCCTGAAAGCTATTATGTTCCAGTTTTTCTCTCTAAAAGTACAGACTTACATATTTTTATCTTTGCAACAAATGCTTCAAGAAGTGACACTGTTTAAAAACGGTTTTACGCCGTCGTAAAGAAGAATAAAACATTGGAGCGAGTGTAGAAGGAAAATTTGTGACTTTTTATTTGCCGCTAAGTTTCGCAAATTCAGGCCTTTATTCAGGAAACGTAAAAGCCAGGTTTATATTCTCTTTTTACAAGAATATGGGCGTTAAAAAGGGAAGAAGATGCTGGTCCAGACGAGAAGCGCTATACCATTGTCCTCCCCCATCTCCCCGGGCGAAAAGAAAATCTTTACGAGCGCGATTTGAAGATCTCGAGACAAGAATTCTTTTCATAACCTGGGAAACGACCGTTGTAAAATGTAACATAAAGTGCACAATAAAATTGCTTCTTGACCTTAGTACCGGATGTGAATGTAAATTAAGAGAGTCGTTACAACGTCACGCGTCTAATTCCAACTCAGGATCAAGTAATGCGAAACAAAGGGAACAAAAATGAACGGAACTGTATTAAAGTTATAGTCTATTCTGTTTCCCTCAAGTATCTTTCTGGAACTTTTCTCTCCCTCTCTCTTTCACTCCTACATTTCTAACTCTCTCAAAGGAAGACAGGTTTAGAAATTTTTCTGTTTCCCTCAAGCAGCTTTCTAGAAGCCTTCTCTCCCTCTCCCCCTCTCTCTCACTCTTACATTTCTAACTCTCTCAAAGGAAGATAGGTTTAGAAATTTTCTGTTTCCCTCAAGTAGCTTTCTAGAAGCCTTCTCTCCCTCTCCCCCTCTCTCTCACTCTTACATTTCTAACTCTCTCAAAGGAAGATAGGTTTAGAAATATTCTGTTTCACTCAAGTAGCTTTCTAGAAGCTTTCTCTCCCTCTCCCCCTCTCTCTCACTCTTACATTTATAACTCTCTCAAAGGAAGATAGGTTTAGAAATTTTCTGTTTCCCTCAAGTAGCTTTCTAGAAGCTTTCTCTCCCTCTCCCCCTCTCTCTCACTCTTACATTTATAACTCTCTCAAAGGATGATAGGTTTAGAAATTTTCTGTTTCCCTCAAGTACTTCTCAGAGGCCTTCTCTCCCTCTCCCCCTCTCTCTCACTCTTGCATTTCTAACTCTCTCAAGGGATGATAGGTTTAGAAATTTTCTGTTTCCCTCAAGTAGCTTTCTGGAAGCCTTCTCTCCCTCTCTCTCACTCTTGCATTTCTAACTCTCTCAAAGAAGATAGGTTTAGAAATTTTCTGTTTCCCTCAAGTACTTTCCAGAGGCCTTCTCTCCCTCTCCTCCTCTCCCTCTCTCTCACTCTTACATGTCTAACTCTCTCAAAGAAGATAGGTTTAGAAATTTTCTGTTTCCCTCAAGTACTTTCCAGAGGCCTTCTCTCCCTCTCCTCCTCTCTGTCACTCTTACATTTCTAACTCTCTCAAAGGATGATAGGTTTAGAAATTTTCTGTTTCCCTCAAGTAGCTTTCTAGAAGCTTTCTCTCCCTCTCCCCCTCTCTCTCACTCTTACATTTATAACTCTCTCAAAGGATGATAGGTTTAGAAATTTTCTGTTTCCCTCAAGTACTTCTCAGAGGCCTTCTCTCCCTCTCCCCCTCTCTCTCACTCTTGCATTTCTAACTCTCTCAAGGGATGATAGGTTTAGAAATTTTCTGTTTCCCTCAAGTAGCTTTCTAGAAACCTTCTCTCCCTCTCCCCATCTCTCTCACTCTTACATTTCTAACTCTCTCAAAGGATGATAGGTTTAGAAATTTTCTGTTTCCCTCAAGTACTTCTCAGAGGCCTTCTCTCCCTCTATCCCCCCTCTCTCTCTGTCTCACTTTTACACTTTAACTCCCTCAAAGGAAGACAGGTTTAGACATTTCTTCTCTCCCTCCCTCCCTCACTTTTACATTTCTAACTCTCTCAAAGAAAGATAGGTTTAGAAATTTCTGTTTCAAGTACTTTCTAGAAGCCTTCACTCCTTCCCTGCCCCCCCTCTCTCTGTCTCACTTTTATATTTCTAACCTTCTCAAAGGAAGACAGGTTTAGAAATTTCTGTTTCAAGTACTTTCTAGAAGCCTTCTCTCCTTCCCTGCCCCCCTCTCTCTCTGTCTCACTTTTATATTTCTAACTTCCTCAAAGGAAGACAGGTTTAGAAATTTCTGTTTCAAGTACTTTCTAGAAGCCTTCTCTCCTTCCCTGCCCCCCCCCCCTCTCTCTCTGTCTCACTTTTATATTTCTAACTTCCTCAAAGGAAGACAGGTTTAGAAATTTTCTGTTTCCCTCAAGTAACTTTCTAGAAGCCTTCTCTCCCTCTCCCTCTCTCTCACTCTTACATTTCTAACTCCCTCAAAGGAAGATAGGTTTAGAAATTTTCTGTTTTCCCTCAAGTAGCTTTTTAGAAGCCTTCTCTCCCTCTCCTTCTCTCTCACTCTTACATTTCTAACTCTCTCAAAGGATGATAGGTTTAGAAATTTTCTGTTTCCCTCAAGTACTCTCCAGAGGCCTTCTCTCCCTCTATCCCCCCTCTCTCTCTGTCTCACTTTTATACCTAACTCCCTCAAAGGAAGACAGGTCTAGAAATTTCTTCTCTCCCTCCCTCCCATCCTACATAGATGGTCATACCATTGTTTTCTTTATTGTTGTGTTACTGCTGAAATGCAGTTTACATTTATTTCCCCCCGAATGTCATCGTTTCTCTGATGGTTCAGAAGGGAATATCCAGCCAGAAGTCTTTGTAATTTTATTTCTGCTATTTCAACATCAATTATTCTTAGTTTATTTGTTTGTTAATGTCCAAACCTCAATTCCATAAAGCATGATTGATAGCGCCATCATTTTATAAAAATTTACAATCGTTTTTCTACGGACTTTATTTAACAAAGCCCTTTTAATAGTCTTGAAACCGTATCAAAATAACGTTAGTAATTTTTCCTAACTCTATGCGGAGGCAAAGTAACAGTTTAATATTTAAAAAAACAGGTTGCTATTTACTGCAAAGCCATTTTCATTGTAATTACTTAGTGTCTTAATTACACAAATAATTATACGAACTATTTCAATTATGTATATATTTTTGCTTTCCCTACTACGTACCTAGTAGCTAGCGGATACACTATATTCTATCCAAAAATTTTATACAGAGATTTCACCGGAAAAATATGTTTTGAGGTACCCTGAATCCAAAAAGAAAACATTTTTTTGTAAAGTTCCTCGTGTGTGCCCGTGTTAATCTCGTCTCGTCTCTCCTTCTCTGTTTCTGTGTGTGTCGGTGAACATCATAACCCCAAAACTCCAGTCGGATAGATACCATTCTTGATATTTAAGTTCAGTATCTTCCACAGATGCGACGAGAAGTTATTAAAGAAAATCGCCCCACTTCAAACTACACTTTACAAAGAAAAGTTTCCAAAATTTTGGAGTTTCTCAAAAAGAGCTGTAATGAATTTGATTAAAGTGCCGTATATTTAAGATATTTACATTAACAATTAAATGCATATCTCGAATTTTCTGGGAGTAATTAGAGAGGCCCACTTCATTGGGAAGGAATTTAGAATAAACTTGCATGATGTAAACCAAACGAGACAGACAAAAGCTTGCTGCGCAAAAAAATGTATTTCGTTTTAAAGAACACAATTTATTTCCAATATTTTTTTCGGCATCAACCATTTCGGAGATATGGGTTTGAGTTGTTCAGTACTTTGTAATTTTAAAGCGCTGTCGCCATTTGCTAGTTTCTCGCAGCGTAATGGAAAAAGCATGGAATATTAAATGCTGCATATAGCGAGCCAGTTTTTAACAGCTGACATAATTCAGTTTCGTCTATTTTTCTTGTACCTACAACAAATGCCAATGGAACTATGTTGTGAGAATGCTTATCTATATTTATATTAGATAGAAAAGTAAGCTTTCGTAGGCATAATTTGCACAAGTTTTACCAGGTGGCCAACATAAGCCGTCCTTAGTTGAAGTTAGTTTATACCGAATAGCGCGGATGCCAGAAGGTTTGCCTAAGCAGAACTGCAAAGGGGACTCCATACCGACCGAAAGGAGACCGCTAAATGAAATGCCAATGCTTGAAAACAAACACTAACAGCTATTACTGGTCCGAGAGCTCATTCGATAGAGCAACTGCCTGCAACTCTGGGTTCGATTTCCGGCTGGGCTCCAGAAAGTTGTCTTTAAACAAATACATTTCACCCATGCCTAGAGTCTGATATTTGAATATGAGAGTATCTATGTGCGTGTGTTTCGGGGGGGGTTGCTATTGGTTATTTAATAAGAATTTGTTCATTAACAAGAATTCAGGATTGCCGCTTAACGCAAACCTCAGCACACGTGCTAAGTCATTTATTTTCCATAACAGTTAATCTACGCTCAGTACAATTATATGGCACCAATTGATGCCGCAAAGTTAACAGGATTAAACGAAATTATATTTTTATTACATTTATGTTCCTCTAAAGGTGCGTTAGAAATAAGTTATTTTCTATTAATGCATTATTCATAATAAACATGTACAAAAACATGCCCACCTTGGTGGATGAATTGATGTAAGGGCCTCTCAGGCGCATTTTTCCCGGAATGAGCCATCATTTCTTAATATCATCTCTGTACGTAAAAAAAAGAGTACGCAGAAAACAGATGCCGCGTCTGAAACTGTTCAGAACACGGCCTTTGAGCCTCAGCTGCAGTTTGATGTGTTTCCGCACAGATCGTAACCGTATCCGTGTGT
This sequence comes from Deroplatys truncata, assembly GCA_030765065.1. Taxonomy (NCBI): domain Eukaryota; kingdom Metazoa; phylum Arthropoda; class Insecta; order Mantodea; family Mantidae; genus Deroplatys; species Deroplatys truncata. Next base: position 58,903,435 of record CM060977.1, read on the forward strand.
TCGTTATTGGTGAGCGACAGCAGCACTACCTCAGTGACCTTTCGCTTTGTACCTGCACTGCCCCTTTCAACATCAGTGATGCGGCAACTTCTTTTGCGCCTATTTATGCGGGAAACATAAAACTTCAAAGGGCGGCTTGTTTGGGCCACCTCGTATAAAAATTAGGGATAGTGGATAGAGAAAGTCATGTGAATGTAACATCAGCTTTTTAAAACACGCATTTAATAATTTGGGGTTCTTCATTTTAATAACGTAGCACCTTCCTCTATTTTCTCTCTTGTAGATAACAGTTTATCAAGCAAGCATTTCATGTCATCGTCTTGGCCACTGAGGAAAATCTTGAGTGTTTGAAAGGATTCTCTTATTATGCAGCTGTCCTTTCAGCTGCATTCAAATACCCTCTTTTGTATTATTGTCACTCTCAGTAAGCTGACATTACTTATTAGCTCCCCAATCTCTCTCATTCTCTCTCAAGTACCAGAATCCACTTGGCGGAATTGTGTTGCCATCAGCAACTGACCCTTCATCTTGAGTGGTAAAGGAAAGGATTTACTTCGAGCACTACATAACACTGGTTCTGGGTGTGTCATTATTCCCTAAATTTAAATCCCTGTCAAACGGTAATCTGTTCAGTGGGATAACAATTAATTCTTCTATTGCAATGATATGTTGCTACATGAGATATCTCTCTACCTACTTCATACATCTGTATACAAGTAAGTTTTCTTTTTAATTGATGCCTTGAAGGATACATTCTTTTATAATTGCTACCTCAAAAGAATGTATGAAGAAAGACCCTTTCACTCATGTTTCAAATGACCAGTCTGGGACACAGATGGTTCGATTTTGGAGCAACCACAGCTATCCTGCTGATTTTACTACTTGAGGCAGTATTTTTAACACTTAAATGATTTCAGTCAAAGTATATAATATGTAAATTCAATAACAGCCCGCCTTGTAGCAATATGTGTATGTAATAATTTGTAAAATGTATATAACAGTCATTGCATATGCTTATATTATTGTAAACATGTTCAATAATGTTATGTGAATGCATTACGTTATTTAATAATGTAGGAGCTGTGAGAATAATAAGTTAAACGTTGCTAACGATGAGGTAACAATGAGGTAACCTTGAGCCAATAATGAGTTTGAGAGTTTAATAATACTACTTCTGATTATTGGAGTAACAATAATATAATTGTAGTGACAGTTTATAAAATAGCCAATCAACAACCAGAAAAAGCTTTAGTTAAATGCAGGTATTCTATTGGAGTAGGATTAGCCAATCAGAGACTTGAAATACAGAAATTTACAAGTTTAGACGGTTGAAATCAATTTAGTTGCCTCCAAACAGTGCTCATAACTAGACGTGTTACTTCTAGATAGTGCTCATAACCACCCCGGAGATGTGTCCTCGAGAAATTAATTACGTATTCGTGAGACGAAAATAGTATACGTGTTAAAACGTGCAAGTATTAAATAAAAGAATCTCACAGCTCTTTATATCAGTGAAGTGCTATTTAATTTTTATCAGGGAGTAATAAAAAGGAAAGAATTAAAACTTAAAATCTGTGTAGGCCTACATTCTTAGTCGTACCAAAACCCTGCTAAGAGAAACGTGTCTCTAACAAATACTGACGCAGCCGAGGCAAACATAAATATAATATTTAAAGAAGCAGTAAAAATACATTTGGGGCGAAGGCTACCGGAAACTGTTTACTATACGTGTGGTTGCAACTACTACAAGTTCGGCTCCCCAACAGTTGCAAATAAATAAACAACTCCAACAAAACAACTACTTCAAATTGACGCCCAAAGCGTGGTGCAAATAATGTAAAGAAACCATAATCTTCATACCTTATCTACCAAGTACATTATAGGCAGAGAAGGTATGCATTTCTTTCAAAAATTCTATTCCGAGATTTCCACGGAAATACATGTTTTGAGGCCCTTGAATAAAAGGAGGTTTTTTATAAAAAGGACCGAGTGTAAGTCTGTGAACAACATAACTCAAAAGCGAAATGTCGGATAAATGCCAAACTTAGTATTTATGTTTCAAAGATCGACACAAAATTTTAAAGCAAGTCTCCCAACCCAAACTACCATTTATATGGATATTGTTCGGAATATTCTATTTTCTGAAACATAGGTCTAACGATTTTGATTATAATACACGTTAAAGATATTTAGATGATAGATAAAATGTAATGTTGAATTTTCTGGGTAAAGCCCATTACGTTTTCATTCGGAAGGAATTTTGTATAATCTTTTATAATTGATAAACCTTAACTGATAGAGGAAAACATACTACACAAAAAATTATACAAAATTTATTTCAAATGACTTTTTTTGGCATCAGCTATTTCCGAGATAGGTATGTGTTATTAAAGGTTCGAATTGTTTAATACTTTAGTCATTCTTTTAAAGTCCTGTTGATTTTCAGTTGTTTCTCAGGTCTACATTGAAAGAGTATGGAATTTTAAGACCACCGCGTAGCCTCCAGTTCCAAAACATTTGACTATCGCTATTCCCTTTGTATCTCTAACGAAATGTGTAATGCGGCTATTTCCGGAAGGATTTATCTCGATTAAAATGAAGAGATAGGAAAAACTTTCGTAACGATAATTTATATACCCACTAATAAGTGATAGTGTGGAGACAGTAATGTGTATGCAACACATGGGATAGTCTTTTACATTTTATCGTTTAATTTTTTCACCCCGATGTTCAGCTGTTTCATTTTTGTGTCATCAACTTCGTTAATTCGTAAGTATTTTTATATTCGTAACAGTGTGCACGTGTGTCTGTGTGAACAGCATAACTCAGAAACGAAATATGGATTAATACCAAAGTTGGTATCTTTTAGGCATTCGACACGAAGATTTTCCAAAAAAGTCATTTTTATATGGAATAATTTTCATCATTTTTGGTTAAAATACCACGTGTTTAACATATTTCCATGAAGATCTTGAATTTCTTTATGAGCAGTCCGCGAAATACTCTTAATTTTGAATGATATTGAATTTTGTATAACTGCCAAAAGATATCAGATAGACGAAAAGTAAACACTAAAAAATGTAGATCTCTATAAAATATACGTTTTATGTAAATTGGTTTTTGGCATAAATAATTTCGAAATGGCATTGATTTTTATTTTCTAGTGTTTCTTTTATTTCGGAAACAATTAAATTCAAACCCAGCATTATAGCGATCTGCTTTATAAACATTTAAGTATTGTTTCAGTCTCTTATGTAGATCTTGTACATACAACGAAATGCGTGATTAATTAACGCCTCTTCAAACGTTTATCTCGATTAAGGTAATATGGATAATCAACCAAACCTTTGTGAGAAAAGTTGTAAAAGAAAGAAAAAAAATCTGATATGTTACACTCACATGACTTTCCCTACTCTTGTAAAAACTATTTTTACAAACTCTTATTCTCCATCTATTTCGTATTAATCGAGATAAACGTTTGCAGAAACGATGTTTTAACATGCAAAGAGAATTACATTTTACACATAGAGACCAGTTCTAAAAATACTTGACTATCGCTTAAGGTGTACTATGTTCCCCTTGTTTTGTGTTTGCAAGGGCAATATAGAAATACAGTAGCCTTTAAGCACATACATATCTCTTAATAGCTGGTTGCTAGGTGCAGCAGCATTCTCTTTGCCACAGATTAATACTCTTTGCATATCCAAGACAAAAAATGAATAACGAATTCCCATTTGAGAAAATAAGTATTGAAAAATTTAAGGAAATAACAAACAATATCTCGAAAATGGTTCACTCAACAAAAACAATTAATGTGAAAACCTTCTTGTCGCATCTCTGGAAGATACTGAACCTAAATACCAAGTTTGGTGTTTATCCGACTGTTCGTTTCTGAGTTATGCTGTTCACAGGCACACAGACACACACACGGACATGTTTCCAAAAATGATTTTTTTGGATTCAGGGGGTCTCAAAACATATATTTCCGGTGAAATATCGGTATCGAATTTTTGGGTGGAATACATACTTCCCCTACTTACTATACGTAGTAGAAAAAGTAAAAATCAACTGTTCAAGCGACCGGCCACTTTTAGTTTGTCCGAGTGAACTAATCCGTAGTATAGTCATTGCTCTAAGTGAAACCCTGTTTTCTATGATCAAGTTCAAATTTATTAAACAGGTTTAAATATTTTATATGTAATTTGTTTCCTCATCTGAAGACGTACAGTGATCTCTTCTTTGATTGTTACCTATCACTCTATAAATATTTTAAAATATATCAAGACACTGTATGTTTTTGAGTAGCCTACTGACCACAAATCCTTTAAAAAGTCTGATGTGTTGCACTCACACGACTTTCTCTACTCTTGTGGAAACTATTTATACAATCGCTTATTCTCCATCTACTTCATGTTAATCGAGATAAACATTTGCAGAAACTATCTTATTACTAATTTTCTTGTAGATGCAAGGGGAATATGGTAGGCTTTGAAGAAGTTGGTTTGTTACGTTATTTGCACCAAGCTTTGGGCGTCAATTTGAGAAGTTGTTGTTGCTGCTACGTATGGAAAGTCAGTATTATATTTCAACTGTTGGGGAGCCGAACTTGTAGTAGTTGCAACCGCACGTATAGTAAACAGTTTCCGGTAGCCTTCGCCCCATATGTACTTTTAGGTGGCCTTTGCCCCAAGTTTAAAAAATATTAACTTTGTACTTACTCATTATTGACTCAAGGTTACCTCATTGTTAGCAATTTTTAACTTATTATTCTCACAGCTCCTACATTACTAAATTACGTAATATATTCACATAACGTTATTACACATGGATATAATAGTATACAATAATATAAACATATACAATGACTGTTATATATATTTTACAAATTATTACATACACATATTGCTTCAAGGTGGGCTGTTATTGAATTTACATATTATATAATTAGACTGAAATTATTTAAGCGTTAGAAATACTGCATCAGCTTTAAAGGATAGTAAAATATTTTAAGAGTTGGTTGCTATGTGGAGTTTCCATTTTCTTTGCGTGTCCAGGACATAAAAAAGAAAGAAAAGAATAACGAATTCCCATTTGAGAAAAAGTAAGGATTGGAAAATTCAAACAAATAGGGAGTATCTCGGAAATAGTTCTCTCGACCAAAATAAAATGTATGACATAAATTTTATGTTTAATTTTGTCTATGTCTTACGGTTCACCAATTATGCAAAAGTCATTTAGGACTTTTGGAGTCATTTCCAGAAAATTCAATATATATATTTCATTTGCCATAAATGTATCTTAAACATATGATTTAATCAAATTGTTATAGCCATTTTTGAGAAAATAAAAATTTTCGAAAAATGTTGCATGTAAAGGGTGGTCTGGTGTGGGGGATTTTCTTGAACATCTTCGTGTCGCATACTTGGAGGATACTAAATTCACATACCAAGTTTGGTATTTATCCAACTTTTCATTTTTGAGTTATGCTGTTCACAGACAGACTCACAGACACCCACACGGACATGTTTCCAAAAATGCTTTATTTGGATCAGAGTACCTCTAAACATGTATATCCGGTGAAATCTCGGTATCGAATTTTTGGGTGGAATGCAATACTTCTCCTACTTACTATACGTAGTAGAGAAAGTAAAAAATGACGTGGTACATTCATAGACTTCCTTTACTCATTGCGACTTCATGGGTATCCCCGATGTATTATATCTTATTCATATAAAAGTGATTCAAAAGGTGAACCTTTGTTCCTTTCAGCAGTACATAGCTCTATCTTCAAAATTTGTCCTATGTGAAAGTTACTGATAGTGGATACCTCTACTGAGAAACATAAGGAATTATTTAATAGTAAATGTTTTGTGGCAAAATGAGGTCTATCTCTCATGGTTTATCAGGTATTAAACAAAACGAGTTCAAGACTATTCACAAAAAGTTCAAGACTGCATTTTTTTCATGTCAAATATATAGTAGTTTATTAAAAATTATTATATATATTTTTGAGAAAATAAAATAACATAATTTTCTCCGTGTAAGGTAGTGTTTTGGGTATGAAAATTTCAAGCAAATCTTTGCCTTGCGTCCTTGAAATTATTAAAAAAAAAAGGTTTCGTATTCACTGAGTTATGCTGTGAAGGCACAGGCATTTTAGGCTTTGATGTTCTTTTAAAACTGCTTTTTTTTGGAGTTCAGAAGAACCCAAAACGATCATTTTCCTGTAATCTCACTACTAATGTTTTAGATTTAATAAATACTACGTCTTCCTTATATATATATATATTTCTCAACCGCTTATATGTATATATATATATACATAAGCGGTTGAGAAATTAAAAAGGAAATTTTACTTTGACGCTTGGTATTTGTTAATGTAAACCAAAAAAATGTGTGATGGCCGAAAGACTGGGCAAAAGAAAATAATGCAATATTTGGAGTGTTTGATCAGTTACGCTGGTCTGTATATTAACGATACATATTCCGTACAAACGTGACTTTCTGTAGAAGCCTGAATACCAAATTTTGATTGTGGTTTCGCTGCCCGCCCTGAGATCTCCCCTCGCAGCAAACACATAATGTGGTGCAGTAACAAAATCCATGGGATTTTAAAGGGCACGTGACATCGCAGTTGCTATAATTGGATGAAATCACAGCTGGCGCGTTGCTTGCGTCATTTATATTCAGTTGCGATGTACACGATCAATCCGGCTTTGCACTGCATCTGTTTTTTAATTCGGATGCGATTTAGGAGAATTCAAAGCTTGTTCTGTTAGTTAACATGGAAAATACCAGGTGCAATTGCAAGGTTTACTTTCGTTTTATTTTTTTTTTTTTTTTTTGTTTTCCCGTGTAACATAAAATATGTTACGTTATAATTATACTGATAGTACTTATGCCCATTAAAAATTAAAAATAATCCTTTTTGTTTCTCAGATAAGAACAAACAAATCTATTGATCAAATGACCTTTTTTCTATCCATGAGGGAATTCATGAAAGGTTCACATAAAAGCTTGTCTTTAATCACTTCACATAATCATAATAAACATAAGCAACTTTTTCTAAAATCTGTAGAAAATCGTTTTTAGGTATAAAACAGTTTAAATTTCTTATTAACTGAGGCAATATTTTACATCACAATATGCTGTGATTGTAGTGTAAATGAATATTATTGTATGTACAGGATTTTGGATGTTTGTTAGCCATAAGTATTGTTAGGAAATAAGTTTACACGGCCTCACTGAAACTGACAATAGAAGTGGGTAACAATACACCGAGGGGGCGAGTTGTTTATCACTAAGAAGAGACAAACAAATGACGTCAGGGTAGCATACCTTTTTTAGAAATGGAGGGAATATCTTCACTAGAGTATATATGTTAGTAGTAGTGATCGGCTGGCCAAAACAGACCCTAAAGTGGGCGCGATTTGATAACCAATAGCAGCTCTATTATAATGTTTAGGCAATTCGAGGTGAAGGAGAATATATTCTCGAGCCATAAGCAAGTGTCACACAGTTCTGAAGAATCTCTCACGAGGTGCACGTCACACAGTTCTGAAGAATCTCTCACGAGGTGCACGTCACACAGTTCTGAAGAATCTCTCACGAGGTGCACGTCACACAGTTCTGAAGAATCTCTCACGAGGTGCACGTCACACAGTTCTGAAGAATCTCTCACGAGGTGCACGTCACACAGTTCTGAAGAATCTCTCACGAGGTGCACGTCACACAGTTCTGAAGAATCTCTCACGAGGTGCACGTCACACAGTTCTGAAGAATCTCTCACGAGGTGCACGTCACACAGTTCTGAAGAATCTCTCACGAGGTGCACGTCACACAGTTCTGAAGAATCTCTCACGAGGTGCACGTCGCACAGTTCTGAAGAATCTCTCACGAGGTGCACGTCACACAGTTCGGAAGAATCTCTCACGAGGTGAACGTCACACAGTTCTGAAGAATCTCTCACGAGGTGCACGTCGCAGAGTTAGTTACAAAAATGTAAAGTACGCGAAGTAATTGGTGCGCGGCAACTATAACGACTGTAGTTACATTCAGAAATATCACAGTTTCAGTCAGGCGTGTATAAAGATTAAATATGCCAATTATTAATTAAGCGTGACGGCAATAAAAGTCTAGATTCAAATTTTTATCAGTGTTATCTTTTAGCAACAACTCCTTTCCGTTTACACGCCCTGCTTAGTGATACTTGCTCGACTGAGTTATAATAGCTAGCCGGAGGACAATGAACCCAAATTAAAAATAATAAAACAAGAAGCACCCAGTAAATAAGATAACACGAGCCATGAAAACTGCGACATAACTGCCATAGCCTAAAAGTAATTTTGGGGTTTGAAGGATTGATACTAACGTTGGGTTACACTGAAGGGCCCTCTCCAAAAGAAAGACATTTTTAATTTCTACTTTCTGCACCTACAAATGGTAGTAAGCTCAAACTCCTTTCAAGAAAATCTGCCACCACAACCTCCTTTACACGGAAAAATGTAGTTGCTTTTTCTTTTCTCAAAAAGTCTAATTATTTTGATTAAAACACGCATGTTTAAGATAGTTTCATTACTAATAAATTGTGTATCTTGAATTTTGTGTAAATAGACTTTGAAATCGCATTATTTCTCTGAATTTTGAGGAAAACGCATTTTGTGTTAAATAACATTTTTATAGTCTTAGCCGTTTTAAAAAATTCCATTTTTCAAGTTTACACACTTCATCTAACGGAAATACAGAGTGGTCGCTGTATGGTGGGGCCATAAACACATGTATGCATGCTCCGCCTGCACTGCAGTGACCTCGGTATTTTTCCGTTGCGCACTAGTGGCGAATGACCCGCTCAAGAATACATTTATCAGCTGTGTTATACACGTACTGCGTCAGTTGCTACCTTCTGTTCGTACTGTAAGCACTAGAGCTTGTGCATTGTGCATCTCAAAGGTGAAAGCTTATTCAAGGAATCTGTGTTGTGTGTGATTTGTTTAAAAGTGTTAATGCCTTGTTATTATCCCAATGAAGTGCCTAGTGACACATTCACGCTATGCAGACACACACGTAAAACCCGAATCATGTAGACAGTTGTGTAGACAATTTCGGATAAATTTCCTGGTATTCCAGTTCAGGTAGAGAAACTGTTAGAAGTTTGCTGAATAAGTTTAAGACAACAGGTTAGGTAAATACTAAACCTAAGAAGCGAAAACGAAATTGACTAATTTCATGCATCCTTCCAGTTCACGATTCAAAAGTATATAAGTATAATACCCACACCATAGACGACGATATAAGAACAGAAATTATTACGATTACGCAAGATGAACTTATGAGGGTGAATGGAAATTTCATCCGAAGATGACAGGAATGTCTTCACGCAGATGGAACCATTTATAACAAGGTTAGTAGTCTTATAGTGCATGTTACTATCACTCGTAACTAACGCGACAGATTTAGAACGGAAACTACCTACTGTAATGGACATTGAGCGGAGCACGCATACACGCGAACGCTTTGTACTTGGATTTTTTAATGTTTTCAAGCTTTTTTGCCGATTCCCCCAGATCACTTTAGTGTTTTTTTCTTCCGTTAAGTTTCCAGTCACATTTAACCAAAACTAGTTTCCACCTAACCGTAATCATGCGTGTCTATCACTGGCTTGAAAGAAAATAGCAAGAAACAACCATGAACCAATGAGAGATGTTATACTCGGCGTGAAACAAAGGAGGGGTAAAAAATAAACTCTCTTAATGAATTCTGCTGTGACTCGTCTAACAAGTAAATGTCTCTGTTTTGTAGTAGGAGTAGTGTTTTGCTGAAATCTACAATAGCCATAACATTTCTGTTAAACGTGAAACAAAGTCAAATTATTGTCGTCATTGAATTAATATCGCCAAAAGAACTTTATTTGGAATTATTTGTGAATTATTCAGTCCATAAGTATATATATATATATATAACAATAATGTATACTTATTATTATATTTGATATTTTCAGCTACTGTTTTATAAGCTTAAGAGTAAAAAATCTGATGTGTTACACTCACACTACTTTCTCTACTCTTGTACAAACTATTTTTACAAACGCTTATTATCCATATGCTTCATGTTAAACTTATTGCTAATTCTCTTGTAGATGCAAGGGGAATTGGTAGGCTTTAAGCTATAGTCAAATATTTTAAGAGCTGGTTGCTATGTGGAGTATTCCATTCTCTTTGCATTACAAGGACAAAAAAAAATGAATAACGAATTTCCATTTGAGAAAAAGCATAAGTATTGGAAAATTTAAGGGAATAACAAGCAATATCTCGAAAATGGTTCACTCAAGAAAAAAAATGTATATGACATAAATTGTGTATTTTAATACGATCTACATTTTTTGTGTAGTAATTGTTTGTCTATCTCTTATGGTTTACCAGTTATGCAAAAGTTGTTCACAATGAAGTATACTTTTGGAGACATTTCATTTCATTTGTCATGAAAATATCTTAAACATATGACATTTTAATCAAAATCGTTACAGCCATTTTTGAGGAAATTGATATTTTCGAAAAATATTCCATGTAAAGGGTAATCTGGGGTGGGGGGATTTTCTTGAAAACCTTCGTGTCGCATCTCTGGAAGATACTGAACCTAAATACCAAATTTCCTCAACAACATTTAGCTCCTTAATACCTGAAGGCTGTTCAAAAAGCTTCAAGCATGTAAATAATTTAAAAACCTGTAACTCAAGAGTTTTCTGAATTAAAAACCAACAATATTGATATTTAATACTGAACATTACCTCAATGTCCTAGCGCCATTTCAGTGTTTATTAGGTACTTTAAAAATGACCAACATTAGGAAAACGGTAGTCATAATTCGCCATAATTCACCTTAAAGGTACTAAGCTAGTGAAAACACAGATAAACTGCTTATAGTGTTACTCTTTAATCATCTTTTGGGGAACATGAAGGAACATGCCAATCAGGTGACTAGAAGTACGCACGAAGAAAGAAAGGAGATAACGCAGGAGTGTGGGGTTAAATTGGTCAGTACCAATGTAAACTGCCGCGTCACATTATCGGCAACTTTATCTGCACCGGAGAGCAAATACTGTTAGTACATTTGGGTTAACAATCTGCTCACCACAAACACAAATGTTTAAATACTCACGAAATCGTACATACGTGTTGCTTATAAATGTATTTGGCTATACCTAGGCTAGTATTTTATTTTTTGTAACCATGGGTGGTTCGTTTAAGCTCTGCATTTTCTCTTTGGCGTTAGGAATAAAAACGTTTCCTCTCCCTCCACAACTAAAGCACGAACGACATGGCTGGTAACAGCTACACACGTGTTCAGGCCATTGTGCATTGCACTTTCACCCTTCGGCTTGCTGCGTACGTACGCGCAACCTTCATCGAGCGAGGAAAAATCGCGGAAAAGGAAGGGCTTTAAACGGAACCCTGCACAAGAGAGATTATTCTGACGGTGACATGTTCGATTATTTACCGATTCGTTCGGCATCAGCTTTCTGCATCGTTACTCTCTGGAGATGCTTTTTATCCGGAGATATAGCTCAGGAGATCTGAGTTGGGGTTCTAAAGTGTGAGAGCGTGTGTGTGTGTGTGTGTGTGTGTGTGTGTGTGTGTGTGTGTGTGTGTGTGTGTGTGTGTGTGTGTGTGTGTGTGTGTGTGTGTGTGTGTGTGTTGGTATTCAAGATTAACACCTTCCAAAGATGCGAGGCAAATAAGATTTCCTCACCCAAACCTATCCCTTACATACAAAACATTCGGTTATTTTTTTCTCAAAAATGGCTAACAATTTTGGATAAAACACTATATGTTTAATACATATATTCATATGGTTTATAAAACACATATCTTAAAATGGCTGGCCAGGTTCTCTCCATTCTCGATGCATTTTGTTAGTAATAAGACGATAACACTATTTCTTGATACTCGATACCAATACTGATTTTGGAGCAGGATACTCGATATTCGATACTCACTGTATACAAAAATTATAAACGCGATAGCTTGTTCACTGAATTATGTTCGTATTAGTAGTTTTCTATGTAACCAACTTTGTATTATATCTATGCTAATTGAGAAAGTAATTTATTTTTGTTTACGATGTTGGCTTCACCTATGGGCGCCAATTTGGGAAATATGTATTTTGTTGTATGAGGAGTTATTGTTATTTGCCCCCAAAAAATGTTTAAAAATATTAACTTTGTAATTTAACTGTTTCTTTAAATATTATATATTTATGTTTGCCTGGTTGCGTCAGTATTATTGTTTGAGACATGTTTCTCTTAGCAGGGTTGTGGTGCGACAAGAATGTAGGCTTACACATATTATAATTTTACTTCACTCTTTTTATTAATATTTGATACGATTTAAATAACACTTCACTGATATAGAGAGCTGTGAGATTCTTTAATTAATTACTTGCACTTTTAAATACGTAAACTATTTTCGTCTCACACGAATACGTATTAAATTTCTTGAGGACACTTTTTGCGTCTGGTTAGTAACGCACTAAATACCATGTTTGCTATTTATCCGACTTTTCGTTTAGGAGTTACGCGTTCACGGACCTTTTTCTAAAAATCTTATGTGTTACACTCACATGACTTTTTCTACTCTTGTACAAATTATTTTTACAACCTCTTATTCTCCATATGCTTCATGTCAATCCAGATATCGAGAGGTTAATATTATTGCTAATTTTCTTGAAGATGCAAGGGGAATTGCTAGGCTTGAAACGATAGTCAAATATTTTAAGAGCTGGTTGCTATGTGCAGTATTCCATTCTCTTTGCATTACCAGGACAAAAAAAATGAGTAATGGATTCCCATTTGAGAAAAAGTATAAGTATTGCAAAATTTAAGGGAATAACAAGCAATATCTCGAAAATGATTCACTCAACAAAAAAAATGTATATGACATAAATTGTGTATTGTAACGCGATCTATATTTTTTGTGTAGTAAAATTTTGTCTTTCTCTTATGGTTTACCAGTTATGCAAAAGTAGTTCACAATGAAGAATACTTTTGGAGACATTCCCAGAAAATTCGAGATATACATTTTATTTGTCATGAAAGTATCTTAAACATATGATATTTTAATCAAAATCGTTAGAGACATTTTTGAGAAAATTAAAATTTTCGAAAATTTTTCTATGTAAAGGGAATCTGGGGTGGGGAATTTTCTTGAAAACCTTCGTATCCCATCTCTGGAAGATACTGAACCTAAATACCAAGTTTTGTGTTTATCCGACTGTTCGTTTCTGAGTTATGCTGTTCACAGACACACAGACACACACACGGACATGTTTTCAAAATGCTGTTTTTGGATTCAGGGGGCTTCAAAACATATATTTGCCTTGAAATCTCGGTATCGAATTTTTGGGTGGAATGTAATACTTACCTACTTACTTACTATACGTAGTATGGGAAGTAATAAATTATAGTGAGATGTATAGAATCACAGACTTTTAATTACGTTAACTTAATATTGGATGCGAGGTATAACATTTGATTCGTGCAAATTGATATAAATTTACGACCTACTTCTTCATATAATTGGTTTTGAATCGGCTTACTTCATTGTTAATACACCATTGAGCTGGTGAAATGAACAAATCAAGGTGCAGTTATCACCCCCAGAATCAACTGGGGAATATTGACACCTCCAAAACGAGCGAGATGGCTGAGGCGGCAACGTCTGTGACGCGCATTCGGGAGATCGTGGGTTCGATTCCCGCGGCCGACCTTCCTGACCCATTGGCTTTCTCGGGGTCGATAGGCGAATGCTAGGAAGGTTAATTACACCCCCCAAATTTCCTGTCCCCTCATTTAATTCCATTTCACCTTTCATCTGCTTGGCTGTTTCTGGGTTGCAAGTGTCGGCGGGAGTCTCGGCATTGTATGACAGGGTTAGAAAATGTGGAATGGTGGCAAAGAAGTGGAATGCGCAAGCCTTCAGGGGGAGGGGAGCTGGTTGTACCGAATGCTAACCGGGCAGTTTATGTACGGAAAGGTAGGGAACTTGACCTCTGACCTGTCGTGTCTCTGGTCCGGACGCGCTCTGTATCCTCTCACCTTACGTTCTAAGTCCCTCTCCGTACCTAGTCTAAGTCCTAGGTAGTTTTTCTATAATTAGTCCACCAGTACTTATCTGTTGTTTGCCAATGTAACAATTACCTCAGTGTCCGCTAGATGATGTTTGAAAGAAGTAGGCGCTTTTTGGATGAGAAACTCGCCTACAAGTTTTCTCAGGATTCCTACTCTCGGAAGTTTCTTATACTTGCGAATAAACGTCACACATGCCAAGGTTTTATTTTCCTTCCGAATAAGCAAGATTAGGGTTTTACACTCCAAAAAATTCATCACCCTCCTCTGTTTTGATCATAATACCATGAGAATTAGAAACTAGATGGTAACATCACGAAAGGCGATATGTTGCATTCGATTACTATAATAAAAATCCCCGAAGTTCTTTCTCCCTACTTTGATAAACGCTGTAAATCATTCCAAAACGTAACCATGGTCCAAACGCCTATGGAAAAATAAAACAAATCCACGAGGTAATGATCATTTCTTTGCACTCTGCTGTTGGATATTTGTGCAAGGATTACCGTAGGGCCTAACATAAGGGCCATGACGTTAAAGTCTAGCGTCAGATGGGAGTTTTTAAAATGTAGGCATAAGCATTAATTATCATGGGGCTGAGGTTGGCAGCCCTGGATATTAACCTGCGTGTTATGGAACGGCGTTAATGCCGAGCTTAAATGTCCCCAATCCCCTGCAGTCCTGCCACTCCTGTACAGATGATCCGGATAAGAGCTCTCTGCTTCACGGTTACCAACATACACCTAACTTTCAGATAGTATGCAAAAGTTACCATCCGTAGCTCTCGTGTAACGTTGGATATTTCATGTCTGTGGTACCGGAGATAAAATGAGCGCGTACCTTTTTTATTTTAAACAAGATTTAACTTCGCTTTCTAAGTATTAAGGTACAAAACGTAATGTCCACCCCAACCGTTTTGAATTACGTAAAAGTAGGTTTAGATATTTCCTTTTTAATTTTCCCCTAAAGGCATCTAGAAATATAAACTATAAAATGGATTTATCGTGTTTAAAATCTGGTAAAATATAAACAGGAGTCAGCCAAATAAATGGGTTACTTATGGCGTCGCAGAGCCTGTGTGACGTAGGATCACAAAACACAATGGTTCCAGAGAGCAAAGGAGTGTAGAGGAAACGAAAAGTTGGATGGTGTCTCAGTATAAGCAAACACAAGTTCGCCGACTGCTGCAGAGAGTGGGTTTTCTTTAGACAGTAAATAAATTCGGTTTTATTTATGGACGCTCTTTAACCACTTTACGCCTGAAAAAATCCATCGTCCTCCGCAGGGTTTGAACCCGCGACCTCGGGAACTTGAGGCTAGCATGGTACCCCTCTGAACAGTGTTTTCGTTTCCTCGTGCACTGGTGGTCGAGTTGGATTTGAGTTTCTAGATGCCTAAGTGAAATGTTGGACAGAAATGGGACCTGGACTGAATACTGCAGCAATTGTATTTGAAATGCATTGATTTTCCTTATTTGACAGAAAATTTTGCATTATTATTACTGCGTATCATTACGTCACTATAATTATGTTGTAGTAGCTATAATGAATATTTTAGTTTTAGGGTAATTTAACTAACATATTTGCTATTTCATTAATATGAAAAGCAAAGCAAACAAGCTGTGTAGGAAGAAAAAGAAAGTGGATGGGTCAGAAAATCAACCAAATAGAAAATAAGTTCAAGAAAAATGAAACCAAAATTCTTCAACGAACTGAAAAATTTTAATAAAATGACAACACCTTTTAGTTTGTAAAGATGAAGAAGGCAACATATACTTGCGGTACAAAATGCAGTTGAACAGATGGAAGAATCATTTTAGAAGCACATTTAAGGAAATGGAAACGCCAAAACCTGATAATGAATCAATGATAATGAGAGTTGCCACCCCCAGATATGAACGAGGTAACCCATATAATAAACAACCTAATAACATACCACCCGAATTAATGCAACATGGGAGTAAAACCTAAAAACGAAGCTACACAAATTACTGGTTAAAGTACGGAATAATGAACAAATTCCAACTATATGGAATGAAGGAATCATCCAACCAATATAAAAAATCTCATGTGTTGCACTCACATAACTTTCTCTATTCTTGTACCAACTATTTTTATAAACGCTTATTCTCCATATACGTCAGGTTAATCTTATTATTATATGAAATGTAATTTCAATAACCGCCCGCCTTGGAACAATATGTATGTAATAATTATTTAAATGTATGTAAAAGTCATTGCATATGCTTATTTTTATTATAAACATGTTTTATAATGTTATGTGAATACATTATATACTTTAATAATGCAAGGGCTGTGAGAATAATAAGTTTTAAGCTGCTAACAATGAGGTAATAATGAGGTAACCTTGTAGCAATAATGAGTTTGAGAGTTTGAAAGTTACTAGTCATGATTAGAGCAACGATAATGTAAAATTCAGTAACAGTTTAAAATTAGCCAATCAACAGCAAAGACAAACTTTAAGTAAAATGCAGATATTCTATTGGACTAGAATTAGCCATTTAGAGCCTCGAAATACCTTAGCTTACGGGTTTAACGGTTGAAATAATGTTCAGTTGCTGGCAAACCTTGGCATTACCAGATGGAAGATGTGTTCTCTACAGAAATATTACGTGTGAATCGTAAAATATGTCTATGCGTTAGCTAAGTGAAAGTATTAAAGAATCTCACAGCTCTTAAAAAGTGTAGTGGTTTATTAAAATGCGCAAAGGATAAAATAAAAATAAGTGAATTTAAAACTTAAAATTTGTGTTTGTCTACAATTATTGTCGTACCGCACCCTGCCTAAGACATACATGACTCTACAACATTACTGACGCAGCCGAGGCAAAATTAAAACATAAATAATATATATATATATATATAGAAGCAGTTTTTAATAACAAAGTTAAATATTATAATATAAAATCAGCTCCTCATGCGTAGCAGCACATTGCGTAAGTAACTATTACGTAATCAACAACTTCAAACCGACGCCAAAAGCATTTTGCAAACTTCTTAAACAAAGTAAACTCCAAAGGCAATACTTCAAGTCTAGCTTCCAAAGCAAAAAGCTAATAATTTACGTAAAAAATATTACGTAAGCACACACCTACTGCAATTGCTAATTTTCTTGTAGGTGCAAGGGGAATATGGCAGCCCTTAAGCGATAGTCAAATCTTTTAAGAGCTGGTTCCTATGTGGAGCATTCCATTCTCTTTGTATGTCCAGGACATACAAAAACGAATAACGAATTCCCATTTGAATAAAAGTGTAAGTATTGGAGAATTCAAACAAATAACAAGGAATATCTCGGAAGTGGTTCACTCCACAAAAAATGCATATGACAAATTATGCGTTTTAACGAGATCTACGATTTTTGTGTAGTAAAATTTTGTCTCTCTCTTACGGTTTACTAGTTATGCAAAATTCATTCAAAATGAAGACGACTTTTGGGGACATTCCCACAAAATTCAAGATATACATTTCATTTGCCATGAAAGTATCTTGAACATATGGGTTAGAAATAAGTATTTGAAGACTGTTCCTTCTGTTTGAATAACGCTGTATTTATGACAAATTAAACGTATATCTTGAATTTTCTGAAGAATGTTCCCAAAATTCCTCTTCATTCGAATACTTTTGCTTAATTGGTAAACTGTAGGAAATAGACAAACTTTTCTACATAAAAATGCTAAGCTCGTTAAAACACATAATTTGTCATATATATTTTTTGTAGAGTGAACCATTTCCGAGATATTCCTTGTTATTTATTTGAATTTTTCAATGCTTCTACTTTTTCTCAAATGGGTACCCGTTTTTATGCCCTGGACATACAAAGAGAATGCAATGCTCCACATAGCAACCAGCTCTTAAAATATTTAACTATCTCTTAAAGCCTAACAATTTCCCTTGCACCTACAAGAAAATTAGCAATACGATAGTTTCTGAAAATGTTTATCTCGAATAACGTGAAGTAGATGGTGAATAAGCGTTTGTAAAAATAGTATGTACAAAAGTAGAGAAAGTCATGTGAGTGTAACTCATCAGATTTTTACTTTTCTTTCACTAACGAATGCAACAAACTATTATGTTTTGTTTTCCATCAGTCAGGAGTAGCTTCATTAAGAATGCCCTCTACGAATTGAGGACTTAGTTTTCACTACTCCCACGTAAGATTCTATATTCAAGGGATTGCAAATCTAGGTCATCTCAGCAGAAGCATGTCTTAACCTCGCAAAAGAGACTCCGAAGTTCCGGCACTTCATCCCCTAACTTCTGTCTCTCTTATTTCTTCCTTACTGCTGACGTGATTGTTTCTTCGTTCCTTTTGACTGATTCCACCACGTTTTGTCGTCATGACCCAGACCTGTGGCAGAGAAAATGTGTTCCAACGGTGAGACGAATCCATCTCTGACAAATATAATGGCGTTTCGCTTCAAAATAAAGAGGGGAGGTAACTATTTCATGCATTTTTTTAATGTTATGTGTTTGAATATTTTACACACAAAACAGAAATGATTTGGAAGGTTTTTGTTCCCAGCAGTTTTTAGATTACTCAATATTTAATGAATAATTTCATCAAAATCAATACAGTTAAGCACGTTTATTAAAATTATATATAGAAAAACATAACACATTTCTTTTCAATACATCGGACACTTAAGTACAAAAAAGAAAAATATATTTGCCGTCATCCAGAATTCAGTTTTTTAATTACACTTCCTACATTATACTCATGGTAACCACAGAAAGTATATTTTTTGTGTTTCGTTTTGTTTAGTTTAACGTCCTTTAACTGGATAGGTCATGTCGGTCGATGGATGAAATGGGTGAAATGTTGCTCAAATGAGCGCGGGATCCATAGATCTTAGCCAGGATAAGGGAAAACCTCGAGTAAAACTCACCGTAACTGATACTCGAACTCGGGACCTCTTGAAACTGAGGCAGACAAGCCCCACACCGCGAATGTGGGCTACAGGAGGAATTGTATTCAATCAAAGTTTCAAAATCAGAATTTCACCTAAATACATATTTAGAGTCCCTGGCACCAAGAATAAAATTTGTGTGTGGGGGAGGGAGAGAGAAGAAAACACGTTGAGCAGAGAAATTGTGAACAGCATGGCTCAAAAATGAAAAGTTAGATGAATAGCAATGCTTTTTTTACAAATCCAATATGATACAATCACCGACTTTCTCTACCAATGAAAAGTTTTGAGAACTATGTTCGTTATGTTAAATGGGTGTGCATAATATTGAGACAGCGCGCGAGAAGTTGCCTACGGACAGACGGTGTGATCACCTCTTAGTTTGTTTATTTAGCCGCGGATGCGGTTAATGTCCGGTCCCAGAACAATAGATGTGCGGAACAATAGCCCATTATGTGCCGCTTCCCCGCTCCAGAGTGTTTGGGCCGTTTCAAGTAGGTTCCACTTCTAGAAAGTCCCGCTTTGTATGCGGTTCTATATAAGGGGCTACTCTTGCCCGGGAGTTCAGATGAGTTCTATTAGTTAAGAAGTTATAAAGTGAAAAGTCGACAGTGGAAGTGCCCCGTCAGTACACTTCAGTTGTGCGTTGTGATTCAACGAATCAAGTGTGCTGTATTCTGAGTGTGCGCCAAAAGTGAATCAAGTATAATGTTTGTACTACGCTGAGTACCAAGTGGATAAGTAAAGTGTGTTCCGCCGTAACTGGTATTTTCAATTGTTACAACATAACAATATATTATTACACAGGAATGATTTCAAATTGAACCAGAAATGCTTAGCATTATAGCCAATAACAGGTTACTACGTACTGAAACAGTATTCAGATTCTTATTCCTGGTAACAAGTTGTTGCGATGAAAAGAAAGGAAAAAATCTGATGTGTTACACTCACATGACTTTCTCTACTCTTCTACAATCTAATTTTACAAACGCTTATTCTCCATATGCTTCATGTTAATCGAGATATCGAGATGTCAATCTTATTGTTAATTTTTTTGCAGATGCAAGGGGAATATGGTAGCTTTTAAGCGATAGTCAAATATTTTAACGCTGGTTGCCATGTGGAGTATTCCATTCTCTTTGCATGTCCAGGACATAAAAAAAATGAAAAACGAATTTGAGAAAAAGTATAAGTATTGGAAAATTTAAGGAAATAACAAGCAATATCTCGAAACCGGTTCACTCAACAAAAGAAATGTATATGACATAAGTTGTGTATTTTAACGCGATCTACATTTTTTGTGTAGTAACATTTTGTCTATCTCTTATGGTTTACCAGTTATGCAAAAGTCGTTCACAATGAAGAATACTTTTGGAGACATTCCCAGAAAATTCGAGATATACATTTCATTTCTCATGACATTATCTTAAACATATGATATGTTCATCAAAATCGTTAGAGCCATTTTTGAGAAAATTAAAATTTTCGAAAAATCTTCCATGTAAAGGGTAGTCTGGGGTGGGGGGATTTTCTTGAAAACCTTCGTGTCGCATCTCTGGAAGATTCTAAACCTAAATACCAAATTTGGTGCTTATCCGACTGTTCGTTTTTGAGTTATGCTGTTCACAGACACACACACACAGACACACACACACACACACACATGGACATGTTTCCAAAAATGCTTTTTTTGGATTCAGGAGGTCTCAAAACATGTATTTCCGGTGAAATCTCGGTATCGAATTTTTGGGTGGAATACAATACTTCCCCTACTTACTATACGTAGTAGAGAAAGTAAAAAGGAAAGAGAAAGAAAAAAAATCTGAAGTGTTACACTCACATGACTTTCTCTACTCTTGTACACACTATTTTTACAAACGCCTATTCTCCATATGCTTCATGTTAATCGAGATATCGAGATGTCAATCTTATTGTTAATTTTTTTGTAGATGCAAGGGGAATATGGTAGCTTTTAAGCGATAGTCAAATATTTTAACGCTGGTTGCTATGTGGCGCATTCCATTCTCTTTGCATGTCCAGTACATAAGAAAAATGAATAACGAATTTGAGAAAAAGTATAAGTATTGGAAAATTTAAGGAAATAACAAGCAATATCTCGAAAA
Source organism: Deroplatys truncata (assembly GCA_030765065.1). Taxonomy (NCBI): domain Eukaryota; kingdom Metazoa; phylum Arthropoda; class Insecta; order Mantodea; family Mantidae; genus Deroplatys; species Deroplatys truncata. The sequence continues at coordinate 58,924,604 of CM060977.1, forward strand.
CGGTTCACTCAACAAAAGAAATGTGTATGACATAAGTTGTGTATTTTAACGCGATCTACATTTTTTGTGTAGTAAAATTTTGTCTATCTCTTATGGTTTACCAGTTATGCAAAAGTCGTTCAGAATGAAGAATACGTTTGGAGACATTCCCAGAAAATTCGATATATACATTTCATTTCTCATGACATTATCTTAAACATATGATATGTTCATCAAAATCGTTAGAGCCATTTTTGAGAAAATTAAAATTTTCGAAAAATCTTCCATGTAAAGGGTAGTCTGGGGTGGGGGGATTTTCTTGAAAACCTTCGTGTCGCATCTCTGGATGATACTGAACCTAAATACCAAGTTTGTTGCTTATCCGACTGTTCGTTTTTGAGTTATGCTGTTCACAGACAAACAGACACACAGACAGACACATAGACACACAGACAGACACACACACGGACATGTTTCCAAAAATGCTTTTTTTGGATTCAGGAGGTCTCAAAACATGTATTTCCGGTGAAATCTCGGTATCGAATTTTTGGGTGGAATGCAATACTTCCCCTACTTACTATACGTAGTAGAGAAAGTAAAAAACTAAACTAAACTTCGCTTTCGGGCATGTCCTTTACGTGACGTTGAGGAAAAATGTAAACTTACGACATGAAATATTATGAAAAAACATTTAACGCTAGGAAAAGAATGTATATTGCATAAAATGTCTATCTTAAGGAACTATGCATTTTATTTTGTAGTAAGTTTTTCTGATGGCTTCCTAGTTATACAAAATTAGACATAATAAAGGGGAGTTCACAGGCTTTTCACAGAAAAATTTAAGATATGCATTTAATTTAACATGCAAACTGCTTAATTATTTGATATTTTAAATAAAATTGTTAGCACCATCTGAGAAAATACAAAGTAATGTAAGTTAAGGGTAGTTTGTTGTAAAAGATCGATATTTATCAAACGTGTCGCTTTTAGTTATGCTCTTCTCCTCCCGCTCTCTTGGAAGCTTTCCTAAAAATTGTTTGTTTTTTTATCCATGTGTTCGAGGGACCTCAGAATGTATACTTCGATGAAATCTCCATATCGAGATGTTTTGTGTGAAACAAAGTAATTGCTCTAGATACTACAAGTAACTTAGTAGATAAGGTAAACTGAAATATAATACTAATTTATCTACGAGTTGGATACAGAATTTTATGCAATCTTAGCATTATAAATTGTAAATTATGAAATACTTCGACATCAATAGCTGAGACAAGTGTGAGCGTCTTCATTTGTTACGATGCGTTACCCTCTTTCCCTGCATTTCATTTATTACCTGGCTAGTTGAACCTTGCAGTCCGTTGTTGGGAAAGAAGTGAGCAGGTGTCACGTAGCTATTGTCACAGCATGGCACGTAATTATAAATTCAGATCTCAATAACTCTATATTACTAATGTACAGAGATTATTATATCTTCGTTATCCAGAGGAAGGAATATCACAAAATAGTTTCAACTTCTCTTTGTAAGCCACGGTAACTTGGAATATCAGAGTTACGTGATTGGTGTAGAAAATACGTCACCTATTGTTGGCATGCGTGCCATAATTCACGATATTGAATACAGTAATAAACTATTTGCAATGGTCGGATTGCATAGATGTATTTAAAACTGAATTCCGAATATTCAATATCAATATTTCACCGGAAATACATGTTTTGAGACCCCCTGAATAAAAAATCACTTTTAAAAAATGTGGGTGTGTGCGTTTGTGAGCAGCATAGCTCAAAACCTAAATGTCGGATAAATACCAAACTCGGTATTGAAGTTCAGACGCGAAAGGAAGATTTTCAAGAACGTACCCCCACACCAAAGTACTCTTTAAATTTTTCGACTTTTATTTTTTGAAAAAGCCTCTAACGATTTTGATTAAAATACCATATTAAGGATATTTACGAGACAAATAAAATGTATAACTTGACTTTTCGCGTAATATCCAGTAAAGCCTTCTTTATTCAGAAGGAAACATATAATCTTGTATAACTGGCAAAAGTTAAGTGATACACAAAAACTTACTACACAACAAATGTTGATCTCTTTAAAACACACAATTTATTTCAAATGCCTTTTTTGTGGCGTCAGTAATTTCCAAAACTTATTAAAGGTGCGAATTGTTCAATACTTTGTCATTCTTTTAAATTCCTGTCGACTTTCAATTGTCTCTCGCGATGCCACGGAATGGGTATGGTATTTTAAGGCCAGTATATGGCTTCTAGTTCCTAAACATTTGACTATCGTTGTTGCCTCTGTTTCTATAATGAAATGTGGAATGTAGCTATTTCAGGAAAGATTCACCCCCATTAAAATGAAGGAGATAAAAAAATAAGTTTTCGTAAGAATAATTTGTATACACACCAATTAGCCATAGAGGGTAGAGGGTACATTTGAGCTTAACACATAAGGGCTTTTAAAATGGGGGTACAAAAAGCCCTGTCATAGAAGATTTTTTATATTAACCCCTCATTGTTGTAGAAAAATTATTGCTTTTTGTATTATCCAAAACTGTTTATTTATCAAAGCTTAATAAATTATTTCTAAAAATTTAAGGATTATTTTTAAAAATCCGATGTGTTTAATTGACATGATTTTCTCTACAAACTATTTTCACAAACCTTATTCTCCATCTACTTCACGTTAATCGACATAAACAATTGCAGAAACTATCTTATTGGTAATATTCTTGTAGGTGCAAAGGGAATATGGTAGCCTTTAAGCGATAGTCAAATTTTTTAAGAGCTGGTTGCTATGTGAGGCATTTTGTTCTGTTTGCATGTCCAGGATATAATAAACCGAATAACGAATTGCCATTTGAGAAAAGTATAAATAATGGGAAATTCAAACAGATAACATATCTCGGAAATGATTTACTCTACAAAAAATGTATATGTCATAAATTGTGTCTCAACAAGCTCTACATTTTGTGTGTAGAAAAACTTTGTCTGTTTACCAGTTATGCAAAAGCCATTCAGAAAGAAGGGGACTTTTGGGAACATTACCAGAAAATTCAATATATACATTTTATTTGTCATGAAATTATTTTAAATATTTGAATCAAAATCATTAATGCCATTTTTTGGGAAAATCAAAATTTTGAAAAATGTCCCATATAAAGGGTAGTTTGGGGTGGGGAAATTTTCTTGAAAATCTTCGTGTCGCATCTTTGAAAAATAAGGAACCTAGATATCAAGTTTGGGATTTATCCGACTTTTCGTTTTTTGAGTTGTGCTGTTCACAGACACACGACAGACGTACGCCGGACGTTTTTCTAAAAGTGCTTTTTTTGCATTTAGGGACCTCAAAACATGTATTTCTGGTGAAAACTCGGTATCGAATTTTTTGATGGAATGCAATACTTCTCCTACTTACTCTACATAGTAGAGAAAGTAGATAAATAGTATATGGTTATTTACTTTGATGCAGTTTGGAGTATTTTGTGAATGGAAAAATGCTGAAAACACGTTTGCGAGAAAACACAGTTTAATGTTGGTCGTGGTTATTTATAAGCATACTCCTGTCCTTTTATAGTTTCTGTTAATATTGGTAGCTTAGTGCGCCAAGCCTAAAAAAAAATGATAGGTTTACCTAAAGTTTAGAATTCACATTATTTTATTATGATATTTTAATTTTTCACAATTTTTGGTAAAATTTCACAGATACGTTACCTCACCCTACTACTTGTTATAAGCTACAAATTACTGATAAATTAAACGGTTGTTGTTATCATTAGAATTCTTCCTCTTCCTGATCTCTGGTTCAAAGCAGCGAAGCGGATTCTTGTGTTGAACCTAGAGGATGAGAACTTAACTGAGCTCAGAGAAACGCATAAGTTTTGCAAATATGTAGTTGAGTTCCTTCCTTCCCACCATCAGGAATAATGTAGGTTGGCAAAGGGCACGGTAGAAATTAACTGAGCCCAAGGGATCTGCATACTGCATCCAGTTCTTCTACCTTACTTCAATTAACTTCTTGTTCTTTTCTTTCTTATTTACATTCTTAATTAATTCATGACTTTCCTTCTACTATTTTCTCTATTGCACTCGCTCGTTTTAAGTGTCTAGCATATATAAGTATACTGATAAATAGAGAGACGGTTTTACCATCATCTAATATACCAGGCGAATGTTCTTATGGTTGGTTTGATCGCGTAGCTTTCACTTACTTTGCCCTGGGTCGCCCGTCATTTCTTGCAACCAAATTTCACTGTTTAGTAGAGTAATTAACAATGAAAATTAGATAGTCAGGCAGGCTGATAGAGAGGTAGATGAATAAGGTATCTTTATTAGTTTTAAATTATTGAAATTATTACACAATTATTTAATGAATGGGTCATTAACCGTACATGCATATTTAAGTACGGTGACAAAAGAAACAGCAAAAATAAATAAATAAAAAAAATCTGATGTGTTACACTCACATGACTTTCTCTACTATTGTACAAACTATTTTTACAAACGCTTATTCTCCATGTACTTCATGTTAATCGAGATAAACATTTGCAGACTCTATCTTATTGCTAATTTTCTTATAGATATAAGAGGAATATATATTTACAAGGACAATATAGAAATACAGTAGCCTTTAAGCATATACATATCTCTTAATAGCTGGTTGCTAGGTGCAGTACCATTCCCTTTCCCACAGACTAATACTCTTTTCATATCCAAGACAAAAAAATGAATAACGAATTCCCATTTGAGAAAATAAGTATTGAAAACTTTAAGGGAATAACAAGTAATATCTCGAAAATGGATCACTCAACAAAAAAATGTATATGAGATAAATTGTGTATTTTAACGCGATCTACATTTTTTGTGTAGTAAAATTTTGTCTATCTCTTATGGTTTACCAGTTATGCAAAAGTCGTTCACAATGAAGAATACTTTTGGGGACATTCCCAGGAAATTCAAGATATACATTTTATTTGTCATTAAAATATCTTAAACATATGATATTTTAATCAAAATCGTTAGAGCCATTTTTGAGAAAATTAAAATTTTCGAAAAATCTTCCATGTAAAGGGTACTCTGGGGTGGGGGGATTTTCTTGAAAACCTTCGTGTCGCATCCTTGGAAGATACTGAAGCTAAGTACCAAGTTTGGTGTTTATCCGACTGTTCGTTTCTGAGTTATGCTGTTCACAGACACACACACACAAACACACACACACACACACACACACACAGACACATACACAGACAGACACACAGACAGACACACGGACATGTTTCCAAAAATGCTTTTTTTGGATTCAGGGGGTCTCAGAACATGTATTTCCGGTGAAATCTCGGTATCGAATTCTTGGGTGGAATACAATACTTCCCCTACTTACTATACGTAGTAGAGAAAGTAACAAGATAAATTGCCTTTGACTAACTGAACAAATCTGACCCAGTCTCGTGCACTTTAGCCAAGAAATTTCCCATGTTTTGTCAGTTCCTCTGGTCAGCCAGAAGATCCCAACATGCCAGTCTCCTTCTAGCAAGACTTAGGAATTTTTCTTTGAGTTTAATTGTTTGCTGGTTCTCCCACTGGGTGCATTCCACCAAAATATGTTCCCAGTCCTCATCCAGATTTTCCTGCCCAGAGTTGTCCGTCATTTTCTGTGTCCTGCAGCCCTCCCCGCCTAAACCATACCATTCCTGATCTTTCCTTTCTCCCTAAGTTAAGTATATATGCCTCTTTACCCCAGTTCAATTTTATTTCATTTACTAGATTAGAGAAGGTTTAATTTTGCAATCGATTCTATTTGCTGTTTGTTGATATCTATTAGTCTTCTTTTGACACCTTTCCATAGGTTTTTGTCATTTGCTTAAAATCTTTGCCATACTGACCCTATTCCTATTCTCTTCAAACCTCCTTCCAAATCAGCTGCCCAAAACTTAGGAGACAGGTGTTCTCGCTAGAATCAGTAGTTACGGTTGGTGAGAAATTACCTTGTGATAGACGTTCCTGCTGCCACGTGGCCGTTTCAGTACGCTGTTGCCATATATACTCGCTGTCCGTCTGCAGTGGCTGTTGTATGTTTATCAAACCTTTTTTTTTCCAAGGGTCGTAAGTAATGCTGTAAGACTAAACTCCTCTTGTGCTTTAATTTTTCTACACGTATGTTTACAACAGTAGTTTCTCAAAGAAATGAACTCACGATTCCTAATATCTCCGCAAGGCAACTACAGTCGTATCATCCACTGTGGGAGAAGAAAATACCTCCCATTGATATAAATTTAAGCAAGCATACTCAGATAAATACCAACCAACTAATCTACCAGCAGTTATTTAAAGAAAAGCTAGAAAAATACACATCCAAACTCTGCATCTATACGGATGGTTCTAAAACTGAAAAAGGCAATAGATGTGCTGTGATATGTGGAGATATCGTCCTCCAATACAAATTACCATCCTTGTTCTCTATATATAGTTGTGAATTATATGCTATTAAACAGGCACTAGAATACGCTCTGGAAACTGCACATAGTGACTCTTACATAATTATCAGTGGCGCTCTATCGGCCTTGAACGCAATACAAGACACGTTCTCTAGTAACAGTATTGTAAACGAAATACATAATCTTGTTACCATGCTTTAACTTAGAAAAGTCACTCAATTTCATGTGGATATCATCTATTAAAAACATACGCGGTAATGAAAGAGCCGATACAGCAACGCAAGCTACAGAACTATCAACACAAGATACTGATATCAAAATACCTCTCCGATATGCAGTTACACACTTTAAGAAGAAAATACACAAAGAATGGATGAACAATTCTACAAGTAAACTTCACGATGTACGTGGAACTTCAACTCAAGAATATCCAATAAGACAGCTACAGCGGCGAAATCAAATTGTAATACCCCGACTACGAATTGGGCATACTAAACTGACACACTCTTATTTGTTAAATAGAAGCTCTCCACCAATTTGTGAAACATGTAAAACAGCATTAACAGTAGTATATATTGTACTAACATGTCCAAAATTTGAAAGTCAACGTAGTCAGGTTGGTATGCCCAGAAACATTTCTGCAGCACTCAATGATGAAACTTTCATCCAGAAAGTAATTATTTTTCTTAAATTAATTAATAGCCATCAATACATTTAACCAAATTGTAACCTGTATGTATACATAATGTGTAAGCATTATACTGTAATACAATAATGTAAACAACTGTACATTAAACTGTACATTACCCTAGGAAGATTAAAACCAACCTAAATAAAACTTAAAAAAAGGATTTTAATGCGGAGTTTACACTGCAGCGATTCTCTCAAGAATCTACTGCCACCATTATCCCTTTCTTTTTCAAAATATTCTCTTACGGCATATACACGTTCCATAACTTGGCTTCTAATAGTTACACCTTCCCCTATCAGGTGCACTTTGCGTTTACTACGCCTGTAAGACATTTTAAAGTGAACATTGTCATCCGTAGATCTACGAGTTGTTAATAGTTAACTGTTCGTAGGATGAGAACAAGTCCAATGTCCGCAAGATATAAAAGGCAGTAAAGTTCTTAATATAGTACAATACGTAGAGAATACTTACGGAATTACTGTGTAGGGAACGCTTCCGCTAAATGAAATGCTTGCAAACAAAGGAATAGATCGCGCGTAAATTTCTACTGAATCCGTAGCTGTTGCAACGTGATACCTCTGACGGTAATGCCTCTGCCAGCTGATACACACCGCACAAGTGTCAATCACAAAGTAATTTCTCACGACAATAAATTATTGCCGCTGTAGGCGCTCCATGTTCTAGGTGGAGGGCCAGTAAGTGCTATTTTTAACCAAGAGATCGCGTCAAAAGCAGTTGGTTTAGTTGTTCAATGAACAACTTGGAAATCTGTCAACTACATTTATACGGACCCGATTTATTTCAGGTTGCTTCAGTATAGATGGCAGGACGGTGTTATTTATCCATTTTGTTTGAGAAAAGAAACAAAAATTAGTCAAATAGAAAAGTAAAGCACAAAAAAAAAACGTTGCGCTTTATAAATAATAAGTATATAGCAATTTAATAATTATCTGCTTCAAACTTTCGCCATTTTATTGACTGATACGCCAAAGCAATAACATAGTGCATGTTAATGCCTATTTTATAGAGTATAAATAAAGGGTTAATAGTGATCATCCGTGACCCAAATCTTACTGAATTTTCTTATATGTTTTTTGTAGTGGATTGGACTACTGAGTGAGTCGGATCCAGAATAATAATCTTCATTTATAATGGTTTAAGCCTTTAAACCAACTTCGTATAACGGTTATCAACCATGCTGTCCAAATGTTGTTTCCAATTGTTTTGATTTTCTTTAATTTTTTCTAGTAACTTGAAAATTCTTTTCGTATGTCTTCACTTCTCCTTCTGTCTTTTAATGTGTATCCTGCTACATGAGTGCATCTCTGCTGCTTCTATCTCTCTTTCCATTTCTTTGGTCATTGTCCAACATTCGGATCCATACTTTAACATTGGAACAGCCATCACTTTGTTGAATTTTATTTTTGTCTCTTTCTTGGTATTTTTTAAATTTTGTTTGATGGTGGCACATATTTGGTTGAATTTATTATGAGACGTTACAGTCTAGATAATTGAAACAGTTTATTTGTTCTAATATAGTCTCTCAATGATGTAGGAATAGATGTTGATACACGAGCCTATTTTACAGGGGCAACTATAATTATTGCTGTTCCTACAGGAATTAAAATCTTTAGTTGACTCGCAACTATCTATGGAACAAAAATAATCTATAGTGTAACATCCTTATGGGCACTAGGTTTTATTTTTTTTATTTATAATCAATGACTTAAATTCCTGAACCCACATACTCACTTGAAGTCCTTTACCGTCCCTTGGGGGTTTTATGGAACGAGGTTTTCGGTCTGCCTGTCCAACGCTGGGGAGTTATCAATAAGCCCCGGATTCTTAGGTTCTGACCTATTTTATTCCTGACCTCCTACACTCCAAACTTCGGTTTATTTTAATGTTTTAGTTACTAACGAGTAATATACTTCAATTTTATAGAGCCTAAATTGACCTAATTTTACGTTAGAACCTAATAAAACCCATTTTTCGTGATAGAACCTAAAAGTGCCTAATTCGGTTATTTAAGCAAATAAGAGTAGATTTATGAATATAAAAGTATTTTTAAAATGAAGGGAGACCGTTCGAATAAGGAAACTATTAAATGATTAGATTATGAAATCTTGCGCAATACTTTACAATAATATCTAAACTTTAATTAAACCGTCCGCCACAATAATAATGTAATTAAAACGTTCGCCGCCTTCAGTTATCATTTTCTAGCTACAGTCGAAAGAGGTGCTCAGTGGCACGCGGCATTTCTGAAACGTGTGATGTTTACATGCCGCAACAATAGGTCAGAACTAGAGGCAAACATTTTAACAGCGCTGTTGAGTAGTATGCATTATTGCTTCTTCCGTTATAGGGAGTTTCTAACACGACATTTTTGAATTTGGTACTTTCAAATACATACTAAAGTTACAGTTAATTTAACTTTTTACAATTTAAAGTTAGTGTTTGTAAAGTGCCCAGTGATTTGCATGAATGTATGTATATATATTATAAAATCCTAATACACGGATACATAGAACCTAATTTTAACTTTTTAGAACCTAAAAATCCGGGGCTTAGTTATCAATCTGGAAACACTAGGGAACCTATCATTGTTGTGCCGTCACTACTGGTTCCGGACGCTCGGTGTCTTACTCCTCCCGGGGGAGCCGCCTCGTAGTGCGTCTGTGTAATATCCTCATTCTTGGATCGTACCTCCGCTTCACAGTCAAGTTCAGTATCTTTTAAGGACGTAACACAAATATTTTACAAAATTTATCCCTCACCACAAAATATACTTTATATAAAAACTATTTATTTATTTATTTTGAATTTACCCAAAAATGGGTCTAAATATTTTTATTAAAAACATATGTTTTAGACACTTTCATGAAAAGAAAATGTATACCTAAAATTTTCTACAAATAGTCTGCGATTTCCTTTCCATTCAGAATGAATTTTGAATAACTGGTTAACTATAAGGGATAGGCGAAAACTTACTAAATGCAAATTGTGGATCTCATTAAAGCACACAAATGATTATGCAGCATCAAATATTCCCAAAATATTCATTGCTATTGGTATGAACTTCCCATACACATTTTCTTTTGAAGTGCCGTCATTTGTTCCACCGTGACGTCATGCAAAGTGTACAAAATTTAAAAGCCAATATATAGTGCCCCGCTGTTAAACATTTAAATACCGCCTTGTACCCACAACGAGAGGTGTAATGGTGATTCAACGGAGGGGGGCACATAAAATAAATAAATAAAATCTGCAATACTCCGTCCCGGTAACTAATTTCTTAAACCGGGAGGTGTTTTCCAAATTCTTACATTGATCACAAAACATTCTAATTACATTCCAATACATTTCATTTTTTCGGATTACTTATATACTAAAAAATATACATAAAAACAAAAATAAAATCAAAACAAAATATAAGCGTATAAATAAGATAAAGAAATATGTATAAGATAAAAGTAGGAATAAAATAAACTAAAAATAAAGAAATAAATAAAAGACGGGCAAGATTAGGAAATAAAATAAAACAAAATATTTTCTAAATATACAACAGAAACGTTAGAAAATAAATATAATAAAACATTAGTACTGAATAAAAATACAGTAAAGTATTATAAATGAGAGGGAAAAATAAAGCTGCGCTACTTAATCCTTTACTAAACTAATATACTACCTACTAACCGATATAATCAATTGCTGGTATCCAAGTAACTTCTACCTAGTCTTCTAAATTAAACCTAAACTTAACTCTACTACACTCTACACTAAAATCAATATCTAATTATTTACTAACCCACTAACAATTTCAAATTTCAAACAAACAAAATATACAAAATTCTAAATATTCAAATTCTATTTATCAAACTACTTTATCTGCAACTCACTTTTATTATAAATTCAAAATATAATAGATTTTCACTTCATAAACTTCAAACTAATTTCATCTACTAACTCACTGTCATTTAGTACATCATAATACACTTCAAGTTAAAACACCAATCTAAAATATTCTACTAACTTGCTACATACTTTAAACTAGCACGGGGGACACCGTGCGCGCTGTGACCAGCAAATATATTGCGGCTACCACTCCCAGGAGGAAAGGATGAGGTGAGGCAGTCACAGGAGGCTACAGGCCACAGAGACACGCGGAAGTCCCTAACATTTTAAAGCTTGCAGACTCGTCCCACTGCTGGAGCCCTAGGTGGCTGCGGGGAATACTTTGAGCAAGCATTCTGAAACGGTAACTTTGTCTTTTTTTACTACTTGTGTAGCTTAATAAGGGTGATTTAATGATATCATGTTTGAATTTGTGTTACTAATATTAAAGGAGTAAAAAATTGTTTAATGGAAATATTTTAAGCGGTAGGTTAAAATACTGTCCATAACGAGATATTTTAGATGAAGGAAGACTGGTTCCGAATACACCAAGTGAGTTTTACGATGTTTCTCTGGTGTAAAACGTATTGTTGGAGGGGTAGAGCCATTGTCCTTTTGTACTATAATTCGCCGTGAACGGCGGCAATGGGCTCAAGAGGTCCGCAACAATAAATAGATTTGCTAACACAAAAAGCGGGCTATTGCTTCTAAACCACAGGCAGCGGATGATGCTGCCGGGTAATTAAGAAGTGTCGCGCTAAAAGTATATGGATTAAAAACAGGGTTAGCTATACACATAAGAGTCGCTATGAGTAAAGGGATTTGTAAATACAAATATCGCGTCGTATTAGCGTCGCGCTTCAACAGTGGACAGTGTTTTAACGGTTACAATATCAGAGTGATCAGTGTTCTGAATTACTGAAAGTGACAAACAAAACAGTGGTGTTATCCTCTCGAAACTGAAGCACGTTTATTTTTCTCCGTTACCACACCCGAGATCTACGTTTCCTTTACCGAGGAAATATCCCTGCCCTTACACATCTTCCTGTAATTACTACAGCTAGGGAGTAGAAACAGGTGACCGCGACATCAAAATCCAGATGCAGAGAGGCAGATCACAAGCATCCGGTGTCTACGCGGAGCCTGAAGAAAGGTAAGCTACGGGCACTAAATGAGGAGGCAGTACTGCCGCAATCCATGCCATCTGTTCCGGCACCGCCGTACACTACGAAACCTATACCTTTTTCACTATAAGCTGGAAGGAGAAGTAAACAAAACCACGTGACGAGACAGCACCTCATTGCAAGGGCAAACTACAACCATTCCCGCTTAGCATGTCGTCTCTTCCTTTACAAAAAACAGTTCGGTTCAGATCGTAACATTTTGGTTATTTTCGTGCAGAGAAATTTAAAAAACTATAATTGTAACAGTTCAATTTGTGAAACTAAATGTATTTGTTCAGATTCACCTGAAACTAAATGAACCGTTATAGCAGAGGATGAGGCTATGCGCAGGCGCTGCAGTTCGTTTCTGGTTTCCGGCTGAGAATCTTCTGCCACTGTGTTAAATGCTTTTAACAAATTCCTGAAAAGTACCCACCCATCTTTAATCGACAATGAATATGGTTGGGCATTGTTTAGCAATAATTGAACTTCTTTGTTAGTGATGCAGATTTGTTGCTCGGAAAGCTTGTGTCACGTTTGTTTTCTGTTGTGTTTTAACCTACAAGGCTAATCTTTTTTTACTTTCTCTACTACGTATAGTAGGTAGGGGAAGTATTGTATTCCACCCAAAAATTCGATACCGAGATTTCACCGGAAATACATGTTTTGAGACTCCCTGAATCCAAAAAAAAGCATTTTTGGAAACATGTCCGTGTGTGTGTCTGTGAACAGCGTAATTCAGAAACGAACAGTCGGATAAACACCAAACTTGGTATTTAGGTTCAGTATCTTCCAGAGATGCGACACGAAGGTTTTCAAGAAAATCCCCAGATTACCCTTTACATGGAACATTTTTCGAAAATTTTAATTTTCTCAAAAATGGCTCTAACGATTTTGATTAAAATATCACATGTTTAAGATATTTTCATGAAAAATAAAATGTACATCTTGAATTTTCTGGGAATGTCTCCAAAAGTATTCTTCATTGTGAACGACTTTTGCATAACTGGTAAACCATAAGAGATAGACAAAAATTTACTAAAAAAATGTAGATCGCGTTAAAATACACAATTTATATCATATACATTTTTTTTTGTTGAGTGAACCATTTTCGAGATATTGCTTGTTATTCCCTTAAATTTTTAATACTTATTTTCTCAAATGGGAATTCGTTATTCATTTTTTATGTCCTGAACATACAAAGGAAATGGAATACTCCACACAGCAACCAGCTCTTAAAATATTTGACTATCGCTTAAAGTCTACCATATTCTCCTTGCACCTACAAGAAAATTAGCAATAAGATTGACATCTCGATTAACAGGAAGCACATGGAGAATAAGCGTTTGTAAAAATAGTTTGTACTAGAGTAGAGAAATTCATGTGAATGTAACACATCAGATTTTTTTTAACTTGATGACTCATAAAAGGTTAAAACAAATGTGGTATACTGATATTAGTCATTAAATGAATGATTTCTAAAGCCTGCAGTTAAGAACAGTTTAATCCAGTGCCTTTAATCACAGATGCCGAACTTTCAGGTACAACTTTTATTTGTTTACTCTTAGTATTGTGTGTTAGAAGTTTAGGATGTAAGGCAAAATATAGGAATAAGACATGCAATGTTTAAAAGCCAGTGATCCCCAAGTTGCGCAATATACTGTATTCTCATTCTGTATGAAGCAATTTCCTCTCACGGGTGTTAGTTCACGTCATCCTCCACGTGGTGCTGCCACGTGCTCGGCGGAGTCATACACTTAAGTTTTGTTTACTTCTCCTTTCATCTTATAGTGAAAAAGCTATTGAAGCACACCTGAAAGTTGAGAAGGAAGCGGAACGAAAGGGAAATGGTATAAAGGAAATCGTGGTAGAGAAGAAATCATTGCAGCATTGGCCTGTCGACCCCGGGGAAACTACCATGGGTCAAAGTGGGCGTTCACCGGGACCCGAATTCGAGTCGCACATTTTACCGCGGTGCCACCTCGCTCGGTATCAAAGAAATGTGTAATTAAGGGGACAAGGTAGTCTGAACACATTGACATTACACCTTAAGTGTGTTAAACTACCACTGCTCTTTAAGTTCTCAATGGTTTTTCCTGACATTTTTATGAATTGTTCTATAAATCATGAATATTATTTTAAGTGGTTGTTTGCATTGATATCTTATGTAGTTGAGGCCGTAAAAATTATTTCACCCAGCAGAAAAATAACATTTACTCTTAAAACATGTGAATTTATGTACCCTCTTCTGTGATACTACTTCATATACAGTATCATATTTTTGTATGCTTGTTCTTAGTATACTCAGCTATCTTCTGAACCTCAATTATTTAGTTATGATTATCAGTTCACTAGAAATTGAAAAAAAATTATTTGCAAAGTCAGAAAAGTAAAAATGTGGAAAATTTGCAATGTTGTTGCTCTCTTAATATCACTAATATACATTATAAATTTATTATTGCGATTCAGAAAATTTAACTATGTGTTGTATACACGTGCTGAAAATTTGAGCTCTCTATCTCTCATACTTTCTGAGAAAAAGGTACCTACATAAGTATCCAAAAATGTTGTTTTGAGAAAACTGAATTTAAAGTTTGAACATAAAAATTGATACACACTTCAGTACATTCCAGGGTCATAATCATCTGCACCTTTATTCCTGGATTGCTTCAGCTTTTCTGGTTGCCATCTCCTGGTCCTGATGCCCTGTTAATTGCTGAACTGCTCGTTGGACATGGTATAGTCGTTCGTTGTTGAAAGATACAAAAATGTTTTAAAAAGGGGCGTTGCAAGACAGCTTTAAAGGAATACAGACTAGCAGTTAAATGGTATTTAAATGTCTTAAAACCTATTAACACCCAAAAGGTATATATTTTCTGAAACTGGAAACAATAGCAATTTTATTAGTGCCTAAAACAAAAAATGTGATTTTTGATAATTCCAGAGTACCATGTACCCTTAAAACATTTCTGAAAACGTTTTCTCGATTAACAAGAAGTAGATAAAAGAATAACTTCTGCAGGAATGCAGGAAGTGTGAATGTAACACAGTTGTGCAATCTCCTAAGCATAAAATATGCCTTAAGTCCGTCCGTCTTCTTCCCCGTCCGCTTTACAGCACTTAAGTATGTAGACATATAAGTTTAGTCTTTTATCGGCGTTAATAATTATTTTAATTTCATTTGTATGTAGTGTGACATTTGCCAATCAGTGATCCATTAATAGCGTCTACTACTAAAGAACAAACGACAATCGCTATATACTCGGAGGAAATGATACAAATTTAGGCAGGGAGTGAAGTTCCGGGCATTACAGTTCACTGCTCTGTGGTGTCGCTTTCCGGTAAGGGCTTTACTGAGTGATGTACATTAGAATGTTTGTTCGCCACCACCATCAGTGGCGGCTAGTTATCCGTGTTTCGTGTCTTGTCTTGGCACCTTTAGGAAACCCAAAAATTAATTTTGTGCTTTGTTTTGGAAGTGAAATACCTCGTCTGGAATAATATTTCGATGACTTGCTAGGACGTGATTGCAAATATAACGTTGCTGTATTCTTCAGCGCTTTAAAGGAAACATTTTGTTGAGTTGAAATGTCGACTGGACTAAACTATTCGTTCGAATTAGTGACAATGGGATCTGCCAACCGTTACCACAACCATCACCATGACGGCGGTATCATAATTACTGCCTCTACCTCTAATATCACCATCACAACTACCAAGGACATAACCAGTAATACTGCTACCATATTATTGTTATCCCCAATACCACCTCCACCCCTGTGCAACCACCTTTACTAGCACCACCCGCACTACCACCATTACCATCACCCTCAGTACAGTGGCATCACCAACGCACAATCTACAACACCAAACTCAGCTCTATCACTCTCATACAATAAGCACCATCATCGCTACCACCACCACCACTATCACCACTAGTTATATTACCAATACAATCACCACCACCACTGACTATATCACCAATACAATCACCACCACCACCACTAGTTCTATCACCAATACAATCACCATCACCACCACTAGTTCTATCACCAATACAATCACCACCACTAACTATATTATCCATACAATCACCACCACCACCACTAGTTCCGTCACCAAATCAATCACCACCACCATTAGCTCAGTCACCAATAGTCACCATCACCACCCACAGTAGCTCTATCTCCATACATTTACCATTACCAACACAACCCCACTAGCTCTATCAACAATGTAATCACCATCACTATCACCAGCTCCAATACAATCAACACCACTACTACCACCATCATCAGCACCACAAGCTCTTGTCGCCAATACAGTCACCATCACCACCAACAGTAGCTCTATCTCCATACATTTACCATTACCAACACAACCACTACTAGTTCTGTCACCAATAGTCACCATCACCACCAACAGCAGCACTATTTCCATACATTTACCATTACCAACACAACCACCACTAGCTCTGACACCAATTCTGTCGCTGCTACCACTATCAATGCAGCTATCAGCGGCATCACCATCGTGTTCTCAACATCACTTTGACACAAATACCAGCATTACCAATATCACCATTGTTATCAACAAAACCAAATTTTTGCTACCACTACCGTACCATAATTCCTACTATTACAAACACCGAACGTGATGGCTCCACGGGGAAGTGTGAGGTTCGCATTCGGGAGGTCCTGGGTTCGATTTACATCAATCGCCCACTCTAATCTTGGTTTTCCCTTGTTGGTAGGTAATCTTAGAGTGTGTTTTATCACGATTTCCTTTCCATAAGGTCCCTTTCATTTCCTTCACATCTTTTATGTGCGCTTCTAGGTTTCGTGGCGTATGGCGGTGTCGGACAGATGCAGTACTCCCCGTGGACACTAGCGGGCTGCTTGGTCGCAGGGTCGTTCATCGCCTTTTATAGGCTGCTCCAGCAGTAGGACGGGTCTTCCGGGTTGGAACATTTAGGTACACCCGTGCGTCGTTGTGGCCTGTCTAAATGAGGCCTGTAGTCTCCTGTGGTGCCTTAATTTCAACCCTTCCTCCTGGGAGTGGTAGCTACAATAGATCTATGCAGACCGCAGTGGGCAAGGTGTCCCCCTCCATTGTATAACCTATATGTATACTACAACAAATAATAAGAGGACGACTTCTGCTACTGGCGTCAGTATCACTACCACTTCTACCACGACTGTATACCATTACCACAATTACTCTCTTTATTACCACTTTGTAAAGACAGAAGCTGACCTACATCTACCGAACGCTCGAGTAGCTCAGCAGTATTGTTCAGCATTGTCAGGTGTGCCTTCCCTTTTAGTCGGTAAATCACCTCCCAAAAAGCATGGAGCAAGAATAACTTGAGCTCACCTCACGGAGTTGCAGGGAAAGATGCGCTCGTTTTCTGCAAGGATGCCGACTCCTGGGGATAGGAAGGTAAGATGGGAAGGAGGTGAGCGCACAAGTTGATTCTATTTCCGAGAACAGCCCCCGCGGGGTCACATGGCCTCCACTTTTTGTATACGGAATCTTGCTCCAGAGGTTTTATCTCTTTCCATAAAGGAAATATATGGAAAATTCAGGCTGAAAGCATCAAAAGTGTTTTTTCGTATCGATACCTTGAAATGGCCGTCCCTTGTTTCATCCCTTAACTAACTTTAGAGGCAAAATAGAGTTGCCCTATTGTAAGCCGAACTGGAGAAAATGATAATTCACTTGTTCGTCACATTATTATTGGTATAGGACTTCAGATCATGATCTATCGCTTCAGCGTTACACAATCTTATACTTAATTTGTATTATGATTTTCTTTTTTCCGATTATTTACCTTCAGAATGTTAGCTTTAAAAGCATATATTACAATTATTTTATATAGCTCTATATTTTAGTGTAATAGCTATTTACGCAAAATAAGGTTTTAGCGGACGAATTAATCACAATTGCACAACTGTTTCTTACGACAGTGGCAAAGAATGGCCCAAATTTCAATTGCGTTTCAAGATATTCAAAATTGTATAAACGTTTGATTGAAAATATTGATTTAAATCTGACAACTCCTTGCAACATAAAAACTGAAGCACGGCAATAAATACAATTTTCTATGCTTATATCTTAAAGAATAGAACTGCTTATTCTTTTTAAATCGTACATAATAAGCTCATTTATAGAAGCTTTCCTTTTTAATTACAGTATTTCTTCATTGCTTAAACTCAGAAGAGTATCTCGGAAATGGGTAATGGTGATTCCGTAATTTATTTATATCCACATTTTTATTTTCTCTACCACGTGCATAGTAGTAGAGAAGGTATTGCATTCCACCTAAAAATTCGATACCGAGATTTCGCCGGAAATACATGTTTTGAGGCCGCTGAATCCAAAAAAGGCATTTTTAGAAAAACGTCCCGTGTGTGAGTCTGTGAACAGCACAATTCAAAAACGAAAAGTAGGATAAATATCCAGCTTGGTATTTAAGATCAATATTTTTTAAAGATGCGACATGAAGATTTTAAAAAACAAATCCCCGCCCCAAATACCCCTTACACGGAACATTTTTCAAAAATTTTGATTTTCTAAAATGTTTCTAACGATTTTGATTAAAATACTATATATTAAAGATATTTACATGACGAATAAAATGTATATCTTGAATTTTCTGGGAATAGCCTTTTAAAGTATTCTTCATATGGAAGGAATTTTGTATAAGCTTATATAATTTCTAGGTGTTGAGCAATAGACGAAAACGTACTGGAGAAAAAATGTAGATCTCCTTAAAACACACAAATACTTTTTTGTAGCATAAACCATTTCAGAGATATTGGTTATTAATGATTCATTTGTTGGTCATTCTTTAAAGCCATTCAGGTGTTTCTCGGGATGTCTTGTACAAATTGCTTTTACAAACGCTTATTCTCCACCTACTTCATGCTAATCCAGATAAACCTCTGCATAAATTATCTTATTGCGAATTTTTTTGTAGGTGCAAGGGGAATTGGTAGTATTTAAGCGATAGTCAAATCTTTTAAGAGCTGGTTGCTATGTGGAGCATCCCATTCTCTTTGTGTGTCCAGGATTAAAACAACGAATACGAATTCCCATTTGAGGAAAATTAATAAGCATTGCAAAATGAAACAAATAACAAAGAATATCTCGGAAATGGTTCACTCGGGAAAAATACAAAAAATGTTTATACCATAAATTGTGTGTTTTAACGAGGTCTATATTTTTTGTGTAGTAAAATTTGTCTCTCTTATGGTTTTCCAGTGATGCAAAATTCAGAATGAAGAGGTCTTTTGGGGACATACCCAGAACATTCTTGATATACATTTCGTTTGGCATAAAAATGTCTTAAACATATGATATTTTAATCAAAATCGTTAGAGCCATTTATGAGAGAATCAAAATTTTCTAAAAATGTTTCATGTAAAGAGTAATCTGGGACGGGGGCATTTTCTTGAAAATCTTCGTGTGGTATCATTAAAAAATGCTGAAACTAAATACCAAACTAAATTTATTCGACTTTTCGTTTTTGAGTTATCCTGTTCACACACAGACATATACAAAGATGTATTTCCGGTGAAATCTCGGTATCGAATTTTTGGGTGGAATGCAATACTTCCCCTACTTACCCTACGTATTAGAAAAAGTATAAATGCAGTAGATAGAATAATAAGCTTTAGTAAGAATAGTATGTATACCCACTAATAAACGAGGGGGTAGAGAAAGTTATGTGAATGTATCACATCAATTTTTTTATTAATGAGTTGCTATTTCTTACGGTTTACCAGTTATGCAAAAGACATTCAGAATGAAGGGGGCTTCACGGGCTATTCTCAGAAAATTCAAAATATACACTTTATTTATCATGTACATATCATAATTTTAATCAAAGCCATTATAGCATTGTAAAGAGTAAAGAGAGGTACTCTTCCATGTAATGAGTAATTTGGGGAGGGAACATTTTGATGAAAATCTTCGTGTCATATCCATCACGTTTGGTATTTACCCAACTATTCGTTTTTAGTCACACACACACACACAAACACACACACACACAAACACATATGGATATTTTTCTAGCAATTCTTTTCTTTGATGCCCTGTGCTGCAGTATTCTTGTCCTCGGCTATTGCTGCTTGTCAGCTGCTGTATTCTCCATTCCTAATCAGTACCTATCTAGCTAATTTCTTGGGTCTCAGGGTTTTCGTAGGTGAGGAAAATTAAAATACACTGCATTTCCCTTAAAAGAAGTGATTTATTATCCAATAAATATTTATGGGTGGCTAGCTTTTCCAATTATAACAATTCCCACCATTATAATAAATTAGAAGCCTAAACTAACTGCACACACACGTGCATTTGTCGTCCAGAAAGTGACACTGTGTGTCGATGAGATTCTATAAGAGAGTGAAAATCAGGGGCTTTATTCCCCTTTTTATACCTAAACCTAGTGACGCTTACCTCCGCGCCTCAAAATGTAACGACATTTCTAATTGGTCCTCAGACCACGTTACCTTATTATGTATGAGAATATTCTGCTCCAAAAGATTTCGCATACGCGTCCAAGTGAAGCGCCCGGAAGCAGATTCAATATCTCTGTCTCTTTCCTTTCTCTACCTGTCTTTTTCTATTTTTCCTTACTGCTACCAGTTTCCTGCTCATTAGCTTGGTGAAAGGTGGGCTCTACCTGGAATTAGCTAGCTCGCCCATCCCTTACTTATCTAAGTTACAATCTGCTTTTGTACAATTCTTGGTTGTTAAATATTCTAAAAAATTCCTTGATGAATTATATTATTATGTACAATTCTTGCTTAATATTGATTTATATGTATATATATGTATATATATGTGTGTACGGTATATTCCCTTTCAACGTAGATGGAGGAATCAGATTTTAAGGAAAGCTAATATATGATCATACGTGTGTATATTATCATAATGAATAAAGTGGTGTCAGTGTACATTAGATTTTTCAGGTTTTATTGTGAGGAATTATCCTATTATAATATAAAATATTAAAAATTATATTTTTCGTTGTATATGTTGGTAACAATTAAAGGTAAAGTTTTATTTTACGTACTGTTTTGAATCTGGAAACCTAATTTTGGTTTTGTTGCAGAAGTATTCTGTTAGCTCCCAAAGGTTTAAAAAATATTATTACTGTTTCTTTATATATTTAATATTTATGTTTGCCTCGGCTGCGTCAGTATTATTTTAGAGACATGGAAGGGCGTGATGCGACAATGAATGTAGGCTTACACAGATTTTAAGTTATAATCCACTCCTTTTTATTAATCCTTGACACAAATTAAATAGCACCACTGATAGCGAGAGCTGTGAGATTCTTTTATTTGATACTTGCACTTTTTAATACATATACTATTTTCGTCTCACACGAATACGTAATTAATTTCTCGAGGACACATCTTGTGTCTGATTAGTAACACTGGTTGCAGGCAACTGACAAGTTTTCTAGCGCCTAAATTTGTAGATTTCTGTATTTCAAGTCTCTGATTGGCTATTTTTACTCCAATAGAATACCTGCATTTAACTAAAGCTTTTTATGGTTGTTGATTGGCTATTTTTATAAACTGTCACTAAATCACATTATTGTTACTCCAATAATTAGAAGTAGTATTATTAAACCCCAAACTCATTATTGCCTCAAGGTTACCTCATTGTTAGCAACATTTAACTTAATATTCTCACAGCTCCTACATTATTAAATTACATAATACATTCGTATAACATTGTTGAACATGTATAGAATAATATAAGCATATGCAATGACTGTTACATATATTTTACTAATTGTTACATGCACAAATTGCTTCAAAGTGGGCTGTTATTGAATTTACTTATATAATTTGACTAAAATCATTTAACTGTTAAAAAACACTGCCTAATTGTAACTCCTTGCGGGTTTTTGTTGGCCTCTAACGGAGAAAGAAATCAAAGTTTATAGCTATCGTATGGGAAAGGACCGGTGCAGGTAACAGCTGGCGTTGCACAATGCAGAAGGACATGAAAACGGCATTTCATCAGAGAGCATCATTCCGTGACTTTGTGGTTTCGATTGCCAGTTAATTACCAATCGCCACTCGGATGAGTAACCGACCTCTACGAGGTTCCTCCGCATTGCGGACTCGCACAATGGAAATCATTTTCCGATCACAATGTCCCAAATCGGAAACCGAAAACCGCCGATGTGGCCCCAGTCATGGAATACATTTAGAGCTCTCGACGAAGGCCTGGCAATTAGTGCTAGCGTTGGTTAGAGAGTAGTGCATTGCACTGCATCCCTGATAATGGAATGTGTACATGCAGTGCTATCATTATACTAGCCAGTGCAACTCATAACAATAGTGATTTGCCTGCAAGTTATTTTCTGAACACGCCCACAGAGATTATGAATATTAATTACCTTATTCTGCAAATCGAAATATGTTTCAACCCAGATCTGTAACTAGATAACCTTAAATTCCTAGGCGGGGAAAGCAATTCTGTGACAACTAAAAGTTTGGTATCGAGATTACACCGGAAATATACGTTTTGAAGTCCCTTGAATTTAAAAAAATATTTAGCTAAACGTTTCGAGTATGCTTGTCTGTCAATAGCGTGCCATTTTCCAAATATACAACACGAACATTTTAAAGAAAATCCTCCCCCAAGGCTATCCTTGGAAAATTTTTAGTTATAATTTATTCTCAAACATGTCTGTCCTAATTTGGATTACAGTTCCAATTGTTTAAGATACTGGCATATCAAATGGCCTGCTAAGTCCTCTTCACTCTGAATGAATTTTATTTAATTAGTAAACAATAAGGAATATACAAAAATGTACCACACATAAAATGTATGTCTCATTAAAACACACAATTTATGTGAAATAATCATTTCTCACATTAATCCTTTCCAGATATTCCTTGTTTTAGGTTTGAATTTTCAAATACATTTACTTTTTTATGTGCCAAGTACGGTATTCTCTTGTTTATCGCGACTTCATGGAAGGAATATGGAATTTAAAAGCCAGAATATAAAGACTCGCTTTTTAAATATTTTACTATCGCTTCAACCTTCTGCATTCCACTTGTATCTTCAAAGAAATCTATAATTAAGGTATTTATACATACAGTAGAATCAGTTGACTGAAAAATTCAATGCCATATAATATTGTTCATCAGCGTTGGCGCCTTATGACGCTGTTCATATGGAGTTCGCTTCCTCAATGCGTATTTCTCTTCTTTCTCCGGCTAGCGTTGAGCAGTGTCGACTCTGTAAAGTCTACAGGGTGTGGTGAAATTATATCGATTACGATAATAACAACATCAGCTCTGGTGAATATTGACTTTATTATACTGTTATGTTTTACATTCGGGAACGCGAACCTCCACTTCGTTAATTATCCGCGACTGATCTAGTGATGCTTTGTAGTCAGTATTAAGATGCATTGAGTGTTACTTATAAAGTTCAACGAAGAAGTGAAGTTACTAGTGCTTTGTGAATTTCGCCATGTCTGATATTATTCAACTTGCACGGCGTGGAGTTCAGCTAAGAGAGTTACTTGTCGTAAGGTTAAACGAAGAGTTACTTTTAAAGTTCAACGAAGAAGTGTAGTTACTTGTCCCAGAGTTTAGCGAAGAGTGTCGTTACTAGTATTTTGTGAATTTCGCCATGTCTGATTTCATCCCTTCTCCGAGTTCGATTTTCAATCATGTGACTATCTCCTGTTTTCGGATTTGTCAGTTTGTATTTATAGCATTCCATTTACTGGTTAAAATTTTCAGTTCTGCACAGCTTTCTCTTCCCACGGTACTGTTTTCAATTTGTTTAATTTATGCTGTAGCACGTATGTATGTTTATGGCTAAAACATTTTTTCGGTACAAACCTCATGTTTCTTCCGCTTTGAAAAGAAACAAGCACTTTCCTCGTAGACCCTTTTTAATGGTTCTACGCTTTTGTATTCATTTGTGTCGACGGACCTTTTCCTGTTCCAAGAAAAAAGGGTTGGTCGTCGAACCTTACTTCTTCAGACAATTTGCAATGTTTCCGTATGAAGGCTTTTTCCTCTCGAGGTATAATATTAAATACAATGCTTTAAATCTTTGTTTAATCTATATACAACCATTTCGAATACGGAGCCGAGTTGACATTTTACATCTTTATTTAATCTATATACAATTAAATCAAATACGGGGCCTAGTTGAACCGTATCACATAGCCGGGACTTGAACCACGGATCTCCCTGTTTCCGTCCGGTTACTTTAACCACTGAGTTACCATGGCAACATGCCGGTAGGACATTAAATTCTCTGCCGACTCGCATTTGCCTGTAAACCTACTTTTTCGAGTGGTCGACTGGTCAGCTTCTATAGTTTGTGTCAACTTTAAAAGACAGTATGGAGGTAAATGGGATATTTTTGTCTCTATCTAATGTTACCATTAGCTTCCTCGTTTTCTACTCGCGCTGTCGCCAAGTTGCTTATAAGTAGTTTACATGCTGCAAATATTCATTTGTTATAAATTTCAGCTTTGAACACATTATCCAATGCAGAATGTTTTTCTCTACAAGATTATACCATTTTAGAACCTTTATAGTTTTCCAAAGAAAAAAAAACTTTCTAAAGGAAACGAATTTCTCAGTAAAAAAGTTCGATATTTACTATTGGTATGGTTATCACGCAGAACTAATAAACTAACAGGTAGAACGCAATGATATTTTTCTTTTCTGAGCTAGAGTAAACTAACGTGCTGATTCCCGCCTAGTTTGAGTTCTCCACCTTTAATAACATGAACGTTATAATTTTTTAAATTAAAGGTTTTCGTAAAGTTCTATGCCTATGCAGTAGAAAAGTCAGCCAGCTAGAAACTTTTTTGTTATTGGGTTTACAACGGGTACCAAGCGAGAGAAAATGTTGAGGAGGGTTAGAAACAGTTTTTAAAAGAAACCGGAATCCTGTAACTTTTTGCATTCATTGTGTATGACAAACAAAAGTCATCTAATCAGCTAACGCGCCAGGTGCAGGCAGAGGGTGGTATAGGCTAACAAATCAATTGTAAGGAAGTATCTACGTTTATAGCGAGTGGAACACTCTGACGTATTATGTAGGTTATTGTTCGACATTTTGCCTAAATATTTATGGTTATGGAGGGAGAAGCTAGGAAGACACGAAATGTTGGTAAACTAAGAAGAAACGCAAAGTGATAATGAATGCGTTAGATTATTTTTCAGGTAAAGTGAGTGTTAGTAAGGCAGTAAAAGAAACAGCTTAGGCTACCCGGGTGATCAGAAGCAGTAATGTATAGGATAAACAGATGGGGAAAACAAAAGCAGGCTAGTTAACGCGTAATGGAATATCGTAAAGCGGAGTGTGGTGCATGGTTCATTAGTTGCTGTTTGAAAACATTCCACCCACATTGAATGTAATTTTGTCAAAAGGTAAAACAGTGATGATACCCAACAAATTATAACTTTTATCATTTTATATCTCCATATTTCATTAATAATATATACTTTGATGCCTGTAAACTCGTATTTCGAGGTACTAAAAATAACAAAAAGGAGACAAAGTGCAGATGAAAATTAAATGTCTTAAAATAGCAGTGCAGATATTTCACTATTTGGTGATGTATAATTTACAAGAAGACAAACTGGTAGACAACTCGCAGGTAGGCGCCAAAGTTGAGAGCGTACGTAGAGTACATATGGCAACAGTGCGCCATATTTAACCCTACTGTCTTAAGCGTGAAACGTGATATAGCTTTTCAACTCATAGGTCTCTGGTCTGATTCCCGGCTGGGAGTGGTAAATTTTTCTTTATCCAGAATCATTCCCCTATCCTCCCGTAGATAGGGAGTAGATGTGAGTGTGTTCAATGTAAAATGTGCGTCATGTATTAAATTACCAAAGCCCTAAATACAAGCCTAATTTTAATATCAAGAAATGGTTCTTTAGATGTCTTCAAAGAATGTGTTCTGAAAAATCTGATGTGATACATGCACATGACATTCCCTACCATCTGGTTTTATTAGGGGGCATACAAACTATTCTTACCAAAGTTTGTTTTCCTATCTACCACATTTTTAATCTAAATAAGCCTTTGCAAAAGTAGCAACATTACACATTTCGATATAGGTACAATGAGAACAGCGATAGTCAAATGTTTAAGAATTGGATGCTACACGTTGCCTTAAAATTCCATACTGTTACCATGCAATCGCGAGAAACTAATGTTGCAAGGAAGAGAATGACCAAGAAATGAACGAATCGAACCTTTAGTAACGGATATGTCAGAAACGGCTTATGCTACAGAAAAACTTATTTTAAGTAAATTGTGTGTTTTACAGAGATCTACATTTTTTGTATGGTACGTTTAAGTCCATTGTATAACGTTTACCAGTTATGCAAGATTACACAAAATCCTTTCGAATGAAGAGGACTTCACAGGCTATTCCCATAAAATTCAGGATACATATTTTATTTGACTTGTAAATATCTTTTAATGTACGTTAATTTAATCAAAATAGTTTTTAAAAAATAAAAAATTAAAAAAGAATGTTCCATGCAAGGCGTAGTTGCGGATGGGGGATTTTCCTGAAAATCTTCGTGCCACATCTTTGAAGGTACTGAACGTAAATACTAACTGCAGCATTTATCCGACTTTTCGTTTCTGAGTTATGCTGTTCACAGACACACAGACAGATACACAACACACAACACACACACGGACCTTTTTCTAGAAATGCTTCTTTTGGGATCACGGGGCCTCAAAACATGTATTTCCGGTGAAATCTCGGTATAGAATTTTTGGGTGGAATGCAATACCTTCTCTACCTAAATGTACATGGTAGAGAAACTAAAAATTGAAAGTTCCTGAAAAGATTGCAACATGCGAAGTATTTTAAAATTGTGAAGATGTGAAAAAACAGTATTAGGAGAAAATCAAGTTTTAAAACTTCAGATGTTATTTGCACACACGTGACCACGTCCATTTAAATGTCGTGTTTAGGTGTTTTAATAAACAGAAGAGTGAAACCACAATTGGATCCTCATTCTACAACGTTTAATAATTTTTTTTTAATTTAACATTTCTAAATAACTGACTTTTTTTTCTCGAAATGTTGAAAATTCAATATGATACACCCTTAAATATACCTATACTCATTCATACGTAACACAGTTCGTTTCAAAAGTCCCAAAGTTTCTGCTACAGCTAAAAGGAAATGATTTTCAAAAAACGTTCGAACACGTCATATCATATTTGTGCCAGTTGTGACACCATCGAAAAACAACTTTAAATGACATCATATATTTTTGTTTGTATACGTACCATCTTAAAGATTTTATTAATGTGTATGATGTAGAGGCTATCAATTATTTTATACAACAAACGTTGCTATGGTAACCAAATAAATAGTCTAACTTTCTGGTGTTATTGATGCAGTTTATTTGCAGAGATTAACACAAAATAACAATGTTTTTATGTGAAAGTGAGAGAATTTAAATTTTAACGATGATTGGATATGATGACAATAAACGTACACAAGATACAGTAAAATAAAAGTACGAAAAAAGAAAGAGGAGAAATTGTCAGGGAAAGCGGATACTGGAAAGTATACTGAGTTTAAATAGAATAAGGATTAACGAAACACTTTAAGATTATGTTACACTCTAGGTATGGACAAATTTATCAAAAGGGAGTAAATTTCATGCTAGAGAACCAGAAAATAAAATTAATGCAAATCAGGAGATGAGGTGAGAAAGGGGTGGGGAGGGATAGAAAAGGGAGAGATGTGGTTCCATAAGGAATGTAAATTAGCAAAAAGAGTGGTGAAGCAGACATTGGTTAAATGGAGAGAGGTAGGAGGTGATGAGGCAAAGCAAGAGTACTTAAAATATTGTTATCATTGCTAATATTATAATTATTGCTATAATTATTACTATTATTAGTAGTGGTGGTGGTAGCAGTAGTTGTAGTACTAGATACAAGGAGTATAGCTAAGATAATAGCCTGGGCTGATGAAGTATTTAGTGCATGGGTCATTGACCGTACATGCATATTTAAGATACAAAGTATGGTGACAGAATAAACAACAGAAAAGAAAACAAAATAAAAAAACAAAAAAAAAAAAAAAGGAAAATACAGATAAATTATCTTTGACTAACTGAACAGATTTGACCTAACTTCGCGTACTTTAGCCAAGAAACTGCCCATGTTTTGCCAGATCTTCTGGTCAGCCAGTAGATCCCAACATGCCAATCTCTTTCTAAAAGGACTTAAGAGTTTTTCTTTGAGTTTAATCGTTCGCTGGTTCTCCCACTGTGCACATTCCGCCAAATTATGTACCCAGTTCTCATCCAAATTACAGATCGGACAGATTCTCCTGCCAGAATCGTCAGTCATTTTCTGTGCCCTACAGCCCCCCAGTCTAAACCATACCATTTCTGATCATTCCTTTCTTTCTAAGTGCAGTATATATGCCTCTTTACTCCAATTCAATTTTATTTCATTTGCTAGAGTTAGAGAAGATTTAATTTTGCAATCCGATTCTATTTCCTGTTGGTTGATATCTCTTAGTCTTCTTTTGACGCCCTTCCATATGCTTTTGTAATTTTTTTCAGCTCTTTGCCATACTGACCACATTCCTAAAGACAGTCAGATGTGTTAATGACGTTATAGTTTGCATTTGTAACTTATTTACTTTAATGCTAGAGAATGTCATTGTTCGCTTATATAAATAAAGGTTATCTTTCAATTATTTATTTGCTTACCCTAATGATGTTTGTGGTATAAAACACTTGAAAGTTTATACAATTATATAAACTCTTTGAGCTAGTATACTAAAAATCTGATGCGTTACACTCACATGACTTTCTCTACTCTTGTACAAACTATTTTTACAAAGGCTTATTCTCCATATGCGAGATGTTAACCTTATTTCCAATTTTCTTGTAGGTGCAAGGGGAATATGGTAAGTTTTAAGCGATAGTCAAATCTTTTAATAGCTGGTTGCTATGTGGCGCATCCATTCTCTTTGTATGTCCAGGACATAAACAAATGAATAACGAATTCCTATTTGAGAAAACATTTTGGAAAACTTAAGGGAGTGACAAGCAGTAGCTCGAAAATGGTTCATTCAACAAAAAAAATGTATATGACATAAATTGTGTATTTTAACGCTATCTACATTTTTTGTGTAGTACAATTTTGTGTATTTCTTATGGTTTACCAGTTATGCAAAAGTCGTTCTCAATGAAGAATAATTTTGGAGACATTCTCAGAAAATTCGAGATATACATTTCATTTATCATGAAAATATCTTAAACATATGATATTTTAATGAAAATCGTTATAGCCATGTTTGAAAAAATTAAAATTTTCGAAAAATGTTTCATGTAAAGGGTAATCTGGGGTGGGGGTATTTTTCTTGAAAACCTTGGTGTCGCATCTCTGGAAGATACTGAACCTAAATACCAAGTTTGGTGTTTATCCGACTGTTCGTTTCTGAGTTAGGCTGTTCACAGACACACACACATACACACACACACACACACACAAGAACACACAGACATGTTTCCAAAAATGTTTTTTTTTATTCAGGGGATCTCAAAACATATATTTCCGGTTAAATCTCGGTATCGAATTTTTGGGTGGAATACAATACTTCCCATACTTACTATACGTAGTAGAGAAAGTAAAAATATAGGGTGTTATTTAAAAATGTTTCCTTTGACGTCACAACTGGCACACACTAATATTAGAATGCCTGTTTCTGTGAAAAAGTTCGAGGGTTTTCTGTAACAGAAAATATGGGGATATTTGAAACGCACTGTATAACAACATAACGTAAATGAGACTTGCCTTGCTTTTGCGACTATGTAAAATTAAAGTTCAAAGGTGAAGAATATGAACTAAAAATGTTGCTCACAGAGGAAAGCTGTTAATGCAGCAGAATAATCAGATTTGCACAATGAAGAATGCTGGATGTTTGAGGCCTTATCTGAAATATCAACATGTCTCCTGAAGCTCGCCAGTTTTTTCACAAAAGCCGATCGCGATAGCGAATTCAATGGCCAACACTGCACATCAGTGGACATGTCAAATCAAAATCGCTCGCTTTTCACTCTCGTGGCGGGTACATTCATCCTTTCAGAGAGGTGTGATACATTGTTTCCAGGTTGCCTGCCTCGAGTTCATGATGTACAATGAATGGCAGAGCCTTTGTTCGACTGTCGAGAGGTGCCACCATTATGGAGGCAAGCGCCACCGTCGCTGCTGCAATGTAGTTTAACGCGTGTAATAAAGCCAGCCATCGGCAAATTTGAGCTCAACTTCACGAATGGATGTTAACGAGATATATATTAACATTAGTCGCATGGAGAACAGCCAACATTACCTGCCACATGATGTTATCGCGCTTGGCGCCCTCTTCAATTACGTTACATGGCTTCACGCTTCACGTTACCTGCAAACTAACAAGTGGAAACTTTCCTCTCTCCTCTTTCACCCTCCTTTATCTGCTTCCCTTCTCCTTACTTATTCTTCTTCCTCTTCAACCTACTTCCTATATTTCTTTTTGGTCTTTTATATTTTGTTCTCTTTTTGGTATGCCTCTATTTCTAATTTCGTACCTCCCTTCTGCTTGTTATATCCGTTTTCACTCAGACGAGGAGACACAATACTGATTTGTTAAATTCACATGACTTTTTCTATTCCTCTATCGCTTATTACTTGCAATACACATTATTCTTACAAAAGTTTTATTTATGGACACTCTTTAACTGCTGTGGTTCTTAGCGTCCCATTCTATATTGGGCGTGAAAGACCGGAAATTTTGCTCAGAGGCCTCTTTATCAGGTTTGAGGTTCTTTTACTTGCCATAAATCTACGACACGGGACCACCGGTTTTACTTCCCTTCCGAAGGAAGCCATGCTAAGGATTTTTACGCCCCCCAAAAAAAAAATCCATCGCCCTCCGCCGGGTTTGAACCCGCGACATCGGGAACTAGAGGCTAGCATGGTAACCACTACACCACGGAGGGCGACTCCTTTGGAACTTATTACCTATCTGCAATGTTGTTAATTCGTGTAACTCTTGTCGTTGGGTTTCTTACAACTTTGGATTTTAATCACTAGATCTTACACATTCACACTCTCATTCTTACTTCCAGACTCTACGGAAGATAGGGAGTAACCTTGGCTAGAGAAAAATTCCCACACATCCCAGCCGGTAATCAAACCCGGGATCCTTCGCACAGAAGCCAGGTGCTCTACCGACTGAGCTACTGTGCTAGCCTTTGTTTTCTTATCTACTTCATTTATATCGAGATAAACCTTTCCGGAAATAACTGCATTACACATTTCGTTACAGATACAAACTGAAAAGCGATAATCAAATATTTTAGAACGGACGCTACACGCTGTAGCGTTCGGTTTCATACACTTTCATCGCGAGAAACAATTGAAAATCGACAGGAATGGCTGTGTTGAACAATTAGAACCGTTAATAACGGATATCTCGGAAATGGCTGATGCCACAAAAAGTGATGAGAAGTAAATTGTGCGTTTTAAAGGGATTCACGTTTTTTTTTTGCGTAATACGTTCTCGTTTGTCGTTTATCGTTTACCAGTTTTACAAGACTATATAAAATTCCTTCCAAATGAAGAGGACGTCACAGGCAATTCCCAGAAAATTCAAGATATACATGTTATTTGTCATGTAAATATCAGTGATGTATATTTTAATCAAAATCATCATGGCCATTTTTAAGAAAATAAGAAAATTCGAAAAATGTTCCATGTAAAGTATAGTTTGTGGTAATGGGATTTTTTTGAAAATCTTTGTGTCGCATCTTTGGAAGATACTGAGCTTAATAACAAGTTTGGTATTTATCCGACTTTTCGCTTTTCAGTTATGCAGTTCACAGAAACACACACTCGAGCGCTCGTTTGGACCTTTTTCTAGAAATGCTTTTCTTTTTTATTCAGTGGGCCTCAAAGCATACATTTCCGGTAAAATCTCGATATCAATTTTTTGCGTGGGATGCAATATCTTCTCTATCTAGTGCGTACGTGGCAGAGAAAGTAAAAAATACATTCACATGACTTTCTCTACCCACTGTTCTACAAATTATCTTACATAAATATTTTACTATCTAATTCTATTAATTGCGTTAAGCATTTACAGAAATGGTTTCAGTACACGTTTCGTAGTAGATGCAATAGATGGAGTCAAATAGTCAAATCTTTAAAAAGTAGGTGGCTATATGTTAATTCGGAAATTCCACCTTCTTATTAGCATGACCACGAGAAACAAAATCTGACTTTAACACTTAAATGTGTATGAAGTATTGGACAATTTAAACCAATAAAAACAAATATCTTGGAAATGGCCGATGCTATGTGAAGTTTTAAGAAACATTGTATGTTTTAAAGAGATTCGTACGTTCTGTGTGATACGTTTTTGTCTATCTCTTATAAATTGAAACTGAGTTTTATTTATGGGCGCTCTTTAACTACTATGGCTCTTAGCGTCCCATTTTATATTGGGCGTGAAAGACCGGGGCCTCTTTATCAGGCTTGAGGTTCTTTTACGTGTCGTAAATCCACGACACGGGACCACCGACTTTACTTCCCTTCCGAAGGAAGCCATGCTAGGATTTTTACGCCCGAAAAAAAATCCCTCGCTCTCCGCTGGGTTTGAACCCGCGACCTCGGGAATCTCATGGTACCCCTAGACCACGAAGGATCACTTATGGTTTGCCAGTTATATAAAATTATACACAATTCATTAAAAATGAAGTGAACATCGCCGGCTTTTCATATAAAATTAAAAATATAAAATTTATTAGTCATGCAAATATCTTAAAACAAATTTCTGGTTTTTTACAAAATCATGAAGAACGAAAAATCCTTCGGCGAGGGAGAAGTTCTTGACAACCTTTGTGTCCCATCCTCTGAATTTTCTAAACTTAAGGAGGAATTTTATCTCTCATACACACACGCACACACAAATAGAATGAAAAGACTAAAAATTGAAAATAAAATAAAATAAAATACGCCATCCTGGTGGCTTGTTTCCTACACCAGGACGTGTATGCCGAATTTGTGATTTATTTAACACTTCTTTCATTTTATGCATTATTACTGCACACATTTGTACTTATAATCTAATAAATACAAACTAAGAACAAAGTGAATAAAATAAAAATAAAAAACTAAAATTCACAATTTACGGGTATAACTAAAACTTAGATAAAAGAACATATTTAAACTTTGTTACTAGTAGCCAGAAACGTAAAATAACTGGAATACAGCTGTTCCTAATTATTAGTAAATAATTAGTGAATTAAACAAGATAAATGTAATAAAATACTCTATTCTAATCTAACTCCTGGTTTCCAGTGGTAAAGGTACTGGTATGCACTACCAAAACTACACTTATATACGCTCATTTTCAACTATACTAAACAAATTATTTAATTGAATAATTCAGAATTCTAGCTGTTGTATTTATATTATTTATCCTTTCTATTCAGCTTCAATATTCTTTCCTAAAATTTTGTACTAACGGTCCACTTTTATTAATATACTTTAAGTAAATTACACTAATTAGTACTTTTAATAAGCTTATCACTGGGTTAAACTAATCTTTCTTTATTGTTTTTACCTTTTACTTCACTGGTCGCTTCATTTAACACAGTAATCAATAAATTTATCGCTATTCTATTTAACTTGCTTTGCTTACTCTTGAAAACAAAAATATTTCACTTCACTTACCACCAGTTTTCACTCTACTTTACTTCCAAAATGTATCTAAGAATGATCTTTCGTTTTCTTCTACTGGTTCTACACATTGGTCCAACGCCTTTCTCAAGTCTTATAAAGTTAACTTACACGATTTCCAAAGTCTGTTTCTTACGGTAGCTTATGTCGAGCACATATCTAAACTATAGCTGCCCTTTTCTAGCAGATTGTTGCTGCTATTATTGGCATTAATTTTTGTGACATTTCATATTTTTATACTTTGATCAGAGTCTTTTGAGACAGTGGAAGAGGGAAGGTAGAAAACAGGTTGCTCGTGCCCCAGGCCAGTTAGCGTGGCGGTACTTTACGATATCCGCCGGTGCGACCACGCGACATCCTTATCTCCCCAGTATCTCAAAAGTCTCAGACCAAAGTATAAAGGAGGTTTTACACAGCATACAAATGAATGTTACATATAAGAGAAATATACATTAAATTAAATAAAATTAAACAGAAGGAATAAACTTAAACCAATATTATTGTTCTGAAATCAATTATTCTCTCCTTTATCACCCAATTAAATAAATCAGAAACGTATTTGTAATAGATATAAACAAAGAATATAAAAATGTATGGGATTTCAGAATTTAATAACAAATAACGTTACCTTAAGCAGCAGTGCAGTACTAGGTAGTGGCATTTAGCTAGAGCTCCACCGATAATGCGTAGTGTCTAATAGAACTACGCATATTCAGTGAATGTTACTTTTATAACCATTTACTTTCTGTTATCTTCAAATTGTTACATTACCTTTTGTCGATCCCTAACTCTACTGGTAAATAAACTACCAAACCCATAATGCCATTTTTACTTTCTCTACTACGTAGAGTAAGTAGGGGAAGTATTGTATTCCACCCAAAAATTCGATACCGAGATTTCACCGGAAATACATGTTTTGAGACCCCCTGAATCCAAAAAAATCTGATGTGTTACACTCACATGACTTTCTCTACTCTTGTACAATCTATTTTTACAAACTCCTATTCTCCATATGCTTCATATTAATCGAGATATCGAGATGTCAATCTTATTTGTAATTTTCTTGTAGATGCAAGGGGAATATGGTAGCTTTTAAGCGATAGTCAAATATTTTATCGCTGGTTGCTATGTGGCGCATTCCATTCTCTTTGCATGTCCAGGACATAAAAAAATGAATAACGAATTTGAGAAAAAGTATAAGTATTGGAAAATTTAAGGGAATAACAAGCAATATCTCGAAAACGGTTCACTCAACAAAAAAATGTATATGATGTAAGTTGTGTATTTTAACGCGATCTACATTTTTTGTGTAGTAAAATTTTGTCTATCTCTTATGGTTTACCAGTTATGCAAAAGTCGTTCATAATGAAGAATACTTTTGGAGACATTCCCAGAAATTTCGAGATATACATTTCATTTCTCATGACATTATCTTAAACATATGATATTTTCATCAAAATCGTTAGAGCCATTTTTGAGAAAATTAAAATTTTCGAAAAATGTTCCATGTAAAGGGTAGTCTGGGGTGGGGGATTTTCTTGAAAATCTTTGCGTCGCATCTCTGGAAAATACTGAACGTAAATACCAAGTTTGGTGTTTATCCGACTGTTAGTTTTTGAGTTATGCTGTTCACAGACACACACACACACTCACACACACACAGACACACACACGGACATGTTTCCAAAAATGCTTTTTTTGGATTCAGGAGGTCTCAAAACATGTATTTCCGGTGAAATCTCGGTACCGAATTTTTGGGTGGAATGCAATACTTCCCCTACTTACTATACGTAGTAGAGAAAGTAAAAAGCATTTTTGGAAATATGTCCGTGTGTGTGTCTGTATGTCTGTGAACACCATAACTCAGAAACCAACAGTCGGATAAACTCCAAACTTGGTATTTAGGTTCAGTATCTTCCAGAGATGCGACACGAAGATTTTCAAGAAAATCCCCCCACCCCAGATTACCCTTTACATGGAACATTTTTCAAACAGTTTAATTTTCTCAAAAATGGCTCTAACGATTTTCATTAATGTATCATATGTTTAAGATATTTGCATGACAAATGAAATGTATATCTCGAATTTTCTGGGAATGTCTCCAAAAGTATTCTTCATTGTGAACCACTTTTGCATAACTGGTAAACCATAAAAGATAGACAAAATTTAACTACACAAAAATGTAGATCGCCTTAAAATACACAACTTATGTCATACATATTTTTTGTTGGGTGAACCATTTTCGAGATATTGCTTGTTATTCCCTTAAATTTTCCAATGCCTTTTCTCAAATTCGTTATTCATTCTTTTTGTCCTGATAATGCAAAGAGAATGGAATACTCCACATAGCAACCACCTCTTAAAATATTTGGCTACAGCTTAAAGCCTAGCAATTCCCCTTGCACCTACTAGAAAATTAGCAATAAGATTAACATCTCGATTAACATGAAGCATATGGAGAATAAGCGTTTGTAAAAATAGTTTGTACAAGAGTGGAGAAAGTCATGTGAGTGTAACACAGCAGATTTTTTATTTATGGACGCTGTTTAACTACTATGGTTCTTAGCGTCTCATTCTACATTGGGCGTGAAAGATCGGTAATTTTGTTCAAAGCCTCTTTATCAGTCTTGAGGTTCTTTTACGTGCCGTAAATCTACGAGGGACCACCGGCTTTACTTCCCTTCCAAAGGAAGCCATGCTAAGGATTTTTAAGCCCGAATAAAATCGTCCTCCGCCGGGTTTGAAAACGCGACCTCAGGAACTAGAGGCCAGCATGGCTAATGCAATCCTGATGTCAAATTTCAGCAAAAGTTATTCACTGAATCCGCTAATGATACTGCAATTTTTTTTGGCTAAAAGTAGTTATTTGACTAAGTACCGTTTTCTATATCCTCTCAGAGCTAATATAACAACATTTCACCGGAGTTAAAACTCGCAGATAACTCGCACCACCGCAATATGTTTCAAATATGTGTATTCACATGTTTGGAAACGTGACAGAAATATTTTACACGTTTCCCTTCTCGACAGAGAGTCGAGTGCCGTTCGATATTATATCGAGCAATGTACATTCGATTGCATAGGGTTGTTTATCACACGGACCGCTTCTTGTTCCCCTTGTTCGAAATGAATCCCACATCAACACCACAATCAACCACAACCCTCCGGGCTCATCACGTGTTTTCATATTGAGGCCCCGAGCTCTATCATTTGAGAGTGGACGCGAATTGAGTTTGAAGAGTAATAAAACTCGCACACAGAAACTTTGTATAACATGTCCCTCTTTCTGATAACTTCCCCAGAGACTGTATTAACTCTTATTGTTATTGGTTGTGGGATTAGAGACATCAAACAAAAATCTGATGTGTGACACTAAAATGACCTCCTCTACTCTTACTAATACACAGGCATATATTTAATTACTGGCATAAAATTATTGTAATGTCCGCTTTGCGTGCTGGCAGTAACTGTTGTTTATGAACGCTTTCAAATTACAAAGTGCGGATGTAGTTAGATGTACGATTCGGCGAAAAGCACTCGCTCAGCTGTTTCAATAACAAATCCGTTTGTGTTAATAATGAGATCTGATGTGCCAAAACTACGCGACTTCCTCTACCCGCTACAGCTTGACATATTATAGTATTAGATTAGATGGCGAGGGGTTTGATGTAGTTTTATCGACCTCCCGCGCGTCAGCCTAATTGTGCAACCCCATTGGAAAGTATGTTCATTGTTTACCAAAATATGTTCCCTGAACAAATTGCAGTATCTTGGTTCCAGTGTTAATATCCTTCCCCAAATCTTCTCTGGTTATAGAAAGAGTAAGTCTCTTTCTTGCCAGGAATGGACAGTCAAAGAGGATGTGCCAGGCAGTTTCCTTATCCTCTTTGTACATTATACAGATGTGTCCATCCTTGTAGAGTCCTACTTTACTTAAATGTTTCCTGAAGTGACTATGTTCAGAAATAAATGCAACTCTTTCCTTATTACTATTCTATCCAATCTCAGGAGAGATGAGGAAAGTGTCGCATGGACCTACGAGCAGTTATATGGCTTGCGTTTTTCCAGGATAAGTTTGCCACCTGAGTTGGTGTGCTTCCCTAACTCGTGCTTTTTCCGAGATTTTGTCAATACGTGTACTGATTCCAACCACGGCTTCGAGGCCAACAGTACTTTTTTTGCCAGCTGATCAGCTTTTTCATTCCTATAGATACCCTGATGCCCCGGTGCCCACCCATTTCGAATCTGTCGCGAGGTGATAGAGCAATCCATGTAAGTATATCCAAACCAGTTTTGATTGTACCTGGTCTGAAATGTGTGGTTTTAAGGCATTTTACCGATGTGAGGATGAGAATTCGTTTATTATGATAACTCCTCTCAGGTTGTCTTAGAACACAACTCAGGATAGCAAATACCTCTGCCTAAAAAACCGTGCAATATTTCCCAAACTTATACTAATGTTTGCCCTTGGAGATTGGACATATTATAGTATTTATATAAAACATGTTTCTTCCATTCACGTTAAGTTACAAAACCTGCTGTTTAAAATAACTTCAAATAAACCAATATGGACTTGGTTTCTGTGAATTCCTACAGCTATTGGAATTAATTGTTCTTCCACACAAGCCATGTGTTGGTTGGTTGGAAAGGTAGAATCAGACCTTGGTTCAAATCCCGGCTGACATAGAATTTTTCATTCGTCTGATTCTACCTTTCGATCCTACGGTTATGATTTGTAAGATAATTGATATGAAATTCTTACAAAGACAAGCTTTTCCGACCCGCTTAGCACAGATTTGGGAATGAGCAACCTTAATACAGACTCATGATGTTAAAAATGTTATATTTGTCCATTGTTTAGAATTATAACATTTTAAAATAGCTAGGCATTAGGTCCTTAGTCAAAACATTGCGTAAAATAAATATGTAAAGTCTTTGATATTTTATTTCCGTAGAAGCTTTCTTAACGTAATCAAATGTCTGGTGGGAAAGCAATTTCTTCGCGTGCACATGCATCAACAATATAATCACAAAATTCATCTAATTTTTACTTTCTCTACCACGTGCATAGAAGTAGAGCAGGTATTGTATTCCATTAAAAAGTTCGATATCGAGATTTCACCGAAAATACACGTTCTGTGGTCTCTGAATACAAAATAAAAGAAAGTGTGTGTTTGTGTGTGTCTGTGAACAGCATAATTCAAAAACGAAAAGTCGGATAAATACCAAACTTCATATTACTAAACTTGGTATTTAGGTTCAGCATCTTCCAAAGATGCGACACAAAGAAAATTTCAAGAAAATTCCTCCACCGTAAAAGTACCCTTTGCATGGAACATTTTTCGAAATTATTGATTTTCTAATAAATAGGTCTTAACGATTTTCATTAAAATACTATACATTTAAGATGCTTACATGAATATCTTGAATTTTCTGGGAATAGCCCGTGAAGTCCTCTTCATTCGGAAATAATTTTGTATAATCTTACTTACCACATAAAAGGTGTATATCTCTTTAAAGCACACAGTTTATTTCAATTTTTTTTGTAAACCATTCCTGGGATATGCGTTATTATTGATTCGATTCGCTCAGTACTTTTGTCACTCTTTTCGAGCCCCATCGATTTTCAGTTGTTTCTCGCGATGTCATGGAAAGGGTATGTAACTTTAAGACCAGCATATAGTATCCAGCTCTTAAACACATTGACTGTCGATATTCCTTTTTGAAATATAATGAAGCGTGTTACACAGCTATTTCTGCAAAGGTTTATCTGGATTAAAATAAAGTAGATAGAAAAAACAGCTTTCGTATGGATAATTTGTATTAGCATTAATAAACGATAGAGGGTAGGGAAAGTAATGTGAATGTAACAATCATAATTTCTTTAATCTAAGGCTTGAAAGACATCAAGTCACACTTTCATGGTGATGAAGATGGCTGACTATTGACTGTGATCAATCTTTAGTGACTTTAGCTAAGCAGTTTGTTACTGGTGAAAGTGAAATAGGAAAGTGCTGCCTGCACTTGTTTGAATTGCCATTTCTTTATGAAGACGTTATTGAAAACTCGAACTTGACACATCCATTTTAAACATTTTTGATCAAACATTTTAAACAAAGATAACATTTTTATCCAAATCAATGTGTATTAAGTTGTCTCAGAATGCTTCACCAACCTACAAAATTGTAGGAACTAACACCATTTCTATGATATTATAGGATCCCATATACCCCATTTCTCACAGACTTCTGCTATGATTTTGTAGCAATTCAGAGAGACTCGCATGCATGATACGGAAAGCAAAATATAACTGATTCCGTATTTTAGGTCAGTCGTTGTTACTAGTAAATTCAGGTGGGGACATTCCAAAATATGTTTTATAGATGCCGCGTGATAAACTTTAAATATACAGGTTGGACCATTTAAGTTGAGACTGTACAGTATCTCCAAAACTAAGCGTTGTGGGAATAAATGTCTTTAATAAAAGTTGCTTGATATGATGGGTAAAAGTATGTCATTAGTCGTGTTTTGTTTGGAGGACGTTATGATGGTCATTTTATGCTAAATTATTTTTTGTAATGCGAACCTACCTTTTTATGTTGTTTTCTCACTCCTCATAAAAACGAAACTACATTAATTGTATTAAGCACTTTCCAATTGCTGTTACACCAACGTAAATAACCACAAAATTCAGAATGGCTGTGTATGAAGCGCGATGTATGGTTGGACCATCTATGGATGACATTTGAGGGCCAAGTTACGTTTCGTAATTGGGAACTAACATTTTTTACTTGTTTCCTCATCACAAAATAAACAGCTTTTTATAAACCATTTTAATGAGAAAACGACATACAAAATGCCATACATTACCATACAAAAACTTACATCTCGTTAAAACGTACAATTTATGTCATATACCTTTGTTTTTTTTTGTCCAGTGAACCATTTCGGAGATATTCCATATTTGTTTGAATTTTCCAATACTTAAGCTTTTTCTCAAGTGGGAATTCGTTATTTGTTTTTTTATGTCCTGGACATGCAAAGAGAATGGAATGCGCCACATAGCAACCAGCGTTAAAATATTTGACTATCGCTTAAAGCCTACAATATTCCCCTTGTACCTACAAGAAAATTAGCAATAAGATAGTTTCTGCATTTGTTTATCTCATTACCATGAAGTAGGTGGAGAATGAGCGTTTGTAAAAATAATTTCTATAAGAGTAGAGAATGTCATGTGAGTACAACACATTTTTTTCATTTATGAAGTGCTATCAATATTCAGTTGTTTTTCGCAATGTCATGGAAAGAGAATGAAACTTCAAAGCTAGCATACAGCAACTCGTTTTTTAAATATTTGAGTATTCTTCCTCAACCTGTATTCCCCTTGTATCGCATCTACAACAAAATGTATTATGAAGCCATGTATGCAAATGTTAGTATCGATTAACATGAGGTAGATATAAAAGTAAGTAAGCTTTAATAACTATAGTTTTTAGAGGATATACAAAAACAAACTATAGTAGTTAGAGAAAGTCATGTGAATAAAACACATGTTTTTTTGTTTTTTTTAATAAAATCGTGACTGCGTTAAGGAAAAATATGGTAGAATTAGATCCCTGCATTTGAAGCAGTAAGAAACAACTTTATTTGCTACAAAGTGGGTGCTCCGCCGCATTAGATTAACCGTCCATGGCGAGCATTTTGAAGAGTGGATAGGAAGGCGGGAAAGGATCGATTGGCCGCCGAGATCACAACATGCAATTTTTCATTGTGCAGCATACTGAAGAATTAACTTATGCTACAACGTCAATGCGGAATTTAAGAGATTTGATTGGAAGCATGGATGGTAATAATGGGAACTTTTTTGCATTTATTTTGCGTCCTTTAACTACGTGGTCATAGCGAGACGGGTCTATCAACTTTCTAGATCTCATCCCTCTGCGCTTCGTCACGCGTCCATAGAGGCGTTAGCGTTAGGTTCCCTCTATGGTACCTCTCCCTCTATACGTGATGGCTAGATGGATGCTTCGACACGTGTCCACAAAGACTTTAGTGCCAGGCAACTGTATCTCTCCTTGTACACTTGCCGGACAGATGGCATCAGGGTGCAGCTGTAATTATCTGTGAATATGTGGCAGAGTATTCGCTATTACCACCTATTGTCATGTTTAATATTGTTTTAGACTTAAGGTAGACCT
Source organism: Deroplatys truncata (assembly GCA_030765065.1). Lineage (NCBI taxonomy): Eukaryota > Metazoa > Arthropoda > Insecta > Mantodea > Mantidae > Deroplatys > Deroplatys truncata. The sequence continues at coordinate 58,966,758 of CM060977.1, forward strand.
TTGGGGCGTAGTATTAAATATTGTTACATGCTGGGGTGAGGATCAAAAGGTTCCCAGCAAATTACTACATTTTGAACACCCCAACACGCTCATGGGGGAAGCGTAGCTCAGAAACTGCAAGAGGACGGGGACCTTGGTGTGTGTCTACATTTAGATGAAGCCGTGAGGTTTTTTGAGAAAATACACAAATTTCACATCACACACATAAATCTGTGATTTATTGATAAAACTCTTGGTGGCCCTACATTATACACAGGGGAACAAAGGAATGGAGGGAGATGCCACACTGTTGAGGATGGCCACACGCGACCTACTCCTTACACACTTACTCACAAAGTGACGCTCACACACAAAGTAACGCTATCTATCTCCCCCCCCACGCTAGCCAGACAGTCGGTGTCATACCAGACGGAGATTCAAAACAAAGCCTACTCTCTCTGGCGTGGTCGGCGCCAAAGGAGATGATTCGTTCAGCCGAAAGAAATAATCAATCAGTCACCCAATAATACTGTCTACAATGCGACGCAATAATGTGTCTGGTATGACAATGCTTAACGTATTAACGCCACATCATTCAATCCGATATTTATCTTAGCGATCGAGGAAAACCACGAAAAAAACCAGTCAGAATGGTTGGTCCACGGGATTTGAATCCGAGAATACGGGCCTCAGACACTACTGCCTGATCCAAACCGTTCGCTTAATGAACTTGTATAACACGATATGCAAATCAACATTTTAACTGTTCAGATGATAATGGGGCTATTTTGAGCCATTTCTAAGTGAAGTATGCATTTTAGGTTAGCTGACTTAAACGTATGGCATATTTTATGAACCAGAATTATAATTCACAATAACATATACAATATTTATCCCAATTTTTCTTTTTTATTTGAGATTTTCACCTACATTTCACCCTAAAACACAATCTGAAGAGGATGGTGTAACTGCAAATTGACTTCTCCGAGAAAGCAATCGTTAGACAAGACCATAGATTTCGTGTTGCTGTTAGCGTATGCAAATACGCGACCACTGGAGGAGCAAGTTTCCGTGTTGTTACGAAACATTTTCATTTCATCCGTCGAGAAATGATGTAGGGCCGTTAACGAAACTTGTTTCTTCTGATGCATTAGTTTACGGCTGCCTCATCGTCTGAACTGGGAATTTGGGCCGCAGGTGCCCCCGTGTGCGCCGCAGATCAATGTAACTCGGATGTGAACAAGCGTGGAAATGGATGGTGATAAAACTAAAAGTGTAGCTGTGTCGCATCACTCGTCTGTTTTAATTGACCTGGGCTGCGGAACAAGAATGGAATTCTGTGTTTTACCATCCCCTTATTTTTTGTTTGTTTCGCTCCATCGTATCGCTTTTGTTTATATGCTCGATTTGCCCAATCGCGAAACGTCAATGTAATCACAAAATTATGGAAATGTAATTCACGGAAGTGTTTTACTTAAGCATGAGAGGTACAGTTTTATTTTCCATATTTAAGACAGCATAAAGAGCAAGCAACTTTTTTGACAGAATCAGAGGGGGAAAAAATCGATGTTCTACAATCGAATTGCATTTATCACCCACTTTTCTACAAACTAATCTTATAAAAGCTTACTTTTCTATCTACGACATATTAATAGAGAAGTGGTTTCATTAGGCATTTTGTTTTCAGTACAAGGGCTAAAGCAATGGTCAGGAGAAGCAACTGAATGGTGGCAGGGCCAAAATGTCCATAAATGTATATTACTTGGTGCAGCTTTTGCTTCTACACGATTCTCTACGGTGTGCAGTAAGTATTCTTTACTCCATGGAGTTCTCAAAACAATTTGTAAATATGATTTAGTCCTATAGTAATTTATGAACTCAGTATTCAAATTATGAATGTAGCCTGTCTCCCTCAGAAAGAATAAGGCTTTACAATGGGAAACAATTACCAAAAGCGATATACATATATGTTTTCTTTCTTTGTAATGTGCAACGGAACTGTTGTGGGCCGGACTAGCGGTTGCAGAGATAAGTCGTACTCCCTACCCCTATGTAAATCCCAGAAGGCCTCGAGAAGGAAGGAGATAATTCTGGAAGCTTCCTTCCCCCGCCTCCTGCGAACTCTCTCGAAATTCCTGCGACTATGTATCGGCTCGCGATAGTGAGTTAGTCAGTAAGTTGCTTAGCGAGTTGCGTTGATACGACCTAAGGTGCGGTTATTCAATGTGTTTTACGAGCGTCTAGGGCAAGAAGACGAGTCCCGTGTTTGACCTTTAGTGAAAGAAAGAAGAAAAAAGGGCTGCTTCATTACACTTCATTACACGCTATGCGCAAAAAAAAGAAGTAAGAGTAAATGCTGAACTAAGTCACATTGGCGATGTGGCAGTGATAAGTGAATTAAGTCATGTTAGCGCAGTGCCAGTAAAAGTGAACGAAGTCACATTAGTGAGATGGCACAGAAAAGTGAACTAGATCACATTAGTGAAGTGAGAGTGAAAATTGAACAGTCACATCACTGAAGTGACTGAAAATAGAACTACGTCACATTACTGAAGTTACTGAAAGTAGAACTGCGCCACATTACTGAAGTGACAGTAAAAACTGCTAAGTCGGGTTAGTGAAATGACAGTAAAAGCTGAACTAAGTCACATTGGTGAAGTGTCGGTAAAAAGTGAACTGCGTCGCATTACTGAAGTGACAGTGAAACTTGAACAAAGCCACACTGGTGAAGTAGCAGTGAAAACTGAAATAAGTCACATTAGTGAAGTGACTGTAGAAACTGATAAGTCACATTAGTGAAGTGGCATTGAAAACTGAACTAAGTCACATTAGTGAAGCGAGAGTAAAAACTGAACTAATTCACATTAGTGAAGTGGCATTGAAAACTGAACTAAGTCACATTAGTGAAGCGACAGTGAAAACTTAACAAGGACACATTAATGAAGTGGCAGTGAAAAGTAAACTACGTCACATTACTGAAGTGACAGTCAAATTTAAACAATGTCAAATTGGTGAGGGGGCAGTGAAAAATGGACTACACTAGTGAAGTAATAGTGAGAACTGAAAAATGTCACTTTAGTGAAGTGACAGTAGAAACTGATAAGTCACATTAGTGAAATGACAGTAGAAACTGATAAGTCACATTAGTGAAGTGGCATTGAAAACCTAACTAAGTCACATTAGTGAAGTGACAGTGAACACTGAACAAAGTCACATTAGTGAAGTGACAGTGAACACCGATCAAAGTCACATAAGTGAAGTGACAGTGAACACTGAACAGTCACATTAGTGAAGTGACAGTGAAAAGTGAACAAAGTCACATTAGTGAAGTGACAGTGAACACTGAACAAAGTCACATTAGTGAAGTGACGGTGAAAAGTGAACAAAGTCACATTAGTGAAGTGACAGTGAAAAGTGAACAAAGTCACATTAGTGAAGTGACAGTGAAAAGTGAACAAAGTCACATTAGTGAAGTGACAGTGAAAAGTGAACAAAGTCACATTAGTGAAGTGACAGTGAAAAGTGAACAAAGTCACATTAGTGAAGTGACAGTGAACACTGAACAAAGTCACATTAGTGAAGTGACAGTGAACACTGAACAGTCACATTAGTGAAGTGACAGTGAAAAGTGAACAAAGTCACATTAGTGAAGTGACAGTGAACACTGAACAAAGTCACATTAGTGAAGTGACAGTGAAAACTGAACGGTCACATTAGTGAAGTGACAGTGAAAAGTGAACAAAGTCACATTAGTGAAGTGACTGTGAAAACTAAATAGTCACATTAGTGAAGTGACAGTGAAAACTGAACAGTCACATTAGTGAAGTGACAGTGAAAAGTGAACAAAGTCACATTAGTGAAGTGGCAGTGAAAACTGAACGGTCACATTAGTGAAGTGACAGTGAACACTGAACAGAGTCACATTAGTGAAGTGACAGTGAATACTGAACAAAGTCACATTACTGAAGTGGCAGTGAATAGTGAACAAAGTCACATTAGTGAAGTGACAGTGAATAGTGAACAAAGTCGCATTAGTGAAGTGACAGTGAACACTGAACAAAGTCACATTAGTGAAGTGGCAGTGAATAGTGAACAAAGTCACATTAGTGAAGTGACAGTGAATAGTGAACAAAGTCACATTAGTGAAGTGACAGTGAACACTGAACAAAGTCACATTAGTGAAGTGACAGTGAATAGTGAACAAAGTCATATTAGTGAAGTGGCATTGAAAACTGAACAAAGTCACATTAGTGAAGTGGCAGTGAAAACTGAACTAAGTCACATTAGCGAAGTGATAGTGAACACTGAACAAAGTCACATTATTGAAGTGGCAGTGAAAACTGAATAGTCACATTAGTGAAGTGACAGTGAAAACTGAACATTCACATTAGTGAAGTGGCATTGAAAACTGAACATTCACATTAGTGAAGTGACAGTGAAAACTGAACAAAGTCACATTAGTGAAGTGGCAGTGAAAACTGAACAAAGCCACATTAGTGAAGTGGCAGTGAAAACTGAATAGTCACATTAGTGAAGTGACAGTGAAAACTAAACAAAGTCACATTAATGAAGTGGCAGTGAAAACTGAACAAAGTCACATTAGTGAAGTGGCAGTGAATACTGAACAGTCACATTAGTGAAGTGACAGTGAAAACTAAACAAAGTCACATTAATGAAGTGGCAGTGAAAACTGAACAAAGTCACATTAGTGAAGTGGCAGTGAAAACTGAACAGGCACATTAGTGAAGTGACAGTGAAAACTAAACAAAGTCACATTAATGAAGTGGCAGTGAAAACTGAACAAAGTCACATTAGTGAAGTGGCAGTGAAAACTGAACAGGCACATTAATGAAGTGGCAGTGAAAACTAAACAAAGTCACATTAGTGAAGTGGCAGTGAAAACTGAACAGTCACATTAGTGATGTGACAGTGAAAACTAAACAAAGTCATATTAGTGAAGTGGCAGTGAAAACTAAACAATCACAATACTAGTATAGATTATTAGAGTTTGGTGTTACGTATGAGAAGTTACCACCTTATAATGCGCACCATGACTTGCAGCTTTTATTAAATAGTTTGTAGAGTTGGTATACAGTTATAATGGGTATAAAATGTTTTTCTTCAGATGAACACAGCATACACGAGTGTTTTCTTGAATGTGGAGAAAGGACAGCTTCAGATAACACCCACATGGTTTGAGAGAGAGCTTGGAGCCTGAGGCGAAGAGAAGCCCCTTTGTATATAAGAAGAAAAAATAAGGGAAGCCTTTAACGTTTTGTGCCCTATAACATTATATCGTTTGAATAACAGACGCGTGTCACCTTCCGCGTGACATTGCAGCAAATTGTGTTTCCTTGAATAGGTACCACTTTCAGTGTCCTTGCTCGCTATTTTGTTCCCCTTGTTGTTGTTTCCAAGCACCAAAAAAACTGTTTCCTTTTCGATTTGTTTTGTTAAGAGTTTCTCGTGCTACCTCCACTGGGGAGAGTGCTGCGTCACTAGGGGGAAGTGAGGGGGTGAGAATCGAAATGCAGAGATGCTGCGGGTGACGCGTCAGATCACATGCCCTGAGATATAAAAATCTGTTATGTAACTCTCCTCCTGCTTTGTCCACACCTACTCACAATTATCAGCAAGAAACTGCTGTAGCTATGTTTACTCAGTTCCAGTTCTGACATATGACAACTGCACAACATTCTCAATAATTGTCATTTATTTTGATATATTCTCTAGAATATATTCATTCAGACCTAAGTTTTTACCTTTAGTATGCAGCGGATGCATACCGACACGGATAGCCGAGGTCGTTAAGGCATGGAATCATGAATGGAAAGTATGCAGTTCGAATCCCACCAGGACCGTTCTCCCTGACTGAAGTTTTTTTAAGGATTTTCCCCAGTCCTCGTAACCAGAAAGTGCCAGGGACCCTTGGAACATTTCCTTCCCAACTATCATTTCATTTCATGTATCATCCATCAGTGCCCACGCCTATGGTTCCGAAAGTAGTAAGAACGGGCGTTAAAAGCTGATGTTGCAATATCGAGATTTCACATTTTGAAGTCCCCAGAACCCCCAAAAATGCACTGTTGTTTATTACTTGGTGTATTAGTTCAAGTCTTTCGTAGAAGCATACAGACATTTTCAAGAAAACACCAAGAAATAGAGGAACTTGAATTTGATTTATATAAATTGATTTTATGTAAATTATAGTTGTGATGAAATTTACAGCTCCTATGATTCTTGATATTCCAGCTAAGTGTAGAGAAAAAATGGTTAAATCAACTGCGGAACAATTTTATATCTTATACATTTGTCTGTGGAATTACCCATTTCAGACATATTGTTTATTATTGCTTCGAATTTCAAAGTACTTTACTTTTTCATCTGATAAGTCGCTATTCGTTTCTTTCCCTCTTAGTGATGTAAAGAGAACCGAATCCTAAAACCATTACATGGCAACCCACATCTAAAAGAGTTGACTAAGGCTGAAACCTACTGTAATCCTGCTGTTCCTATAACGAAATGTATGGTAAAGGCATTTCTGTTTATCTGGATTTGCGTGAAGAATGTAAACCAATAAGCTTTTATAATAATATTTTTGTAGAAGAATGAGTAGGGAAACTCATGTAAATGTAACACATCGGTGACTTTCTTTCTCTATATTAGAAATGAGAACTTTTTCTCCGTGTATTTCGCTATTTTGGTTTTTTCAAGTTGAAGCGAAAGCTTTGTAGATTTTTTTTTCAAACAACAGTATTTTTACTTTCTCTACTAGGTATAGTAAGTATGTCCAGATTTCACCGAAAATATGTTTTGAGGCTCCCTGGACCCCGAAAGAAGCATTTTTGGAGAAGGTCCTTGTGTGTGTGTGTGTGTCTATGCCTGTGGACAGTTAAAAATGATTATTACGAAACCTGGTATTTAAGTTTAATATATTTCAAAGATGCGACACTGTATATTTAAGAAAATATTGCAACCCTTTACATAAAGAGTTTTTCCGAACATTTTTATTTTATAAAAATGGCTCTAACGATTTATATTAAAATACCCTATACCTATTAAAGATATTGTCATGACAAATAAAACGTATAGTATTTTCTGGAAGTAGCCTAGACACTTTGTTCATTCGGAAGGAATTTTATGTAATCTTGTATAACTGGCGAACGTTGTGCGAGAGATAAAAACGTACTTCACAGAAAATGTATATCCCTTTAAAACAAATATTTATATTAAGTAACCTTTTTGTGGCATCAGCCATTTCCGAGATATCCGCTATTAATGGTTCGAATTGTTCAATACCTTTAAAGCCCTATCGATTTTCAGTTGTTTGTCGCAGTTGCATGAAAGAGTATGTAATTTGAAGGCCAGCATGCAGCTTCCAGTTACGTAATGTTGCTATTTATGCAAGGGTTTATCTCTATTATAATAAAGTAGACAGAAAAATAAGCTTTCGTAAGAATACTTTTTATAACCACCAATAAATATTACAGTGTAGAGAAAGTCATACGAATGTAACGCATTAGATTTTTACTTTCTCTGCTAGATATAGTAAGTAGGGGAAGTATTGTATTCCACCTAAAAATTCGATACCGAGATTTCACCGGAAATATATGTTTTGAGAACCCCTGAATAAAAAAAAATGCATTTTTGGAAACATGTCCGTGTGTGTGTCTGTGAACAGTATAACTCAGAAACGAACAGTCGGATAAACACCAAACTTGGTATTTACGTTCAGTATCTTCCAGAGATGCGACACAAAGGTTTTCAAGAAAATCCCCCACACCAGATTACCCTTTACATGAGACATTTTTCGAAAATTTTAACTTTTTCAAAAATGGCTCTAACGATTTTAATTAAAATATCAAATGTTTAGGATATTTTAATGACAAACACAATGTATATCTTGAATTTTCTGGGAATGTCTCCAAAAGTATTCTTCGTTGTGAACGACTTTTGCATAACTGGTAAACCATAAGAGATAGACAAAATTTTACTACACAAATAATGTAGATCGCGTTAAAATACACAATTTATGTCATATACTTTTTTTTTGTTGAGTGAACCATTTTCGAGATATTGCTTGTTATTCCCTTAAATGTTTCAATAATTTTCTCAAATGGAATTGGTTACTCATTTTTTTGTCTTGGATATGCAAAGAGTATTAATCTGTGGCAAAGAGAATGGTGCTGCACATAGCAACCAGCTGTTAACATATATATATATATATATATATATATATATATATGCTTAAAGGCTACTGTATTTCTATATTGCCCTTACAAATACAAAACAAGGGGAACATAGTACGCCTTAAGCGATTGTCAAATATTTTTAGAACTTGTCGCTATGTGTAAAATGTAATTCTCTTTGCATGTCAAAAGATCGTTTCTGCAAATGTTTATCTCGATTAATATGAAATAGATGAAGAATAAGAGTTTGTAAAAATAGTTTACACAAGAGTAGAGAAAGTCATTTCGTGTAACACATCAGATGTTTTACGTACATGGTATGCCAATAATTCTCATTAATACCTTGCTCTTTCCCTGAAAATGCAGAATGCCTTTTAGAAAATATTTCCTTACAGACACTGTAAGAAAGTCTCCCAGTTTCTAATAACAAATATGTTGTACAAACAAGGAGATATGGTACGAAAATTGTTAAAGTAACGTAACAGATATAACAGCTGCGTGTAACGGTATACTACATGGTGGCTTTTTGTTCAACTAGTGGTACAAAGTTTGGGATTTGTTTCTTTGTGTTAAGAACTCCGGACACATAGTCCGTGCTCACAAGTTTTAAACAGTTCTTTCCTGTGTGCAGCTAGCTTATCGTGTTAGTTCACAACTTTCACTTCACTCCTCATATTACAGGTGCTACGAATTCCCAGGACACTCGTGAGGAAATAAAAACTTAAGTCTAGCCTTTTCCTAAAATAACTGCTCAACTGTTTCGTTCTGCGAAATTTGTGAACTAACCAGGCTGGTAGCGTTCCCAATACTTTCAGTATCCATTCCATAAGCATTCTATAGAGTATTCAATTAAAAGCACCTTTGTCCAGCTACATTAAAGCAAAATTAGGGAAAAAAATCTGATGTGTTACACTCACATGACTTTCTCTACTCTTGTACAAACTATTTTTACAAACTCTTATTCTCCATCAACTTCATGTTAATCGAGATAAGCATTTGCAGACTCTATCTTATTGCTAATTTTCTTGTAGATGTAAGGGTAAAATATATTTACAAGGGCAATATGGAAATACAGTAGCCTTTAAGCACATACATATCTCTTAATAGCTGGTTGCTAGGTGCAGCACCATTCCCTTTGCCACAGATTAATATTCTTTGCATATCCAAGACAAAAAATGAATAATGAATTCCCATTTGAGAAAATAAGTATTGAAAAATTTAAGAGAATAACAATCAATACCTCGAAAATGTATATGACATAAATTGTGTATTTTAACGCGATCTACATTTTGTGTGTAGTAAAATTTTCTCTATCTCTTATGGTTTATCAGTTATGCAAAAGTCGTTCACAATGAAGAATATTTTTAGAGACATTCCCAGAAAATTCAAGATATAAATTTAATTTTTCATGAAAGCATCTTAAACATATGATATTTTAATCAAAATCATTAGAGCCATTTTGAGAAAATTTAAATTTTGGAATATTGTTCCATGTAAAGGGTAATCTGGGTGGGGAGATTTTCTTTAAAACCTTCGTGTCGCATCTCTGGAAGATATTAAACCTAAATACCAAGTTTGGTGTTTATCCGACTGTTCGTTTCTGAGTTATGCTGTTCACAGACAGACACACAGACAGACACACAGACACACGCACGGACATGTTTTGGTTTCAGGGGATCTCAAAACATGTATTTCCGGTGAAATCTCGGTATTGAATTTTTGGGTGGAATACAATACTTCCTCTACTTACTATACGTAGTAGAGAAAGTAAAAAATACTGATGTGATACATTCATATGAGTTTCTCTATCCTGTATCGTCTATTAGTGAGTATACAAACTGTTCTGAAACTTATTTTTATATCTGCTAAATTTCAATCCATATAAACCTTTGCAAAAATAACTAAATATAGACACAAAGGGAACAGCGATAGTCAAATGTTTAAGAACTGGACGGTATATGCTGGCCTTAAAATTCCATACTGTTTCCATGTAATCGATGAGACCTAAAAAGAGTAACAAGTATTGAACAATTCCTGTAGCTGAGTCGGTAGAGCACCTGCCTGTTGTGCTGAGGGTCCCGGGTTCGATTTCCGACTGGGGGATGGTAATTTTTCTCTAGCCAACATACTTCCTTATTCTTCCCAGAGTTTGGAAGTATGAATGAGAGTGTGAATGTGTGTATGATCTAATGATTAAGAACCAAAATGCAAGAAACCCAACGACAAGAGTTACACGAGTTAACACCATTGCCAATAGGCAATAAGTTCAAAACTAAGGGCCGCCGATAAGACCAATGGAACTAAAAAAAATCCTGTAGTTTTCCCCGTAGCTCAGACGGTAGAGCAACTGCCTGCTGTGCGAGGGGTCCCGGGTTCCATTCCCGGCTGGGGGTGGGAATTTTTCTCTAGCCACGACTATTCCCTATCTTCCCCAGAGAATGGTAGCATGAATGAGAGTGTGAATGTGTGTATGATCCAATAATTAAAGGCCAAAGTGCAAGCCTACTGTACCTATGCTTCTTACGTGCCGAGCAGATGACAGCTTACTCACGTGTCTATAGTATCGCCTTTGGAAAAATTATTGCTAATTGGCAATGATGTTCCTCGTTTACTATTGCGTATCTTTGGATTTATTCAAATTGATTTTTCTTTCTAAACATCAAATTCACACACACACATATGTACACTCTCATTCACACTTCCTGAAACTAGGGAGGATGGGGTAATAATCCTGGCTAAAGAAAAATTCCCATCTCCCAGTCGGGAATCGAACCCGAGACCTCTTAATATGGAAGTTATGCATGCTAACCACTAGGGCACAAGGCAGAAGCTCCACTTGTACGTACGACGAAGTGTGTAATGAAACGGTTTCTACAAAGGCTTCTCTCGATGTACATGAAGTAGATAATGGTGTGAAGAAATGATATAAAATAAACGACAGTGGGTAGAGAAAATCATGTGAACGTAACACCATACAAAAACACACACACACATATATATATATATACATATAAGTATGCGGCACTACAGGTGGTGGACATTCGTGATGCTTGTAATGATAATTAGGAACGGAAATTTAGAAGTTTAAGGTAGGATTAGGATTACGCTACGGAGGGAACACTCCACACAGGGATATTTTGGGCATACACCCCCGGGAGGAACGGATGAGGTGACCGGCCGACGCAGGCGTCAGAGACACGCGGAGGTCCCTATAGACTCCAGCCGGAGAGCGCTCAAGACACCCTCCCAAATACCCGGAAGGTGGCTCACAGGCTCCCCTCCAGCGGAGACCAGGGAAAGCTCGACCCAGCAACGAAGACTCGAGCGATCTCCATCTGACGGGGCCGAGAAGAGGTTCCAATACGCAAGCCATCTGTGCCATCTGTCCGCAGTCGTCCGACACACAGCCCGGAGTCAGCCTGTAAAGTGAAAGTGGAAGATGAAATGAGAGGGAATGGGCGAGAGAGAAATTTCTTCCTTTCCAGAATTCCCTAGTAATCCGGGGAAACCCCCGAAAAAAACCCATGGGTCAGGAATGTTGGCCGCGGGAATTGAACCCACGTCCTCCCACAACCGCCTGAATCACCCCGCTCGGTTTAAGTTTAGGTCACCTCCCCGGCATTTGCTATTTATGAAGACTGAGAAAACCTTGACGATCCTGGCGGTATTCGAACCGTGGACCTCCCGTTCACGAAGCCATGTCTTAACGATCTTGGCTAACAATAATTTAAAAGTGTATAGTTGGTTGAATTTTGTGGGGCATTTTGACCGACCTATTCACTTACGTAATCATGGTTTAAAGTTAAGCGGCCGTTTACAGAAACGATTATTAGACAATGGTTAAAGTTGTTCTTTAGAACAAGAGTAATAGTACTGTACAGTGGTATCATAAAAAATACACCCAACGGAAGAGGTGGTGGAATATGTTTAGCGGGAGGCAGTTTTGAGAATTCTCAGCGCGAATGGGCCATTCTCTCCATAGATGTTGCTCTCTTCATTTTTTTAGGGACAGTAATGCAAAGAAAAGCTACTCCTAATGGGCGGTGGGGTTTAAAATTGTTCCATTGGAGGGCATTTTGAAGGGTTTTCAGTAAAAATGGAAAGTTCAACACACATATTCTTCAGGACTAGAGTAAGAATACTGTGTGGTTGCCATAAAAAAATCTACGATACATTCGCATGACATTCTCTACCCTCTATCTTTATTAGTGGATATACAAACTATTCTTACTAGGCCTTATTTTTCTATCTACTGCATTTTAATCCAAATAAACCTTTGCAGAAATAGCTACATTACACATTTTGTTATGCTCGTAGATACAGAGTAGCGATGGTCAAATGTTTAAGAACTGGACGCTGCATGCTGGCCTTAAATTCCATACTGTTTCTATGCAATCACGAGAAGCAACTGAAAATCTTAAAAGAATGACAAGTATTGAGTAATTCGAACGTTTAACAACGGATATCTCAGAAACGGCTGATGCCACAGAAAAACTTATCTTTAAAGTAACTTGTGTTTTTTTAAAGAGATGTACATTTTCGACTATCTGATAAGATTTACCACTTATACAAGGTCATACAAAATGCCTTCCGGATGAAGAAATATTAAATATATCTTAATATATGATGTTTTAATTAAAATTGTTAGACATTTTCCAAAAATGTTCCATGTAATGTGTAGTTGGGGTGGATGGACTTTCTCGAAAATCTTCATGTCGCATCTTTGGAAGATAGTGAACCTAAATACCAAGTATAGCATTTATCCGACTTTTCGTTTTTGAGTTATGCTGTTCACAGACACACGCATGGACCTTTTTATAAAAATGCTATTTTTGGATTCAAGGGCGTCAGAGCATACGTATATTTTTGGTGAAATCTGGGTATGGAATTTTTGGGTGGATAAATACCTTCTTTACCTACTATGTATGGGAAAGAGAAAATAGAAACAGCCTGGCGCGGAAAGTGCCCGGTAGAAAGCAAATTGGAGAATTTCCAGCACCAACGGATGCGTTTCCTCAATAGCTTTGTTTGAAATATAAATATAAATAACGTTGTCTTCATTCTTTTAGGGATCGTGTAATAAACCCCCGTAATGGGAGGGTAGGTGCAAAAGTTTAGGCAGGGGCAATATTCAGCAAGAATGGGTATGTTTATTCAATACCAAAAGGATTAATGTTGCTCTCTTCATTCTTTTAGGATTGGTAATGTCGAAAACCATCCCTAATGTGGAATGGGGTTGTACAAGGTTGGATAGTAGCCAATTTGCAGGGTTTTCAATACGAATTGGAGGTTTGGCACAATGAAAATGCGGTAAACAACTTAAAATGTTATAATTACTTTAATTTATACTGTGACGTAAGGCAATTTTGATCAAACCAGTGTCTATAACAGATGGGACGAGGACGGGAAAGTAGCTCAAGGAGAGGGTTATAGGTTGCGCGTAGCTGGAAGAATGGTGAAAGGGTGACACTATTCGCTGTGTAGTTCTGATTCCAAGAGAGTTTAATCTTTCTAATAAATAATCTAAATAATTACATTGCAAGAGGGAGAGAGTTAGATAACTTTTGAGTTTACCTGGTAGATGGAAGAAGTCCAGTGTTCTATCTTCACCTTGTTTCGCAGACCTGCTAAAAAACTAAGTTTAACAGAATACGTTTAAAGGAACGACCGACGCAGAGTCCGCTAAGCACGTGATGAGGACTGTCCGAGACCATCAGAAAACGCAACTTAAATACTGCGGCTCGAGTTGATCACGTGGTAGCCTCAGCATGAATTGCATAATTTCTCTACGTGATGAACCGGAGGTGATGATTACCCCAAAAAATCATACTATCCAACCCCTACTTACATAAGCATCCGGAAAATGACTCGCAAGAATTATAAAGCCAATTTCATGGAATTATTTAAACAAATTTGTCCGGAATATTTCGAACTTTATAAAATTAGATGTATTACATTTTTGTAAAATAAAACTATAAGCGTCACAATATTTTAATTTTTATTTCACTCTGTGAAATTTGGAAAATTTACAATCTGTAAGATATTTTGTTGAAATTTATGCCAGTTATTACTTTTAATAGCTGTACTTTTTTACCATTTTTTAAGTTTCTAGCTTCTATTTAAATATCAACTTTTATTGCGTAAATTTATTGTTCTAATTAAAATAATCCATATAATGCATTTTTAAAAATTTGCATACAAATTCAGGTTTTTCAGTAAATGAGTTTAAAAAGTATCTATTATATCAGATTTTTATATGAGCCTCTAATTATCATACTAACATTATTAATTTTGTACTCTCCAAAATTCTTAATTTTTCATAAGTTCAATTTATATTTTAAAAATTGTATATTTCGTTAAAAAAGTGCGTGGTAGGTTTCTTTTATGTACTTTTGAGAGACAATAACAACTGTGAAACACATTAGTAGAAATATTGCATCGTATGGAACATTTTGGGGATGGAGAAATACTGAAAAAAGTTTGCTTAATAACATAGGTAGACGTACTTCTGTTCCTTTATATCTTCATTCGACTGCCAATTTAAATGCGCGAAGTGGATAAAGCTATGTCTTTTTAAAGTTGACAATACATATTATTTTATTACGAAAAAATTATTTTGTAATTTTTCACAATTTTTAATCAAATTTTACAACTTTAAGCGTAAATAGATAAATATTTGTAAATCGGGGGCTTCGGTACATATGCTCATTCCTGGGTCGGTGCCGATCGGCTTTGCAATCTAATCCAATCATATACGTAAAACATCTAATGTGTTACATTCACATGACATTCTCTACCTTCTATCAGTTATTAATGGGTACACAAACTATACTCTTCATTATAATCGAGATAAGCTTTGCAAGAATAACAACATGACACATCTCGTTACAGATACAAAGGGAACAGTGATAGTCAAATGTTTAATAATTGGCCGCTATACTCTGGCTTTAAAATTCCATAATATTTCATGGAATCGCGAGAAACAACTGAAAATCAACGGTACTTAAAAGATTGACAAGTATTGAACAATTCGAACCTTATATAAGGGATATCTCAGAAACGGCTTATGCCACAAAAAAACTCATTTGAAGTAAATTGCGTGTTTGAGTTCTACATTTCTTATGTGGTACATTTTCGTCTATCACTTAACGTTTACAAGTTATACCAGATTATACAAAATTCCTTCCAAATGAAGAGACTTCCTAAGCTATTCCTAAAAAGTTCAAGATATACGTTTTATTTGTCATGTAAATATCTTTAATATATTTATTCTAATCAAAATAGTTATAGCCATTTTTTACAAAATCAAAATTTTCCAAAAATGTTCCATGTAAAGGGTAGTTGGGAGTGGGGAACTTTTCTTGAAAATCTTCGTGTCGTATCTGTGAAAGATACTGAACTGAAATACCAAGTTTGGTATTTATTCAACTATTAGATTTTAAGCTATGCTGTTCACAGATAAACAGAAACACGCACGAACCCTTTTCTAAAGATACCTCTTTGGTTTTAGTGGGTGTCAAAACATGTATTTCCAGTGAAATTTCGGTATCGAATTTATGGGTGGAATACAATACCTTCTCTATCTGCTATGTACGTGGTAAAGAAAGTAAAAATTGTATTGTGTGGGCCATTTTAAGAATAAAAGAATGCTGAAAAAAAAACGTTTAAAGGGGCGTTCCTAATAATAAGCATGCAGTTGTTTATTTATAGCTTCACTTAATTGGCAGTTTAAATGCGCCAAGTGGAAAAACGATAGGCGTTATTAAAGTTTAGGATTCATACTATTTTATTACCCACAAATTTAATGTTGTAATTTTTCACAATTTTTTGTCAAATTTTTAAGTGTAAATAGATAAGTAACTGTAAATGTTAACAAAGCCATTAAACCCTGGGTAAGGTCGGGTATAAAAATTATCATTCTCTGCAGCATGGCACCTCAAACACTGCAGACAGGAACTATTAATGAGGGCAAGTGGTATAGAATAGAAGTGGCTCTCTCTATTTTATTTCAGCATCGCACAATAAGTAGAGCATATATTAAGCTTTTAAACGAAAGGGGAGGATACAAAGGGAAAGCATGATATACAATTTGTTCACCCCTCGTGATGAAGGACGTACGTATACCACTCGGAAACATTCCAACTTTTTAACTCCGACTTGCGCATGCACGCTCCGTCGAATATTGTAGTGCTTTGAGGAATTTAACAGCATGTTTCAGCGCACGAGGGTTGTTGTGGAAACAATTTAGAGCAATACTCGACCTTACTTCACGCTTCAAATAACTCCACTCTACCAAACTTGGATAATTATTAGCAAGCGTTGAAGAACATTAGCTCCTGTCTCTTGACTACGCAAGTAATATCATTCACAGTAAAAATAAAGGATAAACACGGCAATTTCCATCTTGTGTTGGAAAAAATGTACCTTCCGTTTCAAATCAGAAATTCCTCGTCTTTACTGATGAGGCTTGAAGTACATTCATACACTCCCTCAAGAAATATTTGTCTGCACTTAAAAAGAATTCTATCACCGAAATTAATCGAGGGAAAAATATATTTTTTTTGATAAGGATCAAATGGTAATACAGTTTACATATTTTGGCAGTTTTTCAGATCGTTCAGTTTATCAGTTTTTATAAATTTTTGAGAAATATAACAGGGCGGCGCCGTGGTCGAGTGGTTAGACCGCTCGCCTCTCAATCCCAGGGACCCGCATGTGGGATTTGTGGTAGACAAAGCGGCGTCTGCGTGGGTTTTCTCCGGGTTCTCCGGTTTCCCCCGATATTCATTCCACCAACTGCTCCATCATCACCTTTCCTTTCATCCATTTCACCATCATTTCGTTTCCCATACCAGGTATCGGGCTGATCACCCATCCTGCATATTCTGTCTGATTCTTGAGTGTCTGCTCCTCGACGGGCCTCTGACCCCAGGCACCCGCCTGTAAGTCCAGGGGGGTGTAAGACCGACATAAGAGGTTAAACAGAGGAAGAAGAAGAAAAATAGAACAAAATTTCAACCTTTTTGTACATAGCGTTTTGCCCGCTACTTCGTTTTGGTAATCTTACCTGCGTCGTTGTAAGTGAAGTCTTCAGGACTCGAAATCGCCGATATCAGTCAAGAAGCACATCTCGTCGTCCATCTAAGGGTCAACTGTCGACGAATCGGCCTGAAATTCCCTACTGTTATTGTCAGGGTACGATTGCGGGAGTGGTGACACCAGGATATTGTCTTGAAAGAAACACTGCTTTCAATTTTCTCACGCTTTAGGCTAGAAATCCTGCAAGATTCATTGGTATTACCTAATATGTGTGATTATTTTAGCACTGTCTTCCAACTATTGTCTCTTGGATCACTAAAATTTGCTCCGGCTAGTTATTTATTATCTCGGTGCTCCACCTCCGTTCTTTAGATCCGCACGAACTTGAAGTAGTCACTTGACTAGCATTAACTCGTTTACGAGCTTGGATATAATTATATCGAAGAATACCGTTAGCACATTATATAAATATTTCACCAACATCAGTGCACTGCACTTAGCAAATTTCGGAACTTTTCTGACCCGGAGTGCTACGTGTTACCTTAACGACAATCATGACAAAACTGTCCCAAATCAACGCTTGCGTTCATATATCAGTCACTGCTCACCTCCAAATTTTGTACATGTCACTGTGTCTTCCTATCTTTTCATTGGTTCTAATGTTTTATCCTCTACGTTTATTGGTTCCCTGGTTGAAAATTCAAAGCCTAACTTTAGGAAACGTCCTTTACCTTATAGCGTCTGTTTACTCTTAAAACTTGCCTCATCCCCACGAAGTACAAAAGAAGCTTTCGATTTTTATGCCCTCACGCTCGGAAAATATAATGGATAGTCTGAACGAAGCTACTCTTATTTTTCCTAAATCTTGCAGTTGTTTTTAGGCAATTACGCCGATATTTATTCAACAACATTATTGAAACTTAAAAAAAATTACAGCTTCAGAAGGGCTCTCAATTGATGCAGTTTTGAACCAGATTACCTTAAAATTATCAAATTGCATGTTAATTAATTGTTAATAATTCCTAAATTATAATTATTACAGAACTCCTTTTTATGTATGTGTAATGAGGCAGAAATATCGCTACACTTTACATGGATTGAATAGAATTATTTTTTGTGTATTCCTTATTTTGCGGTAAAAATATGATTTTATTTGACGCAGCAATAAAATGTTAGATTTGGGAATTTTCAATGATTTTTCCTTGATTCTTCAATTTCGGCTGACCTTTTAAGAATTCATGAACTTATTTCTCCACCAGTTTAAGTCACATGTCAATGAAAGTGTGAAAGTATGGTTTTTTCAGTAAATGAACTTAAAAAGTATCTGTTATATCCGATTTTTTATTTGAACCTTTAATTATTGTGGAAATTTATTAATATTTGTACCTTCCAAAATTCTTTATGTTTAATAACCTTAACTTATTTCTCAAAAATTTCATATTATTTTTTAAAATGTGTATGGTAGTTTTCTTAATATACTTTTGAGAGGCAACAATTCTGAAACATATTGGTAAAAATATTGCATGGTATGGAACATTTTGGCTGCTGAAAAATACTGAAAAAATACTAAAAGTGTGTGGACGTATGCACAAAAAAGATCTATCCAATGCTTAAAGATAATTTTAAAAACACTACCAACAAAAAGGTTGCATTCTTGGCATATTTTTTTAAAAATGTATAATGCATATAAAATGAACGAGCATAAAAACCGCTAAAACACAAACTGTATTACCATTTGATCTTTATGTCCAAAAATATGACATTTCTTCCCTCCATTAATTTGGCTGCTAGAATTTTTTTACTTGCAGACGAATACTTTCTTGAGGGAGTGTGCATTAGTGTAGTGCTCGTAAATAGACTGAAAAAGCTTCTGTACTTTTGAGTGTATGTCTGAATTTATTGCCAGTTTTTACACTGCAAATAATACAAAAAATCCTTATGCATTACAGTCATATGACTGTCTACCTACCACCGTTTATTTTCATATTTATTCTATACATTGCCAGCTGGCCTCCAATGAGGTTGACTACATGGATCCAAAACCCATAGACGCTAGACAAAATTTTAATATTGTTTACAATTGATTTTAGAAATAAACTATCCTAAATATTAACAATTGTTTTTGAAAATAATTATATCCTATTTGTTTCTATTAAAAATTATATGTTTTTACAGTTTGTTTGGAAATAATTATTTAGATGTTTATATTTTTCTTCGGGTATAAATGGTGATACCGTAATTATTGTCAGGAAGATATAAACAATTAAATAAGGAAATGATAGCAAAATAGAGAAATAATTACAGTAAATAATTAATGTATGTTAAAGCAATTGTAACGTAATGAGCCTAAGTTAAAGAATTTGTCCTGAGAAACGGGAGAATAGGGCCAATTTAATTCTTTTAAATGGGAATATACAATTAGGGTCAAAGTAAATTGCCCTAAAATGACCATCACAACGTCCTCCAAATAAAACACCACTAATGGAATCTACTTTCCATCACAATATCAAACAACTTTTATTAAGGACATTTTTTTTCTACAAACTTAGTTGTGAAGATATTGTACAGTCTCAACTCAAATGGTCCACCCTGCGTGTATATATGGAAATGGCAAGTCGGACATAGGAAGGATTTTTAACGTTTGTGATAGAATATCGTTGCACGAGTTAGATTCCTTGCCAAGGGTTGTCTTGTAAAGAATCAAACTGGGTCATCGTATTCTTTACGATTTTCAGGGATAAATTCTGAGGCAGGAAAGTTGTGTTTGAAAAGTGTGTAACGAAAATGTTATTTTTACAAAGTAACTAAATATAAACTGCTTTTGAATTCACTCTTCATAAACAGCCTATGAGTTACAGCAGCAAAATGTTAGATAACAAGCTCGACGAAGATTTGTGACAGCTGACAGCATATTATTATTTGTTATCATTTACAATTATTACTATTATTAATATAATCTCGTGAGAAGTAAATTTCATTAGATTAAATCATAATTTCAGGCTTCTCACAGAAGTCTCAACATGCACTGTAGACCAGTGTGCAGCTTTGCAAAAGATTCATGCATTACTCTTATTGATGGTTGGAAGTATCGGCATTACAAGAGGTTCACTGGTGAAAAATAAATATTTTTATTAAAACCGACTGCAGTAAAGCAAATGAAAGCAAGGTCACGAAGGGCTTTGTGATAAATAAATGGATTATTACATGTTAAGCAATTCAATTACAGCAAAAGGAATACCCATCTATGTACTCCAGGAAAATTACTACAATTACTCAGATGTTGTTTTCATTAAGAGAAACTTCCAAGATGCACTGCTTCAATAATATATCAGATTCTGATAAGTAGGTATATGAATTTCTGTGTATTAAAGCCAGGATGAAGGCAAAATAAAGCTGAACGGTTACTGGGCTTTACGCAGTGACGTAGCAGGTTACAAAATACCCCATCCTCGTATACTGTCTATTGGCGTTTACAGACCGTGCTTACCTGTCCACCAGTGACTCTTAGCCGCCGTTGTTCATATTATTTGTACTGGCATAATGGTTTGGGTGTAGATAACTTGAAGCCAACTACTTATGAACGTTAATGCCTGGTGATAAATATCACAAAATACATATAATTATTTACCCAACATATTATATTAAAGATTATGGCTTGAAGACAACGGATTATAAACGCGGGACTCTAGCACAAGAGTTTATAATTGTCATAAGGATCTGCGGCATGACCGCCCGAAGGACCCGGACCGACCAATCCGACTGCCGGCCTCGCGCTCACATGCGCATGTCAAAGGTGGACGATCATACAACCGATTTTGGGAGATAAATCTTGTTAGCACGATACTTCCCCCGACCAGAGCTTGCTTTTCGTGACCTAAAGATCGCTACCTATCGTAGCTCCGCAAATTCGTTATGGTGCCGGTGGGCACAAGTCGAAATCTTAGCCATGGAATGCGCGTGGTTTGCAGTCTACCCATAGGTGTTGTAGGACACTAGACTTCGACTTACGACGCACCATGGTGCATACAATAATTCATGGTGCTCTAGTTTGTTATTGAGTACAAAACAATGTAGAGAAAAAGCTGTAAATTAAAAAGTCTATTCGCCAGTTTTATTTTGTATATGAAATGCTAAATATGGACTGTATATTTAATAAAAAGAAAGCTTCTTCACTTGCAATAAAATGATGGAATGTGATGAAATTCTTGCTGAAATTTCTGATTAAAGGCAGCTTCGGAAATCTTGGCATTCGTACAATAGGAATTTGCTTGTTTTGAATTCCTTCTTCAGTCGCTTCTATTAATAGCATACAGGGATCATTTATACGTATAAATGAAGAATATTATTACAGGCAACATCGCCATCAGCGATTCGTTTAAGAACTGTAATTTCTATCTCAGCTCTAATTAATTATAATATTGTGTCAAGGGGCTTATGAAGTTGTTTATACTGAGAGTTATGGTGTTAATGTTTTAGACTAACTAAAACTGAGGACATTTATGGTAGATTATGGTACAAGTGGGGTTTTATTTCGCAATCCTATGAGCAAAGTAAAACCACTTTTTCCAAGTGTGCATATAGTATTTTTTAGACAGCGCTCGAATTTGTGAAATATCAATAATATTATATTGATTCCTGAAACTAAGGGAGATCACATTTAGAGCACGCTTCTTGAGGCAAGAGAAATGACGTTAAAAAAGCAAGATGTCAGATGTTTTGATGAATCGCTAATTTTCAGTTAAATTATTTTCAACATTTTTGCCTTACATCAGGCAATGAAGCGATTAAATGTATTGTTATCTGGATTTGCTGGGTAATTAGTTCTAGTGTTAATCTTTCTGCTGCTTCTGTATTTCACTTCCATTTCAGTTTCTTCTGAATTCATAATTTTCGTCATTTAATATTATGTGGTTATACTAGATAAAAGAGAAACGTTTTAGATCAAAGAAAGCACAAGGGTGCCAACATAAGTATAGGTTAACTCTACAACGAATTGCGATAAATTGAAGTATGACGATTTGTATTGTCAAGAGATAATGTGAGCGCCATGAGAAATTAATCATGTAAAAAGACATAATAAAAAGTAAAACCTAATCAAACCAAGTCGAGTTATTAAACATGTGCAAATGCAAAGGTAATTCACATGTGATTAGACTTGAAACCAGCATTAGTTAAATGAAGATATTGCATGCTTTTAGCTCGTGTTCACTGTGTTTTAGGCCATGCTGTCTAAAAAAAACTGATGTGTTACACTCACATGACTTTCTCTACTCTAGTACACACTATTTTTACAAACGCTTATTCTCCATATGCTTCATGTTAATCCAGATGTTAATCTTATGGCTAATTTTCTTGTAGGTGCAAAGGAAATTGTTAGGCTTTAAACGATAGTCAAATATTTTAAGAGCTGGTTGTTATGTGCAGTATTCCAATCTCTTTGCATTACCAGGACAAAAAAATGAATAACAATTCCCATTTGAGAAAAAGTATAAGTATTGGAAATTTTAAGGGAATAACAAGCAATATCTCGAAAATGGTTCACTCAACAGAAAAATGTATATGACATAAATTGTGTATTTTAACGCGATCTACATTTTGTGTGTAGTAAAATTTTGTCTATCTCTTATGGTTTACCAGTTATGCAAAAGTCGTGACAATGAAGAATACTTTTGGAGACATTCCCAGAAATTTCGAAATATACATTACATTTGGCATTAAAGTATCTTAAACATATGATATTTTAATCAAAATTGTTAGAGCCATTTTTAAGAAAATCACTATTTTCGAAAAAATGTTCAATGTAAAGGGTAGTCTATGGTGGGGGATTTTCTTAAAAATGTTCGTGTGGCATCTTTGGAAGACACTAAAATCAAATACCAAGTTTGTTATTTATCCGAGTTTTCGTTTTTCAGTTAAGTTGTTTACAGACTACAGGGACACACACAAGGACATGTTTCCAAAAAGAGCTTTATTTGGATTCAGGGCACCTCAAAGCATGTATTTTATGTGAAATTTCGGTATAATTGAATTTTTGGGTGGAAAGCAATACTTCCCCACGTTCTATATACAGTAGAGAAGGTAAAAAAGCAAGGTCAGGATCTTTTAATCCACAGGGTTAGAAGTGAAGGCCTCCCGAGACTACGTGATCCTTGTGGATATTACTAATGATATAGTTAACCTTAAAAAAGGCAAGCTATTTTATAAATATAAAATCAGTATTATTATGTATCTCTGTAAGGCTTGCTTTCAGTAATTACTTCCATCAATTGGTTACGTACGATTACGCCCCATAAAACATTTCCACCCGAGCAAACGTTGTTTGCGCGCGTGATGCTACTATTTTCCTGAGTGTGTAAACATTTGCATTTTATCTCCCTGTTTGTCTTTATTTTAAACACTCGGCGAAGGATCTCGATTCTCTTCTACTTTTACGAAGTACTTGGGCTTGGAAACTTTACCACAAAATGACGGCCACTTAGCAATGGCGTCCCTTTCCTTCCCAAATAAAAAAAAAAAAATTCGTCGCAAAGGGGCTGCAATTTCCTTAGAAGTCGCTCCATTACCGAGTTTCCTGGAATTATCCTCCCCTTGATGTGTTAATTCTATGTCTTCCTAAGCTACAGAAAACTCCCAACTAAATACGTTTTTGGGTGGCTATTCACTTTTAGAGGTTTCGTGCCATTCGAAATAGAAAAAAATAGAAAATGCCACAATCATAGGGTTTTTATTTATTTCTCTAGATATTCTACAAAGTATTTCCACAAAAACTTATTTTTACTTTCTCTACTACGTATAGTAAGTAGGGGAAGTATTGTATTCCACCCAAAAATTCGATACCGAGATTTCACCGGAAATATGTGTCTGTCTATCTGTGTGTGTGTGCTGTGTGCCTGTCTGTCTGTCTGTGAACAGCATAACTTTGAAGCGAACTCTCAGATAAACACCAAACTTGGTATTTAGGTTCAGTATATTCCAGAGATGTGACACGAAAGTTTTCAAGAAAATCCCCCCACCCCAGATTACCCTTTACATAAAATATTTTTCGAAAATTTTAATTTTCTCAAAAATGGCTCTAACGATTTTGATTAAAATATCATATGTTTAAGATATTTTCATGACAAATAAAATGTATATCTTGAATTTTCTGGGAATGTCTCCAAAAGTATTCTTCATTGTGAACGACTTTCGCATAACTGGTAAACCATAACAGATAGACAAAATTTTACTACACAAAATGTAGATCGCGTTAAAATACACAATTTATTTCATATACCTTTTTTTTTGAGTGAACCATTTTTGAGATATTGCTTGTTATTCCCTTAAAATTTTCAATACTTGTTTTCTCAAATGGGAATTCGTTATTCATTTTTTTGTCTTGGATATGCAAAGAGTATTAATCTGTGGCAAAGGGAATGGTGCTGCACCTAGCAACCAGCTATTAAGAGATATGTATGTGCTTAAAGGCTACTGTATTTCAATATTGCCCTTGTAAATATATATTCCCCTTACATCTACAAGAAAATAAGCAATAAGATAGAATCTGCAAATGTTTATCTGGATTAATATGAAGTAGATGAAAAATAAACGTTTGTAAAAATAGTTTGTACAAGAGTAGAGAAAGTCATGCGAGTGTAACACATCAGATTTTTTATCTTCTTCCTGATAAACATGATAAATGTTGGCATATTTTGTTGTAGCTACACAGTAGAATCAATAGGCTTTGACGATAGTCCTAAAATTCAGGTCGCTATATGCTAACTCTAATAATGTAAAAATTTTGAAAGAAATCGGACAAACAAAACAATGTAGATTATCACAGAGAAACGTATGGCTAACTTACTAAAAATTCAACAACAGTGAATATCTCGGAAACATTTAGTGCCAACTAATTTTGGTATAACTTGTAAAATTTTAAAGATTTTTGCATTGTTTCATAGTTTATGCGTCCCTCTCATAATTTTGCAGTTACGCAATTCAGTAAGAGTTAATACTTCACAGACTATTTACAGAAACTTCAGTTGTATCTTTTATTATCCATGTCAGCACCACATATACGATACTTAAATAAAAAATTCTTAGAGTCGTACGAAATAACGACCATTTTTCTTTATAATCGTTAGTTTGGGAAATTTTATGAACACCGTATTTGAAAGATGTTAAATTCGGAGTTTGACATTCAGCTGAACTTTCGTTTTTAAGTTGTGCTGGGAAAAATAACACAAAAAAACACACGATCTTTTTTTATTAAATGTTCTTTTTATATTCAGAGGCCTCAAAGCATGTGATTATGTCCGATTAAGTCTCGGTATAGAATGTTTCGGTGGAATGCAATACTTCCTTTACCTAAAAGATACGCCGTACAGAAATTAAAGAGGAGGAAATATGTTAATCACGAAAGAATTAGGTGTTATATATAATGAATCGGGCCCTATATTGGCTGAAGAACAACATTCTTTCAACATGATTGGTAATTACCTAGCATGGGCCATGCATGAAATAGTCATAGTCATCTAAGCAGAGGTTGTGTTATTCCAAAAAAATCGCGAGCGACTACAAGTCCGAGGGATCTTGTCTAAAGAATAACACAACCTTGCGTTAGATTTGGTTCCACTGTTTCAGCGAATAATACAAAAGCAGAAGCTAAAAATAAATCTGAAAACTAACTACTTACGGTATATACAGGGTTATTCAAAAAGAAGGAGCCCATTTTAAATATTTATTTCTAATGAACGACAACAGATAACGACACATCATTGAATAAAGAAAAGTTAAAAAATTTTAAGCCCATCTATTAGTTTCATTCAGTGCCTACAGCGGCACTGTGTTTGTTTACGAGAAAATGGCGACGCCACAGGAAAAGTCGTATTGTGGCTGAAGTAAGCAAAGAGTGAATCCATTGTTTCATTGCAGCGTGCATTTCGTTGTAACTTCAACAACGTCATAAAAATTCACAATTGACAGTACAATAAATTTTCTTGAAGAAGGTTGCGTATGCAAACGGAAAAGCACTGGTCGTCCTCGCATAACAAATTGTGTTCATTTAAAACACATAAAATAACAGTTTGAAATTCTCCCTATTCAGTGATGTATCACATGTGTCATCATCTATTATCGTTCATTATAAATATTTAAAATCTGTTCCTTCTTTTTGAATAACCCTGTATTAAATAACCTTAGTTGCATTGTTGCCATGCAAGGCCTTCTAAAGTATGTTGGGTTGTTATAAATAGCATATCTTTACTGTGTGTTAATCGTCTTTGGAACTACACAAAATGAAATCCAAATTTTAATAGTTGCATGTCAATAAACAACTAAGGTTTTGGGGGACGCAGCATAACTCAGGTTACTAAAAACAAAGATGGCTGATACTACAGACACTAGATATACAGGATGGACCATTTAATTGAGACTGTACAATATCTTCAAAACTGAGCGTTGTAAAAAGAGATGTCTTGAATATAAGCTGCTTGATATTATGGGGGGAAGTAAAACCATTAGTCGGGTTTTATTTGGAGGACGTTGTGATGGCCATTTTAGGGTCAATTTAATTTTTTTTAATGGGAACCTACCTTTTTTGCCTTTTATCACTCCTCATAAAAAAACTAAGCATTTGCATAAAGCACTTTGCAATTGTTTTTACATCAACGTAAATAACAACGAAAATTCTGAATGGCTGTACGAAGACCGCAATGAATGGTTGGACCATCCTTGGATGATGGTTTGATGGTCAGGTTACGTTTCATAATTGGGAACCAACATTTTTTATTTTCTTTCCTTATTCCTTATCACAAAATAAACAGGCGGTAAAGTCTGTGGCCCGCATTCGTGAGGTTCCGGGTTCAATCCCGTGGGCCGACCAATCTGTCTGAGGTTTTTTCGTGGTTTTCCTCAGTCGCCAAGGTAAATTCCGGATTGGATATTTAATACCAGGACCCAAGGTTCCACCTTAAGTCTAAAACAACAGTAAAATGAAAAATAAGTGGTAATAGTGAATCTATCTACAGACAATGTTAACAGTTAGACTGGACGGCACCCTAACGCCATCTGCACGGCACGAAACAGAAGATCCGGCTGCCATGTGCTGGGGGTCTCTGTGGGCACGTGACGAAGCAAGATAGCATTTCTAGGGATGAGACCTAGAAGCTTAACTGTCCGCTTTTCTGTGTGAGAGTGGCAGTTAGACCCTAATGCCATCTGCACGGCATGGAACAGGTGGCTACAGGGATGAGACCTAGAAGGCTAACTGTCCGCCTTCTGTGTGAGGGTGGTGATTAGACTGGACGGCACCCTAATGCCATCTGTACAGCATGAAGCAGGTGGTTACAGGGTTGAGACTTAGAAGGCTAACATACCGTTCTAAGAGTTATCCACCAACAGATCCGTCGCGATATGACCAGGGAGTTAAAGCGTCGACAAATAAAATAGAGAGAAAAAAAATAAACAACTTGTTATAAACCATTTTCTAATGAGAAAGCAACATACAAAATGTAGGTTCCCATTTAAAAAAATTAAATTGACCCTAAAATGGCCAACATAACGTCCCCCAAACAACACACGACTAATAGTATTTACTTTCCACCAAAATATCAAGCAACTTTTATTGAAGACATTTCTTGGAGATATTGTACAGTCTCAACTTAAATGGTCCACTCTGTATAACGAGAGAGAGCACCATACAACCTATTTACATAAGACACATTTCTGCTAGGATTATGAATTGATCCCGGAAGTTAGGCAAAATCCCTTTCTATTTGAATCGTTATAATAAAGAGTTAAATAGAGGTAAACATGTTTCCGTTCATTTAGAGGCGGTAGGGCTAGCTTTTATTTTGCCTTTTTTTGTTGCCTATTTTGGCTTTTGTGCCTATTTTAAAGTTTAAGAACTTGTTTGCCTATTTTGGATCGTTACGGCCTTTTCCTTGATTTTTTACATGTTTTAAAAAGCAGAGAAAGAATTTGAATGTATGAAAGGAAAAAAAATGTTACTCGTTAAATATTTATGTGACATGAATGTATTATTTTATTAGTTGTGTTATTTTATTAATGCGTTTATTTGTTTTCAGGCATTCAAAAACTTGGTTCCTCAAATGATTCAATTAAATTCCTTAAATAGTAGACCTATAAAACGAGTGCAGGCAACTTATATGAAAGAGGATGCTAAAGCCTTGAAAGTTATCTTCCCGAAAATGCTCTATCTCACATATTTAGCCCACAGAATCGCCAAAAAAGCTAAGTTTGTATCCTCTTGTGGGTAGGTTTGTTTCCAACACCAAAAACGTCTTCCTAAAATCACCCTCTGAATTGCATGAATCTAAGGACGTGGAACCAGGGCTCTGTTTACCTCCACAGCCAGTTCTCACCAGATGGAGAACCTGGATTTCTGCAGCCGTATATTATGGGGACAGTTTGGACAAGATATGTGATGCTCTATTAGAAGACGAAGCTGCTTCAGTTTCACTACGTATGTAGTGTAGTTATGAATTGGAAATTGATAAAGAAAATCGTGCGAGTGTTTCAAATCTCTGTCTCTCTCTCTCTCTCTCTTTGCGGGTCAAAGGCTTTAGGCCTTCAAAGGAGAATCTTCCAGTTAATAAGGTGTAAAGTCATGTGATACCTGTAGACAAAAAACGTTGGCTGGAATAATAAGAGCAGCGATCGCTGCCTCAGCCTAAGTTAAAAGTTGTGGTGGTGCAAAGCAAGCATTTTGCCGAGGAAAAAAGTTGTTAACGGTAGACCTGTGCGCGGCCCTAATCCCAAGCAGGCCATTGTGTAGCGGCGCTACCAGTCCTATGAGTTAATATTTGGTATTGGAACAGTGTTCCACACGGGGCAGTGTTTGCCTTACACAGTATGCTGCTAACGTAGCAGGGAAACTGTGTCCAAACACAAGCAGTGGCGTATGTCACCAACAGTTATTGCCCACGTGCACGTCACTCTCATTTAGAGTTAGTAAGAAACAAATATCAATATTAGTAAACTCAAAACTTAGGTTTCGCAAACTGTGAAATTATGAACAGCATTTTACTTTCTATACCCCATACATAGCAAATGTCATTCTCCGTGGTGTTGTGGTTACCATGCTAGCCTCTAGTTTTTGAAGTCGCGGGTTCAAATCCGGTGGATGGTGATGAATTTTTTTTCGGGCATAAAAATCTTTAGTATGGCTTCCTTCAAAAGGGAAGTAAAGCCGGTGGTCCCGTATCGCAGATTTACGGCACGTAAAAGAACCTCAAGCCTGATAAAGGGGCCTCTGAGCAAAATATCCGAACTTTGACGCCCAATATAGAATGGGACGCTAAGAACCACAGTAGTTAAACAGCGTTCGTAAATAAAATTCAATTTAATTTTAATTTACTAAGTAGACAGAGAAGGTATTCCATTTCACCGAAAAATTCGATACCGATATTTCACTATAAATACATGTTTAAAATAACATGTATCTCGAAAACGGTTCACTCAACAAAAAAAATGTATATATCATAAATTGTGTATTTTAACGCGATCTACATTGCTTGTGTAGTAAAATTGTGTCTATCTCTTATGGTTTACCAGTTATGCAAAAGTCGTTCATAATGAAGAATACTTTTGGAGACATTACCAGGAAATTCGAGATATACATTTCATTTCTCATGACAATATCTTAAACATATGATATTTTAATCAAAATCGTTAGCCATTTTTGAGAAATTAAATTTTTCTAAAAATGTTCCATGTAAAGGGTAGTCTGGGGTGGGGGATTTTCTTGAAAATCTTCGTGTCGCATCTCTGGAAGATACTGAACCTAAATACCAAGTTTGGTGTTTATCCAACTGTTCGTTTCTGAGTTATGCTGTTCACACACACACACACACACACACACACACACACACACACACACACACACACACAGACAGACACACACACGGACATATTTCTAAAATGCTTTTTTTGGATTCAGTGGGTCTCAAAACATGTATTTCCGGGGAAATCTCGGTATCGAATTTTTGGGTGCAATACAATACTTCCCCTACTTACTATACGTAGTAGAGAAAGTAAAAAGGTAGAAAAACTGGTTATATTATAGCTAGGAAATTTATAACACATTTTAGCATCTAACCACACTACCAGTATCGAGTTTTTGCAACTACAGTTACACTTATTAATTATTAAGACGCTTTAATTCCATAAATTAAAATGTTGCACAAACTTATAAAAAATCTGAAGTCGCCATAAAACTGTGTGCAGTATAAAGTGGAAAAATGGTTAACTTGGAAGCCAAATGATGGCAGAAAAGCTTTCCGAAGTGAGAATTCATGAGCTGTGAATTTAATGTGTTTCCGTGTTAACGTTTCGTAAACATACACTCCGACATACGTTAAAGTAAACCCGCATTTAATGCATTTCAATGTGTCAAAAGAATGGACTTTCCCATTATTTTAATTCACATTCTACCAATGTGGTTGACGAATAGGGCTATAAAATGACGAAACTAGTCAAAAACGTACATCTCTTTTGGCTTCAAATTGACCACTGATGTATTAGAAATGTGAATACAAATCATTTTAAGCTCTTATATCACTCTTAGCACCTCATCAGGTAGGAAGTTTTAATGCAGTTTATTAGTTCAAACTGTAGAGCTCTTTTTCCCTGGTTTAATATATATATATATATTTTAATATATATATATAAATGATCACAGAAAGTGTTTCATCTTCATTAAATACTAAATTAGATAGATAAGGTATCTTTATTGTTTTCAAATTATTGAATTTATTACACAAGTATTTAGTGCATGGGTCATTGCATATTTAAGTTACAAGTATTGTCGCAGTGCGCGATGTGTCGCCTTCCTCAGTACAACCTATACCTATAAAATTATTAGGAGCATATTTTTTTTTCGTTTTTGAATGCTTTTCTTCAATTTCTTTTAAAAATTACTGCGAATGATTAACATAGTAGGTATTACGCTTTTACTGATAAAGTAAAAAATTGTTTTTTTTAAAATTCTTGTAAAAGATAAATAATTTTGTATATACATAAATAAGAACTTAAAAATTGCATTTAAAATTACTTTAAAATACTTATCAGCATATGCTTTGTAGCGCAGCACAATGCAATGATTCCTTCCCAGAGATCGTAAATATACTAAGAGATTTTAAATTTCCATTCAGAGAATCAAGAGCTGAATTTTTCCACAAAGTGCCTTGAGAGGTAACACGAAGGGGGCGTCAAGGATACACGTATTTGCACTTGAGCTGAATTCTGCATGTTGAAAGTATATCAGGTAATACATACATATAAAGACGTGGAGGAAAGAAGGAAGCAGCTTAGAGGAAACGACGGGGGAGAATGAAACTATCAAATTATATTTTACCATAAAAGAATCGTAGCTGCAGTAAAAGAGAATAGAAAATACTAAGTACCTAAATAAAAGCATTATCATTTTAAATGTTCAAAGAAATCACTTTATAAACGGTAAAAGGTTCCGGGAATAAGTAAATCAAAATAGAAGAAAGGTTATGTAAAACGACAGAATCAATTGATATGGCACCTACGAATAACTGTTTGATTTCATTGCCAGAAATTTGCACAATTATAACAGGGCCCTAACGAAGAAGCACGAAATGACAAGACATCTCAGGTAAGATTTTGCTATCAAAATGATTTAATAATAATCAATTAATGATTTTGTTGATCAAAATCAAGGAGTAGATTACATATTAAAGAACCACAAATTTTTGTATAGCGAAATGCTTAATATAAAAACAATGGACAGGGCTTGTTTTGGAACAGTTTACATACTGTTTCTGGGAAAATAAGATTGGAGAATCAGAAATGGAAAAGAGAATATCCAATTATAACCGAGATGTTTGATAAGGCATCATATACAGAGTGTTACAGAATTCAACCGACAGACTTTCAGGAGTATTAGCCGAGCACTTTGATATAGGGCACCTAAAGTCTTAGAGTTCATGGTTGTTTAGATCTAAATCATAACGAGCTAGCACGCCACTGATAAAAATTCATAGAGTTGTTGCCCATACTATGTTTAAACATTTTATATAAATACCTCCGTAACATGCACTTAAACTTTGAAAGAAACGCGAGAAATTAAAACTGGATTCATTCCAAATGAACGCCATACCTCTGTTTGGGGGGAAAAAATGTTTAACTGCTTGTATGGCGTTTGAACCCAACAAAGCCAGAGAGACAGCCGAGTACGCTAATGACTGTGCTATTACTACAGCTAACTGTTGTTTGTTTCTCTGATAGAGGTCTGCACGGGCCGAAATTCTTAGGCCCGAGCCCAGCTTATGCTGTACCACCCGGCCATGGCCGGATTGTCTAATTTTGTTTTAAATAAATTTTGTTTGTTATTCACTATTATTATTATTATTATTATTATTATTATTATTATTATTATTATTATTATTCACAAAATCCTTCTGTCTACGGTGCGAAGGGACTCGAATTTGATTTCTGGTACCACATAGGGATGTTATCCACTGCTGAGGTGAGTGGTAAGGGATGCCCTTAGGTCCTTGGGACCAATTGAGGAGCATTTTTACAGAAATACTGGCGGCTGAGGTCCTCAGACCCCCATTGAGTAAGCCGCCCTATTGCCACATGCCGCCCGTATTATCGTCCTCTACCCAGGATGTCCCGTGTGTGGATGGTCGGAGGGAGGCGGAGTTTGCAGCTGCCGTGCTGTTGTAAAGTTATTTGCAATTGACCGAAGTGAGCGTATGTTTATTGTTACTGGTATTACTGCTATGGATGTGTGTATTCTGTGATAATTGTGCTATTCCCGGGCTTCTAAACGTCGCAGGTCAAAGAATGTGATACATTAATCCTTTTGGTCTTTATTTTACATAGAAAACGTTTTCGTTATATATATGTGTGTGTTGACGAATAAAATGCATATGTTGAATGTGATAATTTGTTTCCGTCTTTATTTTCAAGCCCGAGCCGCGGGTCGGGCCGGATCGGGTCTAGGCCCGAGTCCTGCACACCTCTAAATCTCTGACACGTATAATTTTCCGTATGAAAACGCAGGTATCAGCGGTGCCCTGGCCCATACTGACGGAGTATTTTTCCAATAAAAGCAAAGCTTACAATTTTTAAAGTATCTTATGGTAGCAATTTTCGCGCTTGCGGAAGAGAAAGTAACTATTTTAGAGTGAAAAGGAGTACCACATTCGTGTAAGTTTTTACTGATTTTCATTTATCAGTAGAAATGTTCAAATGAGAAATCCTTACGTAACTACAAAGTTGGCCTCAAAGACCATAGGTGTCTTATTATCAAAGGAGACTCTGTAACACTGGAAAGTTTGTCGTTTGAATCACACAAATGCTTCAACAAAGTTTAGAACAAAATCAGAGAGATTTGGACACGAGATGGTGCTACGAGTGAAGCAATACGAAAACGGAAACTCAGGAATGACAGACCACATCAAATAAAACACTTCGGTCCACAAAAGAAATAAACAACCCAAAGACCTGAAGCCAAGTATATAAAAGAATAAGGAATGGAATAACTAGTAAAATAAGGAAAACAAAAGGAAAATACTGGGGTACATTCGCCAAAACTGGGATCCAAAGAAAAATATAGAAAATTGCGAAAAATTATTCCTGAAATAACTGAAACAATAGAAATTAACAAACATGCAAATAACACTTTATAAGCTTATATTATAACATGTTAAATGGCTAGAGAAAATATATAACACAGTAGTCGAAGCAAAAATGTTATATGGAAGTGAAATATGGTGAGTAGAAGGAGGCTGGGAAGTGATAGATATGGTACATAGGAGTTTCTGTAGAGACGTTTTAGGTCTGCCAAATGCCACAGTAAACGAACTTTCTCTAATTGAAATGCAAAGAGTGGGGAGAAAAGGGGTAATAATGGAGAGAGCTCTTAAATATTGGCATAGAATATTAAATTTATAAGAAAAAAACTTATTGAGGCAGTGTCTGGAATTTCAAGAAAGTAGCTTAAATAAAAATCTGATGTGTTACACTCTCATGACTCTCTACTACTGTACAAACTATTTTTACAAACACTTATTCACCATCTATTTCATATTAAACATTTGCAAAAACGATCTTTTGACATGCAAAGTTAATAACATTTTACACACAGCGACCAGTTCTAAAAATTATTTAACTATCGCTTAAGGCGTACTATGTTCCCCTTGTTTTGTATTTGCAAGGGCAATATAGAAATACAGTAGCCTTTAAGCATAGACATATCTCTTCATATCTGGTTGCTAGGTGTACCAACATTCTCTTTGCCACAGAATAATACTCTTTACATATCCAAGACAAAAAAATGAATAACGAATTCCCATTTGAGAAAACAGTATAAGTATTGGAAAATTTAAGGGAATAACAAGCAATATCTCGAAAATGGTTCACTCTACAAAATAAAAATATATATGACATAAATTGTGTATTTTAACGCAATCTACATTTTTTGTGTAGTAAAATTTTGTCTATCTCTTATGGTTTAACACTTATGCAAAAGTCGTTCACAATAAAGAATACTTTTGGAGATATTCCCAGAAAATTCGAGATATACAATTCATTTTCCATAAAAATGTCTTAAACTTATGGTATTTTATTCAAAATCGTTAGAGCTATTTTTGAGAAAATTAAAATTTTCGAAAAATGTTCCATGTAAACGGTAATCTGGGGTGGGGGGATTTCTTGAAAACCTTCGCGTCGCATCTCTGGAAGATACTGAACCTAAATACCAGGTTTGGTATTTATCCGACTGTTCGGTTCTGAGTTATGCTGTTCACAGACACACAGGGACATGTTTCCGAAAATACTCCTTTTGTATTCAGGAGGCCTGAAAAACATGTAATTCCGGTGAAATCTCTGTATCGAATTTTTGAGTGGAATGCAATACCTCCACTACTTACTATACGTAGTAGAGAAAATAATAAAGCACCAACACCAACAATTAGCTATTCCTACACCCCCGCTACCTTACTATTAACATTCTCAGATCTCAGATGTCCTCCTTAATTAGAAATTTACCCATCCTCTCCAAGTTTTCCCTGCCTACCAGTAGCGTCCAACATGCCCTTAGCTCTCCATTCGAAGTGGTAAAGGATGGCGGAAAAAGATAATTATTTTTTCTTCCATTCCTCCGTAACCCTACATCTTGCCAAGATATGCACCCATGACTCTTCCTACTCGCAAACGGGGCAGATTCTTCTACCACTTTCATCAGTAATTTTTATTATCTACCATTCTCCCAATCTAAACCACGCGAGACCCTGCGTAATTTAGCTGTATTGCTGCATACCCCACTCACATTTTAGCTCAGACTGTACTTCTAACGAAACCTTCTTCGTGCATTGCGCAATTGTTCGCTGCCTATCAATATCACAGAAGCGGTACTTAATTTTTACTTTCTCTACTACGTATAGTAAGTAGGGGAGGTATTGTATTCCACCCAAAAATTCGATACCGAGATTTCACCGGAAATATATGTTTTGAGACCCCCTTAATCCAAAAGAAGCATTTTTGGAAACATGTCCGTGTGTGTGTCTGTGTGTGTGTCTGTCTGTGAACAGCATAACTCAGAAACGAACAGTCGGATAAACACCAAACTTGGTATTTAGGTTCAGTATCTTCCAGAGATGCGACACGAAGGTTTTCAAGAAAATCCCCCACCCCAGATTACCCTTTACATGGAAAATTTTTCGAAAATTTTAATTTTCTCAAAAATGGCTCTAACGATTTTGATTAAAATATCATATGTTTAAGATATTTTTATGACAAATAAAATGTATATCTTGAATTTTCTGGGAATATCTCCAAAAGTATTCTTCACTATGAACGACTTTTTCATAACTGGTAAACCATAAGAGATAGACAAAATTTTACTGCACAAAAAATGTAGATCGCATTAAAATACACAATTTATGTCCTGTACATTTTTTTGTTGAGTGAACCATTTTCGAGATATTGCTTGTTATTCCCTTAAATTTTTCAATACTTATTTTCCCAAATGGGTATTCGTTATTCATTTTTTTGTCTTGGATATGCAAAGAGTTATAATCTATGGCAAGGGAAATGGTGCTGCACCTAGCAACCAGCTATTAAGAGATATGTATGTGCTTAAAGGCTACTGTATTTCTATATTGCCCTTGTAAATATACATTCCCCTTACATCTACAAGAAACTTAGCAATAAGATAGAGTCTGCAAATGTTTATCTCGATTAACATGATGGAGAATAAGCATTTGTAAAAATAGTTTGTACAAGAGTAGGGAAAGTCATGTGAGTGTAACACACAAGATTTTTTTGTATAGTAAAACTTTTTCTCTTACGTTTTACCAATTACACAAGTAATTCAGTATGAAGAGTACTTCACAGGTTATTCAAGCCAAAATATCTTAATCAAAATCATTACATCTATTTTTGAGTAAATAAAAAGTTTCGAAAACTTTTTCATATAAAGGGACAATTAGGGTAGGAGAATTTTCTTGGAACTCTTCGTGTTTCATCCTTGGAAAATGCTGAGCTTAAATATCAATTTTAGTATTTAATTGACTTTTAGAGTTTTAGTTATGTTGTTCACAGTCACATACATACACTCAAGTACTTTGAACTTTTTCTACAAATGCTTTTTTGAATTCAGGAGCTTCAAAATTTTTATTTCCGGTGGAATCCCCATATCGAATTTTTGGGTGGAATGCAATACTTTTTCTAACTACTAGGTACAGTCTAAAGTATGGAATCGTGGCAATATAATATACACTGGTTTATGTTGGTAAGATAACACTAAACTGACTGTGCCACACCCAGTTCCCACCCCTCACCCCGTACTAGCACTCCTGTTAATGATAATTACGTGTTCTTTCACACAAGCCGTGTTTAGGAAAAGGTTGGAAAGGTAGAATCAGACTGAAAAATTCAATGCCAAGCCGGGATTTCAACCATGGAAAAACGAATTTGAGATCTCCTTGTGGTTAATCTTAGAAAATTCGAGTCAATTGGGGACTTTAATGCCGTACCGACATGTTGCACAGTGATTAGAGCAAAGATTCAGATTCAAAACCCAGCTATGACATAGAATTTTTCACTCTAAATCTACCTTTTCAATCCTACTTAATGTTTGTCTTTTCCTTCGCTCCTAAGCCGGGAACCGACCTATGTTCACAGGTTAAAGCTTAACTGCGAACAAGTTATGACTTCTATCATCAAACCGGCACGAATCGGATTCATCTGGGAGCTGTTGTGGACCGTCGTTACGAAGTATGCTTTCCAGCCATTCGAATCCGTAATCCTCCCCTTTCGCCGCTCACCTAGATCTGACATTTATTCCTAGGCTAATGCGTTTGTGTGTGTCG
Organism: Deroplatys truncata; assembly: GCA_030765065.1. NCBI lineage: Eukaryota > Metazoa > Arthropoda > Insecta > Mantodea > Mantidae > Deroplatys > Deroplatys truncata. Next base: position 59,004,313 of record CM060977.1, read on the forward strand.
GACTTCAATAAGAGTTCGGTTCACCCAGGGCTGGCATGGAACAAGATGATGAAGATATTCTGCGAACATATTCGGCACTCCGTGCACTCGACTGTACGTGGGAGAGACAGTAAAAAGTTCTGTGTTACATTCACATGAATTGCTCTACCCTCTATCGTGTATCAGCGGCTAAACAAATTCTTATTCTTACGAAAAGTTTATTTTTCAATATACTTCACTTCAGTCAAGACAAACCTTTGCAGAAATAGCTACACTACACTTCGTTAGCATACAAAGGTAACAGCGATAGTCAAATATTTTAGAACAGGACGCTATACGCTGACCTTAAAATCCCATACTCTTTCCATTACATCACGAGAAACAACTGAAAAACGCCAGGGCTTTAAAGAATGGCTAACTATTGAACAATTCCAGCCATTAGTAACGGATATCTAGGGAATAGCTTAGGCTTAGTTATTTGTAATAAATTGTGTCTTTTAAACACATTTACGTTTTTCTGTAGTAGGTTTTCATCTATCCCTTAATGTTTATCAGTTATACAGGGTTCACAGGCTAGTCTAGAAAATTCAAGATATACGTGTTATTATTTATATAATATCTTTAATATATAGTATTACAATGAAAATCGTTAGAGCAATATATTAGAATATAAACAATTTCGAAAAATGTTCTATGTAAAAGGTAATTTGGGATAGGAGATTTTTCTTGAAATACTTCGTGAATCTTCTGAAATTAAATATCAAGTTTGGTATTTATCCGAGATTTCCTTTTTGAGATATGCTTTGCAGACATAGACGATGCTTTATTTTAAAAATCATGTGATACATTCACATGAATTTCTCTACCCTCTATCTTTATTGGGGGTATAAAAATATTATTACCAAAGCTTATTTTTCCTTCTATTATATTTTAATCTAAATAAAAATTTGCAGAAAAAGCTACATTGTACATTTCGTTATAGATAAAAAAGATAACAGCGAAATGTTTAATAATTGGAAGCTATATGCTAGCCTTAAAATTCCACACTGTGATGAACAATTCGAACCATTAATAACAGATATCTCAGAAATGGCTTATGCCATAAAAAACTTATATGAAATAAATTGTGTTTCTCATTTGTTGTAAAGTAGGTTTTCGTCTATCCCTTAACGTTTATACATGATTATACAAAATTCCTTCTGAATGAAGAGGGCTTCATAGGCTATTCCCAGAAAATTCAAGATATACATTCATTTGTCATATGTAATATTTTAATCAAAATCTTTAGAGCCATTCCGAAAAATTTTCTATGTAAATGGTAGTTTGAGGTAGGGAGATTTTCTTGAAAATCTTCGTGTCGCATCTTCTGTAGATACTAAACCTAAATACCAAGTTTGGTATTTATCCGACTTTTAGTTTTTGAGTTATGCTGTTCAGGCAAGCAGGCAAGTAGACAGAGACAGACAGATACACAGGAACAAATACGGACGTTTTTATAAGAATGTTCTTTTTGGATTCAGGGGACCTCAAATAATTTATTTCCGGTGAAACCACGATATCGGATTTTTGTGTGGAATGCAATACCTTCTCTATCATTCCCTATAAGCTAGCATAACTTCTAGGGCAATATATTTTGGGCAACTAGCAAAGTTACAATGCGGACAATCTCTGAGAATTGGAGATAAGTTGAGGTTTATAATATTGTGGTGGTTGAGACAGCTCTGAGATAAGCCATTTTAGGACACACTTAATGAGTAGCCCAGGATATTTGGCTGCCTTCCTTTCAAAGCGTTGTTTACTACGTCTAGAAACCAGAAAAACAGCGCGCGCGTGTGTCTCTCTCGAGAAACTCATTTCACACAGCTGACTTATGTCTCTCCCTTCCTGTCTTGAGGTCCACGATTCGTAAGAACAATATTTTACAAAAACCCGTGGCCACAGGAAGAGAGCACGCCACTGGCTGGCGAATGGTGATATTATACTGGCAAACTGCCCGCTTCCTTTGTACCACCATCTTCCCCGTCCTGGAAATTATGGGCACCGCTTTTAATGAAGCGAAGAGCCCTGGGCATGAAAAGGTTGCCTGGACTGCGTTTTTCCCTCACTTTGTGAAGACTTTCTCAAGGCGTGTAGCTTCACACGCGCTTGCGTTTCTGGATACAGTTTTAATGAAACAAATACTGGGTAGAAGGGGTTAGTGTGTGCTCCTTCCAAGGGACTTCCTCGAGATAAAGTGGACAGAAATTCTTAATACTACTTTACTGTATGAGATCTGTGTAGTCACACTAAAAATTGAATCATATATTTCTGATCATAATCACAAACAACAATTAGACAATGAATATCCTCTGACAGTCAAGAATGGCTGTAAAACTCTTCTTTTACACCTTTTTGGTTCCTTAGAAAGTAATATTAAAATCTGATGTGTTACACTCACATGACTTTCTCTACTCTTGTACAAACTATTTTTACAAACGCTTATTCTCCATCTACTTCATGTTAATCGAGATAAACATTTGCAGACTCTATCTTATTGCTAAGTTTCTTGTAGATGTAAGGGGAATATATATTTACAAGGGCAATATAGAGATACAGTAGCCTTTAAGCACATACATATCTCTTAATAGCTGGTTGCTAGGTGCAGCACCATTCCCTTTCCCACAGATTAATACTCTTTGCATATCCAAGACAAAAAAATGAATAACGAATTCCCATTTGAGAAAATAAGTATCGAAAAATTTAAGAGAATAACAAGCAATATCTCGAAAACGGTTCACTCAACAAAAGAAATGTATATGACATAAGTTGTGTATTTTAACGCGATCTACATTTTTTGTGCAGTAAAATTTTGTCTACCTCTTATGGTTTACCAGTTATGCAAAAATCGTTCACAATGAAGAATACTCTTGGAGACATCCCAGAAAATTCAAGATATACATTTTATTTGCCATAAAAATTACTTAAACGTATGATACTTTAATAAAAATCGTTAGAGCCGTTTTTGGGGAAATTAAAATTTTCGAAAAATGTTCCATGTAAAGGATAATCTGGGGTGGGGATTTTCTTGAAAACCTTCGTGTCGCATCTCTGAAAGATACTGAACCTAAATACCAAGTTTGGTGTTTATCCGGCTGTTCGTTTCTGAGTTATGCTGTTCACAGACACACACACAGATAACTGACACACACACGGATATGTTTCCAAAAATACTTTTTTTTTGATTCAGGGGGTCTCAAAACATGTATTTCCGGTGAAATCTCGGTATCGAATTTTTGGGTGGAATGCAATACTTCCCCTACTTACTATACGTAGTAGAGAAAGTAAAAATATTATGTATGACTTTCTATACTCTTATGGTTTATTAGTAGGTATAGAACCTATTCTTATGAAAGTTAATTTTTCTATCTACTTCAATTTACTGAGAATATCAGAAATAACTACATTACACATTTCGTTATAGATACAAAGAGAACAACCAGCAATAGCCAAATGTTTAACAACTGGACGCTATGTACAGGCCTTAAAATTCCATGCCCTTTATGCGCAATCGTGAGAAACAACTGACTGTCGAAAGGACAACTAAGTATTGAACAAACCGGCTGGTCCCGTAGCTCAGTCGGTAGAGTACCTACCTGTTGTGCGAGGGGTCTCACTTTCGATTCCCAGCTGGGGGTCGGAATTTTTCTCTAGCCAAGATTATTTCCTATCCTCTGGAGGTAAGAATGAGAGCGTGAATGTGTGTAGATCTAAAGATGAAAAAAAAAAAAAAAGTGGAAGAAAGCCAATGACAAGAGTTACACGAGTTAACACCATTACCAATAGGCAATACATTCCAAAGGAAAGGCCGCGGATAAGACCAGCGGAATAAATGGAACTAAAAAAATATGGAACCATTAATAACGGTATCTCAGAAATGGCTTATGGCACACCCACACACTAACGTTCTCTTTATTTAAACTGTGTATTAAGGAGATCTATATTTTTATTTTCTCTACTACGTATAGTAAGTAGGGGAAGTATTGTATTCCACCCAAAAATTCTATACCAAGATTTCCCCGGAAATATATGTTTTGAGGCCCCCTGAATCCAAAGAAAGCATTTTTGGAAACATGCCCGTGTGAGTGTGTGTGTGTGTGTGTGTGTGTGTGTGTGTGTGTGTCTGTGAACAGCAAAACTCAGAAACGAACAGTCGGATAAACACCAAACTTGGTATTTAGGTTCAGAATCTTCCAGAGATGCGACACGAAAGTTTACAAGAAAATCATATATTTAAGACACTTTCATGACAAAAAAGATGTATATCTTGAATTTTCTGGGAATTTCTCCAAAAGTATTCTTCATTGTGAACGACTTTTGCATAACTGGTAAACCATAAGAGTTAGACAAAATTTTACTACACAAAAAATGTATATCGCGTTAAAATACACAATTTATGTCATATACAAATTTTTTATTGAGTGAACCATTTTCGACATATTGCTTGTTATTCCCTTAAATTTTCCAATACTTTTACTTCTTCTCAAATGGGAATTCGTTATTCTTTTTTTTTGTCCTGTACATGCAAAGAGGATGGAATGCTCCACATGGCAACCAGCTCTTAAAGGATTTAACTATCGCTTAAAGCCTACCATATTCCCCTTGCACCTACAAGAAAATTAGCAATAAGATTAACATCTCGATTAACATGAAGCATATGGGGAATAAGCGTTTGTAAAAATAGTTTGTATAAGAGTAGAGAAAGTCATGTGAGTGTAACACATCAGATTTTTTGTGTAATTTCTACTCGTTTATCAGTTATACATGATTAAGTAAAATTCCTTCCGAATGAAGAGGGTTTCGCAGGCTATTCCCAGAAAATTCAAGATACATATTTGTCGTAAATATCTTTAATATTATGATACTTTAATCAAAATACTGAGCAGTCTTTTAGAAAATCAAACCTTTAGAAAAATGGTCAATGAACATTTTACCATTACCATATATTTGTATGAAGTTTTTGTTCAACTGAAAACACGTGTCAAAAATGTAATACTATTTCTTAAAATTCATTATGATACGAGAGATAAATGTAAGTTAAATTTAATCCTTCATAATCGTTAATTATTTGAAGACGGCATTTATTATAGAAGTATCCAATTTTATAATTAGCTATCTACTTCAATTTTCAGAAAGTGCGCTCATACGGTTTTACTCAGTAAACGTTATAATTCAATTGATTAATTTTTGCATTTTTGATAAAATATACAGTTTGAAAAGGATATGTTCTGCTGATGTGTAGAGATCTCTTAATGTAAATATCTCCTTTTATAAATAAACCTGTGTTTTAATACATGTTAATAATTAAAAATTGTGTAAACTAATTATCCTTTAACTTGTAATTGTAAATATTTTTCAGGATTTTCCTATGTATTATACATTACTGTGTACATATTTTTTACATGCCCTATATCATGTACATGATCTACAGAGTCAATAAATTAAATCAGTGATGCCCAACCTTAAGTAAAACGTAGGAGGGCAGATTTACCCCCTCGCATTGTTCGCGGAGCTATGTTTGGTTACCTTGTAATTTGATATTCTGACCAGCCATCAGTGAGTGAGTGAAAAAACGAAAGAGGTGTGGTAAGGCGAGAATGTGACGTCATTAGCTCATAAGAGACAAAGCCTGGATTCACTGAATTAAATTGAAACGAATTAACACAGAATAACGCAGCAACAGTTACAACTGGCAAAAAAAACGCTAGTATTAGGGATAAAGGGGAGAATTAAGCCCAAAAAATCTTCTAGAGTACTGTACAATAAATTCTTAGAGAATACCGCGGGATAATAGTAATATATGCAAGAAATAGATAATCTTGATGATAATAGTACAGTGAATGTTTGTCAACCGAGCGAGATGGCTCAGCGGTGAAGCCTGTGGGTTCAAATCCCGTGGGCCGACCAATCTGTCTGAGAGTTTTTTGTGGTTTTCTTCAGTGCCAAGGTAAATACCGGATTGGATATTTAATACCACGACCCAAAGTTACATCTTATATCTGAAACAATAGTAAAATGAAAAATAAGTGGTAATAGCGAATGCTCTGCCATCCATCTACAGACAATGTAAGAGGTTAGACTGGACGGCATCCTAATGCCAACTACACGGCATGAAGCAGGGGTTACAGGGATGAGACTTTGAAGGCTAACTGTCCACCTTTCTGTGTGAGAGCAGCGCTAGGCTAAACGGCACCCTAATGCCATCTACACGGCATGAAGCAGGGGTTACAGGGATGAGACTTTGAAGGCTAACTGTCCACCTTTCTGTGTGAGAGCAGCGCTAAGCTAAACGGCACCCTAATGTCATCTGCACAGCATGAAGCAGGGGTTACAGGAATGAGATCTAGAAGGCTAACTGTCCATCACATATCGTTCTAAGAGATATCCACCAACAGATCCGTCGCAATATGACCAAGGAATTAAAGCGACGTAAAATAAAATAGAAAAAAAAAAGTTTGTCATACATATATTATCCACGAGTTGGATACAACATTTTATAGAACCTTAACATTATAAACTAAAAGAAATAAGCAAGGCAAACATTTGGAATCACAACCAACATAAGTGAGAGCGTGTTCATATGTTCGTAAATAGGATCTTAGCTTCTTTCCCTACATTTAATTTCTTATTACCTGACGTGTTGAACCGATAAGCAAAAGAGTCTCTTCCTGTAAGAGAAGCATACAGAAGTTACGGACTTGATGTAGCCTGTAATCAGTAAATCATTGTAAGTAATTATAAATTCAGATCTTAATTATTCAATATTTAATAATGTATCGAAGTTTTTGCCTCTTTCTTGGAGAAAACAATATTACAATATGATTTCATCTTCTTTCTATATGACACGGCAACTTGGAGAACCAGTATTACGTCACTAATAGTAAATAAGTAAATGTGATTATTAACACGCTGCTATAATGAACCAATTACAGCCTGTTTATAATGCTAAGATTGCAAAAATTAAATTAAATTATGATTTCAAGTCTTAAAAGTCGCATTGCAGCTAGCATTCATATAAATAAACTGAACACATTATATTTTCACCCTGAACTCTTGTTAAGTTGCTACCTGAACGAAATGGAGAGGCGACGTTTGAAAACCACCAGAGGAGTCCCGATGGGAAATTATCTGAAGGCGCCCTTGGGGTTAACTGTCAAATTCGCCGTTTCCACTTACCTACTTGTGAAGTGCTCGACGCGTACCTTAGGGCAACAGCGGCACCTCATTTACCGCCGCTCAAGTGTTGCTCCAAAATATGGCAACTTGCGAGATCGATGAGGTCAATTGCCTACGCAAATGGAAATTCTGCGAGGGAATAGCGAACTGTAAAACGCTTGGCACCAAGAACCGGCGACAAAACTGTGTTTAATTACCTAAATGTAAAACTATAACACAAAGTGCTGATTATTTTAGCATCCCCTGGGTTTTCAGAGGTCAATTTCAGTATTATATAGGGACAGTTTATGTTTGTACAGTCATTAATACACTTAATATAACACTGGGTATTCCAGGAAATCCAATAAATACATGATTCGAGGAAAACATATGCCATAAGGTATATAACGGATAAATATATAACACATAAACGCAGAGTATACAGTGCATGAAAAAACCCGGTACTCGAATGTAAATTATTCCCTGAGAACTTTAATTCTTTATCTCGAAATGCGAAAACACACACAGATGTGATGTTAAATTCCCACATATTATAGTGACTCTAAAAACATTCTTCTTCATTTTAAAACGTTCTAGTAGCCAAAATAATGGAGAGAAAATTCTCATTTTTACTTTCAGTACTACTTATATATAAGCAGAGTAAGTAAGCTCTATACAAACTTTTATACCGAAAAGACACGTTTAGAAGTTCCCGGTTTCCAAGAAAAGCATTTTTAGAAAATGACCATCGCACGCATGAGTTTGTGAACAGCATAAGTAAAAACGGAAAGCAGTTAAATGCTTTTAACCAATTTAAATATGGAATTTAAATTAAGTTCTTCTAAGGACACGACACAAAGATTTTCAAGACAATCTCCCACCCCAAATTACAATTTACATGAAAAAATCTGATGTGTTTCACTCACATGACTTTCTCTACTCTTGTACAAACTATTTTTACAAACGCTTATTCTCCATATGCTTCACGTTAACCTAGATATTGAGATGTTAATCTTATTGATAATTTTCTTGTAGATACAAGGGGAATTGGTAGGCTTTAAGCGATAGTCAAATATTTAAAGAGCTGGTTGCTATGTGGAGTATTCCATTATCTGTGCATTACCAGGACAAAAAAAAAATTGAATAAAGAATTTGAGAAAAAGTGTAAGAATTGGAAAATTTATGGGAATAACAAGCAATACCTCGAAGATGGTTCACCCCCCCCCAAAAATGTATATGACATAAATTATGTATTTTAACGCGATCTACATTTTTTGTGTAGTAAAATTTTGTCTATCTCTTATGGTTTACCAGTTATGCAAAAGTCGTTCACAATGAAGAATACTTTTTGAGACATTCCCAGAAAATTCAAGATATACATTTTATTTGTCATGAAAATATCTTAAATATAATATAATATTTTAATCAAAATCGTTAGCCATTTTTGAGAAAATTAAAATGTTCGAAATATGTTCCAAGTAAAGGTTAATCTGGGGTGGGGGGATTTTCTTGAAAACCTTCGTGTCGCATCTCTGGAAGATACTGAACCTAAATACCAAGCTTGGTGTTTATCCGACTGTTCGTTTCTGAGTTATCCTGTTCACACACACACATACACACACATACACGGACATGTTTCCAAAAATGCGTTTTACTTTCTCTACTATGTATAATAAGTAAGGGAAGTATTGTACTCCACCCAAAATTCGATACCCAGATTTCACTGGAAATGCATGTTTTGAGAACCCCTGAATCCAAAAAAAGTATTTTTGGAAACACGTCCGTGTGTGTGTGTCTGTCTGTGTGTCTGTGTCTCTGTCTGTGAACAGCATAACTCAGAAACGAACAGTCGGATAAAGACCAAACTGGTATTTAGGTTCAGTATCTTCCAGAGATGCGACACGAAGGTTTTCAAGAAAATCCCCCCACCCCAGATTACCCTTTACATGGAAGATTTTTCGAAAATTTTAATTTTCTTAATATTGGCTCTAACGATTTTTATTAAAATATGATATGTTTGGTGTTTATCCGACTGTTCGTTTCTGAGTTATGCTCTTCACAGACATACACACACACACACACACACACACACACACACACACACACACACACAGACACACAACGGACATGTTTCCAAAAATACTATTTTAGGATTCAGGAGGCCTCAAAACATGTATTTCCGGTGAAACCTCAGTATCGAATTTTGGGTGGAATGCAATACTTCCCATACTTACTATACGTAGGAGAGAAAGTAATAAAAACTGGCAGATGTAAATGTATGCCGACAATGGTAAAATATAGATCAAATTAAAGAGAATATTCTAATTTATAAGATTACACAAGATTGCACAAAAAAAATCAAAATATGCCTTATTTTGTAACTTATGCTGTTTATTTCTCCCCTTAAACATTTCCGAGGTATTCTTTACTGTCAGCTTCAACTTTCATATATTTAATACTTTTCTCACCTCACACAGCGACCCACTTTTCAAGATTTGTCTATCACTTAAACCTACTGTATTACCCTGGTACCTATAACGAAATGTGTAATAAAATCAATTCTGAAAATTTTTATCCCCGTTAAGCTGGTAGAAGAATAAACCTTTGTAAGAATAGTTTGCAGATGAGTGGGCAGAGAAAGCGATGTGAATGTAATGCATAGAATCTGTAATGGATAATGAACAAACCATATTTCAGTTTGCATGCTCTGTTGTTTTTCCAAATTTTTCATTATATCATAGCGTTTTCAAAGTTATGCCATTTTTTAAATCCTTGTTTACAAAATTATTTATATGCATTTTATTACAGCAATTTTCTATATATATATATCTGATAATGTATCGCTGTTCTCTTTATATATACCACGTGTGCATATATCCCTCCGTACATTAAAAGAGTTGCAGAACTAAACGGGGCAATTCCAACTCATAGCATTTATAGTTGAGTTAAGTTAAAATATTAAAGCATCATAAAGAATACCATGGAAACAGAGAAAACGTAGTGTTTTACTGCAATTTGTTTGCCTGTTATTATTATTATTATTATTATTATTATCCTCCACAGCAGCTGCAAGAGCAGCAATGGCTTGCAATAGTACCTCTATTACATGTTGCACGACCCCGCTCCAAGTTTACGGGGTCTGAAGGATTTTTGGATAGACTATTGATCCGCTTCAAAAGGAGGAGGGAACGAGAAATATTGTTGTTAAACGGCCCAGCTTAGATATTTCCATTTTAAGAGGCATCTGTAAAAATTGATAACATCCATGGTTTTTGTCATAAGGATGGCAAATGTCTGTGTATTGTGCCAAAGGGAATCTAGTAGATCTACTAAAATTTAATTTAACTTAAAAAACAAACATTGATTGGTTTTTTGCTGCAGTTAAGCTGTAACATAATAAATGTTCCATTCAAAACAGTATTATTATAATCAAACTAAACTCTGGCTGTTAAAAAATAATTATGTTAGGTGTCCATGTCATTTAACTGATCATAGCACACAAAATTTTGACTTAATTTATGTACTAGTTTTAATTAAAGAACAAAGAAGAAAGAAAATATCCTAAAACACTTGACTATTGCTATTCCCTTTAAATCTATAACGAAATGTGTAATGCACCTATATTTCCGGAAAGGTTATTTCGAATAAAATAAAGTACACAGGAAAATAAACTTTCGTAGGAATAATTTGCACACCCACTAAATGTCATAAAGGGTAGAGAAAGTATGTGAATGTAACACATCAGATCATCAGATTTTTACTTTATCTACTACATAAGTATTTCATTCCACCCAAAAATTCGATACCGAGATTTCACCAGAAATACATATTTTGGGATGTCCTGAATAAAAAAAAAGAAAAATTTTATTGAAAGGTTCGGGTGTATGTGTCGCTGTGAACAGCATATTTCAAACACGAAAAATCGGATAAATACCAAACTTGTATTTAGGTCCAGTATCTTACAAAGATACGACATGAAGATGCTCAAGAAAATCCCCCACACCAGACTACCCTATGTACGAAACTTTTTTCGAAAATTTGGATTTTATAGAAAAGTCTAACGATTTTGATTAGAATGTCATATGCTTAAGATATTTTATGGCAAATTAAATGTATATCTTGAATTTTCTGAGAATTTCTTCAAAATTCCTCTTCATTCTGAATGGCTTTTGCACAGAAATGCAGATCTCGTTAAATTACACAGTTTATGTCATATAATTTTTTTGGAGTGAGCCATTTCCGAGATATTGCTTGTTATTTATTTGAATTTTCCAATACTTATACTTTTTCTCAAATGGGAATTCGTTATTCATTTTTTATATCCTGGACATGCAAAAAGTATGCAATGCTCCACATAGCAACCAGCTCTTAAAATATTTGACTATCGCTTAAACCAATTCCCCTTGCATCTACAAGAAAATTAGCAATAAGATAGTTTCTGCAAATGTTTATCTCGATTAACATGAATTAGCTGGAGAATAAGCGTTTGTAAAAATAGTTTCTACAAGAGTAGAGAAAGTCATGCGAGTGCAACACATCGGGCGTTTTTATTATTCCTACCAATGTCTAGCCTTCTCTAACATTCTTTCTTAATGCTTGACTACAGCCAATGTCTGTATTTAATGTAATTTTCTTTTAAGATATATTAAAATATTTACAGCTTTATAATGCTGAAAGAGTATAAAGTTTTCCAACTTAATTTCCTTGAAAGTGCTGATCAGGAAGCACTTAAAGGACAAAGCCATCAAGTCTGTGGAGTATTCAAGGCGTTCTTTAAATTACTCTTTCCATTAGCAATCTCTCGTTTCAGTACTCAGGCAAAGAGAATTAATAATGATATTCTCTTGAAAGTAAGTAATTCTCCATTTCCAAATAATATTCTCAAGACGTTCAGAATTTAAAACTCAAGATATTTTTCTATTGTAGAGTCCGTTTCTAAATACATACGTCGTTGTGTATCTATATGCGCTACTTTGTCCATATTTTCCTCCTTACGCATGAAATAACTTGCCAATCGCTGTCAGCAAAGAAAATTATTTGCCGACAGATTTCTAATTTTATTAAAACCAGTACAATAATAAGGATAATTTATATAGACAGCTTCCTAGATGAATCACCGCACACAAAGGTTTGCACAATATTTGACACATTTCAAATTAGACTGAAATTGGTGCAAACTTAAGGATAGTTTAGTCTCCTATTCGAAGCTACAGCTCAAAGTTTGTCACCATAAAGAAATACTGCTATACAAAAATGTATGTAACTGACTGCAAAGAAGCAGAAGGAAATGCTTATATCATTTTTTATTTTTAATAGTTTTTTCTATTATTATACTAGTACAGTCATAATGTAATCCAGAACCGCTGAACCTATATTTATTACTCTATTTATTTTACGTCGCTTTAACTACAGGGCCATATCGCGACGGATCTGTTAGCGGATAACTCTTAGATCGATGTGTGTGGCGGACAATTAGCCTTCTAGGTCTCATTCCTGTATCCACTCGCTCATCCCTGTAGTCAAGTGTCCAGAGACCTTAGAGCATGGCAATTGGGTCTTCTGCTTCGTACCGTGCAAATGGCTGTGCCGTCCAGTCTACCTGCTTTCATTGCCTGTGGAGAGATGGCACAGAATTCACTATTACATATCCAATCCGGTATTTACCTTAGCGGCTAAGGGAAACCACGAAAAAATTCAGATTTATCGGTCCACGGGATTTGCAACCGGGACCTCCTACACATGTATGTCCTAGAATGAGCATGCCCTTTTCTTTAGGTGCTGATAGAATACGTAGATTGTTAGTACCTATCAACAGAACAATGGTGATACTAAGTACTCCACTCTCCCCATGGGAGTGGTCACCGAGTCGCCGAGGAGCCTATAAACACATAGACCTACCTCCAATTACACCATCAACCTAAAAACCAAACCCATCACCCTACAATTATCCTACCATTTCTGTGGTAAAGCCCATCCAAGGTAACCCACAGTAAAGGTAACAAGGTAAAGCCCACAGTAACATTACTTACACTACTTAGGCTCACTACGATTCTACCAGACCGGAGTTGAGTTGAGTTAAATTGTTAGTAGTTTCCATTTTATTAAGGAATTTAATATATCAACAAGTATTATTTACAATAAATACCTTACACAATTTCCTTAGCTTTTATTTCAAAATGTAAAAACAAAAAAACGAAATTAAAACATTAATAATTCCGAAATAAAACACGCCTTCAGAAACCTCCATATAAAAGTTCTATGTCGTGTAAGGCTTAATAAAACAAACGAATTCACTTTAGAAAATTGCATTTTTCCAAAATATTTCTTTACGGAAACAAGGTCTCAGATTTTCCTGAATATGAACGTTAGCAAAGCTGAACTGCTTGTTCATCAAATAGTGTTAAATACTTTTATACATTTTAAATAAAATATTTCAAACAAATTAGACGCCCTATTACTTTCTCTACTACGTACAGTAAGTAGGGGAGATATTACATTCCACCCTAAAATTCGATACCGAGATTTCACGAGAAAAACATGTTTTGATGTGCACTGAATGCATATAAAGCATATTTGTAAACATTTCCGTGTGTGTGTGTGTGTGTGTGTGTGTGTGTCTGTAAACAGCATAACCCAGAAACGAACACTCGGATAAACACTAAACTTGATATTTAGGTTCCGTATCTTTCAGAGATGCCACACGGAGGTTTTCAAGAAAATCCCCCCACCACAGATTACCCTTTGCATGGAAAATTTTTCGAAAACTTTAATTTTCTTAAAATTGGCTCTAACGATTTTGATTAAAATATCATATGTTTAAGATATTTTCATGACAAATTGAAATGTATATCTAGAATTTTCTGGGAATGTCTCCAAAAGTATTCTTCATTGTGAAAGACTTTTGCACAACTGGTAAACCATAAGAGATAGACAAAATTTTACTACACAAAAATGTAGATCGCGTTAATACACACAATTTATGTCATATACATATTTTTTGAGTGAACCACTTTGGAGATATTGCTTGTTATTCCCCTAAATTTTCCAATACTTACACTTTTTCTCAAATGGGAATTCGTTATTCATTCTTTTTGTCCTGGTAATGCAAAGAGAATGGAATACTCCACATAGCAACCAGCTCTTAAAATATTTGACTATCGCTCAAAGCCTACCATATTCCCCTTGCACCTACTAGAAAATTAACAATAACATTAACATCTCGATATCTCGATTAACATGCAGCATATGGAGAATAAGCGTTTGTAAAAATAGTTTGTACAAGAGTAGAGAAAGTTATGTGAGTGTAACACATCAGATTTGTTTTGTAATGGAATTACAAACGGATATTAATAAAATTATAATTAATATCACATGTTTAACCATAGACTGTGCCTTCTATTATTATATTTGTGATACTATTAATGCTTTACGAAAACGTCCTCCCCTGCGAGTCACCATATATGCATACGCGTTTCACACTCAGTAGCTGTGAAAAACAAATGGAAGTCAACGAAATGACTCGCAGGTCCCGTTTTCCCCACCCGATTTCGTTCATAATAATACAGTTGATTGCAGCATATAATGCTTTAGTTGATTGGGAGGCGATATTTGTTGGTATTGTTGCTTTTTAATTAATTAATTAATTAATTAATTAATGCGCTTATTGAAAAGCGTGTTGTTCACTATAAAGTATTAAAGCTATTACGTAATTATTTCCTCTGCAATTCTAGGAGCATGTGTCGTATTTATATATTAAGATTGCAAACAGGCTTACGTAGCAGTTGGCCCAAAATCACAAGTTATGACCTCACAACATGCGTTTTGTGAACGATAGTTTATAGTTATACAACAACTCCACTTATTTCGAACAACACATTTTTTACATTGATTATTAGTAATTCTCTCAAAAATAGTTGTAAAGATTTTTATTACATTGCGATACATCAAAATATTTGCATGACTAATAGAATATACATCTTGAAATTTCTGGGAATAACCTATGAAGTCGCCCTCTTCATATGCATTTTTTTTAAGCAGGAAGACATAAAAAGATAGACAAACGTACTTCAGTTAAAATCTATTGCTCATTGAAACAGACAGTTTTCGCCATATTTTCGTAGCGTTGCGCGATTTATAAATATTCCATGCTGCATGGGCGTCATGTGACGCAAGGTTTCCCATTATTCTATATTCTTTACCAGTCTGAACATCTAAATTTATCCACAAGCTAGCCTCCAAATCCAAAGTTCTGGGGCCGATTTCTGGCTGGAGAATGGGAATTTTTTAGCCAGGATTATTCGCCACTCTACTTAGATTCTGGAAGTATGAGTTTGTGTGAATTTAATGTTTATAAATAAAACCCAAGTATACAAACTCAAAGTTTAAACAACAGTAAAACGAGTGAACATGATTGACCAGTTATTCCAAAGGTATTTGAAGGTTGTTTCTCCATGCTATAACTAAATGCTTATTGTTTATTTTGATTTCATTATTAGACAAAAGAAATGTATCGTCAATAACGTAGTGGGAATAGAAGAGTCGCTTGTTAATGAATAAGGTAAATCAGCGAGTTGGAAATGGGCATAGAATACTGTGCGATTGCTTTTTCCATACTTCTTAATAATCCAGTCAGTTTCTTTTCTTCCAGTGAGGACATTATGAAACATAGCAATGTCCATCCTCGGGTACCGATGTTAACGATATGAGGGCGACAATGATAGACGTGTTACAGGCTGCACTCAAACAGGTAAATATTCCAAAGTTCCACGATACTTTGGTGAGCTATCCGGAACCAGATATATACGCTACAAAACTTTTTTTTATGATAAACCAGAAGTATTACTCAAATTTATTCAGATACCATCACATTTGGAAATATGGGAAAAGATCTTCATTCACTTCAACATTGAGAATGTTTTGAATTTTGAGATACCACCGAAAGACCACTTAATGCAGTTGATCCATTTAAATAACAAGAGAAAAAATAGAAGTTCCCAAGGTTCTCCACAGATGGCAGCAAATTCAAGATCAAGTGTTTTCAAGACTTTTAAACAGAATGCAGACCAATTACATCATAAGAGAGAAGAAAGAAGCATGATGAGTGACCAACAGACAACACAGAGGGCAGCAACAGCTTTAGGTTCCAAGGTTTCCCAACAGAGGGCAGAAATAACATTTAATGAAAAGTTTCTTGGGGAGAGGGGAGAGGGAGATCCGTCAGTTGGATTCTCAGCTGAAGATGGGAGAAACATCTCTCGAAAGCGCTCCTGCGATAACATCTAGCGCACATATGTGATGGGAATTTACATTTTCCAACTCAAAAAATCTTAAATGCTACAAAACTTGTCTCATTGAGGCCACAAATACCTTTAAGAGATTCTTAATCATCTCAAAAACTTCATCTGCAGAGGACAGTGTTTTGTTTGTTCTTAATTGTCTTTTGTGAAGAAAACGAGGGGAAAACAGGAAGGTTAATCACGTTATTTGGGTTCTCATTAGCGAACAACACTCAGGGGTCCTGAGAAACACAGAAGTTTCTTGAACGATTCTTTGAGGTCATGTTATTGCATTACACTGCAAGTACGGTACGATAATATAAAACGTATTTGTCATGTAAAGCATCACTATTACTTCATTGTCCAACTCCCACGGTACTGCAGTGTTATTATGTTGAGGATTCATATTTAAAGGTACTTAATACCGAATGTTTAACAAAATTCGAAAAAAAAATTTAAAAATTTGTATGTAAAAAATTGTAGAACGAGGATCCAATGGCAGATTTTGCCTTTTTGCTCATATGTTAAATCCCAAATTGCAAATGGATGTGTGCAGGGGCGTGTAAACAGGTCGTAAAATTTTAAAATTTATTTTTTCATAATACACTGTGTGACGGTTTTTAATTCAAGGCATTTTAAAATCCTCTCTATGATGCAATTTCTGTTTCATTTCTTCCAAATTTTCAGTATACGTTCTCAGAGGCTGTATGAAGTGAATAGGTCTAAAACACCTTTTTTATATCAAGTATAGTTTTGGGTTTAGTGTCGAATACCTTATTGATTTTTAAGAAATTAAAAAAAATTACACACCTTATTTATTCCAGCACAAATATTAGTCTTACAAAAAATTTCAAATAATTGCATTAACAAATAATATGAAAAATCCTAAGGTTTAAAATTTACAAATCTTCGTAACAGGGGTGTTTTACATGAGACTGGATTTTTATTTTTTAAAATAAAATTTAGGTACATATGACATGAAGGTTAATTTTCTGCTTTAACTGCCTGTATGGAAAATTTTCAATTTCAGGCAAACGGATTGAAATTTGTATAAATTAGTGCAGAATATCCTTAACGTGTATCAAAATTAGAAATATTGTAGCGTATGTGTGTGCATTGTCGCGTCAGACACATTATTGCTGTATAGAATAACATTTTTGAACTAATTATTTCGTTTGCGAGTTGAATTCTTGTCCGGCGCGGCATTTCCCCCTACTTTCCTAGTCGGGGGGGGGCTGAAGGCAAGTTGAGGGACGAGTCTCTTTGTCTGAGAGCGTGGAGTCTAGTAGTAGAGTCAGTCGAGTGTATATCTTCAGAGTGTGTGGTTGTGTGTGAGTGTGGGGCATCTTCCCCAATGTTTGTCTGTAACCTTTTGGAAATTATGTAGCAGCACCAAGGTTACTTTATAATAAACCAGAGTTAAATGTGAATATTGCTTATAAATATCCCCACGCCAGCATTAACTTTGTACGGCAAGTTCCTGGCATTTTTCGTTTGCCTCTGTAGCTACGTCCCCCAATGTTTATGCCAGGGTAACTAAATTTAATATTTTAGCTGCAAAACCTTTCGGCCTCACCCTGGTGTATAGAATATAGTACCATCATAATACATCTGTATCAAATTTTTTCTGACAGTTTTTGCATTGGTGTGTTTCTGAACTTATCAATTAACATATTTTGGGCCTCACTTATAAAATTAACTCCCTGCTCTTTTTATTACTCTCACCAAATCTGTATATATCAGAAGTCAAAAATCGAAAATCTACTTTATTATTGAGCTTTATTAAAACCCTTAATTAAAAATGTTTATAGACACAAAGTTTCACAAACTCAGGCTGTTCAAAATATGTTGATAGGATATTTAACAATTATACCAATTTTTACTTTTTCTACCACTTACCTAACAATTATAATTATATAGATAGAGCACAGAGCAAATCAACGGCCTTGTGTGTTAAGCACTATGTTTTAACGAAAAAAGAACGTATATGGAGTCCACCGAATCAGTTTTGAGGTTCACTGAACACAGAATGGATATTTAGAAAAATGTTCCTGTGTGTGAGTGGGTCTGTGTGTCCACTAGTCTGTGAACGGTATAGTTAAACATCTATGTGATACATTCACATGGCTTTCTCAACCCTCTGGTTTTATTTTCTAAAAATTATTTTTGTATTGGGGACCTTAAAACATGTATTTTCGGTGAAATCTCTATATCGAGTTTTTTGGTTGAATGCTGTAGTTTCTCTACCTACTACACAAAATAAATTTATGGAATCACAAAGTGGACTTGAACCCTGCAGATAACGCCCCTGTTTTCGAACTCGTATCCCACAGAGTAAAGAATACTGTCGAGTTTTCCCTTGGCATCAATAAGCGGAGGATTTGCCCCAACTTTCGCTTCACCTGCTTAATTAAATGACGCTCGCGGAGGGACAATTTTGCTAATGGTCAATTATTTCAGTAGCCGCGAGTTGGAGGATGCCTTTTGCAAAAACATGTATTGTTTTGAATTTCAGCAGCGAGCCAGCCCAGCCCAGCCAGGCCAAGCTATGATTTTCGCTATCTCGCTCTTGTTAATGACCCATCGAGCTGCACCACAAGCGATTTCATCAGGAGATTTAAATGTTCAACAGCGTGTGCATTTAACAGTGGCGGTTTGTAGCATCACCTTATATCACACCATAAACCAAGTAATTCTTGACATAGTATCGACATTAAAACCATGTTCAATTTTACTTTATCTAACACGTACTTTTTAGGCAGAGGAAGTACTGTTTTCCACCCAAAAATTCTTGTGTGATAACATTCACATGACTTTCTCTACCCTCTATCGTTTATTAGTGGCAATACAAATTATTCTTACGAAAGTTTGTTTTCTATATACCTCATTTTAATCGAGATAAAACTCTGGAGAATAGCTACATTACACATTTCGTTATAGATACAAAGAAAACAGCGATAGTCAAATGTTTAAGAACTGGACGCTGTATACTGGCCTTAAAACTCCATACTAATGCCACAAAAATTATTTGAAATTAAGTGTGTGTTTTAAAATAATTTATGTTTTATGTGCAGTAAGTTTTCGCATATCCCTTAACGTTTACCAGTTAAACAAGATTATACAAAATTCCTTTAGAATGAAGAGGACTTCGCAGGTTATTCCCACAAAATTCAAGATGTACACTTTGTTTTTCGTGTATATATCTTCAACATAATATATTTTAAACAAAATCGTTGTCATTTTTAATAAATAAAACATCTTTAATGTAAAGGGTAGTTTAGGGTGAGAGGAGTTTCTTAAAAATCTTCGTATTGCATCCCAGGAGAGTACTGAACCAAAATACAAAGTTTTGTAATTATCCCACTTTTTACTTTTGAGATACACTGTTCATAGATACACGCGCGTACACCTTTTTCTACAAATGCTTTATTTGGATTCAAGGAGCCTCAAAACATGCATTTTCACTGACATATTGGTATCGAGTTTTTCGGTGAAACACAATACTTCCCCTACTTATACGTCGTGGAGAAAGAAAAATAGCACCTTTTTAAAATAAATCTCATGTGTTACTCTCACATGACATTCTCCCCAGTGCATAGCGTCCAGTTCTAAAACATTTGACTGTCGCTATTCCCTTTGCATCTATAGCAAAATGTGTAGTGTAAATGAAGTAAATAGAAAAATGAGCTTTATTAATAATCGTTTGTATGCTCAATAATAAAGGATAGAGGGTAGAGAAAGTCGTGTGAAAGTGTCACAGATTTTTTTCTGTGTCGCTTTAGTTACAAATCCACACAGAAAATCTACAGGGGCATCGTCTATTGCGGCAGATTTCCCAAATACAGCCCAGGTTACTGTTGTTATTGTAAATAAGAATCTCGGTACCTTTATAGCAGAGAAGGAGTTGGTTTGCTTTTATTTCTCAAGAGTCACAACTTTTCCATTAAAAGTAACTTCCCCAAAGTAACTTCTCCAAACAAGTTTCCCAGCATGGGGCAGTCTACATAAATATAACGCTTGGAAGAAAATATTTTAGTTCAATGAAGAAATACTGTTCAGGCTGAGTCTCCCGCTGTTTTTCCTGTTGGAAATGTTTGCCTGGAGTCTGTAAACACCTCTTCTGCTTTGGGTTTTCCGAGGAGGTTTTCTTCTCAATTACTGCATCAACCTTCTGCTGGAGAAATAACTTCAAAATTATAATAAAAAAGTCTTCAACACTCACAGAAATTATTTTACAGTTTACAAATTTACAAGCTTCCCTTATATCTCATGAAAGTTAAATAAAAACGTCGAGTGTTGCATTCATATACCTTTCTATACTCACTATTCCTAAAACTCTCATTGTTCTATTTACATATCGATAGTAAATAGATTTTTAAAGAGGACCAGGAGAAAAAATTTGATATCTTTCTCTACCCTCTATCGCTTATGAATGGATATACAAACCATCTATTATTACTAAAGCTTATTTTCCTATCTACTACATTTTAATCCAAATAAACCTTAGCAGAAATAGATGCATTACATGTTTCGTTATAGTTACAAAGGGAACAACAACAGTCAAATTTTTAAGAACTGGACGCTATATGCTGGCCTGAAAATTCCATACTGTTACCATGCAATCGCGAGAAACAACTGAATGTTGACTGGACTTAAGAGAATGGCCAATAAATGAAGAATCCCAATCTTTAATAACGAATACTTCAGAAATGGTTTATGCCACAAAAAACTTATTTTATTAAATTTTGTATTTTAAACAGACCTACATTTTTTTGTTTAGTACGTTTTTGTTAATCGCTTAACGTTTACAGTTATACAAGATTGTAAAGACATTTTTCTAAATGAAGAAGACTTCGCAGGCTATTCCCAGGAAATTCAAGATACACATTTTATTTGTAATGTAAATATCCTTAATGTATAGCATTTTAATCAAAATCGTTTGAGTCACTTTTTAAAAAATACAATTTTTTTGAAAAATGTTCCATGTAAAGGGTAGTTTGTGGTAGAGCGATTTTCTCTTGGAAGATAATGAACTTAAATACCAAGTATGATATTTATCCGATTTTCGTTTTTAAGTTGTGCTGTTCAGACACGAACACACAATTATTTGGATTCAGGGTACCACAAAACATGTATTTACGGTGAAATATCAGTATAGAGTTTTTAGGTGGAATTCAATATCTTCCCTACCTACGATGTAAGGGTAGAGAACGTAAAAACGAATGACTTTCCAGTTGAGAAAAACATATACATTTGAAATTTCAAACCAATGACAAGGAGATCTAGAAAATACTCAACTCCACAATATCGTGTGCGTATGTAACAAATTGTGTGCTAAAGCATACACATTCCTTGTATAGTAACATGTTGTTTATCAATCGTGCTTACTAATTATGCAAACGTCATTCAGAATGAAGAGGACCAAGCAGGTTATTCTCAGAAAATTCGAGATGTATACATTTCACATGTCATGAAAATATATGGTATTTTAATAAGAATCGTTACAGCCATTTTTGAGAAAATACAAATTTTTGGAAGTTTTTCCATTTAAAGAGTAACTTGGTGTGGGGAATTTTCATGAGAAGTTTCGCATCGCATCCTTGTAAGACGAACTTAAATACCAAATTTGGATTTAACCGACTTTTTGTTTTTGAGTTAGGCTGTTCATACATCACACCCAAACGGACATGCGGAACTCTTTCTAAAAATGTCTTTTTTTATTCGGGGAGTCTCAAAACGTTTATTTCCAGGTAATCTCGGTATCAAATTTTTGGGTGGAATGCAATACTTCCTCTACCTACCATAGGCAAGCAGTAGAGAAAGTAAGGAATCTTCCATTCACTTTACGTTATTCAAGATAAAGGTTGAGACAGTATTTTTAACATTTAAATGATTTCAGTCAAATTATATAATATAAAATATAACAGCCCACCTTAAATCAATATGTATATGTAACAATATATAAAAAGTGTATATTACAGTCATTGTATATGTTTATGTTATTGTATACATGTTCAATAATGTTATGTGAACGTATTACGTAATTTAATAATGTAGGAGCTGTGAGAATAATAGGTTGAAAGTTGCTAACAATGAGGTAACAATGAGGTAACCTTGAGGCAATAATGAGTGAGAAAGTTTAAGAATACTACTAGTCATTCTTGGAGCAACAATAATGTAATTTTTGTGATAATTATAAAATAGCCAATCAACAACCAGAAAAAAGCTTAAGTTAAATGAAGGTATTCTATTGGAGTAAGATTAGCCAATCAGAAACTGTCATACAGCAAAATTTACAAATCTAGAAGTCAGTTGCTTGAAGACAGTGCTCATAACTGAACGCGTTGCTAGCAGACAGTGTTACTAATCAGACGCGAGATGCGTCCTCGAGAAATTTAATACGTATTCGTATGAGACGAAAATAGTTTACGTGTTTAAAACTGCAAGTAATTAACAAAAGAATCTCACAGCTCTCTATGTCAGTGAAGTGTTATTTAAATCGTGTCAAGCATTAATAAAAGGAGTGAAGTAAAATTATAATCTTTGTAAGCTTACGTTCTTCAGTCGCACCACAACCCTGCAAAGAGAAACATGTCTCTAACAATAATACTGACGCAGCCGAGGCAAACATAAGTATAATATTTAAAGAAACAGTCAAATTACAAAGTTAATATTTTTAAATTTTGGGGCGAAGGCTACCGGTACCATACGTATGGTTCCAACTACTTCAAGTTCGGCTCCCCAACAGTCGAAATATAATACATCTTTAAACTGACTTTCCGTACGTAGCAGCAACAAAACACCTTAAAGGTTTTCTTAGAAATTATTTCAAAATCATGCAATATGACTTTGCTCACATACAACATACAGAAACAACATTCAGGTGAGTTTCTTTAGCAACAGTTTATGGCAACCAGGAAACAAAAATAAAGCACGCAAATTTTCAAAATGTTCCACCAGGTGACGAACTCCAACATGGAGTATCCCGAAAACTGATAATTATTTGAAGAAAGTTCTATTTTTTTCTCTATATTTTTGTTTGTAGTAAGTTTTGCTTATAGCTGCTTCGTTTTGAATGAGGCGACTGCCAGCCCGCCGCTCCCACGGCACTGCTACATGAATTTGTTCGTGCAGTAGCGCGGACAGATTCACCGTTTCTCCAGTAACGTTAACTAAGCAAAACAATAAGAATATTTTACACTTGCCTTTTGTTATGAAAGGTATTCGAAATGATGCCGCTCTATGTCTATACAATCATAACACTGTTAAATTTCTGCAGCCGAAATATTAGAAAACGCACACAGGATACTGTATTCTAATTCGTCGAGCGAATGGGGATTTGTTGCATAAACCTTATATGTAGCATTCCCCAGAGAATCCCACATGGATTTAGATCTGGAGAGCGAGTTTTTCTGCCATCACGTTAGCCCTTTTCTTCAAAATGCATCTAAAAAGATAAACATTTTACACAATATTTTAAATACAGTTAATTCACTTCTGCGTGCATCCCTTCAACATGCGTGCTTTTGTATACATCTAAATTAGTGTTTGGACGGTGTTACCATTTCTGAACACTTGCAGATATTTAAAGAAAGGAAGAAATGTATGGTGTTGTAAACAAAATAACTGCCCATGTGAATACGTGCTGCATTTTGAGACAATTATTTGCATTTTTTGAATATTATATTATCTTTGAGTGCCATTTTAATGCTCTAAAGTGGAAATTAAATGCACGCAAACTAAATTTGTGTATAGGTTTAATAAATTAGGTAGTGATTAGTGATATATTTCGGCCTAGATAATCATGAATCCTAAAGTACACATTTCACCTTCCTGCATATAATACAAACTTAACCTTAAATTTATCGGCAACTACATACAAGGCTCATGGAAGTCATTCTTGTGTTTGTTATCTGAACATAAAGAAATAAACAACTTTAGCAGCTATAAAACGCCTTTTTACTCAGTGTTAGCTCAGAATTTTTTGCAATACTCATATTTATGTAGTTTTGCATGCAGTATTCATCCACATAAAATAATGAAACAGTTTTATATTTTCAGAAGAAGTTTTATAGATTCAGAGGAAAAAAAAAATGTTAGCCGTACTCACCATGGTTCCTGTTTCTGGGGCGAATTCGGAAGCCGAGGATGAACCAAAGTAACTGAATTTTCATAAAAAATGAAAAAGCATTTTTACGTGTGTATAATGGTAAAGCCATAATTATTTTCCATATATTAGACTATTACAGCTATAAACTGCGATTGGTTCTGCAGTAATTTGGTAATCATTTTTAATTTTCCTTTCTGTAAGCACTAATGTAATATGTATCCATTTAGATATACCTAAAAATATTAAAATAATTATTTCTTATAAATGCGTTTCGTTGGACCTTAAAACAAATAAAAAGGCTTAAGTTGAATTTTTGTAAACCAAATGTGGATTTGCGAATTTAAGGAAATACGAGGCCGCGACCTTTTTGCACTTTTTTCCAGGGCAACCCTTATCATGTCTAATTTCTCCGCGGTTAGAAATGTCTGTTTGCGCTGCTTTTTACATAACACAGATCCAATATACTTAAATTTTTCTAACAACGTATAAATTGTAGGCCTGTTAAGAACGGTGACATCAGAGAATGTCTGTATAAATTCAAGCTAACAAACCACATGCAACTCTGTTCGAGCAAAACGTAACACAATAAACACACATTGTTCTGTATTATATATCATGATAACTACACTCGGCAAAATAATCAACAGATAGCTTTACAAAACGTCATTCCCACTATGTATCATTCAATGCATTACACTCCGATGTCAAAAAATTCGGTGTCGTTTGGTCAAAAGATGATAACTACAAAAATGATGTTTTGAGAAATCAGTATTTTAGTTTCGACTTTAATATAAAATATGCTGCAACAAAACTGCAAGTAAAATAATTTACAATTGCGCGTTGTTTAGTTATATTCACAAGGATAAGTTTTTATGTAACTTCTTAACGATATAAATGTTCAAAAATGGAGTTATCATGGTCTGAATAAATTTTGTTCTCATGTTCTGAACATGGCATCTTCATAGTTTGCTTTGTTAATCAAAATGTCGTACATAGCCACAGGGAACTACGGTAAATTTGTCGTTTTACTTTCTCTACTCCGTATAGTAAGTAGGGGAAGTATTGTATTCCATCAAAAAAAATGGTACCGAGATTTCACCGGAAATATATGTTTTGAGACACCCTGAATACAAAAAAAGCATTTTTGGAAACATGTCCGTGTGTGGTCTGTGTGTCTGTCTGTGAACAGCATAACTCAGAAACGAACAGTCGGATAAACACCAAACTTGGTATTTAGGTTCAGTATCTTCCAGGGATGCGACACGAAGGTTTTCAAGAAAATCACCTTTACATGGAACATTTTTCGAAAATTTTAATTTTCTCAAAAATGGCTCTAACGATTTTGATTAAAATATCATATGTTTAAGACATTTTCATGACAAATGAAATGTATATCTCAAATTTTCTGGGCATGTCTCCAAAACCATTGTTCATTGTGAACGACTTTTGCATAACTGGTAAACCATAAGAGATAGACAAAATTTTACTACACAAAAATGTAGATCGCATCAAAATTTATGTCATATACACTTTTTTTGTTGAGTGAACCATTTTAGAGATATTGCTTGTTATTCCCTTAAATTTTCCAATACTTATACTTTTTCTTAAATGGAAATTCTTTGTTCATTTTTTTTTTGTCCTGGACATGCAAAGAGAATGGAATACTCCACATAGCAACCAGCGCTTAAAATATTTGACTATAGCTATAGAAAATTAGCAATAAGATTAACATCTCGATATCTCGATTAACATGAAGCATATGGAGAATAAGAGTTTGTAAAAATACAAGAGTAGGGAAAGTCACACAGACTTTTTGTATTAAATTACATTTTAAAAAACTAAAGAATTTTTGAACTGATTTTGTTTGCTGTCCCATTACATCCCGCCTCTAACTACATTGGTCTTATCAGCGACCTTTCCTTTGAAACTTATTGCCCATGTTGTTAACTCATACTCGTTTGTCATTGGGTTTCTGTACTTGGGCTTTTTAATCATTAGATCACACACACACACACACACACACACACACACACACATTCACACTTACAGGCTCTGAAGAGGATAGGGAATAATCTTGCCTAGAGAAAAATTCCCACCCGCAGCCAGGAATGCAACCCGGGACCCCTCGCACAGCAGGAAGGTGCTCTACCGTATGAGCTACGGGCCCTGCCAGAGCTGGATTATTTGCTACTGCAACGTAACCTAGCTTCTTTCATATCCTTTTAATAATTTTATTTTCTGTTTATTTGAAAGAAATGTGCTTTCTTTGAAATGGACTGATCACTGTCATACACACAAGCTGTAGTAGGATGCTCTGAAGTGAATCTTATGGTAGAATATATGGTACAGAAGATCACAAGAGATGAACTTGCTTCTTCCTTTGAATATTCACTGATTCCTCATATGCAGCAGGCAAATGTATGGTTTCTTTTGATGATCGTCCTTTTCTCCCAGGCAGAAAATATTGTGCCAGAGAAATAAATGTTTTTATGTGCGAGTTATTCTGATGAGAAAACTATTCATAAGCTCGAAAATGAAAATAAATAACTTTTATCAGTGATCAGGTTCATTCCAATACTATAGTGAAGGCTAGGGTGCAGATGGAGACATCAGGAGTATACTAAATGAAAGCCGATTAATGTTCTTATATAGCCACTATCATGTCTAAAAGAATTCTCATGTGTTACACTCACATGACTTTCTCTACTCTTGTACAAACTATTTTTACAAACACTTATTCTCCATATGCTTCATGTTAATCGAGATATTGCGATGTTAATCTTATTGCTAATTTTCTTGTAGAAGCAAGGGGAATTGCTAGGCTTTAAGCGACAGTCAAATATTTTAAGAGCTGGTTGCTATGTGCAGTATTCCATTCTCTTTGCATTACCAGGACAAAAAAAATGAATAACGAATTTGAGAAGAAGCATAAGTATTGGAAAATTTAAGGGAATAATAAGCAATATCTCGAAAATGGTTCACTCAACAAAAAAGTATATAACATAATTTGTGTATTTTAACGAGATCTACATTTTTATGTAGTAAACTTTTGTCTATCTCTTATGGTTTACCAGTTATGCAAAAGTCATTCACAATGAAGAATACTTTTGGAGACATTCCCAGGAAATTCGAGATATTCATTTCATTTGTCATGAAAATATCTTAAATATATATTTTAATCAAAATCGTTAGAGCCGTTTTTGAGAAAACATGCAAAGGGTAATCTGGTGTGGGGGGATTTTCTTTAAAACCCTCGTGTCGCATCTCTGGAAGATACTGAACCTAAATACCAAGTTTGGTGTTTATCCGACTGTTCGTTTCGGAGTTATGCTGTTCACAGACACACAGACAGACACACACACACAGACATACACACGGACATGTTTCCAAAAACGCTTGTTTTGGATTCAGGGGGTCTCAAAACATATATTTCCGGTGAAATCTCGGTATCGAATTTTTGGGTGGAATACAATACTTCTCCTACCTACTGTACGTAGTAGAGAAAGTAAAAAGACAATTTTTGGAGTTATTTCTGACCATACACCACAGAATTCTATCTAAGTCTTTTCGCAGAAAGCTAAGGATATACATTTAATTTTTTCGTGCCAATGTCTGGAAGCTATACCTAACACTTTAATCAAAATCGTTAGTACCGCTTTGAGTAAAAAACAGATAATGGTTGCAATTATCATGTTTCATCCTTGAAAACTGCAGGACTTAAATATGAAGTTCAATATTTACGAGTCTTTGAGTCATGATGTCCACAGACAAACAGACATGCATCGCGCCCTTATTGGAGTCAAGGGACCCCAAAACACTTATTTTCGATGAAACATATTATAAACCTTGATAAAACATATAATACTCTATAATAATTAGATCTCGGATTTTAGGTTGAATTTTATGTGCATGAATAACCTAAAACAAACACATTAAAAGTATTGATAAAAGTGAAGTTAAATATATATTCATATTCTTGAGTCGACATATTAACACAACTTTACTGGCGTCAAATTCTTAATAATCAAATCGTACAATTGTTTCGGGACAATCTTCAACAGCTGAGTCCACTCAGAAATATGAATAAGGTAAAACTAGTTAAGTATCTTCAGGTTTCATATAAAATGTGAATATTTGGAACGGGTTTTGTGGTGCCTAAACCCCATTTTGACCACTAACGCCTGTTTTACGGTTTTAGAGCCTAAAAGTGCCTATTCTAATTTGTTTTGTTTCATTAATGTTTTTCATGCAGAAATGAAGCATAAAGTATTAATATCATGGAACTGATTTGATTCAAACACTTTATAATATTTTGGCTGTAAGAATGGAGCATTCTGGGGAAAATATTGGCTTTAGTAGGTTGATTTATTTCTTTTGTATAAAGAGAAACAAACTACTTGCATCCTCTAGGTGTTTTTCTCATACTTAATTATTGGTCGGTGACTGCAGTACGGCAGAAATCCCTTTCAAATAGCGATTTTCCCTTGTTTCGTGATGCGTACCTCGTCCTTTCAGTAACTGTTGATATCCACATATTAGTAAGATTTCCTCATGTTTTCTCTGTTACTTTTCAAATGATTTCAAACAGTTCTTTTACACTGGTGTTCTTAACAAAATGCTGTGTTTGGAGGTGGCTCCATGTGAGCTCTAGAGCATTTAAGTCACAATGGTATGCATTCCCGCTGTGATCTATTCAGTTAGATTTGAAATGTCTTTATGTACTACCAACCATAAGTTTATAATTTAGGACATAATAAAATATTTCTAGCGATAATCAGTTAGTAAATTTACTGCTTTTGCTATTGTGTAACTTTTAATTCTCGCTATTTAATTGATTTTTTAAACTTTTAGAAAGGGAAAATACATTTTACATACATAAAATCTAATGCTTAGCTAGTGGAAACAATTTTTGGTTCCCAAAACTGTCTCTCTAGTGCCTATTTTTACTTTCTCTAATAGATAGGTGTAGTAAGTAGGGGAAGTATTGCATTCCACCCAAAACTTCTATACGAGATTTCACCGGAAATACATATTTTGAGGTGCCCTGAATTCCAATAAAACATTTTTGGAAACATGTCCGCGTGTGAGTGTGTGTGTCTGTCTATCAAAAGCATAACTCAAAAATGAAACGTCGGCTAAATACAAAACTTGGTTTTTGAGTTTAGTATCTCCCCTTACCCCATACAACCCATTAGATGGAACAGTTTTCGAAAATTTTGATTTTCTCGGAAATAGCTCTAATGATTTTGATTAAAATATCATGTGAAGATATTTTCATCTCAAATGAAACGTATATCATGAATTTTATGGGAAATGTTCCCAAAAGTCATCTTCATTCTGAATGACTTTCACTTAACTGCTAAACCGTAGAGTTAGATAAAAATTTTCTACACAAAAAATGCAGATCTTGTTAAAACACACAATGTCACATATATTTTTTGTCGAGTGAACCATTTACTAAATATTCCTTGTTATTTGTTTGAAGTTTCCAATACTTACACTTTTTCTCAAGTGGGAATTCGTTATTTTTTGTTTATTTCCTGGACATGCAAATAGAATGTAGAACTCTACATAGCAACAAGGCTCAAAAGATTTGACTATCGCTTAAAGCCTACCATATTCCCCTTGTACCTACAAAAACATTAGCAATAAGATTCTGCAAATGTTTATCTCGATTAACTGACTGACTGACTGAAAATAAGCATTTGTATAAATTTTGTATAAGAGTGGAGAAAATCATGTGAGTGCAACACATCAGATTTTTACAATTTGAGATGCCTAAAATTTTAAGTGACTTAAAATCCCAAGGTCTAGTAATAACTGTAACATCTGCAACAGCATCTCTTAATTAAAAGAAATAAACTGAAATAGTGTAATAAACTAAAGTTAATGAAATGCATTGCTGGAAGAGAACTTTGCAGCAGCGACCTAATGAAATGAATGCCAGCCAATGCTGATACACTAGAGGGGAAAAAAATCCGTCACGCTAAGCTAGTGGAAGGGATTTGAAGAAATCGAATCATATGTTTTATTAACTTTGCTGAACACTATGAGTGGAGCTCGAGGATTACAGGTAGAGTGGGAATAAAAAATATCAGACCACCCTGGCAGAGGGGGAAGAGGTTTATACGACTCATGTGTAATGAATTTGTCGGATTAAAACAGAGGTTGGCTTGTATATTACAGCTTATAGCTTACCCCGCAAGCGATCAAGTTTCACTTGTAATAAAAACATCAATATTTTCCATTATTGTTTTCTCTTCTCTGGTAAGAGTCCCACATGTTCAATGTTTTATTTTTATCTTTACTTGATTAGTGAGACTTTCAAATTTCTGTTAGCTGTGCTCTGTTTTCCCGGAGGCAAAGTAATAGCCTCTAGAACAATACCAGCGTTATAATTTGGCCACCATTTTAAATAACGAATAACTAAATAACTCATGAAAACTCTATTTAACACTCAATCGGCACTATGTCAGTTTCCTGTGTATAAAAGTCCAATGTGGTACATTCACATGACTTTCTCTACTCTCTATCGTTTATTAGTGGTATACAAACAGACTTATTTTACATATATACTACATTTTAATCCAAATAAACCTTTGCAGAAACAACTACATTACACATTTCGTTATATATACAAAGAGAACAGCGACAGTCAGATGTTTAAGAACTGGAGGCTATACGCTGGCGTTAAAATTCCATACTGTTCCCATGCAATCGTGAGAAACAACTGAATACTGACATCATTTAAAACTATGGCTAAGTACTGAACAATTCCGACCATTAATAACGGATATCTTGGAAATGGCTGATGCCACAAAAAAGTTATTTGAAATAAATTGTGTGTTTTAAAGGGAGCTTCATGTCTTTTCTAGAACGTTTTCATCTATAGCTTAAGTTTACTAGTTATACAAAATTATACAAAATTCCTTCCAAATGAAGACTTCGGAGGCTATTTTCAGAAAATTCGATATACATATTGCCATGTAAATATCATTAACATACGGTACTTTAATAAAAATCGTTACAGCCATTTTTAAAAATTAAAAAAATTGAAAACTGTTTTTTTAAAGGGTGGTTTGGGGTAGGGAAATTTTCATGAAAATCTTTGCATCGCATTTTTGGAAGGGACTGAATTTAAATAGTAAGGTTGGTGTTGATCTAAAAATAATTTTTCGTATTCAGGGGAGCTCAAAACATGTATTTCGTGTGAAATCTCATATCGAATTTTTGGATGGAATGTAATACCTTCTTTATTATAATAGGTACACGGTAGAGGAAAACGTGATGTATTATGTACACAAAACTATAAGTAGCGTTATGTTCTTGGAGGAAGGTACCTCCATCTATCATCAATGTCCCCCGTGGTATAGTGGTTACTATGCTAGTCTCTAGTTCCCGAGGTCGCGGGTTCAAATTCGGCGGAGGGCGATGGATTTTTCTCGGGCGTAAAAATCTTAGCATGGTTTCCTTTGGAAGGGAAGTAAAGCCGGTGGTCCCGCGTCGTAGATTTACAGCATGTAAAAGAACCTCAAGCCTGATAAAGAGGCCTCTAAGCAAAATTACCGGTCTTTCACGCCCAATATAGAATGGGACGCTAAGAGTCACAGCAGCTAAAGAGCGTCCATAAAAAATCCTGATATGTTACACTCACATGACTTTCTCTACTCTTGTGCAAACTATTTTTACAAACGCTTATTCTTCATAGGCTTCATGTTAATCGCGATGTTAATCTTATTGCTAATTTTCTTGTAAATGCAAGGGGAATTGGTAGGCTTTAAGCGATAGTCAAATATTTTAAGCGCTGGTTGCTATGTGGAGTATTCCATTCTCTTTGTATGTCCAGGACATAAAAAATGAATAACGAATTCCCATTTGAGAAAAAGTATTGCAAAATTTAAGGGAATAACAAGCAATATCTCGAAAATGGTTCACTCAACACAAAAAAGTATATGACATAAATTGTGTATTGTAACCGATCTATATTTTTTGTCTTGTAAAACTTTGTCTATCTCTTATGGTTTACCAGTTATGCAAAAGTCGTTCACAATGAAGAATACTTTTGGAGACATTCCCAGAAAATGCAAGATATACATTTCATTTGTCATGAAAATATTTAAACGTATGATATTTTAATCAAAATCGTTAGACCCGTTTTTAAGAAAATTAAAATTTTCGAAAAATGTTCCATGTAAAGGGTAATCTGGGGTGGGGGGATTTTCTTGAAAACCTTCGTGTCGCATCTCTGGAAGATACTGAACCTAAATACCAAGTTTGGTGTTTATGTGACTGTTCGTTTCTGAGTTATGCTTTCACAGACAGACACACAGCCACACAGACATGTTTCCAAAAATGCTTTTTTTGGATTCAGGGGGTCTCAAAACATATATTTCTGGTGAAATCTCGGTATCGAATTTTTGGGTGGAATACAATACTTCTCCTACTTACTATACGTAGTAGAGAAAGTAAAAATGTGTCATCAATCAGTCAATCACAGTTATCATTCCATTTAAAACAAGAGTTGATGTCATTTTCGGTTAAAATAAAACTTTAAAGTGCGATATTCCTATTATTTCATTAACACAAACTACCTACATTAACATCTACCAATACATATAAACGTACTTTTGATTACTTAATTGATTGATAACGGAGAAATGTTAGAATTTCATCGATCTCTCGCAGTTAAAGAGAATTTTTTTGTAGTTTTAACCGTTTCCGAGATATTCTTTGTATTGGTTTGAATTTTCATGTAGGTACTTTTACCTTTCAAGTGGCAAGTCGACCTTACTTTCTCTACTACGTATAGTATTGCACTCAACCCAAAAATTCGATACCGAGATTTCACCGAAAGTACATGTTTTGAGGTGCCCTGAATGCAAATAAAGCATTTTTGGAAACATGTTCGTGTGTGTGTGTGTGTCTATGAACAACATAACTCAAAAACAAAAAGTGGGATAAATACCAAAGTTGGTATTTCAGTTTAGTATCCTCCAAGGATGGGACACAAAGATTTTAAAGAAAATCCCCCCGCAAACTACCCTTTACATGGAACATTTTTCCAAAATTCTGATTTTCTCAAAATTGCCACTAACGGTTTTCATTAAAATATCATAAGTGTAAGATATTTTCATGGAAAATGAAATGTATATCTTGAATTTTCTGGGAATGTTCCCAAAAGTCTTCTTTCTGAATGACTTTTGCATAACCGGTAAACTGTAAGAGATAGACAAAAAATTACTATAAAAATGTAGATCTCTTTAAAACACACAATTTGTCACATTTTTTTTCTCGAGTGAACCACTTCCGAGATATTCCTTGTTATTTGTTTGAATTTTCCATTAGTTATACTTTTTCTCAAATGGGAATTCGTTGTTCCTTTTTTATGTCCTGCACATGTAAAGAGAATGGAATGCTCCACATAGCAACCAGCTTTTGAAATATTTGACTATCGTATAAAGCCTACCATATTCCCTTGCATCTAAAAGAAAATTAGCAATAAGTTTCTGCAAATGTTTATCTCAATTAAATGAAGTAGATGGAGAATAAGCGTTTGTAAAAATAGTTTGTATAAGAGTAGAGAGCATTTCAAATCGCAGAGCTCTTTTAAAAATCTGAATATCGCTTTAGCCAACTTCTTATACCTATAACGAATGTGTGATGAAAGTTTATCTTGAGAATAGGAAATAGATCGAAGAATAAACTTTGAAAAGAGAGTAAAGAATGGCATGTGAATGCAACACATCATATGTTTAAACTTTGTGCTTGGTGTTGAATACTGTTGGCAAACTTTCACTTCTTGCTGTTCACATACTCTTGGAGTCGGTTGAGAAAGAAATCAGAATTAGACATGTCACAAATTATAAGGTTTCGCTGCTTTCCAACAGATGGACAGCAACAGAATATCAGTCCAAGCAAATTGCTGTGAAATACCCGCGATGATTTGTGTACGTTTCAGCAACAACTCTGAGCTTTTAAAAGTGATACATAACAGCATTTGTTTTCGGTTTATCACAGAAAAAAGTAAATAGTCCAGATTTGCAAGGCTTAAAGAGGATTAATTTATGTGAGTTGTGTGAGAGTTTCAAATTAAAGGGTGAAAAAACAAAATATAGTAGCTTTCATATGGATTATTAATGACATGAATGGATCCAGTTAGCTGTAAAAATAAACACAAAGGGTTTCAGGCGGTTTCATGTAACATTGCGTGAATTAAAGCTAATCTCTTCTTTTTATTCTCCAATTTCTTTCTTTCTCCGTTTATTTTGATTTTTAGTTTGTTATTGTATTCCGTTATAATTACTTCACTTTTGTCTTCAGTTTCCATTTACTTTTATTTTTTGGGCATATCGATACCTCTGATATCATCTTTATTGTGTTGCAAACACATTATCAAGGTGTTCCTGTTGATTATTTGTTTGGAAACCCCAATAGGAAACACGCGGAGTGAATCAGTACTTGAGATTTTATATTGTATCGAAGAACTGAATGGTTATGGAATTTGTATTTGTATTTATTGTGCTAAGAGCTTTACAATTTGATTGTCTACTGCACTTTGACCCTGGCCACTCATTCAGTATACAATCACTACAGTTTATTTATATTTTACAATTTCTCGTCAATAAACTATCTTGTTTTTACAGTTTTTTTCACTTATTGATTACTTAGCCATCACACATTCACCATAGTTTTCCATTCAAGTTAAGGTACACTACCTTTTACTTTTTTCTATCCACTGTCTAAAGCCATTTATTTTTTACTTTACACAAAAACTGTCCAATGCTCCTAGCGTCCTTGCACATCATTTCGATTATAAGCGTATTTCTATCCCCCTTCAACCACTTCTTTTTAATAAATTCTTTTCTCCAATTTTCTGTTACTTGGCACTTAAATACTATGTGTTCAATGTCTTCATTACCACCACATATTGGACATAGGTTCTGAGGAATACCCTGCCTTAACCCTATTAGCCTCCATGCTCCGGTTCTTAACCATGCAATAGATTCTTTCTCTTCTTTATTTACTATGTCTATATATTTTTCCCTACCCGATGTATTTTTCATTGGCCTATAACAAACTAATGATCTCTTTTCGGCAATCTCACTGAACATGATTTGTATTTCTATATCTTCCAGTCTTTTCGTCGCCTTTTTCCAAAAAATTTCACGTTATTTTCTCTCCTTCTCCACATGTCTCCTAACCCATTTTTCTCCAAAATGTTCCGTAAATTACTTACCCATCCATCACTCATTAAGCTATTCTCTTGGTATTCTATACATTGTCTTAACACATTACTTTTTCTTAGATTTAAAGTTCTGAACCAAAATTTCAAAGCTCTTTCCATTATCGTCCCCTTAGTTGCCACTCTGCGCATCTCTAATTGTGCTACCTGTATTACAATTGCCTTCGGTAACCCTAGTATTTCTCTACAAAACATCCTGTGCACCTCATCTATACTTTCCCATCCTAGGTTATTGACCTCCAAAGAATGCAGTATTAGTTCGGTCGATCATATACAAAATTACTGTCACTATAACAGGATAAAATCACATTTCGCTATACACCAACGTCTTTGTCCATAAGTTAAAGTCCCGCATTATGACATCAACGATACTGTCGTATTACGAAATGTTCAACGGACATGTTGGCATGTAAAAAGGTTATCGAAATATACTCCACTTCTTTTTTTGGACAGCTTGCATTCCAACAGCTGTAATGGAAACCTACTGGAACTTCCACCATAAGGCAGAATCTTTTTTTTTTTGCTGCTTATAGGTTAATTGATACAGATAACTGGAAAAAAGGAGTAGTTGTGGTTATGGACATACCTTGATCCAGGATACTGTAGAAAGAAACTCTGTATTAGTAATGAGATCTAATCTCACGATACCTGAATATTGCTTTGACCACTCTTTTGAGATCCAGATAGGAACCCGACAAGTAAACAAATTTCAGGATGATTCCAGAACCATCTGCCATAGTTTACAGATGGTTCAAGAGATGGAATACACTCTGGTGCAGGAATTTTCATTGCTCTCGGTAGATATAGCACTGTGTTTCAGACAGGGATATACACACTTGTTGCCTGTGCACAGAGAGGTTTAGAACAGGGCTACATAGGTAAGCATTGCTTATTCTCTCTGAGAGTCAGGCTGCTTTAAAGGTACTTTATTCAAATCCAAATTGATGTGGGAATGTCTTCAAACCTTGCAAACACTATCACAGCACAACTCTGTGGTGCCAGGATGGGTGCCGGGTCACTAGGGTATTGAAGCCAAAAGATGGAAGTCAAAACCTCCTACTATGTACCTGTACCTTCCTTCGATATAAGCAAATCATATGTTAGAACCACAGTAATAAAATGGACCAGAGAGGAACATAAAAACGATGAAAAAATGTAGGCCAAACATTATGCAAATACATTGTTAAAGGACCTAATGACGCCGTCCTAGGATCGCTTCTGAGCTGAAGTAGAAGTAGAATCAGGAAGACGTTTGGACAAAAATAAATAAATAAACAAAATCTAAATATATACTATCCCGGCACCTTCGTTACCACACCGGGACGTACATTCAAAATTTACATGTATTCTCACAACACATTTACATTTTATATTACAAGTACAAACTACAAAATAATAAATAAAAATAAAATAATGAAAGAATAGAAATTATTAGATCAGACTAAAGGCGTAAAGAAACTAAACAAATTTGTATAAAACACTTTGCAGTTGTTCTTACACCAACGTAAATAACAACGAAAATTCTGAATGTCCGTGTACGAGGAGTGCAATGAATATTTGGACCATCCATGGATGACCATTTGAGGATCAAGCTACATTTCATAATTTAGAACCAACATTTTTTATTTTGTTTCCTTATTCCTCGTCACAAAATAAACATATTTTAATAAACCATTTTCTAATGAGAAAACAACAAACAAAATGTGGGTTCCCATTTAAAAAATTAAATTGACCCTAAAATGACCATCATAATGTGCTCCAAACAAAACACAACTAATGGCATTTACTTTACCCCATAATATCAAGCAACTTTTATCAACGATATTTCTTTCTATAACGCTTAGTTTTGGAGATATTATACAGTCTCAACTTAAATGTTCCACCCTGTATAGAATGGACGCTAAGGACCACAGCAGTTAAAGAGCGTTCATAAATAAAACTCAATTTAAATTTTTAATATTAATATACTGCCTTCATAAGAGGTAAAGCTATCTTTAATCCTTTGACCTAATATCCAATAGTCTCATCCCACATTCCGTTATAGCTATAAGGAGAATACAAGAAGCTGAAGAGAGAGTCAAATGTTGAAGGAGTAGGTCACTGTTTTGCTGGCTTTGAAATTCCACTCTTTGCATAACATCGCGGGAAACAAAAATAGTGAGTTAACACTTGAAAAATATAGGATAAAGTATTGGAAACAATAAAATAATATCAACAAATATTTTGAGAATAGTTAGTGCTATAAATAAATTTGACATAAATTGAGCATTTTAACGAGATCTGCATTTTGTGTGTAATAAGCACGTATGATTTGTAAAAGTCATTCAGAATGAAGATTTAAGATTTAAGATATACATTTTATTTGTCCTGCAAGTATCTTAAAAATGGTGCACATTAATAAAAATCGTTAGAGCCACTTTGAGAAAATCTAAAATAAAAAGAAAATTTTCATTTAGGGGTGTCAGGGATGGGGTATTTTCTTTAAAATCTTCGTGCTGCATCCCTGGAAGATACTGAAATTACATACCAAGTTTGGAATGTAACCAACTTTCCGTTTTTGAGTTATGCTGTTCACACACACACACGCAGACCATTTTCTGTAAAATAATTCTTTATTAATTCAGGGACTACAAAACGTGTATTTCCAGTGAAATCTCTATATCGAATTTTGGGTGGAATATATTAATTCTACTTAATATAGGTAAGCGGAGAGAATAAAATCTGTTTTTTATACCAGATTGATGCCAGCGCAAGGCTTAACACAGGGTTTTTAACTGCTGTGAATGTTGCGGTTAGCCTAACAGACGAACGGCGCTAGCTGGCCATAGGCAATGGTGCAGCTATTTGGTTCTAGGAAGGTTTCCAACACATTTATGTGCATTTATTACTGCATAGCGGCTGTTTACGTTACTTTGTCTGTCCATTCATGAACATTAAACAACTAAAACTAAAATTTTATATGCACAAGTTTGAACAGCTTCTGTGGGAACCTATAAAATTTGGTTAAAACTGATACAAAATAAGGGTGGCTTATATAAATATAACTCTAAAATTTTAGATTTTAAGAGAACAGTTGCGGCCACATAACTAAAGTTTAATTTTGCAAGAGTTAAACATTCGTCCATCTGTTTAAGGATACCCATCTGTATAAAAAGACCAAAAATTGTCAAAATTCTTAGATAAAGATTTTATGTTATTAAACACTACAAGCTTTCTACTTTAGTTATATGTAGCTTTTATAACTATACGACCTTTTCACTCATAACAGATAGCGATTTAAATGCCTACCTGTAGGCCTAACTTCCTATAAAATATAAATAAATAATCTGATGTGTTACATTCATATAGGCTTCTCTGTCCTCTATCGTTTTCTACTGGGTATAAAACTACTCTAACCATAACTTATTTTCCTATCTAGTTCATTTTAAACGAGATAAAAACTGCAGAAATAGCTACATTACACATTTCGTTATAGATACAAAGAGAACAGCGATAGTCAAATGTTTAAGAACTGGACGCTATATGCTGGCATTAAAACTCCATACTGTTTCCATGCAATCGCGGGAAACAACTATTGTCAAATTATTGAACAATTTCAGCCATTAATGAGAAATATCTCGGAAATTCCTTACACCACAAAAAGGTTTTTTGAAATAAATTGTATGTTTTAAAGATATTTACACTTTTCGTCTATGCAAGGCTATACAGGCTATTCTCAGAGAATTCAAGATATGCATTTTATTTGTCATTTAAATATCTTTAATATTGTTACATGTTGGGGTGAAGGCCAACGGCTATCAGAGAATGATCAATTTAGGTCACCCCAACACGCACATGAAGGGGGGGGCAACTTGCTGGCAGCAAACAGTCCGGAACCTTGGGTTTTATATTACACTGAAAGATTACATAACACACATTACCTTCAAATACCTGGTATTTATTCACAAAACGACTCTACATAATTAACAAAGGAAACAGGATGGGGGGAGATGCCACAGACGACCGGCCGCACACACGTCTGGCTACAACGATCCCCCCACCAACCGCGTCTAGCCAAAGCCAGACAGGGTTGACATCGCACCAGACAGTTTCAAACAGATATTTCCCTTTGGCGTGGTCCGCGCCGAAAGGAGAGACGGTTAAGCCGAAATATAACTAAGCAGGCCCAATAATGCTATGTGTGGTAGCAACAATACAGCACAACAGTGCGTCTGATAATTATAATAAAATTATTATACCACAATGTGGTATTGTAATAAAAATTATTAGAGCCATTTTTTGAGAAAATGTAACAAAGGGGGGGGTTCAACGTAAAGGGTAATTAGGAATGGGGGATGTAAGGTTACCATCTAAAGATAATCAAATTTTGACTTCAACCACTTAGTTCTCAATATGAAAAACGATTCAGGGACATACAAATTACCAATGAACGATATGTATAATCTATGTGGAATATAAGGATGATTTGGATACCATCTATGAAAGGTTTTCGCTATGATTGGTACACAAAGAGAGATTAACCAATGACAGTATCATTCGGCCTTATAAGGAAGGGGTGATGAATTATTTGCATGTGTTACAACATTTACATGCATGAGAGCTTTCATCGGGGACATGGAGACGAAGGTTAGTCTTTTTTTTTTTCAAAAAAGCTTTATTTAGGGTCGTTTTAACCTTCTTAGGTTTTATGACGACCTTTCATGTACAGTTGCTTACATTATTGGATTACAGTATAATACTTAACACATTATGTATATATACAGGTTACAATTTGGTTAAATGTATTGATATACATTAATTAATTTAAGAAACGTAATTTGTTTCTGGAAGAAAGTTGCATCATTGAGTGCTGCAAAAATATTTCTGGGACATGTTAGTACAATATGTACTACTGTTAATGCTGTTTTACATGTTTCACAAATTGTTGGAGAGCTTCTATTTAACAAATACGTTTGTGTCAGTTTAGTATGCCCAATTCGTAGTCGGGATATTACAGTTGTATCTGTCTTATTGGATATTCCTGAGTTGAAGTTCCACGTACATCATGAAGTTTACTTGTAGAATTGTTCATCCGTTCTTTGCGTATTTTCTTCTTAAAGTGTGTGACTGCATATTGGAGAGGTATTTTGATCATAATCTTGTGTTGGTAGTTCTGTAGCTTGTTTCGCTGCAGTGTCAGCTCTTTCATTACCGAGTATGTTTTTATGAGATGAGTGTCTTTTCTAAGTTATAAAGGGTGGTAACAAGATTATGTATTTCGTTTACAATACTATTGGTAGAGAACGTGTCTTGTATGGCATTTAGGGCTGATAGAGAGTGACTGATAATTATGTAAGAGTCATTATGTGCAGTTTCCAGAGCATATTCTAGTGCCTTTTTAATAGCATATAATTCCCAACTATATATAGAGAACAAGGACGGTAACTTGTATTGGAGGACGATATCTCCACAAATCAAGGTTAAAGTTGTTGCCACCACTAAACGGTAATAGAAAACCAGCATTAAGAAAACGGTAATGGAGCATGGAAATATAAGGTTTAAGTTTTACTGTTACCCTTCGGCCATACTTTGGGGGAGGTAAGGTATCCTGCCAATCCAGTGGCTAGAATTACGCTTGAAAAACACAGGTGGTCACGTTGGTAGGGTGTGTGGCTGAATTTTGTCAATACCAACATAAACAGATCAGTTCCTAAATTTGGCCACATTTTATGCATACCAGTATACGTGGTAGAGAAAGTAAAAGCGGTAAGTTTTGCAAACCTAGATTAAAATGCTCAAACCCTTACGAAGCTCCAAACACTAAATCAGCTGCAGAGGAGCAGAAAAACACGAAGGAGAGCCTGTATATGTACTAAATACATTTTAAAAAATCTGATGTGTTACACTCACATGACTTTCTCTACTCTTGTACAAACTATTTTTACAAACGCTTATTCTCCATCTACTTCATGTTAATCGAGATAAACATTTGCAGACTCTATCTTATTGCTAATTTTCCTGTAGATGTAAGGGGAAAATATATTTACAAGGGCAATATAGAAATACAGTAGCCTTTAAGCATATACATCTCTTAATAGCTGGTTGCTAGGTGCAGCACCATTCCCTTTGCCACATATTATAAGTCTTTGCATATGCAAGACAAAAAAATGAATAACGAATTCCCATTTGAGAAAATAAATATTGAAAAATTTAAGGGAATAACAAGCAATATCTCGAAAATGGTTCAAAAAATGTATATGACATAAATTGTGTATTTTAACGCGATCTACATTTTTTGTAGTGAAATTTTGTCTATCTCTTATGGTTTACCAGTTATACAAAAGTCGTTCACGATGAAAATTCAAGCTATACATTTCATTTGGCATGAAAATATCTTAAACATATGATATTTTAATCAAAATCGTTAGAGCCATTTTTGAGAAAATTAAAATTTTAGAAAAATTTTCCATGTAAAGGGTACTCTGGGGTGGGGGGATTTTCTTGAAAACCTTCGTGTCGCATCTCTGGAAGATACTGAACCTAAATACCAAGTTTGGTGTTTATACGACTGTTCGTTTCTGAGACAGACACACAGACAGACACACAGACACACACACGGACATGTTTCCAAAAATGCATTTTTTGGATTCAGGGGATCTCAAAACATGTATTTCCGGTGAAATCTCGGTATCGAATTTTTGGGTGGAATACAATACTTCCCCTACTTAGTATACGTAGTAGAGAAAGTAAAAACATAAAGCCAAATTTTATTTGAATAGAAGAATAATTCATTTAAAGCTAATCACTAGTATATACGAATCATCTATAGAACATTAATAATTGTATGATTTTTAGCAATATAATGTTGAAGTAGATATTATTAGCTCCACGTATGGAAGGCAATTTGAGAAATATATTTATTGGTGTTACGTATGGAAAGTCAGTTTGAAGATGATGTATTATATTTCAACTGTTGGGGAGCCGAACTTTGCAACCGCACGTATGGTACCCGGTTTCCGGTAGCCTTCGCCCCGAATGTACTTTCAGGTGGCCTTTGCCCCAAGTTTAAAAATGCTAATTTAAAAATTTCTTTAAATATGATATATTTATGTTTGCCTCGGATGTGTCAGTATCTCTTAGTAGGGTTTTGGTGCGACAAGAATGTAGGCTTACACAGATTATAATTTTACTTCACTCCTTTTATTGATGCTTGATACGATTTAAATAACACATCACTATATAGAGAGCTGTGTATTTTTATTAATTAATTACACTTTTTAACACAAACTTATTTTTCGTCTCACACGAATACATATTATATTTCTTGAGGACACTTTTTGCGTCTGGTTAGTAACGCTGTCTGCAGGCAACTGACTTCTAGATTTGTAAATTGTGCTATATTTCAGTTTCTGATTACCTATTCCTAATCCAATAGAATACTTTCATTTAACTAAAGCTTTTTCTGGTTGTTGATTGGCTA
The DNA here is from genome assembly GCA_030765065.1 of Deroplatys truncata. Classification (NCBI taxonomy): domain Eukaryota; kingdom Metazoa; phylum Arthropoda; class Insecta; order Mantodea; family Mantidae; genus Deroplatys; species Deroplatys truncata. The sequence goes on from CM060977.1 coordinate 59,047,569, forward strand.
TTTTTGAACTGTCTTAAAATTTACATTATTGCAGCTCTAATAATGACTAGTATAATTTAAACTTCTTTACTCTTATTACCTCATTGTTAGCAACGTTTAACTTTTTATTCTCACAGCTCCTACATTATTAAATTACGTAATGCATTCACATAACATTATTACACATGGATACAATAATATAAACATATGCAATGACTGTTACATACATTTCACAAATTATTGTTACATACACATGTTGTTTCAAGGCGGGCTGTTATTGAATTTACATATTTGTATGATTACATTGAAGTTATTCAAGTGTTAAAAATACTGCCTCAATATTTAAACCCTATTTTCTGGGGTTACATTTTGTCCGCACATTCCATTTTCAAATTATTCCACACGACACGCTTTTTGATACATAGGGATGTAATTTTGCATACCTATTTATAAATAACAGGATAAAAATGCGAATAATTTTAGTTAGCATGTGTAGTTTAGATCTTATTGAACAATAATATTTATATGGACTACATTTTTACGCAAAAAATAGAAGTCTCATGTTTAATATTTATTTTCTTCCAAACTAGTAGGATAACCAACAACTTATCTCTAAAATTTATTAATAATGTTAGAAGTATAAATAGAGTGATTTTGTTTCTCACGGCAACTTGCGCGCCGGCCGCCGCAGCTCGGACACCCGCCGAAATACTTATGATATCCGCGCAACTTCCTCACGTTTTTATATTTACAGTCACAATTGCAATGATAATACACACATAGCTTATCGTATGAGGTGTTGGAAATGTTGTCCTTCCCTACCAACATATTTCTGATGTATTCTCAGAAAATTTTAATTTACACTTGACAGTTCAATATATGAAATTTAATTTCTTACCTGATATTTTCTTTTAGTTTTTCGACTAAAGAAAAGTCCACTTTTGCAAAACGTCAATAATAAAGTCATTGACCGACACTTACTATTCTTCTGTGACAAAAGATGGTTCTATTTACATGGTTACGTTCGTCGTAAAATAGCACACACTGAGCACAGAGAAACCCGATTTTACACAGGAGATTCGCTTGCATGACGCGAAAAGTAATGTGCGGTGTAAAGTAAATGCATAAAGACTAACAGAATCTTGAGATAGTATTTTATTAGCTCCACGTATGGAAGCCTATTTGACAGTAGTTTATGTTGTATTGAAGGAGTCGTATTATATTTCAACTGTTGGGGAGCCGAACTTGTAGTAGTTGCAACCGCACGTATAGTAAACAGTTTCCGGTAGCCTTCGCCCCAAATGTACTTTCATGTGGCCTTTGACCCAAGTTTAAAAAAAATATTAACTTTGTAATTTGACTGTTTCTTTAAATATTATATATTTATGTTTGCCTCGGCTGCGTCAGTATTATTGTTAGAGACATGTTTCTCTTTGTAGGGTTGTGGTGCGACAACAATGTAGGCTTACACAGATTATAATTTTACTTCACTTCTTTTATTAATGCTTGACACGATTTAATTAACACTTCACTGATATTGAGAGAGAGGCAGAGAGCTGCGAGATGTTTTTATTAATTACTTGCACTTTTTAACACGTAAACTTAGTTTTCGTTTCACACGAATACATATTATATTTCTTGAGGACGCACAAGCAACGCATCCAGTTATGAGCACTGTCTGCACGCAACTGAATTGATTTCAACTGTCTATACTTGTAAATTTCTGTATTTTAAGTCTCTGATTGGCTATTCCTAATCCAATAGAATACCTTCATTTAACTAAAGCTTTTTCTGGTTGTTGATTGGCTATTTTATAAACTGTCACTAAAATTACATTATTGTTGCTCCAATAATGACTCGTAGCATTTAAACTTTCAAATCCATTATTGCCTCAAGGTTACCTCATTGTTAGCAACGTTTAACTTATTATTCTCACAGCTCCTATATTATTAAATTACGTAATACATTTATATAACATTATTGAACATGTATACAATAATATAAGCATATGCAATGACTGTTACATACATTTTACAAATTAGTACATACACATATTGCTTCAAGGGGGCTGTTATTGAATTTACATATTATATAATTAGACTGACAATATCTAAGTGTTAAAAATACTGCCTCAATCTATATTTTCTGAATAAACAATACATGCAGAGAGCTATTGAAATAATTTGCTCACACTATTTTGTGCACAGCTGTTCGGCGTGAAATGTCAGCCTGGGTATTTCTAGTAAGACGTTTGTTACCGCGCATGCAGTAGATGAGTTATTAAGTTTAATGTAGTAGGTTTTTTGGAGATAGGGTAATTAGTAAAGGATTTTTTAAATTTCCATTTATAGCTCGCCTTTTAACTACATTGGTCTTATCAACGGCGTTTCCTTTGGAACATATAGGCAATATTTTTATATACCGGGGTAAGCCAAAAGGTTTTGCAGCTAGATATTAGATTTAGATACTCCAACATAAACATTGGGAGGCATAACTTCAAAGGCAATGAGAGGGCCAGGACCTTAACTGCACAGTTTAGAGCACTGCCTGGAATAATTACGAGGGGCACTATTTATATTTTGAGCCTAATAATTAAAAGAAAATAATTTCTGATTGAAAACTGTTTTATTGTTTTTCAAAGTATTCTCCTTCATGATCAATGCACTTTTGCATCCGTTTGAACCATTTGTCAAAGCATGTATTACAGTCTTCTTGAGACACTTCCAACACATGGTTTTTGAAGGCATCAATGGCTTCTTCTGCCAACGAAAATCGTTGTCCACGCAATTTATTCTTGATGTGCGGGAATAAAAATAAGTCATTGGGTGCTAAATCAAGACTGTATGGCGGATGACCCATCAATCGCATTGTCTTGATGACGAACGATCCTACGGTTCTTGTTGGTTTTCCTTACTTCACCGAAGACTTTCGGCAAACAAATGGTTGTGTACCATTCGACATTGACCGTTTTAGTTCCTCTAAATGCACTGTTGCCACATGGCCAGTTTTACTGAAAAAGCAGGCGACCATTTACTTCGAAGTTCTTCGAGTGCGAACAACTTTTGTTGGATTTGCTTCATCTTGAAACATCCATACAGTCGACTGCTATTTACGTTCCGACTCATACGCATATATCCATGATTCGTCACCTGTTACAATCTTATATAGTGTTTTGAGGCACCGCCATTGTATTTCTTGAGCAAGTTAGTACACTAATCAACACGAGCATCTTTTTGAGATTACGTCAAATTATGTGGGATCCAACGAGAGCAAAGCTTTTTCACGGATAAATATTCATGCAATATTTTATATATGCTGGTGGAACTAATGCCTAGGGTTGCCTAAATCTCACAATATGTCGCATGACGATCTTTCATTATTAGTTTTTGCACAGCATCAATGTTTTCTGGCACAACAATTGATTTTGGACGACCTTCACGACCTTCATCATTGAGCGAGCGGCGGCCAAATGTGGAAGTTAGTTGATCGATTCACTCTTGTCTTGATAATCCAGGTCCAAAATCGTAATAAATCATTGCACGAACATTTTCACGAGTTAATTCCACGTTTTTGTTGATACACAATTTTCAAGTTAGTGTAAACAAAACAAATGATGCTCTATTGACAAAATGTTTGAAGTAGATTATGGTCAAAACATCAAACGTTCCATTGGAAACGTCAGATGACACCTACAACATTCAGGGTTGCCAAGGCTCTAAATATAAGTAGAGCCCCTCGTATCACAAAAATACACGAGTTTTCACATTACCACATTACCTGTGGTTTATTAAATATTAAACTTGGTGCCTTTATATCGTTCACAAAAAAGATTAAAGAACAAACATTGGAGGGAGATATTCCACACACACGATCCACGCACGCTTACATACAAAAAGCGCCCTCAAGAGGCACACTCCGACTCACTGGCAACTAGCAACTAACTGACGCCACGCTGCCAGACAAAGAAAAGCTAGTACCTTCCCTCCCTTTCCTCTCCACCCTGACCAGGAAGTGGGGAGAGATATCACGTCGGACGAAGATTCAAAGCCCCAGCCGAAATAATTATACCCAACATTGTCATCACTACGAAGCCATAATGTGACCGCCGTGACAATACACACATGCAAGCTACAATAGTGTTAACTCGTATTCGATTGTCGTTGGATTTCTAGTAAACTTTTGGTTTTTAATCATTAGATCACACACATTCACACTCTCATTCATACTTCCAGATTCTGGGGAGAATAGGGAATAATCGTGTCTAGAGAAAAAATTCCACTCCAACCGGGAATGGAACCCGGGACACCTAGCACAGCAGGTAGGTGCTCTACCGACTGAGATACAGGGCCAGCCACGAAAGTATTGTGGCCTTCAAGATCCCTTTATTGAACTGTGTGCGATTTTCAGCTATGGGGAGCATTTAAATAAAGTATATGCAAAAGAAAAAAATGCATTGGAAGAACTAAAAGAAAACGCCAAATGAGAAACTCGCTCAATTTCCGATATTGAACTCTACAATGAGAATGAAAATTTCCTGAGAAGATGCCACAAATAGGGAAGGACATTTCTAACATCTCTTAAGCTAAGGTTTGTTATATTACCATTTTACAAGACATGTTTTTAAAGTTAGTACCGTTTCAATATTTTGCCACTACAGCGCTGCAGTCGCGATTATGAGCATGCGATCACGTCCTCCATTCATTAGCAAGGCAGACGAATCTGTGGGGGATCGTCACCTTGTGCTTTCCTGTTGTTAGAACGTTTCGAAGTGTTCAAAACAATCGAACGACCTGGCGACTGTGAATTCAGATCAGTGATTCGTTTTTTCAATGCTAGAAATGTTACGTCAGCAAATATGCATCACAAATTGTGTGAGATTTATGGGGGAAACAATAGGTAATGAGCGATAATGCCCAGGCACACACTGCCGAACAAATTCAAGATCTGATCGCATTATTTGTTTGGGAACAATTCGACCACCCTCCTTACGTCCGGATTTGGCATCAAGCGATTTTCATCTGTTTTTTCATCTGAAGAAGTTCCTTAAGTGCAGACTTGGCTTTCATCACAGGCGGCATCATTCTTTGACGAATGTATATAAAACTTGTTTCCCGTTACAACAAGTGGCTGAATAACGGCGGTGACTATGTGAAGTAGTGCAAGCTATAAAGTAATGAATGATAATAAAGTATTTGGAAAATTATGTATTATTTGTTAAAAATTACCGGTACTTCTTTAAAAAACAGCTTCGTAACTGTGACTATGATTATTCATTTTTTCAAAATGGTGTGGAGCAATTTTTCAAAATGGTAAACAAAAATTATCAAAAATTAATATCTTGGAAATTAATTTAAAACACGATGAACTTTGGTATGTGTATTATACATTAAATCCTTATTGCTGTATTAACATTACAAATAAATCGAACTGAAATTTAGATTCTAGAAATTTCGCGGATGCGTATCCTTAAAATTTGGTTAAAATCGTGCAAAATTAGCGCAATTTATACGAGTGTCTCCTAAAATGTGCAAAGCAAAATACTGATATTTTGGATGCATTACTCCGTCTTACCACACGGTTGTTTTACTATTTCGTTCCTTTTAATTCTTATACATTGTAAAGGCTGTCGTATACGGTGAATCATTTCGTATCTCTCTGTGTTAGGAAAAACGATCTCCTTGCGCAGGGTAATGTATCTATTGTTCTCTGGGTATACAAGTGCGTACTATTGATCCCTTGAGCTGGTCATGTATAGGACTTTCCAATCTCACCGCGCGCGTCTCTAAGAAACTTTCCCCAGCAATCAGGAGCAGAAGGGCTGAACCTCCCTGGGGATAAAACTCCGTCCTCTCATCAGGAACTTTCCTCTGCGACCTCTTTAGTTTGCACATTCATCATTACTCTGTATCCTCATTTCCGTTTGGATTTACCTTTTGAGGCAGTATTTTTAACATTTAAATGATTTCAGTCAAATTATATAATATGTAAATTCAATAACAGCCCGCCTTGAAGCAATATGTGTATGTAATAGTTTGTAAAATGTAACAGTCATTGCATATGCTTATATTATTGTAAACATATTCAATAATGTTATGTGAATGTATTACATAATTTAATAATGTAGGAGCATGAGAAATAGGTTAAAAGTTGCTAACAGTGAGGTAACAATGAAATAACCTTGAGGCAATAATGAGTTTGAGAGTTTAAATGTTACTTGTGATTCTTGGAAGTATTAATGTAATTTTAGTGACAGTTTATAAAAATAGCCAATCAACAACCAGAAAAAGCTTTAGTTAAATGCAGGTATTCTATTGGAGTAAAAATAGCCAATCAGTGACTTGAAATACATTAGTTGTCTCCAAACAGTGCTCATAACCAGATGTGTTGCTTCTAGACAGTAATCATAACCAGACGCGAGATATGTCCTCGAGAAATTAATTACGTATTCGTGTGAGACGAAAATAGTATACGTGTTAAAAAGTGAAAGTATTAAATAAAAGAAGCTCTCGATATCAGTGAAGTGATATTCAATTTGTGTCAAGGATTAATAAAAAAGAGTGAATTAAACTTAAAATCTGTGTAAGCCTACATTCTTGTCGCATCACGCCCGGCCAAGACTTCCATGTCTCTAACAATAATACTGACGCAGCCGAGGCAAACATAAATATTTAATACTTAAAGAAACAATCAAATTACAAAGTTAATTTTTTTAAACTTGGGACAAAGGCCACCTAAAAATACATTTGGGGCGAAGGCTACCGAAAACTTTACTATACGTGCTGTTGCAACTACTACAAGTTCGGCTCCCCAACAGTTGCTAATAACAATACAACATAACACCTACTTCAAATTGACGCCCAAAGCGTGGTGCAAACAACGTAAAGACAATACCCACTTCACCTTTCAACGCTAATTTTGATTTAACTTGTTGAAAAATTTGGTTTTGGCACTCTAGGTACACAAAAATAATCTGCATAGCTTTTCGAAAAAAAATTGAGTTTCATAAAATTGTGATGTTATACTCCCAAAGCACAAACTATTAAAGAAATTGATGAGAAGGAATGAGGGTCTGGTGTTTGGAATTACAATCAAAAGTCAGAAACTCTCAGAAAATAGAATTTCAATAGAAAGTTCAAATTCCTGTTTATTGCAATAAGTCTAACAATACGTATTAAATCGCTGCATCATACCTTAACTAAACGTGCGCGGATCACGTTTTGCTAAAGATACGTTTTCGGCGTCAACGTTAACCAATAGATTATTAGGTATAGAACTCCTGGAAAGATATAATCTACCTGAAATTCGTAATATTGTTTAGTTTTGACCAGCCGAAGACGGAATCTGTTTCACCTCTCTAATGAAAAACGGTACACTTTTTACCGACACAGGTAGCTGAGGTCATTAAAACACGGATTCATGAACGAGAGGTTCACAGTTCAAAATCCGTCAGGATTGCCCGCTCTGACTGAGGTCAGAGTTTCCTCCGTTCTCATAACTGGCAAATATTGGAACGTTTCCTTCCCAAATTTCCTTTCCCAAATACAATTTCATTGCATGTATCATTCAGTGTTCACTGTCGGTTGTGCTGTATTGATAAGAACGGACCTAAAACATTACCTATGTACAACCATTCTAACATGATCAAGAGAATTATATAAGAAGATAATGCACATAAAACTAGTTGCATGCACGACTAGTGTGAAGGAAAATTTATCAAGGGATTAATACTTTGGAAGACTGTCTCTGTGGGACCTAAAAGTAAATATGGATAAATCCATTGGAGATGTTCATCAAGATTTGGTACTGCAAGACGAAATGGGGATAATTAAACACACGGGAGAATATAAATACCTGGGAGTAAAGATTACACAAAATGGGAAACAAGAAAAGAAAATAACATCAAAGATAAGCTCAGGAAACTGTGCTATATCTACTTTGAATAGTATATTATGATAAACAGGTCGCAAAAGAAACTAAAACTAAAACTTTTAAAAGAATAGTTAAAGGTATTATAACCTATGTCTCCGACGTGTGGACACTAAACTATCAGTTAAAAAGAAAATTATTGCCAACAGAAATGGATTTTTGGAGGAGATCTGCTAGGATATCTAAAAGAGAAAAAATTATAGTGAGATTATAAAAGTATGCAACGCAAATTATCATATATATATGTTTATTATTAAGTGTTACTTAAAATGTCAATTAAAAATCTGACCAGTACGTTAGTGCATTGTAGCTAGCAATGTAATATGTATGTAATGTTACATTTGTGTATAAATTTAAGATGTCATAAAAGTAAGCCCATGTGAGTCGTGAGGACGAGACATGATACACTTGATTGTCACAAACACACAATGGTGAGGGAAATAAACCTAAGTACAAAGAACAATTCAAGGTCTTGCGGCTAACTCTAACAATAAGCCTCCCTCTCGAGAAAGCTGGGTGACAGTTTAGTCAACGGAAGAAACTTTTAAGGTGCTGGAAGAACATTGCTGTTATTGGCTATGTAGAGGGACACGTTATCCATAGAGCCAATCCTAGTTTAGGTATAGAATTGGTTTCAAAGATAGAAGCGACGCCACAACACTCTTACAAAAATAATTCAGTTCTTGGCGTGTTACTCTCAGTGGCAGACGTGTGTAAATAGTGCTGAGAAAGGTGAATACCTAAGATGCGATACAAGCATTTTACAGCAATTAAAAAGGCTTCATAATAATGCACAGACATTACCAACAGCATATTAATTTATAAAACATAAATTTTAATTTGCACACGGGTTTTAACTATAGACATACACGTTAAAGTTCGTTACGACTCAATGGCAAGCTTCATCGGACTGTACACACATATAACCTGTTCATCTTTTGTGTGTAAACAACAAGAAATGTTTTTAATATATTAGTGGTGATATATATATAAAACCTAAAGAACAATGTACTAGTTATTCAACATAACTCCTGGGTCTTCTCACTCCCTGCAACAGCCAAGTGCCTGAGCTACCGGAGCATATTAAAACAATTCAGTACACTAATAATACTCCACACCCACAATAACAATACAACTTACCAACACTAAGTTACACACACAAGCTGAAATGAGAAGATTATCCCAGGCTTACCACTGCAGACATGAACAAGGTGCACACTAGATCTTCAGAGCTTACAACAGGTACGTGTCACACCAGATCATCACACCATTAACAAAGAGCACGCGGCAAGAAAATATAAATGTTCAAAATTCAGTTTTATATTTTATTCAACAGAAACAGTTAGAATGATATGGGCATGCTAAAGGAATGGAAGATTACCCAAAAGAATAATGGATTGGATGCCACAAGGAAGGAGGAGAAAAGGAAGACCGCATAGCTCGTGGTTTCAAGGAATTAGATGGGTAATGATGGATTGGGAAATTTAGGAAGATTTATGGTCCAACAGGCAAGAATGGAGAAAAGTGATAAGAAGATGTTAAAAACTCTAGTCTTCGGTGCCAGAAAATGTATGTACATTTTAAAGCCGGAATATATGTCTCAGTGGTAGAGTGATCATTATTCTAGCTTTTCAAACAAGATGTCCCGGATTTGACAGAAGGAAGTTGCCTTTAACTAGACTCGTTCCCTATATTGCACAACTGGAATATGAATGTGGACGTGTTTCACGATAACAATGAATAAAACCAACATTGAAAAACTACAGTTCAGGCAGTAATTAACAATCAATTGCTTCACATCTCAAAGCTACAGAAGTGGCACAGTTATTTTTGAAAATGGAAAAAACGTTAGAATTTTTTTAGCCTTACAGACCGAGCAGATGGCAGAACTGATAGCGTCTGAGGATGCTGTTCGTAAGGTCATGTTGGGTCACCGACCATCCTTTACAAGAGAATTTTGTTTTCTCTGGTCGCTAGGCAAAAGCTGATATGGCTTATCATACCCATAAATTTTCAAATCTTTCAATCTCTCCGTTTCAATTCCTTCATCTTTCAGCGTTGTAGGGGTGGGGGTCATACTCTGCGGCGTATGGCTGTGGAAGTGCTCTGAGAAACATTTTCTATCTTGACGTCTGGCAATAGCTGTGCGCCCAAACATGTCCATGTGGCTAGAGCCGCGGCATATTCATCTCAGAAGCTAAATTTGGAAAGCTACAGACCACACCTGTGTTGTTCCTGCCGCTACCAGATCCAGGTGCTCTCTGTACTCTCTCATCTGATGACGTATGTCATATACTGTCCTCAGTGCTGAAATCGTATTCCTTACCTTAACTAGGTATCTCTATTGGTGTCAAATTATGAAACTTTTCACACAAAATCTTGGGTATCTGAACGTGCATGTATGTTTAAAATGCAAACTAAAGGTAACAAAAAGAAATAAAAGAAAAAGAGACAAAGAGATAAATTGCCTCTAAGTGAACAAATTTGATTTGGCTTCACGCACCTTAGCCAGGAAATTGCCAATGTTTCTTTCAGTTCCTCTGGTCAGCCAGTAGATCCCAGCATGCCAATCTCTTTCTAGCTGGACTTATGAACTTTTCTATGTAATCTAATTTTTCGCTGCCTCTCCCACTGTGTAGACTCTACCAAAATGTACCCAGGCTCCATCTCCATTACAGAGTATATCCACGATATTACTTTTCAGAAGTATCTCTGCTAGGAGTTACATTTTACAAGTTGACGAGCCATCCTTATCGATTTTATTTCCACTTGTTTATGTCTGTGTAGTCTGACTAGTTTTTATCTGTCTGCCAAATGAACTTGTGCCGTAGCAGAATATTTGCATCTGCCACGCTCAGCACACTTGGCACGACACATTCATCTGTTTACACTGCAGAAGTAGCAGCAAAATCTGACTCCGTGCATTTGTTTTTCATCACAACACGAATAAAAGGAACCTGATATGCAGCGCGCTTTCCCACATCTGCTCCAAAAACAACTGCCTTTTTCTTTTTTCCTATAGATGTCAGCATCGTTTTGTACGCCAAAAGTTTCTGTAGTAGATAATTAGGATGGATTTACAAAGTGGCTGTGGGTTTTGCCCTTCAACTGTTGGCATTAAAACACAGCAATGAGACCCGAAAGATAAAACGGAAAGAGAGAACGGTTTTAAAAACAGTTGTACTTCCGTATCGTGTTGAAATCATATTCGCTAACGAGAGAGGTACATATAAGCTTTCTATAAGACCGACATGCTGAATGAGAGTTAGGAAAAGCGAAACTCTACGTTTTAGTGAGTGCAAAGTTGAACTGTTTTGCGAACTACTTTATTACAACCGTGTTGTTGGTGTAGAAGTAGTTAGCGAGTTTAACAACTATTCAACATGTTACACTGAGCGAGTGCTTGAATAATATTCCAATAAAGATGGGACGAAATGGGAACACACTACACGGTGGGTGTTTTGTTTTTCAAAATGAACTAACATTCGCCTAAAATGTCTGTAAGTAAGCGGTAAACATAATTTTGTCTTTCTAGATATAGTTTTTATTAGGTGTGGGACTACATAATGCCATACCTCGATACTCTGATACCCGGTGGTATCGAAGTGTGTTTAATACTTTGAGATACTTTTTTGATACTTTTAAATTTTTAAGGTTTGCATTATTGAAGATTGTTGCGCTTAAATGTATGTATGTATGTATTTATTCATTGCAAATGGGTATTACTCGATGGCAGACTTAAATATACAAAATACACTGCCGTTGTGAAAATTGCAACACCAAGAAGGGAACGCATGAATTCAATGAATTTAATACCACAGGTTAGGCACATGACAAGTAACCAATGATAAACTTTTCAAATCTATACATCACCTTTGAGCCCTAATACTCAGTCTGTGGTGTGGCCTCCATGCGCTGCAATTAGAGCTGCCATACGTCATGGCATTGAATTAAAAAGGTTCTGAATAAGTTCCTGAGGGATTTACCTCCACGCAGTTTGTATTCGAGCCCACAAATCCGTGACACTGGTTACTGGAGGACCGTGACGCACCAGGTGCCGAGCAACCATATCCCAGACATGTTCGATGGGCGTCATGTCGGGCGAACGTGCAGGCCAGGGAAGTAATGGTACCCGCCGCTCTTCAAAGAAGGCTTGTACGTTCCTCGCAATATGTGGCCGGGCATTGTCCTGTTGAAATGTGGCCTGTGGAGATGCCTTAAGCAGGGGGAGTAACTTAGGCTCTAACAATCATCGTTAGGTACCGGTTGCTGTTCAAGTGCCCCCAATTCGTAGAAGGCGAGATCGGTTGTTGTAACCAATGGCGCTCCAAACCATCACACCTGGTGTTTGTCCGCTATACCGCTCAACAATGCAGCCCTCCTGGTTGCGCTCACCACGGTAACGCCGGACACGTATGCGGCCATCACTGTAGGACACGCTGAAGCGGGACTCCTCCGAAAAGACTACATTTTGCCACTCAGCACCCCGGTGACGGTGTTTACGTGCCCATTTCAGTCAGAGGAGCTGGTGGTTTCTGGACAATGGAAGCCGACGTAACGGCATACATGCAACCAGTCCAACCTGCAGCAGACGGCGACGAACCGTTGATGCAGACAAGTTCACACCTGTTGCAGTGCTCCAGCTCCAGGCAACAAGATGCGGACAAGATGACGCTCATCCCGTGCTGTGGGCATGTTCCGTGGTCCAGTACCCGCTCTTGGCTGCGTAAAACCTTCATCTATCCACTACTTCCACACACGCATCACTGTCGTAGCAGCATGCCCTGTGTGAGCCGAAATGTCACAGTATGACAAACTCGCTTCCCGGAGACCGATCATTCTGCCCTGTTCGAACTCACTCACATGCCGATATGGCTCCTTTTGACGTCGACAAGGCATATTGGCATTCGCTTTATTGCTTCCTCCTTATTTGGCAGCTCTGCACTGACTACACTGGGCGCAACACTGACCTTGTGGCTCTGCTCGGCCTACGTGTACCCCATCTCTCTGCAGACCTAATCATTTATTGCTTGCACACTCTTCTACACTTCCACTAGGTTTGGAGCTCTTCGGGAAACTCTTTCTTGGTGTTGCAATTTTCATAAACAGCAGTGTATTATTACCAAAAATAAGTGCACAAACAGTAATAATAATACAATGAAGAATAAACAATAACGTGAATAACTTTCTATCAACAATCATATTATTGTAGCTACCAGTGCAACATAACAGCTAAAAGTTTTGAAATCATTAATTGCTTTACTATTTACGTTCACTAATTACCTATCTAGTTAGTATAACCAAACTAGTATGCATAAAAAGTTTATAAAATTTCAAACACACATCTAAGTAACGTTTATAATTAATTTCAAATATTTATTCAGTTCAGATTTTTCCTCACAGACCGAGAACAGCCCTGAAAGGCTGCTACAGGGAATTCGTTCCATTCTTCAATGGTTCTACTAACAAAGGAGAATTTTGCTACGTCGGTTCTCTGCCGTCTTCCCTAATTTTAAGAAAATTATCGTTTCTTGTGTAATTTGTTTTCTTTAGTCTTCCACTAACGCCCACGCATGTATTTAAACCAGCGTAACCTTTAAATAATGTGCAAGGACTGATGCCTCTTACGCCGAACTTTTAAAGGCTACCATCTAATCTCTTTACCTTTTGTAGGACCAAAATATTTACCTATCATTATGAATTTTATAGCCCTTCCCTGTATCTTTTCTAACGAATCAATTTGATTAATTCTATACAGGTTCCAACATGCTGCTCCATATTCCATAACCAGACACACCAAAGACAGGTAATTTCTCTGGACTTTGTGCTCCCCTGTTTAGTATCCTCATTATGAAATGCAATGTTTTTACACGCTTTTCTAGATACAGAACTTACCTGGTCGCCCAAATGTTTGCAGCTGTCAACCTGCGACATTTTATCCCCATCCACGTGACAGTAATGTAGAATTTCCCCCTTAGATCTGCTAAATTCAATGAACTTACTTTTCTTAGTATTAGTTGTTATTTTATTTGTAGCAGCCCAATTATTTATTTCATTTAAATCACCCTGATCCGCGGATTCATCTACAATATTATTGTAATTGCAAATAATGCGATCATCCGCAAACAATTTTACCTGGCATTTGAATGAATGAAAGCATGCACGTGTCCCTAAAAATTTGCTAGACTATAGTTCTTGATAGACCTTGACTGCTTTTTCTGTGGGTGAACCAGTGTAGCATTCCATAGACTCTTGTGTTTAAATGAAAATAATTGAGGAAGAAGTATATGTACTCATGTAACATGCAGCGTTAACTGAGTTGTGAATGAAGCTGATTTAACTGACGCACTAAATCACATTTCTGCAATAGGCTGGCTGGGTGACTCACTCTTACATTTACCTAATCCGGAGACCAAAACCTGTGAATCCAACAGAAACAAATCAGAACTTAACACGTGACATAATACAGCGCATGGAAATATTTGTTCTTTCCTTCCATCTGTTGGTTTATGTTTATGCAAGTCAAACACGGGTCACGAGCGTAGCTTACAGGTATACCGCACGATTAATTTCCATAATATAGATAGAAAACCCTTTAAAAGAATGCTTTCAGCATAAAATATAATTACATAAAAATCTGATGTGTTACACTCACATGGCTTTCTCTACTCTTGTACAAACTATTTTTACAAACGCCTATTCTCCATATGCTTCATGTTAATCGAGATATCGAGATGTCAATCTTATTGCTAATTTTCTTGTAGATGCAAAGGGAATTGGTAGACTTTAAGCGATAGTCAAATATTTTAAGAGGTGGTTACTATGTGGCGCATTCCAGGACATAAAAAAATGGATAACGAATTCCCATTTGCGAAAAAGCATTGGAAAATTTAAGGGAATAACAAGCAATATCTCGAAAATGGTTCACTCAACAACAAAAAATATATTTGACATAAATTGTTTATTTTAACACGATCTACATGTTTTGTGTAGTAAAATTTTGTCTATCTCTTATGGTTTACCAATTATGCAAAAGTCGTTCATTATGAAGAATACTTTTGGAAACATTCCCAGAAAATTCGAGATATACATTTCATTTGTCATGAAAATATCTTAAACATATGATATTTTATCATATCAAAATCGTTAGCCATTTTTGAGAAAATTAAAATTTTCGAAAACTTTTCCATGTAAAGGGTAATCTGGGGTGATGGGGATTTTCTTGAGAACCTTCGTGTTGCATCTCTGGAAGATACTGAACCTAAATACCAAGTTTGGTGTTTATCCGAATGTTCGTTTCTGAGTTATGCTGTTCACAGACACACACACACACACACACAGACATGTTTCCAAAAATGCTTTTTTTTAGGATTCAGGGGGCCTCAAAGCATATATTTCTGGTGAAATCCCGGTGTCGAATTTTTAGGTGGAATACAATACTTCCCCTACTTACTATACGTAGTAGAGAAAGTGAAAAGGGAAGTAAATTATTATTATTGCTTAACAATTGAGGATATATAACCTGTGGTATTATCATGATGAAGAACTTCTGCCAATTGGAGAATGTCAAACAGAAACAATTTCAGAATTATAGCAAATAATGCAAAATCGGTTTCATGCGTTTATACACAGAAAACTACTAATATGTACATAATTCAGTGAACAATCTATCGCCTTTACAGTTTTTTTATAAACTGGGTATCGAGTATAGGTGCATAAAAATCAGTATCAATATTTAATATTGAGAAATGGCGGTATCGTCCCATCACTAGCTTTTGCCCATTGATAATAACGGGTGAGCCAAAATCCTACAAAGCGGTGTTTTTCCTGTCCGCATCCTCGGAGCTCGTTGCCGTCTGCCGCTATCATAGAGAGGCACGGATGAAACCATACAACATTTTTAAAACTACTTTTAAAGGCTTTACTTACCAACTTTACGAAAGGAAATGCTGAAACTGGCCACCGTCGTTGTCCATACATTTTTGGCACCTCTTTAGGAAACTATCCATCACTCGCCGTAGTTCACATTGAGAAATGCTGGCAATTTGCTGGCGGATATTTTGTTTTAAGTTACTCCAGAGATAGAAATCGCAAGGGGTTAGATCGGGGGACCGAGGGGGCCACAAATCTCTACTAATAATTCTGTCCTCAAACACACTTTCATAAAGTTATTAAGCAAAGCCTTTAAAAGTAGTTTTAAAAATGTTGTATGGTTTCATCCGTGCCTTTCTGCGACAGCGGCAGACGGCAACGAGCGCCGAGGGCGCGGACAGGAAAAACGCCGCGCAGCCCGGTTCGTAGTCTTGTGGCTCTTATATGATCCTTTAATCGAGATGTGTCAAGGTTGCATAATGGTAGCAGTGGCAAGGACGAGGCCGCGGTGATATGATATACAGCACTCAGTTCATCTGCTGAAGGGAATTAGATTATGCTATCGCTGGGTTGTTTAAGCTCTGTTCTCACTGTGACTTTAACAGAACTATGGTAAAATACCCTAATCTATACTTCCAGATTACATTAATGCTTTTCTTAAAGCTTAAAAGATTTATGGGTGGTAGTGAGGTAATCTCCCCCGAGCTAGGGAAGCTGGACTCCAAAAGCTTCATCCTTTGGCGAGCAATTGCATTGAAATAGCCAAGCATATGCTTCGCTGTTTCCTTTTCTTTTTGACAGAAGCAACATTTATTCACATTCGTCTTGCCATTTTACAGAGATGATCCTGAGAGGACAGTGTCTAGTGAGGAGGCCATTCAGTATCAACTTCTATTTGCTGAATGTGAGGATCCCTTTTGATCTTTTAGCTCAGAGTTCTATGAATTCCTTTGCATGATTTAGCTTTGGAACCCTATCCCAAAGGCTTTTACATCTTTTGCGTTCCCTTTTGTATTTTCAGTTAGATAATCTGGCATCCCGCAAAATGGTTTTGGGCCATTAAATGGACCAGTGGCTTGCTCCTTGGCTGGGCGATCAGCAATTTCATTGCCTTCAATACCTTCATGTGCTGGCATTAAGGTGACTGTGTTCCTATTCACCAGTTGGTCTACTGTTTGTGGGCTGTCTCATACAAGCTTTGATTCAGCTTTAGCCCTTTTAAAGATCAATACATATTTCGGAAAGCTGTCTTGTTTCGTGGTCCTCAACTGCGATTCAGGTTGTTTCCCTCTTCCCTAGTGACGATTTCTAGGTATGCTCTCCGAGATGCTCCGACTATTTTCTGAATCACATGATTATGGCTTTCGACACTTTTTGGTTTTTACTTCGGGTAGGCTCGATTTGAATTATAAAAAAATCCCCTGTGCTCACGCCGCCTCAAATAGAGGGTTAAGGGTACGTTGTGCGGTACTGGCAGGTAGTGAAAACAAGAAAGAAATAGCTAAATTTATGCTTAAGTTGAGACAGCTGAAGTTTAAGCTTGGTATTACGATAGGGATGAAAGAGCTAAACGTATCCTTCTTGTTAATGCTTTATTTTAGGCTGTTTTATTTCATTCAGGTATTGTATTTATTGTATTTACTTATGTTTCTTGAATGCTCTTCAGGTAAATTTATCATGTTATATATGGATAAATACACTCACTGCATTATGCCCTTTCATTGAATGTTTAAATAAATATAAGATAGTTTATTGTTAATCCCCTTTGTTAAATATTTAAATAAAAGCATTTACTTTTCTATTGAATTTCCTTAAATTTGAAGTAAAGATAACCATATTGCTTATTTTTTCACACTAAATACTTCAATAAGCAGCTGAACCTTTTTTATAGTTATTTTTTTAGTTATTTGATTTTTACATTAAGTGCATAACCACAAATGTCTAAGTTAAACAATTATTTCTTTTGGAAAGGTAGAATCAGATGACTGAAAAATTCAATGCCATAGCCGGGATTTGAACCACGGATCTCCCGGTCTCCGTCCCGGTCACCGGGAGATCCGTGGTTCAAATCCCGGCTATGGCATTGAATTTTTCAGTCATCTGATTCTACCTTTCCAACCCTGTCCAACACACGGCTTGTGTGAAAGAACAATTAATTCCAATTATTTCTTTTGTTTCATTCAAAATTAGATAAGACTTGTATTTGGTTTTAGTTTTGCCTAATTTGTTATTAAACATTTCGCTGAAAATACGCAAAAGAACTATGCTGTAAGTTAAACATCACAAAGTTAATATCGTTGCTGTAATGTAGTAACTACTTCGCAGTAGCGTCGGAAACAGTGGTCCATTCTACTCTGCTTTGGTCTGACTTTACCTGGCCATATTTGATTTTCTTCCCCTATCTATAAGGGAAAGCGCGCTATTGACAAACGTCTAAGAGGCCTTTCAAAGCGATTCAAGAATTGGAGAGTACCAATCCTGATTGAAATCTGTCTAATGCCCGTTTAGCATGCTTTAATAGCTAACATTGCCAGTATTGTTATCAAGTTTAAGAAGAAAAGCTCTTGCACCATTACTTACCATAGTTTCTTACCGTCATGGAAAATGAAATAAATATGACAAGGGTGCCGAATTTTGATTGATACAACTGAAATGATAATCGAGCTTGTAGAAAAATACAGGAACGTCTTAGGAAAATAAACCGATGAAAGAAAATGACATAATTTGGCAGAAAATAGCAGAAGAATTTGACCATTTTCCTGGTAGGCTATTAATTTTATTAATGTCTTGTAAACCTGATGCTTGGTAATTTTGTAGCAGAGCTACAGCATGGAAAATTAGCTTTGACGTAGACTATAGGCCTGAGTTATCAGAAAAGCTGGAAAATTACTATAAAGTAATAGTAATACAAATATCTGCAAAACTCCTTAAAACTAGCAATTGTCGGTAGTGCTTTCAAATTTCATACGTATCTACTACGAAATCACCAGTTATTGTATTACTTAAAATCAGATTCTTAAAATAGCAATTATATGTTTTGATTCTTAAATGGTAGGCCAAGGCCGGTAAACTTTTAATGCCAGCTAAACGCCCGAAAACTCTTAACCGGGCTTGGTGGAATAGAAATTCTACCTAAATACGGATAGTTGCCAATTTTATCGCGGTAAAGTCGTAACGTGGTTGCTACAATCGTGTATAAGTCACAGAAAAGAACCACTTGGTAATAGATGTCATGTCAAATCATGTAATTTTTATTTTCTCTCCTACGTATAGTAATTAGGGAAAGTATTGTATTCCACCCAAAAATTCGATACCGAAATTTCAGTGGAAATACATGTTCTGTAGTCCTCTGAACCCAAAAAAAAGCATTTTTAGAATAAGGTCCGGGTGTGTCTGCGAGCAACATAACCCAAAAAAGAAAATTCGGACAAACATCAAACTTGGCATTTAAGTTCAATATTTTCCGGAAGTGCGGCACGAAGATTTTTAAGCAAATACCCCAACACAAACTACCGTCTACATGGAAAACTTTACCAATTTTTTTATTTTCTAAAAAATGGCTAATGATTTTGTCTAAAATACCATACTTAGACATTTACTTGACAAACAAAATGAAAAGCCTAAATAATCTGGGAATAACTTGGGATGAGAGGCAGTATTTTTAACACTTAAATGATTTCAGTCAAATTATATAACATATAAAATGTATATTACAGTCATTATAAATCTTTATATCATTGTATCCATGTTTAATAATGTTATGTGAATGTATTACGTAATTTAATAATGTAGTAGCTGTGAGAATAATAAGTTAAGCGTTGCTAACAATGAGGTAACCTTGAGGCAATAATGAGTTTGAGAGTTTAATAATACTACTTCTGATTATTGAAGTAACAATAATGTAATTTTAGTGACAGTTTATAAAATAACCAATCAACAACCAGAAAAAGCTTTAGTTAAATGAAGGTATTCTATTGGATTAGGAATAGCCAATCAGAGCCTTGAAATACAGAAATTTACAAGTTTAGGAAGTTGAAATCAGTTCAGTTGGTTGCAAACAGTGTTCCTAACCGGAAGCGAGACACGTCCTCGAGAAGTATAATGCGTATTCGTGTGAGACGAAAAAAATAGTTTACGTGTTAAAAAAGTGCAAGTAATTCATAAAATAATCTCACAGCTCTCTATATCAGTGAAGTGTTATTTAAATTGTGTCAAGCATTAATAAAAGGAGTGAAGTAAAATTATAATCTGTGTAAGCCTACATTCTTGTCGCACCATAACCCTACCAAGAGAAACGTGCCTCTAACAATAATACTGACGCAGCCGAGGCAAACATAAAAATATAATATTTAAAGAAACAGTAAAATTACAAAGTTAATATTTTTTTTAAACTTGGGGCAAAGGCCACCTGAAAGTACATTTGGGGCGAAGGCTACCGGAAACTTTCTACTATACAACTACTACAAGTTCGGCTCCCTAACAGTTGAAATATAATACAACTCCTTTAATACAAACTACTTCAAATTGACTCCCAAAGCGTGGTGCAAAGTCCTACAACAAAATACGTTCTTCAGAAATTATCTTTATCCGGAAGTAATTTTGTATAGTCTTATGTAACTGGTAAACGTTAAGAGATAAGATGAAAACGTATTGTGCAAGAAGTATAGATCTGTTTAAACCACACAATTTATTTTAAATAACTTATTTTATGTGCCATCAGCTATTACCGAAAAATGCGTTATTAATGGTTCGTATTGTTCAATATTTAGCCATTCTTTTAAAGTCGATATTTAATTGTGTCTCGCGATATCATGGAAGGGGTATGCAATTATTTTAGTTCCATTTATACCCCGCCTTTAACTACATTGGTCTTATCAGCGGCCTTTCCTTAAACTTATAGCGTATTAGGAATGGTGTTAACTCGTATTCTCTTGTCGTTGGCACTTTTTGGCTTTTAATCATGAGATCACACACACACATTCACACTTCCGTCTCTGTTGAGGATAGGGAATAATCTTGGCTAGAGAAAAATTCCCATCCCCCAGCCGGGAATCGAACCCGGGATCCCTCACACGGCAGGTGCTGTTCCGACTGAGCTACGGGGCCAGCTATGGAATTTTAAGGCAGCATACAGCTGCCCACTTCTAAAAACATTTGACTATCGCTATTCCCTGTGTATCTATAACGAAATGTGTAATGTAGCTATTTCCGGAAAGGTTCATCTGGATTAAATTGAAGTAGATAGGAAAATAAGCTTTCGAAATAATAATTTCTTTACTAAGTAATAAACAATAGAGTAGAGAAAGTTCATGTGAATGTAACACATCAGAGTTTTATGTAGCATGTGTTAAACGTTAAAATACTGCGCAAGCAATTCGACTCCAGAATAAAAACCGTAGGTCCCAAACATAGAGAAGATAAGAAAAGTTGTTTTATGTTGTGATAATGCCCACCTGGGCTCCATTTCAAAGTTGGCAGCAACTACTGCACCCATTCCAGAAGTTGGGTGTACAGTTTCTCGGAGAGACGGCGGTTTCCACTTTACTTGGGAAAGGTGTCGAGTGGGTGGGAAGTGAATTCGCGACACAAAGGCAAGATTCCAACGCCACTACACCTCCTTTTCACTTAAATTGAATTTCAACTCAAATAGGAACAACGGAATCTACCAACGTAATTCAGCTCGATCCAGGGTTTTAATCGACGTGCTAGTGCTAACTTGGCGCACTTCATCCATCATTTGGTTTTTACGTAGTCTGGTTAAGCACTAAGGGAATTTATCCTTGTTGCAGCGAACATAATACATTGAATTCTTTTAGCACTTAGCTAATGCTTGAAGTGTTAGGCCACAAAATCTACTACGTGTTCAACATACATGATTTTTCGCTTATACTTCGAGCCAGTTTTGCTTTTTCCTTTTTTTTTTACTTTCTGTTTACTTTCTCCACTATGTATAGTAATTAGGGGAAGTATTGCATTCCATCCAAAAATTCGATATCGAGATTTCACCGGAAATTCATGTTGTGAAGCCCCCTGAATCAAAAAAAAAAGGATTTTTAGAAAAAGGTCCATGTGTGTGTGTGTCTGTGAACAGCATAACTCAAAAAAGAAAAGTCGGATAAATACCAAATGTGGTATTTAGCTTTAGTAACTTTCAAAGATGCGACACAAAGATTTTCAGAAAAATCCCACCAACCCAGACCATACTTTTTTACATGGAACATTTTTAGAGAATTTTTATTTTCTCAAGGAAGGCTAACGATTTTGATTAAAATAACATATTTAAGCTATTTTTATTACAAATAAAATGTATATCATACATTTTCTTGGAATGTCCCCAAAAGTCCTCTTCATTCAGAATGGCTTTTGCATAACGGGTACGCCGTAAGATTTAGACAATTTTTTTCTGCTTAGAAAATGTAGAGCTCGTTAAAACACAAAATTTATGTCATATAAATTTTTTGTGGAGTGAACCATTTCCGAGATATTCCTGTTTGAATTTTTCAATACTTATACTGTTTCTCAAATGGGAATTCGTTATTCTTGGACATGTAAAGGTAATGGAGTGCTACACATAGCAACTAGCTCTTTAAAAATTTTGAATAAGCGTTTGTAAAAATAGTGTGTACAAGAAGAGAAAGTCATGTGAGTGCAACCCATAAGATTTTTTCTCTACTACTTAAGTATATGAGTAAAGAAAATATAGCAAATTCGATATTGAGGTTTCACCACAAATATATGTTTCGAGATTCTCGAATAAAACAGAACATTTTAAGAAGAATGTGCTTGAGTGTGAACAGCATAACTTACAAAATAAAAGTCGGGTAAAAACTTGGTAATTGTGGCAGTATTTTTAACACTTAAATGATTTTAGTTAAATTATATAATAAAAAATATAATAACAGCCCGCCTTAGACCAATATGTATATGTAACGATATATAAAAAGTGTATATTACACTCATTGTATATGTTTATATTATTGTATACATGTAATAATGTTTTCTGAATGTGTTACGTAATTTAATAATGTAGGAGCTATGAGAATAATAGGTTAAAAGTTGCTAACTATGAGGTAACCTTGAGGCAATAAATAATGAGTAAGAAAGTGTAACAATTCTACTACTCATTCTTGGAAAACAATAGTGTAATTTCTGTGACAGCTTATAAAATAGATAATCAACAACCAGAAAAAAGCTTAAGTTAAATAAAAGTATTCTATTGTATTAGGAATAGCCAATCAGAGACTTGAAATACACAAATTTACAAATTTAGGCGGTAGAAATCAAGTCAGTTGCTTGTAGACAGCACTCATAACTGGACGTGTTGTAGACAGTGTTCCTAACCGGACGCGAGATGCATCCTCAAGAAACTTAATATGTATTCGTGTGAAACAAAAATAGTTTACGTGTTAAAAGTGCAAGAAATTAATAAAATAATCTCTCAGCTTTCTATAACAGTGAAGTGTCATTTAAATAGTGTCAAGCATTAATAAAAGGAGTGAAGTAAAAATTATAATCTGTGTAAGCCTACATTCTTCAGTTGCACCACCTCCCTGATAAGAAATTCATGTCTCTAACAATAATACTGACGCAGCCGAGGGAAACATAAATATATAATATTTAAAGAAACAGTCAAACTACAAAGTTAATATTTTTAAATTTGGGACGTAGGCTACCGGGTACCATACGTGCGGTTGCAACAACTTCATTTTCGGCTCCCCAAAATAAGAACTATAATGCAACTCCTACTTTAAATTGGCTCCCAAAGCGTGGTGCAAACAATAATATAAATAACCTACTTCATAATTAAATTTAGAAATTTCCAAGGCTACGAAAAACAGATTTATCAAGAAAATCCTTCCATTCTTAACTGTTGTTTACATGGAAATTTTTTCATTACTTTTGATTTTCTCAAAAACGCCTATAACAACTTTGATTAAAATATCATACGTACAATATGTTCGTATAATAAATAAAAGCTATATATTTAATTTTCTACGAATAGCATGCGAATTGTCCTTAAATCTGAATTAATTTTGAATAACTGGAAAACTCTAAGAGATAAGAGAAAAACTTACTACAAAATATGTAGATAGATCTCGTTAAAGCACACAATTTATGTGCCACTATTTGCCTATTCGCCAATCTTTCTTTGTCGTGCTGACACAGTGTTGGACTTTCAAAGTATCATATAGGGATCCGCTTTTAAACATCTGACAGTCACTTCAGCATTCTTGGATTTATATTGCAGTCTCCATATTGTTACTACTGAGTGTAGTAAGTAAGGAACGTATTGCATTTCACCTAAAACATTGATATCAAAATTTTATATGAAGCCATGTTTTGAGATCTGAATCCTTAAAAGCATTTTTAGAAAAAGGTCTGTGTGTCTGTGAGCAGCATAACTCAAAAACATAAGTCCGATAAATACTAAACTTGGTATTTAGGTTCAGTAACCTTTAAAGATGCGACACGAAGATTTTCAAGAAACTCCAGACTGCCCTTTATATGAACAATATTTCGAAAAGTACTAATGACTTTGAATACTATGTAATATATTTAAGCTATTCTCATGACAAATAAAGTATATATCTTGAATTTTCTGGGAATGTCCCCAAAAGTCCTATTCATTCTGAATAGCTTTTGCGTAACTGATAAACCATAAGCGAGAGAAACAAAAGTTTTTTACATAGAAAATGTGGATCTCGTTTAAACACAGAATTTATGTCATATGCATTTCTTTCATTTCCGAGATATTTCTTGTTATTTGTTTGAATTTTCCAATACTTAATACATTTTCTCAAATGGGAATTCATTATTCGTTTTTTATGTCTGAACTTACAAAGAGAATGGAATGCTCCACATAGCAACCAGTTCTTAAAATATTTGACTATCGCTAAAGTCTACAAATTCCCCTTGCACCTACAAGAAAATTAGCACTAAGATTCTGCAAATGTTTATCTCGATTAACATAAAGTAGACGGAAAATAAACGTTTGTAAAAAATTTTGTATAAGAGTAGAGAAAGTCATGTTAGTGCAACACATCAGATTTTTACAATTTAAGAGTAGACGATAAATACATGTAATTCACCGTAGATAAATAGCAACAATGGCTCAATAACAATAACTATATTTTTCCCTGATATACTTACATGATGCAGCATTTAATTTGAAACTGTACAATATCTCCAAAACTAAGCGTTGTAGAAAGAAATGTCTTTAATCAAAGATGCTTAATATCATGGGAGAAAGTAAATGTTATTAGTCATGTTTTGTTTGGAGGACGTTGTGATGGTCACTTTAAAGTCAATTAATTTTCTTAAATGGGAACCTACCTCTTTGAGTATGAAACCTGCCTTCCTAGTAACGGAAGAAGTCTGGCATTCCATTCGTCGTGTCTAGGGCCTATGTCGAAGTTGAAAACTAGCACAAAATAAATGTAAAGGGCCGACCGTCAAAGAGTCCTGCTAGGCAAGTGATAGCCATTTGCAAGGAGTCAAACACCTTAAGTTGAAATACCCGAGTAGTATGCTGACCAGTGCTTTTGACGTAAACGGCATCAGCATAATTTCTCCACGTACCAAACTTTCCATGAACCTAAGGTGATAATTTTCACTAAAAGTCATATGATCTGTTACATAAGTATCCGAGAAGTAATTCACAAGAACTCTAAAGTAATTCTAATTCCAAAAAAACTCTACTTAAATCTTATCCTGAATATCTGGAATTTAATAAAATTATATTTATCACATTGTTGTAAAATAGAACTATAACCGTCACAATATCATTACGTTAAAATATGAACTACAAAGGCTTGGCTAGTGAAGAAAATGTCTAAGAGTTTGAAACAAAGATAATGCTGTATCAGATATTATACTCATTTACTTTTCATTGGTGATAACTTAACATAGCATTACATCATGCTTGATGAGTGAAGAATAAGTGTTAATTATACATACTTTTAATTAATATGTTTTCTTATATTCGTTCTTCTGCATATTCCTTTCCAATTCGCAACAGGTCTTATGTATAATATCTCTTTCTTTCCAGGTTCATTTTCTTCCAACTTTCCAGTTGAAATGTAAGTATTTGCATGCTTTTAATGTTTAGCTTTTCATTCATGTTATTCATTTGCACAGCACGAGCTCCCAGGATTATAAAAGCTTGCGGCTAATTTTCGAGATGTACTTTATTCGTTGTGTTGTTTTGTTTATCCACTCAGTTGATCATTTTATTACGCAACCAGCACTGCAATAGAATTCCACTCTTGCGCGCGGTGGGAGGGGAATTATTGCTGCTATTTGGCTGAAACTAACCTGTTTTATTTTGGTTTTGGTAGTTTGTAAAGCGCTAGAGCAAAAATAATTCTATTTGCATAGGATCAAAGTGCCTCATAAAACATGGTGCGCCAAGATGTCAACAATCCAGTCATTGAAAAACTATGCAACTATTTATGCATGTTCGATTGCTCCATAACACGCCAATGAAAACTCAATTGTCATGGAAATTTGGTCCATCGATTTTAATTTTCAAAGCGAAAATTAAAAGTGGTACAGTAAGGGGAAAAATAAGTTTCGTAAACGTTAAATCACATCTAGTCAGATATTTTGTACTAACTTTCATAAAATCTTTCACTTTTAACTTTCATGGCATTCTTTTTAATATTGGCCTTTTATCTACATTTATTTAAAAAGATAAAAGTAGCATCTGCAATAATTCTAAACCTCTTTATAACAACAATATTAATAATCATAGCAACTTGTATTTCATGCCTCGGTGTTAAAGTATATGTTTAATAAAACGTATATTGAGGTGAAAATAACATCTACAGTACTGAAATTAGAATATCAAAATGTCGTTCTTGTTCATGACATCAATGATACGCTCTGACGGATTTTGACCCAGTGCTATGCATATATTTTATTAAATTTGTCTATGTGTTCAATTTTTAGTGCGATATTTATATGATCCTAAAACAACATAATTTTAATCTTAAAGCTTAATGGAATGTCTTTGCAATGCCATGCACAATAACTTAGGTTAGATACAGTATGATACAACGAAATCAAAATTTTGCTTTCTACTTGTCTACATTAAACAAAGGAAGTGTACTATTCCATCTAAAAATTCGATACTGAGATACAGTGTGCTTTGACGTATCCTGAATTTAAAAAGGAGCAGTTTCACAAAAAGGATCGTCTCCCTCTCCCTCCCCTCCCCCTCTCTCTCTCTGCGTATGTGTGTGTGTGTGTGTGTGCTGTGAATTGTATAATTCAAAAACGAAATGTATAAATGCCAAGCTTTGTATTTAAATTAAGCAAATCCCAAAGATGTGACATGAAAATATTCAAGAAAATCCTTGCCACAAACTACCCTTTTAACAGAAAACTTTTCTTTATTTTATTTTATAAAAAATGGTTATAACGATTTTGACTGAAAATACCGCATACTTACGATATTTTCCTGAAAAATAAAATGGCATATCTTGAGTTTTCTGGGCATAGCTTACGAAGTACTCTCCCTAGGTATAATAGACAGACAAAAGCTTATCACACAGAAATATAGATATCTTTAAAACACACATTTATACTAATACAAATTTTATGGCATTCACCACATCCGACGTTCCCCAGTACAAGATTTTTGAGGTTCTGGCTCACTGTTCCTTTTCTCTCGCAATGTCATGGAAATACTACGGAATTTCAAAGCGAGCATCCATTTTTTGAGATTTCACTATCGCTTCAGTCCCCTTCTTATGTGCAACATTCACATGACTTTCTCTACCACTCTTCTATAACCTATTTCTACAAAAAAAATGTATTCTTCTAGCTGCTTCTTGTTAATCGAAATAAATATCTGCAGAAATGTAAAGCACCTTGCGTTTTCAAATATTTCTTATTTCCGTTTTTACAGATTGAATGTTATGTGGGCATCTATAAAGCATCTTATGTGATTATTACTTTTTCTACCACGTACCTAGTAGGTAGAAAAGGTAATTTATTCCACCCAAAACTTCGTTACCGAGATTTCACCGGAAATACATGTTTTGAGGCCCACTGAATCCAAATAAAACGTCTTTGGAAACATGTCCGTGTGTATGTATGTGTGTGTCTGCGCACAATATAACTCTAAAACGAAAAGTCAGATAAATGACAAACTTGGTATTTAAGTTCAATATCTTCCAAAAATGCGACTCGAAGATTTTTAAAGAAAACCCCTCCACTTCAAACTACACTTTACACGAGAAAATTTTAAAATGTTTTATTTTATAAAAACTGGCTGTAACAATTTTGTTTAAAATACCATATATTAAAGTTATTTTCATGAAAAGTAAAATATATGTAACGCATATAATGAATGTAAGTTCTCTTCATTCGGAAGGAATTTTGTATAATCTTAAGCTATAGATGTAAACGTTCTAAACAACAGTTGTATATCTCTTTAAAACACACAATTTATATAAATAACTTCTAGTTGTGGAATAAGCCATTTCCGAGATATCTGTTATTAATTGTTCGATTTTTTTTTCAATGCTTAGCCACTCTCTACATGTAGCATGTGTAATGTAGCTATTTCTAGAAACGTTTATCTGGATTAAAATGAAGTGGATAGGAAAGTAAACTTTAGTAAGAATAATTCATAAGGTGCTAAATAATAAGCGATAAGGGGTATAATCGTCCTCCGTGGTGTAGTGGTTACCATGCTAGCCTCTAATCCCAAGGCCACGGGTTCAAACCCGCCGGAGGGCAATGGATTTTTTTCGGGCGTAAAAATCCTAGCATAGCTTCCTTCGGAAGGGAAGTAAAGCCGGTGGTCCCGTGTCGTAGATTTACGCTAAGGAACGCAGCAGTTAAAGAGCATGTGTAAATAAAAAGTCAAAATATATATTTTTTTAATAAAGGGTAGAGGAACTCACGTGAATGTATCACATCAGATTTTCCACCCAAAAATTTGATACCGAGATTTCACCAGAATTACGCGTTTTAACACCACCCTGAATCCAAAAGAAGCATTTTTAGAATAATATCCGCATGCGTGTGTCTGTGAACAGACATAATTCAAAAACGGAAAGTCGGTCAAATACCAAACTTGCTATTTAAAATCAGTATCTTCCAGCATGGGACATGAAAATCCCCCATTCCAAATTACCCTTTACTTGTAAATTTTTTCCAAAATTTTGATTTTGTCAAACATGGTTGTTTCATGTAAAATGAGATGTATATCTCAAATTTTCTGGGAATAACTCTGAAGTTAACTTCATTTGAATGACTTTTACATAACTGGTAAACCATAAGAGATAGACAAAACCCTGCTACAGAAAAAATATAGACCTCCTTAAAGCACAGTATATATACTAGGTGTTAAAAAGTTTCTATATTCTGAGAAGTGGTAGTATGGAGCAAAACAAGAAAGGTACAGTAAATATCGGCTCTAAAATGGATACTATAAGAGCTATGAGCACTTCGTTACTGCGAAACATCTCTTCTACTACAAGATATTTGCTGTTACCTACGTCCGACCTACAGCAGGCAGTAAACAAATGAGGACACAGCACTCTGTTATTGTCCAGGATTCAGCATGCAGTAAACATCTGTTAGTGTTGTTACTGTAAACCGTGTTCACAGTTCTAGGTAAGTGAAACGCATATTCTTAGTAGTTCTAAAGGAATCAGTTTGTGTTTTGACAAGTTTGTGAAATCCTGTTACATTGTAGTTTTATTTTTAAATCTTTGGTGCATGCAAACCCGGTTAATGATGTACAGACACTACAGGAAAGCATCATCAATGTCTGCCAGAGCATCCGTGACCGACTGGAGTGGTGAGAGTGCGTGTTTCCCGGACAAAAGCATGTCTAACTATGAATGGACACCATATTGAGCACCTCCTTTAGCTATGCTATTTAACAGTAACAGAGCAATGTGTTCTCATTTGTTTACTGCATTCTGTAGGTCATACGTAATAGCAAAGAGCTTGCAGTAGGAAAGATGTTTTTTCATATTAGCGAAGATAAGTGGTCATAGCTCTTACGGTATGCATTTTAGAGCCCATATTTAATGGACTTTTTTGTTGATTTTGGTCAACACTGCCACCTCTCAAAATATAGAATACGTTTTCTTTAAGACGTTTAAGACGTTTTCTTTCCGAGATTTTCCTTGTTATTGGTTTGAATCTTCAAATACTTATACTTTTTGCAAATTGAAGTCGTTATTCATTTTTTCTCGTGGTTCTACAAAGAGCTTGGAATTTCAAAGCTTCAAATAGTGACACGCTCCTTAAAAATCTGACAGTCCTTTTACCTGCTGAATCAAACAACGAACTACCGAAATGTGAATTGAAAGTTTATCTGGATTAACAACTGGTTAGAATAAAAAGGTTGTGTAAGAGTATTTTCGAGAAATGAGAGCATAAGAAGTCATGTGAGTGTAACGAATCAGAAAAAGTTTTTTTACAATGGGTTCATTATTACAAAAAACTAACTTACGATATGCTAGCAGTCGGCTTTTGTTTCCCGTATCATGCATCCAAGTAAGACCATATTCCTAACTTGGGCAGTGTTCGTAATCAAAAGTTTATCGTGAGTAAAGCAACATAGAAGAATTACTTGGGATTATGTGAGGTTGCAATTAGTCGAAAAGTTCCTGCAATTGTGACTCATCTATTTTTCTTAGGAGCAGATGTACTTCAGAATAATATAGATAGATCTATAGAGAGATAAGCTATCTTTATTGGGTTCAAATTATTGAAGTTATTACACAAGTATTTAGTGCATGGGTTATTGACCGTACCTGCATAATTAAGATACAAGTATGGTGACAAAATAAATAACAGAAAAAGAAAACAAAACAAAAAGAACAAGAAAAAGGAAAATAGAGATAAATTACCTTTATCTAACTGAATAAATTTGACCTAGCTTCGAGCACTTTAGCCAAAAAATTGCCATGTTTTGTCAGTTCGTCTGGTCAGCCAGTAGCTTCCAACATGCCAATCTCTTCCTTGAGGGACTTAAGAATTTGTTTGCTGATTCTCCCACTGTGCACATTCCGCCAAAATACTACCCAGTCCTCATCCAAATCAGTATGGGCAGATTCTCCTGTGCCCTCCAGCACCCAGTCTAAACGATGCCATTCCTGAACGTTCGTTTCTTCCTAAGTTAAATATATATGCCTCATTACCCCATTTAAATTTTATTTCATTTGCTAGACTTAGAGAAGGTTTAATTTTACAATCCGATTTTCCTGTTGGTTATATCTCTTAGTCTTCTTTTGACACCTTTCCATATGTTTTTGTCATTTGTTTCAGCTCTTTGCCATACTGACCCCATTCCTATTCTCCCCAAACCTCTTTCCAAATCAGCTGCCCAAAACTTAGGAGACAGGTTTTCTCGCTGGTATTTATAACATTTGGATCGTAGTGTGGAGCTATCCCCCTGCATCTGCCTCAGCCAGTATTTCACTGCTCTTATTTTACAGTCTATTGTGTCTTCATAACATCCCACCTCCCTCAATACCCCCGAATATAGAATACATAAGATAATTTTAATATTCACAACAACAGAGCAGATAACTTTACAAAATCCACCATTTGTCTGCCAACCAGAAGTTAAATTGAAATATATAAAAATAATCACACTCAATGACTCGCCATAAAAGCTATTGCAGTGCTGGCCTGAAGAGAAGTTCAAACAAGTACGCAGTTAAATTAATGAATTAAATTCCACTCACCTTTCTCTATGCGAAAAATATGAAAAATTAAAAGGTTCGGATTCAAACTCACAGGAGCAGGCCTTCTCACTCATAGCAGACAATTTTTGTTTTCATTATTATAATGTCCTCACATGAATAGAGAATATCATTGGTATGTTTTGATATTGTTTTTGTTTAGTTATTGTTTTATTTATTTATGGGTTATTTTCTAAAAAAATTAATTTTATGATAATAATAATACGAATAAACTGTGGTACAATAGTCCTTGTGGGCCTAGGCCTATCAACACAGTCACCGATCTCACGCCCACATGTGCATGGCAGATGTAGACGATCTTCTCCCAGGCGAAACATTGGATTTGGTGACCTACAGACCGTTACCTATCGTAGCACCTTAAATGTATCACATTTATTAATGTTTCCTAAATTATTATTATTCCCTACCCTACAGAGTCCAAGAATGTGGATGTGAGAGTTAGTGTGAAACTAACTTGATAACGAAAACCTACACTAACCTAACCTTAAAAAAGTTCAAAGAGTAAAACCAACATCAAATATTTCAATGCCTCCGATAATGACCATAAAAGTTAAAGTGGACCATAAAAATGAACAAAAAAATCTGATATGTTACATTCACATGACTTTCTCCATCCTCTATCGCTTATTAGTGGTTACACAAATTATCCTTACGAAATAAGTGTGAAGGCTATCACGATCGGACTTAATGGATAAGGTATTAAAATCTTCCGGGCTGGAAAGCTATGATCGAAGGGTAAAATTTTACCCTTTAATATATTTTACCTTTTTTTACCCATAGACCGCGGCCTTCCACCCGGAATATTTTAATATCTTACCGCTATCCTTACGAAAGTTATTTTCATACCTACTTCATTTTAATCGAGATAAATCTTTACAGATACAGCTACATTACATATTTCGTTATAGATACAAAGGTACTAGGGATAGTCAAATGTTTTAGAACTGGATGCTATATGTTGGCCTTAAAATTTCATACTCTCCATGATATCGTGACAAATAGCTGAAAATCAAGAGGACTTTAAACAAATGGTTAAGTATTGATCAATTGGAACCATTAAAAATGCATACCTCAAAAATAACTGATGCCACTTGAAATAAACCGTGTGTTTTAAATAAGCCTAAAATTCGTGTGTAGTATGTTTTCATAGATATACATTTTATTTGTCATGTAAACATATTTAATATATGGAATTTTAATGAAAATCGTTAGGCCATTTTGTTAGAAAATCAAAGTTTTGGGAATACTTTCCATGTAAAGGGTAGTTGGGGTGCGATATTTCTTGAACATGTTTGTGTCGCATCTTTAGAAGTTATTGAAATTAAATACCAAGTTTGGTAATTATGCGACTTTTCGTTTTTGAGTTCTGCTGTTTACAGACACACGCACACAAGTTTTTCTAAAAATGTTTTTTTACTTTCTCTACTACGTATAGTAAGTAGGGGAAGTATTGCATTCCACCCAAAAATTCGATACCGAGATTTCACCGGAAATACATGTTTTGAGAATCACTGAATCCAAAAAAAGCATTTTTGGAAACATGTCCGTGTGTGTGTCTGTCTGTGTGTCTGTGTGTCTGTGTGTCTGTGTGTCTGTGTGTCTGTCTGTCTGTGTGTCTGTGTGTCTGTGAACAGCATAACTCAAAAACGAACAGTCGGATAAACACCAAACTTGGTATTTAGGTTCAGTATCTTCCAGAGATGCGACACGAAGGTTTTCAAGAAAATCCCCCCACCCCAGACTACCCTTTACATGGAACATTTTTCGAAAATTTTAATTTTCTCAAAAACGGCTCTAACGATTTTGATTAAAATATCATATGTTTAAGATATTGTCATGACAAATAAAATGTATATCTCGAATTTTCTGGGAATGTCTCCAAAAATATTCTTCATTGTGAACGACTTTTGCATAACTGGTAAACCATAAGAGATAGACAAAATTTTACTACACAAAAACTGTAGATCGCGTTAAAATACACAACTTATGTCATATACGTTTCTTTTGTTGAGTGAACCGTTTTCGAGATATTGCTTGTTATTTCCTTAAATTTTCCAATACTTATACTTTTTCTCAAATTCGTTATTCATTTTTTTTATGCCCTGAACATGCAAAGAGAATGGAATTCGCCACATAGCAACCAGCGTTAAAATATTTGACTATCGCTTAAAAGCTGCCATATTCCCCTTGCATCTACAAGAAAATTACCAATAAGATTGACATCTCGATATCTCGATTAACATGAAGCATATGGAGAATAAGCGTTTGTAAAATTAGATTGTACAAGAGTAGAGAAAGTCATGTGAGTGTAATACATCAGATTTTTTTAGATTCAGGTGACCTCAAAATATGCATTTCCGATGTAATCTCGGTATCGAAATTTTGGGTAAAACGCAATGTCATGCAAAGAACGTGGAATTTCAAAGCTATCACAGAGCGATCTGCTTTTTAGGAATCCGACTTTCACTATATTGAAATGTGTAATGAAAGTTTATCTGGATTATCAAGAAGTAGAGACAAAATAATAATATGTAAGAATAGCTTGCAGAAGAACGAGTAGAGAAATTCATGTGAATGCATTGCATAAGAACTTTTGTTTGTTTTATTATTAATGGAAATTCTAATATATCTTTCTATCAGTTTCTGGATCTGGTAGGCTGTTTTCTATAATTCCTCTTCTGATTTTGATATTACTATCTGATCAGTTCTTATAATTTTCTGCCGGAGACTCTGCCCATTCTGTGGTTGGATGAAGACTGGGCACATATTTTGGCGGAATGCGCACAGTGGGAGAACAAGCGAACAATTAAACGAAAAGAAAAATTCCTAAGTCTTGCTAGAAGGAGATCGATATGTTGGAATCTACTGGGTGGTCAGAGGAACTGGCAGTATTAGCACTTTCCTGGTTAAAGTGCACGAAGGCAGATCAAATTTGTTCAATTAGTCCAGGCAATTTATCTCTCGTTTTCTATTTTATTTCTTTTTGGCACCTTTGTGCTGTATATTAAATATGATTGTATGTTCAAAGGCCTGTATACTAAGTATTTGTGTAATAATCGTTGGACCCGATAAATATATTGTATCTTTCTGTCAGTCTTCAATTACTGCATCAACATACGAGGGCGACAAAAACATTTAACATCAACAGTTAGACGTGAGAAAACTTTGTTGTCGATGGATTCTACATAAACTGAATCCCAATCAACAACAACGCATTGACTGGTGCAGAAGAGTTCCAAGGCGGTACTTCAAATTTGGTTTGGAATATCGTTACTGGTGATTAATCTTAGATTTATTGTTATGATCCTGAAAAGAAAATCCAATCGGCTCAATGGGTCTTTCGAACAGAACCTAAATCTACAAAAGTCCGACGAACTCACAGTGCTGGTAAGATGCTAGTTCTTTTTTCAAAGCCGATCATATTGCTACTATAGCATTAGAAGATCAAGGTATCTTATTGGCGATTGGTGCACAAATGTCTATTTACCTCTAATTTTTTAATAAGTTCATAAAAAAACCCAAGGGAAAAATTGTTACATCATGACAATGCATCGTCGCATACAGCAAAACTAACAACTGAGTATCTGGATGTCCTAAAGGTCAGCATCATGGACCCCTCCACCATACAGCCCTGACCTAGCCAATTGTTATTTCTTTTTGTTTCCAAAAATTGAAGATAAAATGAGTGGAATCACTTGTTCGTCATCAGATGAAGGAATGGAACATTATACAAATATAGTTTCTGAAGTACCTCAGGAAGAGTTGCATCATTGCTTTATGGACTGGTTTCATCGAATGTAAAAATGTTTTGATGTTAAAGGGGAATGTTTTAAAACGCAA
The DNA here is from genome assembly GCA_030765065.1 of Deroplatys truncata. Classification (NCBI taxonomy): domain Eukaryota; kingdom Metazoa; phylum Arthropoda; class Insecta; order Mantodea; family Mantidae; genus Deroplatys; species Deroplatys truncata. Next base: position 59,082,923 of record CM060977.1, read on the forward strand.
TAAAATGATTTAAAATTTTTAAAACTAATGCTTTTTAGATTTTCTAAACATTTTCGGGGTTGTCCTCGTAAACTGAGGCAGTATTTTTAACACTTGAATCATTTCAATTAAATTATGTAATATGTAAATTCAATAACAGCCCGCCTTGAAGCAATATGTATGTAATAATTTGTAAAATGTATGTAACAGTCATTGCATATGCTTATATTATTGTAAACATGTTCAATAATATTATGTGAATGCATTACGTAATTTAATAATGTAAGAGCTGTGAGAATAATAAGTTTAAGGTTGCTAACAATTAGGTAACCTTGAGGCAATAATGAGTTTGAGATTTTGAATGCCACTAGTCATGATTAGGGCAGCAATAGTGTAAATTTTGTGGCAATTTAAAAATAGCCAATCAACAGCCAGAAAAAGCTTTAGTTAAATGCAGGTATTCTATTGGACTAGGATTAGCCAATCAGAGACTTGAAATACAGAAGTTTACAGGTTTGGACGGTTGAAATATGTTCAGTTCCCTGCAGACCTTGATAGCAACCGGATGGAAGATGTGTTCTCTAGAGAAATATTACGTATTCGTGTGAAACGAAAAATAAGTATACGCGTTAACAAAATGCAAGATTAAATAAAAGAATCTCACAGCTCTTGATATCAGTGTAGTGCTATTTAATTTGTATCAAGGATTAATAAAAAGAAGTGAACTAAGACTTAAAATCTGTGTAAGCCTACATTCTTGTCGCACCACGCCCTGATTAAAAGAAACGTGTGTCTAAAGTAATACTGACGTGGCCGAGGCAAACATAAACATAAATACTATCTATAGAAGCAGTTTAATAAGAAAGTTAAAAATATTCTTTTTATACTTGGAGCGTAATAACAAAAATACATCTTCAAATCGGCTTTTCATACGTAGCAGCTTATTACGTAAACAACAACTTCAAATTTACGTCCATACGTGGAGCTAAATAAATAAACAATATAAAGACAATACTACTTCAAATTGACGCCCAAAGCGTGGTGCAAACTTAACTCCAACAGAACAATACCTCTTCAAAATATTGAACAGAGTATAGCCTTGTTTAATCCCCATGATTTACTATTTATATTGATACACTACAGAACAAACTAAATGACATCTTTAAAATGGTCTCGATTCAGTTCTGGGCCGAATAAGCATGGCTGATGTATATACATATACTTTTTTAATCACAACTTTAAGGACGATGTTCAAACAGTTAAATTCGTTGTGGTTTTCTGTCGCAAGGACTCTTGACTGGATAGGACTGTGTGTCCTGACCCGAGGGAAGGATTCAATTGCGTCACTGCCCACGCTGGGGTAAGCTGCTTGCTCAAAGATGTAATGGCTGGCCTAGAAAAAAAGGGAAATACTCTCCCCCTCTCTCTCTTTTTATCTAAATTTACGACGTAATAGTGGGTCACCCAGTCCACAGAGAAAGCTAGCCGTACATATACACACAGTTGCAAGTATTAAGCATTTTCAGTAAAATAACTACAATGGGAAAAGAGCCGCATTGCAGACATAACGTTCATGTGGGTGTTCCCTGGTGTACTGTACCACAAGTTCAACGAACTGATGAAGTAAACGTGCCAACTTTCTTAGAGGGCTTGTGTGTATACAGCGCCATGCGAATACATCACTTACGACAGGTACATCTAGAGTTAAGTGAACATAATTAAGGTGTAGTTCAACAATTTCATATGTTGCAGCACGAGTGAGTGTTGAGAAAATGAAATCAATACAACTTTATCCATGAAAATGCTAGTCTGGGGTGGGGAACTTCCTTGAAAACCTTTGTCTGGCTTGTTTCAACTGCGTCCGAGTCAAGTACAAAATTTGGTCGTTATTAAACTTTTCGTTCTTACGTTATGCTGTTCTCTCTCACATATATTTTTCTCTAAGGATTTATGGGTACACTGGACTTCAAAACGTATTTCTGATAAAATCTCGATATCAAAATTTCGCTGAAAGATACTTCCTGCATTTTTATTATTTGTTTATTGAAACACAGTCTTCTGTATGTACAGGCTGCCACTATGGACAAAGTATACTTAAGAATAACAACTTATAATTGAAATGAGAGAAATAAGTAACGTACAAATAGATAAAAAATAAGTCTGAATTGCAAAGCACAGATCAAAGTTATCAAAGGAAAAAAGTAATAATGAAAAACTAAGAAGAACAATAGAAATAAATCTCTTATGAATTACATATGATAAATGCTAGCCTCTGGTTCCCGAGGTCGTGGGTGCAAACCCGGCGGAGGGCAATGGATTTTTTCGGGCGTAAAAACCTTAGCATGGCTTCCTTTGGAAGGAAAGTGAAGCCGGTGGTCCCGTGTCGTAGATTTACGGCACGTAAAAGAACCTCAAGCCTGATAGGCCTCTGAGCAAAATTACCGATCTTTCACGCCCAATATAGAATGGGACGCTAAGGACCGCAGCAGTTCAAGAGCACTCATAAATAAAAATCAATTTAATTTAACATATAAATTAATTGGTATACAAATGATTACGAAGCAAAGTTATTGATCCTCTAAGGCGGTGATTACAATATTCTTTACTTTATTCTTTTATCAGGCCGAACATACTCGAAGTGGCAAGGAAGAACTTGGTGATGGTACCAAAGGCACCTACCATCAAGCCTATTACCGCTACTTCTTGGAGTCAGTATTTATCCAAGAAAAATGATACTGTGGGATCGTATATCTTTTTCTTCTCTATGTTTACTTCCTCAAGTTGGTCTTTATGCATCTCGAATCTGACAGTTGGATCAATCATACATCCCTTTTTGCTGCAGTAGATCGTATCGATCCTTCTAGTGCTGTCAGTTGATACTATAGATACATGGAAGAGGAAGACAAAATTATTATCCCAAAACTTTATTAGCGAATTGATGTTGTTCATGTCATGACCAGAAACAAGCAAAACATGAAATTTCATATTCTAAAACATGCTTGCTTATGGGAGCAAGTATTTTTGTTTTGCAGTGTTTTAAATTCAATGCAAGTGACAATAGGTTTCATTTCCTAATATCTTCATAATTTATGAAATTCTTCTCATTTCTTCATATTTTGTAAGCGGTTTTAAAAATAATTTCCTTTAGCAATGAACCGAACATTTCAAACACTATATTCTGGCAGTTTACTATGAAAAATATTTAGAAAATTCACTTTCCCTAAAATGTGACATCTGTAGCGAAATTAAAGGCCCTCTATTCTTAAAGAGTTTTATTTTCGCGAACCAATGTTTTTAATGACACTTATAATTAATGTTAAGCAAGGACAAGGCAACCAATAACTTCTGCTTCTTCTTTCCAAGTTTAAGGGTTTCACAAGTTTAAAATCTATATACTCGTTTATTTCATTTTATTACTGAATATGGACAACATTTATAAAGTAATTTTTTTAAAATTAATGAAGTGAACGTGCTCCAAAACCTCAACGTGTTAGATGTTTTTTACCTTTGAAATATATATTTAATAATATTTTGGAATTTGTTCTTTATATTTTAGTAAATTTTTCTTCATATTTTGCTATCTCTACTCATGATGTCAATTTTTATAAAGTTTTTTTTATAAAAGTTAAAAGTTTTAAGTTAAGGTTCAAGCGAATGACTCGAACGTAACATCTATGGTTTGCATTCTAGAAGTTGTAGGTTCAAAACTCGTGCACCGCTAACCTATTGGATTCTTTTTTGTAGCTTTACTCAGATGCCAGATAAATACCGGGTTAGATATACAGTACGACGACCCAAACAAAATTATAATCCGAACGAAACGAGAAGGAATCTGAAGCAAGCCAATGGAGCGCCAGCAGGAGTGCTGCGTTGGCAGATTGTGAGTGTGACAGATAGAGAGACGAGACACACAGTGTGAAGCAAGACACGACAAGTGTAGCATACCTATAGACTCACTTGTCGCGGAGTCCTGTGGGTATGCTTTCATCACGCGTCTTTCAAACTAAGACGATAATACCAATGACAATGTTTATGTAACCGCGAATGCATCCTGTATAATTTCAGTTTAGACGCATAACATATAGTTAGGTAAAATAAAAATGTCTGTATGAAGAAATAATAAAGGTGAATTATTCCAAGCCTGGCAAAACCGAAAGGCACAATACTGCTGATGGTGAGTACAATGGTCAAGGTCTTCAGCAATCCTAATAAATTCTGCTTTGACACATAACTAAAGAACCAAACATTGTAGAGACACGGTTTTGAGACAGTACGACTCAAAGTGTTTAGCCCTGCTCAGCTATAATACTATAAATGACAGTGCAATTGAAAAGTAGGAACAGTAGCCTACAGCGAGACCGCGCGGCACTTGAACTAGGCAACCTCGCTCTAGCACTATTGGCCGAGCGACTTTCACCAACGTTATCTAGCTCCGCCTCAGATTCCTTCTAGTTTTGTACAGATTATAACAGAAATATAAGTAGATGGTACAGCAAGGCCACTGCGCAAGTAAGGCTATCTGCCTAGGATCACAACCATTACGAGTATACTCAAAGAAGAACGAGTAGTTCCATGGTACCAAAGTCCATTTCAGTAAAAATAAATAATAAACCCTCGACTTAGCAATAAAATACATAGTGACTAAGGAGATGACTAGCAACTAAGTCATCTGTCACCAAGTTTCAGCAAGTTGACTACGCAATTAAGGCTCTGTGTATGCCATACACAGATGAAACAATGAATCCACAGTAAGCGTCGCGAAATGTCCAAGAAGTTAAAGTGGCGTTAAGAATAATCTGATATATTACTTTCACACGACTTTTTAAACCCATTATGGTAGCCAATGATAGCTCCTACAAACCACTCTTACGAAAGATTTTGTTTTTCTCTATTTCATGTTGAGATAAATCTTCTTCTTCTTCAATCAAAGATTAGGCTACTGGCTGTTCCGGTCTCACATCAATCCAGTCATTTCTAGGTCTTCCCATTGGGCTCCGTTCTCTTGGTTCGTATTCCATTATTTATTTGGGAATTATTTCAGGTGTGTGCAGAAGTCTCTTAAATTTTTCCCATTTTCTTCTTTCAATCTTCTCCAAAAGCCCTACAAACTTGTGGTATACGTAATTTATCAATTCTGTTCACTTAAATTACCTAAAATAATACTAGTGTATGTCTTATTATACTTATCAAGTATTTTTGAAGCTCTTCAAAGAATGTTTAAGTTTCACTTTTTCCTTCTGGTGCATAAACTCCGATAATTAGCATTTTACCTCTATCCATCTGTAGCTGAGATATTAAGTTTATTGAAAGAATAACTTTCTATGTTGTTTTTCCACTTTCCATCTACCCATATTGCTACACCTTTTGCTACTTTTGTCTTCTCTTCTCAGAGTATATAATTGTGTAATAATTTATCTCAAACGTATCATTTGATTTCCTTTTTGTTTCTGTCGTAACAAGTATATTTATAGATTTCCTATGCAATTCCCATTAACTCTACCTTTTAGTGGATAATCCTCGACATTCCACGTACAATTTTCAATATATCTTTCCTACCAAAGCGTAAATATTTTTTCACATGCTGCGGTCGGTAAGCAGTAGTGCCCCTCGGATGTCAGGTTTGATTATAGGTACGTGAGTTCACTAGACTCCTTCTCTACATCTAGGAAGTCTCACCTACCGTCCACGTACCCTGTGGATGGGGCTCTTACCAGGTACTACTCACCGGCCCAGAGGGATCTGGGGCTCACAAAACGGCAGAGTCGACCACATCCCGGGATGGTTTAACTCAAGGAGTGTATCACCCTGTTACCCGATGAGATAAACCTTTGCAGAAACTGTTTCATCACACATTTCGTTATAGGTACAAGAGTGATAGGGGAAGACAGAATCGGTAGTGAATTTAAAACGGGGTGCTATATACTGACTTTGAAGTTCCATGCTCTTTCCAAGACATTGAAGAAACAGCTGAATGGCGATAGCACTTCGAAAAGTGACAAAGTATTGAAACATTTAAACCAGTAATGACAGATACATCATAAATGGCTGATGGTACAAAAAAGCTTATTTTAAATAAACTGTGTGTCTTAAAAGGAATTGACAAGCTATTTCACGAAAATTTAAGCTACACTTTTTATTTGTCTCTAAAATATCTTAAATATAAGTGATATTTCAATCAAAATCGTTAGAGCCTTTTTTGGAAAAAACAAACATAACAAAACATTTCCTCTGTAAAGCCCAGTTTGAGGTTGGAGAATTTTCTTGACTGTTTAGCTTATGGTGCCGATAATCTAAGGCTTCCGGTTAGTGTTGCCAACAAAAATTCAGTTGCCGGTTTCAATGTTAAAATTCGCAATGAAGCATATCTCCGTAATAACTACTTTGACCAAATTATTAGTACAGTAACATATTAATGAAGAATATAATTGGAGAATAATTAACAAATTTCGGAAACCAGAACCTACCAAAGAATGTACATTAACATCTTCCATTTCCATCTCTAATTACAGTGCATCTGTTGTTTTAAATAAGAAGGAAATTCCATCAACTTTTAATTGTAATAATTGTATTTTTAACAATTACTCGTAGTTAGCAGTTAAGTTCTGTTTACTGAAACTGCATTCTAATATTTTAACGAATAATACAAGAGCAGAACCTAAACCTAATTCTAAAATCTAACTACTTACGGATCATATTACATAACCTTAGCTGTTTATTGATATGCAACTGTTAAAAATCTGATGTGTTACACTCACGTGACGTTCTCTACTCCATATGCTTCATGTTAATCGAGATATCGAGATGTTAATCTTATTGCCAATTTTCTTGTAGATGCAAGGGGAATTGGTAGGCTTTAAGCAATAGTCAAATATTTTAAGAACTGGTGGCTATGTGGAATATTCCATTCTCTTTGCATGTTCAGGACATAAAAAAAACGAATAACGAATTCCCACTTGAGAAAAAGTATAAGTATTGGAAAATTCAAACAAATAACTAGGAATACCTCGGAAATGGTTCACTGGACAAAGAAAAATGCATATGATATAAATTGTGTATTTTAACGAGATCTACACTTTTTTGTGTATTAAGATTTTATTTCTCTTACGGTTTACCAGTTATGCAAAACCATTCACAAGGACTTTTGGGGACATTCCCAGAAGATTCAAGATATACATTTCATTTGTTATGAAAATATCTTAAACTTATGACATTTTAATCAAAATCGTTAGAGCCTTCTTTGAGAACATCAAAACTTTTCGAAAAATGGTCTGGGGTGGGGGAATTTTCTTTAAAATGTTCGTGTCGCATCTTTGAAACATATTGAACCTAAATACCAAGTTTGGTATTTATCAAACTTTTCATTTTTCAGTTATGTTGTTCACAGACACACAGATGGACCTTTTTCTAAAAGTGCTTTTTTATTCAGGTGCCTCAAAACGTGTATTTTCGGTGAAATCTCTGTATCCAATTTTTGAGTGCATGCAATACTTCCCCTACGTACTGTACGTAATAGAGAAAGTAAACAGAGATTTCATTTTGTATAGCTGCAAAGACATTTCAACAGTAAAGATATGTATTTATAACAATCCTGTAAACTTCAGAGGGTCTTGCGTGGCAAAACTGCAACTATGGTTATTTAATATATTCCGTAACTGGTTACATTTTAGATTTATTTTTAGCTTCGCTAAAATAGTCAAAACAAATCTAACGACCGCATAGCTCAGTCGGTAGAGCAACCCTGCTGTGCGAGGGATCCGGGTTCGATTCCGTCTGAGGTGGAAACTTTTTTCTAACCAAGATTAATCCCGTATCCTCCCCAGATTCTGGAAGTATAAATGGGACTGTGAATGTGTATGATCCAATGATTAAAAAACCAAAATTGCAAGAAACCCAACGAGTTAACACCATTGCCAATGGGCAATATGTTCCAAAGAAAAAGACGGCGATAAGACTAATGTAGTTAAAGGCGGAGTATAAATGGAACTAAAAATAAATTATAACGAGAGGTTGTGTTATTCTTTAAATAAAACCACTCGCTACTTGCTGTTCGCTCGCGGTTTTTTCGGAATAACACAAACTCTCTGATTACTTATGATAATATTCCTGTCACGTTTCGGAAGATACTGAAGCTAAATGCAAGTTTTATATTTATCCGAGTTCTCGTATTGTGTTATGCTGTTCACAGACTGATAGACAGAGGGACCTTTCTCTAAAAATACCTGTTCGGGTTAAGGGGGTTTCAAAACGTGTATTTACGTTGAAATCTGGTATGAGTTTTTGGGTGGAATGCAATGCCTCCTCTACCTCCTATAAACCAATAGCAAAGAAGGTAAAAAGTGAAGCGAATAGCTTCTCTTTTGTTTTGGACACCAACAAAGTCCTTAACCAATTATTTACCTCGAGCGGAATACCTCGCGCATGAGAAAGTACCTCCTCAAGAGGTTTAGTTAGAGGGGAGTGACTGACTCTGTGTTGAAGTTATCTGTTAATATTTGGAATATTTTCGATGCCAAGCTGCAACTAATGAAGTGGAATGCTACTGAGGATCCAGCTCCACCACTTGCCTGATATTGATCGCTTCTAAATTCACCACTTCACACGTCCGCAACGCGTCCCTACACTTGCCTGTCAGTGGGGTTGTCGCAATTATTCAGCAGCGTTCCGTTTCCTCAATAATGAGTACTTTGTGTCCTCATTATTGTTACCATCCATTTCACTGCTTTACGACTTTTGTCCTGTCGCGGATCCTAAGAAACTCTAGGTTTGAGATTCAAAATAGGACTTAAAATTCTCTCAGAATGATTGCAAATTATAATGCAATATACAGGGTGAATCATCTAAAACTTGCACCGCAAATATTTCGGAAATGAAAAGTGCTATTGGTGTCCAGTTTTCACAGCAATGATTGGTAGTCAGGGACTCATACATTTAGCCTATAAAAGATTTTAATAATACTGAGAAGGTGTATTTTTGAGCAAAAATACAATTTTTTTAAATGGAACAAGGTCTAGTTACATCAACAGAATAAAGATAGGGTAAATTAGAATGTCAATGATCTTTGTTGCAGGATTCTAGTGCAAGCGGTTTACGAGAAATCGTATTTTGAAAATTTTCCACCCCGACAATTGTTTGTCCCATTCAAACTGCTTAGTGCTAGGTACGATGTTGTTATGTTTGTTTGCATTGTGTTTTCTCTTCATTGATTGCACTGCGAATTTCTGGTCAGATAGGTTGTGACAGCTCAAGCAGTAAGTCGTGAGTGGAACAGGGGTTTACTAATGCACAAAAAGCCGACATGCTCATGGTGTATGGAGAGTGTAGGAAGAATGAAGTTCGTTCCTGTACGGTGTATGCGGGAACATCCATCTCAATAGACGTCAACCATCTCGACAATTATTTATCAACCTCTTCAACCAATTACGTGAAAGTAGTACTGTAACAACTAGAAAACGTAACAGAAACAAATAAGTGATTGGAGAAGAGGCACAAATTAATTTTTTGGCTGTCGTTGCAGTAGATCCGCAAATTAGTTCCTGCACAATTACACGTGGAAGTGGCATAAGTCAGGCAAGCCATCGACATGGGTTCCATCCCTATCACATCTCTCTCCATCAAGAGCTGCATGGAAACGTTTTGAGAATCGTGTTAACTTTAGTACATGGGCATTAAGACATGATACTCCAGATTCATCATGTATATTGTTTAGTGATGAGGCAACATTTACTAATCATGGCCAGGTAAACCGCAGAAACATGCACTATTGGTCTGTTGACAATCCCCGTTGGTTCCGTCAGGTGGAGAGTCAGCGTCCATGGAGTTTTAACGTGTGGTGTGGGATAATGAACCATCAGCTCATAGGCCCTTTGTTCATACATAAAAGGAACAATGAACTAGCACAAGTATCGCAGCCTCCTGACAGACCATCTGCCATAGATGCTAGAAGACGTTCCTTTGCAGACTAGGAGTTGCAAGTAACAACTAAAATATGGGCTGCTAGTTAAGATCAACAACCACGCGTAGATAATCGATCGCAAATTTGCCACCAAGGTTGATGTTGGTGATCTTACTACTGGAACCACATGTTCAATGGTTGTTAGTAAATTATTAATTTTACTTTCGCGTAAGTACTATTCCTACTATTCACTATCGTCGAAAAAATAGTTTGCAATGCGCATGCGTTAAAGGCATTGGAGAATCTCGAAAGTAGACAATACTCGACTTCATCTCGTATTTTGAAACACTTCTTCGTTCTGGAGTGCCAGTGTCATAGTGGAGGTAAGTAGATAGATAAAGTATCTTTATTGGTTTCAATTTATTGAAGTTATTACACAAGTATTTAGTGCATGGGTCATTGATCGTACATGCATATTTAAGATACAAGTATGGTGACAAAATAAACAACAGAAAAAGAAAACAAAACAAAAAGTAAAATCTGATGTGTTACACTCACAAGACTTTCTCTACTCTTGTAAAACTATTTTTACAAACGCTTATTCTCCATATGCTTCATGTTAATCGAGATATCGAGATGTCAATCTTATTGCTAATTTTCTTGTAGATGCAAGGGGAATATGGTAGGTTTTAAGCGATAGTCAAATATTTTAAGCGCTGGTTGCTATGTGGCGCATTCCATTCTCTTTGCATGTCCAGAACATAAAAAAAATGAATAACGAACTTCCATTTGAGAAAAAGTATAAGTATTGGTAAATTTAAGGGAATAACAAGCAATATCTCGAAAACGGTTCACTCAAAAAAAATGTATATGACAAATTGTGTATTTTAACGCGATCTACATTTTATGTGTAGTAAAAGTTTGTCTATCTCTTATGGTTTTGCAGTTATGCAAAAGTCGTTCACAATGAAGAATACTTTTGGGGACACTCGCAGAAAATTCGGGATATACATTTCATTTCTGATGAGAATATCTTAAACATATGATATTTTAATCAAAATCGTTAGAGCCATTTTTGAGAAAATTACAATTTTCGAAAAATTTCCATGTAAAGGGTAGTCTGGGGTGGGGGGATTTTCTTGAAAACCTTCGTGTCGTATCTCTGATACTGAAGATACTGAACCTAAATACCAAGTTTGGTGTTTATCCGACTGTTCGTTTCTGAGTTATGCTGTTCACAGACACACACACACACACACACACACACACACACACACGGACATGTTTCCAAAAATGCTTTTTTTTCAGGGGGTCTCAAAACGTATATTTCCGGTGAAATCTCGGTATCGAATTTTTGGGTGGAATACAATACTTACCCTACTTACTATACGTAGTAGAGAAAGTAAAAATAGAGATAAATTACCTTTATCTAACTTAACAAATGTGATCTAGCACTTTAGCCAAGAAATTGCCAATTTTTTTGCCAATTCCTCTGGTCAGCCAATAGCTCCCAACATGCCAATCTCATTCTTGACGGACTTATGAGTTTTTCTTTGAGTTTAATTGTTCGCTGGTTCTCCCACTGTGCACATTCCGCCAAAATATGTTACCCAGTCCTCATCCAAATCACAGAATTGACAGATTCTCCTGCCAGAATCGTCAGTCATTTTCTGTGCCCTTCAGCCCCCCAGTCTAAACCATTCCATTCCTGCTCTTTCCTTTCGTCATAAGTTAAGTATATATGCCTCTTTACCCCAATTTAATTTTATTTAATTTGCTAGACTTAGCGAAGGTTAAATTTTATAATCCAATTCTATTTCCTGTTGGCTGGTGTCTCTTAGTCTTCTTTTGATAGCTTTCCATATGTTTTTGTTATTTGTTTCAGCTCTTTGTCATACTGACCCCATTTCTATTCTCCTCAAACCCCCTTCCAAATAAGCTGCTCAAAACTTAGGTAAGGTCAGGCACACTGTTAGGTATACTTCCATGCTTTCCCATTAACTCGTGCAAAGCGTTTGTAAAAACATCATTATATAATCATATCAACTTGCTTTTTAGCAATCTCAGCGGACAAACTGTGATAACTGGTATTTGAAAATGTTTCTTGCGAACATTTAGGAGTGACAGGAAGCATTTAGAACAATAAAAATAAAATTTTGTATGAATAACTTATAAGAATAATTATGAAAATCAACCTAATGAAGGCTACACACCGTATTGTTTTTACTTTCTCTACTACGTATAGTAAGTAGGGGAAGTATTGCATTCCACCCAAAAATTCGATACCGAGATTTCACCGGAAATACATGTTTTGAGACCTCCTGAATCCAAAAAAAGCATTTTTGGAAACATGTCCGTGTGTGTGTCTGTGTGTGTGTATGTGTGTGTGTGGGTGTGTGTCTGTGTGTGTCTGTGAACAGCATAACTCAAAAACGAACAGTCGGATAAGCACCAAACTTGGTATTTAGGTTTAGTATCTTCCAGAGATGCGACACGAAGGTTTTCAAGAAAATCCCCCCACCCCAGACTACCCTTTACATGGAAGATTTTTCGAAAATTTTAATGTTCTCAAAAATGGCTCTAACGATTTTGATGAAAATATCATATGTTTAAGATAATGTCATGAGAAATGAAATGTATATCTCGAATTTTCTGGGAATGTCTCCAAAAGTATTCTTCATTGTGAACGACTTTTGCATAAGTGGTAAACCATAAGAGATAGACAAAATTTTACTGCACAAAAATGTAGATCGCGTTAAAATACACAACTTATGTCATATACATTTTTTTAGTTGAGTGAACCATTTTCGAGATATTGCTTGTTATTTCCTTAAATTTTCCAATACTTATACTTTTTCTCAAATGCGTTATTCATTTATTTTTGTCCTGGACATGCAAAGAGAATGGAATGCGCCACATAGCAACCAGCGTTAAAATATTTGACTATCGCTTAAAAGCTACCATACTCCCCTTGCTTCCACAAGAAAATTACCAATAAGATTGACATCTCGATTAACAGGAAGCATATGGAGAATAGGCGTTTGTAAAATTAGATTGTACAAGAGTAGAGAAAGTCATGTGAGTGTAACACATCAGATTTTTTTTTTACTTTCTCTACTACGTATAGTAAGTAGGGGAAGTATTGTATTCCACCCAAAATTTCGATACCGAGATTTCACCGGAAATACATGTTTTGAGACCCCCTGAATCCATAAAAAGCATTTTTGGAAACATGTCCGTGTGTGTGTTTGTGTGTCTGTGTGTGTGTCTGTGAACAGCATAACTCAGAAAGGAACAGTCGGATAAACACCAAACTTGGTATTTAGGTTCAGTATCTTCCAGAGATGCGACGCGAAGGTTTTCAAGAAAATCCCCCCACCCCAGAGTACCCTTTACATGGAAGATTTTTCGAAAATTTTAATTTTCTCAAAAATGGCTCTAACGATTTTGATTAAAATATCATATGTTTAAGATATTTTTACGACAAATAAAATGTATATCTTGAATTTTCTGGAAATGTCTCCAAAAGTATTCTTTATTGTGAACGACTTTTGCATAACTGATAAACCATAAGAGATAGACAAAATTTTACTACACAAAAAATGTAGATCGCGTTAAAATACGCAATTTATGTCATATAAATTTTTGTTGTTGAGTGAACCATTTTCGAGATATTGCTTGTTATTCCCTTAAATTTTTCAATACTTATTTTCTCAAATGGGAATTCGTTATTCATTTTTTTGTCTTGGATATGCAAAGAGTATTAATCTGTGGAAAAGGGAATAGTGCTGCACCTAGCAACCAGCTATTAAGAGATATGTATGTGCTTAAAGGCTACTGTATTTCGATACTGCACTTGTAAATATACATTCCCGTTATATCTACAAGAAAATTAGCAATAAGATAGAGTCTGCAAATGTTTATTTCGATTAACATGAAGTAGATGGAGAATAAGCGTTTGTAAAAATAGTTTGTACAAGAGTAGAGAAAGTCATGTGAGTGTAACACATCAGATTTTACTTTTTCTCAAATTCGTTATTCAATTTTTGATGTCCTGGATATGCAAACAGAATAGAATGCGCCACATAGCAACCAGCGCTTAAAAGATTTGACTATCGCTTATAACCTACCATGTTCCCCTTGCATCTACAAGAAAATTAGCAATAAGATTGACATCTCGATATCTCGATTAACATGAAGCATATGGAGAATAAACGTTTGTAAAAATAGTTCGTACAAGAGTAGAGAAAGTCATGTGAGTGTAGCACATCAGATTTTTATTAATCGTGCTGTTCGACAGAAATTAGGAAATAAATCAGTATGATAATAAAAACTAAACCTGTAATGACGTATCTGTATTGTTGCGTCATGTTTGATGACGTTCCTCTCTTAAACGCTTTTGATGCCGCCAAATTCTGATGATGACTATTCTTCCGGATGTTACAGTGGTGAGATAGGAAATCTTTCTCTCAGGTTATGCGTAGGCTGGGTGAGGATAGACAACACCAGTTCAATTGACTGAGAAATTTAATGTATGCTAATACCTGAGCTATTGAAGCGAGTTGCTAAACTGATTCCGAATCTTAGCACGAAAATCTGTAACGACTGAATTTAAAATAACATTTTCCGTAATAGCGAGCAGCCTAAGTTGCCATGAATCGCTGAAATGCCGTACGGCGATTTCCCTTGAATCTACCGCTAAGTATGTGAGAAATTGCGTGGCCTTTAGGCGCTACGGACTGTCAATAATTGATCACGGTGAAATCTTGTGTGAAATCTAAAAGACTGTCAACGAAAATGCCCTAATTTTGCACTTTTATTAACTTAATTCCCGCCTACTTTATGACACTCTATCAAAGTTCCTACTTTTACGTTGTCAAATATTAGGCTTCTATTTGTATCTAAAACACAACTTTTACACTTTGACTTACTAAATTCTAAAATTTCCTTTCCTTTCTAATTTTCAGAACTGCTATACGTGCACTTTCACGCAACCCTGTGATTTCTTAACATACTGAGTGCTAATTACCGAAACTTAAGCTAGTGGGTTTCTTGTTGACTGAGTTCGCCGGAACATCTAATTGTCTTAAGTACCCTGACTTCTAACTAATTGCTTTTCCCGAACACGTAATTTGCTGGTAATGACTTGCTTAACCACTTGCGGAATTGTAACCCGTTATTCTTATGTTATGCGTTGATTTTAATATTTATGCATCTCCGTTTCATGTCTTTATGAATTATTAATCGTACAGGTCAATAATTCCGGTATCACCTGTTATTGTTGTTGTTATTATTATTATTATTATTATTCTAGTATTAATAGTGGTATTTTTATTTTCCTGAAAGCTGACTGAAAACAGTTTTAAGCGTATTTTGTACTGTGCTTCATTATGCGATTTTCATTTACTTTTCCTCCCTCGGAGCTGGTTATAAGTAAAAAAGGTTGTAACTATTACAAATCAGGTTTTTATGTATATTAACAAGAAGCTTGGTTCACTAAAACAGAAATGTTCCACCTGATCAGCTTTAGACTTGTAGTTTACCGTGTTATTTCCAAAACATGCTCGCCTAAGCGATATGGAGCTATATTACTGCATTACTAGCAATGGCAATGCGATTTTACTGAACGGTTTGAAGAATTCAAAGTTCTCTGGTTAGGTACCGATAAGTTAGTTTACCAATAGAGCAGCGAAAGGGAATATTTGTTTTAAAAATTGCGGAACTCATTAACAAGGTCACTCGGTCCGCCTCTCCCGCTCGTCCGCCATGTTGTTTACCATTTCTGGCAAAATCGAATCACGGTCGATCCAAAACCCGTAGTCTGAATTAACAAGCAAATTGCCACTGGGACTCCCTGTTCACTCATGCCAGCAAAATAAATGTTTTTGTAACATCTTTTGCTAGCGTCACTGAGATAGACAAGGGTTTACAGGGTGATCCATTTTAAGCTTAAGGTTTAGCTTCTGCTGTCAGCGGCTTAACGAAATCTTGTTCATCCTTCTTAAGAATAGTCCCAAAAGCGAACGTGACTGTCATTCAAGATTAGCAGTATTTCCTGGCACGATGTTAAGGACCACGTGACCGCTGCAATGTCTGCCTCCATCCACTCAGGACAAATGACAGATAGCAGTGATGTGCGATCAGCATGTCAGACGAGGTTCTTTATATCTTAGGTTCACTACTTTTAAAATACAGCAGCTCCTCAAGTAGGTAGATTACAAGGCTGAGTGCACTCCGTACCATACCTCCCATCATTAAGATTCCTTTTCTCAGCAGACAGCTATATTACAGCTGTTATTCAAGAGCACATGTGAAAACAAAATTATAGGCAAACATTGTTTTATCTACTTATTAAAAGTTCCATTATACAGAATGCGGAATGTATATTAGAAAGGGAGTATAAAATTAAGCATTTTGAGGTTACAAGCATCGGGTCGCAGATGCAGTGTAATAATTAACTTAACTGAAATCTAACTTTATGAAACATCATCGTTTACCAGTCAAAGTGAGATTAACTCACACAACAAGTGTATATATTGGCTTGCATACAATGTGGCCCATAATGGAGCGGAGCTGTTATGTCGGTACTGACAAAATCTAGCCCCACCCCCTAACAGCGTGACTATCTCTGTTTTTCGAGCATAATTTTGGATATGCTGATTATTCTGAATACCCTGGATTGAAGGCTACTTTACCTCCTCCAAAGTATGACCGAACTGCCAAAGGGTAGCAATACAACTTGAACCTTACTTTTCATGCTGAACTGCTGTTTTCTTATTGCCATTTAGTAGTGGCAGAAACTTATCTTTCGTCTCCATGCTGCTGAATGAAAAGTCTCATACATGTAAATGTAACTGTCGTTCAGTTTAACCGCACATGAAATAATTCTTTACCTCTTTCTCTAGAAGGCCGAGTTACATTTTAATTGGTTTAGCCTTTCCTTGAGTACCAATCGTAGCGAAACTCCTTCATAGAGAAGGTATCCGAATCACCCAATATAAAGGTATAACCAAAGTTAGACACCATCTGCAATGGACACCTAAAAACTCAAGAATGGTCTTAGGAGAAACTTGGGGAGATTTACTCAACAGGTGCCTAGAGCTGGGAGAAATACTAGACAAATGGAGAACCTGAAACATCAAGGTGATGTACAAAGGAAAGGGCGACACTGCATCAGTTTCATACAGAGGTAGAGCTCTGGATAATACAGCCTTCAAATGCTTTAATCCTGACGACCATGCTGACTCGGTTGACTAAAGAGGAAATACATGAGGAGCAATTTGGATTTCGAACATGTAAATCTACCCTGCAGGCAGTCGTCAACCTACTTGCAAGAGCAGAAGGGCAACACTACGCCATTTTTTGTGGATTACTAGAAAGCTTTTGATCTACTTGACAGGAATAAGATTATGACAAAGCTGAAATACATGATCGGGAAGGACAACTAGCTGATGCCAGTTATAAGATGATACTTGAGGCAGTACTTTTAACACTTAAATGATTTCAGTCAAATTATATAATATAGAATACAATAACAGCCCGTCTTAAAGCAATATGTGTATCCAACAATAAATAAAAAGTGTATATTACAGTCATTATATATGTTTATATTATTGTATACATGTCTAATAATGATATGCGAATGTATTGCGTAATTTAATAATGAAGGGGATGTGAGAATAATAGGTTAAAAGTTGCTGACAATGAGGCAACAATGAGGTAACCTTGGGGCAATAATGAATTTGAAAGTTTAATAATGCTACTTGTGATTCTTGGAAGCAATAATGTAATTTTTTGACAGTTTATAAAATAGCCAATCAACAACCAGAAAAAGCTTTAGTTAAATGAAGATATTCTATTGGACTAGGATTAGCCAATTAGAAACTAAAATGGAGCATAATATACAAATTCAGAAGTCAGTTGCTTGTAGACAGTGTTCCTAACCGGACGCGAGATGCGTCCTCGAGAAATTTAATACGTATTCGTGTGAGACGAAAACAGTTTTACGTGTTAAAAAGTGCAAGTAATTAATAAAAAATCTCACAGCTCTCTTTATATCAGTGAAGTGTTATTATTTAAATCGTGTCAAGCATTAATAAAAGGAGTGAAGTAAAATTATAATCTCTGTAAGCCTACATTCTTCAGTCGCACCATTCCCTGGTAAGGCACTCATGTCTCTAAAAAATATAAATACTGACGCAGCCGAGGCAAACATAAATGTATAATATTTAAAGAAACAGTAAAAATTACAAAGTTAATATTTTTTAAATAAAGGTCACCGGAAAGTACATTTGGGGCGAAGGCTACCGGAAACTTTTTTACCATACGTGCGGTTGCAACTACTTCAAGTTCAGCTCCCCAACAGTCGAAATATAATACACCTTCTTCAAACTGGCTTTCCATAGTAGCAGCAACAAATCTTCTTCAAATTGGCTCCCAAAGCGTGGTGCAAATAACAAAACAATAACTTCTTCATACTACAGTACAATCTCGTAGCAATACAAGAATGCACTTCACATTCAGTCCCATCGAGCAAACAAATGGGATTTTGCAAGGGAATTCGTTAAGCCCACTGCTATTCAACCTAGCAACAGCAGATGTAACGAAGGTGGTGAACAACATCCATACAAATATATATATATATATTTATGCTGATGAAATGGTCATGGCGGTAAGCAAGATCGAGGACCTGCAACGCAGTTTCAACCAACTAACAAGATGGGGATAAAAATGATCTAAAAAGACTGTTAATAGGAAAAATACTGTTCAAATATCCTTCCAGAAAGGAGCAAAACGCAGAAGTAATCTCAGTGAGAGGATAAGTTCTAACAGTGAAGAACACCTACAAATACTTAGAAGTAACCTTGTAAATAACTGGGATGACTTTCGGGTTACATGCCAAAGAGAAGACCATAACTGCCACAAGGTCCATTCAACGACATAGATTGTATACAGCAAATCTCCCTATAGGTAGCAATAAAGCTCTTCAGAGAAAAAAACTGTCCAAATTCTGACATATGGCATACATAAAATACGAAGAAACCTAAAAAATCTGATGTGTTACACTCACATGACTTTCTCTACTCTTGTACAATCTATTTTTACAAACGTCTATTCTCCATATGCTTCATATTAATCGAGATATCGAGATGTCAATCTTATTGGTAATTTTCTTGTAGATGCAAGGGGAATATGGTAGCTTTTAAGCGATAGTCAAATATTTTATCGCTGGTTGCTATGTGGCGCATTCCATTCTCTTTGCATGTCCAGGACATAAAAAAATGAATAACGAATTTGAGAAAAAGTATAAGTATTGGAAAATTTAAGGAAATAACAAGCAATATCTCGGAAACGGTTCACTCAACAAAAAAAATGTATATGATATAAGTTGTGTATTTTAACGCGATCTACATTTTTTGTGCACTAAAATTTTGTCTATCTCTTATGGTTTACCAGTTATGCAAAAGTCGTTCATAATGAAGAATACTTTTGGAGACATTCCCAGAAATTTCGAGATATACATTTCATTTCTCATGACATTATCTTAAACATATGATATTTTGATAAAAATCGTTAGAGCCATTTTTGAGAAAATTAAAATTTTCGAAAAATGTTCCATGTAAAGGGTAGTCTGGGGTGGGGGGATTTTCTTGAAAATCTTCGTGTCGCATCTCTGGAAGATACTGAACGTAAATACCAAGTTTGGTGTTTATCCGACTGTTAGTTTTTGAGTTATGCTGTTCACAGACACACACACACACACAGACACACACACACACACACACAGACACACACACGGACATGTTTCCAAAAATGCTTTTTTTGGATTCAGGAGGTCTCAAAACATGTATTTCCGGTGAAATCTCGGTATCGAATTTTTGGGTGGAATGCAATACTTCCCCTACTTACTATACGTAGTAGAGAAAGTAAAAAAGGACCTAAAACAATGAGAGAAAGTGAAGGCTACTTTCCTAAAGGAATAATTGGGGTGTCGAAATACACCCCCTCGAGATATGTATACATTCTGATGAGGGAGCCCTTTCTGATGGAACATTTTTACTACGAACTACTACAACCCTGCAACACAGGCATACAGAGAGCTGATGGCAGAAAACCTGAGGAAAATAAGCGAGGTCGAAGAGCACTTCTATACAACAAGCGCCATGACAGGCAGGAGTTGGACAGGACCGAATCAAAACATGAGGAACGTTGTAACCTGTGCATGGTTTCCACCATAAAGTATGCTACAAAGGCAATTTTCATACAGTGACGGATAACGTGTTTGCACTAAAATGTATGAATACCCGTGTTGAACTGCAACAAATGTCCAAATACAGTGGCAGAATTAGTGCTGAAAACTAAAGTTATGTTCATTCGGCACACTTGTACACAATTCACTCATTATAACCAAAGTAATTCAAAACATACTCAATATATCGGATAAACCCTTTACCAATGCCTTCTTATGGAAGAACTACTAATATCCCTCGGTCATCTTCATATTTTCATACGCATTACTTGATAATAGATACATTATTATAACAGTTACAAAAGTAACAAGAGATAGTGTGTTTACTACGTATGCGCAAACCTATAAGAACTTGCACCGTCTATATCAGCTTTACAGCTCAGTTAGCAATGCAATTTAAATGGGTATCTTCCCCACCCTAACTCTATTGTCTTGCAAATTTTTATTTAAATATAAGTCCAGAAATGTAGCTTTAATTTACTTATAGTATTTGCAATCAAGTGCACGGGTTAGGATTTCTAAAGGCAGCTACATTCGTTATGTTTAACTAAGAGTCTTTGGGAAATATTGCACTGCTCCTCAAGCTAGCGGGACAATATCGTTTTGTTATTTTATCTGATGGCAGCACATGTATAAAGGTTTATAATTATCTCTAACTTGTCTGCTGCCTCCAATTTTATTCAACCGATTACACCGGTCATAAATACAAATACATGGCTAATAATTAGAAATGTTAATTTCTAAACTAGTTATTTATAATCTGAACTAAAATTATTTTAATTGTTAAAGTGCAATGTTTGTGGATACTTTTATGTATGTTACAATTATGATCCGCCGCTATAATTCTTTCTGTTGCTGAGTCAGTGATACTTTCTTGTAAGAAAAACTACGGGTAACAGGTATCTACACACTTGGGTGTTTACGTGTTAATCGTTACTTATAAATCATTATTGCACAGTAACTATGACATGTCACACTCCTAGCTTTCTGAAGTTGAAAATGATCAAGGTGTCTTCCAGTTCAGCCCAATATACATCTGGACGCACCAAAGTGAAGAAATTCTAATGGTTTTGTAATACTCACATTAACTTTACCTATAAAACATTCTTACACAGTTATTCTTCAGATGAAATAAATGTTTGTAGAAAGGATTTTATTACACACCTCATTTAAGTTACAAGAGGTATTGGATTAGATTGTGAAGCAAGAAATTTATCACTGATCCAGTAATGAGGATATTGTACCAAGCCTCACTAGGACGCGCACCCGGGAGTAAGAGATGAAGGGGAACACCGGGCGGCCGGAACTAGGAGTGACGGCACAGCAATGACAGGGTAGCTACACTATCCAATTGAGATGCCCGGCAATCTGATAGTCAGACGGGACCTCACCCCACACAGGGTCTAATGCCTCCTCAAGGGAGACCCTTATACCCCCGTTTGCCGGGGTATAAGGGTTGAGGCACGGGGGAAGTTCACAGAGAGCATCCCTTTTCCCCTGCAACGCTTTACCGAAACTCCATCGCCTACACTTCCAAACCTGAAATAGATAAAACGGGGTGAAGTATGAGTGAAAGTTTAGCGATAGATAGTTTAGGAAGGTAACGAATCTAAATGCCAAGTTTGGTATTTATCTGACTTTTTGTTTTTGAGTTATGCTGTTCACAGACACACATAAACGGATCTTTTTTTTGTGTATTCAGAAAGCCACAAAACACGTATTCCCGGTGAACGCTCGGTATCACATTTTTGGGTGGGATCCAACACCTATGTGGAAAAGAAAGTAAAAATTACGTCTTAGCTCCGTAAAAATATAAAATATTTGAAAATTTACAATCACAAATAACATTTTGGAAGTGATAAATCCCACAAAATTTGTGAGGCATAACTGTATCTTTTAACAAGACCTTATTTTGTAAGCGTTAAGCTTTTGTCATAATCTCAACATCGAATTTTTAGGTGGAAAATATATTTCTTCAGTAAGCAAAAACAATCGCTTTCTTTAAGGTAGAAAACTTTACGTCTTTCTATAGAGGTACATCCGCCATAAACCTTAATGCTGCGTATGTTATCTGCTATCAGCCTTTATTTCCAGAAAAACGGCTTTGACCCATGCTGTACCGCGAGGAAAAGTACAGCTGCTTCTGTGATCTACTGGCCAATAAAAACACTTTGCTTTTTCCCGTTGAACTATTGGTCATTACTTTTTCTTACCGATGTAAGAGGACTAAGGGTTCCTTTGTCTTCTCTCCAGTGATCTAAGGAGCAAAAAGGCTGGCTTTCTTCCTCTACTGATCTTCATGGAACAAAGATATTCCTTTGTCTTTATTAAATGATTTACTGGAAAATAAATGTCTTTTACTTCTCTCATCCGAACAAGAGTAAACCTCAGCAGTAGAATTACTCTCATTTACACTGAAATATTGGGTACTCTTTTCTTTCTTTTTCCTTATTGTTAACTTGAATGGCAAGCAAATAAGATGATACTACGTAAAGTAAATAGGGGAAGTATTATATTCCATCCAAAAATTCCATGTTGAGCTTTTAAGGTGTACTGAAACCCCCATAAATCTATTTTTACTTTCTGTATCACGTACATAGTAGGTAAAGAAAGTATTGTATTCCAGCCAAAAATTCGATACCGATATTTCACCGGAAATACATATATTGAGGCACTTGAATAAAAACAAAAGCACTTTTGTAAAAAGATCCGTGTGTGCGAGTCTGTGAACAGCATAACTCAAAAACAAAAAGTAGGTTAAATACAAACTTGGTATTTAGGTTTACTAGCTGCCAAATATGCGACACGAAGATTTTTAAGAAAATTCCTTTACCCCAAACCACCCTTTACATGGAACATTTTTAAGAAATTTTAGATTTTCTAAAAAATGACTCCAACGATTTTTATTAAAATGCCATACATTAAAGATATCTACATGACAAATAAAATGTACGTCTTGAATTATCTGGAGATATCCTGTGAAGTCCACTTTATTCGAAAGAAATTTTGTATAATCTTGTATAACTGCTAAACGTTAAGTGATGGACGAAAATGTATTTACGACACAAACAATGTAGATCTCTTTAAAACACACAATTATTTTAAATAAGTTTTTGTGGCATGGGCCATCCGTTATTAAAGATATTCGTTATTAAAGGTTCGAATTCTTCATTTCTTGGTCATTCTTTTAAAATCTTGTTAAAACATTGAAGTCGGTGATTTGTTACGTTGTTTACACCACGATTTGGGCGTCAATTTTAAGTAGTTTGTATTGTAATTAAAACTGTTGGGGAACCGAACTTGAAATTCGTTGCAACCACACGTATAGTACCCGCTTTCTGGTAGCCTTCGCCCTAAGTTTAAAAATATTAACTTTGTAATTTAGCTGTTTCTTTAAATATTATATATTTATGTTTGCCTCGGCTGCGTCAGTATTATTGTTAGAGACACGTTTCTCTTAGCAGGGTTGTGATGCGACAAGAATGTAGGCTTACACAGATTATTATTTTACTTCACTCCTTTTATGAATACTTGATACCATTTAAATAACTCTTCACTGATATAGAGCTGTGAGATTCTTTTTATTAATTAATTATACTATTTAACACGTAAACTTATTTTTCGCCTCGCACGAACACGTAGTAAATTTCTTGAGGACCCTTTCTGCTTCTGGTTAGTAACGCTGTCTGCAACCAACTGAACTCTAAATTTGTAAAATTTTCTTCTTTTCAGTTTCTGATTGGCTAATCCTACTTCAATAGAATACCTTCATTTAACTAAGGTTTTTCTGGTTGTGGATTGGCTATTTCATATACTGTCACTAAAATTACATTATTGCTTCCAAGAATCATAAGTAGTATTGTTAAACTCTCAAACTCATTATTGCCTCAAGGTTACCTCATTGTTAGCAACGTTTAACCTATTATTCTCACAGCTTCTACATTATTAAATTACGTAATATATTCACATAACATTATTGAACATGTATACAATAATATAAGCATATGCAATGACTGTTATTGCTTCAAGGCGGGCTGTTATTGAATTTACATATTATATAATTAGACTGAAATTGTTTAAGTGTTAAAAATACTGCATCAACATTCAGTTATTTTTCACGATGTCATGGAAACAGTATGGAATTTTAAGGCCAGCGTAAAGCGTCCAGTTCTTAAACATTTGACAATTGTAGTTTTCTTTTTATTTATAATATATTTGATGCAACTATTTCTGTAAAGGGCTTTTTAGATTATAATATAGTAAATAGAAAAATAAGCTTTAGTAAGAATAGCTTGTATGAATGCATGAATACAGCTCAAAGTGTCCTTTAAAGGGCAAATGCCTCCTGTAAGAGGGAAAGCTCTTTTATAAAGATGCATGTGATAAGGAATTCCATGTGAGTAGAGAGTTAGCAATGCGAATATTAGTTGTTTCATACATTGGATTTCACTTAGACTTCCACTAATAATTCCTAAAATTAACCTACCCAAGATGTAGTTTGTGTGTTGGTAGTCTATTATTTCTTATTAATTTTCCTTAATAGTTTTTCCAAACAGTTCTACACCTTGCAGCACTGGACCATCGTGGCCCCACTAGTTGTCTAAAGTCGTCTGCCAAGCTTGTTCTTGGTCTTCCTCGGTTTCTGCTTCCAGTGCATGGTCCCACATGGCTCTGTCGTGGTGGAGCCTTGCGAGGTGTCCCGCCCATTTCCATTTCATTCTTGCAAGCTGCTTTGCTACATTCTTGGAGGACCTAATTTCTTAGAGCCTTTTGTTTGAAACTCTGTCCCGCAGTGAAATACCCAGGATTTCTCTTTCCATGTTTACTTTCCCTACTACGTATAGTAAGTAGGGGAAGTATTGCATTCCACCAAAAATTTGATACCGAGATTTCACCGGAAATATATGTTTTGAGACCTCCTGAATCCAAATAAAGCATTTTTTGGAAACATGCCTGTGTGATGTGTGTCTGTCTTAGAACAGTATAACTCAAAAACGAAAAGTGGATAAATACCAAACTTAGTATTTGAGTTTAGTATCTTCCAAGGTTGCGACACGAAGACATTCAGAAAATCTCTCCACCCCCCCCCAGACTCTACATGAAACATCTTACGAAAATTTTAATTTTCTCAAAAACGGCTCTAACGATTTTGATTAAAATATCATATGTTTAAGATATTTTCATGACAAATCAAATGTATATCTTGAATTTTCTGGGAATGTCCCCAATAGTCCTCTTTTTTATAAATGACTTTCGCATAACTGGTAAACCGTAAGAGAAAGAAAAAAATTACTACACAAAAAGGTAGAGCTCATTAAAACACACAATTTACGTCATATACTTTTTATGGAGTGAACCATTTCCGAGATATTCCTTTTATTATTTTGAATTTTCCAATACATATACTTTTTCTAAAATGGGAATTTGTTATTCTTCCTTTATATGTCCTGGACACAATTTATGACAAACAAAATCCTTACATTCACCATTTCTGAGATATTATTTTTTATTGTTTCCACCTTTCGAATACTATACTTTTTTCATGTGGTAATTCGCTATTCATTTTTTCCCCGTGATCATGCAAAGTGTATAGAATTTCAAACCCATCACGTAGAGAAACCCATCGATTTTTAAAAATATGACAATCGCTTTAGCCTGTTTTATTATTCTTATAACTACAACAAAATACGTTCATGTGTAATGAAATTTTATCTCGATTAACAAGAAGTAGATAGAAGAAATAGCTTTTGTAATAATTGTTTGTAGAAGAGTAAGTAGAAAAAAATTATGTGACTGCATCATATCAGAATATTTTTACATCCATTTATTTTGTTATTTAGGTCGAACTTTGGGCGGTGGCATTGAATATCCAAACCGGTATTTACCATGCAACTCTGGGAAATCACAAAAACAACCAGTACAGAGTGCCCAGTATACGGGATTGGAACTCACGACTTGTCAAATACGAGCTACAGAATCACTCGCTCGGAGATGATGATATGCGGAAAGAAAGGATTAAGTTAGGGAAGAGCAAGCTATTGCTTCTACAATTAACAAAAGTAATTGCTTTTTAATTCATTGTTCTTTCACACAAGTCGTATGTAGCCTAAAGTTAGACTGAAAACCCGGATAGCACAACCGGGATTCGAACAGTAAGCTGAAGATCCGTGGTATAAATCCCGACTGTAGCTTTAAATTTTTCAGTGTGATTCTACCCCTCCAGAAATACTTCTTGATTATAATTTGTTCATATTTTATTTTTTAAAGAGAGGGAGAGGGAGTGAGATTGAGGAAGCTAGTGTGTGTGTGTATATGTAATATTTTTAATCAATAATGACGGAACCGATTACTATAAAACTCGTCATATGGAGACCGTAGCAATGACATTTTTTACAGCAACGGTCCCTAGTGGAATCAGATGTAATTAACTGACGGGAGCACATGACCGACCTTGTTGCTCCCAGTTGGCCACGAGGACACTTAAAACTCCAGTGTACCAAATTGTAATTTAGGTTAGGAGTAATAAATGTCGGTGAGAAGCCTAGCCTCCATATTATTTCTAGAGAGAGGCAAAATATGAAATTTCATACACTAAACCATGCCTGTTATCATTAGGGAACAAATATTTTTACGTTTTGCATGTTTAGAATGCAATGCAT
Organism: Deroplatys truncata; assembly: GCA_030765065.1. Taxonomy (NCBI): domain Eukaryota; kingdom Metazoa; phylum Arthropoda; class Insecta; order Mantodea; family Mantidae; genus Deroplatys; species Deroplatys truncata. Next base: position 59,109,702 of record CM060977.1, read on the forward strand.
CTGACAAAAGGTTCATATTTTACAATATTATGGTAAAATCTTCATATTATATGAAAATCTTTATTTTTAAAATCATTTCCGTTAGCAATTTAAAATTAAAATTGAGTTTTACTTATGGAAACCCTTTAACTCTTTGTTTCTTACCGTCCCATTCTACATTGGGCGTGAAAGACCGGTAATTTTGCTCAGAGGTCTCTTTATCAGTCTTGAGGTTCTTTTGCATGCCGTAAATCTACGACACGGGACCAGCGTCTTTACTTCCCTTCCGAAGTAAGCCATGTTAAGGATTTTTACGTTCGAATAAATCCATCGCCCTCTGCCGGGTTTGAACCCGCGACCTCGGGAACTAGAGGCTAGCATGGTAAACACCACACTACGGAGGACGTCTTACGTGCCGTAAATCTGCGACACAGGCTTTACTTCTCTTGCGAAGGAAGCCATGCTAAGGATTTTTACGTTCGAATAAATCCATTTCCCTCCTTCGGGTTTGAACCCGCGAACTCAGTTCGTTAGTAATTAAGTGAGCTTTCCAGATATTCTATTTTGGCAGGTTTCTGTGAAACACATTTAAAAAACCCAAGCCATTCTTTTGAGGAAACGCGATTGGAATATCATCTCGCTTTCGAACAAGTCAGGTGTATTTGAGAAAATCTAGCATATTCTTTATGTAATGCCACGTGCGAGATTAAACGCCATCTATTCTTGAAGAGCTTTTACTTCGAAACGGGGGTTTTAGTGGCATATAGTACTTAGTATTAAGCAAGGACAAAGCAACCAGTATTTCTTTCTCCTTTTTTTTCAAGCGTAAGGATTTCACAATGATTAAAGTCTATAAATTCGATGTAATGTGTTGTGTATCATTTGAAATTCTATTATTACATACGGACAAAAATTTGTGGAAGTATTACTTATAATGTTTGTGTATTTGTGTTTATTTCACGTGGTGAAGCCATTTTGTGATGTGATTCTTTGTTAGGTTTGTTAGCTCCATCTGGTGTTAGCAATTTGCGGCAGTATTAATGTTTGTTTTAAAGAATGCTACTGTTATTTTATTTAATTTTGGTTCTCTGTCCTCCGGCTAGCTATGATCTTTTTGGTCGAGCACTTCTCTTTATACAGGTTGTGTAAACGGAAAGGAATCTTTTATCCAAAGATAACACTGATGAGGGAATTTGTTTTACACTTTTTATTGTCGAACACATTCACTATCAAATTTACACATTGATCTTGACACTCACCAAACTGAAACTGTTATAATAACTTCATTACTGATCATTCCTAATTCGCGTACTTCAACTTTTTGTATAATTAACTTTACAACACTTTAGATTTTTCAAAACTCTGCTACGCGTAACTTGTGAATCGATAGCCGACGTGTACTTTACAAATATTTTCGGTGAACTGACGGCTGAAGGCGACGTGTAGCATACAAATATTTTTGGTGAACTGACGGACTGAAGAACTTTACCTCTAACCTAGCCCTTTTTATACTCCTACACCCCCATATGCCTAAAGATTATAACTAAGTTGCTATTGGCTAATAAAACGCACCAACATTAGCGTCTATTTTTTATATCCAATGAAAATTATGAATACATATGCTTTAGGAAAAATGTTCCAGCAAATTCTAAGAAAAACGCGCCAACATTACGTAACTTCCTCGTCTCTAATAATGATAAACAGCTCACCCCCTCGCTGCATTATTGCACGCTATTATTGTCAGCTTCAGTAAGGCAGTATAAACTTACTTCTCAACAATAATTACAATCAACAAACATCTCATATCAATGTCACATAATAATGCATATTCATACTATAATCACTCTTTACATTTAAATAATTTATGACACAAATTATTGCATCAAATTACAAAGCATTATTTTTTCAAATGATGAAGTTAAAATTAAATTAAATTGAGTTATTTATGTACGCTCTTTAACTTCTATGGTTCTTAGCATCCCATTCCATATTGGGCGTGAAAGACCGGTAATTTTGCTCAGAGGGCTCACTGTCGCTTCAGTAATATGATCTAGTTCTACTTTCACCGTCTTCACTTTATTCATACCGTTACTTCACTAATGTGAACTAGTTCCTTTTTCATTTCATTTTTCTTCGCGAGGTAGCGGCGTAATGAAATACATAAGAAGCAACTTCTTGTTCACTCGGCTTCACTCGCTGGGGGTTCCAACGCAGGACCTCTCTAATCTTTACCTCTGCAGCATTCACTGTACGCCTCCACATTCGTCACAAACTCACTCAGAGAACAGCGCTTTTTGTCGCATTCGAAACACACTCACTATCTCAATAATGTGCTCACTCGTGAGAACGTTCGCATATATAGCCAATGGAATTTTCCAACAGAATTACGGAATGTTCAGAATGGGGGAGAAGGGAAACTCCCAGAAGGGAAACTCTCCATAGCATTTCTAGTGTTTTCGCTGGGTGAGAGCGCTACTTATCTCTTCTTATCTCTTAGCATCGGTCGGTTGGCGCCAGCCAATTGATAGTTCGGCACGTAGCTGCGTCGCAATATTTTGTATTTAACATACATACATTTCATAATATTTCGGTATTAATTCTTCATATTCTTATATTTTGGCAACACAGTTCATGTTTTGACGATTTTTATTAATATACTGCCTTCTTTACTTATTACATAAATGAGCAATGGCTGCTACTATTCTCAGAGTTCTCCAGAAAATCTCGTGGGATTGCGAACACTCTGGATTTCCACCCTAGGTAATGGTAAATAATTAAATAATATCTTCACGTCCTTCAGGTTAAAATAAATCTGTCCGAGGAAATGTCAGTATTTTGCTTGAGACAGGCAAATGTTAATACGCAAATCAACTTAAAGTTCCTGTTAAGTATAATTACAGTCAATAACCAGGTTAAACGTGGCTTGTTATAGTTGCCACTCGTATCTGTAGTTTGTTTTCTTCAAAAAATCACCAACCATATGCTAAATCACGTCGACTGATGAGGTAAATGAAGCAATTTACTCCCACCAACCATTTGCGCTAGTTTCCACCAGATTGCAACGCTGTTTATACGCACAATACATATTATATTCCTGGCATAGTTAAAGTTTACAGCCTATTCTTGCATCATTATGCTATTTATATTTCTAAATAATCAATATTTGCAAAGATACGCCAATTTTTCCATACCAGCATTTGCATACTAAACTAGGGGGGAAAAGAATTGAATTAAATTGTATTTATAGACCTGTTAAGCCATGCTAAGGATTTTTACATGGCTAACATGGTAACCACTACATCATTGAGGACGACGAACTAGGGGGAGGCTTGATTTGTTACAATACTGGACTTTATTGCTACTATGTGAAAAACGTAAGCACAAGAAACAGGCAAAATTTCATAACACAAAAAGTACTAATGCTTTAACTGCTAGAGCATCTTAGCTTTATTATCGACTTTAGAAACTTCATATAAAGATTTTGTTACAAAAGAAGCAAAGAGAAAGAGAGAGGAGAGATAAATCTTTCCGGAAATAACTGCATTACACATTTCGTCATAGATACAAAGGGAATAGCGATAGTCAAATGTTTTAGACTGGATGCTATATGCTGGACTTCAAATTCCATACTGTTTCCATGCAATTGCAAGAAAAAATTGAAAATCATAATCGACAAACCTTAAAATAACGCATATTAGAACTATTAATAATTGATATCTTTGTAATGGCTGATGACACAAAGGTTGTTTAAAATAAATTCTGTGTTTTAAATGGATCAACATTTTTGGGTAGCACGTTTTCGTCTATCGCTTAACGTTTATTAGTTATACAAGATTATACAAAACTCCTTCTGAATTAAGAGTACTTCACTCTCTTAGTCAAGGAAATTTGCAATATACAGTTTATTTATCATCTAAATATCTTTAATGTATGGTATTTTAATCAAACATTTTACAGACTTTTTCAGAAAACAAAACATTTCGAAAAAATGTTTCAAGTAAAGGGTAGTTTGGGTTGACAGGACTTTCTTTGGAAGATACTGAACTTAAATATAAAGTTTAGTTTCTGAGTTATGTTGTCCACAGACACACACACACACACAGACCGTTTTCTAACAATGCTCTTTTTATTCAGGGAGCATTAAAACCTGTGTTTCCGTGAAATATCAGTATCGAATTTTTGGGTGGAATGCAATGTCTTCTCCACCTACTAGGTACGTGGTAGAGAAGTGCACCTTTCTCCGAAAGGTTACCGTGGATTAGTCTACCAGACCGCTAGATGCCGAGAGAGGCGGCGTTTCCAGCTGTAGTCTGGTCACGTGGTAGCAACTGCCGCTCTTCTACGGTGGATACGGCAGCCGAGTGACCTAACAGGCTGCCCTAGCGGCGAAAACTGCAAGCTACTGCCAGGAGTTTCCCATGATGCATTGTCTAACTTTTGCAATTCCTTAAAGCAATGGAATAAAGAGTAACGTTAAAGGTTACGCAAGCTTTAAATTTAATGTAATGATCTTATTTTGGAAACCTTTTAATGTTTATCTCATGTTACAGATTTAAAGCTTACCTTTGTTAAAATTTGCAAAGTTTAAATTAACGTTAAATTGATTGAAGATTATATAAGTTGTATACTTATTGTTAAATGGAGTGAGCATATAAATCAGCCATAGTGAATGGACACACCCTCTTTGGGCACGTTGTTACGTGGAAGCCCAAGCATTCTTAAGACTTTAGAGTGAACGTTGTCAGACGAATTAACGTATGATTTATTTAACTGTTTATCCAGAGAAAATTTAGGAAGCAAACAAGAATTGTATCACGTTAAAAGAAAAATATGTACTTTGACAATTGAAAGTAAATTATCGAATCTTGAAAAATTCGAATTTTCCTGCTTTCCTTTACATATGCTCATCTTTCCTGTTGGGTTCCATCCATGGACTTTAAAAATTTGCATGTTGTATGGGGAGTGATTAAGTACCCACAGTGAGTAAAAAGGTGTGTATCAGTACGTTGATATTGAAACTAGTTACAGCTAACTGTTACTGGTAACCGTTAACGTACAGTAACTGCGACAGTTATAACCGCTACTCGAAAATAACTGTTTGTCACATCCCTAGTTTCCACGCTTATCTAACCACACTGCAGTATTGTAATATAGGCGGAATTGGACCACTTTTTCTGCTCCAAGACGCACATATAACCTCCGCCGTTACCCAAAAGACGAGTTGGGCTGCGAGATATGTTATTTTTAAATGAAGTGTCCCTTAATGAACCCGACGTACATAAACATTTGTCTGTTGCGTGTATGAGAGGGCTGTGACTTACGAGTGTTTCAGCTCGCCCAGCGTGCATGTGCATTGCATTATTTGTTTTCGGAAGGGAGAAACTGATCAAAGTGAGCGACGAGTGAGTGATTAAGGGAAGCGGACGAGTGGACAGCAAAGTGTGATGGAGTGGATGAGCAGTGGAATAGGTTCGCTAATGACAGAGCCACTGATATAACACACAGACACGATGTCTCTTACTACACCATTCACAGGAAAACCTCAAACAAAACATATATGATCCTGTCATAGTGTCCAAATATATAAACAATTACTGTGAGCACAGAAATCTCAAGTATAACACTCGCACGCCTGCTTCTACCATTTCTAATTCACAGACATCACTTATATTCATATAAAACTGTGTTACATTCACATGACTTTCCCTACCCACTATCATTTATTTTTATATAGCTTCTACAAACTATTCTTACGAAAGCTTAGCTTTATATCTGCCACACATTCAAGAAGTCTCAGTTAGGGTGAGTTAACTGCAGAAGGTTTTTTCGATGTATTTTCCTTACCCTCAGAAGAGGAATGAGGGTAACCGTAAGCGCTAAGGTCCCCGGGCCCATTTGAGCATCGTTTCAAGCATTTCGTTTATTCGCCGTCCAATATGACCTACGATAAGGAGGATAAAAAATCTTTGGAGAAATAGTTACATTACACACTTTGTTAAAGGTACAGAGCGATATAAAAATCCACACTCAGATGCTTAAAAATCGTGTCGCTATATGCTGACCTAGAAATTCCATACCCTTTCCATGTAATCGGGGTAAGCAACTGGAAAAAAAAACTCTTTCGGAATGAACAGCAGTTCGCGGGCTACTTCCAGAAAATTCAAGATATTGTTACATGTTGGGGCGACGGCCATGATTAGTTTAGGTCACCCCAACACGCACATGGGGCACAACTCGCTGACAGCAAAAGTCCGAGACCTTGGTGTGTAAATTTAAGGGAAAGGTATGGATTTTTATATTACATTGAAAAATTACATAACACACATTAGCTGGGATTTATCCATAAAAACGGTTGGCTTCACTACATAGTTAACAAAGGAAACAGGATGAAGGGAGATGCCACAGACCATAGACCGGCCACACACACACGACTGGTTCCAACGGCCACTTGCACTCAAGTGACGCTATCTTGCCCCCACCAACCGTGTCTAGCCAAACACAGACAGGGCTGACGTCATTCCAGACAATTTCAAACAAATCCTCCCCTTGGCGTGCTCCGCGCCAAAAGGAAAGACCGTCAAACCGAAATATAACTAATATATTATAACCAATAATGCTACGTCTGGTAGTAACAATACAGCACAACAGTGCGTCTGATAATGAAAATAAAATTAATATACCACAATATACATTTTACTTGCCATGTATCTATATTAAATGGTATTTTAATCAAAACCTTGGAGGAGTTTTTGAGAAAAAAAGCATTTCCAAAATTATTTCCATGTAAAGGGTAGTTTGCGGTGGGGATATTCCTGAAAATCTTCGTGTCGCGTCTTTAGAAGGCAACTTAACACATAGTTTCGCCTTGAATTATGCTGTTCACACACACACGAACCTTTTTTTAAAAAGGATTTTATTCGGGGCCTCAAAACACGTATTTCCGGTAATATCTCCATTTTGAATTCTTGGGTGGATTGCAATACCTTTTATCTCTACTAGGTACATGGTAGAGAAAGTAATAGTTTATAATTCACTCCCCTTTACTGAATCAATATTAAAGTTCGCCTAGAATACGTTCAAATAAGCAACATTTATTTTATTGTTTTTTTGTGTGTATGCGTATTCAGAGTATTCCAACCAGACGGGTTATATTGGGCAGTAAAAGAACGACGTAAAATTAATGCTCAAATTAGCTAAGGTTCCACTCAATTTTCTTTCTTTTTTTTCCACATTCCTACCACTTAAATTCCTAATGCAGATGAAATATTGCTAAAACTCTATATCCAGCTTTCAGGAGGTCCCTCTGAATCAAAGATGTTTCAAAACAGGTCCTGCGCATATTCAGTCTGTCTTTGAAGAGCTGAAGATTGTTAAGTAGGCTCTCCAATCGAAAGGAAAGAGTAGTATGGGAAAACGACCTGTCTTTCTTTATTTTCTCAAAATGTCTTTACTGGTTTAAAATATTATTTGACATCTACAGTGCTTTCGTTTTATGCCAAGGCCACAACCGCCTTATATGCGTGTCTACCGAGACGGTGACCACTGCTCAGAAGCGGCGCAGAACATGTCAAGGGTACGTTTATCAGCTGCGAACTGTCTCAGTCGTTGCTTTGTTATCGTGTTGTTAAGTGTTTCGACAATACGTGTGTTGTGTGTGATTCCTTAGGAAGGTTATTTTCTTATTAGTCCACGAAAATGCCTGCCAACAAATTAATGCTGCAACAGCGTATTTGTATGAACGATACATACATGAAAACAATCATGTAGTACAAAACAATCAAGACAACTTCAGGAGCAATTTCCTGGTCGTCCAGATCCGGACAGAGACTGTGAGATGTTTAATCAATGAATTTAGAGCACGGGATTGCTAAACGCTAAAAAATAAAGTTTATAGGAATAATTCCCGCCCCATAGACGAACTTAAGGGCAATATAAACACAGAAATTATGAGCATTACGCAAGAAAAACTTATGAGTGTGAATGGTAATTTCATACGACGATGTCAAGATTGTCTTCGCGCTGATGGACACCACTTACCTATAACAAGATTAGTACTCATGACATATACACCATGTGATCAAAAGTATCCGGACACCCCCACAAACATACGCCTTTCATCTTAGGTGCTTTGTGCTGCCACCTACTGCCTGGTACTCATCCGCGACCTCAGTAGTCATTAGACATCGTGAAACAGCAGAATGGGACGCTCCGTGGAACTCACGGACTTCGAACGTGGTCAGGTGATTGGATGTCACTTGTGTCAGAAGTCTGTACGCGAGATTTCCACACTCCTAAACATCCCTAGGTCCACTGTTTCTGATGTGATAGTGAAGTGGAAACGTGAAGGGACATGTAGAGCACAAAAGCATACAGGTCGACCTCATCTGTTGACTGACAGAGACTGGCCTGCACGGAGTTCCTGACTTGAATCCTATAGAACACCTTTGGGATGTTTTGGAACACCGACTTCGTGCCAGGCCTCACCGACCTACATCGATACCTCTCCTCAGATCCACACTCTGTGAAGAATGGGCTGCCATTCCCCAAGAAACCTTCCAGCACCTGATTGAAAGTATGCCTGCGAGAGTGAACGCTGTCATCAAGGGTAAGGGTGGGCCAACACCACATTGACTTCCAGCATTACCGATGGAGGGCGCCACGAACTTGTACGTCAGTTTCAGCCAAGTGTCCGGATACTTTTGATCGCGTAGTGTATGTTACTAACACTTGTGAGTAAGTAACGTGGGAGTTACGGAACAGAAAGTACGGCAGTGTAGTAGACTGCATAAAACGAAGGCACTGTATTGAATAAAGGACATTTGCATATGTGTGTATACATTGTAATCTCGGAGAGCTTTCAATCGATTTTAATCATTCCTTTATCGTTAAAATGCACTGTTCTTCTCGACGAACATGATCTTTAAAATAATCCAGTTTCCTAAATAACCAAAAGGCCTAGATATTAGATGTAGGTATAAGTTATACAACGGAGAGAGGTACCTCGCGCATTACGACCTAAATAGACCTATTATGGCTAACACCCCAATAAGGAAGGGATGAAGTGAGAGAATGACGGAAGGCTACAGACCACAGAGATCCGTGGAGGTTTCTGACAGTTCCAGGCTCGAAGACCCGTCCCACTATTTGGGCCTCCTAGAGAGGGCGATGAACGACCAAGAAACCCTATATGTCTATAAGGAACTATTTCCTTTGAGCAAGCATCCGCGCCGTCTGTCCGTCACCGCCATACGCCAAGAAACCTACAAGCATACTTGAAATATGAGAAAGGTATAAGATGAAAGGGAAATTATAAAAAGGAAATTGTAGTAGATGATAAACTACCCCAGTATTTGCCTACTGACCAGGGAAAACCACGAAAAACATAAGCTCAAGTGGACGGTCGACAGGAATCGAATCGGAGACCTTCCGAATACGAGAGTCTCACAAGTTACCATGGAGCCATCTCGTTCGGTAAGTTTGGACTTCAGGATACAGACATTTTGGAGGCAAATAAACACATACGTGTATAAGTGGCTTAGAAGTTACGTTGATAATGCCATGGAATGAAAAATTGCTGTTGTTACTCCTCAGAAAATGCATGTGAAAGAAGATAAATTTCTCGGATATTTCATTCCAAGCAATATACCTCTAAAGATGGTCATAAATTAGAAACTATGAAAGTGAAAGACGCAACAGAAGAAGAGACAATCGACAGTTCTGCCAAAAACCTTTTAATGGCCTTTATATAAAAACGTTTTGTTGCATTTCCTTTGTATGCTGTAATCAGGTTCGTTATCAGAGTCTCTTAAAAAGTTATACACATGTAAAGAGAGAACATTTTGTTCAGCGTAGCATTAGAAATTGCTCAGTCGATAATTATAATTAAAAATCTGATGTGTTACACTCACATGACTTTCTCTACTCTTGTACAAACTAGTTTTACAAACGCTTATTCTCCATATGCTTCATGTTAATCGAGATATCGAGATGTTAATCTTATTGATAATTTTCTTGTAGGTGCAAGGGGAATATGGTAGGCTTTAAGCGATAGTCAAATATTGTAAGAGCTGGTTGCTATGTGCAGTATTCCATTTTCTTTGCATTACCGGGTCAAAAAATGAATGGCGAATTTAAGAAAAAGTATAAGTATTGAAAAATTTAAGGGAATAACAAGCAATATCTCTAAAATGGTTCAATCCACAACAAAAAAATGTAAATGACATAAATTGTGTATTTTAACGCAATCTACATTTTTTGTGTAGTAAAATTTTGTCTATCTCTTATGGTTTACCAGTTATACAAAAGTCGTTCACATTGAAGAATATTTTTGGAGACATTCCCAGAAAATTCGAGATATACATTTCATTTGTCATGAAAATATCTTAAACATATGATATTTTAATCAAAATCGTTAGAGCCAGTTTTGAGAAAATTAAAATTTTCGAAAAATGTTCCATGTAAAGGGTAATCTGGGGTGGGGGTATTTTCTTGAAAACCTTCGTGTCGCATCTCTGGAAGATACTGAACCTAAATACCAAGTTTGGTGTTTATCCGACTGTTCGTTTCTGAGTTATGCTGTTCACAGACACACACGGACATGTTTTTGGATTCAGGGGGTCTCAAAACATGTATTTCCGGTGAAATCTCGGTATGGAATTTTTGGGTGGAATACAATACTTCCCCTACTTGCTATACGTAGTAGAGAAATTAAAAACTGGGATTATTCTTCTCCATAGTTGTGTGCGTGTGCTATTTACGGTACGTTTATCTTGGCTTGGATGTAGATTATCTTATTCTCCAGTTTCACGGTATTTCGTTGCAGGTATACTGACGTTAGGGGTATTTGTATTATATGAAAATTCTGCAGTCCATCATTAAGGATATGTAGTTGGCTTCAACCTATCTACACACAAGACATATATAGAATTTTAATAATAGAAGCACGAGTCACTAACGGGCAGGTAAATACGGTCTAGTGACTGGACTGCCAACCCAACAGACTGTGTGAGAGACGGAGTGGTTTGTAACCTGCGACGTCACTGCGTATAGTCCAGTAACAGTTCAACTTGAAGATGTTTTATTGTCTTTACGTTGTTTGCACACCCTTTGGGAGCCAATTTGATGAAGGTTTGTTGCTGCTACGTAAGGAAAGTCAATTTGAAGAAGGAGTTGTATTGGACTTCAACTGTTGGGGAGCCGAAATTGAAGTAGTTGCAAACGCACGTATGGTAAAAAGTTTCCGGTAGCCTTCGCCCCAAGTTTAAAAATATTAACTTTGCAATTTGACTGTTTCTTTTAAATATTATACATTTATGTTTGCCTCGGCTGCGTCAGTATTTATTTTTAGAGACATAAATGTCTTAGCAGGGCGTAGTGCGGCTAAAAATGTAGGCTTACACAGATTATAATTTTTAATTCACTCCTTTTTATTAATTCTTGACACGATTTAAATAACACTTCTCTGATATAGAGAGCTCTGAGATTCATTTATTAATTACTTGCACTTTTTAACACCAACTATTTTTGTCTCACACTCAATATGTATTAAATCTCTCGAGGACGCTCTACCGTCCGGTGAGGAAAACTGTCTACAACCAACGCGTCCAGTTATGAGAGCTGTCTACAAGCAACTGACTTGATTTCTAGCGCTTTCTAGCGCCTAAATTTGTAAATTCCTGTATTTCGAGTCTCTGATTGGCTATTCCTAATCCAATAGAATACTTGTATTTAACTTAAGTTTTTTTCTGGTTGTTAATTGGCTATTTTATAAACTGTCACAAAAATTACATTATTGTTCCTCCAAAAATGACTAGTAGCATTATTACACTTTCTTACTCATTATTGCCTCAAGGTTACCTCATTGTTAGCAACTTTTAACCTATTATTCTCACAGCTTCTACATTATTAAATTACGTAATACATTCAAATAACATTATTACATGTATACAATAATATAAACATATACAATAACTGTAATATACACTTTTAAATATACATATACTGCTTTAAGGCGGGCTGTCATTATATTTTATATTATATAATTTGACTGAAATCATTTAAGTGTTAAAAATAATGCCTCAATCTTCATTTCCTTTTGTTCCAGGAGATATTTTTAATGGCTTTTAATGCTTAGAAATTTCTATGTCTGGTTATTAAATAACTGCTGAACCAAGAGAAGAGAGTATTTTACTCATAAAATGAAGTGATTTACTCAAAAATCATGATTATTGAAATCAAATCAGAAAATATTTATATTTATTTTCTAATAAACAACGTTGTTTACGAAAACAAGTTAGAATCCTATGGTCACATTTTGTTTGTTTGATTAGTGAAACTTGATCATATAGACATTATTTTCTGCCATCTGGTGTGCGGAACTTGCAATAGGAATTCGCTATTCTTTTATCCATGAATATGTTTTTGAAAATTTCTCTGCTAGGTGAATATTATGATGCAGTAATTTGTATCATAAATTATTTAAATGTAAAGAATGATTATAGTATGAATATGCATTTTTATGTGACATTGATTTGAGATGTTTATTGATTGTAATTATTGTTGAGAAGTAAGTTTATACGGCCTTACTGAAACTGACAATAATAGCGTGCAATAATACAGCGAGGGGGTGAGCTGTTTATCATTATTAGAGACGAGGAAGTTACGTAATGTTGGCGCGTTTTTCTTTAGAATGTGCTCGAACATTTTCCCTAGAGCATATGTATTCATAATTTTCATTGGATATTAAAATAGACGCTAATGTTGGCGCGTTTTATTAGCCAATAGCAGCTCAGTTATAATCTTTAGGCATATCGGGGTGTAGGAGTATAAAAAGGACTAGGTTAGAGGTAGACCCCGTCAGTTCATCAAAAATCTTTGTACATTACACGTCGCCTTCAGTCCAGCAGAAATATTTGTACAGTACACGTCGGCTATCGATTCGCAGGTTACGCGTAGCAGAGTTATGAAAAATTTAAAGTGTTGTAAAGTTAATTATACAAAAGGTAGAAGTACGCGAATTAAAAGTGATCAGTAATGAAGTTATTATAACAGTTTCAGTTCGGCGAGTGTTAAGATCAAAGTGTAAATGTGATAGTGAATGTGTTCGACAATAAAAGTGTAAAACAAATTCCTTCATCAGTGTTATCTTTGGATAAAAGATTCCTTTCCGTTTACACAACCTGTATAAAGAGAAGTGCTCGACCAAAGAGATCATAGCTAGCCGGAGGACAGTGAACAAAAATTAAATAAAATAACAGTAGCATTCTTTAAAACAAACACTAATACTGCCGCAAATTGCTAACACCAGATGGAGCTAACAAACCTAACAAAGAATCACGTCACAAAATGGCTTCACCACGTGGAGTAAACACAAATACACAAACATTATAAATAATACCGCCGCAATTATCAGCATTATAGGTCATGACTTTCTTTACAGAAAAAGGCTGATAAATGTTAACTTGTTGCAATTTATTGGTTTATTATGAACATTATTTAAAAACAAACTATCTCGTTAATTTTATGGTGTATTCCTTGTAGTCTTCTTCGTTTGATTTCCCCATGCTGATGCTATAAAAGCAATGTGGAGTATCACAGCTAAAATGCTACAAGATATTTATTTTAAGAAATGCCATATAAAGTTCAATCCATATGAAGACCAGGAGTTTTAAAAGGCGAGAGATGCAAGAAGCACGAAAAGAAAACTGCTCCAAAACTTGCCGAAATAAAAAGGATAGTGCAGTGTTTTTTAAACCTAAGAATATGGAACAATGATCAATTTATGTAATGAGAATATCTCTGAAGGATTACAGATGAAGTTGTTCTTATCGCTGTGCTAGAATTGGCGTGCCTAATTAGTAATCTCGTCTTTATCTTCATTTGAAGGGTTACCAAATCTCGTTTCTGCTATTTTTATGTTTAAACGTAGAATTTATTGTTGGTAACTGAGTCACTGCAAAATGATGCTCCAACCTCTTCGCAGTATTAAAAAATCTGGTGTGATACATTTACAGGACTTTCTCCATCCTTTATCGTTTACTAGCGGATATATACAAATTATGCTTACCCAAGCTTGTTTTTTCTATCTAATCCAAATAATGCTTTGCAGAAATGGCTACATTACACACTTCGTTATAGATAAAAAGAGGACATAGGATGTTAAATGTTTAAGAAATGGACGCTATATGCTGGGCTTAAAATTCCATACACTTTCCATGCAATCGCGAGAAACAACTCAATGTTGGAAAGACTTTCAGAGAATGGCCAGAAATGAACAATTGGAACCTTTAACAACGGATATCTCAGAAACGGCTTATACCACAAAAAAACTTATTTCAAATAAATTATGAGTTTAAAAGAGATCTACATTTTTGTGTAGTACGTTTTCGTCTTTCGCTTAATGTTTTTTAGTTGTACAAGATTATACCAATTTCTTCCAAATGAAGTAGTTTTCATTGGCTAATGTAGGAAAATTCAAGATATAGATTTTATTTGTCATGTAAATGCTTTTATTATGTATTTCTTTAGTCAAAATAGTTAGAGCCATTTTTTATCAAGTCCAAATTTTCGAAAAATCTTCAATGTGACGCAGTAATTTGTATCACAAATTATGTAAATGTCAAGAGTGATTATAGTGTGAATATGCATTATTGTGTGACATTGGTTTGAATGTTTGATGATTGTAAGCATTGTTGAGAAGTGGGTTTATACGGCCTTACTGAAACTGACAATAATAGCGTGCAATAATGTAGCGAGGGGGTGAGCTGTTTATCATTATTAGAGACGAGCAAATGACGTAATATTGGCGCGTTTTTCTTAGAATTTGCTGGAACATTTTTCCCTAGAGCATATGTTTTCGTAATTTTCATTGGATATAAAAATAGACGCTAATGTTGGCGCGTTTTATTAACCAATAGCGGCTCGGTTATAATCTTTAGGCATATCGGGGTGTGGGAGTATAAAAAGGACTAGGTCAGAGTCAGATTCGTTCAGTCCATCGGAAACATTTGTGCATTACACGTCGTCTTCAGTCCATCGGAAACATTTGTGCATTACACGTCGCTGAGTTCAACAGAAACAGTCATGGTGAATACATTCGCAGGTTACGCGTAGCAAAGTTATAAAAAAATCTGAAGTGTCGTAAAGTTAATTAAACAATAAGTTGAAAGTACGCGAATTAAGAATGAGCGGTAAATAAGTTATTATAACAGTTTCAGTTTGGCGAGTGTCAAGATTAATATGTGAAAGTGTATAATGTGTTACGACAATAAAAGTGTAAAACAAATTCTTCATCAGTGTTATCTTTGGATAAAAAACTCCTTTCCGTTTACACACCTGTATAAGATAAGTGCTCGACCAAAAAGATCATAGCTAGCCGGAGGACAGTAAACCCAAAAATTAAAAAACAATAATAGGCGCTCAGTAAAAGCTAACACGAAGAGACCGCGACAAATTGTCTTTTAAACGTGCGGCAAATAAACAGTAGCATTCTTTCAAACAAACACTAACACCACTTCAAAATGGCTACCACAACGTGGAGCTAACATACTTAACAAAGCATACTGTCGCATATTTGGCTTCACAACGTGGGGCAAAACACAAGTAAACACAAATACGTTAATACCGTCACAAATGGAAAAGGTGGTCTTGGGTGGGGGGAATTTTCTTGAAAATCTACGTATCGCATCTTTGGAAGATACTAAACTTAAATATCAAGTTTGATGTTGATCCGAATGTTCGTTTTTGAGTTTGCTGTTCACACACACACACACACACATACAGGGGAAACACACGGGGACCTTTTTCTAAAAATGCTGTTTTTATTCAGGGGGCCTCAAAACATATTTCCGGTGAAATCTCAATATCAAAATTGAAATTGAGTTTTATTTATGGACGCTCTTTAACTACTGAGGTACTTAGCGTCCCATTCTATATTGGGCGTGAAAGACCGGAAATTTTGCTCAGAGGCCTCATTATCAGGCTTGGGTTATTTTAGGTACCGTAAATCTACGACACGGGACCACTGGCTTTGCTTTACTTCCCTTCCATTCAGCCGAAAGAATCCATCGCCCTCCGCCGGGTTTGAACCCGCGACCTCGGGAACTAGAGGCTAGCACGGTACCACTAGTCCACGGAGGACGACAATCTTAATATCGAATTTTTGGGTGGAATGCAATACTTCCCCTACTTACTATACGTAGTAGAGAAAGTAAAAAGGAGGAGCCCAAAGGAGGAGGCGAGAAAGCTATTTCGATAAACATTGAGTAGAATAATGGCCGTGATTGGTTCAAAGGCAATATTCCTTTAAACGTGATTGGTCATTATCTCGCATTTGCGGCATAAGTGAAATAGTCTGAGAAATTCCTCTACCATGCTGATAATTGTTTTACCACTATAAGATCATTTCCAGAATTTGGAAGTGTGTCTGACGGAGGTTAAAGAAATTATAAATACATCCACCAACATTTCATATCCATTTGTGTGAATATCTGAGATTTTTGATACCTTTTTAGGAATATCACGGTGGTTTAGGAAAGTACTGTTCTAAGGGGTAAGGGGAGGATTTGCCATTTAAAAGTTCTGCATTACCCTACAGTAATTCCATAAAGAATATAGAGTATGGTAAATCAAATTAATTAATTCGTCATTCAAGGTTTCAAAAGGCACTCATACAACACCCTAAGTTGCAACTCTCTTCCATGCAGTGTTATTTGTAGCCATTGGATATCCAAAACGACGGTCGACCATTTTTGTGTTTAGTAAACCCCTGGGCCAAATTTGTCTAAACTCGTTAACCACCGCCGTTGTAGTGATGAGAATAATTGCTTTTTCATGCTATAGCGTAGGTAAATATGAGTGTTGCAGTGTTTAAATGAGGCAATTTGTCTTCCTGCTACAGGTATCTGGCCACCAACACTTCCTACCTTGTGGTGGTAATAATCGTTACTAAGCTATGATTGATCTTCTTCCTCCTGCAAAATTATTTCCATTTTAACCCCACAACTATGTCTCATCTGAATATATGAAACTATTATTGCCATTAAAAACGAAAATATATTATTTGTTACCCATACAGCAACAATTATTCTTTAAATAACATGCTTAAAATGTCATCACAGAATTGCTAAAATTGCTGATTAACCTAACACGAAATTTCGCCAAATTGTTAATAAAACTTATAGTTAACACACACACACACACACACACCTTTCTCTCCCCATAACAAATTCACATTAAGACGATACATATTATAGCATTCATACATTCTAAGTGTTTCTTCTATACACGTTACCTTATTCACGATTATATGTATACACACTCTCACACACACAAACTTGTTCTACTACTTATAGCAAGTGGAGGAATTACTGCAGTTCACCCAAAAATCCCATACCGAAATTTCATCGGAAATATATGTTTTGAGGTGCCCTGAATCCAAATAAAACCTTTTTGGAAACGTGTCCGGGTGGTGTGTGTGTATCTTATGTGTCTGTGTACAGCATAACTCAAAAACGAAAATTCCAATAAATACCGAACTTGGTATTTGTGTTTTGTATCTTCCAAAGATGCTACACGAAGATTTTCAAGAAAATCTCCCCACCCCAAATTAACCTTTACATGGAAAATTTTATGAAATTCTTGATTTTCTCAAAAATGGTCCCAACGATTTTGATTAAAATATTATATGTTTAAGATATTTTAATGACAAATGAAATGTATATTTTGAGTTATCCGGGAATGTCCCCAAAAGTCCTCTTCATTCTGAATGACTGTCGTATAGCTGGTAAACTGTAAGAGATAGACAGAATTTTACTTTACAAAAATGCAGATCTCATTAAAACACAGAATTTATATCACACAGATTTTTTTTTGGAGCGAGGCATTTCCGAGATATTCCATGCTATTTATTTGAATTTTCCAATACTTATACTTCTCAAATGGGAATTCGTTATTGTTTTTTTTAAGTCCTGGTAATGCAAAGAGAATGGAATAGTTCACATAGCAACCAGCTCTTAAAATATTTGACTATCGCTTAAAGCCTATTATATTCCCCTTGCACCTACAAGAAAATTAGCAATAAGTTTCTGCAAATATTTATCTCGACCATCATGAAGTAGATTGAGAATAAGCATTTGTAAAAATAGTTTGTAGAAAAGTAGAGTAAGCTATGTGACTATAACACATCAGATTTTTATGTTTTGAAATGCTTTTAATTAAGAAATAAGTGCTTAGTTACATAACATTTGCAAAAACGTCGTTCAAGTGTTTAACCAGGGCAAAAAATCTCTTGCGACGGAATGGAAGAAGAGGGCTCCTAAACTTTCAATCATATCCTCAGATGACCGTGCTTGCGAAAGTGTAAACACAACATAGAATATTTCGAAAGCGACTAGATCTACGAATATAACAAATTGTATACTTGAGTGAACTCTACTTTACCTGAAGTAAGTTTTTGTCTATCTCTTATGAATACTACTAAATACAAAATTGTACAAAATTCAGTTAGTTGTTCACAGAAAATTCTAGTTATTGGACGCAGCTATGGCTCGACTATCCGATGGTTGAAGAGATAAGGAGACGGAAGACCTTTATTACCCGAAGTAAATTTCCGAAACGCTATCGTGAGATAACGAAATTTCACTGAATGGTTCTCCCCCATCCTCCCGACGACTCTCTCGTAACTCCAGCGGTTATATATTGGCGGGCGTGCTGGTGATAGTGAGACAGTGAATTGTTCTTAGTGCAACAGAGTGCTGTTTACTCGGTGTGCTCTACGAGTGAGGTTGTGACGACAATTATAGTAAAGTGAACGTTTAGAGAAGTCTATCGATAAATAACCGGAATCTTCTAGAAGCTCCCCTTCACTCTGGCTCCAGTCCAGCGGCTATATATGTCAGCATGTTTGGGAGTGATTCAGTGAGTGAGTTAGTCGTTTCAGGTTCGACAAGGTGCGTTCTCCGAGCGAGGTTGCGACTATAGTTGTGACGTGTGAACCATCCGTAGAGGAGACTGCGTCGTGCGCATTTATTACGTCACGAAGAAACTGAACTAAGTGAAGTGGCAAGGAAAATTTGAGCAAGATCACATTAGCGAAGTGGCAGTGAAAAATGGACAAAGTCACAGTATAGTTTTGTATAACTGATAAACCTTAAGCGATATACAGAAATTATTATAGCAACAATAATATCCGGTTAAAAGTAACCATTGACGAGACTTTTGATGTTTTACATCTTTTGAAGTGCTTAGCCACCATTCAGATGCTTCTCACGATGCCATGGAAAGTGTATGGAATTTCAAAGCCAGCATTTAGCGAGTCATTTTTTAAAGATCTGACTATCGCTTCAGCTTGCTATATCCTTCTTGAACCTACAACGGAGTGTGTATTGAAGCTAGTTCTTAAACGTTTATCTCGATTAACCTGAAGTAGATGAAAATTAAGCTAATGTAGAAATAAACGATAATGGGTGGAGGAATCGCAAGCATGTGGTTTTTATTAAGTAGTTCTTTACCACAGAAATAGTTCACAGTTTCTGAAACCTACTCTACATTAGTTCAAGGCATTGGATATTGACCTATTTACCTTAATTTCATTTACGCCTCTCATTAGCTTTTTTTGGTGGTTATTTGCCTTTTCTACTACCTACCTATAGAAAGTAGAAGAAGTACTGCATTCCACCCAAGAATTCGATACCGATATTTCACCAGAAATACATGTTTTGAAGTCCTCTGAATAAAAAAATCGTTTTTACAAATAGGCCCATGTGTTGGTGTGTGCGCGTTTGAACAGAGTAACTCAAACGAAATGTCGGGTAAGTACCAAACTTCGTATTTAAATTCAGTCTCATCAATGTTTTAAAGAATATTGACTCACCCATACTACCCTTTGTGTAGAAACGTTTTCGAAAATTTTGATGAAAAATTCCCATGAAATTTACTTCATATAAGGGGTAAACCATAAGAAATAAACAAAGGTTGCTGGTACCCACACAAAACGTATAGCTTCCTTTAAACACACAAGGTTTACATCCAAATTTTTGTATCATTAGCCGTTTCCAGGATATATTTGTTTGTTTTTTCACTACTTTTATCCCTTTTATAAGGTGCTGTGCTATTCATTTGTTTCGCGCTGTCTCATAGAAAGAGTATGGAATTTCAACGCCACATACAGCAACTGACTATCGATTACATTCACTCTATTCATATTGTAGCAACAAGGAAATGTGCCGGAAACTATTTCTGTAAAGTTTATCTGGATTAACAAGGAGGTAAACAGAAATTACTTGGCTATGTAAGCTAAGCTACATACAAATAAATAATAGAGGGTTGAGAAAGCCATGCGAAACTCTTTCTTTACCTGAAGGCCACAATTACGCTGCGACTAACGCAGTTTGCCACGTAATGAGGTGTAAATCAAACCTGCTCTCGTATTTATGTAGCGTAGGCTAACCCTGAGTAAATACTGCGAGCCTCCACCATCATTAACTCGCGCTTTGTCATATTTATAACTCACGCGTGTGGCCCGCATTAATATTTCACTCGGCGTTGAGTTACTGGCGACATACGACACCATATTCCTCAGAATCAGCACTTCATCCCTACTGAAAGCTTACATGATTAAATTCATTCACTGAATTAACTAGATAAATTTTGAAATAGCGCGAGCTGAAAAATCCATTGTCATAGCCGAGATTTGAACAGGGAATTGCATTTTACAACTGCCTTTATTTCACATTCTCTAGCCGGGCAGTCCATTAAAAGTATAATTAATTAATTAATTTCATTAATTGTACATAATTACAATAATAATATACATAAACCTTGTTATCAACTTTGTATATAAAGTACATTAAATCATTAAAGAGCAATTAAAACCAATATTGACAAAAGCACAAACAGATTTTAGAAAGGGAATATCCTGTTGGCAACTTATTCATACTACAACAGCTAATAGAAAAATACAGAGGATCTAATCCAGAAAACACGTGATACGCATTAATTATATAAAATAATATTATAAAGATGATAGGCTTGTGGAAAATTACAGCAAAAATCTTATGTGTTATACTCACATGACTTTCTCCACTCTTGTACAAACTATTTTTACAAAATTTTATTCTCCATCTATTTCATACTAATCTAGATAAACATTTGCAGAAACGATCTTTTAATATGCAAGAGAATTACATTTTACACATAGTGACCAGTTCTAAAAATATTTGACTATCGCTTAAGGCGTACAATGTTCCCCTTGTTTTGTGTTTGCAAGGGCAATATAGAAATACAGTAGCCTTTAAGCATCGACATATATCTTAATAGCTGGTTGCTATTTGCAGTACCATTATTAATACTTTCTGCATATCAAAGCCAAAAAAAATGAATAACGAATTCCCATTTGAGAAAAGTATTGAAAAATTTAAGGGAATAACAAGCAATATCTCGAAAATGGTTCACTCAACAAAACAAATGTATATGACATAAATCGTGTGTTTTAACGCGATCTACATTTTTTTGTGGAAAAATTTTGTCTATCTCTTATGGTTTACCAGTTATGCACAAGTCGTTCACAATGAAGAATACTTTTGGAGACATTCCCAGAAAATTCAAGATATACATTTTATTTCTCATAAAAATATCTTAAACATATGATATTTTAATCAAAATCGTTAGAGCCATTTTTGAGAAAATTAAAATTTTCGAAAAATGTTCCATGTAAAGGGTAATCTGGGGTGGGGGGATTCTCTTGAAAACCTTCGTGTCGCATCTCTGGAAGATACTGAACCTAAATACCAAGTTTGGTGTTTATTCGACTGTTCGTTTCTGAGTTATGCTGTTCACAGACACACACACAGACAGACACACACACACACACACACACACACACACACACGGACATGTTTCCAAAAATGTTTTTTTTAGATTCAGGGGGTCTCAAAACATATATTTCCGGTGAAATCTCGGTATCAAATTTTTGGGTGGAATATAATACTTCCCCTACTTACTATACGTAGTAGAGAAAGTAGAAAAGGCATTCCACCCCACTTAACTAAGGTACTATGAACATTTTACAAAAACAGCAAAATATAAGCAAATGGAGTAGAAAGCCAAAGGACAGATAAACACATTTATGTGTAAGAATGGATGCACATTATATTGGTAATACATATTAATATTTACAAAGATGAATCCGCTAGACAGTGGGCTGACAATATTCAATTTTACTACAGGGGTTTACTAAATATGATTTTCCTCGCATACTTATATTCGCTAAATGATGAGGTCGTAATATAATTCTGAAAATAATTTCAGAAAGCAGTGCATAAATAAAGTATAATAGCAGCTAAAAATGGTATCGCATTTATAGAGAAAGATGGAAAATTGTTATGGGAAGTAGTATAACAGAATAAGTAAAGAGGTATACATCTTCAAGATGTCATGCTATATAAAAATAGCATCGATCGAACTAATAAAATAGAGTTTTTGATAGGTATTTTAAAGAATTAACAAAAAAATCTGATGTGATATATTGACATGACTTTCTCTACCCTCTATCTTTATTACTGGATATACAAACCATTTTTATTAAAGCTTATTTTTCTATCTACTACATTTAATCCAATTAAACCTTTGCAAAAATAACTACATTACACATTTCATTATAAATACAAAGAGAACAGCTATAAAAATTCGATATTGAGCTTTCACTGGGAATGCATGTTTTGAGGCCCCATAAATCCAAAAAACGCATTTTTACTTTTTCAACTAGGTATAGTAAGTAGGAGAAGCGTTGCATTGAACCAAAAATTCGATACCCAGATTTCACCGGAACTGCATGTTTTGAGGTGCTCTGAGTCCAAATAAAGCATTTGTGGAAACATGTCTATGCGAGTGTCTGTCTATCTGTCTGTATGTATGTTTCTGTCTGTGAACAGCATAACTCAGAAACGAACAGTCGGATAAACACCAAACTTGGTATTTAGGTTCAGTATATTCCAGAGATGCGACACGAAGGTTTTCAAGAACATCCCCCCACCCCAGATTATCCTTTACATGGAACATGTTTTGAAAAGTTTAATTTTGATTAAAATATCACATATTTAAGATATTTTTATGACAAATGAAATGTATACCTTGAATTTTCTGGGAATGTCCCCAAAAGTCCTCTTCATTATGAATGGCTTTTGCATTGCTGGTAAACCGTAAGAGATAGACAAAATTTCTCTACACAAAAATGGAGATCTCGTTAAAACACACAATTTGTGTCATATACATTTTTTTGTGGACTGAACCATTTCCGAGATATTCGTTGTTATTTGTTTGAATTTTCGAATACTTGTACTTTTTCTCAAATGGGAGAATTTTATGTCCTGAACATGCAAAGAGAATGGAATACTCCACATAGCAACCAGTTTTTAAAACATTTGAGTATCACTTAAAGTCTACCATATTCGCCTTGCAGCACCTACAAATTAGCAATAAGGTTCACAAGAGTAGAGAAAGTCATGTGAGTGTAACATATCAGATTTTGTATTTCTTTATCGTGTTTTGAAAAGCGAACAAGATTTGAAAGCCATCGCATAGTGACCGCCTTTGAGAAGATTATGACTACCGCTTTAGCTTATCGTATTCTTCTTATACAGCGAAGTGTGAATGGATGTGAGGGTTTATCTGTATCAACAAAAAGTGGATAGAAGAATAAATCTTTACAAGAATAGTTGTAGAAGAGTGAATGGAGAAAGTTGTGTGAATGCAGCATATAACATTTTTTAAATCTCTTATGGTTTTTTCTGGTTACTGGTGTGAACTGTTTCTTGGTGGTGCTTGCAGTTGATTTAACAAGTGAGGCTTCCACAGAAGAAGGTTCCTGCTCCTTGAACTAGAGGGAGGGTTATGAAGGGAAAGTGTAACAAACACAATTTGTTTTTCACTACACTGGACACAAATAGGATGCGGCGGTCATTGTTTTAAGGTTTGCTAGAACGTTAAAGCAATCATCGCCTTGCTTAATTCTGTCTTGTGAAAATTGTATTGTTTAGCGGCGCCATCGCTCATCTCTCCCCTTCTTTTGTTGGCAGAGCCCCAAATCAGATTTGTGGTAGCCCATTACAGGGTCTAGCAGTCCTTTCTTTGGACCGTGTTAGCAGAGATCACGAGACGCGACACAGAAAATTAAGTTACATTCGCCAGAGAGGGCGGGTGGTCTAGGAGCCAGAGGTCAGTCTGCGCGACTTGTGCTGCATATTCAGCCAGAGATCCAAAAACGCCAAGCTTAGGGCCAAAAATACTGCGTTTGTGGTCTCCAAATTTACTTTAACTGCAGCTCAACTCACACTGTCACTATCAACTTTGCGATTTCTCTGCCTCTCCCCACCTCTCCTTACATTTACTCCTATCACTCTCCTTTCTGCCCATATCTACCCCTCTGCTCCTCTCTCAAATCTCTGTGATAGTAGTAGTAGCAATAGTGGTGGTAGTAGTATTGGTGGTAGTGGTAGTGTAGTAATAGTGGTAGTAGTGGTAGTAGTTTAATAGTGGTGGTAATAGTAGTAGTGATGGTAGTATTAGTTATGGTAGTTTAATAGTAATGGTAGTAGTGCTAGTATTGCTGGAAGTAATAGTGGTAGTAGTACTGGTGGTAGTTAAATTGTGGTGGTAGTAGTAGTAGTTATGGTAGTAGTAGTGGTGGTAGTATTAGTTGTGGTAGTTTAATAGTGATGGTAGTAGTGTAGTAATAGTGGTAGTAGTGGTGGTAGTTTAATAGTGGTGGTGATAGTAGTGGTAGTAGTTTAATAGTGCTGGTGATAGTAGTGGTGGTAGTAGTTTAATAGTGCTGGTGATAGTAGTGGTGGCAGTAGTAGTAGTTTAATAGTGGTGGTGATAGTAGTGGTAGTAGTTTAATAGTGCTGGTGATAGTAGTGGTGGTAGTAGTTTAATAGTAGTTTAATAGTGCTGGTGATAGTAGTGGTGGCAGTAGTAGTAGTTTAATAGTGGTGGTGATAGTAGTGGTAGTAGTTTAATAGTGGTGGTAGTAGTTCAATAGTGGAGGTAGTAGTAGTGGTCATAGTTTAATAGTGCTGGTGATAGTAGTGGTAGTAAAGTAGTAGTGGTGCTGGTGGTAGCAGTAGCAGTAGTAGTGTTAGTAGTAGTAGTAATAGTAGTAAAGTAGTAGTGGTGCTGGTGGTAGCAGTAGCAGTAGTAGTGTTAGTAGTAGTAGTAATAGTAGTAGTAGTAATAGTAGTAGTAGTAGTGGTAGTAAAAGTAAAGTAGTAGTGGTGCTGGTGGTAGCAGTAGTAGTAGTAGTAGTAGTAGTAGTAGTAGTAGTAGTAGCAGTGGTGATAGTAGTAGTTATGGTTTTAGTATGCGTGGTAGTGGTAGTAGCGCTGGTGGTAGTAGTAGTGGTAGTAGTGGTGGTAGTAGTGATAGTAGTAGTGATGGTAGTAGTATGTATGTATGTTCTGTATGCACTTGCTATTCTTATGTCAATCTTTGCTGCACTCTTTCGATTATTCTTGTATATGTTATGTTTTCGTTTATATCCAGGCTGGAGCACAGTAAAGGATTATGGAGTTAATTACGCTCTCAAGTACTTTTCTTTTCCGTTGTTTTGGTCCTCCGATATTTGACATAAGCCGTCCTAGTGCTGCAACAGTTTTTTCTGCCTTACTAGCCACATATTTTGTGTGTGTCCACATACTCATATTGTGTCCAATAACTGCACATCAATAGCACTTTCCATTTCCGAAATATCTGCGGTGCACGTTTTACCTGATTTCCCCTGTATTGGGCCAAGAATCTGCATACATTACTAAGGTCATTACATTGTTAATGTTACGATTATCTAAATGTAATTTTGGTTACTATACATCTTGGGCACAATTTGAATTTTATTATACCAAGTCCCTTTCTGAATTTATTTTTCCTCTTAATTTTCTCTATCTCATCCAATAAGCCTTTATCAACTCTTATCTGATGGCATGCTTCTTACAGCGTTGTGCACATGTAGTTCAATACAACTTATGTTAAAATATCGTCTCAAAGCTGGGGTGGTTTCCTGTACCACGATTTTGTTTGCAACATTTCTCTTTCATTCCGTTTCCTTCTCGTCTTCCAGGTGTGCTTCTGGGTTTCGTGGTGTAGATGCATGCTCAGTGGCAGTAATCCCCGTGATACCAGAGGGTGTTTGTCGTTCATCGCCCTCTCTCGGCGGTTCCAGTAGTGGTCTGCGAGCTCGGTAATGTTAGGGACTTCTGCGCGTCTCTGTGGTCTGTCTGCCTGCGGCCTGTAGCCTACTGTAGTTACTTCACATCGCTTTTTCCTCGCGGGTGGTAGTAGTTCGCAGGCGCGAGGTGTACCCTTACGAATCACATATAGCGATATAAAAAGAGTAGTTATAGCCTGCACAGTGAGGATAACCTACGGTAGAATTTAAATAACATGACACTTCTTAGAGGGATATGCCTCCATGACAATGCCCCTCCGCTATTACTCTAGCCAGTAAGGTGCCACCATCTTCCTTTCCCTTCGCCTACAAGATTAACTATGAGGGTAACACGTTGCCATGTTGGCGTGGTTTACTATTGCACACCAGCGTCACGTTCCCAGTGCGCTGTTTGCTATTCGGCGCGCTACTAACTTGACACAATTTCGTCGTAAGATTTCAATAAATATATGTTTAGACACACCAATGATGCAATAAATAACTATAAGACGGGAACGGATGAGCAGTGTGCGTTATTTCTGGAATCGGCCCCGTATTTGAACTAGCAGTCTATAAATTCCTTGGTCCAAAGTTCGTATCTCTGAAATAGCGCTGTAACTGACGAAGGAACACCTGTGTCTCCAGGCTTACTTAGTAAATTAAAGAAGGGTTTAACAATAAAGGTAAATGTAATAGAATGGAAGGACCCAGTGCACCAGAAAGTGTTATAAGGTACTCATGGGGACGGAGCTGTATAAGATATGAAACAAAAACCTAACCTAGTAAACAGAAAGATGTACATAGTATCTTTCATACATTGTTTCAAAGATTACAGGCACATTTATTTAACATTAGATCACAATACATATTATTATTATTATTTATAATATTTATAAACCAAATTTTCCCAGATACTCTTATTAGATATTCCATCGATTTGAACCATTACTAATGTGTGCATATGCATAGTAATTGAGTGAAGGTTATTCTATGGTTGTTTGTTTATTTCCAGGGATGGCACTTTGTCTCAGTTAACCGGTATTAGTCGCCCACGATGTGAATGTACTTGGTGGAGGGCGCCGTTGTGTTTTGATAATCAAGGATGGGGACCAGAGGGGAGTCAGGGGCAAGGCGATATGGAAATGTACAATCGCATAATGAAAAATGTACTACATGTGCATGCCACACCTCGCTAGTAACTGCAACCCAGAACTGCGGATATTTTCTTTACCTGTCTGTCCTTCCGATTCCCCGCCCGCTTATTTCGTAATAGTTTAGTTCCTCTCCCCATCACACGCATTCATATTGTGGCCGACCAGTACTGGTGTATACAGTACCTGTGCTTACTAGTAGGCAAGAACAGCCCATTGACAACATGCAATTGTTCGCTGGTAGAGATCGGCGGAATAGGCATGCAATGTTTCTATAGGCTACCACCTTTTGTTTTTATGGGCGCTGTTTAACTACTACGTTCTTTGTGTCCCATTCTATATTGGGCGCGAAAGACTGGAAATTTTGTTTCGAGACCTCATTATCAGGCTTGAGGTTCTTGTACGTGCCGTAAATCTACGACACCGGACCACCGGCTTTGCTTCCCTTTCGAAGGAAGCCATACTAAGGATCCATTGCCCTCCGCCGTGTTGGAACTCGCGACCTAGAGAACTAAAGGCTAGCATGGTGCCACTAGACCAAGGAGAGTTACCAGTGCCATATATATGCGCGTAGCATATGCGTTGATTATGTTTACAATGATTGTGATACAAACTGCATTCCTACGCAATATATAACAACGTGCATTTTTAAGTGTGAAAAAAGTTAAATTCCTTCTGTTTTCACCAAAAATATGCTTGTATTGCGGGAACGTTTGCACGATGTTATAGGTACAAATTTAAAATAATTACTATTGTCTACGTACTGAAACCAAGATGCATGCTGTTTATTTTACACATTTCTGAACGCCAGGAATCGAATCCTAAACGAATGAAACTTACGTTCGTTATCCGACGTAGCACAAACAGGTTACCCTTTCGTTTAAAACATATCGTCTGTATATAAAAGTACTGGGATCCGAACGTCACTGGTCTCAGGCGCCTCCACGTTTTCTCCTAACAATATATCCAATACGTTATCCACAAAGAGGTTAAAGAAAAGGGGTGATATGCCACTCAAAGCTCTCTGAAGGGCTGTTCACATTTTACTTTACACAGAATTCCACTCTATGATGCAGAGCCTACAATGCTATAATCATCTTCTACGATAATCCCTTGACTTCTAATTTATACCATAATGCGTTGCGATTTATAGAGTCAAAGGTTTTTTTAAAATCAACAAAAGCAGAATGGAATCTTCCCGCTTTGTGACTGTCTGTTTTTCTCTAAGTGTATCAAAAGTAAGCATATTATCTACAGTGCTCCCTAAATACCCCGCTTGAAATTTCGAAATTATATTAACAGTCCCACCCATGTTTTTATCGTTTAGGAAAGTATTCTACCATAGATTTTTCCCATACTCGGAAGCAAAGTTACTTCCCTATAATTGTCTGGTGACTCCGTCGCTCCCTTTCCTTTATAAATCGGATGAATAATTCCGACCGTCCAGTCTGCTGCTACGTATGGAACGTCAGTTTGAAGATGATGTATTGTATTTCAACTGTTGGGGAGCCGAACTTATAGTAGTTGCAACCGTACGTATAGTAAACAGTTTCCGGTAGCCTTCGCCCCAAATGTACTTTCAGGTGGCCAAGTTTAAAACAATTATTAACTTTGTAGTTTGACTGCTTCTTTAAATATTATATATTTATGTTTGTCTCGGCTGCGTTAGTATTATTGTTAGAGACACGTTTCTCTTAGCAGGGTTGTGATGCAACAAGAATGTAGGCTTACACAGATTATAATTTTACTTCACTCCTTTTATTAATACTTGATACGATTTAAATAACATTTCACTGAGATTCTTTTTACTAAATACTTACACCTTTTAACACGGGAACTATTTTTTGTCTCACACGAATACGTATTAAATCTCTCAAGGATGTGTCTCGCGTCCGGTTAGGAACACTGTTTGCAGGCAACTGAACTCTTAAATTTGTAAAATTTTCTCCTTTTCAGTTTCTAATTGGTTAATCCTACTCCAATATAATACCTTCATTTAACTAAAGCTTTTTCTGGTTGTTTATTGGCTATTTTATAAACTGTCACTAAAATTACATTATTGCTTCCAAGAATCAGAAGTAGTATTATTAAACTTTCTTACTCATTATTGACTCAAGGTTACCTCATTGTTACCTCATTGTTAGCAACTTTTAACTTATTATTCTCACAGCTCCTACATTATTAAATTACGTAATATATTCACATAACATTATTACACATGGATACAATAATACAAGTATATGCAATGACTGTTACATACATTTTAAAATTATTACATACACATATTGCTTCAAGGCGGACTGTTATTGAATTTACATATTATATAATTAGACTGAAATTATTTAAGTGTTAAAAATACTGCCTCAAGTCTTCTGGACAGATTGCTCTTTAAAACGACTTTTAAACGTCTGCAATTGTTGTCCGAAACTCAGCAACATTGCATACTGCTTAAAGCCTTTCCAGCAGCAATCCCAACGTGTAAAATGTTTAAAACCAATAAGTACAACATTCGACTCCACTCCTTTTACAGTAGAGTACTTATAAACGCCTCCCATACGTCAGTATAAGCTAGAGGAGAAGAGCTAGGACAAGTGTCGTCCTTGTTTATTTCGTACAGGTAGATTCTTGAAACCATATTTTAACAACTGTTTAATAATAACTCATACTACTTATATAAATTAACAACAATATGAAACTAATGACAATGTGTATCTTTTTTTCTTTTTGCAATACAAGCATTTCATTTCTTCTAAACTATATCCTTGAAATGACCCGCATTTATGCGACCACAATCCGCCAGCCTATCGTCAGACGATTTTTGCACAATTTCGAATGGAAAAATGTAAGATTTCAAATAACATTCATTTTGTTTTCAGATTATCTTTATGGTCCACAAAGCAGCATTCAAAATGATTCCAGGAAGACGGTATCATCGCACGAACTGCTGGAATGTTCATGGCCGCTGTGCGTTGGCTCTTTGGGAATCATATAGAAAAATCTGATGTGTTACATTGACATGATATTTTCTATCCTATAGGGCTTATTAGTGGGTATATAATTAATCTTACGAAACTTTATTTCCCTTACTACCTTATTCTAATCGAGATAAACGTTTCTGGAAATATCTACATTACACATTCAGTTATAGATACAAAAGAAACAGCGACAGTCAAATGTTTAAGAATTGCAAGCTATATGCCATACTCTTTCCATGATATCAAAACAATTAAAAATCGACTGGACTGACTTGAAAGAATGGCTTAAATATTGAATAATTTGAACAATTTATAACGGATATCTCGGAAATGGCCAGTGCCACAAAAATGTTATTTGAAATAAACTGGGTTTTAAACCGATCTACATTTTCTGTGCAGTACATTATCGTCTATCGCTTAACCTTTTTCAGTTATACAAGATTATGCAAAATTCCTTCCGAATGAAGAGGACTTCACAGACTATTCCCAGAAAATTCAAGTTATACATTTTATTTCCCATGTAAATATCTTTCATATACGGTATTTAAATCAAAATCGTTAGAGCTATTTTTTAGAAAATAAAAAATTTCGAAAATGTTCCATGTAAAGGGTAGTGGAGGCGGGGAAATTTTATTAAAATTCTCGTGTTGCGTTTTTCGAACGTATTGAACCTAAATACTAAGTTTGGTATTTATACTAGTTTTCGCTTTTGAGTTATGCTATTTACATACATACACACGCACGCTCGGAGCTTTTTCTCAAGATACTGAAGTGCTTTTCTTTTTCAACAACGAATTGTTTCGTGTAATACGATACTTTCCGTACTTACTGTACCTAGTAGAGAAAGTAAAAATCGTTATTTTAGTGTTTTAGTAATCTTGTAAGTTTAATCTTTCAATATTACATAAATGACGCTTGCACTTTCTTCGACACAAGACTTTAGTTGATTTTGGAAACTGTAGAGAAGATGGAAGAACATCGAAAAAGTTGACTGCATTTCTTACATAACGATGAGCATGATGCAATAAAAGTAAGAAAACACGGCTATATTTTAACATCTAAAAGCCTATAAGTAAACATGAAGCTTTTCAAAGCAGGACGTTATGTAGAATGGCTTGTTTACCGCCATTCCTTAGCGCTGTTGACTTTGTACATTCATCGCTGTATTTTGTACCTCCATATAAACTCAATCTCATATTTATGAAGGAACCTAGGTAATAACCCTAAATTTTTGGGAAAATAAAGAACTCCTTTCCTTTCACACCTTGAGACTGGAAAACAAAAATTCTCATCATTTTTATTCCTTTCATATCAACATAAAATACAATTTTCACAATTTCAATCTTAACCTTCCAACCATTAAAGGTTGGAGGAAATAACCTCAAAGTTATCTGTGAGGCAGTATTTTTAACACTTAAATAATTTTAGTCAAATCATATAATAACAGCCCGCCTTAAAGCAATATGTATACGTAATAATATATAAAAAGTGTATATTACAGTGATTTTTTATGGTTATATTATTGTATACACGTTCAATAATGTTATGTAAATGTATTACGTAATTTAATAATGTAGGAGCTGTGAGAATAATAGGTTAAAGGTGGCTAACAATGAGGTAACAATGAGGAAACCTTGAGGCAATAATGAGTAAGAAAGTGTAATAATCCTACTAGTCATTCTCGGAGCAACAATAATGTAATTTTTGTGACAGTTTATAAAATAGCCAATCAATAACCAGAAAAAAACTTAAGTTGAATAAAAGTATTCTATTGGATTAGGAATAGCCAATCTGAAACTTGAAATACAGAAATTTACAAATTTAGGCGGTAGAAATCAAGTCAGCTGCTTGTAGACAGCGCTCATAACTGGACGCGTTGCTTGCAGACAGTGTTTCTAACCGGACGCGAGATGTGTCCTCGAGAAATTTAATACGTATCCAGTGTGAGATAAAAATAGTTTATGTGTTAAAAGAGTGCAAGTAATTAATTAAAAAAATCTCACAGCTCTCTATATATCAGTGAAGTGTTATTTAAATCGTGTCAAGCATTAATAAAAGGAGTGAAGTAAAAATTATAATCTGTGTAAGCCTACATTCTTCAGTCGCACCACAACCCTGCAAAGAGAAACATGTCTGTAACAATAATACTGACGCAGCCGAGGCAAACATGAATATAAATATTTAAGGAAACAGTCAAAATTACAAAGTTAATATTTTTTAAACATCTGGGGCAAAGACCACCGCAAAGTACATTTGGGGTGAAGGAAACTTTTGGGGAATCTTTTCACCAATTACTTCAAGTTCGGCTCCCCAACAGTCGAAATATAATACATCTTCAAACTGACTTTCCATACGTAGCAACAACAAACCTTCTTCAAATTGGCTCCCAAAACGTGGGGCAAATAACAAAAGCAAGTATCTTCTTCAAATTGGCGACCATACGTGGGCAGAAACCATCTTCTTCATCTGATGCGTTATATTCACAAGACTTTGTCTATGTCTATCGTATATTAGTGGGTGTACAAACTACAAGGCGTGAGTTTAAAGCAAATACCGCTTTAATATTTTGCCGCTGCTCATTTTGTGTTTTCTTGTTGTTAGAGCGTTTCTAAACGTTCAAAACGATCAAAGCACCCGCTGACTGTGAAGTCAGATCAGTGATTCGTTTTTAAATGAGAGAAATGTTACGCCATCAAACATCCATCGCAAATTGCGGGATGTTTATGGGGAAGCAATAATAAGTGACAGTGCCTGGCCACACACAGTCAAACAAATTCAAGTTCTGATCACATAATTTGATTGGGAACAATTCGATCACCCCCCCTACAGTCCAGATTTGGAACCAAGCGATTTTCATGTGTTTCTTCAGCTGAAGACATCCCCTGGTTGAAAACATTTCAACGACGATAATGATGGGAAACAAGAAGTGCGAACTTGGCTTTCATTTAGGCGGCATCATTCTTTGACGGAGGCATACAAAATCTAGTTAATAGTTACGACTAGTGCCTGAGTAACAGCGGTGACTATCTGGAGAAGTAGTGTAAGGTAATAAATGATAATGAAATATTTGGAAAATAATGTTCTGTTACTTTTTTTAAAGACATTATCGATACTTACTCTAAAAACACAGCTCGTAATAAGTTTTTGTCTATGGCTTAACGTTTACCAGTTATACAAGATTAAACAAAATTCCTTCCGAATGAAGAGGACTTCACAGACTATTCTCAGAAAATTCAAGATGTACAGTTTATTTGCCATGTAAATATCTTTAATGTATGCTGCTTTATTCAAAATCGCTAGAGCCATCTTTTAAAAAATACAAAAATTTCTAAAAATGTACCATGCAAAGGGTAGTGGGGATGAGGGATTTTCTTGAAAATATTCATGGCGCATCTTTGGTGGAAGATATTGAACTTAAGTACCAAGTTTGGAATTTGTTCATACACACAGAACCTTTTAGAACATATTACTGGAGTTTCAAGGAACCTCAAAGCATATGTTTCCGATGAAATCTCGACATCGAATTTTTGTGTGGAATAAAATACTTTCCCTTCTTATTATACGTAGTAGACAAGCTGTGTCTTAGAATTTCATGCATAGATTTTGAAGTTATTGTACTACAGTGCATTAAAGTTAATAAAGCGTAACTTCATGTCTTTATGTTATCTTAGCTTCTTTGTTCTGTTGATCGCTAAATACGATCAGAGAATTTCATAGAGTTGATCTTTTATCATAAGCTTTCTTCTTCTTCAGATTTTGCCATTTCCTGCATAGTATCTGCCTTTTCAATAAGAACAGTGGGATTCAAAACAATTTGGGATTTGTCGAAGCACAAAAATACAGTTTTCAAGGCCACCTAATCCAGGGATAAATCTTGACGAGTTTGTTGAAAAAGTTGAGGAATACAGATTTGTGGAAGAACACAAATGCAGAGACAGTGCGTCTAGTCTACAGCAATCTAATGTGCTCGCTGTATGCCCTGCAATTGCAGATTGGCTACGGATTCACTTTGCTAATGATATTTATCTACCAAGAAGCTCTTTCGTGTATTTTCAGCGAAATGTTTGATGAAAGTAAATCAAACCGAAGCACACCTGTTTAAGTGTATATAAAACAGTAAATGTTTTAACTTAAACGTTACTATTTGTGCACTTAATGTAACATGGAAATAGATGTAGTATTTTATAATTATAAAACTCAAAACATTCATTTACTTCAGGGAGTACAAATGAAGTTAATTGGGTATTTTTATTTAACTGTTTAACGGGAGCGAAAATAAATCAAAAGTCCACGATATTATTTAAACACTTAAAAGTGAGAAAACAAGAAAACTAAACTTATTTCCTGTTATAAAAGGCAATAAAATGATATAAAATGTTGGTAACGGTGTTTATATTGAATACATAAAAGCAAACAAGTCAGAGATACCATACCCATGTGAGGCGTGTGTAGAGTTAATTATTCAGACACTGCGGCGTAAACTGCGGTTTGTACAAAACAAAAGTGCTAGGTACGTTGAAACAAGATGCTTAAGAAAGAAGTGTACATACGAAAAATTGTCTAGATTAGTTGCTGATTTTCTATACAGGGTGCAGCATTTAAGTTAAGGCTGTACAATATCTCCAAAACAAAGCGTTGTAGAAAGAAATGTCGAATAAAAGTTGCTTGATATTATAGGGGAAAGTAAATGCCATTCGTATTTTTTGGAGGACATTGCGATGGTCATTTTGGGGCCAATTTAATTGTTTAAAATGAGAATCTACCTTTATGCTTTCTTTACTACGTTTAGTAAGTAGGGGAAGTATTGCATTCCACTAAAAAATTCGATACCGAGATTTCACCGGAAATACATGTTTTGAGGCCTCCTGAATCCAAAGAAAGCCTTTTTGGAGACATGTCCAAAACCAGAACGTCACACTTAAAATACATGCATTACTATGTGGGCGTTCCGGAAACGGGCCGAGGGGTGGAAACTTACTCAAGATTTAATTTTCTCGTTGCCGTTCGAGGGGACAACATAGTAGATCTATATTGTTCATATTAGACTCTTCACTGTAGAAATTATGCTAGTCGGCCATGACGAAATAGCCGCTGAATCTCTCTCTATTCGTTCGCAAGGTGGAAAAACGAAACCAGAAGAAACTCCAGCAATAGTGTGCCCTACTCCTTCACATTCATTAAGGTTCTTCTAGGAAAGTGTCACTTGCAGCTTGTTTATACGATATGTTATTCAAAACTGATGTGGTACATTCACATGGCCTTCTCTACTCTCTATTGTGTAAAACAATTCTTACTAAAGCTCATTTTTTGTCTACTACTTTTTAATCCAAACAAGCCGTTGCAGAAATGACTACATTACACATTTCGGTAAAGATACAAAGAGAACAGCGACAGTCAAATGTTCAAGAACTGAAGATATATGCCGGCCTTAGAATTCCATACTGTTTCCATGCAATCGCAAGAAACAACTAAATGTCGAGAGGACTTAAGACAATGACCAAGAAATGAAAAATTTGAACTTTTAATAACGGATATCTCAGAAATAGTTTATACCACAAAGAAACTTATTTGAAATAAATTGTGCGTTTTAAAGAGATTACATTTTTTGTGTAGTACGTTTTCGTCTATCGCTTAACGTTTACCAGTTATATAAGATTATACGAAATTCCTTCTAAATGAAGTGAACTTCACAGGCTATTCCCAGAAAATTCAAGATATAAATTTTATTTGTAATGTAAGTATGTTTAATATGGGGTACTTTAATCAAAATCATTACAGCCATTTTTTAGAAAATAAAAAGTTTCGAAAAATCTTCCATGTAAAGTCTTTTTGAAATGTTTTATGAAGTAGTCTGAAGGGAGGGGTGGACTTTTTGAAAATCTTCGGCCACATTACTGAACGTAAATATCAAGTTTGGTGTTTATCCGACTTTTCGTTTTTGAGTTATGCTGTTCACAGACACACACACATACACAGAGAGAGAGAGAGAGAGAGAGAGAGAGACGTCTTTTTCTAAAAATGCTTTTTGGATTCAGGGGTCTCAAAACATGCATATCCGATGAAATATCGTTATTGTAATTTTGGTGAAATGCAATACCTTCTCTACCTACTATGTACGAGGTAGAGAAAGTAAAAAGAACAAAAATAGCAAAGAGAAAGAAATTAACAGAGAATAACAGATAATTTTAATGTTCGTAATTAATTAAGGAATAACGTTTGTTAAGAAACTTTCACGAGATGGATTGGAAATAATAATAATAGGTCTGAGTTTAGAGAATGTTTTACTCTATCGAATTTTGATGTTTGTTAGTGAACAAATATCATTGGTTATTTACAACTAAATGACGTTATCACGACCTCTCATGAACAGTTGTTTACATTACTGGATTACAGTATAATACTTACACACTATGTATATATACATGTTACAATTTGGTTAAATGTATTTATATATATTAATTAATTTAGGAAAAATAATTACTTTCTGTATGAAAGTTGCGTCATTGAGTGCTGCAGAAATATTTCTGGGCATACCAACCTGACTATTCTGATTTTCAAATTTTACACATGTTAGTATAATATGTACTACTGTTAATGCTGTTTTACATGTTTCACAAATTGGTGGAGAGCTTCTATTTAACAAATAAGAGTGTGTCAGTTTAGTATGTCCAATTCGTAGTCGGGATATTACAGTTGTAGCTGTCTTATTGGATATTCTTGAGTTGAAGTTCCACGTACATCATGAAGTTTACTTGTAGAATTGTTCATCCGTTCTTTGTGTATTTTCTTCTTAAAGTGTGTGACTGCATATTGGAGAGGTATTTTGATGTCAGTATCTTGTGTTGGTAGTTCTGTAGCTCTTAAGAGGAATAGCTTATTTATTTGTATCATTTTCGTTTAATAACTGACACCGCGACTTATAGCGATCCATTGTAGCTAACACTCCAGGAGAAAGGGATGAAGTGAAGAAACCATAGGAGGCTATATGCCTTAGGCAGACAGGCTGCAGAGACGCGCGGAAGTCCCTAATATTTCCAAGCTAGCAGACCAGGCCCACTATTGGAACCGCCGGGGAGAGGGCAATGAACGACCTAGCAATTAAGATCCCTCTGGTGTCCACGGGGAATACACCTTCCATTCCGCCATACACTGCAAACCTAGTAGCACATCTGAAAGACGAGAAGGAAACGGAATGAAAGGGAAATGAAGAAACCACCCAAACATTCGAAGCGCAGCCCAGGGTAAACCACGAAAAACCCATGGATCATAGTGCACGATCGCCGGGGATCGAAACCGAGATCTCCAGAATGACAAGTAGCACACGTTACCGCAGCCCAACCTCGCTCGGACAAGCATATAGGATTTATAATAAATTCTCTATCCTTCTCTAACTTTACGTGTGCTATTCAGGAAGTACCGTGAGTAAAATTAAACCTACTAAACGCTTCACAATAGAACAGAGTGGGTGAGTATGGAGAGAATGGAATTTGTGTGCATAGAGTCAGGAAATTCAAAGCTTGCTCGACAATGACCGTGTAGGAGGTTCGTGCACAAATTAATTAACAGGGCTCCAGAAAAATCTCAAGCCAGGGTGTGCCTATAGAAATAGCGTACCACCGCTATCCTAGGAGGGTTAGATGGAAAACAAGTAGTAGTAAACTGATGTGCAAATTAATAATTGGTCTACAGCCAATAGGAAACAAATAAGAAATACATATAGTATGGGAGGTTCAAGGTGTATTCGCAAGATAAGTACAACCAGTGTGATAGAAAAATTAAAGTAATGCACCTATAAAACTTGGAAAATCCACAGTGTGCAAGATATGTTATTGAAATTTGTAGCGTTTATTACACACAATAACAGTAATGTTTTTACCAGTATTCCAATATTCTAGCTTTTTAGTTACTTAAACATTCATTTTTACTATAGTAAGTAGGGGAAGTATTGTATTCCACCCAAAAATTCGATATCGAGATTTTCACCGGAAATATATGTTTTGAGACCCCCTGAATCCCAAAAAAAGCATTTTTGGAAACATGTCCCTGTTTATGTCTGTGAACAGCATGACTCAGAAACAAACAGTCGGATAAACACCAAACTTGGTATTTAGGTTCAGTATCTTCCCGAGATGCGACACGAAGGTTTTCAAGAAAATCCCCCACCCCAGAGTAACCTTTACATGGAAGATTTTTCGAAAATTTTAATTTTCTCAAAAACGGCTCTAACGATTTTGATTAGAATATCATATGTTTAAATATCAAATGAAATATATACCTCCAATTTGCTGGGAATTTCTCCAAAAATATTCTTCATTGTGAACGACTTTTGCGTAACTGGTAAACCATAAGAGATAGACAGAATTTTACTACACAAAAACTGTAGATCGCGTTAAAATATACAATTTATCTTATATACATTTTTTTTTGTTGAGTGAACCATTTTCGAGATATTGCTTGTTATTCCCTTAAATTTATCAATACTTATTTTCTAAAATGGGAATTCGTTATTCATTTTTTTGTCTTGGATATGCAAAGTTATAATCTGTGGGAAAGGAAATGGTGCTGCACCTAGCAACCAGCTGTTAAGAGATATGTATGTGCTTAAAGGCTACTGTATTTCTATATTGCCCTTGTAAATATATTTTCCCCTTACATCTACAAGAAAATTAGCAATAAGATAGAGTCTGCAAATGTTTATCTCAATTAACATGAAGTAGATGGAGAATAAGAGTTTGTAAAAATAATTTGTACAAGAGTAGAGAAAGTCATGTGAGTGTAACACATCAGATTTTTTTCTCCTATTATCGGAGGGGACTCGGCACTGCTGCAATGGGGATATTGTAGCTATGTCCCGGGATGGAGGAGGTAAGAAGAGACACCGGGAGGAGCGGGAAAAGGCGGTCAGTTTAACGCGGCAACCAGCCGAAAGCCGAAGGACGCAGAAAGTTTCTCAGAGAGCAACGTTTTCCCGCGCTGCACCGAAACAGCATCGCCGAACTTCCAATTCCGAGACACACCTAACGGGGTGAAGGATGAATTAAATGATGAATGAAACGAAAGAGAGGGACGGGAAATTCCTTCTGAAGGAAAGCACTTCAGCATTCGCCTGACGGCCCGGAACCACCCGAATGCGAGTCGAACGTGTTAGCACGGTGCCTCATTCGATGAATTGGTAGTTTAAATGATGCAGTAGAAAAACAAAATGTTTTCTGAAAGTTTAAAATTCATATTATTTTATGATGAAAAAGTTTAGTTTTTTTAATGTTTCACAATTTTGTTCAAATTTTACGGATGCATTTCCTTAACGAAGAACTCATACAGAGAGAGGGTGTGAGATAAACTTGTACGTGTCAATCATAAAATGCATTCTAAGCCAATGAAAGGTATTAGCATAATAATTATGAAAAATAATTTGCTACTTGGAATTTTACAGCCATCACTGCCTTCCGTTTCACTTTCCTGAGAACTAAACTGGCTTACAACTATCAAGTAGCCGCTTATACCCTTAACACCTTCTTCCGTCACAAAGGGGGAAAAATGCATTAGCACAATGACATATTGGTGACTGCTAAGAAAGTAATCTGATGAAAGGAAAAAGCATTTAGTAAAAAAAAATCTGACGTGATATATTCACATGACCCGTTATCTTTATTAATGGCTTTACGAATTATCCTTACCGAGCTTATTTTAGTATACATTTAAAACTAAATAAACCTTTGCAAAAATACCTGCATTGCACATTTCGTTATAGATACAAAAAGAAAAGCGATAGTCAAATGTTTAAGAACTGGACGCTATATGCTGGTCTTATAATTCCATACTGTGGCCATGCAATCGTGAGGAACAACTGAAAATCAATGACTCTAAAAGAATGCCAAGTACTGAGTAATTGGAGGCTTTAATAATGGTTATCTTAGAAATGGCTATGCTACAGAAAAACTTATTTTAAGTAAATTGTGTATTTTAAAGGGATATACATTTTTTGTAGTGCTTTACGTCTATGGCTTAACGTTTAGCAGTTATACAAGTTTATACAAAATTTCTTGCAAATAAAGTGGACTTCCCAGAAAATTCAAGGTATACAGTTTATTTGTCATGTGAACATCTTTAATATGTGGTATCTTAATAAAAACCGTTAAAGCCATTCTTTAAAAAATAATAAAATTAGAAACATGCTCCATACAAAGGGTATTCTAGGGTAGGGAGATTTTCTTGAAAATCATTGTGTCGCATCTTTGTAAGCTACTGAACCTAAATACCAAGTTTGGTATTTACCCCATTGTTTGATTTTGAGTTATGATGTTGAGACACACACGGACCTTTTTCTGAACATGATTTTTTGATTCGGGGGACCTCAAAACATGTATTTTCTATGAAATCTCGATATCGAATTTTTGAGTGGGATACAATACTTCTGCTACTTACTATACGTAGTAGAGAAAGTAAAAGTGGAAATATGTGCGGCCGTAGCAGCGGTACAAGATGAAAGGAGATAACATGCAGGAAAGAATAAAGAAAGAAACGGTGAACGGAAGATGGATGAATAAATGAAGGAGAGTGGGGAAAACGCTGGTAAGTAAGACAGAAACAAAAGAGGCGTGACAGAATGCTTTATGACTCGAACGTTCGGTGGCGACATGGAGGTTTTTTATATGAGAGTGATTAACTTATAGCAAAAATGGAGCAGAAACAATTGCAACAAATCAAGCTATATGTGGGAAAGGCAGAAAAAAAAGGCGAGATAAAACGGTTGACATGGTCGAACTCTCCGGATCGGCGATGATGTCATTAATAATGGCGGCACACCATGCAGGCTACCCATATAACATCCTAACTAATAGGATAAATCACGATATCGCGCCTCTCCCCAACTTCATTAGCGGAATGGTGCACTAATGCGCCGTTTAGATAACACTTTTTATCAGCAATGAACTTCGGTTTCAGCCAAGGGACCCACCGACGTAAAAACCTCTTATGAAAACATTACAAATTGGCCCCAATGAGCAATTATTTTTGCCACATTGGGCTCCGGCTTCGGTAACATAAACTCCCAATGGGTTACCTCCCCGCCCCTGTTATAAATCTTGATCTACGTACATCCCAACTCGGTTATTGAACCGTAGTGGCCTACTGACTTGTCGCCATGGTAACGCACCGGCTAGAAAACATTACGAGCGATAAACTTTACTTTCCATGTCTGTTTAAATAAACTCGACTCGCTGGAACGTCAAACTTTCACCAAGTGAAGTACGCGATGTGGCAAGCAACATTTATACTGCGAGACAGGGACTTCGGGTACATGGGAGCTGAGAAAACGGCGCTTCTGTAAAAAAAAACCTTCATGTGTTTCCTTTAACTACATAATAAAGAGTGTGCGGTCGTTTTATTGTGAGGCCATTGATCGCGCGTATGCGTGCTCCGCACACTACCTATTACACTGGGAGTTTTTCGTTCCGCAACTTCCGCGTTATGTACCAGTGATAACAACATGCACTGTAATGAGTTATCTAAACTAACCTTGTTATAAGTACTGTTTTTTTCCTAGTGAGGGAGAAAATGTGAGGTACTACCTCAGCCTAGCTACTGGGACTCGCCAATAGTCGCCATACCCAGTAAAAGCTGCTCCTCCTCCGGGAGGAAAAGGATAGGAGTCGAAGGTGAAGGTAGCGTGGTCCCGCCCAGCACCCGCGTTAGTGCTGCCGCGCTACAGCCATGACAAGCAGCCTAGAGTGGCGACAATTAAGGAAGGGTAAGGATGAGTATTGGAAGATATTAGTGGCGTCGTCTTCTCTCTTCGTTGATGGCACCTCTCTAGGAAGCGCTGATGATCTGGAGGAAGTTGAAGTTATATTTGCTGTTGGTATGCCGGTGGACTGGTCTGGTGATTTGTTGGAAGTCGAACTGTTCTACTTGTGAAGTCCAGGGTCGTCAAGCCGCTGTGGAATTTGTCCAGACGTGCTGGTAGCTTGGCGGTGACGGTCTGTTGGACATTGTTGGCGGCGGTGATAGCTGCCGGAAGTTCCCGATGATGGCGGCTAGGGTCTCTTCCATGGCGACTAAGCGGGCATCCATGTTTCGCATGGAGGTACTGTATACCGTCCCGCGTCGCTTTCCTAGTTGAGACTGCCAGTGCTGTTGTCCTGTCCATCGGCTGATGGCTTGCTATCGGCTATGTGATAGAGGGGGCACCTAGGCCTCGCCGGTAAAATGCGAACTACCGCCGCAGGTGGCACAGAAACAGCGGAGGTAAAGATCATGCCCAATGCGCTCTGAAAGCGTTGGCGCCACTGTAGTGGCACCTCGGCGATGAGGAACAGGCGTTGGCGCTGTGTCCGAAGGCACAGCATCGTTTGCATGGAGCCGGATGTTCCTGGAGACTCGCCTCAACACGCAGGTTCCGACCAACAAGATCGGGCCCTATGCCAAGGCAGCCTCAAAATCGGTGGTGCTGGCCAGCTCCAGACGCACTACAGGCGTGGGTCTCCGGGGGTGAGTGAAAGACGTTCCTGGAATTTTCGGATGAAGTTGCCATTCACACGCATATGTTCTTCTTGCGTAATGTTCATAATTTCTGCTTTTATATTGTCCCTAAGTTTGTCTACAGCATGAAGATTGTTCCTATTGCCTTTTTTTTAGGTTCCCCACAAATAGTAGATGCACCAGATTCGTCAATGTTTTCCTCCGTTAGAAATCTCGTTTTCGCTTTTTAGGTTAGCGTTTAGCGATCCCGTTATCCTAAACATATTAACCAGAAGTCTAACAGTTGTTATACCTGGAACTCGAAAACCAGAAAATGTCTCCTGATATTGTCTACATGATTCAGGTTTTTACGCATGTATCGTACATAAGAATTCGTGTTCAAGCGTGTATTTGGCACGAATTGCAGTGGACTAATAACAAGACATTAACACTCTTAAGCAAATCACACACAACATAGATGTCATGAATAAACTTTCACATTTGAGGGATACAATGTACAGCTCTCTTTATAGCACGCATACAAAGCAGCGACTGAAACATAGCTGATAAAGATAACTGAACGCGTCATGCGCTGCCAGTTGCGCATCAGAAAAGTAGCGATGTCACTAGGTACAGCCTTTTACGCATATAACTGTTCTGTGACCTCATCTTAAAACGACCGCACTGCACATATAGGTATATAAAATTGGAAACTACGAAATGAGGCCGGTATATTGTGATGACCCAAGGTTATCAGAAGGATAACGCCGGGCAATGGAGAGATAACCAGAATAACTATACGTGTAGCGCTCTCGCCCAGCGTAAACACCAGAAGCGCTATCCACAGATATCAAGAACTATCTGGTAGTTTCCGCTTCCCCCGGCTCTAGATCATTCTAAAATCTTCTGTGAAAATCGCTATATAAGTGAGCGCTCTCCGACAGGGTTGGAAGTAATTAGTGAGTGCATTTATATTGCGACTAAAAGTGCTGTTTTCCGAGTGAGTTTGTGACGACTGCTATGAGTGCAGATTGTGTTGTTACTGCAAAAGAACAGGAAGGAATTGTGTTTGACTCCCCAGCAGATGAACCATACGGAAGAAGAGACAATGCCGCGTGTATTTTACTGCGTCGCAAAGGAAGTAAAGTGACAGTGAAAACCAGGTGAATTCACTGAAAATTTGAACTACATTACATTAGTTAAGTGACAGTGAGAACTTGAAGTGACAATTAAAAGCTGGGCAAAGTCTCAATATTTACAAGCAGTTGGGTATTCAGGCGATATATAATACTTCTAGTTAGTAATAATTAGGCAGTTTAAGAAATTTCATATTCTAAAGCATACTTGCTATAATTATGGGAAAAAACACTTTTACTTTCTCTAATACTTAAATAAAAAGAAACCCCAAAAACAACAGAAAATCGTATTCGATGCATTGTTGTTACCCAAATAACAGTTAAGAAAGATAAATATAACACACTAACAAACACGAACACCCAGCTGGTACGTTTAGCTCTGGTTACACGCACTCCTCTACTATCAGTCTTCTTCCATTGTCATCCCTGCCTGCCAGTAGCATTTAACGTGCCCTTAACTCTCCTTTCGAGGTGGTAAAGGATTGCGGAAAATATTTTCCCTCATTTCACCGTACACCTACAGCTAGCAAAGAAATGTAGCTTTTTGGTGGACCGGATTGACTCACCTAATTTCCACTCAAATGGCAATGAACCAGAGATAAATATGATTGTATTGTAGAAGTGTTTTGATATTAGTTGGTTGACTTGACTGGTGGCGAACAAAAGCACACAAC
Organism: Deroplatys truncata; assembly: GCA_030765065.1. NCBI lineage: Eukaryota > Metazoa > Arthropoda > Insecta > Mantodea > Mantidae > Deroplatys > Deroplatys truncata. Next base: position 59,154,270 of record CM060977.1, read on the forward strand.
TACGTCTGATATAGTGCTTAGAGAAAGGTTACTTAATGCTTCCTTTGGTTCATTACTATGTGAGGAGAAATTAAAAAGTGGTTGAAACCGCTTCACAAACACTGACACTTTGTTCTAAAGTTAAAAACAAGATCATTTCAAGAGACACTTTTATGATTTAGTTTCCTGGCTCTGTAGCTATCAAACAACAATTACAGAACAAACAATCACAAAAGAAACTAATTTAGGTAAAATTTAAATAGCATGGGACTTCTGTTACTTCTTGGAGGGGTATGTTTCCATGGCAACGTCCCCTCCGCTATTATTCTAGCCAGTAAGATTTAGCACTAGCCTCTTTTCTCTTCGCATGCAAGCTGAAATTTGAGAGGTAACACGTTGCTATGTTGGTGTGGTTTACTACTGCTCACTAGGTTACGTCCCAGGGAGCTGTTTGCTTTTCGGCGCGCTGCTAAACAGCTGACACATGTTCTAAAACAACGTGGCAATGCAGCTCTCCCACTTCGCTAGAGTTAAATGTCAGGAATATCAATGTTTAAATTACACTGTAACCACGTTTTTACCTTCTCTATCGCTTACGTATGGTAGGTAGGGGAAATATTATATTCCACAAAAAAATTTGATATAAACATTTTACCAAAAATACACATTCAGATCCACTGAAACCCCCTCAAAAACTCATTCTTAGAAAAAGATTCGTGTGTGTTATCTGTGAACAGCACAACTCAAAGAAAAAGGTCAAAAGATAGGATGCAATACGAAGTTTTTCATGCAAAAATCCCTGCTGCAAACAATTTTTACATGGAAAATTTGTGATCATTATTTATTTTCTCAAAAACGGTTCTAACGATTTTAATTAAAATAGCATACGTTTAAGATATCCGCAGAACAAATAAATGTATATCTTGAATTTTCTTTGACTTCCTCTTCATTCCAAATTAATTTTGTATCAATGTTGTATCTGGTGTAACGCAGATCCTGTCAAAATACAAAAAGTATTTGTGACTACCAAGATATTCGTTGTTATTGGTTTCAATTTGGAAATACTTTATACTTTTTCTGAAGTGCAATTTCGCCATTCATTTATTTCTACTGGTAAGAATATACAATTTCAAAGCCATCGCATACTGAAGTAGATATTGTCTTTACGTTGGAGTTGTTGAATGTTTTTTGTTGAAGGAGTTTTTACTGTTGTTGTTATCCCCACGTTTGGGAACCAATTTGAAGTAGGATTGTTCTTGGAGTTTATGTTTTGATGTTAGCCCCACGATTTGGGCGTCAATTTGAAGTAGGTGTTGTTTACGTAGGAGTGTTACATACTGTTATATACATTTTACAAATTATTACATACATATTGCTTTAAGGCGGGCTGTTATAGAATTTACCTATTATATAATTTAATTGAAATTACTCAAGCGTTAAAAATACTGCCTCAATAGACACGTACTTTTTAAAGATGTGACTATCGCCTCACCCTTGTGCTACAACGAAATACGTAATGAAACTATTTCTGCAAACGTTTGTCTCAATTAACATGGAGTAGGTAATAAAATAAAATTTTGTAAAAAGAATTTGAACAGGAATGTGAATATAACAAAACATATTTTTTAAGTGAAACTTTCAAATTGGTCAGCATTAGGCAACTTGTATGTCATTTAATAACAAGCTGCTTTTTGAACTCTCGGGGTCTCTCAGAGGCCACAATGAAAGGATGATGAGTAGGGGAAATTATATTAAATTCCATAACATGCTGTATTTTGATGACCAGCTTTACAGATAATTAAAAAAAATCTGATATGATGCATTCACATGTTAATTAAATGACGCACTCACAAAGGATGTACATGGGATTCATAGCATATTTTGTAAATGGCTAACGCTGCGAAATAAAAACACATTAAAAAAACGTTTATAGAAAATTATACAACATTCAATCAAGTGAAGGAGACTTAAAGAGGATATTTACAGAACATTCAAAATATTAGTACATTTTACTTCTCATACTTTTATGTCCAACATGATATTTTAGTTAAGACCTAAGAGGCATTTTTTGAAGAAATAAAAATGTGTTACATTTACTTAAGATTCTCTACCCTCTATCTTTTACCAGTGGGTACACAAACTCTTCTTTCTGGAGTTTCTTTTTATGTTTACTTCATTTAAATGAAGATAGAAACCTTTGCAGAAATAGCTACATTATGCATAGATGCAAAGGGAACAGCGATAGTTAAATGTTCAACAACTGGACACTATACCTTGGCATTAAAATTCCATACCGTTTCCATGCAATCGCCACAAACAACTGATGATAATCGATGGAACTTTTGACTGAACAAAGCGAACTATTAATGACAGATTTCTCGGAAATGGCTGATGACACAAAAAAGTTGTTTGAAATAAATTGTGTGATTTTGCGTGTAGTGCGTTTTCGTCTATCACCTAACCTTTACCAGTTATACAAAATTATACAAAACTCCTTCCGAATAAAGTGGACTTCACAGGCTATTCCCATAAAATTCAAGATAAACATTTTATTTTCCATGTAAATGCCTTTAATATATGGCATTTTAACTGAAATCGTTACAGCCATTTTCTAGAAAATAAAAAATTTCGAAAAATCTTCCATGTAAAGGGTAGTTTGGGATGGGGGGTGTTGTATCTTTGGAAGATACTGAACTTGAATACCAAGTTTGATATTTATCCAACATTTCGTTTTTGAGTTCTGCTGTTCATAGACACACACACATACACGTAGCTTTTTCTAAAAATGCTTCTTTTTGGGTTCAGGGGGCCTCAAAACATACATTTCCGGTGAAACATCGACATCGAATTTTTGGGTGGTATGCAATACTTTTCCTACTTACTATTCGTAGTAGAGAAAGTAATAAAAAATAATGAAATATTTTCAATAAAATGGATAGCCTTGGTTGGGGTTTTTGTTTAAAATATTTGAGCCTTCAGTGTTTATTCTTGCTTTAATACTTATTCCAAAATATCTTAAAAACACAGCGTTTGTTAACTAGATATTAATGACTTGAGTCAGTATTTTTAACACATGATTTCAGGCAAATTATATAATATAAAATATAATAACAGCCGCCTTAAAGAAAACTGTGTATAATATAATATATAAAATGCATGTAACAGTCATTGTATTAATGTCGATATTATTATGTACGTTTTCAATAATGTTATGTGAATGTATTACGTAATTTAATAATGTAGGAACTGTGAGAATATGTCAAAAAAGTTTCTAACAGTTAGGTAACCTTGAGGCAATAATGAATTAGAAAGTTTAATAATGCTACTAGTCATTCTTGGAAACAATAATATAGTTTTTGAGACAGTTTATAAATATCCAATCAACAACCAGAAAAAAGCTTAAGTTAAATAAAAGTATTCTATTGGAGTAGGATTAGCCAATCAAAAACTGAAATGGAGCAAAATTTACAAATTCAGAAGTCAGTTGCTTGTAGACAGCGTTCCTAACCGGACGCGAGACGAGTCCTCGAGAAGTTTAATATGTATTCATGGTGAGACAAGAATAGTTTACGTGTGAAAAAGTGCAAGTAATTAATAAATAATCTCACAGCTCTCTATATCAGTGAAGTGTTATTTCCGTGTCGATGATTAATAAATGGAATGAAGTAAAAATTATAGTCTGTGTAAGCCTATATTCTTAGCCGCACTCTCTGCAAAGAAATTAATAATACTGACGCAGCCGAGGCAAACATAAATATATAAAACTCTCAAATTACAAAGTTAATATTTTTAAACTTGGGGCGAAGGCTACCGGAAACTTTTTACCACACGTGCGGTTGCAACTACTTCAAGTTCGGCTCTCCAACAGTTGAACTACAATACAACTCCTACTTCAGACTTCACATAGAAGTGTCCAAAATAAAAAGGTATAATTTGAGGTGTGGATATGAAAATCACATTGCATACTACATGGATACACCTAAAATGTAAAAGCTCCTAATAGTATAAATATTTATTCACAAAGCACTTACAACCTAATGGATTCTTCATGTCTACGAAAGGAATTACATGAGCAATGTACATATGAAAATGAAATGACACTTTTGGTATTCTGAAAGCGACACAGGAAGCATTACACCAATTGCTTTAACTGTAATAATATTTTGAAACTAAACATAAACAAGTATCACATGACCGGACAGCCATATTTCTGCAGTGTTACAGTGTAGCTGGTGAAGTGTGCTGTTGTAACAGGTGTGGGACCTACGAACAACCTAGATTCCGAAGCTAATATTTTAGTTCTATAAGATAAAAACGTAAGTAATATACTCATTTTATAGTCAGTGTGGCTAACATATAGATAGTTTATTTATAGAATACACAGTTACGAAAAACTGTTATTTTAGTGACAGTTTTGACCGTACTAGTTCAAAAAACACTAGGCTCTAAAATAACTGTTAAGTACATTAACGAGTATTTACTGGTCGAAACAGAAAGACACACTTGATTCACTATTACTTGACTGACTCGCGTTCTTTCGTATCAAATCGTGATTATTCGTTCCTTTTTAGTGTTGAAAGACGATGCTCTCCTTCCTTATCTCTCTCTTTCTCTCTCTCTCTCTCTCTCTCTACCACTCTACATTCAACCAGGTAAATGTAATAACAATACATATTGTGATGTTTTGGTAGTACTGTGATGCTAGTGTTGGTAACACGGCAGTGTAGGTTGGTAACACGGACGGGATGTGACGTGCCGTAAAGGGAGGGGTTAACTTGATAATCGCGGCGAGAATAGTAGGTGCCTTCCTCTTTCTGCAAGGCAACTGGAGAGGTAACACGTGATAGCATATGGGCAGTCCACGTTGAAACAATAAGGTATAAGTAATCTGTAAATTTTTGTGTAATATAGTGCCCATCCAAATTTAAAATGGTTTGATTATTGGAATAGGCAGCCTTACCTCCTAATCCCCTGTAAATTAAGTGTAATTACATGTATTTCAATGCATATTTAGACTCGTCCCCGTCCACCTCGTGGTAATTGTAAAAGAATATAAACTTCCCGGGTACCTTTCTGTTCTACCATCTAGAAATTTAAGAGATATTAATATGTGAGGTACAACAATATGACATGCATTTAAATATTTGCTCTAATTATTGCTCATTTAATCCACATACCTAGACACCACCGACTTACCCCAGCTTCTTAAATGCTAATAATTGTATGTTCCAAAATTGCATCTCGTGTATCACAAGATTTGTCGCAAGATTTATAGTCGGCGTTTCCTTCTATTGGAACTTGGAAGTACTAAAGCAGGGACTGGGCGGTTCCAAACTCTCAGATCAGTGATATACGTCTGTTATGTGATATATACGATTACGGTGTTATTTTTGGAATCGTTTATGAAAACATTCGAATGAATAAAACCGACGTAAAACCGACGTATGCTTAGTTTTTTTTTTACTTTCTCTACTACGTATAGTAAGGGGAAGTATTGCATTCCATCCAAAAGTTTCATGTCGATATTTTACCGGATTTGTGTTTTGAGGCACCTGAACCAAAAAAGAACGTTTTTAGAAAAACGTCCATGTGTGTGCCTGCGAACAGCGTAACTAAAACATGAAGTCAGATAAATACCCAACTTTGTGTTTAAATGCAGTATTTTCCAAAAATGCAACACGAAGATTTTCAAGAAACTCAACCCCCATCCCAGCTACCCTTTACATAGAGCATTTTTTTAAATTTTTTATTTTATAAAAAATGATTTTAGCGAATTTGATTAAAATATATTAAAGATACTTACATGACAATAAAATGTACATCCTGCATTTTCTGGGAATAGCCTGTGAAGTCCTCTTCATTCGGAAGGCATTTTTATAATATTGTATAACTATAAACGTTAAGCGATAGTCGAAAATATACTACAAAAAATAATCACTTTAAAACACACAAATTATTTCAAATAACTTTTTTGTAGCATAAGCCATTTCTGAGATAAATGTTATTAATGGCTCGAATTGTTCAATACTTTGTCATTATTTCAAGTTCCTTTGAATTTCAGTTGTTTCTCGCGATTGCATGGAAACATTATGGAATTTTAAGGCCGGTATATAGCGTCCAGTTTTTAAACATTTGACTATCGCTGTTCTCTTTGTATCTATAACGAAATTTGTAGTCTAGCTAAGCTATTCCTGCAATCGTTCATTTGGATTAAAATGTACTAAATAGAAAAGTAAGCTTTAGTAATAATAGTTTGTATACCCCTAATAAACGATGGAGGGTAGAGAAAGTCATGTGAACGTAGGACATAAGTTTTATATTTTAGGAATTCTTACGTAATTCAGCAATTGGTACTAATTGGTCAATTAGAGCGTTAATATTCGTATATGCCAATTCTAACTACATCGCTCAATATTCTCCCTCATATTTTCACTTTCTCTACTACGTAAATAAGTGGCAGAAGTATTGCACTCCACTCAAAAATTCGATATAGAGATTTCACCGGAAATACATTTTTGAGGCACCATGAATCCAAAAAGGTACGAACAGCGTAACTCAAAAACGAAAAGCCGGATAAATGCCAAATTTGGTATTTTGGTTCAGCACCTTACTAAGATTTTCAAGAAAGCCCCTACCCCAGACTACCCTTTACATGGAATATTCTTCGAAATTTTTGAATTTATAAAAAATTCTATAACGATTTTGATGAAAATAAAAGTTATTAAAGATATTTACATCACAAATAAAATGTATACCCTGAATTTTCTTGGAATAACCTGTGAAGTCCACTTTATTTGGAAGAAATGTTCTCCATCTTGTATAACTGGTAAACGTCTAGCGGTAGACGAAAACGTACTGCACAAAAATGTAGATCTCTTTAAATCACACAATTTATTTCAAATAATTTTTTTGTGGCACAAGTCATTTTTGAGATGTCCGTTATTAATGCTTCCAATTGTTCATTTCTTGGGCAGTCTCTTTTTGTATAACCGCTAATAGACGATAGGGGGTAGAGAAAGTCCTGTGAATGTATCACATCAGAATTTTTTTTAAAAATGTGGAACTTGTGGACCACAATAAGAAAATCTTAGCACCTTCCATTTGTGCCCTTTATTCACCTTTAATTATTGTATTGATTTCTGATGACCTTAAAGACATACTGTTGGACGTAAATGAAGAATAAACTCATATTCTATTTTACTCTCTCTTGTTACAGATGTAATAATGTTTGAGCCTTAAAAATAATTGCTTCTCTTAGAGTAATAATATCGTAATTGAAAAATATGCCTTATATTAGGATTTCAGATATATAACTTGCAAAAGTTTTCATTTGAGGCTCTGAAATCTCTTGCATTTCCTCTCTGCGCATTCTTGATATTATGTCTATCCAAGCAGCACCAAAAAAGCCCACTAACTTTTCGCAGGCAGTAGCTGCAATCTCTAGACTTCCAATATAAAGATAAAACAGTGCTGCCAGAGTAAAATGGCGTGAAAAGTTCACCGCTGGAAATTAAAATCCTCGGGCACGCCAGAGTTTCCAAAGGGCTGTAATGAGAAATGTCAATAAAAAGTTTACCGAAACAAATTGCTCTCCTTGTGTTTGGAACACAACGATGGCACAAAAACACTTTGAATATTTAATTCTTTACTCAAACATCGAACCACGAAGGTTGGAAACTCGGCAGCTTATTCAGTTATTGGGAAGCAAAAACTTGGGTATTTGTACATTGAGTATTTCACGATGCTACATTCAAATTTCCATGGATGCACAAGGTCTATGTAGTGCTGATGCCAGCAGTTTAGCATATGGCAATTATTGATGGTGTAACTTATTCACGACTTTTGCTTAATACTTACTGATCTGAATAGAGATGAATAAAAAAATTGGATTTGTTGCATTCGCATGACTTTCTCTACTCACTCTTCTACAAACTATTTATACTGAACCTAATTAATCTATATACTTCATTTTAATCAAGACAAACCATCATGACACGTTTAGGCATATTTTTCTTTTAGTCTAAGAAGAATACAGTAGCTAAAGGGATAACCATGGCTTTGAAATGCTATGTTCCTTGCATGTCCACGAAAAAGAACGAATAGCGACTCGATATATATATTTAAAATGTACAAATATTTGAAAATTCAAACCAATAAAAACTAATATCTCGGAAATGGTTAACGCCACAAAACATTATGTGACATAAATTTTGGGTTTTAACAAGATCTATATTTTTGTGTAGTAGGTTTTGTCTATCTCTTGTGACTTATTAGTTATACAAAGTTCCTTCTCCATGAAGAGGACTGCAAGAAAATTCAAGATATACTTTCATATGTTAGGCAAATATCTTAAACTTATGGTATTTTTACTTCCTCTACTACGTATAGTAAGTAGGGGAAGTATTGTATTCCACCCAAAAATTCGATACCGAGATTTCACCGGAAATACATGTTTTGAGACCTCCTGCATCCCAAAAAAAGTATTTTTGGAAACATGTCCGTGTGTGTCTGTGAACAGCATAACTCAGTAACGAACAGTCGGATAAACACCAAACTTGGTATTTAGGTTCAGTATCTTCCAGAGATGCGACACAAAGGTTTTCAAGAAAATCCCCCCACCCCAGATTACCCTTTACATGGAACATTTTTCGAAAATTTTAATTTTCTCAAAAATGGCTCTAACGATTTTGATTAAAATATCATATATTTAAGATACTTACATGTCAAATAAAATGAATATCTGAACTTTCTGGAAATGTCTCCAAAAGTGTCCTTCATTGTGAACGACTTTGCATAACTGGTAAAGTATAAGAGATAGACAAAATTTTACTCCACAAAAAATGTAGATTGCGTTAAAATACACAATTTATGTCATATAAATTTTTTTTGTTGAGTGAACCATTTTCAAGATATTGCTTATTCCCTTAAATTTTCCAATACTTATACTTTTTCTCAAATGTAAATTCGTTATTCATTTAGTTTGTTCTGGTAATGCAAAGAGAATGGAATACTCCACATAGCAACCAGCTCTTAAAATATTTGACTATCGCTTAAAGCCTACCAATTCCCCTTGCATCTACAAGAAAATTAGCAATAAGATTAACATCTCGATATCTCGATTAACATGAAGCATATGGAGAATAAGCGTTTGTAAAAATAGTTTGTACAAGAGTAGAGATAGTCATGTGAGTGTGACACATAAGATTTTCAATCAAACTCGTCAGAGGGATTTTTTTAGAAAATCAGAAATGCCAAATATTTTCCACTTTAAGGATAGTTTGGAGTGTGGGGATTTTGTTGAAAATCAGACACATACACACGGACACTTCTCAGATTTTCTTATTCAGGAAACCTCAAAACGTATGTTTTCTTTAAAATGTGGTATCGAATTTTTGGGTGGAATGCAATACTTCCTCTACTTACTGTAGTGTACGTAGTAACCAAAATAATTGCTGACGAACATTTCAGATACTATCCAGTACGTAGTTAATATATTCTGGTGGACATGGGACAATAAATCAGTTCCTAATTTCATTTCATAAATTAGTTAAAGATTAAAAAGAATTCACAAAGCCCTCGTACTTCAATACGAACACGTTCCTTATGTTAATGTGTTTAATTGGTTCCCCTAAAGAACAATTTCAAATATTTTTGTACGCGCGTGTGGTACCTTTTTCTCTCAAGAATTAGAGATCTAATTGATATAAAGTTTATGTATAAACATGCTTTAGGTATACTTTTAGAATAGTCTATATGCATCTTAGTTACTTCCATGAAGTGGTTTCTAATGGAGCACGAAATAAAACGTCTAAATACAGCATGTATCTTTATTGCTGTCATATATTTGGGGGAGGTGTTCCTAACATGAAAACAGTAAAAAAAGTCCATATGTAAATGGGTCTGAAAATCAACCGTTTCGTTGTTATAGGTCAATGAAGATGTATTCCATGAGTGAACAGAGGGATATGCACAAGTATGACCATGTAGACGGCAATGCAGTACGAGCACGTGAACTTTATGCAGAAAGGTACCCATCACAAAGCACAAGATGTGTGGCTGTAAGGGAAAGAGTTAGTCATATGGCTATCTGAAGAATTCTGCATGAAAATCTTCTGTACCCGCATCACCTTCAACGTGTGCAAGGATTAAATGAGGCGGACTTTGAGCCAAGAAGACGTTTCTGTCAACGCATGTTACAGCAGTGCGCTGTGTTCATCAATTTCCTAGCGTGTATCTTATTCACGGATGAGGCTGGTTTTACTCGCGACGGCATCTTCAATTTTCATAACACTCATAACTGGGCGTTTTAAAATCCTAATGAAGTACGACAGGATAACCATCAACAGAGGTTCTCTCTCAACATTTGGGGTGGAGTCATTCATGGTCACCTTATTGGTCCCTCCTTCTTCCCTCCGCGTCTGAATGTACAATCCTATCTCCAGTTTCTCAGAAATGAGTTGCATCACTTAACTGATAATGTGCCTCTGGACATCATCCAACGAATGTGGCTTTTACAAGATTGTGCTCCAGCTCATTTCAGTATGATAGTTTGTAAGTTTTTGAATGATCGATTTCCGCAAAGATGGATTGGTCTAGGGGGACCCATTGCATGGCCTGCTCGATCGCCTGATTTGAATCCAATGGATTTCTTCGTCTGGGGACATTTGAAGTCCTTGGTTTATGTGGCTCCTGTACCTGATGCTGACATTTTGAGAGGATGTATTCAAACTGGATTTGACCAAATACGAAACACACCAGGAATTTTCAACAGAGTACGCCAGAACATGGAACGCAGGCTTACTGCATGCATCGAAGCAAGAGGAAACCACTTCGAGCAATTTTTGTAACTTCCGATTTTGTGTTGCAACTCTGAAATAAATGATTTTCAGAGCCATGTCCTTATGAACTTTTTTACTGTTTTGATGTCAAAAACGCGTCCCCAAAATACATGACACCAATAAAGATACATCCTGTATATCACCTATCATCGAGTTTGAAGCCGGCTGACGGTCGTCGCATTTTGAAGCCGTACTCTTTGCTTCAGCATATGCTGTTGATTCTGCAGCCGGGTGCTAACATGGTTGGCTACGAGATCTTTCTGTCAGGGTATGCGTGGGCATATTTTGAAAGGATAACACCCGTTGAGCTACTGGAGCGAGTTGCTGACCGTTTGAAGATAAAGAGTTAAATTGATTATGAATCATAGCACTCGAAACTACTCTATAACAACTTAATTATTATACCTGCTAACTTCTGCAATATCAATTTTACGGTTTGAAATAACTATTTCCAGCAGAAGAAACCACAAGCGTAACTTGCCGTGAGTCGCTAAAATGCTTACCGGCATGATCCCGCGCAATAGCCGCTAAAATTTTACTAACCGAAGCGCGTCATTAGGCGCTTAATAAACACACTAGTGGGTCACATAATTAACTAAGTAACCATCAAGAGAGAGAAAGTCTCTGATTTAGAATGCAGGAACTTTTTTTAATATGACTCGCTAATAACGTTTTTCTCCAGACGATCTCTCAACTCAGCCTTATTACCCTATACGTTAATTTAATATACAGAAATTATTTATTTTAATTATTTACCTATCTTACTAGTATTTCTTTATTTAATTATTTATATTTTCCTGCCAATAATTACACTATACGTTGTTATAAAATACTATTCAATAAGAGTTAATAAGCATTATCTATATTGCAAGCTTTGTATTTACAAAATTGCAGTCACGTTCTTTGACGACAGAAAACGGTATTAATTCCCCAAGTTTGCACGCGAGATTTTAGAACCCCGAGCAGAAATCCTAAACCTCGGTTTCGTCAGGCAAGGCTAATGTGCAAGTTTTTCAAGCACAGATCCCAGTCAGCTAGGCAATTAAATACGGAACATCCCTCTCCTCGTGCATATGTAACACGTTAAATCTCAGAGATCGGTGATCAGAGAGTTGGATGGAAACTTGGTCGACTTACTTCCCAAGTTGAACTCTAATTTACAGAAACTTCTTGATAAAGAGTTAAAACTAGATCTCGCTGCGAAACTTAATAGGATCAACATTCTGTTGGCTGGGAAGTGAGTAAGTACTCGGTTTATTGATATGCGCGCGCGCACGCACACTCCACAAGCTGGCCCAAAAGAGATGACCTGTGTTCATTTTACTTGAATAAATGGTTCCAACAGGGGCCGCCCACGAGAGGAGATCATGCCGCAAGTTTTTTTTGGGGGGGGTTTAAAATTTTGGGGAATATAAAAATATTGAAGTAAATTAACGTAGGTAATTTAAACAATTTACTAAACTTTTTAATCGCATACTGTAATTTTGTCTTTAAGTTTGCTAATCTAAATGTGTTGTATCCCCCAAAAAGGTAATATTAAGTAGAATTCATATTGCATGGTATAATATGGCGTATCAAATGATAATTTCTAGAAATGTATAAAAGAGAACTATAACATTGTAGGTATGTAGATGTTCAGAACGTATAGGGTTATTACAGATATTATATTGGTCTGTTTAGATAGATACAATAGGATATATCGAAATACCAAGTAATAAAATACACTTACTTGCCAAATATTTTTCTTTATTATTTTTATATAACCATTACGACGTCTTATTGATTTTATCCTTATTTGTTTAAGCTTTTATTGTGAGGCAGTATTTTTAACATTTAAATGATTTCAGTCTAATTATATAATATAAAATATAACTTCCCGCCTTAAAGCAATATGTGTATAAGTAACATATAAAATGCATGTAACAGCCATTGTATTAATGTTTATATTATTATGTTGATGTCCAATAATGTTATGTGAATGTATTACGTAATTTAATAATGTAGGAGCTGTGAGAATAATAGGTAAAAAGTTGCTAACAATGAGGTAACAATGAGGCAATAATGAACTAGAAAGTTTAATAATGCTACTGGTAATTATTGTAGCAACAATAATGTAAATTTTGAGACAGTTTAAAAATAGCCAATCAACAACCAAGAAAAAAAGCTTAAGTTAAACAAACTACCTTTGGAGTAGAAATACCAAATAAGAAACTGAAATAGGGCAAGTTACTTGTAGTCAATTTAATACGTATTCAGTGTGAGACGAAAATAGTTTACGTGTTTAAAAAGTGCAAGTAACTAATAAATAATCTCACAGCTCTCTATATCAGTGAAGTGTTATTTTATTCGTGTCAAGCATTAATAAATGAAGTGAAATAAAATTATAATCTGTGTAAGCCTACATTCTTCAGCCGCACCAGGCCTTGTTAAGATATTCATGTCTCTACAAATTAATACTGACGCAGCCGAGGCAAATATAAATATATAATATTTAAAGAAATTACATATTTATATTTTTAAACTTGGGACAAAGGCTACCGGAAACTTTTTTTACCATACGTGCGGTTGCAACTACTTCAAGTTTGGCTCCCCAACAGTTGAACTACAATATAACTCCTCCTTCAATACAACCTACTTAAAATTGACTTTCCATACGTGAAGCAACAATCTTTCTGAATTGTATACCAGTGCCACAATAGCTACTATAGTACCTATAGTAGCCGCATAAAAAGGGAACTGAATCGTTTAAATTGAGCTCTCAGAAAAATTGGTGGTATGATGATTATTTTTGGGAGGGATGCACCATAGCCTTTAGAGGGATTGGGCACACATGGTTTCCAGAACCTTTTGGAAACAGTAGTGCGCCACAGACAATTCTTCTTCAGTTCTTTGGTCAAAGGACAGTTTGACTATACACATTTCGTCAATAGTCTTTTCGTCTACATTAAATTTAATCAAGAGGAAAATTTCACACAACCACTTTTCCTTAAAACATAACATTTCGTAATACTACCTTCGAGTTCTACCTTATGCATCCGTGTAAAAACCAAGTAGGAGGTCGTCGGACCATAGTGAACCACATGGTTCTAGATTTAATCCGAGTTAAACTAAGGTTACCACGCGTGTGTGTAGGTTCATTATTGTAATTACAGCAACTACTCCCCTACTTCCCCAAAATGCCTAGCCCTAGCAACTAATTTTTAATTTCTCGATTACTAACCTTTAGTAAGTAGAGCAATTACTGCATTCCACCCAAAAATTCGATACCGATATTTCACTGGAAGTACACATTTTGAGGTCCCACAAATCCGTTTAAGAAAAAGGTCGGCGACCGTGTCCGTGTGTGTGTCTCTGTGAGCAGTATAACTCAAAAGCAAAAAGTCGGTTAAGCAACAAACTTGTGCTTTAAGTTAAACATTTTGAGAGTATGTGACATGAAGATTTTCAAGTAAACACGCAACCCCAAACTACCCTTTTTATTGAAATTTCTTCAAAAATTCGATTTTATCTAGAACACCATAAGATACTCTATTTTAATAACAAATGAAATGCATATTTGAAGTCCCCTTCATTCTGAACGACTTTTGCAGAACTGGTAAAATCTAAGAGATAAACAAAGGCTTACTGCACAGCACACGTAGATCTCATTAAAATAGACAATTCATATCACATACTTTTTTTCTTTCTTTTTTATACAGCTCACCAATTTCAAACACTATACTTTTCTCAAACGGGAAGTCCTTCTCTCTCTCTCTCTCTCTATCTCTCTCTTTCTTTTCTCGTGGTCAGAACTGAATTTCAAAGGCATCACATAGAGACCAGCTCTTAAAACATTTGACTATCGCTTAAGCCTACTATACTCCCCTATTCCCATTGTACCTACAAGGGAATATGTAATAAAACCATTCGATAAATGTTTGTCTTGGTTAACATGAAGTAGATAGAAGAATACGCTTTTGTAAAAATAGCTTGTTGAAGAATGGGCAAAAAAAGTCAAGTGAAAGTAACACATCAGCATTTTATAAACAATTCTGGGATGCCCTAGCTTCAAGAATTTTATTTATAAGTACGAGGGCTGATCAATAAAGACTGAGACTGATTTTTTCCTGTAGCTTTCTTGAGAGTTTCCTGTCTCTACCACGAATATTTGAAAATAGCAGGGTTTCATGTATAATGTCCATAGACGGCAGCACTCTTGTATCGGTAGGTTGGTAGTAATGCTTGAATTTTGCATACCACTCGTCACGAGAGGAGCAATAAAAGCCTCTGAAACTTTGGAAAAGCTGAAGCAAGCATACGGTGAAGATGCACTACCTCGTGCAACAGTGTTTAGGTGGTTCAAAGACTTCAAAGAAGGGCGAGTCCTCTGTGCTAAGCAAGGTGGGCCTGGTGCTTCGGCTTCTGCTATGACTGAAGTCAACATCAACACAGCTGCTGTGATTGTTGTTCTTCCTCACACACTACTGCTACAGCAGCGTACTACACGTCAGTATTGGCTACACTGAGGGAGCACATTGCAAGGAAACATCCAGAACTTCATCAGAATGGGTGGCGACTTCATCACAACAACGCATGGCCTAACGTCGCAAATCAAGTCCAGGAATTCAACATCACCTGCATACTGCATCCGCCTTATAACCCCAATCTTGCCTCCTGTGATTTCTTTTTTATTCCCATCACTAAAGGCAAAGCTCCGGGGCATTCGATTTGAGAGCACTGAAGCGTGCTGAGGAAAAGTGAGGCGATTCTCAAAGACCTGAGAAAGAATGGCCTGCAGCATGTGTTCGAGGACTGGCAGAGGCGCTATAAAAAGTGCATTCAAGTAGGAGGGGACTACTTTGAAAAAAGTCATGTCAACATTGAAATGGAGTAATAAATACTGTGAAAAAAGTCAGTCTCAGTCTTTATTGATCAGCTCTCGTACATTATTTTTGGCTCTAATTTCAATTCATTTATGTTTTATTCGAAGTTAATTTTTATTGCTTTTATATATACATTGGAATTCGAGGAACTATACCTCTCCATTGCTAAACCAAACAATAATAAAGAATATTATAAAAATGATTAAAGTAACGTGGATTAAAAAAGACGGTTATTAGGAAAAAATGTTTTTAGGAAATCCAGTTTAGGAAGAATATACGAGATGCGATCATTAAATTCCGGGGCTGGTTCCATAAATGCAAATAAAATTACCTGCCTTAAATTTGGCTGTCACCCCCTTCAAAGTAGTCCCCTTGGATAGCTATGCACCGATTCCAGCGCCTCTACCATTGTTGTAATGCACCCTGAAAGTCTCGTTCTTGAAGCGTGTTAAGTACCCGCTGTGATTTGCGTGACAAAACGGCGACCCTTCACCTTCAATTTCATCTTGGGAAACAAAAAGGAGTCGTAGGGGGGCCAAATCTGGAGAACACCATTGTTTAGGCCTAGGGTGTTCCGGGCTCAGATTGTGAACTGACCTTTCCATCTAATCGTTGGACCTCTTCGAGTTCTTTTACCTGTAGTCTATACTTTAGTATCTGTTTCGGGATCAATGGTCTTCCATCATTTGTACATGCTGGAAGTAGTTTAGTTGATGTTCTTTTATTCTTTCATTCAAACTATATACACTATGTGATCAAAAGTATCCGGACATCCCCACAAACATACGTTTTTCATCTTAGGTGCATTGTGCTGCCACATACTGCCTGGTACTCATTATCCGCGTCCTCAGTAGTCATTAGATATCGTGAAACAGCAGAATGGGACGCTCCGTGGAACTCACGGAGTTCGAACGTGCTCAGGTGATTGGGTGTCACTTGTGTCAGAAGTCTGTACGCGAGATTTCCACACTCCTAAACATCCCTAGGTCCACTGATTCTGATGTGATAGTGAAGTGGAAACGTGAAGGGACATGTACAGCACAAAAGCGTACAGGCCGACCTTATCTGTTGACTGACAGAGACCGCCGACATTTGAAGAGGGTCGTAAAGAGTAATAGGCAGACATCTATCCAGACCATCACACAGGAATTCCAAACTGCATCAGGATCCACTCCAAGTACTATGAAGGTTAGGCGCGAGGTGAGAACCCTTGGATTCCATGGTCGAGCTGCTGCTCATAAGCCACAAATCGCGCAGGAAAATACCAAACGACGCCTCACTTGGTGTAAGGAGCGTCTACATTGATATTTTAAGCATCTTCTTGCTTCCCACTGTTGAAGAGCAATTCGGGGATGGTGATTGCATCTTTAAACACGATCGAGCACCTGTTTATACTGCACGGGCTGTGGCGGAGTGGTTACACGACAATAACATCCCTGTAATGGACTGGCCTGCACAGAGTCCGGACTTGAATCCTATAGAACACCTTTGGGATGTTTTGGAACGCCGACTTCGTGCCAGACCTCCCCGACCTACATCGATACCTCTCCTTAGTTCCGCACTCCGTGAAGAATGGGCTGCCATTCCCCCAAGAAACCTTCCAGCACCTGATTGAAAGTATGCTTGCGAGAGTGAACCTGTCATCAAGGCTAAGGGTGGGCCAACACCATATTGGGTTCCAGCATTACGGATAGAGGGCGCCACGAACTTGTAGGTCATTTTCAGCCAGGTGTCCGGATACTTTTGATCACGTAGTGTACATTCAGTTCTTTTCTGACGCCTTATCTATTCTTTTACAGCCCGCTACCGTTCTTAGCAATCTCATTTCTGCAACTTGTATTTGTCTGGCTTCTTTTCTTGTTAGCGTCCAAAGTTCACATCCATCAGAATAGATGTTTCCAGAAACAACTTTAGAAAGTTTATTATAGTCTTTTCTTCTTGGTTTAATGGTGTTCTTTTGAGTGTGCTATAATATAATTAAACCTTTATAGATTCTTTTGAAATAAATAGTTACAATTTTGTGTTTGGTCGATTATGTTGTCAATTTATTAGTAGGTTGTTTTTTAAAACAAATAATTGCTGATCAAATTTAAATGAAAAGATGTTAGATTCGATAAAAATATCCAATTTTTACTTTGTTTACCAGTACCTAGTAAGTACAGAAGGTATTGCATTCCACCAAAAAATTCCATATCAAGATTTCATCGGAAATACATGTTTTGAAACACCTTCAATAAAAAAGGCATGTTTAGAAAAAGTTTCGTGTGTGTGAGTGTGTGTGTGTGTGTGTGAACAACATAACTCAAAAAACGAAAAGCTGGATAAATACCAAACTTGGTATTTAGGTTTCACACCTCCCAAAGATGCGACAAGAAGATATTCAAGATAATATCGCCACCCCAAATTACCCCTTACATGGAACATTTTTCGAAATTGTTGCTTTTCTGAAAAATGTATCGATTTTGATTAAAATACCATATACGTAAGATATTTTCATGACAAATAAAATGTATATCTTGAATTTTCTGTGAATAGGCTTCGAAGTCCACTTCATTCGGAAGAAACTTTGTATAAAATTGCATACCTGGTAGACGTTTAAGGATCGATGAAAACGTACGATAAAAATAAGTTTTGTTTTTGTAGCATAAGTCAGTTCCGTTATTAAATTTTAGAATTGTTCATGTCTTGGTCATTAAGTAAAGTCCTGTCAACATTCAGTTGTTTCTGGAAACAGTACGAAATTTTAAGGCCAGTATTTAGTGTCCAGTTCTTAAACATTTGACTATCGCTGTTCCTTTTGTATTATAACGAAATGTGTAATGAGCTACTTCTGCAAAGGTTTGGGTTAAAATGTAGTAGAGAGAAAAATAAACTTTAGTATGAAGAGTTTGTATACCCGCTAATACACGATGGAGGGTAGAGAAATCCAGCTGAATGTAACGCATCAGATTCATTTTCTCTCTTAGCTCATCTATCCTCCAGAATTGTGAGCAAAATCGGTGACCTCTCCAAGAGCTAGGTACTGGACTAAAGCTAAATGTTATTAAAAAGCTCCTATGCATGTCAGAGTTTTTGTGGCACGAATTGCTGGCTAGAGCACAGTTCATGCACCCTCAAGTACTGCCACGCAGGGAGAAATTATGTACCGACGCCAATGGGGTAAACACAGACACTGTTTCAACAAAGAATCATGTTAAATGTGGCGGACAGGATGAGCGCATAAAGCTATCATGTGCATCGAAAAGAAGCTAAAAGCACGGCGGAGCCGGGGCTGTACTCTTTATGATTAATCAGCTTGGCGCAAGCAGAACATTGCCAGGCTCACACAAAATTATATTTCATTCCGAGTGTTAGGAGGGATCCACAATTTAATATCACTTCATTTGGAGATAAGCTGAATCCGTTTTGCATAAGCCGACACGGCCAGGGCGGCACCTTGTTCACGCAATTTACTGGCCGCCCTCGTGTATCGCTTTTTAACGGAGGCCATGCTCAAATATCGATTTTCCATATTTCTGTACCAGAGACTTCGAGTTCGGGATATGCCCACATTCATCTTAATATTTTTAAGGTGAAGCCCTTGCCACAATTTTAAATTTGTGAACTTCATACACCCAGCTCTCCATATTTCAGACAGGATTATTGCTCGGAGCGTAGCACTTCGATTAGCTACACATAGGTTCGAGCCCAACCTTGGGGATGTGGTTTATTTGGCCAGTGTTCGGAAGTTGTAGCCGTAAATCAAAAGGCGGGACGTCACGTCAGTGTGTGTTATAGGAGTGTAGATATAGGTGTAAGTTATACAACGGAGGGGGACATGTCAACTGCGACCTACGTAGATCTATTGTGGCTGCCACCCCCAGGAGGAAGGGATGAAATGAAGGAACCGCAGAAGGCTGCAGGTCGCAAGCAGACAGACTACAGAGACGAACGGAGGTCCCTAACAGTTCCAGGCTCAAGCTGGAGCTGCCTAGAGAGGGGGATGAACGACTCGTCGACCACTTTTCCTTGAGCAAGCACCCGGAACCGCCATACGCCACGAAACCTAGAAGCACACTTTAAAGATGAGAAGGAAACGGAATGAAAGGGAAATAGTGGAAAGGAAATCTTAGTAAATGAAAAACCATCCAACATTCGTGCACCGATCAGGGAAAACCATGCAAAACCCAAGGTCAGAGCGGGCTGTAAACGGAGACCTCCCGAATGCGAGTGTCATACATTATCGCAGAGTTATCTCTCTTAGGGAGAGTAGGGAAGGGAAGGAGCAGTGACAAGTTGACCTTTAGAGAGGTAGCCGAGCCAGGAGTTAGCAGCCGCAGGCTGGCCACTGCGTAGCGGTAAGCTCTAATAAAATACTGAGGTTTTTCATTAGTTGCTTTACAGCTATAACTTTGAGAAGTACTACACTTAGAACATATTTCCATAAACATTTTGTCTTCAATTTCTCCGTGGAATAGGCTCCTGGAGTGTCTGAGATCGGTTCCGTAGAGGTCCCCTAAATAACTTGGTAAATTTTATACATTTTAGGATTATTTACCAAAATATCTATTACTATTGTATTACTAACTCACCTAAAATTGAATACTCTGTGTGCACTAACGATTTTGTTTTCAATGAGAGTAGCTTAGGTACCAGACATTTTATACATTAAACGTCTTATGCCTAACTGAACATCCTAGAAAGCGTTTTCCGCAAAACTGCTCCCTATTTCCTAAAAGACTTCAGCTTTTACACTTAATTTTCTGTTCTTGTGATTGCCAACATATCTCATTGATATACATTAATTTAAAATAAAATATGTTTTGTTGATCTTCTGTTTTAAGCGACAATATTATTTCTCGTAGCTGCATTAATCATATACTCTCCTTCCCCTGACCTTCTCGGTGTTATCGTCGTCCTGACATTTACTGTGAATTTCCGTTCCTCTGCGTTTTCTGTCTACCTACTGCCACATATTTATTTTCTCTGCCATGTACATTAGGTAGAGAAGGTATCTTATTACACCAAAAGATTCGACACCGAGAGTTTACTGGAAATACATGTTTTGAGGACCTCTGAATACTAAGAAAGCATCTTTAGAAAAACGTCATTTGTGTGTGTGAACAGCATAATTAAAAAACCAAATGTTGGATAAATAACAAATTCGATATTTATTGGAATTAATTGTTCTTCCCCACAAAACAAGTTTACGAGAAGATTGGAAATGTGGAATAATACAACTGAAAAATGCAACACAATAACCGGGATTTAAACCACAGATCTTTCGGTTTCCGTCCTGTTACTCTAACTAACAGAGCTACCATGGCAACCTACCGGTAGGATATTATAATTCCCACCGAATTCGTATTTTTTCCCGGTAAAACACAACGAGGTCTCAAATAGTTTTGAGATGACATTCATTCCATTAGTTGGCATAATAGTGTTTAACTATAAAGCCCAGGATTTAAAGTAAGAGAAAGCCCAGAAACTACGAACCGGCTGCGCGGTGTTTTCCCTGTCCGCGTCCTCGGCGCTCGTTGCCGTCTACCGCTATCATAGAAAGGCGCGGATGAAACCATACAGCATTTTATACTACTTTTAAAAGCTTTACTTGCACACCTCATGAAAAGAGATGCTGAAACCGGCCACCGTCGTTGTCCGTACATTTTTGGCACCTCTTAAGGAAACTATCCATCACTCGCCGTAGTTCACGTTGAGAAATGCTAGCAATTTCCTGGCGGATATTTTGTTTTAATTCTTCCAGGGTGTGTGGGTTTGTCTTTTACACTTTGTTTTAACTTACCCCAGACATAGAAGTTGCAGGAGGTTAGGTCGGGGGAACCGAGGGGACCAAAAATCTATACTAATAATTCTGTCCTCAAACACACTTTCATAAAGTTGTTAAGTAAATCCTTTAAAAGTGGTTTTAAAAATGTTGTATGGTTTCATCCTCGCCTTTCTATGAAGCGGCAGATGGCAACGAGCGCCAAGGACGCGGGCAGGAAAAATACCGCGCAGCCGGTTCGTAGTCTTTTGGCTCTCCCTGTACCTACGGCATTGTAAGTTGCCATTGAGGTACACTATGTGGTCAAAAGTATCCGGACACCCCCACAAATATAGTTTTTTTATCTTAGGTGCATTGTGCTGCCACCTACTGCCTGGTACTCATTATCCGCGACCTCAGTAGTCATTAGACATCGTGGAACACCAGAATGGGACGCTCCGTGGAACTCACGGACTTCGAACGTGCTCAGGTGATTGGGTGTCACTTGTGTCAGAAGTCTGTACGCGAGATTTCCACACTCCTAAACATCCCTAGGTCCACTGTTTCTGATGTGACAGTGAAGTGGAAACGTGAAGGGACATGTGCAGCACAAAAGCGTACAGGTCGACCTCGTCTGTTGACTGACAAAGACCGTCGACATTTGAAGAGGGTCGTAAAGAGTAATAGGCAGGCATCTATCCAGACCATCACACAGAAATTCCAAACTGCATCAGCATCCACTCCAAGTACTATGACAGTTAGGCATGAGGTGAGAAACCTTGGAGTCCATGGTCGAGCGGCTACTCATAAACCACACATCACGTAGGAAAATGCCAAACGACGCCTCGCTTGGTGTAAGGAGCGTCAACATTACACGATTGAACAGTGGCAAAACGTTGTGTGGAGTGACAAATCACGGTACACAATGTGACGTTCCGATGGCAGGGTGTGGGTATGGCGAATGCCCGGTGAACGTCATCTGCCAGCGTGTGTAGTGCCAAAAGTGAAATTCGGTGGTGGTGGTGTTATGGTGTGGTCGTATTTTTCCTGGAGGGGGCTTGTACCCCTTGTTGTTTTGCGTGGCACGAACACAGCGCAGACCTACATTGATATTTTCAGCACCTTCTTGCTTCCCATTGCTGAAGAGCAATTCGGGAATGGCGATTGCATCTTTCAACACGATGGAGCACCTGTTCATACTGCACGGGATGTGGCGGAGTGGTTACACGACAATAACATCCCTGTAATGGACTGGCCTGCACAGAGTCCTGACTTGAATCCTATAGAACACATTTGGGATGTTTTGGAATGCCGACGTCTTGCCAGGCCTCACCGACCTACATCGATACCTCTCCTCAGTTCCGCACTCCGTGAAGAATGGCCTGCGATTCCCCAAGAACCCTTCCTGATTGAAATTATGCCTGCGAGAGTGAACGCTGTCATCAAGGTTAAGGGTGGGCCAACACCATATTGACTTCCAGCATTACCGAGAGAGGGCGCCACGAACTTGTACATCATTTTCGCCAGGTATCCGGATACTTTTGATCACGTAGTGTGTTATCTCAATACAATTTAAGACTTCCTTGAGATTTACGGGGAAAAATGCGTGTCAGCTGGGAAATTTAAAGTCCTACCGGCATGTTGCCTTGGTAATGAAGTTAAGTACCTTCTAAAGAGGCGACACGAAGCTTACCAAGAAAATCTCAGCATCACAAACTACCATTACTATGAAGCATTTTTCGAATATTTTGATTTTCTGAGAAACGGTGTTAACGATTTTTATTAAAATACTATATATTAAACATATTTACAAGATAAAAATAACTTATATCTTGAATTTTCCGGAATAGCCTATGAAGTCCTCTTCATTCATATATAACCTTGTATAAATGGTAAACGTTAAGCTATAGACGAAAACGTACTCCACAAAAAATGCAGATCCGTTTCAAACGCACAATTTATTTCAAATTACCTTTTTGTGTCATTAGCCATCCGAAATATCCGTTATTAATGGTTCTAACTGTTCAATACTTATCCATTCTTTTAAAGTCATGTCGATTTTCAGTTGTTTCTCGCGATGTCATCAAAAGAGTATGCCAGCACATAGCGTCCAGTTCTAAAACATTTTACTACCGCTATTTCCTTTGTGTCTATAAGACAAGGTATCTTTATTGGTTTCAAATTATTGAAATTATTACACAAGTATTTAATCCATGGTCATTGACCGTACATGCATATTTAAGATACAGGATATGTTGACAAAAGAAATAACAGAAAACGAAACAAAGCAGAAAAAAACAAGAAAAAGGAAAATAGAGATAAATTACGTTTGACTAACTCAACAAATTCAACCTAGCTTCGCGCACTTTAGCCAAGAAATTGCCCGTGTTTTGCCAGTTCCTCTGGTCATGCAGTATATCGCAACATACCAATCCATTTATTGACGGACTTAAGAATTTTTCTTTGAGTTTAATTGTCCGCTGGTTCTCCCACTGAGCGCATTCCGCCAAAATATGTACCCAGTCCTCATCCAAATTACAGAATGGGCAGATTCTCCTGCCAGAATCGTCAGTCAGTTTCTGTGCCCTCCAGCCCAAACCATGCAATTCCTGATCTTTCCTTTCTTCCTAAGTTTAGTATATATGCCTTTTTGCCTCAATTCAATTTTATTGCATTTGCTAGACTTAGAGAAGTTTAATTTTACAATCCGATTCTATTTCCTGTTGATTGATGTCTCTTAGTCTTCTTTTGATATCTTTCCGTATATTTTTGTTTTTGTTTCTCAGAAATGTGTAACGCAACTATTTCTGGAAATCTTTATCTCGATTAAATTGAAGTGGATAGGAAAATAAGTTTTGTAAGAATAATTTGTATACCCAGTAATAAGCGATAGAGAGTAGAGAAAGTCACGTGAATGTAATACATCAGAATTTTTTATTATTATATTCGAACTCAGTGAAACAGCCTTCCGCGTTCTCTACTTTAATTCTCCAACAAATATAAACTTTCTTATATTAATTTCTACAAAAATAGAGTAATAACTCATCAAACATACATCAGCATGAAATTTCAGGAAACAATGAATCTCGATTTTATAATTGCTTTGTCGGCGTTTATATCAAGAGGATATTTAATCACAATATATAAACTGATGCTGCAGGATTACTGACCCAACAAGTTATTTTCGTAACTGTTGAATGCATGCACTCGCGAAATGGATGATGCCATTTTGTGTTATGGACCAGCAAATGGAAGACCATAGCAGAAAATAGCATCTCCCATTTTGTGTGCGGAATAATAGGATACCATACAGTGCTCATATACTCTAAGGCCACAGCAAAAATTTAAAGCATTATGCAGAAACATGGGGCAGTATTACTATCCCAAAATATCAAATAGTATATAAGTACACATATAAATGTTAAATATGAATTCTGGAGGTGCTGGGTTCAATTCCCGGCAACCGCCGACTTGACTGTAGGTTTTTCGTGGTTTTCCCAGGTCGACAGGCGAATGCTGGGGTGGTTCCTCTTCTACCACGACTTTCCTATCTCTCATTTCCTGTATCCATCATTTTCTATGTCATCTGTTTCAGGGTTGAAGGACCAGGAGGTGGTGTTCGTTCTGTTGCGGCTGGGCGGTGGAGGTACGCTTTATAGAAGTATCTTCCTGACCGCTCAAGGGTCCCATCTGCGAGTGCTCTCGGGTGGGCGGGGATCCCGTGGTGCTAGAGGCTTGTATGTGGGCTTGATCGGCGTCGGATAATTTCAAAATGGAAACGTTAGGGACCCCGTCCACGTTTGCGCACGTCGCCCTTCGGTTCTCTCTCCTCATCCCTTCCTCCTAATGGGTGGCGATAGAAACAGAAAAGGCTCAATGTCCTATGTGCGGTGTCCTGTCCCGTTTGGCGGATGAGGCGCTCCGTAATATGTGTCTTTATCGCTTAAATGTTAAGTATGAATGGAAACAAACTCGAGAATATCAAATCAACGGATGCTTACATGTAACCACAGAGAATCCTTTGTCACAGCGAGGAGGGTAAATTTTTTTCTCCATTTTGAGGATAGTAGAAGGCCAGCAACCCACCGTCATATGTACCGAAATGACGTAACCGCTAACATGTCTCCAATATATTACCACGTGAACAGTGTGTAACCAATAATATGCATGTATTTTGGATTCGGCGCGATGGCAGCTAAAGTAGGGAACCAACAGAAATAGTGTTAGCAAGTCACACAATAAACTATAAAATTTGTATAAAAAGAAATAATTTTGCCAGAAACAGGGCAGTTATTTTTTTAGTTCCATTTACACCCACCTTTAACTACATTGGTCTTATCGGGCGGCGTTTCCTTTGCATTTTATTGCCTATTGGGAATTGTGTTAACTCTTGTCGTTGGGTTTCTCGCACTTTGGTTTTTAATCATTAGATCATACTCTCATTCATATTTCCAGACTCCGGGGAGGATAAGCAATAATCTTCGCTAGAGAGAAATTTCCACCCCAACCGGGAATCGAAACCGGGACGCCTAGCACAGCAGGCAGTTGCTCTACCGACTGAGCTACGGGGCCAGCGTGGCAGATTTCAATACACTTTTGTGGAAGGCGTCGTGGACAGACTCCAATAAGTACCCGACGGGGATGGCACATAAGCAATTACGGGGTAATGTAAACGCGAGTGGTGCCGAGGATTCATATAGCATGTGTGCGAGTGAAGATTAAACACTTTAGTGAACCGGCGCAGTAGAAAATATCACCGCATATACAACAACGGCATTGGATAATTAAGTAAAATGCACAGACTGCAACCAACATTCTCACAGCTCCAGGAGATCTACTTTGTATCCACTGCAACAAGCTATTGACAATTTTGATATACAGACGCATCAAAAGTTGTGTTTCTTGCCACGCCCAATACATGCGCTAACCTGAAACCCCTCCAATTAAGCACTTCCATTAATAGCTAGTCGGGACGAGAAATTGTCGTACTCACATTTATCTTAAAAGAATCATAGAGTAATTGACACACACTTGATATTCTTCTCTGACGAAGCATGGTTCCATTTATTTGCCTACATTTCGTCGCAACATAACAGATATTGGAGTACGGAGAAACCCCGTTTTACACACGAGATTCCCTTACATAACGCGAAAATTGGTGTGTAGTAAATGTACACACATTAAAAAGAGCTATATTTTTTGAAAAAATAATAAATGCAGAGAGATATAGAAGTATCTTACTCAAACATTTTTTTGAACAGCTGATCGACATTGAATGACAGTCTGAGCTTTTCCGCGCATAAAACTAATGAGTCATTAAATTTAATTCAGGAAATTTTTGAAGATAGGATCTCCTGATTTAACTTCATGTGATTTTTTTATGGGGAGAACTTGAAAAAAAATCTGATGTGTTACACTCACATGACCTTCTTTACCCTTGTACAAACTATTTTTACAAACGCTTATTCTCCATCTACTTAATGTTAATCGAGATAAACATTTGCAAACTCTATCTTATTGCTAATTTTCTTGTAGATGTAAGGGGAATATATATTTACAAGGGCAATATAGAAATACAGTAGCCTTTAAGTACATACATATCTCTTAATAGCTGGTTGCTAGGTGCAGCACCATTCCCTTTGCCACCAATTAATACTCTTTGCATATCCAAGACAAAAAAAATGAATAACGAATTCCCATTTGAGAAAATAAGTATTGAAAAATTTAAGGGAATAACAAGTAATATCTCGAAAATGGTTCATTCAACAAAAAAATGTATATGACATAAATTGTGTATTTTAACGCCATGTACATTTTTTGTGCAGTAAAATTTTGTCTATCTCTTATGGTTTACCAGTTATGCAAAAGTCGTTCACAATGAAGAATACTTTTGGAGACATTCCCAGAAAATTCAAGATATACATTTTATTTGTCATGAAAGTATCTTAAACATACGATATTTTAATCAAAATCGTTACAGCCATTTTTGAGAAAATTTATGTAAAGGGTAATCTGGGGTGGGGGGATTTTCTTGAAAACCTTCGTGTCGAATCGCTGGAAGATACTGAACCTAAATACCAAGTTTGGTGTTTATCCGACTGTTCGTTTCTGAGTTATGCTGTTCACAGACAGACACACAGACACAGACACACACACGGACATGTTTCCAAAAATGCTTTTTTTGTATTCAGGGGGTCTGAAAACATGTATTTCCGGTGAAATCTCGGTATCGCATTTTTGGGTGGAATACAATACTTCCCCTACTTACTATACGTAGTAGAGAAAGTAATAAGGTGTTTGCAACAAACCCCACACATTGTAAGAACTAAAAGAAAACAAAACACGAGAAATTCGCTCATTTTGGAAAAAATTAAAAATTGATTTTTATTTATGGACGCTCTTTGACTAGTATGGTTCTTAGCGTCCCATTCTACATTAGGCGTGAAAGACCGGTAATTTTGCTCAGATGCCTCTTTATCAGGCTTGAGGTTCTTTTACGTGCCGTAAATCTACGACACGGGACCACTGGCTTTACTTGAAGCCATACTAAGGGTTTTTATGCCCGAAAAAATCCATCGCCTCCGACGGATTTGACCCGCGACCTCGGAAAGTAGAGGCTAGCAGTGTAACCGTTACACCACGGAGGACGACGCTCATATTTAACCCTCAAGGGTGAATGAAAGTTTCCTGAGAAGATGCCACAAGTATGCGAATAGAGACGGACAAACATTTCAACATCTCTTATGATAAGCCATGTGCTTACTATCATTCTAATTGTAACCACGAAAACGTGAGACGGTTGCGGGAATATTATAATATTCGTTTCGGCGGCAGTCCGAGCTGCGCCGACCGGCTTGTGAGTAACCGTGTATTTCGCCTGTATGGTATAATCGAGTTCATTACCATTGCTAAATAATCTCATGTAATTATGTGCAGCGTAACATCTACCTATATTATATAATTAACAGCCGAGAATATTATTTATCTCAAAATGCTTCACTTGCCGCCCTGGGAGTGGACAATCCTAAAATTTAACAGTTTCGCACCATTTTCGTTGTGTATGACATTATGTGAAAGTTGTGCAGTATTTATGTTATTACATAACTATGGGATCAAAGAGAAGACACAAATGTTTTAAAGTTCATCTATTATATTTATAGATAAAATAATTACGATAATTAATTAATCTCCAAAAAAATAATTATAAGCTAAGTATAATTTACACAACTTGGGTGAGCATAGGCGGGAAGAGGGATTATGGAAAACAGAAATATAATATTCATCGATATTTTCCAACAATTCAATCCAAAAATATCTGATGTAATACATTCACGTGACTTTCTCTACCACCTATCGTTTATCGGTGGGTATACAAATTATGCTTACGCAAGCTTAATTTTCTATAGACTACATTTTAATCCAAATAAACCTTTGTAGAAATAGCACATTTCATTAGAGATAAAAAGAGATTAGCGATAATCAAGTAATAAAGAACTGGACGCTAAATGCTGGCCTTAAAATTCCATACTGTTTACATGCAATTGCGAGAAACAACTGAATGTTGAAAAGACTTAAGAGAATGACCATGAAATGAACAATTCGAACCTTTAATAACGAATATCTCAGAAACGGCTTATACCACAAAAACTTACTTTAAATCAATTGTGAGTTTTAAAGATATTTACTTTTTTTGTGTAGTATGTTTTCGCCTGCCGCTTAACGTTTACCTGGTATACAAGACTGTACAAAATTTCTTCCAATGAAGTGTATTTCACAGGCCATTCCCAGAAAATTCAAGGAATACATTTTATTTTTCATGTAAATATATTTAATATGTGATATTTTAATCGAAATCGTTAGTGCCATTTTTTAGAAAATGAAAATTTTTAAAATATCTTCCATGTGAAGGGTATTTTGGGATGGGGGATTTGTTTTCAAATCTTCGTGTCCCATCTTTGAAAGGTACTGAACTTAAATACCAAGTTTGGTGTTGATCCGGCTTTTCGTTTTGGAGTTATGCTGTTCACACACACATACCTTTTATTGTATTGTGCTAAAAGTATACAATGTGATTGTCTACTGCATTTTGACCCTGGCCACTCATTCAGTAGACAATCACTACAGTTTATTTACATTTTACAATTTCCTGTCAACGCATTCTGTAGACCAGGCATGGCGAGACTGTAAGCCTGCCCCGAAGCACTTTGATGCAACCTGGATAACAAATCTATGGAAGGGGGAGAATTTGGAAGGCGAGCGGGGTAGTGGTAAAGAACGAACTGATTCAGTGGCGTCCTATACTCTGTATTTAAAGTAAATTAAGCTTCTCCAATGTCGTTTACAATGAGAGATTCGAAATCGGGAATTATGTTGTTTACAGCTAGGCGTAACTGGTCATGAAGATGCTCGTTCGTCTGTCGGGATCTGCATTTGCTTTTTACTAATTTAATCATGGAAAATAACTATTTATAGACTACGTTGTACAAAATATTGCTTCCATGGAAATTGAATATGATCGAAGCTTCGGATATTTATTGTTGCATAAGATTTTAAAACATTCCACTCTTATTAAATCCTTGCATCTGACTTTCTTACGTCTATGTTTAATGGATAGACATACACTGATATATCATATTTAAAAACCCTGAAATCACGAAATCTGTAATCACAAAATTCACTTTTAAGTGTGAAGAGAATACTAATGTAAGTACTGAATTTATCTGAGGAGAAATTTGAAAGGAGATTTAAACATGGAAAATAGTACAACTTCCCCTCTTTCAAGTGATCTACCCAGAGTGAAAGTGTGTTTACGAACGTCTGCACTGAACTATACTTATCAAAAATATTTTGATTGCGTCGTTGAAATGTAGTATTCAGTTTAAGTGCGTACATATATCGCATAAGAAAGCTAAGTCGCAGACCCAGACCTCGTTATTTAGTTCCTAAATGTCCATTCCCTAAAAAAAAGGAAACAATTAAACTAGACCTTAAAGCATATCAGAATAATGTAAATGTAAAGCTAAAATAAATTGCCTTTTCTTTCATGAATCCGGGGAATCTCTGAGGTCGAAGAACCGACGTAACATTGCACCTCTGCTAAGCCATCTAATATCACACAAATACTTAATATCTTAAATGATTCTCCCATATTTTTAAGTATACATATTTCGAAACTGTCGGTGTTTCAAAGCACTTCCTTTTATTTTGTTCACAACACAATCCATCACTATTGTAGTGTAACCGACTTGGCACAAAGTGCTTCTTGATGCAACAAACAATGGCAAGCATAAGAATTGCTCGAAATACCTTTATCACTGACAAAAATGCTTTAACCTGTCAATCAACCCGCTTTTTCCCCAACCATGGCCTTTGCTCCGTCTGATACTAATTTTGACCACTGTAAACAATATCTTTCAATACTAATTTTTAGAGCTTTAAATATCTCCTCGCCAGTAGTACTGCCTTTTAGTAGGACTAAATCGAGCAAATACTCTTCAACATTAGGTTCCTTATCAACACCTCGAATGAAAATGGCCAATTGAGGTGTCAGTTACATCTGTACTCTCGTCCAGTGCAAGAAAAAACTTCACAAAGTCAGCCATTTTCAAATCCATCTGCCTTATTACGTCGGCAGAAAGCATTTCAACTTTCTTTGCAATGGTTTGTCGGAAAATATGCCAACACTCGAAATTGAGGACATAAAAACCCAGCAATTTTTATTAAACATGTTTTAATAAATTCTCCTTCCTGAAATGTCTTAAGGCCTTTGCAATTTCCCGGGTAACAATATAACTAGCGTGATTTCTTTTCTCTGCCATACTTTGAGTCTTTGTAGTTGGTTTAGGTCCATTGTTTTTTATCAATTTCAAAATTTCTTGCGTTCTTTCGCGTCCTGTGAACATATTGAAAATTAGCAGTCTGACTTG
Organism: Deroplatys truncata; assembly: GCA_030765065.1. Taxonomy (NCBI): domain Eukaryota; kingdom Metazoa; phylum Arthropoda; class Insecta; order Mantodea; family Mantidae; genus Deroplatys; species Deroplatys truncata. The sequence continues at coordinate 59,185,618 of CM060977.1, forward strand.
AAGTTTAAATAAGAATTAAAGTCTCATTAAATAAAATGTTTATAATAATAATAAAAATAATAATAATAATAATTATTACAGACCCAACTTGCCTTGTAATTTGGCATATTCGGAATGATAAGCATTGTAATGGCGTTTCATCTTGAATTGCATTACTCCGCTTTGGGACATATAATACATTTTGCATTGCCACCATCCTCAACGAAGAACTTCTGCTCCCATTCCATGAAATGTTCTGCTCTTCGAACGTTGCTTTGCAAGCGGCATTGCTAGCCGCCACTGTTTGACGTAGTACTGACCACGCTGACATGAGTAGGAGGTGGAGGGGCGGGAGAAGCTACGGAGGGGTAGTGCGCGAGTCAACTGAAGCGCAAATTGACTCGCGAAGCACTGTTTCGTCATGGCTGCTGTAGACAATCACTCCAGATTATTTACATTTTACAATTTCTCGTCAATAAATTATCTTGTATTTTCGGACATCAAAACATGTATTTCCGGCGAAATCAGGATATCGAATTTTTAGTGGAGTACAATACTTCCTCTACTTACTCCACGTAGTAGAGAAAGTAAAAATTACTTAATTTCTTACATGCTTATCAACATATATTTTATTCAGTTATAATTACTACTTCTGTATTTATTGGTGCTATTGGTAGTCTTAATTAAATTTCGTTATGAAAAATCGTATCATTTTCATTAATTAATCAAGGGATATCGGGGGATTTTGCATTATGTATTAGGAATGTAATGGGACTGTGCGATATAACTGTAAGAGGTATAAGGATGTTTTGCCTAAAAAGATTTATATCATTGTGTAATACTTTCATAAGGATACGGAGAGGAGAAATCAATTTACTCGCATGCGAAGTTTAAAAAACCAACTGTGCATGCCAGCTAGTTTGAATATAAAATAGAATTTTGTGCTTTTACTTAAAGTACGAGGGCTGTCCCAGAAGTACCCGACCTAACAAATAAAACACAAAAACTTTGGGAAAAAACATTCTTGTTTCTCTACACAGTCTTCTTTCAGCTCGATACACTTTTCCCAGCGATGTTCAATAGCTTTGATACCCTGTTTAGTAAAAACCGTCGAGTTCTGCAAAATAGCCATCAACTGCAAACTCCACCTCTTCATTGTTGGCAAATCTTTTACCACCAAGCCATTTCTTCAACTTTGGAAACAGAAAATATTCACAGGGGGCTAAGTCTGGCGAATAAGGAAGCAATTCAAACTTTAACTGATTTATTTTGGCCATGGCGATAATGGACGTGTGAACTGGTGCATTGTCTTGATGAAATAGAACTTTCTTTTTCGCTAAATGCCGACGTTTTTGCTTGATTACATCATTCAAACGCTGCAATAGGTTTGCATAATACTCGCCAATGATTGCTTTCCCTTTTTGAAGATAATCAATGACAAATATCCCACGCGCATCCCAAAAAATTGACGTCATGACCTTGCCTGCAAATGGAACTGTCTCACCTTCTTTGGAGTCGATTCGCCCCTTTCAATCCACTGTTTTGACTATTCCTTCGTCTCAGGTGTGAAGTGATGGATTCATGTTTCATGCATGGTTATGAATCTACGCACAAACTCGGCTTTATTGCAGCGAAACATCGCCAAACACTCAACTGAAACATCTCATGACGCTGCTTTTGTTCCATTGTGAGTAAACGCGGCACCCATCTTGCGCACAGCTTTCTCATATCTAAATTTTCAGTTAGTAGGCGATGTACAATACTTTTTGAAATGCCTACGATGTCTGCTAGCTCGCGCACTTTCAGTCGACAGTCATCCAATACCATTTTGCGGATTTTCTTGAAAATTTCTGGCGTGGTCACCTCATTTGGTCGACCACTGCAATGTTCGTCTTGGCAGCTCGTACGGCCTTGCTTAAACTTTGCCACCCAATATTTTACTGTTATAAACGAAGGAGCAGACTCCCCCAGAATAGAATCTAGCTCAGCTTTAATATTAGTTGGACTAAGACCTTTCAAATGAAAGTACTGCATTACATAACGATGGCCAGTTTTATCCATGTTTACAAATTCGCTGAGAGAGTTTACTATTAATGGCTGCCAAACAATTACTAAACAACGTAGCATCGTCAAACTGCAAACTTAAGCTTTATAAGGGTGGTACTTTCTACCATAGTCATTAGTTTGAAACAACAACCACTATATATACGTCAGGTCAGGTACTTCTTGGACTGCCCTCGTAACTCAAAATAGTTATTTATGATACAAGAGTTAAAAGCGAAACCGAGAGGGATGCCTCGGGCGGTAACGTCTATGGCCTGCATTTGGGAAGTCGCGGGTTCAAACCCCCGGGTCCGACCAATCTCACCATTTCCCTCGGTCCCTAGGCAAATGCTGGGTTAGATAATTTGATCCGCGAATTCTCCTATCATTCCTATCATCATTATATTTTATTTCCTTCTCCTTCACCGCCATACCAGGCATTGGGCTGATCACCCATCCTGGATATGCTATGCTGTAGGGTTAGCTTACTCCTCGACAGACTACTGACCCAAGTCCTACAAAGAGGAGGGTAATCCGTTGAAGAAGACGAGTTAAAAGCGAGTTTTTATTCTGCTGAACGTAATGAACGAGCATAGCTTTGAACATGTCTGTCATACAGCATTTTTACTTTCTCTACTACGTATAGTAAGTAGGGGAAGTATTGTATTCCACCCAAAAATTCCATACCGAGATTTCACCGAAAATACATGTTTTGAAACATCCTGAATCCAAAAAAAAGCATTTTTGGAATCATGTCCGTGTGTGTGTCTGTCTGTGAACAGCATAACTCAGAAACGAACAGTCGGATAAACACCAAACTTGGTATTTAGGTTCAGTATCTTCCAGAGATGCGACACGAAGGTTTTCAAGAAAATCCCCTCACCCCAGACTACCCTTTGCTTGGAACATTTTTCTCAAAAATGGCTCCTACGATTTTGATTAAAATATCATATGTTTAAGATATTTTCATGACAAATAAAATGTATATCTTGAATTTCCTGGGAATGTCTCCAAAAGTATTCTTCATTGTGAACGACTTTTGTATAACTGGTAAACCATAAGAGATAGACAAAATTTTACTACACAAAAAATGTAGATCGCGTTAAAATACACAATTTATGTCATATGCATTTTTTTGTTGAGTGAACCATTTTCGAGATATTGCTTGTTATTCCCTTAAATTTTTCAATACTTATTTTCTAAAATGGGAATTCGTTATTCATTTTTTGTCTTGGATATGCAAAGAGTTATAATCTGTGGCAAAGGGAATGGTGCTGCACCTAGCAACCAGCTATTAAGAGATATGCATGTGCTTAAAGGCTACTGTTTTTCTATATTGCCCTTGTGAATATATATTCCCGTTACATCTACAAGAAAATTAGCAATAAGATAGAGTCTGCAAATGTTTATCTCGATTAACATGCAGTAGATGGAGAATAAGCGTTTGTAAAAATAGTTTGTACAAGAGTAGAGAAAGTCATGTGAGTGTAACATATCAGATTTTTTAAATAGTGTCAATATGTACAAACAATTTATATATTATGAATTAGATTATTTTTATGTATTTCTAACTGTAGTGCTCAGCGCGACTGTGATACACACATGTTTCGTTTTAGCAGCAGTGCTGGCAACATGGATTAGAAGAAACATTAAGGGAAAATCCCCTCATTTGGGGAGTTTTTTTAGGAGGTTGTAAAAGAAACTTAAAACAAACTATATTAACACAAGCACTAAATATCCTTTACTTAATACTTTAGAACTATGATGCATGTTCACTTTTTTTCATTTTTAGATTAGATATGTTGGAAAACAAACATTGTTGCGAAACCGTTACTTTTCAAAATGGGTTCCTAATTTGGGGAGATCTTATATCCATTATATAGAAACCAAGTATTGAGACATTTGACAGCTATAGCACCTCATACTTGGAGAGTCAACACTCCTGTATGCGTGGATTTCCATGCATTTTGAGCACCGAATCTAGTTCTCTGCATTTTGATCGTTTGGAACAGCCTTGAATGCCAGGCCAAAGAATGTATTTTAATAGTAAAAGAGAAATAGTATAATTAATAACAAAGTAATACTTACAATTACAACGAATAATTGGGGTTTTCAATTTCCGGTGCCGCATATTAGGAATCCCAGGCTTCCCCAAATTGAGGCTCCTGCATTTGTTAACGAGACATGTTAAAACATTGCTTTAAGTTAATGAATGACGAAAATTTCTGTAATTTCTCTTGTTTCCAGAACCGCGTTCTACACGTTGAAGTAGAATTCTTCTTTACGTTGTTTGCTGCTACGTATGAAAAGCCGATTTGAAGTAGTTTGTATTGTAGGAGTTGTATCGTATTTCATCTGTTGGGGAGCCGAGCTTGTAGTAGTTGCAACAGCACGTATAGTAAACAGTTTCCGGTAGCTTTCGCCCCAAATGTATTTTTAGGTGGCCTTTGCCCCAAGTTTAAAAAATATTAACTTTGTAATTTGACTGTTTCTTTAGATATTATATACTTATGTTTTCCTCGGCTGCGTCAGTATTATTGTTAGAGGCATGGAAGTCTTGGCAGGGCGTGATACGACAAGAATGAAGGCTTACACAGATTTTAAGTTTTAATTCACTCCTTTTTACTAATCCTTGACACAAATTAAATAGCACTTCACTGATATCGAGAGCTGTGAGATTCTTTTATTTAATACTTGCACTTTTTAACAGGTATACTGTTTTTCGTCTCACACGAATACGTAATTAATTTCTCGAGGACACATCTTGCATCAGTTACAAACACTGTCCGCAGACAACTGACCCGATTTCAACCGTCTAAACTTGTAAATTTCTGTATTTCAAGTCTATGATTGGATATTTTTACTCCAATAGAATACCTGCATTTAACTAAAGCTTCTCCTGGTTGTTGATTGACTATTTTTATAAACTGTCACTAAAATTACATTAATGCTTCCAAGAATCACAAGTAACATTTAAACTCTCAAACTCATTATTGCCTCAAGGTTACCTCATTGTTAGCAACGTTTAACTTATTATTCTCACAGCTCCTACATTATTAAATTACGTAATGCATTCACATAACATTTTTGAACATGTTTACAATAATATAAGCATATGCAATGACTGTTACATACATTTTACAAATTATTACATACACATATTGCTTCAAGGCGGGCTGTTATTGAATTTACATATTATATAATTTGACTGAAATCATTTAAGTGTTAAAAGCACTGCCTCAACGTGATGTCTATTAGTTTCAGGAATCAATATAAAATTATTGATATTTTACAAATTTGAGCGTTGTTTAAAAAGTGATATATGCCATACGTGTTAAAAGTGATTGTATCATAATGTACTAACATGTAAATTTTAGTTAAATAATTTCCGCCTACCAGCCATTTGTGCCAATTCCCGCTAGATGGCAGCGCTGTTGATTCACATGAGGCCTATACGCCAGTGGTATTGGAATGAATAAGGCCAGTGTTAATTGTAACCGAACATAATTTATAATTACACTGGGAGGGAACGTTTGTACTTATTTATGTCAATTATATTGCATTCAGTTTTCTGCGAATGTTTAGTAACCAATATTCCGTGTAAAAATTACTTATATTGATCTTGTAATACGACGCACAGAAGTCAACTTGAATTGTTTGGCACTGCAAATACATGCTGGTTGCGGAATTTATATTGCAGCAGCACAAACTATGAAAGTAACATTCATGTGCACACAAGTTTGGAAAACCTTGTTTCAACATTTAGTATATAATAGCCTGGGTTGCAATGGGGGAACAAACAAACGTCATTTACCAAGTTAAGGTTAGTGGCGCGAAAAAATAGTTGTGACAGGCAAAAATCAATATTGTGGTTCCTGCACAGCTGAGCGATATGGGATATAACTGTCAACAACACGATTTGGGCTGTGACAGACATCAGGAGTACCACCCTAGCAGAAACACAAGGCACTGAGGGATATTGCTGACGCGACTGTTACTCTTGCAGCTGGAGGGAGGGAGTGAGAGGAGAGACAGAGACAGAGAGAGTTCTTATACAGACCTGTTTAACCATCTAATTCATTTTAATTGAAATGAACATTTACAGAAATGGTTTTACTACACATTTTGTTATACAAACAAAGGGGGTGTCTTACACCGTAGCGTAGTGTACGGAATGCACGGGCGTTCGGATTTTTCTGCCTAGCATAGAACGCAGCAGCGTTGATGCATTTGAGGGGATACGATAGGTTGCGGTCTGTTAGTCACTTAAACCAACGTTCTGGCTGGGGGACACTAATACATCATTTCCTCCAATCCGTTGGATGATCGTCCACCTCTGCATTCGCATGTAGGCGTGAGGTCGTCAGCAGTGTTAGTTGGCATAGAATACCATCTTTATAAAAACAAATGAAGTTTCTTCATATTTTACCACTATTTTCTAATATTTTGCGAGTTGGTTGCCTGGAGTGTATTCGATTTGCTCTAATAGATTGTTAATTATGATCGTTTAAATGTTTTGTGTTCACCCAAAAATAAATTTGACCAGAGAACATTTCCAGGCTATGATATTTTACGATATTAAATCGTGTTAACGCCTAACAATGTGAATATGACTTAGAAATGCACTTGGCGGAGAAGTCCCTAAGGCAACAATTTATAATTGGTACAGAGAATTCAAAGGAGATCAGTTTTTCTTTGTGATGAATTTCATGAAGGACGCCCAAGGACTGCTGTTACTGATGATAATATTGCCGCTGTTCGAGCAATGCTTGAAGAAGATCAACGGACATTATGAATTTATTCGGGTGACATTGGACATTGGTATGAGTCAAATCCAAAGCATTTTACATCAAGAGTTAGACGTGAGAAAACTTTGTTGTCGATGGATTCCACATAAACTGACTCCCGATCAACAACGTATTGATTGATGCAGAAAAACCTGGAAAAATTCCAGTGTGTGACATCATATTTGGTTTGAAATATCGTTACTAGTGATAAACATTTATTGTTATGATCCTGAAAAGATGAGTCAATCAGTTCAAAGGTTTTTTTTCAACAGAACCTAAGCCTATAAAAATCCGACGAAATCGTAGTAATGGTAAGAAGATGTTGCTATTTGTTTTCTAAAATAGCTATAGCATTAAAAGGTAGACGTATGGTTACTGCCGATTGGTACATAAATGTCTGTTTACCGCCAGTCTTTGAAAAAGTTCATGGAAAAACGCCCAAAAGGAAAAATGTTATATCATGGCAACGCATCGTCGCATACAGCAAAACTAAAAACTCCGTATTTGGATGCCCTAAAGGTCAGCATCATTGACTCTCCACCATACAGCCCTGACCTAGCACTTTGTTGCTTCGTTTTGTTTCCAAAACTTAAAGATAAAATGCGTGGAGTCACCGTTTCGTCATCAGATTATAAAACTTGGTTTCCGAAATGCCTCAGAACCTACAAGCGTCATTGCTTTAAGGATTGGTTTCATCGAATAAAAAATGTATTGATGTTAAAGGGGAATATTTTGAAAAACAATAACACATTTACATTTTTTAAAGATAATTTATGGTTTATTTTTCTAAAAAAATTCAATGACGCCTTCTTAATATTGGGAAATTGAAACGAGTATCTCGGAAATTGTTAATCCCATAAAAATAATTTCTCAGTTAATTTTTATTTATCTCCCAGTTATGCAAAATCATACAAAATTCAATCCGACTGATGAGGACTTCCCGACTATTCGTAGATAAATGAAGATTTAATTATTCTTAATGTAGTACTTCAAAGTTATGTTTTAATTAAAATCGTTACAATTTTAGAGGATGTTATTCTTAAATAGCAAGTTTGAAGATCATTCAAATTTTCATTTTTGAGTTCTGTTCTCTCTCTCTCCCCCTCTCTCTCACATGCACTTCTTTATAATATATAATGCTTTTACGACTTCAATGGACCTCAAAAAACATGCGTTTCCGGTGAAATCTCTGTATTCAAATTTTGGTGAAGTGCATCTAGTCATTAGAGAAAAAAAATCTGATGTGATAATTCATATAACATCCTCTTCCCTCTACCGTTTATTAGTGGGTATAAAACTAGCCTTACTGAAGCTTATTTTTATATCTACTTCATTTTAACCTAAATAAAGTTTTGCAGGAATAGCTACATTACATATTTAGTAGGGTAAAGGATACTTTGGGGTCAGGGATTTTCTTGAAACTGTTCGTGATGCATCTTTGGAATATTCTGAACTTAAATACCAAGTTTGGTATACATGCTACTTCTTCGTTTTTGAGTTATGCTGTTCACACACACACACACATACACACACATGGAGCTTTTTCTAAAAATCTGGTGTGATACATTCACATGCCTTTCTCTAACCTCTATCTTTATTAGTGGGTATACAAAGTATTCTTACTCAAGCTTATTTTTCTGCATACTGCATTTTAATCCAAATAAACCTTTGCAGAATTAGCTATATTACACACTTCGTTACAGATACAAAGGGAACAGCGACAGTCAAATGTTTAAGAACTGGACGCTACACGCTGGCCTTAAAATTCCATACTGTCTGCATGTAATCGCGAGAAACAACTGAAAATCGTTGGGACTTTAAAATAATGACAAGCATTGAAAATTCGAACCTTTAATAACGGAAATCTCAGAAGCGGCACATGCCACAAAAAGTTTAAGTAAATTGTGTGCTTTAAGGAGATCTAAATTATTTTATGTGGTAAATTTTCGTCTACCGCTTAAGGTCTACAAATTAATCAAGATTATACAAAATTCCTTTCATATGAAGACGACTTCAAAGGCTATTCTCAGAAACAAATATACATTTTATTTGGCAGGTAAATATCTTTCATATATGGTATTTTAATCAGAACCGTTAAGAGTCATTTTTAGAAACTAAAAATTTTCAAAAAATGTTTCATGTAAAGGGTAGTTGCGGGTGAAAATCCTTGTGTCTCATCCTTGGAAGATACTGACTGAAATACCAAGTTTGATATTTATCCGACATTTCGTTTTTTAGTTATTCCGTTCACAGACAGACACACAGACACAAATACGGAATGTTTCCAAAAATGCTTTATTTGAATTCAGGCGCTTCAAAACATGTATTTCCGGTGAAATCTCGGTATGGAATTTAAGGTTAGAATACAATATTTCCCCTACTTACTATATATAGTAGAAAACAGTAAAACTATTCTCTTTGGATTGAGGGGTCTCAAAACATGTATTTCCGGTGAATATATAATTTTGTGTGGAATTCTGTACGTGCTATGCATAGTAGATAAAGTAAAAAGCACACCTACATAAAATATGTTAGTTGGGTAAACATAATGTTTACTTTCGTTTATCTTAAGTCTAAAAATAATTAGATCGTGTATAGAAGAGTTTATCTATAATTGGTTTACTACGCCTTAAGAGCTTACCAAATTACTCTTTTAGGTATTTATCACAATGACCAAAAAACAATGACAAAAAAGAATTTCATACACACATATCCTTGCCGTGTATCATACATGATACGTTGGATTTCGTATTTCCTTTCTCGCTTTTTAACGAGTCAAAGTCATGACGGGAGGTTGTTTAATTTTTTATATATTCCGCACTTAGTCATCTTTTCTTTTCTATCTCCATCTGGTGTGTATCGATTGTAGAATTGAAAGAACCCGAAAAGCTTGATATAGACCTGTTGTATCGTATATGATACAACCCTTGAACCCTCCTCAAAATTAAAACATTAGATCTCTTGAATAATCATATTATTTTCTCCTTAATAAACACACTAGCCCATAAAATAACATTTATATATGTCCAAACCTGATTTTAAACCCACAAAAGTTCCTCCACCCCAAATCTTCAAAAAACTCCTATTTTTGCAAATCTGATATATTTCGACCCAGAGAAAGTCATTAAGCACACAAGTATAAATACAGGTATCCGAATTTGATCCCAAGTCTCTAGAGGATATAAGATATAAAGTTCACGAGAAACAATATAACAGAAATATGAAAAGTTCTCTTGTTTTTCTTTAAGGAGGCAGCTAACAGTACACATAAAATTTTATTTTCCTTTTCTTATCGAAATACAATATTAACATTTGATATAGAATAAGAAATTACATAATTTTGATTTAATGGTTTATTTAAATGAATCAAACACAAATTTAATGATACGCTTTACACTCAGATTGACCACCTGTATTTTATTGCTTTTACTTCTGGTTTTTGTAAATTTACAGGAAGAAGAACAAGGGTGTTTTTTGTGAACTAGGACCCGTCTGCACTCTAAAGGCTTATTGTGCTACCCCTGTAATGATTACTACCCGTTCACACTAGTCCTATGTCCCTCACCAGATTACACAGGCCCAATAGTGTCTTGGGTTAGTAGTCCTCTGGTTCCTTAAAAGGTTTCCCAAAGATCTTATATCTCCTTGATGCTAACACCTCACCAGCCAGTGACAAAGGCTGCTATTGTTTTTAACTGAGACTACATTTAAGCAGTCTATCTGCTAAAGTTTTCATCGTTCTTTGATAAACAATTTGCCATGCCGAATTCCTGGAATCCTCTTCCAGGCCCAAGAGTGTTGTTTATTACACCAGTTTGTGGTAGCTGCTCTAATGGAACACTTAGGTGTGCCTAGAGATGGCTCTTGTTTGCGTTTCAACTGTGTCGATCCTTGCTTTGCAAGTTTGTCAGCTTTCTCATTGCGTTCAATTCCTTTATGCCCTGGGACCCATGTCAAACATACTTTATGTTCTACCAGGCTGGATAAGGCCGTAATCGTACATTCACCTACCTGTCTAAATAACACTCAAGAACTGTTTACAGCTTTAATGGTGCTTGACTGTCTGTCTGTTTGTTTGTTTTTATACTCTCTTCTATGATTTTCTTTAGCCACATACTTCGGCTTGAAATACCGTGGTTGTCACATCCAGTGAACTACTAAGCTACACCTACCTGGGTCTTAAACCAACTACGCCAAAGTTCCGAGAGAAGAGTACTTCACAGGCTAATCCCAGCAAATTCAAGATATACATTTTATTTGTCATGTAAATATCTATAATATATGGTATTTTAATTACGAGGGGTGTCCAATAAGGAAGTTTCCCCATTTTATAAAAAAATATTACACACAATTGATAATGTTGAATTAATTTTATTTATATTTTGCAATCCTTCTGTTACTACTCTACATAGTCAACATGTTTTTCCAAGCATTTTTGGGAACGTGACCCAAGATTTTCGAAGCCAGTGTTGTACCAGGTCGGGTCCTGTGCTGTTCACTGATTTCACTTCATCATCAGTGTTAAAAATGTTTACCTTTGAGTTGGAGGAACATGTGAAAATCACTTGGAGCAAGCTTCGGTGAATACGGAGGATACGAGAAAACTTAAAGTTGAATCTTGACCCAGGCGGAGCTCAGAAGATTCAACTGGGAAGTTTTCTCACATTCTCCATATTCACCAGATCTTTTCCCTGTGATTTTCACATGTTCTCCTGACTCAAAGGTCATCTTGGAGCTAAGAAATATAACACCGTGACGAAGATCAAGCACAGGACCCGACTTCGAGTGCAACACTGGCTTGGAAAAACTTGTGTCACGTCCCCAAAAATGCTTGGAAAAACATATATGTAGAAAAGTAACAGAAGGATTGTGCAATATAAATAAAACTAATTCAACATGATCAATTTTGTGTAAAGTTTTTGATAAAATAGGGAAACTTACTTATTGGAAGGCCCTCGTAAAATCCTTAAGGCATTTTTTAGAAAATAAACATTTTCGCAAAAACTTTCCACGTAAAGGGGTAGTTGGAAGCGGGGGGGGGGCATTTTCTTGAAAACCTTCATGTCACATCTTTGGAAGGTACTAAACTTAAATACCAAATTTGGTGTTGATCTGAATTTTCGTTTTTGAGTTCTGTTGTTCACAGAGACACAGCAACACACACAGGGCATACATTTCCGGTGAAATCTTGGTATCAAATTTTTGGGTGCATTGCAATAGCTTCTCTACCTCCTCTGTACTTGGTAGAGAAAGTAATAAAAATGAAAATCACCAATGTTGTTATTGTAATGCACTGCTGAAATGTTGTGACACTGGAAATCATATAAAACGGAAAACAAAATATACAGCCAATAAAGTAAACAGTACAGATATCAAATGTCAGAAGGATTTGCATATTTTGGGTAAGCAGCTAAAAGTTTTCAGTGCGGAAGGTAATACCAAAACTTGCAAACGCTAAATGAACTCTTTTGGACAGACAGTGAGGGGTTGGGGGAGGGGGAGGGCGTCAGCAGGGGCTGAAACTTTTCAATGCACGCATCATTCATTCCATCAGGACAGAAGGGAGAATTAGAATTTGGGGACGCTATTCAATAACTTTTTCCATGCTTTACTTTATTGTGCATACATCAGTGTAATGTAGGCTATTGAGGCTTGTGAATATGTAACATCACAGCATGTAAATATTGATTCGGATGTTTCAATAGCATGTGCGACATGTGTGCGCGCACCCGCCATGTTTTTCATTTTCCCCAGTCATGTTACTTGCAATACACGCTTCATTTGTCAGATTTCATTACATACTCGCCGAAATGAAGTCTTGTACAACCCCACCACAAAGGTATATCACTATGTTATGTTAATTTTATAGACATGTTTGTTGTGCACGCATATGAATACTGCTCATATGGCACTGTAACGCGACATTTTATTAAATATTATGTTCAAAATCTTAAAATCCGTCAAGTGTATTTTCAATGGGGATTCTCAAGTCCATTTATGGCGTTTTCTACAAATGTTTTCTACATTTACAAATCATTCACACACGTTATCCGTCAAGTGTGGCGTTATCTGGCGAGTGGCAGCAGGGGTGGTTATGGTAACCGGTTCCCCCTGTTCGGGTGCATGTAAGGACTATATCTCGTTTATTTCAGAAATACACGATTTAATTTCGCCTGCGTACAAAAAAAGGAAAATAATTAGAAATAAAGCTCCTGATTTGTCTGTATGTTTATGTGTGAACACAAATGACAAAAAGTTTGCGTTTTTGTACCCATTAAATAGGTACATTTCACATTTCTGCAAACATTAACTCTAAGTAGATAGAAAAAAAATCCGATGTGTTACACTCACATGACTTTTTCTACTCTTGTACAAACTATTTTTTACAAAAACGTATTCTCCATATGCTTCATGTTAATCGAGATATCGAGATGTTAATCTTATTGCTAATTTTCTTGTAGATGCAAGGAGAATTAGGCTTTAAGCGATGGTCAAATATTTTAAGAGCTGTTTGCTATGTGGAGCAATCCATCCTCTTTGCATTACCAGGACAAAAAAGAAAAGAATAATGAATTCCCATTTGAGAAATTTAAGGGAATAACAAGCAATATCTCGAAAATGGTTCTCTCAACAAAAAAAAATGTATATGACATAAATTGTGTATTTTAACGCAATCTACAATTCTGTGTAGTAAAATTTTGTCTATTTCTTATGGTTTACCAGTTATGCAAATGTCGTTCGCAATGAAGAATACTTTTGGAGACATTCCCAGAAAATTCAAGATATCTTAAACGTATGATATTTTAATCAAAATCGTTAGAGCCATTTTTGAGAAAATTAAAATGTTCGAAAAATGTTCCATGTAAAGGGTAATCTGGGGTTAGGGAATTTTCTTCAAAACCTTCGTGTCACATCTCTGGAAGATACTGAACCTAAATACGAAGTTTGGTGTTTATCTGACTGTTCGTTTCTGAATTATGCTGTTCACAGACAGACACACACACACGGACATGTTTCCAAAAAATTTTTTTTTTGGATTCAGGGGGTCTCAAAACATGTATTTCCGGTGAAATCTCGATATCGAATTTTTGGGTGAAATGCAATATGTACTTCCGCTACTTACTATACGTAGTAGGGAAAGTAATAAGCTATAATGAATACAAACAATACTCTATAGAGAAATTCATGTCAACATACTATATAAAATTTCTTTATTTTATTATCCTTCTTTCATTTTACAATTTCTTTCTTTTAAAACTGCAGAAATCACTTTTTCTTTCTCTGTTTGCCCTCCCAGTTAGAACTTGCACCCCAACCCACGGGGATTACAAGCGGCTACTAAGGTCAGACGCCTGTCGGAGAGCAACTAATTAGATTGGATACACAGCCAGGATGAGTAATCAGCCCGAAGTCTGGTAGGAGAGCGAGCAAGGAGATGATATGAAATGACGGTGAAATATATGAAAAGAAAGGTGATGATGGAGCGCTTGGTAGAATGAATGACGCGGAAAAACGGAGAACTAGGAGAAAACACGCCCAGACGCCCGCCTTGTCCACCAAAAATGCCACATATCCTGGGATCGAACCCGGGCCACCTTGGTAGGAGGCGAGCGGTTTAACCCCTCAGTCACGGCATCGCCTCTACATAAATTACAATAAATTGAAATTAGGTTAGAACATTACTTATGAAATGACACATGAGCTGCAACAGTTTTTCTCCCTCTTTCTCCTCATTTTCACTACAACGTTTCAAGGCAGATACATGCTATCTCTGACAGGTTAATAATGTAGGCAGGTTCTTGTTAAAATGCTCAGGTACGTTTCGTGCTACTGGATACAGTTGTCGCAGTTCAAAATGACAAAAAGGCCCGTGGTTGTATAAGTCATTATCTAAAAACAAACACATTACCTTCAATCTTGCTTCTTAGTATTGATCTGCTTCTGTGGAGTAGTAAATAGCTATACTTCTTGAAGAAGGGTATTGAACATTGAATAGTAGTTTCACAGTTTACAATCCGGATGCTGATCTTTTCAAAATCAAATTTTCGATTCGATAAGCTTGACTAAGGCAGTAATTTATGGGATTATGAAAATATTAACCAGTAACGCCTTTATTCCTCGTAATACCTTGTGAATTCACCGATTTGATGGCAGTAAATGGTTGGCTAATTCAGTCACGTTATTTTCTGTGTTATTGTCCTCGTTTATCCCACCAAATTCCTGAGAGAGTGGTCGAACTTTACGGCGACACAGTACTAATATAGCTTGTCTCAACCTTAAAAGACAGTATGGTGGTAAACAGGATCTCTCTCTCTCTCTCTCTCTCTCTCTCTCTCTCTCTCTCTCTAATACATACGTTACCATTAGCTTTGTTCTTTTCTACTCTCGCGCTGTCGCCAAGTTGCAGATAACATGGCACAAATATTCAGTTGTATAATTTTCACACTTTGAACACATTACCTTGCAGAATATTGTCTTTTATTTTATTTTTAGTCTTTATAGTACGAATTCCTAAAGTAAACTAAAGAATAGAATGCAACTATATATGTAGCTGGAGTAAACTAGAGTGCTGATACCTGCCCAGCTTGAATCCTTTATCTTAAATAAGATGGGCGTTATAATTTTTTAAGTTAAATACTTTCGAAAAATTCTATACCTATTCAGTAGAAAAGTCAGCCAGCGAGAAACTTTTATGTTATTGGGTTTATAACGGGTACCAAGAGAGAAAATGTTGAGGGGTTTGGAGACAGTTTTTAAAGGAACCTGTAACTCTTGTAACTTCTTGCATTCATTGTGAATTACAAGCAGAATTCATCCACATATTTAGTTAACAAGTGATAGGCGCGAGGTAGAAAGCAGTAAAAGTTATGTAGGTCTTTAATTAAAATTTTACGTAAATATTTTAGTTATGGAGGCAGAAGCTAGGAACAGAAGAAATGCTGGTAAACCAAGAAGAAACGCAAAATAGTAATGAATGTGTTAGATTATTCAAGTAAAATGAGTGTTAGTAAGGCAGTAAAAGAATCAGCCTAAGGCTACCAAGTGTTCAGAGACAGCAGTGTATATGATTGAAAGGACTTCTAAGGACGACATCAAAAAAGAATGCAAAAAGATTGGAGAAAACAAGACGACGCTAAGTTAATGTAGTATGATGAAGGAAAGCAAAGCGGGTTGCGAAGCATCGTTCATTCCTTGCTGTTTGTCCCACGTTGAATATAGTTTTGTCAGTGGCAAACAGTAATAATGGTCTACCGAATAATAACTTTTAGCGTATTATATCTCCATATTTGTCTGAATATATATATTTTTATGCCCATAAAGTCATATTCCGAAATACTAGAAATATAACAAGGAGAGATAAAGGGCAAATGCAAATTAAATGTTTTATAATAGACTTAAACAGCAGTGTCGATATTCCACTACTTGGCGATGTATCATTCACAAGATAACTTGAGCTCGCAGACTGGTGCCGAAGTTACGAGCCTACGTATGGTACATATGGAAAAAGTGTGCCTCATTTAACCTGTACTGTCTTTTAAGCGTGAGACGTGCTATAGAATAAAAGCTCCTTGGACGGTAGGCAAGCCGAAGGGGGACGGTTAAACCACCGTGACCCCTCCAGTAGCAGTGCTGAGCAGCTGCTTTCCAACCCTGTCCAACATACGGCTTGTGTGGAAGAACAATTAATTCCATAAATAGAAGTTGTTTAAAGTGGTTGGTTTTCTGCATTCTTTGTGCTATCGCTTTCTTCCCCAGATGTGTGTGATCTAAATCACATAAAACCAGCTTTGCAAGGTGAAAGTAACTGTTAGGGAAAGAAAAGTTACAGGTGACTTATCTCTGCAGAAATTATGTGATCAAATGGTATATTGCTTGTGACCGCAATCGACTTGAACGGTTTACCTAACATGTAGACAAAGTAGAAAACGTTTACTGGGAGAAGGATGGTGTATTGGAAAACATGATCCATAGTTTTGATATGACAGCAGTGATTCTTCATTGTCTTCTTACAATCGAAAATGAGTCCAACTCAGAAGAGCTGCCCACACCACTTGTTCGTGACGAATGAATCTTGTTTATAAACTGAACATAGTACATCGAGTTGAACAACTTGTAACTGTAAGTTTCGGGATCATTTATGACTCCTTCACATTAATCTAGAGAGAATATATTGTCAGTACTGTCATAAGTGGAATAAGTCCAGCCTCAGATATAACGGTACAGATTGAATTGTTTACTGAACCGCCAACTGATTGCATTCCTGCCAGAGATCATGAGCTGGTTGACAGAGAATAGTTGTTGGTTACCTCCGGTCTAGTTTGCTCTACCCTCTGAGTGCGAACCTAATGACCATGCACTGGTTGGTCTATCCTTGATTAGGGTTTAGCTAGGGAAAACAGGATGCCCAAACCGCGGCCCAGTAGACTAGTTGGATACTGCACAATTTCCACACTGTGACAGTGTTTTGTCAGGATGTTGTACCCAGTATTAAAACGGAGATGGCTACTGTATATTTTCTGGGTTTGCAAGATTATTTTGGGTCAGATTTTTATAATGTTTCTGGGTCGTCTTCAAGCATATATCATACATGGATTCAACTTTAAAGGTCCGCTCTTCGATATGTGGCACAAGATTCTGAACTTTTGGGGGTATTTTTGCTTCTTGGTTAATTAAATACAGTGAAATACTGGCTGAATCTGATGTAGGGAGATCATTCCACCTACGCTCTAAAATGTTACAAATATCAGTGAGAAAATTTTCTCCTAAATTTGGGAAACAGTTTAAGAATAGACATGGTGTCAAAGCGACAAAAGACGTGAAACAAACGACAGAAACATATAGAAAGGCGTCAAAAGAAGATTATCAGACAGGACGAATTGGATTGCAAAATTAATCATTCTCTAAGCCTAGCAAATACAGTAACGTTTAATTGGAGTCAAGAGGTACATATACTTGCCTTATGAAGCAAATGAGGTTCCGGAAATAGCATGGCTTGGACTGGGAGGCTGGAAGAGATTCTGGCAGGAAAATCTGTATATTTTGTGTTGGGGATGAAGCCTGGGTGCATATTTTGGCGGAATGTAAATAGCCGAGAAGCAGTGAGAAATTCTTAACTCCATCAAGGAAGAAATCAGCATGTTGGGATCTACTGGCAACACATAGGAAGTTTCCCAACTAAAGTGTGGGAAGTTAGATACACTTTTTCTTAGTTGATCCGAAACAATTAATTCCCCCTTTTCTTCACATTTAATTTTTATCTTAAATAAACATGTTTGGTCAGTTACACTTGCACTGAGTGTTTGTAGAATAAGTTTAAAAATTTGACACAATAAAGATACTTTTATCAATTGTCAGCCGATTCGCTACCGCAGTGTCCTGGGATCCGTAAAGTGCCAATTTTATTCAGAAGATTGATAGCATTCTGGAAATTCAATGTCTATTGAGCAGAGTGAGAAAATTTTGTCAAAAAATGGGCAGAATAAGTTACTTAATGCTTCTTTTATTTCATTGCCATTCGAGGAGAAATTAAAGGCGGCAGAAAGCCGAAACTTTGTTCGAAACCTGAAATCAAAACACTTCCTCAGTTTTCATTGGATACATGAATGATTCAGTTTCCCGGTTCTGTGGCTGTTAACTATTTAAAGTGAACTGCTGACGGATATGAAGAGCTCAATATTTACATGCAGAGAATCGGGGGGAAATCTTACTTAATCACACTTTTCTGAAAAACACCTCCCAGTCGTTCGGAAATAAAAGGCGGCTTCAATTTTCTTCAAGGAGCAATGTAAGATTGTGATGCACAAATACAGCACTAAGCACACAAGACAAATCATGTGTCATTTAATAACAATTATCTCCTCTTTTGACTCTCAGGGTCTTTCAGAAGCCATGGTGAAAGCGATCAGTTCTAGAGTAGGGGAAACTATATTGAATTCTTAATAATCCAGAGTATTTTGATGTCCAACTCTTCCATCTTTAAACATAATTGAAAAACCTGAAATGAATAAAATAAAGGATCTACGGAATTCTGAAGCACAAGCTAGGCTTTCTGAGTTTCTCTACACTATGTTTATTAGTGGATTTACGAAGTATTATACGGAATCTTATTTTTCTATCTACTTGATTTTAATCGAGATAAACTTTGCAGAAATAAATGCGTTACACATTTCGTTATGGATACAAAGAAAACAGCGATAGTCAAATGTTTAACAACTGGACGCTATATGCTAGACTTAAAATTCCATACTCTATCCATGCAATCCAGAGAAATAGAAAATGAATATGGAATACGGTATTGAACCATCCGAAACATTAATAACAGGTATCTCGAAAATGGCTTAAGCCACAAAAATTATTTGAAATAAATTGTGTGTTATAATGAAATCTAAATTTGTTGTATAATACGTTTTCGTCTATCGCTTAACGTTTACCAGTTATACAAAATTACTTCCGAATGAAGAGGGGAAGCTATCACAGTTCCAAGCAGGATTTAGAAAACAAAGGAGAACAATAGATAACGTTTTAATTATAAAGACAATGGTGGATAAATACTTAAGTATAAAAAAGGGCAGGGTATGCATGATTTTTATTGATTTAGAAAAAGCATTCGACACTATCAACAGGTATGCACTGTGATTAAACCTTATTAAGAAAGGTGTGAGCGAATCATTTATAAAGAATATAAATCATTTATATGCAAATAATTAGTTGTGTGTCAAAATAGCCAAGATAAGAATTACTAAAGAGAACGCAAATAATTTAGGGCTTAGACAAGGGTGAAAACTTAGTCCGGTGCTGTTTAACCTATTTATAGATGATAATATAGAAGAGGTAAAAAATTGAATAAGCATTCACTAGTTATTAATAAGGAAATACCAGGATTATTGTTTGCAGATGATCTAATGGCAGGTTCCATCTCAGTTGTGGGGCTAAGTAAATCTATTGAAGCAAATACTGTAAAGCTTGGGATTTGAGAATAAACAAAAAGGAATAAAAAATCATTAATTTTTAAGAAACGATATAAACTGAGAAAGACCGAAAAGTGGTATTGGGAAGGAACGGAGCTCGAAATAGTGAGGACAGTTGACTATCTAGGAGTAAGGCTCAATGGTGCAGGGGATTGGTGAGAACAGAAGAAAAAGGGGAAAAAATCTGATGTGTTACACTCACATGACTTTCTCTACTCTTGTACAAACTATTTTTACAAACGTTTATTCTCCATCTACTTCATGTTAATCGAGATAAACATTTGCAGACCCTATCTTATTGCTAATTTTCTTGTAGATGTAAGGGGAAAATATATTTACAAGGGCAATAGAAAAACAGTAGCCTTTAAGCACATGCATATCTCTTAATAGCTGGTTGCTAGGTGCAGCACCATTCCCTTTGCCACAGATTAATACTCCTTGCATATCCAAGACAAAAAAATGAATAACGAATTCCCATTTTAGAAAATAAGTATTGAAAAATTTAAGGGAATGACAAGCAATATCTCGAAAATGGTTCACTCAACAAAACAAATGTATATGACATAAATTGTGTATTTTAACGCGATCTACATTTTTTGTGTAGTAAAATTTTGTCAATCTCTTATGGTTTACCAGTTATGCAAAAGTCGTTCACAATGAAGAATACTTTTGGAGACATTCCCAGAAAATTCGAGATATACATTTTATTTGTCATGAAAATATCTTAAACCTATGATATTTTAATCAAAATCGTTAGAGCCATTTCTGAGAAAATTAAACTTTTCAAAAAATGTTCCATGTAAAGGGTAATCTGGGGTGGGGGATTTTCTTGAAAACCTTCGTGTCGCATCTCTTGAAGATACAAACCTAAATACCAAGTTTGGCGTTTATCCGACTGTTCGTTTCTGAGTTATGCTGTTCACAGACAGACACACACACAGACAGACACACAGACACACAGAAAGACACACGGACATGTTTCCAAAAATGCTTTTTTTTGGATTCAGGGTGTCTCAAAACATGTATTTCCGGTGAAATCTCGGTATCGAATTTTTGGGTGGAATACAATACTTCCCCTGCTTACTATACGTAGTAGAGAACGTAAAAAGTACCAGCGAAAAGAAACAAGCAACACGGTTAATCAGAGTATGCTGGAGCAAAATACCAGAAATGCAAATTACGTGGCTATAAAGAATGTTATACGCAGCAGAGACATGCGGCTGGAAAAAAGATTGCAAAATGTAGATGCTATACATAGAAATTTTTGCAAAATAATCCTGGGATTACCAAGAAGTTCACGAATGGAGTAGCACAAGTAGAACTAGGGAGGGTGGGAGTTAAAGGCAAAATGGTAGAAAGGGTAATCAAGTACAATATTGGTATAGAATATTAAATTTAGAAGAAAAGAACTTGTTGAAGCAGTGTCTGGAATTTCAAGAAAGCAGCTTAAAGAAAAATGGATGGAGCTATAGTATACAAACTAAATTGGAAAACAGTGGTCTGGGAAAAATTTGGAGAAAGAGGGAAAATAATGTCAAGGAAAGAAGAATGTTGCTGGAAAGAAGCTAGGCGGAGGTTTGAAGATATAGAGATACAGAATTCATTTAGTAGCATTGGGAAGAAAAGTTCTTTGGAACCATACATATTAATAAACAATGTATGGGCTAGAGAAGAGTATGTGGACAACTCAAATAAGGAACATAGAGAGAGTATAGCTGGGGTACGAGCAGGTGTATGGAGACTAATAGGAATGAGAAATGGGTTCCTACAGAACTAGTGTCCAATATGTGGGGAAAGAGAAGATTTAGAACATATTGTGTTTGATTGTAAAGGTACAAAGCATTGGAGAAAGGAAGGCATAAATAGGAAATGGTTAAAACTAGACAGAAAATTAGTCTTAAGCAAGATCTTTAACAAGGATAACAAAGGGTAGGAGAGTACCTGTCTAAAGTAAAAAAGAAATGGTTATGGTCAATAAAAAGAGATATGAATTATACTTCAGCATGAGATGTTAAGATATATTATTATATTTATTATTATTATTATTAGTAGTAGTAGTAGTAGTAGTAGTAGTAGTACTAGTAGTAGTGTTTCATTATTAATACTATTATTATTATTATCATCATATTTTTATGTTATATATAAAGAAAGAAACATGGGTAGAATAAAAATCCAGTACTAGTTCAGATTAAAACTACTGGAGGAAAATGAGATACTAAAGCAATGCTTGGTTATACAGGAGAAAATGGGGAAAAAAGATACTTGGATGCACAATATACGACATCATTGGAAGAGATAGGAATGGAGGAAACATGGGCAGAATGAAACAACAAAATAAGGGTTTCTGGAAAGAAATTAGAGCAAGAGTGGAGGATATTGAAAAGCAAAAAATTTATAAGTAATTTCAAGGAAAAAGTCATTAATAAATTATGGGTATTTAAAAACGGAATGGGGAAAAGAAAGATACATTGAAGTATGCCACAAAGAGGCATGGGCGAGGACAGGTGTAATGAATTTAAGTGGCCTAACAGGGAGAAAAAGGGGGAGAGATGTACTAAATATAATGGATTACATGACAATTGGCTTTATATTTTGGAATGCAAGGACACGAATAAGGGAAGAGATAACTTAATACTAGATAATAGAATAAATTACCAATAGAGC
This sequence comes from Deroplatys truncata, assembly GCA_030765065.1. Lineage (NCBI taxonomy): Eukaryota > Metazoa > Arthropoda > Insecta > Mantodea > Mantidae > Deroplatys > Deroplatys truncata. Next base: position 59,208,059 of record CM060977.1, read on the forward strand.
TAAAATGAATATATGATCAAATAAATATATGGAGAAAGTAGGAAAATATTTGCGAAAAATATGTTCAAATGCTTAAAAGAGATGTGAAATAAATTGGAAAAAATACGGAAAAGCGTAACAAGGCCAAAAAGTAAATATTGGAAAATTATACTTCCCCATTATATATATAACAGAATGTTAAATACAAGCGGAAGAGAAATAATATTGTATTGTATTGTAAGCATGTATAAATTGCATGCAAGTACAATGTAGACAATAAATCATTCATTCTAGGGAAATTCAAGATAAACCGTTTAGTTGTGATGTAAATATCTTTATTGTATCGCATTTTAATGAAAATCGTAGGTATTTTTGAGAAAATCTAAAATTTAGAAAAATGTTATACGTAAAGAGTCGTTTCAGGTGGGGGATTTTCTTGTAAAACCTTTGTGTCGTATCATTGGAATATTATGAACTTAAATACCAAGTTTAGTGTTTATCTGACTTTTCGATTCTGAGTTATGCTGTTCAGAGCACCACAAACACACACACACACACAATTTTGCAAAAAAAAAATTATTCAGGGGACCTCAAAACGTGTATTTCCAGTTAAATCTCGGTGTTGAATTTTTGGGTGAATGTAAACATAAATTCTTTATATAACTGTAGAGGTATGAATTATTTGCAAAACAATTAAACTAAGCTGGCGAGAGGTAGGTATGTGCAGGTTTCAAAGTTTTGTACGCACTTATACAAGGATTGAGATTTGCACGTTTTAAGACCGGAGCACAGAGAAGAAATAGGGTGACATGAAAGATGGGACGGCATCCCTAGCATCATTTCCATATAAATAAAGAGACCTTATCAGGGGCATAGCCACATAAACTGTTGCGCACGTGCAGAAGGATATAGCGGCGACCTGAGACGTGATAAACATGTGAAAATGTTAAGAAGGCGAAGTTGCAAGTAGATTGTGCTTAGTTCTGGTAAATGATGAGACGCTGGAGAATGCCACGAGAATTTATGGGACGTGTGAAGAAACATGCCGCACCCCTGAGGCGAAGGGAGGATTTTGTGGTGCAATACATTCATTATCATGCATACACAAACCTGGAGATATGCCTTTGTCTCCTGTACTAACTTTATTTCCACACTGCATGTGCAGTGCCAGATTTAAACCACCACACTCGAGAAAGCAACACATTTACTTGTAGAAGTGACAAGATGTGTAGGGACTAGGGGTGTGACAAACAGTTATTCTCGAGTAATGGCTGTAACTGTCGCAGTTACATTGCTTTAACAGTTACCGGTAACGATCAACTCTAGCTACGTTTCAATATGAACCATATCAGAGCGGTCCCTCAGCGCTCTGGCCGGGAATTGCACTGCAGTCTTGTGCGACACGTCTGAATGAACTCAAGGCCACGGGCTCTTCCACTTATCGGACATGTGGCAGCGGGCTTCAATCAGCTGTTATTGCTTTTGTGTATAGACGCGAGACGCGTGTGTATTTGTGTGCGATTGAATTATCGGATATTACAAACCAGTAATGGTAGTACTCACATTTTCGTTTGAACAAAGACTCTTTATGTATGACACATATGTGAAAACCGACTCGTGTAGACAGGTGTGTAGGCAATTTCACAATAAACTTCCTGGTGTTCCAGTTCCGACAGAGAAATAGTTAGATATCCAGTTAATAAAGTGAAGAGAACGGGATCATTTAATGTTGTAAGTTGTAAAAACAAACGAAGGATTCTAACGGAAGAAAAACTAAAGGGTTATGGCCGGCTCGATCGTGTGTGACTTTTATCTGCGGGGAACTCTCAAAAATAGAGTCTATAGGAATAATCCTCGTACCATAAACGATCCTAAAAACAATATAAGAACAGACATTAGGGAAATTACGCAACAAGAACTTATGCGTGTGAATGGTAATTTCATCAGAAGGTGCCAAGAATGTTTATCTGCCGAAGGACACCACTTTCAACACCGACTGTGAAAAAGGTTAGTACTGGTAAAATAAAAAGTAATTATGTTTGTTCAATAGATAATGAATATATCGTAATAATCATCATAAAATCAGTAGTAATATGGTATCGGTATCAATAATGAGAATAATAAACAGATGCACTAATATAGCGCGCGGAACACGCATCGCGACTACCGGCCAGATAGCCGAGGGATCGCGCGCGGAACACGCATCGCGACTACCGGCCAGATGGCTGAGGGACCGCTCTGCAGATAGACTTACTTTTTTATGTGATGTAATCTATAAATAAGTTTCACTAGTTGTGCCAACACTTTGATTACTAATCGCAAAATGCTTTGCACATGCTTCGACATTCCTGCGCGTGCATACAGGCACACACACCCAAATTGTATTCCTCCGTGTTACCTTCTCCCTATTGATTAAGCTATTTGCACGTAAGTGCGCCTCTCTTGGCACGTACAGGTGGGAACAGCCGCGAGTAAATGAAAACCTCTGATGTGATACAATCACATGCCTTTCTCTACCTTTTATCATTTATTAGTGGATACAATAAGCTTACTTATCAAGCTTTTTTTCTATCTACTACATTTCAATCCGAATAAATCTTTGCAGAAATAAATGCATTACTTAGATACAAAGGAAACAGCAATAGTCAAATGTTTAAAAACAGGGCGCTTTATGCTGGCCTTAAAATTCCATATTGTTTCCATGCGATCGTGAGAAACAACTGAAAATCGATGGGGCTTTAAAAGAATGGCAAGTATTGAACAATTCGAACTATTAATAACGGATATCTCAGCTTATAACACAAAAAAAACTTATTTTAAGTAAATTGTGTAAAGTAAATTGAGTAAAGATCTGCATTTTTGGTATGTTTTCGTCTATCGCTTAACGTTTACAAGTTATACAAGATTATACAAAATTCCTTCCGAATGAAGAGGACCTCACAGGCAATTCCTAGAAAATTCAATATATATCTACGTTTTTTTTTGTTGTCTTTTTTTGTCATGTAAAAATCTTTCATATATATTTTAATCAAAATGGTCCATGTAAAGTATTTGGGGTGGGGGATTTTCTTAAAAACCTTCGTGTCGCATCCTTGAAGATGCTGAACGCAAATATCAATATTTATCCGACTTTTCGTTTTAGAGTTACGAGTATACTGTTCACAGACACACACCACAGACATGTTTCCAAAATACTTTATTTGGATTCAGGATGCCTCAAAACATGTATTTCCGGTGAAATCTCGTGTCCAATTTTTGGGTGGAATGCAATACCTTCTCTACCTACTAGGGACGCTTTAAAGAAGGTATTGCATTCCATTCGTTCATGCTTAAAATGTAGCAACTTTCTGAGATATTTTGTTATGAAACTGGTGACAAATAAGCCGCCAGAGCAATTTGGATACGACCCTTATTGATCATCGTCGAAACATGTGGCGCGCTGTAGGTGTTCAAAAATAAACATCTCGTTTATAAACAAGGCTTTTCAATCCACGTGCTCTTACATTGGTGACTCATAAACCTCTGTCATATATCGCCCTAGGGTATCTGAAAGTAGATGTTTGTAGGGTCAGTTACTTCTTGTGTTGTTAGCCCACTTTTAATAAGTATTGCTTATAATTCCAGAGAAACTCAATTGGACAATTTTGAATTAAATCCATTACAAAAACAAGGCACATTAGTGCCTCCACACCTCAAATATTCTCAGCTACCTGGATTGATAGCCTCAAGACTTTGTTTATTAAGGATAGTCGTTAGTAACGAGTCGAACTATCGTACCCAAGGAGAACAGGAGGTGTTTGGTGGTTTCAGAGACTAAGTTCAGTAAAGAAGAAAGAAGATTTATTAAGCAAACGGACGAAGTGTCCTGTAGACCTCTCTTGATGTTGTAGCGGGGAATCGTCGATCCTTGATGTGGTCTTCAGCAGTGTTCTTCCTCGGCTATTGATGTTCATGGGTTGTTGCGTATTCCAATCCTACTATATCTAATTATTACTTCTCAGGTTATAGTGGGTGAGGCAAGTTTAAGAAATACACTGCAATTTTCCCTTAATAAATAAAGTTTATTCACAATTGAAATAATTATAGGCGGCTAGCTTTTCCCATTACTATAATCCCACCACTTTAAATTAGTCAGGAGACTAGCTATCTGCACACGTACTCCCACCCTTGTGCACCCACGTGCATCTGTAGCACCTCGTGTCGACGTGAATTCTTGAAGATCAGTTAGAGAGAGAGAGAGAGTGGTCTCCGAGGCCTGGTCTGCCCTTATATACGGCAGCCTAGTGACACTCACCTCTGGATTTAAAATGTAACGACGTTTCCTATTGGTCCTCAGACCGCGTTATCTTAACATGTATGAGAATGTGTGGCTTCAGATCCGTGCGCTTAAGCGCCATCTTGTAGCGTTGTGGAGCCAGTTCCATATCTCCGTCTCTTTCTTTTCTCTATCTGTCTCTTTCTATTTCTCCGTACCGTTACCGGTTCCCTGCCTGTTGGCTTGGTGAAAGTTACGCTCTTTATGCTCTCTTGGAATTCTGCTAGCTCGCCCGTTTCTTACAATCAGCTCTGTACAAATGTTAGATGTTGAATATTTTAACATGTTAGTGAATTAAAGTATTACTGTACAATTCTTATATATATGGTTCCCCTTTCATATGTAAAATTCCTCTATATATGTATAATATATCCCCTTTCAGTGTGAGTCCCTTGCAGTTACCGTTTTTAGGACTAGTAATACAAATCTGAAGGCAAGTCCTGAGGGTGTTGGCTCTTGGCACAGTACATACATTTGAGAATGTTCTAGAATAATGTCACGCAGTATTTCCTTATAAGGACATACACACATGTGGACACACACGACATTCATGCATATACAGCTCCACCTCTCGACCTCTTGACCTGTGATATGACAAATCCTTACGCAAGAGACCATTCTTAACACTGGTTCATTTATACAGAGTTACTAAAATCTCTTGTCATTATAAATTTGTGACATGCATTACATATTCTTATTACAACAGTATTCTACACGAATCACACATACATGGACACACCCAAAATGAGAGTTCTACCACACACAAACGAGTTTCTTCACTTAAAGAAGCAGAGCATTTCATGGAAGACTTAGATCTTTGACCACCGTCCTCTATGATCTCGGATATGAATTCAAGGCAATACAGAAGGGAAAAATAGTCTCGTAAGACCCAATATTGTAGTCCTAAGAACATGGTTTTTAAGATAAATGCAAAATAAGACTTTGAAGAATACAGTATGATTTGCTGTAAGGGTTAAACGCCGGTCATACCGTATCAAGCGGCTGGACTGATGACAAATTGAAAGTTCATGAAGTCACCCGTAGACTTTATTATCGCCCATGCTGGAACACTTCATTTATTATGGCCACCTACTGCTCATCAGTTCGAGAAGATTTGGGGATTGCTATGATGAAATTAACCATGACCATTTCTATATATGGTTTAAGAATCAGATACCCCTTATCATACCGTGTCGTTGTTATGGACAATGTCCCCATACCACACGATCCAAATAGATGAGCGCACACTAACAGTGACACTAAATTACTAATGGTAGAGTGGCTCACTCCCGTAATGTAGCATGTAACATAACAGTGAAATAAGGGGAACATAAATTTTGGTTATTTATAAATGAAAATAGTCCAGGCCCAAATACTTTGGGAACTATTAACCAGTAAAGTTGACCGTAAAGTGCGTTTTCATTTTGTGTGTACGTTTAGTGTTTTATTCTCCTGATTGGAGTAAACCCGAAATATTGAACATTTTTACTGCGTGTTTTATCTTTCACGCAAAACAATCTCATTGTTTCACCATATATGTCTCTTCTTGATTTTTATTCACTGAATACCCCTGCAAATAAATAAACATATTTTGACTGACCAGTTTCTTAAATGTCACTTCTCTCAGTTTTTAATGTTACTTCACTGTTTTTATCTAGTTGAACTTCATGAGACTCCGCTTAATTTACACTGTCACTCCACTGATGTGAACTGCTTCAATTTCCCGCCACTTCAGTTCCTTCGTGATGTATACTTCAGTGTTTACTCGCTGGGGAGTCGAACACAAAACTTCCACAATCTCTCGCTCCGCAGTAGCATCGTCCTCCGTGGTGTAGTGGTTACCATGTTAACCTAGTTCCTCTAGTTCTCAGCGAAGGCCGTTGGATTTTTTCGGGCTTAAAAATCCTTAGCATGGCTTCCTCCGGAAGGGAAGTAAAGCCGGTGGTCCAATGTCGTAGATTTACGGCACGTTAAAGAACCTCAAGCCTGATAAAGAGGCCTCTGAGCAAAATTACTGGCCTTTCACACCCAATATTGAATGGGACGCTAAGGACCACAGCAGTTAAAGCGCGTCCATAAATAAAACTCAATTTAATGCAGTCATCAACTCACTCGGAGAACGGCACCTTTCGTCGCACGGAAACACACTTGCTAACTCGCTCGCTCTCTGAGTGACCGACTCCCCTCACGAGAACGCTCACTTATATGGGCAATGAGTCCTCCACAAAACATTTTTTACTCCGAACAAGAGCGTTGCTTCTCTCTATCTACCTCCGAATTGGCAGCGCCGAATCTTGGGCCATAACCGCTGCGTAACAATATATGAGGGGAGCGGCACTTGCAATTATCGCACGGGATGGTAAAACTCCTGAGCAGGCCATGCACACACGCATATTTTCTTTAAAACAGTTGTTTTGGATTCAAGGATCAGAAAATGTGCATTTCGGTTGATATCTTGACATAGAATTTTTGGATGAGGTACACATTTTATACCTACTAAACATAAAAGAGAAAGAAGAACCACGTATCACATGTTATAATGAAACACAAGTACATTGGAATATGTCATATGAGCCAGTTTTACCCCCAGCGCTTCATGTGACGAAATCACTGCGTATTTACTGTGATTCAGCCAGAAACTAATGTCGCCATTATGAGCAAGGCATGGTAGAACAACATCATCAGTTGTGCACGTTTTACCATTGGCTTGAGAAAGATACGTCAGCGTTCATACAGGCGAGTGAGCGCACACGGGCTCCCACGTTGAGGCTGAGAGTGCACAAGGAACATTCGACAAGAGCATACTGACCAGCCAGCTTCATTTCACGGTCCAGCCTGGGCGAGCATTTCGCAGATAACGTAAGGGTTTTCGGATTATTCTAAATTTACATCATAATTTTGTTAAGCGAATTCAAAATTATATTCTATTACCCTTATGGTTCAACGAGGGCGGATTTATAAGTCAGTGATTTTTTAAAGAAAATAACAATTCTTTCTAAAAAATCAATTTTATTTCTCAACATAGTATCCTTTCAATTCAATACACGTTGACCAACTTTCCCCAGTTTTTTTAACCCTTCGAAGTCTGCATAATATAGGGCTGTTTCTGCCATGATATGTTCACTGGACGTGAATTTCTTCCCAGCGAGCCAATTTTTCAGATTTGCGAAGAGGAAGAAGTAGCTCGGAGCCAAATCTGAAGAATATGGTGGGTGAGGCAATGGCTGACGTGTGTGCGGGAGCATTATCCTGGTGAAAGAGAACCTTTTTCTTCTTCAAATGGGATCGTTTCTTTAACAATTCATTGTGAAACTGATCAAGCATTGTTGCGTAATATGAACCTGTGATAGTTTTACCCTTTTCCAGGTAGTGGATGTCTATCACCCCTTGTAAATCCCAAAATACAGCTGCCATGATTTTTTCTGCCCACGGAATAGTTTTCACTTTCTTTGCAGCAGGTTCGCCGAAGGAAATCCACTGCTTTGATTATTATGGTTTCAGGTTGATAGTAATGGATCCAAGTTTCATCAACCGTGATATAACGCTGCAAAAACTCATTTGGGTTGCGCTGGAACATTTTCAAACATACCTGTAAAATGGTCACACGATTCAGTTGTTCTCAACTGTCAGCAGTCGCGGCACCCATCTTGCTGACAGCTTTCTCATACCCAAAAATTCGTGCAAAATGTTATACACCCGTTCACTCTAGATGTTTACGGTTTTGGCTATCTCACGGATTCTCACTCAATAGTCTTCCAACACAATATCGCGAACTTTGTTCACCATTCCTTCTATTGTGACCTCAACCGTCCGTCCTGTGCGCACGGCATCTCCTGTACTCGAACGGCCACATCGAAATTCCGTGAACCATGCCATTGATGGAGCAGAGTCCCCATAATACTTGTTCAGCTCTTCTTCCATTTCCTTCACCGTCTTACCACGCAAAAAGTAGTGCTTTATCGGAACACGAAATTCAATTTTCTCCAGTTTCTACGAAACAACACAAATCTGCTTATTTTAGAAGCTTCCAAGAATGTTCTAGAAAACAAATGGCGACAAATTTCTGCGATTATACCCAGAATGGATGTAAGAGTCGGGTGCAAACAAGAAGCCTATGAACGCTATATCTTGTCAAAGTCATGGACTTATCAATCCGCCCTAAATTATTTAATTCGACATTAGAGAAGCATTAATGAAGAAATTAGTTTTGTTGGACGTAACTAAAAATCGTGTAACCAAAGAGGCATCATTTGTTTGTAAGGTCTATTATATAAGAAACGTCTTTATTGAATGTTTGAAATGAAAGGAGTGAAGCAGTATGGTGTTTAAATTATTTGAGTCACACATACAAGTATTTAAAGAAACAGGCATATTGAATTTGATTGCAGGGTTATTCAAAAAGAAGGAACGGAGTTTAAATACTTATTTCTAACGAACGACAATAGATAGCGACACATATGACACATCATTGAATAGAGGAAAGTTCAGTTCCATTCAGTGGCTACAGCGGTGCTGTGTTCGTTTACGAGAAAATGGCGACACCACAGGAAGAGACGTTTTGTGTGCTGCATTATGCAAAGGGAGACTCCATTGTTTCATTGCGGCGTGCATTTCGTTCTAAGTTAAACAACGAGCCGCCTCGTTATAAAAAATTTACAATTGAGATTCGTAGAAGATGGTTGCGTATGCAAACGGAAAAACACTGGTCGTCCTCGCATAACAAATGGTGCTCATTTTGAACATATAAAATACAATTTTGAACTTTTCTCTATTCAGTGATGTATCGCATGTTTCGCCATCTATTGTCGTTCATTAGAAATAAATATTTAAAATCTGTTCCTTCTTTTTGAATAACCCTGTGTTTATTTTCATTACAATAACCATACCTTTGGGGATGTCCATTACCTATAATAGAATAATTGATTTACTAGGGCAGCAACTTCGATAGTTATCGAATTAGAAATATTTCCGGACTTATATGGTTCACACAGGAAGGGAAAGTCCTGTGAGCGTATCAAGTCAGATTTTTCCTTTCTCCACTGATGTGTTTCATTTCATTTATTGGTTCGACTATTTTGGTAGCGGCCAGAGTAGGATTTTACAGCAGCCCTGGTGCACTGTTTGAAAAATTCATGACGTTAGAGAGGGTATTTGTGGAGGACAAGTAGATTTGGGAGAGGGGGGGCCTTGTTTTGGGTACTTGAAAATAAAGGAGCGTGTCTCGGTCCAGTTTGAATATCGCCTTATTCTGATCAGTTAAACTGGGTAAACCAGCTGCTGCTGAACCAGGGTAAATAAACAGGAAGCAGACCTGTCCGAGGACTGATTGAAGGTAAATAAACAGCCTCTCTGTGTCTGGAGATAAAGACGGAGTCTGCTGCAGTTGTCTGATAACATTCAACAATAAATAATTACAAGCACAAAGCCAGCGACTAACTTGCTGGCCACCAGGGACTCCGTGCATTGTGTGCCTGCACAGTATTTTCATGCGTTCTGGACACAAAGGTAATTTGCTTTAGAAAGGCTCGAGGTCCTGGTCTCTCAGGTACGCACAGTGTTTCACTTCATCAGCCCTTTGTCACACAACGCATAATCATTATAGTGTTATTACTGTTACTCTGAAAGCAACTGCGCTGTACGAAACAACTATTATTGTTATTGTTTTCCTAATTTCTCACTTCCTAAAACAATGGAGCAATTAAGAATAAAAATCTGATGAGATACATTCACATAACTTTCTCTACTGTCTATCTCTATTAGTAGGTATACAAACTATTCTTACTAAAGCTTATTTTTCTATATACTACATTTTAATCCAAATAAACCTTTGCAGAAACAACTATATTACGCATTACGTTATAGATACAAAGAGCACAACGATAGCCAAATGTTTAAGAACTGGACGCTATATGCTGGCCTTAAAATTCCACACTGCTTCCATGATATCGCGAGAACCAACTGAAAATCGACGAGACTTTAAGAGAATGAAAGTGATGAACAATTCGAACCTTTAATAGCGGATATCTCAGAGACGGCGAATGACACAGAAAAACTTATTTGAAATAAATTATGTGTTTTAAAGAGATCTACATTTTTTGTGTAGTACTTTTCGCCTACCGCATAACGTTTCCAGTTATACAAGTTTATATAAAATTCCTTCCGAATGATGAGGAATATGAACTTAAATACCAAGTGTGGTGTCTATCCGACTTTTCGTTTTTGACTTATGCTGTTCATACACACACACACACACACACACACACACACACACACACACACACACGACACATACACATACACAGGGAGACTCAGATTTCTCTAAAAATGCCTTTTTTGGATCTAGGAAGCCTCAAAACATATATTTCCGGTGAAATCTCGGTATCGATTTTTTTTTACCCTCTCTAATGCACGTGGTAGATGAAATAAAAAATCTGATGTGTTACACTCACATGACTTTCTCTACTCTTGTACAAACTATTTTTACAAACGCTTATTCTCCATACGCTTCATGTTAATCGAGATTTCGAGATGTCAATCTTATTGGTAATTTTCATGTAGATGCAAGGGGAATATGGTAGGTTTTAAGCGATAGTCAAATATTTTAACGCTGGTTGCTATGTGGCGCATTCCATTCTCTTTGCATATCCAGGACATAAAAATCTGATGTGTTACACTCACATGACTTTCTCTACTCTTGTACAATCTATTTTTACAAACGCCTATTCTCCATATGCTTCATGTTAATCGAGATATCGAGATGTCAATCTTATTGGTAATTTTCTTATAGATGCAAGGGGGATATGGTAGCTTTTAAGCGATAGTCAAATATTTTAACGCTGGTTGCTATGTGGCGCATTCCATTCTCTTTGCATGTCCAGGACATAAAAAAATCTGATGTGTTACACTCACATGACTTTCTCTACTCTTGTACAATCTAATTTTACAAACGCCTATTCTCCATATGCTTCATGTTAATCGAGATATCGAGATGTCAATCTTATTTGTAATTTTCTTGTAGATGCAAGGGGAATATGGTAGGTTTTAAGCGATAGTCAAATATTTTATCGCTGGTTGCTATGTGGCGCATTTCATTCTCTTTGCATGTCCAGGACATAAAAAAAATGAATAACGAATTTGAGAAAAAGTATAAGTATTGGAAAATTTAAGGAAATAACAAGCAATATCTCGAAAATGGTTCACTCAACAAAAAAAATGTATATGACATAAGTTGTGTATTTTAACGCGATCTACATTTTTTGTGAAGTAAAATTCTGTCTATCTCTTACGGTTTACCAGTTATGCAAAAGTCGTTCACAATAAAGAATACTTTTGGAGACATTCCCAGAAAATTCGAGATATACATTTCATTTCTCATGACATTGTCTTAAACATATGATATTTTCATCAAAATCGTTAGAGCCATTTTTGAGAAAATTAAAATTTTCGAAAAATGTTCCATGTAAAGGGTAGTCTGGGGTGGGGGGATTTTCTTGAAAACCTTCGTGTCGCATCTCTGGAAGATACTGAACCTAAATACCAAGTTTGGTGTTTATCCGACTGTTCGTTTTTGAGTTATGCTGTTCACAGACACACAGACACACACACAGACACACACACAGACACACACACACACAGACACACACACAGACACACACACGGACATGTTTCCAAAAATGCTTTTTTTGGATTCAGGAGGTCTCAAAACATGTATTTCCGGTGAAATCTCGGTATCGAATTTTTGGGTGGAATGCAATACTTCCCCTACTTACTATACGTAGTAGAGAAAGTAAAAATGAATAACGAATTTGAGAAAAAGTATAAGTATTGGAAAATTTAAGGGAATAACAAGCAATATCTCGAAAACGGTTCACTCAACAAAAGAAATGTATATGACATAAGTTGTGTATTTTAACGCGATCTACATTTTTGTGTAGTAAAATTTGGCTATCTCTTATGGTTTACCAGTTATGCAAAAGTCGTTCACAATGAAGAATACTTTTGGAGACATTCCCAGAAAATTCGAGATATACATTTCATTTCTCATGACATTATCTTAAACATATGATATTTTCATCAAAATCGTTAGAGCCATTTTTGAGAAAATTAAAATTTTCGAAAAATGTTCCATGTAAAGGGTAGTCTGGTGTGGGGGGATTTTCTTGAAAACCTTCGTGTCGCATCTCTGGAAGATACTGAACCTAAATACCAAGTTTGGTGTTTATCCGAATGTTCGTTTTTGAGTTATGCTGTTCACAGACACACACACACACAGACACACAGACACACACACACACACACACACACAGACACGCACACGGACATGTTTCCAAAAATGCTTTTTTTGGATTCAGGAGGTCTCAAAACATGTATTTCCGGTGAAATCTCAGTATCGAATTTTTGGGTGGAATGCAATACTTCCCTTACTTACTATACGTAGTAGAGAAAGTAAAAAGCGGGTCTCTATGTGATGACTTTGAAATTCCATGCTCTTCGCATCTGTATCGGTACCTGACAATTGAAACCTTGAACAAAGAATATTGCGGAAATTGTTAACACCACGAAAAAATTTATTTGACATAAATTAGTATTCTTTAAAGAAATTTAAACGTTTTAAGCTCTAAGGTTTTGGCTATTTTTTCAGTATACTAGTTACACACTCATTCAGAACAAAGAGGAGTTCATAGGCTCTTCGCAGAAAATTCAAAATATTTTATCAAAATCGGTAGAGCTAATTTTGAGAAAACGAAAGCTACAGAGAAGTTTTCCACGTAAAGAGTAGTTTAAGAGGGGGAACTTTTTTAAAAGTTTTCATGTAACATTCTTAGAAGACGCTGAAATTAAAATATAAATACTGATATTTAAGTTTTCGTTTTTTAGTTATGGTGTTTACACACACACACACACACACACACACACACACACACAGAGCTTTTTATAAATATTCAAACATTTACTTGTGGTAACGAAACTTGCAGCGGTAAGAAAATTCATGGATCTTAAGTATTCTATCATGGCCAGTAGACCATGTACTTACAATTAGTTAATTGTAAATTTGCAAAATGTAAATTGTATATTGCAAACGTACCGTATTTTCCGGCATATAAACTGACATTTCCGCTTCTTTGTTGTCTGAAATCGTGTAGCAGTTCAAGTTCTGGCCATTTAGCAGTTCCACCTCTTAGATTATGTTTACTACGAGCTGCTTTCTTTAAAACCTCTTCCAAGTTCTCATCATTTTCTCAGTTGGAAGTGGTCCGAAATATCTTTCTGCAGTTGTTTCGATTTTATTTAAAATACGCAATTACTTGTAGATTAAAGCAACTGTAATGTCGTTTTTAGCCATATTACGTTATTAAAGACACATGTGGATCTTCGCACTAATAAGAACAATTGAAGTTTGAAGGAACAATATGAAAATCGTTAACAATATTGCGTGTTCATCCACTGAACTCTATACAACCGGAATGCACTCACCTCCGCAAGGAAGCTAACAAGGAATTGTTTCAAATCGATACATTCAATTTCGAAGAACTGGAGTTAATAAATTATTTGTTATCGGTGTAGAAGACGCACATGTTTTTGGACGTATTTTTCAGAGAAAGAAGTGCGTCTTATACGTCGTCAAAAACGGTGTATAAAATTCAATCACTATAAAGAGTACTTTATGCACTATTCACAAATTGCTTACATTAATACATTAAACATGTTATATTTTAATCAAGATCATTGGGAGTTTTTTTGCTGAAATGAAAAATAAGAAACTTTTTCCATAAAAAAGGTAGCTTTGGGTGTGGAAATTTACCTAAAACTTTCATCGCCTGGAGTGTGAAGTAGAATATTGTTTACGTAATTTATTTACGTAAATTATTAGCCTCAAGCTTGGGAAGCCATACTTGAAGAAAGTATTTTGTTTACTGCTGATGATGTTTATTTTTGTTGAAGTTTTACTGTTATTGTTAGCCACACGCTTGGAAAGCCAACTTGAAGAATATATATAATAGTTGCTTTAGTTTAACTGCCCCACGTATGGGAACCAACTTGAAGAAGTTAATTGTCTTTACGTTGAGTTGTTTTGTTGTTGATATTTGCACCACGCTTTGGGCGTTAATTTGAAGTATATTGTTCAACTGTTTTAGTTTATTGTTGAATTTTTGTTTGTTTATTTATTTGCACACTTGGTAAACCAACTTTAAGTAGTATTTGTCTTGGAGTTTATTTATTTAATCAGCTCCATGTAGGAACGTCAATTTTGAAGTGAATTGTTTGTTACATAATATGCTGCTGCGTATGAGAAGCCGATTTTTGAAGATGTATTTTTGTTGTTACGCTCCAAGTTTAAAAAAAGTTAACTTTGTTATTAAACTGCTTCTATAGATAGTATTTATGTTTATGTTTGCCTCGGCTGCGTCAGTCTTACTTTAGAGACATGTTTTTCTTAATCAGGGCGTGGTACGATAAGAATGTAGGCTTACACAGATTTTAAGTTTAAATTCACTTCTTTTTATTAATCCTTGGCACAAATTAAATAGCACTACGCTGATATTAAGAGCTGTGAGATTCTTTAATTTAATACTTGCACTTTGTTATCACGTATACTTAATTTTCGTTTCACACGAATACGTAATACTTCTTTAGAGAACACATCTTCCATCCGGTCACTACCAAGGTCTGCCAGCAACTGAACATATTTCAACCGTCCAAAACCCGTAAGTTTCTGTATTTCAAGTCTCTGATTGACTAATCCTAGTCCAATCGAATACCTGCATTTAACTAAAGCTTTTTCTGGCTGTTGATTGGCTAATTTTTAAACTGTCACAAAATTTACGTTATTGCTGCCCTAATCATGACTAGTAGTATTCAAACTCTCAAACTCATTATTGCCTCAAGGTTACCTCATTGTTAGCAACGTTAAGTTTATTATTCTCACAACTCTTGCATTATTAAATTACGTAATGCATTCGCATAACATTATTAAACATGTTTACAATAATATAAGCATATGCAATGGCTGTTACATACACTTTTTGCAAATTATTACATACATATTGCTTCAAGGCGTGCTGTTATTGAAATCACATATTATATAATTCAAGTGTTAAAAATACTGCCTCAAGTGCTTAAAGAGTGTTTGACTCAGATATGAAGTTTGCTATTTATCCTGCTTTTCGCTTTTGGGTTATTGTGTTTGCTCTCTCTGATTCGTCGACCTCGGTGGTGTAGTGGTTACCATGCTAGCCTCTAGTTCCCGAGGTTGCAGGTTCAAACCCGGCGGAGGGCGATGAACTAATTCGTGTATAAAAATCCTCAGCATGGCTTGCTTCCGAAGGGAAGTAAAGTCGTACATTTAGGGCACCTAAAAGAACCTCAAGCTGATAAAGAGGACTCTGAACAAAATTTCCGATCTGCCACGACCAATATAGAATGGGCGCTAAGAACCACACCAGTTAAAGAGCTTCCATAAATAAAACTCAATTTAATTTTCCTCCCTGACTATCCCCCTCCAAATACATAGACCCTTTTGGGTTCAGTGCATCTCAAAAAATGTATCTTTCGTGAAATCTCGATGTGGAATCTTTTGGGCCCATAGTTAAGTGCAAAGTAATAAAGGGGTTTGATCCAGGCTCCTCGAATATCAAAACACTTTCCACGCTGCCTCCCGAACCCCAGAAAACCAGGGAGAAATGGGAGGCATTGAGAAATTTGGGGTTTGTGTTTCAGTGGATACAACATATACAAAGAAAGTCTTTGGTCAGTAACTGGGTTTGGAAGGGTTCCAACACTTGTGGGGTATGCAGGGGGCTCCTACTTGGTTAATTAACTCCCGGGGAGTCTCCAGTCAATAATAGTCATGAAGTAATTAAACGTGGAGC
The DNA here is from genome assembly GCA_030765065.1 of Deroplatys truncata. NCBI lineage: Eukaryota > Metazoa > Arthropoda > Insecta > Mantodea > Mantidae > Deroplatys > Deroplatys truncata. Next base: position 59,224,223 of record CM060977.1, read on the forward strand.
AGGGGAAGCCAGCAAGCTATCTACTTAGCATCTCCTACCCTCGCCCGCCGTAAAACGCAAAAGAAACATAGGAAAGGACGGGAGAAGTTGGGTATTGTTGTAAGTGGATTACCTTGAAACCCTCTCTCGGGGACACTGTGTAACGAAAACTTGAGCCCAAACTTTCTACTTCAATGTTGTGTCCGTTTTAACGAGATAACCGGCCGACCAGCATCAAGTATCTCCTAGGAGAGCGCCACGCGTTTGTGGGGACTGGCGGTTCACCACACACATCTATTTCATGTCAGTGCTCTTCACTTGAAGTCATTTTATTAGTTAATAATTACCATGTACACTTGTGGTACATTGGAATATTCTTCGCTACAGCACTGAACAGTCTTTGTTATAAGAAACGTATTTTACTTGCTCTACAACGTACCTAGTAGGTAGACAAGGTATTGCATTGCAACAAAATATTCTATACCGAGATTTTACCGGAAATACATGTTCTGAGGTGCCCTGAATCCAAAAGTATTTTTGAAAACGTCCGTGTGTGTGTGTGTCTGACTGTGAATAGCATAACTCAAAAACGAAAAGTCAGATAAATACCACAGTTGGTATTTCAGTTTAATATCTTTCAAGGATGCGACACATAGGTTTTCAAGAAAATCCTCCCCACTACAACTACCCTTTACACGAGACATTTTTGGAAAATTTCGATTTTATGAAAAAATGGCTAACGATTTTGAGTAAAATATTATATATAAAAGATATTTACATAACAAGTAAAATGTATAACCTGAATTTTCTAGGAATATCCTAGGTAGTGTTCTTTATTCGGAAGGAATTTTGTACAATCTTGTATAACCTGTAAACGTTAAGCCATAAAAGAAAACGTACCACACACAAAATGTAGATCTCTTTAAAACACACAATTTAATTAAAATAAGTCTTTTTGTGGCATAAGCCGTTTCCGAGATACTCGTTATTAAAGATTGGAATTGTTCAATACTTGTCACTCTTTTAAAGCCCCATCGATTTACAGTTGTTTCTCGCGATTACGTGGAAACAGTATGGAATTTTAAGGCCAGTATGTAGCGTCCAGTTCTTAAACATTTGACTATCGCTGTTCCCTTTGTATCTACAGAAATGTGTAACGTAGCTATTTTTGCAAAGGTTTATTTGGATTAAATGTGATAGGTAGAAAAATAAGCTTTAGTAAGAATAGTTTGTATACCTACTAATAAGAGTAGAGGGTAGAGAAAGTCATGGCAATGTATCACATCGGATTTTTAGAAATAGGTTTGTGTGTCTGTGAAGAATAAAGCTCAAAGATGCGATACAAAGATTTTCAAGAGAATTATCCTACCCCAAACTACTGTTTACATGGAACATTTTTCGAAATTTTCGATTTTCTCAAAATGGCTCTAACGGTTTTGATTAAAATAGCATATATTCAATATACTTACCTGAAAAATAAAATCTATATTTTAAATTTTCTGGGAATAGCCCTTGAAGTCGTCTTCATTTGGAAGAAAGTTTGTATACCTGATAAACGTTGAGGGACATACGGAAACGTCCTGGACAAAAAATGTAGATCTCTTTAAAACACACAATTTATTTCAAATAACTTTTTTGTAGCATAAACCGTTCCAGAGATATCCGTCATTAATAATTCGGATTTTTCAACACTATTTGTCATTCTTTGAAAGTCCTGTCGACATTCACTTGTTTCTTGCAATGTCAGGGGAAAGAATATGGAATTTTAAGAACAGCATGTAGCGTCCAGTTCTAAAACATTTTACTATCTATATTCTCTTTGTATCTATAAGGAAGTGTTGCCATTTCTACTCAGGTTTGTCTCGATTAAATGAAGTAGCTAGAAAAAAATAAAGTTTCGTAAGATATGTTTTATACCCATTAATAAATGATACTGTGTATAGAAAGTCATGTGAATGTTAACACACTATATTCTTACTTTCTCTACTATGAAGTAGGTTATTTCACCCAAAATTCCGATAGTGAAATTTCACAGTTATACACGTTTTGAGGCTCCCTGAATTAAAAAAGAGGCATTTAAGCATTTTTAGAAAAAGTCAGTTTATCTGTCTATGAACAGCATTAACTCAAAAACGAAAAGTTGACCAAATACCAAAGTTAGTATTTAAGTTGAAGTTGATGGTCTTCTAAGGACTCGACACGTAGATTTTCAAGAAAATCTTTCCACACGAAACTACGCTTTACTTAGGTAAATTTGATCTTTTTTTTCAAAAAGGCTAACAATTTTAATACACTATATTTATGATATTTGTATGACAGATAAAACATATACCTTGAAATTTCTGGGAACAGCATGTAAAGCCCTCTTCATCCTGAACGAATTTTGTGTAACTTGTAAACTGTAAGAGATGAATAAAAAATTAACACACAAAATATGAAATCTCGTTAAAACACACACTTTAGGACATTTTTGGTATTAATCATTTCTGATATATTCTTTATTACTGGTTTGCATTCTCAAATATTTTAAATTGTTAAGTCGCTATTCTTTCTTTCTTCCTCCTTAGTGGTCATGCAAAGAGAACAGAGTTTCAAAGTTATCATATAACGCTGGATTTAACTCTCTTTAAATCTACTGTATTCCCTTGGTGTACTGCAACAGAATGTGTAATAAAACCATATCTTCATATTTTAATCTCGATTAACTCGAAACACATAGAAGAATAAGCTTTTGTAAGATTTGTTTGTAGAACAACGAGTAGAGAAAGTCATGTAAATGTAACCCATTAAATTCAACTGATCAGCGGAGAAGCGCTGTACAAACTGATGATATATAGAATACATTAAGCAACACAACGAAAGAGGAGGGTCACATTGACTCCTCAAAAACAAAAGCGATCACTTCGAGGGTAAAAGATCTGGTGTTACCTCTCTAGCCATGATCGTTGTTTATTTCCAAAACATCAAACAAAATATTGTTTCTCTACTGCGTGTTAATATAGATAAACATTTGCAGAAATGGTTTTCCTGCATATTATAGGTACACAGGGGATACAGAAGACTGAAGAGTTAGCCAAATGATTAAAACATCAGGCTGTTGTATGCTAACTATGAAGTTTCTAATTCTTTTTATGACGAGAAACAAATACATGACTGTTGGAAAGTACAAAACAATCAAAATGAATATCTTGAAATGTTTAACGCCATAAAATATTTTGACGTAAACTGTAGGTTTAAACGAGATCTACATTTTTCACTTTGCGAGTTTCTCTCTATTAGTTCAACAGTTTTTTAAAATTATACAAAACCATTCGGAATGCAGAGGAACTTTGCTGACTAACGCAGAAACTTCAAATTTATTTTTATTGTAAATATTTAAACGCATGGTATTCTAATCAACATCGTTAGAGGTATTTTTAAGAAAATCCAAAATAAGTAAATCTTAGTTTTACGTCCTTGGAGCATGTTGAACTTAACAACAAGTATGGTGTTTGTCGCATGTGCAGTTTGAGTTATGCTTGTGGAAAACACCGATCTGTTTATAAAAAACTCTGATGTGTTACACTCACATAACTTTCTCTACTGTTGTACAAACTATTTTTACAAGCGCTTTTTCTCCACCTATTTCATGTTAATGGAGATAAACATTTGCAGACTCTTTCTTATTGCTAATTTTCTTGTAGATGTAAGCGGAATATATATTTACAAGGGCAATATAGAAATACAGCCTTTAAGCACATACATATCTCTTAATAGCTGGTTGCTAGGTGCAGCACCATTCTCTTTGCCACACATTAATACTCTTTGCATATCCAAGACAAAATGAATAACTAATTCCCATTTGAGAAAATAAGTATTGAAAAATTTAAGGGAATAACAAGCAATATCTCGAAAATAGTTCACTCAACAAAAAAAAAATTATATGACATAAATTGTGTATTTTAACGCGATCTACATTTTATGTGGAGTAAAATGTAGCCAATCTCTTATGGTTTACCAGTTATGCAAAAGTCGTTCACAATGAAGAATACTTTTGGAGACATTCCCAGAAAATTCAAGATATACATTTTATTTGTCATGAAAGTATCTTAAACATATGATATTTTAATCAAAATCGTTAGAGCCATTTTTGAGAAAATTAAAATTTTCCAAAAATCTTTTATGTAAAGGGTAATCTGGGGTGGGGGGATTTTCTTGAAAACCTTCGTGTCGCATCTCTGGAAGATAGTGAACTAAATAACAAGTTTGGTGTTTATCCATCTGTTCGTTTCTGAGTTATGCTGTTCACAAACAGACACACACACACACACACGCAGACGGAACACAGACACACACACACGCGGACATGTTTCCAAAAATGCTTTTTTTGGGTTAAGGGGGTCTCAAAACGTGTATTTCCGGTAAAATCTCGGTATTGAATTTTTGGGTGGAATACAATACTTCCCCTACTTACTATACGCAGTAGAGAAAGTAATAATTTACGAGGGTCATCCAATAAGTAAGTTTCCCTATTTTATAAAAAAAACATTACACACAATTGATCATGTTGAATTAAATTCATTTATATTGTACAATTGCTCTGTTACTTCTCTACATAATCAACATGTTTTTCCAAGCATTTTTGGGGACGTGACACAAGTTTTTCCAAGGCAGTGTTGTACCACATCGGGTCCTGTGCTCGCAACCAGCTGTTCAGTGATTTGACTTCATTATCGGTGTTAAAAGTGCTGACCTTTGAGTTGGAAAAACATGTGAAAATCACTTGGGGCAAGCAACGGTGTATAGGGAGGATACGAGAAAACTTCCAAGTTGAATCTTGACCCAGGCGGAGCTCAGAAGATTCAACTGGGAAGTTTTCTCGCATCCTCCATATTCACCAACCTGGTACAACACTGGCATGGAAAAACTTGTGTCACGTCACCCAAAAATGCTTGGAAAAACATGTTGACTATGCAGAAAAGTTACAGAAGAATTGTAAAATATAAATAAAATTAATTCAACATGATCAATTGTGTGTAATGTTTTTCATAAAATAGGGAAGCTGACTTATTTGACAAACTGTAGGTTTAAACGAGATCTACATTTTTCACCTAGCAAGTTTCTATCTATTAGTTCAACAGTTACTCAAAATTATACAAAATCCATTCGGAATGCAGAGGAACTTTGCAGACTAACGTAGAAACTTCAAAGTATGGAATTTACTTTTATTGTAAATATCTTAAACGCATGGTATTCTAATCAACATCGTTAGAGGTATTTTTAAGAAAATCCCCTCGCATTTTTAGCTTAGAGACCCCAAAACATTTATTTCTGGTGAAATTTCGTGTCCAATTTTTACTTTCTCTCTTACGTATAGTACGTAGGGGAAGTATTGCATTCCACCCAAAAATTCGATACCGGGATTTCACCGGAAATATATGTTTTGAGACCCCCTGTATCCAAAAAAAATCATTTTTGGAAACATGTCCGTGTGTGTGTGTCTGTGAACAGCATAACTCAGAAACGAACAGTCGAATAAACACCAAACTTGGTATTTAGGTTCAGTATCTTCCAGAGATGCGACACGAAGGTGTTCAAGAAAATCCACCACCCCAGATTACCCTTTACATGGAACATTTTTCGAAAATTTTAATTTTCTCAAAATGGCTCTAGCGATTTTGATTAAAATATCATATGGTTAAGATATTTTGATGACAAATGAAATATATATCTTGAATTTTCTGGGTATGTCCCCAAAAGTATTCTTTTGCATAATTGGTAAACCAATAAGACATAGACACAATTTTACTACACAAAAAATGTAGATCGCGTTAAAATACACAATTTATGTCATATACATTTTTTTTGTTGAGTGAACCATTTTGGAGATATTGCTTGTTATTTCCTTACATTTTCCACTACTTTTTCTCAAATGGGAATTCGTTATTAATTTTTTTATGTCCTGGACATACAAAGAGAATGGAATGCTCCACATAGCCAGCGCTTAAAAGATTTGACTATCGTTTAAATACTATCATATTCCCCTTGCACCTACAAGAAAATTAGCAATAAGATTAAAATCTCGATTAACATGAAGTAGATGGAGAATAAGCGTTTGTAAAAATAGTTTGTACACGAGTAGAGAAAGTCATGTGAGTGTAACACATCAGATTTTTTTGTATGGAATGCGGTACTTCCTGCACCTACTCTAGGTGCTAGTGAAAGTAGTAATAATGCTTCACTAGAGACAGTCTCTCCTTTAGTGAGCATTTCCTTTGGCAAGCATAGTCTGTTTAAGTACGTAACCCCCAGATACATGATGGAAACGAGCAAAGAATTTCAGAGTCGAAGTGCAGATGTAATCACTGGTGTAGGCTATTTCCAATTGGTAATGAAGCTGTGCATTCCTCAACCATGAGGCGTTCAGATATTCTGAAACAGCTGTAGGCGTCAAATCTTGGAAGAAGCGCAGTAGGAGGAGCGGCTGTAGTATTCTCTTTCTGTCTGGGGTGACAATCAGTACCATGATGGAGGTAAAAGTGATGTTTCGTAACTGAAAAATCTGATGTGTTACACTCACATGACTTTCTCTACTCTTGTACAAACTATTTTTACAAACGCTTATTCTCCATATGCTTCATGTTAATTGAGATAAACATTTGCAGACTCTATCTTATTGCTAATTTTCTTGTAGATGTAAGGGGAATATATATTTACAAGCGCAATTTGGAAATACAGTAGCCTTTAAGCACATACATATCTCTTAATAGCTGGTTGCTAGGTGCAGCACCATTATTCCCTTTCCCACAGATTAATACTCTTTGCATATCCAAGACAAAAATATGACTAACGAATTCCCATTTGAGAAAATAAGTATTGAAAAATTTAAGGGAATAACAAGCAATATCTCGAAAAGATTCACTCAACAAAAAAAATGTATATGACATAAATTGTGTATTCTAACGCGATCTACATTTTTGTGTAGTAAAATTTTGTCTATCTCTTATGGTTTACCAGTTATGCAAAAGTCGTTCACAATGGAGAATACTTTTGGAGACATTCCCAGAAAATTCAAGATATACATTTCATTTGTCATGAAAATATCTTAAACATATGAAATTTTAATAAAACCCGTTAGAGCCATTTTGAGAAAATTGAAATTTTCGAAAAATCTTCCATGTAAAGGGTAATCCTGGGTGGGGTAATTTTCTTGAAAACCTTCGTGTCGCATCTCTGGAAGATACTGAACCTAAATACCAAGTTTCGTGTTTATCCGACTGGTCGTTTCTGAGTTATGCTGTTCACAGACACACATAGAAATGTTTCCAAAGATGCTTTTTTGGGATTCAGGGTGTCTCAAAACATGTATTTCCGGTGAAATCTCGGTATCGAATTTTTGGGTGGAATACAATACTTCCCCTACTTACTGTACGTAGTAGAGTAAGTAAAAAGGAATAAACTAAATAAAATAATAGATAACTCTCTGCACTATTAGTGTCTCCGATAGTTTATACCAGGGAAATCATCCGTCCGCATGTTTCAGTACTATACAACCCATAGATTACACCCAGATGTGATAAACTCGATCTGTATATCTGTAAAAGTTTTCTTTTTACTTTTTCCATTAGGGACTGTAAGTAGTACAAAGTCTAGAATTCCGCCCAAAAATTCGATACCGAGACTTCATCGTAAATACATGTTTTGAGGCGCTCTGAATCCAAATAAAGCATTTTTGGAAACATGACCGTATCTGTGTGTCTATCTGTGAACAGCATAACTCAAAACGAAAAGTCGAACAAATACCAAACTTGGTATTTGAGTTTAGTATCTTCCGTGCATGCGAGAGAAAGATTTTCAAGAAAATCCCCCACCCCAGCTACCCTTTACATGGAACATTTGTCGACATTTTTTATTTTCTAGAAATGGCTTTAATCATTTTTATAAGAATACCACATATTAAAGATATTTACATGACAAAGTGTATATCTTGAATTTTCTGGGAATAGCCTTTCAAGTCCTGTTCATTCGAAAGCAATTTTGTATAATTATTAAATGTTAAGCGATAAACGAAAACGTATTGAACAAAAAAATGTAGACCTCCTTCAAACATACCATTTATTTCAAATGCCTACGTTTTTACCTTTTCTATCACTTAGGTAATAAGTAGAGAAATTATATACCGAGATTTTACCAGAAATTCATGTTTTGTAGTCCCCTGAATAAGTAAAAAAAGACCTTTTTAGAAAAAGGTCCGTGCGCGCGCACGCGTGTGTCTATGAACAGCGTAAATTCAAAAACAAAAAGTCGAATACATACCACACTTGGTATTTAAATTAAACACCTTCCAAGGATGCGGCAGAAGGTTTTCAAGAACATCACCCACACCAAACTACCCTTCACAAGGAACATTTTTCGAAATTTTTGATTTTTTAAAAAATGGCTCTAACGATTTTGATTAAAATACCATATATTAAAAATATTTACGTGACAAATACGTTAACATAAACGTTAACTGATAGACGAAAACATACCACACAAAAAATGTAGATCTCTTAAAACACAATTTGTTTAAAATAACTTTTTATGCCATAAGCCATTTCTGAGATATCCCTTACTAAAAGTTCGAAAAGTTAATTTCTTTGTCCCGTCAACATTTAGTTGTTTCTCGCGATTGCTTGGAAACAGCATGAGTTTTAAGGCCAGCATATAGCGTCCAGTTCTTAAACATTTGACTGTCGCTGTTCCCTTTGTATCTATAACGAAATGTGTAATGTAGCTGTTTCTGCAAAGGTTTATTTGGATTAAAATGTAATATATAGAACAATAAGCATAGTTAAGAATAGCTTGTATACCTACGAAATGGTTGAACCCGATAGTACTCTTCTCAGGATGAGGGAAACCCCTGGAAAAAAAAATCTTATCCAGGTAGCTCACGCTAACAGAGATTCGAATCGGGATCTCAGACACGCTACCTCCACACCACGAGGTGAGCTATAATTATTTGTTCCTGAGTCTTATTCATTAATTGCTTCGCCAACGCAAAGAAGGCTGCATAGGTTTATGAAATTGATCTGAAAGTTGGATGACAGAAATATCTAGTCGTAGAAGCATCACCACTGGTCGATTGGTTTAGCGCTTCGCAACTCGTCGTAGGCTCGACAGTTCATTGGTTCAATTTTCATTACACCAGTGTTCCTTTTTATTTAATTTCATTATTATATGACTTTAGCAACTATTATTTATCATTATAAATACTTTGTGTTGTAGGGCAATTTTTATTTATTTATTTTCAAGTGTTTCTGGAATACACCCAGGAGTGTATTAAAAATATCAGTTTTAATTTTTTTTCTGGGCTACTTAAAAATTTTAACTGAAATAAAATATTTCTACCAAATGTTATACCTAAATATTGTGGCCTGTATGTATGTGTATGGTCATGCCAGACACATTATTGCGTCATTGGCGACAGCATTGTTGGGGTAATTCTTTCGGCTGGAGATTTGAAGTTTCTTCCGGCGTGGCGAATTGCCACCTTCTAGCTGGTGAACCTAGCAAGCGGTGGAGAGTGGGGGAAGTGAGCCTTACTGTTTTATATTGTGTGGTTAGCGTCACTTTTGGTCGAGTGTGTGCGTCTGAAAGGTCGTATGTGAAATCGTGCGAACTCTCGTGTGTGTAGCATCTCCCTTCAATTTCTTCCTTTTTATCTTTTGTGTATGATATAGGGGCACCGTGTTTATACTAAATAAATCATAGGTAATGTAAATTTCTGTGTATTTTTGTTATAACTATCCCACGCCTGCTCTGGAATGCGTAGTTTAAGATTCTGGTCCTCTTGCTACCTCTGCAGCTATGCCTCCCAATGTATATGCTGGGGTAATTAAAATTGAATATATACCCGCGAACATTTTGGCCTCACCCCGGTATACAAGCATATACAATCACAATTAGTAAAACCTGTAGTTTGCAAAATATTTGTAACCAATCCGTTTTAAACCAGATATGTTTAAATTGACTTGCACTAGCAAAAAAAAAAAAAAAAAAATCAATCAAAAAAAAAAGGTTGATTGATAAATTCACATGGCTTTCTCTACTCTCAATTTTTATTAGTGGGTATACACACTATTCTTACTAAAGCTTATTTCTCTATCTACTACATTTTAATATCCAATTAAGCGTTTGCAGAAACAACTACATCACATGTTTCATTATAGACAAAAAGGACAGTCAACCGAGCGGGATGGCTTAGGCTGTTCCGTCTGTGGGCCGCATTCGGGAGGTCCCGGAATCGATCCCCGGCGAGTGTCCACTTTGTCCCTTGGGTTTTCTCGGGGGTTTCCCCGGTGATCAGGTGAATGCTGGAGCGGTTTCTTTCATCCCCCGAATTTCCGGTCCTTCCATTTCAACCATTCTTCATTTCATTTATCTTTCATCCCGCTGGTCTATTTCAGCGTCGGAAGTACTGGCAATGGTGTTTCGGTGCAGCGTGGCAGGGAAAAAGATGCTCTTTGCGACTCTCTCCGTCCCTCGGCGCTCGACTGGCTGCCGTGATATCCAAACCCCCTTGAGCGGCATTGGACCCCGCTCTATTGGGTGGGCGTCTCCGGTCTGCCTGTACATCTGTCGGAGTGTCTCTCGCTGGAAACTTAGGGACTCTGTCATTACTGTGCCTCGCTCCTGGTTTCGGCAGCCAACTCGCCTTCCTCCCAGGGACCCCCCTCAGGGGTCGTAGGTACAATATCCATTCTGGATCGCGGCTGAGTATCCTCGTTGTCAATCCAATCCAATCCAATCAAAGAGACAGTCAAATGTTTAAGAACTGGACGCTATTTGCTGTCGTTAAAATTCCACACTGTTTCCATGACATCGCGAGAAACAACTGAATGTTGAAATGACTTTATTTAATGACAGAGAAATGAACGTTCGAACCATTAATAAGGATAGCTCAGAAGCTGATGCTACGAAACACTTATTTGAAATTAATTGTATGTTTTAAAGCTGCATTTTTTGTGTAGTATTTCTCGTCTATGGCTGAAAGTTTTAGTTTTCGAAAAATCCTCCATGTTGTCGCGGTTACTTCGTGTTATCTTATTTGCTGAGCGCCTTTTATTGTTTTACTATTTTTAATTTTGAGTTCTTTGTCCTCCGGCTAGCTATTATTATTCAGTCGAGCAAATCTCTTGAACAGGGTGTGTAAACGGAAAGGAGTTGTTACTAAAAGATAAAAGAATTTGTTTTTACACTTTTATTGCCGTCACACTTCATTAATTTCACATGTTTACTCTTGATACACGCCCGACTGAAACTGTTATATTTTCGAATGTAACTATAATCACTTATTTGCCGCACATTATTAATTCGCGTATTTCACATCTTTTAACTAACTTTACGACGCGAGAGATTTTTTAGAACTGCGCGACGTTTAACGCGTGAATGATTCTGATGAACTGGGCGACGTGTAACTTCTGAATGATTCTGTAGAACTGCGCGACGTATAACCCGCGAATGATTCTGTTGGACTGAGCGTTACCCGTCTCTGGCTTTAGCTTTTTATACTCCCTCACCCTGATATGCCTAAACATTATAATAGAGCTGCTATTGGTTAATAAAACGCGCCAACATTAGCGTCTATTTTTATATCCAATCAAAATTACGAACACATATGCTCTAGGGAAAATATTCCCTCCATTTCTAAAGAAAGGCACGCTACTCTGACTCATTTGTTTGTCTCTAATTAATAAACAACTCACCCCCTGTTACCCGCTCCTATTGTCAGTTTCAGTGAGGCCGTGTAAACTTATTTCCTAACAATGCCTATAATTAACAAACATCTCAAATCATTGTCATACAATAATGTTAATTTACACTACAATCACTCTGGCATTTACAGTGTTGTGAAATAAAATACTGCGTCAATGTAAAGGGTATTTTCTTGTAAAACTTCTTGTTGCAACCTTGGAAACTACTGAACTTAAATGCCAAGTTTGGTACTTATTGAACTTTTCATTTTTGAGCTATACTGTTCAGAGACACACACAAGGACCTTTTTCTAAAACAACATCCTTGGATTCAGGGGGCCTTAAAACATGTATTTCCGTTGATATCTCGGTATGGAATTTTTGGGTGGAATACAATACCTTTTCTATCTACCATGTACGTGGTAGATAAAGTAATAACTGCTGCACGTCTTCACACAAAGGCTAACTTGAGTCGTCTTCGGAAATGTGACAATGACAACCATTTTGCTTAGGTCCAGTTGCATTGTGGCTGTAGGCAGTGGTAAACGGGGAAATCTCCTTTCCTGAAGGAAATGGAGTATTCTGGGCTATCCTTGATCTCGGCCATAACTGCTGATGAGTTGTTTGTGACTTTGAACGGCTGAACCCGGATTCATTGCCTTGATTGCTTGGCATTCTGCCTTTGATCGCTTGGAGTGGGCAGAGGAGTGAGTATATAATCCGGCATCCCTTGCATTTGACGGCGCTGCTACTGCTGCATGTTCATTTTGAAATCATGGGGGGAAAAAAAGAGGTCGCTTCCAGGCACCCGCAGAATGATTCCCTACAACTGAACCATTAATTAGCGATTATTGTAGTTAGCAGTGTACAAGTGTGATCTGCATTCAGTTTATTGCTAGGAAATGCGTTCACATTTGATTTAAAGTAGCACTGTTGTTCAAACAGTGGCGATTATTTTAAGGTAATTTATGCGCTTTGTTATGTGCACACTTTCGTCCGGGTGTTCGGTAAAATTTCAATCTTCTACATTTTTGAAACTACGAGCTTAATTTTGTATATATAGGTTCTAATTGCTCTAAAAGCACACTGATGTCATTGTTTAATTTCTGTAAATCTATTGGGTACTGAGTTGTTAATTTTAACTCATTTAAGTAGTTTCAAAATGAAAACATTTTTAGGAAAATGCCAAAACCTTTTGAAAACATAAAACTAGACTGAAAAATTCAATACCATAACCAGGATTTAAACATATCCAGTCAGTAAGTTTTACTTTTTCTACTACCTATAGTAAAAGGGAAGTATTGCATTCCACCCAAAAATTCGATTTCACCGGAAATATATGTTTTGAGGCCCTCTGAATCCAAATAAAGCATTTCTGAAAAATGTCCATGTGTGTGTGTGTGTGTGTGTGTGTGTGTGTGTCTTCTTTAAACACCGTAACTCAAAAATGAAAAGTAGGGTAATGTTCTAGGGATGCGACACAAACATTTTCAAGAATATCCTCCACACCAACTACCCTTCACTTGGAACATTTTTCGAAAATCTAAGAAAATGGCTAATGCTTTTGATTAAAACACCATATATTAAAGATATTTACATAACAAATAAGATGTATATTTTGAACTTTCTGGGGAATAGCCTTTGAAGTCCTTTTAATTGGGAAGGAATTTTATACAATCTTGTATAATACTAAACGTTAAACGATAAGTTTTATTGTGGTATAAGCCATTTCTCAGATATCCATTACTAAGAATCGAATTGTTCTTTTCTTGGTCATTCTTTTAAAGTCCTTTCAACATTCAGCTGTTTCTCGCGATTGCATGGAGACAGTATGGAATTTTAAAGCCAGCGTATAGCGTCCAGTTCTTATAAATTTGACTGTATCTTTACATCTATAATGAAATGTGTGATGTGGCTATTTCTGCAAAGGGTTTTCTGGATAAAAATGTAGTAGATAGAAAAATAACCTTTGGTAACCATAGTTTGTATACTTATTAATAAACGATAGAGGGTAGAAAAAGCAATGTGAAAATATCACAGCAGATTTTTAAAATATTAAGCACATGAGCGGAGAAAAATAAATTTCACATTAATAAGTAAACAATTTTATGTCTCGAGACACATTTTATTTTTTATTTCAAAATTAAGAGTTTAATACAAAAGCCCGTGCCTTCTATGCTTTATAGAATGTAGTAACACTTTAAGCCTTCTAACACCTATTTAGCTTTGAAAGCATATAAATGTAATAAAAATTAAAGTATGGCAAAACAGCTTTAAGTGAGTGTATTCTGCTTTTTATTTTTCTAAAAGTGCTTGTTTTGGAGTCAGTGGACCTCAAAACATGCATTTCCAGTGATATCTCTAAATAGAACATTTCTATGAAGTGTTATACTCCCCAGTTACGTCACGCAAGCCATCTATAATCTGATGAAACGCAGATATTGTTACGATATTCTCTGCTACTGTATGCAGTATTAACCCTAACCCAGAATATGGAACGTGGTAGCGGAATGTTAGTGATGTACTTGAGAGCGTAGGCAGATGAACGGCAGCTGTCAATGGCAGTTGAAGAGGCACTGACTGACAGACGTCGATATTGATAGCTGCTGGGCTACGTTTTTCCTAAAACAGCACTTCCGGGAACAGTTCGGCGTCATTAAGACATTAACGTTGGGTGAACGAAACGTACATATAACTTCCTTTGTAGCCAAACTTTGTGAATCATAAAAATAATAATAGCCGATATCAAACCCAGTAATAAAATATTCCTCTACGTTTATTTTCAGTAGAAATGCTATTCTTTAAAACAACATAATATCGAATACTAGCAGTGACATATAACAATACTTTCTAAGTAGAGAAATGAAATAATTTTATCTTCGTCTTATATTCCTTTTCGTTATAATGATACCTAGGTTTTATCTCACAGCTTTGTTTCTTACTTTTCTTTTCGGCTAAGTACTTTCACTGAGTTATAAGCTAACTTTTGACATACACCATTCTTACATGCAGTTAATATTTCAGTTCCGTAAATACAGTGCTATGATTTCACAAATAGCAGCCTTATTTTCTAATAACTTTCTGAAATGTACTTTTACTCGCCGCAAGCTTCCCAGGCAACCTTTATAATTAAATTACCAATATAACAGTTATCTATTTTCGTCCGAATTATTGCTTAAAATTATAATTACTTTCTCTAATATGTACAGTAGGTAGGAAAAGTAATGCTTTCCACCCAAGAATTTGGTATAAAGATTTGTCTGGAAATACATATTTTGAAGCCCTCTAAGCCCCAAAAAAGGATTTTTAAAAAAGACCGAGTGTATGTCTGAGCCTGTATGACAACAGCATAACTCAAAAACGAAAAGTCAAATAAATACCATACTTGATATTTGGTGGTGGTGGTGGTGGTGGTGGTAGTGGTAGTGGTAGTGGTAGTGGTAGTAGTAGTAGTAGTAGTAGTAGTAGTAGTAGTAGTAGTAGTAGTAGTAGTAGTAGTAGTAGTAGTAGTAGCGGTTTGAGTGGCACAAAACTGCGGCGGTCATCAGCGCCACCCTCTGGCTATAAATTTATTCAAGTCAGCACATCAATACAATAAAAACAAAACAAGTACAAGTTAAGCAACTCAGATTACAGAAGCAGCTCTGGTTATATACGAGGGCTGATCAACAAAGACTGAGACTTATTTTTTTTCACAGATGTTTATTACTCCAATTCAATGTTTACATGATCTTTTTCAAAGTAGTCCTCTCCTACTTCAATATACTTTTTTTAGCGTCTCTGCCAGTCCTTGAACATGTGCTGCAGACCATTCTTTGTCAGGTCCTTGAGAATTACCTCACTTTTCTTGAGCACTGCTTCAGAGTTCTCAAATCGAATACCCCTAAGCTTTGCCTTTAGTGATGGGAATAAAAAAAAGTCACAGGGTACAAGATCGGGGCTATAAGGTAATGCTGAATCGAGCCAGAAACTGCACCACTTGATTTGCGATGTGAGGCCGTGCATTGTCATGATGAAGTCGCCAACCAGTCCGAGAAAACTCTGGCCCTTTCTTTGCAATGTGCTTCCTCAGTGTAGCCAATACTGACGTGTAGTATGCTGCTGTAACAGTAGTGTGAGGGGGAACTGCATGCTGGTAAATCATTCCATTACAGTCAAAAAATGTGATCACCATCACTTTCCCTGCAGATGGAACAACTTTTGCCTCTTTTGGTGTTGGAGAACCTGGTGATTTCCACACTGTGCTGGCTTGTTTTCCTTCAGGATCATAATGATGCAGCCACGACTCATCACCGGTGATGATCGATTTAAAAAATGCATCACCTCCATTGTCTGGTATGCGAAATGCACGTAGAGTCTACAAAATAGAGCATTACTACCAACCTACCAATACGAGAGAGCTGCTGCCTACCAACATTATACATAAAAACCCGCTCTTTTCAAATATTTATGTTACAGATACGAAACTATCACGGAAGCTACAGGAAAAATCAATCTCAGTCTTTGTTTATCAGTCCTCGTAGATAATCACATTCTGGTACAAAACCAATACAGTCAGAGCATTCACAGAGAGAAACACCAGGATTGCAAAAATAGAAATAGTAATCAACAAATGCAAAAATTAAGCAATAGAAATCTCGCAAATTGTGGCAAATAAGAACTAATCCTGAGCAAATGCAAACGTACAATGCAATTCTACACAGTTATAAAAACAATAATACAAGAGAAACTTCCTTCCTTAATAATCCAATTAATTCCAATCACAAACTGCCCATGCAAGGCACCAACCTCGACACCTAGTTCATGTAACACTTACCTCCCCGCCACTCCAGCACCAAAATCACCCAGGAACATCAACGTATCCATAAACACCTTCACCACACTCTCCCTCAAAACTCTCACGAAAACTCTTCCCTGTCAACTCGCCCTTTCCTCCACAGATGCATACACAGAAAGTATAGTCACATTTCGAAATTGGACCTTAAAGTCTATTTTACACCATCCTTCATTAACTGGGTCCAACTCTATTAGGCTCTTCTTTATTCTCTTTGCGATAATAAATCCTATCTTGTGTAGTCCAGACTCAGTTGATCCACAATACAATAATGTGCAATCCTGTTTATCTATTCTTCCTTTTCCACTCCAACTTTTTTCTTGCAACACTACTGTTCAGCCAATACCTTAAGAGTTATTTGCCACTTCTTTCATTTTTCCAGGTCATAACATAGTTTGAACATTCCAAGTCGCCAACATCAAACCATCCTTCTTAACAAGGTTTTTACAAGTGGGGTTGGGAGCCCCATGCTTAACCCCAACCTGGAGGACTAGGTCTCCTTATTTCTGACCCCAGGAGACAGGGTGGACTGGTTATACCCCCAGACACTGGGTGGCTCAGGTACCTCGGGGTCGCCACTCCCGTACTCGCCAAGGTGAGCCCCTGAGGGCACTTTGTCGCGGTAATCTGTTGTGTTATCTCTTTTTACTTGGCGCCTGTTATTGTTTTACTATTTTGAATTTTGAGTTCTTTGTCCTCCGGTTAGCTATTATTACTCAGTCGAGCAAATATTTCTAAACAGGGCGTGTAAACGGAAAGAACGCAAAAAGAACGCAAAAGAACTAACTAGATAACACTAACTAACTAAAGATAACACTGATAAAAGAATTTGTTTTTACACTTTATTGCCGTCACACTTAATTAATAGTTCACATCTGTAATCTTTATACATGCCTGACTGAAACTATATTTCCCAATATAATTACTGTCGTACGCGTACTTCGCATTTTGTAACTAACATTACAACGCGAGAGATTCTGTAGAACTGTGTAATGTGTACGTCGCGACAGATTCTGTATAACTGCGCGACGTTTACCTCGTGAATGATTCTGTAGAACTGCGTAATGTGTACCTCGCGACAGATTGCTGAGAACTGCGCGACGTGTATCTCGTGAATGACTTTGCAAGACTGTGCGATACTTGCTTTTGGCTCAAGAATTTATACTCCCTCACCCCGATATGCCTAAATATTATAATAGAGCTGCTATTGGTTACTAAATCGCGCCAACATTAGCGTCTGTTTTATAAGCCAATCATAATTACTAATACATATGCTCTAGGGAAGATATTCCCTCCATTTCTAAAGAAAGGCACGCTACCCTGACGTCATTTGTTTGTCTCTTCTAAGTGATAAAGAACTCACCCCCTCGCTTCATTATTCTTACCACTCCATTGTCAGTTTCAGTGAGGCCGTGTAAACTTATTTCCTAACAATACTTATGGTTAACAAACATCTAAAATCATTGTCATAAAATAATGTTAATTTGTACTACAATCACTCTGGCATTCGCAGTATTGTGATATAAAATACTGCCTCAACTTGGTATTTAAGTTCAGTATCTTCCAAAGATGCGACACGAAGATTTTCAAGAAAATCCCCCTATTCCTATCTACACTATACATGGAACATCTTTAGAAATGTATTATTTTCTAAAAACTGACTAATGATTTTGATTAAAATACCATATAAAGGTATTTGCATTACAAGCAAAATTTACATTTTGAATTTCCTGGGAATAACCTGTGAAATCCTCTTCATTTGGACGGAATTTTGCCACAAAAACTCATTTGAAAAAATTGTGTATTTTAAAGATCTACATATTTTGTGTTGCACGTTTTCGTCTATCGCTTAACGTGTACCAGTTATACAAGATTATACAAAATTTCTTCCGAATGAAGCGGACTTCACAGGCTAATCCCAGAAAAATCAAGATACATATTATATTTGTAATGTAAATATCGTCAATATATGGTATTTTAATCAAAGTGGTTAGAGCCATGTTTGAGAAAATAAAAAATTTCAAAAAATTTTGCACATAAAGTACACTTGGGGATGGGGCACTTCCTTGGAAAGCTCCCTTTCGTATCATTGGAAGATACCTAATATAAATACCAAGTTTGGTATTTATCCGACTATTCGTTTTCGAGTTATGCTGTTCGCAGACACACACTGAATTTGAAATCTGAAAAATATTTTCATTTATTTATTTAATCATTAATTGGGGGGCTCAAAACATGTATTTCCGGTTAAGTCTCAGTATGACATTTTTAGGTGGAGTGCAGTGCCTTCCTTACTTACTATGCACATGATGAAGAACGTGATAAGCTTTTTTAAAGGCTATAGTCTGTAAAAGAGAAAATGAATAAACGATGGTGGGTAGAGAAAGTCGTGTGAATGTAATACATCAGATGTTTTAGTGAGCTATTGAGAACCCAATATTCACTACCATAATATAGTAAAGGGGATGCCAGCACCTTAATCTAATTATTCTATTATTCATATTTGATAGTCCTTTGTAATATCAAATAATTTTTACATGTATCCTTATTCTTAAGTGATCCAGCATACCAGATACTTGAAGCTGCAGAGCTGTCCTACTATCTAGTTTTTATCTTCATGGGAACTTTCCCTGAAATGCCACGGCTTCAGAGATTTAAATAAATACTTCCTAATTATAGTTTTTGAACACGTATTTTAATTTATATGCTGCTGTTTGATGTTCACCTACGAGTTGGACACGTAGACCTGATCGCCAGCAAATAACATGCAGTTAGGAAATATGTCTCCTATTTTTACTTTCTCTACTACGTATAGTAAGTAGGGGAAATATTGTATTCCATCCAGAAATTCGATACCGAGATTTCACCGGAAATATATGTTTTGAGGCCCCCTGAATCCAAATAAAGCATTTTTGGAAACATGTCCGTGTGTGTCTGTGTGTCTATGAACAGCATAACTCAGAAACGAACGATTTGGTAAACACCAAACTTGGTATTTAGGTTCAATATCTTCCAGAGATGCGACACGAAGGTTTTCAAGAAAATCCCCCCCACCCCAGATTACCCTATACATGGAACAGTTTTAGAAAGTTTTAATTTTCTCAAAAATGGCTCTAACGATTTTGATTAAAATATCATACGTTTAAGATATTTTCATGACGAATAAAATGTATATCTTGAATTTTCTGGGAATGTCTCCAAAAGTATTCTTCATTGTGAACGACTTTTGCGTAACTGGTAAACCATAAGAGATAGACAAAATGTTACTACACAAAAAATGTAGATCGCCTTAAAATATACAATTTATATATTTTTTGTTGAGTGAACCATTTTCAAGATATTGCTTGTTATTCCCTTAAATTTTACAATACTTATACTTTTTCTCAAATGGGTATTCGCTATTCATTTTTTTTGTCCTGGTAATGCAAAGAGAATGGAATACTCGACATAGCAACCAGTTCTTAAAATAGTTTACTATCGCTTAAAGCCTACCAATTCCCCTTGAATCTACAAGAAAATTAGCAATAAGATTAACATCTCGATACCTCGATTAACATGAAGCATATGGAGAATAAGCGTTTGTAAAAATAGTTTGTACAAGAGTAGAGAAAGTCATGTGATTGTAACATCAGTTTTTTAAAGAATCTGATGTGTTGTACTCACATGACTTTCTCGACTCTTGTACTGACTATGTTTACAAACGCTTATTCTCCATCTACTTCATGTTAATCGAGATAAACCTTTGCGGAAATGAAAAGGGCTTTTTGGAACATTCCCAGAAAATTCCAGATGAACGTTTCATCTGTTATGAAAACATCTTAAACACATGATATTATAATCAAAATCGTTAGATTCATTTTTCAGAAAATAAAAAAATTCGAAAAATGTTCCATGTAAGGGGTAGTCTGGTGTGGGGGAATTTTCTTAAAAATCTTAAGTGTAACATCTTTGGACGATACTAAACTCAAATACCAAGTTTGGTATTTATCTGACTTTTCGTTTTTGAGTTATGCTGTTCACAGACAGAATCACACAGGACGTGTTTCCAAAAATGCTTTATTTGGATTCAAAGCACTACAAAACATGTATTTACGGTGAAATCTCGTATCGAATTCTTAATGGAATGCAATACTTCCCCTACTTAACGTAGTAGAGAAAATGCCTTAATGGTTTCAGCAACAGCAGCACCAACTTGATTTAATTTCATTAAAATCTATGAATTGAATAACACGTTTATTTCATAAAATAAGCAGGAGCCATTTATTCCTTTGGTTTTCCTCCTACAGACACACATAATTGTTCGTGTCTGAAATCACGTATAAAGAAGAGTGCAGCAGTTGGCAGCAGTGAAAGTTTTGCGACAGGTTGTTACCACTAATGGGTGTCGTTCGGACAAACAAAGTTGCTACCAACTATCTAAAACCATTACCGCTTCCCTTTACACAAAATGGGATAATGCTCCCTGGGGCTAGTAATTAGGGAGTTGTGCTCATTATAGCAGATAATCTCTCAAGTAATCGGATCGTAGGACAGGTAGGCAATGAAGGGAAGTGGTCATTTTTGTGCGCTCATCCTTGTGATCAGCTGCGTACTGTGGATTGGGCTTTACTCCTCAAAGGAGAATTTCTGACTGTGAGGTTTTGTCTCTTGCAAAAGCAAACTGTTCCATATAAGGTACTTTGTGCTTGTTAGAGCAGACTCCAAGTATTACATAGTAAACTTCGGCAGGTAACCAACATGTCTGATTCTCTGGAATGTCTTTGGCGTTGTTGAAACCATTATACTGTGTGAGCAATACTTGACGCAACCGCTGAAACGCCCGGCAGCGCTGGTCGTTATGTCGGTGAAGGCAGGGACTACTCGTATATTTCCCCTCCCCTGCGTGAGGCTTCTGTTAGAGTTGAAATCTTGCGCATGTAGTGTATACAGCCAACTTCTCATTACAGGAAATTCATGATTTGTTTCAGGATAGAGTTATCACTAGCAACATATGGCCCTGCATTCCCCCGATTTAGCCCCTTGCGATTTTTATCTCTGCGGTCATTAAAAGAGAAAGTGTACAAAATAAATCCGCACACTTTAGATGGAATTAAAACTAATATTATTCAAGAAATTGCTGCTGTTTCTCAGAGGAAACTGCAGAGTGTAATGACCAATTTCCTAAGCAGTTCCAGCATCTTCTTGCTTAATATACATGAGTAATTTACTTTTCTTTTATGAAGAATGTTATGTAGAAATAACTTACGCGACAAACCGTACACTGCTGACTTCCTATCACCCGCACCGTCGACACAGCAGCCAACCTCGCCGACCGGAAGCACGCCGCGAACCCGTTGCGTAAAGGCTCTTTCACCCCATATTAGGTCATTCACTACGGCAGCATAGCTTTGTCGTTTGCCTATATTCATCTTTCACCTTAAAGGTTGTCTCTTATAATCACTACATAGGGCTTAGTACGTCTCTAGTTATTTACACCAACCATAGTACATTTTTTAAGAAAAGCTATTTCTTACCTCCATCCCACCGCTTCGTTTCATGTAGTTTGTAGGTACTTGTCACATAGAGAGGTGTTAAGGCCTTGGTGACGTGTTTTCTATATGTCTACGAAATAATGTGGACTTTAACACCAAAATGTATACAGAGTGAATCATTTAAGTTAAGACTGTACAGTATCTCCAAAACTAAGCGTTGTAGAATGAAATGTCTTTAACAAAAGTTGCTTAATATCAAGGGGGAAAGTAAATGCTATTAATCGTGTTTTGTTTGGAGGGCGTAACAATAGTCAGTTTAGGGTCAATTTATTTTTTTAATGAAAACTTAGAATTAGGGTCAAATTAAATTGACCCTGAAATGGCCATCACAATGTTCTCCAAATAAGTGGTCCACCCTGCATAAGAAACCCATGTGAAAACAGATCTTGAAGATAGATCTTAAAATCCGATTTTAACACGTCATTAACCCCATATCTAATTCATCTGTTCTTTGTTCTTGATAAAAACAAAATCAAAACATGTATGCTTGCTAAAAATAAGACTAGGCAGGTATATTTAGAGAACAGACGCCCTCAAGTAATAAATAAGCTAAAATGACTAGTCTCGATAGATTAATTATGGGTATGAATTAGAGCTTTCTAGAAGGTTGCCAGAAATATGTAGATGTAGTAGAAAATCCCCAATTTATAAGACAGGGACTTATTTTCATTGTAATTTAAAGAGATTGTTTCGGCCGGCAGAGCACTGCAGCTGTATACAGCCTGGTTGCGCGCGGCTCGTGCTGGCTTCATTCTACATCCTCCCTCTCATTGGTACTTAAATGTAAACAAATTTTTTATCTTAAACAAAAGGAAGCATTTATAAACATTTCATACAAAGGTAAGTAAAGGTAACTTAAGCATTATTTTGGAACGGTTGCGAGAATGGAACCACTTTAAAACATTAAACATAAATAAAAATAATAACTACAAACACAGCTCCCATCATACAGATCCAAAATAATAGTCCTCTTGACTTTGCACTAGCGCGTGAAGCTGGAACTTTGGTTGTCAATTTTTTATGCCACACTATGGTGTGACAGTTTTAAACTGGAACATTGCCGCGATAGTAGTGCGACAGTTTGATACAGGGGTGTAGTTGCCACCTTTTCTCGCCATCGTAGTTGCAGATTCTGAATCAGTAGTAACCTTCATCCACCATTAGGCCCGTCAATTCTTCAGTCGCACCAGCAGCTCTCCAACAAACGTTCAGACCTGAATCGGAGGTTTGGAACACCACTACCACTGCAGAAGAATACTTACAGACCACTTATAATCAACATCCAGCAAACAGAAGACCATTCTGGGCAGCTGCTCCATTGGAATACATAACTGGCAAATGTGAAGAAACAGTTTGATTTGTATTTGTAACAAGTGCATATCCATATCTGTCTTCTGGTTTGATCCGTCGGGGAATATATGATTTTTAGTTTGATAGGAAGCATTAAGTTCATGATATAACTGCAGACAAGTATTGTCCAGAATTTTAAAAGCAAGGCCAGAAAGCATAGCTTCACTAGACGTAAATCTGGACCAAAATTCAGTCCCAGAAGGTACAAATAGAAAGTAAAACTCATAACAGGAGAAAATATAATGCTCCTGAACAAGCAGATGTAGCTCAGGGTTTGCCAAGGCTGAGCGCCTACATCTCACTATCAATATATTCCAAGATCAAACATTGTATTCACCACATTCGGTTTATTTCGGCGCCACATATATAGTGACACAAAGCATCAAATCCTTTTCTACCCTTTCCTAGTGAATACTTCATCTGTGGATAAACCTATTGAATATGTTTTACATTCTGTGTTGGATATAAGATAAATAAAAACTTACTTTTCCACGGGGAGTTCCAGTTTTCGCAGTGGTCACTCAAATGCGGGTTTTCCTGCACAGAAAAACACATTAATTAACTGTAGACACCTTAGTATATGTATGTTTGAAAATACAGATAGTTTAACGTATTTAAAGCCTAAAAAATACTGCTGTAAAATATAACCATCACATTTTGCAAAATATGACAAGTTTGTAAGAACATTTTCTTAATAGTGTTTCGTTTTTTATAAACACATACAATAATGAACTGCAATGAATAAATTAGAACTCATCTGCACTTAAATCATATTATTAATAATACAGAAAGAAATTAAGACCTTGTTTTCGTTTAAGTATACTTCATTATTTTTGGAATGTACATGTGTTTTTAAAGTAAGTATATATTTTGCGCTGCAGCACTTTCAGTCGCGATTTTGAACATGCATGATCTCTTCCTCCGTTCCTTAGGAAGCCAGACGCAGCTGTGAGTGATCGTCACTTTGTGTTTTGCTGTTGTTAGAGCGTTTCGAAATGTTCAAAATAATCGCGATTCGTTATTTTGAATGTGAGAAATGTTCACCGCCAATTATATGAGGTGTATGGGGAAACAATAATAGTGACAATGCCCGGCCACACACAGCCAAACAAACTTAGGATCTAATCGCATCATTTGGTTCGGAACAATCCGGCTGCTCCAGTGGTTCAGCTATGTGTATTTTTCCCTGTGTGTGTTGTGAAGGACAACACCAGTTTAAATTAACTGAGAAATTTATTGTGAACTAATATTTGAGTTCTTACATTGAGTTGCCGACCGTTTGAAATTATGAAACTGAATCATAATCGTAGCACTCGAAACTATGACAATTGAATTAATATACCTATTAGCTTTTGTCGTGTCAAAGTTACGGTTGGAAATAATTGTTTCCGTAATAAATTGAAACTAGAAGCATAAGCTCCGTGAGTCGCTAAAATCTTGCTCGGAAGGATCCCTCGCGATAGCCGCGAAATCTTACCCTCACAAGCGTCACTAGACGCTTAAAAATCACACACGTAAGTACCACTGACGGTGCCAGCGAGAGAGAGTAATTCACTGAAATTGATGGCCGCCTCTATATTGCTTAAGCCACGCCTGCATTAGATTTACTCCCACCAAACGTATTTCACACCTGGACCAATATTCACATCGCGTCTCTAACTTTAGTTACTAGTGGGTTTGGCTAAAATCTCGGACTTCTCTCACTTCTCTTTTTCAGAATTTCTGCCTAGGTGACTCATTGAGCGTAATGAAATTATAACCTAACTGCGTTCCCAGAAATCCTTAAGCTAATGTGTTCTCTATTTGGCTGATACTAATTACTTTCGTTACATGGCACGCTAATTAATTTCTTCTCGTGGCTAAACTTTTCAATTGAAGTTGTTACATCATACTGTTTCGGTGCATTTGTCGTTAACGTTTTTACTTTCTGTACTACGTATATTAAGTAGGGGAAGTATTGTATTCCACTCAAAAATTCGATACCGAGATTTCACCGGAAATACATGTTTTGAGGTGCACTGAATGGATATAAAGCATTTTTGGAAACATGCCGTGTGTGTGTCTGTGAACAGCATAATTCAGAAACGAACAGTCGGATAAACACCAAACTTGATATTTAGGTTCAGTATCTGCCAGAGATGTGTCACGAAGGTTTTCAAGAAAATCCCCCCACCCCAGATTACCCTTTACATGGAGCATTTTTTCTAAAATGTTAATTTTCTCAAAAACGGCTCTAACGATTTTGATTAAAATGTCATATGTTTAAGATAATTTCACGACAAATAAAATGTATATCTTGAATTTTCTGGGAATTTCTCCAAAAGTATTCTTCATTGTGAACGACTTTTGCATAACTGGTAAACCATAAGAGATAGACAAAATTTTACAACACAAAAAATGTAGATCGCGTTAAAATACAGAATTTATGTCATATACATTTTTTTATTGAGTGAACCATTTTCGAGATATTGCTTATTATTCCTTTAAATTTTCCAATACTTATACTTTTTCTCAAATGGGAATTCGTTATTCATTTTTTTCCTGGTAATGTAAAGAGAATGGAATACTCCACATAGCAACCAGCTCTTAAAATATTTGGCTATCCCTTAAAGCCTACCAATTCCTCTGCATCTACAAGAAAATTAGCAATAAGATTGGCATCTCGATATCTCGATTAACATGAAGCATATGGAGAATAAGCGTTTGTAAAAATAGTTTGTACAAGAGTAGAGAAAGTCATGTGAGTGTAACACATAAGATTTTATTTATATTAATGTATAACTTTTGGCTATATAATTCTAAATTGTTAAACCTGAAACATAAAGCTACCATTCGGTAACCAAGTGGCGAGACCGGGAAGACGCCGGGTCAGATGGCATTTAACTTCGAGCCATTGTCCAGCAAATAGCTGAGTTGCAGCGAGGACGTTCAACCAAATAGTGACGTATTGGTACGTCCAGCCAGGTTTTGTACACAAACACCGGGTTCTATGCCTCATGGGCGATTTTTGGATTGTGTCGCTACCCGAATCCACGTCGGTCATCTTCTTGGACGACCACGTGGTCCAGGAATGTTATTTTAAAATGCGATGGCAATGAACAGCTAAGCACCAGGCACCACAATCCTTTACCGCAGGTATGATAATCTTTTAGTTACGTATTTGTAGCCCCCCTCTTCCGGTCTCGCGCCAGGCTTATAATAAATTACATTTTTCTAAAGTGTTGAGTACTATGTGATAGCTTAGGAACCCCTTCGTCATACCTGTGTCCTTCCCACGTATGTCGCACTAAGTACAGGAACCCTTATAGATCTCCCCCACCCCGGGTTTTCTTCCGTGGACAGCGACTGCTCTGGGTTTGTAGGTTCGAGCACGAATCCCTAAGTTAGAAGGATTAAGTGTCGGTGACACACGGGTGTCCTGCCCCATGCCTTGGCTTTACACCCCTTGTATCCTCCGAACTAATCCTCCAGTTACCTGTGGCATTTAGTGACACTTAATCCCTTCGAAACCCTTAATCCCAAGCACTATTTCTCCGTGACAATTGGTGGATGCGCCTCTTTGAGCATCCACCGTCACTCTCCAATCACCCCTTATCCCACTCGTGACAATACATTGATTTTATATATGGAAATTATTTATTTTAATTATTTGTTTAACTTATTATAATTTCTTTATTTACTTGTTTATATATTCCCGTCAGTGATTACGCTATCACACGGAAGAGGTTAAAAGGGAGGAATGGCATTGAGGTCACTTAATTGGCAAGTCTGCTAAAATAAAGTTCCTTTTACTATTCTGACGACTAATGATGTTATAGTATGGTATAAAGTTTTTTAAACCCCCTCCCCCCTCTCTCTCTCTCTCTGTCTCTCTCCTCTGGAAACTATATTGACAAATAACCCCAAGCTCCTTCAAGGTGCCACACTTTTTCGATGATGACAGTGTTACCACAACAAAGTAAGGGCAAGATTGGCAAGAAGAGTTGGCTACATGTCAAGAGTAAGTTGCTGACTTTTGAGAAGAAAGTTTGAGAAAGCCACTCTGGACTGGACATCTGGCACCGCAGTATCGAAACACTCTTCCCAACTGTCACATTCCCTAATCCCCTAAAAGCTCCCTCTCCACGGATACCGATATAGCCTCTCCCTCAGGAATTGCTGCACACCAGAACACATTAAACTTGTCGTAAAATGAAAACCAATCGTATTCGTAATTTCATTTCTGTAAACCCTTAAATGTCTAAGAATACGATATAAAATGTTTCCAAATATATACTAGATGCCCTTTATATATTCCATATCTGTGAAGATAACTTCTCTTTAAATTAAATGTTACACTTTACTCAAAGGTAATAACTTCAGAAAGTAAGAAAATAGCTTGGAGGTACTGGTGTTGATACTTTAGCTTCCTAAAAGCTGAGAAAAGTGTCAATAGGATCATTCAGAGGGCATTGATGTTAAACAACAACGAATGTGAAACAAAACAAAACAAAACATGACTTTTGACTTTGGCAGCTGTAACTGACTGGGAGCAGATACAATTTACTAATAATCAATACATATTTACTATATTGTATAATGATGACAAAAGGACTTCACAGAGCATTCACAAAAATAAGAAAAATGTTTTATCATCATAAAAATATCTGTAGTAATATTATAGAGAGAGAAAATGTGTATTTGTGTGAATCTCGAAAAACTCTCAACCAATTTTCATAGTTTTTTCACCATTGGAAAGCCTTGTTCTTTCTGAGTGACATAGGCTATAAAATAAATTCTAATTTCTATTCACACTAAAACGTCAATATATTAGAATACGAACACACTGGAGTTGTAAAAGAACATACTTTCGAAGAAGACTTTGAATATTCGTTAAGAAATGCCATGGTGTAGAAAATAGTTATTACTTCACAGAAACAACTAATAAAGCAAAACAAAACAAGACTCACGAAATTTAATTCCAAGTAGAATGCATAGTTGGTAGCGATTTAGCAAATGAAAAAACAACGTGCAAAGAAGTAAAAGGGAATCGGATCTGCTTAAGTACGAAATATTTTTAATAACCCTTATAAGAAAGTCTAGTGTTACCTGAGTATGTTGTAACTGAGTTCATCACTTAATTCCTTACTTAGTCGGGTTGCATCCTCATATGTCAGAAACCTATAGAGAAGCAGATGAACATTGAATACGAGAATGAAGAACCCTGAAAGGGGGATCGGACCGTTGTCAGTATCAAAGTTAGGGAAGATGATATGAAATGAAGGCGAAATGGATTAAAGAAAATTAAATACAATTGAATTTTATTTGCAGATGTTCTTTAACTACTGTGGTCCTTAGTGTCTCATTCTATAATGGTCGTGAAAGACCGGTAATTTTTCTCAGAGGCCTCTTTATCAGGCTTGAGGTTCTTCTACGTGCCGTAAATCTGCGACACTTGACCACATGCTTTACTTCCCTTCCAAAGGAAGACATGCTAAGGATTTTTACTCCCAAAAAATCCATCGCCCTCCCCGGTTTTGAACCCGCGACATCGGGAAAAAATGGTGATGCAGCAATTGGTGCAATGAAAGGCGGGGGAAAGCGGAGAACCCGCAGAAAACCCACCCAGACGCTACTTTGTCCACCAAAATATCACATGTGGGTTCCCGGGAATCGAACCTGGGCTAAATAACCTGATATAACTATCTCCAGCGTAACACCAGAAATTATTCAACTGAGATTTTATAAATAAAATCCGAAAAGATTATTCTTCTCAATTGTTGCAGATTATATGGCATTTCCAAAATGTTTAACTTTGTACTCTGAGAGTGGAGGATCTTAATTCGCCAGTGTTACCGATCTTTTGTTATGCATTGATGTAAGCATTACGTGAACGTTGTGTAGCCTTTATGTTATTAAATAACTACGGGATCAAACAGAAGGCACAACATTTATCTACTGTAATTATAAAAAACCAGAAAAAATTCCTGCATCATTACATGCTTCACTTCAAAAAAAATACCTGCAGAACTTGGAAGGTTGGGGGAGGGTGTGGGGTTAGAACAAGGAAATCGGAAATATAACATCCGCCGATATTTCATACCCATTTTCGTGAATATAAGGGGATTTTCAGCAAAGGCAGTAAATTAAATTAGTTTAATCGACATTCAAGATTGAAAATGCCACCAGTGTTAAGTCTCTAATATTTGGAATTTTAACAAAATGTTTTAGAGATACTTATAGAAAATAATAACTGAAAAAAAGAAAAGGAACAGTTTTCTATGCAAGCGGTTCTTTAAGGGTAGATTATTTTCAGAATCCTCGGTTTCATCCTCCAAATGGTGTCTGAATCTATAAAATTTTACATTTATCTGATTTCGTTTTTGAGATATGTTTGTCTAAAAAAAACACACATGTCTAAACCTTCAAGTGAAATCTCAATATTAAATTTTTGTGTGTAGACACGATAGACAAAGTTACAGTAAAGTTCAGGTAGCTTACATCATTCTTTCTGCAATTATAAGCGGAAATTATGATACAAGTGCTAAAATCCTACAGCAAAATAAAACCACTATTAACATGTGTGCATACACTAACTTTTAGACAGGGCTCGAATTTGTAAATTATCAATAAAATAATATATTGATTCCTGAAACTAATAAAAATCAGTTTAGAACGAGATCAATTCCGTGTACAGCGAGATGTCAGGTGTTTTGTGGATTTTCTAGCAGTCGCTTTTTGTGAAATTATTTTCACAATGTTTTGCCTTCACCAGGCAATGAAGTGATTAAATGCTGTATCATATTGCTTTCTGGATTTTTTGGGTAAGTGCTTCTGGTCTCTTTCTGCAGCTTCTGTTATTTCACCTGGCTCTTCCATTTCAGTTTCTTCTGAATTCATAATTTCCGCCATTTATCTTTATGCAGGTTACACTAGATAACAGAATAACGTTTTAAATAAAAGAATGCACAAGGGTAACAATATAAGGTATAGGTTAACTCCGCAATGAATTGCAATAAGTTGAACTATGACGATTTGAATAGATAATGCAACCGCCATGAAAATTTAATCGTGTAACAAGGCATAATGGAAAGTAAAGCCTAATCAAACCAAGTCGAGTTATTAAACATGTACAAATACAAGGAGTGATTGGGCTTGAAACCAAAGGTGGTCACAATAAACGGTATGCATGGATAAATGGGCCTAACACTAGCTGTATGCATTCCACTTAGTAGATATAGGTCTGTGCATGAAGGCCCTTCTTCTCTTCTCTCTCTCTCTCTCTCTCCACTATAAGATCGTTGGCCTACGCATGCGCGCTGTGAAACAGAAGAGGCGCTTCTCTCTTCCTAGCATACGCGTGAAGAAGTGAGCTCCGAAGAGACAACCTATGTAAGGGAAAGGTATCCAGCAGCTAACTCCGATGACTCTTGCCCTCAGCATTCTTTCTGTGCAATGAACTATAAAATGTTTGCTCACGGGTAACCTTTTATAGGGGAAGCTGGGGTAGGTTTTTTTTGAGTTGAGCAAATGATTTAATCACTAACCGCAGCCCCGATGAGAGTCGGGACTGGGAGTGTGGGGCTCACCAATAATCGGCATACCCACTAAAAACTCATCCATCTGTATTAGGAAAGGAGAAAGTTTGAAGGGGTACCGCTTTAAGCACCCGCGCATTCCGAGGTGATGGTGTAACTGGGCCGCAGTGAGGATTGGATTGAGTGCTGGCAGACAGACTTGACCAAGGCCCAGCCTGCCCCCCACCACCGGAGTTTAGATGAGAATAAGGAATTCCTGGTTGTAGTGGTAGGGATTAGTGGCGGTAGGATTTTCTAGGGCTGTGAAACATTGCTGTCGAATTCTCTACGGCATAGAGACGGTTGTAAACTGTTTCCAACCGGGCTGGAAGGTCGATGGAGTTGGTCTGGTGGTGAAGGTCCGGTGTTGTTCATTTCCTGTACGTCGTGGAGTTTCTGCAATGGTCTCTTCTACAGCGGCTAAGCGGGTACCGTAGTTCAGGAACTCCGCGTGGAGGTCGAAGATGCTAGTGATGATTCCGTGGTGGTGGTGATCCGGAATGAAGCTGAAGAGTCTCGCTCAGGGCGTTGCATGGGTAGCGCCTGTCAGTGGGTAATGGCGGTCACATAGTTGTCTGGTTTACTGCTTTACCTGTGGTTTGTGCTAACTTCTATGCATTCGCTTTTGAAGCATATTTAGCTGTAGTCACTATTTCTTGAGGTAGCTTCTGGGTATCAGGAAGCATTACTGCTTTCGCACATCTCTGCTATAATTACTCATTCCATCTTCTTAGTGGTCTTTCCACTTCCTTCTCGCTTTTGGCTCAGTTAAAAATTATTCTAGTTATTCTTCGTTAGACATTCTTCATATATGGTTCTTCCAATTTCGTTCTATATTGTTTAATAGTTTCATTTACTTAAACTTTTACTTCTCTCCAAATTTATTCATTTATAATGTGGTATAGAAGTTTGTATGCAGCTATATAATTCTAATAAATTTCATTTCTGTTGACTATTCTTTCTTTGGTTTGTGACCAGCATTCACTTCCGTATAAGTGGGTAAAACCACTATATTATATAATTTAATTATAGTTCCCTTCCTAACTTTATTTTTCAATGCACGTATTATTGTATCATAGAAGTATCTATATCTATTTGACTTCCGTATCATTATTCTTTGTGTATGTTATTTTATAGCCTGGTAATTGAATGCATTAACCTGTTCTATTATCTTATTTTCAGGACTATTTTTTGCTCTTTTTGTTCACATCCTTTAAATGCCATGATTTTTGTTTTCTCTATGGATATTATCATGTTACGGCGGCGCCGTAGCCGAGTGGTTAGACCCCTCGCCTCCCACTGAGGCGGCCCGGGTTCAATCCCAGGGACCTGCATGTGGGATTTGTGGTGGACGAAGCGGCGTATGGCGGCTTTTCTCCGGGTTCTCCGGTTTCCCCCGCCATTCATTCCACCAACTGCTCCATCATCACCTTTCCTTTCATCCATTTCGTTTCATCTACTTCCTTCATCCCATACCAGGCATCGGGCTGATCACCCATACTGGAGATTCTGTCTGATCCATGAGTGGCTGCTCCTCGACGAGCCTCTGACCTCAGGCACCCGCCTGTAAGTCCTGGGAGGTGTAAGTCCTACATAAGAGGAGGGTAAACAGATAATGAATGAATAAATATTATCATATTATTTTGTTTAACTATATAATTCAATGTATATATTGCTTCTTGGATACTGTCCTCTGAAGAACCTATTATCACCTGGTCATCCGCAAATAATAGTGAAAATACGAAGTCGCCATGTTAGATTAATTACATACGTTTATGGTGTTTTCTGATAACTCCATGACTGAGTAAGATGTATGTGAATTCTTTTTAAAAAATAACTTTTAGTGGCTGTTGGTTGACCAGCATTACCTAAACTAGGTAATTAACAGCAGTCATTATCTAGATCATTGTTACAAGGTAACAAGAGGAATAAATAGAAAATCATTCAAAGCTATTGGCAAATATGTCTTTTATGCAATAAGCCCCAATGCTCTCGTTCTGCTGCTTTCGCATGTATACATGTGATAGGATAATGAAATGATGGTTTGTTGCTGATACAGCAACTAAATGAATGAGAGGCTTCGTAAATATTGTTCTTTATACAGGGCATCTGTAGGTATAAAAGAGCTACGGTGTATTGAAGTTAAGTATTTTAATGAAATCAAAAATTAAAAATAAGGTTTCATGTATGCTTTGAAAGGTAATATTGGCAAGCTTTTTTCTTTCTTTCTTTCTTTCTTTTTTTAAAACTAACGTATTTCAAAACGTGGCCCCTTTGTGGCACGGCATACAACCAAACGGTAGTCGATCTCTTGACATGTTCTGACAAGCATACTTGGGGTGATGTTTGCCACTGAAGCTATTATCGTTTCAGATGAATTACCTCTCGAATCCTCTCCGCATAAGCAATAATATTTACAGTTCCCAAAAGAAGAAGTTTAAGTGATGAGATCCGGTATAGGCCCTGCCTTTCCAACCTGCGGTTGTTGAATGCTTCCTGCACATGCAGACTCTAGTGGGGTGGAGCTTTATCTTCTCAGCCTCAATATTAATCAACTGAGGGAAAACGTATACATCTAACACGTCATGGTAGAAATGACCATTGATATAGCCTTCAACAAAAATAAAAGGACCAATGACACGGTCATGCATCAGACAGGCCTGTATAAAACCTTTTGGGATATGGAGTTACTTGTTATGATCTAATCTGAGTTATCTAATGCCACTGCTCGCTATTATTTTTTTAAAACCCCATAGGTGTTTTATAGATGCACTGGCCTAACTTAGTGTACTTATAAAATAGAGCTGATGTTTTCTGTACTTTAATTAATGATACTTAGACCTAAATAGCAGGTTATAATATAGCGACTGGCGTTACCCTCACATGTGGGCAATGCCGGTTAGTGGCACCACAGAGGTTCTCGTTTCATTACGGAAAACTACTTTTCTTGCGCAGTTCTGCTTAGGATATATTTAGTTAAGTAACCAAGGGCACGATTGGCGTAGAAATCGAAATGATAAACTCATACACTACTTCTTTTTATCAATATGGCTTAAGTGAGAGACATTCTCCTCCTTTTCCCCTACATAAACAAATAGAAAGACATGCGTTACTGTTTTGTTTAATATTCTCTTGAATTATAAAATCAGTATTTAGCTACAAGTCCTGTTTACATTGCTTTGCTATAGTTAGTGTACATTTTGGCATAAAAATGCAATAAAGCTACAGAATTTGCAAAATTCGACTACTGTGGTTACCGCCATAGTCGAGTTTAATTCCATAGAAGCACATATAAACTATATATGGACTGGTAAAATGTATAAGAAAGCTTTTAGCAATCTAACAGCTATTACTGCCGTAAGTGCACAGATTGCACCAGTTACTAGACGCCACTGATGTTCAGCATGTATATATGTACTAGGTTTTGCATGCAATTCTGCACGGCTGAGCTTTAAGCGAGAGCTACACGACACAATAAAATATAATTTACGTCACACAGTCGACAACTTTTTTTTTTTTGCCAGGAGTTAAACACAAGTTAAATTATACGAGGTGCAAGTAATGCTGTTTAAAGGCATCACACCGTGGCAGAGCTAGATGACGTTTTCAAGAGAGTAAATTGCCTCACGTCGTTCTTTTTCTCCCCCTACCATTTTCTAAACTGCGGGCTTCACAGCTTTTAACTGAGAGAAGTGAAACTTTTAAAATTAATGTGCTAATTAAATAACTATATTATTCGAGCGTCTGTTATGGAAACCTTTCAGTTTTCACAATATTTTCAGCACGTATTACTTGCTTAAAAGTTATAATCTAGTAAGACACATCTTTTAATGGAAAATTGAAGATTAACAGCTTTATCTTCAATGAATGTAATTCTTATTTTCATAAGCAAAACTATTAGCACCAAACACACATAGCAATAATTAAATGCGCTTTCAGAGAAGATGGGTTAAAATTTCGGTTGACTACAGTTTATAAAGATAAACAACTCAAGTTCGATGCGATACACTCACATGACTTTCTCCATCCTCTATCTTTTATTAGTGCCTACACAAATTATTCTTACTGAAGCTTATTGCTTTCTCTACTACGTACAGTAAGTAGGGGAAGTATTGCATTCCACCCAAAAATTCGATACCAAGATTTCGCCAGATATACATGTTTTGAGGCCCCCTGAATAAACAGAAGCAATTTTGGAAAAAGATCCGTGTGTGTATCTGTTGCATGTGTGTGTCTGTGTGTGTGTGTGAACAGCATAACTTCAAAACGAAAAGTGGATAAATACCCAACTTGGTATTTATGTTCAGTGTCTTTCAAAGATACGACACGAAGATTCAAGAAAATCCCCACACACAAGACTACCTTTTTACATGGAACATTTTTCAAAAATTTTGATTTTTCAAAAGTGAGTAGCATTTTGATTAAAATATCATATGTTTAAGATATTTTCATGGCAAATTAAATGTGTATCTTAAATTTTCTGGGAATGTCCCCAAAAGTCCTCTTCATTGTGAATGACTTTCGCATAACTGATAAAGCATAAGAGATAGGGAAAGGTTTACTACACAAAATATGTACATCTCCTAAAAACACACAATTTATGTCTCACACATTTTTTGTTGTGTGAACCATTTCCGAGATATTCGTTGTTATTTGTTTGAATGTTTCAATGGTTGTACTTTTTCTCAAATGGGAATCCGTTACTTGTTATTTGTTATGCTCTGGATATGCAAAGAGAATGGAATGCTCCACATAGCAACCAACTATTAAAAGCTTTGACTATCGCTTAAAGACTACCATATTCCCCTTGCATCTACAAGAATATTAGCAATAAGATAGTTTCTGCAAATGTTTATCTCGATTAACATGAAGTAGATGGAGAATAAGAGTTTATAAAAATAGTTTGTACAAGAGTAGAGAAATCATGTGAGTGCAACACATCAGAACTTTTTCTATTTACATTTAATCTAAATAACCTTTGCAAAAATAGTTACATTACACATTTCGTTATAGATACAAAGAGAACAACGATGGTCAAATGTTTAAGAACTGGACGCTGATGCTGGCCTTAAAATTCCATACTGTTTCCATGCAATCGCGAATTGAATGTTGACAGGATTTCAAGAGAATGATCAAGAAATGAACAATTGGAACCTTTAATAACCGATATCTCCCAATAGGCTGATGCAACAATTTTTTAAAATGAATTGCGTGTTTTAAAGAGATCTACATTTTTGGGCAGTACATTTTCGTGTATCGCTTAACGTTTACCGGTTATTCAAGAATATACCAAATTTCTTCCGAATGAAGGGGACTTCACAGGCTCTTTCCAAAAATTCAAGATATTTATTTTATTTGACATGTAAATATGTTTAATAATTGGTATTTTAATCGTAATCGTTACAGCCATTTTTAGAAAATCAAAATTTTTGAAATGTTCCGTGTAAAGAGTAGTTTGGGGTATTTTGTTTAAAATCTTCGTGTAAATACCAAGCTAGGTATTTATCCGACTTTTCTTTTTTGAATTATAGTGTTCATAGACAAACTGACACACGGGCATATTTCAAAAAAATATTATTTTTTGGATTCAGGGACCTCAAAACATGAATTTTCGATGAAATCTCGGTATCAAATTTATGGATGGAATGCAGTACTTCCACTACTTACTATACATAGAGAAAGTAATAACAGTTACCATGTTAAGGATTGTATGGGGTTGGAAAATTTTGCAATTTATCTTTGAATAAATGCTTGGTACTATTTGAGCTATGCTGTTCACAGACAATGAATCTTTTCCTAAAAATGTTTTTAGGACTTCGAAACTGTATACTTGCTCTACCTGCCGTAGTTAGCGGTAAATAAACTAAAACATTTACCGAAGTACTTTTGTCCATCTATCTGCGAGTGAAAACATCCAACTCTGTTGTCTGAAAAATACATATCTATCATTTTATTTTATTTTTCTATTTTTCAAATACCTTAATATTTATAAAATGTTAAAGAGTCTGTTTCTCTCTGCTTAGCTTTAGCAACTTTGGTTTTACTTTGAAATCATTTTAATATAATAATATCTGAAAGTATTGCTTATAACTAAAAGTGTGAACAAATTTGTCCTTCAAATAATATCAGTTGTAAACGCAATATAACCAGATAGTATGTATAAAGACTTGGAAGAACCCTATAAATCAAGTTGTAAATTTTCTGTATATCTGAATTCCTATTCTCAAAATATAGAATAAGTGCTTATCTCTTATGAGTTGGCCGGTCGTCGATGGATCTGGCTATGCAGTCAGACCACATACAATGAACAATTTGATGAAATAGTCCGCAACTGAAATCAGTTACAATGAAAATAAGTAAGAACCTTATTGCAGCACATGTTAGAAATGTCCTTTTCCTGCATCAAACAACGCTGGCAACTTTTTAGGGCATTTTCTTTCTTTTTCTGAATGAAATTTAATACTCGTCAGGTATAAATGCACAGTAACAAATCTTGATGCCAATACCCAGATCGACATTCTGTTGGTGGTTCAAATATAGTCAACGCCATTCTTTTATCGTTCTGCATATTTTACGGCATCTGCAAAAAATATTTGCCTCTTATGGATAATAGAAGCTATTACCCTAAATTTATTTACCACTTTTCACACAGCTTCTCTGTTTGTAGTATGTACACATGGAAATTCTCTTAAAAAATTTCTTTCTAAATTCCCTGCAAGATGTAATCGGTACCAATCGTGCATAGAAATCTTTTTCTGTAATGTGTAGGTATTATTTCGTGGGATTATCATTGCGACGGAAGGTAATATTACTTTAAAATTGTAGATTAGCATTGGTAAGCATTGGTTGGAAGAGTGTACATAGACAATGTTCAGATAGGAAATATGTTGGAAGCCTCTCGAATATTCCTTCGTATACACGAAAGCATACTGCGCATGCGCGTGGCGGGCGGTGAAGCTCTCAACGGTTATGAGCGGCAGTTGAACCGAGGAGTGTGGACGTAGCAGTACTGAATGCGAGACGTTCGTTAATTTAGTTTCCTCCACGGAGAGGTACAGCAATGAACAGGTAACAAATACTCCACTGCTCTTGATAAAATGTGGAAGATTTTATCCAACAGCCATGTTTACTGGTTAACATTTCAGT
Organism: Deroplatys truncata; assembly: GCA_030765065.1. NCBI lineage: Eukaryota > Metazoa > Arthropoda > Insecta > Mantodea > Mantidae > Deroplatys > Deroplatys truncata. The sequence goes on from CM060977.1 coordinate 59,262,333, forward strand.
TTTTACCCGCACAAATGGAATGTGTTACATTATAACGCAAAGTCAAGAAGACAAGTGATAAGCACATACTAAAATCACTTCCAAACCCGACTGGGTGAGACAGATGAACGAACAAAGTAGCATAGGTGGCAAGGTGTTTGCAATGGCGCGCCGACTAGCCAACTCTTACACTCACATGCATAAATAGTGGCCCATTCCCCTAGATCGTAATAGTGACTTCCCCTCCGTAATGTTTCCCATCTTCAGATAAACAGCCGTTGACACCAACCAGTAGGTTTCAATTCTCTATGTAACTGGTCTGAAAAATAATTCAGGGACACAAATGCGAAACAATTAATGTTATAAGGTGTGAAATGAAGGGGTGGATCAGATTCCGCCTCTATGAGTGTTTCATCACGAGTGATCCTTAAGGAAAGGCTAAACATAAGGACATAATTCGTCCTTCTGGAGAAAAGAATGAAGAATTATTTGCATGTGTCGTTAAAGTGGAAGACAGCTATGGCATCCATATGAGAGCTTACATCAGCGACATGGAGACAAAGGTTAAAGCTATTGCCGCCATCAAACGGCAGTAAGAAAACAGACATTAAAAACGTAGTGTAGCGTGAAAATACAACGTTTTAAGTGTATTAAAGCAACAACGAACAATAAATTACTTAATTTTCGTCTTTAATTCCACGTTTTTCTAGTGTTATACTTCATTTTTGCACCAAAATTCAAGAAAGCGGTGTTCCGGTAGTGAGAAGTTGACAACCAGTTGTAGCATTATCCTTCAGAAGTTCGGCCATATTTTGGGAGAGTTAAAGGTAAAGAGTTACATCCCTAAGCCCGAAAAGAAAATGAGCAGACCCTCGAAGCGTATATCTAAGTCGAAATTGTTTCTGCGGTCGGTTCACAATGTTGTCTCGGGACGTGTGCTGTTAGTTTCGTTCTATTGACACCTTTCATAATGAGTGCCAGCACTAAATATGCGCTGACAGCCGACCGATTATAAGTCGGCACGTGGTAAAGAGGTCTACCGAGGTTCGTACCCTGAGCATAGTTTTATTGATTTTTTTACACAAAAACGCAATGTTTATTACGCATAATATGATTTCCAATTACTAAGACTTATTTTATGTTATGTTCACACATAAAAACTGAAACCTTCTTATTTTCTTCTCAAATTAAATAAGAAATAAGTAAATATTCCCAAATGAAAAATATGATGTGTTACATTCATATAACTTTCTCTACACTCCACTGTTTATCAATGGGTATAGAAATCATTTCTACGAAAATTTATTTTTATATCGCCTTATTTTAATCCAAATCAACATTTGCAAAAATGCCTGCATTACTCATTTCGTTAGGATACAAAGAGAACAGTGAGTCAAATGTTTAAAAACTGGACGATATACGCTGGCCTTAAAATTCCACTAAAGTGCACTTTGGAATTCTTACTAATATGTCACTTATTTTGAAAGCAAAAGGAGTAATTTGTGTTTTTATGCATGCATTTCTTAAAATTAATAGATATCTTATGCATGGAAAACATACAGCTTTGTCATATATTTAATGGATAAAAATTTGTATAATAATGATAAAACATTTACAAGGATTCGAACCCAGGCTATTCCAATTACGAGACACATGCGTTTCACCACTCGACTATTATACATAGAAGCAAAGTGAAAGGTATCTTCCTATTTATCGCATAGCTTTGACATGAACATCGTGTATTGTGAACGCAGCGTGAGCGAATACTTCCGACGTTTTCCGAATCGAACAACCCCTCTGGCTGTTGTTCCTTTATATTGTCTTAGGCTGCAAATATTTCGGAGGGGCCTCCGAAACTGGGACATGGCACCGCACGTAGGCCACGTGGCCCCTTGTGCTTCTAACGCCAACCCTGGGAGGGAAAGATAAGAGGAGAAGTCCGAAGGGCCAGACCCGGGAGTCTACTTTCGCAAACATGGACGGGTCCCTAACGTTTCCAGATTAAACACAAGGGAGAAAACTTCATAAATTGTACCCCACCGCCCAGCCATATCACGCCGAAAACCCTGAAACAGATGACGTTGAAGGCAATGTTGGGTACGGGAAATGAGGAACAGGGAAATCGTGGTAGTAAAGGAACCAACCCAGCACGTTACCACGGAACCATCTCGTTCGGTTTGAGGTAGTTAAAGTACCCTGTCAAGTCCAGTGGCTAAAATTATGCTCAAAATAGAGGTCACCCTGACTGAGAATGAGGCTAGATTTATCAACATAAACGGCTGCGTTCCATATGGGCCACTTTTTATGCACATCAGTTTACATAAGAACCGTATACTTGCACATTAGATGGCTGTTCAGACAGCTGAAGTATACATTGGCTTGATCTCTTAATTTCCTCTCCTCACAGATTCTTAGACTTACACTTTAATAAAAATGGACTATTACAACTCTCCACCTGTTTAATAATCCCTTTCTGCACCTTGTATTGTAAAGATAATATTAAAATGCATTTTCAAGCCGAGGATAAGGACAGCACTGAAACTTGCAGTGCATATCCATCTGTTTTCAGTTTCTCTATAGGTTACAGGGTTGCAGATAATCTACACCAAGCAGACGTGGTGAATATCCTATCGCCCTTTTTTCCATTTCTCTGCTCTGCGTTCTAATAGCTGGAGAGATTTCTTTTTCTTTTGCGACTTTCTCTTATCCTCCTTCGCTTTCTCGCTATCTGCACATACACACAAATCGAGTAGGTGATGACCTAAAGGTTTTTTCTGATACTTTCCCTTCAACAGCAACACAAAGGACAACAGTGGCGCCGTTAGCGGATCACAGATTCCATTTCGATGGGATTTTTGTGACTTCAGTGCGTGAATATCCACAGAGATTTGTCTAATAGAATGTCATACGGGGTTCCTACACTGGAACTTCTATGGTTTAAACGTGTTGCCTAGTAGATTATAACACTCAAGACAATCATAACAGTTTTTTGCAAAAATTACATAACTCCACATAAATTAAAATATACAGAAAGCAAGTTAAATAAGTGCGCGTGTGTGTGCTTTAGTTCAATTTTGCACGATCATTTCACTTTCTTCTCGACGTAGCCTCATCTTCTCTCTGTGGAGTCGAACACAAGACTTCTCCAATCTCTCCTGCAGCAGCAGAACTCACTGCACGCTACACAGTCGTCAACAAACTCGCTAGAAGAACAACACTTTCCCTCATATCAGAAGCGTACTCGCTAACTTGTTCACTGACTGACTGATTGACTGACTACTCTACCTGCGAGAGCACTCGCTCATATACCCTTTGGAAATTTCCACAGAGTTCCAGAACATTCGAGAAGGAAGAAACTCCAGAACATTCTGGTTATCTGACGATAGTGCTTCCGGCGATGCGCTACTTATCTTTGTTTATCTCCAACTGCGCCAACCTTCCTATAACATTGGACTATGGCCTTGCATCACAATATATATATATATATATATATATATATATATATATATATATATAGCCTCACACTGTGCAATCCGACTACTATATAAAATATCCCAACACTTCGTAGAGAAATTACTTTCTTTAAATTTTAGTGGGTCTATATATAATGTCAGTTTTTACTGCTGTACCTGTAGATGAAGATTTATCTAAGATTGTTGGCATTTTTCCTACAGGCATTTTGATCCTTTTAAACACCTTTAAAATTACGCAATTGTCTTTAAGTAAATTATGCTACTACCAACCTTTAACACATATTAAGGTTGATTCATTCAGAAGTTGTTGCTTTACTTTTATGTTGTATACAATGGATGGGTTTAAAACTGCGTTTTGTTTTAACGAGATATAAATTAACAAACCTGAGAATACGCTCAGTAATGACAAAAATCTCTAACGAAAAACGAATGATACTTGAAAGCATCTTAATGATATAAATGCGAGTATAAAAATAAAACCAGAGAGATTTTTTTTTCAAAAGTAAATTTAGGAACATTTCAACAGTTCTGATCACTGATATTATTATTATTATTATTATTATTATTATTATTATTATTATTATTATATAGTATTATTTAGTATTATTCCGTTTTCTCGACAGAAATTTCAAAGTGCTTCCATATATGCCTTTTTCTGGTTTCACTATCTAACTGATAAACTCCTTCATTAAACTTTAAGAAAACATATCACTTGTACCTATAGTCCATTTTATAACTGGACTGACATCGCAACTAAGGTATGCACAGCAGTAAACGGAACCAACCGTTACTACGTGATTTACTCCACTTGAGGAAGATATTCGGATGCTTTGATTGGCTAAAGTTAGATATGAATGGATTCCTACTGGATGGAGTCGGGGTAGCAGTCAATTAACATCCTTCATTGGTTGGAGCAGGGTTCGCTGCTACCCCGACTCCATCCAGAAGGAATCCATTCATATCTAAGTTTATCCAATCAAAGCCATCAGAATGTCTTCTCCACGGGAAGTAAATCACGTGATAACAGTTGGTTCCGTTTACTACTGTGAACACCTTAGGTGCGATGCGAGTCTAATTATAAAATGGACTATACCTCTCGACTCCGTACTAAAATATCATGCGAACTCAGGCTATGCGTGCGGCAACAACGCCACTGAAGTAAACAGAGTGAATCTCCCCCTTGAATCAGGTCACACTGGGTGTTCGAACAGGAAATTATACAGATACTCGTTTGGTGTATCAAATATAAGGACAGAGCGATAGCGTTCGACTTCTGGCATACCCAACTCGCGAACTCGTTTGTTTTCGAAGCATAAATTGTACAAATTAATGACTAAAACTCATTTGATGTACAGCTCTACACAGAATGATGTGTTGGACCAATGTTTTAATGCACACTTTTTAAACCCTATGAATTTATGTCACGTTTTAGAACTGCTAATATTTCTCCGCAGCCAGATTGTTTTCTTAGCTGCTTTCCCTTCCCTTCCCAGCCCTTCTTTAAGATAACAGGGCTGAGGCAGGCATAGACAGGCGTTCGAGTGCCATCCCCTCCCAGAGTTCTTTGTGCTACATCATTTCTAACGCACTAAATCTCAAATGTGTTACAATAATAGCGTAACTTGCAAGACAAAGCTCAAACGAAACAAAATGTTGCCTTTTTTTTGTTTCATTTATGTGGCCTCTTTAACTTTTGTCATATTGGGGCCTTTGACTTGAGAAACAACCCATGTATAGGCTTATAACTTCGACTTTTTATTCCTTTTTTATTATGAAAGATACTCACATTCACTCCCATTCCTCCGTCCAAAGATCAATCCGGTCTCTGGGTTGAAAATAAAAAAAAATAAACACAACTCTTCCTCAGAGGCAGTTTAAATCCTGCGGTGTATTCAATATTAATTAATGAAGTTCAAAACACAATGCACAACTTATATCCTCCCTCCAGGTGCTTAGGGTCCTGTATAACTTACAAAAAATGAAAGTGGAGTCTCATGTGAAATGCCCCTCATGAGAAAATTAAAAAAAATTAAGTTTATATTTCTCATATTTTCTCTCAAGTATGGTTATTTAAGATGAAGGACTAAATTTTATGTAACGTTTAAAATCTTTCTTCAGAACAAATATATAACGTGTAACAGCCTTAATGTCATCAAAATCCATCGTGTATTAAATAATTAAAACCCTAAATTTAAAACTGTATTTGGTATCACTAAAAGGCTCTGTAGAACACTTTATTTATCTTCAGAGAATGTCAACTGAAAATTTGAAAGAAATTTAATAAAATTTGTACAATGGAGAGCATTTTAACAGGAAAAGTTGTAATAAAACAAGATTATAAGAAAATTATTATACATACATTATCTCTTTACCCTCCTCTTATGTAGGACTTACATCCCCCAGAACTTACAAGCGGGTGCCAGGGGTCAGAGGCCCGTCGAGGAGCAGACACTCATGGATCAGACAGAGCATCCAGGATGGGTGATCAGCCCAATGCCTGGTATGGAATGAAGGAAATAGATGAAACGAAATGTTGGTGAAAGATTATAAGAAAATTAAGTTTTAAAACTACTTGTGCTGTTTGCACACACTTGCACCCCTTCGTTTAAGCGTCCGTTTGGGCAGTTAATCATATTGGCAAAATCACATCTGGATTCCGATTCTACAGTACTTGACGATTTTTACCATGAAATTTAAAATAAAATGTTTTTCTTTCGCAATTTTATCGCAAATTTCGTATTCAGTACACTAAAATATAATTACATATGACATAAAACCATTTTCTGGACGTAACGATTGTTTTTAAACAATTTTTTTGTTTCCTTTGTAATAGAGAAGATATCGACTAGAAAATCAATCGAATTAATCGCCTACCCCAAAGAGTGAACACTGCTCTTAGAGGAAAGGTGACAATACTGCTGTGTATTTTTACTCCAACATCCACTTGAGTTCTCTAATCTGAGAAGTAAATATTGCTTTTTTTTTTGCCTATGTTTAGGGGGAACACCTACCTCACGTTAAATATAGAAAACGTTATACAAAATAAAAACATTAGAGGAAATAAGAATAACTGTGGGAATAAACATATAAGGGTAGGAAATAATTAAGAAAGAATAAAGAATGAAAAGCGATTGGAGTAGTAAATAAGTGTGTAAATAATTAATATAGTCAAAATAAGCATGTAAACAAGTAATATAAGTACATTATGTATGCACGCAGAACTGAATATTGTAAAGGAAGCTCGCCAACAGAGAGAGATAATTAACAACGGTACCACACAGGTAGCTGAAAAGAGTATTGGGAAAGTGGGTTAGGTAATATTAGAAAGAGAGAGAAATAACTTGGAATTTCCAAAGCGGTCAAGTTCTGCCAGGGAAAAATGCATGAATGATTTTAATTTCATAAGACAGCAAACACACTAGCCCATGGGAGAAGTAGTATCTGTCTGACATAGTATAACACGTGGGCGATTCCAAGAAAGTTTCTTACAATTCTGATCTTTAAGAGGTCCACTTCACGTCGGTGTGTGCGGGTGGGAAGCGTTCACGAGCTCAGATGTAGTGTAGGTCGTAACAACGTAGTAGGAGTTAACGGGAAATAATATATAATTCGGGGAACTGCAAAGTGATCCGGGCAAGTATAACATGTAACTGGTAACAAATTGTTGTTTATTTGTGAAATTTTAAAAATTAGCCTTTCAAGTAGATTCATTTAAAAATTTAATACAGTAATCAGGCTTTAATGTATAATATGAGAAGCAAATTGAATGCATATTTGTAAATTAGTTTCGGAATGTTATTTTTTGTTATCCTTTTTATTGTTTGGAAATATTTCTTCACGATGCAAATATTTTTTGAAAAACATAATATTTTATAATTAACTGTTTAATATTATAGAAATCAATTATAGATATTAATTGTAATTGTTATAGTAGTTTTGGGGGAAAATAAACGTTAAATATGAAACCTAAATTTTTTGCTTAAAATTTGCAAAATACGAGCATTATTGTTTAATAAGGTCACAACTAAGCATGTTAATAAACATTCATATAATTTTTTATTGTTTTAATAAGAAGTAAATATACAAAATGTCATTCATTTATATCGAAACGCACATTGTTTAGAACAATTTGTAAATGAGAAATGAGGCAGTATTTTTAACATTTAAAATGATTGCAGTCTAATTATATAATATATAAAACATAATAACAGCCCGCCTTAAAGCAATATGTGTGTAACAATATATAAAAATGCATGTAACAGTAATTGTATAATGTTTACATTATTATGTATATGTTCAATAATGTTATGTGAATGTATTACGTAATTTGATAATGTAGGAACTGTGAGAATAATAGGCTAAAAGTTGCTAACAATGAGGTAACAAAAGGTAACCTTGAGGCAATAATGAATAAGAAGGTTTAATAATGCTACTTGTAATTATTGGAGCAACAATAATGTAAATTTTGGGACAGTTTATAAATAGCCAATCAACAACCAGAAAAAACTTAAGTTAAATGAAAGTATTCTATTGGAGTAGGATTAGCCAATCAGAAACTGAAATAGGACAAATTGTACAAATGCAGAAGTCAGTTGCTTGTATACAGCGTTCCTAACTGGACGCGAGACGCGTCCTCGAGAAGTTTAATACGTATTCAGTGTGAGACAAAAATAGTTTACGTGTTAAAAAGTGCAAGTAATTAATAAATAATCTCACAGCTCTCTGTATCAGTGAAGTGTTATTTAAATCGTGTCAAAGATTAATAAATGGAGTGAAGTAAAAATTATAATCTGTGTAAGCCTACATTCTTCAGCTGCACCACGCCCTGCTAAGAAATTTATGTCTCTACAAATAAGTACTGACGCAGCCGAGGCAAACATAAATATATAATATTTAAAGAAGCAGTACAAATACAAAGTTATTATTTTTAAACTTGGGACGAAGGCTACCGGAAACATATTTTTACCATACGTGCGGTTGAAACTACTTCAAGTTCGGCTCCCCAACATAAGAACTACAATACAACAAAACTCCTACTTCATATTGGCTTTCCATACAGAGAAGCAACAACGCGTTTCTTAGAATGTGCCAAAAAATAAAAGCCAGAGAAAACAGAGATTAAAAATATTAAGGCTAAAATAGCACTCCGACCTTATGCTGTTTAAAATGTATTTAGTGCATATATAGGCCCCCCTTCGTTTTTTTACTGCTCCCCTGCAGCTATTTAGTGTTTGAATACTCATAGGGGCCATTCTTTGAATGATTTGTTAACTTTAATGTTGGCAAAACTTATTCCATTATAACAACTTTGCAGGAAGCTTGACTTCTAGGCAAACATTTAAATCTCTATATGACATGTTTTAAAAGGTCGAGCAGCTATAAAAAACTATATAGCACTACAGTGTAAGACATGTAGTGTTCAATAATATTAAAATCCCTTTTTATGAATTTTGGAAATTCTTTGGGTTTTTTTTCTCTTTTTTCACAGATGGGTATTCTTGACTGGAGTAAATTTAGGCAAGCAGTAACATGTGGCTTCATTTAATTCTCATTACCCAACCCGAGATAAGACTAGTTAGGCAAATGTAGTCAACGAGAAAAGGAAAACAGCCAACTTCGAGGAGAAGGTATAGAGCATAAAGGGTTGTTTTATATATAATATCATGATTATTATTTGCGACTTGAAGCGCTAGTGTCTCCTTTAGAATTATATGGTGACTAACCGTCAAAGCCAACACAACCATTTTCTGAAGTAATCTGTTAAAAGTTTCTCAGCGTCAATCGTGACCAATCCCTGCGGAGTTGAACGTCGTCGTATAAGCGGAGAAGCTTCCTCTGTGGAGCTGTGCTGACCATGTTTACCGTACAACAGTTGAGAGTGAAACTGTCTTTGTTGTTGCTTTTTTTCTGAATCTTTGATCTTATTCAACTTTCCTTTGCCGTTCGAAAACTTTGTAGTGCAAATTGTGTGCTCGTTTTAAAACAGTAGCCAACGAAACTGAGAGAAGAAAGTCAAAGATACGACAAGGTAACAATAAAGGCTTTGTCACCAGGATGCAATGGCTAAATTAACTTCTTCTGTTTGTTACTTGGTGAAAATAAACCAGGTGCGTTGCATACACATGATTTTCTCCTTTATTTTACACATCTTCTAGAAGCTATTCTTACAAAAGCTTATTTATTTACCTACTTAACGTTAACCGAGATAAAAATTTAAAGGAATAGTTTCAATACTCACTTCGTTGAAGATACAAGATGAATATAGGAGGCCGAATCGATAGTCAATGTTTAAAAGCGCGTCGCTGTATAAATAACAAGCCGTGGCGCTACAGCCAATGAAGGGGCCTTGACCTACAACCCGACTGCCGGCCTCATGCGCACGTACACACGGCGGAGGTGGGCAATCTTCCAACCCATACGGGAGGTAATGGAGCCAATATCACGCATCCCCCAACCAGAATGTCGGGACCGCTGCCTATCGCAGCTCCTCACTTTCCTCGAAATGCTGAGTGGGCACCAGTCGTACACCCGGAACATAAAATCGCACTACCTAAGAGTGGGATCGACTCCGGTCGTATTCCGTGGCCGGGAACCAGAGTATACGCTCTAGCCCACAGCGCAGGATGGGCCGCTATATGCTATCCTTGAAATTGCATACCATTTCCAGGATACCGCGAAAAATAATAAATAGCAACAACACTTTTTAAAATAACAACCTATTGAAAAATTCAAACAAATAACAACAGTTATTCGGAAAAGGCTGATTTCACAAAGAAACTATTTGAAATAATTTGTGTATTAAAGGGATCTGCATGTTTTGGATAATACTCTTTTCACTCTCTCTTATTATTTTCCTTTTTCAAAATTCCTTCCGAATGGGGAGAAGTTCTCAGGCTAGTTCCAGAAAATTCAAGATATACATTTCATTTTCCATGAATTTTAATATTTTCTAAAATTTTTCCACGTAAACGATAGTTTGTGATGGGGGATTGTCATGAAAATCATCGTTCGCATATTTGGAACATACTGCAGATACTCGAATACGAAGTTTGGTATTTAAATGACTTTTCCTTTTTTAAGCTATGGTGTTCACAAACGGATACACGCACAGGACATTCACACACGGACTTTCTTTCCAAAATTGGGGGGTCTCAAAACGTGTACTTCCGTTGAAACCTTGGTATCGAAGTACCGAGCGAAATGGCTCCGCGGTAACGTGTGAGACTTGCATTCGGGACGTCCCGGGATCGATTTCTGTCGACTGCCCATTCTTAGCTTTCTTAGCCGGTAAGCGAATGCTGGGGTGGTTTCTCATCTACCACGATTTCCTTGCCATCATATCCCTTTTATTCGGTTTCCTTCTCATCTTTCAGGTGTGCGTCTAGGTTTCGTGGTGTATGGCGGTGCCGGGCAGATGGCGCGGATGCTTCAACGGAATGAGTACTCCCCGCTGTCATTGGAGGGGTGCTTGGCCGAAGAGTCGTTTATCTCCTCACTAGATAGTCCAACAGTGGGGCGTGTCGTTGAGCCTGGAACTGGTAGAGACTTCCGCGCGTCTCTCTTGCCTGCGGTCTGTAACCTCCTATGGTACCTTCACTCCATCCCTTCCTCCTGTAGGGTGGAGACCGCAATAAATCTACGTAGTTCGCAGTGCGCGAGGCGTCCTCTGCGTTGTATAACAAACGTTTACCTACAGATAATATAAAGAAGAGAAAAGCAGTTGGGATGTTGTAAGAGCTCACCAAATGCACACATGTTGATTCTTGTTTGTATAATGTGATCTCGTGTCTTCAGCAACACCTTACGGGAATATGTTTCTAGGAGTGTTCGCCCCACGCTTTGGTTACAAACTTTCCGGTGGTCTTCACGCCTCGTCTAGGAACCAACTTCTGCGGCGGTGTCGTGTGTTTATTTTATGTGTAATAATTATTTATATGTTCATTTATTTATTATTTATGCCTCGTTTGCGTCAGTAGTACTTTGTAGAGCAAGTATCTCTTATAGGGCTGGTACGGCGGAAGAATAAAGTTTACACAAATTATAATTGTATTTTACTTTTTTATTAATCCTTAACACGATTAAATAACACTTCACTGATATATCCTACTATAGAGCTGTGAGATTATTGTTAATTACACTTTTAACAGGTAAACATTTATATATTATCCTCGCACAAATGAATTTTCATGTCTCACATAAAACCACTGACCCCGTAACGAAACGAACTGTCTGGGTACGCTATCAATTAGCGTCAACCGTTTGAATTTGTACATTTCTCTATTTCTAGTTTCTGATTGGCTAAGGCTACTCCAATAGAATACTTTATTCTTACTTTGGCTTTTCTTTCCACATCCAGTGTTACATTAGTGCTGTTCCAAGAAGTATTAGTGGCCTTTTTTAAACTTTCTAATTTATTGTTGTCTCAAGGTTACCTTATTGTTAGCAACTTTCGGCTTCTACTTTGTAACTCTGTTTGCTACGGAAAGCAGCTTGCTTCTATTCTCACAGCTCCTACATTGTTAAATTACGTAATACATTCGCATAACATTTTATACATGTACATAATACAATGACTGTAATATACACTTTATATATTATAACATACGCATATTGCTTTTAGGCGGGCTGTTAATTTTTATATTATATAATTAGACTGATATCATTTATGCGATAAAAATACTGTCTCAACCTACACAGTGAAAACCGAACAAAACACATCCAGAGAGAGACTTGTACAAACTTTACGAACTACGGAACGCAACCTCAGTACCCCATTAACAACTTCTAATAGAGCAAAGCTATTGAAAAGGAAACTTGAGCAACATCTTCAACCACTTAGTAAAACGAGAGAGGGAGCGGCATGATTAAGAATGAGACGGAGAACTACGCTTCCCATATGTGGAGTGAGAAAGGAATTCTAATGAACGAGACTGTTATACAAGCAATAAGAACAACGTACAGATTAAAATAAACTGATGAATTGCATTTGATATTAGGGGAAGTTTGACAGATGCGTCAAGGTTACATACTGGTGGCAACAGCACAGGCGATACTATGGTGGCAAACCCACCTCCCTGGAGAGTCATATTACTACGTACTAAATGTCACCACAGATTACTCTTGGTACGAAATTAGGCAGACGGGGAGGGAGGGACAGACACAGACCACAAGTATGCCTCAACGACCCTTTATGTTTCCACCGGAGTAATGAGGGGAGAAACGCGAAGGATGACCAGATCCGGATGACGACGGGCGCAAGCATGGAGTGGGTTCTAACGTTTCCAGATCGAAAGCATCCTTCGTCCGCGCCTACCTACAAACCACCGAACCCCCAGAGATTTCTCAAGGGTAGAGCCCATTCGGAGGCGAGTTCCAACTGAGGAGACCCGCATGATGCCAGGGAAGAACCTTCTGCAAAGCTAACAACCACCGCCCAGTCGCAACCCATTGAACACATTCGCCTGCTCCTAGAACCCAGATGACAAGGAAGATGTAGGTGCGGGTAATCCTTCTTTATTTTGACTTGCTAAAGTTTCTTTACCTCCGAGTGTTATACACAGGTTTTGTTATTGATAAGACATTCCTACAAAGAGTGTAGTTGCCATCTAGAAAATCAGGAACATAAAGTATATGTGAAGAACAGAAGTGTCATAGCAGAAGATGAACAACCCAACATTCGTCTGCCGACCAGGGGAAACCACGGAAAACCAATGGATCGGAGTGGACGGTCGTCACGATCGAACCCGGGACCTCCCGAACAGACCTTGGTCTGTTTTAAGCCATAGTAATGATACAGAAAATGTAAAGTATAACCCCTCGGGTTTAGTGAGAACTACCAAAGCAAGAGTGGTTTCCAACCAGAGAAGACATTTATGTTCTATCCAATTACTTTATACTTTTACTGTCTTTGGCACCTACTTATAGCAGGCAGAGCAAGTATTCCATTCCACCCAGAAACTGGAAACACATCTTCTGAGAGCCAACGAATAAAAACAATTATTACTTTCTCTACTACGTATAGTAAGTAGGGGAAGTATTGCATTCCACACAAAAATTCGATACCGAGATTTCACCGGAAATACATGTTTTGAGACCTCCTGAATCCAAAAAAAGCATTTTTGGAAACATGTCCGTGTGTGTGTCTGTGTGTGTGTGTGTGTGTCTGTGTGTGTGTGTCTGTGTGTCTGTGAACAGCATAACTCAAAAACGAACAGTCGGATAAGCACCAAACTTGGTATTTAGGTTCAGTATCTTCCAGAGATGCGACACGAAGGTTTTCAAGAAAATCGCCCCACCCCAGACTACCCTTTACATGGAAGATTTTTCGAAAATATTAATTTTCTCAAAAATGGCTCTAACGATTTTGATTAAAATATCATATGTTTAAGATAATGTCATGAGAAATGAAATGTATATCTCGAATTTTCTGGGAATGTCTCCAAAAGTATTCTTCATTGTGAACGACTTTTGCATAACTGGTAAACCATAAGAGATAGACAAAATTTTACTACACAAAAAATGTAGATCTCGTTAAAATACACAACTTATGTCATATACATTTCTTTTGTTGAGTGAATCGTTTTCGAGATATTGCTTGTTATTCCCTTAAATTTTCCAATACTTATACTTTTTCTCAAATTCGTTATTCATTTTTTATGTCCTGGACTTGCAAAGAGAATGGAATGCGCCGCATAGCAACCAGCGTTAAAATATTTGACCATCGCTTAAAAGCTACCATATTCCCCTTGCATCTACAAGAAAAATACCAATAAGTTTGACATCTCGTTATCTCGATTAACATAAAGCATATGGAGAATAGGCGTTTGTAAAAATAGATTGTACAAGAGTAGAGAAAGTCATGTGAGTGTAACACATCAGATTTTTTTTAGAAAAAAGCTCCATGTGTTTGTGTGAGTGAACCGTATAACTCAAAAACGAAAAGTCGAATAAACACCAAACTTGGTATTTAAGTTGAGTATCTTTAAGGATGGGACACGGAGATGTTTATAAAAATTCCCCACCACCAACTACCCTTAAATGGTACATTTTTCTAAGTTTTTTATTTTCTAAAAATATCTCTAATGATTTTGATTAGAATACTATATATGAAAGATATTTTCATTAAAAATAAAATGTATATATTGAATTTTCGTGAAGTCCTCTTTATTCGGAGGGAATTTTGTGTATTGTATAACTGGTAAACGTTAAGTAATAGACGGAAACATACTAACAAAAAATGTAGATCTCCTTAAAAAGCAATTTATTTAAAATAAGCTTTTTTTTTACTTTCTCTACTACGTATAGTAAGTAGGGGAAGTATTGCATTCCATCCAAAAATTCATTACCAAGATTTCCTAGCAAATTCATGTTTTGAGTTGCACTGAATCCCAAAAAAAGTATTTTTGGAAACATGTCCGTGTGTGTATCTGTCTGTGAACAACATAACTTCCAAAAATGCGACACGAAGGTTTTCAAGAAAATCCCACCACCCCAGATTACCCTTTACATGAAACATTTTTCGACAATTTTAATTTTCTCAAAAATGATTTTGATTCAAATATCATATATTTAAGATACTTTCATGACAAATAAACTGTAAATCTTGAATTTTCTGGGAACGTCTTCAAAAGTATTCATTGTGAACGACTTTTGCATAACTGGTAAACCATAAGAGACAGACAAAATTTTGCTGCACAAAAAATGGAGATCGAGGTGAAATACACAATTTATGTCATATACATTTTTTTTGTTGAGTAAACCGTTTTCGAGATATTGCTTGTTATTCCCTTAAATTTACCAATACTTATACTTTTTCTCAAATTCGTTATTCAGTTTTTTATGTCCTTGACATGCAAAGAGAATGGAATGCGCCACATAGCAACCAGCGCTAGAAATATTTGACTATCGCTTAAAGGCTACCATATTCCCCTTGCATCTACAAGAAAATTAGCAATAAGATTGACATCTAGATATCTCGATTAACATGAAGCATATGGAGAATAAGCATTTGTAAAAATAGTTTCTACAAGAGTAGAGAAAGTCATGTGAGTGTAACAAATCAGACTTTTTTCTGTTTCTTTTATGCACTGCGTTTAACGGCTTTGCCTAGAAACAAATGCTCATCGGCAATGGAAATAATCCTGGCTAAAGAACATTCCTATCCTCCAGCAGGGAATCGAACCCGGGACCATTGGACTTGGAAGATAGCACTCTAATCATGAGAACCGTTTTGTTTCTTGTGTCATGCAAAGAGAGGAATTTAAAAGATAACATAGAGCCATCCGCTTTTTTAAAGACTTGACTATCTCTTGAACCTCTGCATCTACTTTGTACATACAACGAAATGTTTCTGCAAACATTTATCTCGAACTTTAACAGACTTTATATCGCGAAGCCAGACGGAAAATGATGCAGATCAATTAATCCCCAGTGCCATTGGTGAACAACAACACATTTATCTCGATTAATACAGAGTAAATAGAAAAAATTCCTATGTGTTATATTCACGTCGTTTAATAGTGGATATATAAATTATTCACCGAGCTGGATGGCTCAGGTGGTAACGTGCCTGGCCGCATTCGGGGGATTCCGGGATCAAAGCCGTGGGCGACCAATCTGACGGGTTTTTTCGTGGTTTCCCTCAGCCGTCAAGATAAATACCGGGTTGGATATTTAATACCACGACCCAAAGTTCCACGTTAAATCTAAAGCAATAGTAAACATGAAAAATCTGATGTGTTACACTCACATGACTTTCTCTACTCTTGTACAATCTATTTTTACAAACGCCTATTCTCCATATGCTTCATGTTAATCGAGATATCGAGATGTCAATCTTATTGGTAATTTTCTTGTAGATGCAAGGGGAATATGGTAGCTTTTAAGCGATAGTCAAATATTTTAACGCTCGTTGCTAAGTGGCGCATTCCATTCTCTTTGCATGTCCAGGACATAAAAAATGAATAACGAATTTGAGAAAAAGTATAAGTATTGGAAAATTTAAGGAAATAACAAGCAATATCTCGAAAACGGTTCACTCAACAAAAGAAATGTATATGACATAAGTTGTGTATTTTAACGCGATCTACATTTTTTGTGTAGTAAAATGTTGTCTATCTCTTATGGTTTACCAGTTATGCAAAAGTCGTTCACAATGAAGAATACTTTTGGAGACATTCCCAGAAAATTCGAGATATACATTTTATTTCTCATGACATTATCTTAACATATGTTATTTTAATCAAAATCGTTAGAGCCATTTTTGAGAAAATTAAAATTTTCGAAAAATGTTCCATGTAAAGGGTAGTCTGGGGTGGGGGGATTTTCTTGAAAACCTTCGTGTCGCATCTCTGGAAGATACTGAACCTAAATACCAAGTTTGGTGTTTATCCGACTGTTCGTTTTTGAGTTATGCTGTTCACAGACACACACACACACACACACACGGACATGTTTCCAAAAATGCTTTTTTTGGATTCAGGAGGTCTCAAAACATGTATTTCCGGTGAAATCTCGGTATCGAATTTTTGGGTGGAATGCAATACTTCCCCTACTTACTTACTATACGTCGTAGAGAAAGTAAAAATAGGTGATAATAGCGAATGCTGTGCCAACTATCCACAGGACTGGACGGCACCCTAATGCCATCTGTACGGCACAAAGCAGAAGATCCAGTTGCTATGCGCTAACGTCTCTGTGGACACGTGACGAAGGTTACAGGGATGAGAAATAGAAGCCCGCCTTTCTATCCACAGAAAATGAAAGCAGTTAGACTGGACTGCATCCTAATGCCATCTGCATGGCACACATTTCGTTATAGATACAAAGTGAATAGCGATAGTCAAATGTCTAAGAACTGGACACTATATGCTGCCTTAAAATTTCAGACTGTTTCCATCGCGTGGAACAACTGAAAATCGACAGGACTTGAAAAGGATGGCTTAAGTATTGAACAATTAATAACGGATATCTCGAAAATGGTTTACGCTACAAAAGGTTATTTGAAATAAATTGTGTGTTTTTAAGAGATCTACATTTCTTGTGCAGTCGTTTTTTGTCTATCGGTTTAAGTTTATACTAGAGTATACAAATTTCCTTTCGAACGAAGAGGACTTCAAAAGCTATTCCCAGAAAATTCAAGATATATATGTATTTTCATATAGATAATGCTTTCATGTTAATATAGCTACCTTTAAAGAATTTATTTTTAAAAAATTAAGAATGTCTAAAAATGTTCCTTGCAAACGTTAGTTGGGTGTGGGGGATTTTATTGAAAATCTCATGTCGCATCTTTGGAAGGTGTTTGATGTATATCCGAGTTTTCGTTTTTGAGTTATATTGTTCACAGACACACATGGGCCTATTTCTAAAAGTTCTTACTTTGGATTCAGGGTGCCCTAAAACATGTATTTCCGGTGAAATCTCATTATCGAATTTTTGGGTGGAATGCAATACCTTCTCTATTTGTTCGTGGTAGTAATAAGCACGTGTGAGAGAGATAAAATTAAACGTAGTGAGTAGAGAAAATCATATGAATTTTAACACGTCATAATTTTTTTCCCGTATATACGCTTATTTGGAGTGGAAGTTCATAAAATGGGAACATACTGCATTGGAGACTCAGCAGACTTTTTCTAAAAATTACAATATTCAGGGGATAACAAAACGTTCATTTTCGGTTAAATCTGAATTAAATTTTTTGGTGGAATAAGTTCCTGTTTAAAAGCTAGGCAAGCGGAAGAGAAAATAAAAACGTATAATGTAATTAAAAAGTAATTTTATCGCAGGCACCCACTTGTCTATTCGAGGAGCACTGCCGTTATTCACTACGCTACATACGCTCGTGAGTTAGAAGTAAGAGCTAGGGGAGAATATTGATATTATCGAGCTGAAAATGTGTTGACAGAGCAAGCAAGGAGAGAGGTGGGGCAGATTTATATCTTCAGGATAGGGAAAAACATGCCTGTTGTTTTAGTCTGATTGCATTTTGTTTATGGAGAATTTTAATGAGTTTGCTGATGTATGATGAGGAAACAAGCTATGTTTTTTTGTATGCTATTTACAACATATAAATTCAAGCTCGAACATTCAGATTTCAAAAAACACCTGTTTCTATTTGTGCTATAAATGCAAGAATAAATAGTATTTTTATGTAAAACTCTGGTTGTCTTATAATGCCATATGAGTTTCCTCACAATGTTATACCTTCACAGAACTGTTTTTCTAAATAGTATTATCCTACTCATTTATTTCATACAGTTATATTTTCTCTAAACTTTTCTTCAAATATTTACTTCTCTTAAGGATGCCCATTTGTGAAATATTTAGATCCACCATTTTGGTCCAATTCTGTTAAATTTTAACACTAAAATCCTGGATTAATGTAAGATATATTCACCAAATTTCATGCACATCAATTTCTGTACCCAGGGAGCCGGGTTTTCGTTTCCTGCTCTTATGCTGAGGGCCTAAGGTTCGATTTCCGGCTCTGAAGTGGCAATTTCTCACCCCTGACTTGCTCACGTAAAGTAGCCCCAAGGCCAAAGAGGTTCAGAGACAACGGTAAAAGCTGTAGGTCCCCTCATTCCACCACCATCCTCATCATCACCCTACCATCGGAGACAACGTCTATTCAGCGACGTTTTAGCTAGTGGGATGGGATGGCTTATCTCTCAGGTAAAACTTTAACTGGTGGGTATGCTGAGCTAATGCTGCGCATGGCGCGTGCACAGAAAAACAGTTACAGTCTTTCACTATCGCGAGTCTTACCCCTCACTTTCTTCATATCAAGTAACCTGTACCTGCTTGAAGGGCGCCCCTACCCATTAGCTAAAACATCGCTGAACAGACAGAATGTGATTTTATAATGTTCAGAGAAAATATATGCATCTATCCCATCAGAATTTTATGCTACATTTGAGAATTTGATTTGAAATACACCCACTTCCAAGAAAAGATAATAAAAACCCAAAATATGTAATAAAATGCAGCAAAACGTGCTACGTAATAGAGGCAGTTTTCATAATTCATGGTTTGAATAGAAGCAGTTGATGTGGCTGATGGTCTCCCATAAATATTCTTTAAATAAATCCTTATAGAGCTCAGACCATTACCATCCCGGTGACATTCGTCATCTGCAGCGAGTTCGGCCCTCTTTTGAATGAATTCATGAACCTTACTTCAACCTTCCCCACCTTCATTACGAGTAAAGAAGAAACGCATTTCTTTTCCCATGTATAACTTTAAGCTAAGATCGTCTAATGAACTCTCCCTTTGGATACATTTCGGACTAAGGCTGATTCGTCAATAATCCTTAAGTTGTCATGAAAAATGTATTTCGAGCATCAGCAAATGGCATACAGAGCATTTATTGCATGCTAATGCCCCTTGGAGCTAAAAGATGGTGAAGTTATTTCACAGTACAATTGTAATATAACTTACGGTAGTTCATATCTTCTACACTTTAATGATCAGCTTAGTTAGGTTGGCTACTGAATGTGCATGCACTTCTCCTTAGGTAGTGTCGAACAGACAGCCAGTTGAAATTAGGAAAAAAAGAAATCGCTTCCTGGATTTCGATGGTAACGCGCCCCAACTCATTCTCTGCGGTGAGACCAGCTCCATTTATCACGTGTGGTTTGCGGGTTTAAGTATTTCGATATAAAAATGTTCTTATATGGTTTAAGTTATCGTCCGTAAACATGAAAACTCCTACTCGGGTATGGTTGTTGTATAAGTATATGTACGTAAAGAACTGATGAATGATGCTATAAAGGGACATATAAGCTTGATAATAGTATACTGTAATACTAGTGAGGCAAGTGCATCATTGGAGAACGAGGAAGAGCTTTACTTATTCGGTGCAACTAAATTATGCAATAAAATACAAATATTTATATCAATATTATAACCAAAGGAAACCATTCGGCCGATTTGAATCATCTACTTCACAATTGAAAAGCATTTACTTTCCGACGGGTATAGGCTATTAAATATTTACAAACATTTTAAAACCGGAGGGATTAGGAGTATTTCATTTTCATGCCACTCATTTTCAAATCCCGTTTTACTGAATGTCAGGATATTGTTTATGGCAAACGTGGCTGATTTTTAATTACTTTCAGCCCTTAAGGATAAATGGAGAGACTTAAAATCTTTCAAAATTTATATTTATATTTAAATTTCATATCATATTATACTTACGAAATTCGCCGCTAATTTTCTGGATTTTATTATGAAGGATGAGAAGTTTATTGTTTCACGTTGTTTGCCCCATGTATGGGCGCCAATTTGAAGAATGTTTGTTGCTGCTACGTATGGAAAGTCAGTTTGAAGATGATGTATTATATTTCAACTGTTGGGGAGCCGAACTTGTAGTAGTTGCAACCGCACGTATAGTAGACAATTTCGGTAGCCTTCGCACCAAATGTACTTTCAGGTGACCTTTGCCCCAAGTTTAAAAAAGCTATTAACTTTGTAATTAAACTGTTTCTTTAAATATTATATTTATGTTTGCCTCGGCTGCATCAGTATTTGTTAGAGACACGTTTCTCTTAGCAGGGTTGTGATGCGACAAGAATGTAGGCTTACACAGATTATAATTTTACTTCACTCTTTTCATTAATACTTGATACGATTTAAATAACACTTCACTGATATAGAGAACTGTGAGATTCTTTTTATTAATTAATTACACTTTTTAACATATAACTTACTTTTCGTCTCACACGAATACATATTATATTTCTTGAGGACACTTTTTGCGTTTGGTTAGTAACTCTGTCTGCAGGCAACTGAATTGATTTCAACCGTCTAAATCTGTAAATTTCTGTATTTAAAGTCTCTGATTGGCTAATCCTACTCTAATAGAATATCTTCATTTAACTAAAGCTTTTTCTGGTTGTTGATTGGCTATTTTATAAACTGTCACTAAAATTACATTATTGTTACTCCAAGAATCACAAGTAGTACTGTTAAACTTTCTTAGTCATTATTGACTCAAGCTTACCTCATTGTTACCGCATTGCTAGCAACTTTTAACTTATTATTCTCACAGCTCCTACATTATTAAATTACGTAATATTCACATAACATTATTACACATGGATACAATAATATAAGCATATGCAATGACTGTTAGATACATTTTACAAATTATTACATACACATATTGCTTCAAGGCGGGCTATTATTGAATTTACATATTATATGATTTGACTAAAATTATTTAAGTGTTAAAAATACTGCCTCAAGGAGTAGTTTTGGTATGGTCTCAACAAATTTGATATGCTTAGTGTTTTAGAACCTGGCAAAAAATAAAGCTACTCTACAATTTTCAAAAACTTCCACTGCTTTTATTTTGAATCCCATTTTCTCTCAACATTTCTAACCCTTATGCACAAATCTTTACTGCTTAGCACTTAAACTAAAGGGATTTACGAAAACTATAGAATATGTTACAACTTCATAAGCTAACTGTTCTGATATTTTCAGCCCCTTATGTACAAATCTGAGCCATTTGACCAATCTGAACAAAAAATTGGACTCTTGCACTTTAGTTACGAGTTAAATTGTTACTCCTACTTAATACATCTGTTCAATGTCTGGTAAGACAATTAGAATCACTATATGACTAATTTGCTTAAGCACCTCAGCTTATATAGACTTTATATGCGACTGTTTTCTAATCTAAGGACCAAAATCTACATTTTAGTTACCTGTAGTGTTTGTCTCGCTAGATGAGCTCCTGTTTTCGATTGGTGGTGCCTCCAAGAGTTTGGTATCTCTTCCATTTTATGGCTTCGCATTTTAGTAAAGTATGCTTTACCGTTTCATTGATTCATAAATACAGGCGACAAATGGCTTCTGTCTGATTTAGATGCAGTTTCTTCATACGTTTTCTAAACCTTCCATATGCAGTTATACAGCTCATAACTCCTCTAAGTGAAGCTCATTTAGTCTAATAAGTCAGTTACTTAATGTTTCGCTTGTTTATTAATTATTTACGTCTAGAGTTTAGTCTTAATTATTTTATGATTTGTCTTCAGTTTCTTCTCGAACCCAATATTTTACTCTGTTTTTTTCTAAAGTACTTATTCTGCAGACAAGCTGTTCATATAACGGGAGAGTTGCTCCTTTCTTTGCTAGGGCGCAGTTATTTTTTCATTTCGCACGATACCTGTGTGTCCAGGTACCCAAAGCAATTTTACGATTGCTTTGGGTGTTTGTGATAAGTGTTTGTGACATTCCCATAATAGTTTTGATTTGAAGTAAAAGAACTAAGAGCTTTACGTGCAGCTTGGCTTATGTTATGGCTTTTGCCCGTTTATTCGCCGTAGATGTCTGCTCCAGGTTTTCCATTTATATAAACACATAACTAAATGAATAAATAAATAAATTTATGAAGCTATAAGCGTATATGACAGTAGGCATGAATTGGCATTTTTACAAAAAATAATAATTATTTATATTTAAAAGTCTGATGCGATACATTTCCATAACTTTCTCCACCCTCTATCTTTATTAGTGGGTATACTCACCATTCTTGCTAAAGTTTATTTTTCTGCCTACTACTTTTTAATATAAACAAACATTTACAGAAATAGCTACATTAGACAATTCGTTATAGATAGAAAGAGAACAGCGGTAGTCACATGTTTAAGAACTGGAGTCTATACGCTGACCTTAAAATTCCATACTGCAATCGCGAGAAACAACTGAAAATCAATGGCAGTTTAAAGGAATGACAGGTATTGAAAAATTCTAATATTTAATAAAGGATATCTCAGAAATGCCTTATGCTACAAAAAAGTTTATCTTAAGTAAATTGTCTATTTTAAAGAGATCTATATTTTTGGCGTAGGACGTTTTCGTCTATCGCTTAACGTTTACCAGTTATACAAACTTGTAGAAAATTCCTTCCGAATGAACAGGACTTCCTAGGTATTCCCAGAAAATTCGGGATAGACATTTTATTTTTAATGTATATATCCTTCATATATAGTATTTTATTTAAAATCGTTAGCCATTTTTTAGAAAATCAAAATTTTCGCAAAATGTTCCATGTAAACGGTAGTTGGGTGTGAGGGAATTTTCTTGAAAATCTTCGTGTCGTATCCTTGATACTAAACTCAAACACCAAGTTTAGTATTTATCCGGCTTTTCGTTTTTGATTTATGCTTTTCACAGACGCACACACATGGACATGTTTCCGAAAGTGGTTTATTTGGATTCAGGGGCTTTAAGACGTATTTCCGGTGAAATCTCGGTATAAAATTCTTCGTTATAGAATTTTTGGGTGCAGTGTAATACCCCCTGTACCCATTGTGTACGTGGTATAGAAAGTAAATATGAATCATGTCTATAATCATACAAAAGTAATGCTAATAGAAAGGAATCAAGGATATTGAAACTCGGCTTTCGAAAGCTAATACTTCAGAAAATCGTATTTCAACTTCTTCCAGTAAGTCAAATACCCGATGCTTTACGCGACCTGTTTGATAAACAGCTGCCCTTATTAGACTAATTAAACCGCCGTGGTTTAAAGCCAGCTCTTCCCAGAAGTGAAGCTGTGTTGTGATTTTTTGATGCTAATTTAGTCGCTATCTGGTCACCCTGGAGACAGTCTTGCCGTCATTCTCCCCACGGACGGCAGCGCCGTTTCCAAGGCGACGTGGGCGAACTGTTTGCTTGTAAGCTGATCAGTGGGCGTAGCAATTTAGAACAGCTGCTGCGACCCTTTCTATTGTTATCGGAGGGAACCAACGTTTCTCTCGCATGTTTATTCTGATGCAAGGAAAACTGCGATAGATGGATACTGCTATGTTAGTTCTCCGACAACAATTTATGCTGTTATCTCTCTAATACCAGCATGCATAAGCATATCGTCCTGGCCTTTCTTAGCCTATTTACTTATAGTAGGTAGAGGAAGTGTTGCATACGATATCGCAATTTCAACGGAAATACACGTTTTGAGCATTCCTGAATAAAAAAAGTATTTTTGTTTAGCGAAAAGGTCCATATGTATGTGTGTTTAAATTAAATAGAAAATTTGGTATTTAATTTAAACTCTTCCAAGGATATGACATGAGTCTTTCCGGGAAAATCCTTCACCAAACTACCCTTTAAGAGAAAAGATTTCGTTATTTTTGGATTTTCTGAACTTTCTAACGATTTTGTGAAGTGCTCTTCATTCTGAATGACTTTGTATTCTTGGCAAACCGTAGGAGATAGATAACATCTTACTGCACAAAAAGTGTAGATCTTGTTAAACCACACAGTTAGGGGGGGGAACTATTTTCAAGATTTCTTTGTTATTGGTAAGACTTTATAGCTAACTTTACTTTTTCTCAACTGGTAAATCGTTACTACGTATAGCCAGTAGGGGAAGTATTGCATTCCACCCAAAATTTTGATACCGAGATTTCACAGAAAATACATGTTTTGAGGTGCTCTGAATCCAAATAAAGCATTTCTGGAAACATTTCCATGTATGTGTTTGTCTGTGGACAGTATAACTCAAAATCGAAAAGTCGGGTAAATACCAAACTTGGTATTTGAGTTTAGTATTTTCCAAGAATGCGACATGAACATTTTCAAGAAAATCCCCCCACTCCAGACTACCCTTTACATGGAACATTTCTCGAAAGTTTTGATTTTCTCAAAAATGGCTCTAACGATTTTGATTAAAATATCATATGTTTAAGATATTTTTATGACAATGAAATGTATATCTTGAATTTTCTGGAAATATCTCCAAAAGTCTTCATTCCCAATTACTTTCGCATAACTGGTAAACGTAAGATATAGGCAAACTTTTACTACACAAAAAATGTAGATCTCATTAAAACCCACAAATGATTTCCTATTCTTTTTTTGTCGAGTGAACCATTTCTGAGATTTCCTTATTATTTGTTTGAATTTTCCAATACTTTTACTTTTTCTCACATAAGAATTCGTTATTCGTCATTGTTTGTCTGTTTGTTTGTTTTTTCTATGTCCTGGACATGCAAAGAGAATGGAATGCTCCGCACAGCAACCAGCGCTTAAAATATTTGACTATCGCTTAAAGCCCACCATATTCCCCTTGCATCTACAAGAAAATTAGCAATCAGATTCTGCAAGTGTTTATCTCGATTAAGATGAAGCAGGTGTAGAGTAAGTTTGTAAAAATAGTTTGTGCAAGAGTAGAGAAAGTCATGTGAGTGCAACGTATGAGATCTTTTTTAAGGTTCCATTTATACCCCGCCTTAAACTAACACGGTCTTATCGGTGGTCTTTCCTTTGGAACATATTATTGCCTATAAACAAAAGTGTTAAATTGTATTCGCTTTTCATTGAATTTCTGGTAAACTTTGGGTTTTATTTATTAAATATCACACACATTCACACTCTCATCATACTTGCAGATTCTGCGGAGGTTAGGGAATAATCTTGGCTAGAGACAAATTCCGACTCCCCAGCCGGGAATCGAAACCAGCACTCTTCGCACAGCAGGAAAGTTTTCTACCGGCTGAGCTGCGAGGCCAGCCTTCTACTACTTGTCAATAGTACGTAGGTTAAGTATTCGATACCGAATTTTCATCGGAACTGAATCTGAAGAAAGCGTTTTTAGAAAACGGGTCGCGCGCACATGTACACTACGTGATCAAAAGTATTCAGACACCTGGCTGAAAATGACGTACAATTTCCATCGGTAATGCTGGAAGTCAATATTGTGTTGGCCCACCCTTAGACATCCTTTGGTATACGTCCGGAAATGTCATGTTTTCCTTGGGCATCCCTAAAGATATCTTCACTAAAACAATAATGAAGCTACTATTGAAATTAAATAAAACCTTGGAATCTCATAGATTTGCAAAATACGCCTACACACAACTTAACAGTAAAACCCCCATATATATTATTGTGACGTAAGGTAAGTTTGCCCAAACCAGCGCCTATACCAGAGGTGACGAAGACAGGGACAACGCTAAAACAAGGGTTATAGGTTGCGAGTGGCTGGAAGGATGATAAAGAGGCACTATTAGAGTGTGATTCTGATTCCAAGAGAGGATTTAATGCCTCCAATAATTAACCTAGACCTCATTGCAAAAGAGATAGAGTTAGACAGCTTTTGGGTTTATCTGTTTGACGGAAGAAGTCCGGCGTACCATCTTTGTTCTGCCTAGGGCCGACGTTGAAGTTGTAGGCTAGCACAAAACAAATTTAAAGAGCTGACAGTGACAGAATTTGTTAGACGTGTGATAGGTAGAATCCCAGCAGTCAAAAGCTCTAAAGTTTAAATAACCGAGGACTATACTCACTAGTGCTTTAGCCAGCACTGACGTAAGCGGTATGAGCATGATTTGCATGATCCGTCCACTCGAACATGACACGTTAAATTATTTTTAGTTGGGCCCTCCCCTTCCGCAAATAGAGGCCTTAATAGGCTACACCTCAAGTGTATTTACAAAGATCAGAATAAGATAGAACAATATTCAAGCCAGATTCAAGGGATCTATTTGAGTATTTTGGTAGGGAGAATATATTGCAATAAAGCAGTGTTATCGAGCTATACGAGATGGCATTATTTAAGAACCGCTTCAAGACAAGAAATTCGACCCAATGAATCCTCCAGTACTAAATTCCGGTACAACTCCTAACTTCGAATTGTTTTAGTCCTAGCAGATAACTTGAAATAGTTTAACATCTATTAGTTGTGCATTTATACATGAGTTAACTAGCAGCTTCAAGTATCCAGTCATTTTTATTTTCCTATCGTTTACGTATGGCAGGCAGCGGAACTGTATTCTACAAACATTTTAATTCGATATTTGAATAGAAGCACACCTACCGAGGTCTTTGAAATACATTAAAAGTGGATGCTTTAGGTGTGCATATGTATGCGGACTAACCCTTTACATAAAAGGTTTCGTTAATTTTCTTTTCAAAACCAGGTATAAACATTTTGATTAAATTGTTACATGTTTGAGACATTATCATATAAAATAAAATGATCAGTTTCTGTAGAGCATTCATCCTTTTTTAATTTTAGAGAATTTAGTTTAACTGGAAGATCTAAGAAATAAAATCAAATTTACTACAGAAAAGTTGTATAACTCGTTTTTGTAGCTTTAGCCATCGAATAGATATTTTCTGTTTCTGTTTGGAGTTTTCCAATATTTCAAGCTTACATTTTTTTAAATGTCATGTTTGTTCTTTTGTTTCTATCAGTCCAAGTAGAGAATATACAAAATGAACACCAGCAGATAGGGAGCTAGTTTTAAAAAAACCTTACGTCCTGTATGCCCCCTATGTGGATACAACAAAATTAGGATTGAAAACATTTTATATAACTAAAACGAAATAAAACAGGAAAACAAGCTTTTTTGTTAACAATTCGCAGAATATGCGCTAAATAAATCGTAGTTGAATGAATTTGTGTAATTTTACTGCATCAAACTGTTTAATATTATTTTGGTTTTTTCTACACGTATAATCGATGAAGTGTTCTTTTCTTGAGCTATTATGTTAATATTTCTTATGTTTCTCCACAAATTACAGATTTCTTTCTTATGGCAACAGCGCTGCAACATGTCAAAATATATGCTCCAGTAACATTAATTTGTTTTTCTACATGGAGACACTAGTTTTCGAAATGCAGCTGTGCTCTTTTGTGGTCATTCTCTTTTCCATTTTATCTTAATTTACTTTGCACTACACAACGCGCAAGTTACAAGCAAGTATTATGGAAAGTCGTGTACAGGGCACGGGTGCGGCTTGGCAGCAATGTCATGGCTGTTCCATTTGCTGTACTTTGCACACTATGTTTTGAAATTAAACACGATAACCGAAAACAAAGAACTAATTGGCTTACAAATAACACCTTATAGCTATAGGTAGAAATTAATGTTACTAAACTCTCGAATTAAATTCAGATCCATAAAATTTGGATTATTCTTTCAACGTCAGCCGCATCATAAAATTTTACATGAAAATGTCGCTTGCAATAGCTTCCATCCTAACAATCATTATTTTGAAGTAAACTGCTAAATATAATTATGGTTTTGTATGTTAAAATGTACATTTATAAAACTAATTTATTTTTAGCCGGGGTATGTAAACAAATTTTGAAAGCTTTGAAATAATCGCAGTAATCCTCCGTGGTGTAGAGACACCATGCTAGCTTCTAGTTCCCGAAGGTCGCGGGTTCAAACCCGGCGGAAGGCAAAATATTTTTTCGAGCGTAAACATCCTTAGAATGCCTTCCTTTGGAAAGGAAGTAAAGCTAGTGGGCCCGTGACGTAGATTTACGGCGCGTAAAACAACTTCAAGCTCGATAAAGAGGAGTTTGAGCAAAATTTCCGGTCTTTCACACACTATGGGACACTAAGAGTCATAGAGTTAAAGAGCATCCATAAATAAAACTCAATTTAATTTTTTAAAAAAAAATTCTTACGTGTTGCACTCACATGAATTTCTTTACTCTTCTAAAAACTATTTTTACAAAAGCTAATTCTCCATTTACTTCATGTTAATCGAGATAAACATTTGCAGAAAGTAGCTTATTGCTAATTTCTTGTAGGTGCAAGGGGAATATGGTAGGCTTTAAGCGATAGTAAGAGCTCGTTGCTATGTGGGGCATTCCAATTTCTTTGCTTGCCCAGGACATAAAAAAGCGAATAACGAATTCCCATTGGAGAAAATGTATAAGTATTGGAAAGTTCAAGCAAATGAGATTATCTCGGAAATGGTTCACTCAACAAAAAGTATATTATGACATAAATTGTGTATTTTAACGATATATACATTTTTTGTGTACAGAGTTTTATCTACCTCTTACGTTTACCAGTTCTGCATAAGCCATTCACAGTGAAGAAGACTTTTGGGACAGCCAGAAAATTTTGGGTCGAATGCAATACTTCCCCTACTTACTATACGTAGTACAGAAAGTAAAAAATATAAAGCTTTGTTGGTATTGTGATGACCTGAAGGCTTTTCCAAAAAAAAGAAAAAAAAAAGAAATTATGAAATATTCTTCCTTTTTTCTTTTTTACGTAGTGGAGAGACGCAGTGTATATTTTCTGCTGAGTATTTAATTCATTTTGGTATGGAGCTACGTGTATGCCGAAGGTTTTTCTGACTAATTTACTGCACATTTTCGCAACTGTTATTTGCACAATAAAGCCAAACATACAACGCATTTAGTTAGTTATAACAAACTTGATCTGTAGCTAACGTCAGAGCCTACCGCAAGGTTAATATTGTTTCCAGAAACATAATACTCACATTAAGTGTTTGTCGATGTGCATCTGTCGAAACTGATGAAAACAACCAACTCGTTGGTTAAATTCCTGAAACCTGTCTGCAAACAGAGGGGTAATCAATATGTAATAAGTGAGTGAAGTTGGGCAGCATAAAGGTTACCATAACAACGGTTCTATCGACTGCTTCATTTGTTTAATTGATTGTGAACATTGTTTGTTGTTCGGCAGAAGCACCAATCACTGTCTCTCATATTTCCGGTCATAACACACACGCTTAACCTCCTAATTTTGTTGCCAGCCTCCTGTATTTCCCTTTATTCTCAACACAATAAACATTTCAGCTTAATTTAACTTCTATGATGTATACTTTCTTGCCGGATGGGCAGTCATACAAATATTTAATGATGCCGACAACAATGCGAAAGTTTTTTCGGGAGATTTCACAATAATGTCACGCAATCATACATACACGAGGCTGTAGGTGCCCTGCAACAAAAATATCGTATCTCCTAGCTTCAAATACATAGTTACTGATCACGAAATATTTAATTTTTTCCAGTTTGTTTACAAAAAACTGTTCAGAGTAACCCTCATAAAGTTAGATGATTGTCTCCCTCATTTAGAGTTTAACTCCTAGTTGCATTTGACGGGGGAGGAGAGAGAAATGTCAAAAGTGGTTTCAAGTATTCAAGCTTAAACCTAACTTTTAGTACAGACATTACTAACAGTTAAAACGTCTACAAAGCTTCTCTGTAATACACATTTGCGTTTTTGAGATATTAATTTATATCGATTTTATGAAAATAAAATGCCTCCACCATAGATGCTGAACTACTGTCATTTCAATAAAATTGCATTTCTTAATACTTGTGTAACAAAGTCTTCTGTGGAAATTTTCATACAGGGTTTTCATTTTTAAATGTCCCAGTCTAAATAAATGTACATGATTTAAACTTAAAATGAAAGAAAACGTCAATTTAAATAAGGGGAAAGTTTAAAGCTGGAGTTAATTGTAATTCCGGTTTCAATCCTCATTCCCAACCACCTCTAGTTTGAAATTTCAAATGACACTCTTAGTTTATGTTTTTTGTTCCATTTACACTCTCACTCATACTTATAGAAGATGGGAAATAATCCTGGCTAAAGGAGGATTCCCACCCACCAGCAGGAATCGAAACCGGGACCTCTGGATTTGAAAGCTAGCATACTAACCACCAGCCACAGAGGCAGTCCCCTAGATTATTGGGTAACTTACTACATATAATTGATTATACTCGGTAAATATAATCTTCAAAATGTCCTCCGATGTTGACTAAACAATAATGCAGCCGATTTCGGAACCCTTGCCAGCTTTCTGGAATGTTACTTTTCTAATCCTCCTACGTTATCGGTTTGATTTATTTCTTTAATATTTTGAGGCGAAGGAGTATACAACTGATGATTTTAAGCTATCCCAAAGGAATAAGTCGAGAGGTGCGCGGTCTACAGATCTTGTTGGCCTGTGTCGAACAGGACTGCATAGTGTGGGTGTTGAAAATATAATTTTTTTTACATCCAACCCTACGAGTCATTCCTTATTGGCTTGGTTCTTTAATTATAGTGTGGTGAATTGATAAATTACATCTTCCAACAAATTCAGATACAATTCTCCAGTCATGTTTCCTTCAATAAAATCTGGATCAACAGTGCCATCTCCAAAAAAACCGAGCATGTTAGTGAAGAAAAATATTTGTATTTTTATGGTACCAATATACAGGGTGGGCCATTTAAGTTGAGATGTAAAATATCTACAAAACTCAACGTTGTAGAAAGAAATGTCTCTAAAAAAGTTGGTTGATATTATGGGGGAAAGTAAATGCCACTAATAGTGTTTTGTTTGAAGTACATTATGATGGCCATTTTAGGGTAAATTTAATTTTTAAGTGGCAATCTACGATTAGGGTCAATTTAAATTGACCCTCAAATGACCATCACGGCATCCTCCAAACAAAACACGACTAATAACATTTACTTTCCCCCATAATATCAATGCAACTTTTATTCAAGACATTTCTTTCTACGACACTTAGTTTTGGAGATATTGAGCAGTCTCAACTTAAATGGTTGACACTGATTACCATTGCTGTTAACAAACTCATTAAAAACATCTGATGTGTTACACTCATATGACTTTCTCTATTCCTGTACAAACTATTTTTACAAACGCTTATTGTCCATATGCTTCATGTTAATCGAGATATCGAGATGTTAATCTTATTGCTTATTTTCTTGAAGATGCAAGGGGAATTGGTAGGTTTTAAGCGATAGTCAAATATTGTAAGAACTGGTTGCTATGTGGAGTATTCCATTCTTTTTGCATTACCAGGACAAAAAAAAATGAATAACGAGTTCCCATTTGAGAAATAGCGTAAGTATTGGAAAATTTAAGGAAATAACAAGCAATATCTCGAAAATGGTTCACTCAAAAAAAAATGTATATGACAAATTGTGTATTTTAACGCGATCTACATTTTTGTGTAGTAAAATCTTGTCTATCTCTTATGGTTTACCAGTTATGCAAACGTCGTTCACAATGAGGAATACTTTTGGAGACATTCCCAGAAAATTCAAGATATACATTTAATTTGTCATGAAAATATCTTAAATGTATAATATTTTAATCAAACTTGTTAGAGCCATTTTTGAAAAAATTAAAATTTTCGAAAAATGTTCCATGTAAAGGGTAATCTGGGGTGGGGGGATTTTCTTGAAAACCCTCGTGTCGCATTTCTGGCAGTGAAACGGCAACTCTAGGCCGAGCCCAAGAACTGTAATTACAGATAATTTATTAATTAACTTTTATTGATGTTAAATCGTATTATGTAAATATCTTTTTCTCATACTGCTTGTATATTTTAAGAAGGGTGATTTAACGTTATGTATCTATCTAGGTTACTAATATTAGTAGAGTTATAAATGGTTTAATGTAAATAATTTAAGCGCTATGTTAAAATACTGTCCACGAGGGAATGTTTTAGCTACAGGAATAGTGCTTTCGAAGGCAGAAAACCTAGTTTTATTACCTCTCTTCGGTCGCAGTGCTATTATTCCTACAACGAGGGTGTAGAGCCTTTGTCCCATTATTTGATAATTCGCCGTGACCAAGTGAGCGAGAAAGACAACCTAACGGTAAATGTAGGAAAAGCCGCGATTTATATTAAACTTGGACCAATGAGATCCCTGAAAGTTTATTCGAAATAGTTAGACGCGTCGAGTCGCGTTAAAAATGGACCAATAGGAAAGGAAGCAGCCTCAGAAGCCTGAGACTATAAATGGATCTGTTTGGGGAAAATTCGGGACAGTTTTGGTAATGTGTAGTCAGGGAGAGATGCTGCAGGATGTGTGAGACATCGCGCCAAAAAGGGAATAAAGACAGTTTTATCATGGATTTTTAGCGGGACAGTTTTTGTCATGTGTGGTCAGGGAGAGATGCTGCCGGATGTGTGAGATCTCGCGCCAAAACAGGGAATCAAAATAGTTTTAGCAACACACCTAAGATCCGCTACTCTGAAAGCGACAATAAGAATAGTTATATTTCGTGCCATATCCACGCCATAGTTTAACAGCGGTGGACAGTATTTTACAGCGGCAATACCAGTTTTGTATACTACGAGTGTTAATTAAATAAAAAGAAACGGCAGTGTCATCTTTTCATAAACAAAGCAAGTCTATGTCTTCCTATATCACCACCCGAGATCTACGTTTTCCTTTACCGAGGATAAGTCCATGCTCCCATATAGTTTAAGAAAAATTACTGCAGCTAGCCGAGGATAAATTGAAGAGAACCAACCCACTGAGAACTTCTGGAAGCAACGGGAGAAGCATCAATGTAAGCCTAACAGCAACGGATGAGGAGGTGATCGCCGCAAACTGGCGCCATTACGTGGAGCTCGAAGGGAAGAACGACACAAACGGAGGACTAGGAAACAACGAACAGACGAAGAATCTTCAGAGGAAAGGGGCACAGCAGAACAAAATTACAACGCGAACTTCTAGTCTACCTACGTGGGACAACAAAACAGCTGAGAGCATCGCTTCTAGAACTTCACCAGGATTCGAACCCGGAACGCATCAGTTAACATTGAAAAAAATACAGGTTAGAACATTTATTCAAAAACAAACAAAAAGGCATGCAGAGTAGTGACTCAGTTTTGTGAACACATGTTATTGAGAGGGAGTAAAGTCATTACTAGGGAGGTAGAACTTACTAACGGAAGCATGAGTAGGTCAAGGGAAGATTTGAAAGAACTGGATGGGGAGGCTATTGTCAGCATAACAACAGATGGAGAAAATATGGGTGCAGCAGAGGTAGAAGTTAGGCTGGAAAGGCAATCACCGATTGAGCAGGTCGTTGACGCAAGTCAAAACCAGCTGCTAATATTGCTTCAACGGTTGAGCGCAAAGATAGATGAGCAGAGTAAGGAGTCAAAAAGAAGTTTAAATGAACATAGTAAGAACTTAGAAAGAATCATAGATGAGCAGAGTAAAAACTTAAAAAATTTAAGTGAACAAAATAAAAACTTAGAAACAATCTTAGATGATCTTAAGTGAACATAGTAAGAACTTAGAAAGAACCGTAAGTGAACAAGGTAAGAATTTCGAAGGGAAATTAAAGGAGCAGAGTAAGGGCTTAGAAAGAGTCGTAAGGGAACAAGATAAGAAATTAGAAGGGGAATTAAATGAGCAGAGTAAAGACTTAGAAAGAATCATAAGGGAACAAGATAAGAATCTAGAAGGGAAATCAAATGAGCAGAGTAAGGACTTAGAAAGAATCGTAAATAAGCAGAGTAGTAGGTATATATAGAGAGATCGAGCACAGTTTTTTGCGTTTATATGGGAAAGGATAGGGAAAACGAGGCTAGATGCGACGGTTCAAGGAGGAAAATGCGTTTATATGGGCGAGATAGGGAATACGAGGACTGACGCTAGGCTAGTCAGATGCTAAAGGAGGGAGGGATATGCTTTATACGAGAGAGATAGGGAATACAAGGAAAGATGCTAGGCTAGACAGAGGCTGAGTAAAGTATGGTTTATATGAGCGGTATAGGATAACGATGAGAGGTGTTAGACTAGACAGGGCTTGAAACGTAGTGCACGGTTTATATGAGAGATATAGGAAAACGAGGAAAGGTGTTAGGCTAGACAGAGGTCGAGGAGTAGAGTATGGTTTATATGAGAAGTATAGGAAAACGAGGAGAGGTATTAGGTTAGGAGAATTGAGTATGTGTTTATAAGGAGAGACGAGAAAACGGTGAGAGATCCTATGCTAGGATAGACAGGTGTTAAAGTTAGGTTAGATAGGAAACCAAGGAGTGATACTCAGCTAGAGGGGGGCAGGAGGGAATACTCTTTATGAGAGGTAGAGGATCAGGGGAGTGGTGTTAGGCTAGACAGAGGTTGAGAGTAGAGTATGCGTTTATATGTATGGGAAGTATAGGAAAACGCGGAGAGGTGTTAGGCTAGACAGAGGTCGAGGAGTAGAGTATGGTTTATATGAGAGGTACAGGGAAACGAGGAGAGGAGTTAGGCTAGGCAGAAGTCGAGAAGTAGAGTATGGTTTATATGAGAGGTATAGGAACAGGAGGAGAGGTGTTAGGCTAGACAGATACTAAAGGAGTAGCAATATGGACTTATATACAGGAGAGATAGGGAATAGGAGGTGCTAGACTTGAAAGCGACTTTAGACGTGAACTTAGTGGAAAACTGTTTGATGTCAATGTTAGACCGCTAATTCTAGACATGCCCATCACGTAACCTATTCAGGGAAAAGGTGAGTTGTTCAGGGGAAAAAGGTGACTGCTCAGGGAAAAAGGTGACCCACAAAGGGAAAAAGTCGACCAGTAAAGGGAAAAACGTGACCAGCAAAGGGAAAAAGGTGAGCAACAAAGGGAAAAAGGTGACCACCAAAGGGAAAACGGTGAGCCATAAAGGGAAAAAGGTGACTGCTCAGGGAAAAAGGCGACATGCAACGCGAAAAATGTCATCAGCAAAGGGAAAAAGGTGAGCAACAAAGGGAAAGAGGTGACCACCAAAGGGAAAAAGGTGAGCCATAAAGGGAAAAAGGTGACCTGCAACGGGAAAAGCTAACCCACTAACACTAACAGGTAAGTAATTCAGCTAGTATTGCAAGAGGTTGACTGGATCATAGCAGTGTATGATTTCACAGGTAATTCAGCTAGTATCGTATGTATTTAGGCTAATTCATCTAGTATCACAGGATAGATTCCAGAGGCTAACTGTATCATGGCTCTGCATGATTTCACAGGTAATTCAGCTAGTATCGTAGGTATTTAGGCTAATTCAGCTAGTATCACAAGAGAATAGATTCTAGGGTAGGGTATAGCATAGTTTCATATTTCACAGTTAATTCAGAGGGTATCGTAGGTATTTAGGATAATTCAAGTAACATAGGTGTTTAGAGTAATTAAGCAAGCATTACAGGAGGGTAGGTTACAGGAGTTGGTTATAACCTAGCTTCGTATTTCACAGATAGTTCAGGTAATATCGTAAGTATTTGAGGTAATCGACATAGCTTCACAGATATTATTGATAAATTCGGTCAGAGATTTGTATCACAGCTATTTAAGGTAAATGCAGGTGATTCAGGTTGTATCAATGGTATTTGAGTCATTTTAACAGGTAATTCAGATAGTATCACGGGTGCTCGTGCTAATTTAGAGCAGGAATTCGTATCAGAGCTAGTTAAGGTAATTTCACATGATTCGGGTAGTATCACAGGTATTTAAATCATTTTCACAGCCAATTCAGCTAGTATCTTGAGCATTTAAGCTAATTCAGCTAGTATCACAGGAGGCTAGATTCCAGAGGCTAACTGCATCACAGCTATGCATGATTTCACAGCTAATTCAGCTAGTATCGTGAGCATTTAAGCTAATTCAGCTAGTATCACAGGAGGCTAGATTCCAGAGGCTAACTGCATCATAGCTATGCATGATTTCACAGCTAATTCAGCTAGTATCGTAGGTATTTAGGCTAATTCAGGTAGTATCACAGGAGGCTAGATTCCAGGGTTGGGTATAGCATAGTTTCATATTTCAAGGTAATTCAGAGGGTATCGTAGGTATTTAGGATAATTCAAGTAACATAGGTGCTTAGAGTAATTAAGCAAGCATTACAGGAGGGTAGGTTCCAGGGGTTGGTTATAGCCTAGTTTCGTATTTTACAGATAGTTCAGGTAATATCATAAGTATTTGGATAATCAGCATAGTTTCACAGATGCTCGTAATAATTTCGATCAGAGATTTGTATCACGGCTATTTAAGGTAAATGCAGCTGATTCAGGTTGTATCAATGGTATTTGAGTCATTTTAATAGGCAATTCTGATAGTATCACAGGTGCTCGTACTAATTTAGAGCAGGAATTCGTATCTGAGCTATTTAATGTAATTTCACACGATTCGGGTAGTATCACAGGTATTTAAGTCATTTTAACAGGCAATTCAACTAGTATCACAGGTACTCATGGTAATATAGAGAGTAATTCGATTATAAAACTTTTCTCATCCAACGTTACAACAATTTATATACTTTTTTCTAAATCTTACAAACTTATTATATGTTAAACAGTTATTGTACGATGCGGAGAGGGATAAACTGCATATTGGTTCACAAATTGAAAAGCTTTACGTCAACATACCTTTATTTTAGTTCGTTATAGATGTCTCTCCCCTTTTATCTAGGCTTGAGTCTAGCACTAGGATTGCTCCTAATGGCAGGGTTACCACCTTCCCTTTCATCTTCTTCTTTCTTCATCAGGCGTCAGCTATCTGCATATACAGCACACAGATACCTTCTTTTTAAGATTGTAGACTCACTAGAAAATCTTTATCTTTAACTTACATTCTTTTAAGCACTGTTTGTAATGGCGTAATGTCCATACGCATATGTTGTTATCCCGTCCTCAGCAATAATTCTTTTATCATCAAACGGAGTCAATGCAATTTTATTCACTTGTACTGTAGCAAGGGCATGCTTTCGTGATAGGATCAGATTCATAGGTGTTCTGATGATTTCACTGGTTTTAAGACAGTCTGTATAGCTGTCAAACGAAATGTACTGCTTAATAGCGCTACGTTTTATACCTTTAATCTTTTTTATCATTGACCCTTGAATATCTAAGGCATACATCTTAGGACGTAGTCCAACAAAGCGTAGGATGATTTTGCTATTAGCCTCATCTTTAAATTTTCCCAATACCTTCTTGTTCTGAGTAGAGTAACATATATGGTTGGCAGGGTAATCAGCTGTATCGAGATGCTCAAGAAAACGTAGCTTGTCCTGGTACACATCTTCAGTTGTTACACGATGAATGAACGAATCAGTGTCCATATACATAAGCTTCAGGTTTTCAGCTCCATAATAAGGCAACAAAACGTCGTAATGATAGTTATACATTAATGTCTTGGAGATGTCCAACACACTCATACCAATGTATATAGGCTTGTTGAATACAATC
This sequence comes from Deroplatys truncata, assembly GCA_030765065.1. Classification (NCBI taxonomy): domain Eukaryota; kingdom Metazoa; phylum Arthropoda; class Insecta; order Mantodea; family Mantidae; genus Deroplatys; species Deroplatys truncata. The sequence continues at coordinate 59,300,546 of CM060977.1, forward strand.
TGACGAGAGGCCATATGTACAGCAGCTAGATTATCAGCATATATCGTCCTGTCGATAAACGTAGGCTTGGCGATCAGCTTCTCTAGAGTTTTTTCATTGGTCACCAGTCGTATATCCATACGGTTACGCAGGTTCTCCATAGTTTTTCCAAACATAGCGTTGTTAAAGAGCTTGTAGAGATCCTTCTCGAAATCATTTGCAGCTTGTTGTCGTAGCCTGTTGTTAAATTCCACATAAGGTTTCAACCAGTGAGACTGTCGGAATTGTAGCACACGATGGATTTTTGTTAGTCGTAGTCCATGACTAAGAGCTTGCTTCAAAGCCATGTAATGCACTACATACTTCTTTCGAGGTCCAAGATGAGGTATCAGTTTCTTTGTAGATGATTCCAATGGTTTCATACACTCTGGCAGGAAAGGTAGATCGTTGTGTAGATCGTGAAGTTCTGCAGGATACTCGATGTCGACTTCTAATATGTACCCATGAGGATCATCTTCTTGTAGTGTTTCTAAGTTGATTTCTTCAGGCGACACCCACTGAAATCCACCAAAAGGAAGGGCGTGACACATTGCCCACCCATATTGGTTATTTGCGTCCTCGTATGTGATAAATTGGGTTGGTCTCGTCGGATCAAACTTCTCCATATAAGTGTTATTAGCCTCAGCATACCGATGAGAAACTTGGCATAAACCTCCTCTTATACCTGATTCCACCATGAGTAGTTGATCATAATCTTGTAACAGCTCTAACTTAATTCCAGTATACAGTAACATAGCGTCCCATGTTAGACCTGGAGAGGTAAAATAATGGGCGGGATCGACTTTGTGTGTTTTAAGGGTTTGCTCTCTGAACGTCTCAAAGACGTCAGCTAGAAGAAGTACATCCGAAGTTAAGTAGAGATCGCTGTACTCTCCCAGGTTTCTCACATTAAACAGCTCCCATACATTTCTAGCATGATCGTAGTCAGCATCAGTAATTTCTTCTTCATTTAATCTATTGTAGAAGGAGTCCTTAGGAGGCAAGCAGGTCTCGTTCAGGGCATCCCATGACGTAACAAAATCATATGGAAATACACCCTTACAGGTCATCAACTTCAATTTGTCTTCTCCAAAGTACTTTAGCGTTTCAGGATACGAGGTTAGATTTTTTACCAACTTATCCAAGCTTGTACTGAGGAATCGGAAGCTATCCACAAATCGAAGCTTTATATCTCCTACATACTTGGTGAATGAGATATAGCTTTCTTCAGAGTTAGGAATTACCTCCACACGTTCACTTGTACAACCCAGCTCCTTAACAATGAAATGAGAGTCATATCCGCTAAGGTTATGCATGAAGACTGGTATATATTTAGGTGTTTTGCAGGCTAAATTACATTCATTATGAAGACTTCCACGATATTCACCGCTGATGTGATCATGGTCGCGTACTTTATAGTTCTCTTCTGTAAAGGGTTTTCTACACAAGTAGCATGTCGTAGAAGACTCGAAATCCTTTTGCTGTTGATCCGTAAGTTTCAGAGGCTTAGCAGATTTGTATATATTACCAATCATTTTTGCAAGAGATGTCAGGTACAGCATAAACTTCTGAGCAGCATCAGCACCACGATACACATAGGGATGCTTAGGAAGATCAGTTTCGAGATGTTCAACACTGGATGTAGGTTTCACGTAAACACAGAAGCTCATTGGTGTGTGCTCTTGATAAGGTGTTGTATAGGAAGTTTCAGGATTGGGTGTACACGTATGGCATGGAGTGAGAATACTCTCAAAATCCGCATAGATGACATAAGGTACTTTCAGCATCCTCTCAACATTTTTAAACTGTACAATTGATTTCTCCTTGGTAGGCATAACTACCCTTGCAACACCATGTTGAATACAGACGGTTGCATGTTCTTGTAGTTTTTCCTGTCCACTTCGTCCGCTCTGGTCATCAAAATGTGTAAAGCAGCGCTTACAAGTATAAACCCGTCCATTATGGTTAGTTTTCTGGCGTCGAACGAGTTTCTCAAAATTCTTTATATACACGTAGTGATGTTTTCCACTACTATCATTCAATAGTAGCAGATCGCGATGTTCAGGTAGTTCAATATCAGCAACCTTTATCGGATACACTTCATGCTTCTCATCCAGCCCGAAAACGTTAATAGACATATTGTTAAGCTTCTCAAATTTAGGTATTTGAGAAAGTGGAGTAGGGTAGGAAACACAGCTGAAGTCGTACTTGTCTTGAAGTTGTTTGTATTTGTTCACACGCTGTGCATTCTTCCCTATGAATTTAGCTAATACAGAGTACATGAAACATTTCTCGTCGGTAAAGTTTTGAATGTTTATACACGCTTCTTTAGCTCCGACAGATGACGGTAGTGGTATGTAGCTACTTCCTCGTAACGGGTTGTACTTGTTGATACGAAGTCGAACTCCTTCCACAGCAAGCAAAGCCCAGCTGCTACCCTTAAGCTGAGACTCCTCCATTTCAGTCACCAATTTCTTGAATTTCACTTCCATCGTTGACTCCAGATCAGTTTCCAGGAAAACAGCTTGATTCCGTGTTTTAAATGTTTTGTCACAGGTTTCTCCAATACTGTTAACAAATCGACACTCAGCCAGCAGATTAATTTTAACACTCTTATGAATGCTAAGCTCTTTATGCACAGCCTGGATTATACGTTGTTTTGCCTCTTGCAGATACATATTTAGGTCCTTAACTGATTCGCATCGTATAAAATACGATTTCAATCGTCCTTCGAATGAAGTTTCGTATTCTTTCATATCACAGTCCTCCATTGTTGACAGTAACTGATGTTTAGTTGGCTCCAATCTTCTTTTCTTCTGAGGGCTGCTTATTTCACATATATCTTCGTGTCGCTGTCCCTTATAACAATCTTTGAAGGTTACATTACAATGTTTACATTTGAAGAGCTTCTTGCAGCTCATCTCGTGTCTTCTCTTGTCATAACCTCGGAGAAACTTCTTCCCACATTTTCCGCATGCATATCCAGTAGCGCTTGGAATAATATCCTTATACGCTGAGTTATTCATCTTTATTCTTGATGTAATAACGTATTAATCACTGATCAATGAAATGTAGACCTCTTCACCTTGACATCACTTTAGAAAGCTGATTATTCTTGGAGAGAACACGATGTTAACACCTCAAGACTAATTAGCACAATGAAGTCCAATGCCCTAGATCACCATATTTATAGAGGGAGCACGAACCTTTTAGATCAATCATAAACTCGCTCCATAACCACCTGTATATGATCGCTCAACGTGTACTAACCCCCCAGCCATATAACCTCAAGTCTAGAGACAGGATGTTTATGACGTCACACCCAGAGACAGGATGTCTGGCAGCATCAAACACGTTTAAACTCGTCTCATAACTACCTGCTTATGCTGTCACACCAGCAAGAGAAGTATTCCCACACGCTCATTCAGACATATATTTCAAATTGAAGCCCACCACCACCTATTGTACCAAGGTTAATTCAAGCTGTATTATCACAATACTTAAAAGTAAAAGCTTAAAAGGAAACCTAGAAGATTTTCCCCCTTATTTACTTAATTATTTCATGTTTTTATTTCCTTCTCAATTCTTCCTTTCCATCTTCCCACAGAAGGACCATTACATTTCACTGCAATCACGAGAAAAGCAAACGCTCATTCAGGCATATATTTCAAATTCAAAGCCTACCACCACCACCACCACCACCACCACCACCACCACCACCACTACCACCACCACCATTACCTATTGTACGAAGGTTAATTCCAGCTGTATTATCACAATTCTTAAAGTAAAAGCTTAAAAGGTAACGTAGAATATTTTCCCCCTTATTTACTTAATTATTTCATGTTTTTATTCCCTTTTCAATTCTTCCTTTCCATCTTCTCACAGAAAGACCATTACATTTCACTACAATCATGAGAAAAGCAATTTTTCCAGAGTTACACAGATTCTAAGCTTCTAGAATCGAACTCGGTAATACTTTTAATAAATGTGTTTTAGCTCCCCAATATCAGCATCTACCATTTAATCTTTACTCGAACCTGATAGGATTCATAGGCTTGAAGATATATGAAATCACCCCTTCGGGATTCGATCTGAGTACTTTAAAGTAGTTATTGTCATGAAAACGTTATATAAGGACTAGATACTCTGTTTACGTTTACCTTGACATGTCTATCTAAATTAAATTACGAGTTATTAAATGTTTGCAAGTAAATTTCATTGAATCGGTATTCGAACCCTGAACACCAGGAACAAAATAATTTATAATATTAGCCTGACATGTTAAACAAAGCTGTATGCAGTTACATCATCGATATAAGTGATATATTCTAGTGTACAGAGGAAAATTAAGGAAGTCATTAAAAAATCGGGAATCGAACCAAGCACAACTGATTGACAATTATATACAGCATTAATCACCCAGTACAGAACCTATCAATCATGCTTTGCTACACTCCTCTACCTCACTTAGTTCCCGAGATAATGAAAATTTAAAAATTAAGGATCGAAGCCAGGACGTCAGGTATCTAATTACACATCCACAAGATACTACCTAATAACATAAACGCTATAAAGTTTATTTGACGTCTTTATCTTAAGTTGTTTAGCATTTATTAAATTTATAAGTAAATTCCATCGAATCAGTATTCGAACCCAGAACACCAAGAACAAAATAATTTATAATATGAGTTTGGTATGCTTAAAGGTGCTGTATGTAGTTACAACATCAATTTAAGTGATATTTTCTAGAGTATAGAGTAAAATTAAGGAAGTCATTAAAAAATCGGGATTCGAACTAGAGACAACTGATTGGAAATTATATACAGTATTAATTACACATCACAGGAGCTATCAAACATGCTTTGGTCCATTCCTCTAGCTTTCTTAGTTTCCGAGATAATGAAGTTTTTAAAATTAAGGATCGAACCCAGGACACCAGGTACCCAAATATACATCCACAAGAAACTAGCTAATGACATTAATGTAATAAAGTTTATTTGGCGTCTTTATCTTAATTAGTCTCTGAGTTATTAGAAGATGAATTTGAATTCACTCCTAGGATTCGAACCCAGGCATCCCGGTCAACTTGCAACAATGTCCTAATGACGCGGCGCATTCCAGAGAATTGATTAGTTTTTATCCCATTGTTCTATCTCTTTTCATTCAGGAGATATAAGCGATTAAACAGTAGAAATAAAATGGGCGGAGCTTGCCGGCATAGATCAAAGAACTTTTATCAGATGTCGGCATCTCTCTGTGCGCCAGAACATACCTTTTATTTCTACTGTTCTACTAAGTGAGGTAGAGGAGTGTAGCAAAGCATGATTGATAGGTTCTGTACTGGGTGATTAATGCTGTATATAATTGTCAATCAGTTGTGCTTGGTTCGATTCCCGATTTTTTAATGACTTCCTTAATTTTCCTCTGTACACTAGAATATATCACTTATATCGATGATGTAACTGCATACAGCTTTGTTTAACATGTCAGGCTAATATTATAAATTATTTTGTTCCTGGTGTTCAGGGGTTCGAATACCGATTCAATGAAATTTACTTGCAAACATTTAATAACTCGTAATTTAATTTAGATAGACATGTCAAGGTAAACGTAAACAGAGTATCTAGTCCTTAAATAACGTTTTCATGACAATAACTACTTTAAAGTACTCAGATCGAATCCCGAAGGGGTGATTTCATATATCTTCAAGCCTATGAATCCTATCAGGTTCGAGTAAAGATTAAATGGTAGATGCTGATATTGGGGAGCTAAAACACATTTATTAAAAGTATTACCGAGTTCGATTCTAGAAGCTTAGAATCTGTGTAACTCTGGAAAAATTGCTTTTCTCATGATTGTAGTGAAATGTAATGGTCTTTCTGTGAGAAGATGGAAAGGAAGAATTGAAAAGGGAATAAAAACATGAAATAATTAAGTAAATAAGGGGGAAAATATTCTACGTTACCTTTTAAGCTTTTACTTTAAGAATTGTGATAATACAGCTGGAATTAACCTTTGTACAATAGGTAATGGTGGTGGTGGTGGTGGTGGTGGTGGTGGTGGTGGTAGGCTTTGAATTTGAAATATATGCCTGAATGAGCGTTTGCTTTTCTCGTGATTGCAGTGAAATGTAATGGTCCTTCTGTGGGAAGATGGAAAGGAAGAATTGAGAAGGAAATAAAAACATGAAATAATTAAGTAAATAAGGGGGAAAATCTTCTAGGTTTCCTTTTAAGCTTTTACTTTTAAGTATTGTGATAATACAGCTTGAATTAACCTTGGTACAATAGGTGGTGGTGGGCTTCAATTTGAAATATATGTCTGAATGAGCGTGTGGGAATACTTCTCTTGCTGGTGTGACAGCATAAGCAGGTAGTTATGAGACGAGTTTAAACGTGTTTGATGCTGCCAGACATCCTGTCTCTGGGTGTGACGTCATAAACATCCTGTCTCTAGACTTGAGGTTATATGGCTGGGGGGTTAGTACACGTTGAGCGATCATATACAGGTGGTTATGGAGCGAGTTTATGATTGATCTAAAAGGTTCGTGCTCCCTCTATAAATATGGTGATCTAGGGCATTGGACTTCATTGTGCTAATTAGTCTTGAGGTGTTAACATCGTGTTCTCTCCAAGAATAATCAGCTTTCTAAAGTGATGTCAAGGTGAAGAGGTCTACATTTCATTGATCAGTGATTAATACGTTATTACATCAAGAATAAAGATGAATAACTCAGCGTATAAGGATATTATTCCAAGCGCTACTGGATATGCATGCGGAAAATGTGGGAAGAAGTTTCTCCGAGGTTATGACAAGAGAAGACACGAGATGAGCTGCAAGAAGCTCTTCAAATGTAAACATTGTAATGTAACCTTCAAAGATTGTTATAAGGGACAGCGACACGAAGATATATGTGAAATAAGCAGCCCTCAGAAGAAAAGAAGATTGGAGCCAACTAAACATCAGTTACTGTCAACAATGGAGGACTGTGATATGAAAGAATACGAAACTTCATTCGAAGGACGATTGAAATCGTATTTTATACGATGCGAATCAGTTAAGGACCTAAATATGTATCTGCAAGAGGCAAAACAACGTATAATCCAGGCTGTGCATAAAGAGCTTAGCATTCATAAGAGTGTTAAAATTAATCTGCTGGCTGAGTGTCGATTTGTTAACAGTATTGGAGAAACCTGTGACAAAACATTTAAAACACGGAATCAAGCTGTTTTCCTGGAAACTGATCTGGAGTCAACGATGGAAGTGAAATTCAAGAAATTGGTGACTGAAATGGAGGAGTCTCAGCTTAAGGGTAGCAGCTGGGCTTTGCTTGCTGTGGAAGGAGTTCGACTTCGTATCAACAAGTACAACCCGTTACGAGGAAGTAGCTACATACCACTACCGTCATCTGTCGGAGCTAAAGAAGCGTGTATAAACATTCAAAACTTTACCGACGAGAAATGTTTCATGTACTCTGTATTAGCTAAATTCATAGGGAAGAATGCACAGCGTGTGAACAAATACAAACAACTTCAAGACAAGTACGACTTCAGCTGTGTTTCCTACCCTACTCCACTTTCTCAAATACCTAAATTTGAGAAGCTTAACAATATGTCTATTAACGTTTTCGGGCTGGATGAGAAGCATGAAGTGTATCCGATAAAGGTTGCTGATATTGAACTACCTGAACATCGCGATCTGCTACTATTGAATGATAGTAGTGGAAAACATCACTACGTGTATATAAAGAATTTTGAGAAACTCGTTCGACGCCAGAAAACTAACCATAATGGACGGGTTTATACTTGTAAGCGCTGCTTTACACATTTTGATGACCAGAGCGGACGAAGTGGACAGGAAAAACTACAAGAACATGCAACCGTCTGTATTCAACATGGTGTTGCAAGGGTAGTTATGCCTACCAAGGAGAAATCAATTGTACAGTTTAAAAATGTTGAGAGGATGCTGAAAGTACCTTATGTCATCTATGCGGATTTTGAGAGTATTCTCACTCCATGCCATACGTGTACACCCAATCCTGAAACTTCCTATACAACACCTTATCAAGAGCACACACCAATGAGCTTCTGTGTTTACGTGAAACCTACATCCAGTGTTGAACATCTCGAAACTGATCTTCCTAAGCATCCCTATGTGTATCGTGGTGCTGATGCTGCTCAGAAGTTTATGCTGTACCTGACATCTCTTGCAAAAATGATTGGTAATATATACAAATCTGCTAAGCCTCTGAAACTTACGGATCAACAGCAAAAGGATTTCGAGTCTTCTACGACATGCTACTTGTGTAGAAAACCCTTTACAGAAGAGAACTATAAAGTACGCGACCATGATCACATCAGCGGTGAATATCGTGGAAGTCTTCATAATGAATGTAATTTAGCCTGCAAAACACCTAAATATATACCAGTCTTCATGCATAACCTTAGCGGATATGACTCTCATTTCATTGTTAAGGAGCTGGGTTGTACAAGTGAACGTGTGGAGGTAATTCCTAACTCTGAAGAAAGCTATATCTCATTCACCAAGTATGTAGGAGATATAAAGCTTCGATTTGTGGATAGCTTCCGATTCCTCAGTACAAGCTTGGATAAGTTGGTAAAAAATCTAACCTCGTATCCTGAAACGCTAAAGTACTTTGGAGAAGACAAATTGAAGTTGATGACCTGTAAGGGTGTATTTCCATATGATTTTGTTACGTCATGGGATGCCCTGAACGAGACCTGCTTGCCTCCTAAGGACTCCTTCTACAATAGATTAAATGAAGAAGAAATTACTGATGCTGACTACGATCATGCTAGAAATGTATGGGAGCTGTTTAATGTGAGAAACCTGGGAGAGTACAGCGATCTCTACTTAACTTCGGATGTACTTCTTCTAGCTGACGTCTTTGAGACGTTCAGAGAGCAAACCCTTAAAACACACAAAGTCGATCCCGCCCATTATTTTACCTCTCCAGGTCTAACATGGGACGCTATGTTACTGTATACTGGAATTAAGTTAGAGCTGTTACAAGATTATGATCAACTACTCATGGTGGAATCAGGTATAAGAGGAGGTTTATGCCAAGTTTCTCATCGGTATGCTGAGGCTAATAACACTTATATGGAGAAGTTTGATCCGACGAGACCAACCCAATTTATCACATACGAGGACGCAAATAACCAATATGGGTGGGCAATGTGTCACGCCCTTCCTTTTGGTGGATTTCAGTGGGTGTCGCCTGAAGAAATCAACTTAGAAACACTACAAGAAGATGATCCTCATGGGTACATATTAGAAGTCGACATCGAGTATCCTGCAGAACTTCACGATCTACACAACGATCTACCTTTCCTGCCAGAGTGTATGAAACCATTGGAATCATCTACAAAGAAACTGATACCTCATCTTGGACCTCGAAAGAAGTATGTAGTGCATTACATGGCTTTGAAGCAAGCTCTTAGTCATGGACTACGACTAACAAAAATCCATCGTGTGCTACAATTCCGACAGTCTCACTGGTTGAAACCTTATGTGGAATTTAACAACAGGCTACGACAACAAGCTGCAAATGATTTCGAGAAGGATCTCTACAAGCTCTTTAACAACGCTATGTTTGGAAAAACTATGGAGAACCTGCGTAACCGTATGGATATACGACTGGTGACCAATGAAAAAACTCTAGAGAAGCTGATCGCCAAGCCTACGTTTATCGACAGGACGATATATGCTGATAATCTAGCTGCTGTACATATGGCCTCTCGTCAGATTGTATTCAACAAGCCTATATACATTGGTATGAGTGTGTTGGACATCTCCAAGACATTAATGTATAACTATCATTACGACGTTTTGTTGCCTTATTATGGAGCTGAAAACCTGAAGCTTATGTATATGGACACTGATTCGTTCATTCATCGTGTAACAACTGAAGATGTGTACCAGGACAAGCTACGTTTTCTTGAGCATCTCGATACAGCTGATTACCCTGCCAACCATATATGTTACTCTACTCAGAACAAGAAGGTATTGGGAAAATTTAAAGATGAGGCTAATAGCAAAATCATCCTACGCTTTGTTGGACTACGTCCTAAGATGTATGCCTTAGATATTCAAGGGTCAATGATAAAAAAGATTAAAGGTATAAAACGTAGCGCTATTAAGCAGTACATTTCGTTTGACAGCTATACAGACTGTCTTAAAACCAGTGAAATCATCAGAACACCTATGAATCTGATCCTATCACGAAAGCATGCCCTTGCTACAGTACAAGTGAATAAAATTGCATTGACTCCGTTTGATGATAAAAGAATTATTGCTGAGGACGGGATAACAACATATGCGTATGGACATTACGCCATTACAAACAGTGCTTAAAAGAATGTAAGTTAAAGATAAAGATTTTCTAGTGAGTCTACAATCTTAAAAAGAAGGTATCTGTGTGCTGTATATGCAGATAGCTGACGCCTGATGAAGAAAGAAGAAGATGGAAGGGAAGGTGGTAACCCTGCCATTAGGAGCAATCCTAGTGCTAGTCTCAAGCCTAGATAAAAGGGGAGAGACATCTATAACGAACTAAAATAAAGGTATGTTGACGTAAAGCTTTTCAATTTGTGAACCAATATGCAGTTTATCCCTCTCCGCATCGTACAATAACTGTTTAACATATAATAAGTTTGTAAGATTTAGAAAAAAGTATATAAATTGTTGTAACGTTGGATGAGAAAAGTTTTATAATCGAATTACTCTCTATATTACCATGAGTACCTGTGATACTAGTTGAATTGCCTGTTAAAATGACTTAAATACCTGTGATACTACCCGAATCGTGTGAAATTACATTAAATAGCTCAGATACGAATTCCTGCTCTAAATTAGTACGAGCACCTGTGATACTATCAGAATTGCCTATTAAAATGACTCAAATACCATTGATACAACCTGAATCAGCTGCATTTACCTTAAATAGCCGTGATACAAATCTCTGATCGAAATTATTACGAGCATCTGTGAAACTATGCTGATTATCCAAATACTTATGATATTACCTGAACTATCTGTAAAATACGAAACTAGGCTATAACCAACCCCTGGAACCTACCCTCCTGTAATGCTTGCTTAATTACTCTAAGCACCTATGTTACTTGAATTATCCTAAATACCTACGATACCCTCTGAATTACCTTGAAATATGAAACTATGCTATACCCAACCCTGGAATCTAGCCTCCTGTGATACTACCTGAATTAGCCTAAATACCTACGATACTAGCTGAATTAGCTGTGAAATCATGCATAGCTATGATGCAGTTAGCCTCTGGAATCTAGCCTCCTGTGATACTAGCTGAATTAGCTTAAATGCTCACGATACTAGCTGAATTAGCTGTGAAATCATGCATAGCTGTGATGCAGTTAGCCTCTGGAATCTAGCCTCCTGTGATACTAGCTGAATTAGCTTAAATGCTCAAGATACTAGCTGAATTGGCTGTGAAAATGATTTAAATACCTGTGATACTACCCGAATCATGTGAAATTACCTTAACTAGCTCTGATACGAATTCCTGCTCTAAATTAGCACGAGCACCCGTGATACTATCTGAATTACCTGTTAAAATGACTCAAATACCATTGATACAACCTGAATCACCTGCATTTACCTTAAATAGCTGTGATACAAATCTCTGACCGAATTTATCAATAATATCTGTGAAGCTATGTCGATTACCTCAAATACTTACGATATTACCTGAACTATCTGTGAAATACGAAGCTAGGTTATAACCAACTCCTGTAACCTACCCTCCTGTAATGCTTGCTTAATTACTCTAAACACCTATGTTACTTGAATTATCCTAAATACCTACGATACCCTCTGAATTAACTGTGAAATATGAAACTATGCTATACCCTACCCTAGAATCTATTCTCTTGTGATACTAGCTGAATTAGCCTAAATACCTACGATACTAGCTGAATTACCTGTGAAATCATGCAGAGCCATGATACAGTTAGCCTCTGGAATCTATCCTGTGATACTAGATGAATTAGCCTAAATACATACGATACTAGCTGAATTACCTGTGAAATCATACACTGCTATGATCCAGTCAACCTCTTGCAATACTAGCTGAATTACTTACCTGTTAGTGTTAGTGGGTTAGCTTTTCCCGTTGCAGGTCACCTTTTTCCCTTTATGGCTCACCTTTTTCCCTTTGGTGGTCACCTCTTTCCCTTTGTTGCTCACCTTTTTCCCTTTGCTGATGACATTTTTCGCGTTGCATGTCGCCTTTTTCCCTGAGCAGTCACCTTTTTCCCTTTATGGCTCACCGTTTTCCCTTTGGTGGTCACCTTTTTCCCTTTGTTGCTCACCTTTTTCCCTTTGCTGGTCACGTTTTTCCCTTTACTGGTCGACTTTTTCCCTTTGTGGGTCACCTTTTTCCCTGAGCAGTCACCTTTTTCCCCTGAACAACTCACCTTTTCCCTGAATAGGTTACGTGATGGGCATGTCTAGAATTAGCGGTCTAACATTGACATCAAACAGTTTTCCACTAAGTTCACGTCTAAAGTCGCTTTCAAGTCTAGCACCTCCTATTCCCTATCTCTCCTGTATATAAGTCCATATTGCTACTCCTTTAGTATCTGTCTAGCCTAACACCTCTCCTCCTGTTCCTATACCTCTCATATAAACCATACTCTACTTCTCGACTTCTGCCTAGCCTAACTCCTCTCCTCGTTTCCCTGTACCTCTCATATAAACCATACTCTACTCCTCGACCTCTGTCTAGCCTAACACCTCTCCGCGTTTTCCTATACTTCCCATACATATAAACGCATACTCTACTCTCAACCTCTGTCTAGCCTAACACCACTCCCCTGATCCTCTACCTCTCATAAAGAGTATTCCCTCCTGCCCCCCTCTAGCTGAGTATCACTCCTTGGTTTCCTATCTAACCTAACTTTAACACCTGTCTATCCTAGCATAGGATCTCTCACCGTTTTCTCGTCTCTCCTTATAAACACATACTCAATTCTCCTAACCTAATACCTCTCCTCGTTTTCCTATACTTCTCATATAAACCATACTCTACTCCTCGACCTCTGTCTAGCCTAACACCTTTCCTCGTTTTCCTATATCTCTCATATAAACCGTGCACTACGTTTCAAGCCCTGTCTAGTCTAACACCTCTCATCGTTATCCTATACCGCTCATATAAACCATACTTTACTCAGCCTCTGTCTAGCCTAGCATCTTTCCTTGTATTCCCTATCTCTCTCGTATAAAGCATATCCCTCCCTCCTTTAGCATCTGACTAGCCTAGCGTCAGTCCTCGTATTCCCTATCTCGCCCATATAAACGCATTTTCCTCCTTGAACCGTCGCATCTAGCCTCGTTTTCCCTATCCTTTCCCATATAAACGCAAAAAACTGTGCTCGATCTCTCTATATATACCTACTCAGAGTAAAGACTTAGAAAGAATCATAAGGGAACAAGATAAGAATTTAGAAGAGAAATCAAATAAGCAGAGTAAAGACTTAGAAAGAATCGTAAATGAGCAGAGTAAAGACTTAGAAAGAATCGTAACGGAACAAGATAAGAATCTAGAGGGGAAATCAAATGAGCATAATAAGAACTTAGAAAGAATCGTAAATAAGCAGAGTAAGGGCTTAGAAAGAAACTTAAGTGAACAAGATAAGAATGTAGAGGGGAAATTAGTTGAGCTGATGAAGGGGAAGTTAATAGAAACACTTGAAGGGAAATTACCACAGACACTAGAAACTAAAGATCCGAAAACACTAACGGGAGAAGAGACGTTAAAGAAAGCTTTTGAAAGAATGTCAAAAAGGGCGCAGAAAAGAAAGGAGGAATTTAAAACAAAGAAGCGAAAGAAATGGTTGATCGAACTTGGAGAATTAGTATGGGTATAAAAAAAAAAAAAGAAAGACATAATATCATTGATCCTGACTCTACAGCGCCTGGAAAGGAGAGCTTTCACATGTGAATTAATGAATTATCTTAAGCAGTTGTGCAGAACATTTTTTTTTATTACTAAAGAGACTTGAGTATTAAATGCTCATTAGTGATAGTGAAGAAGAACAAGAAACACCTTTGCCATTAATATGTTTCAGTTTCTTCCTGCTTGAATAAGTTTGTCTTAAGGTTGAAACAGCTTTTATTGTCAGAATATTTATTATTTTTTTTGATATTTAGAAATATTTGTAAATTATTAATTGGTTGGTATGCTAGCAATATGCTGACAGTTTTCTTTAAACATATAAATTTGTTTTATTAATTATAAAAAAAGAGGTATCATAGAATGGAAAATTTATTTAAAGGTCCATACCGGGTGATTAACATTTTTGGCTCGGATACATTTGAGTTACAAGAAATAAAGAATTCCATGATCGTAGGGAGATACCATAAACAGTTGCTCAAACCGTACAAATGTTTAGAGAATGAGAAGGGTGAAGAATGTAATGAAAATAGTCAGATTAGTTTTACTCGAAATGAGGTAGCAACCCTATGAACAAATAGTAAAGGTAATACACCCGATAAATAAGGATGTAAAGAAATAAATAAATGCATAATAATTATGTACCAATATGTATGTAAATAGATTTAATTTTAGAACTTAATTTGGGTATTAGACTATTTGTTTGCGTTACAAGTTATTCGTGTGCGCGAAGTGTATTGTGTATAAGAATGTCTCTCGGAAAACCTGTTTTTAAATGGTGAGAGGGGGTCAACCATAACAAAGTGTAGAGTGAATGACCCAAATGTAAACACCACCGGTTTGTCAGAACCCTTGTGAAGGAACAGGTATAGCGAAGGGTCTCTGTCAACAAAACAAACAAACAAAGGCCATAATCAGAGGAATTATTCTGGAAAAGAAAATTGTATCAAGTGCTAAAAAAATTTATTCTTTTCCAGAACAGGGCAATTTGAAACGGCAACTCTAGGCCGAGCCCAAGAACTGTAATTACAGATAATTTATTAATTAACTTTTATTGATGTTAAATCGTATTATGTAAATATCTTTTTCTCATACTGCTTGTATATTTTAAGAAGGGTGATTTAACGTTATGTATCTATCTAGGTTACTAATATTAGTAGAGTTATAAATGGTTTAATGTAAATAATTTAAGCGCTATGTTAAAATACTGTCCACGAGGGAATGTTTTAGCTACAGGAATAGTGCTTTCGAAGGCAGAAAACCTAGTTTTATTACCTCTCTTCGGTCGCAGTGCTATTATTCCTACAACGAGGGTGTAGAACCTTTGTCCCATTATTTGATAATTCGCCGTGACCAAGTGAGCGAGAAAGACAACCTAACGATAAATGTAGGAAAAGCCGCGATTTATATTAAACTTGGACCAATGAGATCCCTGAAAGTTTATTCGAAATAGTTAGACGCGTCGAGTCGCGCTAAAAATGGACCAATAGGAAAGGAAGCAGCCTCAGAAGCCTGAGACTATAAATGGATCTGTTTGGGGAAAATTCGGGACAGTTTTGGTAATGTGTAGTCAGGGAGAGATGCTGCAGGATGTGTGAGACATCGCGCCAAAAAGGGAATAAAGACAGTTTTATCATGGATTTTTAGCGGGACAGTTTTTGTCATGTGTGGTCAGGGAGAGATGCTGCCGGATGTGTGAGATATCGCGCCAAAACAGGGAATCAAAATAGTTTTAGCAACACACCTAAGATCCGCTACTCTGAAAGCGACAATAAGAATAGTTATATTTCGTGCCATATCCACGCCATAGTTTTACAGCGGTGGACAATATTTTACAGCGGCAATACCAGTTTTGTATACTACGAGTGTTAATTAAATAAAAAGAAACGGCAGTGTCATCTTTTCATAAACAAAGCAAGTCTATGTCTTCCTATATCACCACCCGAGATCTACGTTTTCCTTTACCGAGGATAAGTCCATGCTCCCATATAGTTTAAGAAAAATTACTGCAGCTAGCCGAGGATAAATTGAGGAGAACCAACCCACTGAGAACTTCTGGAAGCAACGGGAGAAGCATCAAGGTAAGCCTAACAGCAACGGATGAGGAGGTGATCGCCGCAGCAGATACTGAACGTAAATACCAAGTTTGGTGTTTATCCGACTGTTCGTTTCTGAGTTATGCTGTTCACAGACACACACACGGACATGTTTCCAAAAATACCTTTTTTTGGATTCAGGAGGCCTCAAAACATGTATTTCCGGTGAAATCTCATTATCGAATTTTTGGGTGGAATACAATACTTCCCCTACTTACCATACGCAGTAGAGAAAGTAAAAAGTGCATTCGCCAATGAGAATAAAGAAGAATGTGTCAAATTTAGGTAATTTTCTATTCTTTGAGACATTTGTGCTCATCAAATGCTATTCTTCTAAACAAAAAGGCCATTTCGCAAAATTTTCAAGCAAGCTTTACATAGATATTCAAGCCGTATTCCACCACGTTGGGGCGCTAGTTTTTGAAGCCGTTCTCGGTGCGACACTTTTGATGCTGCTATCTCATGGTTGCATCAACTTAGATAACATTAACGTTACCTGCTCTATTGAAGGTTTTATGAGTCATGTTGTGGCTCATTCTGCGTTGTCATGCGCCAGTTGCTCTAGTGGTATAGCTACGAGATCTTTATAGGGCATGCGTAAGTGTATTTTGAAAGGATAGCACCAGTTTAGTTAGCTGATAAATGTTAATGTTGACTAAAATGTTCAGTTTAAGAAAAGTCGCCGACTGTTGAATGTACGAATTAATTACTCCTACAGCAATAATTAAGCGAAACGTTATTTGCTGTAAGTTGTAAAAGTTGCCTCGGAAAGTTCCCTCTCAATAGCCACTAAATTTCCCTAAACCAGGCGGTTCATATGCTCTACACAACTTAGAAATTACACACGAGAGTCGAGACTCAGGAGAGTCACGAATGTAAACACGAACAATATGTCTCGATTAAGAATGCAAGAAGTTTTCTTAACTTAAGCTCCGCCCACATACACTATGTGATCAAAAGTATCCGGACACCCCACAAACATACGTTTTTCAACTTAGTTGCATTGTGCTGTCACCTACTGCCTGGTACTCACCATCCGCGACCTTAGTAATCATTATACATCATGAAACAGTAGAATGGGACGCTCCGTGGAACTTACGGACTTCGAACGTGGTCAGGTGATTGGGTGTCACTTGTGTCAGAAGTCTGTACGCGAGATTTCCACACTCCTAAACATCCCTAGGTCCACTGTTTCTGATGTGATAGTGAAGTGGAAACGTGAAGGGACATGTACAGCACAAAAGCGTGCAGGCCGACCTCGTCTGTTGACTGACAGAGACCGCCGACATTTGAAGAGGGCCGTAAAGAGTAATAGGCAGACATCTATCCAGACCATCACACAGGAATTCCAAACTGCATCAGGATCCACTCCAAGTACTATGACAGTAGGCGTGAGGTGAGAAACCTTGGATTCCATGGTCGAGCGGCTGCTCATAAGCCACACATCACGCAGGAAAATGCCGAACGACGCCTCACTTGGTGTAAGGAACGTCAAAATTACACGACTGAACAGTGGGAAAACGTTGTGTGGAATGATGAATCACGGCACACAATGTGGCAATCCGATGGCAGGGTGTGGGTATGGCGAATGCCCGGTGAACGTCATCTGCCAGTGTCTGTGGTGCCGACAATGAAATTCGGAGGTGGTGGTGTTATGGTGTGGTCGTGTTTTTCCTGGAGGGGCTTGCACCCCTTGTTGTTTTGCGTGGCACGATCACAGCGCAGACCTACATTGATATTTTAAGCACCTTCTTGCTTCCCACTGTTGAAGAGCAATTCGGGGATGGCGATTGCAATTTTCAACACCATCGAGCACCTGTTCATACTGCACGGGTTGTGGCGGAGTGATTACACGCAATAACATCCCTGTAATGCACTGGCCTGCACAGAGTCCTGACTTGAATCCTGTAGAACACCTTTGGGATGTTTTGGAACGCCGACTTCGTGCCAGGCCTCACCGACCTTCATCGATACCTCCCCTCAGTTCCGCACTGCGTGTAAAATGGGCTGGCATTCCCCAAGAAACCTTCCAGCACCTGATTGAAAGTATGCCTGCGAGAGTGAACACTGTCATCAAGGCCAACACCATATTGACTTCCAGCATTACCGATGGAGGGCGCCACGAACTTGTACGTCATTTTCAGCCAGGTGTTCGAATACTTTTGATCACGTGGTGTATCAATTCCCTTACTCACGCTCCTTCTTATGCGGTTCAAGCCTCCTCGAATCTCAGAATTTCATACCCTTTCTAATTTACAGAATTCTTACCTACTTGACTTTGCAAACGTACTGAACTCAATCTCTCCCTGCATTCACGTTCGTTACTAACAGCTTTTTCTCCGGACAAATCTTTTCAATTCTGGCTTTTAACATAATACATTCATTTACTATACGGATATTATTTATTGAAATTATTTCTCGAACTTACTGTTAATGCTTCATTTAATTATTTATATCTTCCGGTCAATAATTATGGTATCAGGATGATTTAAGTGTTTCTCACAATGACTCTTATTAAGAACAATACCAGTTTTACGAGCACAAGGTTTTGAGCGCTATAAAATGAAATTTCATCTGTTGTTGTTGTTGTTTTGTTTTTGAAGAGTGTGCACCATTTTAAAATAGTTTAATACAAATATTATAACAAATACTTTGTGTTGTATTCTATTCGCTATAATTAGCACTACAAATAATCCAAGTTGCTAATCCGGTACAAAGTGAAATCTACTAAAAATGAATGCTCCTTCAAGAATAAGTATAATGATTTAGGGGTACAATTTCAAATTTCAAAGTGTGGGTGACCATAGAGGGGTGCTTTCTTGATGTGCTTTTTTAATTTAAATAATTAAACTATTCACTGAATGATTTAAACCGAAAAGGTTTAAAACGGAAGCCCTGTACATTGAATAATACGTTTTAATGTATTTTGTCCTGTAAACTTGAAGAACTACAGCAATAATCCGGCATACGAATTAATTACAATTAAACCAAGACATACTAACACGTTTGAGGCATTAAACATTTCCAAGATATTCGCTGTTATTACTTTGGATTTTTCACAAAACCAGCGTTTTAAACTCCTGACTATAGCTTCAGCTTCTGTATCCCCAGCGAAATGTGAAATGATATCCTTTCTGCAAATGTTCATCTGGATTAAAATGAGTAGATTCAAAATAGAAGCTTGTATATAAATACTTTGTAGAAGAAGTGTGAAAATAAATGATAATGTGTAGTGAAATCCGTGTGACACCTCGAACTTTGGGTTTGTATTTCTCTGTTGATTACTTATATAGTAAGCAGAGGAAGTATTGCATTCCATCCAAAGGTTTGTTACCGATATTTCACCAAAAATACACGTTTTGATTCCTTTAATTCAAAAAAGGATGTTTGAGAAACGTCCATGTGTCTGTATGTGGACAGCGTAACTTAAAAACGAATAGCCGGTAAGTACCAAACTTGGTATTTATGTTCAGTACCTTCTAAAGGTACGACATGAAAATTACCCAAGAAAATACCCCCATTCCAAGCTATCCTTTAAATGGAAAATGTTCGTTATTTATGAGTTTTTAAAAGTAGTTGTAACCATTTTGACAAACCACTATATATTTAAGATATTTGCACGAAAAGCAAAATGTATGTTTTGAATTTTCTGTAAATAGCCTCCATATTTTAAAACACTTTTAAGTTATACATAAACCATAAGAGATAGACAAAATCTTACTAGACAGAAATTGTAGATTTCGTTAAACCACACAGTTTAAGTGAAATAACATTTTTAGAGCGCTAATAATTTTCGAGATATATTTTGTTATCGGTTTGAAATATCAAATACATATATTTAGTTTTTAAAATGGCTATGCCAGTATTCGCTTTTTGTTGTGGTCATTCAAAGAACACGGAATTTCAAGGTCATTACTAGCGACCAGTTTTTACTTTTTCTACTACATATATAGTATTCTACCCAAAAGTTCGATACCGGGATTTGACCGGGAATACATGTTTTAAGGTGTTCTGAATCCAAATAAGGCATTTTCCGAAACATGTCCGTGCGTGCGTGTGTGTGTGTGTGTGTGTGTGTGTGTGTGTGTGTGTGTGTCGGTCTGTGAACATCATAACTCAAAAACAGAGTCGGATAAATAACAAACTTGGTATTTAAGTTTAGTATCTTCCAAAGATGCGACACAAAGATTTTCAAGAAAATTTCCCCAGCCCAGACTACCCATTATTGGAACATTTTTCAAAAATTTTGATTGTTTAAAAATGAAGTAACGATTTTGATTAATGTATCATATGTTTAATATATTTAATGGCAAATTATATGTATATCTTGAATTTTCTGGGAATGTCCCAAACAGACCTTCATTCTGAATGACGTTTACATAACTGGTAAACCGTAAGAGATAAGACAAAATTTTACTACACAAGAAATGAAGATCTCCTTAAAACACATAATTAGGGTCATTTACACCTTTATTGTCGAGTGAACCATTCCCGAGGTATTCCTTATTTGTCTGAATTTCTCCATTACTTATGGGAATTGGTTTTTTTTACTTTTTCTACTACGTATAGTAAGTAGGGGAAGTATTGTATTCCACCCAAAAATTCGATACCGAGATTTCACCGGAAATACATGTTTTGAGACCCCCTGAATAAAAAAAAGCACTTTTGGAAACATGTCCGTGTGTGTCTGTGAACAGCATAACTCAGAATCGAACAGTCGGATAAACACCAAACTTGGTATTTAGGTTCAGTATCTTCCAGAGATGCGACATGCAGGTTTTCAAGAAAATTCCTCCACCCAAGATTACCCTTTAACATGGAGGATTTTTCGAAAATTTTAATTTTCTCAAAAATGGCTCTTACGATTTTGATTAAAATATCATATGTTTAAGATATTTTCATGACAAATAAAATGTATATCTCGAATTTTCTGGTAATGTCTCCAAAAGTATTCTTCATTGTGAACGACTTTTGCATAACTGGTAAACCATAAGAGATAGACAAAATTTTACTACACACAAAATGTAGATCGCGTTAAAATACACAATTTATGTCATATACATTTTTGTTGTTGAGTGAACTATTTTCTAGATATTGGTTGTTATTCCCTTAAATTTTTCAATACTTATTTTCTCAAATGGGAATTCGTTATTCATTTTTTGTCTTGGATATGCAAAGAGTATTAATCTGTGGTAAAGGGAATGGTGCTGCACCTACCAACCAGCTATTAAGAGATATGTGTGTGCTTACTGTATTTCTATATTGTCCTTGTAAATATATATTCCCCTTACATCTACAAGAAAATTAGCAATAAGATAGTTTCTGCAAATGTTTATCTCGATTAACATGAAGTAGATGGAGAATAAGCGTTTGTATTAATAGTTTGTACAAGAGTAGGGAAAGTCATGTGAGTGTAACACATCAGACTTTTTTCTTTTGTCCTGGACATGCAAAGAGAATGAAATGCTCCACATAGCAACCAGCTCTTAAAAGGTTTGACTATCGCTTAAAGACTCCATATTACCGTTGCACCTACAAGAAAATTAGTAATAAATATCTGCAATTAACAAAATAGTTGGAGGAATAAGCGTTTGCAAAAACAGTTTGTACAAGAGTAGAGAAAGTCACGTGAGTGCAGCACATCAGATTTTTTTAAAATATGACTATCATATATACCTCCTACAACGAATGCGTAAATGTTTAAAAGAGCTTTTACTTCTTGAATTTCTTTAACTGTTATGGTTCTTAGCGTCGCATTATGCTTATATTGTGCTTCAAATACCAGATATTTTGCTCAGAGGCCCCTATCAGGCTTGAGGTTCTTTTACGTGCCGTAAATCTATAACACTGGACCGCCGACTTTACTTCCCTTCCCAAGGAGGCCATGCTAAGAATGCTTCGCCCGAAAAAAATCCATCGCCCTCTGCAGGGTTTAAGCCTGCGACCTGGGGAGCTAGAGGTCAGCGCGGTACTCCTAGACCACAGAGGACGACGTAAATGTTTAGTGGAAGTTTTATCTTGATTAACAAGAAGTAGAAGAATAAACTTTTGTAAGAATATTTTATAGAATAGTGAGTAGAGCAAGTCATGTGGATGTATCACAGACGTTTTCCTTTAGATAATGTGCCAGATGTAAACTCATTAGGATGCGTGAAATTCCGCCCGATGCGCTTTTGTTTGATGAGGAACACGAACAGAAATGATGCGAGACTTAATGGAACAAGTGAGGAGTGTGAAGTTTGGTAGAGGATGTAGCCAATCAATACCTGCTTCACATACCAACACACGCACATTAAATCTTTCATGTATCACGAACTGTCAGCGCCCACAGCTTGTCAGTCCAGCCCACGTTCACCATTGCTGCCTAAAGCACCAAGCATGCCTAATCAAAAGTTTCAGCGTTGTAATTTCAATTATTTTTAACCACTTTCGGTTCATGCTGTCATGGTAGAAAGTCAAATTTCTTGTATTTAGTGCTGATAGCCTAAACCACCTGCGTGTTTTGCCTATTTTACCGCATATGTGCATGAGCTATATTAAACCCTCTATTTTTATATACATTAGAACCTCTGTTATCCGAAACACCGAGAAAATATATGTTTTGGGTTAAAACAAGCTGAAGAAACATCGTTTGTTCACTTACGTTAGGAATGACAAAGAGGATGCATAACAGAATGTGTTGATTCTGACATTGACTGCTTCTTTCTCTATTGACATCTGTTTTGGTCTTTCGTTAATGGCAGGCTGGACCTTCCTTTTGTTAGCTGTTAATTAACAGTCACAGCAGCGAAGTGTCATTACTGCAGCTTAAGTATTCTCGGTGGGGAACATAGTATTGTCGACAGCGAGATAGTCCTTTCAGTCACTTTTTCATTGTAGGGATTTCTCAGTTGCCGTCAAATACCCTTCTCTTTCTAAAACTCCTTGCGATATAGCATTATGGTTTGTCGAAAGATGTAAAGAATCAAAGCCTTCTGAAATTCTCCTAATGAAACGGTTGCGTGACATAGCTGCTGGAAAACGAAGTGAAATAAAAAAGTAAAAGAAAATAGAATACTTTTTTAAACAAAATTAGTATTGTATATGTAGTTAAAAGTATTGTATGCCCCAAAGTTTGAAATATAGAGTCAACTTGCCAAGACCAGGCTAAGGTCTATAAAATGTATAATTAAATTCGATTAATTATATATAATAAGAACAAAAAAGTAAAACAATAGTTTGACTCTAATACTTTTTAACATTTTCTGTATATGTATTGGCTTCATCTACTTTTACCTAAGACTTCAAAAAAGTTTCTTAGTCCCTAAAAATGACAGTTTTATTTTTATCAGAAATTTTGGTTTTCTGAAACTACGTGTATTTGTTATTGCAGACATGTAATACAATTATATTTAATTCCTCTTATATTAATCTTATAATTTAAACCTTACCCGAGTCTTTACTTCCGTTTTATTTGTTAATATTTACATGTAATTTCATTTTTTCAGTAGTTAAGAATGAACAGTAGGTTATCTAGTTTAAGGATAACAACCAGGTGCGAATAATCGATCGTCAGTTCGCCAACGTTACTACTGGAACCATCATGTTTAATAAAAATAGGGGTGGGACCTCGATACTCTCGATACTCGGTGGTATCGAAGCATGTTTAATTCGAGATAAACCTTCGATACTTTAAGGTTTTTAACTTCGGCATTATTGAAAGTTGTTGTGTTTAATTTTATGCTAAGGACTGAAAAGAGTTGAGCTCTCACGTTATTGCACGTGTCCCCAAAGAATTGCTGGACTATAGTTCTTGTTAGACCTTGACTGCGTTTCATGTAGATGAACGAGTTCAACATTCCATAGCCTCCTGTATCTAAAACATACAAAACAATGTGGGAAGGAGTAGAGTTACTCATGTAATATGCAGCGCTGAGTTGTAATGAAGCTGATTTTGCTAATGCATGAAACCGCGTTTCTGCAATAGCCTGGCTTGCTGACTCACTCTCAGCCATCATTTACCTACTCCGGTGACCAAAATCTGTGAATGCAGCACAAACAAACCAGAACCCAAGACGTGAATTAATACAGTGCATGGAAATATTTGTGTTTTCAAGAATTCTCGTCTTCTTAAACAAACATCCTTGATTCCTTTATATCTCTGCATTTTACATAACACTTTGTTAATTTTTTCTTCAAACTTTTAACCGTGTCTAATAATCCTTTGTATTAAACATGTATATGCTAATGTATGAGAGTGCCGAAGGACACCACTTTCAACACCGACTGTGAAAAAGGTTAGTACTGATGAAATAAAAAGTAATTATGTTTGTTCAATAGGTAATCAATATATCGTAATAATCAACATAAAATCAGTAATAATATGATATCAGTATGAATAATGAGAATAATAAACAAATACACTGTGAAGAAGGTTTTTGCTTCACGTATGGAAAGCCAATTTGAAGTAGGAGTTGTATTGTAGTTCAACTGTTGGGGAGCCGAACTTGAAGTAGTTGCAACCGAACGTATAGTAAAAAGTTTCCGGTAGCCTTCGCCCCAAATGTACTTTACGGTGGCCTTGCCCAAAAAGTGTTTAAAAAATATTAACTTTGTAATTTTTGACAGTTTCTTTAAATATTATATATTTATGTTTGCCTCGGCTGCTTCAGTGTTTATATATATTTTTAGAGACATGGATATCTTAGCAGGGAGCGGCGTGACTGTAGAATGCAGGCTTACACAGATTTTAAGTTTTTCTTCACTGCATTTATTAATGCTGAACACGAGTTAAATAACACTTCACTGATATAGACAGCTGTGAGATTCTTTTGTTAATTACTTGCACCTTTTAACACGGAAACTATTTTCGTCTCACACTGAATACGTATTTAACTTCTCGAGGACGCATCTCGCGTCCGTTTAGGAATACTGTCTGCAAGCAACGCGTCCAGTTATGAGCGCTGTCTACAAGCAACTGACTTGATTTCTACCGCCTAAATTTGTAAATTTCTGTATTTAAAGTCTCTGATTGGCTATTCCTAATCTAATAGAATACTTTTATTTAACTAAAGCTTTTTCTGGTTGCTGATTGGCTATTTTATAAACTGTCACAAAAATTACATGATTGTTGCTCCAAGAATGACTAGTAGAATTATTAAACTTTTAAATTCATTATTGCCTCAAGGTTACCTCATTGTTAGCAACTTTTAACCTATTATTCTCTTGGCTCCTACATTATTGAATTACGTAATACATTCAGACAACATTATTACACATGTATACAATAATATAAACATATACAATGACTGTAATATACACTTTTATATATAGTTACATACACATATTGCTTTAAGGCGGGCTGTTGTTATACTTTTTTATTATATAATTTGACTGAAATCATTTAAGTGTTAAAAAACTGCCTCAACTGAATATAGCGCGTGGAACCCGCATCGCGAATACCGGCCAGATGGCTGAGGGATCGCTCTGTACTTTCTGTATCAACTCGGTAGGTGCTTTAGATAATGATTGGAAAAGAACAAAAGTTACTAACGGAATACTTCGAAAACGGTTAATACTACGATAATAATATAGTTCTGCGAGCTCTACATTTTTGTTGCAGTACGTTTTTACTTTATCACGTACCTGATAGGTAGAGAAGGTATTGCATTCTACCCAAAAATTCGATATCGGGACTTCACCGGAAACAAACGCTCCTGGGGATAGCCTGTGAAGTCCGAAATTTATATAATCTTATATAACTGTTAAACGCTAAGCGATATACGAAAACCTATTACAAAAGAAAAATCTAATGCGATACATCCGCATCACCTTCTCTACCCTCTGTCTTTATGCAGCATAACTCGAAAACAAAACTCGGATACATACCAAACTTGGATTCAGGTTCAGTATCTTCAAAGATACAACATGAAGATTTTTAAGAATATCCCCCATCCCAAACTATGCTTTACATGCAAAGTTTTTCCAAATTTTTGATTACTTAAAACTAGCTCTAACGATTGTGATTAAAATACTATATATTAAAGATATTTACATGTCAATAAAATGTATATCTTGAATTTTCTGGGAAGAGCCTGTGAAGTCCTCTGCATTCAGAAGGTATATTGTATAATCTTTAAGAACTGGTGAACATTAAGCAAACTTACCACACAAAAAGATGTCAAGCTCTTTAAAATACACCATTTATTTTAAATAAGCTTCTGTGGCATCGGGCATTTTCAAGATATGCGTTATTAATAATTCGAATTGTGCAGTACTTAGCCATTATTTTAAAGTCCTGTTGATTTTCAGTTGTTTCTCGCGATATCATGGAAGGAGAGTGGAATTTTAAAGCCCGTTGTATGGCGTTCAGTTCTTACACATTTTATTATCGCAGCTCCCTTTGTGTGCCAACCAAATGTGTAATGTGGTTATTTCTGCAGAAGTTTATCTTGATTAAAATGAAGTAGATAGTAAAATGAACTTTCGTAAGCATAATTTCTATACCCACTAATAAACGATAGAGGGTAGAGAAAGTTACGTAAATGTATAACATAGTTTTCCTATTTCTTATGGTTATACAAAATTATAGAAAAATTCAACCAAATAATGACTATTCATTGAAAATTGAGGATACATATTTTATATTTCTTTGGCAAACATATGTTATTTTAATAAAAATAAATTTCTTATTTCGAAAGCAGTAACATTTATAAAAAAGGTTTCTCTCAACATGTCATATAAAATTTATATCTTGCATTTTCTGGGAATATCCGTAAAGTTCTCTTTGTTAGAAAGAAATTTTGTATAATCTTCTTGTATAAATGCTAAGCGTTAGGCGATAGACGAAAACGTACTACACAATAACTGTAGATCTCTTTAAAATATGAAGCCGGAATTATAAAGGCAATAATTATCATAATATTCTAAGAAGGATAGCGATATAAAATAAGTAAGAATATATTTAAAATCAGTGTAGGTATAAAAAGGAGAAGCATTGTGAAAATTGTTGACTGTAAAAGCGACAGAAAGACCAGACAGGCACAGTTTTGTTAATTAGGGACCAGTCTCAAGTAGAAAGGGTAAATACCATTGAAGCAAGTTTTTCCTGGTAACAGCCGAGTACAGCTGCACTTAGCCTGGCGAAGGTCATTCTAGGCTTCAGGACGCCAAGTTGTGACGATCGTTTGAGGGGAGAGTAGGGGAAGTGTTGCTTGCTGTTCCTTGTGCAGCGTGGGTAAAGGCAGTCTGTCCTGAGCAATTGGTGATGCAGGACGACATTCTCGTCGAGTTGTGAACATTGGCGGTGAACATGCTAGAGGGTAGAACGCTTAGCTGTAGTTAATATTCTTCGGTCTTGGTAAAGGCACAGTAGCATCGTATGCATTTAAAAGTGATCGGCAAACCTTAAGTTTTATTTCAAATGGTGAAAATAAAAGTGTTCCAAGAAAGCGTTCGTGTTTTTCTGTACATACACTCACTCATACCCCGAGGTTAAGGTTTTTCATGCTGGAGCAGCCGTGGCAAAAGAAGAAACAACTGGGAGGAGACAAGCAGCAACCGTGAGGCAAAGGTGGTTGTGGTTGGAGGACGTAGCGTGGCTGCGTCAAATACACAGTTTATTTCAGATAACTTTTTCGTGGCATCAGCCATATCCGAGGTATTCGTTATTAAAGGTTCGAATTGTATAATACTTTGTTATTCTTTCAAGCCCTGTCGCCATTCAGTTGTATCTGGCGATTGCACGGAAAGAGTGAGGGGCCAGTATATGGCGTCCAGTTCTTAAACATTTGACTATCACTGTTCCCTTTGCATTTACCACTAAATGTGTAATGTAGCTGTTTCTGCAAACGTTTATCTCAATAAAAAGAAATAGAAAAATAAGCTTTCGTAAGAATAGCTTTTATACTTATTAATAAATGATATAGGGTAGGGAATGTCGTGGAATGTAACGCATTGTAATTTTTGGGGTGAAATTAGTACTTCCCTTAACGCCTATAAGTGCCATTGAAAGAGAAAGTTATTGAATAAATTGCATCAGAATTTTTATGAAATGTTTCTACACATTGGCTCAAATTCTGTACGTTATAGACATATCTCCTTTAGTGTGCTCTATGCTATTAGGTTTTTCTATATTTCCAGTCGCCAGCTGAATGACAGCACAGCGCACAAACTCGTTTTGGAATTCCTCTCTTTTCAGTGAATATATGCCCGGCTCCATTGCTAATTTAGAGTCGATTAGCATTTTATCGATTGTATCCTGCTGTAGCCCGGATATTGTCTTTCCGATTTTGAAGAATGTATTAGGCAATTACTTTCGTATTTAAACCTTCCCATTTCTACCGTTCTGGGCTTCTATAGCATCAAAATTACAAGCATAGTGCTGTCTTGTATTAGAAAGATTTAGTGAGCCAAAATATCGTATATTGCAAATGATAATCAAGTTCTCGTGAACGATGTATGCTAAGACGTATGGGTTATCCAAAAGCTAAAAATTGCTTCGTTATAATTTGAGTGTTTGCGTATAACTGAAAAGTCAAATAGGTAAATCTAAAACGTGGTATTTAAGTCCAGTATCTTCTAAAAATGGGACAGGAATATTTTCACGAAATTCCACCTACCTCAGAGCACCCTTGAAACAATTTATGACACCAGCGCGTGGATTAAAATATCATATGCGTTAATATAGAACATTAGTGGTATATATATGACGCAACATACTAATAATTAAAAATAGATTATTTAATATATATATATATTATGTGTGTGCGTTCCAATTTATATACCGCCTATAGCATCTAAGGTCATATCGGCGGCTTTACCTTTTGTAACAGTTACTCATCGGCAATGATGTTCAATCGTTTACCTTTATCTATCTTTGGGTTTGTTTAAATCGAGCTTTCTTTATAGAAATTAAATTCACACACACACACACACACACACACACACACACACACACTTTCACTCATACTCCAAACCTTGGGAAGGATGGGAAATAATCCTGGCTAAAGAAATGTTCCCCTCCCCCTGCCGGGAATCGAACCTGAGAACTCTGGATTTGAAAGTTAGTATGCTAACCACCAGACCACAGAGGCAACAATTTAATATATTCTTTCATGACAACTACTATAAATGAACAATAATAACACAGGCTGGCCCCATAGCTCAGTCGGAAGAGCACGCCTGTTGTTTTAGGGGTCTCGGGTTCTATTCTCGGCTGAGAATATTCTCATTCTCCCCAAAGTTTGGAAGTATGACTGAGAGTGTGAATGTGTATGATCTAATGATTAAAAACCAAAGTGTAAGAAACCCAACAACAAGAGTTACACGAGTTAACACCATTACCAATAGGCAATATGTTCCAAAGGAAACGCCGATAAGACCAATCCAGGTAAAAGCGGGGTATAAATGGAATTAATAATAATAATAATAATAATAATAATAATAATAACAGAGAATACATAAAAAGCTCAGGAATATTAATGAACCAAACTCAAGCATGATAAGCGAAATAGTGCCATCTATTTAGGTAGTTAGGTTAGCATCAAGTTAAATCGTCGTCCTCCGTGGTGTAGTAGTTCCCATGCTAGCCTCTAATTCCCGAGGTCGCGGGTTCAAACTCGTAGGAGGGCGATGGATTTTTTCGGGCGTAAAACTCCTTGGCATGGCTTCCTTCGGAAGGGAAGTAAAGCCGGTGGTCCTGTGTCTTGGATTTATGGCACATAAAAGAACCTCAAGCCTTATAAAGAGGCCTCTGAGCAAAATGGTACGTTAAAGACCATAGCAGATAAAGAGTGTCCATAAATAAAACTTAATTTTAATTTATCAAGTTAAATTTATGGACGAAAGCTGCAAAGCTGATCATTAGCTGTTAATCGCCGCTAGCTTTCTAGCTAGTCTTTTTAAATGATTTTAACATAAAAATGAATATTTATTGATTTTGTAGGAATTAAAATTGGAACTAGAAGTAGGTATATGGCAAAGACAATGTTGTATTGTAAGAGATGGGAGGAACAGTGACAAGCCCTTTAGCCAAGTAGCCTGACCAGCCCGCATGAGTTTTTTCAGCAGCTGGAATGCAGTGCGCACCATATATTTTGTTCAATTCAGAGAGAATGGCAGAGAATAAAATCATCCTTCCTAAGGGTATTCTTAAAATATAAATATATCTAGAGAGAAACTTTATTTGTTCACTCCGGATAAAACTTTTCATAAACAAAGTATTTTGTTATATTTGAATAATATATTCTGTAAGAGAAAGGATTTCTTCTTACGCTGACTGTTTCAATCTCTGTAATAAACGTTCTCAATGCCAACCCCTACTTTTCCTCTCGTTAATATAAGATGGGTTGAAATACAAAGCAGGAATTTGCTTTTATGCCAAATGTTAGAATTTATTTTTCTCTGTGTGTTCCCTCCTTTCAAAAAGACCTCTTTAAATAAGTTTCATAATATGAAAAGAATCCAGTATGTATTTACAACTTCATACCTCTTCAAGTATTTGAATAATGGTGCACACGTGGCCGTGATCTCTCTCTCTCCCTCTCCCTCTCCCTCTCTCTCTCTCTGACACACACACCGCAGGTGGGACGACGCGCAATGGGGAGCTTAGGGATGATACTGGAAGTCAGAAAATCGTCTTAAGAGAAGAGTTCTTATAAAGATTTTTCCTCCTGTGGAATCGCCTTAAAACTTGTATAGAACGAAGCAGAAAGTATCAAAATAAGCGTAACCCTGTTCGGGTTCAAAACTCAGTCTGCAACTTGCGATCATTTCCAGAGAAAGAAGTGTTGATCCTTTTGTCATCACTGCACAGCAGTTCATATATGAGGAAAAGTTTGGAAGTGAACTGCAAGGCACACCCCAACAATAAAGGGAATGTCACTCCAAGTGTGAAAGTTGGAACACTTGTAATGACATCATCAGTTCGATCTCTGCATATGACACAACAAAACTAACTGGAACGCACAAGTTTGGTAGACATGTGCGAAAGGGAAGGGAGGAGGAAATATCATTTTTAAACCAGCCGGTTCCAAGCTGTAAATATCTGTATAGGCAACTTCGTCGAGGTGGCTCGGTGTAAACAAACGCAAGCTCGTCTGCCACTGGAGGGGGCGTGGTTACAAGAAGTAGCATATTCGCTTCTTCGTTCAGTGGTGACCGAAAGAGATGGTTCCTTGGTGAAGTGCAGGCCTGAGGTCCTGGGCTCGATCTTGAAGTAGGCTTCTGTGATCATGAGGTTTTGGTGGTTTCCCCTGGTTAGCCAGGCGAATGCAGGGGTGGTTTCTCTTTTATCACGAATTTCCTTTACCACATTTCATATCCTTTTGCTTCCCCTTACAGGTTTCAGGTAGGCTTAGGGACTATGCAGGGCTTGTTCGTTGGAAAGCTCTTCTCGGCCCTGCCAGATGGCAGCCTTCTCCGAGCCGCCTCATGTATTCCGTGTTCTCTTCGAGTTCTCTGAGGAGGCGGTGTGGCCGGTCCTCGAGCTAGGAATCGTTAGGGAACTCTGTGCGTCTCTGTCGGCGGTCTGCCTGCGACCTATGGCCTCCTGCGATTCCTCCATCTCATTCGTTCCTCCTCGGAGTCATAAGCATTAAGGATCCGCTTTGGGTCGAGTTGTGAAGTATCCCCTCCATTTCTGGTCATTCGTTCATTGGTGAACTATTTGGGTTCAATTTCTAGATGCCTGAACTATGGACAAAAATGAGTTCTGGGCTGAATACTACAGTGTTGCTATATCAATGACTACCTGGCGCCCGACGTTGCACAGGTAGCTTTGTATAATTGAATGATTTAATTAATTTCCTATACCTACCCCGTCTTTTATGAAGATAATGTACAATTATCTAGGTTTATTTTATCATTCTCTTTATCCCTTATACGAGGGTTCCCCACATATTCCTAGACGATTTTGCCATCACCTATTGTGTTCAATATGATTTCCACGGGCTTTAATTATGGCTCTGCTGCGCAAGTTCCATTGAAGAGGGCTGCGTCTTAGAACAAGAAGGAGGTTGTTAGCTCACTGCTCCTGGCAGACTTTCCAGAATCCTTCAATTCAGCAAGGCGCTGTTTCAGCAGACCAAATCCGCAAAATCCATTGGCGAGGCATCTGGAAACTTCACAAGGATTCTTTTAAATGGTATGACACTGGCAACCATTTCCATAGCTCCAGTGGCAATAATGCTGGGAAGACCGACAAGTGTGACTGGATGCTTTATCCAAGTGGATACAAACATTTGGGGTATCCTCACGATACAATCGAGAATCTTTTCATCAAAAATTGGGTCCATAACATTCCTTTGATAGTAGGCTGCATTAATTTTTACATTGTTGGCCACTCTGTGAATGCGAGTTTCCCCCGAGAGCAATAACCTGTAACCACCATGAATCCCTTGGAAAACTTTTCCTTGTTCTCCCGAATAAAGTTGGAGCGCCCCTTTTGGCCGACTTTATGGTAATAAATGGCTCGGGTTTTTTGTGTCACCTATATAAACCCATGCTTCATCTAAAGAAACCACCCATTAGTAGTTTTCACCTGCCAGGTAGTGTTCATAGAGTTTTCTTGCATTGGTGAAGCGTTCTCTGATGTGCCGGATGCTTTCAAGGCGTGTCCGCGTACTTTATGTCACCGTTCTAGACCCAAATTGCTGTGTATTATCCCATAGATGGTCTCTTTGGATATTCCAATGCGGCTGGAAATGCTCCTTTGGGTTGGTGGGTTTTCTTGAGTCATTGTTGCACTCACCTTGGCTACTATTGCTTTAGGTCGTGTTGGTTGTGACCTTTCTCTTGCTAGTTCTTTTGCACATTGAGTCTCAGGTGGGAATCTATTTTTATGCAGCTGTATTATATGCCCCACACAGGACTTACTTATGGTAAGACCTTTTTGTTTGCGCCTTTCCACTATCATTGAATGGCTGTAAACAGCATCAGAAAGCCCAACAAGGTACCCCTGCCACAAGTCAGCGATTGTTGAAGCCATTACGAGTAAACTTTGCCTCAGACTGGCCCAGCAGACAGCTAGCACTCGCAGTGAGCTGATGCAATAATAAGCATAAGCCGTTTGACCAATGACAGAGTGGGAGGGCGATTCAAAATCGTCCGTAATTAATGATAAGTCGTACAGTCCCAGTTATGGCTAATAATGGAGAAAAATGGGATATTCACGCTAAAGGTGTGAAACATTGGCGCAACGTCTGACTTCTTTAACTTCCCCCGACAGTATTCCAAGTTCTGGAAATACCGTGCATTCTATAAGCATTCTTGGAGGTGGAACAAACATCGGTCGGAATTGTCGAGTGATATTTCAGACACCTGTACCACTCTTTGATCCCATAGTTATTAAATGACGTAAGAGCTACATACTTTTCACATAATACATAGATCCTTAACATATACAAAGAAGTATAGATGAAGCTGGTAAATATGAATATTCCACACTCCGAGGCCACTCTTTAGAAAGGATACATACTCTGTCACCATCGAGCAAAGTAATATTCTTATTTCTTAATGACGTTGCTTGACGGTTTGTAATATTATTTGGGCACAATTTTCTCTCTATATAAAATTATTAACATACCATGTTACGAACATTATTATAACATACAAAGGAAATAACTTAATACTTTCTTATTTGAGGGTTATTAAAATACGTTGACATTGGTATTGCGTACGTGTCGTTCAAATCTCTTTTGTTTTTCTTTGTGTTAGTTGCTAAATCCTAAGCAATATACATATACCGGTTAGAATGAAAGGTCCGCGGCATTTGTCTTATTTTACATGCACCTTCTGCAGAGCTCCAACAACTATTTTCTACTCCATGGTATTCTCAACAAAAATTCAAGGTCTTCTTTGCAAGCATTTTCTTTTATAACTTCAATGTGTTCGTATTCAAATACAGGGCTATGTAAATCGTTTTTAAAATTTTAGTAATTTATCAAATGAAATTAGAGGTGTTTTACAGAAAACGTATCACAAAGAATTTGACTTTTCAATGGTGGAAGAATTATCAAAATCGGTTGATTGGTTTTTGAGATTACCCTACACACATACAATTTTTGTCTGTACTTTCTCTACTACGTATAGTAAGTAGGGGAAGTATTGTATTCCACCCAAAAATTCGATACCGAGATTTCACCGGAAATACATGTTTTAAGACCCCTGAATATAAAAAATAATTTTTAGAAAAAGGTCCGTGCGTGTGTGTGTGTATCTTTGAAAAGTATAACTCAAATACGCAAAGTAGGATAAATACCAAAATTGGTATTTAGGTTTAGCACCTCCCAAAAAGATTTTCACAATAGTTTCAAGAAAATCCCTCCACTGAGAATACCACATGAAAGATGATTTTATTAAATACCATACATTAAGGATATTTGCATTAAAAGTAAAATATAAATATATTTAATTTTCTAGGAATAGCCAGCGAAGTCCACTTCATTTGGAAGAAATTTTATATAATCTTGTATAAATGGTAAACATTAAGCGAAGGACG
Source organism: Deroplatys truncata (assembly GCA_030765065.1). Taxonomy (NCBI): domain Eukaryota; kingdom Metazoa; phylum Arthropoda; class Insecta; order Mantodea; family Mantidae; genus Deroplatys; species Deroplatys truncata. The sequence continues at coordinate 59,335,092 of CM060977.1, forward strand.
AAAACGTACTCCATAAAAAGGTAGCTATCTTTAAAAAACACAATTTACATCATATAAGCCTTTTGTAGCATAAGCCGTTTCCGAGATATCCGTTAGTAAAGGTTCGAATTCTTCATTTCTTGGTCATTCTGTTAACTCCAGTCAACATTCACATGTTTCTCGCGATTGCATGGAAACAGTATGGAGTTTTAAGACCAGCATGTAGCATCGAGTTCTTTAACATTTGACTATCGCTGTTACCTCTGCATCTATAAAGAAATATGTAATGTAGCTATTTTCGGAAAGGTTTATATGGATTAAAATGTAGTAGATAGAAAAATAAACTTTCATAAGAATAATTTATATACCCAATAAAAAACGATATAGGATCGAGAAAGTAATGTGATTGTATCACATAAGATTTTTATAATATTAATTTAGACAATGCATGTTTCACTTTTCTTTACGGTGAGAATAATTCGCACAAAATTGACAGATATCTAAATACACCAAAATCTGTCATTCATCCTGTTTAAATACTGACTGACAGGACTGACAAATAGTATAGGGTCCTATCTTTGAACTTAAATAAAACACGTTCTATAAATGATATAGGTTTATTTGTTTTTTTTATTTTGGAACACAATTAATGTCATTACGTGTGGAAGAGAACTTTGCGACTTCGTTGGGTTGCGTGTATACGGTTGACCTAATTTTCAATGACAGAAGAACGTAAATTAGGTTCAACTTCACGAATAACTCGCGTGATGTTATTCATAAGATCATTTACTGTTTCTGGCTTGTTGACATATACTCGAGATTTAACATAACCCCATAAGAAGTAATCCAACGGCGTTAAATCACATGACCTCGGGGGCCAGTTAACATCACCACCACGGGAAATGATGAAACCTCTGAACTTCTCCTTCAAAAGATCAATTGTTTCGAGAGCAATATGACATGTGGCACCATCTTGCTGGAACCATCCAATTGAAGCCAAAAATAGTCCCTTATAAGAGCCCGGTATCTTTCTCCATTGACAGTTAGAGCTTCGCCATCATCTTGGAAAAAATATGGCCCAATGATTCCACTATACCAAAACCCACACTACACAGTAACCTTTTGGGTATGAAGTGGTCGTTCTTGAATCTGCATTGGATTGTGATTGTTCCAATATCGGCAATTTTGTTTAACACAACCATCCATCCAAAAGTGGGCTTCGTCGCTGAAGATGATTTTTCGACAAAAATCCGGGTCAGCTTCCAATTGCTCCATAGCCCAGTCTGCGAATATACGGCGCAACCTATGGTCGTTGGGCTTTAGTTCTTGAGTTAACACCATTTTGTAAGCATAAAACTTCAAGTCCAGATGCAGAATTCGCCAAGTTGTGGTTGACGAAAGCCCCAATTCTTGCGCTCGACGAGCAATTGATTTGTTTCTGTTCTCGCATACACTCTCACGAACGGCGCCTATGTTTTCGTTGGAGTGCTTACGTCGATTACGTACAGGCGTTCTTTGATCGCTGACAGAACCACTTCATTCAAATTTATCGATCAAACGCCGAATCGTTCCCTCGCAGGGACGGTTATGCACACCGTAAACTTCACGCAATACACGGAAGGTTTGGCAAACAGATGATCCATTTTGTTAATTCGTTTTTACAATTTCTTCGCGTTGCTGAATGCTATAACGTTCCATGGCTATTTTTCAATAACAACTGTAACCACATGAAACAATGACTGTTATAACTCAATAACAACGGCAGCTATCACATGTTAAAGATAGGGCATTCTTGTTGAAAACCCCTATACAAGTCTCATTAAAATACATAATTTATGTCATATGAAATTATTTACATTTTTATGGCGTCGATCACAGATTGAGATATTCAATGTTGTTCGTTTAATGTTCCAATATTTGGAAGCAATATAGATGTATGAAGTGCTAAGTGAAATCATTTCGGTTTATTGTGAAATCGTACACACAGTAACGTTTTAACATACCAAAAATAGGTAGTCTTATGACATAAATTCAGGTGTTCTAAGAATTCAACAAGCGACTTATATTTTTTTTCGGAATATGGATATTATGTGACTGTTATTTGCGTAAATAGGGCGAAGGCTGGGATACAATTACCTGTTGATTCCGGAATATCACGGTCTGCATACATTCAACTTATTTTTAAATATCTTACTGTCATCTTAGCCTCCTATACACAGCCGTGTGCTTATAAAATCTATTTTGAAACTATTTCTGTAATAATTTATCACGATTAAATTGTAGTACAGTTATGGAAATTAATTTTTTAGACTGCATGGCCTAAAAGTTGAACTTCTAACACAGTGAACACGAGGTAAAACCTTCAGATTGCCGCACTTCATTGTGACCAACTTTGGTTTCCAATCATAATGCAATTTCCCTTTGTATTTGCACATGTTTAATAACTCGACTTGGTTTGAATAGGTTTTACTTTTCATTATGTCTTTTTATATGATTGATTTCTCATGGCGGTCGCATTATCTGTTAATACAAATCATCATACTTCAATTTATCGCAGTTCGTTGTAGAGTTAAGCTATACGTTATATTGGCAGCCTTCTGCTTTCTTTGATCCAAAACGTTATTCTTTTATCTAGTGTACTCTACGTAAAGGTTAATTGGCGGAATTTATGAATTCAGAAGAAACTGAAATGGAGGTAAAATTACAGAAGCAGCAGAAAGAATAACACTGGAAGTCCTTACCAAATAAGTCCAAAAAGCATTATAATATAGCCTGTAATCGCTTCATTGCCTGGTGTAAGATAAAACATGATGAATGCGAATCAGCAAAACATCTGACATCTCGCCTTTTTAACGTTTTCTCTTGTTTCAAGAACCGTGTTCTAACTTGATAACTGTTATTTTCAGGAATCAATATTATATATAATTCGAGAGCTGTCTAAAAATAGCATATATGCCACACGTGTTAAAATTTATTTTATTTTGCTCGTTGGATTGCATTCCTGCTCGTAAAATAAAACACTACTTTTAGCCCTTGTATCATAATCTACTATGTGGGTAGAGAAAGGGTTGGCTGTAACAAATCAGAACTTTTTTAGCGTTCCAACCGAACTATTTACTACGCTGCCTTCCGAACATTCTTAAAATGACAATTCCAAACACGCGAGCGATTCACGCAGGGAAAAACAGTCTGACTGCGGGCTCGTCATGGCGGTTCTGTCAGTGGCAGGTGATTTGCACTGGAAATACACTGCGGTTTATTCACCATTTGATGGAATTACCGCACTCCAATAGCGTCCCCACCATTAACATAGTAGTGTTTTAATCGACGGGAAAGCGGACCAAATTTAATCGGTACAATATATGCAATCCGCCTCTCGTTCAGTAAAATGTTGCAAATGGGAAGGGAGAAATTCAGGCAAGCATTTGTAGCAATGGGATTGTTTTGACAATAATATTTACATCATATTATGCCGTTTTATGAAGTTTAAGTACTTGATAAAATAAGAGAAAAATACTTAAAGCAAACGGATGTAGAGAAAATATTAAAACATTTAAAGCATTCGAAATTAATAAATTACTTGCATTTTGGTTCCGTAGAACAGCATCACGATTATGAAAAGTACTTTTGGTTTCTTAGTGATTCTATTTATTTCTTAGATACGAGATATGTCTCAGAATCACTAATATACTTCAGAGCCTTTAGTAACCTTTACGTTCACGTGGGTATAAAGGAATTACCATGGCAACACAACAAAACAGTTTCAATCAATACTATTTTACAAAAACATAATGTAACATTTAATTAGTCTTGAGAGTATTTAAGAACCATGGCCCTAGATTCCAAGTCCTTGACACTATGATTAATTATAGCTGAGATAGAAATTACAGTGACTAAACGAAACACTGATGAAGTTGTCTGAACTAAATTCCTGTTCATTTCTTCATTTACACAGACATTCATAAAAATAGATGTATAAGTAATTCCAGTTAACACAAAGGAAATTCTATTTTTCTAAGCCATGCAGTCTTCTAAAGGTCTTTCAACAACGGAACGGTTATACTCTTCCATCCTCCATGATACTTTAAAAATGTCGGAGCAAAGTTGCTGAAGTTCTTCGTAAGGCTGGTTTGTGTGATTGCATTAGCAAAGCACAGGTACTTTGATATTATGCTAGGAATTTTTCCTAATGAATTCCTTCTAAGAGGTTGTGTCGTTCTAATTCACGAACAATCTTCTTATGAGAGATCGTATGAAACGTACTTTCAAATCAACTGTAACTATTTCTTTCTCTTCTATTAGTGTTAATACTGGGATTTTATCTCCCTATGCTTCAGGTATATTCACAACAATGCCGAACCTTTGTCTTCTACAATGCTGAATGGCATATTCACAAGTTCTTGCCGTCGGCAACTATCAGAAGTTCCAAACAGTAATCGTAAAAACTTTTAAAAACTTCCGATTTTTACTTTCTCTACTACGTATAGTAAGTAGACAGATAGATTAGATAGATAGATAACCTGTCTTTATTGGTTTCAAATTATTGAAGTTATTACACAAGTATTTAGTGCATGGGTCAATGACTGTACATGCATATTTAAGATACAAGTATGGTGACAAATAAACAACAGAAAAAGAAAGCAAAGCAAAAAGAGCACGAAAAAGGAAAATAGAGATAAATTACCTTTGACTAACTCAACAAATTTAACCTAGCTTCGCGCACTTTAGCCAAGAAATTGCCTATGTTTCGCCAGTTCCTCTGGTCAACCAGTAGCTCCCAACATGCCAATCTCTTTCTTGTATGCAACGCCGAATGTTTCCTCGACTTCTTTGGTAACAATTCCATCGTAATCCTCTCCGCTACTTGTAAAATTTCTTCTGATTCTGCCGAATACATTTCCGAGCCAGTGAAATAATCCGCATTAATCTCTAAAGGGCCTCCGCTTAGTATAGACACACTTTCCATCGCGGGAAACAAATATGTATAGCGGATAATTATAAAAATGTTATTCCACTGTGTTGCAATTTTCAATTCATAGTATTAGTGGTTCGTGTTAAAACCTTTACTTTTAGTGCCAGCTGTCTAAAAGGATAGTTACTGAAGAAGTGATTGGTAAACAACAAAACATGGAAGTTAAAAAATACACTTTGGAAACGGGTGGCGATTAAAATGTTCTGCCACTCAGTCTTTGCGCTCTGTATGTAAATGGCTTGTTTACACGTTGGCAATACTTTCTACCACTCTAGCGCATCCATCCTTGATGCAGAAGAAGACGCGGAATGTAGAAGTGTTCCTGTACGCAACAATCGATAAAGGCAACGTTTTAAAACCGTCCCAAGGGCAGGATAGTCCACGTCACCACAGCAACTTTGTGTCCCTGAGCAGAGGACAGCACTTTCATTTCATTAGCGTTCGGACCCGAAGCAACTAATGAAAAACGCCACGGGGGACCTCTTTACAGGACGTACGTTCAGGTGCAGTGCTGCCACCTTGTTGTTAAGCTGACCCACAACAAGCATCTTCACTCTGCTTCGCGTAGGTACCGCTTCAAGCGATCGCTGCGTACATGGGCGTCAGATTCCCTAAACCTGCTTATTGCTTCTCGCGGATGACGAGCAAACGTAACGGCTTTCCTTTTGGCCCAGCACAAGAGGGTTACGTTTTCCCAACTTATCTAAAATATAGCAAATCTGCATAGGTCCCGATAATTCCATATTCTAATTTTCTCTGAAATAATAAACGTTTTAAAATAAAAAGAATACGAGCATGTGTTATACTCACATGACTTTCTCTACTCTTGCACAAACTATTTCTACAAACGATTATTCTCCATATGCTTAATGTTAATCGAGATGTTAAACTTATTGCTAATTTTCTTGTAGATGTCAGGGGAATTGGTAGGCTTTAAGCGATAGTCAAATCTTTTAAGAGCTGGTTGCTATGTGGAGTATTCCATTCTCTTTGCATTACCAGGACAAAAAAAAAAATTAATGACGAATTCCCATTTGAGAAACAGTATAAGCATTGGAAAATTTAAGGGAATAACAATCAATATCTAGAAAATGGTTCTCTCAACAAAAAAAAAAAGATGTATATGACATAAATTGTGTATTTTAACGCGATCTACATCTTTTACGTAGTAAACTTTTGTCTATCTCTTATGGTTTACCAGTTATGTAAAAGAATACTTTTGGAGACGTTCCCAGAAAATTTGAGATATACGATTCATTTGTCATAAAATGTTAAACTTATGCTATTTTATTCAAATTCCTTAGAGCCATTTTTGAGAAAATTAAAATTTTCGATAAATGTTCTATGTAAAGCGTAATCTGCGGTGGGGGATTTTCTTGAAAAACTTCGTGTCGCATCTCTGGAAGATACTAAACCTAAATACCAAGTTTGGTGTTTATCTGACTGTTCTTTCTGAGTTATGGTGTTCACACACACACACGGACATGTTTCCAAAAATGCTTTATATGCATTCAGTGCACCTCAAAACATGTATTTCCTGTGAAATCTCGGTATCGAATTTTTAGTTGGAATGCAATACTTCCCTACTTACTATACGCAGTAGAGAAAGTAAAAATATAACATGCCACATTCACATAACTTTCTCTGTCTTATTACTGTAGCTTATTACTGTATATACAAATTATTCTTACGAAAGTTTATTTTCCTATCTAATTATTTGAGTTATGCGGTTCAGACATACACGCACGGAACCTTTTCTAAAAAAACTGTTTTTAGGTTCAAAACATGTATTTCTGGTGAAAAATATTTGCCTGGGTAAGCAATTCCAGTATTTAAGTTTACATCAAATATATTTTAAGAACAACGATTTAGATGACATTATTTTATCTCAAACAACCCTTTACATCGGAGTATATTTCGCTGCCTTTATTTCCTCAATATCTCTAAACATTTCGATTAACTATCAGGTATTAGAGATGTTGGCATAACAATAATGTATTGTGCATTTTTACATTCTCTCCTACGTATAGTAAGTAGAGGAAGTATTGTATTCCACCAAAAAGCTTTATATTGAGATTTCACTATAAATATTTGTTTTGAGGCCCCCCTGGATCCATAAAAACCATTTTTAGAAAAAGGTCCCTTCGTGTGTCTGCCTGTGCGTCTGCCTGTGAACGGCATAACTCAAAAACGAAAAGCCGGATCAAACTTAGTATGTAAGTTCAGAATCTTCCAAAGATGCGACACGAAGATTTCCAAGAAAATCCCCCACGCCAGACTACACTTTACAAGGAAGATTTATAGAAAATTTTGATTTTCTCAAAAATGCCTCTTACGATTTTGATTAAAATACTATATTAAAGACATTTACATGAAAATAAAATGTTATCTTGAGTTTTCTGGAAATATTCTGTGAAGCCCACTTCATTTGGAAGAAATTTTGTATAATGTTGTGTAACTAGTAAACGTTAAGCGATAGACAAATACATACTACACAGGAAATGTAGATCTCTTTGAAACAATGTTCCCGAGGTCGCAGGTTCAAACCCGGCGGAGGGCGAAGGATTTTTTCGGGCGTAAAAATCCTTAAGCATTGCTTCCTTCGGGAGGGAAGTAAAGTCGGTGGTCCCGTGTCGTAGATTTACGGCACGTAAAAGAACCTCAAGCCTGATAAGAGGCCTCTGAGCAAAATTTCCGGTCTTTCACGTCCGATATAGAGTGGGACGCTAAGAATCATAGTAGTTAAAGAGCGTCCATAAATAAAACTCAATTTCAATTTCTTTGAAACACACAATTTATCTAAATAAGCTTTTGTGGTCTAAGCCGTTTCTGAGATATCCGTTATTCAAGCTTCGAATTGTTCATTTCTTGGTCATTCTCCCAGTCCTTTCAACACTTAGTTGTTTCTCGCGATTGCATGGAAACAGGAATTTTAAGACTAGCATATAGCGTCCAGTTCTTAAACATTTGATTATCCCTGTTATCTTTGTATCTATAACGAAATGTGTAATGTAGCTTATTTATGCTAAGGTTTAATAGATACAAAAAAATCTGATGTGTTACACTCACATGACTTTCTCTACTCTTGTACAAACTATTTTTACAAACGCTTATTCTCCATATGCTTCGTGTTAATTGAGATATCGAGATGTTAATGTTATTGCTAATTTTCTTGTAGATGCAAGGGGAATTGGTAGGTTTTAAGCTATAGTGAAATATTTTAAGAGCTGGTTGCTATGTGGAGTATTCCATTTTCTTTGCATTACCAGGACAAAAAAAAATGAATAACGAATTTGAGAAAAAGTATAGGCATTGGAAAATTTAAGGGAATAACAAGCAATATCCTGAAAATGGTTCACTCAAAAAAAACTATATAAGTTGTGTATTTTAATGCGATCTACATTTTTTGAGTAGTAAAATTTTTTCTATCTCTTATGGTTTACCATTATGCAAAAGTCGGTCACAATGAAGAATACTTTTAGAGACATTCCCAGAAAATTCAATATATACATTTTATTTGTCATGAAAGTATCTTAAATATATGATATTTTAATCAAAATGGTTAGAGCCATTTTTGAGAAAATTAATATTTTTAAAAAATCTTCCATGTAAAGGGTAATCTGGGATGGGGGATTTTGTTGAAAACCTTCGTGTCGCATCTCTGGAAGATACTGAATATAAGTACCAAGTTTGGTGTTTATCCGACTGTTCGTTTCTGATGTATGCTATTCACAGACACACACACACACACACACGGACGTGTTTCCAAAATGCTTTTTTGGATTCAGGGGCTCTCAAAACATATATTTCCGGTGAAATCTCGGTATTGAATTTTTGGGTGGAATACAATACTTCCCCTACTTACTGTATGTAGTAGAGAAAGTAATAAGCTTTAGTAAGAATAGTTTGTATGCTCTCTAATAACGATAAAGACTAGAGACAGTCTTATGAATGTATCACATCAGATTTTATATAATGTAAATATATCTTACAGGCCTAAATTTTACTGATGTCAGGCTGTTTTAATTTTTACTTAAGAAGAGGTTTGAAATCCTTCCCCCAAAGGATTCTACCACAATTTGAGAAGGGGTAGATTGATTGTAATTTGATATCAGAGTAGAAGGAAAGCAGGCAGTGCGAGTTTTCCACATCCAGTTTGCTCTCACACCTCCCATCCTTTACGCTGCCCAGTGCTTCCTGTGATTCCCTTAATCCTATTGTAAAGCATCCCAAGTAAATCCTTTCAAATCATTGGCCAAGTCCCAGAGGAGTCCAGCTCGCTATTTGGCTTCAGCGGAAATGAGCTCGAGTTACAGCGATCACAGCTTACGGGTGGTGTAAGATGGGATGTGCACTGCTGTTGAATAGTGACGAGCGAGCGGAGTAACCAATCAACTGAAAGCGATGCCAGCGGATCTCATCCATTTCCTTTAATTCAGCTCAAGCTTCACAACATCATATTTATATTTGTGTGAGATGTTGGGCACTGAACTGTTAAACAAGAGCCCGGCAGCGGTTGCTCGTCAGCGAGTGTCAGATTCTCAGCAGTAGGAACTAATGCAGCTTGATTATGAACGATAACAGTCAATTAAAGAACATTTTTGAAAATGTGTTGTGAGGGGCGGCAAATAACAGTTTGTCATGCAGACAGTTGCAAGGAGAGGGAAGAGAATAGGCCGCAAGAAGGTGGCTTGAAATCACTTCTTGTCTTAGAGTTTCATTCGGTCAGGATCCCAAGTAAGATCTATAAAGATGTCGACTTACAGGGTGGCGTACGAATAGTTGACACATTTAATATTGTCACATTACTTATTTCTGAAATGAACATTTTTAAATTTTACACACAGGTGGTATGGTCCTAGAAATGCATTTCACTTCATCATGTGTTGAATATGCGCGTCATTGCAGCGGACAACCTCGCGATGGAGAATACACATATTCCTTACAACTTTTTGACGCAAATCTGCATTTATCTCATTGCACTTGCACTATCTGGACACAGTTTCTCTTTCAAATATCCCCACAGATTGACTTGTTTGGACTTCGTTCCATGGCGACCCGTAGCGCTGCGATGTTTTCCGGAGAAGCAGCAGTCGCTGCCAGAGGTCTCTTCCCTTCCAACAAACTGCCTTCTTCAAATTTTGTTGCTAATCAGAGAATTATGTCCCTTGATGGAGCCCAACGCGTGTGGAATATCATCCTAAATCTTCTCTGCTCTACTGTGACAGTTTTCAATTCGGCATAAAGTAGCCTTAACACGCTACTGAAAAGATAAACATCCATGCTCAGCCATGACGAGACGCTAACTCCGAAACAAGGGACTGGCGATATTGCAGCAACAAGACCTCTACCGACATTTTCATGAAACAAAACACTTGAAGCGCATACTGAACACACGATGAAGTGAAATACATTTCCAAAGGCCATACTATCTGTGTGTAAAATTTGAAAATGTTCGTTTCAGAAATAAAAGTGATGTGATAGTATTAAATGTGTCAACTATTTGTGCGCCACCTTGTATACATCCAAGCCAGTTCACACAAACACTCTATCGCTGATTTGTAAGGAAGCATGTGACAATGGCGTGATTATGACGTTGCAAAGCTTTTGCTATTGTACAACGCCTTCGTTCATGGATGGACTATCTAGAATGCTGCAAAAGCTTCTCTAAAGGTCGTCCTATTGAAAGAAAGAATCGACCGCAGTATCGGGCCCACTTATATTTGATTGATCTACGTCTAATGGATATGGATTTCTTGGCCTGCTCAGTCCTCCGTGTACGCTAACCACGTCCAATGACGCATGTGAATAGACAAATAAGATATCTTTATTGGTGCCAAATTATTGAAGTTGTTTGCACAAATACTTAGTGCAGGATTACTGACCGAACATGCGTATTTAAGGTACAAGTTAAAGGTGACAAAAAGAAACAAAACACAAGAAAAAAGGAAAAAATAGAGATAAATTGCCTCTGAAAACTGAACAAAACTGACCTGCCTACGCACACTTTAGCCAGTAAATTGTGCATGTTTTGCCAGTTCCTCTGTTTAGCCGGTAGATCCAAACATGCCAATCTCTTTCTAGCAGGATTTAGGATTTTTTTAAAGTTTTATTATTGTTTGCCTGTTCTCCTACTGTGTGTATTCTGCCAAAATATGTATCCAGTCTTCATCCAAACTACAGAATGGGCAGGTTCTCCTGCTAGAATCGTCAGTTATTTTCTGTCCTCCAGACTCCCGGTCTAAACCTTGCCATTACTGGTCTTTCCTTTCTTTCTAAGTTAAGCATTACCCCAATTCAATTTTATTTCATTTGCCAGATTTAGAGAAGGTTTTATATTTTACAATCTGTTCTATTTCCTGTTGACTGATGTCTATTACTCTTCTTTTGACACACCTTTCCATAAGTTTTCGTCTCTTTGCAATACTGACCCAATTCCTATTCTCCTCAAACGTCTTTCCAAATCAGCTGCCCAAAACTTGGGTTGTAGATTTTCTCTCTGGTATTTATAACATTTGGACCGCAGTATTCAATTATCTCTCTGCATCAGTCTCATTCAGTGCTTCACTGCTCTTATTTTACAGGGCAATGTGTCTTTATAACATTCCACCTGCCCCATTGCTCCAGAATTTGATGTGCCTTGTGAAACTCCAATGTAAAGCTACTGTCCCTTTCTGAAATACGCTGCTCTTCTATTTAACTCTCTGTGACTAGTTTTTACAGGAAAAGGACACAAATTTAGCATTTGGATTGAATTTAATATTCATTTACTCTGTTAATACAGTTCATGAATACACAATGAGGCAGTGTTTGTAACATTTAAACGATTTCAGACTAATTACAATATAAAATATAATAAAAGCTCGCCTTAAAGCAATATGTGTATGTAACAAGATATAAAAAGTGTATATTACAGTCATTGTTTACATTTATATTATTGTATACATGCTCAATAATGTTATGTGAATGTATTACGTAATTTAATAATGTAGGAGCTGTGAGAATAATAGATTAAAAGTTGCGAACAATGAGGTATCATATGTTTAAGATATTTTCATGACAAATAAAATGTATATCTTGAATTTTCTGGAAATGTCTCCAAAAGTATTCTTCATTGTGAACGACTTTTGCATAACTGATAAACCATAAGAGATATACAAAATTTTATACACAAAAATGTAGATCGCGTTAAAATACACAATTTATGTCACATACACTTTTTGTTGAGTGAACCATTTTCGAGATATTGCTTGTTATTCCCTTAAATTTTCCAATACTTATACTTTTTCTCAAATTCGTTATTCATTTTTGTTTTGTCCTGGAGATACAAAGAGAATGGAATACTCCACATAGCAACCAGCTCTTAAAATATTTGACTATTGCTTAAAGCCTACCATATTCCCCTTGAATCTACAAGAAAATCAGCAATAAGATTAACATCTCGATTAACATGAAGTAGATGGAGAATAAGCGTTTGTAAAAATAGTTTGTACAAGAGTAGAGAAAGTCATGTGAGTGTAACACATCAGATTTTTTAAATTAAATTTGTTTAAAATGTGGGGAACCGAACATCATTTTAGATGACAAAGTGTTGCTTTGGAGACTGATTTACTTGTATGTACATTTTGTGACTCTGGTCTCTCTCTTGGAATGTGTACAATTCCTAAATTTAAAGTTTGTCGAGTTTGCTCACCGCTGTGAGGAATTAAAGTAGTTATCTTAAACCCGAGCTGGTGTGCGATTCAACCTGCTCACCATCCTCTCCTCGGATGCTAAGCAAACTGTTGGAGACATTTCTTTAAGTCGTTTATATAATGTTAACCCTTTATTGTTGGAATTATTTTGTTACAAATACCGCTCTTTCTCTAATTCCTAAACCGGATTTTATATCCCTTTTACCGGCATCACAACCAAAGCGATTCGAATAGCCGGGATCATTGGCCTCCTAGCGATTGCAATTAAATGTGCCTGTGGTAAAGTATGGGGAGGGTCCAAGTAAAATAATCGGTGTGATGACACACTTGGATGCTGATGGGGTTGCAACTGAGTGCAGTTGCTCCTCATAATAAAAAAAACACTACGGTTTTATTAAAAGTTTAATATTTTTACAATATAAAACAGCTATAAATGGCTTAATTTTATTGTTGAAGGTTAGTGTAATATAAAATTAGAAAAAAAGGCCAAAGACCCAATAAGAAAACCTAAAAACAACTGTGACAAATATGTACGCCGGGTTCTAAAGGCTTAATGAGTTTGTGATAATATTAAATGCTTACATTTTCGTCTCACTTCCAATAGCTACACTCTTTGGATTAAACCTTATAAACGCGACTGTATAACACTTTTCATTTACTAATAACAAATATTCAACATTATTTTCCAGCTATTAAGAATAAATGGTAAGGTTTCACTTTAGCGGAGCGGATTAGAGGTCGTTCTCTATTTAAACACGTTAAATATGCTAAAACATTCAAAACTGCCTAAAGAGGGAATTAAATGGCATACCAGTTGTACAAGTTTTGTATTTATTTTATTTCTATTAGGTCTTGTGTGATACGCAGGTAATATAATGCCTATAAGGCTTTGCCAACTGCAGTGAAACTTATATAAGAAATCCTTGGAGTAATGACAGAGCGCAGTTTAAATGGTCCATTTGTTGTTCTGTGCGCATATCTAAAGTTTTTTTTTTACTTTCTCTACTACCTACCGTAGTAGGCAAGGGTAAGCATTTTATTCCACGCAAAAATTTGATGTCGAAATTTCATCGGAAATACATGCTCCGAGGCCCCACCGAGTCCAGAAAGCAGTAATATACAAAGGTGAGTGTGTGTATGTGTGTGTGTGTGTGTAAGCAGCATAATCCAAAAACCAAGTGTCCGATAAGTACCAAACTTGGTATCTAGATTCAGCATCCTTCAAAGATGCAACAGGAGTATTTTGAAGAAAATCTCCCCACCCAAAGCTACCCTTTACATGCAGCATTTTTCGTTATTTTTTATTTTCTAAGAAATACCTCTACCAATTTTGATTAAAACAACAAACTTTAAAATATTTTTATGAAAAATAAAATGTATATCTTGAATTTTCCGCGAATAGCCTGTGAACAACCATTCATTCTTAATTACCTTTGTATAAGTGTAAACCGTACAAGTTAGACAAAATATTATTGCACACAAAATGCAGATCGCGTTAAAACTCTCAATTTATGTGAACATTTTTGTGGCATAACTACTTCGAAGATATTCTTTGTTATTGGTTTGAATTATCAAATACTTACTACTTTGAAGTGGCAAGTCGCTATACAAAGAGCATGAATTTCAAACCCTTCACATATGAACAGCTTTTTAAAAATCTGACTATCGCTATAACCTCTTGTATCTTTATACCTACAACGAAATGCGGAACTGCAAAATGAAAGCTCATCTTGATTAAGAAGTAGAATGAAAAATATTCATCATTCATTCATTATCTGTTTACCCTCCTCTTATGTAGGACTTACACCCCCCAGGACTTACAAGCGGGTGCCTGGGGTCAGAGGCCCGTCGAGGAGCAGACACTCATGGATCAGACAGAGCATCCAGAATGGGTGATCAGCCCGATGCCTGGAATGGGATGAAGGAAGTAGATGAAACGAAATGTTGGTGAAATGGTTGAAAGGAAAGGTGATGATGGAGCAGTTGGTGGAATGAATGGCGGGGGAAACCGGAGAACCCGGAGAACACCCGCCCAGATGCCGCTTCGTCCACCACAAATCTCACATGCAGGTCCCTGGGATTGAACCCGGGCCGCCTCGGTGGGAGGCGAGCGGTCTAACCACTCGGCCACGGCGCCGCAGAATGAAAAATAACCTTTGTTAAAATAGTTTGTAGAAGGGCGAGTAGAAAAAATCATGTGAATGCAGCATACCAGTGTTTACTTTCTCTACCACACACATAGTAGGTAGAAAAGGTATTGCATTTCATCCAAAACTTCTATACCGAGACTTCACCGGAAAATGCATGTTTTGAGGGCCCCTGAATAAACAATACATATTTAGAAAAAAAATCCGTGTATGTGTGCGTGCGCGCACCTGTGAACAGCATAACGAAAAGTAGGATAAATTTCACGCTTGGTATTTAGGTTCGGTACCTTAAAAAGATGCAACGCGAAGGTTTTCAAGAAAATCCCTTCCCCAACTGCCCTTTACATGGAACATTTTTCCAAAATGCCGAACTTTTAAAAAATGGCTAATGATTTTGATTAAAATATCATATAAGTATCAAGTATATTCACGTGACAAATAAAATTTATTTCTTGAATGTACTGGGAAGTCTTCATTCGGAAGGAATTTGGTATAATCTTGCATAACTGGTAAACGTTAAGCGATAGACAAAAACGTACCATTCAAAAAATGTAGATCTCTTTAAAATACACAATTTACTTAAAATAAGCTTTCCTGTGGCATAAGGCGTTTCTGAGATACCCGTTATTAAAAGTTCGAATTATTCAATAATTGTTCGATTTTCAGGTGTTTCTCGCGATTGCATGGAGACAGTATGGAATTTTAACGCCTGCATATAGCGTCCAGTTCTTAAACATCTGACTGTCGCTGTTCTCTGTGCATCTATAACGAAATGTATAATGTAGCTATTTTTGCAGTGGTTGAATTAAAATGAAGTATATAGAAAAATAATCTTTCGTAAAAATAGCTTAAATGTGTCAGATTTTTTAAAGCAGTTTAGACTTTGCTCTGTCTTTCTTTGTTTACAGCAATCCTTTCTTTATCGTATCCAGATCTGAATTGAAAAGTTCGTTTAATGCAATATCTGAGTAGCTGAATACAGAGTGAATCACCTAAAACTTGCACCGCAAATATTTCGGAAGCGGAAAGTGCTATTCATGTGCAGTTATCACAGCATTGATTGGTAGTCAGGGTTCGTACATTTAGCCTATAAACAGATTTTAATAATACTGACAAATCGTATTTTTTGAGCAAACATACACTTTTTTAAACAGAAAAATGCCTAGTTAGATTAACAGAATAAAGATTGGGTAAGTCAGAATGTCAATGGTCTTTGTTGCAGGATTCTAGTGCAAGTGGTTTACGAGAAATCGTATTTTGGAAAGCTTGCACCCCGACAATTGTTTGTCCCATTCAACCTGCTTAGTTGCAGTTACGATGCTGTTATGTTTGTTTGCGTTGTGTTTTCTGTTCATTGATTGCATTGCGACTTACTGATCAGTTTGGTGACAGTTAAAGCAGTAAGTCGTGAGTGGAAGACGGGGTTTACTAATGCAGAAAAAGCGGACATGCTCATGGTATATGGAGAGTGTAGGAAGAATGCAGTTCGTTCCTGTACGGTGTATGCGGAAACGTATCCCAATAGACGTCAACCATCCTGGCAATTATTTATCAACCTCTTCAACCAATTACGTGAAAGTGGTACTGTAACACCTAGAAAACATAACAGAAGCTAACAAGTGACTGGAGAAGAGGCAGAAATTAATGTTTTGGCTGCCGTTGCAGTAGATCCGCAAATTAGTTCCCGCACAATCGCACGTGAAAGTGGCATAAGTCAGGCAAGTGTACTGCGCATTCTCCATCGACATAGGTTCCATCCCTTTCACATCTCTCTTCATCAAGAGCTGCATGGAAACGATTTTGAGTATCGTGTTAACTTTTGTACATGGGCATTAAGACATGATACTCCAGACTCATCATGTATTTTGTTTAGTGATGAGGCAACATTTACTAATCATGGCCAGGTAAGCCGCAGAAACATGCACCATTGGACTGTTGACAATCCCGTTGGCTTCGTCAGGTGGAACGTCAACGTCCGTGGAGTTTAAACGTGTGGTGTAGGGTAGTTAACCATCAGCTCATAGGCCCTTTGTTCATAGAAGGAACAATGAACTCACACAAGTATCGCAGCCTCCTGACAGACCATGTGCCACAGATGCTAGAAGACGTTCCTTTGCAAAATAGGAGGAACCTTGGTACCAACATGATGGTTGCCCAGCCCATAGTTTACGAAGTACTACAGCTTGTCTTAACGGATTGTTCCCAAATCGTTGGATTGGACGAATAGGACCTGTACCTTGGCCGGCCCGTTCACCGGATCGGACTCCTTTAGACTTTTTTCTGTGGGGAAGGCTAAAAGACACTGTCTACAAGATGTACCAACTACATCAGACATATGAAAGGACGTATTACTGCTGCCTGCTCTGAAATTTCAGCTGAAATGCTAGAACGTGTGCAGCAGTCTTTCCATGGCGGACTGGAAGCGCGTATTGAAGCTGCCGGTGTTCATTTTGAACACAACCTTTGAGGGCTATGTTCTCTTTACTTGTAAAAACGCACAGAAGTATTTAAGTCCCTTTTGTTTTTCTTTAGTTCGTGCTACCACAGGTTGTACAAGTGTCGGTGCATAAAAGTTTCAAAATAAGATTTCTCGTAAATGACTTGCACCAGAGTCTTGCAATAAACGCCACTGACATTCTAATTTACCCTACCTTAATTCTGTTAATGTAACTAGGCATTGACTAAATGACATAGACTAAATGTACGTGTCCCTGACTACCAATCATTGCTGCGAAAACTGCACATCAATAGCACTTTCCATTTCCGAAATATTTTCGGTGCAAGTTTTAGGTGATTCATCCTGTATACTGTTCTGTTTCCTTTCCAAATGCTTCTCCAATTCTGAAAACAAACATTTGATGTAGCCATTTAACCTTAGCTGCCTTAAATGTGACTGATGATGCCTCTGACTTTGATAAGAATAGGGTTTACCGAATTTGACTCGCATTTATATTTAATGAGTGGATATTAATTATGGTGGTGAATTAGTTCTGTTCTAATCTATCCTTTCATATCCATACCTAATATGTGTGTAATGGTTTTGTAGGTTACATCCAAATACACATTTTTCTGGGTATAAAATCTTCAAATGGTCATTCAAGGAGAATTCTAGAATACTGCTGTATACACCATTTTGGAGCCTAATTTGCATTCTCGACACCTGCCAATATATATTTTAGCAGCATCTACTTTTGAAAGCAGACTGCAGTAAATCATTTATTCAAGCGCCTAGCAGCAAATCGATAGATCGCAAACCCACGTAGCATCTTCAGGCAGTTATTTTTAGAAAGAGGATAGCCGTTTGTGTACTGACTGTTGGTGGATAAAACCTGCTGGATTAATTTATAGTCCTATCCACTGGACACCGTATTTCGTTAAATAATTATTTTTCTGTCATTCTGCCACTTAAATCAAAGACTACTTGTATTTTTATGTCGTTTAGACTTTGTAAAATGTCAACCTTCATTTCCACACCTCCACCTTTTTTTTTTCTCTAACAGACCATTTTACGTCAACGCTAGCAGTTTAAAAGAAGCCCCAGTTTTGGCTTAGAAGTTGACATTCAGCACTTTCATTACTTATCTCGTCATTTAATAATACCAACATAATCAATATGCCGCTTCATTACATACATCAGTGAACAGTTTTCATTTTGCAAGCCTGCGTAAATATATGCAGATTTATCTTTACATTTTCTGATAGGATGATTTTTATATATACGAGATTCCGCAAGATTTTATTTGCTTTTAATTGTAGCTTTTGTATTTTGTTTTATGTAAAGACATCTTAAAGGATGCCGAAGTAAACCTGGTATTTCCATGTATATAAATACAATTAAAAAAGGTTTAATCCATTTAAGGCTTAAAAAGGTAGCTTAATATTTAAATATCCGAGTCAAACCTATGACAAACGCAAACACAAACCATTACACTACCCAGAAACTGTTTTAAATGGGGTCTGTAAACACATTAACAAGATTTTGGCCATGTCATTGGATTTCATTGTGGTTGTATTCCACTTGGTGTTGTAATGCAGATAAAATAACTATAAAAATGTATTTATTTCCACCCTCCGGTTCTTATTCAATTATATGTATTTCATTGCAGAATTTCTTTTAAAGAGGAAAGTTACAAACGCTTTGGCCTCAATTCAGAGGCTCTGTACCTTAACTAATCTTCAATTTCGTACTGATTCAAACCTATTTGTAATGTACAAACAACTTTTTTGCAAACTCCTAAAAATAAAATCCAACTGCGTACTTCCAGCGGTTTCGAGTTTATTTGTCTACGCACAGTCGAGTGCAAAAACACGTACCGATGCTTTTGGTTACTTTTTAATGTTTTCCATTCTTGAATTTTGGCAGAATCTCCTCATGATGTGTGTTACGCGTCCGCCCTAGGTGAGCCATCCTCTTATTCTTTACAGCTGAAGTGTGATACGCTAGCACTACCCTATGAAGAAAGGCGAGACCTAGCTGGGCGATGAAAGGGGTGGAGAATCGATATACAGGTGTAACAAAAAATGTATGGCACAAACTGCAGCAAACATTCCTCACACGTAGACGAAGAAATTATGTTATATAAACATGGGTCTGGAAACGCTTTGTTTCCATGTTACAACTCATTTTCTCCAACTCATTAATCATGGGAAACACGCACGAAGAACGTACCAGCATAGCACATGCAACTCTTTCCCACAGGAGATGTTCAATGTGCCCTCCGTGAGTATTGATACATACATCAACCCGGATGCGCTGATGTATCCCTGGAGTATTACGTATGGTTTCGCAGCCTTCTATAATACGGGCACGGAGACTCTGAACATCCGGTACTGAGGTTCGATACACAAGGGCTTTTTTAAATGCCCCACAAATAAACGTCCTGTGGGTTTAGGACCAGGGAGCGTGGAGGCCAGACAATTGGTTCCACCTCTACCTATCCATCTGTCACTGAATCTGTTATTTAGAAGCCGACGGACATTAACACTGAAATGAGGAGGTGCTCCATCGTGCATGTACATGCTTTGTCGCACAGCTAAAGGCACATCTGCTAACAGATCAGGTAGAACATTCTCTACGAAATTATGGTAGCTTTGTCCGTTGAGCCTGGGTGGAAGAACGTGAGGCGCTACCAAACACTCACCAACGATGCCGGCCCAAACATTGACAGAAAACCTTTGTCGATGACTTGATTCAACAGTTGCATGAGGATTGACGTCAACCCATACTTGCCAATTGTGCTGATCTCGTTGAAACGACGCCTCATCTGTGAACAGCACCGTTGTACTAAAATTAGTTTTGACACTTTGTTACATAAACCAGAAGCGTACCCCTGCAGGAAAATCAGCTGCTGATGGTTCCTACACACACCGTAAATTATATGGATACACCGGACCTCGTGTAACACTCGCCAGACAGCCAGGTGGTCAACATTCATTGTTGCAGCTACTTGTCTTGTACTGACACTAGGGTCGCCAACTGCCTGAAGAATTTCCGCCTTCCGTTGCCCTGTCCTCGTTCTTCTAGGCCTCCTTCGGTCGCGATCATCAGGCTGAAATTCCCCATGTTCCCTAAGACGACGATCAATGTCTTAAAACGTTTTCCTGTCGGGGCACCTTCGTCCAGGAAATCTCTTCCGGTTCAAAAGTTGAGCGCAAGCACCATTGACGTCTGCTAATCCATACATCAAATGGGCATCTGTCATCTCTGCATTTGTGTATACTGCCATTGCATGAGCCAAGTCTGTGATCAACTCTACTAGTATATACGTAGTAACCCGTGTGCTTACCAAGGTCGTACTGCTCACTGGAACAGTTGATGTTACCTGTAAACAAGCAGTGACGTAAGTCGCATGGCAACAGGGACATGTAAACAAAACAATGCGATAATGACAACGTAATCAGACGTAACCAAGAGTGCATGTTTCCCATGATTCTAACGTTATGTTCGTGTGTGTTTCCCATGAATAATGAGTTGGAGAAAATGAGATGTAACATGGAAACAAAGCGTTTCCAGGCCCATATTCATATAACATAATTTCTTCGTTTATGTGTGAGGAATGTGTCCTGTTACACCTTGTGCGTCACCTGAATGGTTGAAAGAATATGCCCCCCCAAGACTAGTCCCTGAATGAGTGCGGTTCTTCTTTGTTCGAACATCTGTAACTGAACGGGAATTGGAAATAGGACGTGGGAGAGGTGTGTTAATTATTAATTGCTAACATAAACCACTGTTCCTCACATCGGTAGGTTTTTTTTTTTTTTTTTTTTTTGCACCTGACTACATCAAGAAACATCATTAGCGTACACACCTAAAAAGATCCTAATCGCATGCTCCTGCGCTTTTTCCGTCAAGATGGTATCATTATTGGAAACGTTATAAATGCTATCGGAGAAATCTCTTCTTCTTCTTTAACTGATTGCTCTTCTCTTCGTAGGACTTGCCAGCCTTGTGTCAGTAGCCTGTCGAGGAGCAAGCAAACTCTGAAGCATAGCATATCCAGTATGGGTGATCAGCCCAATGCCTGGTATGCTGGTGAAGAAGAAGGTGATGAAGGGCATGATATAAAAATTCGTGGATCAAATTATCCTAGAGACCGAGGAAAAGCGCGAAAAAAGCTGCTTCGGTCAGATTTGTCCAGTGAACTTGAACCATAGACGTTTCCGCTCGATCATCGCAAAAATCTTGAGTTTTAATTAAACGGAAACTGAATAAAGTGGCACATTTTGAACTATTATTTTTTTCGACGTAAAATAACCTCCTCTGTTTGGTATTCTGAGCTATATAACGCAGATGATTGCAATCAAAGCATAAATGTATGTTCTTTTGTATTAGTACCTCTTATAAAATCTACTAAGACGAACGTTTCTGAAAATGCCAGCATCCCTTCTAATCTTTCAGTCACTTAGGAATTGAAACTAGAAAGTTTTCAGAACCCTTGTCTCCGGGAAGAACATGTTCAATGGTGAAAGAATTATTACAATCTGTCGAGTGGTTTCCGTTATTATCTGCATATACCCACGCAAATTTCCTCTTTATAAGATTAAAAATTCGATTATAATTTTACATTCACATGATCTTCTCTAACCGCTATGTTTTATTACTGGGTATCAAAGTATTCTTACTGAAGCTTGTTTTTTTATCTAGTGCATTTTAATCGAAATAAACCTTACACATTACACATTTCGTTATAGATACAATAGGAACAGCAACAGTCAAATGTTTTACAACTGGATGCTATATGCTGGCCTTAAAATTCCATACTGTTTCCATGACATCGCGAGAAACAACTTAAATATCGAGGAGACTTAAAAAGAATAACAAGTTTGGTATTTGTACGTTTTTGAGTTATGCTGTTCATAGACACACACACACACACACGGAACTTTTTCATAAAATCTGATGTGTTGCACTCACATGACTTTCTCTACTCTTGTACAAACTATTTTTACATACGCTTATTCTCCATCTACTTCATGTTTATCAAGATAAACATTTGCAGAAACACACTCTTATTGCTACGAGGGGCACTACTTATATTTTGAGCCTTGGCAACCCTGAATGCTGTAGGTGCAATCTGACGTTTCCAATGGATAGTTTGACATTTTTTACCATAACCTACTTCAAACATTTTGTCAATAGAGCGCCATTTGTTTTGTTTACACTAACTTGAAGATTGTGTGTCAACAAAAACATGGAATTAACTCGTGAAAATGTTCGTGCAATGATTTATTACGACTTTCGACGTGGATTATTAAGACAAGAGTGCATTGATCAACCAACTTCCACATTTGGCGACGAAGCTCCATCCTTTGCCACTGTGAAACGCTGGTATAACGAATTTAATCGTGGCCGCCGTTCGCTCCATGATGAGGTTCGTGAAGGTTTTCCAAAATCAGTTGTGCCAGAAAACATTGATGCTGTACAAAAATGATAATGAAAGATGTCATACGATATATTGTGAGATTGAGGCAACCCTAGACATTAGTTCCATCAGCATATATAAAATATTGCATGATTATTTAGCCGTGAAAAAGGTTTGCTCTCGTTGGATCCCACATAATTTGACGTAATCTCAAAAAGATGCTCGTGTCAATTGGTGTGCAAAAATGCTTAAGAAATACAATGGTGGTGCCTCAAAAGACGTATATGAGATTGTAACAGGTAATGAATAATGGATATATGCGTATGAGCCGGAACGTAAACAGCAGTCGACTGTATGGGTGTTTCAAGATGAAGCAAATCCAACAAAAGTTGTTCGCAATCGAAACACTTCGAAGCAAATGGTCGCCTGTTTTTTCAGCAAAACTGGCCATGTGGCAACAGTGCCTTTAGAGGAACGTAAACGGTCAATGCCGAATGATACACAACCATTTGTTTACCGGAAATCTTCGGTGAAGTAAGGAAAACCAACAAGAACCGTAGGATCGTTCTTCGTCAAGACAATGCGAGTGCACACACATCTTGTCTAACAACAGAGTATCTGAGGGCTAAAAAATCGAATTGATGGGTCATCCGCCATACAGTGCTGATTTGGCATCCAATGACTTCTTTTTGTTCCCGAACATGAATAAATTGCGCGGACAACGATTTTCGTTGGCAGAAGAAGTCGTTAATGCGTTCAAAAACCATGTTTTGGAGGTGTCTCAAGAAGAATGGAATAAATTCTTTAACAAATGGTTCAAACGGATGCAAAAGTGTATTGCTCATAACACAGAATATTTGGAAAAACAATAAACCAGTTTTGAATCAGAAATTACTTTGTTTTAATTATTAGGCTCAAAATATAAATAGCGCCCCTCGTAATGTTCTTGTAGGTAGAACGGGAATATTGTAATCATTTCCAACAGAATTATTGTTATTGGTTTGTGTCTTCAAACTATTTAGGGGAGACTAAATGACGAAAATCCCCATAATTAACATTTTGGTTTTTTTGTGTAGTCTAGACATATTCTTAAAAATGATACATACATCTGTCATTTTGTGCCATGAATTGTGCATCACTTCACACGAAAAATATTATAACTCCTATACACCTAGGAGTAGATGGTAATTTCCCCTGTCTATTAGGAGAAACTTTGTTCTATAAATTGGTACTACTGTTAAGTGTGGCATTTCGGTGTTGTCCAGCTTTGTGGTTTATTTCTTGCAAATATGTATGTTTTTTTTCTACAGTTTTACTTTGAACAGCTTTTTCTTTGAATCCCCCCTTAAAACACTTCTTGAAGTATTTAGTCATATGTCTTTTGTTCTCGCGATGTCATGTACAGAGAAAGGTATTTCAAAGTCCACTTGTCTCTTACTTCAACCTTCTGTATCCCTCGTCAGCCTGCAGCGAAAGTGTAACGAAAGTATTTCTGCAAGCTTAGATTAAATTAAATCGAGTTTTAATTATGAACACTGTTTAACTGCTGTGGTTCTTAGCGTCCCATTCTATATTGGGCGTGAAAGACCAGTAATTTTGCTCAGAGACCTCTTTATCAGGCTTGAGGTTCTTTTACATGCCGTAAATCTACGACATGGGACCACCGGCTTTACTTCCCTTCCGAAGAAAGCCATGCTAAGGATTTTTACTCCCGAATAAATCCCATACCCTCCGCCGGGATTGAACCCACGACCTCTCACGAACATGGTAACCAATACACAACGGAGGACGACGCAAGCTTAGATGACGGTCTACATAAGTAGATAAGGATATTTTCTTATATAAGATTAGTTTATAGAGCTATAAAGAATGAGAAAGTCGTGTGAATGTAACACATCCAGATAGTCTCCTCAATGTTCGCTCTTGTAGGTTCGTTATATCCTCGCTTGCCTCTTTAGGATCTCATAGTTTGACTTGAATTCGCATCCGGTTTAGGGAAATTTTGAGTTTCGGGCAGGGAACCAAGTAGATTCATTCACTTTTTTTAATAGTGTTTAACGCCCGTTATTGCAACATATGGCACCACAGGCGGTGGGCACTGATGATACACGCAATAAAACTATATTTGGGAAAGGAAATTTGACGAGCTTACGTTTCAGGCCTATATATATTGATACCTCCCCGCCATTTACCGGTTAAATAATCTGAGGAAAACTTGGAAAAAAGCTGTCAGGAAGGACGGTCCTGGTGGGATGTGAACCGCGGACTCCTGTACACGAGTACGTGTCATAACTTTGGACATCCATATTGGTATTCATTCACTCGACGTCTTCTTGATTAACTAATGCACTGAGAGAATATTGCACTTTGTCAGCTGTACGTCCAAAAATAACCTTTATGTTTATTGCCCACGTGAAGTATAGGAGGAGACAGGAAATTAGCTATATCTAATTCAGCTCATAAAAGCGAAACAGGATATCATCCAGTGCTCGTAAAGCTGTTATAGTATCCAGATGGATACACCAGAGAGGTAGACCTTTAATGAAGCCTTCTGTGCGTGACTTTCCCCATGTCGACCTGCACTTTCCTGCTCATCGACCTGCAAGCGTAAACTTCGCATAAACACCGAAAACCACGTATGAACGAAGACGACGCAGGGAACTAATGAAAGTGCTGGAAGTCCGCCACTGGCGACAAGGAGGCGAAAAGAGCTGGCGCCGCAGGATGCTCATTCATCCAAACAGAACACCCTTCCGTGCCGCCGCGATTGCTTGGACGCGAAAAGACTTGCCACATTCTCTCAAATTTTAACAAGCTTTGTGCGCTCACACGTCTGACTGCCTGACGAGGAACAATGTGAAAACGTCGTTTTGTTCCTCGAATAAAATCAAGCGCCGTGTAACGACGGTTTTCGGCTTCGACACACACCAACAAAATTATCCAGCTTTCTTCAGCAAATATCTGAAATGGCAAGCTAAATCTTCTCTATCCAATTTGCTGCGCTTCATAACAGTTCCTTCATTTCAAATAATTTCCACAGCTAAATCTGGCCAGGAATCAATACGCCCACTGTGTGATCTGACGAATCAACCACTGCACTGATGAAGGCTCAACAGTAAGTGAAAATACACAAAACACAGGTAAGTTGGGCTACCAGCACTGAAGCTACTTCAATTTGTTCAATGTTCAAACCCGACAGAGGGCGCTGGATCTTTTTAGGCGTAAAAATAATTAGCATGACTTCCTTGAGATGAGTAATAAAGCCGGTGCTCACGTGTCTTAGATTTACGGCACGTAAAAGAACCTCAAGTCGGATAAAAAACACCTGAGCACGTTTCACCCCCGATATAGAATGGAACGCTAATAACCATAGCAGCTAAACAGCGTTCATAAATAAAACACAATTTTGTTTAATTTAAGCACTGAATGCAGGAATTTCAACTGTCCACCATAACAGAATGAACAGGAAGTGAATCGAAAAACGCTATCGTAAAAAAAATGTTACATTTACACGATTTTCTCTACCCTATATCGCTTATTAATGGGTATACAAACTATACTTACTAAATCATGTTTTTCTATCTACTACATTTTAATCCAGATAAACCTTTGGAGAAATAGCTACATTACACACTTCGTTATAGATGCAAAGAGAACAGTGATAGCCAATTGTTTAAGAACTGGACACTATACGCTGGCCTTAAAATTCCATGCAATCACAAGAAAGAAATGAAAATAGACAGGACTTTAAAGTATAACCATAGAAAAATTATTTGAAATAAATGTTTGTTTTAAATAAATCTACATTTTTTGTTTAGTACGTTTTCGTTTATTACTTAACGTTTGCCAGCTATAGAAGCTTATATAAAATTCCTTCCGAATGAAAAAGACTTGACGGAATATACCAGAAGATTCAAGACATACATTTCATTTGTCATGTAAATATCTTTAACACATGGTACTTAAATCAAAAATGTCTAAACATTTTCCGTGTAAAAGGTAGTTTGGGATTAGGGGATTATCTTGAAAATCTTCGTGTCACATATTTGGAAAGTACTGTACCTAAATACCAAGTTTTTCGTTTTTCAATTATGCTGTTCACACACACATACTAACGTTTTTCTAATTTTTTTAATACAGGACGCTTCAAAACATGCATTTTCGGTGAAATCTTGGTGTCGAATTATTGGGTGGAATGCAATACAATACTTTCTCTGACTACTATGTATGTGTAAAGGTAAAATAAGTAGAAAAAAATAGAAGAATATCTGGCATATTTAAATGAGCTGCACATAGTTTGTCAGTAACGTTTATCTATTTCTTATAGTTTATGATTTGAACAAAATTATATAAATTTCATTCAGAATGCAGAGGACTTCGTAGACTATTTACATAAAGTTCAAGATACGAGTATAAATTGTATACGAGTATATCTTGAATTTTCTGGGAATGTCTCCAAAAGTGTTCTTCATTGTGAACGACGTTTGCATAACTGGTAAACCATAAGAGATAGACAAACTTTTACTACACACAAAATGTATATCGCGTTAAAATACACAATTTATGGCATATACATTTTTTGTTGTTGAGTGAACCGTTTTCTAGATATTGCTTGTTATTCCCTTAAATTTTCCAATACTTATACGGTTTCTCAAATGGGAATTCGTTATTCATTTTTTTGTCCTGGTAATGCAAAGAGAATGGAATACTCCACATAGCAACTAGCTCTTAAAACATTTGACTATCGCTTAAAACCTACCAATTCCCCTTGAACCTACAAGAAAATTAGCAATAAGATTAACATCTCGATTAACAGGAAGCATATGGAGAATAAGCGTTTGTAAAAATAGTTTGTACAAGAGTAGAGAAAGTCATGTGAGTGTAACACATCAGATTTTTCGCTCAAAGATGCCTTTAAGGATTTTGATTAAAATATGACTGAAAAATTTCTACCAGAAATAAAATGTATATATCTGCCTTTGAATTCCGTTCAAAAGAGTCCATGAAGCCCTTTGTGCACTTATTAAATTTTCTTTAAAATATATTGAAAGAATATAGAACTGACTTAAATAGAAAATTGATGTCAAATATATTTTACATAGCGTTGTCATTTTTTAAATTATCACTGCATGTATAGGTTTCTTCTTATTATTTTTCACATGAGCTAGTGACATACAAAACCTGAATTATGATATACGTAAAGATATAGGTTATAGAACGTAGGGGGACACCTCTGCGACCTACATTGAGCTATTGTGGCTAACACCCCCAGGAGGAAAGTATGAAGTGAAGGAACCACAGGAGGCTAAAGGCCGCAGTCAGACAGGATAGAGACGCGCGAAAGTCCCTAATAGTTCCAGGTTCGAAGACTCGTCCCACTACTGGAGCTCCAAGAAAGGGAAATGAACAGCTCGTCTACCAAGCAGCTCTTCGATGTCCACGGGAAGTCCTCTTTCCTTTGAGCAAGAATCCGCGCCATCTGTCCGGCACCGCCTAACGCCACAATACCTAGAAATACACCTGAAATGTGAGAGGGAAACGGAATGATGACAATCGTAGTAGATGAGAAACCACCCCAGCATTCCATACCGACCAGGGAAGAAACCAAGGTGAGAGTGGCCAGTTGAGGGAATTGAACCCAGGAACTCCCGAATACGAGCCTCACACGTTTTCGCGAAACATCTCGCTCGCTGAATTACGATATAAGTGGCTAGCTGTTGTTTCCGCATGTTGCATGTTTTATATTGTATTATTGGAAACCATTTTAGGCAGGCATATCAGCTGTGATTAGGATAAGGTGAATAGAAAAGCTACTCTTTATATGATTAGAATGATATGTAAGGATGACTGACTGATTATGGGGGGAGGAAGATTTCAGCTCTAAGGCACGAGTCGCTTATTGCGCTTCTGGAAACCTTCCGAGGGATGTAGAGGGCAACCAGATCCATGCTGGCAGACTCGGACACCGTCGTAAAGTCTCCAGATATTACACCCTGATCACGGCGGGGTTCCCCACAGGGCCAAGCTTTCCAAAGTTTGTGGCGAAGGTCTACCCAGAGCAGAAGCTCCCCTCCTATGACCAAGGAAATGCGCCAACTGAGTGGCACTGTTCTACCTGGGATTTTTCATTAGGGCAATACCTGATTGCTTAAAAAGCTCTCTTTCCACTTCCGCAGAGACGTAAGTAGATACACCACTTATGCGCGTAAACCTCGATAGAGCCGGCAGAGATTTAGCTCACCGTTTCCTAGCTCTCCAGGCTGATACCGCAGGATACTGAGGTATCTCACAACCCCGCCTGGACATTATCGCTCAGACGTACCCATCTCCCATGGGTTTGGTCTCTCTGAGGGTCCATCACATACCGTACGTCAGGGCAAACAGTTCCTCAAAGCAAACTCCTTGCCTTATGTCCAGCTGCCTGATCCTTCGATTAGCAGCATTATAAAATCCACCTCAACATTCGTCTACTAACTAGAGGAAACAAAATACCCAAAGTCAGAGGGCCGGTGCAACAGGAATCAAACCAAGAACCTACCGATTGCAAGTCTCACACGTTACCGCGGTGCCATTTCGCTTGGTGTGATGATATATGAAAAAATTAGTGGAGAAAGTTCGTAATTTAACTTAGCAGTTCATATGAGACGACAAATGAAACTAAATAATTGAAATGAGATATACCACACGCGCACACACACACATATATATATATATAAAAATCAATATCAAACAATAATTGTACATAATAATATAATTCAGCAAGAAAGATGTTAGAATATTTAGCAACCAAAAATATACAAACCGGATTGTAACTTAGATAAGTAAGGGACGGGCGAGCTAGCTAATTCCAGGTAAAACGTAATTCTAGGTAGAGCCCACCTTTCACCAAACTAATGAGCAAGGAACTTGAACCAATAACAAGAAAGAGAAAGAGACAGATATAGAAAGGAAAGAGACAGAGATATTGAATTTCTTTCCGGACGTGTCATTGGGACCTGTATGCGAAACGTTTTGGAGCAGAATATTTTCATACATAATAAGGTAACGCCGTCTGAGGACCAATTAGAAATGTCGTTACATTCAAAGGCGTGAAGGTGAGCGTCACTAGGTTTGGGGTATAAAAGGGGGAAGAAAGCCCCAGATTTTCACTCTCTTATAGAATCTCTTCGACACTCAGTGATACTCGGATGCGCGGGTGTGCATATGGGTGGGAAGCGTTTGCAGTGAGATTAGGCTTCTAATTTATTATTATGGTGGGAATTGTTGGAGATAAGAAAAGCTAGCCGCCCATAAGTATTTATTTGATAACAAACCACATTTAAGGGAAATGCAGTGTATTTTAATTTTCCTCGCCTACGAAAACCCTGAGACCAATGAAATTAGTTAGATAGGTAATTTATTAGGAATGGAGAAATCATCAGCCGCTGAGCAGAGGTAGCCGGAGACCAGAACTCTGCAGCAGAGACATCAACCAGAGGACCAACGATTTCTCGCCACAAAAACGCCCAACGTATTACCGCTACTAATGCATGCAGAAATGAGCTCGAGGACCTAAGGCGATTACGCTACCTGATGTTCTTCCTACGACTGTTGGAAACGTATTCGAGTATAAAACCCGACTACATCTCTTAGGGTACACCAAATTAATGGAAGTTTAGATATGAAGGTTTCAGTTAGTGAGCAAATATACAGCCTACATGAACATTCTTTTAGAACAAAATCCTTTTCATAATCCCTCCCCAAAGGCTACAAAGATATCCTCGATGTCGTCATAAAGTCTACAGGCAGCTGTGATGGTGATTAAACATTCCAAACGGAAGAACTGAACCAGCTTTATGCATTTCCTATGACGCTATTAAATGAATCCAGCCAGTGAATGCTCACTTCACGGATTCCAGAGACATTAAATGAAGCTTCACAAGTCACCTGTCATTGTGAAATACGGCAGCAGATGCAGATAATACCATGAATATTTAATAGCTCCAAGAGCGAGCTCAAGTTTCACAGAAATCGATGCATCCGATATTTCAAGCTTCCACCGTGTTCCAAGATGCAGGAACATGAGCGTGTTTCACGTGTTATATCACTGTAGCTATCCTTCTAATTTCTCTAATGACTGCACATGGTAGGTATGTACTCCATCCAACAATTCGATATCGCTATGGAAACCTCAGCTAAGATACGCCTTTTGATGCTTCCTAAACGCCTACAAGAACCGAGCGAGGTGGCGTCGAGTAACGTGTACAATGCGCATTCGGGAGGTCCTGGGTTTGATCCATGGTGATCGCCCACTCTGACCCACGAGTTTTTCGTGGTATCCACAAATCGACAGGCGAGTGCTGTGCTGGTTCATATTTTACCACGACTATCCTACCCCTCATTTCCTGTACCCATCATGCTCCTTGTCATCTGTTTCAGGGTTTTAGGACCGGAGGACGATATTCGGTGGGCTGCGGCTGGACAGTGGCCAAGTGCTCTGTAAAGCTTCTTGCCTAGTGTCGTTGTGGGACGCCTTCGAGTAGGCCCCCGCTTCGGTGGGACTGCCGGTGGTTCAGTGACTAGTGGGTGGGCCCAGATGGCTTCGGATGCGTTCGACCTGGAAATGTTAGGGACCCCTTCCATGCTTGCGCCCGTAGTCATCCGAATCTGGTCACCCTTCGGATCTCTCCCGCATCCCTTCCTCCAAGGGGTTACGTTAGAAGCAAAAAGAGCCGTTGTGGCCGTGCTCTGCCCCGGTTACGGGGCCGCTCCGTTCGTCCGTGTCTTTTACCACAAAACAACACTTTCAGCAAAGAGTTGTGGGAGGGAGGGAGAGGGAGAGGGAGAGAGAGAGAGGACATAAGTGCAGTAGTTGAAGGATCTGGAAATAAGATTATAATTAAAGGTACGATAAGTCCGATTCGTTTAAAATGACGCAGAGTAAACAGCATCTAAAAGACATTCTTAAACTACAAGGTGGAATGTATTTACTATTTTATACTTTATTTGCTTGGTTTAAAAGATTCTTTAAAACGAATTGGGCAGTTTGAATTTTCTGTTTGAAGAGAGTGAGTTTTGAAACTTTACTTAAATCATTTTTGTGATGGTTTATTACTTTCTCTACTACATATAGTAAGTAGGGGAAGTATTGCATTCCACCCAAAAATTCTATACCGAGATTTCACCGGAAATATATGTTTTGAGCCCCCCTGAATAAAAAAAAGCATTTTTGAAACATGTCCGTGTGTGTGTGTGTCTGTGAACAGCATAACTCAGAAACGAACAGTCGGATAAATACCAAACTTGGTATTTAGGTTCAGTATCTTCCAGAGATGCAGATTTTCAAGAAAATCAACACCCCAGATTACCCTTTACATGGAAGATTTTTCGAAAATTTTAATTTTCTCAAAAATGGCTCTAACGATTTTGATTAAAATATCATATGTTTAGGATATTTTTATGACATATGAAATGTTTATCTCGAATTTTCTGGGAATGTCTCCAAAAGTATTCTTCATTGTGAACGACTTTTGCATAACTACTAAACCATAAGAGATAGACAAAATTTTACTACACAAAAATGTAGATCGAGTTAAAATACACAATTTATGTAATATACATTTTTTTGTTGAGTGAACTATTTTCGAGATATTGCTTGTTATTCCCTTAAATTTTCCCATACTTTTTCTCAAATGAGAATTCGTTATTCATTTTTTTTATGTCCTGGACATACGATAATGGAATGCGCCACATAGCAACCAGCTCTTAAAAGATTTAACTATCGCTTAGAGCCTACCATATTCCCCTTGCACCTACAAGAAAATTAGCAATAAGATTAACATCTCGATTAACATGAAGCATGTACAGAATAAGCGTTCGTAAAAATAGTTTGTACAAGAGTGGAGAAAGTCATGTGAGTGTAACACATCAGATTTTTTCGTTTATTTTTATATTGAGTCTACCTCCTTTAATAAGCTTTGTAGCATTAGCTGACTTCTACAGTATGTACCGGGTGGCCATAATTAAAGGGTAGTGTTTGAGGGGCCATAAGTAAACAACGGGAAGACCAAATAAATTGAAATTTGGAGTACGTAAGTTTCAGACAACGGTAATTGCATTCTGGAAAGAAGAAGAGTAAAAATCGCCACCAGAGGATGAAACAACACTGAATGGGGAATGAAAGTAAGCTATATGTCAAACACAATTAGAAATGACCATTACAAATGCTGTTTCTGAATCGCATTGCCCATGCAGAACGTCGAAAATGCCCAGCTGTCTCAAGTAAAGTGTTATCCGTTACCTATCCACGTGTGCTTGGTACGCCTTGCTTTTTATATCTCCCAACCAAAAATCATATGGGGTGAGATGGGGGAGGACAGTATGCGACTGATTATGCGATCATTGGAGGAATATCGTCAGAGTAATCGCTGCATCTCCAATCCAATATGAGGGGGCGCTCCATCTTGCATGACCACGGTAGTGTGGAGATATGACAGTTGTTGGAACTCTGGAATAACAGAATTGTACAACATTCACTGGTATCTCCATGCATTGACAGTGCAGGTCTTTATTCCAGCTGGTGTGCGTTCTTCAGAAAAGTACGGCCCAATTATATACGAGGCAGTAAAGCTATACAATGCTATTACTCTTGGTGAGTGTAAGGGAATCTGCTCAAATGTACGAGGATCCTCAGAGCTCAAACACGACAGTTGTGTTTACAGTGCCATTCAGGCAAAAATTGGCTTTGTCACTCTAAAGGATGTTTCAAGGCCATTCCTCCTCCATCTCCATCCGAATTTAGAAGAGCGGAGGAAACTGCAAGTGTGAGTCTACATCCTGATAGCAGTGTTGTACGTGGCTAATCTTGCAGGGGGAAGATCTCAGCACTTTGTGCAAATATTTTCAAACATTTTAAGGGCATATCCACTTTCCGGGATTTGCGTGTGCACTGCCAGATCCCTGTTCCACATTGGCCTTCAGTATAGCAGTTGTAGCAGTTTCCAAGTTACAAATTTTGGCCCTCGTCCTGGTTGCACTTGTAAAGAAGTAATGTGGTTGGAGATATAGGAAATGTTGCTTGGTCAAGCTATTCACTGTGAGAACCGGCTCCCGGACTTACACAAAACAGCATACCTGAAGCGGAAGGTGGGGGATTAGGCTTTTTTCATACAAACCCGTTGAAGGGTGATGCAATGTTTTGGCGAAATTATAAGTACAACTTGGTAGCCATTGGCCTACACTAATGTCCGTGTGCACCATTCTCGGTCAAGATTTTACCGTGGTAAAATATGGACTTTACCCCATTTGTGGTGCATCGACGACGGTAAACGTTTATCGTGGATTTTACCGTAGTTAAATCTGACCGACTATGAATGACCGGTTTTCGTCGATTAGCTCCAGCTTCACTTGTGTTGAAATATTAAAATGGCGGAACGGTGTAGGTTAGAATTCCCAGCCAAGAGAAACACTCCATTTTCGCCAATCGATGCATACTGATAAAGTTACTTTAATGTGCTTTGTAATTTTTAATGCCTTAAGGCCTATCGTGCGACCCAAGATGTGATGAAAATCCACACAATCACGGCGTTTCATATAATACTTATATTAGTTGAAGCATAGTTCCAAGAACAAGGCAGAAATAAGGAGAGCAATAAATGTGATTAGTCAATTTTCAGGAATATTAGGTACACTAATTGTACAGATGTAAGATCCTGTAACCTAAGAAGGTCAGTGCTGATGGGTGAAATCTATAATGGCCGTCGTGGTGTGGGAGCAACGTGTGAGTCTGACATTTGAGAGGTTTCGAGTTCAAATCTTGTCTGGGGGTAATTTTTTTTCTTTTGTTTCTTTTCTGCCTCCCTTTCAGTGGGTGGAT
This sequence comes from Deroplatys truncata, assembly GCA_030765065.1. Lineage (NCBI taxonomy): Eukaryota > Metazoa > Arthropoda > Insecta > Mantodea > Mantidae > Deroplatys > Deroplatys truncata. The sequence continues at coordinate 59,369,600 of CM060977.1, forward strand.
GTCGACTGAGCTAAATGGAATATAAATGTGAAACGACAGATAAAAACTTTATAATTGTTTAGCATACTCTTCTAATCAATTGCAACACCAGCTTTTCCCACGTGTCCTTCAAGTTATTGTTTCTATCTCTGTGCATTCTATCTTTTCTTAAGAATTGCATGTTAAATTTAGTAACATATTAGAGAAAATTGGGTCTGCTTTTGCTTGCCTCCATTTGCTTCAGCAAAGAAGAAAAACAAGTGAAAAGGAGACGACGTGATGTGCCTCCGGGTGGGTTCAGTAGAGTTTACCTGAGCGCAATAAACGGTGCGCTCAACCAAGGTGAGCGCCTGCCAGGTAACCACGGTCAGCTAACTACTGTGAACATTGGTGCACCGCTGTGTGATGATTACCCCGGTCAAATTCTTACCGCGGTAAGCTGAAGTTCACTGAAGGGCTTGTTTAACGAGAATGGTGCACACGGCCATAACAATATGAAAGTAACGCCTTCAGCGTCCAATAACCGTTTCGCGGTCGCTGACAGAAAAACACACCATGTTTATGTCAGCTTTACTAGAAGTTGAGTCATTATTAGATTAACATCGCACTAGGCATTGAAAAAACTTACAGATTTAGTGATAAAGGAGCCCAAGGTGTGTTTAGTGGATAATCATACGCACAGCACAAGGTTTACGAGATGCCAGTCTTTTCAAATAGTGAGTACCTTAATAACGTTTATCTATACTCATGAATTACGTGAAACTGTTTGTGTACTGAACTAATTCTGGTTTTGAAAGAGGGGGTACTACACCTGAAAATGACGTACAAGTTCGTGGCGCCTTCCATTAGTAATGCTGGAGGTCAAGATGATGTTGGTCCACCCTTAGCCTTGATGATCACGTTCACTCTCGCAGGCATACTTTCAATCAGGTGCCGGAAGGTTTCTTGGGGAATGGCAGCCCATTCTTCACGGAGTGCGAATCTGAGGAGAGGTATCGATGTAGGTCGGTGAGGCCTGGCACGAAGTCGGCGTTCCAAAACATCCCAAAGGTGTTCTATAGAATTCAAGTCAGGATTCTGTGCAGGCCACTCCATTGCAGGGAAGTTATTGTCGTGTAACCACTCCGCCACAGCCCGTGCAGTATGGACAGGTGCTCGATCGTGTTGAAAGATGCAATCGCCATCTCCGAATTCTCTTCAACAGTGCGAAGCAAGAAGGTGCTTAAAATATCAATGTAGGTTGCGCTGTAATCGTGCCACGCAAAACAACAAGAGGTGCAAGCCCCCTCCAGGAAAAACATGACCACGCCATAATACCACCACCTCCGAATTTCACTGTTGGCACTACACACGCTGGCAGATGACGTTCACCGGGCATTCACCATACCCACACTCTGCCATAGGATCGTCACATTGTGTACCTCGATTCGTCCTTCCACACAACGTTTTGCCACTGTTCAATCGTGTAATGTTCACGCTCCTTACACCAAGCGAGGCGTCGTTTGGAATTTTCCTGCGTGATGTGTGGCTTATGAGCAGCCGTTCAACCGTGGAATCCAAGTTTTCTCACCTCACGCCTAACTGTCATAGTACTTGGAGTGGATCCTGATGCAATTTGGAATTCCTGTGTGATGGTCTGAATAGATGTCTGCCTATTACTCTTTACGACCCTTTTCGGTCTCTGTCAGTCAACAGACGAGATCGGTCTGTACGATTTTGTGCCTTCACGTTTCCACTTCACTATCACACCAGAAACAGTGCACCTAGGGATGTTTAGGAGTGTAGGAATCTCGCGTACAGACCTCTGACACAAGTGACACCCAATCACCTGACCACTTTCAAAGTCCATGAGTTCCACGGAGCGTCCCTTTCTGCTGTTTCACGATGTCTAGTGACTACTGAGGTCGCGGATAATGAGTACCGGGCAGTAGGTGGCAGCACAATGCATCTAAGATGAAACACGTATGTTTGTGGGGTGTCCGGATACTTTTGATCACATAGTGTATGCCTCGGTAGCGCTACTCCAAGTTAAGTTGTGTTACTCCGTTTCCTTATCTCTTTAACGTGCCAGTCGGTCAGTCCAAGTGATAAGCTCGGACCAAGCTGCGTCACATGTAAATTGTAACACATTGCAATAAATATGTATTTTAAACTTATTCAGGACTTATACAACGTTTGCAAATAGGGAAACTCATTAAATGCTACTTTTAATGAGAGTAATATATATTAAATTAGATAATTAATGGCAAACAATTTTATTCAAATCACCATAAAGTGAACTAGAACATAGATTTTTATTAATACAGTATAATTATATAACATGCGTTAAAACAGAAATATGATGTATTAGATTCAAATGGCTTTCCCTATCAACCATCGCTCACTAATATTTTTCTATTCATGATAATTAAGATAAACATTTGCAGAAATGGTATAATTATCCTTTTGGTTTTAGGTACAAAGGCTGAAGTGATATTCAAATTTTTAAAAAGCTAGTCTATATATCCTGACTTTGAAATTCCGTACTGTTCCATGACGTCGCTAGAAACAACTGAATGGTGACAGAACTTCAAAAACTGAAAAACGGCTGGTGCCTAAAAATCAGCTGTTTGAAATTGATTTTGTATTTTTGTATAGTAAATTTTTGTGTTCTTGTGGTTTGCCAAAATTATACAAAGATCATTCCCAATGAGGAGGACTTCACAGAGTATTTGCAGAAAATTCAAGATATGCATTACTCAGTTAATAGTATTTTAGTCAAAATTGGTGGAGAAATTTTTGAGAAAAAAAAAAGAAAGTAAAGGGTAGATTGGGTGGGGATTTGTTATTAAATCTTCGTGTCGTATCCTTGAATGTTGCAGAACTTAAATACCAATTTTATTGTTTATCGGACTTTTCGTTTATGAGTGATGCCGTTTTCTTCCCTCTCTTCCTCTTTCTCTCTTTCACACACACATTTCTCTAAACATTCGTTTTTGGATTCAGGGGATCCAAAATGCTTTTTCGGTGAAATGTGTATGCTGAAATGTTAAGTGGAATGCAGTACTTCCTCTACCTGATGTAGGTGCTAGAGAAAGTAAAAACATATAACATTTTCAAGGTAATTAAGGGATATGAATACATTTAGAAAGGAACTGCTTCAATAGAAAGGCTCCGCTCATATCGAGCAATTCATTCATGCATCTAGGAAATGAATTCCACTTGTGACCCCAGAATGTACCGTGGTAACATATGCGACTCCATTAAGGAGGTCCTGGCTTCGATCCCCGGCGACCGCCCACTTTGGCCTATGGGTTTTTCATGGTTTACCCGAGTCGGTAGGCGAATTCTGGGGTGGCTCATGTTCTACCACGACTCTCCTGCCTATCATTTCCTGTGCTTATCATCTTCCCTGTCATTTGTTTCAGGGTTGTATACCAGATGAGGGTGATCGATGGGTTGTGGCTGGGCGGTGGCTATGCCTTCTATGGAGATTCCATGCTGACGTCGTCCAGGGACCGCTCGGTTGGGTGCCCGCATCTGGGCGGGCGCTCCTTCGGGCCCTGCAAGCACATTGGAGGCATTCAATCTGGAAACATTAGGCACCCCGTCCGTGCTTGCGCCCATCGACATTCGGATCTGGTCTCTCCCCTCATTCCTCCCCACGGTAGAAGGAAAGGGGCCGGTTGACCTGTGGGCGGTGCTCTACCCCGGCTTAGGGGCCCCTTACTTTCGTTCGTACCTTTACCTTTATCCACTGAAGCGAATAGGTACACTGTTCTAAGTAACCCCAACCTCTGCAGCAGCTCGGTGAAATTTATACTAGACCAGTATTACTGGCGTAGTCTGTACGTATTTAGTTAACATGTAAAGAAAGCATGATTTTGTCCCAAAGCGTTGTACTGAAGCAGTGCTCTGTTAGGTATTCACGTGGTCTTGTTGTCCACTATTAATAAAAGACATTGTGCAACACGCTCCCTAGACAACTGCAGTAAACTATCACTTGCCTTAATACACTTACTTCTACAGTAAAACACATAAATTAGAGCATTGAGTAACATAGCAACAGCAATAACTTGCCTGTACTGCGCTGCGGCGGTAGCATCTTACAATTTACGTGTGTCATTAACACTTGCCATTAGATATGAGGCCATTATAACTCTAATAAAAAAGGACATTAAAGGTTGTGATAACATTTCAGCCCCAGGTAGCTAGTTGCCGGTTTTATGACCGTCTGTCATGTTTTATTTCGCCGTGTTCGCAGTAAAGGATGTGAACAGTGCTTGCTGCACCGAACCGGAAACTTTCTGCACGGCGGTACAACGCCGCGCAAAAGTCGATCTATCGCCCTCGCACTCGAAATACACATAGCAAAGTAAATCTACTCATACCTTAAAAGGTACTTGTTTTAGTGAAATTTCTACAGATGTCAAAACATTTTAGCTGACTTTTTTTTTCACATTCGTGCATCGTTATGATGGATAAAATTAATTTCTATGGATCTATGTACCTAAATCCCTAAGAAAACAATTCCTGTATATCTAAAATTTTAAATTTTCTATATTATTCCCCGAATACACTTCTTTACAATCAAGGATTAAATGTAGTGTAAAATTCAAGCGTTACACATTTAATTTCGTAAATTGCTAATTTAAAAACGAAGTCAAGAAAAGTGTCTTTAAATTCCTTTACCAGCCTTCACAGAACACCCATTGAAAATATTAACGAAAGTAAACAAAAATTGTATTAAAGGGAGTATTTTAAAATGGGCAAAAACTTAAAAAAAAAACATTAGGAGAAAACATGCTTTTAAAACCTCACGTGGTAGCTGCATACACCAAATCTATGTACACCCACTTAATCATCATGTTTGAGCATTTATTTAAATGGCCAAAAAGGCAAAACCTCAATTGTTTTCTGGTTTTGCAATGCTTGATCGTTTAAAAATTAAAAAAAAATTGTGTGTTGACTTTCTCTAACCCCTATCCTTATTAGTGGGTATACAAACTAATCTTACTAAAACTTATTTTTCTATTTGCTAAATACTTTGCAAAAATAACTACATTACACATTTCGTTATAAATGCAAAGGAATAGCGATAGTCAAATGTTTAAGAACTGGACGGTATATGTTTGCCTTAAAATTCCATGCTGTTTCCATGCAATCGCGAGAAACAACTGAAAATCAATGGGACTTTAAAAGGATGAGAAGTGTTGAATAATTCGAACCTTTAATAACGGATTTTTCAGAAACGGCTTATGCCGCAAGAAAACTTATCTTAAGTAAATTGTGAGTTTTAAAGAGATGCACATTTCTTGTGTGATACTTTTTCGTCTATCAGTAATGTTTACAAGTTATACAAGACTATACAAAATTCCTTCCGAATGAAGAGGACTTACTAGATATTCCCAGAAAATTCAATATATGCATTTTTTGTGCCATATAAATACCTTTCATATATGGTACTTTAATCAAAATCGTTAGAGCCAATTTTTAGAAAATCAAAATTTTCGAAAAATGTTCCTTATATGGGTTAGTAGGGGGTAGGGGATTTTCTTTAAAATCTTTCTGTCGCCTCCTTGGAAGATACTAAATTCAAATATCAAGTTGGTATTTATCCGACTTTTAGTTTTTGAGTTAACCTGTTCACAAACACACACATACGGACACACAGACAGACACATGGACATGATTCCAAAACTTCTTTATTTGGATTCAGGTAGCCTCAAAATCTCCATTTCAGGGAAAATTTCAGTATATAATTTTTGGGTGGAATGCAATACTCCCACTACTTACTATACGTAGTAGAGAAAGTAAAAAAATCTGATGTGTTACACTCACATGACTTTCTCTACTCTTGTACAAACTATTTTTACAAACGCTTATTCTCCATATGCTTCATGTTAATCGAGATATCGAGATGTCAATCTTATTGGTAGTTTTCTTGTAGATGCAAGGGGAATATGGTAGGTTTTAAGCGATAGTCAAATATTTTAACGCTGGTTGCTATGTGGCGCATTCCATTCTCTTTGCATGCCCAGGACATAAAAAAATGAACAACGAATTTGAGAAACAGTATAAAGTATTGGAAAATTTAAGGGAATAACAAGCAATATCTCGAAAACGGTTCACTCAACAAAAGAAATGTATATGACATAAATTGTGTATTTTAACGCGATCTACATTTTTTGTGTAGTAGCTGGAGTGGGGGGCCTCAAAACATATTTCTGATGTAATATCGTATCGAATTTTTGGGTGGAATGCAATACCTTCTCTATCTACTATGTATATGTTACAGAAAGTAGTAAGGTTTTGTAAGTAGAGTTTGTAGAACAGATATAAAAACAATTGGTATTGAGTAGCAAATGCAAACGTTTATCTGAATTAATATGAAGTAGATGGAATAATAAGGTATTAGTAGAAGAGAGATAAAAAGATATGATAGTGGATAGCAAAACACATGTAAAGGTTTCTTAAGTAATTCGTTACAACACGTGTGAAGCTTGCTCCACAACGAGGAAACATTAATAACTCTGGATGTTCATATTTTTCAAGAGAAAGTTGCCTGAGTTTTGTTTGCGAAAGAAGGATGGTGTGAAGTTGAAGTGCAAGTCGAGAAGGAGGCATGTTGATATGATGCTCTCCCCCTCTCTCGGAGAACAAACTTCTCTCTTCCTGAGTGCACACCTCTTCATTTAGAAGTTGTAGCTTTGTTGAGTCTAAGTGTTAGTAAGCAAATTGCAACTAAAAAGAGAAGAAAACAAAATCCGATTACAAGCAGATCTTTCCCATTAGGGCAACTTTGAGGATTACTGGGTTAGAGAAAAAATTCTCCGGTAATTACTTCTGCTGTAGCTCGAACGAGGAATGGACAAGAAGGGAAGTGAGAAATATTTTCCTGAAACAGAGGGCATAACTTTTAATTTGCAGCTCAAGTTTGGATTCTGGGAACTATCTCCGTCTTCCACCTGAGCTAAATGTTTTATTAATGCAGTAGCTTCGAGAAGCACTGCATATTTTGTGAGAACGCCTTTCTAAAGAGCACATATCTAGCATTGGCGTTTTTCTTTGTGTTCTCTCTTCATTGTATGGGAGTAAAACAAAATAGTACCGTTTATATTTTATGGTATAGTATCAAAAGGAGCTAGAATTATAATTAGAGCTCGGCAGTTGCCTATTTACCTATTTTATTTCTTTGTTTAGAATAGTAGTCTTTGTGTATAAATATGTTCCTGCTTACTGAAGTTAATACACTGGTGTACGAAACCTAAGGACGAGATGGGTAAAGTAACATAAGAAATGAACTACTTTTGGAAGTAGATGAAGGTGCGGGAGCATGTTGCCAGAGGTCTCTCACACGTATACCGAAAGCTGGACGTCACATGGCGTGAGTGTAGCGAGTTTATGGTGCCAAATGGGTCTGGTCCCGAAACACGGGGCAGTTGACGAAACAGGACAAGACGGTGTGTGGCAATTAGCGAGCTGTTACTGCACTGTAGTGGTGTTCTTCATTGCAACATGGCCCGTAAGCACCAGTTGGATGACTTTACACGGGGAAGAATCATCGGGAAACTGCAAGAAGGGTGAAGTGTGACGAGTGTTGCTCGGGAGTTTGGAATTGCTCACAGCATTGTTTCACGTGCATGGGGAACCTTCCAAACCACAGGCACTGCTATCCCAAGGGGAGGTGGTTGTCGACCACGCTCAACTACAGCAGCAGATGACCGTTATATTGTGCAAAAGGCAAGAACGGATCCACGTTCTAAGTTTTCGTTATAAAAATGTCCATGTGTGTGCGTGTGTGAAACATCATAACTCAAAAACTAAAACTAGGATAAACCCGAAACTTGGTATTTAGGTTCAATACCTCCCAAAGATGCGACACGAAAATTTCAAGAAAATTCTCCACCCCAAATACCATTTACATGGAACATTTTCCGCAAATTTTGATTAATTAAAAATGGCTCTAACAATTTGGATGAAGATATCGTACGTTAAAGGTATTTACATGACAAATAAAATGTTTATCTTGAATTTCCTAGAAATAGCCTGTGAAATCCTCTTCATTGGGGAGGCATTTTGTATAATGTTATGTAACTGGTAAGGTTAAGTGACAGACAAAAACTACCATATAAAATTTAGAACTGTTTAAAACACAAAAATTACTTACAATAAGCTTTTCTGTGGCATAAGCTGTTTCTGAGATATCCATTATTAAAGTTTCCAGTTGTTCAATACTTGTCATTCTTAGTCTCATCGGCTTTCAGTTATTTCTTGCGATTGGATGGAAACAGTATAACATTTTAGGGCAGTATATATAGTCCAGTTCTTAAAAACTTGACTGTTGCTGTTCCCTTTGTATCTATAACTAAATGTGTAATGTAGCTATTTCTGCAATGGATTATCTCATTAAAATGTAGTATCTTTAGTAAGAATAATTTGTATACCCACTGATAAAGATCGAGGGTAGAAAAAGCCATGTGAATGGACCACATCACAATATTTTCTTATTACTTCATGTTAATTCAGATAAAAATTTTGCATTTGCTAACCACTACCAATTTTTACTTTCTCTACTACGTATAGTAATCAGGGGAAGTATTGCGTTCCACCCAAAAGTTCGATACCGAGATTTCACCGGATATACATGTTTTGAGGCCTCCTGAATCCAAAAAAAGTATTTTTGGAAACATGTCCGTGTGCTTATCTGTGAACAGCATAACTCAGAAACGAACAGTCGGATAAACACCAAACTTGGTTTTAGGTTCAGAATCTTCCAGAGATGCGACACGAAGGTTTTCAGAAAAATGCGCCCACCCCAGATTACCCTCGACATGGAACACTTTTCGAAAATGTTTATTTTCTCAAAAAGCCTCTAACAATTTTGATTAAAATATCATATGTTTAAGACATTTTATGGCAAATAAAATGTATATCTTGAATTTTCTGGGAATGTCTCCAAAAATATTCTTCATTGTGAACGACTTTTGCATAACTGGTAAACCATAAGAGGTACACAAAATTTTACAACACAAAAAATGTAGATCGCGTTAAAATACACAATTTATGTAATATACATATTTTTTGTTGAGTGAACCATTTTCGAGATATTGCTTGTTATTCCCTTAAATTTTCCAATACTTATACTTTTTCTAAAATGGGAATTCCTTATTTATTTTTTTTGTCCTCGTAATGCAAATAGAATGGAATACTTGACATAGCGAACAGCTCTTAAAACATTTGACTATCGCTTAAAGCCTACCAATTTCCCTTGCATCTACAAGAAAATTAGCAATATGATTAACATCTCGATATCTCGATTAACATGAAACATATGAGAATAAGCGCTTGTAAAAATGGTTTGTACAAGAGTAGAGAAAGTCATTTGAGTGTAACACATCAGATTTTTTTGCTTGGATATGCAAAGACTATTATTCTGTGACAAAGAGAATGGTGCTGCACCTAGCAACCAGCTATTAAGAGATATATCTATACTAAAAGGCTACGGTATTTCTATATTGCCCTTGCAAATATAAAACAAGGGGAACATAGTAGACCTTAAGCGATAGTCAAATGTTTTTAGAACTGGTCGTTATGTGTAAAATGTAATTCTCCTTGCATGTCAAGAACATAAAAAAAAACAACGAATTCTCAGTTGAGAAAAAGTGCAAGTATTGGAAAAATCAAAGAAATAACAAGGAATATCTCGAAAATGGCTCACTTTACAAAAAGATGTTTATGACATATATAGTGTGTTTTAACGAGATCTACATTTTTATGTAGTAAAATTTTGTCTATCTCTTACAGTTTACCAGTTATGCAAAAGTCTTCTGAATGAAGGGGACTTTTGGGGACATGCCAGAAAATTCAGGATATACATCCTGTCCGAAACATATGATACTTAATCAACATCGTTAGAGCCGTTTTTGAGAAAATAAAAATTTTCCAAAAATGTTCCATGTAAGGGGTGGTTTGGGGTGGGGTGATTTTGTTGAAAACTTTTATGTCGCATCCCTGGAACATATTGAACCTAGATACCAAGTTTGGTGTTTATCCGACTTTTCGTTTTTGAGTTATACTGTTCACAGACACAGACACACACACAGATGCACACGGACATGTTTCCGAAAATGCTTTGTTACTTTCTCTACTACGTATAGTAAGTAGGGGAAGTATTGTATTCCTCCTAAATACAAAAAAAGTATTTTTGGAAACATGTCCGTGTGTGTGTGTCTGTATCTGTGTCTGTGAACAGCATAAGTCAGAAACGAACACTCGGATAAACGCCAAGCTTGGTATTTAGGTTCAGTATCTTACAGAGATGCGACACGAAGGTTTTCAAGAAAATCCCCCAACCCCAGATTACCCTTTACATGGAACATTTTTCGAAAATTTTAATTATCTCAAAAGCGGCTGGAACGATTTTGATTAAAATATCGTATATTTAAGATACTTTCATGACAAATAAAATGTATATCTCGAATTTTCTGGGAATGCTTATCTCGATTAACATGAAGTAGATGGAGAATGTAAAAATAGTTCGTAAAGAGTAGAGAAAGTCATGTGAGTGAAACACATAAGATTTTTTATATCTGTTCTGAATGCTATTCCTACAAAACCTTGCTTCCCTACCTACTTTAAGTTAATCCAGGTATATATTTGTAGAAATATTGGCACCTCAGTTATTAACAATACTTAATACTTAGATGGTAGAGCTAAAGGGAACCCGGAATCTTCACGTTGTAAGCTTTAAACATGAAGCCGACGGGGGCGAGGTTAAATATTCATTAAAGCAAACTTGATAACACTTGGATTACATGGGATTATAAAAGGTAAGGTCACCTATTCAATTAATCAACCCATTTTAAATTTGGATGGTTACTATATTGAGTAGAAATACGCAGATTGAAGTTATCCATTTGTTTCAACGCCGACGCCATGCCAACTACGTCTTACCTCTTCGAGCCAGTTGCATAAAAAGGAAGACACCTACTCACCTCCGCACGATTATAGAGTTAGCCCCTCCCTCTAACAGCACGTCACATCCAGTCCGTATTACCAAGCTAATATCCCATGCTGCCAACACTAGAATACCCAGTGTTACCAACACGTCACAATAGTTTCATGATGTATTTAATTGCAGGTACAAGAGGAATACAAAAGCGATAGATATAGTCAAACCTTTAAAAAGTGGGAAGCTATATACTGGCTTTCTAAATTCTAGTCTATACATAATAATGCGGGAAACAAAACAATAGCGACTTGGCACTTCAGTTTATTTTGATAGTGGGGTGACACCGTCTTGCACTGCGATCTTTCCAGATCTGTTGTGCATCCACAGTCTGTGGCAGTATTTTATATCACAACAATGTAAATTCCAGAGTGATTGTGGTGTAAATAAGCATTATTGTATGACAAGATTTGAGATGTTTGTTAATTATAAGCATTGTTAGGAAATAAGTTTACACGGCCTCGCTGAAACTGACAATAAGAGCGGGCAACAATGTAGCGAGGGGGTGAGTTGTTTATTAATTAGAAGAGGCAAGCAAATGACGTCAGAGTAGCGCGCATTTCTTTAGAAATGGAGGGAATTTCTTCCCTAGAGTATATATATTCGTAATTTTGATTCGATATAAAAATAGACGCTAATGTTGGCGCGTTTTATTAACCAATAGCAGCTCGGTTATAATCTTTAGGCATATCGGGTGAGGGAGTATAAATTCCGTGCCAAAGAAAGGTTTCGTTCTGTCCAACAGAAGGATTCGCGGGTAATACGTCGTTAAGTCCAACAGAATCATACAAAGGTTATACGTCGCACAGTTTAAGAGAATCGTTCACGCGTTATACGTCGCGCAATTCTACAAAATCTCTCGCGTTGTAAAGTTAGTTATAAATGTGAAATACGCGAATTAATAATGTGCAGCAAATAAGTGATTATAGTGATATTAGAAAATATAACAGTTTCAGTCGGGCGTGTATCAAGAGTCAATATGTGAAATTAATTAATTGTGACGGTAATAAAAGTGTAAAAACAAATTCTTTTATAAGTGTTATCTTTCAGTAACAAATCCTTTCCGTTTACACACCCTGTTCAAAAGATATGCTCGACTGAGTAGTAATAATAGCTAGCCGGAGGACAAAGAACCCAACATTCAAAGTAGTAAAACAATAACGGGCGCCCAGCAATAGATAACACGAAGTGACCGCGACAAATTGGCTCCCATACGTGGTGCAGATAAACATGAAGCATCTTCCAACTACCAACAAATATAATCCACTTCAAGTCTCATTAGCATTGATCCAGAAGTACGACATTCATAATAAACTGAATGAGGCTCTGATTTGAGATGATTGAAAACTCCTCCGATTTTGGAAATTGCCTCTTGTCAAAATTAGGCCTCTTTGAAGAGCAAATGTTGGGCACCCGCACAGTAGATGGGCAGGTGTCTCAACTGCCTGTTGACATCGTCAACAGGCAATATCCACTTGTCCCAGCCTATGCAGGTGTCCTTTGAGGGCACAGTGTTCTGTAAAAAGACCTGTTACTCACGAGAGATTTACTCTGCTTAATTTAACAGTTCTCGTGACCTGCATCTTTACAGTCTCTGTATGAGGACTTGGAAATGCATGACGAAATATAGGAAAATTCAAAATGATAGTAATTTCTGAAGTAGATACTGGCACAATAAAAATTATATACTTTGATCTACATTTTTAGTGTGGTAAGTTTATATATCTCTTATAATTTTTCAGTTATAGAAAATAATTGCAACAAATTCAACCGTTATGAATAGGGCTGTCATAGTCATGCAAAAATTATAAACATATTTACTGGTAAATCAAAAAATATCGAGCATACGTCCATGCAAGGAGTTCCTTGATGTGGAAAATTCTGTCAAATATCTTCGGCATCTTGAACAGTGTTTGACACAAGGGTAAAATTTGGTATGTATCGGACTTTTAGTTTCTGAGTTATAATTCCCTGTCTGTCTACCCCTTTTATTTCTGTTCTTCTCTTTAATTTCTCTATTTGTTCAGAGATCTCAAAACGCTGAAATCTCTATCTACTATGGGAAAGTTGTAGAGAAAGTGCCCTGCTTTTAGAACCCCGAAATTCAGTAAGGATAATCTGGATCCCTATCCCATGTCAGAAAATGAGGAAGAAGTCTCACAAGGGCTGTTTTACCTAAAACCCATCAGTTGTGTTTTTTGACATCGCAGTCCTCGCTACGATATTTCGTCTCTCGTCGTCCACAACCTATCAGGATCGCGAAGTTTGTCAGCTTGAATAACCAATTTAATTTCAGTTCTCGAAAAGTCAATGCTATCAAGATCGAAACAAAGTTTGAAATCTTTCCTGTTTCCTTTCATATTGTTGTGAAGTCGAAATTCTGCCGATAAAGTTTTGTTCTCTCAACTTCTTCCTAATGATGTGATTAAGAACCGCAGTCCACTTGGAGAAGACGTGCCACTTTACTTGACCTCAAACAGTTTTCATGTCTGTATAGAATTTGTCCAGCTGTAGGAACATCTTCAATTAAAACTCTGAGAGTAGTTCTTTAAAGAACACATGACTGTGCCGAGAAACTTTCTTCCGCGCTTCAGTCCCTACTAAAGGTAGTCTTTTGTTTTATTGTACTGAATGAATCGACCGACTTCAAAAAGTGGGACTAGAGCATAGCGCACTGTGCTAGACAATCTTTCATATCTTCAGGAATATATCATATAATAAAATTAAAATCTTAATGGAACATTACTTTATTTTAATATTTATTGCTGAGATACGAGCTGTGTTACAGAATTGCTAATATCCTCTAAGGCCTTTAGGATATTTTACGCTCACGCGGGCATAAGTATTTACCATGGTAACACAAAAACAAAACATTTTAATGTATTAAATTTTACTGAAAGATGAAACAAAAGCTAAACATTTAATTATTGATCATTAACTACGAGCGGCTGAGATAGAAATGATCGTTAAACGAACGCCCAACGGTGATATTGCCTCTTGTACACCTTATTCAGATTATTTTCAAAGCTATTTTATTCCTTATTATAGAAATACCTAGATTTCTCTGGCTGTAGCTTGTCTGCAGTTTCATTAGCTTTAATCATTTCAGCAGAAATCTCCTCAGATTTCTACAGTTTGTTCAAATTATGATTTGATTTATTAAATTTAGAGTCCTTAGATACAGTTTTAGTAACAATTAAGCTCAAATTAAACTAATGATTTACTCGAAGTTATTTGCTTATTCAATAAAAAACTACTGCACCATAAATTATAGTATCCAGCATGAAATTATTCCCCATTGAGTTTTGTAACTCCGTCGTCCTCAGGACATAATATAAGGGTGGATAACTCAATTTCAGTATTCGTTTCCCAAATCGGAAACAAGATATATCGAACCTTAGCTGTGACAGAATCACTACGTGGTCAGAAATTATTTTTCTTTATCGAGTGACGGCTTGCAATCGGAGCAGAGCCCACAAGTAGGCTGCAACGTCCGTTTTTGCTTCCACCGTAATCCCTGGGAGGGAGAAATGAGGGAAGATGCCCAAAAGGCGATCAGATCCGGATGACAGCGGGCGTAAGCATCGTAACGTTTCCAGTTCGAACGCATCCGACGAGGTCTGGACCCACCGCAAGCCTAACCCCGGGTGGTTTCCTGCTGGTGGGGTCTGATCGAAGGCGGGTTCTAACCGAGCAGTCCGCAACTAAGTCAGAGAAGAAACATCTACAAAGCGTATATCCATTGCCCAGGCGCAATCCGCCGAACATCGTCACCTGGCCTTATAGCCCTGAACCAGATGGGAATGGAGACGATGGGTGCGGGAAAATTGTGGCAGAAAAGGAACCACCCTCATCATTCGCCTGCCGACCCGGGGAAACCAAGAAATACATATGGATCAGAGTGCGATCAAACCCAGGACATTGTGAATGCGAGTTGCTCAAGTTACTGCGACGCCACCTTGCTCGGTTGTTACTGGGAGGGTATTGGCAAACAAGCAAACTAAGGACTGACAATCGTGGCATAGAAATCTCATATATAAAAAGTGTAGGACCGGAAATACGGAAATTCAGACAAGAGACTAAGAATACGAGGCTTACTCAATTCGTCCCCGTACACCGCGTCGTTCATCTCCAAGCGGGTCAGCCTTAATATCGCTACACCTCCTGGTAGGTTATTATTCATTTATAAGGAGATCTGGGTGAAAAAGCTATGTTTGCGAAAACCACGTATTTCCTGCAGCTTACTCTACCTCTGAGTTCACGTCCCTGCTGACGTATAGCGTCTCCGACTTCAGCCTAACAGTCACCGGGACTCAGTGAAAGGCTACGTTTGATGAACACACCGGAACGTAACGTAACAACCCAACACCATGGTACATCAGTAATTATTAAGTTTTATTTTATAGTTTGCAAATATTTCTACTTTCTTTACATTATATTAAACGCACACACGCTCTATATCAAATTTTACCGGAAATGCACGTTTTGAGGTGTCTCGACGGTTACATATTTAGCAGACAGTCATATAGTGCTGATAGACTTGTAGGCAGTGCTATCATGGTAACTTTTTCTTGGTGTTTCTTTTCCATTCCTAACAAAAATATCTCTAATTCTCGAAGATGTCTACAAGGTAACTGAAATGCAATGGGAAATTTAAAGCTCACAAAACCATCATTATAAGCTTACGATACACGATTTAAAGTTTATCCAGAGAGAAATTTTATGAAATAATCTCACAGTAACGCTTTATAACTTACAATACTGTAGGTACTAAAGTTTCAATGGTCTTCCATTTATTTAACATAAGATCACTAAAAAATGTCGCGGCGGATATTTTATACATAAGTGCAGTTTTATGCTTCTGAAACCTCAGGTGTAGTAAAAAGAAATTCATTATTTTTTCAATAGATGACTTTAGTTATCTGTATCTCGCGTTGTATAAGTCCGATCGGGATGGCGTTAGAAAGATGAGATTTCGTACTAAAACGAACCTTTGCGACGGTTTGGTAATTGGTTGACTTAGTTTTGTTTGAGCGCGTGTCAAAGATGGACACTACCAAAGAGAAAATACGCCATATTTTACAGTTTTTCTTCGATAAAGGCGAAAACGCAAGCCAGGCGGCTGAAAATGTGAATAGTGTTTATGGTCCTGATACTGTAAGCCAATTTTGGTTTCGTCGATTCCGTTCCGGTAATTTCGATGTCAAAGATGCACCACGCACTGGAAGCCAAGTGACGAAAATGTCTGTAAAATCATGGAAATTCTCGAGTTCGACCGTCATGTAAGCACTGTTTTGATTATACAAGAGCTAAAGATTGCACAAAAACAGTTTGAAACCATTTGAATAAGGCTGAATACAAAAAGAAGCTCGATGTATGGGTGCCACACGAGTTAACGAAAAAAACCTCATAGACCGAATTTCCATCTGCGAATCGCTGCTTAATCGCAACAAAATCACCACATTCCTGAAGCAGTTAGTGAATGATGATCAAAAGTGGATCACATACGATAACGTCAAGCAAAAACGGTCGTGGTCGAATCGCGATGAGCCGGCTAAAACGGTGGCCAAGCCAGGATTGACGGCCAGGAAGGTTTTGCTGTTTGTTTGGTGGGATTGGCAGGGTATCATCTACTGTGAGCTGCTCCCTTATGGCAAAACTCTTAACTCGGAACTGCACTGTCAACAATTGGACCGTCTGAAGGAAGCAATCGCCCAGAAACGGCCAGCTTTGGCCAATAGGAGAGGAATTGTGTTCCATCAGGACAACGCCAGGCTCCGGGAGCTTGGTTGGGAGATTCTTATGCATCCACCTTATAGTCCAGACCTGGCACCAAGTGATTATCATCTGTTCCTGTCCAAAGCGAACGATTTTTCTGGTGAAAAATTCGCTTCAAAGAGGCTCGACTGTCTCAATTTTTTGCCAGTAGGGACGAGGACTTCTATGAGAGAGGCATAATGAAATTACCTTCAGAATGGCAACAAGTTATCGAACAAAACGGCGCATACCTAAATCGCATGATTCTAACTATGGTAAATAAGTTTTCAATTTCATGCAAAAATAATGGATTTCTTTTTACTACACCCAAGTATAATAAACATAATTTAGGTTTTAATCAAACACTTCATACCAAAAAAGCAGCACCAAACAAGGAGACGTGTATTACGTTTGGTGGTGATGCGGAAATTGGAATTATGGAATGTTTTAAAAAAATGAGTATACATCACTGTTTGGGCTTAAGGGGACAACGTAGTCTGAAGGCATGGAAATTACAGGATAAGTGTGTTAAATTACCACTGCTCTTTAAGTTGTAAATGGTTTTTCCTGAACTTTTTATAAATTATGAAAATTATTTCATGTGGTTGTTTGAATTGATAGCTTATATAGTTGAGTGTGTAAAAATTATTTCATTCAGCAGAAAATTATAAAATTTACTCTTAAAACATGTGAATTCATGTAACTTTTTCTCTGATAGTACTGGCAATAAAGAATCACACTTTCGCATGATTGTTCTTGGTATAATCAGCTATCTTCTGAACCTCAATTATTTAGTTAAATATATCACCTCACTAGAAATTGAAAAAACAATTATTTGCAAAGTCAAAAAAGTAAAAGTGTGGAAAATTTGCCATGTTGTTGCTTTTTTGATATTACTAATATACGTTATAAAATAATGATTGTAGTTCAGAAAGTTTAACTATACGAGTATGTTGTATACCTGTAGTGAAAATCTCAGCTCTCTAGCTCTCATACTTTCTGAGAAAAAGGTACATAAGTATCCAAAAATGTTGTTTTGAGAAAACTGAATTTAAAGTTTGAACATTAATATTCTGAAACACTTAAGTACATTCCTAGATTTCTTCAGCTTTTCTGATTGCCTTCTCTTGGCCTTGGCCTCTTTTGCTCGATTGCTGAACTGCTCGCTGGGTGCTCGTTGTTGAAAGGTACAAAAATGTTCTAAAATGTTACATGACAGCTTTAAAGGAATGCAGACTAGCACTTAAATGGTATTTAAATGTCTTAAAAACCTTTTCACACGAAAAGTATTATTTTATGAAACTGGAAATAATGGAGATCTTATTAGTGCCTAAAACAAAAAATGCTATTTTTGACAATTTCAGAGTACCTTGTCCCCTTAAGCTTTCTCTTTCCCATACAGAGTCTCAATCAGTTTTAATACGCCGTATGGTCTCTATGACAACACTGCCTATAGGTACATGCACTCACCCCATCACATTCTTGCAGTGCAAACGGCGGGTTTACTTCATAGCACGCTGCGAAAGCTGATGATTATATTGATAACTATGTTAACAGAATTCTTAGGACTAACTTTCCAGAAAATCACTACGGACGATGCAGATCTACTGAGGACTCGTGAAACAAAACACTAGATGCCCCTTACTCATACTTGTTATTAATCTTATCTTCTATGCAATGTAAGACAGAGGCAAAGACAAATGAGAACTCATAAAACAACAAGTCACATAGAGATATAAAGAGAAAGTTGACATTGCTGCAGTCCTAGAAATAAACATCTAGCAGGAAGACGTGACATACAAAATGCAACTTCAGATGTCAACCTCACTTCAGAGGGAGACGAAAATTGTAGCAAGAGTTTCACTTGTTTAAACAAACAACAACGTAAAAGTCCAGAATTGAAAGTTAGCAATCTCAGAAAATAGACAAAGTAAAACACAGGCATGTGTTTTTAATAATAACTTGACCTTCCTACCCACAGTTAGTTTTTACATACTCATATACAACAATAATTTACTCCCAATTTTGTACTAATCACAATAAATATCTATACAAAAATGGTAACCACGAGTATGAGAGAATGATTAATTGTTATGGGTACTCGGTACTAAGGTCCTTAATTTATACACACTTCAAACAATTTGTTTGAAAATTCTACCACAGATTTGTTCAACATAACTGTAACAGAAAATTAATTTTAGTTGTTCTATGTACCTAACCTTGACAAAATAGTTTCTAAAATTTAAATTTGAGTCTTGTTTGAAATGTGATTCTCAATTAATATAATTCAATGTAAAACGTTAATTTTTGTATAAAATTAAATACTTTCTAAAAAAATCTTAGGTGTTACACTCACATGACTTTTTCTACTCTTGTATAAAATATTTTTAGAAACACTTATTCTCCATCTATTTAATTATAATCGAGATAAACATTTGCAGAAACGATCTTTTGACATGCAAAGAGAATTACATTTTACACATCGATCAGTTCTAAAAATATTTGACTATCGCTTAAGGCCTTGTTTTGTATTTGCAAGGGCAATATAGAAATACAGTAGCCTTTAAACATCGACATATCTCTTAATAGCTGGTTGCTAGGTGCAGCACCATTCTCTTTGCCACAGATTAATACTCTTTGCATATCCAAGACAAAAAAAATGAATAACGAATTCCCATTTGAGAAAAAGTGCAAGTATTGGAAAATTTAAGGAAATAACAAGCAATATCTCGAAAACGGTTCACTCAACAAAAGAAATGTATATGACATAAGTTGTGTATTTCAACGCGATCTACATTTTTTGTGTAGTAAAATTTTGTCTATCTCTTATGGTTTACCAGTTATGCAAAAGTCGTTCACAATGAAGAATACTTTTGGAGACATTCCCAGAAAATTCGAGATATACATTTTATTTCTCATGACTTTATCTTAAACATATGATATTTTCATCAAAATCGTTAGAGCCATTTTTGAGAAAATTAAAATTTTCGAAAAATGTTCCATGTAAAGGGTAGTCTGGGGTGGGGGGATTTTCTTGAAAACCTTCGTGTCGCATCTCTGGAAGATACTGAACCTAAATACCAAGTTTGGTGTTTATCCGACTGTTCGTTTTTGAGATATGCTGTTCACAGACACACAGACACACACACAGACACACACACAGACACACACACACACACACAGACACACACACGGACATGATTCTAAAAATGCTTTTTTTGGATTCAGGAGGTCTCAAAACATGTATTTCCAGTGAAATCTCGGTATCGAATTTTTGGGTGGAATGCAATACTTCCCCTACTTACTGTACGTAGTAGAGAAAGTAATATTTGACTATCGCTTAAGGCCTTGTTTTGTATTTGCAAGGGCAATATAGAAATACAGTAGCCTTTAAACATCGACATATCTCTTAATAGCTGGTTGCTAGGTGCAGCACCATTCTCTTTGCCACAGATTAATACTCTTTGCATATCCAAGACAAAAAAATGAATAACGAATTCCCATTTGAGAAAAAGTGCAAGTATTGGAAATTTTAAGGGAATAATAAGCAATATCTCGAAAATGGTTCACTCAACAAAAAAAATTATATGACATAAATTGTGTATTTTAACGCGATATACATTGTCTGTGCAGTAAAATTTTGTCTATCTCTTATGGTTTACCAGTTATGCAAAAGTCGTTCACAATGAAGAATACTTTGGGAGACATTCCCAGAAAATTCGAGATATGCAATTCATTTTCCATAAAAATGTCTTAAACTTATGGTATTTTATTCAAAATCGTTAGAGCCATTTTTGAGAAAATTAAAATTTTTGACAAATTTTCCATGTAAAGGGTAATTTGGGGTGGGGAGATTTTCTTGAAAACCTTCGTGTCGCATCTCTGAAAGATACTGAACCTAAATACCAATTTTGGTGTTTATCCGACTGTTCGTTTCTGAGTTATGCTGTTCACACACACACACACGGACATGTTTCCAAAAATTACTTTTTTGGTTACAGTAGGCCTCAAGACATGTATTTCCGGTGAAATCTCGGTATCGAATTTTTGAGTGGAATGCAATACTTCCCCTACTTACTATATGTAGTAGAAAAAGTAAAAAGAAACTATTCAACACTTTTAGCTATCTAAAATATTGGTGTATTAAATTATTAAAACCCTAAATCCAAAGCTATGATGTTCAAGAAAACGCTCTTGTTCACTTCGTCCACGTTCAGAGAACGTATACTGGATATCGGAAAGAAACTGGGGAAAAACTACGTCACGAGGAACATTTTAAAGTGGCAACGCTGTAAAATGTCGTTTTGTTTCTAATCATTTCCTGTTTATAGAAACGCTTCCGGAAACGCAAACAATTATATGCCTATGTCATAAACCAAAAATACCTATCATTTGTCCTCTCTCCGAATGCCAAGTTTGAGGATTACAGTTACTGAATTTATAATTCTAAAATCGGTTGTTTTCGCATGCGGTGGCATCAACTACGTTCAAACCCTAGTTTTATACATTTTCATTGGAAACTTTCATTTTGGAAAAATGTGTGTATAAAAATATCTGATGTGATGCAGTCACATAACTTTCTGTACCCTCTATCGTTTATTAGTTAGTATAAAAAAATATTAATAAAAGTTTATTTTCCGATCCACTTCATTTTTATCCAGATAAACCTTTCCGGAAATAGCAAAATTACACACTTTATTATACATACAAAGGGAATAGCGATAGTCAAATGTTTAAGAACTGGACGCTATATGGTGACCTTACTGCAAACTGTTTCCATGTAATCGTGAGAAACAACTGAATGCTGACTCTAAGAGAATAACCAAGACATGAACTATTCGAACCTTTAATAACGGATATCCCAGAAATGGCTTATGCCACAAAAAGTAAAACTTATTTGAAATAAATTGTGTTTTAAAGAGATCTAAAGAGATCTGTAATATATGGTGATTTAATGAAAATCGTTAATGCTATATTTTAGAAACCAAACAATTTCGAAACATTTTCCATGCAAAAGATAGTTGGGGTGGGAGCTTTTCTTGATAACCTTCGTGTCGCATTTCTGGAAGATATTGAACTTAAATACCAAGTTTGGTATTTATAAGGCTTTTCGTTTTTAGTTATGCTGTTCACGGACGCACACAAACAGACACATAGGACAGTTTCCAAAAATGCCTTATTTGGTTTCAGAGGGCCTTAAAATATGTATTTCCGAAGAAATCTCGGTATCGAATTTTTGAGTGGATTGACTATGCACATGGTAGAGAAAGCAAAAAGTATAAACATATACAGTATAGAACTCATATCGAGTTTCTTTTTCTTTTTTATTTCTTTCTTGGTAAATATTTTGATATAACAACATGAAGAGGTAGCTAAACATGGTAATATCAGACATTACACTTCTTGGTAAAAGGTAAATAAGGTAACCTATTTTTAAAAGAAAGCTTAATTTATCGTATACAAGATATAGTAATGAGCCGAGGGGATGGCTCAAGCGGTAACGTCTGTGTCCCGCATTCGGGAGGTCTCGGGTTCAAATCCCGCGGGTCGACCAATCTGACTGAGGTTTTATCGTGGTTTCCCTTAGTCACCAAGGTAAATACAGGATTGAACTTTAAATGCCATGACCCAAAGTTCCACCTTAAGTCTAAAACTATAGTAAAAATGAAAAATAGGTGGTATGCCATCTATCCACAGTCAATGAAAGCAGGTAGACTGGACGGCACCCTAATGCCATCTGCACGGCGCGAAGCAGAAGATTTGGCTGCTATGCACTAGGGTCACGTGACGAGGAAATATGGCATGGTTACAGGAATGAGACCTAGAAGACTAGCTGTCCGCCTTTCCATCTATATGAAAGCAGCAGGTAGACTGGACGGCACTCTAATGCCATCTGCACGGCACGAAGCAGTTGCTATGCATTAGGATCTCTGTGGACACGTAACGAAGCGAGTGGTTACAGGGATGAGACCTAGAAGGCTAACTGTCCGCCCACCTCGATCTAAGTGTTTTCCACTAACGGATCCGTCGCATTATGAACATGTAGTTAAAGCGACGTAAAGTATATAGTATAATAATATATTATTGTTAAAATATTAAACCAATATAGGATATTTAGTCATAAGTCCCTTCTTGCTCCAGGTTTACAGCTAGATCTCAGAAGTGTAGGGCAGGCGAGGCAAAGGGAAACATGGGGTTGCATTAGTGAAGGAATACCGGGCAAATGGAATGTATTGTGACTGTCCAGTTTATCAGTTGTCACTTCTCTAAGTTGTCAATGTCACTTCACTGTGTTTATCTAGTAGTTCAACTTTCACTGGTACTTCACGTAGCTCAGAATCACTTCACTATTATGAACTAATTCAATTCCCCGTGTGACTTCTCTTCGTTCGTGACGTAGCTTCTTTCTCCGGAGGTTCACTCGCTGGGGAATCGAACACAAGACTTCTACAATCTCTCGCTCCGTAGTAACACTCGCTACATGTTGTCACAAACTCGCTCGGGGAATGGCACTTTTAGTCACTAACTCATTGACCAACTCAAATGACCAACTCACCAATAGAAACTTCCACAAAATATGCTAGAACTATCTCGACACACAATCCGGAGGTGAGGGAAAGAAGTTTCTAGAAGATTCTGGTTATCTATCGATAGCGCATCTGATGTTTACGTGGGGAGAAAACATGACTTATTATCCCCGACAGCCCGGCGCCGACTTCCCACTAACCTTGGGCTATAACCGCTACGTCACTATATATTGAACTCTATCCAACGAATCCCTTGCCTACCAATCCCCGAAACGATGTTACGTCATACGACTGAGGTAAGTCTTACGTAACCGTGTTGGCTGACACTTCGTACACTAATAACCAAAATAAACGATATGAGGTGCAGCAAATACATTTCAGTGATGCATAGCAGTCTTTTGAATGGGATATCATTTTTCTTAAGTCAAAATTATAAGTATTTCGCATCTCTAGTTTTAAATATATATATATAAAACAAAAATTATCCTTTAATTATGATTAAACCTGCTCGACTTTGTTTGCTTCATTTAAGAATAGGATCACCATATGAGAAAAAGCAATTAAAAGCAAGCATGAATCAGGTTTCTAAAGAAAACAAGTGACACACAACGAGCGTGCTGGTAAATGCTCAACCGAGCTTGCAGGTAGATGAATAATGAATCCAATTTGGACGTTTGCCACGTAATGCATGCGAATGATAGAGGGATCACTACAATTGGTGTGACTTCAATAACCAGGGTCGTGTTATGTCAGTCCCCATCAATCAATCAAATCTCCTAACGTTATGGAGACCATCCATCACTCCTATTGCGTTTTGAACAGTTGGCATACCTGCGAGGAGACACGCAAGGCAGTCTTTGCGCTTTCACACCAAGCAACGACACCCAAAGGATGTGCGGGGGAAATGTTTGCGAGAGGTAGAGGAAATGCGTTTTCTGGAGTTCCCAAATTTCCAGAGTATACGCTTTTTAGTCAAGGCAAGACAAATTCTGGGGCATCACTTCGCCGAAATTCCACAACTTAATTCACGAGCGACTACTCATATACAGGCGCCACTCTTCTGATTTGGCATTTAAAAATCATATGTAGCATTCATACGGATTTCTCTACTCATCTTCTACAAACTACTTTTACAAAACCTTACTGTTCTATCCACTTCTTGATAATGGAAGTAAACTTTCATTACACATTTCGTTTAAGACATAAGAAGAATACAAAATAGGTTAAAGCGATAGATTTTTAAAATTCAGATTGCTATGTGATATGGTTTACTGGAAACAATGCGAGTCATTTGGTACCGTAATTATTGACGGGAAGGTACAAATAATTCAAAAAACAAAGGAGAAGATAAATAATTGTAACAAATAATTTTCTATATTAAATCGATGTATTATATAATAAGCTTGAGCTGAAAGACTTGTCCGAAAAAAGAGTAATTAGCAGGTCATGATAATCAAAGCCATTAGTAACAGTCTGAGCAGCGAAAACATTAGCTTAAAGATTCTTGTAAGGCATTTAGAGTTAAGTTTATTACGTTTGAATATGCACGTAGGCAGAAATTCTGAAAAAGAGAAGTGAAACATATCTCGGATAGTTTAGCCAGGCCTTGAGACAGTATTTTTAACACTTAAACGATTTCAGTCTAATTATATAATATAAAGTCAATTACAGCAGGCCTTAAAGCAATATGTGTATGTATCATATATAAAAAGTGTATATTACAGTCATTGTAAATGTTTATATTATTGTATCCATGTTTAATAATGTTATGTGAATGTATTACGTAATTTAATAATGTAGGAGCTGCGAGAATAATAGGTTAAAAGTTGCTAACAATGAGGTAACAATGAGGTAACCTTGAGGCAATAATGAGTAAGAAAGTTTAATAATGCTACTAGTTATTCTTGGAGCAACAATAATGTAATTTTTGTGACAGTTTATAAAATAACCAATCAACATTCAGAAAAAGCTTTACTTAAATAAAAGTATTCCATTCGATTAGGATTAGCCAATCAGAAACTGAAATATAGCAAAATTTACAAATTTAGAAGTCAGTTGCTTGTAGACAGTGCTCATAACTGGATGCGAGACACTCCTCGAGAAGTATAATACGTATTTTGTGTGAGACAAACAAATAGTTTACGTGTCAAAAAGTACAAGTAATTGATTAAAAAAATCTCACAGATCTCTTTATATCAGTGAAGTGTTATTTAAATCGTGTCAAGTATTAATAAATGCAGTGAAGAAAAACTTAAAATCTGTGTAAGCCTACATTCTTCAGTCGCACCACAACCCTGCAAAGAGAAACGTGTCTCTAAAAATAATACTGACTCAGCCGAGGCAAACATAAAATATAATATTTAAAGAAACAGTCAAAATTCAAACACTTAATATATTTTTAAACTTTTAGGGGGGGCAAAGTCCACCGGAAAGTACATTTGGGGCGAAGGCCACCGGGTGCGGTTGCAACTACTTCATGTTCGGCTCCCGAACAGTTGAAATAATACAACTCCTTAAATACAACTTACTTAAAAATTGACACCCAAAGCGTGGTGCAAATAAAGTAATAATAAATATCTATTTCAGCCTCCGTAGCAACAAGGTAACAGACGCATACTTAGAATTGTAAGATTGGCTCTGCGCATGGAGGAGACTCTGTGGGGTAGTTCTAAAATAGGCGGAGCTTGATTTAACATAAGTGCGTACAGCTCTATTCAGACACATTCGTTCATGTACTCTTTCCGTACGCACATTCGTCACTGTGAATACTTGTGACGACTCGTGTGTTATTTTAATCGCTCAATGACGCGCTTGTGTGAGTAAGATTTAGCGGACATCGCGAGGGGTTTTGCCGTTAAGCTTCTTACTGACTCACGGCAAGTTACGCTTATAGTTTTTTTATTGTGGAAACAGTTATTTCAAACCGTAAAATTGATACTGCAGAAGTTAGCAGGTACAATAATTCAATTGTTATAGTTTTGAGTGCTACGATTCTTAATCAGTTTTATTCGTAATTTTCAAACGATCGGTAACACGTTTCAGTAGCTCAAGTATTAGATCACATTAAATTTCTCAGTCAAATTAACTGGTATTATCCTTTCACTACGCGATGCATACCCTGAGAAAATACCCATAGCTCTACCACTGAAGCAGCTGGAGCACAAGACAACAGAACGAGCTACGAGATAACGGCAACATCAGAAGTAGGTAAAGTAAACTGCTTCAAAATTGTCGCACCATCGCGCGGCTTTAAAAATTCAGATAACGTAGTACTTTATCAAATGGAGAATTTAATGCTGCACCGGCATCTTGCTATAATAACTCAGTTAATTTAGAGGTATGACACGGAAAACCGAAGATCCGTAGTTCAAATCCCAGCTATAGCATTAAACGTTTCAGTCCGATTTTGCCTTTTCAACCTTAGCCTACATACGATATGTGGAAAAAAACAATTAATTAACATTTATTGAAACAATAGTGGTTAACTATGACGCCAGGAACTTAAATTACACTGGTGACCAAAATTAAGACTTTTAATGTTAAAAGAAGTACAATGGCCAATTCTTACTAAGTTTTTGTTACTGATTTCAAATCGTTTTACAGAACTTTTCCATCACCCACAGTTTTTGAGCAATTGCATGAATAATATTTCTGGTAATTATACATTTTAATGTTTCAACACCTTAACTAGAATACATTTTACTACCTAAAATGAATGTGTGGTAGATTTTCGACTATATTTTGCTTGAGGAACATCTCCCTTGAGTGTCCAACACTAGTCTGCCAACATATTTGAAGTCCATTTTCTCTGGTGGTGTCTTTCCATTTCAGCGATGTCCTGGTGGAAACGCTTGCTGACAGCGCCGAGGTTTTCAGAGAGGAAGTCAGGATGGTAGTCCAACATGTATATTTTTAAAGACATACTACATTTGCATTGGTAGCCCACCCAGGATGGGCTCCAAATTTGCATCGGGTGTCGTGTATGTGTTAATAATGAAGTTTCTGTAATACATTTTTAATTTATTTATGATTTTTCGTTTTTTTTAATTATGCCTCGGCTGCGTCAGCGATATCTGGTAGAACAAGTATCTTTAAATAGGGGTGATACGGCTGAATAATAAGTTTACACATATATCACCAATTATAGTTGTAAATTCTTACTTCATTGGAATTAATTGTTCTTTCATACAAGCCGTGTGTTGGACAGGATTGGAAAGATAGAATCACATGACTGAAAATTGACCTAAATTGACCTAATAGTGGTTGAAACTAAAAGCCCGGGACTTAAGTACTTACAAAGAACGTAAGTCGCCATTGGGGAATGACATCTCAATACAATTTGAGATCTCCTTGTGGTTTACCGGGAAAAATCCGAGTCAGCCGGAGAATTTAATGGCGTGCCGGCATGCTGCCATGGTAGCTCAGTGGTTAAAGCAACCGGACGGGGACCGGGAGATCCGTGGTTCAAATCCCGGCTATGGCATTGAATTTTACAGTCATCTGATTCTACCTTTCTTACTTCTTCAAGGCAGTTGAGTAATATATATATATATATATATATATATATATATATATATATATTACAGTTATATATCCTATGTATATATAACAATTTACTGACGTATCTAAGTATGGAGCTGTGAGATGTTCCTAACTACATTTTTTAAAGATCAAAATTTAGCTTTTTCGCACTGCACTAAATTCTCACATCTGCCTACTCTGAGCTACAACCACTGAACTGAACTGCTTGGGTACCCTATCTCTTAGCGTCCAGAGCTTAAACTTTCAACCGTCCTCCGTGGACTGGTGATACCGTGCTGGCATCTAGTTCCCAAGGTCGCGGGTTCACACCCGGCGGAAGGCGATGGACTTTTTCAGGCGTAAAAATCCTTAGCATGGCTTCCTTCGGAAGGGAAGTAAAGTCGGTGGTCCCGTGTCGTAGATTTACGGCACGTAAAAGAACCTCAAGCCCGATAAAGAGGCATCTGAGCAAAATTACCGGTCTTTCACGTCCAATATAGAATGGGGCGCTAAGGACCATAGTAGTTAAAGAGCGTCCATAAATAAAACTTAATTTAAATTTTTAAACCTCAAATTTAATCTTCCTAGTTTCTGGTTGGCTAAGTCTACTCTACAGAACACCCTTAGTATGATTTTGATTGGCTTTTCGCACCCACGTGACTGTTTACAAACTTTTTGGACGTTGCACCAGTATTTTTCTATCGTCTAATGGTAACCTTCTTAGCTTTCTAAGTTATTGCTCTCTCCCAAGGTTACACCTTATTGTTAGCCACCCTTATGTTTCCATTTTTGTTTGCTACTAAAGGCAGCTTGCTTTTACCCTCACAGCTCCTGCGTTACTAAACTAAGAAATACATTCATCTAACAATTTATACATATATACATACAATAAATACACATAATAAAAATGACTGTAACATACATTTTATAGTAATTATTGCTGCTTATAGGCAGGTTACTATTTTTTATATTGCACAATTAAAATGATATCAGCTAAACGTTAAAAAATACTGCCTCACATCCCACGACCTTGTAGTTCTCAATCAGCTCTTTGTCAACTTCTCTGTAATGTTCAGATCCGTAGTTTCCTTGAAAGCTTATGACAATTTTGAAGCCGGAATTATAAAGGCAATAATTTTCATAATATTCTGAGAAGGATAGCGATATAGAATAAGTAATAATATATTTAAAATCTGTGTATGTATAAAAAGGAGAAGCATTGTGAAAATTGTTGACCTTTAAAAGCGAGAGAAAGACCAGACAGGCACAGTTTTGTTAATTAGGGACCAGCCTCAGGTAGACAGGGTAAATACCATTGAAGCAAGTTTTTCCTGGTAAACAGCCGAGTACAGCTGCACTTAGCCTGGTGAAGGGCACTCTAAGCATCATGACGTTAAGTTTGGTGACGAGCGTTTGAGGGGAGAGAGGGCAAGTTTAGGCGTTGGTTTTCCTTGTAGTAGCGTGGGTAAGTCAATCTGCCTGAGTGCATGGTGAGTGCAGGACGACTTTCTCGTCGTGTGGAGAAGAATGGTGGCGAACATGCTAGAGGGTAGAACGCTTAGCTGTAGTTAATATTCTTCGGTCTTGATAAAGACAACGTATCATCGTATGTATTTAAAAGTGATCGGCAAACCTAAAGTATTATTTTAAATAGTGAATAAGAATGTTCCAAGACAGCGTTTGTGTGTTTCTCTGTACACACCCACGCATACCCCGAGGTTAAGGTTTCATGCTGGAGCAGCCGTGGCAAAAGAAGAACCAACTGGGAGGAGACAAGCAGCAACCGTGAGGCAAAGGTATTGCTTCATAGTTGGAGGACGGAGCGTGGCTGCGTCATATTGCACCTAAACTTGGGGCTGAAAGAATTACCTGCGTCAATTTTTTGAAAGAGAAACCATGCAGCTCACTCTTGCATATTTAACAGACGTTTAAACTGTGAATCTTTCGTAAGATTCCTAACCTGAAGGCCAAAAAATATTCCCCCCTCTTAGTTTCGCTGCACTGAACCTTTGAAAACTTAGTTTGCAGGAACCAAATTGCACTCCTGTCATTGCTTTCACAAAGTTCTTAATCAAACCTAGTTTGGTGTGTAATGGAGGCAATAAGATTATGTCAGTACTCAGAAGTGATTGATGAACAACACTTGCCTGTCCTGAAATGAATGACTCTCTCTTTGGCCAGTCTTTTAACATAATGATTGCTTTTATCTCTACTATCCCACATGCACAAGAAACGGCCAAGTTGTAATCCAAGTAAGATAGCTATCACTTTAACATCTTACACATATCTGCCATGAATAGTCATCACACGGATACTGGATAGCAAGAGATGCATTAACACGTAACCCTCCTTCATACCAACTGCGTGGGCTGTAGGAATGAATGGAAGCTTCCTTTCAAACTTGTTTTGAAGGAGTCAATGAACAAGCGCCAATCTTCAAGTTTATGTTGAACGTTATTACAGAAAATAGATTCTCCTGTTTAGAAAATAAATGCTCAAATTCCTTTTGACGGATAGAACTTACTTTGTGACATCGTGCAGGAGGTGCCAGCTTTTCAATCTTGAAGCAAGTAACTCGGCTTTACTTTTAGATAACCCAAGATCACGAACCAAATCATTTAGATCCTACTGCGTTAATAACTGTGGTTCGTTTATGTAATTCCTTCCACAAAACCTGGGTCACCCTGTTGTAGTTCACCAATGACATCAACACCAGAATCTTCAGTCACATTTCTGTCGTCTGGTGGAGCTAGGCTGGTCCGTGGGAAAGCCTGATCCATGAGGCACTGATCGAATTGCTGATTCTAAAGATGGATATTTAACAGTGCGTTTGAACTTGGAACTTATTCCAGATATATTTGCCAAGCACAAGTAGCAGTCTATGATTCCCGCCATATCACAGGAACTGCAAAAGGCATATAACGGGACCAGAGTTACACATTTGGCACCAAATATTTCCGGAGCCCAAAAACTTATTCTGGTCCATTTTATTGTAAAAATAACAGTCATAACCTCTTTTAATTCGAGGAGTCAAACTTCGCTTCTGCACTTTTAAAGTGAACTCATCATAAATGTAACAAACATTGTTTTTATCGTTTACACATTTGCAAGACATTATCCTCTTAATTCACAGTGTTTAAGAAAACACATATTAGCTGACACTACACTTGTTAATTCACAACTGAGAACACACAGTATCAGCTTCTTTCATTAAACAGCTTCTACTCCCCTGGCAACTATGCAGGACCCTTTCTATCTGTAACATACCTTTCCTATGTGTATTTGGAGTAAACACTGACCTGGGCAGGAAAGCGTAGTTTAGTGAGAAGGTCATTGTTGAACATTGTCATTCCTGAAGACCGAGGCAACAGTCGCCTAAAGCAAATATGTCATATGTTGACCTAATCAAATGGAATTATGTATTTTCTTTTAATCAGTACATTTACCGTGTTATGCTAATAAACACGATTTTTTGTAATATTACACATATTTGGTGGATGAAGGGGCATTTCTGGTTTCTTTCTTGGATTTGGAGATGCAAATACATAAGAATCAGCAGAAATTATTTATTTAACATGTTGACCAGTGTTTGTTACGAGATTGTAAATTCGCCATTAGGATATGTTATCTCAAAAATAAATTTGAGACCGCCTTTTTGGCTTATCAGAAAAATGCGAGTAGTTGTAGAATTTAATGTCCTATCGGTATGTTGCTATGGTAGCTCAGTTAGTTAGCACAACGGTACGGAAAGCAGGAGATCCGTGGTTTAAATCCCGAATATGGCAATGAATTCTATCTGATTCTATCTTTCCAAACTTAATCTACACACAGCAATCGAGTGGGATGGCTTAGGCGGTAACGCTTATGCCCCGCATTCGGGAGGTCCAACCACCCACTCTGACCGATGGTTTTTTCAGGGGTTTTCCTGCGTCGTCAGGCGAATGCTGGAGTGGTTTCATCCCCTGGATTTCCTATCCCTCCATTTCGTTTCATTTTATCCATCCTTTATCCCCTTTGGTCTATTTCAGGGTTGAAAGTGTCGGCGATGGTGTTCTGATGCAGCGTGGCAGGGAAAAACGGTGCTCTCATGAAATTTCTCCGATCCTCGGCCTTCGGCTGGTTGCCGGGGTAAAAGAACCGACCCAGGGTGGCGTTGGAACACTTTGTGTGAGGTGGGGGGTTTCTCGGTGTGCATGTTCAACTGCCGGGGCGTCTATATTTGGAAACTGTAGGAGCCCTGTCATTGCTGTGCCGTCACTCTTGGTGTCTCCCTCCCTCTCGGGGCAACCCCTCGTGGGACGACGGTACAATATCATCATTCCCCCCCCCGCTTCACAACCCAATTCAACACGCACAGCATGTGCGAAAAAACCAGTAAATTTCAACCTATAATCATTAACTTAAGAACAAAAATAAGTTATAAGTGAGAAATGAAAGCAGAGAAATAAAAATTACGAACTGAGTGTTTGGAAGATGGCATCTTCTTATTCTACACCTAAAAGGTTACTGTTGTTCTACATCCAAGAACAACTGAACGAAAAAATCGGTTGTGTTACATTCATATGACTTTCTCTAGCCTCCAACGTATAATCAGCGGGTACACAAACTATTCTCACGGTAGCTTATCTATTAGTCTACGTCATTTTAACCGAGATAAACCTTCAGAAATAGCTACATTACACATTTCGTTATAGACACAAAGGGAACAGCGATAGTCAAATGTTTAAGATCTAGACGCTATATGCTGGCCTTAAAATCCCATAACTGTTTCCATGACTTCGCGAGAAACAACCGATTGTCGATAAGAGTTTAAAAGAATAAATATTGAACAATTCAAAACATTAATAACGGATATCTAGGAAATGGCTAATGCCACAGAAAAACGTTATTTGAAATAAATTGTGTGTTTCAAAGGGTTCTACATATTTTGTGTAGTACGTTTTCGTCTATCACTTAACGTTTACCAGTTACGTAAAAGAAGTGGACCTCATAGACTATTCCCAGAAAATTCAAGATATACGTCTAATCTGTCGTATAAAACATCTTTAATATAAGATATTTTAATCAAAATCGCTAGTTATTTTCGAGAAAATCAAAACTTTGAAAAAATTTCCATGCAAAGGGTAGTTTGGGGTGGAGGATTTTATTGAAATTTTGCGTGTTGCATCTTTGGAAGATACTGTTTAGTATTTAACCGACTTTTTGTTTACGAGTTATGCTATTCTCTCTCTCTCTCTCTCTCTCTTGCACCTATTCCTAAAAATGCTTTTATGGGGCAGCCTTAAAACATGTATTTCCGGAGAAGGCTCGATATCAAATTTTTTGTATACTTCTTCTCTTTATGTAAGTATGTAGTAGAGAAACTAAAAAGACTAAGTAAGCCTTCGAATAATAATAATAATAATAATAATAATAATAATAATAATAATAATAATAATAAATTTGAAAATGTCGAAAATACATAATGACTTTACTACCACTCAGAATATGACATATTTTAGAATCCTTATAGCAAACCAATCTACCAAAAGTCAGTTCACACCTATAGTACGATATTAATCGATTTTACAACCACCTTCAACACATTTCTGTTTCGCCTCTATAGATGAAATATCGCAGAAGTAACTGCTTCGTAAATCTTTTCCGGGCATTAACATTTATGACTTATGTTAGACTTGATTGATAATCAAGCAGAATTTGTTCTGATAACACTGTGCAATAATTTCCATCAATATGGACCATCTATCACACGTCTGCTGTTTTATCAGCGCTGGCCATTTGTCAATCTTTTACGTGGATTCTGAGCAAACGTTCTTCTTTGAAATACAGGGTGTTTATACATTCGCACGTTTACTCCCAAGGATTACCTTGTGAACAAATCAAGGCCATAAATATAAAAAAATCTGATGTGATCCATTCCTTCCGAATGAATGGAACTTCACTCGCTATTCCCAGAAAATTCAAGATATATATTTTTGTCATGTAAATATGTTTAATATATGGTATTTTAATCAAAATGTTAAGAGTCATTGTTCAGAAAATAAAACCTTTCGAAAATTGTTCCATGTAAAGGGTACTTTGCGTTGGGAGGATTTTATTGAAAACGCGTGGCATCTTTGAAAGATACTGAACCCAAAATGCGAAGTTTGGTATATATCCGTCTTTTCGTTCTTGAGTTATGCTGTTCATACACACAAACACACACACATTTAAGGTCAGAGTGGGAATCGAATCCGGAACCTCCTAAATGCGAGCCCCACAGGCTAACACGGACCAACTCTCTCGGTATAATAGACGATTACTCTATGAAATTCATATGAGTTTTACACATTAGGTGTTCTTTCTGTATATTACCATAGGCATAATCTCTTGAACTGTTTCACCATTTCTGCTTTTACTTTGTGGTCAGTGGCAAATTGTCTGTTGACCAGGCCTGCTAAAGTTTGAGAGAAAGGTCATTATTGTCGTCATTCCTGTTAGTAAAACCTCTCACAGAAATGCAGTAGAAGTTTCAAAATTTTCGAAAACAAATAAAAAACAGAAAGGGCTGAGTATGGTGAGTAGGGAAGATGTCTACTTCAGCAGAAATCTATTATGGTTCCGGCTTGGATTTTTGTAACATTGTGTTTTAGTTTTATTGTCGACCATCCTTTAGGGCACTCGATATCTACTGAAAGCATAAATTTACACACATTTAAAACAATTAGCTGAAGTTATCACAGATTTTTCAACATACTGTTAGAATAAAACTAATTTTCACGGCCATATATAACTAACCTTTCAAGAAAGTTATTTTTAAAACAATGAAAATTGAGTATCGTGTGATATGGCCCATGCAATGAAAATTTGAAAAATGTTATACCTTAAAGATTGCACTTTATTTCTCAAAGTTCCTTTCAATCCAATGTTAAATTTTGTTCAGCATCAAAGTTTTCCTAGTAACAATAACAATAATAAACTGGCAAACATTTTTAATGTGTTAAATTATAGAAATCCCAGACTATACTTAATACCAAGAAAATCTGTTTGAATCTCATCAAGCTTCATAGTTGACACGGTAATTTGTTCGTGATATTTACTGGGCGCCTGTTATTGTTTTATTATTTTGAATTTTGGGTTCTTTATTCTCCGGCTTGCTATTATTACTCAGTCGAGCAAATATCTCTGAGCAGGTCGTGTAAACGAAAAGGAGTTGTTACTAAAAGATAACACTGATAAAAGAATTTATTTTCACACTTTTATTGCCGTCACACTTAATTAATAGTTCACATCTTTAATCTTTATACACGCCTGACTGAAACCGTTATATTTCCGAATGTAATTACTGTCGTATTAGTTGCCGCGTACTTCAGATTTTATAACTAACTTTACGACGCGAGAGATTCTTCCAAACTGTATGATGTGTATCTCGTGAATGATTCCATAGAACTACTGAAACATGCTTATGGCTCGAGAATATATACTCCTTCTCCCCGAAATGCCTAAACATTATAATAGAGCTGCTATTGGTTACCAAATCGCGCCAAAATTAGCTTCTGTTTTGTCAGCCAATCACAATTACTAACACATATGCTCAAGGGAAGATATTCCCTCCATTTCTAAAGAAAGGTGCTCTACCCTGATGTCATTTGTTTGTCTCTTCTTAGTGATAAACAACTCATCCCATCGGTTCATTGTTACCCAATTCTATTGTCAGTTTCAGTGAGGCCATGTAAACTTATTTCCTAACAATGCTTATGGCTAACAAACATTTAAAATCATTGTCATACAATAATGTTAATTTACACTACAATCACTCTGGCATACACAGTGTTGTGATATAAAATACTGCCTCATAGTACACTGAAAACCTGAAAGAAATTTAACAGAATTTGCAAAAAATGAGAGAAAAACAAGAAAATGTTGTTAACAAAAATCAAGATTTAACATTCCACACAGGGATTTAAACATCCAGAAAGGCAAAACCGCGTTTGCTTCCCGATTCTAGAATTAAGGATTTTGACATAAAAAGTTTTAAACAACTCATTTTCTACCGAAGTTTTGTAGGAAATTCAGTATCGATTACTCTTAACCTAAGGATTCTGTAGTACTTTGGGAGTTTGAGGTGAAGGTGTGCTCGGAACCGAAACTTTCCTTCTAGAACCGGAGAGGACACCACCAGAGTGGCTTACACGAAGATTATTGAAGGATCTTGGTGGGGGCAACAATATCACCGGTTCTCCACGCTGGTACCAGAGGACATTGAGGTGTCTCAGGACCCCGCCTGAGGGTCGCTGCCCAATCACTCTTGGGTTTAGGGACCACGCCCCGCTGAGTCCAAACCAGTCCGAACAACTCCCTGAAGGTAAGGACTCAGAAGTTCGTTTGAGGTCTGTGACTCAGAGGATTAAAGAAAAGCTACTTATCCTATAATTTCATATGATTCATTCTTGAGGAATGCGGTGGCTTCGTAACTTCAATCTGGAACTCCGTTCATAGCATAGCACAGAACTATAAAACACGCTCCAAAACAGGATCCACTAATGAGTGTTTTCAAAAGGAAGACGAGGGTCTGTTTTGATAGATTTTTTACCTGATCATACACGCTTGACGATTCCTAATAGAACGTCAGTATGCCGCTGACGTCATAACGCAGAACTCTTGCTTCAGACAAATCACTCCTATTCCGGTCTATAGCAATGGCTTAATTCTGCACACTCTAGAGAATAAATTATTTTCCTGCTATTAGAGTATGTATAGTAGTAGCACTAGTGCTGATAGTTTTACACAATTTAATTGAGGTTAACGAATGATTATTTCATTTTATTTCGAGACCTTCATATGAATAGATGCATGAGTTTGCTGAAACCGAAATTAAATTACCACGTAAAACAACAAGCACGAGTGCTACTCGACTAGATAATCACACGAAAAACGTGTTATGAACTTCCTAGTTTAGCGCAACCAAGTTTCTATGTCACTGCAGTGTAGATTATGATGCATGTTTATCAAAAGGAAACAAATGCTACGTGATCTCTCACAGCATTCATACAAATTAAAAACAAGTGCACTACCATGAAATACAGCTTTGATTGGTTAACTGACTAGCATACTCTACCTGTCGTTGACTAATGTTATATTGAATGCGATTATCAGAATAATTTTATGATTCCTACTGCTTTTACTTATCTATTTCTTAATTTTTACTTTCTCTACTACGTATAGTAAGTAGGGGAAGTATTGTATTCCACCCAAAATTCAATACCGAGATTTCACCGGAAATACATGTTTTGAGACCCCTGAATCCAAAAAAAGCATTTTTGGAAACATGTCCGTGTGTGTGTGTGTGTATGTGTGTGAACAGCATAACTCAGAAACGAAGTCGGATAAACACCAAACTTGGTATTTAGGTTCAGTATCTTCCAAGGATGCGACACGAACGTTTTCAAGAAAATCCCCCCACCCCAGATTACCCTTTACATGGAACATTTTTCGAAAAGTTTAATTTTCTCAAAAATGGCTCTAACGATTTTGATTAAAATATCATATGTTTAAGATATTTTTATGATAAATAAAATGTATATCTTGAATTTCCTGGGAATGTCTCCAAAAGTATTCTTTATTGTGAACGACTTTTGCATAACTCGTAAACCATAAGAGATAGACAAAATTTTACTACACAAAAAATGTAGATCGCGTTAAAATACACAATTTATGTCATATACATTTTTGTTGTTGAGTGAACCATTTTCGAGATATTACTTGTTATTCCCTTAAATTTTTCAATAATTTTCTCAAATGGGAATTCGTTATTCATATTTTTGTCTTGGATATGCAAAGAGTATTAATCTGTGGGAAAGGGAATGGTGCTGCACCTAGCAACCAGCTATTAAGAGATATGTATGTGCTTAAAGGCTACTGTATTTCCAAATTGCCCTTGTAAATATATATTCCCCTTACATCTACAAGAAAATTAGCAATAAGATAGAGTCTGCAAATGTTTATTTCGATTAACATGAGGTAGATGGAGAATAAGCGTTTGTAAAAATAGTTTGTACAAGAGTAGAGAAAGTCATGTGAGTGTAACATCAGATTTTTCAAATAGTTTTGATGTCGCTCCGGCTTAATATTCCTCTATGTTATTAGTTTTCTTTTCTTTATAAGAAACATAGAAAACAAAAAACTACTGTTATATGTTAAAGTGAGTTAATCTAAACCATTTGGATTAGTTAATTTCTAATCGTGATTTTATTGTTTTAGGTGACAGATAATGGGAAGATGAGG
The DNA here is from genome assembly GCA_030765065.1 of Deroplatys truncata. Classification (NCBI taxonomy): domain Eukaryota; kingdom Metazoa; phylum Arthropoda; class Insecta; order Mantodea; family Mantidae; genus Deroplatys; species Deroplatys truncata. Next base: position 59,407,637 of record CM060977.1, read on the forward strand.
CCATGCTGCAGTGGTAGGTGAGTGACTTTATTTTCAATCGATACGAATATTATTTTTCAAAGAGGCTAATGTGAAAATTTGGATTTTTTTCAAATTGGATGCTAAATATATTTATATTAAGGGCATGCATCAGTGATATTCCTAAATAGAGCTTTTAACCAAATTTGTACCTCACTGGCAGCACAATGGCCAGTTTTTTGTGTTTTATGTTTTACTGAGTTAAAAATGTTCACATAGTATATTTTTATATATCTTATACCTCGGATTATTCAAAATCGGAGTACTGTCAGTGACCCACGAGATTGACTTTGTCCTTGAACTGCAAGCGTGCAGTGGACTGGGGAGCTTCTTGCGTAAGGTGTAGATAGTGTAACACCAACAGTTCAAAAATATTGTCAACAAGTGCAGTCTTACTGCAGGGTGTCAGTAGATGCTACAGTGTTAAACGCGTTGTATCGCGAGTCTCAAAGTAATATAATTCATTGGTGAAATGGCTAACTTTCGGAAAAGGGGAAAAACCATTCATAGCGAGGCTCGCGAAGTATTAAACCATGTAAACGAGCAATGCAAAAAGGAAGCAGAGCAGAAACAACTAATTCTGCCGATTTCGCGAGCGGATGTGAGAACAGCAAATTACTGCGGTGGTAACAGTTAGGAATATAAGACAAGAAAGTGCGAAGAGAACAGAAGGAAGCCCTTTACGCACTCCAGGCAAGACAAGACCTCGAAATCCAGAAAGAAACATAAATATAGACGATTTGGACTTGTGCGTCATTAAGCGGACAATAATGGACTTCTACGTCAATAAAAAGATAGTTCCGACATGCAGAAAGTTACTTCCTGTAATTAGAAGTAAGATACAATTTCCTTGGGGGGTACAATCTTTAAGGAGAGTTATTCGGAAATTGGGATTTAGATGGCGCAAGTGCCGAGGTAAGCGAACAATCTTAATCGAAAAGCCAAGAATTGTTGAATGGAGATGCAAATACTTAGCTGAGCTAAGGGAATACCGAAGACAAGGCAGAGATATCGTTTATTTGGATGAAACGTGAATGGACAGTAATTTAACATTCAAGAAATGTTGGCAAGCTGATGGGATCACAGGGGTGCTTACTGATGGTAGTGCAGGAAACAGACTCATTGTTGTTCACGTATGCTCCGAGAATGGATTTATTTCTGGAGCATTGCTGATTTACAAAGCAGGATCAGTAACAGGTGATTACCATGGGCAAATGAACGGTGTCAACTTCGAACGATGGGTGAATGAACGCTTGATTCCAAACCTTCCGGAAAAATCTGTAATCATTCTAGATAATGCTCCTTATCACGCCATTCAGATCAATTAGCCCCCAAATAAACACGACACTAAAGTTAACATGATGTCATGGCTTCAGAAAAATAGAGTTCATTGTGAAGAAAGCATGCTAAAGCATCAACTTTTTTCTTTGATAGAAATGAACAGACCAAGAGAAAAGGTATTTAAGATTGACCGCATCCTCAATGCACATGGACAGTCAACTCTGTATCTGCCGCCTTACAATTGCGATCTTAATCCCATTGAGCTTGCATGAGCGACAGTAAAGCACTTCATAAGGGAGCGCAATGTTACTGGGGAATTTTCGTTATCTCGTTTATTGAGTTTAACCAAGGAAGGAATTTCTGCGGTACCTGCAGAACACTGGGTAGGATATCACCGGCATGTTAGAAAATTAGAAGATGGTTATTGGTCCAAGGATCATGTAGTTTCTGATGTGATCGATCAGATTATTATTTCAAATGCAAACGACAGTTCTTCTGATGAGCAAGAAGGGATATCATCCGATGACTCGGACTCCGAATCGTCTGCATCAGATCTTGCACACCCTTTGGATTAATCAGGTTAGTAAAATAACATTTCACATTTATTTTGTCATAAATATACTGTTTTACATGTATACAGGCTTTACAAGTTCACTTATTGAAAGTATGATCATAATTGTTTTGTTTGATGCGGTAATAATGTACTATTGATGTTACTTCGCCTAATATTTGTTGTCGCTGAAATAAAGGATAAGTACCTTTGGAACAGGGTGTAAAACAATAAAGCGATAGGAAAGAATAACACAACGCTCTCTCAGGTTCGCTTATGTCAACCCCAAGGACAAAGCTAAACTCCTGAGTAACAGACAGTACACGCAGGGTCGATATGATAGCTTTAAGAAACCAACAAAAAGTATATACAGAATGTTAAAGAAAAAGTATTCCATATTTTGAGAGGTGGTAGTATGGACCAAAACCAGAAAAAACAATCCAGTATACTCCAAAATGCATACCTTAAGAGCTATGAGCACTTGTTCATCTTCGCTACTGTGAAACATCATCTCTTCTACTGCAAGCTCTTTTGTTATTATGTATGACCTGACCTGCAGAATGCAGTAAAACAAATGAGGACACATTACTCTGTTACTGTGAAACAGCATAGCTTCGAATGTAATTTGCTTGTGATTACATGTGACCTGCACTTGTGAACCATTGCTAAAGGAGGTGCTCAATATGGTGCCCATTCATGGTAGGGCATGCTTCTGTCCGACGTCTTAGGGAATAACGCTCTCTCGTCACTCCAGATTGGTCATGGATACTCTGGCAGGCAATGACGATGTCTTCCTGTAGTATTTGCACTTACATATTAATAGCGGTATCATACACCAAAGATTTAAAGATAAAAGCTCAATGTAAAAGCATTTCACAAACTTACGAGGGCTGTCCCAGAAGTACCCGATCTAACAATGAAAACACAAACATTTTGGGAAAAACCATTTTTATTTCTCTACATAGTCCACTTTCAGCTCGATACACTTTTCCCAGCGATGTTCATTAGCTTCGATACCCTGTTTACACTGAGAACCATCGAGTTCTGCAAAATAGCCGTCAACACCATACTCCAGGTCTTCACTGTTGGCAAATCTTTTAGCACCAAGCTATTTTTTCAACTTTGGAAACAGGTTGCATGAAGAAGAAATTCGAACTTTAACTCATTGATTTTGGCCATGGTGATAATGGATGTGTGAACTGGTGCTTTGTCTTTGTCAAAAGCTTCTTTTCCACTAAATGCGGCCGTATTTGCTGGATTTCGTTATTCAAATGCTGCAATAGGTTTGCATAAAACTCGATATCGAGTGCTTTTCCTTTTTGAAGATAACCAATGAAAATTATTCCACACGCATTCCAAAAAACTGACGCCATGACTTTGCCTGTAAATGGAACTGTCTCACCTTCTTTGGAGCCGATTTTCCCCTTTCAATCCACTGTTTTGACTGTTCTTTCGTCTCAGGTGAATGACAGACTCAAGTTTCATCCATGGTTATGAATTGACACAAAACCTCGGCTTTATTGCAGCAAAACATCGCCAAACACTCGACTGAAACCTCCTCACGACGCGGCTTTTGTTTCATTGTGAGTAAACGCGGCACCCATCTTGCGCATAGCTTTTTATGTCTAAATTTTCAGCACTATGCGATGTACAGCACTTTTTGAAATGTCTGCGATGTCTGCTAGGTTGCGCACTTTCAGTAGACGGCCATCCAATACCATTTTGTGGGTTTTATTCACAATTTCTGCTGTGGTCACCTCATTTGGTCGACCACTGCGATGTTCGTCTTGGCAGCTCCTGCGGCCTCGCTTAAACTTTTGCCACTCAATATTTTGCTGTTGTAAACGAAGGAGCGGACTCCCCCAGAATAGAATCTAGCTCAGCTGTAATATTAGTTGGACTAAGACATTTCATATGAAAGTATTATATCACATAACGACGACCAGTATTATCCATGTTTACAAATTTGCTGAGAGTGTTTACTATTAATGGCTGCCAAACAATTACTAAACAACGTAGCATCATCAAACTTCAGAGTTAAGTTTTATAAGTTTGATACTTTTTACCATAGTCATTTGTTTGAAACAACAACCACTATCTATACACCAGGTCGGGTACTTCTGGGACTGTCTTCGTATCAAAACACACGCTGATTCCACTAGAATTAATAAGAATATACGTTGCACTTACCCAGAACTGTGAATATGGTTTACAGTAACAACACTAACAGATGGTTACTGCATGCTGTATCCTGGACAATAAAGAGTAATGTGTCCTCATTTGTTTGCTGTCTGCTGTAGGTCGTACTTACGTAATAGCAAAGAGCTTGCAGTAGAAGAGGTGTTTCAGAGTAGCGAAGATGAACAAGTGCTCATAGCTATTAGATATGCATTTTAGAGTCCATGTTTACTGGAACTTTTTTTTTCTTGTTATGGTCCATACTACCACCACTGAAAATATGGAATACTTTTTTTTAACACTTGCTATATGTTGATGCAACCAATCCAACAGTCGGGTTTGAAATCGGCGAACACAGTCTGAAAACGCCCATGAGAAAATTAAAATAAAATTAAATTTAAAACTGCAACTAAAATATCCTGAAATCAGCAAAAGGTAGAAAGAATCAAATGCGAGAAAAGCTCTTTTGAAAATTTAACTCATATGCTATTACGTTAAAAGACTAGTTAAAAGTCACGTGAGGGGATTTAAAAACCCTGCACAGAACAAAGGGGAATAGATTAATAAAGCAGAAAATGGATTTCTACACGAGTTGATGACACTGTCAGGTATTATACGTAAACACAAAAATTGCTGTACTAAATACAGATAAACTAATTTTGTAAATTTATTCTTCTTCTTCCAACACTTTTGCTGTCAAGCGTCGGGTTCACTGCATCCATTTCTTCCATATATCTCTATCCATGCATATTATTCTCATTTCTATTGTCTGCTTAACTTTGCTTTCCTCCATCTTTCTGTAAACATTCAGTTGGTTCTCCTCTATAACTTCAGTCACGGATTTCTTTAATGTTATCTCTTCTCACATTCTTTCATTTGTAATCCTATCCCTTCTGGTAGTATTGCATCTCTACTGCTTTGCTTTTTTGTTTGTATAATCATTTATTTTGACAATTATGTAAACATCGCATATAAAAAGTAAAAAATTTGATTTAATGTTTAAATACTTACTAATCTACAAAAATGAAATAGGTTAACAACCCCAGAAAACTGCTATATCGTTTATTATTTCTGTAAGAATGATAACTTTGTCTCTATTAAGGGGCATTTGGGACTGAATTTTCTAACGTTTTAAATGTTAAAGCTATTTGCTTGAAAATTGATAGACTTAATAGTGGTAAATAAAGAAATGACTGCACAAGCTGAAATCTCTAGCTCAAATGGTTTCTCAGATAATGTAATTAAACGTTTTTATTTAGGGAAAGGAAATGCAAAGTTTCTAAAACTGCCTTGCAGTTTACATTTGTCACGGAAGTATGATAATGGCATTTTCTGATACTTTGATGGAGCGAAAATAATAATGTATTTAATTGATTGATATTCATGTTAGTAGTTGTAGAGAAACCAATTTTTATTTTTAGGAAGTTATTACTGTTAAAATTATCCTTATTTTTCAGTATGAATTAATTTTTTGTGAGCCAATGAATAAAGCAATCATGAATCTTTAGATAGTACATGTGAGATTATGCAAAACTGAAATCTAAACGTAAATTTCATGCGAAAAAATGTAAAACTGAGAAAAAACACTTACAGAAAGGAGAATTGGGCAGGTTCATAGCGATTAAAAGGGAGTACATAGATTATTTAAACATGTTACTGGGATTTTAAAAACGGCTGATGGTGAAACATGTTTGGCGAAAACAATTCTTAAGTGTCCTTAGTACATTTTTCAATTCCTATAATTAAATGTGCTCATTGCTGTTAGAAATCTGTATCGAAATGAAGTCCATTTCAATACAGATTTTCATTCGATACAGATATCCACGCTTGCGCGATGTCCCACTCAGGAAAAGCATTTAATCAATAATATTGATTTATATTAACTTTCTTTCACTGTTTTCATGCTTTACAATGAAATTCTAATAAATCTCTGTTCACATTTTACAAATGTTTAGTAACAAAGGTTAATACAACTTAACTTATTAACCTTTTTAGACTTAATTTTAGTAATAAGCTTTTTACACTTTGATATATCGGTTCCACGTTTTACATTTAGAGTAGCCTTCAATACCAAATAATTTGTCCACAAACTTGGGGATTTCATTGTTTTTGACATTTCTTCAAAGTAAACTAAGAGCACATTTTCTGATAATGAAGTTACATTTTTTTCTTGCTCATCAAACCATGAAATTGTCATATAACTTTTCATACATTTCTTTGATTTTTCAGGAATAAATTTTGGCTTACATTCCTCCCCTTCTCCAGGATATCAGGGGATGTGGAACTAAATTCCACCTCTTCAAATTCACTAATAAACCTTTCTGTCTCCATCTTGTAAAATCAATACCTGCGACCTTGAATCGATATTTACTTGTTATAGAAGCGCATCTAAAATACGTATCGAGAAATTGATTTATCACATTTTTATTTTCTTTCGTATGCATCTAAATATTAAATATTTATTGTATATCTAAATGTTGTAGAAAAACCTATTGTATGCAACTCTCATATAATGGTTATTAAGACGCTCGTTAAATTTTCGATGCGAGCTCGCGTCAAAAGCTTCTCGTCAGTCGCGTCTTAATAGCTCCATTATAGGATCGTTGCATAAATAACTATTATATAATATAATTAGAAGATGGAACATTTTTTCACTTTCACCTAAAGACTCAGTCCAAGTGTCCCTTGGCTATTAGAATTTTCAAAGTAGAAATGAATACTTTCTGGAGTCCTGCACATGGATTGTTCGGCCATGAACAGAAAACACACAGACGCATTTTACGCTAAGAACAACATGCGATATTTTAGATACTTTAAAACAAAATTATTTCATAGAGTAATACAGTGTTTTAAAACTATGCAGTTCTGTTTTTAAATTCCAGGAGCTTCAACTGTTTTCTAACTTTAAAACAAATGAACAGACAGTAAGAAAGTGTGCACGTATAATAAGGTGCCATAACAAATACTTCATGTAAACACTACGGCAGCTCCAGTATTGTGGCTAAATATAACATTCCCTTTAGACGCCGAGGCAGCGTTTTTATAATAAAAATGGTGCGAAAAGGACCTCGGTGATATGTGGGTACTTTCATTTTCTACCCACACACAAGGGGAGGGGGTTGGCGGCTGTGCCGTGGGTCACCAGACCGCGCAGCGCTTAGGGAAAAAGTGCCACTGAATTACAGCTAGTCCGCATTCGCTTAACTGCAGCAATTTCAACTGTTTTAAAACTTTTTGTTTCGAACATGTTCCAGTTTATTCTCTATTAGCTTTTCGTTCTCTTCAATTAACCCTTCTGCTTCTTGTATTGCTCCTATCCATTAACTTTACCTCCCTTTTCTCTTCTCATGTTCGTTCGTAAAAATTTGCCCCATCTCTCACCTACGTAGTAGTAGTAGTAGTAGTAGTAGTAGTAGTAGTAGTAGTAGTAGTAGTAGTAGTAGTAGTAGTAATAGTGGTAGTAGTTGTGTTAGTAGTAGTAGTATTTAGGAATCAGGTTTCCCTTTAAGCATCTCAGAATAAGAAGACTTTTTGTGCATTTCCTGGTTTCTAACCCAGGGAGCAATATCTACATTTTAGTTATTTGTCTCACTAGATTAAGGCCTGCTTCTAGTTTTGCGGTAGCCCCAGGAACCTGGTATCTGTCCGCTTTGCGGCTTCGCACCCTATTGAATGTGTTTCGCCATTTCAACGGCTTGTAAACACAGATGGTTCTATGCGGTATCATCCCATTTTCTTCGAGTGTTTTCTGAGCTTTCGTGTCCAGTTATGAAGCTTATATCCCTTCTAAGTGAAGCTTTGTTAATCTTAGTAAGTAAATTACATCATTTTTCTTTAGGTAATAATTAATCGGTTATAAATATCGTTTTTGGTTATTGTTTTCCATTCATTTTGTATTTCTTTTCGAGCCCAAAGTCTGTGTTTTCTTGCATCCAGCATACTTATTCCACAGACAGGGGATAGATGCTACTTTCTTTGTTAAGGTATCACTCTTTTCATTTCCTGCAATACCTGTGTGTCCAGGTACCCACCACAATTCTCCTGCATGTGGGTGGAAGGGTTTGATAAATATTGGTAACATTCCCACAATAGTTGGAATTTAAAGTGATGGGTACTAATAGCTTTTAGTGCAGCCTGACTGTCAGTTTATAAGGATATATTTCCCTATGATTCTCTTTTTTTACCCACGTATATCCTCTATCACGATTTCAATAGACACGATTTGACAACCCCTGAACCCACCCATTCAAAAGAAATCCCGATCCTAACCACCGCCGCCGTCACCCTGGATAAAGGAAGATTAAAACTAGTTCTGTGTGGGAAAGATGCTTCGAGCAAATCGTCGTCAAACAGGAAGTAAACGAGAAGTTTTTTGTTTATCGTTTTCAGCATTCTCCAGAAGAGCAGATATCGTCACTGTTCATCGCCAAATGAGGGTGGCCTTGATTTAAGAGTTCATCATTAGAAATGAACTATACTGGGTGCGGAAAAAGATAATACAGAGAAGCAGTTACAAAATAAATACTTTTAGGATAGGAACAAGCGGTCACAGAAGCTTTCTTATTGAGCTACATGCGTCAATATCCAGTCCGTCGTGTTAGAGTCTTTGTTTGTGGCGTGTCAGATGTAAACAAAACACTCTCTTGTACTAGTCGGCCACAATATGAGTGCGCTTGGAGGAGCGTACCACTGATTTCTGTTGACAATGCGAACTCATCAAGGCTAGGAATGAGAGGGGAGTGAGGGGGCAAGGCAAGAGGAACGTACAATTTTCAGGCCTCAGCCACTCTAGTAAATGCAACTCGCAACTGCGGATATTTTCTTTACCTGACTGACCTTCCGTTGCCCCGCCCACTTATTCCGTAACTATTTAGTTCCTCTTGCCACCGTATGCACTCATATCACAGCAGACTAGTACAGTACTAGACACTGTCACTAGGTGTGTCTGTTGTAAGTCTGCTGGGTGGTAGGTAATACCGAACCCTAGTCTAGTTCCATACAATAAGCCCATTAATGGTTAGTTTCTCATTGTGTACCAGCACATATTAGTTGACAGTACATACAGAATTGTTACATCTCATTTTGACTGGCAAATGAGGATGTTTCATAAAGCCGATGTTAAGCCCCTGTTATTAAAATGTGACCCCTTTTTCCTGCCCTAAAAATGCTTATTTTGGTACTGCATTTCTTCTGCACAGCAACTTGTAAATCAATGAAGTTGTTGAGGTAGGTACGATGAGCTTATCGGAGGGAGACAGCTCGCCACTGTGACCAGCTTATCTATTGTAGCTACAAACCCGGGAGGCAGAAATGAGGTGAAGGAGCCTTAGGAGGTCTCGGGTCCTCAGGCAGAACAAGCCGGACAATGCACCCTGGCGTGCATGGGAAGAAATCTTTCCAATGCGCAAGCATCTGTGCCATTTGCCCGACACCGTCAGCACCGCAGGACCTGAAAGCATACTTGAAAATGAAACTTGAGGATATGAGAGAAAGAAGAAATTGTGGTAGAATACATCCATTTGCCTAAACAACCACAGGAAAAAACCCATAGTCAAGTGGGCGGACACCCAGAATCGAACCTAGGACCATCCGAATGCGGGACACAGACGTTACCGCCTGAGCCATCCCGCTCGGTTTGAGGTAGATAAAGAAAAATCTGTCACACTTTACACATTTTCTCTACCTATTTCAAATTCGCATAATCCCTTATACAGAATACGTACGAGTTTGTGCAATAACTCTCCAGGATTTCAAGAAAATGTGTAATATTTTTTTTCATTTATAGGAAACAATTTAACCAATTACAAGTCATAATGCTGCATTATATTTAGCGCTACATGTGACCCGACTGGCTGTCTAAGGTCAACTTACCGCGATTCCTCCTCTGATTTAGACCTCAATTAGCTTCTCTCGGGCGAACCAGGTAGCCGGGCACGTGTGCTCACACTTTCGTAGCGCTAAAAATGTGATGCAGTATCGCGTATTTTTACTTTCTCTACTACGTATAGTAAGTACGGGAAGTACCGTATTCCACCCAAAAATTCGATACCAGATTTCACCGGAAATATATGTTGTGAGGCGTCCTGAATTCAAGAAAAGAACTTTTAGAAAATGGCACGTGTGTGTGTGTGTGCGCGCGCGCGTTTGTCGGTCTATGAACAGCGCAGCTAACAAAAGAAAAATCGGATAAACCCAAACTTGGTATTTAGGTTCAGTATCTTCCAAGAATGCGACACGAAGATTTTCAAGAAAATCCCCCCCCCACTTCAGATTACCCTTTACATGAAACATTTTTTGAAAATGTTGATTTCCTCAAAAATGGCTCTAACGATTTTGAATAAAATGTCCTATGTTTAGGATATTTTCGTGGTAAATGAAATGTCCTCAAAAGTCCTCTTCATTCTGAATGACTTTTGCATAACTTTTTATACCGTAAGAGATAGACAAACTTTTACTGCACAAAAAACGTAGATCTCGTTAAAACACACATTTCGGAATATTCCTTGTTATTTGTTTGAATTTTCCAAATCTTATACGTTTTCTAAAATGGGAATTGTTATTACTTTCTCTACTACGTATAGTAAGTAGGGGAAGTATTGTATTCTACGCAAAGATTCATACCAAGATTTCGCCGGAAATACATTTGAGACCCCCTGAATTCAAAAAAAGCATTTTTGGAAACATGCCCGTGTGTGTGCCTGTGTGTGTGTGTGTGTCTGTGAACAGCATAACTCAAAAACGAACAGTCGGATAAGCACCAAACTTGGTATTTAGGTTCAGTATCTTCTAGAGATGCGACACGAAGGTTTTCAAGACAATCCCCCCACCCTAGGCTACCCTTTACATGTAAGATTTTTCGAAAATTTTGATTTTCTCAAAAATGGCTCTAACGATTTTGATGAAAATATCATATATTTAAGATAATGTCATGAAAAATGAAATGTATATCTAGAATTTTCTGCGAATGTCTCCAAAAGTATTCTTCATTGTGAACGACTTTTGCATAACTGGTAAACCATAAGAGATAGACAAAATTTTACTACACAAAAAATGTAGATCGCGTTAAAATATACAACTTATGTCATATACATTTCTTTTGTTGAGTGAACCGTTTTCGAGATATTGCTTGTTATTTCCTTAAATTTTCCAATACTTTTTCTCAAATTCCTTATTCATTTTTACTTTCTCTACTACGTATAGTAAGTAGGGGAAGTATTGCATTCCACCCAAAAATTCGATACCGAGATTTCACCGGAAATACATGTTTTGAGACCTCCTGAATCCAAAAAAAGCATTTTTGGAAACATGTCCGTGTGTGTGTCTGTGTGTGTGTGTCTGTGTGTGTGTCTGTGAACAGCATAACTCAAAAACGAACAGTCGGATAAGCACCAAACTTGGTATTTAGATTCAGTGTCTTCCAGAGATGCGACACGAAGGTTTTCAGGAAAATCCCCCCACCCCAGACTACCCTTTACATGGAAGATTTTTCGAAAATTTTAATTATCTCAAAAATGGCTCTAACGATTTTGATTAAAATATCATATGTTTAAGATAATGTTATGAGAAATGAAATGTATATCTCGAATTTTCTGGGAATGTCTCCAAAAGTATTCTTCATTGTGAACGACTTTTGCATAACTGGTAAACCATAAGAGATAGACAAAATTTTACTATACACAAAATGTAGATCGCGTTAAAATACACAACTTATGTCATATACATTTTTTTAGTTGAGTGAACCATTTTCGAGATATTGCTTGTTATTTCCTTAAATTTTCCAATACTTATACTTTTTCTCAAATGCGTTATTCATTTTTTTTGTCCTGGACGTGCAAAGAGAATGGAATGCGCCACATAGCAACCAGCGTTAAAATATTTGACTATCGCTTAAAAGCTACCATATTCCCCTTGCTTCTACAAGAAAATTACCAATAAGATTGACATCTCGATATCTCGATTAACAGGAAGCATATGGAGAATAGGCGTTTGTAAAATTAGATTGTACAAAAGTAGAGAAAGTCATGTGAGTGTAACACATCAGATTTTTTTATGTCCTGTACATGCAAAGAGAATGGAATACTCCACATAGCAACCAGCGTTAAAATATTTGACCATCGCTTAAAATCTACCATATTCCCCTTGCATCTACAAGAAAATTACCAATAAGATTGACATCTCGATATCTCGATTAACATGAAGCGTATGGAGAATAGGCGTTTGTAAAATTAGATTGTACAAGAGTAGAGAAAGTCATGTGAGTGTAACACATCAGATTTTTTTTATGTGTTGGACATGCAAAGAGAAGGACATGCTCAACATAGCAACCAGCTCTTAAAATATTTGACTATCGGTTAAAGCCTACAAGAAAATTAGCAATAAGATAATTTCTGCAAATGCTTACCTCGATTAACATGAAGTATATGGAGAATCAGCGTTTATAAAAATGTTTGTACAAGAGTAGAGAAAGTCATGCGAGTGTAACACATTCAGATACTTTTTTGTTTTGTATTACCATGCCGGGAGTTACACCTCATAAATTCTAATAGGCATCAAAGCAGGCTGCTTAAACATGCGAAAATAACAAAATATGTGTGTTGGTAATAAAACTACTGATGCAATCAAAACCAAATAATCAAAGGCAGATTTAACAAGACAGAACCTTGCTCACAACTATTAGCTTCAATAATAAAGTATGCTAGGAGTAATTTTTAAGGGTATATGCCTTCTGAAATTGAATGTGACATTGCCGGTTGATACTTTTTGGAGGAATGTGAATTTTTAAACATTTCTCGAAAGATAAAATCAGCTTGGACAAATAGATTCCATTTGGAGGCGGTGTAACTAACTACTCCAGTTTTAACCGAGTTTTATGCAAATCAGGCCGTACTGCAGTTCCGGGCGCCGCCGCTTCATATTGCGGTTTGACGTGTTCCCATGGATGCTATCGGCTTTACGACAAAAATCTCCCTTACAAAAAAACGCAATATTATGCTTATATCCTTAAAACGTTATTTATTTTTATTTCTTTAATTAAATAATCCATTCCATTTTCTCCTCTCTCTCTCTCACTCTCTCTCTCAACTTCTATTTCTCCATTTCTTTATTTCTTGCTTTCTATACCGCTCACCTATTGTAGGTAGGGGATTATGTATGCGTATTATGTAGGGTAATCTTCAAAACCCCTCAGCCAATTTTGATAATTCTTTCAAAATTGAAAATTCATGTTCTTCTGTACAGACATAGGTTATAAACCATACCAAAAATATTTCAAAACTAGGGGGAGGTTTTGGGATGGTTTTCATATTCATGCCACCCAATTTCAATCCCGTTTCGTTGTATACAAACATAATTTTGGAATTTTATTCCAAATATGGCAGATTTTTAATAAATTCCATCCAAAGAGCTAAATGGGGGGTTGCATATCATTGGTTCTGACGGGAAGATATAAATAGTTAAATAAAGAAATGATAGCAAGATAAATAATTGCAACAAATAATTTACGTATATTAAATCAATGTATAATGGAAGAAGAAAGGGTTACAACTCTGTATGGGAATAAACAAGTCAATACCAGGCAGATTAATGGTACAGTAAAATTAATTAGTTAAAATGTAGAGCAGCTAAGGTAATTAAGTGTTCCGGAGAACTTAAGTCAACAAGAAACCTATTACCTCAAGGTTCAGGTGACTAGAATTCAAGACGTTAAGAAATAAAAGATGTGTGAAGCTGCACGTAGGACAATTCAGAAAAATGAGAAAGAGGAAGAATTCTTAGAATTTGGTAGTCAGAGGTAAAAGTTGTGTTACAGATGCGTAAAATTTGGCTATGTATAATGCAGGAACTTTGTTGGGGTAGTTCTAAAGCAGGCGAGATTTAATTTAATAAAAGAGCGTGTATTGCTAGAATTAGCGTCTTTCTTTCTTATATTTCGTGTACAGCATTAGGGCTCTCAGTCTTTTATGGTGATCGGTAGCTTGTAGCACCTAAGAGCGCGTTGGATTACCAATTACTTAGCGGCAGCCGCGAGGGCTTTTGTCGGTAAGCATTTTAGCGACTCACGGCAAATTACGCTTCTAGTTTCCTTTATTGCGGAAAAAGTTATTTCAAACCGTAAATTTGATACTACAGAAGTTAGGAGATATAATACGCTTCAAGTGTTACCATTCATAATCAGTTTCATTCTTTATCTTTATTTCGGCAGCAACTAGCTTCAATAGCTCTAGTGTTAGATCACATTAAATTTCTCAGTCAATTTAAGCTGGTGTTATCCCTTCACACTACGCCCACGCATACCCTGAGAGAAAGATCTCGTAGTCAATCACTGTAGCAGCCGGCAGCAAAATCAACAGTACATATTGTAGACGACGTCAACAGGTGACACTGGCCATTCGTCGTCACTTCATATCAGCAAGTTCCCTTCTTATTTGGCTGCTTTGTTATCAGAGAGAGTTTTTTTTTCTATTTTGACAAAAGTTGGTACCTACATCTTGGTTTTAGAATCTCCTAAACCCCATAAGCTACCCTACATTCAACTTCCGCTACACTTATTTTCCACTTTCATTTTCCAGCACTCTATGGTATTTCTAAACATAACTTTGTGAGCTTATACTTCAGCACTTAATGAAGATTATAGAGTACTTACCACTCTCTAAAGCTATTGCTACTATATTTTTAACCAACAAAATTTTTGTACTATCTAACCCAGTGTAAAATTTGCTGCAGGAGCGGGCAAAAGACATAGGTTACTTTACAACTTGCAAAGCTATCAAACCCTTATTTTTAATCGTATAGTACATCGAAAAATTTTAAGCACTTAGGTATACTAGCCCTTTATTTTCAACCCTTTATAGATAAACATATACTGCTTGGGTTACGAAAGCAAAACCGTGTACACTTGAGCAGTAGGACTTATGGAAAATTATAGGATATATCACAACTTCAAAAGCTACCCCGTCTTTTGTTTTCAATCCCTTATGCACAAATTTGCAATACACTTGACCCAACTATTCAAAACTTTAGAAATTTACACTTTATGTGCGTGTGAAGATTGTAAGACTACCAAAAACCACCCCGTATTCTTATTTTTAATCTCTTACAGAATGTATCCGCACAATGCCAGAAAATATAGCTAGTTGCTAATAAAATTAATCAATTTTCAAACTGAAGCCGGAATTATAAAGGCAATAATTATCATAATGTTCTAAGAAGGATAGCGATATAAAATAAGTAATAATATATTTAAAATCAGAGTATGTATAAAAAGGAGAAGCATTGTGAAAATTGTTGACTGTAAAAGCGACAGAAAAACCAGACAGGCACAGTTTTGTTAATTAGGGACCAGCCTCAGGTAGAAAGGGTAAATACCATTGAAGCAAGTTTTTCCTGGTAACTTTCCTGGAGGCCACTCTCTAAGCATCATGACACTAAGTTTGAGGGGAGAGAGGGGAAGTGTAGGCGTTGGTTTTCATTGTATTAGCATGGGTAGATCAGTCTGTCCTGAGTGCCTGCCGAGGACGGGACGCCATTCACGTCGAGTTGTGAACATTGGCGGCGAACATGCTAGAGGGTAGAACACTTAGCCGTAGTTAATAATTCTTCGGTCTTGGTAAAGACAAAGTAACTTCGTATGCATTTAATAGTGATCGGCAAACCGCAGTACTATTTTAAATAGTGAATAAAAGTGTTCCAAGACAGCGTTTGTGTGTTTCTCTATACACACCCACGTATACCCTGAGGTTAGGGTTTCATGCTGGAGCAGCCGTGGCAAAAGAACCATCTAGGAGGAGACAAGCAGCAACCGTGAGGCAAAGGTTTTGCTTCTGTGTAGGAGGCGTAGTGTGGCTGCGTCATACTGCATCTAAACGTGGACGGAAAGAATTGCCTGCGTCAAAACTCTGAGTCAAGCTTTAGATCTAGTTTAAGAGGTACACAGGTAACTAAGAACAATTTAGAATATGGCCTTTAATAGCTGATCCAAAATTAGAAACATTTTATTTATAGTTTTTCTGAATTTAACATCTCCAACTGTTTTAACCAAGTTATTAAAAGTAATATATGGGAACCATTTAATTCGAGAATGGGCAGGCTAGTTTAGATTCTAATGATATGCCTTCCACTTTCCTTTGATTTCACTTTAATTATTTATTAAGCGAATCCAAAGGTGTAACTGATTTGCTACTTTCATAGAATATGCTGTGTTCAAAACTTCTAACTACAATTTGAAAAGAATAATAATAAAAGGAGGAAAAATTTAAGCTATTAGTTTGTAAGATTTGAACCCGCGCTCTCACTTCGTAACATTCAACGTATGGTTATTATACTACTCAGCTACTTACTTGCTATATGAAATCCTGTAGCCTTTTAAATAATTCGAATCTAGATTTGTACTAGGCTATATGTTATTTTCACATTACAATTTTACGTATTGTGAGACAACTTAAAGCCTGTATTATACTTTACCTCTATTAACCAAATGACACAAGATGATATACAGGGTGTATAAAATGTACCAAAAGTAATTCACGCCATAATTGAAATCTTAATTCAATTTCTTTGGTGTGGCATGACTACATAGCAACCATTTTATATACAGACGTCTGAAACTGCTTTAAAATATCGCTTTTACACGGTGAATCACCTAAAACTTGCACCGCAAATAATTCGGAAATGGAAAGTGCTATTGATGTGCAGTTTTCACAGCACTGATTGTTACTCAGGGACTCGTACATTTAGCCTATAAACAGATTTTAATAATACTGAGAAAGTGTATTTTTTGAGCAAACATACAAATTTTTAAATGGAACAATGCCTAGTTACATCAACAGAATAAAGGTAGGGTAAATTAGAATGTCAGTGGCGTTTGTTGCAAGATTCTAGTGCAAGTGGTTTACGAGAAATCTTATTTTGAAACTTTTGCGCACCGACACTTGTACAATCTGTGGTAGCACAAACTAAAGAAAAACAAAAGGGAATTACAATACTTTATCGATTCCTACAAGTAAAGAGAACATAGCCCTTCAAAGGTTATGTTCAAAATGACCACGAGAAGCTTAAATACACACTTTCAGTCTGTTATGGAAAGACTGCTGCACACGTTCTAGCATTTCAGCGGAAATTGTCAGAACAGGCAGCAGTAATACGTCCTTTCATATCGTCTGGTACATCCTTGTAGACAGTGTCTTTCAGCCTTCCTCACAGAAAAACGTCTAAAGGGCTGAGATCCGGTGAACGGGTCGGCCAAGGTACAGGTCCTCTTCGTCCAATCCAACGATTTGGAAAGAATCCGTTAAGACAAGTACTACAAGTACTTTGTGCACTATGGGTTGGGCAGCCATCATGTTGGTACCACAGGTTCCTCCTAGTCTGCAAAGGAACGTCTTCTGGCATCTGTGGCAGATGGTCTGCCAGGAGGCTGCGATACTTGTGTGAGTTCATTGTTCCTTCTATGAACAAAGGCCTATGAGCTGATGGTTTACTAGCCCACACCACACGTTTAAACTCCACGGACGCTGACGTGCCACCTGACGAAGCCAACGGGGATTGTCAACAGACCAATCGTGCATGTTTCTGCGGTTTACCTGCCCATGATTGGTAAATGTTGCCTCATCACTAAACAAGATACATGATGAATCTGGAGTATCATGTCTTAATGCCCATGTACAAAAGTTAACACGATTCTCAAAATCGTTTCCATGCAGCTCTTGATGGAGAGAAATGTGATAGGGATGGAACCTATGTCGATGGAGAATGCGCAGTACACTTGCCTGACTTATGCCACTTTCACGTGCGATTGTGCGGGAACTAATTTGCGGATCTACTGCAACGGCAGCCAAAACATTAATTTCTGCCTCTTCTCCAGTCTTTTGTTAGCTTCTGTTACGTTTTCTAGGTGTTACAGTACCACTTTCACGTAATTGGTTGAAGAGGTTGATAAATAATTACCGAGATGGTTGAGTATATTGGGATACGTTTCCGCTACACCGTACAGGAACGAACTACATTCTTCCTACACTCTCCATACACCATGAGCATGTCGGCTTTTTCTGCATTAGTAAACCCCACCTTCCACTCACGACTTACTGCTTGAACTGTCACAAACTAACTTACCAGAAAGTCGCAATGAACAGAAAACACAATGCAAACAAACATAACAACATCGAACCTAGCAACTAAGCAGGTTGAATGGGACAAACAATTGTCCGGGTGGAAATTTTTCAAAATACGATTTCTCGTAAACTACTTGCACTAAAATCCTGCAACAAAGACCATTGACATTCTAATTTACTCTACCTTCTGTTGATATAACTAGGCATTGTTCCATTTACAAAATTGTATGTTTGCTCAAAAATAAACTTTCTCAGTATTATTAAAATCTGTTTATAGGCTAAATATACGAGCCCCTGACTACCAATCAATACTGTGAAAACTGCACATCAATAGTTCTTTCCATTTCCGAAATATTTGCGGTGCAAGTTTTAGGTGATTCACCCTGTATAATTTTTTACATCAGTTATTTTTTTTTCTTACTTTGAGCCATAGGTGTTTCCCTTTGTGAAAGTAAATACACTGTGCTAGATTTATGTATAAAAGAGTGGCTCTTATTTTCTACCCTTGCACTGAAGCCTCTGCGGGTGACTCCAAATATTTCAAGGTCCAACAGGCCCCTTATTAGCTTCCTGTGCGATACAACGCATTCCTTTTAATTTCCTGTCCCAAAGATCATGTGATTTTTTTGGTATATGTTTTACATTGGAAGATTAAGTGAAGCGGCGTCTGTTCCTCTTGATTAGAGTCCTGAAATTTAGGTTCATTTTTTAAATACACTAATCGATGTAGATGATCATAAGCCCAAAATTGTTCCTATTTAATCTTAGAAATGAAATTTCTGTCTCTGCTTTCAAAGTTTCTTCGTCATTAGTTCTCGAGTTTTTGTGTTGGAATGTTTTCCCCAGTACTGGCGTTTCATTCGTTTTAACAAACAGTTTGGTGATACACTATAAAATCTGTTTCGGATTCTTTTCCTAGCAAGTTTATCGCATTGACATTAACTTAAATCCCAGAATAATATAGGATCCATGCCAGGATGGCCAGACTATTTCCTCCTAGGCGGCCAAAAGCTTTCCAGCAGTCTTTAAGGGGAAATATTACACAAATTATGTAAAAAAATTGAATTTTTGCGAAGATTTTATTTGATAAGTTATATATTACTAGGAAAAAGTTCCCGGAATATTTTGTTTGGTTCCAGGTCTATCTTCATTGAAATATTTAAATATTTAGGCGATCCAACTATACACGCCAATTTTTTAGATGAGACACCAACTATGCCTTTGTTTCTGTGTGTTTATATTGTTTTATTACTTATTCCATTAAAATTGTTAATTATTTTTAAGGTAGCAAGTGCTGTATTACAGGTGAACTCAACACACCAAATATTTAAAATGCAAAAGTAATAGTTTCGAAAACATACAAAAAAGATCTCACACCCAGCGCTTCTACCTTCTCCAGAGGAGATAAACCTCCATGCAGACAGCTGAAATCGAACCAGGTCCTCTCGCACAGTAGGTAGCAGCTTAATAGAGCATTTCGTTTAATTTTGGAAATTTCAGTTCGTTACTCGTTCCTCTCCCCCCGGTATCTAAATAACACATGAATTTTTGGTACACCTAAGTTAAACATTTAGCTGTTTATTGACTCCCCCCGCATTTTTAACTGGAATTGATAAAATCGATAAACACATGTTTCAATACAAAACTATGTATATGAGTTAAACGTCCTTTAACCTTATAAGTCATATCCGACATTGAATGAATGAATTAATGGGTGATATGATGCCCAGAAGACCCTGTGGTCTAAGACTTAACAGACATTTATCTTCTCAGGATAAGGAAAAACCCCGGGTAAAACAACTCATCCGGGTAACTAGCCCTAACCAAGATACGACCTCGGGACCTCTTGAATGCGAGGCAGACACACTACTCCAACACCACGGACGTGGGCAACTATATTTCTATTCAATATGTTTAAGCTAAAAAAACTTAACATGTTTGAATCTTGTCTCATCTGCTTCTAAACCTTTCAGAACTTCCTATCACAGTAAATTCAGAAGATTTTATTGCTAGATTCCCCGCAGATAGCTTCTGATTGGAAACAGCTCTGCTTCTGTGGCCTTGAAGATATTTATTAGCCCCACGTATGGAAGCCAATTTGAGAAAGATAGTTTGTTACTTTATTTGCACCACGCTTTGGTCGTCAATTTGAAGAAGTTGTGTTATATTTCGACTGTTGAGTAGCCGAACTTGTAGAAGTTGCAACCACACGTATGGTAGTTTACGGTAGCCTTCGCACAATTTTTAAAAATATTAACTTTGTAATTTGATCTGTTTCTTTAAGTATTAAATATTTATGTTTGCCTCAGCTGCGTCAGTATTATTGTTAGAGGCACGTTTCTCTTAGCAGGGTTGTGGTACAACTAAGAATGTAGGCTTACACAGATTATAATTTTACTTCACTCCTTTTATTAATGCTTGATACGATTTAAATAACACTTCACTGATATAGAGAGCTGTGAGATGTTTATAAATACCTGCACTTTTTAATACGTAAACTATTTTCGTCTCACACGAATACGTATTATACTTCTTGAGGACGTGTCTTGCGTCCGGTTAGGAACACTGTTTGCAGGCAACTGAATAGATTTATAGCGTCTAAAATGTGTAAATTTCTGTTTTTCAAGTCTCTGATTGGCTAATCCTACTCCAATAGGATACCTTCATTTAACTAAAGCTTTTTCTGGTTGTTGATTGGCTGTTTTTAAACTGTCTCAAAACTTACAATATTGTTGCTCCAATAATGACTAGTAGCATTTAAACTTTCAAATTCATTATTGTCTCAAGGTTACCTCATTGTTAACTCATTGTTAGCAACTTTTAACTTATTATTCTCACAGCTCCTACATTATTAAATTACGTAATACATTCATGTAATATTATTGAACATGTATACAATAATATTCATATATACAATGACTGTAATATACAATTTTATAAATTGTTACACACACACATATTGCTTTAAAGCGGGCTGTTATTGAATTTACATATTATAATTAGACTGAAATTATTTAAGTGTTAAAAATACTGCCCCAGTCCAAAGAGTCTTACGACAAATACTCCAGTCTCTATTCCTTTGTCCATCCTTGAGCCATCCGCCGACCGTACAGTTTCTTGAATTAACAATAAATTTCTTCATCTTCTCGGTCCCCCAATTAAGAAAATTCAATACATGCTATGAATTTATAAAACTGGTTATAAAACTAGTTTAACTCTGTTCGGTGGGGAAATGAGTAGAGTAATTGTGTTCGCTAAACCACCATTTAACTGAGTATGGAACCTTCGTCTATAAATTAACTGTGAAGGCATGAAGGTGATGGATATAATATAACTACACATTAAAAGGTTGTATGCATTAAACAATCTAGAGGCTGGCGATTGTCGCAGTTCTCAATGGCTTGTGTTATCTTATTTGTTGGGCGCTTATTGTTTAATTATTTTTTAAATTTGTGTTCTTTGTCCTCCGGCTAGCTATTATAACTCAGTCGAGCACGTGTCTCTAAGCAGGGTGTGCACACGGAAAGGAGTTTTTACTAAAAGATAACACTGAAAAAAAGTTTGAATCTAGAATTTTATTGCCGTCACACTTAATTGATAATTGAGATATTTAATCTTCATACACGCCTGACTGAAACTGTGATATTTCCGAATGTAACTATAGTCATTTTAGTTGCCGCGCACCAATTACTTCTCGTACTTTACATTTTTGTAACTAATTCTGCGACGTGCACCTCGTGAGAGAATCTTTAGAACTGTGCGACACTTGCTTATGGCTCGAGAATATATACTCCTTAACTGTGATATTTCCGAATGTAACTATAGTCATTTTAGTTGCCGCGCACCAATTACTTCGCGTACTTTACATTTTTGTAACTAATTCTGCGACGTGCACCTCGTGAGAGATTCTTTAGAACTGTGTGACACTTGCTTATGGCTCGAGAATATATACTCCTTCACCTCGAATTGCCTAATCATTATAATAGAGCTGCTATTGGTTACCAAATTGCGCCCACTTTAGCGTCTGTTTTGGTCAGCCAATCACTACTACTAACATATATGCTCTAGGGAAGATATTCCCTCCATTTCTAAAAAAAGGCACGCTACCCTAACGTCATTTTGTTTATCCCTTCTTAGTGATAAACAACTAACCCCCTTGGTTTATTGTTACCCACTTCTATTGTCAGTTTCAGTTATGCCGTGCAAACGTATTTCCTAACAATGCTTATGGCTAACAAACATATAAAATCATGTACATAAAATAATATTAATTTACACTATAATCACTCTGGCATTCACACATGTTATGATATAAAATATTGCCTCACGATTCAGCAGGTATACCAAGCGTAAATTACACTGATTGCAACCAAATGTTAATGGATGGTCTTCAAAATTGTATACATGAAATTTTAACTCCACAGCAGCGTTTAGGAGTTTTTCATTCATAAAAACAGTGACAGAGAGAAGAGGATGCTTATAGAGGTAATAACGAATGGATCTATCAATTTCTCAACATTTTTACATAATGCTTGTTGAAACAATCTGTGTGCGTGTTGTGGAGGGGGTTATATCGGAAACCACTAAACAATCTTTATAATTCTCTATACATTAAAAAATCCTATTCTTTCCGACGGACATGGGCTGAATGACTAAAAATATTAGGATATGAAAATTTGGGAGAAATAAAAGAACTTATGGCTTTCACTTTTCATCAGAGCCATGGAGAAGAAAATAAGTTGTCCCACAGAAAATGTCTGTAAAATAATATAAAAGCGGCGGATATTTAATTCCAAAACAATCTTATGCGTTACATTCACATGACTTTCTCTACACTCTATCGTTTATTAGAAGGTATACAAACTATTGTTACTAAAGCATAATTTTTTATCCACTTATTTTAGTATAGATAAAGGCTTCCAGAAGCAGCTAAATTACATATTTCGTTTTATATACCAAGAGTGTAGCGACAGTGAAATGTTTAAGAACTGGACGCTATATGCTAGCCTTAAAATTCCATACTGTTTCTATGTAGTCGCGAGAAATAGCTGAATGTTGACAGGATTTTAACAGAATAAAGTATTGAGAATTCGAACCATTAGTAACGGATATTTCGGAAATGGTCTGATGCCACAAAAAAGTTATTTGAAATAAGTTGTGGGTTTTAAAGATGTATACATTTCTTGTGTAGTATGTTTTCGTCTATCGCTTAACGTTTAGTGTTATACAAGATTGTACAAAATGTCTTCCGAATGAAGAGAACTTTACAGACAATTCCCAGAATATTCAAGATGTACATTTTATTTTTCATGCAAATATCTTGAATATGTGGTATTTTAATTAAAATCGCAAGTGTTATTTTAGAATGTCAATAATTTTGAAAAATGTTCCATGTAAATGCTAGTTAAATTTTCTTGAACATTTTCATAGCATTTTTGGAATACACTGAACTTAAATACCAAGTTTTATAATTACTGGACTTTTCATTTTTGAGTTTCTAAAAATGCTTTTTCTTTTGATCGGGGGGCCTCGAAACATATTTGTGGTAAATCTCGACATCGAATTTTCGGATGAAATGCAATACTTGCCTACTTACTGTACGTGGTAGAGAAAGTAAAACTACACATAAATGGTCACGACTTAGCAAAAGAAAATACAACGAAACAAAAGACGATGGAATGCGGTTATAACGGTACGATAGTATGCAGTACGCCAAAACCTTTTAATGCCTCTTATGTAACAACATTTTGCAGTATTTCATTTGTGTGTCAAAATAAATCATTATCATTGGTAGCGCCAGGAGTGATTTTCAAGTCATCCATAAATTCGCGAGTCAGAAATGACAAGTTCAATGTAAGAGTATTGTTTGAAAAGGAATCAGAATCGTGTACCTCAAGGGTAGCGAATACACCTTCCTCCCGCGAGTCACCAAATATGCAACACTCACTGCATCATTCAGCAGCACGTGTAAACCAAAGGGACAGTGGCAGAGAGGGAGTGGCGCCTACGAATCAAAATGACTCGCGAGTCCCGTTTTCGCCACCTCTGGTGTACCTAATCGCATTTAATTTCATCAGTTCCGCTTGATCATTTACTGCCATCTGGAATGAAAAACTAGAAATAAGCATGCACTGTTTTAAGGACGCAATAACTAGCATCATAAGTTGTGGCTTTCTTTATTGCAGCAAGCGTTACTTAAAGACGTAAATATTGAGTACACAACATTATCCAATATGTAGAAATTGTTATGTTTAATGTGGATGACGAAGCAGTAGTTAAATTTTTTCTTAATTTGTGTATAATGTGGCAATGTTCTTCAATTAGTTGAAGTGCAAGATAATACTCTGACCTGTTCAGAATATTAGAAAAGGAGGAGCTATGTTTATCACGTAAGGAGGAGGTAATAAAGAGCTTTGATAAAGTTTGTCAGGATCGTGATTACTTGAAAAACAACATTCTTTCAAACATGAATGGTCATCATCTTCCATTTGGGATCAGGAGTGAAATAGTCGGCATAAGTATATAAACAGAGAAAATTGTGGTCAGTATATCAGAAATTTGCTAACTATACTTTATAATTAAAAATTGAAAATATTATTATTTAAATGGCTACGTCAAATATCTCATTTCAAAAATGTTTCAATTGGTAGCCTTGGAGTGGAGAATTTACATATCGTGACGAAGCTGCCGTAGTCCGGACTTCGACCTTCAGAGTTAGCTGGCTAGTTAATTGGAGAGGAGGAAAGAGAGGTGCACTGGGCCGATGTAAATTCCAGAAACAACGTCCAGACGTAAGGAGATATTTATGGATATTTCCTGCCCTGGTCCCGCGAACACACTCGTAGCTCCTGAGATTACACATCGGCGAGCGTGCTCGTAATAAGTGAGTGAATTATGCTTTTTTGTGAAGTACGCAAGAGATAGAAGAGGAATCCTGTGTTTGACGGTGAGCGAGGGGAAGAGAGAAGATGAAGCCTGTGTTCGACGCTCTAGTGAGTGATCGCGAGAGAGAAAGATAGAGGGTGGAGCTGCTTCGCTTGTGATTCTTTACACCGCTACGCATAAAGAAAAATAAAACAACAGTGAAAGCCGAACCTAATCACCAAATTCATGGTTTCGTACTTATTTCATTGTGTATTGATGTTTCAGGTTTCCGGTTTACATGAAAACTGTGCATCATTTGTATTATTAAATAGTTACGCTCCAAAAATTCTGCCCAAGATTATAATTTTGTCTACTATGACTATCTAAAAACTATTGACTATTTTGACGATTTTTTCACAGTCATTAGGTACTTACCAGGCTTAACATAATTTATAGAATTTGTAGGGCTACCAAGGAGGTGCAGGTTAAGGAAATCAGGCGTACAATTACTGCCGTTATTTGATTTCGGAATATCACGAGTTTTTCTCCGTAATTAGGATCATCATGGGGCTTTATCAAATTGCTGTTATAAGGGAGAAAAGTGAGGATTCATTATAAAAAGACTCATTGTAGAATAATTTCATAGTGAATGCGGAACGAAGCAAACGAATGAAATCATTTGAGGTGAAAAAAATCTCTCTATTGTCGGTTAAGACAGCTGCTTAAATATACTCCTACAATCTTTGAACAACCTCATCTCTAGTGTTGCCATTTGTCAACAAAGAAGTTTAATCTAGTTTCAGAATGTCTTAACATAAGCTTTTTGAGGCATAAGCCATTTCTGACATATCCGTTATTAAAGGTTCGAATTGTTCAATACTTGTCATTCTTTTAAAGTGCCATCGGTTTTCAGTTGTTTCTTATGATTGCATGGAAACAGCCAGGAATTTTAAATACATCGCTTATTATAGAGTTTAATAGAATCTCTTATTGAGCACAAGTTTAGGAATTATTTTTCGTTGATGCAAGGCTAATTGTACAGGGATGTCGCCTGGTATTCCTGAGGCTTCTTTATTGGTACATATTGTTACATGTTGCGGTGAAAGGCCAAAAAGGTTATCAGAAAAATGTCACCCCAACACGCACAGGGGGAGGGGCGGCAACTCGCTGGCAGCAAAAGTCCGGGACCTTGGTGTGTAGATTTATGGGGAACCCGTGGATTTTATATTACATTGAAAGATTACATAACACACATTCCCTATGATTTATTCACAAAAACGTTTGCACATAGTTAACAAAGGAAGCAGAATGAAGGGTGATGCCACGGACCGTGGACCGGCCACACACGACTGGTTCCAACGACCACTTACTCTCGAGTGACGCTATCTTGCCACCACCAACCTTGCCTAGCCAAAGCCAGACAGGACTGACGTCATGCCAGACAATTTCAAACAGATCTCTCCCTTTGGCGTGAACCGCACCAAAAGGAGAGACCTTAAGCCGAAATATATCTAAGGAGACCCAATATTGCTACATCTGGTAGCAACAACACAGCACAACAGTACGACTGGTAATAACAATAATATTAATATGCCACAGTATACCATGTACCATGCATCCCGTCGACACGGGTCGCATGAAACATGAAATTATTTATTTCAGGACATAATCTTTGTTGAGTAAGGAAGTTTAATTCATGAGCTATCAGTTGAATATTTTTCTGGATTATTTAAATTTGTTTTATTATTTTCTTGTTATGTTGGCATTTACCAATAAAATAAAAGCATTTCTAGCCATTTTTATCATAAATATTTTAAGCATTATTGTAGTGATCTTTTTTGTTTTCTTTTAACAACAAAAAGCAAAATCGATGCAACTGCAGTCAAATGTAACTCAATCATTACCCACGCCTGCCATCACACTGGTTATTTTACGTGAGGCTGTATTTTTAGCACTTAAATGATTTCAGTCAAATTATATAATATGTAAATTCAATAACAGCCCGCCTTGAAGCAATATGCGTATGTAATAATATTTAAAAAGTGTATATTACAGTCACTGCAAATGTTTATATTATTGTATCCATGTTTAATAATGTTATGTGATGTATTACGTAATTTAAGAATGTAGGAGCTGTGAGAATAACAAGTTTAAAGTTGCTAACAATGAGGTAACAATGAGGTAACCTTGAGGCAATAATGAGTTTGAGAGTTTAACAATACTACTTCTGATTCCTGGAAACAATAATGTAAATTTTGAGACAGTTTAAAAATAGCCAATCAACAACCAGAAAAAGCTTTAGTTAAATAAAGGTATTCTATTGGAGTAGGATTAGCCAATCAGAAACTGAAAAGAAGAAAATTTTACAAATTTAGAGTTCAGTTGCCTGCAGAAAGCGTTACTAACCAGACGCAAAAAGTGTTCTCAAAAAATATTAAATGTATTCGTGTGAGACAAAAAGTAGGTTTACGTGTTAAAAAAGCGTAATTAATTAATAAAAAGAATCTCACAGCCCTCTATATCAGTGAAGTGTTATTTAAATCGTGTCAAGCAGTAATAAAAGGAGTGAAGTAAAATTATAATCTTTGTAAGCCTATATTCTTGTCGCATCACAACTCTGTTAAGAGAAACGTGTCTCTAACAATAATATTGACGCAGCCGAGGCAAACATAAATATTTAATACTTAAAGAAACAGTCAAATTACAAAGCTAATATTTTTTTTAAACTTGGGGCAAAGGCCACCTGAAAGTACATTTGGGGCGAAGGCTACCGGAAACTGTTTACTATATGTGTGGTTGCAACGAATTTCAAGTTCGACTACCCAACAGTTGAAATATAATACAACTCCTACTTCAAATCGGCTTTTCCAAACATAGCAACAACAAACCGTGTTCTCAAATTGGCTCTCCATGCGTGAAGCAATAGATGAAATTTATGCAGAAACCATTCTTCCACATAATGGGCCCTCCCCATTACCGTAGGTACATTTGATTGCAGTCGCTGGGATTGGAACTCATGACGTTCGGCATTGAATGGAAGCTAGTGCATTTCGTCTCGCCTTAAAGATCAAGACTATTTGAATCGCTTACATTAAGGTATCTGTGAAAGTGTTA
Organism: Deroplatys truncata; assembly: GCA_030765065.1. Taxonomy (NCBI): domain Eukaryota; kingdom Metazoa; phylum Arthropoda; class Insecta; order Mantodea; family Mantidae; genus Deroplatys; species Deroplatys truncata. The sequence continues at coordinate 59,435,747 of CM060977.1, forward strand.
CCTAGGTTTAGGAATCCGAAGAAGATTGGTATACATAGCGAAATAATTCATGCATTAGATGAATAAATCGTCTCTAGTTTTGTTCGCTATGGAAACATAAACGACTAATTAAAATTCTATTCTTATATTTGCTAGTTCAGGGATTTTTAAATCTATCCTGCTGAATGAAATTCCGTTTTGATTAGTTCCCGATGTTGTCAAAATTCAAAATGCTTGTTATAGTTGCACTGAACGTGGTTATCCAAATGTTTTCTGTACAGATAACAAATAGCCAACAAGTCGCTTGGTTGTGTTAGCAATGGCAACTGTTTTGTTTGCTTTTTAAACACACTTTTTAAGCATCCAAACAAGCAACGAATATAGTACCAAATTGGCGCGAAATAACAAACACTGCAGTGAACGGAAAATGGATACCTTCAACAAACATGCTCACGAGTCTATTAAATCGAGCCAATTAACGCTAACGTGCCCGGAGTTCCACAGATGCACTAAAAATGTGAACTACCATTGTTGCACGCAGTACTTGCACTGCGCGACTATAGGTCGTCTAGGCGAAATACATTTTGGTAAATGACTCTAGGTCAGTGCTTTAGTTGTGGGGGAGGGAACGCGGCGGCCCCCAAATATTTATAGTCTATTTTTATTTTCTTTATGATAGGTAGAGACGGTATTGCATTCTACCCAAAAATTAAATACCGAGATTTCACCAGAAATAAAACTTTTGAGGTCTCCTGAATCCAAAAAAGAAGCATTTTTTTGAAAAAGGTCCACGTGTACGACTGTGAAGAGCATAACTCAAACGAAAAGTCGGATAAGTACCAAACTTGATATTTAAAGAAAATCCCTTTATCCAAACTACCCTTTACATGGAAACATTTTAAAAATTTTAATTTTCTAAGGAATGGCTCAAACGATTTTGATCAAAACAGTATACATTAAAGATATTTACATGATAAATAAAATGTACTCTTTAAGTTTGAGGCAGTATTTTTAACACTTAAATGATTTCAGTCTAATTACATAATATAAGAAAATAACATCCCGCCTTAAATCAATATGTGTAGATAACATAAAATGTATGTAACAGTTATTGTATTATGTTTTTATTATTAATAATGTTATGTGAATGTATTAATGTAATTTAACAATACAGGAGCTGTGATAATAAGAGGCCAAAAGTTGCTAACAATGAGGTAACAATGAGGTAACCTTGAGGCAATAATGAATTGGAAAGTTTAATAATGCTACTAGTAATTCTTGATGCAACAATAATGTAATTTTTGATACAGTTTATAAATAGCCAATCAGCAACTATAAAGGCTAAAAGTTAAATAAAAGCATTCTATTGGAGCAAAATTAGCCAATCAGAGGCTTGAAATACAGGAATTTACAAATTCAGGCGGTAGAAGTCAGTTGCTGGTAGACAGCGTTCCTAACTGGATGTGAGACGCGTCCTCGAGAAGTTTAATACGTATTCAGTGTGAGACGAAAATTCATTACGGTAAGAATATTATAAAGTTTACGTGTTAAAAAGTGAAAGTAATTAATAAATAATCTCACAGCTCTCTATATCGGTGAAGTGTTATTTAATCGTGTCAAGAATTAATAAAAGGAGTGAAGTACAAAAAATTATAATTTGTGTAAGCCTACATTCTTTAGCTGCATCACGCCCTGTTAAGAGAAACATGTTTCTACAAATTAATACTGACGCAGCCGAGGCAAACCTAAAAATATATAATATTTAAAGAAAACAAAAAAAAATCCAAAGTTGATTCTTAAACATGGGGGTGAAGGCAAGGAAGTTAGTACCATACGTGGGGCAGTTATTTCATCAAGTTTGGCTCCCCAACAGTTGAACTACAATACAACTCCTAAAAATGAACCTCCTTTAATTTCCTGGGAATAGCCTATGTAGTTATCTTCATTCGGAAGGAATTTTTGTATAACCTTTACAACTGGTAAACGTTAAGCAATAGACGAAAACGTACTACACAAAAAATGTAGATCTTTTTAAAACACACAGTTTATTTCGAATAAGCTTTTTTTGTAGCATAAGCCATTTTTGAGATCCCTTACTAATGGTTCGAACTGTTCATTACTTGGTCATTCTTTAAAGTCCTTTCAACACTCAGTTGTTGCTGGCGATTGCATGGAAACAGTATGGAATTTGAAGGGCAGCGTACAACGTACAGTTCTTAAACATTTGATTATCGCTATTCCCTTTGTACCTATAACGAACTGTGTAATGTAGCTCTTTCTGCAAAGGTTTATTTGGATTAAAATGAAGTAGATAGAAAAATAAACTTTCGTAAGAATAACTTGTATACCCACAATAAACGATAAATGCTAGAGAAAGTCATGTGGTGTGTCACATCAGACCTTTTTTTAAAGTTTATTTCCTTATAATTTACTATAACAATATTGCTGGAAGCATCCATATATAGTTATTTTTGTCAAAATTTCTTTAAAACCTCCCAGCTGCATGCTCCGCGCACTCTTATGCTGGTAGTTTTTCCGTTCCAAAGCTCCCACATTAGTTACGAATGATAGTAATATGCACTAACCTTGTTTAATGTTGAAAGTGCTGCCTATCTGTATTAGACATTCCTGGCATATGGACAAAAGCTCCGTTCACACGCATAAGTTCTTCTTGCGCAGTTCCTTCTAGATTGATACGCGACAGGGAGTGCAACTCCAATGGTGTCTTCCCTGGCTCTAGGACGGGAGCTATCTTTAGGGTAGATGTTCTTCTGAATTGAAATTAAATAAGATTTATTTAGAAATAAAGTTGTGTTAAAATAACGTAAAATTGTTATCATATTATTAATTTTAAATTCAGCTTTATTGCTACCTTGAGACGGGAGAAGTTTGTTAGGGTAACAAATACAAAATATTACTTTATTTCTGAAACAAGCTTTAAGATTTTCCACTTCTATTTTCATGGGCTGGCTATCTGATCATGTTAATAAAATGTTAGGATAGCGAGCAAGATCGATCATGGGGAAGGATCTGTTTCTTACATTCGGAAGCACACAGGTTCACTTCTCATGTACCGACCAATGTAACTGAGGTTTTTACATGGTTTTCCTCACTTGCCAGACAAATACCTAATTGGATATTGAGAACCACGACCCAAGGAGGCAGTTACAAAACAAAAGAAGTGGAAAAGGCAAATACGTAACTAAGAAAATCCATCTACTAGTTACCTAAGCATATGGTACAGGAATACGACTATGCAACTAAGGCCATCTGTTCAGGTTCATAGTGCTTATGCGAACACTCAAAGAACAGTCAACAGTTGTGTGATTCCAAAGTCCACATTCCGCATAAAACTCAACAGCAACAAAATAAACGGTACACGAAAGCGACTATGCAACTATAGCCATCTGTCTGACACACACTAACTCAGTTTGATTCAATGAATCTACATTAACCGTCGCGATATGACTAAGGAGTAAAGTAGCGTTAAAAACAAACAGCTGTCGTTAAAATAAAGATTATACATGTATAAAAGATGAAAATCAAATCACTGGGCATAGGGATTGAACATGGATTTTCTCAGATGCTCTCTCCTCTGTTTTATTTCAGAGGTAAAGTTAATTTGTTGTTTATTTGAGAGCAAATAATAATATGGCAACCTTTATTAACTCTATGCTTCATACATTGTATTTGTTATAACGGGCCATGACCCACAAGTTTTTAACAAACGAGAATCACTATATAAAAACAGATTATGGGAGCTTAAATGTTCACATATCTGGCACTAAAGGTCTTGAAATGTAATGAATCATTGCTGATAGAAAGAATTAGTAAACAAAAATATATTTAATACTATGTTCTGACGGACTTTTAAAATCTCAGTAGAATAGATTTGGGGCCCCCTCTTTGAAATTAACAAGGAGAGAGTATTAGAGGGGAAAAAAAAAGATTTACCATGTTAAATCCCTATGTTCAATGTTGTGATTTCTACCCTGTATATGAAGCAGAATGCCTAGCTTTTCCTCCACTTATTTAAAAGTGTGCTACGGAATATATTAATGTTTTCATGTTCGAAGCTACTTGAATATGAATAAAATCTCACGAGTATTACAATTCACTGTCAAACTAAACTATGTGTTACTTGTACGTTTACGCGACGTTGCTAGCTTTTTAAATTCGTATAATGATTTAATTAATTTCGTTTATCTCTACCCCCACCCATCGTTCATGAAATTATTGTAGAATGATCTAGAAGACTGCTATGGTTAATTCTCAATTTTACCCCTTAATTGTAATTTCGCACAGCCCGGTTATTCCTTATAATGGATAAAAAATGCCCTGCGAAACATCGGCAGAAATCTTGACTTTCGTAACCTCCCTCGACAGTCTTCCTAGTTCTGGAAATGCTGCATAATCTACAGGATGTATCATAATTAATAGCGCAAACTGAAGCGATTGAAAGTATACGATAATAATAATAGAAGCAAAAACGTTCCAGTAAACGTGGGTTAGCAAAGAAGCCGTGTGCGAGATTTATTATTGCGAATGCGTGGTTATGAGCCGCCGCTGACGTGACCTGCTTGAGGATGTTCCCCTTGAGCAACGTCAGAGTATGTGGTACATGCACGATGGAGCACGGGACATTTTCCTACTACTGTAAGAAGACATCTAAGGTGGAGATACGTACAAGATGGATAGGTTAAGGAGAGCCTGTTCCTTGGCCTCCACGATCACCTGATATCAATCCTTTGGATTTTTCTGCATAAGGTCACCTAAAAAATGTAGTATACAGCACTCCCGTTGATACCTTTGAAGTACTGGAGCAGAGAATTGCACGTGCTTGTTAAGAATTCCGAGATGATCCGGGTGGTGTTTGAAAGAATTCGAAACTTACTGCAGAGACGAGTGCAGTATTGCATCCAGATGCAAGAAGCACACTTTGAACATCTTTTTCAACAGGGAAGAGTGTACAGTATTAATGAAATTTAATATACTAAAGTAGAACTGTTTTCCATGTTTAGTTAAGCTATGAGTGAATTTTGAGGCAACTTAGAATGCCAATTATTAAACGAAAAGTCTACTTTTCAAATTCATTTGCACTAATTAGGACTGTTGCTTAATAAAGACAGTGGTGACTTGTAATCATACATTTTTCAATTATCTCGCACATGGCTCGTTTGCGGACCCATGGTTATTGGAACGTTTTTGCTTTAATTGTCGTATACTTGCAACCGTTTGAGTTTGCGCTATTAATTATTATAATACAACTTGTATATCACCCTTTGGCTATCGATGGGAATTATCTAGATAATCACAATAGCTGACATTTTAAATCTTTGCACCTTCTTTTTGGTACCACTGTTATTTAATAACATAAAAAATATTAATTTTTCACAAAATACAGAAACTCTTAACATATACAAAGAAGTAAAGGTGAAGCTGGTGAATATAAAGATTTCCCACGCCCAAAAATGAAACTGAGTTTTATTTATTGGCGCTCTTGAACTACTATGGTCCTTAGCGTTCCATTCTGCATTGCGCGTGAAAGACCGGAGATTTTACTCACAGTCTCTTTATCAGGCTTGAGGTTCTTTTGCGTGGCGACACGGGACCAGCGGCTTTACTTTCCTTTCGAAGGAATCCCCACTCCCAGGACACCAAGTTAACCTCTTTGGAAAAGACACATAACGGGTAGTCTGCCACCACCGAGAAAAATACTCTCAGTTGTTAACTATAATATATCGTTAGTTATGTTAGTAAATTTTTATCTTTATAAAATTACTTAACATGCCCTGCTAGAGAACTTGGTTACAGTATAAGTGCAAAGGAAATAAAGAAACCTTTATTATATCAGAAAGTTCTGGCATCCAGAAACTTCAGCGCGCACGTCTGTAGAAGTAGAATAAAGGTTAATCAGCGGTTTTGACACTGTTTTGTTACACACATGGGGTGGCTCAGGCGACAACGTTGTCGTCCGCATTCAGGAGGTCCCGGGTTCGATTCCCGATGGCCGCCTCTGACCATGCAGTTTTTCGTGGTTTTCCTCTGGTTGCCTAGGCGAATGCTGGGGTGATGTATTTCTACCACAATTTCTCCTCATTTCCTGTCATTTCATCTTTCAGGCAGTGTATCCGTGTTCCGTAGTGCATCTGATGATAGGTGGTATGGTCGCTGCGCTTTGAAAAGATTTCTCCCCAACAACTACAGGGCGCGTTGGCCCTACTGCAAGGCTGCTTCGTCGCCCTCTCGCGGGACTCTTCGCGTCTACTGGCGAGAGCGGGTGTTTCGTACTGAAAATGTTAGGAACTTCCGTACGTAATCCCGTCTGCCTGCGGCCTCGTGCAGCTCCTTCACTTCATTCCTGCCTCGATGGGGGTGTAGCCACAATAGATGGTCGCAGTTGCGGTATTTTAAATGGCAATTAAATAAATATAACATATGATACATATCGTTATAAACAGAATGGATTATCCCTTTTTAAACTCTGTCTTCTGCTTGCTTAAGTGTTACATCAAGGCCATCTTTGTATACTGCTTGGAGTAAAATGCAACTGGCTTCGGTTTTTACCTCGCATTCTCTACCGAGTACAGCAGCTAACCGGCCTTTGTTTCTATGCACACTCTCTGTGGAGCACAGCAACTATTTTCTACCCCATGGCATTTTCAACAAAGGCTTTCTAGATCCTTTTTGTCCTAACAATTTATGAGTTGAAATTAGAGAGTGTTTTATAGCCCATGTCTGTTAGAAAGAGTAGAGCTTCTCAATGGTGAAATACCTATCAAAATTGGATGAGTGGTTTTTCAAAATATCCTACATAAACACATACACACACACACAATTTTCTCTCTTTATAATAATAGTACAGACTACATCCTCGCCCTTAAAATATACACTATCTTGTTTTGATACAGTAAACGATTCAGTTGGCATACCGTGTAACGCCACTGCTCTGTGATTCCCTACCCCCGTCAACCCTTATGCACTTGCGCTGTTTCAAGGAATGGATTGAGTAGGCGAGTTACTTCCCTGCGCACTAACAAGCAACAACGAATGGTGGTCATTGGTTTAACGGAATCCTAGACAAGTAATCCTGAATAAGGTCACCGGGGATCTAAGGTTGCAAAACCCACATATAAGGGATTAAAGTTTCGGAAGCGTATGCACAGGTTACTCGCAAGTTCACATGAGGAAAAGAGCATATCACAACTTCGCTACTAATAACTCAATTCCCATTACACACCAATGTTGTGCCAGACTGTCATGTCATTAGCATAAAAGGTTGCAGAACGTTGTAAAGCTAACTGCACTTTGATTATTAACATGCAAGTTTATTTCAAATTAAGTCGCTAATCTATTGTAATGCATACATAGAGACATGCACAATATGTACAATATTTTACCAATATATGAAAAATTTTACATTATCTACCACGTACATATAGGTACAGATGCTATTGCATTCCATCCAAAAATTCAATACGATATTTCACCGCAAATGCATGCACCATGAAAAAAGGTTAGAAAAATCTGATGTGTTACACTCACATGACTTTCTCTGCTCTTGTACAAACTATTTTTACAAACGCTTATTATCCATATGCTTCATGTTAATCGAGATGTTAATCTTATTGCTAATTTTCTTGTAGGTGCAAGGGAAATATGGTAGGCTTTAAGCGATAGTCAAATATTTTAAGAGCTGGTTGCTATGCGGCGCATTCCATTCTCTTTGTATGTCCAGGACACAAACAAAATGAATAACGAATTCGAGAAAAAGTATAAGTATTGGAAAATTTAAGGGAATAACAAGAAATATCTCGAAAATGGTTCACTCAACAAAAGAAATGTATATGACATAAATTGTGTATTTTAACGTGATCTACATTTTTTGTGCAGTAAAATTTTGTCTATCTCTTATGGTTTACCAGTTATGCAAAGTCGTTCACAATGAAGAATGCTTTTAGAGAAGTTCCCAGAGAATTCGAGATATACATTTCATTTGTCATGAAAATATCTTAAACATATGATATTTTAATCAAAATCGTTAGAGGCATTTTTGAGAAAATTAAAATTTTCAAAAAATGTTCCATGCAAAGGGTAGTCTGGGGTGGGGGGATTTTCTTGAAAATCTTCGTGTGGCATCTCTGGAAGATACTGAACCTAAATACCAAGTTTGGTGTTTATCCGACTGTTCGTTTCTGAGTTATGCTGTTCACAGACAGACACACAGACACACACACACACGGACATGTTTCCAAAAATGTTTTTTTTTGGATTCAGGGGGTCTTAAAACATGTATTTCCGGTGAAATCTCGGTATCGAATTTTGGGTGGAATACAATACTTCCCCTACTTCCTATACGTAGTAGAGAAAGTATAAAAGGCACTTGTGTGTGTGTGTGTGTATGTGAACACTGTAACTCAAAAACCAAACGTTGGATAAATACCAGACTTTATATTTAGGTTCAGCAGCTTTACAACATGTGACATGAAGATTTTCAAGAAAATCCTCCAACTACACACTACTCTTTACATGGAAGATTTATCGAGAATTTTTATTTTACACGAAATGGCTGTAACAATTTTAATTAAAATACTACATATTTAAGATATTTATATGACAAATAAGGTGTATAATTTGAATTTTCGAGAAATAGCCTGTAAAGTTCTCTTTATTCGAAAGGAATTTTGTGTAATCTTGTAAACCTTAAGCGATAGATAAAAACGTAGATCTCTTTAAAACACAGAATGTATTTCAAATAACGTTTTTATGACATTAGCCGTTTCCGAGATATTATTTTATAATTTCCATTTCTTTTTGGCGCTTGCATGAAAACAGTATTGAATTTTCTGTCCAACATATAGCGTCCAGTTCTTAAACATTTGACTGTGCTGTTTGCTTTGTATTCTAAAGAAATGTTTAATATAGCTTTCTGCAAAGGTTTATCCGGATTAAAATGAAGTAGATAGAAAAATAAACTTGGGCAAGAATAATTTATATACCCATTAGTAAACGATAAGAGGGTAGAGAAAGTCATGTGAATGTGATTACACCAGATTTTTCTGCTATAAAATTTCCTTGTTGTTTAAGAGTAGACAGCTGCCCAGAGAAAACCCAGTGTAAAATCCGAATGAATTCCTCTATCCACTATTTCGAAAAACTACCGAGAGACCCAATGAACTATCAACCAGCTGCGCGCCCGTTTTTTATTGGGCGTGTGGATACGTGTTTCCCGCCGTTACTGCAATAACGGCATCGTATACTTTGCTCTACATTGCAATATTGCGTTGACCAATATCAGTATGTATCGGTACAGTAGTGTTTTTACGAGTTATTGGTTATTGTGTCCTGTATTTAGTCACAATTATGGCTAAGTATATGCTTTGTACTGCGCAGCAAGTATTAATGTAGGGTACGTGTGTGTTAACGCAGTCGCAGAGCAATTCCCGGGTGTGAAGGTTACAGGCCGTACAAGAATCCATAATCTGTATAATAAATTTCAGGCCACAGTCTAAATAACCTAACCGACAACCTAGGGTTCTTAAACATTAGACGACATCGGCTATCGTATGGATTGTTTCCCAGAAATCGCTTAGGCGTCTTTCACAACAGGCAGACATTTCCTATGGCCCTGTGTAAAGAGATACTAATTTGTTGAAGTTTAAATAATATCAAATAACTGTGGCACATGCTTTTCAATCAGATGATCCTGTACGTAGGCGCAGATTATGTGAATGGAGTCTCACTAGTGTATACAATGGCGAACTACACCCATATTTAATATTTTTGTCGGACGAGACCTGGTTCTACATTTATGGATATGTGTGTACACAAAATAATTGTTATTGGAGCTCTGACAAACCTAATATTGTTCATGAAATATCCCTCCATGACGAAAAAATTGGTGTATGGTGCTCCATGAGCAGAGAACGAATTATAGGGCCCATTTTTTTCGAGTCAACAATTGACGCATACCACATACGTGAATACAATTTTGTCCTCGTTTTTTAGAGAATTGACAGGAAGCGTGCCTTTGCCTTTTTGTAACAGCAATCATACAGCCAATATTTCAATGAGAACAATTGAAAGTGTGTTTCTGATGGATAGAATTATTAGTAGAGATTTGTGGCTCCCTCTGTTCAACGGCCTGACCACTGCAGCCTTTATCTCTGGGGTAAATTAAAACATAAGGTATACAAGACAAACACACACCCAATGAAATTACCGGTGTTTCTCAACGCGAACAACGGCGAGTGAGGGATAGTTTCTTAATGAGACGTAAAAAATGTATGGACGACGACCGCGGGAGTTTCCGCACCTCTTTTCATAACCTTGGTAAGTAAAGCCTTTAAACATAGTTAAGGAAATTGCTGTGTGGTTGCATCAGCAACGCACGCTGTCATTGCGAACCAGGAAAAACACCCTGCAGTCGGTTCAAAGTTTATTGGGTCTTCCTGTATTATTACAAAATTTTATCCTTCTATCGACTTCATGTTAATCGAGATAAACGTTAGTAGAAATAGTTTCATTGCATACTTTATTGTAGATATAAGGCAAATATAAGGCTGAAAATATAGATCTATAAAACGTGGGTCGCTATGTATTTGCTTTGAAATGGCATCTCTTTCTATGACTCATAAGGAACAAAAAGAATAGTGACTTCAGCACTCTAAAAACTGCAAAAGTAGCTATTGAATGCAACGTTAGTCTCCGAAATGTCTAATTTCAGAAAAATTATTTTACTTGATTGTGTGTTTCTATTAGACCTGCATATTTTCTCAATAAGTTTTTGTGTATCACATAAGGTTTACCAGTTATATAAAATTATACAACTGACTTCACAGGTTATTCCCATAAAATTTAAGGTATGCATTTTATTTGTCATGCAAAATATCTTAAACACATGTGTATTCTAATCAAAATCGTTTTGGAGAAAATAAAACAACGCAAAGGCTTTCTATATAAAGGATAGTTTGGGGTAGAAAATATTTTCGAAAATCTCTCATATATTTGGAAGATTCTGAAATTAAATAACATCTCATTTTTTAGTTATGCTGTATACAGTCTCTCTCTCAGACTCACATACACGGATATAGTAAGAATACCGTTATGTAAGATTTAAACATAAAAAATCTGATGTGTTACACTCACATGACTTTCTCTACGCTTGTACAAACTATTTTTACAAACGCTTATTCTCCATATGCTTCATGTAATCGAGATATCGAGATATCGAGATGTTAATCTTATTGCTAATTTTCTTGTAGATGCAAGCGGAATTGGTAGGCTTTAAGCCATAGTCAAATATATTAAGAGGTGGTTGCTATGTAGAGTATTCCATTCTCTTTGCATTACCACGACAAAAAAGAATGAATAACGAATTCCCATTTGAGAAAAAGTATAAGTATTGAAAAATATCTCGAAAATGGTTCACTCAACAAAAAAAATATAACATAAATTGTATATTTTAACGCGATCTACATTTTTTATGTAGTAAAATTTTGTCTATCTCTTATGGTTTACCAGTTATGCAAACGTCGTTCAGAATGAAGAATACTTTTGAAGATATCCCAGAAAATTCAAGATACACATTTTATTTGTCGTGAAAGTATCTTAAATATATCATATTTTAATAAAGAAATGTTAGAGTCATTTTTGAGGAAATTAAAATTTTCAAAAAATGTTCCATGTAAAAAGTAATCTTGGGATTTTCTTGAAAATCTTTGTGTCGCATCTCTGGAAGATACTGAACCTAAATACCAAGTTTGGTGTTTATTGGACTGTTTGTTTCCGAGTTATGCTGTTCACAGACACACACACGGACATGTTTCAAAAATGTTTTTTTTGGAGTCAGGAGGCCTCAAAACATGTATTTCCGGTGAAATCTCGGCATCGAATTTTTGGGTAGAATGCAATACTTCCTTTACTTACTCTACTTAGTAGAGAAAGTAAAAATCAAATGGAATACATTTTTATTTCTTCACGATTGACAAATTCACATTTATCCGTCCGACATAGGTGGTCGAGGTCGTTAAGACACGAACTTTGAAAGGGATGCCAGCGGTTCCATTCCCGTCAGGGAGCGTCCTCTATTACTGAGCTTTATTTAGGATTTTCTTAGTTATCAAAAATGACAAAAGCTAGTGAGGTACCCTAAGCCTTGGCCTGAAACTTTTCCTTCCCAACTTCCTTTCCCAATTATAATTACATTTCACATGTTGTTAGTGTCCATGTCTGTATTTCTGTTATAGTAAGAGCGGGTGTTAAACATAAAATCACACATATACACGAACGCGAAAGCGCTCTTTATTTCTAAGAGGGACTAGAAGGTGTATTTCTGGTGAAATCGTGATACCGAATTTTTGTGTGGAATACAATCATCCACTCAATTTCTGTAGGTATGTGATAGAGAAGATAATAAGCTTTGAAATGACTAATTTGTAGAACTCTGAACATAAGAGTTTTACTTCCTTTGTTTCTTTACTTGGTAATACTATTTTTGTTATTTGATATGCCTGCTCTCTTTAATTCTACACAAGCAGTAGAGGTAGCAGCAAGGAATAGTGTAAAATGATTCAAAGGAAAATGATAAGGAATGGAAGTCTCAAATAGAATATTGTTTGTGAATAATTTTTCTAGATTACATCGACTTATTACGTTTTAACTTTCTCAGCTTGCTATATGTAAGCTGGCAAATATTTATTCCACCATAAATTTCAATTTAGAGAGTACTATATTGTAGCTCTACTTTTAATTGCAGTCGACCACACAGAAGTATTCATAAAAATCAAGACATTACTACAAAGAAACCAGACACAGGCAGGACTTGCACAGGTCAAGCAATAACCTAAGGTCAAGCAATAACCTACAGGTATTTCACAAAGGAGTTTACTACAATGGCGTAATGTTATTTAATTCACTTCCATCATATATAAACGAGTCTCACACCTCCTATATAAAAGAGAAGCTCATTCATTAAAAAAATAACTATACCACTAATAAAATTATACTCTAAAATTAATGCAGTTTTGAAAATACCGGATATAAATATTTTTAACGGCTATTATAAATATTTTTGTAAATATTTTGTGTGTAAATAACAATGATTTGTAATTTTTATCTGCGATATACTCTACATAAGCGTTGCAATTTATTTTCCGAAGTACACAATGTAAATATGTAGCTTTGATGTAATCCACATCCTAGATTAGACTAGGTCTCTCTTAAGCTGGCCTAACTCACTATAGGATCTACAGATTATATAGTATGATATATCATCGTAAATTCACATTTTTATATCTCCTAAATAAAGAAATATTTTAGAAAAATATTTTTGTTTGTAGCTGAACATAATATATTACTACAAAATGAAAAGTTGAATAAACTTCAAACTTGGTATTTATTTGCAGTATCATCTAAGATGCTACTAGAAGATATTCAAGAAAATAATCCACCACGAACTACCCTTCAAATTAAACATTCTGAGTTTTTTTTATTAAATTGTCATGGGTACGTTTGTTAAATTTGTAACGACAAAATGTATACCGAACTTTCTGGCAATAACCTATAAAATGCTAGATATTTATCCTAAATGAATTTTGTGCAACAGGTAAGCCATACGAGATGGTAAAACACACACACAAAATGTTTTGTGTCATTAAGCATTTTGTAGCTATTTCTTGAACATGCAAATAATTTGTTCTTTTTTGGAATGTTGGTTGTTTGTTTCTCGTTATGCAAAGTATGGAAATTCAAAGCCAGCATAAAGCGACCCACTTTTAAATATTTGAGTTTCGCTTCAGCCTTCCTTTATTCCACTTTTATCTTGCAAGGAGACAATTTATGCTGAAGTTTTTCTCAATTGGTATGAAGTGGAAGAATTATGTTTTGTAGCAAAGTTTTTTAGGAAGAACGATTAGAAAAAGCAATGTGAATGCAACACATGCTATTTTTTACTTTCTCTACTATGTATAATAAGTAGGGGAAGTATTGTATTCCACTCAAAAATTCAATACCGAGATTTCATCGGAAATACATGTTTTAAGACCCCCTGAATCCAAAAAAAGCATTTTTGGAAACATGTCCGTTTGTGTGTCTGTGAACAGCATATCTCAGGAACGAACAGTTGGGTAAACACCAAACTTGGTATTTAGGTTCAGTATCTTCCAGAGATGCGACACGAAGGTTTTCAAGAAAATTCCCCAACCCCAGATTACCCTTTACATGGAATATTTTTGAAAATTTTAATTTTCTCAAAAATGGCTCTAAGGATGTTGATAAAATTATTATATGTTTAAGATACTTTCATGACAAATAAAATGTATATCTTGAATTTTCTGGGAATGTCTCCAAAAGTATTCCTCATTGTGAACGACTTTTGCATAACTGGTAAACCATAGGAGATAGACAAAATTTTACTATACAAAAATGTAGATCGCGTTAAAATACACAATTTATGTCATACATTTTTTTTTGTTGAGTGAACCATTTTCGAGATATTGCTTGTTATTCCCTTAAAATTTCCAATACTTTTTCTAAAATAGGAATTCATTATTCATTTTTTATGTCCTGGACATACAAAGTGGATGGAATACTCCACATAGCACCCGGCTCTTAAAATATTTGACTATCGATTAACATCTCGATTAACATGAAGCATATAGAAAATAAGCGTTTGTAAAAGTAGTTTGTACAAGAGTAGAGAAAGTCATGTGAGTGTAACACATCAGATTTTTTCCTCCTGTTTTGTTGTAATTAATGTTGGTTTTCTTTTTTGGCTACCCTACCACATACCTAATAGTAGATAAGGTATTCCATTCCACCCAAATATTAGGTACCAAGATTTCACCGGAGATATGTGTCTTGAGGATCCCTGAATCCAAAAAAAGTCATTTAAAAAAAGATCCGTGTTTATGTGTCTGTCTGTGAACAGCATAACTCAAAAAGTAAAAGTTGAATCAACACCAAAGTTAGTGTTTAAGTTCAGTACCTTCCAAAGATGTTACATAAAACCTTTCAAGAAAATCACCCCCAAAACCAGCCAAAGTTTTTCGAAATTTTTATTGTATAAAAACGACTAACGATTTTTATTAAAATACAACATAGAGGATATTTATTTACATGACAAATAAAAGCCATATCTTGAACTTTATGGGAACAGCCTGTGAAGTCCTCTTTAAACTGAAGGAGATTTGTATACTCTTACATAACTGGTAAACATTAAGTGATAGACAGAACGTACTATACAAAAAATTTAGATTCCTTTAAAACACACTTCTTATTTCAAACAACTTCTTTTGTGGCAGCAGTCAATTCTGTTATTAATGGTTCAATTGTTCAACACTTAGCCATTCTTTCATGGATGTCATGGAAACAGTATGGAAGTTTAAAGCCAGCATATAGCGTCCAGTTCTAAAACATTTGACTGCCGCAGTTCGCTATGTGTCTGTGACGAAAAGTGTAATGCAGCTATTTCCGGAAAGATTTATCGTATTAAAATAAGTAGATAGGAAAATAAAATTTCGTAAGAATAGTTTTAATACACACTAATACGCGATAGAGTGTAGAGAATGTCAATATAACACATCAGATTTTTAATTTAAGGTGCACACACACACATTTACACGGGCACCAACATCATTGCCCGATCCGATACTCGAACTCGTAGTCTTCGACGCGACGAATACCAGAACTTCAGTGATCATGGTACGAGGACTTGCTCATTATTCGGCATTATCTGCCCCAAGGGGTTAGAACCGAGGATCTCTTAAATACGAGCCCTAAACTTTACTGCTCACTGAATTTATCTACAAAGAAGGAAGTCAATGGAGAGATAAGGGTACTTTATCCAGGAGATGTTGGAGGATTAGAACAAATTCACGCCGGAGAAATGAAGCCCAGAGCAGCGGACATAATTGCCTTGCCCGCCCGCCCTCGCCATGTGTGATATATTTCAAAAATTAAAAGTAACCTGCACTTAGCACCATGGGGCTTGAGAACCAAATTAAGTTTCCGCATGACGTGGCTTAAGACGGCTAATTGCTTGTGTGCTGGCTATTACCGTGTTCGGCCCAGGTGTAAAATTTAACAAGGGCTCCAAAATATTTCTTCCCCGAGATAATAACGAGACCGTAGCGACTTTGCAAGAGCGTTATCAAAGGACGCGTGAAAACATGACACAGTCGCATTCCGTAAAAAACCTTTGTCTCTCCAGCACCACAGCTTTGTACCTTCAGTGACATTTTGTAAATCCATTATATACTACGAAAATACAAATTCCAATGCCAAAAGCACATTTTCGGGTTACCAGTACTATCTACGTATACCGCGGTGACTTATGAGCTCGTATACGGGGGTCCAGGTTTCGAATCCTGTCGACTATCCACTCTGAGCTTTTCTTTTAAACTTATGGACGCTCTTTAACTGCTGTGGTCCTTAGCGTCCCATTCTATATTGTGCGTAAAAGATCGGTAATTTTGCTCAGAGGCCTATTTGTCAGGCTTGAGGTTCTTTTATGTGTTGTAAATCTACGACACGGGACCACCGGCTTTACTTACCTTTCAAAGAAGCCAAGCTAAGGATTTTTATGCCCGAAAAATTTCATCGCCCTCCGCCGGGTTCGAACCTCGGGAACTAGATAACACACTGACCTAAAATTGATATTTAGCTATGGACGTTGTTTAGCTTCCTGGTCCTTATCGTCCCATTCTATATTGGGCATGAAAGACTGGTAATTTTGCTCAGAGGCCTTTTTATAGGCTTGAGTTTCTTTTACGTGCCGTAAATTTACGACACGGGACCACCGGCTTTACTTCCCTTCCGAAGAAAGCCATGTTATGGATTTTACGCCCAAAAAATCCATCGTCCTCCGCCAGGTTTAAACCCGCGACCTCGGGAACTAGAGCCTAGCATGGTAACCACTGCACCACGGAGGACGACACACTCTGACCTAAATTAAATTGAATTTAATTTTATTTATGGAGGCTCTTTAATTACTACGGTCCTTAGCGTACCATTCTGTATTGGGCGTGAAAGACCGGTAATTTTTCTCAGAGGCATTTTATCAGGCTTGAGGTTCCTTTACGTGCCGTAAATATACGACACGTCACTGACTTGACAGCGTATTCCCTATACAGGAAGTTTAAAAAATACTGGGCATAACTTCAAGTACGCATTCGCCATATGTAGACCATAATAAAATTCCAATAAACCATGTGTCCGGAAAAAGCTTGGTTTCTGATTTACAAAACGGTGATATTCAGCGGAACGTATTGCTTACCGCAGGTAGCTTTCTTTACAGAAGATGTTCAAAGTGTCCACCTCCTGCTTGAATACAAGCCTCACATCGACGTCTCATGGCCGTGCGAACACGACCCCAAATTCAAGGAGTATTGCTTATTTCCTCACAACTTGCCACAATTCAATTCTGAAGGGATTCCATTGCAGGCCCGAAACATATACACAAACCTTTAAATGGTCGCACAAGTAGAAATCGACAGGGTTAAGATCAGAGAGGTGATGGCCAAGCAATTGGTCCACCTCTACCTATCCATCGATCAGGAAACACTGGATCCAAGTACCGGCGAGCGGTACGACTGGAGTTTGCAGGAGCGCCATCATGCAAAGTATGAGCTTGTTGAGAATGCTCATTGGAGTGTTTTCCAGCAAGTTTGTGTACGCCTGCCCCATAAGTCTGTTTACAAGTATATGGGGTCCAACTAACCGATCACCAATGATGAGATGGAACAGCTGCATGTGGGTTTTTATATGCTCATACATGCTGATTGTGGAAATTTGTAATGCCATCTCGTGAGAACTATGCTTCGTCTGTAAATAATACTAAGGCAGGAAAGTTCAGATGTGTAGCACACTGCGGCACGAACCACTGGCTCTCGCAACAGTCTCCAGATAATCCCATGATGAACATTCACTTGCAACGCTAACCTTCCTATACTGATAGAAGGAGTCTCTCCTCTACATCTGGTGTTGTAGATCTTGTTATCCCCTCCCTAAACCAGGAGATGAGCGCACAGACGGGATGGGGATGTTCAAATGTCTTCCGATCTGGACATCTTTACTGTGGGTACTTCTCTTGGTACAAACGACGAGCCAGCGCAGCACTGCCGTTTGCTTTACCGTACATGAAGTGCATTTCTGCCAGCTCTTGGTTTGGATACATATCGCTCAGTCAAACGCCAAACACAACATTCAATGTACCCTTCGCCTCAGAGGGTCCTGTTAACACCTTCTGTCATGGCAACTATCTGCGGGAAGAAAAACGTTCCGGTGAATATCACTGTTTTGAAGACCATAACTCAGAAACCAAGTATTTTCGGACGCATGTTGTAATTGACTTTTTTATTATCTGCATGTGGGGAATGTATACCTGAATTTTTGCCCTCTGCTTTTGAAACATTCTATATGTGAGACGCTTCTGATACCGTCTCCAGTATCTCCGTATCTGCTACCGGCTGCTACAGTGGTGAGCTATGGGCTCTTTCTCTGAGGATAAACCTGGGTGGGTGTGAGAATAGGTAGCAACAGTTAAATTGACTGATAAGTTTAATGGAGGCTACTACATAAGCTATTTGAAGCGCGTAGCTGACAGTTTGAGGATGAAGAATTAAACCGAATTCTGAACTTAGCAGATAAATGTTTGCGCAATAACAGTGAGAAGCGTAAATTGCTGTGAATCGCGAATGCCGAATGCCGAATCCACTTGCGGCTGCAACAAATATGTGAGAATATGAGCGAGATTGCGGTATTTAGGCGCTACGAACTGCTGCTAATCGATCACAATAAAACACTTCTGTAAAATATGAAAGACTAAGATATTAATTTTATCAACTTACGATCCGCCTACTTCATGACTACCCCACCAAAGTTCCTACGTTTACGTTGCAAAATCTTAAGCTTCTTATTCGCATCTGAAACACGTATACTCTTTGACTTGCTAAATCCTAGGAATTTTTACTTTCTAATTTTATGCAAGTCTGATTTCTTAGGTAGTTATTACCTGAACCCTGAGCTGTTGGCTTTCTTATTGACTGAGTTCGCCGGAACACCTAATTGCCTTAGCTATTCTGACTTCTAACTACTTGCTTTGCCTTAACACGTAACTTGCCTAGTTAATGACTTCTTATCCAGTGTAGAATTGTAACTCGTTTTCCTTATATTATGCACCAATTTTAATATATAGAAATTATTTATTGCAATTATTGATGTCTGTCCCATTCATGCGTTTTAAAAATTATTAATCGTACAAGTTAATAATTCCGGTATCAGACCTTGGGTCTTTCGTGGGTTTCCCTAGACGTAAGCAAATTCTGAGGTGATTTCTCATCTATCATTTGTCTTTCATTTTGTTCTCTTTCATCTTTCAAGTGCGCTTCCAGGTTCCGTGCGCTAATGCTTACTTCAAGGAAGCAATAAAGGTTTTCCTGGTTGCACAGGTCACTCTGGGTAACTTCAACAGTGGGTCGGTCTTCGAGCAAGAAATGTGGTTCCTTCATATCATCCCTTCCTCCTCGGGAATGGTAGCCGCAACAGCTCTATCTAGCTTGTAGTTGTAGCAGAGGTGTTGCCCTCCGTTGTATACCCTAATTATTACCTACGAATTTCGTGGGAAAATTTAGAATAAAATAAGCACACCCTACTTTCTGATATAGTTCTATAGTTCGTCAGCGAAACAAGTTTGAGAGATGATCACATATGCGCATGCGTAAACAGACATATGAATGCTGCTATATTTAGAGCATTATTTACGTAATGAAACAAATTTGTTGTGGTACACTGAATGACTATTTACACATTTCAAAATTACATAAATATCTTATAAGAAGTTCTGCTTGAAGCATAGACGAAAGAAACGCTTATAGCTGTTAAATGAAGAGTTTACTTAATTAAACTGATTAAACGTCCTTAGTGTATTGTGTCGCAGCAACGTGCCGAACTAACATTTGGATGGCGTCAGGCGTCCAGTTTTACCTCGGAACAGCGGACGGGAAGGCATCATTATAACATAGACGTTCTTTTCCGAGGACCATGCCAAGAAAACTGCAATCACTGTGTGAAGGTCGAGACGAAAGGGAGTGTTACATCCTGACGCCCAATCGCGGTGTAACCTGCAGTTGGTTGGGACGAAGAGCCCTTGAGGAAGCAACTGGCAGATAGAGGCATAGAGCCGATTCTGATGGATAAAGAATCTGGTGGCGAACAACATGCTGATATTGCTCCAAGGATCCCGATCTATAAGAGCTCCACTTGTTGAAATTTTTTCGGGCGTAAAAATCCTTAGCATGGCTTCTTTCGGAAGGGAAGTAAAACGGGTGGTCCCGTGTCCTAGATTTACGGCACATAAAAGAACCCCAAGCCTCTTAAAGTAATCTCTCAGTACAATTTCTGGTATTTCATGCCCAGTATAGAATGGGACGTTAAGAACCACAGCAGTTAAAGAACGTCCATAAATAAAACTCAATTTCAATTTGAGGAGAAAGGTGAAAGAAGTCTTCGAGGAGAACCATACCAGCACTATTGTAGCACACCTGGATGTAAATAAGTCCTTGTAGAAATTACGTGGCCGGTTCTATAGGTTGCAACTTCCAAGCGACTGGAGAAATGGTGCCAACATTGCGACATCTGCGCGGTAAGTCGCGGTCCCCAGACTTGCAGTTGGGACCGGAACAGTACAACGTCGGAGTGCCGTTCGAAAGAATTGCCATCGACATGGAAATCGCCACCTCCTATTGGCTATTTGACTATTGCTTCGGTTCCCTTATGGCTGCAATGAAATCTGTAATTAAACCGTTTCTGCAAATGTTCTCTGGATTAACCTGTAGTAGATAAAAAAATAATAAACTGTAAAAATATACTATTTTGAGTTTGGTGGAGAGATTCATGTCAATGCAACACACAGGTTTTTTAATATTAGAAAAAATATAATTCGCTTTCCTTAATGACTTTCATACCAATATTGGAAAGTAATAAGTAAAACAATTACATGGTTTTTATTACGTTGACAAAAATCAAGTGATAAAAAGAAAGAAATCTACTTTTTGAGTGTATGGTAGTAATGAGGCATTGTCCAAATGTTATATGTTAAGACAGAATTGTAATGCAAATGCAATATTTCTTCTATATTGTAGAAGGTATGATTACCTATGTGAAATAATTTCAAACAATTAAAACAATATTTTATGTTGCATATAATGTATATATTTACCTGTTTTGTTAAAATGTATAATATTTCGGCAATTTTCAAATTATGCTACATATTTATTTGTTTTACAAGCATATTTTATGAATATATTTTTAATTCATTTAACTACATATCTGATTTATAAATACGATATTTTCGAATACGTGCCATTGAGTCTGTCTTGAAGTTTGGCAACAGTGATAGTAGCTCATAAGCAACGCAATCAATAGGTCATGCTCACATCGGTGAATCTCCGCCTTATCTGGTTGTAGCCGTTCCCTCACGGTATGAAGTTAAGGAGTTCTAGGAATTGAGTTTAAGCGTGGTGGTTGTACTTATACGACAGGTAGCATTAAACTTGGTTTAAATTTTATTGTTTAGCTTTTTCAAGATTTATTTTACACAAAATGTTCAATCGTTAATAGTTTACAAATTCAATTCCGAAACATATTCCTGCATGCTCGCATTATATCTTATGGAGATTTTTATGTGAATATTATGGAAGTTTTCAATGTATAAATGTATACGTCTTAAAGAGATTATTAAAACTTCTGTACCTAGTGATGTAATAGTGCATTTGTCCGTGATGAATAAAAAAATGCATTTTTCTTAAGCTTAACGAAAAAGCTGATTTTACAGAAAATTTTACAGATTCATCACCTTAAACCCTGAAAATTATTCAGCAGTTTAACTAATCTCGTGTTACAGGCAAAATTACCTCTGCGGTTTGAACAAACGCACGCGAACATGCGGGTTGCCTCTGTTTCAAAGTGATATGAGAATCAATACCACAGGTTCAGCCAACCTCGGCGGCGGAGTGTGGTTACCTCCCTCCCTCCCGTGAAGAAATAAACGTATTCAGGTTGCAGGAAACAATAAATGTATTGTGCTAGCAGGCGGCGGGCGTTTGTATCCTTTGTCTTCCGGAGGGATATTCGGAAAACAGGAAAAACAACACGTATGAATGTATAACCCTCTTTCTATGATGCTATAAAGGTGTATATATATACGGCATGACTTCATTAGGCGGCTCTCTGTTCTATTCTGTCTCTCTTCTACGGCTAGATAAGGCGATAAAACGTTAACTCCTTAATGCAGATTTGTAGCACAGCAATCTAAGAGAAAGTGAATGCTAAATTTGATGTAAAACAGTGATTTACGATACAAGTGTTAAAATTGGAGTTTTATTTTGCGAGGTTGAGATCGAGTGTAGCAAATACTACGATCAAATAAATTAACTTTTAACAAGTGTTGTCATACACGAGGGTTGTAAAAAGCAGTGGCAACATACATAGAAAATATTTTTAATGAAGTTACAAGTACAATTGCATTACATTCCTTCAATATAATCACCAGCAAGGTTTAGCAATTTTGCCAAATGTCGGGAAGCCGTAGGATGCCTTTGGCAAGATGTTGGTTGTTGATGACAGGATGGAGCGCCCTACTGCTCGAAGCACAGATGCCACGTCAGGAAATTGGATGCCCCGGGGGGGTTCTTTCAACTTAGAATACAGGCCGAGGCCACAAGGAATCATGTCAGGCGAGTACGGAGGATGTTCCAAGACGTCTAAATACCACCGTCGCAATGCGATGAGAAGATTGTCTCGCAATAAACATGGACGTTTGGGCCACATAGCCGGACGCAGATGTATAATCAGCATAATCCTCACCCGACTGAGATTCTGTCGAACTTCCTGTAGACGTGGCGTTCCTTGGTGACGTCATTCATTTATTGAAGCTTGAATCAGGCTCTTAGGCCCGTACCCACGTCCCATTGACGGCGACAATACGCTGCAGAAATGCATCATTGTGTTATCCGCCCAGGTGGACACCAGTAACTGCATACCGGTGCTGTTCTGTAGGTCGGTGAGTCGATCTGGAACCCAACAGGACGCAGTCTTATTCAGGTTAAGGCATTTCTTCAGTACGTACCACACCGTTTGATGACAGACCAAACTTCTATGGATAATTCCCGGACAGTCCATCAACTAACTGTGGAAAGGAGACCACTCACAATGTCAATTTGATGTTGAAGATTGGACGGCCGACCTGTGCGGTGCCAATATGCAGTCTCATTCCGACCCGCACGAAACGCTTTGACCCTCGTGCAACATACGGTTTCGCCACAGGCTTCACGTAATCCTTGATAACATTCAGATGCGTTTTTGCTACAGGCAACCTCGATTTTAATCCACGATTGCTGATCACCATTTGTAAACATGATTTTGAGCGGTAGAAACGACACTTCAGTGCCGCACTCCCTTCTAACTGGATCGACTGTTTTATGCACTCTACACATCGACAACTTCACAACCTCATTGCTCCCATATCCTGTTTTCGCATGCCCGATCTACTGCAACCTTCTGGACTAAGTTGCTTTCGTAGATGGTCTTGAATATTAAATTATAAAGTATCAAAGGTTTTGTGGAGTAGAGCCATGCCTATTTGTACAAAGAAGAGGATCTTGAGAACTATGGTGGAAAGTATAATGACGTATGGTGCCGATGCGTGGACTTTGATAGAGGGCAGAAATCTAAGATCTTGGCAGTGGAAATGGACGGAATAAGACGTAGTGCTAGAGTATCAAGGATGGAAAGAAGGAGAAATGAAGAGGTGAGACAGATGATGGATATGGAGGAAACAGTGGTAGAGAGAATTGGAAGGCGGGGTGGTCAATGGTATGGACATGTGAAAAGAATGGAATATGGTAGGTGGTCTAAGACCATTTTAGAATGGTCACCTCATGGAGGAAGACAGCTAGGTAGACCAAGAGCAACCTGGAGAGGACAGATATATAGAATGATGAATGATCGGAGGATGACTTGTTCAATCGGGAAGAATGACGAATGGGAATACAAGGTTAACTGCTGAAGAGTGGAGAAGCCCTTAAAAGTAAAAATACTTAAGTATCAAGCTGAAATTTGTATAGGAATAGCAGTACACATTCAAGACATCCCTTGATATCCAACAAGATACAGATATGTTACCATGATAAATTATAAAGCCACGTACTTTCCATCGTAATAAACTAATAACTATTCTATTGTAAACTTTACTAAATACCGTGTATGAAATGGAGCGTATCGAAAAGAAGAAGTCATTACGTGTTAATTAAACATTATTAAAATACATAAATAAGGTATTTTCTAAGTGCAAGCCTGTGGTCTGAACCACAAGTAGCCTTCGCTTTGCCACAGCACTACAGAGAAGACACATGGAAGTTTAATAATGTTGCTGCAGCGGCTACACAACTGCATTGCGTATGGTGTAAACAAGGCGCTGTACCGTGTAGGACATAGAAAAATTTGGCGTTCAAGGCATGACCCATTTTTTGTCCACGGGTGTACATACCTGGACAAAATTTGTACTGGTGCCATTTCTGGCAGTATTTGTTATGATTATTAGCCAGAAAACAGAAAAGTAACTTTTAGTAAATAATCTGTAAAGCAGGTATGAGCAACTATAATAATGTGTAGAGAAAGCCATGTTTTACTTGAGACTTGCATATTGTTACCTATCAGTATCTTTACCACAATACTCAATTAATATTGAAACTAGAAGGTACTCGCTTGGCAGTTACACAAAAGGTACCAATGTGTACAGAACAAATACATTTCAAAGAATTACATTATCACTGAAAGGAAGGGAAATCACGCTGGATCAAGCAATTTCCAAGAACAACATTTAGTAAGGTTCGCATACCAAACAAGTTTATTATAATGATTGTTTCAGTTACATATTTGTAGGCGGTAAATTCAAGATGGCTAGCCAGGAGGAAGCTAGCGAGCTTCCTTCCCTCTCGGCAAGAAGAAACAGACTCCAGTGGATCACTCACAAGCAAGCACAAATGTCTCCGCGCATGCGTAGTGAGCGATTCTCGAGCTACGGTTCTTCTAGAAAATTCTAAGTGGCCGTTATAAATCAGCTTTTGTTTGATACTTAACGAATTTAACGACATTACCGTCTTACCTAAACCCACATCATTAAATAATAAAGAACAACACCCCAATTAAACTAATAAAGACACCCTTATACGCTACAATGGTATTATATAATAAACGAAAGAATATTATAATTAAGAGGAGAAAGACTGCTTCTGTTGAGTAGTTAGCGCTCCGAAGACTCAGTGCAGAGGTCCCGATTCAATTCCCGGCTGGTGCAGGGGAGGCTTTCTATAATTAAGATAATTAACTACCCCAGCAGCGTCTCTAAGTGTGGGTGTGTGAGGAATTATGTTCTCCATTTTCTCTGTCGCTTTTAACTACATGGTATTATCGCGACGGATCTGTTAGGAGATACCTCATGGCTCGGTTGCGGCGGAGAGTAGACCTTCTAGGTTTCATCCCTGTGCCATACCATCTTGCTTCGTTATGCCTCCACAGAGGCAACTGTACTTCTGCTTCTACAAGTGCCGGTCAGATGGCAGTTCGACACGTGTCCACAAAGCCTCACTACCAGGCAAATGTACCTCTGCTTCTACACGTGCCGGGCAGATGAGTTTTGACACGTGTCCACAGAGGTCTCACACCAGGTAACTGTACCTCTGCTTCTACAATTGCCGGACAGATGGCAGCTTCGACATGTGTCCACAGAGGCCTCAGGCCAGGTAACTGTACCTCTGCTTCTACACCTGCCGGACAGATGGCAGCTTCGACACGTGTCCACAGAGGCCTCAGGCCAGGTAACTGTATCTCTGCTTCTACACTTGCCGGGCGAATGACAGCTTCGACACGTGTCCGCAGAGACCTCACTACCAGGCAACTGTACCTCTGCGTCTACACGAGCCGGTTAGACGGCAGCTTCGGCACGTGTCCACAGAGGCCTCACTACCTGGCAACTGTACCTCTGCTTCCACAACTGCTAGAGAGATGGCAGCGTCGGCACGTGTGCACACAGACCTTGCTACCAGGCAACTATACCTCTGTTTCAACACGTGCCGAGCAGATGACATTCGGGTGCCTTCCAGTATACCTCCATTTATTACCTGTGTATATATGGTAGATCGTACGCTATTATCACCTATTTCATGTTTACTATTGTTGAGACCTAAGGCGGAATTTGGGTTGCGATATTAAATATCCAATCCGGTATGTAATTTGGTGACGCACAAAAACCACGACAAAATAGTCGGATTGGTCAGACCATGGGGTTTTACGCAGAATGCGGCCCACAAAATTTACCGCCTTCCCGCTCGGTTGAGTGAATGTGTCTTTCCTAATGAAAATTAACCAATTAAAAAGTTAAATATCTACTCTCAACGAGTTAGTGTCACATCAATTATTTGTAAAGTCAAAGCCCCCTATAGTATTATAGAAATAAAATGGAATATACAAAAAAAGCAATTTTAAAGAAGAGGAGGAAAAAGTTGGGTGCACAAAATTCGGGGCAATCCCTGATGTACAAATTTTTCTCTCAGTATCTTCACAATGTATCCTGTTCTCTCCACAGAAGTATTTAAAGAGATGACGTTGGAAACCTTGTCTCAGAGTCTCGCAAGACAAAAGCAGAGGAGAGAGAAGTTTGTTTGAAATGTGACAAGGGTGGGATGACAGAGGACAAATTTACTTTAGCTCTAACTCTGGGTGGACTTTGTCCCTCCTTGTGTAATCCTGGCGGACTGAGCTCCTAAACCAGCCAAGTATCACTCCATTGTTTAACGTGGTTCTGCTCTACAATTATTTAAATAATCTTCACTGGTCTAGAACTCGACACTGATTATTGATTAGTTTGCGTCAAACTTTAAGAATTTTAAACTTGAAAGACCAAGCAACCTTCTGCAACAGCAAGCACACGCTTGTGTTGGCAGTAAAGCATCGCTTCGGAAATCGGATTATGAGTTCCCATACATCCACACTATATCACGATATCACCAGCAATACGAGATCT
This sequence comes from Deroplatys truncata, assembly GCA_030765065.1. Classification (NCBI taxonomy): domain Eukaryota; kingdom Metazoa; phylum Arthropoda; class Insecta; order Mantodea; family Mantidae; genus Deroplatys; species Deroplatys truncata. The sequence goes on from CM060977.1 coordinate 59,462,805, forward strand.
GACGTCTTCTGAACCTCACCTTTAAGAGCGAAAATCTTATTCAGAAAATCATCCGCACGTGTGTGTCTGTTAACAGTAGTAACTTCAAAATGAAAACTTTGATAGATACTTAAATTTCGTATTTAAGACCGGCAATGTTTACGTCTTGCATTCCACCCAAAAACTCACCAGATGTCATCGAAGATACAATTTTTGAGACTCTGCGACACGAAGATTTTCAAGAAAACCCTTTCACTCCAAACTATCCTGTCTCAGGAACGTTTGTGGCTCGCATTCGGGAGAACCCTGGTTCGATCACTGCCAGCTCTTGTTTTTCTGGTTTCCTCGGATCAACAGGTGAATAGAGGGGTGGTTTGTCTTCTAACATGACTTTTCTGCCGCTATTTCCTCTACCCATCATCTTCCTTACAATCTGTATGAGAGTTGTAGGGTCAGGTGACGAAGTTTGGCGGGTTGCGGCTGGACGGTGGCTTGCGCACTCTGGAGGTCTCTCCCCCCAAGTGGGCTTCACCTGATAGGAGACACCCGAAGGTTGGTTGCTTGTGGGTAGGAACGGTTGGCGCGCATGTTCAAAGTGGAAACTTTAGGAACCACGTCAATGTTTGCGCCCATCGACATCCGGATCTGGTCGCCCTTCGGGTCTCTCTCAGGGATCACGTTGGAAGAGAAAAGGATCATTACGACCACTTGCGGTGCTCTGTCCTGGTTCCGAGGACCCTCCGCGATGTATACCTTTACTGCTTACTGGAAAAATTTTAAATATTACTGATTTTCTCAAAATTGACCAACATTTTCGTTAAACTTCAATATGTTAAACATTTTTTCATGACAAGTGAAATACATATTGTAGCGTATGTGTGTGCATTGTCTCGTGTAGCATGACGTTGTGTATAATCATTTTCATTGGGAGCTTGAATTTTGTCCGGCGCGGCATTTCCCTCCCCACCTCCCAGTCAGTAGCGTGGCTTAGTTGTGTGTGTGTCTTCAGGGCGAGTGGATGTAGCGTGTGTGGAGCATATCCCTCCAATGTTTCTCTTGTAACCTGTTGTGAACAATGTAGTCGCACCATGTTAATTATTTAATAAACCACAGGTCATATGTTAAACGTGAATTTAAGTGTATTATGTTACGAATATCCCACGCCTGCTTTAAATTTGTGCAGCAAGTTCCTGGTCCTCTCGCTGCCTCAGAGTCTACGTCCCCCAATGCTTATGTCGGGGTAACTAAATTTAATATCTAGCTGCAAAACCTTTTGGCCTCACCCCGGTATATGACAATATCTTGAATTTTTGTGAATTCTGAGTTCCTCTTCATTTTGAATGGCTTCTATCAATTGATAAACCGTAGGAATAAATGGAATCTTACTACGCAAAAAATTTACGTCTTGTTAAAATACACAATTTATGTAAAGTAAATTTCTTATGGAGTTAACCATTTCTGTGATATTTCTTGTCATTTGTTTGAATTTTCAAATAATTATATTTTTTCTTGTGGTCATGCAAGGAGCATGGAATTTCCAAGCTATCATATAATCACATGTTCTTTAAACATGTGACTATTGCTTTATATACTACATCCTACAACGAAATATGTAAATGCGAATTAAAGGTTTATCTGGGTTAACAGGAAACAGAATAATAGGTTTTTATAGAATAGTTTGTAGAGGAGTAGGCGGAGAAAATCGTGTGAATCAAGACATCAGATTCATAAGCATACAAGACACATTACATGACTCCAGTAGTTGTCTTTACTTAAAAAAATCTGATGTGTTACACTCACATAACTTTCTCTACTATTGTACAACCTAATTTTACAAACGCCTATTCTCCATATACTTCATGTTAATCGAGATATCGAAATGTCCATCTTATTGGTAATTTTCTTGTAGATGCAAGGAAAATATGGTAGCTTTTAAGCGATAGTCAAATATTTTAACGCTGGTTGCTATGTGACGCATTCCATTCTCTTTGCATGTCCAGGACATAAAAAAAATGAATAACGCATTTGAGAAAAAGTATAAGTATTGGAAAATTTAAGGAAATAACAAGCAATATCTCGAAAACGGTTCACTCAACAAAAGAAATGCATATGACATAAGTTGTGTATTTTAGCGCGATCTACATTTTTTGTGTAGTAAAATTTTGTCTATCTCTTATGGTTTACCAGTTATGCAAAAGTCGTTCACAATGAAGAATACTTTTGGAGACATTCCCAGAAAATTCGAGATATACATTTCATTTCTCATGACATTATCCTAAATATATGATATTTTCATCAAAATCGTTAGAGCCATTTTTGAGAAAATTAAAATTTTCGAAAAATCTTCCATGTAAAGGGTAGTCTGGGGTGGGGGGATTTTCTTGAAAACCTTCGTGTCGCATCTCTGGAAGATACTGAACCTAAATACCAAGTTTGGTGCTTATCCGACTGTTCGTTTCTGTGTTATGCTGTTCACAGACAGACACACAGACACACACACACACACACACACACACACACACACAGACACACAGACACACACACACACGGACATGTTTCCAAAAATGCTTTTTACTTTCTCTACTACGTATAGTAAGTAGGGGAAGTATTGTATTCCACCCAAAATTTCGATACCGAGATTTCACCGGAAATACATGTTTTGAGACTCACTGAATCCAAAAAAAACATTCTCGTTTTCTACGTAGTAGAGAAAGTAAAAATCTTGTGTATTACACTCACATTACCTCTGTCCACCATCCCCTATTACTTCCTCCACCATAGTGGCTAGTGAAGGTATTGTATTCTACCCAAAATCCTATGCCGAGGTTTTACCAAAATACATGTTTTGAGGCCCTTTGAATCCAAAAATAGCATTTCTAGAAAAAGGTTCCTTTGTGTGTATGTGGGTATGTGTGTCTGAGAACAGCATAATCTAAAAATAAAAATTCGGATATATGCCAAACTAGGTAATTAGGTTCAATACCTTATAAAGATGCGAAACAATCATTTTTCAAGATAATTCCTCCTAGCCATTACTTGAAAGAGATTACGCAATTTTTATTTTCTGAAAAATGACCTACGTTTTTTATTAAAATACCACATTTTAAACATATTTACATAACAAACGAAATATATATCTTGAATTTTCTTGGGAAAGCCTTAAGTTCTCTTAATTTTGAAGGAATTTTGTATAATCTTATATAACTTGTAAACGTTAAGCGATAGACGAAAACGTACTCCACAAGAAATATAGATCTCTTTGAACGCAAAATTTATTTTAAATAACCTTTCCTGTGGCATCAGCCATTTCCGATATATCCGTTAATTAATGGCTCAAATTGTTCAATACTTAGCCATTCTTTTAAATCCTGTCGATTTTCAGTTGTTTCTTGCGATTTTTACTTTCTCTACTACGTATAGTAAGTAGGGGAAGTATTGCATTCCAACCAAAAATTCGATACCGAGATTTCACCGGAAATACATGTTTTGAGACTCACTGAATCCAAAAAAAGCATTTTTGGAAACATGTCCGTGTGTGTGTCTGTCTGTGTGTCTGTGTGTCTTGTTGTGTGTCTGTCTGTGTGTCTGTGAACAGCATAACTCAGAAACGAACAGTCGTATAAACACCAAACTTGGTATTTAGGTTCAGTATCTTCCAGAGATGCGACACGAAGGTTTTCAAGAAAATCCCCCCACCCCAGACTACCCTTTACATGGAACATTTTTCGAAAATTTTAATTTTCTCAAAAATGGCTCTAACGATTTTGATGAAAATATCATATGTTTAAGATAAAGTCATGAGAAATGAAATGTATATCTCGAATTTTCTGGGAATGTCTCCAAAAGTATTCTTCATTGTGAACGACTTTTGCATAACTGGTAAACCATAAGAGATAGACAAAATGTTACTACACAACAAATGTAGATCGCGTTAAAATACACAACTTATGTCATATACATTTCTTTTGTTGAGTGAACCGTTTTCGAGATATTGCTTGTTATTTCCTTAAATTTTCCAATACTTATACTTTTTCTCAAATTCGTTATTCATTTTTTTTATGTCCTGGACATGCAAAGAGAATGGAATGCGCCACATAGCAACCAGCGTTAAAATATTTGACTATCGCTTAAAAGCTACCATATTTCCCTTGCATCTACAAGAAAATTAGCAATAAGATTGACATCTCGATATCTCGATTAATATGAAGCATATGGAGAATAGGCGTTTGTAAAATTAGATTGTAGAAGAGTAGAGAAAGTCATGTGAGTGTAACACATCAGATTTTTTTAGTTCCATTTATACCCGCCTTTAACTAAATTGGTCTTATCAGCAACCTTTCCTTTGGAACTTATTACCTATTGGCAAATGGTGTTAACTCGTGTAATTGTTGTCTTTGGGTTTCTTGCATTTTGGGTTTTAATCATCGGATCATACACACATCCACACTCTCATTCATACTTCCAGACTCTGGGGAGGAAGGGATTAATCTTGGCTAGAGAAAAATTCCTAACCACTAGCCGGGAATCGAATACGGGACTCCTCGTATAGCAGGCAGTTGCTCTACCGAGTGAGCTAGGGGGCCAGCCGCTGTTCCCTTTGTATTTATAACGAAATGTGTATTGCAGCTATTTCCGAAAAGGTTTATTTCTATTAAAATGAAGTAGATAGGAAAATAAACTTTCGTAAGAGTAATATTTATACCCACTAATAAACGATAGATGGTAGAGAAAGTCATGTGAATGTGACATCAAATTTGTTTGTTAATTTTGACTGTCTTACCTTAACGTTAATGCTATGCATCAGATGTAGAAAATACACACACAATTTGCGGATATTTCTAAGTGAAGGTACTTACTGTATCAGTGCGAGGTTTGTTAGGCAAATATATCAGCCTAGTTACAGAATTCAGTTTACCGGAAATTTAACGCCTTTAAAAGAGAAATGTGTGCGGTGTTAGTCCTTTGGAAGGACTTAAGTCGTCTAATTTACTCTCGAGCCGCTGATTCATATATAAATGAGCGGGCTGTACAGTTCTAAGCCACAAGTTTCACTTCCGCTTTTTCTAAAGGCAACCGCTACTAAATTTTGTGCCCCAAACGAGATAAAAAGAAACGTGGTCTATCGGAAGCTGTGTGGTGGGAGAAAGGATTAGGGTGCGTATTGAAAGAAGCCGGACAGTTAAAGATTACAATAAATCAATGGGATCCTAAAATCTTGCGCTGCCTTAGTGGATAATCAACAAGTGGGATTGAGACCGGGTTCTTTATCAAAGGCGACGAGTTGACGATAACAGCTGTATAAAGAATTTGTGGCCCACTTGGTTTACAACATCGGCAACCTGTAACAAACTTTTGCTTCCTACCCCGCAGCAGAGGGTTGCTTCCGACTTTGACAATCGTCCATATATCTCCGCCCCAAAATTGGTTCCAAACGAAACTTTCTGCTCTGTGTTCGAGAATACAAGAGGCAAGAAGTAATGGGCAATACCTTTAAAAACCTCACTGTCATTGTATAAATAAAACAACAGGATAAAAAATTGTGACAATAATGGATGCTTCCAGAACAAATATGCTGGCGTGCATAAAATGTGGCCCATAATGGGCCCCAACTCCATTCCTTACCAGCGAGATCACCTATATATTCGGAGCTTAATTCTAGCCACTAGATTAGCAGGGTACTTTACCTCCCCCAATGTATGGCCGAGGTGCCGAAGGGTAACATTACAACTTATACCTTATATTTTCATGCTACACTACCGTTTTCTTAATGCCGTTTAGTAGCGGCAACAACTTAACCCTAGTCTCCATGTCGCTGTTGAAAGTTCTCAAATATATAAATGTCGTTCAGTTTAACTACATATGCATAAAAATTCTTCAATCTTCCTCTAGAAGGCTGAATTATTTGTAATTTGTTTAGCCTATCCTTGTGTAAGTACCAAACGTAGCAAAAGTATTTCATAGAGGTAGTATCCGAATCACCCCTTCATTCCAAATAGATCATAAGAGGCCAGTCACATAGAGAACTGCTACCGGCTGGGTGGAGTCGAAAGTTGGTTACCTGAAGGTGGAAACCTTACGGACAGAAAAACACTATGGCGATTTTATGTACGACAGTGTACATATCTGAATAGTTTTATTTCCAAGCAATGCACTTCTTTATAAAAAAGAAAACGTTTACTTATCACTACTCTAACACATAACAAGCGAGTTGGGGTCGCGGTAACGTGTGCAACCGTATTTGGGAGGTTCCGTGTTCGATCCCCGGTGACCGTCCACTCTGACCCATGAGTTTCTCGTGGTTTCTCGAAGTTTGCAGGCGAAGTGGTTTGTCTACCACGATTTCCTTTCCATCGTTTCCCTTTCATTACATTTCCTTCTCATCTTTCAGGTGTGCTTCTAGTTTTCGTGGCCTATAGCGGTGCCGGACAGATAGCGTGGATGAATGCTCAATGGAAAGATTATTCACCGTGGACACCAGGAGGAAGCTTGATTGGTGGGTCGTTTTTCGCCCTCTTTCGGCGGCTCTAACAGTGGGACGGGTCTCTTGTGAGCTGTCTATAGCCTCCTATGGTTCATTCACCTCATCCCATCCTCCTAATAGCCACAATAAATCTGTCAAGGTTGCAGTGCACGAGATATCCCCCTCCGTTGAATGGCCTCTAACTCTACCCTTACACACACGGAGAATAATCGCGTGTAAGCATTTTCTAGACATCAACCATCAGAGCAATGATTCACTGAAAAATCATCACTTTTTAATATTGCTTTGTCTAACACTTACCTTAGTAAGAAGAGGAAGTATTGTATTCCACCAAACAACTGATATCGGGATTCTACCGAAGCATACGTATTGAGGTTCCCTGAATAAAAAAAAATCTTTAAAAAAATCTGTTTTTTATATTTCTGTGAATAGCATTAACTCCAAAATAAGATGTCAGATAAATGTCAAACTCTGTACCTAAGTTCAGTGTCTCCCAAGGTTGCGACATGAAGATTTTCAAGAAAGTTTCCCCCCACATCATTCATTTTCTCAAAAATATATAGAACGATTTTAATTAAAATATCTTATGTTCAAGATTTTTGCAAAACAAATAAAAATCTATGTATCGAATTTTCTGTTAAGTCCTATTCTTCTTATATACTTCTGCACCACTGGTAAACATAAGTGATAAGAAAAAAAACTCAGTACAGAATAATGTAGATCTGTTAAAATACACAATTTACATGCAACAAATATTGTTGTGGCTTTAACAATTTCTAAGATATTCTTTGTCATTGGTGTGAAATTTCAAATCCTTTGCATTTTTGAAGTGATAAGTTGCAATTCATTTGTTTCTCGTGGTCATCATGCAGAGAGTGGAATTTCAAAGCCATTCCATAGCGACCCACTTTTTAAAGATCTACCACTTCAGCTTCCTGTGTCCCTCTGTACCTAAAATGTTTAATGAAAGCATTTTTTCAAACATTTATCTGGATAAACACGAAGTAGATAGTAAACTAACTTTTGTAGGAATTGTTTAGAAGAATGGGTAGAGAAAGTCACGTGAACTCAAGTCATCAGATTGTTTTAAAATTGTAACCTTCTTTCATTAATTCTAATCAGTCTGAGTAATCCGTTGTCCAGTTACTTTCAATTGGTAGTTATTACAAAATTAGAGTAAACTTGTGTGTAGTTCTCCCAATGTTCGTTATACGAATATACAGCGTTCACTGTATGGTGGGCCCACAGATTGCTTGTATGCATGCTCCGCCTGCACTGCAGACCTCGGTATTTTTTCCCTGCGCGCTAGTGTTGAATGTCCCATTCAAGGCTACGTTTATCAGCTGTGCTATACACGTATAGCGTCAATTGCTGTCTTCTGTGAGTACTAGAGTTTGTGCATCCCAAACGCGAAAGTTGATTCGAAACATATGTGTTATGTGTGATTTGCTTTAGAGTGTTGTAATTTTTGGTGTTCTTGTCTTGTTATTAGGCCAGAAATGCCCACTGACAAATTTATGCATGAAAAACAAATTTTTATGTGTGATATATACGTAAAAACCACCGAATCATGCGGAAAAGTGTGTAGACAACTTCAGGAGAAACTTTCTGGTATTCCAGTTCCTGTTGGTTTCAAAACATTTACTTATTATTTAAAATCTGGGTTTAGCTGATCCGTTTGTAATAATACAAAAGCCAGAGAAGCAAGGATGGCCGAAGGAATCAGGACATTTTCGATATTTCATTGCAAAAAGTGCAATTGGCAACAACATTATTACAAGTACAACTGATACTAAGAGAATAGACAGTGAAGGGTGACTGAGACAAGATTTCTCAGCACGCGGACCGTTATTAGCGCACCCCTCCCTCGTAGAGCGGTCAGATAGCGTCAAAATGGTCATGTTTCAACTTAAACCCACGTACTGTAGATGTCTGATAATAAATTTAGAACAACGAGATCGCTAAACGCTAACCTAAGAAGTGAAAACGCAATGTGCTAACGGAGGAAAAAAAATTCTGATGTGTTATACACACATGACTTTCTCTACTCTTGTACAAACTAGTTAATCTTATTGATAATTTTCTTGTAGGTGCAAGGGGAATTCGTAGGCTTTAAGCTATAGTCAAATATTTTAAGAGCTGGTTGCTATGTGGAGTATTCCACTCTCTTTGCATTACCAGGACAAAAAAAATGAACGAATTCCCATTTGAAAAAAGTATAAGTATTGGAAAATTTAAGGGAATAACATGCAATATCTCGAAAATGGTTAACTCAACAAAACAAATGTATATAACATAAATTGTGTATTTTAACGCGATCTACATTTTTTGTGTAGTAAACTTTTGTCTATCTCTTGTGGTTTACCAGTTATGCAAAAGTCGTTCACAATGAAGAATACTTTTGGAGACATTCACAGAAAATTCGAGATATACAATTCATTTTCCATAAAAATGTCTTAAACTTATGGTATTTTATTCAAAATTGTTGGTCATTTTTGAGAAAATTAAATTTTTCGAATAATTTTTCATGTAAAGGGTAATCTGGGGTGGGGGGATTTTCTTGAAAACCTTCGTGTCGCATCTCAGGAAGATACTGAACCTAAATACCAAGTTTGGAGTTTATCCGACTGTTCGATTCTGAGTTATGCTGTTCACAGACACACACGGACATGTTTCAAAAAATGCTTTTTTTGGATTCAGGGGAGAAAATAGTAGAGAAAGTAATAAATTGACGAAATTGGTGCAGCATTCGAACCCCAAAAAATAAACTTTATAAAAACAATTCCCAGGCCATAAACGAACTTAAGAACAATATAAGAAGAATATTTCTGAGAATTACACAAGAAAAACTTATTTTTCATCCGAAGATGCCAGGAATCTCTCAATGCAGAAGGAAGTCACTTTTAACACCACGCGGATAGAACAAGGTTAGTATTCATTACACTGTATGTTACTATCACTCGTGAGTAAGTAACGCGGGAGATTTAGAACGGATCGCCCCTGTGTAGTGGACTGTACGCGGAGCAGGCATACTCGCGATCCGCGGCCCGCAATATAGCGAACGCTCTTTATTATTATAGCTATAAATATAGCTAATTAAAGTAAATTTATTACAATGGGTATAGTAAGTAGCATGATTGAAGTATACCAGGTGGCCCGTACTTCACGTGTGCAGATATCCCTTCGTGCGTTAAAAGAGTTGCAAACTAAACGGGCAATTTCAAGTATATAAAGGTCAGTAAATACAGAAATTGGCGAATTAGCGTTAGCGAGCTTTGTTTTTATCTTTTTTAAAGTTCCATTTATTTCCTATAGGCAATATGTTAACTCGTATTCGCTTATCTTTGGTTCTCTAATAAACTTTAGGTTTTAATCATTAGATATCACACACATTAACTCTCATTCATACTTTCAAACTCTGGGGAGAACAGGAAATAATCTTGGCTAGAGAAAAATTCCCATCCCCAGTCGAGAATCGAACACACAACCCCTCGCAGGTAGGTGCTCTACCGACTGAGCTCCGGAGGCAGCTGAGCTTCCTTCTACTTTTGTATATCAGCAAAGACTATGAGCGGATCGCGCTTATTGAGACACTTCCCAGGCTTCCAATAATATGTGCAGTCCGTGATGATAGACAAAAATAGACCAAATATGGCAAAAATAGACCGACCCATCTCAGCTACACAGGCTTTATTTTCAGGGAATAAACCCACTCTTTAGACAAATAAATAAAGTGTCTTTATTTGACCTATCCAAATCCGCCCACAGTATTTTTAATTGTGTTTAGACTTCTTTTGTCTAACATTACGGGCTATAAGCAACAAACATTAGAGCATGCGCTGTTTCACTGCCATATTTTCACTTGCTATGATAAATATCATCATCTAACGGTATTGTTATGCTGACTTTGCTCACTGAATAGGTGCTTGAAACTTTGCCCCTGTTGGCTGATACGATGTTCCAACTGTCTCCGTGTATCTATACGGACGTTTCTGAGAACTGGTGGTGCTGGTTGTTTTAAAGCGCATTACCTTCCCCACTGTCCCGTATTTACTTGGAATTGCCCCGATGAGTTCTGAAATTCCTTTAACGCACGAAGGGTTATCTGCACAAGTCAAACACGGCGCGGTTGGGCCACCTGTAATAGGTGTATATTAGCACTTAGGTTACACATTTCTAATTTAAATTATATACATGATCTGCACATTAGTTTAGCAAACATGAAACAGCGCAGGGGTCTATAGATCTAATTAATATAAATTGCATCATTCCGTATGGAAATGAAAGGCTATATCGAAATGTTAGTTATTTCCGTATAACAGTCGTAAAATTTTCTACAAAAGAGTCGAAGCAGGAGCTCAAAAGCTTTACGGAAGCACCTCATTCTGCCCCCAAAAAATGTCCAAGTTTCGGAAGCCTCTTCGTGATACGTTCTTAATAACAGTGTAGTATTTGAGGGCTTCAGTGCTATCTCTGTATTGACACAGAAGTTCATTACTCTGTACCACAGCGGCAAGCCGGAATGTAAATCCTAAGGCTTCCTTGTACGCCTTTACCCTTATTATTATTTCTCCGTCTCGTGACACATTTCAAGTATGACGCGGTTCTCATATCCGAAAATATGGCACTGCATCCTGAAATAAAATGTTACACGATAGAAAAATCCTACGTGAAATATTAATTCACACTTAAGTGTAGCTGTTAAAGGTGCTACCCTCTTAGCCATAGAAACAAATGGACCAGTATAACAAAGTTTTGGCCTATTTAATCACAAAAACACAGACTGGAAGATTTACAATATAAACTACTAAAATAATTCGTCAAAAGGAATAAAAAAAATCCGATGTGTTACACTCACATGACTTTCTCTACTCCTGTACAAACTATTTTTACAAACGCTTATTCTCCATGTACTTCATGTTAATCGAGGCTTTAAGCGATAGTCAAATCTTTGAAGAGCTGGTTGCTATGTGGCGCATTCCATTCTCTTTAACGAATTCCCATTTGAGAAAAAGTATAAGTATTGGAAAATTTAAGGGAATAACAAGCAATATCTCGAAAATGGTTAACTCAACAAAAAAAATGTATATGACGTAAATTGTGTATTTTAACGCGATCTACATTTCTGTGTACTAAAATTCTGTCTATCTCTTATGATTTACCAGTTATGCAAAAGTCGTCCACAATGAAGAATACTTTTGGAGACATTCTCAGAAAGTTCGAGATATACAATTCATTTGCCATAAAAATGTCTTAACTCATGGTATTTTATTCAAAATCGTTAGTCATTTTTGAGAAAATTAAAATTTTCGAATAATTCTTCATGTAAAGGGTAATCTGGGGTGGAGGGATTTTCTTGAAAACCTTCTTGTCGCTCTCTGGAAGATACTGAACCGAAATACCAAGTTTGGTGTTTATCCGACTTTGGTTTCTGAGTTATGCTGTTCACAAACACACACACGGACATGTTTCCAAAAATGCTTTATATGCATTCAGTGAACCTCAAAACATGTATTTCCTGAGAAATCTCAGTACCAAGCTTTTGGTTGGAATGCAGTACTTTCCCTACTTACTATACGTAGTAGAGAAAGTAAAAATACCCAACAACGTTTACTACATCTCCAAATATTTGTTTGTAATAATGTAACTTGTAATCAAATATTTTTCGACGACAGTGCTTTTTGAGCACTTACTCGTGCTTCAATGGTGTAATATTGAATTTCCTACTGGCAACCTAAGCTACCTACGTATTTTACCTATCTGTGGCCCACATTTAGGAGGACCCGGGTTCATATCTCTGGGCCGACCAATCTTGACCGAAGGCTTTTTCGCGGTTTTCCTCGATCGCTAGGCGACTGTTGCGTTGATTAGTTTGATCCGGGAATTTTCATATCATCCCTTTCATCTAAACTGTATTATTTTGGAGAATGTTTCTAGTTCAATACATGTAGAAGCTGCTATCCTAATAAATTATTTCTATAATTCTGAATTTCCCCAGAAGTATGGATTGTTATTGGAAGATGTGTAGGGCAAACAGAATGAAAAGTTAATTCATCAAATACGGAATCAGATTGTTTGATTTTGTTATGCTGAAACTGAGCGGGATAGCTCAGACGGAAAGGTCTATGGCCCGCATTCTATTCCCACGACCGACCTTCCTGACCTATGGATTTTTTCGGGGTTTCCCCGGGTCGCTAGGCAAATTCTGGGTAGAATCATTAAATTCCCCAACTTTTTTGTTCCTTCATTTTGTCTTCATTCTCATTTAACTTCACCTTTCATCTGATTGGTCTCTTTCAAGGTTGCAGGTATCGGCAGGAGGTCTCGGCGTGTGCATGACAGGAGAAAAGCATGCTCTGAGTAAACCTTTGTTCCCCGGAATGCGGCAGTCTCCGGGTCCCGGACCCCCCTGGGGTGTAAGCTACGGGGGGGGGGGGGGGCATCACGAGTCCGTCACTACATAGTTTGTAAAAGTAGAGCCTTATTTACGTTAGAGGTTAGGTGTGAGCAATAAGCCATTCTCAGGACTTTATGAAGAAATGTGTACAGGCGGAAGCTGTCGATTTCGAATAGTGCCTGCATTAATACGCAGGTATCTGCAATACCAAGCAGATCTGCATTTTGGTTCTTGCTCTACAGACTGGTTTTAATCACATGTGGAGGGCTTCAAAAAGTGCATATTGCCGTACATAAAATGTACAATGGAGCTGTTTGTGTTGGTACTGCTGACAAAATCTAGCCGCACCCTTACTAGTGAGACCACTTTGTTTTTCGAGCGTAATTCTAGCCAGTGGATTGGCAGGACACTTTGTCTCCCGAATTGATGAATAATATTACAACTTAAACCTTATATTTCATACTACACTAACGTTTTCTTAATGTTTCGGTTCTCTTATTGCCGTTTAGTAGCAGCAACAACTTAACCTTCGTCTCCATGTCGCTGATGAAAGCTCTCATATATGTAAATGTCGTAACTGTCGTTTAGTTTAGCCACACATGCAATCGTCACTCCTTCCCCTAGAAGGCCGAGTTAGTCTTTCCTTGTGTACCAATCACAGCCAAACTCTTTCATAGAGGTGGTATCCTAACCACCCTTTCATTTCACATAGTTTATAAACATCTTCATTGGTTAGTTGTTTTGCCCTGAATTATTTATCATTCAGTCACATAGATGGCTGATACCGGCTGGGTGGAGTCAAAAGCTGGTTACCTGAAGATGGAACCTTATGGAGGGAAAACACTATGGTGATCTAAGGGAATGGGCCACTTTTTACGCACGACCGTGTACATGCTTTTATAGTGATCATCTATGCTGTTCTTTATTTCTCGTTCAATGGCGACATCAATATGTAGTACTGAATCGCCTGGTATGGATACAAATAAACATACTGACGTTACCTCTCAACATATCTCCATCGGTGCCTATACACTTATTCCAGCGATTTTTTAAGTTTTCATTTTATCACAAAAATTGAATTTACCAAACTCTACAATATACTCATTTAAGCCAACAAATACTTCCTCATTTGATAAAAATGTCCTTCCATCAAACAAAATTATAGTAGCCATCACCTTACATACCAACAAAACGGTTCTCGCCTTCTTTGGCACGATCTCACCACTTTTGCATTGTTTTGACTGCTGCTGCTTCTCCGATGTGTAATAATAGACCTAAGTCTATTCAGTTTTTTTACACATTCACGAATAGGCGCAAGAAGTCTTGCGAGCTTGATTAATCAACGCAGACACATTTTTGGTGAACAGTCAGCAATTGTGACCCCAAAATGTACACAGTTTTCTCCTTTCTAATTTTTCGTGCAGAAACTGTGAACTCGTTCATTTTATATGCCTGCATTTTCAGCTAACTCGCGTTCTTACAAACGGACATCTTGCATTATGATATCTTATGGATTTTTTTCTTTCTTATTTTCAGTGATTTCCTCTGTGGTGACAATTGGGCTCTAGGAGTGTGCTTCGTCTTCGGTGCTTCCTCGACTACGTTTCATTCATCCATCTGGCTGCTTTTTCACTTCCTCTACCACGTTGATAGAGAAAGTACTGCATTCTACCCATAATTATATATCGAGATTTCGCTAAAAACACCTGTTTTGAGACCCCTGAATAAAACAACAGATATTTGGCGAAGGGTCAGTGTGTGTTTGTGTGTGTGTATGACTGAACATCATAACTCAAAAACAAAATGCCGGTAAATTTGCTATTTAGGTCTAGCAACTTTCAAAGAAGCGACTTGAAAATATTGTGACTGCGCGTGCGGCGCTACCTGCACTTCCCGGCCCGATATTCTACCTGGACGGTGCCTGCAACAGGCCGTCGGAACAATAGGAGTGCTGAATTAATAACCCCTTTATATGCTGTTTACTCGTTCCGGAATCAAAGTTTCGGCATGTTCTAGTGGGTTCTTGTCCTCGGAAGTTCTACTTTGTAAACAAGTTCTATATAAGGGACTGCTGTCCCCAGGACGAGCAGAGTTGAATCAGTGGAGTTGAGTTCTGCTAGAAGCGGATACTGCAGTTTAATTGTGAGTTGTCACCCAGCAGTTAGTTGGAAGTCGTGCAGTTCAGAAGTTTATTGTGATTTGATTAGACGGATCAGTTGTGTTCTTTTCTGCGTGTATGCCAAAGTAACTCAAGAGTAACGTTTGTGTTACATTGGGCGTGTAGTGATAAATAAATTACGTTTTCGCAGTAATGGTGCTCTCATTTGTTACATTATTCGAGAAATTCCCCTTACGCCAGACTACCCATAACATGGAAATTTTTCGAAATTTCTTATTTTCTCAAAAATGACTAGCGATTATGATTAAAACATCATGTGCTTAAAATATTTGCATTGCAAATAAAATTCTCTGAAAATAATCTGTGAAGTCCTCTTCATTCGAAAATATTTTCGTAATGTTTTGTTGAACTGGAAAACCATAAAACATACACAAAATCTTACTACATAACAAGTATATATGTCATTAAAACCCACAATTTATTTGAAATAACTTTTTTGTGGCATCAGTCCATCAGTCATATTATTTGTATTGCCTTGAATTTTCAGTGCTTTGTCATTTTTAAGTTCCGCGATATCATGGAAAGACAGTGGAATTTCTCGGCCAGCATAATAGCGAACCGGGTTTTAAACGTCTGAATATAGATTTATTTTCTCTGTTCTCGTCGTGCCTTCAATGAAATATGTAATATACTATTTCTGCAAAGGGTTATCTCGATTTACATGGATTGTATAGAGAAAATAATCTGATGTATTGAACACACATGGCTTTCTCTACTCTTGTACAAACTATTTTTAAATACGCTTATTCTCCATCTAGACTATCTTATTGCTAATTTTCTTGTAGGTGCAAGGGGAATGCAGTGGGATTTAAGCGATAGTCAAATCTTTTAAGAGCTGGTTTCTATGTGAAGCTTTCCATTCCCTTTGTATGTCCAGGACATTAAAAAAAAGAAGAATTCCCATTCAGAACAAGTGTGTTGGAAAATTCAAACAAATAACAAGAAATATCTAGGAAAAGGTTCACTGGACAAAAAAAAAAGGTATATGACATAAATTCTGTTCTAGTAGTAGTAAAATTTTGTCTTATCTCTTACGGTTTACCAGTTATGCGAAAGTCATTCAGAATGAAGAGGAATTTTATGGACATTCGCAGAAAATTCAAGATATACATGTAATATGCCATAAAAACATATTAAACATATGATATTTTAATGAAAATCGTTAGGGCCGTTTTTGAGAAAATCAAAATGTTTGATAAAATGCTCCATTTAAAGAGTAGTATGGGATGGGGGGATGTTATTAAAAATCTTTGTGTCACATCTCTGAAGGATACTGAATCTAAATACCAAGTTTGGTATTTATCCAACTTTTTGTTTTTGAGTTATGCTGCTCACAGGCAAACACACGCGCTCGGGCGTTTTCAAAGATGCTTTATTTGGATTCAGAGCACTTCAAAACATATTTGTGGTGAAATCTCGGTATCAAATTTTTGGGTGGAATGCAATATACTTCCCCTACTTACTATACCTAGTAGAGAAAGCAATAAACGTTAGTAGATAGAGAAAATCATGTGAATGTAACATCAGAAGGGATTATCGGCTGGATTTTGTTCTGTGGTGTCGCTTTTAGTGAGTGCGACTATACCTGTACACCTACAACATAATTTAGATTACTGTAGAGTTACCTTAACGAATAAATTTATGCTGCATATTTATTATGATTTATAGCAAGTAGACGTAAAAATAAGCGTTATATCAACAATTTGCGGAACATGTATGAAAACAATTCGTTACGGTTAGAGAAATTCGTGTGACAGCTACACATTTGATCATATTATTTACTCAAAGCCTTCATTCATCCCTCACTATGATTGGCCACCAGCCCTTTGCGAGTTAACCTGTAATTACATGTGTTTATTTTTGAGCTAAACCAGCCGCCCTGGCCTGTAATCAGATTCTACATCAGTAAATGGGGCACACTGTTTGTGGCGACAGATCTACTGCGTAACTGATCACATAAAAGTCAAAGTTGAGGGGTAGCTTCTCATTATTTTCATCCTCCCTTTGTGCGCCATGCTTGTTAGGGCTTTACACATTTTATGTTCATGCGATTTTACACTGTTCAGAAGAACATGTAAAGACAAAATAGCAATAACAGTATCAAATATCCAACTAACTGCTCCTCGTCTTCCTAACAGCTCATCTACTAGTAGTATACATTAAAAATTCAGGTTTAAGCGCTTAAAAAAGTATAAAAATATTAAAAGTAAGGGAACAAACACAAAAGCTAAAAATTAGAGACGGAAACAACAATATTGCCTCTCACATTATGAAAAAATCAGATGTGTTACACTCACATGACTTTTTCTACTCTTGTACAAACTATTTTTACAAACGCTTATTCTCCATATGCTTCATGTTAATCGAGATGTTAATCTTATTGCTAATTTTCTTGTAGATGCAAGGGAAATTGGTAGGCTTTTAGCGGTAGTCAAATATTTTAAGAGCTGATTGCTATGTGGAGTATTCCATTCTCTTTGCATTACCATGACAAAAAAAATGAATAACGAATTCCCATTTGAGAAAAAGTATAAGTACTGTAAAATTTAAGGGTATAGCAAGCAATATCTCGAAAATGGTCACTCAACAAAAAAATGTATATGACATAAATTGTGTGTTTTAACGCGATCTACATTTCTTGTGTAGTAAAATTTTGTCTATCTCTTATGGTTTACCAGTTATGCAAAAGTCGTTCACAATGAAGAATACTTTTGGAGACGTTCCCAGAAAATTCAGGATATACATTTTATTTGTCATGAAAACATCTTAATTACATGATATTTTAATCAAAATCGTTAGAGCCATTTTTGAGAAAATTAAACTTTTCGAAAAATCTTCCATGTAAAGGTTAATTTGGGGTGGGGGGATTTTCTTGAAAACCTTCGTGTCGCATCTCTGGAAGATACTGAACCTAAATACCAAGTTTGGTGTTTATCCGACTGTTCGTTTCTGAGTTATGCTGTTCACAGACAGACACACGGACATGTTTCCAAAAATGCTTTATATGCATTCAGTGCACCTCAAAGCATGTATTTCCGGTAAAATATGATATAAAACTTTTGGGTGGAATACAACACTTCTCCTACTGACTGTACGTAGTAGAGAAAGTAAAAAGCTGATGACTTTCTCTGCTCTCTATCGGTAATTATGGGTATACGTATTATTCTTAAGGAAGTTTATTTTCTATCCACTTAATTTTAATTGAGATACACCTTTATAGCTATATTACACATGTCTCTACAGATACAAAGGGAGTAGCGATAGTCTTATGCTGGCATTAAAATGCCATCCTCCTTCCACGACATCTGGAGAAACAACTGAAAATCGACAGGACTTTAAAGGAATGGCAATTCGAACCATTAACAACGGATGTCTCGGAAATGGCTGATGCCACAAAGAAGTTATTTGAAATAATTTGTGTGTTTTAAAGATATCTACCTTTTTTGTGTGGTACGTTTTCGTCTATCACATAAGAGTTATACAAAATGTCCCCCGAATGAGGAGGACTTCACAGGCTATTCCCAAATAATTCAAGATATACATTTTATGTGACACGTATGGTGTATGTGATGTATGGTATTATTTTAATCAATATTGTTAGAGCCATGTTTGAGAAAATAAAAAATTTCGAAAACTCTTCCATGTAAACGGTAGCTTTGAGTGCGGGGATTCTCTTGAAAACCTTTGTGTGGAACCTTTGGAGGATATTGAACTACGACTTTTCAATGTTATGTTCGCAGATACACACGCGCGCGCGAACCATTTCACTAAAATGCTGTTTTTACTTTCTCTACTACGTATAGTAAGTAGGGGAAGTATTGCATTCCACCCAAAAATTCGATACCGAGATTTCACCGGAAATACATGTTTTGAGACCCCCTGAATCCAAAAAAAGCATTTTTGGAAACATGTCCGTGTGTGTGTCTGTGTGTGTGTGTGTCTGTGTGTGTGTGTGTGTGTCTGTGTGTGTGTGTGTCTGTGTGTGTGTGTGTCGGATAAACAACAAACTTGGTATTTACGTTCAGTATCTTCCAGAGATGCGACACGAAGGTTTTCAAGAAAATCCCCCACCCCAGACTACCCTTTACATGGAACATTTTTCGAAAATTTTAATTTTCTCAAATATGGCTCTAACGATTTTGATTAAAATATCATATGTTTAAGATAATGTCATGAGAAATGAAATGTATATCTCGAATTTTCTTGGAATGTCTCCAAAAGTATTCTTCATTATGAACGACTTTTGCATAACTGGTAAACCATAAGAGATAGACAAAATTTTACTACACAAAAAATGTAGATCGCGTTAAAATACACAACTTATATCATATACATTTTTTTTTTGTTGAGTGAACCGTTTTCGAGATATTGCTTGTTATTTCCTTAAATTTTCCAATACTTATACTTTTTCTCAAATTCGTTATACATTTTTTTGTCCTGGACATGCAAAGAGAATGGAATGCGCCACATAGCAACCAGCGATAAAATATTTGACTATCGCTTAAAAGCTACCATATTCCCCTTGCATCTACAAGAAAATTACAAATAAGATTGACATCTCGATATCTCGATTAACATGAAGCATATGGAGAATAAGCGTTTGCAATAATAGTTTGTACAAGAGTCGAGAAAGTCATGTGAGTGTAACACATCAGATTTTTTTATTTTCTCTGAGCCTCAGAACCTATATTTCTGGTGAAATCTTGACATTGAATTTTCGGGTGGAATGCTATATTTTCTCTACTTACTATACGTAGTAAAGAAAGCCAAAATACAATTTGAACCATAAATCTTAATATAAAGGAACCAACTTCGGGCCAAGTACGAGCCGTAATAATATATAACATTACAATTTGTGAAACAATGAGAAGAAATATAATGTGTATAATTGCATGACTTTCTCTATGCATTATAATTTAGTTCCATATCTATTCTATAAATTATTCCTAAATAAATCTTATTGTTCTACTTACTGCTAATACATAAACTTTTTTTGATACCATTTTGTACTACATTTTTGTTTAGCCTAATAGAAGCATACAGGACGCTATTACGACAGTCAAATGTTTTAAAAAAAAGCTGATTATGTGTACCCGTAGAGCTTACATTCTAAATATTCTTTGCATGGCCTCGTGAGAAACAAAAGAACGGACATTGCACTTAAAAAAACGAGCAGTTTGAAACATCTGAAAAACAGCAAATAGGTGTTACATTCAGATGTTACATTCACGTAACTTTAAGCCCCATAGTTCATTTCTCCTTCTCTTCCAGGAACTATTTTCACAAAAGCTTATTTATATATCTACCTCACGTTCATGACATAAAGGTTTATAGAAATTGTTTCATTATGTAACCGCAACTTGGTGTAAACAGAATATAAGAGGTTGAAGATATAGTCAAATCTTTGTAACGTGTGTCGCTGTATGCTGGCTTTCCATACTTCTTCCATGCGAGAAACTAAGGAACGGTGTCAGAATTTCAAAACTGACAAATAGTGTTTAAAAATTCAGAGAGGGAATATCTCCGAAATCACTGGTGCCAAAAAAAGGTATAGGAAATAAATTACGTGCTTTTAAGCGGTCCACATTCTGCATTTTGATTAAAATACCATATGTGAAAGAAATTTATACTAAAAAAAGGTATAGCTTGAATTCTCTGAGAATAGTCTTCGAAGAGATCTTCTTCGTAATGAAGTTTACATAATCTTGTATTACTGGTAAACGTTAAGCGATAAATGAAGACGTACTAAAAATATAAACAGATCTCTTTAAAATACACAATTTATTTCAAATAGCCTTTTATGTGGCATAAGTCATTTTCTAAATATCCGGTAATAATAGTTTAAATTGTTAAATACTCTTGACATTTTTTAAGGTTGTCGACATTCACCAGTTTTTTCATGAGGTTGCATAGAAAGAGTATAATTATGTCAAGCCAGTGGATGTGTAGCTCCTAGTTTTTAAACATTTGAGTATCGCTGTTCCCTTTACATCTATAACGACATGGGTTTTTAAACTTCTGAATATCGACCTAGTTTTCTCTACCCTTCTGTGTAATAAACTATTTCTACAAAGGTTTATCTCGATTAGAATGGGGTAGATAGACAAATAAGCCTTCGTAAAAATAATTTGTATACCCACTAATAAACGATAAAGCATAGAGAAAGTCGGGTGAATGTAACACATAACATTTTTTTTTAGTTTTGTTGCTACACAAATGCTAACTTTTGGGTGGATTGCAAGCGTTAGAGGTAGTAAAACCTGCTACACTGCAAGGGAGTCGCTAGCTCGTTGAACCATCACAGATTTTTAACACTTCTATTATACTCGTATCTACGGTAGAAGGTTACATGTTGGCCAATTATGATGTAACGCTTTTAATGATAAACATCGAAGAGTGAAAGTTGACTTTGGTTAATAAAGTTTTCGATGGCACTTTGAGCTGCAGGGTCAACTATCAATCAGTAGTGGCATAATTGTATCCGAGCAGTAATTACGTTCCATATCGAGAGATGTCCTTAACCTGCTCTGCTGCATACTGGAGAACCCGCGCTACATTAACTCTAATTAAAGTCAACACAGCCATGCATTCTCACTCCACTTGGGAAGTAGTTCCCTTTGCACCTACTGTTTTCTAAGCCACTATAACATAATATAAGCTTGTTCTAAACATTACGTTGTTTTCCGTTTTTGCTATTCGCGATCGAAAAAATCTGATGTGGTACATTCACATAACTTTCTAAGCCCTGTATCGTTTATTACTGGGTACACAAATTATTTTTACTCAAGCTTATTTTTTCTATCTACTATATTTTAATTCAAATAAACCTTTGCAGAAATAACTACATTACATATTTCGTTATAGATACAAAGAGAATAGCGATAGTCAAATGTTCAAGAACTGGACGCTATACGCTAGCCTTAAAATTCCATACTGTTTCCATGCAATGGCAAGAAACAATTAAATGTTGAAGAGACTCCAAGAAAATTAACAAGAAGTGAACAACTCGAACATTTTATAATGGAAGTCTCAGAAATGGCTTATTCCACAAAAAACCTATTTTAAATAAATTGCGCGTTTTAAAGTGCTCTACAATTTTTGTGCAGTACGTTTTCGTCTGTCGCTTAACGTTCACAGTTATACAAGATTGTACAAAATTCCTTCTGAATGTAGAGGACTTCACAAGATATTCCCAGATTATTCATGTAAATGTCTTTAATACAAGAGTAGAGAAAGTCATGTGAGTGTAACACATCAGAATTTTTTGTGTAGTACGTTTTCGTCTATCGCTTAACGTTTAGCAATTGTGCACGATTATACAAAATATCCTCCAGTTGAAGTGGAATTGACAGACTATTCCCAAAAAAACCAAGATATAAATTGTATTTGTCGTTTAAATATCTTTAATATACTGTATTTTAATAAAAAATGGTTAGCCATTTTTATAAAATAAAAAAGATCTAAAAATGTTTCATGTGAAGGGCAGTTTGAGGTGGGGGGATTTTCTTGTAAACCCCATGTCGCATCGTCGGAAGGTTCTGAACCTATCAAGTTTGGTATTGATCCGACTTCTCGTTTTTGAGTTATGTTGTTCACAGTTATACAGACACACATGGAGCTTTTTCTAAAAATGTTTTTTCTGGATTCACTTGTGGCTCAAAACATGTATTTACAGTGAAATGACGTTATCGAATTTTCGGAATCTTCTCTTACACACCATACGTAGTAGATAAAGTAAAAATATGATGTGTTACACCCACATGACTTCCTATACTCTTGTACAAACTATTTTTACAAACCCTTATTCTCCATCTACTTCATGTTAATCGAGATAAACATTTGCAGATTCTATCTAATTGCTAATTTTCTTGTAGATGTAAGGGGAACATATATTTACAAGGGCAATATAGAAATACAGTAGTCTAAGTATAGACATTACTCTTAATGGTTGGTTGCTATGTGCAGCACCATTCTCTTTGCCACCATTCTCCTTGCATATCCAAGACAAAAAATCTGATGTGTTACACTCACATGACTTTCTCTACTCTTGTACAATCTAATTTTACAAACGCTTATTCTCCATATGGTTCATGTTAATCGAGATATCGAGATGTCAATCTTATTGGTAATTTTCTTGTAGATGCAAGGGAAATATGGTAGCTTTTAAGCGATAGTCAAATATTTTAACGCTGGTTGCTATGTGGCGCATTCCATTCTCTTTGCATGTCCAGGACATAAAAAAAATGAATAACGAATGTGAGAAAAAGTATAAGTATTGGAAAATTTAAGGGAATAACAAGCAATATCTCGAAAACGGTTCACTCAACAAAAGAAATGTATATGGCATAAGTTGTGTATTTTAACGCGATCTACATTTTTTGTGTAGTAAAATTTTGTCTATCTCTTATGGTTTACCAGTTATGCAAAAGTCGTTCACAATGAAGAATACTTTTGGAGACATTCCCAGAAAATTCGAGATATACATTTCATTTCTCATGACATTATCTTAAACATATGATATTTTCATCAAAATCGTTAGAGCCATTTTTGAGAAAATTAAAATTTTCGAAAAATCTTCCATGTAAAGGGTAGTCTGGGGTGGGGGGATTTTCTTGAAAACCTTCGTGTCGCATCTCTGGAAGATACTGAACCTAAATACCAAGTTTGGTGCTTATCCGACTGTTCGTTTTTGAGTTATGCTGTTCACAGACACACACACAGACACACACACACACAGACACACAGACACACACACAGACACACACACAGACATGTTTCCAAAAATGCTTTTTTTGGATTCAGGAGGTCTCAAAACATGTATTTCCGGTGAAATCTCGGTATCGAATTTTTGGGTGGAATGCAATACTTCCCCTACTTACTATACGTAGTAGAGAAAGTAAAAATGAATAACGAATTCCCATTGAGAAAATTATTGAAAAATTTAAGAGAATAACAAGCAATATCTAAAAATGGTTCACTCAACAACAAAAATGTATATGACATAAATTGTGTACTTTGACGCGATCTACATTTTTTGTGTAGTAACGTTTTGTCTATCTCTTATGGTTTACCAGTTATGCAAAAGTCGTTCACAATGAAGAATACTTTTGGAAACATTCCCAGAAAATTCGAGATATACATTTCGTTTGTCATGAAAATATCTTAAACATATGATATTTTAATCAAAATCGTTAGAGCCATTTTTGAGAAAATTAAACTTTTCGAAAAATCTTCCATGTAAAGGTTAATCTGGGGTGGGGGGATTTTCTTGAAAACCTTCGTATCGCATCTCTGGAAGATACAGAACCTAAATACCAATTTTGGTGTTTATCCGACTATTCCTTTCTGAGTTATGCTGTTTACAGTCACACAGACACACACACACGGATATGTTTCCAAAAATGCTTTTTTTGGATTCAGGGGGTCTCAAAACATGTTTCCGGTGAAATCTCGGTATCGAATTTTTGAGTGGAATACAATACTTCTCCTACTTACTATACGTAGTAGAGAAAGTAAAAATATTCATTTTGTGAACTAATTTAAACTAATATCCCACATTGTTAGTCAGTAATGTGGACCATACGGTACTGAGCACCATTTTTAACCACCCTGTGTTGTATTACTAAGAAAAGCAACTACCAAGGTAATGGAGGAACGAATGTGTCCAAGCTGTATGGAGCACATCTTAAACTGTTGTCGTGGAGTGAGAATGAGACAGCCGGTGCAATTTCACGGCAAATAAAACATGGGCGAGGAAGCGTAACATGTTTCATAAAACGTTATGGAGGTCACCAACAAACCTCAAAGCCAAATATCTCCTTACAGCGGCCTTCTCTTTATTGCATGCTTTAATTACAACACCTGCATTATGCAGCCACTCTTCTTAGAAAATTGCATCTCCAGTGTTTTAACGCAACCTAATCTATTCCAACTCTGACCTCGTGAAAACTACAATATGCTAAAGGTTTCTTAATGCAGAGAAAAACCTAGATTTTATTTCCACTTACACTAAGTGGCAATTTGAACGCCTCAGGAAATTTAATTGCTCATTTTAGGTGGAAGAAAGCTCGAATATGTAAAACGTTGTATTCTACAGTATCTAAATAGTATAAAAAGTTCTTTTAGGTAAAAAGTAGTTACCTTTAGGCTTCATTCACAATTAAATGTAAGCGCTAACGTAATGCAGCATAATTTTGAAAATAAAATATGCCATTCTTCCAGAAGATTAGCAGTTTTGTTCTGTTAATGTTACATGTTACCTTCACGTTTGACTTGGGACTGTGTTTCGACATTATTTTATAAATCGCAGTTGTCACCAATAGCAGTACGCAGTTGTAAAGTTTTTGAAGAGAGAGCAAAGTAGAAATTACATCCATTGTGCATATTTTATAATAATGACATTGTTTATTTGATTCCTGAAATAGCGATAATATATATCACTCGAGTTTTTTACTTATTCTTTAAGACAAAAATATATTTAACATAATAATTTTATCTAAAAGGGAATCTCAGTAGAAGTTTTTATTCATCTAGAATCAATCAAATCTCGAGTGGGATTGAATTGACTATTTTATAATTAGAAGAACGTATATAAACATTAGAAGAAATGTACAAAAAGTATTCAGTAAAATACAAAACGGCATTTTTAGTGGATTATCTATACAGAGAGAAATAACGATCGCAGAGCGTGCTGTACAGTACCGTGTTGCATATCGGAAACAAATCCTAGGAAGGTAATAAACGTTATCGGGATAAGCAGCCGTGATTATGGTCAAAATTAGTATATATAACAATATATTGTGTCCAACAATTCGCAAGATTACATTCTACAGGAATTCATGTTCGCCTGTTGATTATGCAAACCCGTCAAACTATTTAGACAGAGAAGTTGCCTAGAGCGACTGGAAATAAGGGGGCGACATGAAGTCGGCTGGTTATTGAATCTCCTGCGAGATCACAGCTAGGGGATTTGCGAGTTCATTCTAAAGATGGAATGGAACAAAATTAGATACGCATATAACATACATCTTATATCTCATCAGGTTTAACTGTAGAATCTAACCACCGTTAATGAAAGTACATTTAAAATGCAATTACAATAGATTCTACACAGAAACGTGCATACACTTGAAGTTTCTACTTTTTCTACCACCTATCTATAGCAGGTAGAATAAGTATTGCATTCCACCCAAAAATTTTATATGAATATATCATTTAAAATAATCATTCTAAGGCCTACTGAAAAAAAATCTGATGCGTTACACTCATATGACGTTCTCTACTCTTATACAAACTATTTTTACAAACTCTTATTCTCTATCTATTTCATATTAATCGAGATAAACATTTTGCAGAAACAATCTTTTGACATGCAAAGAGAATTACATTTTACATAGCGACCAGTTCTAAAAATATTTACTATCGCTTAAGGCGTACTATGTTCCCCTTGTTTTGTATTTGCAAGGGCAATATAGAAATACAGCAGCCTTTAAGCATATACATATCTCTTAATAGCTGTTTGATAGGTGCAGCACCATTCTCTTTGCCACAAATTAATACTCTTTGCATATCTAAGACAAAAAAATGAATAACGAATTTCCATTTTAGAAGATAAGTATTGAAAATTTTAACGGAATAACAAGCAATATCTCAAAAATGGTTCACTCAACAAAAAAATGTATATAACATAAATGAGTATTTTAACGCGACCTACATTTTTTGTAGTAAAATTTTGTCTATCTCTTATGGTTTACCAGTTTTGCAAAAGTCGTTCACAATGAAGAATACTTTTGGAGACATTCCCAGAAAATTCAAGATATACATTTTATTTGGCATGAAAATATCGTAAACATATGATATTTTAATTAAAATCGTTAGAGCCATTTTTGAGAAAATTAAAATTCACAGACACACACACGGACATATTTCCAAAAATGCTTTTTTTGGATTCAGGGGTCTCAAAACATGTATTTCTTGTGAAATCTCGGTATCGAATTTTTGTGTGGAGTATAATACTTCCTCTACTTACTATACGTAGTAGAGGAAGTAAAAATTCACATAAATACCAAACTTGGTTTAAAGCCCAAAATATTTCAAATATGCGATACGAAAATTTCCCCAACCGAAACTACCCTTCACATAGCGAATCTTCAAAATTTATCGATAATGTATATTATGATTTTGATTAAAATACCACATGTGTTCAAGATATTTACATTATCATCATCGTCATCATCATCAGCGTCAGAGACTAGGCCTTTCGACTTGTTTCATCCCCTCAAAGAAACTGGTCCATCTATCTCTTCACGGGTCTCACTTTCTCTCTTTCCTTTAGGTTTTTATTCCAGGATCTTCTTGGGAATGCGAGATACTGGCATCCGTTGGACATGAGAATAATATTTGATTCTTGAGAGCCGTCGCTGGGTATAGGATAGACAAAAAATGCAGTGATGAAAAAAAGGAAAGAATTAAACCCATTTAATTAAAATAAAGGGATACGATATTTAAATGACAAAAGTATATCACTGGTCATAACCTGTGAAGTCTCTTCTTTGAGAAGTAGTAAAACACATACACAAAGAGATACACAAAAACGTACTACACAAAAAAATAGATCTCTTTAAAACACACGTTTTTACAAATGCATTTTATTTAGCTTAGCATTTCTAAGATAGCCGTTATTATTAGCTTGAATTGTTCAATAACATGCCATTCCTAAGTAACTTTCGCTATTCAGTTCTTTCTTGCGATATCATTTAAACTTCTGACTAACGTCTATCCCTCTTGTATCAGCTAAAAAATGTGTAATCAAATTATTTCTGCAAAGGTTTATCTCGATTAACAGGATTTAGACGGAAAATTAAATCTTCATAGGAATAGTTTGTAGAAGGTAAATAAAAAATCCTATGTGATACATTCATATGACTTTCTCTACTTTCTATCGTTTACTACTGTGTACACAAACTATTATTATTCAAGTTTTTCTATCGACTACATTTTAATCCAAATACACCTTTACAGAAATAGCTACATTACATATTCCGTTATATATACAAAGGCAACAGCGATCCTCAAATGTTTAACGCTATATCTGGTCTGTTTCCATGATATTGCAAAAAACAACTGAATGTTGAAAGCTAATTAAGAGAATGACCAAAACATGAACAATTCGAACGTTTAATAACGCATATTTCAGTAACGGCATAGGCCAAACAAAATATTATTAAATAAATTGTGTGTTTTAAAGAGATATACATTTTTCGTGTAGGATGGTTTTGTCTATCGCTTACCATTTACCAGTTATACAAGATTATGCAGATTGAAGAGGACTTCATTAGCTATTCCAAGAAAATTCAAGACATTCATTTTATTTGTCATGTAAACATACTCCATATATGGCATTTGAATAAAAAATCTTGAGACATTTTTTTAAAAAAATAAAAAAATTTCGAAGAATACTTCCATGTAAATGGCTTTGGGCTGGTGGGCCTCTCTTGAAAATCTTCGTTACGCATCTTGAAAGACATTGAACCTAATTACCAAGTTTGGTATTTATCCGACTTTCGTTCATCTATATCTATTTAGTTATCGTATTCACAGCAAAACCAAAACATGTATTTACGGTGAAATCTTGGTATCGAATTTTTGGATGGAAACTAATACTTCCCCTATTTACTATACGTAGAAGGGAAACTAGTAAACGTTAGTGGGTATAGAAAATTATGAAATGTAACACATTACATTTTAATCACGCGGGGTGAGGACATTCATACAGTTTTTCCGCATCTCAAACAATTACATGGAAAACGTTAATAGTTTTCTAGTTTACCAGAAATGGTTCTAGTAAGTTTGACTAAAATATCGTGTGAATTACCAATAAAAGCGGTGTGTTATGTGACCGTTTTTGTAGAATGTTATATAACGTGAATGCCCTAAACACACATCATAACGAGAAATACACAAATGACTTTGAAACGTTCATTTTCTGAGATATGAACCATTTTCCAGATATTCAGTGTTGATTCTTTAAAATTTCCATAATTGCGTTCCTATAATTTTAATGAGGTCATTCTAATAATATCCAATACCAAAGCGAGCATATAAGGATCTGATTTTTAAAGGTATTTTAGCTGTTCTATCTGCTCGTGTGTACCAACAATATTAATGTAAATCGATGTATAATTTCTAGCACTGTTTATTACGATTAAGGGAAAACAAACGGAAAAATGATGTGTTACACTCGCATGACTTTCTCCACTCTTGTACAAACTATTTTTACAAACGCTTATTCTCCATAAACTTCATGTTAATCGAGATGTTAATCCTATTGCTAATTTTCTTATAGATGCAAGGGGAATATGGTAGGCTTTAAGCGATAGTCAAATCTTTTAAGAGCTGGTTGCTATGTGGCGCATTCCATCCTCTTTGTATGTCCAGTACATAAAATACTTCCCCTACTTACTATACGTAGTAGAGAAAGTAAAAATGAATAACGAATTCCCATTTGAGAAAAGGTATAAGTATTGGAACATTTAAGGGAATAACATATGATATTTTAATCAAAATCATTAGCCATTTTTGAGAAAATTAAAATTTTCGAAAAATGTTGAATGAGAAGGGTAATCTGGGGTGGGGGGATTTTCTTGAAAACCTTCGTGTCGCATCTCTGGAAGATACTGAACCTAAATAGCAAGTTTAGTGTTTATTCGACTGTTCGTTTCTGAGTTATGCTGTTCACAGACACACACACACAAGAATATGTTTCCAAAAGTGCATTTTTGGATTCAGGGTGTCTCAAACATATATTTCCGGTGAAATCTCGGTATCGAATTTTTGGGTGGAATACAATACTTTCCCTATTTACTATACGTAGTAGAGAAAGTAAAAATATATGTTACACTGACATGACTTTCTCTACTCCTGTAAAAACTATTTTTAAAACGCTTATTCTCCATCTACTTCATATTAATCGAGCAACTGTCTCATTGCTAATTTTCTTGTAGGTGCAAGGGGAATATGGTAGGCTTTAAGCGATAGTCAAATATTTTAAGCGCTGGTTGCTATGTGGCGCATTCCATTTCGTTGCTTGTCCAGGACATTAAAATTGAGAAAGGTACAAGTATTGGAAAATTGGAATACATAACAAGGAATATTTCGGAAATGATTTACTCCACAAAAGCTTTTATATGACATAAATTTTTTGTTTTAACAAGCTCTACATTTTTTGTGTACAAAAATTTTGCCTATCTTTTACGGTTTACCAGTTATTCAAAAGCCATTGAAAAGAAGAGGACTTTTGGGAACATTCCTACAAAATTCAAGATATACATTTTTTTCGTTATGAAAATATCTTAAATATATGATATTTTAATCAAAATCGTTACAGCCATTTTTGAGAAAATCAAATTTTCGAAAAATACTCCATGTAAGGCACATGGGTGGGGGAATGCCTTGAAAACCTTGGTGTCGCATCTTTGGAAAATACTGAACCTTGTCGATTTTGAGTTTTATTCACACTCAGACACGGAGGTTTTTCTAAAAGTGCTTTTTTATTTAACGGGGCCTCATACCCTGTATTTTCGACGAAATCTCGATATTGAATTTTTGGATGGCATACAATACTTCCCCTACTTATTATACGTAGTAGAAAAAGTAAAAGTAGCTGATGTGTTGCACTCACATGACTATCTCTACTCATTAGTGCACAAACTATACTTATCTTTTATTTCTTGTTAATTCAGAGACACTTTCAATTCACGTTTACACATTTCATTACAGAATACAGTAGCTAAAGCGATAATCATATTTTTAAAGAGCGTGTCGCTATGTGATGGCTTTGAAATTTCATGCTCTTTTCATGAACGAGAGAAAGAACAAATTGCAGCTTTCCAGCTCAGAAAAGCACAAGTAGATTATATCAGGCCTAGTAACAAGCAATATCTCTGAAATGGTTAACTTCACAAAAAATCAATTATTTGACATAAATTGTGCGTTTTAGCGAGTTAAACTATTTGTGTTTTAAGATTTTATATATTTCTTACGGTCTCTTCAATTAAACAACGGCCACTCAGAATGCGGACGACTTCACAGGCTATTCTGAGAAAATATAAGATATACAGGATGTTTTAGGACCTCTGCGACAAACTCTGAGGAACGATAGATCTTTTTTTTTTTTTTTTTACTGCTGTTTCCAACAATGTTAATGTTCTTCAATTTTACCATATAATTTATAATGATTCGGTTCCTCTCTAATTGTTTCATTTCTTAAAGTCTAGTGTAGGGTATCCTTCTCCGTAAAAAAAACTATGAGACTATAAATACTCTAAATATTCAGTATTTAGGTTCTAATTAACCGAAAAATAATCAAACAGTGTAACAAAACAGAAATTAGTGCTCTCGCAGAGGGGACAAGTTTTGTCAAGCAACCACCATGTCTGAGACCTACCCAATTTTACCCAAACGGGGCGGCAAAGCAAAAGGTCCCAGTAGATGATCAGCAATTACAGCCCAGATGTTTACGGAACATCATTTACTTTTGTTGGTGATCTATCTATCTCTGTTTAACCTCCTCTTATGTTGGACTTACACCCCACAGGACTTACAGGCGGGTGCCTGGGGTCAGAGGCAGGATGGGAGGAAGGAAGTAGATGAAACGAAATGATGGTGAAATGGATGAAAGAAAAGGTGATGATGGAATGAATGGCGGTGAAAACCGGAGAAAACCCGCCCAGATGCCGCTTTGTTCACCACAAATCCCACATGCGGGTCCCTGGGATTGAACCCGGGCCGCCTCGGGCCATGGTGCCGCTATAACGAACACTGTATGAAGATTCTCAACAACCCAGATGCGGCTGTTCTTGCCTGTTGAAGTATCCTTCTCGTGAGAAGCAGGCCTCATCAGCAAATAATCGTACGCGGGAAATGTAGGATCTGCAATACTTCGTTGCAGAAACCACTGGACAAACTGAACACGAGGTACGAAGTCGTTCGGGGTCAGTCCCTGTACTTTCTGGAGGCGTGGGGCTGTTGTCCACAAACACTGACTTAACCAGACGTAAGAGACAAGAAAGAGGCGATGTCACTTGATTCAGCGGTTGTAAACAGAGAGTCAGTGTACTGAATGTGCCTCTCAAACCTATCCTACCGGATACGCTTCAAACAGGTAACTCCGTAACGATGCGTCGGAGTGTCGTGGCTGCTTGACAAAAGATGTTCTCCTTTGCGAAATCTATGTTTCCTCAGAGTTTGTCGCAGAGGTACGGAAACATCCTGTATTTTGTCAATCAGGTATTTGAAAAATTTGGCTTGTTAATCAAAATCGTTAAGAGCCATATTTGGGAAAATAAAAAATAAGGAAATATTTTCCATGTAAAGAGCAGTTTTTGCGGTTATCTTCTTAAAAATCAAGTTATATCAAGTTCGATATTCAGCCAACTTTTCGTTTTTGAGTTATGCTGTTCACAGGAAAACGTACAGATATATATACACACATAGACAAACAGACATAAATACAAACTTTTTTCTAAAAGGATTTTTCTTGGATTCAGGGAGTCTCAGATCGTGTATTTCCTATGAAATCTCGATATGAATTTTTGGGCGCATTATAAATACTTCCTCTATGAATTTTATTATACCCAAAATGTTGCCTGCTTTCTTGATAAGTGCCATTCCAGACAATTGTACACTTGCTGTTTCTTTAAAGTGCATTTTTACTTTCTCTACTACGTATAGTAAGTAGGGGAAGTATTGTATTCCACCCAAAAATTCGATACCGAGATTTCACCGGAAATACATGTTTTGAGACCCCCTGAATCCATAAAAAGCATTTCTGGAAACATGTCCGTGTGTGTCTGTGTGTCTGTCTGTCTGTCTGTGTGTCTGTGTGTCTGTCTGTGAACAGCATAACTCAGAAAAGAACAGTCGGATAAACACCAAACTTGGTATTTAGGTTCAGTATCTTCCAAGGATGCGACACGAAGGTTTTCAAGAAAATCCCCCCACCCCAGAGTACCCTTTACATGGAAGATTTTTCGAAAATTTTAATTTTCTCAAAAATGGCTCTAACGATTTTGATTAAAATATATGTTTAAGATATTTTTACGAAAAATAAAATGTATATCTTGAATTTTCTGGGAATGTCTCCAAAAGTATTCTTTATTGTGAACGACTTTTGCATAACTGGTAAACCATAAGAGATAGACAAAATTTTACTACACAAAAAATGTAGATCGCGTTAAAATACACAACTTATGTCATATACATTTTTTGTGTTGAGTGAACCATTTTCGAGATATTGCTTGTTATTCCCTTAAATTTTTCAATACTTATTTTCTCAAATGGGAATTCGTTATTCATTTTTTTGTCTTGGATATGCAAAGAGTATTAATCTGTGGGAAAGGGAATGGTGCTGCGCCTAGCAACCAGCTATTAAGAGATATCTATGTGCTTAAAGGCTACTGTTTTTCTATATTGCCCTTGTAAATATATTTTCCCCTACATCTACAAGAAAATTAGCAATAAGATAGAGTTTGCAAATGTTTATCTCGATTAAGATGAAGTAGATGGAGAATAAGCGTTTGTATAAATACTTTGTACAAGAGTAGAGAAAGTCATGTGAGTGTAACACATCAGATTTTCAGATTCTCTTCCACGTACTTAGTAGGTAGGGAAGGTATTGAATGCCACAGAAAATTTCGATATCGATATTTCATCGGAAATTTAAACAAAAGAATTTTTAGAAAAATATCCACGGGTGTCGTGAACAGCATAACTCAAAAACGAGAAGTCAGATAAATATCAAACTTCGTATTTAGGTTTCGCGACTTCCAAAGCTGTGGCAGAAATATTTTCAAGAAAATCCCCACATCCCATCTATCCTTTACATGGAACATTATTCTAAATTTGTAATTTTCTAAAAAATGTCTAACGATTTTAATTAAAACTCCATATATTAAAATGCTCATTACAAATAAAATATATATCTTGAATTTTCTGGGATTAGCCTATGAAGTCCTCTTTGTTTTGAAGGAATTTTGTATAGTTTTGTATAACTAGTAAACGTTAAGTGACAGACAAAAACGCACTTTACAAAAATGTAGGTCTCTTTAATACACAAAATTTATTTCAAATAAGTTTTTAATGCCATAATCCATTTCTGAGATTTACCGTTTTAATGTTCCGAATTGAGCATTACTTGATCGTTCTTTTACGAGGGGAACTATTTGGCAACACTGAATGTTATAGGCGTCATCTGACGTTTTCAATGGAACGTTTGACCATAATCTACTTCAAACAGTTTGACAAAAGAGCGCCATTTGTTTTGTTTACAGTAATTCGTGAAAATGTTCGTGCAACGATTTATTACGACTTTTCGACGTGGATTATCAAGACAAGAGTGCATCGATCAACTAACTTCTACATTTGGCGACGAAGCTCCATCCTTTGCCACTGTGAAACGCTGGTATAACGAATTTAATCGTGGCCGCCGTTCGCTCAATGATGAAGTTCGTGAAGGTCGTCCAAAATCAGTTGTTGGGCCACAAAACATTGATGCTGTGCAAAACCTAATACCAAAAGATCGTCATGCGACATATTTGAGATTGAAGCAACCCTAGGCATTTGTTCCACCCAGAATATATAAAATATTTCATGATTATTTAGCCGTGAAAAAGGTTTACTCTCGTTGGATCCCACATAATTTGACGCAATCTCAAAAAGATGCTCGTGTCGATTGGTGTACAAAAATGCTCAAGAAATACAATGGCGGTGCCTCAAAAGACGTATATAAGATTGTAACAGATGACAAATCATGGATCTATGCGTATGAGCCGGAACGTAAACAGCAGTCGACTGTATGGGAGTTTCAAGATGAAGCAAATCCAACAAAAGTTGTTCGCACTCGAAGCACTTCGAAGCAAATGGTCGCCTGCTTTTTCAACAAAATTGGCCATGTGGCAACAGTGCCTTTAGAGGAACGTAAAACGGTCAATGCCGAATGGTACACAACAATTTCTTTGCCGGAAGTCTTCGGTGAAGTAAGGAAAACCAACAGGAACCGTAGGATCGTTCATCAAGGCAATGCGAGCGCACACACATGTCGTCTAACAACAGAGTACTTGAAGGCTCAAAAATCGAATTGATGGGTCATCCGCCATACAGTCCTGATTTGGCACCCAATGACTTCTTTTTGTTCCCGAACATCAACAATAAATTGCGTGGACAACGATTTTCGTTGGCAGAAGAAGCCGTTGATGCCTTCAAAAATCATATTGGAGGTGTCTCAAGAAGACTGGAATAAATGCTTTGACAAATGGTTCAAACGGATGCAAAAGTGTATTGATTATAAAGGAGAATATTTTGACAAACAATAAAGCAGTTTTCAATCAGAAATTACTTTGGTTTAATCGTTGGGCTCAAAATATAAATAGTGCCCCTCGTAAAGCCCTGCCAACATTGAGTTGTTTCTCATGAAAAGAGCGTCCAGTTATACATGCTTTAATAAGACTGGTTTGTATACTCACTAATAAACGATAGAGGGCGGAGTAGGAAATATGATTTTATTACATTAGATTTTTTTCTTTTGAGCGTTAGTTCAATATATTTGAAAGCATAGAAACGTAAAGAGTGAAATGGTTACATAGGACGAATCATGAAATAAGTGTAATGCAATTAAGATCAGCGTAATAAGCAGACTGTTTAATAGACATACAAAATGGGAATCATACAGACGTAGATTAAAATACGGTCGAAACTAATACTAATGCCAGAGCTTTATAAGCTGCCAGTCCATTGCAGAAATGGTTCCCAGATGGGTAACTCTGTTAATATAAAAACAGGAGTGTACCCTGATTAGTCTGCTAATTCTACGCACCAATAAGTCCGGGGAAAAAAGAGAAGGCATTAGATTGCGAGATTGAAGCAATTATATCGAGGCAATTACTCTTCCATAATTGCATTAGTAAAACGAACGATACACCAAGCAAACAGAGGAAAGAGTGCAGTATTCTAAAGCGTTTTTCTGCACAATATCAGAGAAGAAGGGGTTTGTTGTTTATTGAACCTCAATATGACAATCATTTAAGCAGGTACACGAATATTGCTTAATTGTTGGGATTCATAAATTCTCTTGTCTTCTATTTACTATTGCAAATACTATAGCTCTGAAAGTCTAAAATGCCTAAGGTTCTTGCTTCGAATGCTGTTTTTCCAGAGAGAGAACCATCTGCAGTAAACCCAATAACGCCAACGAGTTTTGGGTTCCGCCAACGCACCAATTCTGAATAAATAATAATCGATATTTATTCATGTATGGGCCACCATGAAAAAAAATACGTATTTTTAATTTTTTCTATAATTTATAGGGTGGACCATTTAACTTGAGACTATACAATATCTCCAAAGCTAAGCGCTGTAGAAATAAATACCTTTAATAAAAGTTGCTTTATATTATGGAGAAAGCAAATCTCATAAGCAAATGGCACTTGCCATTGCAAAAGCAATCTAAATTGGCCCTAAAGTGACCATCACAACGTCCTCCATATAAAATACGACCAATAGCATTTACTTTCCCACATATCAAGCAACTTTAATAAAATTATTTCTTTCTACAACGCTTACATTTGGAAATATTGTACAGTCTCAACTTAATTGGTCCAACTTTTTATTATGTAGTATACGAGTTTTTTGACCTTCAAACAAAAAATGACTGAGAAGGTTTATTTGAAATTTAATACACAGGGTGTCCACAAATTCCCAAACTAACTCTCCAGTATCCTAAACCACGGACAAATTAGATACAAAAAATTTATGTAACATGTATTCTAATCGTAGGAGTCCATAAGTTATAACCATAAACGGGCACAATATTACATCACAGTTTAGCGCTACACAGTTGCCAGCCAGCTGCTGAAAACACCTATGAGGGCTGGCGCGGCCACGTGACTAAAGGTCAGATTTAAACTCTTTTTCCTTCCCTTGCCGTCTCGCATTTTCTTCAGTTCTCTGCCTGCAAAGTGCGTAGTGCTAAATTGTGTTGCAGTACGTGCTTTTCATTGACTAAATCTTTCCATACAAAGGGTTGTTCAAGGTGGAGAACTTCTTTTTTCCAAATTGAAGGGTGTCTGATTCAAGATTTGTCCAATTTTTCGTTTTTGAGTTAAGTTGTTTTCTTTTTATAAGAATGGTTATTTGGGGTCAGTTGGACTATAAACGTCGCAATTGAAATCCAGATATAGTTTCCGCGTATAACTCAATACTTCCATTACCTGCTAAGGTATGTAAGCGGTGTAGAAAGTAAAACTGTAGAAACTGAATTTAGAACGATTCGACTCGACCAAAACCTATTTCAAAGAAACATAATAAACTAATCATTTACCAGTAACAAGAATGTCATGAAGTGCTTTATCTTTCAACAAATACAGTCTCCCAAAGGTCAGTAAACAACAGACTTGGATATTTTGTATTTAATTGAAATTAGGAGTGATGGAGCTTATGGAGTGGTAATCAACATAAAAACTAAAAGCATAGTGCTCCGCGATTACGATGAAATGAAACTGACAAATGTTTCCCTTGTATATTACATAATTTGGAAAGCCAACAGAAAACAATACTAGATTTCTGTGTTACAAATGTGTATGGTAACAGTAATATTCTAAATATATGGGGCCACAATTCATGACACGACTGGCTTTCCTGAACTGTGCTTCCAACAACATGAGGACTCACCTCATTTTGCTAGGCTACTAAGAAACTACCTTGACAACATTCTTCAACATTCAGAATGCCGACGACTTCACAGGCTATTCTGAGAAAATTTAAGATATACAGATTGTTGGAGTTTGTTGCAGAGGTCCTAAAACATCCGTCAGAGGGGAACAATTTTTGCCAAGCAACCACCATCCTCCGATGCATCGTTACGGAGTTAATAAACACTGTTTGAAGCGTATCCTGTAGGATAGGTTTGAGATGCACAGGCAGTACACGTTGACTCTCTGTTTACAACCGCTGAATCGAGGGACATCGCCTCTTTCTTGTCCCTTACGTCTGGTTAGGTTTGGTATGTCTGAGACCTACCCAATTTTACCCAAACGGGGCGCCAAAGCAAAAGGTCCCAGTAGATGTTCAGCAATTACAGCCCAGATGTTTACGGAATACTTTTGTTGGTAATCTATAACGAACACTGTACGAGGGATCTCCACAACCCAGATGCGGCTGTTCTTGCCTGTTGAAGTATCCGTCTCGTGAGAAGCAGGTCTCATCAGTAAACAATCGTGCGCGGGAGATTTAGGATCTGCAATACTTCGTTGCAGAAACCACTGGAGAAATTGAACACGAGGTACGAAGTCGTTCGGGCCCAGTCCCTGTACCTTCTGGAGGCGTGGCGCTGTTGTACACAAAAACTGACTTAAATGGGCTGCCACATTTACCCAATCTGATTCTATGGATTTTTTGAGGGGCGTATTGAGGAGCAAGTGTTTGAGAGGACAGCCCTCACCTCAAAGACACTTAATGCCACTGAAACTGACCGGAATAAATCTTACCCGGGCCGCCTCGGTGGGTGGCGAGCGATCTAACCACTCGGCCACGGCGCCGCCTTAGTTGTGTAACATTGGTACACAAAACAATTTTACTGCAACTCTTCAAAAGATCGTATATATTGCATATACAGAGAGAAAAGGGACAGATTTAGTAGAGAGGGAAGCTTAAAGCTTTTCATGAAGAAAAATCCTTAAATATTGTATAGTCAGGAACAAATTGTTGTTTTGCGTTTCTGGCCATTTAAATACCCTTACTGGATGTTTAAATTCACATGCTTAGGTATGTGCAAATTTTAAAACTTTGTTTTCTTAAATTTTTGTTACTTCAAAATGCTTTTAGTTAGGTAATTTATTTTAAATTTCTTTCAGATTTGCAGTATATATTCTTTAAAGACTTATGAAGAGAACTAAAGAGCATTTTCGTGGTATCAAGTATGTTTTAGATTTGTGGCTTAAATTCCATAACACATAATTGCTGTTTTAAAATTTAAAAGTGTTACATACCTCATTTTATACTAGGAAAAGTTTTAATGTTGCTCAAAATTTAATGTTTAATTCTAAAGAGCAGTATTTGAAGAAAACTGAGCCAAATTTAATGTTAAACCTTCCAAATTGTCGTCACGTGTGGCATTTTACACAGATCGATTTTCAGTTTTAGAAACTAATTTTCTTGGAAAAGCAAGTACATAGGATTATAAAAACTAATTTTCGGATATAATTATGTTGAGCACTTTCATGATAGAGTTAGCAAACTCAGTACCGAAAACCCTTAATGACCTCGGTTGAAGAAGGGCATCTCGAGCACTTAGGAAGTTCAGTATATGTTGAAGGATATGATCAACACCGTGTATTTAAATTTGGGTGTGCCTGTTACAAGCATGCGTCTGTCGTTTTATAGCTTCAGTTAACTGGTAGTTTAAACAAACAAATATAAAAAGTCTGATGTGTTACACTCACATGACTTTCTCTACTCTTGTACAAACTATTTTTACAAACGATTATTCTCAAAATGCTTCATGTTAATTGAGCTATCGAGATGTTAACCTTATTGCTAATTTTCTTGTGGATGCAAGGGGAATTGGTCGGCTTTAAGCGATAGTTAAATATTTTAAGAGCTGGTTGCTATGTGGAGTATTCCATTCTCTTTGCATTACCAGGACAAAAAAATGGATAACGAATTCCCATTTGAGAAAAAGTATAAGTACTGGAAAATTTAAGGGAATAACAAGCAATATTTCGAAAATGGTTCACTCAACAAAACAATGTATATAACATAAATTGAGTATTTTAACGCGATCTACATTTTGTGTCCATCTCTTACGGTTTCCCAGTTATGCAAAAGTCGTTCACAATGAAGAAACTTTTGGAGACATTCCCAGAAAATTCGAGATATACATTTCATTTGTCATTAAAATATCTTAAACATATGATATTTTAATCAAAATCGTTAGTGTCATTTTTGAGAAACTTAAAATTTTCGAAAAACGTTCCATGTAAACTGTAAACTGGGGTAGGGGGATTTTCTTGAAAACCTTCGTGTCGCATCTCTGGAAGATACTGAACCTAAATACCAAGTTTGGTGTTTATCCGACTGTTCGTTTCTGAGTTATGCTGTTCACAGACAGACACACAGACATGTTTCCAAAAATGTTCTTTTTGGATTCAGTGGACCTCAAAACATATATTTCCGGTGAAATCTCGGTATCGAATTTTTGGGTGGAATACAATACTTCCCCTACTTACTATACGTAGTAGAGAAAGTAAAACGGACATATTCTCTTACAGCTTATAATTCATATTATTTTGTTATGAGAAATCTTATTACTTTCTCTACTACGTATAGTAAGTAGGGGAAGTATTGTATTCCACCCAAAAATTCGATACCGAGATTTCACCTGAAATATACGTTTTGAGATCCCCTGAATCCAAAAAAAAAAACATTTTTGGAAACATGTCCGTGTGTGTATCTGTCTGTGTGTCTGTGTGTCTATCTGTCTATCTGTCTGTGTGTCTATCTGTCTGTGAATACCATAACTCAGAAACGAACAGTCGGATAAACACCAAACTTGGTATTTAGGTTTAGTATCTTCCAAGGATGCGACACGAAGGTTTTCAAGAAAATCCCTCCATCCCCTTTACATGGAAGATTTTTCGAAAATTTTAATTTTCTCAAAAATGGCTCTAACGATTTTGATTCAAATATCATATGTTTAAGATATTTTCATGATAAATAAAATGTATATCTTGAATTTTTTGGGAATGTCTCCAAAAGTATTCTTCATTGTGAATGACTTTTACATAACTGGTAAACCATAAGAGATAGACAAAATTTTACTACAAAAAAATGTAGATCGCGTTAAAATACACAATTTATTTCATATACATTTTTTGTTGAGTGAACCATTTTCGAGATATTGGTTGTTATTTTCTTAAATTTTTCAATACTTATTTTCTCAAATGGGAATTCGTTATTCATTTTTTCGTCTTGGATATGCAAAGAGCTATAATCTGTGGCAAAGGGAATGGTGCTGCACCTAGCAACCAGCTATTAAGAGATATGTATGTGCTTAAAGGCTAGTGTATTTCTGTATTGCCCTTGTAAATATATATTCCCCTTACATCAACAAGAAAATTAGCAATTAGATAGGGTCTGGAAATGTTTATCTCCATTAACGTGAAGCATATGCAGAATAAGCGTTTATAAAAATAGTTTGTACAAGAGTGGAGAAAGTCATGTGAGTGTAACACATCAGATTTTTTTTTAGTTTTTCACAATATTTGGTCAAATATCACATATGTATTCCATTAAGAGAACAAGAAACAACAACAATTCTTAACTTCCGTTTATATTATATTGTATTCGATTTTTGCGACAAAATTCAATCATGCTTTGCCTTCCCGCTACTCCGCTATTGAGAACGTGGACAGCTAGCTTGTAATGTTACCCTTCGGCAGTTCTGCCATATTTTGGGGAGGAAAAACATCCTGCCAATGCAATAGTTAGAAGTATGCTCGAGGAATAGAGAAGGCCACGCTGGCAGAAGGTAGGGCGACATTTGTCAGTATTAATGTAAAAAAGCGGGATGCCTCAGGCGGCAGCGTCTATGACTTGCATTCAGGAGGTTCCAGGTTCGATTACCTGCGGCCACCCATTCTGAACATGGGGTGGTGAATTTTACCATAATTTCTCCTTTCCCCCATTTCCTCTCGATTTATCTCTTACTTTCACGTTTCAGGCGTATCTTCAGGCGGTGTCGGGCAGATGCGTAGTTGCTTGCGCATTAGAAAGGTTTCCCCCCTTGAATGCTAGAATGTGTTGTCCGCCCATTAGGGTCGCCCTCTCTTGGGATTCTTCGCCTCTACTGGTGCGTGGGTGTTCAAACCGGAAATATTAAGGTCTTCTGCGCGTCTCCATGGGTCTGCCTGACTACGGCCCCTTCATCTCATCCCTGCCTCCGCATCTACTAATATAAACAGCTGCATTCCATTACGAGCTACTTTTTATGCACGTCAGTACATGTAGCATACAAGGGAGAGAGAGTGATATTTTCAAGTGGAGGTGCGGGATATGCTAATACTATAAATCATTTCCTAAGATACTAAACGACATCAAATGTATTTATCTACTACATTCAGTATTAATAGACGTAGGTTTATGGTTGAGAGGTTGGTGGTGCGTAGCATGTCAATGGTGGGGCCATGAACATAACTGCGAGGTAGAAGTGCTGTCACTGGCAATAGCCATATAACGGAGAGCACTATGGCATAAAGCGAGTATACCTCTGTTCATGGTCGTTACTGGAGACATTTGCCTCGCTTGTAAAACGCGTTCCATCCGTAACGTCTGCAGGGATGGCACATTCGCGATTCTAAGGAGGTTGTCGCGACATTAGTTGCTTGTTCTTTTTCATGGTTATGACAACTGCAGAGATTTCCACTGCAATGACTTCAACGCTTTTACTAACTGCTTTACTACAACACGAATCGTTCAAAGAAAACTAGCAGTCATTCTCTTGTTGCTCAGAAGTGGAATTAAAATGTTGAAGCCTTAATACTTCTTCCCAGAATTTAATAAAGTTTATGGAAAACCTCAAACACTTAGGTGTTGTTTATGGACGCTATTTAACTGCTGTGGTCCTTAGCTCCCATTCTATATTGCGCATGAAAAACCGGTAATTTTGCTCAGAGCCCTCTTAATCAGGTTTGAGGTCCTTTTACGTGCCGTAAATCTACGACACGGGACCACCGGCTTTACTTCCCTTCCGAACGAAGCCATGCTAAAGATTTGTAAGCCCGAAAAAATCCATCGCCCTCCGCCGGGATGGAACCCGCGACCAAGGGAACTACAGGCTAGCATGGTAACCACTACACCGCGGAGGACGACGGTGTTGTTATATAATTGTATGGTTCTACAAAGAAAGAACTCCATAGAAGACTAGAGCCAAGTAAAAAACACAATATTTAAGCTGTGTTTGTTACAACCATTTTCATTCTCCCCATAATCAAATCCCATGGATATTAATGGGGATAACTACATACACCACTTTTATTTTCTCTAGCACCTTCCTACAATAAGCAGAAAAGAATGTTGT
This sequence comes from Deroplatys truncata, assembly GCA_030765065.1. Taxonomy (NCBI): domain Eukaryota; kingdom Metazoa; phylum Arthropoda; class Insecta; order Mantodea; family Mantidae; genus Deroplatys; species Deroplatys truncata. Next base: position 59,505,967 of record CM060977.1, read on the forward strand.
ATTCCATCCAGAACTTAGGAATAGAATTAATGTTTTAGTCGCTTGAATTTAAAAAATCTGATGTGTTACACTCACATGACTTTCTCTACTCTTGTACAAACTATTTTTACAAACGCTTATTCTCCATCTACTTCATGTTAATCGAGATAAACATTTGCAGACTCTATCTTATTGCTCATTTTCTTGTAGATGTAAGGGAAATATACATTTACAAGGGCAATATAGAAATACAGTAGCCTTTAAGCATAGACATTACTCTTAATAGCTGGTTGCTAGGTGCAGCACCATTCTCTTTGCCACAGATTAATACTCTTTGCATATCCAAGACAAAAATTGAATAACGAATTCCCATTTGAGAAAATAAGTATCGAAAAATTTAAGGGAATAACAAGCAATATCTCGAAAATGGTTCACTCAACAACAAAGATGTATATAACATAAATTGTGTATTTTAACGCGATATGCATTTTTGTGTAGTAACATTTTGTCTATCTCTTATGGTTTACCAGTTATGCAAAAGACGTTCACAATGAAGAACACTTTTGGAGACATTCCCAGAAAATTCAAGACATACATTTTATTTGTCATGAAACTCTCTTAAACATATGATATTTTAATCATAATCGTTAGAGCCGTTTTTGAGAAAATTAAAATTTTCGAAAAATGTTCCATGTAAAGGGTAATCTGGCGAGGGGGGATTTTCTTGAAAACCTTTCTTTCTGTTTATCCGACTGTTCGTTTCTGAGTTATGCTGTTCACAGACACACACACAGACACATACAGACACACACGCGGACATGTTTCCAAAAATGCTTCTTTTTTGGATTCAGGGGGTCTCAAAACATGTATTTCCGGTGAAATCTCGGTATCGAATTTTTGGGTGGAATACAATACTTCCCCTACTTACTATACGTAATAGAGATAGTAAAAACAAACTTTTAGAAAACGGTCTGTGTCAGTATGTAAACAGCATAGCTTGAAAGCTAAATATCGGATGCACATTTTAGTAAATAAAATATGAGGAAATATTTTCTTGCAAATCTTCGAGTCGCAACTTTGGAAAATGCTGAACTCAGTACCAAATTTGGTGTGATGTTCTCTCTCTCTCTCTCTCTCTCTCTCTCTCTCTCTCTCTCTCTCTCTCTCTGACACACACACTCGCTGATGGTTTTCTAAAATTGCTTTCTTCGATTCCGGGACCTCAAAACACGTATACCTTCGGTGTTATCTCTATGCCTAATTTTTTGGTGGAAGACAATACTTCCTCTACTTACTATGGATAAGAACAAATAGCAGAGAAAATAAAACTAGCGCGTAAAACAAATGAAGAAAAGTTTACAGAAATCTTAGCTCGGTAAACCTCGCGTTGCAACAGAACACCCTCCGATACGCAATTACTGTGTCCGGTGGTACGCAATATACTAACTGAACAGGATGCCTCAGGCGGTAACGGGAGACCCGGGTCGAACCCCGGCGACCGCCCACTTTGACCCATGGGTTCTCCCGGGTCGTCAGGTGAATGACGAATTTCCTATCTTTCCATTTCGTTCCATTCATCCTTCACCCCGTTTGGTCTGTTTCAAGGTTAGAAGTGTCGAAATGATGTTTCGGTGCAGCGTGGCAGAGTAAAAGGATGCTCTCTATGAACTTTCTCCGTCCCTCGGCCTCGGCAGGTTGCCGAGATATAAGCACCGCCCTCTCAGGGGACATTTGAACCTATGTGGGGCCTATCCGACTGTCAGGGCGTCTGTATCTGTAAACTGAGGGACTCTGTGATTTCTGGTTCCAGCCGCCCGGTGCCTCTCTTCACTTCAGTCCTTCCTCCCGGGACGCCCCTCTTGGGACGTCGATACAATATCCTCCTGCATTCTCACTCTCACTCTTTGTCCTTCTCGTTGTGATTATTCATTACCCAAAAATGAAATGTCGTTTAAATATCAGATATCATACCTAAACAAGATCTTTTAGGACTGCCTCTGAGGTCAAGAGGTGAGCATTCTAACTTGCTCAACCAAGGGGTCCTTAGTTCGATTCCCGACTGTGACGGGGAGCTTTTCTTTAACCAGAATCATCTCAATCCCTCACAGTCTATAAATAACAATGTGGGAGTGTTTAATAGTTGGAGATAACCCACGTTAAGAAACCGTACATTCAGCGAGCAATAACACCAAAGAAGTTAAACAGTGTTATACAAACAAAGCAATTAAAAGTAAAATACTTGTATACTTTAAGGATTGTAAACGTTTTCTACCGTCTCAAAAATACTTTTACTTCTTCTTTAACGGATTCCCCTCCTTTTTGTAGGACTCACACATCCAAGGACCGAGCGGTGTGGCGCCGTGGTAATGGGTGCCACTCGTATTTATTGCTGGTTTCCATCCCTGAGGACCGCTCATTCTGGCCCATGGATTTTACGTAGATTCCCTAGGTCGGCAGGCGAGTGTTGGGGTAGTTCATCTTCTCCCACGACCCTCATGCCCCTCTATTCCTGTATCCATCATCTTCCTTGTCATCTTGTCAGAGTTGAAGGACCAGGCGACGTTGTTCTGAGGGTTGTGGCTGGACGGTAGCTGTGCGCTCTTCTTCCTGACATCGTTCCAGGGACAATTCAGTTAGTACCCACCTCCAGATGGTCTCAGGTTGGCACTCCTTCGCGGGACCTCCGGAGGCTCGTGATGTTTGGGTGGGCCCGGGCGGCATTGGATGCGTCAATCTGGAAATATTAGGGACCCCGTCCATTGTATCGAGCGTCGTCATCGGGATCTGGCTCGAGTCTGTCCATTCATCCCTGCTTCCTAGGGGTCGCGATAGAAGCACAAGGAGTCGGATGGGTGCGGCGCTCTAGGGGGCACCTCCATTCGTCGCAAACTTTACCTTTACCTTACACCCCAAGGACTTACAAGCTAATACCTTGGATCTGTAGCCTGTCGAGGAGCAAGAAGCTTAGATCATAGCGTATCCAGGATAGGCGTATCCTATTTGGCGGTGAACGAGGAAGAAAATGAAACGTAGTAATGAAAGGGATGATAATAAAATCGCGGATCAAATTATCCAATCCAACTTTGGTATACCTACCAAGGAAAATCGCGAAAAAAAACCTTCGGTCAGATTGGTCGTCCCCGGGAACCTCACAAATGTTACCACCTCACTCATCCCGCTCCTTTTACATGCAGAAACATTTTATAATTATTATTTCTTAAATGTGTAAATAAAAATATTATACATTTGAGACTCTAACATTGCGAATAAAATTTGTATTTTTTATTTTATGTAGCTGGAAAACAAAATGCAAGAGACAAAAGCCTACTGGAAGAAAACTGTTGATTCGTTAAAATGTTTCTTAATTTTAAACAGTGCCTCTTTGAGGAGTTAATTCGCCATTCTTTTGTTGCTCTTCAGCGCATCCACAGAGCAAACGTAATGGCTAGCACATTCAGCTGGTTTTTATACAGTTGACGTTTTTGCCAGCTTCAGGTTATATACAGCCAGATGTAGAATTATCTATATGAAAACCCATCTGTGAATATTTATTGTGATTAACGGAAGCAGAGAGCAAAATAAAACTTTCGCATGAATAACTTGTATAACGCCTGCGCAAATAAATGATAGTGGGTGTATAAAGCGTGTTGTTGCCTATAACCATATACGACGTAAAAACACTAATCTTCTGCTGTACTAGTACCGTGAAATTACACATCACCATCAAAGATCGTATGCCCTGCAGTTAAGCTGTAGGTTTTTGTTTGTGAACAGAAGCAATTACAGTAATGAGAAGGTTTTTTTCAATATTAGACTGTTCTAGTACTTTTTGTGCATCACAGCTGCAGACACGTACCTTCATAACCCGAACTTTCTTAAAAAATAAATTCCAAATCTTTTTTAACGTTCACTTCCAATTATTACTACAATGACATTGACGTCCTAATTGCACTCTTAAAAAGGATGGCCATTATTGGAACTAAAATGCTTTTCATGTAGTACGCCGTTCTTCACAATGAGAGCATTTACGACTTGTTTCATTTGTAAAAAAGGGTAGAGGAATATGAGTCTTTAAGGATTTATAGCCCTCAGCACTAGGACCTCATTAAATATGTTGTGAAGTGCTCGAGTGTTAAAACGAATGAATTAACTCTTTTACTGCTAACTCTCTGTCGAGAGCATCTTCCTTCGTGGTCGTTACCTGGGATGTACCGTCGTGTCTTTATGATTTTGGGGTAGAAATTGTGAAAATTTATTATCAAAATGGATCATCTGTTTGCCAAACCTTCCGTGTATTGCGTGAAGTTTACGGTGTGCATAATCGTCCCTGCGAGAGAACGATTGATCGATAAATTTGAAAGAAGTGGTTCTGTCAGCCATCAAAGAACGCCTGTACGTAATCGATGTAAGCGCTCCAACGTAAACATAGGCGCCGTTCGTGAGAGTGTACGCGAGAACGGAAACAAATTAATTGCTCGTCGAGCGCAAGAATTAGGCTTTTCGCCGAGCACAACTTGGCGAATTCTGCATCTGGACTTGAAGTTTAACGCTTAGAAAATAGTGTTGCCTCTAAAGAACTAAAGCCCAACGACCAGAGGTTGCGCCGTGTATTCGCTGACTGTGTTATGGAGCAAATGGAAGCTGACCCGGATTTTTGTCGAAAAATCTTCTTCAGCGACGAAGCCCACTTTTGAATTGCCGCTATTGGAGCAATCATCATCCAATTCAGATTCAAGAACAACCACTTCATCCCCAAAAGGTTACTGTGTGGTGTGGATTTTAGGTGTAGTGGAATCATTGGTCCATAGATTTTCCAAGATGAAGATGGAGTAGCTCTAACTACCAATGGAGAAAGATACCGGGCTCTTATACGGGACTATTTTTGGTCTGAAATGGATGGTATGGATCTCAGAAACATTTGGTTCCAACAAGATGGTGCCACATGTCATGCTGCTCTCGAAACAATCGATCTTTTGAAGGAGAAGTTCAGAGGTTTCATCATTTCCTGTGGTGGTGATGCTAAATGGCCCCCGGGTCATGTGATTTAACGCCGTTGGATTACTTCTTGTGGAGTTATGTTAAATCTCGAGTTTATGTCAACAAGCTAGAAACAGTAAATGATCTTATGAATAACATACGCGTGTTATTCGTGAAGTTGGGCCTAATTTACGTTCTTCTGTCATTGAAAATTGGGTCAACCGTATACGCGCAACCCAACGAAGTCGCGGCGGTCACTTAACTGATGTTCTCTTCCACACGTAATGACGTTAATTCTGTTCCAAAATAAAAAAATCTAATGTGTTACACTCACATGACTTTCTCTACTCTCGTACAAACTATTTTTAGAAACGCTTATTCTCCATTTACTTCATCTTAATCGAGATAAACATTTGCAGAGTCTATCTTATTGCTAATTTTCTTGTAGATGTAAGGGGAATATATATTTACAAGGGCAATATAGAAATACAGTAGCCTTTAAGCACATACATATCGCTTAATAGCTGGTTGCTAGGTGCAGCACCATTCCCTTTCCCAGAGATTAATACTCTTTGCATATCCAAGACAAAAAAATGAATAACGAATTCCCATTTGAGAGAATAAGTATTGAAAAATTTAAGAGAATAACAAGCAATATCTCGAAAATGGTCCACTCAACAAAAAAACTGTATATGACATAAATTGTGTATTTTAACGCGATCTACATTTTTTGTGTAGTAAAATTTTGTCTCTCTCTTATGGTTTACCAGTTATACAAAAGTCGTTCACAATGAAGAATACCTTTGGAGACATTCCCAGAAAATTCAAGATATACATTTTATTTGTCATAAAAGTATCTTAAACATATGATATTTTAATCAAAATCGTTAGAGCCGTTTTTGAGAAAATAAAAATTTTCGAAAAATCTTCCATGTAAAGGTTACTCTGGGGTGGGGGGATTTTCTTGAAAACCTTCGTGTCGCATCCTTGGAAGATACTGAACCTAAATACTAAGTTTGGTGTTTATCCGACTGTTTGTTTCTGAGCTATGCTGTTCACAGACAGACACACAGACACAAAGACAGACACACACACGGACATGTTTCCAAAAATGCTTTTTTTGGATTCAGGGATCTCAAAACATGTATTTCTGGTGAAATCTCGGTATCGAATTTTTGGGTGGAATACAATACTTCCCCTACTTACTATACGTAGTAGAGAAAGTAAAAAGAAATAAACCTCTATTATTTATACAACGTGTTTTATTTAAGTTCAAAAATAGGACACTCTTGCTGAAAGACCCTATATAATCACAAGTTTTTTTTATTACGAAGTCAGTCGTTTTTCGATAATTTCTTTTAACGTACTTTCAACGTTATTCAGAGTATTATCTCTTATTATAGCAATAAGTAAAATTCTAATTAATACTTTAAAATGCATAAATGCCGAAGGAATATTTGATGTCATTAAGGGTGATGATAGATTAATAATTGTGATGAACAATGCATACATAAATATACTATCAAACTCCTTATATACTCCACTTCCTTAGCAAGCTTTATAACTTATTTTCGTTCCATTTACTAATATATGCTTCGTATTTTACTCAAAATCACTACAGCCACTGTTGAGAAAAACAGATACCACCAAACATTTTCGCTATAAAAGGTAGTTAAGTTGGACGACTTTTCTTGAAGTTCTTCGAGCTGCATCAACTTAAATACCAAGTGTGATATTCATCCAACGTTTCTGAGATAGTGATTTTTTTGAGTTGACCCCAAAACATGTATTTCCGGTGAAATCTGATACTGAAATGTTGTATAGAGTACTGCATTTCATCTATGTACCATTTGGTAGGGAAAATAATAATAATTGTTCTAATAAACGCACAAAGGTAATTTTTGTTTGGAAACCACAGACGAAAATTTCAAAGCATCGTGAAAAATGAATAGATACAATTTATTAGAAGAATTATAAAACTAATAAAACAAAAAATCTTAAAAAGGCCAGGTTGTTAGGCGAATGCTGCGAAGGATCATTAAGTTCTCCAATTTTCTGTCCCTACATTTCACCTCAATTCCCATTTCACTTCACCTTTCATCTCTTTGGTCTCTTTCAGGGTTGCAGGTGTCCACAACAGGTCCTGGGGTGTGCATGTCCCCGGATTGGGGATGGTCTCTGGGTCCCCGGTCCCCAAGGGGATAAGTAAGTACCACAGGGGGGAAAGGATCCCGCTGCTCCAGTGTCTATCCGGGAAGTGTAAATCTGAAAATGGTAGGGATCCTGCTCTCTGCCCTAGTTGCCTCCTGGTTCGAACACCCTGTCTCCTCTCACCTCTTCCCTCCCTCTCGGGAGCGCCCGCCCGGGGCATAGGCTTAGGTTGAGGTACTATGTCCCCCTTCGCTTAGAATCCGAATCCTAATCCTAAAGTGCACATGAGTACTTTTGGACTCACTGTATGTGAACATGCATGTCTTGAAGTACACTGCCGTTTGTGAAAATTGCAACACCAATAAGAAAATGCATGAATTCAATGAATTTAATACAACAGGTTAGGTACATGACAAGTAATAAATGATAAACTTTTCAAATCTATACATGACATTTGAGCCCTAATATTCAGTATTTGGTGTGGCCTCCATGCGCTGCAATTAGAGCTGCTATACGCCGTGGCATTGACTCAAAAAGGTTTTGAATAAGTTTCTGAGGTATTTCCCTCCACGCAGTTAGTATTCGAGCCCACAAATCCGTGACACTGGTTACTGGAGGACCGTGATGCACCAGGTGCCGACCAACCATATCCCAGACATGTTCGATGGACATGTCAGACGAACGTGCAGGATAGGGAAGCAAAGGTACCAGACGCTCTTCGAAGAACGCTTGTACAATCCTCGCAATATGTGATCGGGCATTGTCCTGTTGAAATGTGGCTTGTGGAGATGCCTGAAGCAGGAGATGTACATCAGGCTCTACAACTACCGTTACGTACCGCTTGCTGTTCAAAGTGCCCTAAATTCGTAGGAGGGGAGATCATTTGTTGTAACCAATGGCGCCCCAAACCAGCACACCTGGTGTTTGTCCACTATGCCACTCAACAATGCAGCCCTCCAGGTTGCCCTCACCACGGTACTGCCGGACACGTATGCGGCCATCACTAAAGACACGTTGATGCGGAACTCGTCCGAAACACTACATTTTGCCACTCAGCACTCCAGTGACGGTGCTGAGTGACGGCACGTGCGCATTGCAGTCGGAGGAGCTTGTGGTTTCTGGACAATGGAAATCGACGTAATGGCATACATGCAACCACTTCAACCTGCAGCGGACAGGCCGAACCGTTGATGCAGACAAGTTCACACCTGTTGCAGTGCTCCAGCGTCGAGCCAACACTGTGGGTGAAGCTGTACGTTCCGTTATGGCTATGCGGACAAGATTAAGGTCATCCCGTGCTGTGGTCATGTTTCGTGGTCCAGTATCCCCTGTTGGCTGCGTACGACCTTCATCTATCCACTGCTTCCACACACGCATCACTGTCATAGCAGCATGCCTTGTACGAGCCGAAATGTCACGGTATGAAAAACCCGCTTCCCGGAGACTGATCATTATGCCCCGTTCGAACTGAATCACATGCCGATATGGCTCACTTTGACGTCGACCAGGCATACTGGCACTCATTTTATTGTTTCCGCCTTGTTTGACAGCTCTACACTGACTACACTGGGCGCAACACTGATCTTGTCGGACCGAAATGAGAGGGTTCTGCTCGGCCTACGTGTACCCCATCTCTCTGCAAAACTAATACTTATTGTTTGCACATTCTGTCTACTTCCACCAAGTTTGGAGTTATTCGGGAAATTCTTTTACTGTGTTGCAATTTTCACAAACGACAATGTATTTCTACATAGAGTATGGAATTATACTGATTATAGAAAAATTCCCTGCCTCAGCTGAATATCTAATTCGGGACCGATATTATATATATATATATATATATATATATATATATATATATATATATATATATATATATCAGAAGCATCGGTTATAGCCCAAGGTTATCGCGAGGTAGGCGCCGAGCGGGCGAAGTAAACAGCCGCTCGCCAGCGTAAAAGTCTGTCTCGCTATCGGCAGATAACTGGAACCTTCTTTATCTATTCTTGCACCTCAAGAAATTCCTGTCTTCCGATTAGCGTTTTGACGACGAAAAGCTGAAGACAACTGTCACACGCTGGTTCCATTCACAATGTTATACTTCTACGACACAGGAATACAAAGTTGATCCCACGATACAAAAAGTGTCTCAATTCTTGTGGTGACTATGTCGAAAAATAGCTCCAACATTGCTGTAACTGTTGCCAATAAACTTCATGTAACTACGTTTCTTTGTTTTAAAAAAGATAGGGAAACTTACTTTCTGGATATGCCTCGTGGATACAAAGAGAACAGCGATAGTCAAATATTTAAAAACTGCACGCTATGTGCTAACCTTATAATTCCATACCGTTTCCCTCCAATCGCGAAGAACTGAATGTTGAAAGGTCTTTAAAGAATGACCAAGTAATCAACAATTCGAGCTATTAGTAACGGATATCTCAGAAATGGCTGATGCCGTATAAAAAGGTGAATTTTATTTGTCATGTAAATAACTTTAATATATGATATTTTAATCAAAATCGTCATAGCCATTTTTTTAGGAATTAAAAATTTTAGAAATTGTACAATGTAAAGGATGGTTCAGAGTGGGGGATTCGTGTCCCATGTTCAGAAAGTACTGAATCTAAATACCAAGTTTGTTGTTTATCCGACTTTCCGTTTTTGAGTTATGCTGTTCACAGACGCACACACATGGAGCTTTTTTCTAAAAATGCTCATTTTGGATTCTGTGGGCCCCAAAACATGTATTTCCTGTACAATCTCGGTATCGTATTTTTTGGTGGAATGCAGCACCTTCTCTATCTACTATGTACTTGGAAGAGAAAGTAAAAACTCTGTCCAGGTATCATTAGACATCAGTCAACCGATAACAACTAAGAATATTATTTTTCTCCATGGTTGTAGACTATGCGTCTTTTCCAAAGCGGTTATTACTCGCGCAAAACTTCTGGAATCGTGACCTTGATTGCCAACCCAGCAGCCGAGCCTAGGAATGGTTTATGTTTAGCTTTATCAACGAAAGCGATATAATACCTTTGCTTACTCACAGTGCGTAACACATACAGTCTGCATAGAAGGTGTCTGCATCTGGTTGTAATTTTAAAGAGAGCTGCAGTATCTAAATAGTACTTATTTTATATTTGTTATATTTATAACCATGGCTCCTACGTTTTCAAAGTTAAGTGGTAAGGTGTTACATAGTCAAAGTAGGGAAATAATTGCAAATGTCATCGACTTCATGAAGCAAGAAGCAGAGATGAAGGAAGAAATTATATCCGAGTTCCACAAAAGCCTTAAGAGAGTGAAAGAAAGAGTAGTCAAAGCAACTGGTGTTTCACCGAGTTCCGTTTCCAGAGTTCTCAAAGATAAGAGAAAAAAACATATGGATGAAAGAGTACCATTTGACACACCTGGGAAAAAACATAAGGTCCCTAAACGTATTACAGAAATAGACGATTTCGAATGCGTCATTCGGCGCACGATTCACAATTCCTATGTGGAAGAAAAAACTGTGCTAACAATAAGCAGATTGCTCATCCAGCTGAAAGACAGCAGAAACTTTCAAGATGGTGCTACAAATCTCAGAAAAATTATTAAAGATTTAGGGTTCAAATGGAAGAAACCGAAATCAAATAGAAGAGTTCTAACAGAAAAGCAAAATAAATAAATAAAATACAAAGTAATAATAAAATAAAAAAATGAAAATAAAAAGTAAATGTTTGCCATGATAGCTTAGTCGGTTAGAGCAACGGCACGGAAAGCCTAAGATCCGTGGTTCATATCCCGGCTATGGCATTGAATTTTTCAGTCTGATTCTACCTTTCCAAATGACTATAATTTTATATGTACTTATATCAGTGTGTACTTATATCAGCATCAATTTTCAAGGTGGTGCTACAAATTTCAGAAAAATACTATAATGTATGAAGATGAGTCATACATACACAGCAGTCATACAGCATCTAAAAGTTGGAGTGATGATAGCGAATTAGGTTTGCAGGCACCTGTTGCCAAAGGGCAAATACTTATTATCGTTCGTGCTGTTGGAAAGATCGTCTTCGTTCCAAATGCCCTTCTTTTACAAGTCGCAACAAACAACAGGAGATTTTCATCAAGAAATGAATACAGAAAATTACATGAAGTGAATCAACGCCATGTTGATACCTAATATGCCTGCTAGGTCTGTTCTGGTCATCGACAATGCTTTACAATGCGTCAACACTCAAATTGACAAACCACCAACCTCAAAGTCCTTGAAAGAAGAAATGAGAGCTTGGTTACTTAGACATAATATAGCTTTAGATGAAAGCATGAGTAAAACAAAGTCATATAACTTAATTAAAGCCAACAAACAGCTTCAGAAGTCATACATACTTGACCAGATAGTAATACAACATCGCCATAATGTACTTAGACTGTCAGCGGATCGCCCAGATCTAAACCCATTCGAATTAATCTGGGCTGATATCAAAAAATGGGTATCATGCAGAAATATCACTTTTAATTTAAAATATGTGGAGCAGTTATAACGCCAGCATTTTGCTGAAATTGGAAGGCCAGAATGGGAAAATGTATGGCGACATGCTGAATAAATTAAGAATCATTATTCCGAAAAATACGGAATTGCAGAAAATCGAATAGAAATAATTCTCATCCAGGATAATGGTGCAGAAAGTAGTGACAGCAGTGATGACGGCAATAATGTGAGTGATTCCGCAGAAGAGGAAGGGTTGTTATGTGTGGAAGAATTGGAGGCAATGATTGACAGCGTTTTTTACATTAAGCGCTTTTTACAGCGTGGATTTTAATATACTGTATATAACTAAGTTTATCAGCGCAACACAGTGCATAACCGTTGTGGATATTTGACGATGACTGTCCCACGCACTCCTGCAGCATGGAGACGACCGGTCACCACCTGATCTGGTAAGCAACTCGCATCATAGCTCTCATTAAGATTTTCACGTGTCTAGAACTGTTGCGCCGATTACAACTTGGCGGCCCGGGAGTGGGAAAGGTTAAATTCACCAGCTTCAGCTTTATTTTGCTGTGTACGTTAAAGTTTTCTTCATTATGTAACAAATACTAGATTTTAAATTATTAAATAAGTTTGGGACCAAAGAGAAGGTATAAAGATTTAAAATATCACTTACTATGATTTTTTAAAACATTACTCCACCGATGAATTTTCCACTACCGAAAGGTACTTACTTGTAGGCTATGCAGCATTCCCAGAACATGGAAGATCGTCGGGGGTAGGTTAAGAAAGTCAGATGTTCCGCCAATATTTAACCTCTTTTGGTGTAAATATTGTAGCCTGTATTCCAGGACTCATTATTGCTTTGTAGCGACATTGTTGAGTATAATTATTTCGGCTGGGGTTTTGAAGTCCGTCCGACGTGATATCTCTCCCCACCTTCTGACCAGAGGTGGAGAGAGGAAGGAAAGGAAGCGAACATTACTAGTTTGTTTGTTACTGGCAACAGTAGCCAGTGAGTCGCAGTGTATCTCTTGAGAGCGAATGTTGTGTAGTAAGCGTGCATGGATCGTGCGAGTGTGAAACATCTCCCTTCAACGTTTTTACTTTAATATTTTTGTGAACGATGTGAATGCATCAAGTTTAATATTTAATAAACCACAGGTAATGTGCTAATGTAAAAACCCGTGTACTTTTGTGATAATTATCCCACGCCTGCTCTAAAATATGGAGCTAAGATCCTGCTCCTCTCGTTGCCTCTGAATCTGCGTCTTCCAATGTTTATGCTGGGGTAGCTAAATTTAATCTCTAGCTGCACAAAGTTTGGTCTCACCCCGGTATATAACAATATCACGAAATTTTTATCATCATTAAGAACAGCAGGGGCTGTACGAAATTATTATTATTATTATAATATTATTATTATTATACGTAATGAGGAGGATTAACCATAAAAATCTCTTACTTCTTTATACAAGGTGAGGCAGTATTTTTAACATTTAAATAACATCAGTCTAATTATATAAGATAAAATATAATAAAAGCCCGCCTTAAAGCAATATGTGTATGTAATAATGTATAAAATGTATGTGGCAGTCATTGTATTATGTTTATATTGTTATGTACATGTATAATAATGTTATGTGAATTTATTACGTAATTTAACAATGTAGGAGCTGTGAGAATTGAAGCAAGCTACCTTTCGTAGCAAACAGAATTATAAAGTAGAAGCCGACAGTTGCTAACAATAAGGTTACCTTAAGACAGCAATAACTTAGAAAGTTTAATAATGCTACTAGTAATTCTTGGAGCAACAATAATGTAATATTTAAAACAGTTTATAAATAGCCAATCAACAACTAGTAAAGCTAAAAGTTGAATAAAAATGTTGTATCGGAGTAGGCTTAGCCAATCAGAAACTTGAAATAGAGAAATTATACAAATTTAGGCGGTAGACGGTTGACGCTACAAGACAGCGTTTCCAGGCACACGCTTTTAGATTGCGTACCCGATCGCTACGATACGTATTCAGTGTGAGACAAAAAAATTCATTACGGCGTGAATAATATACAGTTTACATGTTAAAAATTACAAGTAACAATAATCTCACAGCTCTACAGTAGGATACATCAGTGAAGTGGTATTTAATCGTGTGAAAGATTAATAAAACGAAGCTACATACCATTATAGTTTGTGTAAGCCTTCATTCTTTAGCCGTACTACCCCTCCTAAGAGATACGTGTTCTAAAAATTACTCCTGACGCAGCCGAGGCATACATATATAATATTTAAATAAACATTATCCAAAAATGATTTATTAAACTTGGGGCGAAGACCACCAAAGGAAGTGAACATAGGGTGAAGGCCACAGGAAAGTGAACGTGGAACGAAGGCCACCGGAAAGTGAACGTTGGGCGAAGGCCATAGGAAAGCGAACGTGAGGCGAAGGCCACCGGAAACTTTGTATCGTACGTGGAGCGAACACTCCAAGAAACATATCTACCGCAATAAGTGGTGCAAACAGCAGTAATAAACAACTTCAAGTTTGGCTCTCCAACAGTGGGGCAATAACCCCCTCAAAAGGAAGCAAGACGCAAAATTGTCCAAAAATTGGAAAAAATACAATTGCTTAAATAAATTGTACATACTCTTGTACATAGTCCATTGCAGTATTTTGCTTTTCTGATGTACCTAAGTGGTCTTTAAAAGTTAAAAACAATTCCATAGCTTTGGTTTTCTAAGGTACCTAAGTGGTCTTTAAAAGTTAAAAACAATTCCATAGCACAGAAGTGATAATTCCCTATCGATTTAGTGACAATGATGATAGGTGCTTGATTTAGAAACATTTTAGGTAATTCTAAACCTGAAATTTGCATCTCTCACCTGATAAAATTCTCCAGAGCCATATATTTCCAATGTTTTAATTTAATATTTGTTTTGAAAAAATCTGATGTGCTGCACTCAAATCTATTTGTACTCTTGCACAAGCATTTGCAGAAACTATCTTATTGTTAATTTTCTTGTAGTCTCAAGGTGAATGTGGTAGGATTTAAACGATAGTCAAATCATAATTCAAACAAATAAGAAGGAATATCTCAGAAATGGTTCACTCCACAAAAAAAAATTGTGCTTGACATACATTGTGTATCTATATTTCTTTGTGTGTAGTAAAATTTTGTCTCTCTCTTACAGTTTACAGTTATGCAAAAGCCATTCAGAATAAAGAGGACTTTTGGGGAAATTTCTAGAGAATTTAAGATATACATTTGTCATGAAAGATATTAAATATGTTATACTTTGATCAAAATTGTTGCAACCATTTTTGATAAAATCAAAATTTTTGAAAATGTTCCATGGAAGGAGTATTCTGGGGTGGGGGGATTTTCTCTAAAATCTTTGTGTCGTATCTTTGAAAGATACTGAACCTAAATACTAAGCTGGTATTTATCCAACTTTTCATTTTTGATTTATCGTATTCGCAGACACACAGATAGACATATACACGGACCTTTTTCTAAAATTGCGTTTTTTTGGATTCAAGAAGCCTCAAAACATGCATTTCCGGTGAAATCAGGATATCAAATTTTTGGATGGTATGCAATACTTCCCCTACTTACTATACGTAGTAGAGAAAGTAAAAATGTTGAAATTTACTTCATACACCACAATTTTTTTTTTAAATAAAGCAAAAGCTAAATTAAAAGAACTAACTGTAATGATTGTTATTCTATACATGCATAATACACATACAGGATTTAAATTTTAATGCTTTTGTAGATGTTTAGTAAAGGGTACATATTTATCTTTTAGAAATTGTATGGAAATTACAAGCTGCATGAAGCTTGATAATAAACAAAAAATTGAAAAAATATACAAAAGGAGTAGATATGTTTTAAATTATTGTGTCCACTTTCAATATCAAGGTATAAATATGCATCCGTTTCTCCTTAAATCGTCATTAGACTTTAAAACCCTACCCATGCCATAGGGCAGCCAGTTAAAAGAGAGAAGCACACATTTTCAGAAGCACCTAAGTATCTCTGCTGGTGGCTGGAGCAGCGCGTGTTAGTTTATGTAATGTCAGGCTTATTTGTTGCTCAATAAATAATGCACAATAGCATTACAGCCCCTATTACCTTTAATGAAATGGAATGTTCGTACGCATCACTTGCAGCTTGATGAGAGTTCGGGTGAAGGAATCCAACCGTAAGATTTAACATTTAATCAGCTCGTGGGTCATCCTTTAAGCAAGCTAACAGCTTCCGATAGAACTGACCCTTAATGCTGTTATTTAGATGTAGTAACCTTGTTAGGGGTGGCGTTAGGTTAAGTGGTGTGAAATGCCCTAGTAACCTCGTTATTCACTACTCAAGGCTTACTGGGAGCGTTATGACTGATTAAACGAAATCATTGCACCCCATTACAAGACAAGCTGATAATGCCATGACATTATGTCAGATTACATAAGATTATGGTATCCCACAAACGCATTTACTAAGCTCATTTGCAAGGAGCGTGCATCAACCCCTGTAATTTGGTATAACAGAGGCTGCTGTAGTGTCTTATTACTTTAATGTGTTGAAAACCAGAAAAGGAGTGTTTTTCCATACTCCGGAAACCAATCTAAACTAGAGGTCATCCTGCGATGGCAGTATCCCTTCAAGACTTTTACCTTTCATTCTTCTTAGAGAATGGATACGCGAGTGTGTATATCTTCCAGTGTTTAAGGGGGAACTGTAACTCTTAACTGCCCAGTAATACATGCCCTATCAATAGGGTTTCCTCAAATATTGTTCTTGTTTGTTACTTTTTATTTGCTCAAAATATTCTTGAATGCCTTTGATCATAATACCATATGTTTAAAATATACTGCTGATGTAAAAATTGCAACATCAAGAAGAAAACGCATGCATTTAATACCACAGGTTAGGTACATGACAAGTAACAAATGATAAACTTTTCAAATCTATACGTGACCTTTGAGCCCTAATATTCAGTATTTGGAGTGGCCTACATGCGCGCAATTAGAGCTGCTATATCCCGTGGCATTGAATAAAAATGTTCTGAATAAGCTCCTGAGGGATCTCCCTCCACGCAGTTTGTATTCGAGCCCACAAATCCGTGACACTAGTTACTGGAGGACCGTGACGCACCAGGTGCCGACCAACCATACCCTAGACATGTTCGATGGGCGACATGGCAGGCAAACGTGCAGGCCAGGGAAGCAATGGTACCTGTCGCTCTTCGAAGAAGACTTTACATTCCTCGCAATATGTGGCCGGGCATTGTCCTGTTGAAATGTGGCCTATGGAGATGCCTGAAGCAGGGGGAGTACCTCAAGCTCTACAACCACCGTTAGTACCGGTTACTGTTCAAAGTGCCCTCAATTCGTAGGAGGCGAGATCGGTTGTTGTAACCAATGGCGCCACAAACCATCACATCTGGTGTTTGTCCGCTATGCCGCTCAACAATGCAGCTCTCCAGGTTGCGCTCACCACGGTATCGCCGGACACGTATGCGGCCATCACTGTAGGCCACGTTGAAGCGGAACTCATCCGAAAATACTACATTTTGCCACCCAGCACCCCAGTGACGGTGTTCACGTGCCCATTGCTGTCGGAGGAGCTTGTGTTTTCTGGACAATGGAAGCCGACGACATGCACGCAACCAGTCCAACGTGCAGCAGACGGCGACGAACCGTTGATGCAGATAAGTTCACACCTGTTGCAGTGCTCCAGCGTCGAGCCAACAGTGTGGTTGAAGCTGTACAGTCCGTTATGACCATGCGGACAAGATGACTGTCGTACCGTGCTGTGGTCATGTTCTGTAGTCCAGTACCCGCTCTTCGCTGCGTGCGACCTTCATCTATCCACTGCTTCCACACACGCATCACTGTCGTAGCAGCATGCCCTGTACGAACCGAAATGTCACGGTATGACAAACCCGCTTCCCGGAGACTGCTCGTTCTGCCCCGTTCGAACTCACTCACATGCCGATATGCCTCCCTTTGACGTCGACGAGGCATACTGGCACTCACTTTATTGCTTCCATCTTGTTTGACAGCTGTGCACTGGACGCAACACTGACCTTGTCGGACCGACACGAGAGGGTTCTACGTGTATCCCATATTTCTGCAAACCTAATCACTTATTGCTTGCACTCTCGTCTACACTTCCACCAAGTTTGGAGCTATTCGGAAAATTCTTTCTTGGTGTTGCAATTTTCACAAACGGCAGTGTATTTGCCTGACTAATAGAATGTATGGGCGGTGCCGTGGTCGAGAGCTTAGACCGCTCTCCTCTCACCAAGGCAGGCGGGTTCAATCCCAGGGACCCGCATGTAGGTGTATGGTGGACAAAGCCGCGTCTGGACGGATTTTTCCGGGTTCTCCGGGTTCATTTTTCTCTCATCTGCATCTCTCATCCACTTTCTCGCTCTCATCCTGGGCATGTAACTGATCATCCGCCTTGATCTCTCGCTCTCTGATCCCGAAGGCCCTCTGCACCACGTTAGGCGTTTGCTCCAGGCGTTGTCATACGGGAATGTGAGTCCTCGGTTCGGGTGGGCGTTAAGGAAGAAGACTATGGCCCAACTGGACTGTTTCCGCCTTGTAGTTAGCTAATGGAATATATATTTCAACTTTTCTGTGAACAGCCTGTGAGGTCCTTTTTATTATGAATTAATTTTGTATTACCTTTAAAGTATAAGAAATGGATGAAAACATACTGTACATAAATGCAGATAAACTTGACACACACATTTGACATTACCAATTTCCGAGATATTCCTTGGTATTGAACTGTTACTTTCTCCACCATGTGTTTACTATAACTAAAGGAATATATTTATCGCAAATAAAACCTTTTAGAAAATCTCTCTCTCTCTCTCTAACTCTCTCTCTCTCTCTCTCTCTGTGTGTGAACAAAACTCAAAAAAGAAGCTTATGTTCTTCTTCTGTTTCTCTAACGCATTACCCTCCTCTTTGAAGGACTTACACCCCCAAGGACTTACAATCCAACGCCTTGGGTCAGTAGCCTGTCGAGGAGCAAGCCAATTCTGGACGATAGCATATCTAGGATGGGTGATCAGCCCAATGTCTGTTAAGGTGGTGAAGAAGAAGGAAATGAAATGTGGTGATTAAAGGGATGATAGGAAAATTCGTTGATCAAATTATTCAACCCAGCAATCGCCTAGCAATCGAGAAAAACCGTGAAAAACCTTCGGTCAGATTGGTTTGTCCCTGGGGTTTGAATCCGGGACCTCCCGAATGCGGGCCACAGACGTTACCGCCTCAGCAATCCTTGGTCGAAAGGTAGGTGAAATACCAATGCTGTGACACGAAGGTTTTCAAGAATATCCCCCACCCCAAACTACCCCTTTATATGGTAAAGTTTCGTATTTATTGATTTCTCAAAAATGCCACTAACGATTTAGATTAAAATAGCACGTGTTTAAGATATTTGCAAGAGAAATATGATTTATATCTTGAGTTTATTGGGAATAATCTGTGAAGTCCTCTAAAAGACCCTTCTATAATGGGTAAACCATAAGAGATAAACAAAACCTTACTTCTGAAATATATAGATCTCGTTAAAGCACACAGTCTATGTCAAATAGCATTCTCTGTGAAAGAGCGCCGGGGTAAGGCAGTGATACAATGTGTCTTTAATACTCCTACTGAGGTCCGGTTTGGATTCCCGGCGATTTTAAATCGGCCCTATTAACTCTTCATCTCTGACTTGCTCATGTGAAGCATCCCCAAAGTCCAAATTTTTCGGAGTTCACGGTATCAGCTGTAGTTCCTCTCATACCACTGCCATCATCACAATCAACCTTCCATCGGAGGCAACGGTTTCCGCCCGCTGAGTGCCTCCACCTTAGAAATGTGTCGAATCATCGTGTTGGAATGAGGTAACCCCGAAGGTTCATAACCCATATGGGGAACGTTAGAAACAACGATGTTTTCTGTGGCGTTATCCGTTTCCGAGATATTCTTTGTTATTGGTTTCAAGTGGGAAGTCGCTATTCATTTTTTTCTCGTGGTCATGAGAAATTTCAAAGCCATCATATAGTGATCCGTTTTTTAGAAATCTTACGATCCCTTTAGCCTACTCCATTGTTATTATACCTAGGCTTTCCGAAACATAGTTTGTAGAAGAGTGAGTAGAAAATGTCATATAATTGAAACACACCAGATTTATCCAAAATTTATTGTTGTATTCAATAAGCCGAGCATTTAGTGGAATGGCTATGAATTGGCATTGGTAGGGAAAGTCGCGTGACTGTTACACAGGATCTTTTCGTTGTTTGGTTTGACGAGTGCGAGTCGATATCTCCAAGTTGAGACACAAATGGTGGCAGTAGATGATCGACAGGAAATCTTGTTTTCGTCCAACTTGTGCTCTCTTAATATTCTCTCCACTTCATCGTTATCCTTTGTCTGGTCGTGGGGGAACCATAGCTGTCGTCTGTCATTCCATTTCCTTCTTCTTTTAGTCACTCAATCTTCTCCTTTCCATTATATTTCCACATTCTACGTCACTGGCTCGTACCTTCCATATTTTTCCTAGTGAAGTAGAGCTCAGCGTTGTGATATCTGCTCTGATTCAGCAGTCTTCAGTGGCGTGTAAATCTTCTGACTGCCTGCCTGCCTGCCTGCCTTATGGACGCTTTATCTCCCAAGGACATTTAGGGGCGGCATATACCTCCATCACCCTATACTGAGTTATGTAGACATGAGCAAATTGAAAAAGAGAGAGAGTAAAAAGTTAAACAGAGCTGAGGGATAAAAAACACCAGAAACACGTGCGTCTTCGAAACTTAGCGGAAAGTATCGGACTGCATTTATAGAGCAACCGTTTTCTGGTTGGGTTTTAATAGACATTAAATATTTATGTATTCTCCAAATTGAATAACCCTATTTCACCTGTAAGGTATGTTAGGCTTCTAGTTTAACAAGACAAACAAATGAATAGAAAAGAAGCAAATAACAAACAGGATTATAGTAATCATGATTTGTAATTTTGGCCAGTAAAGTGTTCAAAAGCTGAAGTGTAATAATTTTTAAAGAACACATTAGTCAAAAGTGTTTGAAGAACTGTATTACGAAATGGCAGATGTTGAATAAGCGTATATCTTTTTCTTGAATGAAGATCACGTCCATATACTAAATAATCAAATACGTTCTTCACAGCTTTCACATTTACATAGGTAACCATCTGAAGAGTCTATGTGAAGTCTTCTAAGTAACTTTTAAATTTAGAATAACTGGTAGCGAACTGGGTCAAAATAAAATTAGGTTTAAAGTATTTAAGCATACATGATAACCAATAGGAGGGAAAAATAGATCTCGATGATTTGTCCTTTATCGCTTTTTATCCAGGCCCTATACTTTTGAAAGATTTCTTTTTACTTTCTCTACTATATATAGTAAGTAGGGGAAGTATTGATTTCCGCCCAAAAATTCGATACCGGGATTTCACCGGAAATATATGTTTTGAGACCCCCTGAATACAAAAAAAACATTTTTGGAAACATGTCCGTGTATGTGCCTGTGTGTGTGTGTGTGTGTGTGTGTGTGTGTGTGTGTGTGTGTGTGTCTGTGTTTGTCTGTGAACAGCATAACTCAGAAACGAACAGTCTGATAAACACTAAACTTGGTATTTAGGCTCAGTATCTTCCAGAGATGCGACACAAAGGTTTTCAAGAAAATCCCCCCACCTCAGATTACCCTTTACATGGAACATTTTTCGAAATTATTAATTTCCTCAAAATGGCTCTAACGATTTTAATTAAAATATCATATGTTTAAGATATTTTCATGACAAATAAAATGTATATCTTGAATTTTCTGGGAATGCCTCCAAAAGTATTCTTCATTGTGAACGACTTTTGGATAACTGATAAATCATAAGAGTTAGACAAAATTTTACTACACAAAAAATGTAGATCGCGTTAAAATACACAGTTTATGTCATATACATTTTTTTGTTGGGTGAACCATGGAGCCTGTGGAGCACCTAATATAAAGCAAGAATAACTGGCAAATGGATACGAGGCGGAACAGACCGTAAGACTAATACATGAAAGGCAACAGCAGAACATTCTGTAGTGTGTAATGTCGTTCAACGTCTCCAATTATTTAAAAATACAATGTGTGTCGGACAGGACTCGGTACTGATCCAGAGAATGCGGATATTGCACCTACGCCCCACAAGGAGGCGCCCCCGGGAGATAGAAGAAACACCGGGCGGCCGGAACCAGGAGTGACGGCAAACAACAACAGGATCCCTACAATTTCCAGATATAGACGCATCGACAGTCGGACAGGCAGACCGGTGACCCCGCCCAACATGGGGGTCCAAGGTCCCCGACGGGGGTGGTCCTTATACTCCGCAACCAGCCGAAGAACGATGGACCGGGAAAGTTCACAGAGAGCATTCTTTTTCATGCCACGCTGCACCGAAACGCCATCCCGTCACTTCCAACCCTGAAATAGACCAAACGGGTTGAGTGATGCGTAAAATTATTAATGGAACAAAATGGAGGGACAGGAAATACGGGAGATGAAAAACTACTCCAGCATGGGTCAGTCGCCGGGAATCGAAATGGGAACCTCCAGAACGCGGCCCGCCTAACCATCCCGCTCGGTAATTATTTACAAAGTTCACATTATATTTTCTCAGAAGCGAGCAACTGACGACAGATAAGAAAGGCACTCCGAGACTCAAGTGAAAATTCAATAAATTACAACCTTTATACAGAAATCGCGTGACTGGACACTGTTAGTGGAGGCAACCTGTGGAATGAAGAACAAAGTGAGGTAACAAGTGCTACATTTCACACTTCCTTCGCCATGCCCCATCTGGTTCCATTAAATCCTTAGTCACTTCATATCAGATACCTAGAAATTTTATATTCTTCACCCCCTCAATCCTAATACTCAAACAAAACACCTCTGCAGGTCCCATGGAACCAAAAGAGAACTGTTTCTGCCATTTATCTAAGGCAGAGTAAGAACTGCATCCTACACAAAACTACCTTGTGGGAAATGTAAAGTTCTGAGATCATTGAATCTCCCTCAGGAAGCATGTACAGAATAACGCAAAAATAGGATGAATTCGGGATTTCGTTACGAACCTCTTAAGAAACACTGCAACCGAGTTTTTAGTTGAAAGTGACAAAACTTTAGATTTCTAAATTATATCATATAAATATTCTATATACATCCGCGAATTATTTTGGCCAAACGTTTTGACAATTCGTCGTTTTTAATCCTTTCTGTAGGCGTTTTTTCTCAGTTTCACATTTTTACTTTCTCTACTACGTATAGTAAGGAGGGGAAGTATGGTATTCCACACAAAAATTCGATACCGAGATTTCACCGGAAATACATATTTGAAGTTTCTTTGTGTGTGTTTGTGTGTGTATGTGTGTGTGTGTCTGTATATCAAAAACGAAAAGTTCGATAAGTACCAAACTTGGTATGTAGGTTCAGTATCTTTCAAAGATACAACACGCAGATTTTCAAGAAAATCCCCCCACTCCAGACTACCTTTACATGGAATATTTTTAAAAAAAAGTTTGATTTCCTCAATAATGGCTCTAACGATTTTCATTAAAATATCATATATTTAAGATTTTTCATGAGAAATAAAATGTATATCTTGAATTTTCTGGGAATGTCCCGAAAGTCCTCTTGTATAACTGGTAAACCTAAGAGATACACAAACGTTTTCTACACAGAAAAGTTATATCTCCATAAAACACACGATTTATATCATAAATATATTTTTTTAGAGTGAACCATTTCCGAGATATTCCTTGTTATTTTTTTGAATTTTCAATACTTATACTTTTTCTCAAATGGGAAATCGTTATTCGTTTTTTTTATGTCCTGGACTTGCAAAGAGAATGGAATGCTTAAAAGATTTGACTATCGCTTAAAGCCTACCATATTCCCCTCGCACCTACAAGAAAATTAGCAATACGACAGTTTCTGCAAATGTTTATCTCGAGTAACATGAAGTAGATGGAGAATAAGCGTTTATAAAAAATAGCTTGTACAACAGTAGAGAAATTCATGCGAGTACAACACATTAGATTTTTGTACATTTGTTTATTAAAATAACCCTTTGAAAGGCAGAAATTTGTGAAAATGGAAAAAATACTGGAACGATCGCGGTCTTTATGGAAAGTATTTACTGTGTACAAAAATATAGATATACACATTATTTCGAATAGATTTTTTATGGCCCCATCCATTTTTGAGCTATTTGTTTTATTTCTTTTAATTATTGTTCAATACCTTGTCAGTGTTTGAAGTTGCCTTATAATCGAGTTGTTTCTCGCGATATCGTGGAAAGGCAATTTCTAAGCCAGTATATACTCACCCGCTTTTTAAACATTTCACTATCGGATCAGCCCACTCTACCCTCCTTGTAACTACTGCGAAATGTATAATTAAACTATTTCTGATAAACAATAAATCTGCAGAAAAATAGGCTTTTGTCGAAGCTACATAAAAATAAACAAAAATGGGTGTGAAAGTTATTAGAATATAACAGGGCAGATGTGTATAACCCAGCATTATTCATGAATAATGTGGCGACTTCCTATCATGTGTTAATTATATTATTTACCTATACATGTTTTAAAGACCAACGGTACTATCAAACTAAAACAAATAGCTAAAGGAGAAAAGTTTGACAAGCAATCGGACTTTATTAGCCACAATAAAACGTGGTACTTCTTATTTGGTTGCTGGGTTAAACCACGAATAGTATGGTTCCCCCATGACGTTTACTTAGAGGCACACAGCACAAAGATAAACAAGACATTTTGGATATATTGGAACGCAGTTGTCGACATATTCGAATTTCACGGCAACGCAAACACAGAGACCACGATAAAAAGAGGAAATGAAATTGAGGGCCGGCCCTGGGCTATAATTCGCAGAGATCTATACACTTTGATTCCATCGGTATGTGAAGCCGTACTGGGTTAAATCTATCCTGTAGGACTGCTGTGTTGGGCTGATGTTTACCTTGGTTTCTAACAGTGCTTGTGTTCATATTACTTTAACTGTTTACAGGAAATATTTAAAGTTCTAAATTAAATTATGTGTTTGTGATAGTTTGAACCTGATGCCTGGGTGCCATTTATAAGAATCTGACTTCCTCTACCCTTTTACTACAGTAGGGTAGTGTTAGTATTATACCCAAAATGTTGATATAAATATTTCACTCATAATATGCGTTTTACAGAAAATTATATATACAGCCTTGTTTAGTCTAAGCTTGGAAAGGCAGAATAAGATTGAAACATTCAGAACCAACCGGGATTCGAACCATGCATCTTCATCTCCCTGTGCTGTTGCTGAAAAGTGTCGAGACGGCCGCTCCCAGACACGAAGCTCAATAAAAGTCCTTCGCTGGTGTCGAGAACTGTCACACTCTTTTTTTCTCTTGATGCATTGCTCGGGATACGCACTGGGAAGGTCAGGTAATGATGAAGTGGAGCCAACAGAAGCGCTGTCTATACTGGCAGAGAGGACACAACCTGGCGAGCGCTGTAGAAGCCTGGTGCAGGCGACTTCTGGTATAAGGCAGGCTGCCGGCGTAATAATAAGCAGGGGCCGAAAATTTTAGTTCATGATTGCAGGTACATATAAGAACTACGGCCATTTCTGCAAAACAGCCACTTGGTGAAAGAAGAGTTTACAATTGGCTCACCATCACTGGTCTTGACGGTTGAAATGTGAAATATGGAATCTGCAGTTAGTATGAAGCATTTGGAGTAGAATGCCACTTACTTTGCCACTAATGTGTTATGACTCGTTTTATATGAATAAGGAAATCTTAATGTTAAATTTTGATGCTATCTACCACAGGATGTCCTGTCGCTTCTTTGGATGCAGCATTGGCTTTCTGGTTGCCAGCAACTCCTGTATATGATGGAATCCAATTGAGTGTGACTACTTTTCCAGTGGAGACTGCCCTGTGGTATTGTGTTGAGGCAGTATTTTTAACACTTAAACAATATCAGTCTAATTATATAACATAAAATATAATAACAACCCGCCATAAAACATTATGTGTATGTAATAATATATAAAATGTATGTAATAGTCATTGTATTATGTTTATATTATTATGTACATGTATAATAATGTTATGTTAATGTATTACGTAATTTAACAATGTAGGAGTTGTGAGCTTAGAAACCGAAAGTTGCTAACAAAGAAGTAACAATGAGGTAACCTTGAGACAACAATAAATTAGACAGCTTAATAATGCTACGAATAATTCTTGGAACAATAATGTAATATTTAAAACAGTTTATAAATAGCCAAACAACAACTACAAAAGCTTAAGCTAAATAAAGGTATTATATTGGAGTAGGATTAGACAATCAGAGACTTGAAATAGAGTAACTGTGCAAATTCAAGCGGCAGACGCTACAAGACAGCGATCCCAACCAGAGGCTACAAGATTGTGTACCCGATCGGTACGATACGTGGTAAATGTGCGACATAAAACTTCATTGCGGTGAGAATAATATAAAATTTACGTGTTAAAAAAGTACAATTAACAATAATCTCACAGCTCTACAGTAGAATACATCAGTGAAGTGTTATTTAATCGTGTGAAGGATTAATCAACAAAGTACAATTTGTGTAAGCCTTCATTCTTTAGCCACACCACCCCTGCTAAGAGATACGTGTTCTAAAAACATACTGACGCAGCCGAGGCATACATATATAATATCTAAATAAACATTAAAAGTACAAAGTTGATTTTTAACGTAGGGCAAATACCCTCTCAGTGTGCGTAGTCTTTCAATCTTGTAGGTACTTTAAAATGGGAAAGTTTGATAAATGCCTAATTTCATACTTGTCAGGTATTGTTTGTTCATGCTAGGTGACGATTTTCAAGACACATTCGTTGCAATGGCTTTTACTTTTCCTATATTTTATCACAGACTAGCCGAATACGCAGCTTTGCCCGTGGTTTGACCATTCATCCCTACAATATTTAGTATTAGGTTGCACTTGCCCAATAACCTTGCGTTTCTTTGGAGACATTTAAAATTGTTACACACATACTTTGTCTTAAAACTCTCGACACTCTACAAAGAACAAAAAAATTAAGATCCTGAGAATATACTATGCAAAAACAATGCTAAACAGTCACAAATACCACAGTTTGTAATGATTTCTTCTAAACGCAACCGAGCAACTTCCACGTTGCCACATTTGGGCGTCCTCATCGTTATTAGAGTAAAGGAAGAAATAATAGCAGTTTATGGACTATCAATATAACCTTGTTCATTCTCAGTAAATATATAAAAAACTGTTGAGAAAACACATGAAAGGCTACACAAAATCAAGGCCAAAATTAATATTTATGGTCTTTCAACAAGAGTGTCCTATATTTAAACTGAAATGAAACGTATTCTATAAATGACAGCATTTTATTTGTTTTTTATTTTGGAACATAATTAATGTTATTATTTGTGGAAGAGAACACCAGTTAAGTGACAGCCGCGATTTCGTTGGGTAGCGCGTATACGATTGACCCAATTTTCAATGACAGAAGAACGTAAATTAGGTCCAACTTCACGAATAACATGCATGATGTTATTCATAAGATCATTTACTCTTTCTGGCTTGTTGACATAAACTCGAGGTTTAACATAACCTCACAAGAAGTAATCCAGCGGCGTTAAATCACATGACCTCGGGGGCCACTTAACATCACCATCACGGGAAATAATGAAACCTTTAAACTTCTTCAAAATATCGATAGTTTAGAGAGCAGTATGACATATGGCACCATCTTGCTAGAACCAGATGTTTATGAGATCCACACCATCCAATTGAGGCCAAAAATAGTTCTTTATAAGAACCCGGTATCTTTCTCCATTGACAGAGCTTCTCCATCTTCATTTTGGAAAAAAATATGGACCAATGATTCCACCATCCCAAAATACACACCACACAGTAACCTTTTGGGGATGAAGTGGTTGTTCTTGAATCTGCATTGGATTGTGATTGCTCCAATAGCGGCAATTTTGTTTGTTAACACAACCATCCATCCAAAAGTGGCCTTCGTCGCTGAAGGTGATTCTTCTACAAAAATCCGGGTCAGCTTCCAATTGCTCCATAGGCCAGCCAGCGAATACACGGCGCAACCTATGGTCAATGGGCTTTAGTTCTTGAGTGAAGACCATTTTGTAAGCGTGAAACGTCAAGTCCAGATGCAGAATTCGCCAAGTTGTGGTCGATGAAAGCCCCAATTCTTGCGCTCGACGAGCAATGATTTGTTTCCGTTCTCGCGTACACTCTCACGAAACGGCGCCTATGTTTTCGTTGGAGCGCTTACGTCGATTACGCACAGGCGTTCTTTGATCGTTGACAGAACCACTTCTTTCAAATTTATCGATCAAACGCCGAATCGTTCTCTCGTGGCGACGATTATGCACACCGTAAACTTTACGCAATACACGGAAGGTTTTTGGCGAACAGATGATCCATTTTGATAATACATGTTCACAATTTCTACGCGTTGCTGAATGCTGTAACATTCCATGCCTATTTGTCAATAACAACTGTAACTACATGAAAAAAATGACTGCTGTAATTCAATAACAACGGCAGCTCTCACATGTTAAAGATAGGACACTTTTGTTGAAAGAACCTATACAAAGAAAAGACGGATAGCAGTAAGAAGTTGTACTTTGACGGTTTGATGCTGTAGTTGATATTATCCATGCCCACCGTCATTTTTATGTCACTCATTTTTGTTTTCCGGCTTATAAAAGCAAGGGAACCTTCCCATAGAGAAAGAAACATGCTCCTTACAAAACATTTAGTTGTCTTATGTTAGCAATGCTTGAGCAATATTGACTTTTGTAGTCAATGAATTATGGTGACGGCATTTGTATTATTTTATATCTATATACAACAAATAATCATATAAAAATAAATAGAAAGTGGCATTTTGTCTGGTTTGATGCTGTTGCTGTTATCATAGGTGGGATAGCTGTTGTAATTGTTTATTTTACTGTGTTATTACTGCATGATCAGTGTCACAGAGGAATACATGAACTCGTTGTTCCTTTGTCATTTTCTGGCGTCGTGAAAGTAATTGTTGGATCATCGTTGAGAGCTAAGGTTGGTCTTGTAAGCTTTTGCAGGCATAACATAAAATTAAATAGCCAATCGTGTAAAGTGGGGCGTAATTTCGAATTCTAAGTTAGACAGTAGTTTTTGCCTCGTGTCAAAGGTTATCTGTGCCAAGCTTAATCGAAATCGGTGCAACGGTGTAGAAGGTTATAAGGAAAATGCACACGCGTGCGCACTTTTACATATTTAGATAGATGTATAAGAGCCACCTCAGTTCTACTGTTTCTCGTGATGTCATACAAATATTGGAATACAAAGCCAGCATATAGCGACCACTATTGCTTCAGTCTCGTCTACCTGCCTTGTACTACAACGAAATGTGCAATTAAATGATGTCTGTGAACGTTTACCTTCATTACCGTAAATTAGATTGCAAAATAAAGTTTTATACGAATTATTTGTGAAAGAGAGGTGAAAATAAACGATAATAGGTAGAGAACGTCATGTCATGTAACAATTTTATTATCTGCACCTTGATGACACCACTTTGGGCGAGTTTTGAATTAAAATTGTCTCAACTAATAACGCTTCCAACTGAAAACGTAATACACTTTCTGATTTTCTTTAAAGCCGCGCGATGGTGCGACAATTTTGAAGCAGTATAGTTTACCTGCTTCTGATGTTGTTGTCGTTATCTCGTAACTCGTTCTGTTGTCTCGTGTACCAGATGTAGAGCTATGATGACTTTAATAGGGTATGCGAGAATGTAACGTGAAGGATAACACCAGTTAAATCGACTGAGAAATTTAATGCTATTGAAGCGAATTGCCCACCGTTTGAAAATAAATAATAAAATTGATTATGAATGTAGTACTCCAAACTATAACAATTAAACTATTATGCTTGCTAACGTCTGCAGTATCAATTTTACGGTTTGAAATAACTGTTTCGAAATAAAATAAACAATAAGCTAAACTTGCCGCGAGTCGCTAAAATGCTTTCCGCCAAAACCCCTCGCGATGACCGCTAAGTTTTATTCACATATGTGCGTCACTGAGCGCTTAAAATAACACACAAGTAAACAGCAGATTAGGACTGTCACGAATGTATGCACGAATGTGTGCAAGAAGGAATGTGTCTCTGATTAGAATTGCACGTCTATTTCTTGTTCTAAGCTCAACCTATTTTAGAACTATCCTCTCTGGCGCTGGCTAACACTTAAAAATCCTACGTGAGCGTCTGTTATCTTGTTACTGTGGAGTACACCACTGATTCTGAGAATTTGTTTCCCTTTGTCTTTTCCAGATATCAGGTATACATGACCGTTCAAACCTACTGAGCTTATAACCTAATTAATTCTAAGAATTTTTACACTAAGGTGTTCGCTAATTCGGTTGTCACTAATGACCTTTTCAACTCAAGCTTATTACATTATACCTTGATTTAATACATTGAAATTATTTGTTGCAATTATTTCTCTATCTTACTATAATTTCATTATTTAATTATTTATATCTTCCTGACAATAATTACGGTATCACAATATGCTGTAGATATTCTGTACTGCTCCTTTTGCCTTCTCAGTTGTAAATTACAGGAAATTCCCGGAACAAGAATATCGCGCGGAATTGCCAGTTTTTTGTTCACGGTGGGATGATTTCTGCTGGAGAAGGAGATGGGATTGGAAAAGGTCCACACATAACGTTGCGAGATGACACTCAATCTCTTTTAAGATGGCCAGTGGCTCGCTGGCTAGATATCTACCGCGCCGGTGCTACAAATATATTGCCCCCGAGTACAGTCGGAGATTTCTGTGGCCGAGCGAAGAATACGGCTGTGATTTACTACTCATTTTTGTGTTATATATTCCCCTGTTTTAAGGACGGCTACCTAAGAAAAAGGAGCATAGCTACCAAAGTTTCCTTTGGAAGGAGGAAGGTCACAAGTAGGATAAATAAAAGATCTGATGTGTTAAACTCACATGACTTTCTCTACTCTTGTACAAACTATTTTTACAAACTATTTTTCTCCATATATTTCATATTAATCGAGATAAACATTTCCAGAAACGATCTTTTGATATGCAAAGAGAATTACATTTTACACATAGCGACCAGTTCTAAAAATATTTGACTATCGCTTAAGGACTACTATGTTCCCCTTGTTTTGTATTTGCAAGGGCAATATAGAAATACAGTAGCCTTTAAGCATACACATATCTCTTAATAGCTGGTTGCTAGGTGCAGCACCATTCTCTTTGCCACAGATTAATACTCTTTGCATATCCAAGACAAAAAAATGAATAACGAATTCCCATTTGAGAAAATAAGTATTGAAAAATTTAAGGGAATAACAAGCAATATTTCGAAAATGGTTCACTCAAAAAAAAAATGTATATGACATAAATTGTGTATTTTAACATTCTCTAGATTTTTATGTAGTAAAATTTTGTCTATTTCTTATGGTTTACCAGTTATGCAAAAGTCGTTCACAATGAAGAATGCTTTTGGAGACATTCACAGAAAATTCAAGATATACATTTTATTTTTCATGAAAATATCTTAAACATATATTAATCTTTTAAAATCGCTAGAGCCATTTTTGAGATAATAAAATTTTTCGAAAAATGTTCCATGTAAAGGTTACTCTGGGGTGGGGGGATTTTCTTGAAAACCATCGTGTCGCATCTCTGGAAGATACTGAACCTAAATACCAAGTTTGGTGTTTATCCGACTGTTCGTTTTTGAGTTATGCTGTTCACAAACACACACACACACACACGCACGGACATGTTTCCAAAAATACTTTTTTTGGAGTCAGGAGGCCTCAAAACATGTATTTCCTGTGAAATCTCGGTATCGAATTTTTGAGTGGAATGTAATACTTCCCCTACTTACTATACGTAGTAGAGAAAATAAAAATAACGGATTCCCGTCTGAGAAAGTATTGGACAGTTCAAACAAATAACAGAGAATATCTCGGAAATGGTTCACTCAGCAAAAAAAAAATGTATATGTAAATTGCGTGTTTTAAAGAGCTCTACATTTTTAGTATAGCAAAATTTTGTCTATCTCTTATGGTTTACCAGTTATGCAAAAGCCATTCAGAATGAAGAGGACTTTTTGGGACATTCCAACAAAATTCAAGATACGCATTTCATTTGCCATAAACTGTCTTAGATACATGATATTTTAATCAAAATCTTTTAGAGCCATTTTTGGGAAATAAAAAGTTTGTAAAAATGTTCTATATAAAGGGTTGTCTGGGATAGGGTATTTTCTTTAATATCTCTATATCGTATCTTTAAAAGATTCTGAACGTAAATGCTATGTTTGGTGTTTATCCGACTTTTAGTTTTTGAGTTATGCATTTCACAGACACAGACAGACACAGACAAACATACACACACACACAGACCTTTTTCTAAGAATGATTCTTTTTTTGGATTCATGGGGCCTCAAAACATGTAATTCGGGTGAAATCTCGACAGCCAATTTTTGGGTTGAATGCAATAGTTCTCCTACTTACTATACGTAGTAGAGAAAGTAAAAAGCAGTTTCTCGGATGCAAGCCTAGCGCTGTAGGTGGCCTTAAAAGTAACATATTTCTAATTGTTAGAAATATTAACTTTCTTTTGACTGTCTCTG
Organism: Deroplatys truncata; assembly: GCA_030765065.1. Classification (NCBI taxonomy): domain Eukaryota; kingdom Metazoa; phylum Arthropoda; class Insecta; order Mantodea; family Mantidae; genus Deroplatys; species Deroplatys truncata. The sequence goes on from CM060977.1 coordinate 59,538,329, forward strand.
TGATCTGTGGTTAGCATGTTTAGTTTTCCAAATCCGGAGATCCCGAGTTCAATTCATTCCTCATCCTTTCTAGTCTGAAAGTGAAAGAATAAGTGTGTGTGTGTGTGTGTGTGTGTGTGTGTGTGTGTGTGTGTGTGTGTGTGTGTGTGTGTGTGTGTGTGTGTGTGTGTGAATTTGGTATTTACCAGGGCGGATCGAAATTTAACGCACAATAATTTCTTTACAAAAAGGTTAATAGTAAAAACAAAACAAAAAAAATCACAACTGGACTCACACCTTTTACCTACGTTTTGACATAGTAATCAAGTTCCTCAACACATTTCTCCCATCGTGATACCAGTTTCAATATGCCCTGTTCATAGAAGTCCGTTTCCTTGGAGTATAGCCATCTGCGAACTGCTGATTTCACTTCCGTATCTGCCGCAAATCGTTGGCCGGCCAGAAATTTCTTCATGGGACCAAACAGATGAAAGCCCGGACTGTATGGTGAATTCTGGAGCACCTCCCAATCAAATTTGGTGATTTTCTGACGAACAGCAGCAGCAACACGGGAGGCGAGCATTGTCATGAAGAATTCTGACATCGTCAGCATTTATATTGTGGCGTTTGTCACGAAGGGCACAAGGCAACTTCACCAAAGTTTTGATGTAGGTTGCAGCATTCACAGTGGTCCCGTGTTCAGCAAAGTCCACCAGTACAACACAATGCATATCCTAGAACACCGTCACAAGCACTTTCCTAGCAGATTGAGTTACTTGGAATTTTTTCTTGACTGCGGAACCAGGATGTTTCCACTCCATACTTACCTGCTTGGTTTCCAGTGTGTAGTGACGATTGCTTTCAGAAAGTCATGCTCTTCCGCGGTGTACCGCGTTAGGTGATCCAAACTCATAATTTACTGACCTTTGTGGTTGTCTGTCAGGTTCTTAGGCACCCAGCGAAGCACTAACTTTACGAAATTTCAACATGTCATGAACAAAATCGTACACTGTGAAGTCGATTATTTGTTGGTAGTTGGAAGATGCTTCATGTTTATCTGCCCCACGTATGGAAACCCATTTGTCGCGGTCACTTCATGTTATCTTATTTCTGAGCGCCTGTTATTATTTTACTACTATGTTGGGTTCATTGTCCTCCGGCTAGCTATTATTTCTTGGTCGAGCAAATCTCTTAAACAGAGTGTGAAAACGGAAAGGATTTGTTACTGAAAGATAACACTGATATAAGAATTTGTTTTTACACTTTTATTGTCGTCACACATTATTCAATTTCACATATTGATTCTTGATACACGCCAGACTGAAACTGTTATGTTTTCTAATGTTATTATAATCACTTATTTGCCGCACTTTATTAATTCGCGTATTTCACATTTATAACTTTACGACGCGAGAGATTTTTTAGAACTGTGCGACGTTTAACGCGTGAATGATTCTGATGAACTGAGCGACGTTTAACTTCTGTATGATTCTGTTGGACTCAGCGACGTGTAATGCGTGGATGATTCTGTTGAAGTGGACAATACTTGCCTCTGGCTTTAGCTTTTTATACTCCCACACCCCGATATGCCTAAAGATTATAACCGAGCTGCTATTGGTTAATAAAACGCGCCAACATTAGCGTCTATTTTTATATCCAATCAAAATTACGAAAACATATGCTCTAGGGAAGAAATTCCCTCCATTTCTACAGAAAAGCGCGCCAATCTGACGTCATTAAACGTCTCTTCTAATTGATAAACAACTCACCCCCTCGCTCATTGTTACCCGCTCTTATTGTCAATTTCAGTGAGGCCGTGTAAACTTATTTTCTAACAATGTTTATAATTAACAAACATCTCAAATCAATGTCATACAATAATGCTTATTTACACTACAATCACTCTGGCATTCACATTATTGTGATACAAATTACTGCCACAACTGCACTATAGGGAATGTTGAACTGTTGCGATAGGGTTCGCAATTGCACACGCCTGTCGTTCATGACGCCTCAATGCCTCTGACATTCTGCGGGATTGCAACTGTTACGGGCCTCCCGTCACTAAGGTTTACACGGCGCTCTAAGAAGAATGCATACCACCTGGAGACACTGTTACGATGCATACAATCATCCCCATACACGCCACGCATGTCCCTGTGAATATCACTCGGTTTATGCCCTTTGGCCCACAAATATCGTACTACACCTCTCTGCTCTTCACACGTAGACGACAGTATCATGCGCACCATCTTTGTTGCGTAGTTCACGCTTCTCATGAAACAAAAAATACCTTCTGTAGTGAAAACTTCAAACTATATCTGTGTGAAATTGCGACATTCCAGTTGCAATGCCAAGGCAGAAAAAAATTATTGTGCATTACTTTTCGATCTGCCCTCGTATAAAGAAAACCCAAAGTAATCCAATCTACAGATTAATAGAGTAGAAAACGAGTGAACACCTTTGCCGATTGAAGAAGGTTTGTATTGTGGTTCAACTGTTGGGGAGCCGAACTTGAAGTAGTTGCAACCGCACATATGGTGAAAAGTTTCCGGTAGCCTTTGCCACAAGTTTAAAAAATAATAACTTTGTAATTTTGACTGTTTCTTTAAATATTATATATTTATGTTTGCCTCGGCTGCGTCAGTATTTATATTTTTTAGAGACATGAATGTCTTAGCAGGGAGGTGGTGCGACTGAAGAACGTAGGATTGCACAGATTATAATTTTTACTTCACTCCTTTTATTAATGCTTGACACTATTCAAATAACAGTTCACTGATATAGAGATGGAGCTGTGAGATTTTTTTATTAATTACTTGCACTTTTTTAAAACGTAAACTATTTTTGTTTCGCACGAATACGTATTAAATTTCTCGAGGACACATCTCGCGTCCGGTTAGGAACACTGTCTACAAGCAACTGACTTGATTTCTACCGCCTAAATTTGCAAATTTCTGTATTTAAAGTCTTTGATTGGCTAATCCTACTCCAATAGAATACCTTCGTTTAACCAAAGCTTTTTCTGGTTGTTGATTGGCTATTTTATAAACTGTCACAAAAATTACATTATTGCTTCCAAGAATCACAAGTAGTATTGTTAAACTCTTAAACTCATTATTGCCTCAAGGTTACCTCATTGTTACCTCATTGTTAGCAACTTTTAACTTATTATTCTCACAGCTCCTACATTATTAAATTACGTAATACATTCACATAACATTATTACATGTATACAATAAGCGATTTTAATCAAATTATAATAAAAAATAAAATAACAGCGCACTATAAAATCATTTATAAGTTAAAAATCTGATTTGTTACATTTACATGACTTTCTTTACTCTTGTACAATCTATTTTTACAAACACCTATTCTCCATATGCTTTATGTTAATCGAGATATCGAGATGTCAATCTTATTGCTAATTTTCTTGCAGATGCAAGGGGAATATGGTAGGTTTTAAGCGATAGTCAAATATTTTAACGCTGGTTGCTATGTGGCGCATTCCATTCTCTTTGCATGTCCAGGACATAAAAAAAGTGAATAACGAATTTGAGAAAAAGTATAAGTATTGGAAAATTTAAGGAAATAACAAGCAATATCTCGAAAACGGTTCACTCAACAAAAGAAATGTATATGACATAAATTATGTATTTTAACGTGATCTACATTTTTTGTGTAGTAACATTTTGTCTATCTCTTATGGTTTACCAGTTATGAAAAAGTCGTTCACAATGAAGAATACTTTTGGAGACATTCCCAGAAAATTCGAGATATACATTTCATTTCTCATGACATTATCTTAAACATATGATATTTTCATCAAAATCGTTAGCCATTTTTGAGAAAATTAAAATTTTCGAAAAATTTTCCATGTAAAGGGTAGTCTGGGGTGGGGGGATTTTCTTGAAAACCTTCGTGTCGCATCTCTGGAAGATACTGAACCTAAATACCAAGTTTGGTGCTTATCCGACTGTTCGTTTTTGAGTTATGCTGTTCACAGACACACAGACACACACACACACATACGGACATGTTTCCAAAAATGCTTTTTTTGGATTCAGGAGGTCTCAAAACATGTATTTCCGGTGAAAACTCGGTATCGAATTTTTGGGTGGAATGCAATACTTCCCCTACTTACTATACGTAGTAGAGAAAGTAAAAATGAATAACGAATTTGAGAAAAAGTATAAGTATTGGAAAATTTAAGGGAATAACAAGTAATATCTCGAAAACGGTTCACTCAACAAAAGAAATGTATATGACATAAGTTGTGTATTTTAACGAGATCTACATTTTTTGTGTAGTAAAATTTTGTCTATCTCTTATGGTTTACCAGTTATGCAAAAGTCGTTCACAATGAAGAATACTTTTGGAGACATTCCCAGAAAATTCGAGATATACATTTCATTTCTCATGACATTATCTTAAACATATGATATTTTAATCAAAATCGCTAGAGCCATTTTTGAGAAAATTAAAATTTTCGAAAAATGTTCCATGTAAAGGGTAGTCTGGGGTGGGGGGATTTTCTTGAAAACCTTCGTGTCGCATCTCTGGAAGATACTGAACCTAAAAACCAAGTTTGGTGTTTATCCGACTGTTCGTTTTTGAGTTATGCTGTTCACAGACACACACACAGACACACACACACACACACACACACGGACATGTTTCCAAAAATGGATTCAGGAGGTCTCAAAACATGTATTTCCGGTGAAATCTCGGTATCGAATTTTTGGGTGGAATGCAATACTTCCCCTAGTTACTATACGTAGTAGAGAAAGTAAAAATACTGCCTCACGATAAGCAATTGTCCCAAAGGCAAAGATGCCGATATGTCTCTGATATTAAAAATGACATATAAATGGAACAAAACGAATTTCTCTAATTTATTGATTCAGCAATGCTCTGTAACAATGCTATTTTGAATACAAATTGCTCAACTTTCCTGCACTACATTATCCCTATTAATTTAGCCTAATATGAATTGCATAATCTCAGGCTGTAGGCAATTATACTTAACATATTTGTGTTTAGAGTTTGTAAACAATCTCAAAATTAAATCTCAATAAGGATATATAATATAACAGCGCTATCTACTGCACAACCGAGGATTAATCGAAAGGAAACTCGGGAGGGGTGGAAGTGGTCGATATATGGCGTATTGAGGCAAAACAAAATACCTGTCAGCTGGCGGAACATGTCGCTAATGCTCCTCTGAGCCATTGTTTCCTGCATTAGGATCTCACAAACCGCAGGAATTGGGGTATAATACCAATACCCACGTCCAACTTGGCTTGCAAATTACCTCGCCATAGTTTATCGCTCCCTTCCGAAGCAACCATCGACCGGCAATATCGATCTCTCCCTCATATGTGGCAGAAAGCAATTTGTTGTACCTTCTTTACACTAGTGTTATACAGATTACAAACTTACCCTATTTGGGTACAAGCTTGGACCAAGATTCAGGATTTCAGTTTCCCTTAAAACCCCGGGCAATGTGAAGCAGCGCAAGTTTAAATCACCTTAAACCTTTTATCAAAGTCCGCAACTCCTTATCTACTCAGTTACCGCCAGTCCTACATCGTGTGGTCACACCAGTGCTAAGAAAAGTCCCTTGACCCTTCAAAATAATCAAACTAGTTATGCGAATATTCTTATTATATATTTAGGACAGCCAGCTAAAATGCTTCTTGAAATGCGTATGAAAAGATTTATATACGTTTGTGGGGCTGTCGTTATTTGAAGTTTTTGATGCACACAAAGTGGAAGGAAATGCTGAATTTGTGTTATTGTAATTTTTAACCAACTAATCTGAGAAATATTCAGTTTATCAATGGGATGTACGGACATAGATCACCAAAAAATGCATCTGAAGTGCTAACCTCAACATCCATGTCAACCACACTCAGAACCCTTATTAAGGTATTCACTTGCTAAACCAATGGTTTGCTTTTTTTCTATACAATCTTTGCGTTAAAGGAAAGCGGTTACCCCTTAGTGATGCTTCTTGCCAAACTGATATAACTGCTATGGATAATTTTAGGTCCATCACAACCGTTCGAGGGGAGATAGAACAGCCAGACTTTGTTCAAGGGAACACAACTATGATCGCAAAAGTCTTCCGAGGAAATAACTCATATACGATAATTTAAACAAACAGGTATTTTAGAGTGTTTCAACACTAATATTTGTAACAAAAACACACTTTATTGATTTATGATTCTTAAGTGGAGTAAAGCACGTTATAATGCCACGCTTACTGTATCATTCTTAGCTCAGTGGTAGAGTGTAAGCTTATTGTTCCCGAGGTTGTAAGTTTAAACATCCGTAGAGCCACTTAACTTTTTACCCCCTTTCATTTTAAGGCATAAGTAAAAATACGTGTGGGGCGTTTATTTAGTAGGTGGCAAACATGACATAATTTATCGGTCGGAATTAGGTTTCACACTTATTTTAATTTCATAACCACAAATTTCACCATAATTGTAGTTATATATTTAAGTAAAATGAAGTAACACAAGCAATAATATTTAATTATATTACAGTAAAGCTATTTGTAAAAAGTAAAGATAATACAGTACGGAGAATCGAAGTCGAGCAGCTTGCGTATAATAAGTAGCTTAAACACTACGAGCAGAGTGTGGAGGTAGGCCAAATCAGTGCCTGTGGGTTTTATTATTGAGATATACAAAGCGACGTTGACGGTTGTGAACCACGTGCTTTCTTGAAGGAACTTTGAAAAAATTTAATTGCTCAAGAGACCGGCCACTTTGGATTTGATCGAAGTAAAACTTTGTTCCAATTTTCAGAACGAATAGTAAATCATTACAAAAATGTAGTTAACTGTGTCCTTCACTAATGCTGATTTTTGTACCAAATACCCGAAATTACTGAGCGGGATGGTTCAGGAGGTAACATCTTTGGCCTGCATTTGGGAGGTCCCGGATTCAAACTCCTGGAGCCGATCAATCCGGCCTAGGGTTTTCTCGCGGCCGATCGCTAGGCGAATGCTGGGTTGGAAAATTTGATACACGAATTTTCCTATCATCCGTTTCATCACTACATACCAGACACTGGGCTGATCACTCATCCTAGATATGCTAAGATCCAGAGTTTGCTTACTCTTCGACAGGCTGCTGTTCCAAGGCATTGGCTTGTAAGTCCTTGGGGGCGTAAGTCCCACAAAGGAGAGGGTTATCGGTTAAAGAAGAAGATACGAGACCAATTATTGTAGGAAGTATTATCATCACGTGCCAAATAGTTAACACTGATTAAGGTGTGTCGAACCCGTCTTCTTCACTCGTTACGGTATAGAGTTACATCTGGTGCTGATTTCCTTCTAAATTTAAACTAATGGCACCGTCAACATTTGTCACTATTTCGGCATTACACATTTTCACTGTGTAGCTCCACTTCTGCTTTTCCTTGTTCTTTTAATGCTTCCTATATTTGCATCCAACAACGAGAGTTACTTCCTTTCCTCTTTGGCTGTACATTTTAATCATGTTGGTTGTTGCTGCTACAGACCGAGGTACGTACAAAATGAACAGTGCGTCAGCTGTGTAGAAGAGAGTGTGCCATAGCTTCACGCCGAGTAATCAGTTCTGCGCACACGGAAAATACTCCCCGAGCTATCACAGTAGGGAAGGGGATTGTTGTTGTTGTTGTGACCACGATGCATATTTGCGCAGTTTGAATATGTATATGCGCAGCTTAATAACACCGAAAACTCCACAAGACAGTCCAAACTTGTAGCCCGAAAGCGCCAGCAATATTAACTAGAGTTGTAAATACAATATAATACCAAAACGTATTGTAAAATCCTACATTAATCATAGTTGAGGCAGTATTTTAATACCTGAATAATTTCAATTGTATTTTACAATAAGTAAATTCAATAACAGCCCGCCTTGAAACAATATGTATGTAATAATTATTTAAATTGCATGTAACAGTCATTGCAATTGCTTATTTTTATTGTAAGCATGTTTTATTAAGGTTATGTAAATACATTATATACTTTAATAATGCAAGAGCTGTGAGAATAATAAGTTCTGAGTTGCTAACAATGAGGTAATAATGAGGTAACCTTGTAGCAATAATGAGTTAGTGTGTTTGAAAAGTTACCAGTCATGATTATATCAAAGATAAGATAAATTCAGTAACAGTTTAAAATTAGCCAATCAATACCAAGCAAAAAGTTTATATAAAATGCAGATATTTTATTGGACTAGAATTAGCCAATCAGAGACTTGAAATACCGAAGCTTACAGGTTTAACCGTTTATATCTTACTCAGTTGCTGGCAAGCCTTGTTAGTGAACAGATGGAAGATGTGTTCTCTACGAGTGAATCGTAAAATCTGTATACGCGCTAAGTGAAAGTATTGAAGATTCTCAAGGTTCTTAAAAAGTGTAGTTCTTTATAAAAATGTGCAAGAATTAATAAAAGAAGTGAATTTTAAAAGATAAATTCTGTGATGTCTACAATCATTGTCATACCGCGCCCTGCATAAGATATACGTGATTTCACAAACATTACTGACGCAGCCGAGGCAAAATTAAAAATAAATAATATATAGAAGCAAAGTTAAATATTACAGTGTAAAGCTTGGAGTGTAATAACAAAAGTACATCTTAAAATCAGCTTCTCGTACCTAGCAGCATATTGCGTAATAACAGTAACTATTACGTAATCAACAAATTCAAACAGACCCCCCCAAAGCGTGTTCCAGGAACTCCTTAAATGCAACTAAATAAATATTACGTAAGATACAATTACGTAAGCATACATCTTCTCCAAGTTAAATAAAAATTACGTAATAAACATATCTTCAAGTTAAGTAATACGTAAAAAAATATTATGTAAGATAAAAATCTTCTCATAGCGCAACATGTATACGAGAGCAATGCTAAACATTTTTATACCGTCTTGTTTATAAAACAAATTAAATTCATTTATATTTGACAGCTACTTTCTAATGTTTAGCGAGTAGATTGCCGTGCAGTTTGTTTTATGTGCTCTAATAGTTTGTTAATTATCATTATTTAAAGATTTTGTGTTCACCCAAATATTAATTTGATTAGCGAACGTTTCTGGGTTATGACCTTATAGGATTTTAAATCATTATTAACGCCTAAACAATGTAAACATCGGCTTTGAAATGCACCTGGCGAAGAAGCCCCATCTAATGCAAACATTTATAATTGGTACAGCGAATTCAAAACAAATCGGTTTTTCTTGTGTGATGAATTTCGCGAATGATGCCCAGGAACTACTCTTACTCATGAAAATATTGCTGCTGTTGGAGGAATGCTTGAAGAAGATCGATGGATTTATTCGGGCGACATTGAACATTAGTAAAAGTCAAATCCAACACATTTTACATCAAGTTATCCATGATAAAACTTTGTTGTCCATGGATTCCTTATAAACTGGCTCCCAATCAAAAACAATAACGCATTGATTGGTGCAGAAAAACTCTGGAAAAATTCCAAGGCGGCACTTTAAATTTGGTTTGGAATATCTGGTGATGAATCTTTGATTTACTGTCATTCTCCTGAAAAGAAGAGTCACTCGGCTCAATGGGTCTTTCGTACAGAACCTAAGCCTACAAAAGTCCGACAAATTCGCGGTTCTGGTAAGAAGTTGGTTGCTACTATATAGAAAATTGACGTACCACTACTGCTGATTGGTAGACAAATGCCCGTTTACAGCAATTTTTTTAAAAAGTCCGTAAAAACGCCCAAAAGGAAAATTAATATTACATCATAACCGTGAATTGTCGCATACAGCAAAACTAACAACTGAGTATCTGGATGCTGTAAAGGTCAGCTCCATGGACCCTCCACCATACACCTCTAACCTAGCACCTTGTGATTTCTTTTTGTTTCCAAAAATTAAATATAAAACGTGTGGAATCATTTTTCGTCATCAGATGAAGCAGTGGAACATTATAAAAACCTGGTTTCTGAAGTACCTCAGGAAGAGGTATTATTGCTTTAAGGACTGGTTTCATCGAATACAAAAAGTATTGATTTTAAAGGATAGCATTTTCAAAAACAGTAGAATCATTTAAATTTTTTAAAAGTAATTCCTATTTAATTTTCTAAAAGTTTTCAGTGTCGCCCTCATAATACACACAACTTTCACGACTACAATGATCGCTGTTGTGCATAACCACCAGGCGACTTATCTTAAAGCACAGTGGTGGGACAATACAGTGGAATAATCATGACTAACTTAGCAGGATTTGAAGCTAGTGATGGAAATTTTTATCTATACACTTTATGGGTTGCTGCTCAACATGTCTCATTTTTTTATTGTTGAAGAGGTGGTAATGTGCAAAATGAGGCAGTATTTTTAACACTTAAATGATTTTAGTCAAATTATATAATATATAAATTCAATAACAGCCCGTCTTAAAGCAATATGTGTATGTAACAATATATAAAAATGTATGTAACAATCATTGTATATGTTTATATTATTGTATACATGTTCAATAATGTTATGTGAATGTATTACGTAATTTAATAATGTAGGAGCTGTATGAATAATAGGTTAAAAGTTGGTACCAATGAGGTAACCTTGGGGCAATAATGAGTAAGAAAGTTTAATAATACTACTAATCATTCTTGGAGCAACAATAATGTAATTTTAGTGACAGTTTATAAAATAGCCAATAAACAACCAGAAAAAGCTTAAGTTAAATGAAGGTATTCTATTGGAGTAGGATTAGCTAATCAGAAACTGAAATATAGCAGAATTTACAAATCTAGAAGTCAGTTGCTTGTAGACAGTGCTCATAACTGGACGCGAGACACGTCCTCGAGAAGTATAATACGTATTTTGTGTGAGACAAAAAAATAGTTTACGGGTTAAAAAGTGCAAGTAATTAATTTAAAAAAGCTTACAGCTCTCTCTATATCAGTGAAGTGTTGTTTATATCGTGTCAAGCATTAATAAATGCAGTGAAGAAAAACTTCAAATCCGTGTAAGCCTACATTCTTCAGTCACACCACAAACCTTGTTAAGAAATTCATGTCTCTAAATAATAAATACTGACGCAGCCGAGGTAAACATAAATATTTAAAGAAACAGTCAAAATTGCAAATATTTTTTAAACATTTGGGGCAAAGGCTACCGGAAAGTACATTTTGGGGCGAAGGCTACCGGAAAGCGGGTGCTATACGTGCGGTTGCAACTACTTCAAGTTCGGCTCCCCAACAGTTGAACTATAATACATCTTCTTCAAACTGCTTTTCCATAACGTAGCAGCAACTAACTACTTCAAAAACAACCCATAAGTTTGCTGGCATCTAAACGTCTAATGAACCACCTTCAGCTGGAATTGGGTGAATAAAAATTATACCTTTCCAGAAATGAGCCGATCCCCGGTTCCCCTCGTGAGTATTGATTATGCTAAGAGCTACAGCATAGAAGCACAGGTCTATAATCGTCAACTAGCAGTCTATAATCAAATTACTGTCCAGTGTAGTGGCATCAGCTTTGTGTCAGACTTGTATTCCGTTTATAATGATAAAACCCTGCTGAGGTGCAATCAACCTCTTTGCAGTATGTAACAATAACAGTCGTAACAGGGAAAGGGAGATATTCCATTTATAAGACTTGACATCTGAGTTTGCGTAGTTTAATACAATGGAGGAATTGTAAAATTCAAATGGCCCATTATTGTATTCTTCAAGCGTACATAGAAGATATGAATGACGTTAAATTTGGATCACGGGCTCAAAGCGATGATTTGCTACATTCATTGTAATCAATAGCTGTTGTCCACATTACCGTGAGCGAAGCTGATGTTTACGTGTGAGTTAAGTTGTGGATGTTTCAAAATCTGAAACACTCGCTTTGCAATTTATAAATTTTTATTTCTTTATTTTTACTTAAAATATTAAAAATATATCATACTCAATTCAAGGTCTAAAATTCAGTCGACAGTATATGAGAAAAACCATACCATTCAACAAATAGTCCCTAGGTGAAGTTATCATAGATAATCCTATAATCTGTACCTGTCGTCAATGACTTTTTTCGAAAAGGCTTATTTGCACTTCTGGAATGTCAGTTCTTTTAATGGTAAACAGTAGTAAATGAAAAAATAACTCCCTACAGGAACAGACTGTGAAATAAAATAGTGACTTACTACACTACAGTTTTGCAAACATATGTAAGTGCCTTTACTACACTCTTCACGCCAATATGCATGACACCAATAGAGATAAACAATCGTACCTTCTGTGTTGACATCGTTATGCAAACACTTGCAACAATACATGACCATTTTCACTCATTATTATTTCTCATTGTTGACTTATCTTGGTAACGAAGTGGAAGTGCTGCAATCTGTTAGTGTGGGTGTACTAGAAGCTGTCTTTAGTGCTTTAATTATCCCAAAAATGAATGAAAAAAGTAAATTAGTGGTACAGCTAGCATTACATAGATTTATTTCATTAAAACATGAACAAGATTAGTGGGACTTTGCCACATTTTAAATGTATAACTATTAAAATATTACAACTCCTGATTTTCTTCTCTTTACTGCTTTGTTTCCTTAAGAATAGTAACAATACTTAACAAAACAGTGGCTCAGAAATATCCGAGTAGTATTGAAATAGTAGCCATTAGGTAAGCTTCGTAAATTTTATGCATTTTGAGGCTAGAATGATCTGTACCGAAACAAAAATGTAAGCTGTTTAATACATTTTAATTAACCTAATTTAATACTCAAAATGACTGCCTTTCACTTTACTATTAGTCACTATTTCCCACATGGCATTTTTGGCAATAATATAGTGTTTCCTTTTTTCCTTTCTTTACTACGTATAGTAAGTAGGCGAAGTATTGTATTCCACGCAAAAATACGATACCGAGACTTCACCGGAAATACATGTTTTGAGGTCCCCTGAATCCAAAAAAAATCTTTTTGGAAACATGCCCGTGCGTGTGTCCGTGAGCAGCATAACTCAGAAACGAACAGTCGGATAAACACCAAACTTTGTACTTAGGTTCAGTATCTTCCAGAGATGCAACACGAAGGTTTTCAAGAAAATCCCCCCACCCCAGACTACCCTTTACATGGAGCATTTTTCGAAAATTTTAATTTTCCAAAAATGGCTCTAACGATTTTGATTAAAATATCACATGTTTAAGATATTTTTATGACAAATGAAATGTATATCTCGAATTTTCTGGGAATGTCTCCAAAAGTATTCTTCATTGTGAACTACTTTTGCATAACTGGTAAACCATAAGACATAGACAAAGTTTTACTGCACAAAAAATGTAGAGCGTGTTAAAATACACAATTTATGTCATATACATTTTTTTTGTTGACTGAACCATTTTCGAGATATTGCTTGTTATTTCCTTAAATTTTTCAATAATTTTCTCAAATGGGAATTCGTTAAACATTTTTGTCTTGGATATGCAAAGAGTATTAATCTATGGCAAAGGGAATGGTGCTGCACATAGCAACCAGCTATTAAGAGATATGTCTATACTTAAAGGCTACTGTATTTCTATATTGCCCTTGCAAATACAAAACAAGGGGAACATAGTACGCCTTAAGCGATAGTCAAATATTTTTAGAACTGGTCGCTATGTGTAAAATGTAATTCTTTTTGCATGTCAAAAGATAGTTTCTGTAAATGTTTATCTTGATTAATAAGAAATAGATGGAAAATAAGAGTTTGTAAAAATAGTTTTTACAAGAGTAGAGAAAGTCATGCGAGTGTCAGATTTTTTTAGAAAATATAAAATGCACCTAGAACAACTTAAGCTAATATCACTATGCTTAATACATATTTAGTATTTTAAATATATATTTTTATAAAATGCTTTCTTTTTTCCCAAAAAATTAATGTATACAAGTTTCTCCTGCCCTCCTTTCACTAACTACAATTTTAGAAATGTCAGTATTGTCTATAATGTTTTTGAAAGTATGCATACCAAGTTTAAGATACATGTATTTCAAAAAAAGGTTATAGAGGAAACCATTCAGTACATCAGCATAAACTGTTTTGGTGAATTAATACAGCTTTCTTGCCGGGCTGAAGGCTTTAAAACGTTACCTAGAGTATCGGATTCATAATCATTTAACTAAATATTAAGCAATAAAATATATGTTTACTGTAAAACTAAATAATTACAAAGTATTGCAAATAAACACTGATAAAACATAAATAAATTTTTGTGATAAATCGTTGTGACAAATTTTTTTGAAAAAATTTTAATTTGATAAAACCTTTTATATGAGGTTTCTATTATTGACAGAAAATAATCCATTTTTATCCAAATTTCATATCATTCAGAACTTATTTACATAAATGGTAAATTAAAATCGTGCACAAAAAGTGTTTGTCACTTGTATAAAATTAAGAAAATGTTGGTTACGATAGTATACCACTCAAGTACAGAAATATAACAGAGTATTTAAACAATAATTACTTTCGTAGTTGTGTTTTCTAAAAGCAAATCACCACTGCGTCAGCTGTCAGAACACGATATATCTACTAAATAAATGAACAATCGAATACATTACGGGATACTAACCGATGCTACCAATAGTATTAACCAACCTCATAACAAGCTAAAATCAGAATACATTAAACGCACATACTTTTCAAGAACATATTTATTTCGAAATTGACACTATTTGAATGTGTATTTATCAAAAGACAATTAGATGACGTAGCCTATTAATCACTGCATACTGATAATATTCAGGTTCACTAAGAAGCTGACTTTTATCCGATAAAATAACTTCTTGCTAGTATATTATAAGATAAACAACTGTGATTGGTTGAAGCTAAATATTAGTGGCCAATATTAAATCCTCTATGGGCTAATGGTAACATTCTAACCTCTGTTCCCGAGGACGAGCGTTCAAACCCGGCGGTATTTTTTGGGGGCGTAAATATTCATAGTATTCCTTTCTTCGAAACGGAAGTAAAGCCGGTGGTCTCGTGTCAGATTTACGACACGTAGAAGAACCTCAAGCCTGTAGAGAGACTTCAGCCAATATAGATGGGACGCTAAGAACCATAGTAGTAAAGAGCGTTCATAAACAAAACTCAATTTCTTTTTTATGCGACGTATGAATGAAATAGTCATGGAAATAGGTTCAGGTGTAGAAAATTATCTTCCTAGTCTATTTTGAACAAACCAAAGGAAGTAATTAGGAAAAATATCTACAAAATCCGAATTGAGATATAAACTACGGAAACAATTAAACGAAGATGCTGAGTTAGGCTAGATTTTGGTTTTGGAAAGCATTCAAAGTGGCATTTGAAGCAAATTACTAGTACCACGCTTTAGGCGCCAATAGGTGGAAGATATGTTTCTTGGAGTGTTCGCCCCACGTACGATACAAACTTTCCGGTGGTCTTCGCCCCCACTTTTAAACAATCAACTTTGTAATTTTAATGTTTATTTAAATATTATATGTATGCCTCGGCTGCGTCAGTAGTAATTTGTAGAAAAATGTATCTCTTAACAGGGGTAGTACGGCTAAAGAACAAGGCTTAGACAAATTATAATTATATTTTACTTTGTAAATTAATCTTTCACGGTTACATAACACTTCACTGATATATATCCTACTGTAGAGCTGTGAGAGTTTTGTTAATTTCACCTTTTTAACACGTAAACTTTATATTATTCACGCCGTAATGAATTTTTTATGTCTCACACTGAATACGTATCGTACCGATTGGGTACGCATTCTGGTAGTGTCTGCCGCTTAAATTTGCACATTTACTCTATTTAAAGTCTCTGACTGGCTAATCCTACTCCAATAGAATACTTTTATTTAACTTAAGATTTTTCTAGTTGTTGATTGGCTATTTATAAACCATTTTAAATATTACATTATTGTTCCCAGAATTATTAGTAGCCTTTATTAAAGTTTCTAATTTACTGTTGTCTCAAGGTTACCTCATTGTTAGCAACCTTCGGCTTCTACACTCACAGCTCCTACATTGTTAAATTACGTAATACATTCACATAACATTATTATACATGTACATAATAATATAAACATAATACAATGACTGTTACATACATTTTATATAGTATTACTTACACATATTGCTATAGGGCGGGCTGTTATTATATTTTATATTATATAATTAGACTGATATTATTTAAGTGTTAAAAATACTGCCTCACAGTATGCTCATTGCGGGGCCCTGTCAACAACCAGAATCACCATGAAAACTTTTGAAGTAACTAAATGGTATGATAAACACGTCCATATGTTGCAGTCTAACAAGAAAATCTCCATTCGTTTGGAATTGGGATTTCGTTTGTACTTCACGTTTGTATTTGCAGTTCGAACGAGTGAAGTGTTTCTTGTAACTTGAAATATTCTTAATATGTTGAGTGGCGTAAGTAAATACAACGGCGTATTCTTTTGAAGAAGGTAAATATATCAAATGCGATACGGCATCAAATAAAAGCTTCTTTTAACGATGTTCATCTGAAGATGCTCTCCATCAACATGTGGTAAGGAAAGTCAACAATCGTTGTGTTTCTTATTTGTTGACGTTATATTGAATGGTATTTGTTCAACAAATTTTAAGGAACTCTTAAACGATGTTTCATTGGGCAAAATGTAAATACCTATGTCTATTTGTTTAATTAGGTAAATGTCAATATTACATACAAATCCATCTATACAAAATATTTTCTGAATAAAATGGTCTGA
The DNA here is from genome assembly GCA_030765065.1 of Deroplatys truncata. Classification (NCBI taxonomy): domain Eukaryota; kingdom Metazoa; phylum Arthropoda; class Insecta; order Mantodea; family Mantidae; genus Deroplatys; species Deroplatys truncata. Next base: position 59,555,045 of record CM060977.1, read on the forward strand.
TATATACATATATATCACTTCCGAAATTATCAATTACTGGAACGTATTTAATGAATGCTCATGTTTAACTATGTAATTGACAAAACTCACTTTATTACGTGCTTCAAGTAGTACACACATTTTATTATCTCAGTTCCACCAAACTTTCATCTTCATGTACATTTTACAGTGTGACCAAAGTCCAGTTGTCCTTAAAATGAATCATGAGGTTCTTTTTAGTTCCATATATAGCCCGCCATTCGCTGCATTGGTCTTATCGACGGCCTTTGCTTTAGAACTTATAACTTATTGCGTATTCTCTTGTCGTTGGGTGTCTTGCACTTTCGGAGTTTAAATCATTAAATCACGAACACATTCACACCCTCATTCATACTTCCAGACTCTGGGGAGGAGAGGGAATAATCTCGGCAGAACCAACCGGGAATCGAACCCGGGACCCCTCGCACAGCGAGCAGGTGCTCTACCGACTGAGCTACGGGACCAGTCGAATCATGAGTTGTTAAAACTACTAAGTGTTACATTTTTAAGGAGACCGATTATATTAGCTAATTTTGAAGCTTAAATGTAAATGAATTCTTTGGTGTAAAAACAAAAAATATGTGACACCCGTGGTGAAGAAATGTAGAAAAGCACAAGGGACGAAGTTTATGTTGTTCTTACAACAAAGTAATAGCCAACCTGGCGAATGCAAATATTGCTAATACAAACATCACCTCTCAGTTACTTTCAGATGGTTGTTGATGAGCATGCCTTTTAAACACTATTTAAATTGTTTTCTACAATCTTGGATAACTATTTGACCGAAGAAACAATTGAATCCGTGAAGAAAAAGCATAAACATAGAAAGACAAGAAAAAATTATCTGATGTGTTACACTCACATGGCTTTCTTTACTCTTGTACAAACTATTTTTACAAACGATTATTCTCCATATACTTCATGATAATCGAGATGTTAATCTTATTGCTAATTTTCTTGTAGATGCAAGGGGAATTGGTAGGTTTTAAGCGATAGTCAAGTATTTTAAGAGCTGGTTGCTATGTGGAGTATTCCATTCTCTTTGCATTACCAGGACAAAAAAATTAATAACGAATTCCCATTTGAGAAAATAAGTATTGAAACATTTAAGGGAATAACAAGCAATATCTCGAAAACAAAACAAAAATTATATGACATAAATTCTGTATTTTAATTCGATTTACATTTTTTGTGTAGTAAAATTTTGTCTATCGCTAATGGTTTACCAGTTATGCAAAAGTCGTTCACAATGAAGAATATTTTTGGAGAAATTCTCAGAAAATTCGAGATATACATTTCATTTGCCATAAAAATGTCTTAAACATATGATATTTTATTCAAAATCGTTAGGACCATTTTTGAGAAAAATTAAAATTTTCGAAAAATGTTCCATGTAAAGGGTAATATGGGGTGGAGAGATTTTCTTGAAAACCTTCGTGTCGCATCTCTGGAAGATACTGAACCTAAATACCAGGTTTGGTGTTTATCCGACTGTTCGTTTCTGAGTTATGACGTTCACAGTCAGACACACACACGGACATGTTTTCAAAAATCCTTTTTCTTTTTTGGATTCAGGAGGCCTCAAAACATATATTTCCGGTGAAAGCTCGGTATCGAATTTTTGGGTGGAATGTAATACTTCCCATTCAAAGTCTCAAAATTAAATCATTTTTCGAATTCTAAAGATGCTAAGGGCAAGGCTCACTGCAAAGCGTTTATAAGCGGTATCATTCCTTTTCAGATATTCACACTGGAATATTATTTTGGCATGCCCCACAGCGGACAAACATGAATACCCTGATGATCAAGAGGGGTAAGACATAACGAATAAATTAATACTATTGCTTCTATGTAAACCACAAAAAAATTTAATATAACAAACCGTTAAGGTATAATAAATTTCGGATAAAACTTGCTTTTATCATGATTAAAACCAATATTCTGGCTTAAAACTTCGTTAATTGTGTAAAAGCTTAAGTACAATACTATATTTCATTATTTTACCTACTATTAATGCAAAAAAGCAAATATGAAAATATATTCAATAATTCGTTTAGGTTTAATAAATATTAATCTAAAAATAAAAAGCATGTGCGTAAAACAAAACCGTACTTTGTCGTTTTCCTGAACTTGGCCTTTAAGTTACTTATGTTGTTTTTACAATTAAAAATTTAAGAAAAGAAATAACACTACTATTGCCTATTGTTCCTTCTATTTCCGATATAAAACAATGGTTACGCAAGTGATTGTGTCATTGAAAAATACATTGACGCTAGTTGCTGGGCCCATAAGAATTCAAGATAAGGCAAAATGTAAAAGATGCTATCCGCCCAAGGGTTCATCTACCATGTTGTGGTGGAAGCGAATGAGTTAATTAATGAACTAATTAATTATTGATCGATCGAGCTAATTCATTTAAATAAAAGTATACAAACATTTATCTCTATCAATCACACGGATCTACAGACCATATGTACTGTTATAACACAGAATAATAAACTAGATTAAAATGACAAAAACAGAACGAAGAGAAAAAATACCGTCATAACATAACACCCTACATGAAAAAAGTAAGAGAAACATATTCAAATATAGCTTGTCAAATATAAACAACCCTCAAGACAACGGTAAGCATTACAATGGATTATTATGTTCTACTATTTTAAACTAAGAACAGTTAAGAACGATAAATAAACACAGCACACTAACAATAAGTGTAAAATGATATACAATACCATAAAATAAAGCATGAACATGTACATCTAACTGTTCTGAAACCCCACCCTTTTCCCTGCAAGCAGCCTTCTCAGATCTTAGCTGCCTCTCCTTAATTTGCTTATCACCTCCAGGTCTTCCTTGCCAGTACCGCCCAACACGCCCTTACCCTTCATTTAACGTGGTAAAGGATCGCAATACGTATTGTTTCCTCCATTCCAACCGTACCTATACACCTTTCCATGATGACCCCTCGCAAACGGTACAGATTCTCAAGTAATTTTCAACGGTAATTTTTATAATCCGCCATGCTCCAAGTTTAAGCCACGAGAGCCCCTGTCTAATGAGTTTGATGTCTTGTTATACATCTCAGTTAGATTTTAGCCCAGAATGTACTTCCAACGAAGCCTTCTGCGTGTATTGTGCAGTTTTTGTTGTTTGTTAAGATAACAAAGGCGGTTCTTAATGTTATTCACACACGCTCCGTCTATTTCCCTGACCCGTCATTTCCTTGCATTCCCTGTTCACCGTAGTAGATCGCCCTAACTAGAGAATGATCTCCATGAAGGATTCTCATCTCTCAGGCCGGCTAGTACGTATAGATTTCCAGCATTGATTTGAATAACAGCAGTATTCAAAATATCTTTCTGAGAGATAAACAACATTTTTACATTCTTGTTATTATAAAGATAGAAATAATTATTTTTACATTTTATGTGACTTATAACTCTACAGTTGTGCATTCTGGATAATGTTATTTAATTTCCTAACCTTATTGTGTACGTTTGGTACTCACCTGTATGAACAAAACACAGTCTGAACATGTGAAGAATTCAGGACTGAGTATCAAACTGCCAAATCAAGAGTAGTCATGAGTAGTTCTAGATGCTTCCATTTTGGTTTCTAAAAATAAAGTACCATAAAACATTATGTAATGCAGCATACCTATGGTAGAAAAATATTATTTTTGCATACTGATTCATTTCAGTTCAAAAAGCATCTTTGGGCGTGTGCAAAGCTTCATCAGGTGTTTCTTTGGAGAAACAGTAACTTTCGAGCAAAATTCATACAAGATTTCATTTTATTCAAAACAATTTATCCCCCCTTTAAGCTTAATCTGATCTGTGAAAATTACAATTTGGAAATATCAACTGGGAAACAAAGAAATCGCACTTCGGGGAAAAGTTCCTGTAAGAACGTAAATAATAATAATAATAATAATAATAATAATAATAATAATAATAATAATAATAATAATAATAACAAAATAAAAGAATAGATTAGTCTTTTCAAATATTTAATAAAGACATTAGTTATAACCACGCAGAGGGGATTTAGTAAGTAAACAGAGTAATCGTGTTACCGCACAGAGTATAAAGTAACGTCAGGTATTGTGACAAACACTGTCCTCCCCAAAACTACAGATGGTTTCGATGCGACTTCCCATTTATTCTATGCATATATAGACCAATGGAGAACTGTGGCAATATGTCTAAAGTAAAGAAGAGCGCACACATAAAAAACATTAGGGATGGGACCTCCATACCGTCGATACCTCGATACTCGATGGTATCAAAGTATGTGCAATACTTTGAGTAAACCTTCGATACTTTTACATTTTTAAGTTTTGCATTATTGATAGTTGTTGTGTTTAACTTTGTGCTAGACTAGGACTGAAAGGAGTCTAGACTTCATGTTATTGCCTCGCATGGATTCCCAAAGAGCTGGACTTGATAGACCTTGATTGCTAATGAATGCTACACTCCATAAACTCTTGTGTCTAAATGAAAAGACGTAAAACAATGGAAGGATACACATGTAACATGCAGCATTAGCTGAGATATGAATGAAAGTGCTTTAGCTGACGCACTAAATCACGTTTCTGGCTTGGCGACTCACTATAAGCCATTACATTTACTTACTCAATGACCAATGATGTGAATCTAGCAGAAATAAATTAGAACTTATGACGTGAAATAATACAGCGCATGGAAATGTTTGTTCTTTTATGGTAGTTCGTGTTCTTAAACAAAAATTCTGATGTGTTACACTCACATGACTTTCTCTACTCTTGTACAGACTATTTTTACAAACGCTTATTCTCCATATGCTTCATGTTAATCGAGATGTTAATCTCATTGCTAATTTTCTTGTAGGTGCAAGGGTATTTAAGCGATAGTCAAATATTTTAAGAGCTGGTTGCTTTGTGAAGCTTTCCAATCTCTTTGTATGTCCAGGACATAAAAAAATGAGTAACGCATTCCCATTTGAGAAAGAGTATTGGAAAATTTAAGGGAATAACAAGCAATATCTCGAAAGTGGTTCACCCAACAAAAAAAAAAGTATATGACATAAATTGTGTATTTTAACGCGATCTACAGTTTTTGTGTAGTAAACTTTTGTTTATTTCTTATGGTTTACCAGTTATGCAAAAGTCGTTCACAATGAAGAATACTTTTGGAGACATTCCCACAAAATTCGAGATATACATTTCATTTGCCATGAAAATATCTTAAACGTATGACATTTTAATCAAAATCGTTAGATCCGTTTTTGAGAAAATTAAAATTTTCGAAAAATGTTCAATGTAAAGGGTAATCTGGGGTAGGGGGATTTTCTTGAAAACCTTCGTGTCGCATCTCTGGAAGGTACTGAACCTAAATACCAAGTTTGGTGTTTATCCGACTGTTCGTTTCTGAGTTATGCTGTGCACACACACACACACACACACACACACACACACACACACAGACGCGGACATGTTTCCAAAAAAATTTTTTTTTGGATTCAGGGGGTCTTAAAACATATATTTCCGGTGAACTCTCGATATCGAATTTTTGGGTGGAATACAATACTTCCCCTACTTCCTATACGTAGTAGAGAAAGTAAAAATAGTTTATTTCTTTATATCTCTGCATTTTATACAATACGTCCTTGATTTTTTTCTTCAAAATGTTAAATGTGTCTAATAAGCCTTTTTATTTCACATGTATGTATATGCTAGTGTATGAGGGTGGGTAGTGCAGAGGTTTAATCCACAAACCTGCCATGATTTCCAGTGTTATATGGCTAATTACTTATTGCCGGATGAAAAACTACATGCATTATCTGGTAGTTGTGAATAATGATAGAATGCATAACACACACAGTATTTTAATTTTTTGATTTTTATTTAAAATATGTAGGTCTTAGTTAATATTTTCAAGATTGCAGAATAAAGAACAATGGCTGGTGTTTGTTTTTCTATGGATAGAATCTCCATAAAGTTTTCAGTACAAAATATAGTCACACAAACAGGGAAGCAACTTATTATTATTATTATTATTATTATCATCATCATCATCATTATTATACTAGTCTTGACTAACAATATGGGACATTTAACCTGTGATAGATACCATATAAAATTGGTTACATGCATTTATACACAGAACACTACTAATAAGAACATAATTCAGTGAATAAGCTATCTTCCTTACAGCTTTTTATAAAGTGAGGAAGTATTTTTAAAACTTAAATGATTTTAGTGAAATTATATAATAAAAAATATAATAAGAGCCCGCCTTAATGCAATATGTATATGTAACAATATATAAAAAGTGTATATTACAGTCATTGTATATATTTATATTATTGTATACATGTAATGTTATCTGAATGTATTACGTAATTTATACCTGGCGCCAATCAAGAAGCTGACTGACATTTCGCGGAGCGAGAGAGGCGACGTTGCCGCTCATCACGACCACATGGAGAGCGTGTCGAAGGAGACTGGGTTACGCCTCCATTTAGAGCGAATATTATTTATATTCGTATACGAAGACAGTTGTAAAATAATGAATCTACTTGCAGAGAATAGATCATGCAAGAATATATCAGTGTAAAGATCTCCGTTAACAGAAGTATCATACCTGTGAAATATTGATGCTTATTCTAATTGAAAAATGCCACTGATTTCCGAATCGCTTGCATCGCTGTTGTTGTTGTTGCTGCTGCTGCTGCTGCTCGCTTGATAGACTTATTCGGTTCCCGAGTGCGCCCAGTTTTTCGTTTGGCTACGCTATCTTTGTCACTATTTTTGGACATTGTTAAATATCCATTAAACATAATTATAAATGCTCACACAGCACACACACTCACAAATACACGAACTCAAATACACGTAACACAAGGCAAATACCATACAAAAAGGACGACGCAAAAGAACTTTTAAGTACGCAGGCAATCTCTAAACTGATACAAACACACAAGCAAGCTGGGGCTAAAAGGAGGAATTGTTTATAACTGCAGCGACAGCAGAAGATAAAACTTCAGGTTGCTTCAGGTCATGTTTACTGCAACGGTCGCTCGCCCGGCACGTCATGCCAATCACGTGTTACGATATCGCAACAACGCATTTGCGTCTATCGTTGCTATAGAAACGTCTTAGTTCTAATTGGTCCTTCTAATGGTTGCTATGACGACCGCTGTGACGTATTCATCCCCTCCCATTTATTTAAAGCTTTGCGCCACGTGGTTAGTAACTGTCAATCACCTTCTTGGTTGGCGCCGAGTATAATAATGTAGGAGCTGTGAGAATAATAGGTTAAAAGTTGCTAACAATGAGGTAACCTTGAGGCAATAATGAGTAAGAAAATGTAATAATGCTACTAGTCATTCTTGAAGCAACAATAATGTAATTTTTGTGACAGCTTATAAAATAGCCAATCAACAACCAGAAAAAAGCTTAAGTTAAATAAAGGTATTCTATTGGATTAGGAATAACCAATCACAGATTTGAAATACAGAAATTTACAACGCGTTGGTTGCGGACAGTGTTGCTAACCAGACGCGAGATGTGTCTTCGAAAAATTTAATACGTATTCGTGTGAGACGAAAATAGTTTACGTGTTAAGAAGTGCAAGTGATTAATAAAAAGAAGCTCACAGCTCTCTATATTAGTGAAGTGTTATTTAAATTGTGTCAAGGATTAATAAATGTAGTGAAGTAAACATTATAATCTGTGTAACCCTACATTCTTCAGCCACACTACGCCTTGCAAAGAAATCCATGCCTCTAACAATAATACTGACGCAGCCGAAGCAAACATAAATATATAATATTTAAAGAAACAGTCTAAATTACAAAGTTAATATTTTTTAAACTTGGGGCAAAGGCCACCGGAAACCTTTTACCATACGTGCGGTTGCTACTACTTCAAGTTCGGCTCTACAACAGTCGAAATATAATACATCATCTTCAAACTGACTTTCCATACGTGCAGCAACAAACCTTCTTCAAATTGCCTCCCAAAACATGGGGCAAAATAATAAAACGAAGCAACCATCTTCTTCAAAAGTGAGTATTGACTATCGAATATTGGTAATCAAAAATCGGTATCGAGTATCGAGATCCGTGCCATATGATAATAAGAGTGGATTTTGATTAAAACAGTTTACACCTTTCGATGCGAAAGAAAAGGCAATGTAATAGAGATTTCTGTATATTAATGCCTTAATTAAATCTTACAGCTTTATTGCACACTGTCAATATCTAAACACAAGTAGCTTTCCTTTCTTCTAATACTCTTTAACTCTAGTCTACCTGCTGTCGAAGTAGGGTGTAATGCCGATGGCCAATCTTGTTGCGAAGCACAACGTTCCGGAGTTTGTAGACACCAAGATTGGCCATCGGGAACTCCTGATCTGAATCAGGTGGATTACTAACCATGGGACATCGTCACGACACAGAAATCTGCAGGCTATAAATCAGATTTTAAGCAAACAGTGCAGAGTTTGGACATAAATGTCATACGTGCTGAAACGATGATTGGCCACGCCGTTTGAAATTCTATTTGGCCTCCAAATGAAGCCATTTTGAGTAACTATCTCTTATTTGTGTCCATAATATTATAGTCAATAAATGGTATTAAAATGTTTTTAATACTATCATTCTTTGTTGTACTACCCACGTTTATAGCTGTGACAGAACTTATGATATGACTAGGTATATGATTCACGGGTTATATAAAATTATTTAGAATTCTTTCCGAATGAAGAGACTTCACAGAAAAAATTGAAGACGTGATGGTATTTAATCAAAATCGCTACAGTCATTTATGAGAAAATAAAGAATAACAGAACATTTTCCATGTAAAGGTAGTTTGAGCTAGCGGGTTTTCTTGAAAATCTTCGTGCTGTATCCTTGAATAAATACCAAGTTTGGTATTCATTCCACATTTCGTTTGCTGTACACACACACCCTTCTATAAAAGGGTTTTTTATTCATGACGTGCATTTCCGATGAAACCTGGATATCGAATTTTTGGGTAAAATGCAATACTTCCTCTTTCTGCTTGGTACACTCGCTTCCATTTATGCCATCCTCGCAGCTTTTGGAGACATTCTACTAGCCTTCATAGGTGAGGATGTATAGCAAGCAGGAGGCGTGTATCTGTTTACCTTTTCGCGCATGCAATGGCGTCCTGTTTTACGTGCACAGTTCTAGATTATCCACGTACGAATATATAACTTTGAACAATAGCTTTTACTCTTCATCACTTATAATAACCACGTTAAAACAATATACAACCAAATGAAACAATAGTTTGTAGAATATCTCCACGAAAAATATTTTTAATGATAACATAATGTAAAATTGAAATGCATTATACTTGTTACTCTCAAAGTGGACATTTTTACTGCACGTTATTGGAATGATATGTCCAAACTAAAGTGCAACTAAATGAAACACTGTTTTGCACAATTTCTCCATGAAAAATTATTTTAATGACAATATAATGTAAAAATGAAGTAAATGGTACTTTTTACTCTCAAAGAGGACACATTTACCAGACATTATTTTAATATTCTGTCCATTCCCCACTCTTTCCCAATACCTGATTTAGCTGCCAGGCATCTAATCGTTAGATGCTTGAAGAACTCTTGACTCCAGACGCATATGTTCCCCCATTTTATGATAACATTCCCAGAGGACGGGGAGTTATTTAGTGCCTAAGCGGCTAAAAACAATGCTGTATTTCAGGTTTACATTATGTGCCAATTAAAAGTAATTCTTGAAGAAGATGGTTTGTTATACCACGTATGGAAGCCAATTAGAAGTTGTTTGTTTATTTATTTAGCTCCGGTATTTGAAGTACGTATTTTGTTGTAGGAGTTTGCGCCACGCTTTGGAAGTGTTTGTATTGAAGGAGTTGTATTATATTTCAACTTTTGAGGAGCCGAACTTGTAGTAGTTGCAACCGCACGTATAGTACCCGGTAGCATTTGCCCCAATTTTTAAAAATATTAACTTTGTAATTTGACTGTTTCTTTAAGTATTAAATATTTATGTTTGCCTCGGCTGCGTCAGTATTATTGTTAGAGAAACGTTTCTCTTAGCAGGGTTGTGGTGCAACTGAAGAATGTAGGCTTACACAGATTATAATTTTACTTCACTATATTTATTAATCCTTGACACAGTTTAAATAATACTTCACTGATATAGAGAGCTGTGAGATTCTTTTTATTAATTAATTACACTTTTTAACACGTCAACTTACTTTTCGTGTCACACGAATACATATTATATTTCTTGAGGATACTTTTTGCGTCTGGTTAGTAACGCTGTCTGCAGGCAACTTAACTCTACTTTTTAAAATTTTCCCCTTTTCAGTTTCTGATTATCTAATCATAATCCAATAGAATACCTTCATTTAACTAAAGCTTTTTCTGGTTGTTGATTGGCTATTTTATAAACTGTCTCTAAAATTACATTATTCTTACTCCAAGAATCACAAGTAGTACTGTTAAACTTTCTTACTCATTGTTGACTCAAGGTTACCTCGTTGTTCCTCATTGTTAGCAACTTTTAACTTATTATTCTCACAGCCCCTGCATTATTAAATTACGTAATACATTCACATAACATTATTACACATGGATATAACAATATAAGCATATGCAATGACTGTTACATACATTTTACAAATTATTACATACACATATTGTCGTGACCTCTTTGTTATTTTAGCTCAATGGGGGGTAGAGCGAATACCGAAGGATCTTAAAGTTAATAACTCATATTATACGAGGTCAGACGGGGACGCAGCTGAGAGAGATTATAAAAATATATCAGAATATACTTATTAATAGTGTTATTATATGGTGTGGATGAGGGAAGGGACTATCTACTATAGTAATTTAAACCTAATGAACATGGATGGCTAGTAGTTTTATTGATGTAAAGGGATTACATTACCTCCTGGTTTCCTTGTCTGTCGGTGAGGACGCCATACTGCTGGTACGGATAGCGCGCACACAAACAACTTGCCTCGAACAGTAACTCGCCTCGACTGACTAAAACCCACGTTAACTCGGCGTGGTAACGCTATGCTAACTGGCTTATCCCCTCCACTCTTGCGCAATATCCGATCTGGGCAGCCAGGTCACATACGCAATAATACACATACGTCACAATATTGCTTCAAGGCGGGCTGTTATTGAATTTACATATTATATATAATTAGACTGATATTATTTAAGTGTTGAAAATACTGCCTTATTTTCATAGAGAAATTGTTCAAAACAGGCTTTTATTTAGTTCTATATTTAAACATGGTTATTAATGTAAGTGAAGGGTAAAGCTATTGCTCAAAGTTGTACCAAGTGATCCAACCGTGCCATATTTCATGTGTGTAGATATTCCTCCGTGCGTTTAAAAAGTTACAGAACTCAACGTGGCAATTGCAAATAAACACAGGTCAGTGGGGAAATGGCGAATTAGTATGAGCGAGCTCTACAGTTCCATTTACACTCCACCTTTTAACTACAATGTTCTTATTGGCGGCCTTTCCTTTGAGACATATTGTTGTTTATAGCGGGCAATGGTGTTAACTCGTAATCGCTTGTCTTTGGGTTTCAGTAAACTTTGGGCTTTAATCATTAGATCACACACATATTCACACTCTCATTCAGACTTCCAGACTCTGGGGAGGATAGGGAATAATCTTGGCTAGAGAAAAATTCCCATCCCCAGCCGTCAATCGAACCTGGGACCCCTCGCACAGCAGGCAAGTGCTCTACCGACTGAGCTGCTGGGACAGCTGATGTTCGTTCTACTCCTCTTGCTTATCAGTAAAGACGATAAGCGGACTGCGCTTATTGAGAGGCACTTCCCAGGCTTGCAATAGAGTGTACAGTCCATGATGATAGACAAAAATAGACCGAAAGGATCTTAGAATATTTCCACTTCAATTACACAGGCTTTATTTTTGAGGGAATAAACTCACATTTTAGACTGGCAAGCATTGAAAATGTCTTTATCCGACACATCTGTAACCGCCTACAACTATTTTTATTGTATTTACGATGTCTTTGACTCACATTACGGATTATAAGCAACACACATGAGAGCACGCAGTGTTTCACTGTCATTTTTTTGCTTGCTCTAATAAGTGTTATTGTTTGGTACCGTTATGTGGACTTGCTCATTGAATAGGTGTTCGAAATTTTGCTCCTGTTGACTGATGAGATGTTCCAAGCTTCTCCGTGTATCCATATGGAGAATTTCTGAGAAGCGCTGTAGTAGTGGTGGTGGTGGTGGTGGTGGTGGTGGTGATAGTAGTAGTAGTAGTAGTAGTAGTAGTAGTAGTAGTAATAGTAGTAGTAGTAGTAGTAGTAGTAGTAGTCGGTTTTTAGGGCGCTAATACTCCAGATTCATACTGACCTGCGTTTACTTGGTACTGCCCCGTTAAGTTCTGCAACTCTTTTAACGCAAGAAGGGTTATAGGAACACGTCAAATACGGCGCGGCTGGGACACCTGGTGTATTCATATGTGAATAATCTAGAACTGTGCACCTAAAACAGGACGCCATTGCGTGCGCGAAAAGGTAGGCGCACACACACACACCTCTTCCTCCTCCTTGCTGTACATTCTCGCCTATGAAGTCCAGTAGAATGCCTCTCAAAGCTGCGGGGATGACATAAATGAAAGCGACTGTACGAGACAGAGAAATTAAAATGAAGACGTTAGAGAAGAACTGCAGATTTTTAATATTAACAACACGCTGTAATATTTAAAGTGGCATTGGGAGGAACATGTATAAAGAATTCTAGATCTCTGTGGAGATACAGAGAGAAGATCTGTAGGAAGACCTTAGAGAGAGATGGCTTGGGAATTTTTGAAAATGCAGCAGGCAATTTATTGCCAATACCTTGAAGTGTAGATGAAAATTAAAGTTCCTTCTCTCTTTTGTGTCTCTTAGAAAAATTTCACGCAATTTCAGTACCAATGCGAGGCAGATAATTCAGAAAGTTTATGCTGATGCTCGCCGATTGAAACCGTCCAGAACAATAACCTGATGAAGCATCAAGGCAAAGCATTTTTACGCACACACATCACAGAAATCTGTATGGACTACATTAACAATTTCCAGAGATATTATCAACGTTTAATTAAAACAGTGAGGCAGCCAACGCGATGTATGTACGTTGGCAAAATTATTCGCATACAAATGTAATAATTGTCACCATCACCGCGGGTGGACGTTGTGAAAGAATGTGATGGGAAGCTTTTTTTGTTCTCATCATAAATTTTACTTTATCACAGCACACCATTCTCCCATTCCTATGCATTAACGACGTGATGGTGTATGATGAAGTCTGCGCAGGCGCGAATGGCGGTGGGGAAGTGCTGTATTAACCAGCATGCGTAACATGGGCCGCTTTTTCATAATGGCAAAATAATTAAAGGCTGACGTATATTTTATACGGCCATTATTCATTCATATTCACAGGGCATGAGAATCACAGAGTGTTGTGAAAATTACTGCCTGGTTCTCTCCAAAAGACTAGCTATGTTGTTTGTGACGACACTCTATAGCACATAGTAGCACATAATGGTACTTGCGATGCATGTGGATCCATGAAAAACGAAGAAGAGTTTGAAAATATCAGAAGAAGTCGAGTATTTTCTACTTCAGAGATTTTATACTCCAAATAACGTGTTTTTGTTGCCTACTATGTTTTCGAAGACAGCAATAGTACTTACATGAAAATATATAATTACTAACAGCCGTTGAACAGGGTGGCTCCAGTAGAAAGGTCAACACTAACCTTGGTGGTAAAAGGTCGAACTGTCATCTACACCTGGTTGTTGACCTTAAAACAATAACTTGCAGCTCGTAACTTATGTGCTGCATGAACAAAGTCTCAAGTAAATATTATCAAATAAAAAGCATAGACCTAGGAAGATTTAAATGGCAAAATTCAACCACCAAATATAATTACATCCACTTCTGCAGAAATAAGTATATCAAAAGTTAGAGGACTTATACAGTTCATGCATATACATACAGTAAAATACGACAAACATGTAGCTAGGTTAGTTTACAAACACAAACGTGAAGTGCATAAAAAATACTATCGACGAAAAATAGTATTTAACTGCATCTCCCATTACTGCGTTTCCTGTGGAGAGTCTCCCTTCTCTCACCTTCACTCCTCCCCTCCGCCGTCCTCTCCAATGTTCCCGCACTCTCCCGTATTACCTTCTCTCTCATGCTTTCTTTCCACTCTCTCATTCTCTGTCTCTACACCGTCCTCTTCTTCCTCTCCCCCTCTCTGAGATAAGTGCATACATAATGATATTTTGAAAACTACTACTAAAATGCCCCAAAAGCGACGTTTAAGGTTACAGTTCACAGTTTATGTCAATAAACTTGAATTTCTAAACTTTCGGTTAAGAAACTAGGCATGATATTACCTTGTAAACTTATCACCCGCTTAATTTTAACTTTACAATGAACCTATTTTTATGAATATAATTTTATGCAAAGTAATTAAAACATTATATTAGCGTAAACAAATATGATGAGATACATTCACATGACTTTCTCTATCCTCTATCGTTTATTAGTGGATATATCAATTATTTGACACAAGCGTATTTTTCTATATACTACATTTTAACTCAAATAAACCTTTGCAAAAGTAGATACATTTTACATTTCGTTACATAAAAAAGAGAAAAGCGACAGTCAAATGTTTAAGACCTTGACGCTATATGGTGGCCTTAAAATTCCATATTGTTTCCATATAATCACGAGAAACAACTGAATGTTGAAAGAACTTCAATGACCAAGAAATGAACAATTCGAACCTTTAATAACGGATATTTCAGAAATGGCTATGCCACAAAAAAAGTTATGAGATAAATTGTGTGTTTTAAAGAGTTACGCATTTTTCGTGCAGTATATTTTCGTCTGTCCTTAACGTTTACCAGTTATACAAGATTATACAAAATGTCTTCCACTTGAAGTGGACTAAGTGGACAGGCTATTCCCAGAAAATTTAAGATATAAATTTTATTTGTGGTACAAGTATCTTTAATATATGGTATTTTAATCAACATCGTTAGTCATTTTTAGAAAATAAAAATTTTCGAAAAATGTTCCAGTAAAGGATAGTTTTAGGGTTGAAGGATTTTGTTGATACTCTTTTTGTCGCATCTTTGAAAGATACTGAACCTAAACACCAAGTTTGGTATTTATCCGACTTTTCGTTTTTTAATTATCGTGTTTAAGACACACATATTGACATGTTTCCAAAAATGCTTTATTTGGATTCGGGGTGCCTCAAAACAACTATTTCCGGTGAAATCTCAGTATCGAATTCTTGGGTGGAATTCAATACTTCCCCTATTTACTGTACGTAGTAGAGAAATTAAAAGCTCATACAAATTTTGAAAATGTCTATTTTCCAAAGGAGTTGTTACAATGCGCTAACTTTAACTTCACTAATTACGTTACGATTATCTCATTTCAATAGTTTTTGAGAAAATGAACTTCAAATATTAAGAAATGTAAATTAAGGAAACTCAGGGACCGAGAAGAAAGGTAAACTACAGAATATAGAAATTAATTTAACGTAAAAATAAATTCTTTATGCACTTAAATACTTTTTGACAAGATTAATTCTAAATTGTTTAACAGCAAACACCACATGTGCAAACTCTACTATAAATGCTCTGCAAATAGCACGTGAAATGTAAAAATTGGATTCTATCGCCAACGTATTTCTAAATCTTTGGCACTTCAAAAATGTCTTCAGTTGTTGCAATTGCTGTCCTGATTTAAAATTTTCAGCTTTTATTCTGGTGGATGCAGAAATCCAAAACAGATTTTTCTTGATAATAAACACAATTTTGGATTTATACGTTTAACAGTTTATTAGGTTACTGATTTTTAAAAAATTAAGTGTTATAAATTTTTTTATTTTTTCCAGGAAAGAGAATAATAACACACAAAATTTAGGAAGTATATTTGAGGAGTAATATAGTGTATTTAAATCTTTACATTCTTTTAAATATTCATAAAGGGAATCATTTTGCAATTGAATTGATTTTCATTTTTTGAAATTTATTTTCCTAAAATACTGGTTCATAGGGCCACAACATTAATTTCTTGTTATAATTATGTTGAAATTTATGAGAAACATTTAAACTTAACTGGTTAAAATTTGTATAAATTAGCAAAACCCTTAATGAAAGAGCAAAGAGGAATAGCTACACTGTTGAATGCATTTTGATTTTTTTGTGCTTGTCCATTTTCCCATGGAATTGATGTAACGGACAGTTTTCTGTGATCAAAAGGAAAGTTACCTGCAGGAAAGGAGAGACTGTGAGTTAAAGTGGCCCGAAGTTTGAACTCAAGCCAGCAATTCGATAACAACTCCCAACTTTAGTATCCTTAGGCAGCATGACAATGGCAGGCTCATAAAAGCAAACCTGTCGCATCCTCCCTGTTCACCACATCTGACACGTACTCAACTCTGCTACATGAATATCACTTTGAAGAGGTAGAACTTGTAGGTTTCACATTATACCACCTTAGCAAAAAGAAATCAATTTTCGGTTCGTTACTTTGCCACGCATGAGCATAGAATCTTCTCTTCATTAAATAGCATTAGAAGCGGAGCAAGGAAAATTAGCATTTTTTTTTTTTCGTCGCCCAAAGATTGTGGTCCAAGTAATTTTTAAACTAATTCAGTAGGTTCATATAATTCTAATTATAAAATCCTGTTTTAACGACGGTAAAAAGAAAGTTATTTTCAATCAGAAATGCATGTTTTGACGTCTTCTAATTTAAAAAAAACTCATTTTAGAAAAAGGTCAGCAAGGGTTTTCAGGAGCTTCTACCTCTATGAATAATATTTACATTAGTATTCTTTTATTTTCTTAAAACATTTTTATTTCAATTTGAAATTAATGTTTCAAACACTGTGTTAAAGAACAAAATGTATCTCATGTACTTCCTTATTTAATGTTATACTTCGCGAAGTATAAGAAATGTATACAAAAATAATTTAAATGTCGTTATATATAACGACATATATATATATTGCAGACATTTTACGTCAAAGAAGAATTTTATTCCTGCAACTTTCTGTCCGAATTTTTGCTGTTATTCATTTAGACATTTAGGCGCTTTAAGCAATACGATTAGCCATCATCTACATAGATTAGATAGTGGAAGTATTTCATTGCACCAACTATTCGATATCGAGATGTCATTAAAATACATTTTTAAAGATTCTCGGAACAAAAAATACCTGATGTGTCACACTTACATGACTTTCTCTACACTCATCGTTTATTAACGGGTATACAAATTATACTTAAGAAAGCTTATTTTCCCATCCACTTCCTTTTAATCGAGATAGACCTTTCCGGAAATAGCTGCATTACATATTTCGTTATAGATACAAGAGAACAGCGATAGTTAAATGTTTAAGAACTGGACGCTATATGCTGGCTTTAAAATTCCATACAGTTTCCATGCAATCGCGAGAAACAGCTGACATTCGACAGGACTTTAAAAAAATGCTTAAGTACTGAACAATTCGAATCATTTATAACGGATATCCGGAAACGGTTGATACCAAAAAAAAATTATTTGAAATAATTTCTGCCTTTTAAAGAAATCTACATTTTTTGCATAGTACGCTTTCGTCTGTCGCTTAACTAGTTATACAAGATCATACAAAATTGCTTCCTCATAAAGAGAACCACACAGAGAATTCAAGATATATTTCTATTTGTCATGGAAATATCTGTATTATATAGCTTTCAATAAAATTCGTTAGAGGCATCTTTTATGAAATTAGGTTTCAAAAAATATTCCATAAAAAGGGTAGTCAGAGATGGGAAATTTTCTTGCTTGAAAATCATCGCATCGTATCTTTGACAGATACTAAACTTAAATACCAACTTTGGTATTTATTCGACTTTTCGTTTTTCAGTTATGGTGTTCACAGATGCACATTTACCCAGACACTCCCACACTGCCATTTTTGGGTCCACGGGGCCTCAAAACACGCATTTCCGGTGGAATCTCGACATTGAATTTTTGGGTGGAATGCATTACTTACTATATGTAGTTGACTGAGGCGGTTACGTTTGTGCCCCGCATTAGGCAGGCACCGGGATATATCCCGGCGACCGTTCACTCCGACCTTTTGGGTTTTTCGTAGTTTCTCCGGGTCGCCAGGCAAATGCTGGAGTGGTTCATCTTCAACCACAACACTCCTTCCTCTCATTTCCTGTACTCATCACCTTGTCACCTCTTTCAGAGTTGTAGGACAAGGCGACAGTGTTCGCGGGTTGCGGCTGGGCGGTGGCTTGCACTCTGTAAACGTTTCTTCCCTGGCGTCACTGGGTATCGCTTAGTTAGGTCTCTCCTCAGCGCGGACCTCCGCTCCGAGGGATCCTGGAGGTTGGTGGCTTGTGGGCTGAGATTGTGCGGCGGCGGATGCATTCTATCTGGAAACGTTAGGGACCCCGTACATGCTTGGGTCCGTCGGCATCTGGTCGCCCTTAGGATCTCTCCCCTCATCCTTCCCTCCCAGGGATCACGTTGGAAGTATAAAGGGCCGAGAGATTGCGTGGGTTACTCTGCCCCGGTTCCGGGGGCGCTTCCGTGATACGTACTTTTACCTTTTCAGAATCTTCCAAAAATATGACACGAAAATTTTTTAGAAACTGCCCTTTAAATGGAAACATTTTCGTTATTTTTGACTCTCAAAAATGGCTTTCACAGATTTTGTTTAAAATAACACATATTTAAGGCATTTGGGGGGGGGAGAAACAAACAGTATATCCACATTTTTCTGCGAATAGCCAGTGAACTTTTTACAAATGGTAAACCCAAAAGATAAACAAAAAATCAGGACACCAAAATTGTGAATCTCGTTAAAACACACACCTTATGTCAAATACATATTGTGTTTTATAGCTAATCGCGTCTTAAACATTTGACTATCCTTGTACTTACAATAAATGTTTGTCTCAATTACATGAAATAAGTTGAAATATAAGAACGGAAGTAGAAAAAAGATAAAACTAACTACAGTGTGAAGAGAAAGCTATGTTAACGATTTCTTTTCTGATTAGTCCAAGAAGAGGGAAATAATGTTATAGCTGGAATAAATATGACTTGCATTGTTTAAACAGTTGAGTACAGTTTCAGTACATAAAATGTATGCTAGCTGCATAATATTAGCCTATAATGGAACTGAGCTGTTTATGTTGGTACTGACAAATTCTACCCCACCCTCTGCCAGCGTGACTATCTGTATTTTTCGAGTATAATTTTAGCCACTGGATTGTCTGGGTATCTACTTTATCTCCCCCAAGGTATTGCAGAACTTCCGAAGGGTAATATTACAACTTATATTCTCATGTTACACTACCGTTATCTTAATGCACGTATTCTTATTTCCGTTTAGTAGCAGCAACAACTTAACCTTCGTCTCCATGTCGCTGATGAAAGCTCTCATATATGTAAATGTTGTAGCTGTCGTTCTGTTTAACCACACAACATGCAAATAATTTAATTTTTCACCCCTTCTTCTAGAAGGTGGAATTATATTGTGATTAGTATAGCGTTTCCTTGAGTACCAATCGTAGCGAAACTCTTTCATAGAGGTGGTATCCGAACCACCCCTTCATTCCACATAGATTATAACATGATTCATTGGTTAGCTTGGTTGTGTCTGAATTATTTTTCAGACCAATCACATAGGGAACTGATAGCGGCTGGTGGAGTCAGAAGTTGGTTGCCTGAATGTGAAAAGTTTACGAAGGAAAATACACTATGGTGATTTAGGGACATGGGCCACTTTTTATGCACGACAATGTACATTGACGACTGAACGATGTCTTGTAACTATATGGATTAAGAAGAAGATAAGGCTTTTATGAATAATTTTGACAATAATATTGTAAACAAACAATAACGGATAGTGAAGGAGTAATATTGTTTACGTTATTAGCCCCGCGTTTAGATGCCAATTTGAAATAGTTGTGTATTGTTGTTCTACTGTTGGGGAGCCAAACTTTATGAAGTAACTACCTTACGTTATGGTACAACTTGAAGTAACTGCCCCACGTATGGTACAAAGTTTCCGGTAGCCTTCGCCCCAACGTTCACTTTCTGGTGGCCTTCGCCCCAAAGTTTAGGAATGAACTTTGTATTTTTATGATTCTTTAAATATTATACATATTTATGTTTGCCTCGGCTGCGTCAGTATTAATTTGTAGAAACATGCATCTCTTAACAAGGTGTGAAGCGGCTAAAGAATGTAGGCTTACACAAATTATAACTTCACTCCATTTATTAATCCTTCACACGATTAGATAACACTTCACTGATATAGAGAACTGTGAGATTATTTTTAATTGCACTTTTAAACACGTAAACTTTATAATATTCTCGTCCTAATGATGTTATATGTCTCACACTGAATACGTACCGAGCGAACGAACTGCTCAGGTACGTTGCCTTCTAGTGACTGGCGTTTACCACTTAAATTTGTACATTTTTCTATTTCACGTCTCTGATTGAATAATTTTACTCCAATAGTATACTTTTATTTAACTTTTCTAGTATTTGATTGGCTATTTATAAACTGTTTTAAAATATTACATTATTGTTCCAAGAATTACTAGTAGCATTATTAAACTTTCCAATTCATTATGGCCTCAATGTTATCTCATTATTACATCATTGTTAGCAACTTTCGGCATCTATTCTCACAGCTCCGACATTAAATTACTTAATACATTCACATAACGTTATTATACATGTACACAATAATATAAACACAATACTGTGACTGTTACATTCATTTTATATATTATATTATATACATATTGCTTTAACGCGGGCTGTTATTTTTTTATATTATATAATTAGACTGAAATCATTTAAGTGTTAAAAATACTGCCTCAATAGAGAAAGCAGTGCGAACATGTCCCTTTCTTTTGGAGATACAATATTATAGTAGAAATATTAAAGATAATCTAATAAGCAATATTCACACTTCCTCCTTGTTTCATTTACATTGCCGGCTCTGGATAGTGCAGTCATTTTGATAATTTTACTGTTATTTCATACAAACTTTCTTTAGGTACCATAATCATGACGGCGACGGTAATTTGCTACGCTGTATTTTAAAAATTAGATTCACGTTGATTTCGCTTTGAAACTCTCTCTATTCACTCTCGAATTTATGCTTCCATATACTGTGGAGTGCAGGGAATAATCCTACAAAGAATTTCCTCGTCCCAACTTGGAATCCAATTCGGGATCTCTGAAGCTCCTTACAGCAGGGCGTTAAGAAACTGCCTGCATGACATATACGTATGAAAAGCTAATTTCCGGAACGCATGTTACTTGATACAGGATAAATGCAGGATGTATCTTTATTGGTGTCATATATTTGGGGGACGTTTTCCTGACTTCAAAACAGTAAAAAAGTCCATATGTACATAGGTCTGGAAATCAACCGTTTCGTTGTTATAGGTCAAAGAAGATGTATTCCATAAGGGAACAGACAGATATGCACTACACGTATGGCCGTATGACGTATGCCTGTAAGGGAAAGAGTTAATCATATGACCATCTGGAGAATTCTGCATGAACATCTTCTGCACCCGTATCACCTTCAACGTGTGCAAGGATTAAATGAGGCGGAGTTTTAGCCAGGAAGATGTTTCTGTCAACGCATGTCACAGCAATATCCTAGCCTGTATATTATTCACGGATGAGGCTGGTTTTACTCGCGACGACATCTTCAATTTTCATAACACTCGTAACTGGGCATTTGAAAATCCTAATGAAGTACGACAGGACAACCATCAACAGAGGTTCTCTCTCAGCGTTTGGGTTGGAATCATTCATGATCACCTTATTGGTCCCTACTTGTTCCCTCCGCATCTGAATGGACAAATCTATCTCCAGTTTCTCAGAAATGAGTTACATCACTTAACTGATAATGTACCTCTGGACATCATCCAACGAATGTGGTTTTTACACGATGGTGCTCTAGCTCATTTCAGTATGATAGTTCGTAGTTTTGGATGATCGATTTCCGCAAAGATGGATTGGTCGAGGGGGACCTATTGCATGGCCTGCTCGATCGCCTGATTTGAATCCAATGGATTTCTTCGTCTGGGGACATTTGAAGTCCTTGGTTTATGCGACTCCTGTACCGGATTATCACATTTTGAGAGGACGTATCCAAACAGGATTTGACCAAAAACGAAACACACCAGGAATTTTCAACAGAACACGCCAGAGCTGGAACGCAGGCTTACTGTATGCATCGAAGCAAGAGGAAGCACCGTCGAGCAATTTTTGAAACTTTCGATTTTATGTTGTAACTCTGAAATAAATGATTTTCAGACCCAGATTCTATGAACTTTTTTACTGTTTTAATGTCAGGAACACCTCCTCCAAATTATGACACAAATGAAGATACACTCTGTATTTATCTATTAATGCTTTCAAATTCGCTACTACGGAAACTAGGAAGGTTGCAGAGATATGCGGGACTTAACTGTTTATACCACAAGTGAATGAGTGATGCAAATGGAGCAATTAAAAATATGCCATATAGTATTCAACATGAAAAAATAAAGCATTCAACAATAAATATTTCGGAAATTGTTAAGGTTGCCTATAATAAAAATAATCATAAATAAAAATGTAATAGAAAGTTCTCTCATTACTATGGATTTTGTATCTGAAACTGACACACTTGTTAGTGACTTATCTTTTCATTCAAATATGTTCAAACCGATAGTGAAGCAACAGTAAGTATATAGTATACTTTCGATTCCATTTAGATGGCATATTAATTAAGTTCCCTATGACGGAAGAAGGTTCTAATGCAGCTTTAAATCAAACAGTTTAAGTAACTCGTTTATACTTTTTAAACAAGTTATGTAAAACATCAAAACCATGAAATGTTTGAATACAATATTGTGACGAATCTGGCCACACGGGGCCAGCGCTCACCACGATTAGTTGGAGAGGGCGCGAGACGCTCCTCGCTGACAAACCCGAGAAGTGCTGATGAGGTGTAATAAGATTATTCTAGACGTTTCTTTCCTTCGCCTCCTACGAACTCTCTCAAAGCTCCTGCGAATATATATATATATATATATATATTAGGGAGCGTGCTCGCAAAAGTTAGTGAGTTTTGATGTTGATGTAACACAAAGCGTTGATTACTCATTGTGTTCTGCGAGTGAGGTTGTGTTTACTGCGACCTACAGCGAGTGCTGTGCGATAGAAGAGAAGTGCTATGTTCGAGACTCCAGTGATGAAGCGGAAGGAAGAGGCTGCTTCGCGCGTGTTTCACTACACCGCAACGCACAAAAAAAAGTGAAGTGACAGTGAAAATTTAATTAACTCACTAGGAAACTGAAGTACTTCGATGGAATAAATATTTATGGATTTAAATTCATGTTTCTTTTGATGTACGTAGGAGTAGAATTCTCATCGTATAACAAGCATAATGAATAACTACACTTAAAATATTTTACTATTGAATTTATATTAGCACACCAGAAAAGTGGTTTCTATAAGGTCGTCCTCCGTGATCATGCTGGTCTCTAGTTTTCAAGGTCGCGGGTTCAAATTCAGCGAAGGGCGACGATTTTCGCGCGTAAAAATCCTTAGCATGGCCTCCTTCGGAAGGGAAATAAGGCGGTGGTCCCTTTTCGTAGATATACGGCACATAAAAGAATCTCAAGTCTGATAAAGGAAGCATCTGAACAAAATTTCTGGTCTTTTATGCCGAATTTAGAATGGGACGATAAGAACCAAAGTAGTTATAGAGTGCCCATAAATGAATAAAATAAAGAAAGTTTTTATAATTCAGGAAGAGTAGGGCAATGGAGAAGAGATTGAGGGAAAGGCGTAGAGGTATAAGGGAGTAGTGGAGCGAAAGAGGAGAGAGAGACAGGGAAAGTGAGCTAGGGGTAGGAGAATAGGGAAGGAGAGAGAGGGAGAAAGAGAGAAATTTTGTAGTGAACAGCAACGTACGCTTTAGTTACGGATTGCTCTAGTATTATGTAATTCGTAATTTTTACGACTTCTGCATTTGTCTCTCTTACAGAAAATAGTTCAGATTTGAAATTTCCAACGGAATTATCGCAATATAAGGATTGTACAGTCATCGTAAAATGACTTAATGTTTTTATTTATGGACGCTCTTTAACTTCTATGCTTCTTAGCGTCCCATTCTATATTGGGCCTGAAAAACTAAAAATTTTGCTCAGAGGCCCTTTTATCAGGCTTCAGATTATTTTACGTGCCATAAATATGCGACAGGGGATCACCAACTTTACTTCACTTCCGAAGGAAGCCATGCTAAGGACTTTTACGCCGCCCCACCAAAAAATATTCATCGCTCTCCGCCGGCAAAGATGGCCATCACACAACCGATAGGGGAGGTGATGTGACCAGCATCACCCATCTCCCAGCCAGAATGATGGCCATCGTAGGCCGAGATCGCTGCTCCTCATTTTCCTCACGATGTTAAGTGGTCACCGTCTAATACTCGGGCCTTAAAATTCATACCCCCATGGGTGAGATCGAGCCTGGGTACATTTTGTGGCCAGGAACCAGAGCTCACACTTTAGCCCACAGCGCCACGGCGCAGGATATGCGAATGCGTAGTATGTTTACAAAACAATATACATTTGAATGCTACTTAATACATTTTGTAATGTCAATAAATTCAAAAGAGGGAAAAATTACTTCTCAATGTTGCTTTTGGTGTGCATAAGACCGTAAAATTATTTAACTAAATAGCAAGCGATGTTATTTTAACCACCGTAAAGGAAACTAATACTTCGAATGTTAGAGATACAATATAATTATTTCACGCAAAATTATACAATTTCAGGATAATTAAGTAACATCAATATATTTCGAATATATATAGCTGCTTAGGTAGACGGTTCAGGACTCATTCCTGTGCATCGCTTCATTCAAACATTAAGGAACTGAATTCAACTAGTACACCCCTGAACGAGGGAGCTGTTACCCAGCGCTATCCGGTGATCATGTGCTTGTTTACACCGAGGCATAGTCCATAACGATGCGTTTACACACATTTTTATTGCGATTTATGTACTCTTTTCTAAGCTTCTTTGGCAAATAATCCCAGTTTAATAACGGATGAAAAAATAGCAGGATATTGGTCATTGCATGTCGTTATATACCGGGGTGAGGCCAAAAGGTTTTGCAGCTAGATGTTAAATTAGATACCGCAGCATTAACATTGGGAGACATAGCTTCAGAGGCAACAAGAGAACCATGATCTTAGCTGTCTGTACATTTCAGAGCAGGCGTGGGACAATTATTACAAAAATGCACGGGTTTTCACATTAGCACATTACGTGTGGTTTATTAAATATTAAAACATGGTGTTACTACATCGTTCACAAAAAGATTAAAGTAAAAACATTGGAGGGAGATGTTTCACACTCACACGAAACACGCACACTCCCATACACAACACTCGCCCTGAAGAGACACACTGCGAATCACTGGCTACTACTGACGCCACGCTATCAGACAAAGAAACTAGTAACGCTCGCTTGCCTCCCTTCCTCTCTCCACCCCTGACCAGGCGTGGGGAGGGATATCACGTCGGACGAACTTCAAAACCCCAGCCGAAATAAGTATACCCAACAATGTCGCTACAAAGCAATAATGTGTCTGACACATCACTGCATACACGCCACAATATTGACTGTATTTGGTTTCGTTTATACATTAGTTGTAAGAATAAAACTAATTTGAAAATTTTGAATTATAAGGATTTAAGAAAACTGGATGTGCTAATACAATAGTTATTTCTTTCTTTTCAGACAAATGCTGGTCCTTTATTGAGGTAAGTGATAAACCGATAATTGTTCTCACCAATTAGTAACGAGAGATAACAAAATTCAACAACCAGAACAGGTAGTGCTTCATTAACTTAGAGAGCACATATATTACCCTTTCAAATAAGTTATTTCAAATTTCATTAGATTTCACTGATTAAACGATGTTTCAATGTGATTTGTTTCAACGGGTAAAACAGTAATAATGATAAATATCAATATTCTAATCTTTTAAATATTGCAATATGCTGTTTAATTTGTGAGATTGTACAGTAGAAGTTGTTAATAAAATTTTATATGGAAAGAAAGTAGCGTTGGGGCCTTTATACCTTCGACACCTCGATACTCTCGATGCTCGGTGGTATCGAAGTAGGCCTAACACTTCGAAATAAACCTTAGATACTTTTTCGATACTTTTAAATGTTTAAGTTTTGCGTAATTGAAAGTTGTTGCGTTTAACTTTATGCTAGATAAGGAATGGAAGGGGTTGAGACTTCATGTTATCGCCTCGCACGTGTCCCCAAAGAGTTGCTGGACTATAGTTCTTGATAGACCTTGACTGCTCTGAATACAACATTCCAAGGCTCTTGTGTCTAAATGAAGACATACTAAATAATGAGGAAAGGAGTAGAGGTGCTCGGGTAACACACAAGGCTGAGTTGTAAATAAAGCTGATATAGCTGACACACTAAAACACGTTTCTGCAATAGCCAGGTTTATGACTCACTCTCAGCCATTAAATTTACCCATTCCAGTGACAAAATATCCAGCAGAAATAAGTCATAATTTATGACATGAGATAATACAGCGTATGGAAATATTTGTTTTTCCATAATTGGTCGTGTACTTAAACAAATATATCTGATTACTTTATAATGTAACACTCCTACCGGGGGTGGCGTAAAAATCCTCAGCATGGCTTCTTTCGGAGGGGAAGTAAAGCCGGTGGTCCCGTGTCGTAGATTTACGGCACGTAAAAGAACCTCAAGCCTGATCAAGAGGCCTCAGAGAAAAATTACCAATCTTTCACGACCAATATAGAATGGGATGCTAAGGACCATAGGAGTTAAAGAGCGTCCATAAAAAAAAGTCACACACCACGAGCCATATCCCCGTAGTATATATACTTTCGGAAGTGCTGACTCCGCATTCCTTAGTGCGCCCGTGTTGAGGTAACCGCATTTCAACATTTTCTGCTCGGTTACCTCATCTGACGTAATCCCGGAGCTCAACCTGATCCGCTACAATATCTCTGCATTTCATAAGTACCTCCTTTATTTTTCCTTCAAATTTTTAATTGTGTCTAATATGCCTTCGTATCAAAACGTATATAGTATTTTATGAGGGTAATACAAAGGTTTAATCCACGAACGTACTATGTTTCCGAGTGTTATATGGTTAATTACTTATTACCAGTTGGAAAAATATGTAGAACTATAACGCCACCATAATATAAAATTTAGTTTTAATATCGTATTACTTACGTGTAATATTAAATTCCTCTACCGCCTAGCTATAGCAAGTAAAGCATACAATACAAAAAATGCTACACACATTTATACACAGAAAACTGCTACTAAGGACATAATTCACTGAACAATCGTCTTTACAGTATTTTATAAAGCGAGTATCGAATATCGCTGCCCAAAAATCAGTATAGATATCGAGTATCGAGAAATGGTATCGTCCCATCACTAGAAAAAATAATCCTAGAAGAATGCCCATTCAGCACTCGACTATTCTGTAACACCATTTTTAAAAACCGTAACTACTGCATGATACCCATTCTACTAGATATTAAAATTTAAATAGGTAGATTTGTATCAACTAATATTTTTCCCAGAATAGGCTCACGAACGATTTCAAATAGTAATTATGTCTCTGTCTGACGTGTAGGAATAAACATTTTCGTCTTTATTTCCAGCTTTCTGTTTACATTGATACAACAGGTTTTGAAAACGCAATTGAACCACAGGATTAGCATTGGCAATTAGCGTGACCTCAAAATAATGTACAGTTAATTAATTACTACAAATTTTACTCTTTAAATCTACTTATTTGGCATTATTGAAAAAAAACCTCCTTAGAGTGTAATGCCTGCTTTCCAACGCAGTGGCAATATGGGAATTGTATTCTCCTTTGAAGTTTAACTATGAGATACGTCGAGTTATAGCCATTTTCATCTCAGTTCGCCTGGGGGAAAGGCCATAAACAGAGCTACAAATAGAGTTTGCATTCTGAGTGATTGCGAGTTTTCAAATTGTAATGGGTTGCTAGCAGTCAAACAAGCATTAATACAAAATCCAACTAATAATATGAAGTTCATGTTAAGTTTCATTTGTAAAATGTGCAACATCGTGTTCACCTCTGATAGTTAATCTACGGCGTGGATGTGATAAAAATATTCAGGAATGAACATTCTACCCAACGGTCCACCGATTACTAGCAAAAATTCATTTTACTGGTATTATATGACGACAGTCCCAGAAGTACCCGACCGCGTATATACAGCGGTTGTTGTTTCAAATAAATGACTATGGTAGAAAGTACCACCCTTATAAAGCTTAAGTTTGAAGTTTGACGATGCTACGTCATTTAGTAATTGTTTGCCAGCCATTAATAGTGAACTCTCTCAGCGAATTTGTAAACATGGATAAAACTGGCCATCCTTATGTGATACAATACTTTTATTTGAAAGGTCTTAGTCCAACTAATATTAAATCTGAGCTAGATTCTACTCTAGGGGAGTCTGTCCCTTCGTTCACAATAGTAAAATATTGGGTGGCGGAGTTTAAGCGAGACCGTACGAGCTACCAAGACGAACATCGCAGTGGTCGACGAAATGAGATGACCACGCCAGAAAATTTGAAAAAAAATACACAAAATGGTATTGGATGACTGCCGACAAAGTGCAGGAGCTAGCAGACATCGTAGGCATTTAAAAGTGCTGTAAATCAAATACTAACTGAAAATTTAGACATGAGAAAGCTGTACGCACGATGGGTGCCACGTTTACTCACAATGGAACAAAAGTAGCGTCGTGAGGATGTTTCAGTCGAGTGTTTGGCGGTGTTTCGTTGCAATAAAGCAGTTTTTGCGTCGATTCATAACCATAGATGAAACATGGGTCGATCACTTCACGCCTGAGACGAAGGAACAGCCAAAACAGCGGATTGAAAGGGGAGAATCGTAAGAAGACAGTTATATCTGCAGGCAAGATCCTGGCGTCAGTTTTTTTGGGATGCGCGTGGGATAATTTTCGTTTATTATCTTCAAAAAGAAAAAGCAATCAATGGCGTGTATTATGCAAACTTATTGCAGCGTTTGAATGATGAATTCAAGCAAAACCGGCCGCATTTAGCGAGAAAGAAAGTTTTGTTTCATCAAGACAATGCACTGGTTCACACATCCATTATCGCTATGGCCAAAATCAAAGAGTTAAAGTTCGAACTGCTTCCTTATGCACTCTATTCGCCATATTTAGCCCCCTCTGATTATTTTCTGTTTCCAAAATTGAAGAAATGGTTTGGTGGTAAAACATTTGGCAACAATGAAAAGGTGGACTTAGCAGTTGATGGCTATTTTTCAGAACTCGGCGGTTCTCAGTATAAACAGGATATCGAAGCTATTGAACATCGCTGGGTAAAGTGTATCGAGCTGAGAGGAGACTATGTAGAGAAATAAGGATATTTTATCCCAAACTTTTTGAGTTTTCATTGTTAGGTCAGGTACTTCTGGGACAGACCTCGTACGTCCGTGAAAACATACATTCTAGTTCCTATCTTTCCTGCAGTTTCCAAGGCAGTTTTTGCAACGTGCAAACACATGTAATTAAATCTGTCAAAGTCATTTCAGATAACTTTTTAGTTCAATACTCTCCAATTTACATCGATGTAATCAGAGACGTATTATTACGTGTGTGAAAGAGAAACAAAGCAAAACGCTATCAACTAAACACTGCAATTACAGCTATGAAATGTAGCCCCACAGTTTTCCAGCAATTAAGATAATTGATTCTATGAACATTTTATTCGCTTGCAGTTTACACTGCAATTATTAACAATAGAAAAGCTTGACAGAAATGCAATTTTAAATTAAGCCTCACCGTCTTGTGGCGCCACGAAGCGCCACTAGTGACGAAAACAGGTTATCTGGGTTCGACCACCAGACTATTGACGGACAGAAACCTGTATTTCCATTATGAGTTTGGAAAGCCTTTGAGGGGCGACTGTTTGTTAGTCAGGGAGGTTGCTGGTGAGGCATTGGCCTGATATCCTTGTGTGTATGGAGGATTAGCTGATGCCCGACGTTAAACGTACAGCTTTTTAAACTCGAATGAAGATATAATTTATTTGATTTACCTCCCGTACCGAACGAGGTGCGCCGTGGTAATGTGTGTGACTTGCATTCAGGAGGTCCCGGGTTAGATCACTGATGACCGCCACTCTGACCCATGGGTCGTTTGTACTTTCCCAGGGTCGACAGGCGAATGCTGGGGTAGTTCCTCTTCTACCACAACTTTCCTGCCTCCCTTTCCTGTACCTACATCTTCTTCACTTTCATCTGTTTCAGGGTTGTAGGTTCAGGTGACAGTGCCCAGTAGGTTGCACCTGGGCGGTAGATGTGTACTTTGTAGAGGTTTCTTCCCTGGAGTCGTTGCGAGACTGCTCAGTTAGGACCCGCCTTCGAGTGGGCCCCACCAGGGGGAAACGCCGGGGGCCCGAAGGCTTGTGGATGGGTGCGAGCGGCGTCGGCTAAGTCTGATCTGAAAACTTTTGGGACCCTGTCTATGCTTGCGCTGTCGTCATGCGGTTCTGATCTCCCTTTGGGTCTCTCCCCTCCCCTACCCTCTCAGGGGTTACAGTAGAAGCAAAAGGGACCATTGTGATATACTTGCCGTGTTCTGTCCCGGTTGCAGCGGTCCCTCCGTTCGTCCGTAGCTTTACCTTATACCTCCCGCTGTTCTTTATGGAAGTATTCTACAAGGATTTAGAACCTTGTAAAGATTAACAATCCTCCTCTTTGCCCCTTATAAATGTAATCTCGTATAGCCCCAGCTATAACTAATAACGAATGAAAAATCCACTAATATTCACGCAAAAGGATGTGAAACATCGGCGCATCGTCCAGCTTCCTTAGCCTCCCTCAACAGTCTTCAAGTCCTGGAAATTCTGTACCTTTACGCCTTATTTTTGGCGCCTTAACAGTACTCCGTTAGTGAGAACATGTACAACTAGCCTTTAATGTTACCCTTCAGCGGTTCGGCCATAATTTGGGAGATGTAAGGTACCTTCCAATCCAGTAGTTATAATTATGCTCGTGGAATAGAGCTAACCATGGTCACGCTGGCAGAGGGTGGGGATAGATTTGCCAGTACCAACATAAACAGCTGCGTTCCATTATCCACTTCCTATACATGATATAGGCCCTACACTTGCCAGGGTTTTATCATTGTATTTAATGTAAATAGTGTGACACTTGTAGGCTTTTGGGTGTGGATGGAATGGAGGTTGCGCTAGATTTTAGGTTACTCAACGGTCGCCGTTTCAGGGCAAGTTTTTCGTTCGCTGCTCCCTGGTATCCAAAAATTGTTCCTTTTTATATCGAATTTTCACCGACTCCCATATATGGAGGGGGAGGAGATTGCTTGCGTTCACCTTGTATAGCTGTTGGGCAAATTGATAAAGGTCACCATCGTAGCCTTATCGGCCGCACTTCTGAATGTAGACTGGAAAGCATCTGCACATCGCAACTTTTGTAAGGCGCAGGTTTGCCTTGTTCGTAATCCGCAGTATGAGAAGATTCAGTCCATATATATCGGATGGAAAAGAGTATAGATATCATTATTTAAACAGGAGAGACATATAGGAGTGCCTCGAAACAGTAGGTATATAAACACTGCTCTATCCTTCATAGACTTGTAGACTGTGATCAGGCCACAGCGCGCTTTATCTTGTAGATAATACTTGATGTATAAAGATTACTATTTCGTAGAGTAGAATGTTCGCTGTTGTTTCTATGCCACTGTGAGATTTTTGCTGCATTACGTGAACAATAACATTACCTAGTGCTGTTTAATTGCCAAAAAAGTATTCCACGTATCTTCAGCAAAATTCTTAATGTTTAATAAAAGCAGCTAAAATAGAAACACCCTTGATTAACTTTGAATGAATGTTTTGACTTAAAAAGTTTGCTTAATTCAACTTACTGTAAAACCCAAACTGTCATATATAAAAATGTTAGGTGCATGTCGAAACAATAAGGACAAATAAAGTAGGATGGAACCATTTAAGGAAATGCAATAAAACAAATTACATGTTCAATAAACGAGACTAACAACTAAAGTATTCTACTTCTATTTAAACATTAAATTAAATAAAACCGTGGTGAAGATAATTCTACCGAAGATACAGTCACGTGGTAAGTGAGCGAGCGAGAGACACCAAGTAACCTGAGGTGTGCATGTATGGTCAGTTATTCATTCGTTTTGTGACGTAACTTCAGCAAAAACTTATTTTGAGATAACATACTACAATGGTAGCTTCTCTCAGCTCCCTCAGGTGGGTCAAACTAGGTAGAAATGGTAGTTGTTTGAAATCGATAGGTACTGTAACGTCCAATGGAATCGGAGTGAGGTAACATTTAGGCAAGTGTTGAAATTAGTGCACGCGGTGAATCTGGGTAACAGAACGCTGACGCCTCACAGTGTAGGATATACTAAGTGAGTCAGCTGCTTCTAGGTATTCGTATCTATGCAGACCCTTTTATCAAACAAACTGTTATTGAAGCTCTGCTCTTCTATTCGGTACTATACGCAACTAGCATTAATAGGGCCTGAATGAGAACCAAGGAGCTGCGAAAAGCCTTAAAAAAGGCGGCTCTTCATGGATATAATGCTTGCAAGGAGAGAGAGGAGTGTTCTCCCAAAGAGCGAGAGAAAGAGTGATTTAGCTGAGTGGATTAGCTGCCGGAATATGGTGAAGCAAAGGTTAGCTTTAGAGGTTCTAATCTAATACAAGCATCAAGTGTTTTCCTTCTTTTTTTCTTTCTTTCTCCTTGTGTTTATTTTCTGTATTTTAGTATACTAATTTATTTATTTTTGTTATTTGTTCTCTGGTAAGCCAAAGACACAACAATTACTAGCAGATAATTGTGTATCATGCTTATCGTAATAATCTGTATCGTATCTGTGTTGTAAACCGTGTTACGTAGTTAGCTTTCATTCTCTTGGGCGCATATCGACGATATTAAATATAACAGTTTTGCTACATGTTCAAACCTTATGCTTCACTTCTTCTATTAACAAAGGAGTTGTAAATGTGCTAAGTTCACGGGTAAACAGGATAATAAATTGTTAAAGAGCGTGGATTTCATCAAGGAAGTAAATGTTCAAAATGACGACCACCTTCATCAATTCACATTTGTGTACCTTGCCGGAGAGACCTTCTTGGAAACTGTAACATGCGCGGTGTAATCCGCCTATATTCTTCACGTATGAGTGTGCCCGTATATGATTTGAGCTTTGCGGTGGAAAACATTTTTATTCTATTTTGTACACACTTATAATGTTATCAAAAATGTTATTTGTATCATAATATCAAATTATAGGCCCAAAGGGATAAAATAAAAGGTAATAAAAAGTTAGAACTTAACCCGAAGTATTTAACCGGAATCGAAATGACAGTGTTAAGCAACCATGATAAACCATTCGGCTAATCCTACTATACGAGCTTAGGTTCCTAAGTAGACCCCACCTCAAATTTTTACACTCTTTTTGCAGCGTTATACAGTGTTTGAGCTCGGTTTGGTAGTTTTAATTCAAACAAATAAACTGCATCAGTCATTACAGTTACTGTATGAACTGAAATATGCCGTAGTTTGTGACATAAGAAAAATTATCAACCTAATGCTTAGTATTTTTTGACAAGGATGAGCAACATTGACTAACGGCTGAAATCCAATTGGCCGCACTACGTAGATCTGCCATTTTGTTTTCAAATGGTTTTGTCAGCCGATTCATGTGATAGGTTGTTCCTTCAGGGGCGTTTTCAAAGGGGTGCATGAATGTACGCTAAAGAATAAAAGTTTGTAAAATCAGCTAAAGGTGTTTTAGCAGCTCCCGGTGGCAGGGTGGGATGTTTATGGAATCAACATCTGTTCCGTAAAACACATATGTACTAGTTATCTGTCCTCTATAAAGTGTTATGCAAATCCGCCATTAGTAGGCATTCAAGAAAGGCGTAATTCAAATATGTCGCTTAGCACGTTGCATAAATTAAAAAATAAATAGGCGCAGCTGACTCACCTGGTATTTTAAGCTGACCGAAATGAGGTTACAGGGGCAGATTAGCATGACACTCGTAACAGAACATCCCCACGCCGTTCGTGGTCACGACGAGTATTTTTATAACTTGTGAATAAGAAGCAATTTCACCACCAATCAGGTATGTAATAAGCTGAGGTGCTTACAGATTGGGCTGTAGGTCCTTAGGATAGTATATAAGGCTCAAGGCATGGGTATAAACTTATCCTGGAGCTCTCATTGCCACCGGAACCCGCACCCCCTTCCCGGGTGCTTCACACAATCTGGACGAGTCTTTCCCTGAAAGTTACGCAATCCGTGTAGCCGGATAGTTACAATACTTGGTAATGTTGCTGCAGAGGTCCAGGTGCCATGGTGAACGATGTTAATGTTGCAATGTCAGGTACCAACTGTGAAGCAGAAAAAACCTGCGGCTATATGAAACACGGAAATAGTTGGAGGAGTTGCAAAATGTGGTACTCTGGGGTAAAAGAAACGCACGAAGCAGTAAATGTAATACAAGTAAATGATTACCACGAAGTAGTAAATAATTGCAATGCAAGCAAATAATTACATACTGCGAAATAGTTAACGAATGCAATACAGCTAAATAATTAACGCAAAGTAGTGAACAAATGTAATAAAACTAAATTACCTAACGCGAAGTAGTTAACAATTAATGCAATATAAGGGAATAAAAATGAATGATTTTTTTTAAAGTTCCCTTTAACTACATTGGTCTTATCAGCGGCCTTTCCTTTGGAACTTATTGCCTATTGGCAATGGTGTTAACTCGTGTAACTCTTGTCGTTGGGTTTCTTGCACTTTGGTTTTCAATCATTAGATCATACACACACTCTCATTAATACTTCTAGATTCTGGGGAAGATAAGGAATATTCTTGACTAAAGAAAAATTCCCACCCCTGAGGCGAGAATCGAAGCCGGGACCCCTAGCACAATAGGCAGGTGCTCTACCGACTGAGCTACGGGACCAGCCAAATGCTATTGTAATGCATCAGTGCATATAAAAAAGAAAGGAATATAAGGTTTCTGGAATACTATATAGAAGAAAGATGGAGTTCTGAAGTAGAGGACAGACATTGGAGACATTACGCCAGATAACACAACCGCAATTCAATAAATCGTGCCAAAATATGCAATCGGAAGTGGTGCAACATCTTTCCATATTTGAAAGGCCAAATGTCATACATTCGCTTAACTGTAGCGATGTTTATTCCTACAAGGTACCTGCCAAGCGTTGCGCGGCACCCACCTTGACACGACCTCTGCAGCAACATTACCCAATACTTAAGGGGAGATTAAAGTCTCTAACCCACCAATATAAAACCTGCTAAATTCATTACCCATTATATAATATCTATTTAATACCAGACTGAAATGTTTATAGGAGTGGGAGTGTGCTTTCTAAATATGCTGATATACGTTAATACAATAATTTTGATTACTAAGGAGGATAAGATTTTTTTCTCAACTTCACCGAACTTTGATTGCTTATCAGGAACTACACTGCCGTTTGTGAAAATTGCAGCACGAAGAAAGAATTAGCCGAATAACTCTAAACTTGATGGAAGTGTAGAAGAGTTTGCAAGCAATAAGATGGGGTATACATAGGCCAAGCAGAACCCTCTCCTGTCCGTCCCACAAGGTCAGTGTTGCGCTCAGTATAGTCAGTGCAGAGCTGTCAAACAAGGTGGGAACAGTAAAGTGAGTGCCAGTATGCCTCGTCGACGTCAAAGGGAGCCATATCGACACGCGAGTTGAGTTCGAACGGGGCAGAATGATCGGTCTCCGGGAAGCGGGTTTGTCACACCGTGACATTTCGGCTCGTACAGGGCATGCTGCTACGACAGTGATGCGTGTGTGAAGCAGGGGATAGATGATGGGTATGCAGCGAAGAGCGGGTATTGGACCACCGAACATGACCGCAGTACGGGATGACCGTCATCTTGTCCGCATGGCCATAACGGACCGTACAGCTTCATCCACAGTGTTGGCTCGACGCTGGAGCACTGCAACAGGTGTGAACCTGTCTGCATCAACGGTTCGTCGCCGTCTGCTGCAGGTTGGGCTGATTGCATGCATGCCATTATGTCGGCTTCATTCTCCAGAAACTACAAGCACCTCCGACTGCAATGGGCACGTGAACACCGTCACTGGTGTGCTGAGTGGCAAAATGTAGTCTTTTCGGACGAGTCCCGCTTCAAAGTGTCCTATAGTGATGGCCGCATACGTGTCCGGCGGTACCGTGTTGAGAGCAACCTGGAGGGCTGCATTGTTGAGCGGCATAACGGACAAACACCAGATGTGATGGTTTGGGGCGCCATTGGTTACAACAACCGATCTCGCCTCCTAGGAATTGAGGGCACTTTGAACAGCAACCGGTACCTAACGGTGATTGTAGAGCCTGAGGTACGCCCCCTTCTTCAGGCATCTCCACAGGCCACATTTCAGCAGGACAATGCCCGGCCACATATTGCGAGGAATGTACAAGCCTTCTTCGAAGAGCGACGGGTACCATTGCTTCCCTGGCCTGCACGTTCGCCTGACATGTCGCCCATTGAACATGTCTGGGAAATGGTTGGTCGGCACCTGGTGCGTCACGGTCCTCCGGTAACCAGTGGCAGGATTTGTGTCCTCGAACACACTCAAGAATCTTATTCAGAACCTTTATGATTCAATGCCATAGCGTATAGCAGCTCCGATTGCAGCGCATGGAGGCCACACCAAATACTGAATATTAGGGCTCAAAGGTCACATATAGATTTGAAAAGTTTATCATTTGTTACTTGTCATGTACCTAACCTGTGTAATTAAATTCATTGAATTCATGAGTTTCCTTCTTGGTGTTCAATTTTCACAAACGGCATTGTATGTTTAAAAAAATAGCCATCCGTCTTATTAACACCAAATAGATCCGCATAAGCACTTAGGGGATGTTTTTATCATCTTAAAACATAATATAGCTAGCTTCAAAAGTTACTGAGAAAACTGGTCAAGTATACCAGAAAATTGTCTTTTTCAGAAAACGTTGTTCAAAGCAAAAATGGAAGGAAAAAACTCACATATTTTTATAAACAAAGAAACCACATGGCTTGAATACACAGGAGCTGCCATATTTAACAGCAGTACACACGCTTCCATGCATGCCGTCACCGCAGCTTCCGGCGGCATTCTACTGGCCTTCACAGGTGGAGTATATATACCACGTTAGAGGTGTTTGTGTTTGTTTACCTTTTCGCCCATGAAGTGGTGTCCTGTTTTACGTGCAGAGTCTAGATTATTCACATATGATAACTTTGACCAATAGCTTTACTCGTCATCACTTACATAGTAATCGTATTTAAATAGAATAACTAAATAAAACCCTATTTCGCACAATATCGCCTCAAAAATATTTAAATGCCAACGTAATATAACTCAAATATACACCTTTTACTCTCAAAGAGGACACATTTACTAGACATTATTGGAATTATTTGTCCAATCTAAATACACAACTAAATAAAACACTATTTTCCACAATGTCTCCATCCTCCGTGATTTAGGGGTAGTGTGTCTGTCTCACATTCAAGAGATCCCGAGTTTGAATCTTGATTAAGTTGAGTTACCGGAATAAGGTTTTACCAGAGTCCCAGAAAAGACGAATGTCGGGTAACTAAGTTCTGTGGGGCCCGGACTCATTTGAGCATCATTTCACTCATGGTCCGATATGACCTAAACGGTTAAAGGACACTAAACCAAACAAATCCTCCAGGAAATAGTAATAGCAGTAATTATAATGTAAAACTGAAGTAAATCATACTTGTTAGTCTTAAAGAGGACGCATTTACTAGACATCATTTAGTAATCTTCCCAAACGAATGCTGCATGGAATTGCTCTAGCATTGTCTTCAAATGGGAAGTTGGTTTCCCACATAACCACAATTCTTTCGCCGCGATGAACCTTCAAAATATTTGCATACATCGCATGAGCTACAGTTAGCACACACCACTGCTTGGTCGAACAACAAAGGCATAAAGGTAGATTCAGACGACTGAAGAAATTCAATGTCATAGCCTGGAGTTGAACCATAGATCTCCCGGTTTCCGTCCGGCTTATCTAACCACTGAGCTACAATGGCAACATGTTAGGACATTAAGTTCAAGTTGGAGGAACAATTAATTCATTAATGACCTAATAGAGACTAAACTATGAAGTTCGGGACTTAAAGTACTTACTTACGATATTGTAAGTCGCCTTTGTTTTATGACATCTCAAAACAATGACATCTCCAATTTCCAATCCTATTATTTCCAATAGATTATTTCCAATCCTACGAGTAAAATAAAACTACCTTTAACACGTGTGACATATACTAATCTGTTAGACAGCGCTCTAATTTGTAAAATATTAATAATATTGTATTGATTCCTGAATCTAATAGAACGCGCTCTTGAAACAAGAGAAATTACATTAAAAGATCTGATGTGTTACACTCACATGACTTTCTCTATTCTTGTACAAACTATTT
This sequence comes from Deroplatys truncata, assembly GCA_030765065.1. Classification (NCBI taxonomy): domain Eukaryota; kingdom Metazoa; phylum Arthropoda; class Insecta; order Mantodea; family Mantidae; genus Deroplatys; species Deroplatys truncata. The sequence goes on from CM060977.1 coordinate 59,593,834, forward strand.
TTACAAACGCTTATTTTCCATATGCTTCATGTTAATCGAGATGTTAATCTTATTGCTAATTTTCTTGTAGACGCAAGGGGAATATGGTAGACTTTAAGCGATAGTCAAATCTTTTAAGAGCTGGTTGCTATGTGGCGCATTCCATTCTCTTTGCATGTTCAGTAGGTAAAAAAATGAATAATGAATTCCCATTTGAAAAAAAAAGTATTGGAAAATTTAAGGGAACAACAAGCAATGTCTCGAAAATGGTTCACTCAACAACAAAAATGTATATGACATAAATTGTGTATTTTAACGCGATCTACAATTTTTGTGCAGTAAAACGTTGTCTATCTCTTATGGTTTACCAGTTATGCAAAAGTCGTTCACAATGAAGAAAACTTTTGGAGACATTCCCAGAAAATTCGAGATATACATTTCATTTGTCATGAAATATTTTAAACATATGATATATTAATCAAAATCGTTAGATCCATTTTTGAGTAAATTAAAATTTTCGAAAAATGTTCCATATAAAGGGTAATCCGAAGTGGGGAGATTTTTTTGAAAAGCTTTGTGTCGCATCTCTGGAAGATACTGAACCTAAATACCAAGTTTGGTGTTTATCCGACTGTTCGTTTCTGAGTTATGCTGTTCACAGACACACACAGACACACACACACGTACATGTTTCCAAAAATGCTTTTTTTGGATTCAGGGGGTCTCAAAAATGTATTTCCGGTGAAATCTCGGTTACGAATTTTTGGGTGGAATACAATACTTCCCCTACTTACTATACGTCCATAGTAGAGAAAGTAAAAAAGCTAGATGTCAGATGTTTTGATGTTTTGTTGATTCGTAGCGGTCATTTTCAGTGAAATTATTTTCACCAGGCAATGAAGCGATTAAATACTATATCATATTGCTCTCTGTATTGTTTTGGATAAGTACTTCAAGTGTTATTCTTTCTGCTGCTTCTGTAATTTCACTTCCATTTCAGTTTATTCTGAACTCATAATTTCCGTCTTTAAACTTTATGTAGGTTAGATAAAAGAGTAACATTTTAGATCAAAGGAAGCCACCAATATAACGCATGGGTTAACTCCACAAGGAATTGTGATAAACTGAAGTATTGCGATTTGTATTGTGAACAGATAATGCGAGCGCCATGAGAAATTAATCATGTAATAAAACATAACAAAACGCTAAATCTAATCAAACCAAGTTGAGATTAAAATGTTGAAGTAGATAGTATCTTTATGTTATTTGCAGCACGCTTTGGGCGTCAATTCGAAAAAGATGTTTGCTTCACGTATGGAAAAGCCGATTTGAAGTAGGAGCTGTATTGTATTTCAACTGTTGGGGAACCAAACTTGAAATTCATTGCAACCACACGTATAATACCCGCTTTCCGGTAGCATTCGCCCTAAGTTTAAAAATATTAACTTTGCAATTTTTGACCGTTTCTTTAAATATTATGTATTTATGTTTGCCTCGGTTGCATCAGTATTTATTTTAGAGACATGGATGTCTTGGCAGGGTTGTGGTGCGACTTAAGAATGTAGGCTTACACAGATTATAATTTTACTTCACTCTTTTTGTTAATGCTTGACACGATTTAAATAAAAATTCACTGATATACAGCTGTAAGCTTCTTTTATTAATTACTTGTACTTTTTAACACGTGAAACTATTTTCGTCTCACACGAATGCGTATTAAATTTTGAGGACACATTTTGCGTCTGGTTTGTAACACTGTCTGTAACCAACTGAACTGATTTCAACTGCTTAAACTAGTAAATTTCTGTATTTAAAGTCTCTGATTGGTTAATCCTAATCCAATAGAATACCTTAATTTAACAAAAGCTTTTTCTGGTTGTTGATTGGCTATTTTTTAACTGTCTCAAAGTTTACATTATTGCTTCCAAGAATCACAATTAACATTATTAAACTCTCAAACTCATTATTGCCTCAAGGTTACCTCATTGTCAGCAACTTTTGGCCTATTTCTCACAGTTCCTACATTATTAAATTACGTAATACATTCGTATAACATTACTGAACATGTATACAATAATATAAACATATACAGTGACTGTTATATACATTTTTTATATATTGTTACATACACATATTGCTTTTAAGCGGGCTGTTATTGAATTTATATGTTATATAATTTGACTGAAATCATTTAAGTGTTAAAAATACTGCCTCAATGTGCAAATCGCACTAGTAAGATAATCTAAAGCCCTTAGGTGGTATGCTCTGTGTTAGAAGTTTAATTTTTAGGCCATGCTGTCTAAAAATATTTTTTTATCATTTTTGTTATTTGGTCTCCCTGAAGAGTATTTTATATGGGGAGTGTGCTAAAATGTAGAATTACTTCCTAATATATCAGAAAGCAAGACTAAAGTACTGCTAACGCAACTAATATTAGCTCAGTAAGTACATTTGCGAAGTTGTTTTCTTATTATTTTATCTGGTGACGCGCTACAAGCGTTAACAAACATTACAAATCCTCTTCCCCAGTTTGAACACAGGGAATAATGCTAGAAATTGTGTACGTTGGTTAAGTTAGGTTTCCTATACTCAGTCATCGCTAAACAGTGCCAGAGATAACCGCAGATGATTTCCGGTAGAGCGGCAAGACAAACCACGTTATACAACATATGTGGGTAGACCACCCCCCGATTAATTTCTCTCCCTTCGCACACAGTTCTGAGGAAAATTTACTGGGGAGGAGGCACCTTGCAAAGGGAACAAGTAGCTGTTGTAGCAGATTTAATGAGGATCCATTAATAATTGCCTACCACCGCCACCATCATAACCGTAGTTTCCAATAAACGCGCCTTGCTAGCTTGCGTTATAACAGGAGAATTTATGGACCAGTTCCCGTCGATCGAACCTTTAGGATAATGTATACGCGAATTTATGCAGACTAATGACGTTCGTGCAGTCATTAGCATTTTCGCTAGGAGGAGTTAGTCGCTGCGAGATGCAACCAACTTGAAGATTCCTTGTGTAGCCGGGAGCGTGGCTTCGTATCTGATCGAGACAGCGCTAGCAGTTTTGAGGAACTCGTAGGGGGGATACTGCATACGGATACCTCCACCTATTCCGTTCTTTATCCCGTTTCTTTGCCTACAAGCATGCAGCTCAAAGTCAAAACACGATCAAATCCAATACCACCACTATTTTCCCAGGGTTGACTATGAAGAAAAAGAATACTGCCAGTCTCTAGGACCTGTCTAGCCCTTACGAATAGCAGAAGGTAACTTACGTGCTTCACATAACTCCTTTCCTTTACAAGAACCTTAGCGTCCCATCATATATTGGGCGTGAAAGATCAGTAATTTTGCTCAGAGGCCTCTTTATCAGGCTTGAGGTTCTTTTATGTGCCGTAATCTGTGACATGGGACCGAAGTATTTTTACCCCTCCGCCGGGTTTGAACCCACGACCTCGGGAACTAGAGTTTAGCATGGTAACCACTACACCACGGAGGATGACGGTCGTACGTAGTGCAGTAGGTTGTTGCTTCACGTATGGAAAGCCAATTTGAAGTAGTTGATTGAATGTCTCACGTATGGTACAAGTTTCCGGTGGCATTCGCCCCAATGTTCACTCTCCGGTGGTCTTCGCCCCAAGTTTCGGAATCAACTTTGTATTTTAATGTTTTCTTTAAATATTATTTATATTTATGTTTGCCTCGGCTGCGTCAGTATTAATTTGTAGCAACATGTCTCTCTTAACAGGGTGTGATGCGGCTAAAGAATGTAGGCTTACACAGATTATAATTTAGACTTCACTCCTTTTATTAATCCTTAACACGATTAAATAAAATTCACTGATATAAAGAGCTGTGAGATTATTTATTAATTGCACTTTTAAATACGTAAACTTTATAATATTCTCGCCGTATTGAATTTTTGTCTCACACTGAATACGTACAGGAACGCTGTCTACTAGCAACTGGCGCCTGAATTTGTACAATTTGCTCTATTTCAGTTTCTGATTAGCTAATCCCACTGCAATAGAATACTTTTATTTAGCTTTTAGCCTTTCTAACTTCTGATTCGCTATTTATAAACTGTTTTAAAAATTACATTATTGTTGCTCCAAGAATTACTAGTAGCATTATTAAACTTTCTAATTCATTATTGCATCAAGGTTACCTCATTGTTAGCAATTTTTACCTATCATTCTCACAGCTCCTACATTATTAAATTACGTAATACATTAACATAACATAATTAAACATGTACATAATAATATAAGCATTAATAAAATGTCTGTTACATATATTTTATATGTTATTTACACACATATTGCTTTAAGGCGGGCTGTTATTATATTTTATATTATATAATTAGACTGAAATTATTTAAGTGTTAAAAATACTGCCACAGCAGGTAATAACAAAACAGCTTGCAGTAGAAGGGATGTTTCATAGCAGTGAAGATGAACAGCTGCTCATAGCTCTTAAGGCATGCATTTTAGAGCGCATGATAACTGTACTTCTTTTTTCTTTCTTGTTTTGGCCCATACTACCACCTCTAAAAATATGGAGTGTTTTTCTTTTTAACACCTGCTTCAGCTCCTATTCCTCCCAATCAGACCCAAATTATAGGTTCCCACTTAAAAAATATTAAATTGACTTAAAATGACCATCACAACGTACTTCAAATAATAATGGTATTTACCTTCCCCCATAAATCAAGCAACTTTTATTACATTTATTTCTACACCTTAAATGGTCTACCCTGTATACATAAGTTATTATTTTAATATTCGTGCGACTTTCTGCTTTTAATACTCTCACTGACTGGCATACGGACACACACGGGCGCTTTTCTGGAAGCGAAATCTGCTTGGATTCGGAGGACCTCAAAACATATATTTGCGGTGGAAATTTGGTAACGAATTATTGGGTGGAATATAATGCTTCCTGTAGGTAGGTTGTACAGAAAGCAAAAATTAACTTATATAATTAACCTTAAATAATATTCATAGTGTAAATTTAACTTTTTATTTTATTTTATTATTTTTTTGCTTTAAGTTTAACGCTCTTTCATCGGGTAGGACATATCCGACGGCGAATAAACGAAATGGTTGAAATTATGCTTAAATGCTGCTTCTTCCATGTCACCAAGTTACATCATACAAGCTTCTATGGTATTCAGCCACACTTTATTTGTTCGGTTCATCTTCTCCCTAAAAATTGGCATTGGAAATTAATTATGACTAGCGGCAACTGAGGTTTAATGAATAACATTTAATAATGTTAAAATCTGCTTTGTTTTTTGCTCAAATACGCTGGGCATCTGATTCAACTATGGTGTCCAACATTATTAATGTGATGCATAGACTATTATTATAAACAAATATAAGCTAAGGTGACTTTAACTTTTGTAATTAATTTTTAAAACATGAAAATGTTTGTATCTATTGTGCAAATACAGACTTTCGCGAGGAAATGGTAAATTCTGGAAATTCTCAAAAAAAAAACAGCCTTAAATCGTCTACGTTTGTTGTGAAACTTTAATCTTCTGATGAAAGCATCCTGTGATTATCGAAATGTTGATAAATTAACCACTAAAACTTATATTTTAGTTAGAGCTCCTTATACTGAAATTAAGAAAAACAATTGCCGATATCCATATCGTAGGAGGAGGGATGAAAGAGTTCCTAATAGCACCGGGAGGAATGGGTGCTATTACCTGCTGGTGATTAGACCTGTACGTGAGAAATGGGGTTGTTACCTGCTAAACTGCCTGGATACGAGAGGAATGGGTCCTGAGCCCAGCATCTTATATCACATGCTTTATAATCTTCCTGTACCTTTCCAAATTTTAACTGAACAGCTGCATCATAAGAAATGGAAGCTGTTGGCGACCAATTTCTAACTGGGTCGTAAAAAAGGCATTACGACGTAAACCAAACCGTAACTCCCAAAGCAAAGCTCCTACTCTTCAAAACTGGAGAGTGCTTTTCTACCTCCTATCTATAGTTAAGAGCAAGTTAAAATACTGTATCGGTACTTCGTGCGAATACATGTTTTGAGATCCATTGAATCCAGTAAAAGCATTTTAGAAGAAGTCGTGTGTGTGTGAACATCACGCTACAATTTTTTGGGTTGAAATTGACCTATTTCGATGCAACAAACGGCATTCTTTATGTTATTTTCCATGTTATCAATTGAAAAATAATTCGGATTTCCATTCATAAGTTTCTGAAAATCATAGTTGATTACATTTAGGATGGCCTACATCGTCCATTTAATGAACCCCTCCACTACCTTCATGCTATTCTACATATATATGTGTGTGTATGTGTATGCAGCATAATTACACTCACATGACTTTCTATACTCCGGTACAAACCATTTTTACAAACTCTTATTCTCCATCTATTTCATATTAATCGAGATAAACATTTGCAGAAACTATCTTTTGACATGCAAAGAGAATTACATTTTACACATAGCGACCAGTTCTAAAAATATTTGACTATCGCTTAAGGCGTACTATGTTCCCCTTGTTTTGTATTTGCAAGGACAATATAGAAATACAGTAGCCTTTAAACACATACATATCTCTTAATAGCTGGTTGCTAGGTGCAGCACCATTCCCTTTGCCACAGATTAATACTCTTTGCATATCCAAGACAAAAAAATGAATAACGAATATCCCATTTGAGAAAATAAGTATTGAAAAATTTAAGGGAATAACAAGCAATATCTCGAAAATGGTTCACTCGAAAACAAAAAAGTATATGACAAATTGTGTATTTTAACGCGATCTACATTTTTTGTGTAGTAAAATTTTGTCCATCTCTTATGGTTTACCAGTTATGCAAAAGTCGTTCACAATGAAGAATAAAATTTCTGATATGAACATATACATGTTGTTACACACAGGGGTGAGGGACAAAAGGTTTTGCAGCTAAAATATTAAATTTTAGTTACCCCGGCATAAACATTGGGGGACGTAACAGCAGAGGCAAGCGAGAGCTACCAGGAACGTGTTGCACAAATCTAAAGCAGGCGTGGGGTTTTCATAACAAAATACGCATTTAACACATTACGTGTGGTTTATTAAAATTGATAAGGTGCCGCTACATTGTACACAAAAGGTTACAGACAAACATTGGAGGGAGATGCTCCACCACACACACACACACACGAACCACTCACTCTAAAGGCACACACAAGACTGACCCACGCTACTAGTGACGTCACCAGACTGAGGGGGTGCCACGTCGGACGTAAATTCAAACTCCCAATCAAAATGATTAGTTCAACAATGTCATTGCTACACAGTAATAATGTGTCCGACGCGACAATACACACACACATACGCTACAATACTCTCATGGGTTGTGTAGTCGTAACATAAACAGCTGCAAAAAAATAGAGATAATTATTATAGTATTAACATAGTAGAACAACAACCTCCTTAACTTAGTAAACATCATTGTAATCGCATTGTAACGTTAACAGTATGAGAATTCATTTTAGCGAAAAACTTTTACATTTATAGCAGTGAATATGAACACGCCTTTTGGTAATTAATTGGTATATAACATAATTCAAGAAAGGGGAGCATAAATTCGTCCCGGGTACAAATCACCTCGGAAGTTGCGTGCTTTAGGTTACGTTAATTCTGTCCCACGACGCTTTAAAATGAAGAGATGTAAATCAATATTATTGAATTGTAAGTAACCATTTTCTTTCCCAGTTACAGACTTAGGACTAATACTTACGTAGATTGGTTGGTGGTATGGTTGTTAAAAATGTTTGTACATCAATAAAGTTGAAATTAAAAAGTAATTAAACCAATTAAATATGTTGGCATTGCCTTTTGGTTAAAATTCACTTATGTTGGCAGGTTCTTATAACCAATACCCTTTAAGAACTTTTGTTGGAGACCTAACATTTATTTTTCTAGAATTTTTATTAATAATAGCTCTTCTTTTCCGTTGATGTCCGAAGGCTATATACGTATCTCGACGAAATCATAAATGTTAGGGTGACTTGTGGTAAGTCTGTTCAGTATCCTGTGAAATTATTCACAGCCACGAGGCTCTTGCAGTTGTAAAAGGAAATTCAGCCCATATATTTGGTGTAAACTCAGCATCATCATACAGGTTCAAAAACAGAGTAAGTGAAGGTCCATTGCTCATTGGTTGCTATGGCGTAGCATACTACGTATGATATGAATGTGGATTTAGAAAACATAATGTCGCGATTCCTTGCTATGATGTAACATAGCGCTACATGATATAGTATCAGAAAAGATCACGTTTAGTTGTGTAGGTACACTTCTTTACGGACGCAACTTGAGAGCTTTCTAAACGCTTCTTCTGAACAAATAATAATCAATGAAATACCCTGTATGGGATGCAACTTACCTGCACCCTTCAAGAAAACTATAACGTAGGCACTTAATAATTAAAGCATTAGAAAGGAACGAGAGACCTACCACTGCTGTCAAAACCCCAAGTCCAACTGATATCATATATTTACCCACTGCAGTGCACTGAACAAGCGTGCTTGCTCTAGCACAAAATCAAGCAAGTTGTTGACGCCTGATGTAATACATAAGAGGTCTATACATTACACCCACGTTCAGCGGCTAGTCTTCGCGATTCGGAGAAAGGAAGAAAACTCGGATAGTTCAAAGCATTTAAAAAGTGAAAAGGTGCGAGTGACTGCTAGATACATAAGAGGCATGGGTCTTTGTTTTTCATACTTTGGGGTATGAAAAGCATTCCCATAGATGGTTCATTAACGGCATTAGAAAGCAAGATATGTAAGGAACCAATCTGTGAAAATAATTTGTCGAAAATGTTTGAAAATATAGATTTTAGGATTTTGTTCCTTAATAAACTTTCGTTCTTGTAGCTTAATATGTCGACGTAATTTTCAGCAAGTTACGCCTCAAGCGTTTGTCACACCACCATTTAAATGGCAGCTTTAATAGTGAAAACTCTTATCTCAACATTAAAAGTAGTCTTTCTTATAATGAATTTTTTTTTCAACGCAAGTGAATGTTCAAAATGCTCTTTGCAGTGCAAATTCAACCAATCAGTTAGATTTTTTCGATGCAATATTTTAAACAAGTAAAATCGATTATGTGTAGGTATTTTAAGAAAACTGATTTTATCCCTAAAATAAAAAAGTGTGAATAAGTAATTGAGGACTGAACTCTCAACAGGCATTGTGATATTTCTTCAGAAAGGTGCTTTAAGCCAAAGCCATTTTACTCTTAAAAGTGCTATGTTCCTATTAGTCATTCGAAGCTGATAGGATAGATGGCACTATTGTTAACTCCAGCAGTCAGGCCTCTTGAAAGGTGTTAATCGCCACGTTGATAGTATCACTAATGAGATGGAAATTAACATTGTTAATGTTGGCTGTTTTGATTTTAGCATGGTTAAAGGATTATTGGTGCCAAATTATATTAATTTAATAAAGGCATTTTAATTATATTATATGAAACATTCGTTTCTTAAGCTCAGTGACATAATGCCTTTCAGAGAAATTCTAAATATGAGATTACCACTCTTCCTGATTTCAGATTTAATATTAATTTATATGCTTTTAGTTCAATATTATTTACACATGCATAATATGGTAAATGCTTTGTAAATATTAGTATGGTAGTTTGCCATAGTTCCCTTGTAGAAGAACCAATGAAAATACTTAATTAAAACATAAAGTTATTTATAAATAAAATGTAATGTTTTGTCATTTAACACCTGTAAGAACTACACTCCTTCATTAAGAATTTCTGTTTATACAGGTATGCCTATTCCATTTAACTTTTTAAAGTGATATTCCTGGAACGAAAATCTGAAGCTTTGTTACAACATTTCTAATACTGCACATTCAGGATTTTTGTTGTAGCCCAGTTAAAAGAACAAACATTTTTTTCTCAAAAACAATTTATGCATTTGCCTAAAAATCGGGGAATTAGTTACATGCAATTGTAATAGTATATGGAAAGGAAATTAAGTTGTTTAAGAAAGATAGAATTGAAAATTTCACAGCTTTATCCCCTTAATTCCTCAGGCGCATTACACGCATACAACTGACCTCCTCTAATCGGAGGGGCCTCGGCATCTATCCACTGATGTTATTGTACTATACCATACAAGGTGGGCCCCGGAAGAGAGGGAGGAAAGGTGAGAAGAGACACCGGGCAGCTGGAAACAGGAGTGACGGCACAGCAATGACAGGTTCTGTACAGTTTTCAGTTTGAGACGCCGCGATTGTCGGACACGCAGGCCGGTGACCACCGCCCCACACAGAGGGTCCAACGCCCAGTTCCGAAGGGGCACTGGGGAGCCCGGCAACCAGCTAAAAGCCAAAGGATGAGAAAGTTTCACAGAGGACATTCTTTTTGCCTTCCACGCCGCACCGAAATACCATCGTCGACACTTCCAAACATCAAAAAGCTGAATGATGATGAGTGGAACGAAAGGGAGGGACAGGAAATTAGGGGGCTGAAATAAACCACCCTAATATTCACCTAACGACCGGGAAAACCCCTGTAAAGAACCCACGGACAGAGTGAGCGGCCGCCGGGAATAGAACCCACAACATCCCGAATACAATTCGCACGCGTTACCGCGGCGCCACCTTGCTCAGTCGAACATCCTCTACATCTTGCTTTGAGTGTAAATCACCCTCTTTAGGTTGTTAATTTCTCTTCAGTGGTGCTGGAATCCTCACGTAAAATGAAATATATCAGCTTTTAGATGCTCGTTCCCAAGCCCTTCTATAAATCTTCACGACAAATCGACCACCTGCGTTCCAGTTGCAATGCTTATCCAAAAATGCGTGCGAGCTTGTAGGGTAATTGCTCAAGTTCCCAATCTGGCCGCCGGAGCGTTACAGGCAATCAGTCAAATGAAGAACATGGCACTGCTCTTGTAGGGGATTCACAGTTAAGAAAATAGTGCAGGTCTTAAGCCGACAGTGTTGCCTAATAACAACTGAACACAGCTCTAGTAATCATTTTAATATGATAATCAAGTTTACCTTCTGGATTAATTTATTGTCGTTAGGGTGGCTTGTCATCCACCACGATTTCCCTTTCATCATTTTCCTTTCATTCTGTTTTCTTCCCATCTTAAAGGAGTATTTCTAGGTTTATTGGTGCCGGATAGATGGCGCGGATACTTGCTCAAAGAAGAATAGGCAGTAGAGGGCTGCTTAGTTTACGGGTCGTTCGATGCCCTCTCTGGAGAGCTCCAGCAGCGGAACGGGTCTTTAAGACGGAAACTGTTCGGGACTTCAGCGTGTCCCTGTGACCAGTTTGTTGCGGCCTCCTGTAGTTTTTTCACTTCATCCCTTCCTCCTGGGGACATTAGCCAGAATAGATCTATGTAGATAACAGTGCACGAGGTGTCCCCCTCCGTTGTAAAGGGTCTTTCAACAAGAGTGTCCTATCTTTAACATGTGATAGCTGCCGTTATTATTGAGTTACAGAAGTTATTTTTTTCATGTGGTTACACTTGTTATTAATAAATAGCCATGGAATGTTACAGCATTCTGCAACGCGTAGAAATTGTGAAAATGTATTATCAAAATGGAAAATCTGTTCGCCAAACCTTCCGTGTATTGCGTGAAGTTTACGGTGTGCATAATCGTCCCTGCGAGAGAACGATTGATCGATAAATTTGAAAGAAGTGCTTCTGTCAGAACGCCTGTACGTAATCAACGTAAGCTCTCCAACGAAAACATAGGCGCCGTTCGTGAGAGTGTACGCGAGAACGGAAATAAATCAATTGCTCGTTGAGCGCAACTTGGCGAATTCCGAACTGGACTTGAAGTTTCACGCTTACAAAATGGTGTTAACTCAAGAACTAAAGCCCAACGACCACAGGTTGCGCCGTGTATTCGCTGACTGGGCTATGGAGCAATTGGAAGCTGACCCGGATTTTTTTCGAAAAATCATCTTCAGCGACGAAGTCCACTTTTGTATGGATGGTTGTGTTAACAAACAAAGGTGCCGCTATTGGAGCAATTAAAATCCAATGCAGATTCAAGATCGACCATTTCTGCCCCAAGAGGTTACTGTGGATTTTCGTATAGTGGAATCATTGGTCCTATTTTTCCCAAGATGAAGATGGGGAAGCTCTAACTGTCAATGGGGAAAGATACCGGGCTCGTATAAGGGACTATTTTTGGCCTCAATTGGATAGTATGGATCTCAGAAACATCTGGTTCAGGCAAGATGGTGCCACATGTCATACTGCTCTCGAAACAATCGATCTTTTGAAGGATAATTTGAGAGGTTTCATCATTTCCCGTAGTGGTGATGTTAACTGGCCCCGAGGTCATGTGATTTAATGCCGTTGGATTACTTCTTGTGGGGTTATGTTAAATCTCGAGTTTATGTCAACATAACCAGAAATAGTAAATGATCTTATTAATAACATCACGCGTGTTATTCGTGAGGTTGGACCTAATTTACGTTCTGTCATTGAATATTGGGTCAACCGTATACGCGCAACCCAACAGTCACGGCGGTCGTTTAACTGATGTTCACTTCCATACGTAATGGCATTAAGTTCCAAAATAAAAAAAATAAATAAACCTCTATCATGTATAGAACGAGCTTTATTTAAGTTCAAAGATAGGACACTCTTGTTGAAATACCCTATATGAGCTATACCTATGGTATGGGAAATCAAACCCTATATTATACAATAGAAATGTGAAAACGATTAGACTAATAGCAGATTTTTTTATTTATTGGTCTGCGGCGGACCTTACTGACCCATTGGTTTTTTCCAGGTTTCACCGGGTCGCTAGGCGTATGCTGGGAGGGTTAGTTACAATCCCCAAATTTCCTGTCCCTCCATTTCACCTCTTTTCTCATTTCACTTCAGCTTTCATCTGCATGGTTGTTTCAGGGTTTTCAAGTGTCAACGGGAGTCTCGGCATTGTATGGCAGGGAAAAAGAGTGCTCTCGATATAATTTTGGTCTCCTGCCGCCCTCCAAAAGGAAGTGTAAGCCTGCAGGAAGGGAGCCGGTTGTACCAGCTGCCACCGGGGTAGGGACCCGCGCTTTACTACGTCGTGCCTCTTGGAGGGGCAATTAGGGGCCAAGCCACAAAAGATCTCCTTAGTTCGTGGTGCCAAGTCTCCCTCCGTTCCTAGGCATACCTTATACGTCATTGTGTTCCACCCAAAATGTGATATCAACATTTAATTGCAGATACGAGTTTTGATATCTTCTGAGTAAAACAGAAGCAATTTTAGAAAAGGCCCGTATGCATGTGTGAACAGCATAACCCAGACAAGTTGAGGCAATATTTTATATCATAACATGCTGTGAATGCCAGAGTGATTGTAGTATAAATTAATATTATTGTATGTACAGGAATTTAGATGTTTGTTAGCCATAAGTATTGTTAGGAAATAAGTTTACACGGCCTCACTGAAACTGACAATAGAAGTGGGTAACAATAAACCGAGGGGCTGAGTTGTTTATCACTAAGAAGAAATAAACAAATGACGTCGGAGTAGCGTGCCTTTTTTTTAGAAATGGAGGGAATATCTTCCCTAGTGTATTTGTGTTAGTAGTAGTGATTGGCTGATCAAAACAGACGCTAAAGTGGGCGTAATTTGGTAACCAATAGCAGCTATATTATAACGTTTTGGTACTTCTAGGTGAAGGAGTATATATTCTCGAGCCATAAGCAAGTGTCACACAGTTTTGAAGAATCTCTCACGAGGTGCACGTCACACAGTTCTGAAGAATCTCTCACGAGGTGCACGTCATACAGTTCTGAAGAATCTCTCACGAGGTGCACGTCACACAGTTCTGAAGAATCTCTCACGAGGTGCACGTCACACAGTTCTGAAGAATCTCTCACGAGGTGCACGTCACACAGTTCTGAAGAATCTCTCACGAGGTGCACGTCACACAGTTCTGAAGAATCTCTCACGAGGTGCACGACACACATTTGGGAAGAATCTCTCACGAGGTACACGTCGCAGAGTTAGTTACAAAAATGTGAAGTACGCGAAGTAATTGGTGCGCGGCAACTAAAACGACTGTAGTTACATTTGTAAACATCACAGTTTCAGTCAGGCGTGTATAAAGATTAAACATATCAATTATTAATTAAGCGTGACGCCAATAAAAGTCTAGATTCCAATATTTTTAATCAGCGTTATATTTTAGTAACAACTCCTTTCCGTTTACACACCCTGCTTAGAGACACTTGCTCGACTGAGTTATAATAGCTAGCCGTAGGACAAAGAACCCAAATTAAAAAATAATTAAACAATAATCACCCAACAAATAAGATAACACAAGCCATAGAGAACTGCGACAAAGTTGTACAAATACCAAGCTTCGTGTTAAAGTTCCAATAAGTTTCAGTTATGTAACTCGAGTATTTTCAGCAAAATCTCCAAACGCCTTTACATAGAATTTTCTTTTTTTACGAATTTTATTCTAAAATTGCCTCGAACGATGTTTATTTATGTTTAAATATTTACATGACTAATAGAATTATATGATCATGAACTTTTTAAGAGTAGTCGGCAAAGGATCTTCAATAGGTATGCACATTTTCTATAATTTGGTATAACTGGTAAACTATATGACATATGCAATCCTTCACGAAAACTTCAGAACGCAGAATTTATCTTAAATCAACTTTTTTTATGGGCGGCATCAGCAATTTTCGAGAAATTTGTTTTTATTGGTCTGAATTTTTAAAAACTTCAGTATTACTTTCTCTACTACGTATAGTAAGTAGGGGAAGTATTGTATTCCACCCAAAAATTCGATACCGAGATTTCAACCGGAAATGCATGTTTTGAGTTTCCCTAAATTCAAAAAAAGGATTTTTAGAAAAAGGTTCGTGTGTGTGTTTGTCTGTATGGATGTATTTCTGTGAACAGCATAACTCAAAAACGAAAAGTTGGATAAATACCAAACTTGATATTTAGGTTCATTATCTTTCAAAGAACACGAAGATTTTCAAGCAAATCCCTCCTCCTCAGACTACCCTTTACATGGAACGTTTTACGAAAATTTTAATTTTCTCAAAAATCCCTCTAACGATGTTGATTAAAATTACAAATGACAAATTAAACGAAAATCTTGAATTCTATGGGAATGTCCCCAGATCTCCTCATCCTGAATAGCTTTTACAAAATGGCAAACCGTAAGAAATAGATAAAATCTAGTATACAAAATCGTAGATCTCGTTAAAACGTACTTTTTTTTGTTGAGTGAACCATTTCTGAAATATCCCTTATTATTTGTTTGAATTTTCCAATATTTATACCTTTCTTTTTAAATGGGGATTATCTATTTATTTTTTTTTGTCCTGGGTAGGCAAAGGGAATGGAATGCGTCACATAGCAACCAGCTCTTAAAAGATTTGACTATCGCTTAAATACGACCATATTCCCCTTACATGTACAAGAAAATTAGCAATAAGATAGTTTCTGCAAATGTTTATCCCGATTAACATGAAGTAGATGGAGAATAAGCGTCCGTAAAAATAGTTTGCACAAAAGTAGAGAAAGTCATGTGAGTGTTACAGGTCAGACTTCTTTTAAGTTCTGTCACAATTAAGCTATTTCTTGCGATATCGTAGGACGAGTATGTCATTTAAAGACCAGGTACCGCGATTCACTTTTTAAATATCTGACTTCGCTTCGGTTTCTTCTATTCCTCTTATATACACAACAATTCCTGGAAATTTTTACCTCTATACAGTGACGGTAGTGGTCAGAGAAAGCAACAGATTTTGTTACTTGCATTTGAGACGTAAACGTCCCTTCTAATAACACAGGTCTGTAGAGATGCTAAATGAAAGGGATGAAATATTGTTCAAATGAGCCTAGGGTTTGCATTTGCCTTACCCAGGTAGTTCTCACCCAGTCTGGCGGCAGAGGAGATGGGCAGGAACATTCGGATTTCGAATTTTTATCATTCGCCAGCACACAACGCAACATTTGAAAAGAGCAACCAGGGAAAGGAAAATTGTGAATATCGGAAAGCGGAAGGAGAAAGAAGTGATGACATCCGTCGTGAAAGTGCCAACATCGAAACATCGAGCTGCGTTGAAGAATCGAATGGATTAGAATAAACCGATGTGATTCGGCAGGAGGCAAGCAAAATCATCTAGCATCTTCCTGTGAGTTTCTGGATGTTGCGAGTTCACATTCATGGCAGTCTTCGCTTGTTAGTGAATGTATAGGGGAGAGGAGTTGTGCAAAATTGAGACATCGATAGAGTCTGGTTACGTATCTGTACATTAAATAAAAACATTATCTAAATTTTACTGTAATTTATATTTTGGAAGTGTAAATCTTGTGTATAATGACTACTTGAAAATATCTGGTGTGTTGCGCTTACATCACCTTCCCTATTCTTGTATAAACTACTTTTACAAACGCTTATTCTCCATATACTTCATGTTAATCGAGATATTGTCGTAACCTCTTATATTTTCACATATCACAGGGGGTAGAGCATGGTAGCGGAGTTTAAATCATATCAAACTAACACGAGATCGGACGGGGCGAACTAAACAAAGTTCCTAAATCACCTGAAAATTACTTAAATATTCCTAAATCATTATGGGTAGGAAAAGAAGTAACTAACTACATTAATAAACTACATGATAGAAATTTGTATGGCAAGTTATATTAACAATTAAGAAAGATACATGTTACCTCCTTGCTTGACGGAGCGTCATGTCTAACACGTCTACACTGTTCGCTGGTTACATTAGAAGAGAGAGCGTCCTAGACGCTAACTCAAGATATAACCGATTTACCCCCACTCCTGTTGCACCATTACCGGTCCGTACTACCAACCTAAAAAGTCACCAAACAAAGTTGCCATAACCGCATATGTTCTTATAGTTTTGCCACAACAAAATGCTACAATATTAGATGTTAATATTATTGTACGTGCAATGGGAATATGGTAGGGCTTTAAACGATAGTCAAATGTTTTAAGAGCTGGTTGCTATGTGGAGCATTACATCTTCTTTGCATTTCCAGGACATAAAAAAAAGTATTGCAAAATTGGAAAATTCAAACAAATAGCAAGGAATATCTCGGAAATAGTTCACTCCATAAAAAAGTATACTGGGTATTTTAACGAGCTCTACATTTCTTATACAGAGAAATTTTGTCTGTCTTACGGTTTACCCGTTATGCAAAACCATTCTGAATGAAGAGGATTTTTGGGACATTCCCAGAAAATTTAACATATACACTTGTCATAAGAATATCTTAAATATATGATATTTTAATCAAAATCATTAGAGCCATTTGAAAAAATCAACATTTTTGGAAAAAATCAACATTTTTGAAAAAAATATTCCATGTAAAGGGTAGTCTATGGTGGGGGGATTTTTCTGAAAATATTCGTGTCGTTTCTTTGAAAGATACTGAACCTAAATACCAAGTTTGGCATTTATCCGACTTTTGGTTTCGAGTTATGGTGTTCACAGACACACACGCTGAGCTATTTCTAAAACTGCTTTTGTTTTATTCAGGGGGGCTGGAACTTTTGGAGAATGCAATGCTTCCCCTACTTACTATGGGTAGTAGAGATAGTAAAAATAGCATTTTTGAAGTTTATATCTAGGGACTAGACTAACATTGGGATTACTTATCTTAATTCTAGTAACGTGTAAGTCTAACACATTGTTAAATTCAGCTGTTTAGGCTTGACTTAACGTTAACACGATGTGTGTTAAAGAGTTTGGCAACGTCAAAGTTTTCCTCCCTGTTACGTTAAGTTTAAAGTCACGTGATTAATCCGAACCAATTGGCCTGCAGCAGCGTCTTGGAGTAATAACACCAACTACCAATCATAATCATTCTCGTTGCTTTAAGTGCACTTAGGCCCTCAGTTTAGCATCATTTATTAACTTTACGTTAAGTCCCTCGCATTAAGTTCGTCGTAAAGGCAAATGATCACTATCTTATAATTCTTTATTATATTTTAAATCCTTTATTATATCCTTTACCAACAATAAATAAGCTACAAACTTAATGAATAGGTTTATGTCTTTAAATTATAATGAAAGGATTAAAATTAAATGAAATCTATTACTTCCTGGGATCGTAACATAGCACAAAGTCCAAATATTCGCAACATTTTCACCAAATATTAGTTAAAATATTATGTAGGCATAATATTTGCAGCAAGTACTTTTATTTAGAGAAATGCGATAGGATGAACAATTAAGAGGTTATTATTATTGTTATTATTTTTCGACATTATTATTCATGTAGTAGTTACCTTGTAAAACATATAATTCAGATTGAATCAAAGACCTAATAAACAGGTAGAAGTTTGTGTGTATTAACTATTAATGACGTTTTAGTTTTAAAATTCCAGAAGTAAGTTTATTACCAATTTTAAAAATATCACATGATATGTACGTTACACAGAGGAGAGATTATATCCCCATTTTACGCAATAATACGTAAATAATACGTACGGAGCTGTGGATTCTACTAGTGCCAAATAAACTAGCAGTAGTATCTAGCAGATGAGTGGGAAAATTACCTCTATAGTATTTAAGTTGGTAGCAATTAATGGAGCTACAGCTAGTTTTATTTATATTTGTGCAGAAAATTTTATTTGCTACTGCACTGTGTATCATATCTTGTGGTATACAGAATTTTAGTTACAATATTATTTAGCTAATATGATTAGGTAAATACATAACGACGCTAACCATCTCGGGGCCAATTTTATTTTGGCTGAAACCGGTTTTTTGAAACTGGACTCATAAGATGATTTTGTGCCCTAGAAACGTAGTTACCTAATCTCGGGTTGGACCATGTAAAATAAAGGATGGTTGTGCGGTGGTATTTATGTTATATTTATTTATTGAGCCCCACATTTGGGAGCCAATTTGCGATGGTAAATTTATAATGTTGTGTATGTGTTTACTCAACGTGATGAAGCCATTTTATGACGTGATTCTTTGTTAGGTTTGTAGCTCCATCTGGTGTTAGCAATTTGTGGCAGTATTAGTTTTTGTTTGAAAGAATGCTACTTTTATTTTATTTAATTTTGTTTCACTGTCCTCCGGCTAGCTATGATCTTTTCGGTCGAGCACTTCTCTTTATACAGGTTGTGTAAACGGAAAGGAATCTTTTATCCAAAGATAACACTGATGAAGGAATTTGTTTTACACTTTTATTGTCGAACACAGTCACTATCACATTTACACATTGATCTAGACACTCGCCAAACTGAAACTGTTATAACAACTTCTTACTGATCACTTTTAATTCACGTACTTCAACTTTTTGTATCATTAACTTTACAATACTTGAGATTTTTCATAACTCTGATACGCGTAACTTGCGAATCGATAGCCGACGTGTAATATTTCTGCTGGACTGAAGGCGACGTGTATCATACAAATATTTTCGACGAACTGACAGACTGAAAGCGACGTGTAATGTATAAAGATTTTTGATGAACTGACGGGATCTATCTCTAACCTAGCCCTTTTATACTCATACACCCCGATATGCCTAAAGATTATAACTGAGCTGCAATTGGCTAATAAAACGCGCCAACATTAGCGTCTATTTTTATATCCAATGAAAATTATGAATATATATGCTCTAGGGAAATGTTCCAGCAAATTCTACAGAAAAACGCGCCAACATTACGTAACTTCCTCGTTTCCAATAATGATAAACAGCTCACCCCCTCGCTGCATTATTGCACGCTATTATTGTCAGTTTCAGTAAGGCAGTATAAACTTACTTCCCAACAATAATTACAATCAACAAACATCTCAAATCAATGTCACATAATAATGCATATTCATACTATAATCACTCTTTACATTTAAATAATTTGTGATACAAATTACTGCATCAGTTGACATGTTGTATGTTGACGTGACTTAGCTAGCACTGTATCGGGACATAGATTTTGCATGTGTATTAAAAAGCATAAACAAAAAATCTTATTTCGTCCTTTTTAATTTAACCTATTCTGAATTTTCTACAACATTTTGGAAAAATAAATATTTTTTTTTTAAAATGTTGGTATATGAAGTTCTCAACGATTGGAGAACTAGAATTGTGGCGGGAATACACGTTGGCTCATGTAACTCCTGGATCTCCGTTGCTTTCTAGACGCCCTTGCCGGCTGCCAGTCGAAGAGCTGAGGAAAGAATTCCTATCCTATTTAGTTGGAGAATAACTCTGGGATTTTGTGGGTGAAATCCGGCGGATAGCAAATTTTCCTTTTGAAGTGCTTATTAAATGTTGTAGCTTAAACCTTCCCGCTATCATTTTATGTTATTCTGTGGACCTAGCTAATTCGTCACACAATCTTCCACCTGGTTGTACAATTTAATTACATCACTCATTCTAATAGCAGTTGCTACGGTAGTAGCATGCAAACTAATGCCAAGACAGTATGT
This sequence comes from Deroplatys truncata, assembly GCA_030765065.1. Lineage (NCBI taxonomy): Eukaryota > Metazoa > Arthropoda > Insecta > Mantodea > Mantidae > Deroplatys > Deroplatys truncata. Next base: position 59,614,274 of record CM060977.1, read on the forward strand.
CAGAGAGTCCCGTAAACTCGGGGCTTCCCTTCCTATTTATCTGTTTATCTATGACGCCAGAATTCGCGCCTTTATTTCTTAAAATTTCCATTGGTTACATGACATACTATGAGAATAAAATGTGCCAAATTTCTGAAGTCACGCGTCCTGCTGACTTATGCGGCAAAGCTCAATGTCTCTGTTCCTTCTCTTAAGAACATGTCCCCTTTTCTATTTCACCAGCTCCCTCGAGTTCGGAAAATAGGCCACTATGTTTGTCTTTTTCTTTTCTCTGCCTTCTCTTTCTATTTACTGACGTTTAGCCTGAACCCTGTGCACATTAGCATGCGCGTTGATGGACTTTCACCTCTCGTTTGCTAGCTCGTCTGTTCAAATTACAGCTATGTTGCAAGATGGTTTCACATTTTAAATTATTCCCAATATTTTAATATTTATTCATAATTCTATTTCCAATATTTTATATGCGGTTATTTCTTATGTATATTTGTTATGGGGCATGTCCCCCTTATGTCCCTTTACAGAATCCGATAGCAGTTTTACCCTTTTGGAAATTATATGCCGAAACGCAATATTTAAATGGTCATAACAACTGTATGCAAAAAGCACATGACAATTTAATACCTATTTTCTCGTAATACTGTTTTCTTGCATATCTTAATCTTAAAATGTTCACGATGCAAGCTTTTTTCTTTCAAAACTTGAATATACATTCTCTAAAGGTGGTTGAAGAAATCTATTGTGTCTTTTCTTGATACCAAGCATGGTTTTGGATTTAGATTTTTAATGATTTAAGAACAGGATTGATTTTTAGAAAATTAGAAGTGTTATAGTTTTTTCAGCAAAATAAGTTACACAAATTGCAACCTATATTCTATAAATAATATATATAACTCAAACTTTAAAATTTCCAAGTTCACATGGGTAATTTTCAGTTTTTCAAAGCTATTTTCTTGAAAAATTAGATAGATACACAGATGCACGAAAATTTATATGGTATTATAAGTATGCTTTACTCATTTGTGACAAAATTTAAACCGAGATGACTAAAATTTGTATAAATTAGTAACATAAACAAGGAAGGCAGCAGAAAACACCTTAATAGGTATCAGTAAAGACAGAATTGTCGAAAATTAATCCGTCGAAGTCCAAACTTATACCAGGAAGGCAAAATGTAAAAACTTATGTTAAATGACAACGTTTGGCTGTAAAGGCTTAAATAACTCTTGGTTTATATAAATTTGGCATGCAGCAAAAAATGGGATTTACAGTTTGTGAGATCAAAATGGTATACTTTAGTTATCTGTATAACACTGAGGGCTTCAATAGAACCATGAAGAATAACCTGCTATCTTAGCAGAAGCGCAGGGTTTCGCTTCTCTAAAAGTTTCTCTCAGGTTATACCATCCTCTCATAGCCATTTTCTGTTTCTTCCACATGTGCTGTTCTAAAGAACTCAAGAAAATAAACAGAAGCAACCAAACCTCTTGGAAGATATGCAAAAAAACTCAGTTCTGGCATCAGGTTCTTATAAAATGTGATGGTGGATACCAATCCCGCTCTCTCCCCTCCCACCTAGAGGAGAGGCGGAAAGCGAAATGGAACAGAAAACAAAAGGAAAGCGGCTTGGTGAGCTAGAAGAGAGAAAACAGACGAACGGTAACTAGTGAAGAAGCGAGGTCACTGAGAAAGGGAAAGCAGTTCATGTGCACTCTTCCGTAATTCTGTCAATGATACAGTGTCTGGAGTATTATTTTGGCCAAAAGGAACCACAAAGTGGCACTGAGGATAGCAATAACAACATACGTTCGCAGAAACAAACAAAATCATAATATCTGCATTTTATCATACGGATATCCAAAATGAGGACGAAGCAGCTCCCCCTTCATACATATATATATACACACACACACACACACACACACACATCAAAAAGAAGAAAGAACGAAAATGCTGCGAGCAATATTAATTGAGAAAGTAAAAATCTGATGTGTTACACTGACATGACTTTCTCTACTCTTGTAAAAACTATTTTTACAAACGCTTTTTCTCCATCTATTTCATGTTAATCGAGATCAACATTTGCAGAAATTATATTATTGCTATTTTCTTGTAGGTGCAAGGGAATGTGGTAGGCTTTAAGCGATAGTCAAATCTTTTAAGAGCTGTTGTTATGTGGCGCATTACATTCTCTTTGCACGTCCAGGACATATTAAAAAATCTGATGTGTTACACTCACATGACTTTCTCTACTCTTGTACAAACTATTTTTACAAACGCTTATTCCCCATCTACTTCATGTTAATCGAGATATCGAGATACCAATCGTATTGCTAATTTTCTTGTAGATGCAAGGAGAATACGGTAGGTTTTAAGCGATAGTTAAAATTTTAAGCGCTGGTTGCTATGTGACGCATACCATTCTCTTTGCATGTCCAGGACATAAAAAATGAATAAGGAATTTGAGGAAAAGTATAAGTATTGGAAAATTTAAGGGAATAACAAGCAATATGGTTCACCCAACAAAAAAATGTATATGACATAAATTGTGTATTTTAACGCGATATACACTTTTTGTGTAGTAACATTTTGTCTATCTCTTATGGTTTACCAGTTATGCAAAAGTCGTTCACAATGAAGAATACTTTTGGAGACATGCCCAGAAAATTTAAGAGATAAATTTTATTTGTAATGAAAATATCTAAAACATGATATTTTAATCAAAATCGTTGCCATTTTTGAGAAAATTAAAAGTTCCGAAAAATGTTCCATGTAAAGGGTGATCTGAGGTGGAGTGATATTTCTGTAAAACCTTCGCGTCGCATCTCTGGAAGATACTGAACCTAAATACCAAGTTTGGTGTTTATCCGACTATTTGTTTCTGAGTTATGCTGTTCACAGACACACACACGGGCATGTTTCCAAAAATGCTTTTTTGGATTCAAGGGGCCTCAAAACATATATATTTTCCGGTGAAATCTCGGTATCGAATTTTTGGTTGGAATGCAATACTTCCCCTACTTACTATACGTAGTAGAGAAAGTAAAAAATGTGATTTTTGACGATTTCAGAGTACCTTGTCCCCTTAAGTATAAGACAGGGATACACAAAATCTGGGATACTTTTCAGCATTATATTGCATGAAATACGCTCCTTTGAAGATACAGTTGTTCTCGATAAGGTAAACAAAAGATTCAGTATATTATATTTTAATCTAATTGCAAAAACGCAACAGCTAAAACGATAATAATTATTACACTATTATAGCCATAGATTATACAACGGAGGGATACCTCGCGTACTGCGAACTTTGAGATTTATTGCGATGAAGTTTAGGATTCACATGAGGTTAAGAGGTTTTTAAGACATTTAAATACCACTTAAGTGCTAATCTGCATTCCTTTAAAGTTGTCATGTAACGCCCCCTTTTAGAACATTCTTGCATCTTTCAACAACGAACGACTATATCATGCCGAGTGAACAGTTCAGCAATTAACAAAAGATTCCAGGACCAAGAGAAGACAATCAGAAAAGCTGAAGAACCCAGGGATGAAGGCGCAGATGATTATGATCCTGGAATGTACTGAAGTGTGTCAGAATTTTAATGTATAAACTTTAAATTTTTTGATACTTATGTACACCATTTCTCAGAAAGTATGAGAGGTAGAGAGCTGATATTTTCACCACATGTATACAACAAATAGCTACACTTTGTGAACCACAATCAGAATGTTATAATTTATATTATTTATATCAAGAAAGCGTCAACATTGCAAAGTTTCCACATTTTTACTTTTTTGAATTTGCAATTAATTTTTTTTAATTTGTAGTGAAGTGATATACATAACTATATAATTGAGATTCAGAAGATAGCTGATTATACTAAGAACAAGCATGCAAAAGTGTGATTCTGTATTGCAAGTAGTACCAGAAAAAAGGTACATGAATTCACATGCTTTATGAGTAAATTTTATTATTTTTCTGCTGAACAAAATAATTTTTACGGGGTCAACAACATAAGCTATCAATGCAATCAAGCACTTAAAATAATTGTAATGATTTATAGAATAATTCATATAATGTTCAGGAAAAGTCATTGTGAATTTTAAGAGCAGTGGTAATTTAACACACTTAAGGTGTAATTTCCATGTGTTCGGACAACCATGTCCCCTTAATTTATTATAGCATGTATAAATTTTCGGATTGAAGACTCACTGAAATAACGAAGAAAGTTTAATACTTGAACTTATAGCAGAAGTGAAGGGCTGACCTTTCATAAGTGGTTTCGCATTTTGATTAAGAGTTGACCTCAGCAAGAACGGCAGACTGAGGATGAATTAGAGCCCCCCAAAGGGCGCAGGACTCGTCCACTGTAGGGAGTCCTAGTCAATTTCACGCACCGCCGAAGGGTTGACTTAGTGTGGCTGCAAGTGGCGAGTGAAAAACCTCTCCCTCTCTCGCTCTTTCTTTAATGCACTGCAGTAAAATAAATATGGAATACGGCTACATGTACAGAGATGTTCCGTGACCACGGTAGAATACCACTTGAGCACTGATTTACACAAATGGTCGGTTGGTCGGGTCTGCGCTATACGGTTTAATAAACTCTAGCAGTGTAGTGTATGAAATTCTAGCTCGTATGTTTCGGTGGCTGCTCGTTTCTTGGGCCAAGTACCTTGGTGTGATAACATAGTGTCCATACTTGCCTACCATCAACAGTATATCTCTACTCCAAGATAATATCTGGCCTCCGAGATCACAATCTACAGGGTGCGCAGAAGTAATGTACCAAAAAATGAAACTGAAATACACTCTAGCATATCAAGAAGTGCATCGATTTACTTTCGAAGAGTGATTCTTTATGGATACGTTTTATTTTACGAAGCTACCAGAACATTGTAACTATAAAAAAACCTTATGCTTTTTTACTTTCTCTACTACGTATAGTAAGTAGGGGAATTATTGTATTCCACCCAAAAATTCGATACCGAGATTTCACCGGAAATACATGTTTTGAGACCCCTGAATCCAAAAAAAGCATTTTTGGAAACATGTCCGTGTGTGTGTCTGTGTGTCTGTGAACAGCATAACTCAGAAACGAAGAGTCGGATAAACACCAAACTTGGTATTTAGGTTCAGTATCTTCCAGAGATGCGACACGAAGGTTTTCAAGAAAATCCCCCCGACTACCCTTTACATGGAACATTTTTCGAAAATTTTAATTTTCTCAAAAATGGCTAACGATTTTGATTGAAATATAATATGCTTAATATATTCTCATGAGAAATGAAATGTTTATCTCGAATTTTCTGGGAATGTCTCCAAAAGTATTCTTCATTGTGAACGACTTTTGCATAACTGGTAAACCATAAGAGATAGACAAAAGTTTACTCCACAAAAATGTAGATCGCGTTAAAATACACAATTTATGTCATATACATTTTTTTGTTGAGTGAACCGTTTTCGAGATATTGCTTGTTATTCCCTTAAATTTTCCAATACTTATACTTTTTCTCAAATTCGTTATTCATTTTTTTAATGTCCTGGACATGCAAAGAGAATGAAATGCGCCACATAGCAACCAGCTCTTAAAATATTTGACTATTTAAAGTCTATTAATTCCCCTTGCATCTACAAGAAAATTAGCAATAAGATTAACATCTCGATATCTCGACTAACATAAAACATATGGAGAATAAGCGTTTGTAAAAATAGTTTGGACAAGAGTAGAGAAGGTCATGTGAGTGTAACACATCAGAGTGTAACACATGGTTTTCGGCTCTGAAGTCTTCCTCTTTCCACACTATTTAGAATTGTCCTAGGTTTCTTCGTCCTTCTAGTTGGTAGCAAGATGCTGTCTTTGGTATTATATATTCTGTCATTCTGTGTAAACGCATTCTCCAGTTTTGCCTGTATTCCGTTATTGTCTTGTCGTCCTCCGTGGTCTATAGGTACCAGCTAGACTTTGGTTTTCGAGGTCGCGGGTTGAAGCCCAGCGAAGGGCGATGGATTTTTTCGGCCGTAAAAACCCTTAGCATGATTTCCTTCGGAAGGGAAGTGAAGCCGATGGTCCGTGTCGTAGATTTACGGCACGTAAAAGAATCTCAAGCCTGATAAAGAGGCCTCTGAGCAAAATTTCAGGTCTTTGACGCCCAATATAAAATGGGATGCTAAAGACCATAGTAGTTATAGAGCGTTCATAAATAAAACTCAACTTTTGTTTTGTCTTAATTCCTCTACGTTTACTGACTTATTTCACTGTTTACATTTGAAACAAATGACAAAAACATATGGAAAGGTGTCAAAAGAAGACTAAGAGACACAGCAAATAGAGTCGGATTGTAAAATTAAACCACCTCTATTCTAGTAAAATTGAACTGGGTAAAGAGGCATATATACTTAACCTAGAAACAAAGAAAAGATCAGGAATGGCATGGTTTAGACTGGGGGGCTGGAGGGCACAGAAAATGACTGACGATTCTGGCAGGAGAATCTGCCCTTTCTGCGATTTGGATGAGAGCTGAGCACATATTTTTGCGGAGTGTGCACAGTGGGAGAACCAGCAAATAATTAAACTCAATCTCCTGCTAGAAGGAGATTGGATGTTGGGATCTATTGGCTGACCAGAGGAACTGGCAAAACATGGGCAATTTCTTGACTAAAGTGCGCGAAACTAGGTCAGTTTGGTTCAGTTAGTCAAAGGTAATTTATCTACATTTTCATTGTTCTTGTTTATTTCGTTTTGTTTCTTTTTCCGTTGTTTATTTTGTCACCACACCTTGTATCTTAAATATGCATGTACGGTCAATGACCCATACACAAAACACTTGTGTAATAATTTCAATAATTTGAAACTAATAAAGATAACTTATCTATCTACTTTTTGTCCAGCTGTGAAGTGGTATTACTTTTAATGTTTATTTATTTATTGAGCCCCACGTTTGGGAACCAATTTGCAACGGTATTATTTATAATGTTTGTGTATTTGTGTTTACTCCACGTGGTGAAGCCATTTTGTGACGTGATTCTTTGTTACGTTTGTTAGCTCCATCTGGTGTTAGCAATTTGCGGCAGTATTAGTGTTTGTTTGAAAGAATGCTACTGTTATTTTATTTAATTTTGGTTCACTGTCCTCCGGCTAGCTATGATCTTTTTGGTCGAGCACTTCTCTTTATACAGGTTGTGTAAACGGAAAGGAGTCTCTTATCCAAATATAACACTGATGAAAGAATTTGTTTTACACTTTTATTGTCGAACACATTCACTATCACATTTACACATTGATCTTGACACTCGCCAAACTGAAACTGTTATAATAACTTAATTACTGATCATTCTTAATTCGCGTACTTCAACTTTTTGTGTAATTAACTTTACAACACTTGAGATTTTTCATAACTCTACTACGCGTAACCTGCGAATCGATAGCCGACGTGTACTGTACAAATATTTCTGCTGGACTGAAGGCGACGTGTAACGTACAAATGTTTTCGACGAACTGACGGCGACGTGTAACGTACAAATACTTTCGATGAACTGACGGGGTCTACCTCTAACCTAGCCCTTTTTATACTCCTACACCCCGATATGCCTAAAGATTATAACCGAGCTGCTATTGGCTAATAAAACGCGCCAACATTAGCGTCTATTTTTATATCCAATGAAAATTATGAATACATATGCTCTAGGTATAATGTTCCAGCAAATTCTAAAGGAAAACGCGCCAACATTACGTAACTTCCTCGTCTCTAATAATGATAAACAGCTCACCCCCTCGCTGCATTATTGCACGCTATTATTGTCAGTTTCAGTAAGGCCGTATAAACTTACTACTCAACAATAATTACAATCAACAAACATCTCAAATCAATGTCACATAAAAATGCATATTCATACTATAATCATTCTTTACATTTAAATAATTTGTGATACAAATTACTGCATCAGCTGATAACCATCTATACTAAACTACACTCCGTGGCTCAACAGCCCGTTGCCGTGCCAGGGCCTACCGCCCAGCCGCTACGTCCCCCACATCTGCCCACAACAGGCGTCAATGAGTGGGGTGCAGTACTGGAGGGTGGGGTGTGGCCAGCATCCCGATACCTCCCGGCCGGTATATGCGGCCTTCTCAACCTGGAGCCGCTACTGTTCAATCTAGCAGCTCTTCAATTGGCCCCTCAGGGACCTAACGAGGCTGAGTGTACCCCTGTTCAGGTATCCCAGCGGGAGAAAATCCCCACGTTGGTGCCAGGAATCGAACGTGGATCTCCCGCTTGGGAAATCGCTGCGCCACCACCGCGCTAAGGAGACGAACTCATGACCGACTATGCCTATAAGAAATGTCATTTATGCTGTCTGTATATTTCTTTTGCGTTGTGCGATCATTGTTCAATGTTTCTGATCCAGAAGTAATGATTGGTAATTTTATTATAGAGTTTTTTGAGCCATTCTTTAATGTTTTTACTTTCTCTACTACGTATAGTAAGTAGGGGAAGTATTGCATTCCACCCAAAAATTCGATACCGAGATTTCACCGGAAATACATGTTTTGAGAATCACTGAATCCAAAAAAAGCATTTTTGGAAACATGTCCGTGTGTGTCTGTCTGTGTGTCTGTGTGTCTGTGTGTCTGTCTGTCTGTGTGTCTGTGTGCCTGTGAACAGCATAACTCAAAAACGAACAGTCGGATAAACACCAAACTTGGTATTTAGGTTCAGTATCTTCCAGAGATGCGACACGAAGGTTTTCAAGAAAATCCCCCCACCCCAGACTACCCTTTACATGGAACATTTTTCGAAAATTTTAATTTTCTCAAAAACGGCTCTAACGATTTTGATTAAAATATCATATGTTTAAGATATTGTCATGACAAATAAAATGTATATCTCGAATTTTCTGGGAATGTCTCCAAAAATATTCTTCATTGTGAACGACTTTTGCATAACTGGTAAACCATAAGAGATAGACAAAATTTTACTACACAAAAAATGTAGATCGCGTTAAAATACACAACTTATGTCATATACGTTTCTTTTGTTGAGTGAACCGTTTTCGAGATATTGCTTGTTATTTCCTTAAATTTTCCAATACTTATACTTTTTCTCAAATTCGTTATTCATTTTTTTTATGTCCTGAACATGCAAAGAGAATGGAATTCGCCACATAGCAACCAGCGTTAAAATATTTGACTATCGCTTAAAAGCTACCATATTCCCCTTGCATCTACAAAAAAATTACCAATAAGATTGACATCTCGATATCTCGATTAACATGAAGCATATGGAGAATAGGCGTTTGTAAAATTAGATTGTACAGGAGTAGAGAAAGTCATGTGAGTGTAACACATCAGATTTTTTTAGTGTACCTTCTATATAAATGAGTTTATTTAAGTTTTTTATTTATATGAATTTCAGTTCCACATATTTTATTTCACAACACAGGAAATTGAATTGTGTATTTAAAAAGTCTGATGTCTTGTATTCGCTTGACCTTCTCGACTCACTCTTCTATTTTTGCTTCTACGTCACAAAAACTTTTATTTCATATAAAGAAGATTTGCATTTTTTGTGTTAAGAGTTTGTTTCTCTTTTACGGTTTACCAATTATACAAAAGTCAACCAAAATGAAGATTCACAGGATATTCCCAGAAAATTGATGATACACTTTTTTTGTTAAGTAAATATATTGAATGTAGGACAAGTCAATCAAAATCGTTCAATTCATTTTTGGGAAAATCTAAACCTTGGAGCAAATTTATATCTTTATAACGCATTTTTGGAACATACGGAACCTAAATAACAAGTTTGATATTTATCTCAGTTTTAGTTTACGAGTTATGCTGACACCTAAACTTTTCAAAAAAGGATTTTTATTCAAGCGACCTTAAAATGTGTATTTCCAGTGAAATCTCCATATCGAATTTTTGGGTGGAATACAACACCTACTTCTACTTACTGTAAGTTGCAGATACGGAAATTCAAAAGGAAATATGGAGCCTAGACCAAGTGTAACTACCTCTAACGTTGCAAGGGACGTAGCTCAAAGTTTATAGCACAAGTATTAAGTACATAATGAAACTGCACAATCTACTTACAATTTGTTATAAAGACAATCCACAATATTTCAGTCTTAGATTCTCTTACGTAAAGCTACCCAACTTTTTGCTGAACCAGGTTAGACAACGGTTTCTAAATACGAGACCGAAACGTAACGATGCGTGCATAATGCACCAATTACTAGGTTCTTTAAACGCCAAAAATAACTACGTGGCCATGCTTGCCGGGAAACTCTGCAGAGAAGCTGATCATGAGCTTAATTCAAGCCGCACAAGTAACTAAGGATTAGCGAATACTTACTAATAACGAAATTGCATTAATTTACGAAACTATGTCGATGATAAAAATCACTGATGAACAGAAGAGTTCTGCACATCAGTTTAGTTACTTTTCAAGTTCATGTTAACTTGATTAAAAACATTGACCAACAAGTCGTCAGTGTAACATCAGGAAATAAAACTCTGCTTAAATCCAAGATCGCTATGGCAATTTCATAACGTTAAATGCCTTCCTAATTTCGTTTCCCATTTGAAACATGAAAAAGTTAATAAATTATAAAATAATATTTAATCCTGGATTCAATGCGCCACAATATAGCTACAGTATAGTGCACCTGGACTTGGATAAAGTAGGAAGGTAAAGGGATTCCCGCTCCCCGATCAGTAGTCAATGAATTCACCATAATGTTTTGCACAAGGGCAAGCATTTCAGCCTCCTCTGTTTTGCTTTAGTTCTTCTGTTCTTTATTTCACAATATGACCCATTTATCTTCGTATTGTGTTATGATTTGTTATCTTCTACTCCGAACCATACCGTCATTTACCACCCTTTCCAGCAAACATTTAACCGGTTTCCTCTGATACAATGGGAAAAACGGTTGTTTTACAATAACATTCCTGTTTAAAAAAACACTAGGTTCAAAATAACCATTCGAAAATGACAGTCAAGTGTGTAAACGGATATTTACGCATAACAGCAAGGGGAAGAATTCTTGGTTTATTGTTATTTGACTGACTTGGGTTCTTCCGCATCAAGTCGTGATTCTTCTTTCCATAACGAATATCACCAAGCGGCAAGCCTATGCTCCCCTCCATTCCTCTCTCTCCCCATCTTGTATACGCAACGTACTGTTAACGATATACACTACGTGATCAAAAGTATCCGGACACCTGGCTGAAAATGACGTACAAGTTCGTGGCGCCCCCCATCGGTTCTGTTGGAAGTCAATATGGTGTTGGCCCACCCTTAGCCTTGATGATAGTGTTCACTCTCGTAGGCATACTTTCAATCAGGTACTGGAAGGTTTCTTGGGGAATGGCAGCCCATTCTTCGCGGAGTGCGGAACTGAGGAGAGGTATCGATGTAGGTCGGTGAGGCCTGGCACGAAGTCGGCATTCCAAAACATCCCAAATGTGTTCTGTAGGATTCAAGTCAGGACTCTGTGCAGGCCAGTCCATTACAGGGATGTTATTGTCGTGTAACCACTACGCCACAGCCCGTGTAGTATGAACAGGTGCTCGATCGTGTTGAAAGATGCAATCGCCATCCTCGAATTGCTCTTCAACAGTGAGCAGCAAAAAGGTGCTTAAAATATCAATGTAGGTCTGCGCTGTGATCGTGCCACACAAAACAACAAGGGGTGCAAGCTCCCTCCAGGATAAACACGATCTTACCATAACACCACCACCTCCGAATTTCACTGTCGGCACTACACACGCTGGCAGATGACGTTCACCGGGCATTCGCCGTACCCACACCCTGCCACATTGTGTACCGTGATTCGTCACTCCACACAACATTTTGCCACTGTTCAATCGTGTAATGTTGATGCTCCTTACACCAAGCGAGTCGTCGTTTGGCATTTTCCTGCGGGATGTGTGGTTTATGAGCAGCCGTTTGACCATGGAATCGAAGGTTTCTCACGCCTAACTTTCATAGTACTTGGAGTGGATCCTGATGTAGTTTGGAATTCCTGTGTGATGGTCTGGATAAATGTCTGCTTATTACTCTTTACGACCCTCTTCAAATGTCGGCGGTCTCTGTCAGTCAACAGACGAGGTCGGGCTGTACGCTTTTGTGCTGTACATGTCCCTTCACGTTTCCACTTCACTATCACATCAGAAACAGTGCACCTAGGGATGTTTAGGAGTGTGGAAATCTCGCGTACAGACTTCTGACACAAGTGACACCCAATCACCTGACCACATTCTAAGTCCATGAGTTTCACGGAGCGTCCCATTCTGCTGTTTCACGATGTCTAATGACTACTGAGGTCGCGGATAATGAGTACCAGGCAGTAGGTGGCAGCACAATGTACCTAAGATGAAAAACGTATGTTTGTGGGGTGTCCGGATACTTTTGATTACATAGTGTGTACGTCGCGTTACATCCAAACACTTATTACAATAACTGTCCACTTAACATAATATGTTGTATTAAAGAAAGTTACGTCAAACATAATTCGATTAGTTTCCATTATGTTGATGCTCTTATGTTCAAAAATTCATCTTGGGTGGTTACTTTTTGCAGCGCAAGTACTTGACAGCAGAGTTAAATCTGATTGGCTGTAAGATTTCAAGTGAACGTTGTCTTCTATTGGAAGCTGAAAGCAAGGACACATCATACACATATTTGCAATGGCTTTATAAAACCCTACGTACTCTTTAAGACCAAAACGTTGCTTTTGGAACTGTTTATAAAAATAATCGAGCTCAACACCGTTAGTGCAAGTTTGGATAAGTGTTACTTTGGAGCTCTAACCTCTCTCAAATCCTTTCATTTGAATCATTCCAAAATAATACAATGTATCCGACAATTCTGATTAGTTTCAACATAGTTCTTTTTTCACTCACTGTTTAAATCAGCTTTGCCACTTAATTGTTTATAACCATTCCACATGCCCAGTTCTTCTCAACATCTTGCTTTACACATGCTTCCAGTCACTTTTCCTTACTTCGTTGAAATGTACAAGTTTCAACTTCATAACCATTACTTGCAAGATGAGTTATTAACTTCAGACAAATGACTCTCGCGATGCAGTTCTTGAAGATGCCATTGTCATTCGAAATTAAACTTCTTTTTTTAGATTTCCAAGCAATTCGTTCACTGCTGAAGATATCCTGTGTTATTGAACAGGTCAAGATTTTTCTACAACGCCATTAATAATTTCCATCCTTTGCACCTAATACTAGAGGTTATAAATGCCACTTATTACCTCAGTGTATAATTGCCAACTATCAAACGCACAACTAAAGCCATGGCTATCTGTTGTAAAGAAACCCAATGAGGATTAATATAACTGTAAATGATAAAACAGTGGAGCAAGTAATGAATTTTATTTGGAAAATAATTGGAAATTAATACTACAAATGAAATGAAATAACAGGGAAAATCGAGACAGAACCCTGTTGAAATTTTACAAAGGATTAGCCAATTCTGTTATGTGGCTTAAAATGCTGGATAATAAACAAAGCTCTCGAAAGAAGGATAGCAGTAACTGAAATGAGATTAAGATATGTTACAGGGTATATTTTATTCCATAAAAAATAGAAACTCCTAAATGAATTAAAAATGTTTAGTATAGTGAATAAGATTGAAGAAATTGAAGAAATTGGTATGGACATGTACTGAGAATGGAAAAAATTACGTATAACTCTGAATATTTTAAAATATAAATCGAAAGGTAAAAGAATTCGTGGCCGGCCTAATAAGAGTTGGATATGCCAGTTACTTAATTTAAATGGAGCCGGAGGAGACTAATAATGATCTAATCCGTGAAGAATGGTGACGATGATAATGGTGGATAAAGAACACACAGAATCGTTCTTCAACTTTGCGCTTACCAGGATATATCTACTAGAAGAAAATCTGATGTGTTACACTCACATTGGTTTCTCTACTCTTGTACAAACTATTTTTACAAACGCTTATTCGATATCTATTTCATGTTAATCGAGATAAGCATGTTCTTGTAGATGCAAGGGGAATATGGTAGGTTTTAAGCGATAGTCAAATATTTTAAGCGCTGGTTGCTATGTGGAGCATTCCATTCTCTTTGCATGTCCAGGACATAAAAAATGAATAACGAATTCTGAAATGGTTCACTCGACAAAAACACACACATATATATATATATATATCCTACTTTTACCAGTTATACAAAATTCATACAGAATGAAGAGGACTTTTGGGGACATTCCCAGAAAATTCAAGATATGCATTTCATTTGCCATGAAATTAACTCAAACATATGATGTTTTAATTAATATCATTAGAGCCATTATAGAGAAAATCAACATTTTTTAAAAATGTTCCATGTAAAGGGTAGCGTGGAATGAGGGATTTACCTGATAATCTTTGTGTTACATCTCTGAAAGATGCTTAACCTAAATACCAAGTTTAACATTTATCCGAGTTTCCGTTTTGGAGTTATGTTGTTCACAGACACACAGACGGACACTTTTTTATAAATTATTTTTTTTTAAATTCTGGAGGTCTCAAAACATGTATTTGCTGTTAAATCTCCATATAGAATTTTTGTGTGAAATGCAATACTCCCCCTTCTTGCTATACGTAGTAGAGAAAGTAAAAAAAAACCCCCCAAAAAAAAACCCGTGTGATTTGGCAAATCGGGTTTAGCTCACTCAGTTTACTCACTTTCACCTGTTTTGGTAGGCTTTCCTTTGATATCGCTCGTTAACAGAAAACGAGCTAATTACACACTACACCAGCGATCACCTACCTCTCCGGTGCCTCACTACTCTCTAACATAAACATAGAGTTATTGTGTAAGGGGTTATGAATGTCTCAAACAGCAAAATGAGTAAAGAGTTTAAATTTCTCTATCACCTGCCTAGAGAAAGTAGATGAAGTATTCCACCCAAAAATTGACATCAAGATTTCACCGGCAATACAGCCGTTTAATAAAACATAAAGGAAAATACAACAAAAGAAAATCATGTGTGTTTGGGCGTATATATGCGTGCGTGAATAGTGAAAGTCAAACGGAAATATCAAGAAAAACTCTCAGCTCAAACTATCCTATACATGCCCAATCTTGGTTAATATTGATTTTCTCAAAACTTGCAAAAGATTTTGACTAAAATATCATAAGTTAAAACATTTTCATGACGAATGAAATGTACACTTTTAAATTTCCTGCGAATAGCCTGTGAAGTCCTCAGCATTCGGAATAAATTTTGTTTAACTATAAACCATAAAAGACAAAAGCTCACCACACAAAAATATAGATATGTTAAAATCAACTTATGTAAAATAAAATTTGTTACATCAATCATTTTTGAGATATTTGTTGTTATGCGTTTTAATTTTCAAATAATTTTACGCTTTTTTAAATATTAAATCACCGCTGGTTTGTTTCTCGTAATGTCACGCAAAGAGAGAACTTTCAAGGCCAGCATATATGCTGCAACCCATTTATACAAGGAAGTGTATAATGAAACCATCAGCTTAATTAGTATTATATAGATAAAAAATAAGTTTCTATAAGAATGGTTGAAAAGTAGAATCAGACGAGTGAAGAGTTCAACACTAACCGGGATTTCGACCACGGATCTTCTATTTTCCTTGCGGTGCCCTACTGAACTACCATGAAAACATGCCGGTGCAGCATTAAATTCCCCAATTGACTGGCATTTTTTCCGGTAAATCACAAGTATCAATCACATACCCCAATGGCAACTTACTGGCATTGGTTCCTCTCACGATAAGGTGTCTGTAAGGAATGTGTTGACATCAAAAATTCTATCGCTATCTGAGAAACATTATGGCTCTATTTTCAACATTACAACAAAACTTAAGACCTCTTAGAAAGCATACGATCTTCTGCTAGTAATGCTGAATGACTTTTGTTTGTTTTTCTCGTCAAAGATTTTAACAATGTTATCAACTATTTCTCGGGCTTGACTATGAAGAGTTCCTTCTCTCTTAATGGACGCTTCAAATAATTTTAGAAATCACTGGAAAACACACACAGCTTCAAGTGAAACACGCTGGAATACTAACGTTGCGCAAGGTTTTTATTGTAGAAATTAGATCTGTTTATGACATCATCGTGAGCTGTCACGTGGTACTATCCCCCTAACTCCTCCGGAGAGTAGAAAAACCCGCAAACGTTTTCTCGTCAGAGGCCTAAGTAAGTAAATATTACTTTCTCTACTACGTAGAGTAAGTAGGGAAAGTATTGTATTCCACCCAAGAATTCAATACCGAGATTTCATCCGAAATACATGTTTTGAAACTCCCTGAATCCAAAAGAAAGCATTTTCAGAAACATGTCCGTGTGTGTGTGTGTGTGTGTGTCTGTGTGTCTGTCTGTCTGTCTGTGAACAGCATAACTCAGAAACGAACAGTCGGACAAACACCAAACTTGGTATTTTGGTTCAGTATCTTCTAGAAATGCGACACGAAGGTTTTCAAGAAAATCCCCCCAATATTACCCTTTACATGGAACATTTTTCGAAAATTTTAATTTTCTCAAAAATGGCTCTAACGATTTTGATTAAAATGTCGTATGTTTAAGATATTTTTATGACAAATGAAATGTATATCTCGAATTTTCTGGGAATGTCTCCAAAAGTATTCTTCGTTGTAAACGACTTTTGCGTAACTGGTAAACCATAAGAGATAGACAAAATGTTACTACACAAAAAATGTAGATCGCGTTAAAATACACAATTTATGTCATATACATTTTTTTGTTGAGTGAACCATTTTCGAGATATTGTTTGTTATTCCCTTAAATTTTCCAATACTTACACTTTTTCTCAAATTCTTTATTCATTTTTTTATGTCCTGGACATGCAAAGAGAATGGAATGCACCACATAACAACCAGCGTTTAAAACGATTTGACTATCGCTTATAACCTACCATATTCCCCTTGCATCTACAAGAAAATTAGCACTAAGATTAACATCTCGATATCTCAATTAACATGAAGCATATGGAGAATAAGCGTTTGTAAAATAGTTTGTACAAGGGTAGAGAAAGTCATGTGAGTGAAACACATCAGAATTTTTTTTATTGAGTTTTAGTTACGAACGGTATTTAATTGCTGTGGTCCTTAACGCTCTAAGACTGGTAGTTTTGCTCTTTATCAGACTTGAGGTTCTTTTACGTGCCGTAAATCTACGACACGGGACCACGGACCACTTCCATTCCAAAGGAAGCTATGCTAAGGATTTTTAATTCCATCGCCCTCCGCCCGGTTTGAACCCGTGACCTCGGGAATTAGAGGCTGGCATGGTAACCACTACACCACGGAGTAGTAAGTAACTTTTAAGTCCCGTACTTCGATTTTAACGTCATTCAATTGGTAATAATTACTTGGTTTCTTACACAAGCCGGCGTAAGACAAGGTTGGAAAGATAGAATCAGACGACTGAAAAATTCAATGCTATAGCCGGGATTTGATCTTCATATCTCCTTGTGGTTTACCGGAAAAAATGCGAATCATCTGGTGAATTGTTTGTGATACCGGCGTGTTGCTATGATAGCTTAGTTAGTTAGAGCAACCTGACACAAACCGGCTATAGCATTGAATTTTTCATAATCTGATTCTAACTTACCAACCTTGTTCTACACACGGCTTGTGTGGCAGAACAATTAATTACTTTTGTAAAAATATTTTGAAAAATACTTTGACAAGGTTAAGTGAATGAAACAGTTTCGATTTTAATAATCCTATTGCTCTGTTTTATCGCGTAAGTAAGCAATTTTCAGCTGGTATTTTTACATTCTGTATTTTAAAGAAAATGGAAATTCAATTCACGTTATGCAGCTTTTTCCTCTTTTGTACGACAAATCTCTTATATGGACGGGCTTCGCTTACAGATTCTCAAATGTTTGGTCTTATTCATTATGATCTCGATACAGAGAGGAAAGACGCCTGAAAAAATCATCACCCTCCGCCGGGTTTGAACCCGTGACCTCGGAAATTAGAAGCTAGGATGGTAACCACTACACCACGGAGTAGTAAGTAACTTTATGTTCCGGACTTAGAGTTTTACGTCAATTAATTTGTAAATAAATGTTCTTTTACACAAGCTGTGTGTAGGACTAGGTTGGAAAGATAGAATCAGACGATTGAAAAATTCAATGCCTTAGCCGGGTTTTGATCTTTAGATCTCCTTGTGGTTTACCGGAAAAAATGCGAGTCATCTGGTGAACTTAAGGTGATACCGGCGTGTTGCCAAGACAGCTCAGTTGGTTAAAGCAACCGGACGGAAACTGGAAGATCCGCGGTTGAAATCCCGGCTTGTTCAGAAGAACAATTAATTACTTTATAAAGAATATTTAATGAAAAATCTGATGTGTTACGCTCACATGACTTTCTCTACTCTTGTACAAACTATTTTTACAGACGCTTATTCTTCATATGCTTCATGTTAATCGAGATATCGAGATGTAAATCTTATTACTAATTTTCTTGTAGATGCAAGGGGAATTGGTGGTTTTAAGCGGTAGTCAAATGTTTTAACAGCTGGTTGCTATGTGGAGTATTCCAGTCTATTTGTATTACCAAGACAAAACAATGAATAATGAATTCCCATTTGAGAAAACTATTGGAAAATCGAATAACAAGCAATATCACGAAAATGGTTCACTCAACAAAAAAAGTTTATATGATATAAATTGTGTATTTTAACGTGATCTACATTTTTCTGAAAGTAAAATTTTGTCTATCTCTTATGGTTTACCAGTTATGAAAAGTCGTTCACATTGAAGAATACATTTGGAGACATTCCCAGAAAATTGGAGATGTACATTTCATTTGTCATGGAAATATCCTAAACATATGCAAAAGTCGTTCACAATGAAGAATACTTTTGGAGACATTCCCAGAAAATTCAGCATATACATTTCATTTGTCATGAAAATATATTTAACATATGATATTTTAATCAAAATCGTTAGAGCCATTTTTGAGAAAATTAAAAGTTTCGCAAAATGTTCCATGTAAAGTGTAATCTGGGGTAGGGTGATTTTCTTGCAAACCTTCGTGGCGCATCTCTGGAAGATACTGAACCTAATACCAAGTTTGATGTTTATCCGACTGTTCGTTTCTGAGTTACACTGTTCACAGACAGACACACACACAGACACACACACACGGACATGCTTCCAAAATACTTTTTTTGGATTCAGGAGGTCTCAAAACATATATTTCCGGTGAAATCTCAGTATCGAATTTTTGGGTGGAATACAATACTTACTATACGTAGTAGAGAAAGTAAAAATAGTTTGAGAAAGTCAAGTGAATGTAACCTTTTGATTGTAATAATCCTATTGCTCTGCTTTATCCTCTAAGTAAACAATTTGCATCTCATAAATAGTTTTACATTCTGCATTTTAAATAAAATGGAAATTCAATTCACGCTATGCAGCTTTTTCCTATTTGTACGACAAACCTATTTGGACGGGCTTCGCTTACAGACTCTCAAATGTTTGATCTTATTCATTCTGGTCTCGATACAGAGAGGAAAGACAAATCACCTGGAACCTGAGAACAACAACAGGGTTGTGGCATTGCCTCAGACTTAATGCGTGTAAAACAACACTGTGTGCGAAGATAACAATGGCAGGCGAGCAAACGGCTGCATGCGGCGAAATGGTTGTGTCGAACGGATATGGCGGAGTCTGAGAACAGGAAATGTACGTACTAAGTCAGCACACATCTGCTGCATACAGCAGCTGTTGTCATGTACAATATTCCCAAAAGTGTAGCTACTTCACTCTGTCTTTAAACCGCTGGGCAGTCCCTTCCAATTACCAGCCAAATGCGTAGACTATAAAGATAACAACATAACGGAAAATAAACTCTTGAGACGCAAGAGCAATTGATGAGTAAACTTGGGAGGTATTAAATCAATTATTTTAAAGAGGCACTTGTTCAACGAATAAAAGGTTTTAAGAAGGTAGGGAAGCAGTAGGAATATACGTCTTGTATGCTTTGTTTTCCAGCTTTAATTCATTTAATTTCTTTACTTTTACATTTGTTATATAACTGAGACGAGGAAGAATATAATTTTCTCTTTTTCCTTTCTCTACATGTACACAGCAGGTAGAGAGGGCATTGCATTCCACCCCTCTGATACCGAGATTTCACCAGAAATACATGTTTTGAGGCCTGAATCCAAATAAAGCATATTTTTTGTAACATGTCGCGGTGTGTGTGTGTGTGTGTGTGTGTGTGTGTGTGTGTGTGTGAATAGCATCTCTCATAAACTTAGTCGGATAAATAAACTTGGTATTTACGTTCAGTATCTTCCACAGATGGGACACGATGATTTTTAAGAAAATTCCCTACCCGAAAATATCCTTTATATCCGTAGAGCGCCTAGTGATGGCCAGATGGCATGGTTGCTGCGCTTTGGAAAATTTCTCCTCGCCAACGTCAAGGCGCGTTGATTTTCCTGGAAGGGACGCTTCGTCAACCTCTCGTAGGACTCCGCGTCTACTGGCCGAGTGCGGATGTTTCGAACTGGAAATGATAGGCACTTGCGTGCGTCTCTGGGATCCTGCTCCTTCACTTCATCTCTGTCTCCCAGGGTGTATAGTCACAATATACTTAGTTAGTCGCAGTGGCGAAGTGTCTCCTCCAGTAATTACATCCTACATCCTACCCTTTACTTGGAACACTTCGAAATTTTTTGTTTTCTAAAACATGTCTAACGATTTTAATTAAAATTCCACATATTAAAGATATTTACATCACAAATAAAACGTATATTTTGATTTTTCTGGGAATAGTCTGTGAAGTCCACTTTATTCGGAAGAAATTTGGTGTAATCTTATGCAACTGTAAACGTTAAGCGATAAACGAAAATGTACTACACAAAAAATGTAGATCTCTTTAAGACACACAATTTATTCCAAATAAGGTTTTTGTGGCATCAGCCATTTCCGAGATATACTTTATTAATGGTTCGAATTATTCAATTTATTCAACATTTTGATGTTCAGTTATTTCTGGAATTGCACGCTAACAGCATGGAATTTTAAGGCAAGTACATAGGTAGCGTCCAGTTCTTAAAAATTTGACTATCGCTATTCCCTTTGTATCTATAACGAAATTTGTAATACCGCTGTTTCAGGAAAGCTTTTTCCGGATAAAATGAAGATAACAATATAAACTTTCCTAAAAATAATTTCTATGTCAACTAATAAGCGTTAGAGCATAGAGAAAGTCATGTGAATGTAATGCATTAAATTTCCACCCGCTTCAGTTTAATTTAGGTTTATAACTTTACTCTGAAGTCTGTGAGCTCTTAAAGGTAACAGATGTACAAAAACGAAAGTTTGTGAAGATTTTTCCATGGGATCGTGATAAAATAAGTGTTCCAACTTCTAACCAATCTTTAAACTGAACATTTTGATCGAAAGCGTCATTTTCAATTAAAGTTACCTAATTACATCTTGCTCAAAATTCCATATCGAAATTCATTGAAATGCTGTTCTCAGACAATAAAAAAAGGTTTGAGAAAGGTAAACTTGTGGGTGTGTATTAAGAGCATATAAAAAAACCGGACACTCTGATAAATATGTAGCTTCAAGCTTTAGATACCAAGGCGAGGATATTTCAGGAATTGAAACAGTTTATTTTATGTTAATAAAATGTCTCTAGTGACTAAAATTAAAACATGACATGTGTAAGAAACCTTGAATATTCTGTGAAGTTACCTTAACTCTCATTAAATATGTACCTACTAATATCATAGAGAGAGAATATGTCTGTCTGTATATATGTATGCATGGAATCTCAAAAACCATTTAACCAATTTTGATAATCCTTTTACCAATGAGATCGCGAGTTCAAACTCGGTGGTGGGCGATGGATGTTTTCGAGCGTAAAGCCTGATAAAGAGGTCTCTGAGCAAAATTACAGGTCTTTCACGCCCCATATAGAATGGGACGCTAATGACAATAGCAGTTAAAGAGCGTCCATAAATAAAACTCAATTTATTTCACCATTGAGAAGCCCTATTCTTTTTGACGGACATGGGCTATAAAACGCCTCAATTTCAATTAACAAATTACTAAAACATTAAAAGGGATTTAGAAGGACTTTCTTTCAGAATGCCATGGAGTATAAAATAGTTTTACTCCACGGAGAATGTGTGTGGAGCTGGAGTACTGTACTGGAGTACTCATTCCTGACAACTTTCTTCACTTTTAGTAACAGGTAGTCACTTTAACGGGTAGAGGAAGCATTGCGATTGTTGCGTATAAGATTTCGTCTCTACATTGTTCCTCTATAATCTAATTTAATAATGTGTATCCTTCCACTTATATAATAAATGTTCTTTTAGCTGAGGCAGTATTTTTAACGCTTGAATTATATAATATGTAAATTCAATAACAGCCCGCCTTGAAACAATATGTAAGTAATAATTTGTAAAATGTATGTAACAGTCTTTGCAAATGCTTATACTATTATAAACATGTTTAATAATGTTATGTGAATGTATTAAGTAATTCAATAATGCAAGAGCTGTGAGAATAATAGTTTAACGTAGCTAACAATGAGGTAACCTTGAGGCAATAATGAGTTTAAGAGTTAAATGTTACTAGCCATGATTAGAGCAACGATAATGTAAACTTTGTGGCAGTTTTTAAAATAGCCAATCAACGGACAGAAAAAGATTTAATTAAATGCAGGTATTCTATTGGACTAGGATTAGCCAATCAGAGACTTGAAATACAGAAGCTTACTGGTTTTGACGGTTGAAATATGTTCAGTTCCCTGCAGACCTTGGTAGTGACCGGATGGAAGATGTGTTCTCTAAAGAAATATTACGTATTCGTGTGAATCGTAAAAATATGTATACGCATTAACAAAGTGCAAATATTAAATTAAAGAATCTCACAGCTCTTAATATCAGTGTAGTGCTATTTAATTTGTGTCAAGGATTAATAAAAAGAAGTGAATTTTAAACTGTGTAAGCCTACATTCTTGTCGCACCACACCCTGTCTAAGAGATATGTGACTCTATAAACAATACTGACGCAGCCGAGGCAAACAAAAAAAATAATTTCTATAGAAACAGTTTAATAACAAAGTTAATGAATATTTTTAAACTTGGAGCGTAACAACAAAAATACATCTTCTTCAAATAGGCTTTACATACGTAGCAATATATTACGTAAACAACAACTTCAAATTAACGCCCAAAGCGTGGTGCAAACCTTCAACAACAATAAACTACAACACTTGAAGAACAACATACTTCTTCAAGTTGGCTTCCCAAGCGTGTGGCTAATAAATTACGTAAACAACATATCTTCTTCATAGCATAAGTTAAATATACCTCTAAACCGAAATTTTGAAATCATCTGTGAATTCATTCTATCTTTCTGTAATATCCTTACGTAGCATGTTAACAAAAATCCTTGTAGCCATTTTGAGGGGAAAAATTAAAAACCTTCTATCTAGCTTATTGCACATGCTATGTAATGCTGCATGCCATATTTAAAGACTTTCACCTCATCCCCTGAGAGGGCGAATTTAAAATGAGTAAGCTTCATGGAAAATTTAAAGCTTCCAGGAGCAGGGTAGGGAGATACGATGATTAGTCATCCTTTGGAAGTTAACGTGGGCTTTTCGAACCCTTCCCCTCCCCATTTCCGTTCCCGGGGGGAAAAATCGAAAATCCGGCTGCGTTAGATTCTGTCCCATGTGCACAGGTTGGGACTTGTAGGTCAACGGATTGCCTCTGGACGAGATGGAAATACTTATGAGCACAGAATACGTTTAAAAGAAAAACTTACGGTCATACGTCGTTCTATACTGGTTATTATATTATCATAGTTTAAAAGCTTTTTCAAACCTACTTTGTATTAAGGGAAGATTAAGTCGCAGTACTGAAGTAAAACAACGCATTTTGTGTCATTTAAAACTAGACTTTATTGGTATAATTTTATAGTATTGATTCATTAGAAGTATTTTTAACATACGATTAATTATTCTGTTAACAAAATTCGACTTAAGTGTGGAATTAATTGTTCTTTCACGCAAGCCGTGTGTAGGACAAGATTGGAAAGGTCGAATCAGTTTTTCTCACTCTGTTTCCCTATCCCTCTCTTTCCACTTTCCTTTCCTCTTACCCTCTCCCTCCCTATTTATCTTTTTCAAGCAGTTTTATTTGTCATAATTTGTATTTTTTTAACAAAATGCATTTTCCCTATAGTTGCTCATAGTTTCAGGAGGTAGAGCAATAAAGGCTGGTGTACAATAAAACGGAAACGGTAACCAGAACGAGAACGGAAAGCAAAAAGGCGTACGTTTGGTTCACAATATAAGAACGGAAACGGGATGGCTTTTCGATAGTGATGAGAAAAGTCCATTATGCGCATTGGAAGGTATTTGCTGAGAAATTATGTTTTTAACTTGTTTGCAATTCAGCCAATATAATGCAGATTAATTTGGTGCGATAAACATTTTGTGAAATTCACGCCTTTATTATTTCCGATTCCTCTTTCGAAAGTGTCAACCTAACACTCAGGTGTTAAATGGAGTACATGAAAGTTTGTTGCTCTATACTATTTTCGGTTGTTTGTTTCTTAACCCTGCGATTAGAGAGAGCTCTGGTAGTTTCAGCTCACGCCTAATTGTAAATTTTTTTCCCATTGAGACACTCCTTTTGCAGTAGTTGCAGCTCCACGTATGGGAGCCAAACTTGAAGGGGTTTAATTGTTGTTGTCGTTGCACCATGTATTGCGGGAGATATGTTTCTTGGAGTGTTCACCCACGTACGATACAAACTTTCCCGTGGCCTTCGCCCCACGTTTAAAATCAACTTTGTATTTTAATGTTTATTTAAATATTATATATGTATACATCGGCTGCGTTATTAGTATTTTTAGAGCACGTATCTCTTAGCAGGGTTGGCACGGCTAAAGAACAAGGCTCACACAAATTATAATTGTATTATGCTTTTTTTTTATTAATCCTTCACACGATTAAATAACACTTCACTGATGTATCCTACTATAGAGCTGTGAGATTATCTTTTTAATTACTTTCTTTATATTATTCTCAGCGCAATGAATTTTTATGTCTCACACTGAACCCGTACCGAACCAAACTGTTTGGTTACGCTATCTTGTAGCGTCTCCCGCCTGAATTTGTACATTTCCTCTATTTCAAGTCTCTGATTGGCTAAGGCTACTCCAATAGAATACCTTTATTTAACTTTTAGCTTTTCTAGTTTTTGATTGGCTATTTATAAGCTGTTTAAAATATTACATTATTATTGTTCCAAAAACTATTAGTAGCCTTATTAGACTTTCTAATTTATTGTTGCCTGAAGATTACCTCATTGTTAGAAAATTCTACTTTGTAATTCTGTCTGCTACGGAAGACAGCTTGCTTCTATTCTCACAGCTCCTACATTGCTAAACTACGTAATACATTCACATAACATTATTATAAATGTACATAATAGAATAAATATAATACAATGACTGTAATATACGCTTTATATATTATACATATATTGCTTTAAGGCGGGCTGTTATTATATTTTATATTATATAGTTAGATTGATATGGTTTAAGTGTTTAAAATATTGCCTCACTTTATTCGAGTGCTTATTTTGTACTCGTATCTCTGTTGATGGAAGGAGCCATACGTGGAAGCGTTCAGATTATGAAACGAGGTCAGGGCGAACCCGCTACAGGGTAGGAGATGCCTACCAAAAACACATCCTTAAGACGGAAGTCATAAAGACAACCCTTGAGGTAGTATTTTTAACACTTAAATAAGTTCAGCCTAATTATATAATATGTAAATTCAATAACAGCCCACCTTGAAGCAATATGTGTATGTAATAATTTGTAAAATTTATATAACAGTCATTGCATATGCTTATATTATTGTATGAATGTGTATTAATGTTATGTGAATATATTACGTAATTTAGTAATGTAGGAGTTGTGAGAATAATAAGTTAAAAGTTGCTAACAATGAGGTAACAACGAGGTAACATTGAGTCAATAATGAGTAAGAAAGTTTAACAGTACTACTTGTGGATTCTTAGAGTAACAATAATGTAATTTTAGTGACAGTTTATAAAATAGCCAATCAACAACCAGAAAAAGCTTTAGTTAAATGAAGAAATTCTATTGGAGTAGGATTAGCGAATCAGAAACTGAAATATAGCAGAATTTACAAATCTAGAAGTCAGTTGCCTGCAGACAGCGTTACTAACCAGACGCAAAAAGTGTCCTCAAGAAATATAACATGTATTCGTGTGGGACGAAAAATAAGTTTACGTGTTAAAAACAGTGTAATCAATTAATAAAAAGAATCTCGCAGCTCCCTATATCAGTGAAGTGTATCAAGTATTAATAAAAGGAACGAAGTAATCTGTGTAAGCCTACATTCTTGTTGCATCACAACCCTGCTAAGATATCCATGTCTCTAAAATAAATACTGACGCAGCCGAGGCAAACATAAATATATAATATTTAAAGAAACAGTCAAATTACAAAGTTAATATTTCTTTTAAACTTGGGGCAAAGGCCACCAGAAAGTACACTTGGGGCGAAGGCTACCGGATACTGTTTACTATACGTGTGGTTGCAACTACTACAAGTTCGGCTCCCCAACAGTTGAAATATAATACATCATCTTCAAACTCACTTTCCATACGTAGCAGCAACAATCATTTCTCAAATTAACGCCAAAAGCGTGTTGCTAATAACGTAACAAACTATCTACTTCATCTTATAACAATGATCTTATTACACTGGGTCTCAGTTGCATGTACCAAATTTAACTGTAGAAGAAGGTAAACGCTAAATATACAGACTAAGGTACAATTCAAAACTTCAGAAACATATACAAGGAATCAGTGTTCACTTTACGCTCATACATAGCTTTCAGAGAAGGAACGCATGCCAGGTAAAGAAGTTGGACTACATACGCGTAACATGACCTCGTCGTGAACAAAACAAACTCTGTCCTACATAAATGTCCCAATTAAGCTCGTAACTCTGATAAAATGGACGCAAGAATTAAAACAAAGCTAAACATTAACACCTTAAAGAACAACCCGACGAAGCAACAAATTGGGACTGGGCAAAAATATAACAATTTACCAACAGGAATATAATGCAGACAAAAGTGGATAATAACCCAAAAATAAACAACAAAAGCCGCAAAAATATAATAGTTTAGGTAAATATAAAAATTGAGAGTTTAATAACAATGATAGAATTAAAATATAACAATTTAAATAAATTCTAAAGTTTAGCAACTGAATAAGCTCTATATGGCCAACTTACGGCCAGAAATTACTGCCAAAAATGCTTTCATTCCCGTCTGATGCTCCGTATATTCAATATATACATTTGGGATACTCAATTAATACAGGGAATTTACAAAAAGCAAAAGCAAGCTAATCTAGGCAGTCAGGACAGCCTAAACGTGCCCAAAAAGCTATGCACAAAAGCATTCGAAAACTTACCCCGAAATCTGGACACGTACGTCGACGTACACTACACTAACTACTGTCCATTCCAAAACAGAGTTCCCTCTGATGTAAACAAAAGCACGTGCTCCTGCTTGTCACGAACCTAAGAACATATGCCAAAGTAAATAGTTCCTTAATACATGTATTGTATTACGAAATATTAGCGCAGAAAAGGTATAGAACTGCACATTTTATTGCGATTATCAGAAGAACTCATTGCTAAAGGTAACGGATATATACCAACTGTGAAGAGATTACAAAATATGATTTTCGTCTACTGTTGCGCTAACGCCGAGAGTATCTTGCTTGTTAATACCAACTGTATGCATGACTGCCATTCTCTTGCATATACAAGAAATGCAGCAATGAATTTAAACACTTTGCGTAACACAGGAAATATGATAAGCGAACAGGCATTCATAATACGCAGTCACACGTGCGCTCAGCCTAGGTCAAATCTTGTGATTTAGTAAGTTGGTATTTGAGTTCACATGTCAGAGGAAAGTTCGTGTGGTGCGAATAAACTGTTCAAACACAAAAGAGGTAAACAGTTAAAAAGTGGCGAAAAACAAACAGCTCTTCATATATTTAACTCACTATTAGAAAAATACTCGACACCTGCATTAGTGCATATTACGAAACTAATATCGTATTTTACAGGCGTTTCAGTGAGAAGTATAACCAAAGCGAGCAAGGAATATAAACAGACATAACAGAATACAGAAGAGGATAAAATGTGGGTACTTGTTTTGTGTGCGACAGTGCTGTGGAATTGTGGATAAGCTTGTCATTATTTTGGAGAGTAGTTCTGATTCCTATATGGCAGCTGAGTCATCTTCGGAGGATTCGAATTTGGGTGTTGCACTTTTGCACGAGGATTGTAAATAAAATGTTCATTTCCGCATACTTATAAAATCGATTGTTACTTTAGGTTGCATTTTGAACTATGATTCTCATGCAGGGCGCGTTTTTATAGATTTAAATAGTGTTCAACAAGCACGTGGGAGGGGAACAAGCAGCCATTAGGGGCGGGGATTGCAAACTGCTTTCGCGCGGATAATACAAAGAGTTTGTTTTCAGTGAAAGGCTGGTTTGGAATGGACAGTAGCTTCCTCATAGCAACCTCGGTGAAACTAAAAGGACTGATAGAGGCGCCGCGATCGGCAAAAAATGGAACATAAATATACATGTACCACACGAATAGATCGCGAACATGGCAGTGGCAAACCTAACGCGAATTTCAAATATCCTGTGCCGTAACGCACACAGCTAAGCACAATATCAATTCAAATGCCGTTACTGGGAACGGGAGCGAAAAACTTAAAACTCGGCCAAGCCTCCCGTTTCTGTGCCCGCGCTCCGGCAAGCTTCCTGTCAATTATGAACGACGTTATAATGAGCAAATTGTCCCCGTTCTCGTTCCTGGTTATATTCCGTGAAGAATTAACGATTTTTATGTACATATTTCTATCCTTTTCCTTTCTTTCATTCAGTTTTCAGCTTTGTTGTTGTTGGTCATGCACAAAGTTAAAAAAATCTGATGCGATCCATTTACATCACTTTCTCGTACTAATAATCAAAATAAACCGTTGCAGAAATCATCACACATTTCGTTATAGATACAAAGGGAACAGCGATAGTCAAATGTTTAAGAACTGGACGCTGTATGCTAGCCTTAAAATTCCATGCTGTTTCCATGTAATCGCGAGAAACAACTAAATATTGAAAGGGCTTTACAGAATGACCAAGAAATGAAAAATTCGAATCATTAATAAAGGATGTCTTAGAAATGGTTTATTCCCCAAGAAGCTTATTTGAAATAAACTGTCTTTTTTAAAGATGTTCTACATTTTGTTAGTACGTTTTCGTCTTATCGCTTAACGTTTACTAATTGTACAAGATTATAAAAAATTCCTTCCGAATGAAGAGGAGCTCAAAGAAAATCGCAAAAAATTCAAGATATACATTGTATTTGTCATGTAAATATCTTTAATACATGGTATTTTAATCGAAATCGTTAGAGTAAGTTATAGAAAATTAAAATATCCGAAGAATGTCCCATGTAAGGAGTTGCTGGGGATGGGGGATATTCTTAAAAATATTTGTGTCGTGAATATATTGTATGATTGACATGCCCGACCACACACAGCCAAAGACATTCAAGATCTGTTCGTATCATTGGTTGGGAACAATTCGACCACTTCCCTACAGTCCAGATTTGGCACTAAGCGATTTTTATCTATTTCATCTAAAGAAATTCCTTGGTGGAAAACATTTCAACAACGATGGTGTGAACATGGAAGTACAGACTTGGCTTTCATCACAGGCGGCATCATTCTTTGACGAAGGCACGCCAAAAACTGGTTTCCCGTTACGACAAGTGTCTGAATAACGGCGTTGACTATGCGGAGAAGTAGTGTATGGTAATGAATAGTAATAAAGTATTTGGAAAATAATATTATTTTTTTAAAATTATTCGTTCTTACTTTTAAAACGCGCCTCGGTTTTTACCAAATATTTATGTTGTCCACTTACTGCACCACGTCATTTGGAATTTACAGATTTATCTTCTTTGTTTTCTTACCACTCTGACGTCACCATCGGCCATTATCTCTGCTAAGAGTACTCGAATACTAAATGTTCGACAAAATTTTTAAATAGAGCAGTTTTTTTTCAAATCCTCAAATAGTCAAAATAATGATTTACTCATTTTGCCTTTCTGGATATTTAAATATCCAAATATGACGTTAGCAATCTGTTTCAAATTTTCAATATACGTTCTTCAGAGTTTGTTCAAGAGATCTGAAAAGCATTTTCTTCATATTAAGTGTATTTTAGGATTTAGGGGTATAATAATTTAATATGCGATTGTTTTTTGGAAAACTTAAGTTTCTGTATTATTATTTTTCCAGTAAAAGTCTTAATGTTACACAAAATATAATTATTTGAATGTAAGTAACTAAATTCCAGAAAAATAGTACGAAATGTTTATAAGTGATATGATACTCCAATTTCGTTTTTGGGAAATTCAGGAACAAAGACCGTCAAAAGTAATGTTATGCAATCACAGTATTATAAACAGGTTGTTACTATTACTCAGTATCGTGCATTATAGCACACGTGCCAATAATAGCAATCGAATACCCGTATTCTAATTTACCGTGTCTTATACAGAGAAGATGAAAACCATTTTATGATATTCTTTTCTCTGAGCAATAAGATTCGCTATATTATTAAATTTAAAATAACTAAGATCTGAATTTATAGTTATTTACAATGCTACATCACAGTCCGTAACACCTCCTCACTTCTCTCCCAGGAAGGGAATGTATGCACGTAGCTGTTTTGCTTATCGGTTCAACGGGCTAGGTAATAAATCGGTGCAGGGAGAGAAGCTAACATCTCATTTACGAACATATTAATACCTCTAATTGTGTCATGTGTGGATGTCGAATTATTTAATCATTTAATTCCTACAATTTATAATGTTAATATTGGATAAAATGTTGTATCCAACTGTAGGGTAATATTAATATGATACTGTCGTTCGTGCGACAAATCTCACTCCTGTCATAATAATCAGTATTACGTCTTGTTGCATATGAACGTGTTGAACAAATCTGGATTAGATTTTGTTAAAATTGGCAATTTCATAAGCGAGTACCCTTGATTTTTCCTCTAGTCTTCTATTCTGCTAGGGTTATATCATCAGGAAATGTGAAATCTTCTTTCGGTTAAAGAAGTTTTCAGTGTGTTAGCTTTATGATTATATAACTGATGTTACCCAACACCTGCAAGTTATAGATGCATTTCTTTCTTCCTAAAGTTACTACGTAAATGCTGTATAAATCCGCTTCAAAGTTACGTTTTCAAAATAATATACACAAAGACACAAAGTTTCCTTAAAGAACATGGCAAAACCTTCTCAAATATTACGTCACAGATTGCTGCTGGTTTCAAGAACCTTATTGGCAATATTGAATGAGGAAATGATGTGCATTTCTAGAGTTTATTGAAAGGGTAGCATCATCCCACGTGGACCATTTGTTTGTTTGATGTCTGGATGTATTTCAATATGCCGGATGTATAACGAAACATGGCACATGTTCTCCGTCAACACACCCAACTTTCTTCCGTGCGATTACGTTTCCCCCTTTTTCTGTTTCCTAACTCTAATACAAGTTTAAGAAGCATCCAGCACTCGTGTGCCTTGTAGCATCCAAAAACTTGGGGCAGTGTAAGAAAATAAAGATGAAGCAGCTGTTGAGTCTACCAGGGGCATTTCCTAAGTTCTGTTTCTAGCTTTCGATAAACTGCTGCTCTCGCTTCACTGAAGTAATTTACTTAAATACACTGTTGCTTACGAGGTGTAACATCGACGCGATTTTGTTTAGGTATTACCTTATAAAGGTCTCACACAAAAGTTCTGATGCGATACACACACAAATTTCTCTACCCACAACAAATTATCATACGTACCTTACTTCTCATATTTATAAAACATTATTCTTCTCTCCATATGTCGTCCTCCGAGGTCTAGTGGTGCCATGCTAGACGGAGGGCGTGAAAACCCTTAGTATGGCTTCCTTCGAAAGGGAAGTGAAGTCGGTGGTCCCAGTTGTAGATTTACGGCACGTAAAACCACCTCCAGCCTGATAAATAGCCTCAGAGCAAAATCTCATGTCTTTCACGCCTAATATAGACGCTAAGAACCAAAAGAGCGTCCATAAATTAAACCCAATTTAATTTTTTTCTGCTACATTGTTATTAATTATACAGTTTTGTCTCGAAAGGACTTAAAATAACTTATATACAACACCGACATTGGTAGCCGAGGTCGTTAAGGAACGGACTTGTGAACGGGATGTCTGTGGTTCAAAACCCGCCAGACTGTCCTTTTTCTAGTTTTCCTCTAATCCCTAAACTTAGACGGAAAGGTTCCTTCCGAAATTTCCTTTCGTAATTATCATTTCATTTTGTATATCACAAAAAAGAAAAGTTATTACAACACGCGGAAACAAACGCTTAAATGCGTATGAAAAGCACGGAGGAACTTGTTCACAAGACATAGTAATGACATGTTATGAAGAATAGGAAAAAGAAGAACTGGAGTCTCAGATAACGCAATTTAATTTGAAATAGTTTTAATCATTCAGCATGAAAAGGTTTAAAAAGCGGCTAACACTTTTTTGGCACAATTTTACTCAGCTCTGCCATGTTGCTGAAGTAAGTTTTTGCCTTATCCCTTATATAAAACTGGATTAGAATGACAGAAATTTCACATTATACTCATAGAAAATTCAATACACAGGTGCGGCAAAACGATGTGCAGTAAAAAGCAGAGCAGAAAGGCAGTACCAAAGCAAGTATTTTGAGGTTAGGAGCATTGAGTTGTAGTATAACAACAGAAGCACTGCATTAGCATAATGGAAATCTGACTTTATGAACATCTTCATTTGCCAGTAAAAATTAATTGTAACTCACAAAATAAGTGCATGAAATGTAGAATTGCCTTTTGTTTTACCCATAGGAAAAGCTCGAAGGAACGTTTCATTTAGTATGCACAAACAATAACGTAATCCTAAGAAGGTTTTGCCTCAATGCCATAGTTTTACCTTTCGATAATAATAGAATTTACTATTAATCGGGCATTTCCGCTTCTATTCGGTCATTCTCGTCACGGCCATTTTCATTTAAAACTTAACGCGACAGATTGTAGAAGGTGGCAAACTCCAACAATTGGAAAATCTTGTATGAATATAACCTGTGTCTGTAAAGGGCAGTGTACATACTCGAATTAAACCTCTGTTAGACGTTATTCCATTGTTAGGCGCTAAATTGTGTTGTAAGACATCGGAATAGAGCCTATTAAGAGAGTACCCATGGAATAACTCATGATTATGATATAACTCATTCCGTGGGGATAAGCCGTTATTCCGAGGATAAGAGTATAAAGCGGAAAGTGGCTGCTTCGGCACTGGACAAAATTTAGTCCGGTATAAATGATGAATTTCCTTATGCTTTTTAGAACCAGAAATCTTAACATAATACGTTGTAGAGGTGGTTTGATAAATGAATACGACGGCAATGATATTTAGGTTGAGAAAGGATATAGAAAGGAGATAATTTGATGGCTATTTAGAAAATATAAGCAGATAAATAAATAAAGTTACTATTTAAAACAGTATAACGTACCTAGAATATTATCAGCAAAATATTAGTTTTATGGAAACAGTGAAGCTAAATACTACCCAAGATAAACATATAATGTAGTTTAGCAATTCAATACTACGACGCGTAGCGATATAAAGAGTGAGGTTAAGTTATTATCGACGATACACAAAGGACTGGTTACTTCGAATGATGCGAAAACATCATTCAGAACGTAATGCAGCCACAAGTGTGAATGTTCTGTGCGATATTTGGAGGTCATGTGCAAGTTCAACAACGGTGAAGCTAATGACACCACAAGCTTTGCTATGTGGGGAGGAGGTCCCGGCGATGAGCAGATTAGTAGAGGCCTTCAGAGCTCCCATACTTTAATATAATATTAAGTTTGAATTATTTGAGAGTATAATCATAATTTCTGCGTGTTTAAAAAATGGATTTACTCCAAACGAATGCGGAGATCACTGTCACTTGTCTGGGTACGAACACAAAGCAGATGGATGACATTATGCGAGCTGTAATGGGAATGTTTTCCTAATATCCTACTTGTACGAAGCATTCTAATATTACTGTTGGTTGTTAATACCTACTTAGCAAATTGTTTAGCTGCTTGATCTTGGTGCAGCGATTCAATTATATCTTAAGTTAATAGTGGCGTCGGCAATAGTTATGTTTTCAAAACTCGAGTTAAAAAGTCATTTTAAGGAATGCAATGACAAGTCAGGTTAAGTGCATTAGCTGTTTTGAGCATAGAAAACTAAAGATACCGTAAACTGGTATAATATCAGCACAAGTCGCAGCTTTGCACAAAATGCTAGGTTATACACTCAAATACCCTTACCCTATGGCAACAAGTCACAGCTTCTGTGCATTTATTTTCTATAATGTAGTTGTAAAATCATAATTTTGCATCCGAACATACTTGGAAGCATTCATCGACATTCGGCTTTCAGAAGCGATGAAACAGATGTATTACATGTCCTACAGATGTCATCATATGTCATCCTCTAGCTCCAACACAATTCCGCCAAAGCCAGCAAGATACCGCCAACGATCTCAGCCTGCGTTCCTAATTACCTTTTATTTTAGGTTTATTAATTTTTTACGTTTCTGATTCACCGGAGGTTAGGTTAGGTTTAGTTTTTTGTTTATATAAGCTTAGGTTTCTGATTCACGGGAGGTTAGGTTAGGTTTAGTTTTTTGTTTATATAAGCTTAGGTTTCTGATTCACGTCAGGTTAAGTTAGGTTAGGTTTGGTTTTTTTCATAGAAGCTTAGGTTAACTATCTACCAGTTGCTGTAAAACAACTTCTTTATTAAACTTTTAATGCAAATAACATTTTAATATAATATAACTTTCGCTATAACAATAAAAATTTAAACTTCTGGTGGAAAGTCTTTAATAACAATGCGTTGCGTTTTTGTCAGCGGCAATACAAAATGAACAACAATAACACGTCGCTTTTTCCGCGGATTTCACTTCTCATTTAGGCTGGCAGTTTCCATTGTGCATGTACGATAGCGACAAGATGGCTGCGTTTGTTGTTTTCACATCGTAATTTTGCTATAAAAGTAAAACACCTAAAACGGGCGGGCACCAGATATAGAAGAGACAACATCTACTTGTAAACTCACTCCTAAGGTAATTTATTCCCTTGATTTTCGCTTTTATTAACGTTTTCAATGAAGACTAAAGTAAATCAGAATAGGCGCATTAATACTTATTTCATAGTACCGCAAACAGTTTAAATAAAAATAATATTTTAGGAGCAGTTGATTGTGAAAACAATGCAAATGGCTATAAAATTTTCAGCAAAACAAGGCAGTGATTACGTTAACAAGCTGGCCATGAATAGTTCGCAATGTAGCCAACATTAACTTTAAATCTGCAAACAGTCGAATAGCTATCTAAGGAATAAAACTGCGTCGTCACACTTATATCCTTGTTAGGGTATTCCAAGATTTATTCCGAGTTCGTACATACGGCCCTAATCATCTAAAATGTCTGAGGAATATGAGGAACAAGGAGAACAAATACTGTTCGTAAATTTACTGAAGCAATATCCAGTGCTACTGAATAGATCACAAAGTCCTGGAGTGAGAAGTAAGCAAGCTTCAGTAGTGCAGGAATTAAAGGACACGATGTTGTCAGTAAACTAATCACTTAAACACTACTCATTCTGTTGGAAAATCCTTATAATTATTTAAAGTCAGAATCTCTATGCTGTTTTCATCTATAAAAGTATTCTTGGCCCGAACTTGAAATGCAGCCATTTTATTTTATCATAGACATCTGCTAAGCGAAGCTGGGGAAAAGCGTGCTATGATTTTTCTTAGTATTGCTAGGAATCAAACTCTTTTCCTACGTTTTATGTATGATAATCATAATATATTCTAACGGTAGAAGTATGACATACTAGATCGATAATGTGCTAAGAGGAAAAGTATACACTAAGCTTTTTATGCATGCTTTCCTTACAAAACCGCAGGAAAAGAATTTATTACATTTTATGCATACGGATCATGTCACAACTCAACAGTGACCATTACATGCGCGTACTATACTGAACTAAACGAGCTATCGGTATTAATGTGCCTTCTAGTATTCTGCATATCAGACACACCTGGTGGTAGTGACTAGTACTGTGAAAGAGTGCGCTTTATTTACATTGATTCGCCACAGATAAGTCTCAAATCGGAGTCTCTTATTTAATATTGACGCATGTAGCGCAGTAGAAAAGCTTTAGCGACCCCTTGTTTCTATCCTTAAAACGCTTATTTTGAATACTGCCTTTCCGCCCTACAATTTTCTGCACCCAGTATAATCTTAATTTCCATATCAGTATATCAAACATAAGGTATTTGATAAAACGTATAGATTCGTTATAATAAATAATATCATAGCAGAAAAACTTTCTGATAATTTTCGAATAACTGATATCAACACATAAAATGGCCTGCATTGAAGCCAGAAATCGATTTTCAAACACTTTTGTCTGTGCTTGTGTATACGCGCGGAAATTATAACCGAACCGATTCTTATAAAATCTTGTATGCAATTTAACTAAAGTTCTGCTTAGAAAACAGACTACGTGATATTTTAATTACATTTAATTTTCCCAACGGACGGCGAGATTATAATGCGGTGCAAAGAAAAAATGAAATATCTGGCATATTAACTCTTTTTAAAAGTTCTGCATAAATATTTGCGAATATAATGCTTTAAAACCTTTATCTGTAACATTTCGGTAGGATGAATACCAAAGAAGTTACAGTTTTCATCAATGTTATTCATGTATGTAAATCTCATACATATACCTATGAATGCGAGAAACAATATACACTGCCGTTTGTGAAAATTGCAACAACAAGAAAGAATTTCCCGAATAACTCCAAACTTGGTGGAAGTGTAGAAGACTGTGCAAGCATTAAGTGATTAGGTTTGCAGAGAGATGGGGTACACGTAGGCCGAGCAGAGCTCTCTCGTGCCGATACGACAAGATCAGTGTTACGCCCAGTGTAGTCAGTGCAGAGCTGTCAAACAAGGTGGAAATAATGAAAAAAGTGCCTGTATGCCTCGTCGACGTCAAAGGGAGCCATATCGACACGTGAGTTGAGTTCGAACGGGGCAGAATGATCGGTCTCCGGGAAGCGGGTTTGTCATACCGTGACATTTCGTCTCGTACAGGGCATGCTGCTACGACGTGATGCGTGTGTGGAAACAGTGGATAGATGAAGATCGTACGCAGCGAAGAGCGGGTAATGAACCACGGAACATGACCACAGCACGGGATAACCGTCATCTTGTCCGCATGGCCATAACCGACAGTACAGCTTCATCTACAGTGTTGGCTCGACGCTGGAGCACTGCAACAGGTGTGAACTTATCTGCTTCAACGGTTCGTCGCCGTCTGCTGCAGGTGGGACTGGTTGTATGTAAGCCATTATGTCGGCTTCCATTGTCCAGAAACCGCAAGCACCTCCGACTGCAATGGACACGTGAACACCGTCACTGGGGTGCTGAGTGGCAAAATGTAGTCTTTTCGGTTGAGTCCCGCTTCAAAGTGTCCTACAGTGATGGACACATACATGTCCGGCGGTACCGTGGTGAGAGCAACCTGGAGGACTGCATTGTTGAGCGGCATAGCGGACAAACAACAGGTGTGATGGCTTGGGTCGCCATTGGTTACAATAACCGATCTCGCCTCATACGAATTGTGGGGATTTGAAGAGCAACTGGTACCTAACGGTGGTTGTGAAGCCGGAGGTACTCCCCGTGCTTCAGGCATCTCCACAGACCACATGTCAACAGGACAATGCCCGGCCACATATTGCAGGAATGTACAAGCCTTCTTCGAAGAGCGACGGGTACCATTGCTTCCCTGGCCTGCACGTTCGCCTGACATGTCGCCCATCGAACATGTCTGGGATAACGTTGGTGGTATCTGGTGTGTCACGGTCCTCCAGTAACCAGTGTCACGGATTTGTGGGCTCGAATACAAACTGCGTGGAGGGAAATCCTTCGGGAACTTATTCAGAACCTTTTTAATTCAATGCCACGGCGTATAGCAGCTCTAATTGCAGCTAATGGAGGCCACACCAAATACTGAATATTAGGGCTTAAAGTCATGTATAGATTTGAAAAGTTTCTCGTTTGTTACTTGTCATGTACCTAACCCATGGTATTAAATTCATTGAATTCATGCGTTTCCTTCTTGGTGTTGCAATTTTCACAAACGGCAGTGTAGTTCTGATCACATTTCCAGCATACACGTAGAGTTATACGTTTGTGTATCGCTAAAGCTTTTACTTAGGTAGATGGCGGACATTGCGAGATAGCCTTGTGGTAAGCGTCAGGCTAGCATTTGGGAAGGCCCACGTCGCTTTCCGTCCACCACCCACTCTGATCTAGTTCTTTTTGGTTTACCCTGGTCGATAGGTGAATGCTGGGATGGTTTCTCCATCTACCACAATTTCTCTTCCATTTCTCGTTAATTTCGCTTCCTTCACATCTTTCATGTGTGCTTCTACATTTCGTGGCGTATGGCGATGTGGACAGATGGCGCGAATGCATGCTGAAATTAAAGAGTACTGCTCGTGGAAACTAGAGGGCTGCTTAGTCGACGGGTCGTTCATCGTCCTCTCTGGACGGCTCCATCAGTGGGACGAGTCTTCGAGCCTGGAACTGTTAGGGACTTCCGCACGTCTCTGTGGTTTGTCTACCTGCGTCCTGTAGCCTCCTGAGGTTCTTTCACTTCATCTCTTCCTCTTTGGGGATGTTAGCTACAGTAGATCTAATCAGGTCGCTTGCGCGAGGTGTCCTCTTCTGTTGTATAACCTAAACCTGTATATACCTAAAGTGACTGCGAAGACAGGGCGAGATAATAGAGTGAGAGAAAGAGACGAAGATGTAGAGAAAATGGGAAAGAGTGAGAAGGGGAGACTACACGAAAAGGGATGAGTGCGAAACAAAGAAGAACCTCCTCATTTAATGCAGTAACACCAGCAGAGCTGCGGGTTTAGCTAGTATTGTGATAAAAATCAGTGGTCATTTCTCAGAAACAACTACGAATTTTCATAATGATTTGTTTGATCTGAGGGAATTTCAAAAATAGTTTGACCTTGCATCCTTAAAATGTGCCCATTTAAGCTCATAATTTGGTATTTATCATACTTTCATGCTTTAATGATGCTGTTACACATAGGATTATTCTCCAAAACGTATTCCGTATTTTGTGTGTTACATTCTCATGACTTTTACTCACTTCTTTACAAACTATTATTACAAAAGCTTATTATTCTAGCTACTTCTCATCACTCTAGATTAACTTTCAATTCGCAGCTCCACATTTCGTTGTAGAATATAGTAGGTAATGCAGTCAAGATTTTTAAGGAGCGTGTCACTATGTGATAGCTTTGAAATTCTGTGATCTTTTGCATGACCATGAGAAAAAAGTCTGATGTGTTACACTCACATAACTTTCTCTACTCTTGTACAAACTATTTTTACAAACGCTTATTCTCCATATGCTTTATGTTAATCGAGATATCGAGAATTGCTATGCTTTAAGCGATAGTCAAATATTTTAAGAGCTGGTTGCTATGTGGAATATTCCATTCTCTTTACATTTCCAGGACAAAAAAAATGAATAACGAAAATTTAAAGGAATAACAAGCAATATCTTGAAAATGGTTCACTGAACAACAAAATGGTATATGACATAAATTTTGTATTTTATAGCGATCTACATTTTTGTGTAGTAAAATTTTGTCTATCTCTTATGGTTTACCAGTTATGCAAACGTCGTTCACAATGAAGAACACTTTTGGAGACATTCCCAGAAAATTCAAGATATATACTTTATTTGTCATAAAAGTGTTAAATATATGATATATTAATCAAAATCGATGGAGCCACTTTTGAGAAAATGAAAATTTTCGAAACATGATCCATGTAAAGGGTAATCTGGGGCGAAGGATTTTCTTGAAAACCTTCGTGTTGCATCTCTGGAAGATACTTAACCTAAATACCAAGTTTGGTGTTTATCCGACTATTCGTTTCTGAGTTATGCTGTTCACAGACACACACACAGACACACACACGGACATGATTCCAAAAGTGCCTTTTTTTGGATTCATGGGGGCCTCAAAAAATATATTTACGGTGAAACCTCAGTATCGAATTTTTGGGTGGAATGCTATACTTCCCCTACTTACTATACGTAGTGGTGAAAGTAAAAATTAAGGCGACTTGCCAGTTGAGAAAATAACGCGCTCGGTGTTTACATTGACGAGCGGCGTTATCTTGTTTACACCGACCGCTCGGCGCCGACCTCCCGATAATCTTGGTTTATAGTCGCTGCGCCGCAATACGTTAAGCATACGTTATTTTAATAAAAATCGTTAGAGCCATTTTTTAGAAAATAAAAAACAAGAAACATTGTTGTATGTAAAGGGCAGTTTAGAGTGGATGGAATTTCTTGAAAATCTTCGTGTTGCATTGTTTTGGAAGATGCTGAATTTAAAGTATTTAACCAGCTTTCCGTGTTCGAGTTATGCTGTACACAGACCAATGCATCTCAAAACTTGGTTTTCCAGTGAAATCTCGATATTGGATTTTTTGGTGGAATGCAATACTTTCTCTACTTACTATAGGCAAGTATTAGAGAAACTAAAAATGTATCGAAAAATTTTACATTTAGAGGGTTTTTTGATGTGAGGGAATTTTCATAAATTCCCCACATTGCATCCATAAAATATGCGCCTCTTAGGTTTGTAATTTGGCATTTATCACATGCTTTATTCTCTAATTATGCTGTTGCGGACAGAAACTTTTTGAAAACGCGTATTTTGGCACAAATATCGATATTCCATCGAATGCAGTGGCTCCTTTATCCAATGTAAAATAAGAAGATGGAAAGATGTATAAAACAACTTAAATACATTGAAGTAGTTGCTTTCCCACGTCTGGGAGCCAAAGTTGAAGGGGTTTAATTGTTGTTGCGGTTGAACCACGTTTAGACACCATGTTTTAGACCACGCATGTAATGGATGCCAATTTTGCGGGAGATTGTTTGTTAAAGGTTTCGCCCCACGTTTACTTTTCCGGTGGCGTTGCTCATGGAAATACTGCAATTTTGTCCACAGTATTTTTAACTGGTTCTCTTCCTAGTTTAAGAGTCAACTTTTCATTTTAATGCTTCTTTATTTATATATTATATATGTATATGTGTGTCTATACCTCGGCTGCGTCATTAGTAATTTGTAAAGCACGTATCTCTTAGCAGGGTTGGTACGGCTAAAGAACAAGGCTTATACAAATTATAATTGTATTCTACTTTTTTTATTAATCTTTCACACCATTTAATAACCCTTCACTGATGTATCCTACTATAGAGCAGTGGGATTATTGTTATTTGCACTTTTTAACACGTAAACTTTATATTATTGTCACCGCAATGAAGTTTTATGTCTCACACTGAACCCATACCGAACCGATCTGCTTAGTTACGCTTCTTTGTAGCGTCTCCCGCCTGAATTTGCACATTTGCTCTATTTCAAGTCTCTGATTGGCTAAACCTACTCCAATAGAATACTTTTATTTAACTTAAGCTTTTTCTAGTTTTTGATTGGCTATTTATAAACTGTTTTAAATATTACATTATTATTGTTTCCAAATTTATTAGTAACCTTTTTAAACTTTATAATTTATTGTTGTCTCAAGGTTACCTCATTGTTAGCAACTTTCGGCTTTTTACTTTGTAATTCTGTTTCCTACGGAAAGCAGCTTGCTTGTATTCTCACAGCTCCTACACTGCTAAACTACGTAATACATTCACATAACATTATTATACATGTACATAATAATATAAACATAATACAATCACTGTAACATACACTTTATATATTATTACATACACATACACAGAATTTTGGGATTTATTAGATAGAAACTAAACGGAGGTGGAATAAATGGCCACCTATTACTAATTCTAATAACGCGACAGAAGGCAGGCAGGCAGAGGAGAGAGTTTCTCATGTCCAGCTGCTGTGTTTATTTCCCTTAGGCATCTCGTTTTCTGTTCACGGTGTAATAACTTCTTGCACCAGTAGTGATTAACAAGCTTGATGGAATATTCGAGTGTAGGAGGGAACAGTGTCAAAGCTCATTCTGCGTGTTCATTTCTACATTCCCTTCCTTTGACCCGCGTACTTTGGTGAATCCCTTCGGTTTGCCAAAGCTGTTCAAGCGATTTATTTTCCCGAGAGTGTACATTTCCCGTTCCATCAAAATACAGCATAACCTAACACTTGAATTTTCGGTAGAGCCATATAAAGCGGTATGTATAACCCTAGACTCTTATAAGTAACAGTTTTACTGATGTGCAGACTATGTACTTGTTGGTTGGTAAGCCATTCGCTCTGTAGCACTCCAGTATTTTAATGACAGGTTGGTATTTGATTGAAAGCTGGGCAATGAAGTGGGTGGTTTCTCACTATAACTTAAATTCACAGAAAGGGAATATAGGAGATTCTGCTATGTAAAGTAGTTTAATTTTAGGAGGTGTTGTATTATAGTTTGATTCTTGGGGAGCCGAACTTGAAGTAGTTGCAACCGCATGTATGGTAAAAAGTTCACGGTGCCTTCACCCCAAGTTTAAAAATATTAACATTGTATTTTTTTATGTTTCCTTAAATATTATATATTTATGTTTGCCTCGGCTGCGTCAGTATTAATTTGTGGAGACATGAATGTCTTAACAAGGCGTGGTGCGGCTGAAAAATGTAGACTTACACAGATTATAATTTTACTTCACTCTATTTATTAATCCTTGACACGATTTAAATAACACTTCACTGATATAGAGCTGTGAGGTTATTTATTAATTACTTGCACTTTATAACACGTAAACTATTTTTGTCTCGCACTGAATATTTTCTCAAAAATAACTAACGATATTGTTAAAATATCGTATATTACAGATAATTATATGACAAATTAAATGTATATCCCCAATTTTCTGGGCATAGCCCGCGAACTCCTCTTTATTCGAAAGGAATTTTGTATAACGGACGAACTAGAAGGAAAATCACCATATAACTTTTTGTGGCACCAGCTGTTTTCAAAATATTAGTTATTATTGAGTTGAATTTTGCAAATCATTGATTATTTTAAAGGTGTCGCTATGCAGTTGTTTCTCGGAATGTCGTGGAAAAAGTGTGTAACTTCAGGATTAGTATATAACCATGTGCTTATAAACATTTGATTATTGCTATCCCCTATGTAACACAAGGAAACTATTCATGCAAACGCTTATTATAATTAACTTCAAGGGGAAACAACAATAAGGGTTTGCAAGAACAACTTGTAGGAGCTATATAATGATAAACGATAGGGGTACTCTCTACTACGTATAGCATGTAAGGGAAGTACAACGTCGGTTGGTATTTAAGTTCAGTATATTCCAAGGATGCGACACGAAGACTTTCAATATAATCCCTCCACACCAAGCTACCCTTTACATGAAGAATTTTTTGAAAATTTAGATTTTTTAAAAAATGGCTCCAAAGATTTTGATTAAAATAAAATACATTAAAGATATTTACATGAAAAATAAAACGTATGCCTTTAATTTTCAGGGAATAGCATTTGAAATCCTCTTCATTTGGAAGAAATTTTGTATAATCTTGTATAAATGGTACATTTTAAACTATAGACGAAAACGTACCACACTAAAGTTGTAGATCTCTTTAAAACACACATTTTCTTTCAAATAAGTTTTTTTGTGGCTTAAGCCATTTCTAAGATGTCCGTTATAAATAGTTCAAATCCAGTTATTTAACATTCGATGGTCACTGTTCTCTTTGTACCCTAACGAAATTGTAATCTAGCTATTTCTGATAAGGTTTATTTGCATAAAAATCTAATAGATACAAAAGTAAGGTTTAGTAAGAATAGTATAGAGGGTAGAGAAAGTCATGTGAATATATCACATCGGATTTATTAATTTAGTTTTGGTAACGTAAGTTGTTTTGCTATTTTCGGACTGTATTTCATGCTTTTAATATTTATATGCAAATTTCTCACTATCTGTTAAATCCTTTTTAAAACTACTGTATTTGTTATTGTGTCATTCGGAAAGTCGGATTAGTAAATAAATAATCCATGAAATCAGGTAGTTATAGTAACCTGTTTCTTGAAAAAAAAATCGCATACAGGCATACAAGCTTTACGCAAATAATATTTGTAGATATTCTGATTCACTTAGCTCATTATATATCAGACGGAAGCTTCTACCTTTCTGGTT
This sequence comes from Deroplatys truncata, assembly GCA_030765065.1. NCBI lineage: Eukaryota > Metazoa > Arthropoda > Insecta > Mantodea > Mantidae > Deroplatys > Deroplatys truncata. The sequence continues at coordinate 59,658,801 of CM060977.1, forward strand.
GGATAACCTGTTGATAGATGGCAATGGTATTTTCCTGGTAACTCGTAAACAGGCAATACCTAAACCTTAAAGCCAGTACAGAAGGAAATAAAGTTGAACTGTTACTAACATCTAGTGTTACCTGCTCTGTTGACGAGTTTTATGATGTCTCGTCTCGTTCTGCGCTGTCTCGTGCGCCACCTGCTCTAGTGGTACAGCTATGAGTTCTTTGACTCGGGGTATGCGCAAGTGCATTTTGAAAGGATAATACCAATTTAGCTAACCGATAAATTTTAATGCTGATTAAAGTGTCCAATTGAGAAGAGTCATCGACTGTTAAATTTCAGAGTTAATTAATTCTATAACAATAATTAAGCGAAGTGTCACTTGCTGCAAGTCGCAGAAATGTTACTCGGAAAGTTCCCTCTCAATAGCTGCTAAATCGTCTAACGCCTGCGCGGTCATGTGCGCTATACAACTTAAAAATTACACACGAGAGTCAAGAATCTCAGTAGCGCCACGAATATGTCGCAAATGTATGCATTTTCTCTCAACTTAAGTTCCGCTTACCTATCGCTACCCTTACCAGCGTTCCTTCATACCCGGACCGATCTTAAAACTCTATGCGCCTTTTACCTTTTGCTAAGCCGTACCTTTCACTTTTCTAATTTGCAGAATTGCGTCCTATCTGACTTTGCAACCGTATTGAACTCAACTTCTAACTTCATTCCAGGAAACTATATGTTAACGCGTTCTCAACTCGGCTGTTGCTAATGACATGACTCGCTAATGACCTTTCTCCCCGGACAAGTCTTTCAACCTAGCCTTATTACATTATACATTGATGTAATATACAGAAATTATTTATTGCAATTATTTCTCTATCTTACTATCATTTCTTTATTTAATTATCTATATCTTGCTGTCAATAATCAGCCTGCTCATGAGAAACAATGAAAAGCTCGATGCACAGGCTTTGAACCCGGATGTACTGAATGTGAGGATCATACACAGAGCCATCGTATTCTGTGTTTCTTTTACCGTAAGTGCTTAAGATAAAGAGCGACATTTTAGAGAGGGACGTTGAGAGAAATTGAACCTTTTTGCTTGTTTGTTGAAAGGTTAATCACTCTGTAAGCTCTCGCCTCTACCTCTTGTGTTCTTATCAGAAAGGTTGTTACCCCAAAATGACCATAGTCTAAAGGCGCACCTTTCTCCCCGTCTTTCTAATCCCATTTCTTGCGGCAGAGTTATAAGACAGAAGAATTACTAATTCTCTTCTCTTGGCTGTTTCCACTCGAAAAAAAAAAATGATTTCGTTTTTATCTGCCTTTCATTTTTCTGACGCTCCCCTGAATACAAAATATAAAGATCGTTGTCGCCAAACCGTTCATAATGGAACTACTTTGTATTCCACTCAAGTAATTTTTTGAGAAACCTCCTCATTGTTCCATTTTTAACTCCGGACTGGCTTCCCTATTATGGTGTACATCTGTCAAAAGCAGGAGCAGTGCCACCGTACTGCCGCATCACGCCTCATCAAGTAGTAATGGCTTTCATTTAAATAATGCAGCAGGACGCGCTTCTACACGCGAGGTTTAACTTGAATAGCAGCCTATTTGCACCTGTAACAGGCCTGCCTTTCCCTCCTCTTCCCTTCCAAACAAAATCATTCACGAGGAAATAATATATAGCCATTGCAATCTCGAAACAATGCGTGCATTGTGAAGCGCGGGCAACTAGCATGCAGTCCATTGCACTTGCACGAGTAATGTTTTTAACTTGGCTTATGCATCTATCTGCCATACATTACCAGACAAATCAACCCACTTCACTTCCCTCTTGCCAATGATATGTATGCTAAAATTCTGATGTGTACATGTAACGTAATTTTCCCTATATTTATTTCATGAAAATGACTATTTTCCAAGGTAATCTTCTCATAACCATGTGAAATAACAGCTAGCGATAATTTTAATATGCGGTCCCGTGTTCCGTATATACAGGTGAGCCAAAGTTCTACGAACCGGCTGCGTGTTTTACCTATCCGCGTACTCGGCGCTCGCTGTCGTCTGCCGCTACTATAGAAAGGCGCGGATGAAACCATGCAAATTTTTAAAACCACTTCTAAAGGCTTTACTTACCAAATTTATGAAAGGAAATGCTGAAGATGGCCACCGTCGTTGTCCATACATTTTTGGCATCTCTTTAGGAAACTATCCATCACTCGTCGTAGTTCACGTTGAGAAATGCTGGCAATTTGTGGTGGATTTGTGGTGGACAAAGCGGCGTCTGGGCGGGTTTTCTCCGGGTTCTCCGTTTCCCCCGCCATTCATTCCTCCGACTGCTCCATCATCACCTTTCCTTTCATCCACTTCGCCATCATTTCGTTTCAACCACTTCCTTCATCCCATTCCAGGCATCGGGCTGATCACTCATCCTGGATATTCTGTCTGCTCCTCGACGGGCCTCTGACCCCAGGCACCCGCCTGTAAGTCCTAGGGTGTGTAAGTCCTACTTAAGATGAGGTTAAACAGTGAATGAATGAATGAATAATTCTGTCCTTAAACACAATTTTAATTTTTCTCATCGAAATATTGGCCGTATAAGCTGTTGCGGAGTTTTGTTGAAAAAAGACAAAATCACGCTCCCTGGCTGTTAATTATCTAAAAAGGGGGCAAAATTGAATTCACATATGTACGGACTTCAACTGTTGACTCGAAAAAAGATGGCGAATGATGGCTAGTATTCTAAATAGGTGCCAAAAATGTATGGACAACAACGGTGGCCTGAGAAGCGCCATCGAATAACCAAATGTTCTGGAAGTTTCCCTTCTCCCCGATTCTCGAACATTCTGGAACTCTGGAAAATTCCACTGGCTATATAAGCGAGTGTTCTCACAAATGAGCCAGTTACTCAGTTAATGAGTGGCGAGTGAGTTTATGATGCAACATCAAAGGCAGTTCTACAGCGAGTTCGTGACGACAGTTGTGACCTACAGTGAGTACTGCTACTACGAGGATTGCTACGGAAGCTTATTGTTTTCGACTCCCCAGCGAGTAAACCACCCGAAGAATAGGCTGCTTCGCATTAGGCCGCTACGGCGAGAAAGAAAGTGAAGTGGCGGGAGGAACTCAGGTAATTCACATTACTGAAGTGACAGTGTGGGTTAAGTGAAGTCATAGTAAAAGCTGAGCTAGAATGTATTAGTGAAGTGACAGTGAAATCTATACGAGTTTTAATATCCTCTGGTGAGATGAAAAAGATAGACAAGTATTCCCTTTTTTCAAAAAAGTAATTATCACACAGCAGAAAGGTAATGCTAGAGGTCTGCGCGAGGCGAAATTATTAGACCCAGCTGGATCTGAACTGAGCCCGAGCCCCACCCGGGATCGATTGTCTGATTTTTTAAAAATAAAATTATATTGCAGTTATTATTATTACTCCACAAAGCGCAATCCGAGTTCGATTTCCGGTACCGGCATGGGAATTCTTTTCCTTATTGCGAGATCTGGTAAAAGATGCACTTAGTTCCTAGGGAGTAATAATATAGGACCCACTATGCAGAAATAGTGGCGGATGAAGTCCTGGAATCCGCATAAAGTAAGCGACATTTCGACTACATGCTGCCTTATTGACCACGTGTCACTATTACTATGCTCTGCCCAGTGTGTCCTGGGTGTGGGTGAACGGGGGAGTCAGCAGCTGCCGTAGTGTTGTAATTATTCACAATTGGCCGAACGGGGAACATTTATTTATTATTACTGGTATTACTATCGCGGCATCTAAATATCGCGGACATAAGCATGTGATGAATTCATTTGCTTTTCGTTATTATTTTCTGTTTACATGAAAAGTGTTATGTTTTATTTTCACAAAAATGGCTATAATGATTTTGATTAAAATATATTTAAGAAATATACACTAAAAATAAAGGGCACATATTAAAATAATGTGATACATTCATTTTTTCGTCTATATTTTCAAGCCCGACAAACATTTTTCAAAGTAAGCCCGAACCCGGCCCGAGCCCGTGCAGGCTTCTAATACTAACAGAACCTATAAATTAAGCGTAGCGAAAATCTTAAAATAGGAAAATGCAAACTTTTTGTAAAAACCGCGTGCAACTTTGTTCTAACCTTGCTTTCGAAAGTCTGGATAGCATTCTAATATACGCATGAGATTAATCTACAATACTAGCAAACTTTACCTAAGGCCATCCCTAGCACTGGTTGCATGGGTTCCATCCCTAATCACATGACTTCCTTATATTCATCATCTTTTATAGTTGCAGTATCTCGTTTTTAGAATTCTCTATCTGTTGATCTGAAAGACTGCCAGACATTGTAGAAATTTAAATTTACATAAGAGGATTATGTTTTTATGGAAGGGGTTTAAGTGCTATTCCTTTATAAGGAAGGTTAATAACTACCTCCCCAACTTCTCTTGTTTGGGAGGTGGCTAGTATTGAACAGGAAAGGTAGCTTATGTTATTTCTAAACAAAGTAGTCATGAGAGTAATATTTTTAAGTAAAACTATAAATATGTCAGCAAGTTGGTTAGATAAATAAATGTGCGAAGCTGTAGTGAGTGACGGGATGTCTCCAGGTAAGCAACACGCGCTATCTCACCTGGATGCCGCATCAAGGTTCTCCGAAATTCTCAGCCTGGGCTGCCAGTCGTAGAGCTGAGGAGAAATGTCTATCCTAGTTAACTATCTTTTGTAAATCTCGGGATTTTGTGGGTGAAGGCTAGTAATAATAATTGAATTCCCTTAAACAGCTTAATGTATTATACATAATACTTTTCGAAGCGGCTAGCAATTTTTTCCCTTGTTTGATAATAATAAATAAATATGAAAGCTGTAAATAACACTAGTTTGTATTTTCAAACTTTTTGTCAGAAGATTTCGTAAAAGTAGATGTTCTTGAATCAAATTTTTATGCCGATTCGAGAAATAACTTCCGTTTTTTTTTCTATCACGTCAGGTTTTACACAAAATAAGAAGTAATGTTTTGATAATTTTACTAATGAGCGTAGAAAAGTATTCAAATACCATTTCACACAAAATAAGTTTTTATTCAAGAAACATTTCAAAAATACTCTCAAGAAATCCCCTAATTTGTTTCATGACTACATTTTAACAAAGCAAGAAGCCAAAGTGCTTCATTTAATTTTTTTCAAACTTTCTCTTCTTTAAATTCCTTGCAGATCCTTGAAGATGACTGTCCCTCCTCAACATCCAACAGTAGTCGGCCATCATAGTTTCATTCCATCTCCCCTGGTACCTCCTCTCCATTTCCTTAATATTTTGGTGAAAATGTTCACCCTGCTCTTCACTATAATTTCCCAGATTTTCTGGAAAGTAGTTGATATGTGAATGCAGAAAATGCACCTTTACATTCATGTTACAACCCATCTTCTTGAAATTTTCCCACATTGTTTCGAGAATGGCCTTTAATTAGGATCTTTGTTATTATCTAAGAAGTTTTCAGTAACTGATCGGCAGGCGGTCCATGCTTCCATTTTTTTCTCATTCATTGTCTTCTCAAAATCTTCATACTTCATCATTTTCTTTATTTGAGGACCAACAAAAAGTCCAGCCTTTAATTCGTGTTGTGTAATGAAGGGAAATTTCTTGGAAAGTTACTTGAAACAGGGTCCATCCTGTGGTAGAGTCCTTACAAATTGCTTCATCAAGCCCAATTGTATGTGTAGTGGCTTGTTGTCCTAATAGTATTCCAATAACTTTGAAATCACCGCAGATATGCCATTTGTGTTCCTTGTTATTGGATACTTGTTAAAAGAATATTTATATTTTCAACTGTCTCTTTCATTTGAACTGAATGTGCGACAGGAATGGACCCATACACATTCTCATTATGCAGTAACACGCCTTTCAGGCTCCTCTTTGATGAATCTATAAAACTTCTGCACTGAGTAGGATCATGTTAAATGTCATAAAAGTGCATTAACTCGTTTATGTTATTGCAGTAAACCAAGGACTCGATCTGTGAGAAAAAAAGGAACTAGCTCTTGTTCTCTGTGTCTTTACCATGAGTGATGTGTTTCTGGTTCCAGAAGATTCTTTTTTTAACACGGGAGCCTAGTAACTCTGCAGATTCCTTAGACAAATTCAAATCACGTACTAGGCCATTTAGTTCATTCTGAGAAAACAGTTGTGGAGTCACGTCGTATTCAGCGCGGTAGACATCATCAGAATCGTCTTCGGTGATTGCATGAGGTTCACTTTCAACACCATCTTCTTCCAAGTTCTCTAAAACAGCTGGAGGAAGAGGAGCAGGCAGATCTTCTCCGTGTGGAACTGGCCTGATGGCTGAAACAATGCTTGTATATACAATGTGTTTCTTATGTTTCGAATTGCACCCCTGAATACAAACTAAACAGAAATAACATTCTTTAAGGTGGTCTTTAGGTTCCCTCCACACCATAGGAATTGCAAATGGCATGTATGATTTATTTCCTTTTATCCACAATCTGAACCTCTCAACACAATAATGGCAAACTGTTTTTGGAGCTCAGGCCTTGTCTTGGTCACCAAGTTTCATTTTAAAATAAGCATGGTACACTTTTCACAAAGTCTGTTATAGTAGTTCTCTGCTGAAGCACTTTATAATTTCCACAAATGTGGCAGAAAACATTTGGATTGTTCACACACTTGCGTGTAGACATAATGTATGCATAACTTCAATCGCGATATAGCACTGGTAATGCAAGCCTCTGATATTAACAACAATGCCTAAAATTACAAATGGCAACAAGCATCTACAGGTGTAACAACCTAAAGACTTACAATATTGTATTGAGAAATTTCCCTCCAAGAAGTTATTAATTTCCCTTCAACAATACTCATCATCTACGGTCTCAACTCTATCTTTTTGAAGCGAAATTGTGAAAAAAAACTGTACGTGATAGAAAAAAACCTAAAAGCAATTTTCGTCATCCGATAATATCATGCACACTAGTGTAATTTCTTCGCACTACTTTAAATTAAGATGGACCTAACTAACTCCCATCCCCCCCCCACACACACACACACACACACATCTACCGCCTTGGCTCGCATGAGATACGTGGATGAAAATCAGTAAGAGTGTTTACACTCTGGGGCAACCTCCCCTTTTATATCCCCCGGCTATGACGCCAATATTCGTGCTTTTATATGTAACGGCTATTCTCATTGGTGATTTACCTGGCGTGCTATGAAAACAAAACTCTCCAACTTTACAAGTCAAGCTTCTGTTTGACGTCTCTGGTAAAATCCTCCATCTCACATAAACTCTGGTTTCTCTTTTTATTTTCTCCAACTCCTTTGACTTTCCAGAGATTCAACCGTCTCTGCCTCACCTCGGACCTCTCTCTCTCCCTCTCTCTCTCTGTTTTCTGTCATTTTTCCCAATGCTGTGTGCATTAGTGTGTGTCCTTTTTTATTCCTTACATGCGAATACATTTTATACTACAAGTTTCTTTTACCTTATTGGATTACATTATTCGCTATATTCCTGTCTGAATTACTGGTTCCTATTATTACAATTGTTTGTCCTGTCATGTATATGCCCCAATAGACGTGGATGGAGTAGATGTGTGGGGAACTTCAAGGGAATATTGAAAATAGAAGTAATTCATAGAATGTTTTGTGGGATTGCGTAAACCTTCACCGATTGACTGACATTGGCTGAGTCAGGGAAAGATAAAGAAAGAGTTTGGTGATTGAGAGATTTTGAAAGCATTGGCACAGGTTTTTGAAGTTAGGGGGTCACGACGTTTTCAAAGAGTGCTGAATTTTAAATGGAAGCAATGAGAGGTAACAGATAAGGGGGCTCTGGAAATTCGGATATTAAATTGGAGTGGGAGTTTGGATGGAATTTAGGCAAAGTTTTGAACAGTTAAGAGATTTGGGACCGTGTTAGAGATAATGGTTGTTTAAAACTATATGATAACTAAAAAGAACTGGGGGGAGAGAGAGATGTGTGTATTATTGTGATAATTTGGGAGGGAGGGAGGGAGGGACTGGTGTGAGTATGATCAGAAGCACCATTTTTAAAGGGTTTGAGAGGAACAAACGGGGAAGGGTGCGTTGGGTGCGTTGTGTGTGTGTGTGTGTGTGTGTGTGTGTATGTGTGGAGCTTGAAGTAGTATTTAATTGTCTATTGGAATGTGAAGGCATGAAGAGATTGAGGGAAGGTATATGCTAAGTGAAATGCTGATGATATGGGGACAAAGAACACTGCCTTGATTGGAGAACATTTGGGAAAAGTAAGAGAGAGCTGGTTTAGGGCAGTTAAATACGAAAGAGTTTTCACGTAAGTGATAGACCTGCTAAATAGGGGAAGGTAAGGAACAGGAAGCTTCATTAGAGAGATAAATTCCTCGTGGCATGCAAAGAGCACGGAAACTTAAAGTCAGTTTCAGCTCTGTATTTCCTTGTACTTACAATGAAGTGTATAATGAAACATTTCTAGAGCTTCATTTCGAATAATATGAAGTAGATAGAAGAAGAGGCTTTCATAAGAACAGTTTTTAAAATGGGTATAGAAATTTCTGTGAATTCAATACATCAAAAATTGTTTTAGTAGCAAAAAATGTAAACTTGACAAAGCCATCTATGGTATACTTTGAGAATCATGGTCTCCATATGCTGGTATATTCCTTAGTAACAAAGGAAAGGGCCCACAACGCCTACTGAAAGGTGCGACAATACAGATGTCTAATATGAACTAGAGAGAGTTATCTGTTTGCGAAAGTCAAGGTTTGTTATTCCGTATGGAAATGCGTGTTGACGCTATTCACTGCATGCATCACATGAGTGAGCGAGGTTTGGATTACCGGAAATTTATGCGTGTTTGTAACATGTTCGGTTCACTAGCTTGGAAATAACTTTAACAGGTAAATTCCCGCACAAACAAATTATAACTTTAATAAACCGTGCAGCCTTCACGAGCTATACATAATTATATGGATTTTTGTCAAGCGTAAAGCGGGGTAACAGTTATTGGAGGCTTTAAAGCTTTCTGTCGTTAATTGTGTCAGTGAAAACTGAGGTTAACCTTAGACGCTATAAAATGAACACTTTGTTGGATTAAATTGTTAGAAATGTGTTTCATTTGTTTAATGTGCTTAAAAAGTAAAAAGTTTTAAATTAACGTAACTATAGCCTTGAGTTAAATCACTACTTCCTAAATGAAATGAGATTTTACCACAAACCATAAAAAGTACAAATGAAAAGAAAAACTCTGATATGATACATTCACATACCTTTCTCTACCCTTTATTTTATTAGTGGATATGCAAACGCTTATCTTTCTACTACATTTTAATCCAAATAAACCTTTGCAGAAATAGCTACATTATATATTTCGTTATATATACGAGTACAACGGGTACAGCCATGGTCAAATGTTTAAGAATTGGACGCTATACGCTAACTTTAAAATTCCAGTTTCCATGACATCGCCAGAAACAAATGAATGTTGAAACGACTTTAATGAATTACCAAGTGATGAACAATTCCAACCAGGCTGGCCCCGTAGCTCAGACGGTAAAACACCTGCCTATTGTGCTGGGGGTTCCGGGTTGGATTCTCGGCTGGGGTCGGAATTTTTCTCTAGTTAAGATTATTACTTATCCTCCCCAGAGTCTGGAAGTATGAATGAGAGTGTGAATGTGTGTATGATCTAATGATTAAAAACCAAAGTACAAGAAACTCAACGACAACGCAACTCCATTGCGATAAGTTCCAAAGGAAAGACCGTAGATAAGATCAATGTAGTTAAGGGCGGGGTATACATGGAACTAAAAAAAATTCCAACTAGTAATAACGGATATCTCGGAAACGGTTAATGCCACAAAAACCTTATAATTACTAATCGTGTGTTTTAAACAGATCTACATTTTTTGTGTAGAATGTTTTCGTCTATCGATTAACGTTTGCTAGCTATACAAAATTCCTTCCGAATGAAGAGGACTTAAAAAGCCATTCCCAGAAAATTCGAGATATAAATTTTGTTTGTCATACAAATATATTTAATATATGATATTTTATTCAAAATGTTAGAGCCATTTTTTATCAAATAAAAAGTTTCCATTTAATGGCTAGTTTGTGGTTGGGGGATTTTCTTGAAAACCTTCGTGTCGCATCTTCAGAAGGTACTGAACCCAAATACCAAGTGTTTTATCCGACTGAGTTTTTGAGTTATACTGTTTACAGATACACACAAGCACAGAGACACACACGTACCGTTTTCTAAGTATGTTTTTTTATATATAGGTCTCAAAACGCGTATTTCCGGTGAAATCTCGGTACCGAGTTTTTGAGTGGAATGGAATACCTTCCCTACCTACTATGTACATTTTAAGGAAAGTAAAAAATACATCTATAACAAAAACATAATATTTGTTTTCATAGCTTTGTTGTACGAGTTTTTCATACAAAATCTAAGATCTGATTTTTAGTCATGAAGCTTTTTACATAATGTGCACAAATTACCTATCGTATTATTTTCACAATCGGTAAGGAAGTTTCTTTTTCTGGGTTGTTAATAAACGTTAAAACATAAATAAGAAAAAGAAGGAACTGAATTTGTTTATCAGCTGTTTTCTGTAGCTTTTACCTCTTTGAAACATATAGATGAATTTGCTTTGCTCATTCTTAATAAAAACAATTATTATATATGTGACGCAGTTATGGCAGGAGCTTATCGCACTCGGAAAATGACCGAGTGATCACAGCTACTGGTGTGACAGGAAAACTGGAGTGACAGTGAAAATTTAACCAAATCGCATTAGTGAAGTGATAGGCCTGAACTAAATCACATTAATGAAGTGACAGTGAGAACTGAACAAACTCACAATATTATATGTAAATGTCTTCAGATTTATTCGGCCTTCACCGCCACTCAGTTTAAATGAATGTCGTCATTATTAATTCATCAACCGCCTTGTCTCAAAACGAGAGGTGTGAAATTTAACCTCGGATTGCTCCGACTTTGTAAACAGATTGATGTACAGAACTGCAGAACTGTTTTTCACTAGGACATTTTGTGCGTTCTTTGCACGTGAGACGGAAGTGACACCTATCACAGAATTTGCATGGTTGAGTGCAAAGCCGACACACTCTACAAAAACCGTCCAATTATTTGAGTAACATATTAGTATACATGCTGAGTTTATGAGACGCAAGCGAAAGACGTTGCAAACGTAAATACTGAAAAGGTACGGTACAAGTCCCATTTCACTAAGGTGACCTGGAAACTGTTGACATGCATTCCTTCCACTCATTCTTCGCTAGTCCGCTGCTAGAGGCGCTGGTGATAAACTCACCTCAAAGTATTGACGTCTTGCGCAGACAACCGACTGGCGGCAATGGTCCAATAAATCTGAAGGCCCCGTACACACACAAATGTATGTTTGATTTTAACGTTGACATTGTTTGGGCACCACAAAGACCTTTATTATTTATACAAATTATGGAATACTTGGTGTAGTTTTAACCTGGTTTATTTCTTATTTGAAAAATCTGATGTGTTACACTCACATGACTTTCTCTACTCTTGTACAAACTATTTTTACAAACGCTTATTCTCCATATGCTTCATGTTAATCGAGATACCGAGATATTAATCTTATTGCTAATTTTCTTGAGGATGCAAGGGGAATTGGTAGGATTTAAGCTATAGTCAAATATTTTAAGAGCTGGTTGCTATATGGAGTATTCCATTCTCTTTGCATTACCAAGACAAAAAAAATTATTATTTGAGAAAAGGTACAAGTATTGGAAAATTTAAGGGAATAACAAGCAATATCTAGAAAATAGTTCACTCAACAACAAAAATGTTTATGACATCAATTGTGTATTTTAACGCAATCTAAGTTTTTTGTAGAGTAAAATTTTGTCTATCTCTTATGGTTTACCAGTTATGCAAAAGTCGTTCCAATGAAGAATACTTTTGGAGACATTCCCAGAAAATTCGAGATATACATTTCATTTGTCATAAAAATATCTTAAACATTTGATATTTTAATCAAAATCTTTAGAGCTGTTTTTGAGAAAAATAAAATTTTCGAAAAATGTTCAATGTAAAGGGTAGTCTGGGGTGGGAGGATTTTCTTGAAAATCTTCGTGTCGCATCTCTGGAAAATACTGAACCTAAATACCAAGTTTGGTGTTTATCCGACTATTCGTTTTCGAGTTATGCTGTTCACACACACATGGACATGTTTCGAAAAATGCTTCTGTTGGATTCAGGGGGTCTCAAAACATGTATTTCCGGTGAAATCTCGGTATCGAATTTTTGGGTGGAATACCTTGGTAATCACCCTACTTGGTATACGTAGTAGAGAAAGTTAAAAACAGTACGCATTATGTTTAGATTAGGCACAGAGCTGATTCCTTTGGAAAGGTTTATAATTCTAATATTGTTGATGTTGATATTGGTGTTCCTCACGGTTCCATTCTTGGTCCTGTGTTGTTTTTGCTGTTTGTGAATGATTTATCTGGTCAACTGAAAGATTATTTTTTAACTATGTATGCTGATGATACCATTGTGATTGTTAAGGATTGCAATATGACAGATTTGCAAGTGAAATGTAATGAATTATTTAGGGATCTCTAAATTTCGTTTAATAATAATATGCTTTATCTGAATGTTAATAAAACTGGTTTTGTTCATTTTCATATGTATCGAAAAAGGAATCTTGAGCAATTAAGTATTAATATAAATGGTCAGAATCTGCGCTTTCTTCAGCAAACTAAACTTTTAGGAATTATTTTTGATGAACATCTATCTTGGCAAACCCATTGTATTGAATTAATTAAAAAGTTAAATGTTTGTTGCTACCAATTACAGGTTTTGAGATCCTGTCTTAATGTTAAGGTTGTACTCTTGTTTTATTTTGAACATGCTGAATCTCGGTTAGCTTATGGTGTTTGTTTTTGGGGGACAGGTTCCATGATGCAGTAGGTTTTTATTGCCCAAAAGCGTATAATACGATGTATTGCTGGCATTGATAGTAGGGTATCATGTAAGGATTATTTTATTAGTTTTAATCTATTGGCTGTCTACGGATTATATATTTTTAAATTAATGGAGTTGATATTTATTAACAGCGATTACTTTCTTAGAAATGTCGATATTCATACGTATGATAGACGTATAAGGCATAATTTTAACTTTCCAATGCATCATTTGACGAAATTTAATAGACCTCTTATGGTCTATGGTTTGAAATTGTTTAATTCCTTGCCTGTTGCTATTAAATCTACAATTAATTTTAAGTATTTTAAAAGTAATCTTAAGAAAATTTTAATTCGCATGTGCCCTTATGATTTGCATGAACCTAATTTTAAGTTGTAATTTTATGACTTGTCTTATGGCTTACTAGGTCTACAAGATAAAATAAATTTATATCTATCTATAGCAAATAATGCACATAATTATGTTGAATCCTTTATGTTACTTTATTATGTTATATATAAAGACAAGAAGCAGTAAAAGAAAAAACGAACAAGTGCAGGTAATGCACCTGATGACAACAAAGAGAAAATGGAAAAAAAAACTCGCAGAATGGTTTAGAGAATGTTTTGGCATCCGGAAACCCACAGCAGGATCAGAATAAAAATTCGCGGGTTTTTGATACTAACTTTACTGCACAAAACTGCAGTATCTACTTGATAAAATTCATATTTAAGATATGAATAATACACAACACACACATATCATGTCGTTATAAGCAGGACCTCATTGTGTTTTGTTTTGCTCTGTCATCTGTTTACACAGCATATCTCCACGGATTAGCTGTTACATTATGGTCGTCTTTGTGTATTCCTTGGAATAAAATATACTTCGCCTTTGTTTTATACTTATATTCTGTGGAAAAACAACGAAAAGTCAAAGCCTTCTTAAGCATATTCTGTTACGAAACAGGAATATTGGTATTCTAATAACTAGCACCAATAAATCTCTTTTGTGTCCTTTAGTCATTTTGGAATTAATAATTTAAGTGTTTGCTGTGTCATCTAGAACACAAAGACGTTCTAAATACGTAAACGGCTTGCCCTGTATTTCAGCAGAACCCGTAACTAAGATCCTGTGCTAGGCTTGGTAGATAACGCTTAAAACTATTCAACAAATTATACATTTATCTGAAAGTTGGATTGCAAACCCATACTATGGCTTCTGCATATTCATAATCTCGAAGAATATATCTTTAATCGAAAGACTGTCATGGTTGTACACCCGTGGACCAAAAAAAAGTCATTCTCGGATTCGATGCGACGATCGGAGGGCTTCGTGTACGTTCGTAACAGCTGTGTTCACAATGCACATACAGAAACAGTAGAATGATCTTTGCCCTGTGAGCACAATGGTCACCTTATAATGGTGTTTCTCGGTGATGACGCTTATGCGTTACTAAAAGCAAAGTACGGAAAAACGTTTCGTAGGCCGAGAGATTAAGAACACTGCTTGCGTTCATAAGATCCGCGGTTCAAATCTCGTAGTAGTTATCTATTGTTATTTTCTATATTGTTAATGTTATGACTGCATGTGTAGAACATAATATTACATTAATGTAACTTTAACATTTTAAGTTTTAGGTATATCTATGCACACTAAAACACAATTCTGCCAAAATAGTCGTTTTAAAGAAATAAATGCAAATAAACTATCTTTTAAAACAAAAACACATAAAACCGGGGGTATGAACCCTGAGCACGTATAAATGCCCTCATTTTCAGGTTATGGATGAAATTAAATCTCTGTAGTAACAAGGACGAGAAGTTACTATCTCTCAAGTCAGGCGTCTTGAATTTCTACCCAGAATTCTTTACGAATTCAACAATTCCATGAGGCAGTATTTTTAACACAAATGATTTCAGTCTGATTATATAATATATAAATTCAATAACAGCCCGCCTTAAACCAATATGTGTATGTAACAAATTATAAAAAGTGTATATGCAGTCATTGTATACGTTTATATTATTGTATTCATGTGTAATAATGTTATGTGAATGTATTGCATAATTTAATAATGTAGGAGCTGTGAGAATAATAGGTTAAAAGTTGCTAACAATGACATGACAATGAGGTAATAATGAATTTGAAAGTTTAACAATACTACTTGTAATTCTTGGAAGCAATAATGTAATTTTTGTGACAGTTTATAAAATAGCCAATCAACAACCAGAAAAAAGCTTAAGTTAAATGAAAGTATTCTATTGAATTAGGAATAGCCTATCAGAGACTTGAAATACAGAAATTTACAAATTTAGGCGGTAGAAATCAGTTCAGTTGCTAGTAGACAGTGTTCCTAACTGGACGCGAGACGCGTCCTCGAGAAGTTTAATACGTATTCAATGTGAGACAAAAATAGTTTACGTGTTAAAAAGTACAAGTAATTAACAAAATAATCTCACAGCTCTCTATATCAGTGAAGTGTTATTAAAATCGTGTCAAAAATTAATAAAAAGCAGTGAATTAAAAATTATAATCCGTGTAAGCCTACATTCTTCAGCCTCACCACAACCGTGCAAAGAGAAACATGTCTCTAACAATAATACTGACGCAGCCGAGGCAAACATAAATATATAATATTTAAAGAAACAGTCAAATTACAAAATTAATATTTTTAAACTTGGGGCGAAGGCTACCGGAAACTTTTTACCATACGTGCAGTTGCAACTACTTCAAGTTCGGCTCCCAATAGTCGAAATACAATACAACACCAGCATAAAATTAAACCTTCTTCAAAAGACGTATGAATCGGAAATTATGGTGGCTGATACCGCCTCTATGAGAGCGTTTCACTACCATTGGTACACAAGAAAAGGCTTAACCAACACAACACAATTCGGTCTTCAAGAAGAAGGTGTAAAGGAATGTTTACATCTGGCATTAAACTAGACGACAGCTACAACATGTGTTAAGAGCTTTCATCGGCAAGATGGAGATGACTTTTTTAGTAAAACGTTATTCGTTTTGAAAGTTAAAGTTAATCTATTTTCTATATTTTCTTATAAATTTATATAACAATTAGAAATTACTATACAATAAGTAAACTTTTACTTGTTAAAAGGTATTTAGTTTATTAAGGTTACTGCCTCCACTGAACTGCACCAAGAAAATGGTAGTGTAGCATGAGAATACTATATTTAAGTGTATTATATTGCATTTGCTTTAAGTTGAAACATGGAAAGTATAAAGAAATTGCACTATATTCCACACGAAAGTTCGTAATCCTTAACTGCCTAATCACAAAACCTTTATTATTGAAACTTACTATTTAGGTTACAATACGCTTGTAACAATACGAATGCCAGCAAAGCAAGGACAGCTGAAGATATCAGGATATTTTCTATATTTCACTGCCAAATGGCAACCGGCAACAACACTAACAGAAGTGCAACTGTACTGAGAGACTAGGCAGTGAAGGGTAAGGTGACAGGGTTTCTCAGCACCAGTATCATTAGCGCACTCTCCCTCCTAGACCGGTCATGTAGCGTCAAAATCGTCATGTTTCAACTTAAACCTCATGTACTGTAAAACTACAAAAGACAAATATTTCTTTGCCTTCGTCTTTATTTTTAAGATTTTTTTTACATTATGTTTAATTTTTGTGCCAAAATTCGATACATTATCTTAACGGTACTCTGTAGTGAGAACATGCACAACTAGCTGGTAGTGTTAGCTTTCTGCAAATCGGCCATATTTTGTGGGAGGTAAAGTATCCTGCCAATCCAGTGGTCACAATGGCAGAGAGTGAGGCTAGATTTGTCAGTGCAAATATAAACAGCTACGCTCCATTGCGGACCACTTTTTATGCAGTTCAGGATACGTTCAGGTGTTCTTCTATGGAGGGTATGCAATTTAAATCAATCGCGGGAGAAGCCAATAAAATAGGTAGCAGGTTCCCCACTTGGAACCTTTCTATGGCTTTATTTCCCCTTTTATGTATGCACGAAATATCGCACTGTAATATCCAATCTGTAGTTGAACTATTGACCGTTTAATTTAGTGAAATAATTATATAGAGGTATGTGGTGTAAAATCAGTGGTGCCAATGCCCTCACGCTTAAAGAAGCGGATGTTTGGAGGTTGGTTTACCAGTGTGTACTGGGGTGCATGAAATGTGGTTCCATAATGGAATGGAGCTGGTTGTTTTGGTACTGACAAAGTCTAACCCCATCCCTGCCAGCGTGAGCATAATTCTAGCCACTGGTTGGCAGGTACTTCACCTCCCTCAAAGTATGGCTAAAATTACGAAGAGTAACATTAAAACCTAAACCCCGTATTTCCATACAACATTACCGTTTTCTTAATACGGTTTTCTTATAGCCTTTTGGTAGCAACAACAACTTAACCTTCGTCTCCATGTCGCTAAATTGAGTTTTTATTTATGGACGCTCTTTAACTGCTATGGTTCTTAGCGTCCCACTCTATATTGGGTGTGAAAGACCGGAAATTTTGCTCAGAGGCCTCTTATCAGGTTTGAGATTCAGTTACGTGCCGTAAATGTACGACACGGGACCACCGGCTTTACGTCCCTTCCGAAGGAAGCCGTGCTAAGGATCTTTACGCCCGAAAAAAATCCATCGCCCTCCGCCGGGTTTGAACCCGCATCGAGATGTTAATCTTATTGCTAATTTTCTTGTAGACGCAAGGGGAATATGGTAGGTTTTAAGCGATAGTCAAATATTTTAAGAGCTGGTTGCTATGTGGCGCATTCCATTCACTTTGTATGTCCAGAACATAAAAAAATTAATAACGAATTCAAATTTGAGAAAAAGTATAAGTATTGGAAAATTTAAGGGAATAACAAGCAATATATTCGAACATGGTTCACTCAACAACAAAAAATGTATATGACATAAATTGTGTATTTTAACGCGATCAACATTTTTTGTGTAGTAAAATTTTGTTTATCTCTTATGGTTTACCAGTTATGCAAAAGTCCTTCACAATGAAGAATACTTTTGCAGATATTCCCAAAAAATTCTAGATATACATTTCATTTTCATAAAAATACCTTAAACATATGATATTTTTATCGAAATCGTTACAGCTATTTTTGAGAAAATTGAAATTTTCGAAAAATGTTCCATATAAAAGGGTAATCTGGGGTGTGGGATTTTCTTGAAAACCGTCGTATAGCATCTGTGTAAGATACTGACCCTAAATACCAAGTTTGGTGTTTATCCCTGTTCATTTCTGAGTTATGATGTTCACAGACACACACACGACGTGTTTCCAAAAAAGGCTTTCTTTTTATTCAGGGGTCTCAAAACATATATTTTCGGTGAAATTTCGATATCGGATTTTTGGGTGAAATACAATACTTCCCCTACTTATTATATGTAGTAGAGAAAGTAAAAATCAGAAGTCGGATAAATACCATACTTGGTATTTACGTTCAGTACCTTCAAAAAGTGCGACACGAAGATTTTCAACAAAATGCCCCCACCCTAACTACCATTTATACAGAACATTTTTCGAAAAGTTTGATGTTTTAAAAAATGGCTTTAACGATTTTTATTAAAATATCATATATTAAACACATTTACAGGATAAAGAAAATGCATATCTTGAATTTTATGGGAATAGCTTGTGAAGTCCACTTAATTCGGAAGAAATTTTGTGTAATCTTGTGTAACTGGTAAACGCTACGCGATAGACCAAAACGTAGCAGACAAAAATTATAGCTCTCTTTAAATCATAAAATTTAATTATGATAAACTTTTCTGTGACATAAGCTGTTTCTGAGATATCCTTTCTAAAAAGATTCGAATTGTTCAATACTTGTAGTCTCATTGATTTTCAGTTGTTTCCCGCGATTGCATGGAAACAGTATGGTATTTTAAGGCCAGTATATAGCGTTCTGTACTTACAACATTTGACTATCGCTGTTCTATTTGTATTTATAAGGAAATGTGTTATGTAACTATTTCTGCAAAAGCTTATTTGGATTAAAACGTAGTTGATAGAAAAGTAAGCTTTAGTAAGAATAGCCTGTATACATGCTAATAAACGATAGAGAGTAGAGAAAGTCATGTGAATGTATCACATCAGCTTTTTTCTCATGAAATGAGGGTACCACTTCAGTGATTGGCATTATTAAATTGAAAATGACATCGCGTTTCTTTGTTGTTTTAGTGACTGGAATTCTGACTTTAAATCCCACACTGTTAAATCTGCGAAATACATGGCCCATTCTCTCAGTAACTATTTAAGGTACCAGATTGAACATTTTATATGATAGAGATGAATGTTTACTAAGTTCACTGATCTGCCTTTACGCAGCAAGTTTGCTTATTAAGGAAGAGAGGACTTTTTCTGAATTATATTATATTTTGTATAAAGTTTTACAGTAATTAAATTTTAAAAAATAACCAACCACCTTATTAACACCAAAATAGATCCGCAACAGCATTTAGAGACTCTTTTTATCGTCCTAAAGTTTAATTTAACGATATTCATTTATACCAAAAAATGTCATGCACAGAAATAGCTATTCGAAATAAAAGGAAAGAAAAACTCTCATAAATTTGCAAACAATCACACCACATGGCTTGAGCACACAGATACTGCAATATTTAACAATCATCCCCATTTTTTAGAGGAAAATTTCCCCTAAAAGATGGGCTAAAGTTTACCCGATTCCAAAGTGTGCAGGACTTATGATTTTGTTTCTGTGGAGGGTTGCAGAATTCACTGTACAAAATGGCAGATGCAGTACCATTCTTAAAAAGAAACATTATGTCTACAATGATGAAAGTTTCATCAACTAAGCAGAAAATTCCAATTTACAAGACTGCACAGACAACTAAATTTTATCAATTTATGTTATTTAGTCGCCTGTTAAAATTATAACATATTAAAAAAACGTGTTTTAATGAATAGTATTTGAATAGTTTCTTAAAAATAACTGGAATGCCTCAATGTTTCAGTCCCTAATCAACACATAAGAGCTCTACAGAGTTGTTTAAGATGAAAAATATGGGAAAAGACAAGCTAATGGTGCCATACCTACATTAAAAGCTCAAAATTACATTATTTTGTGTAAATTATGTCTGATACAATAAAAATAGTACCACATCTAGCGGATACTAACTCGTTAGTTAAAATCCACTGGTAGTACAGGAGAAAACATTTATCTTTCAATGAAATAAACTGCATTGCACGGAAACGTACCCATGGGTTTGATTTCCTATAGTGTTTTTACTTATTTAATGTTGGCAGAAGCTCCTTATCATCCGTGTTGGTCACCAGCCCTGGATGAGCAATCTCCTATTGGTTTGAAATCAAATTCCGACACACACCCATTAGTCTATGAACGAAGGTCAGCCTTAGGTGAGCGGCGAAAGGGGAGGAGTACAGAAACTTTTCACCTGAGTGGCTGGAAGGCACACTTCATAAAGACGGTCCATGCGAGCCCCTGAATGAGTCCGTCTCGTATTGGTTTGATGTCATAAATTCGGCACACAAACATTAACCTATGAACACAGGAGAGAATTAAAAACAGGGGGGTAAGAAAAACATTAAGTGCTAGAACCAGATAACCGGTGAGCAATGGGCGTGACAGAGGTAGTTTAATATTTCCTTACCAAGATAAACCACTGCGCATTATATCCACACGATTCCTCACTCTCTGCTGTAGGAATCGATTTTTTCGACCTGACCCTGTAGAAACGCAGAGGAGCAGAATGTACTCTAGGGTTGGAGAGAACAGTTGGCAGTATCCCCCTTGCGTGGAACAACGATAAGCGTAAGGTTCACATCCGAGGCACAAATGCAAACATGTACAGTACTGTTAAAAGCTGTACTGCTCACATATACACCGGTAGATCTTTCAAATATTTTGTAAAGTAACTGTCCTTGATCTGGATTCTTCTTAAAGTAATTATATACATTATATATCACTTCCCGTGTCGGAGAATAGAGAACATTACTTCCAGCCAATTTATTACTTTCTCTACTACGTATAGTAAGTAGGGGAAGTATTGTATTCCACCCAAAATTTCCGAGATTTCACCGGAAATACATGTTTTGAGACCCCCTGAATCCAAAAAAAGCCTTTTTGGAAACATGTCCGTGTGTGTGTCTGTGTGTCTGTCTGTGTGTGTGTCTATGAACAGCATAACTCAGAAACGAACAGTAGGATAAACACCAAACTTGGTATTTGGGTTCAGTATCTTCCAAGGATGCGACACGAACGTTTTCAAGAAAATCCCCCCACCCCAGAGTACCCTTTACATGGAATATTTTTCGGAAATTTTAATTTTCTCAAAAATGGCTCTAACGATTTTGTTTAAAATATCATATGTTTAAGATATTTTTATGACAAATAAAATGTATATCTTGAATTTTCTGGGAATGTCTCCAAAAGTACTCTTTATTGTGAACGACTTTTGCATAACTGGTAAACCATAAGAGATAGACAAACTTTTACTACACAAAAAATGTAGATCGCATTAAAATACACAATTTATGTCATATACATTTTTGTTGTTGAGTGAACCATTTTCGAGATATTGCTTGTTATTCCCTTAAATTTTTCAATACTTATTTTCTCAAATGGGAATTCGTTATTCATTTTTTTGTCTTGGATATGCAAAGAGTTATAATCTGTGGCAAAGGGAATGGTGCTGCACCTAGCAACCAGCTATTAAGAGATATGTATGTGCTTAAAAGCTACTATTTTTCTATATTGCCCTTGTAAATATATTTTCCCCTACATCTACAAGAAAATTAGCAATAAGATAGAGTTTGCTAATGTTTATCTCGATTAACATGAACTAGATGGAGAATAAGCGTTTGTAAAAATACTTTGTACAAGAGTATAGAAAGTCATGTGAGTGTAACACATCAGATTTTTTTTAGCTGCACAGTAACAATAATTATGTAGGTGACTGTACCACAATCACCATATCTCACGTTGTGTACGCACCTGCTACTCTTATTATTACTGATACAACGCCCCGCCCAGAAGATAATGGACTTTTCCAGGTCCTGTCATACAGATAGGGTTCAGGACGAAAAAAATCAGCCTTTGTGTATCTAACAGTTTGTCTGGGATCGTAGTACAGGGCCTTTAGAATCCCCACAGAATCGGATCTTGCATGTTAAATATATACAGTCGAAGAAACCGAATTCAAACATGCTTAAATTCTGACAGTTCATTGCATACTTCCCTTCCAACCGACACTAGCTCTACATTTTCAGAAAAATATCAAGCGAGAGCTCCATGCACATCCCTTGGCAGTAAAATTCCTGAAATTAGTGCAGGGCGTCAATAACTTTCCTACGGTTTAACAGATATAATAAGTTGAATGAGAAGCAATAAATGCTCAGTAGGTGCGCACTGGCAAACGATTTCTCTCGTTTAATTTAAAATCTCCAGCAGCGGTTTAATTTTTGAAATTAAGTGCTAGGGTCTAACGCCTGCTGCTCTCTATCGTATATTTCTCGCACTTCAGCTTTTATCTGCCGATATTAACAGCATGGTCTGGGCAGTAAAAAGAAACTACGTTCACTGGACCCCCAAGGATTTCTTTATTAAATATGCCATAAAACTGGAAGCCTCATACTGCCAAATAAAATACTAAGAATACAACTGCATTTTTGCGATATCGTATTAGAGGTAAAAAGATTACCTCGTGCTCTAATGAAGTTTACGGATCCATGTGTTTTCTGGGTATTTCCGAACGTAATGGTCTGTAAATACTTCTGTTCGGCCCACACCAAAAACTTTGATGGGAACTTGGCCGATATGTAGTAGTAATAGTGCAACTTTGAGTGGCGCAAAACTGCGGCGGTCATCAGCGCCACCCTCTGGCTATAAATTTATTCAAGTCAGTATATCAATACAATAAAAACAAAACAAGTACAAGTTAAGCAGCTCTGGTTATATAGATAAGGGAAACACCAAGATTACAAAACTAGAAATAGGAAATCAACAAATGCAAAAATTAAGCAATAGAAATCTCACAGAATATGGCAAATAAGAACTAACCCTGAGCAAATGTAAACGTACAATGCAATTCTACACAGTTATAAAAACAAGAACACACGAGAAACTTCCTTCGTTAATAATCCAATTAATTCCAATCACAAACTGCCCATGCAAGGCACCAACCTCGACACCTAGTTCAAGTAACACTTACCTCCCCGCCACTCCAGCACCAAAATCACCCAGGAACATCAACGTATCCATAAACACCTTCACCACACTCTCCCTCCAAACTCTCACGAAAACTCTTCCCTGTCAACTCGCCCTTTCCTCCACAGATGCGTACACAGAAAGTATAGTCACATTTCGAAATTGTAACTTAAGTCTATTTTACACAATCCTTCATCAACTGGGTCGAACTGTATTAGGTTCTTCTTTATTCTCTTTGCGATAATAAATCCTATCTTGTGTAGTCCAGGCTCAGTTGATCCACAATACAATAATGTGTAATACTGTTTATCTATTCTTCCTTTTCCACTCCAACGTTTTTCTTGCAACACTACTGTTCAGCCAATACCTTAAGAGTTATTTACCACTTATTTCATTTTTCCAGGTCATAACATAGTTTGAACATTCCAAGTCGCCAGCAACAAACCATCCTTCTCAACAAGGTTTTTACAAGTGGGGTTGAGAGCCCCATGCTTAACCCCCAACCTGGAGGACCAGGTCTCCTTATTTCTGAACCCAGGAGACAGGGTGGACTGGTTATACCCCCAGACACTAGGTGGCTCAGGTACCTCGGGGTCGACACTCCCGTACTCACCAAGGTGAGACCCTGAGGGCTGGTCGATATGAAAGGCAGCGCTGGTTCTAACTAACCTGCTACGACAAAATGTCTGGTATTAACACTTACATGACTTCTTCTACATGACAAATTCACATATATATTACTACCACTTACTTTGTGTACTGGATGCATATAGTCGTTATTGTTCACTAGAGCGGATAGAGGATACCCCGCTATGCTACCGTGTCAGTTATTCTCTCATCCCAGCAAGAGGCGGTTGTGTGTTGATATTGTAAGCAGAGCTACGGTCTCTGATGCAAAAGTGAGTTGAATGCGCGCGTCGGAGTTATCAGTAAAGACCAAGTTGAGTAAACTGTTCCTTTGTAAGGGTTGTCAGTTAGCAATTCCAGAGTAGAGTTAGTAGAGTTAGTTTTTCCAAGAATAAGATTTAAAGTGGTGAAGTTGTGAATACAAAGAGATGGAAAATATTCAGGAGTGGAATAAGTCAAAGCGTGAGCCAATAAGACTTTGTGGAGTAAATAAGGCAATATGGGTATCAATGGGCAGAGCTTAAGCAACAAAAAAGGAGCGGTGAAGCTTTTCTGTACCTTTGCTTACCCTAAACAGATATTCTTCTCTTAAAAACCATCGTTTCTAATCGCTGCGCAAGTATCTTGCGTGTCAGTTTCAATAAGTTATTAAGAGTTATACATCGCCGGATGACTTATACGAGTGCAACAAATAGGTAATATTTCCTCGCGATCGCGTTGTAATGCCCTATATACTGATTTCGTCCTTAGAAAAATAATAATATTACAATATATTATTCTATTTCCATAAAAAGTTATTCTTCTCTCCAGGTTGTGTAATTTACGATACATATTTGTAATATGAGGGCGATTCAGAAAGTTCTCCGACACAGAAGTGGTCATCGTAGTATCAAATAGTATCAAGTACTATACTTCAGATAGCTCAGCGTAATTTCACTTGGAATGGTAGAATCAGATTGAAAAATGTATTGTCATAGCCGAGATTTGAACCATGTATCTTCAGGTTACCGTGCCGCTGCTATAACTGAGGTACCATAGTAGCTCAATATATACATTTAATTTGTTCTATTAACATTTCTATATATTCTTTTGTAATGTAGGTCATTAGGGTTATTATAAGAAAATAAAAAATAGTTCTTAATTGGAACTTGGAAGCGAGGAAGCCCACCCACCCACCCACACACCCACACACCCACACACACACACACATACACACACACCAGGTGAGTCTTCCCAGCCTGCGGATTGAGAAGTTATGCACTCCCTGCGTTGTACAGCCTATGCCGTAAACACTGTCCACTACATCGCGTCGTAACAATTTCGACCGAAATGACTGCTTTGCACCGCTGTGCATGCAGTGACTTGCACTCGTAGCTCAACAGAGTGCCCGTTAGTCTTCAGTGGTGAAGGTCCCAAGTTCAAATACTTCCACTTGAAGGTACTTTTTGTGTTTAGTAAATTGAACGAGAACTGATAGTTTGGAATGAAAGTGTCGTTTCACTTAATTTTTTTAATTATACGAATTTCATTAAAACACAAATTGTTACTTGTTAGAATCCACTTTCTGGTGCATTCGGAAAGAAATCATTATTTGCTAGAATGTTCTCGAAACATGAACAGTAGTAAATAAAAAACTAATTTGTTGCGGCGTGATTTTAACTTTCTACCTTTACCATGACTTTTCAGCATATTAACCATTGCACCACTAGGGCACGTCTGTAAAACGAAGAGTTGTCTAGTTACCAATCCGCGGGATGAGAAGACACACGCGGTATATGCACACTGAAGTCGTTGCAGCCCCACGTATGGGGGCCAACCTTGAAGGGGTTTAATTTTGTAGCGGTTGCACCAATTTGAAGCTGTTTTAGACCACGCACGTAATGCATGTCAATTTGCGAGAGATATGTTTCCAGGAGTGTTCGCCCCACGTACGGTACAAACTTTCCGGTGGCCTTCGCCCCACGTTTACTTTTCCGGTGGTCTTCACCCAACGTTTAATGTATGTGTATTAACCATTTTAATGTTATTATTTAAATATTATATATGTATGCCTCGGCTGCGTCAGTAGTAATTTGCAGAACACGTATCTCTTAGCAGGGCTGGTACAGCTAAAGAACAAGACTTACACAAATTATAATTGTGTATATTAATCCTTCACAATATTATGTAACACTTCACTTATGTATTCTACTATAGAGCTGTGAGATTATTGTTAATTACATTTTTTAACACGTAAACTTTATATTATTCTCACCGCAAAGAATTTTCATGTCTCACACTGAACCCGTACGTAACGATAACTGCTTGAATTTGTATATTTTCTCTATTTCTGATTGACTAACCCTACTCCAATAGAATACTTTTATTCAACTTAAAGCTTTTCAAGTTTTTTGATTGGCTATTTATAAACTGTTTTAAATATTACATTATTATTGTTCTAAGAACTATTACTAGCTTTATTAAACATTCTAATTCATTGTTGTCTCAAGGTTACCTTATTGTTAGCACTTTTTGCTTTTACTTTGTAATTCTGTTTGCTACGGAAAGGAGCTTTTTTCTATTCTCACAGCTCCTACATTGTTAAACTACGTAATACATTCATATAACATTTTTATACATGTACATAATAATATAAACATAATACACACTTTATATACTATATTATACACATATTGATTTAAGGAGGGCTGTTATTATTTTTTATATTATATTATATAATTAGACTGATATTATTTAAGTGTTAAAAATACTGCCTCAGTTGGAAGGTTGTTATTTTGGAACTGTATATCTGGACCTACCCCTAAGGCGTGCATGAGTAGGCTATCCATTAGAAAGCTCAGTATGTATCTGAAACAGCCTGTACGTCCTATAACATTTCAGATTATAAAGTTTGAAGCGATATTCCATACCGTTTTGTTTACTCTGAAGGGCTTAAGAGAGCGATGTGTTTGGTTTTAGAAAACGTTACCACCATTCCAAACATTTGCAGTAACAAGGGCTTTGCTAATTTTGGCGATTTTGTTAATGCATATACTAGAATAAGCGTATTTTCTTACGCCTATGTTCGAATGAGCGTTTAAATTCCAGTTATAGCGTTTATAATCCCCAAAAGAACGGTGCTTCCATTCAGTAGGTTCTCTGTTCCACATAATTACAAGATCTCTCATCTGCAGGATTAAAAGGGCAGTTCTATCTATTTCTACCAACGTGTGGGGAGGGGTTGTACCAAGTTAGCAACGAAAACATGGAAACCTCTATTAATGTCCAGAAAGTCCAATGTTTTTTCGAGCCTGGAGATGAGATATTGCACCCAGCTGTGAAAAGCAATTTCATTTCAGGCATTATTCCTATCCTTCTTGATAATTAGTACTAAATTCATTTCATCTGGGAGATCTGACAAGATTTTTAGTTTGCTAGCTAGTAGGCAAGAGGAATATTGTATTCCACCCAAAAGCTCGATGTCAAGATATCACATAAAATATATAAATCAAATCGAATTAAAATAAAAAATCAATTTTAGATAAAGTGTCTGTGTTTAGGAACACAAAACTCAAAAACTAAAAGTCGGCTAAGAACAAAATAAATTCAGTATCTTTAAAGGATGAGACACGAAGATCTTCAAGAAAATTCCCCCCCAAACTACGCTTTACATGGGAAATGGTTCGAACATTTAGTATTTTTACTTTCTCTACTACATATAGTAAGTAGGGAAAGTATTGTATTTCACCCAAAAATGCATTTTTGGAAATATGTCCGTGTGTGTGTGTGTGTGTGTCCGTCTGTCTGTGTGCCTGTGATCAGCATAACTCAGAAACGAACAGTCGGATAAACACCAAACTTGGTATTTAGGTTCAGTATCTTCCAGAAAATTAGCAATAAGATTAACATCTCGATATCTCGATTAACATGAAGCATGTGGGGAATAAGCGTTTGTAAAAATAGTTTGTACAAGAGTAGAAAAAGTCATGTGAGTGTAACACATCAGATTTTTTTTATGTCCTGGACATGCAAAGAGCGCTTAAAATATTTGACTATAGCTTAAAACCTACCATATTTCCCTTGCTTCTACAAGAAAATTAGCAATGGGATTAACATTTCGATTAACATGAAGCATATGGAGAATAAGCGTTTGTAAAAATAGCTTGTACAAGAGTAGAGAAATTCATGTGAGTGTAACACATCAGATTTTTTAAAAAATGGGTCTAACTTGTTGATTAAAATACGGCATGTTTCAGTTATTCAAATTAAATTAAATTGAGTTTTATTTATGGACGCTCTTTAACTGCTGTGGTTCTTAGCGTACCATTCTATATTGGGCGTGAAATACCGGAAGTTGTGCTTAGAGGCCATTTACGTGCCGTAAATCTATGACACGGGACCATCGGCTTTACTTCCCTTCCATTTTTTTTTTTTTTGTAGTGACGGGTGTAGAACGGAGAATTTATGGAGAGGAAATTGAAGGGAGAAGTGGGGAAAGGTGGTGGGGTTCCGCTGAGCACCCCCGATAGTGCGGAAGGTAACTGCCAGCTTATTGCGCTGGAAGCGAGTGAAGGAAATTGTCCGGGTGACAGGCACGACGTAGGCTCTGAGTATCTCCCGGGGAGTGGACGAGGAAGGATTTGGGAGGAGTATACGTTTTTCTTACTTTATTCATTGCTTGGGTTTATTAAGTGTCGGTGCTTGGGTGGCACGAGATGAAGTTGGAATATTCTGAGGGTTCTGACGAGTGATGCGGCTGTGCTGTGACTGTTGTAGGTACGACGCGGCAAGCGAGGTGGCATTTGTAAGGTTGCGCATGAAAGCCATGCTAAGGATTTTTAGGCCCGAAAAAAATCCATCACCCTCCGACGGTTTTGAGCTCGCGACCTCGGGAACTGGAGGCTAGCATGGTAACCATACACCACGGAAAACGATTTAGATATTTTCCTGATGAATAAAGTGTATATCCTGGATTTCCTGGGAGTAGGCCGAGAATTCCTCTTTGTTTTGAATCACTTTTGCATAATTGATAAAACGTAAGAGATAGAAAAGAATTTTACTACACAAAAACGGTAGATCTCGTTAAAGTACACAATTTATGTTATATAAATTTTTTTTTTATTTTTGTCCAGTGAAATGTTTCCGAGATATTCCTTGTTATTTATTTGAATTTTCCAATACTTATACATTTTCTCAAATGCGAATTCGTTATTTGATTTTTTTTATGTCCTGGACATACAAAGAGAGTGGAACACTTCACATACCAACCAGCTCTTAAAAGATTTGACTATCGCTTAAATACTACCATATTGCCCTTGCACCTACAAGAAAATTGGAAATAAGATAATTTCTGTAAATATTTATCGAATAACATGAAATAGATGGAGAATAAACGTTTGTAAAAGTAGTTTGTACAAGGGTAGAGAAAGTCATGTGAGTGCAACACATCAGATTTTTAGCAAAAGGCCTGCGTTTGTATAACTCAAACAGGTAAATTCGGTTAATACCACAATTGGTTTTTAAATTCGCGTGTTCCAAGAATATGCCCCCATACCACAACACTTTACATGGAAAATGTGTAATTTTCGTTTCTCTCCTACAGTACTTATTAAAATACCGTTGTTTAAGATATTTTCATGATAAAATGTATAGCTACATTAAATTTCCTGCGATGCATATGTATGTATGTATGTATGTATGTATGTATGTATGTATGTAGTGGTAGTGGTGGTATTTATTAAGTATTTAGCATTACATTAATTGCATAACACAGTCACATGGGTCATAAGACCGTACATGCTCTCTATAAAAATACCTGGTCTGTATACGTGACTTGCAGTATCAACCAGAAAACAATTAGTTTTTTTTTATAATCACCGCACTATATACATACATATAAAATTGAAAAAACACTCTGAATCACACACTCAAACACACACACACACAGTCGCGCATGTATGTATGTATGTATGTATGTATGTATGTATGTATGTATGTATGTATGTATGTATGTATGTATGTATGTATGTATGTATGGTCCATCCTCTCAATGCCTGTCGTCCTCCGTGGTGTAGTGGTTACCATGGTAGTCTCTAGTTCCCGAGGCTCAAATTCTCCCCAATATAGAATGGAACGCTAAGGACCATAGTAGTTAAAGAGCGTCCATAAATAAAACTCATTTTTTTCTTCTCAATACCTACTAATTCTTCTTTATTCTGAATGACTTTTGTATAACTGGCAAGCCGTATGGGAGAAAAATTCCAACTGCACAGGAAATGTGAATTTCATTAAAGTACGCAATATACGTCAAATATCTTTTGTGGCATCAATAATTTCCGAAATATTTTTGCTTTTTTTTTATCACGTACCTAGTAGGAGAGAAGGTATTGTATTACACCCAAAAATTCGAAATCGAGATTACACCGGAAATATATGCTTTGAGATCCCCTGAATCGGAAAAAAGCATTTTTAGAAAAATGTCCGTGTGTATGTGTGTCTATAAACAGCATAACTAAAAAACAATAACTCCAATAAACACCAAACTTAGTATTTAGGTTTAGTACCTTCTAAAGATGCGACACGAATATTTTCAAGAAAACTTCCCATTCCAAACTACCCTTTACATGGAACAGTTTTCAAAATTCGTTTTCAAAAATGGCTATAACGATTTTGATTAAAGTACCATATATTAAAGATATTTACATAGAAAATAAAGTGTATATGTTGAATTTTCGGGAATACCTGTGTAGTCCTCTTCATTAGGAAGGAATTTTGTATAATCTTGTATAACTGGTACGCTTTAAGCGCCAGATGAAAACGTACTATATATCTTGAAAACATACAATTCATTTCACTTAACTTTTAATGTCGTCGCATCAGCCATTTCCAATATATCTATTATTAATGGATCGAATTGTTTAATGCTTTGTCTAAGTCCTGTCGATATTCAATTGTTTGTAGATAAGGTATCTTCATTGGTTTCAAATAATTAAAGTTATTACCCAAGTATTTAGTGCATGAGTCATTGAACCGTACATGCATATTTAAGATACAAGATACGGTGACAAAATAAATAACAGAAAAAGAGAACAAAACAAAAAGAAAAAGGAAAATAGAGATAAATTACCTTTGACTAACTGAACAAATTTAACCTAGCTTCGCGCACTTTCGCCAAGAAATTGCCCGTGTTTTGGCAGTTCCTCTGTTCAGCCAGTAGATCCCAACATGCCAATCTCCTTCTTCAGGAACTTAAGAATTTTTCTTTTAGTTTAATTGTTCGCTGGTTCTCACACAATTGTTTCCCAGTAAATTAAATTAAGTTGAGTTTTATTTATGGACGCTCATTAACTGCTGTGGTCCTTACCGTCCCAGTCTATATTGGGCGTGAAAGACCTCTATCGGGCTTGAGATTCTTTTTCGTACCGTAAATTTACGACACGGGACCACCGGCTTTGCTTCCCTTCCGAAGGAAGCCATGATAAGGAATTTTACGCCCGAAAAAATCCATCACCCTCCGCCGGGTTTGAACCCGCGACCTTGCGAACCAGAGGCTAGCATGGTAACCACTACACCGCGGATATCGACAGGAATTTCAGAATAGCTTCACATAGCGACCCACTTTTTAAAAACCTATCACTTTATTCTACTGTGCCCTTCTTATACTTAGTGAAATGTGTAACTGTGTAATGAAAGTTTATATAGATTAATAGAAGTAAAGAGAAGAATAAGCTTCCTTAAGAATGGTTTGTAGAAGTGTGAGTAGATAAAGCCACGTGAATGCAACACATACTTTTCAGTCATATGCTTGTTGTATGCACTGACCATAAACAAAGAGAAGCGTACGTAAGAATTTCTAGAACAAGAGGTACAAGTTATTTAATAGCCCATAGAAAAACATACAAACTCGTTTCTTACATCGACATGATTCGTTACAATCTATAATCAAGATATTTTACTTTCTCTACTACGTATAGTAAGTAGGGCAAGTATTGTATTCCACCCAAAAATTCGATACTGAGATTTCACCGGAAATATATTTTTTGAGGCCCCCTGAATAAAAGAAGAAAACATTTTTGGAAACATGTCCGTGTGTGTGTCTGTCTGTGAGCAGCATAACTCAAAAACGAACAGTCGGATAAACACCAAACTTGGTATTTAGGTTCAGTATCTTCCAGAGATGCGACACGAAGGTTTTCAAGAAAATCTCTCCACCCCAGATTACACTTTACATGGAACATTTTTGGAATATTTTAGTTTCCGAAATGGCTCTAACGATTGTAACGGTATTACTTACAAATGTTTGTGTATTTATGTGAAGCCATCTTGTGACGTCATTCATTTGTTCGGTTTGTAGCTCCATCTGGTGTTAGCAATTTGCAGCAGTGTTAGTGTTCGAAAGAATGCGACTGTTATTTGATTTAATTTTTGTTTACTGTCATCCGGCTAGCTATTATTTCTCGGTCGAACATGTCTCTTGATCAGGGTGTGTAAACGGAAAGGAATCTTTTATCCAAATATAACACTGATGAAGAAATTTGTTTTACACATTTATTGTCGAACACGTTAACTATCACATTTATACATTGATCTTAACACTCGCCAAACTGAAACTGTTATAATAACTTCTTACTGATCACTTTTAATCCACGTACTTCAACTTTTTGTATAATTAACCTTACAACACTTTACATTATTCATAATTCTGCTGCGTGTAACTTGTGAATCGATACCCGACGTTTGCCGTACAAATACTTTCGACTAACTGACTGACTGAAGACGACGTGTAGTGTACACAGATTTTTGATGAACTGACAGACTTTACCTCTAACCTACTGCTTTTATACCCATACACTCCGATATGCCTAAAGATTATAACTGAACTGCAATTGGCTAATAAAACGCGCCAACATTACGCAACTTCCTCGTTTCCAATAATGATAAACAGCTCACCCCCTCGCTGCATTATTGCGCGCTATTATTGACAGTTTCAGTAAGGCATTAAAAACTTACTTCTCAACAATAATTACAATAAACAAATATCTCAAATCAATGTCACATAAAAATGCATATTCATATTACAATCATTATTTACATTTTAAGTAATTTGTGATACAAATTACTGCATCACGATTTTGATTAAAATATCATATATTTAAGATACTTTCATGATAAATAAAATGTATATCTTGAATTTTCTGGGAATGTCTCCAAAAGTATTCTTCATTGTGAACTACTTTTGCATAACTGATAAACCATAAGAGATAAACAAACCTTTACTGCACAAGAAAATGTATATCGTGTTAAAATACACAATTTATGTCATATACATTTTTTTACTGAGGGAACCATTTTCGAGATATTGCTTGTTATTCCCTTAGATTTTCCAATACTTATACTTTTTTTGAAATGGGAATTCGTTATTCATTTTTACTTTGTCTGCTACGTATAGTAAGTAACGGAAGTATTGTATTCCATCCAAAAATTCGATATCGAGATTTCACCGGAAATACATGTTTTGAAACACCCTGAATCCGAAAAAAACATTTTTGGAAACATGTTTGTGTGTGTGTGTGTCTGTGTGTCTATCTGTGAACAGCATAACTCAGAAACGAACAGTCGGATAAACACCAAACTTGGTATTTAGGTTCAGTATCTTCCAGAGATACGACACGAGGGTTTTCAAGAAAATCACCCACCTCAGATTACCCTTTACATGGAAGATTTTTCGAAAATTTTAATTTTCTCAAAAATGGCTTTAATGATTTCGATTAAAATATCATATGTTTAAGATATTTGCATGACAAATAAAATGTATATCTTGAATTTTCTGGGAATGTCTCCAAAAGTATTCTTCATGGTAAACGACTTTTGTATAACTGGTAAACCATAAGAGAGACAAACGTTTACTACACAAAATTGTAGATCTCGTTAAAATCATCATTTATGTCATATACATTTTTTTTGTTGAGTGAACAATTTTCGAGATATTGCTTGTTATTCCGTTAAATGTTTCAATACGTATTTTCTCAAATGGGAATTCGTTATTCATTTTTTTGTCCTGGATTTGCAAAGAGTATTAATCTGTGGCAAAGGGAATGGTGCTGCACCTAGCAACCAGCTATTAAGAGATATGTATGTGCATAAAGGCTACTGTATTTCTATATTGTCCTTGTAAACATATATTCCCCTTACATCTACAAGAAAATTAGCAGTAAATAAATTAGCAATAGTGTCTGCAAATGTTTTATCTGGATTAACATGAAGTAGATGGAGAATAAGCGTTTGTAAGAATATTTTGTACAAGAGTAGAGAAAGTCATGTGAGTGTAACACATCAGATTTTTTTTTATGTCCTGGTCATACAAAGAGAATGAAATGCTCCACATATCAACCAGCTCCTAAAAGATTTATCTATCGCTTAAAGCCTACCAATTCCCCTTATATATACAAGAAAATTAGCAATAAGATTAACATCTTGATTAACATGAAGCATATGGAGAATAAGCGTTTGTAAAAATAGTTTGTACAAGAATACAGAAAGTCAATGGAGTGTAACATTAGATTTTTTTAGCTGTAAGCTACCGCCGCTAGTGTTTGTATTTTTGTTAAAGTTCTGATTTCGCTTGAATGATTAAAACAGTCGGAACAAACCAGCTTAAATGAAATCCTTCGAATAACCGTTTTGCGTGTAGCTTTTTCTCTTGATGTACTGTCGATTCTAACCTCAAAAACGTTGAATAAACATGTTAAATTGATTACCGTGCACAGCGTCTTGGAGGCAGAAGATAAAAAGGAACTGTCTCTCGAGACATGATAGGGATTCAGTTTCGTGCCTAAGGCATGACATTTGTAGCAACCAGGATCCCGAATCTCGTATCACAAAGAGGGAGAGACCACTAAGTAAAGAAAAAGTGAGATAAAGAGTGAAATATTCATAACTCCTGAGAGGAAACTCCGTCGACGTCGTCTTTGTGACAGACAGACAAGCAGCAAAAGTTGAAAGTCGCCGTCCTCTTCAATATCAGAGAAACAAGTACGAGCAAGGAGGTCATAACATCTTTATGAATAACATCTCTCGAATGACATTTAGATGTTCGGAACAAAGCCAATGACAGAAGTTTCTTTAATTTTATGAGTTTTATTAAGTTCTTACATTGTCGTTCATATCGCGGAGCTGAGTGAATATTCCTTCACTCGAGTGCTGATCGACGAAGACAAAACAGAGCATCCATCTGCACTTAGAACATGTTAAAAAATCTGAACTATTCCATTCTTATACGAATTAGAGCTCTGCAGGGGCTTGAGCCAAGTCCTCGAACTTAATAACTCTTGTCGCGTTTGTGCCGGGCTCGCGTTTCAGACTAAAGACGAAAATAATTAATTAAATCACATTCAAAATATGCATTTTATTTTTCATGTAAATATCTTCAAGATATGATCTTTTAATAAAAATCATTAGCGCCATTTTCCAGAAAATAAAATGTAACCAAAACGTTTCCATTTGAAGTGAAAATAATAGCTAAAAATATGATGCGTTGCACTCACTTGGCTTTCTCTATACTCTTTTTGCAAACTTTTTCTACAAACGCTCGTTCTCCACCTACTTCAGTTTAATCGAGATATGAGATGCTAATCTTATTGCTAATGTTCCTGTAGGTGCAAGGGGAATATGGTAATATTTAAGCGATAGTCAATTCTTTTAAGAGCTGATTGCTATGTGGAGCATTCCACTCTCTTTACATGTCCAGATAAAAAAAACAGCAGAAGAAAGGACTTACCATTTTATAAAAAGTACAACTATTGGAAAATTCAAACAAATATCAAGGAATATTTCGGAAACGGTTCACTCGTCGAAAAAATGCATATTACATAAATTGTGTTTTAACGAAATCTACATTTTCTGTTTAGAATCTTTAGTGTATCTCTTACTGTTTGTCATGAAAATATCTTAAATATATGATATTTTAATCAAAATCATTATCGCCATTTTCCAGAAAATAAAATGTAACGAAAAGGTTTCCATTTGAGGTGAAAATAATAGCTAAAAATATGATGCGTTGCACTCACATGGCTTTCTCTATACTCTTTTTGCAAACTATTTTTACAAACGCTCGTTCTCCACCTACTTCAGTTTAATCGAGATATGAGATGCTAATCTTATTGCTAATTTTCCTGTAGGTGCAAGGGGAATATGGTAATATTATAGCAATAGTCAATTCTTTTAAGAGCTGGTTGCTATGTGGAGCATTCCACTCTCTTTACATGTCCAGATAAAAAAAACAAAAAACAAAAACAAAAGAAAAAAACAGCAGAAGAAAGGACTTACCATTTTATAAAAAGTACAACTATTGGAGAATTCAAACAAATATCAAGGAATATTTCGGAAACGGTTCACTCGACAAAAAAATGCATATTACATAAATTGTGTGTTTTAACGAAATCTACATTTTCTGTGTAATACCTTTTGTGTATCTCTTACTGTTTGCCATGAAAATATCTTAAATATATGATATTTTAATCAAAATCATTAGAACCATTTTTAAAAAAATCAACATTTTCGAAAAATGTTCCATGTAAAGGGTAGTCTGGAGTAGGGGGATTTTATTTAAGATCTTCGTGTCGCATCCTTGAAAGATAAAATTTAAATTGAGTTTTATTTATGGACAATCTTTAACTACTAGCGTCCCATTCTATATTGGGCGTGAAAGACCGGAAATTTAGCTCAGAGGCCTCTTATCAGGCTTGAGGTTCTTTTACGTGCCGTAAATATACGGCATGGGACCACCGGCTTTACTTCCCTTCCGAAGGAAGCCGTGCTAAGGATTTTTACGCCCGAAAAAATCCATCGCCCTGCGCCGGGTTTGAACCCGCGACCTCGGGAACTAGAAGCCAGCACGGTACCACTAGTCCACGGAAGACGACTTTTTGAAAGATACTGAACCTAAATACCAAGTTTGGTATTTATCCGACGTTTCGTTTTTGAGAAACACAGACACACGCAAGGACCTCGTTTTGGATTCTGAGTACCTCAAAACCTGCATTTCTGGTGAAATCTCAATATAGAATTTTTGGGTGGAATGTAATACTTCCCCTACTTACTGTACGTAAGAGAGAGAGTTTAAAAAACCAAAAACCAAAAACGAAAAAAAAAGAGCAACAAGGTTAGCGTCACATAAAACAACTGTACAAAGATGATACAGTAGATATTATCTACAAGTTAAGTTTTGCACGTGGCCAAAAAAAGAGAGGTGTTGCGTAGAATTTGATATTTATATTTATTTGTTGTGTGCCCTCGTCACATTGTTTCTTGATGCCCTCACATCTGCGATCTCTGATACGCAGCATCCCCCAACCCAGATTATTATGAAAGTTTCGCAGCGGTTGGCATAGCAACAAGACTAGCATCTTTTCCCTCGCCTCGCAACACGGTATGTGAGCAGCGTCCTGAAATATGTTTGTATTCAAGAGGAAAGGCATTTACTACGCGATTGGAATTTGAAATCTGATTTATGGAAACGACTTGGTCCTACCAACTTTCCGCCACTACATTTTGTGCTAACGTTGTTAAGATTTTGGGAACAAACGTCCACAAGCGCTGAAGAAGGGTCAGCAAATAGAATAAAGGCAAACATAAGCTGAAGTGCACGTCTGAGGAAATCTCAAGGAGGAAAAGAAATTTTGTACCGCCATATGAACAGCAGCGACATACTGCCATAGGAGCAGCAATCAGTTGAGCTCGATAACTTCACGTATAGCGAAATTAGCCGTCAGTTTCAGGCATAACTCCTCAGCCACCTAAATGAAACAAAATTCCAAATTGGAGAGGGAGAATTTCTCACCGTGGATTTACTAATGGGTATCTATCGCGTCAAGACACCATGATGGCATCTTGAAAATTGGAGTTGTAAGAGTCGAGAAAACAGGGACGTAATATAGTGAACCTATAATAATAGTAATAATAATAATCTCTTCCACCTCCACAATTGATCTTGCCTTTCCAAGTGATCTTCCTTTTGGGTTGTAGATCATTGCAGCTTTTCCTATTCTTATAACTGCCATTTTATTTACTTGGTCCACCCACATATACACTTTAATTTGAGACGAATAATATCTAAAAACTAAGAGTTGTAAAAGAAATTTCTTGAATAAAAGTTCTTGATATGATGGGGGAAAGTAAATGCCATTAGTCGTGTTTTATTTAAAGGATGTTGTGATGATTATTTTAAGGTCCATTTAATTTGAGCCTAATTGTAGGTTCCCAATAAAAAAATTAAATTGACCCAAAAATGACTATCGTAACGTCTTTAAACAAAACGCGTTTCGTTTTTAACAGTATGTTACACTGGTAGCAGATGGGTGGTTGGTCCTTTGAAAGAAGATAAGTGTGCGTGATCTTGTCATACAACTTTTCAAACATTTGCTTTGATTTTTCAGAAAGTAAATTGTTGCTTTCATTCCTCGCCTCCTCCAGGATATCAGGAGGTGTGGAACTAAATTCAACCTTTCCAAATTCACTAATAAGCATTTGTTTCCATCTTGTAAAATCAATATCTGCGACTTTGAATCGATATTCACTTGTTATCGAAGAGAATCTAAAATACGTACCCAGAAATTGATTTGTCACATTTTTATGTTCTTTCGTATGCATCTAAATATTAAATATTTATTGTATATCTAAATGTCGTAGAAAAACTATTGTATGCAGCTCTCACATAATGGTTATTAAGACGTTCATGAAGTTACTCGTGTTTTAATGACTCCCATTATATAGTCGTTGCATATATAACTATTTCACATGTAACTCGTGGTTTTAAACTCCTCTTTACACTACTTATAATCACAAATGGCTACGGAAAGCAGAATGGGCGAAATAAAAATATCTGTATACAGGGTTAGTTAAAAGTACCGAAACTCTGGTAATTCAAAGATTATATTACAAACCTCTTTGGACTTCCAGTTTAAACGGAAGCAACTCCTAACACTCTTTATTTTAAACGCAATACCCAACATACATACGAGTTATAATATGTATTACTATATAGCTATACATACTATCGTATATATAGTTTCGGATAATGCTAAATAAGAGGTTTTCAAATAGTAGCCGTCGTAAAAGATTGATTAAAACACTTGTTGTCTAAACTTATTTATCTGCAACTTGGTATTTCCAGTAGTAATATCAGGACTATTACATTGTCGGAAATTTCACGACCACACACCTCGAAGGGAAATATCTAAGCAAAGTTAAACCATAAGTGATATTTGCCGAGACTATTTGCTGAATGGAATATTTAACATTGGAATATTAGTGAAGTGAAGAATAATTTTATTTTAGAGAAAACAGGCGACTGTTGGTATGTAATGATGGTATCATTTCAAATTGGTTTTTCTCAAAACTACATTTTCATTGCTTTATGTACATTTTTCTCTGAAACTAGTAGGACAATCATGGTGAAACGTTGCAGAAATATGCATTTGTCTTCAATCACATTTTTTCATGGATTATAATTTAATGTACAAGGTGTAATTAAGCTGTTGGATTCGAATTAAAGAAAATATTGCTGAGAATCTCTGTACTAAATTTCAACGTTGTATCTTGAGCCAGTATTTTTACACTTAAATAATATCAGTCTAATTATATAATATAAAATATAATAACCGCCCACCTTCAAGCAATGTGTATGTAATAATATATATGTATATAAAATCATTGTATTATGTTTATATTATTATGTACATGTATAATAATGTTATGTGAATGTATTACGTAATTTAACAATGTAGAATAGAAACCGAATGTTGCTAACAATGAGGTAACAATGAGCTAACCTTGAGACAACAATAAATTAGAAAGGTAGAATCAGATGACTGAAAAATTTAATGCCATAGCCGGGATTTGAACCACGGATCTCCCGGTCTCCGTCCGGTTGCTCTAACCACTGAGCTACCATGGCAACATGCCGACACGACATTAAATTGTCCAGCTGACTCGCATTTATTCCGGTAAACCACAAGGAGATCTCAAATTGTATTGAGATGTCATACCTCAATGGCGACTTACAAACATTGTAAGTACTTAAGTCCCGGGCTTTATAGTTGCAACCACTATTAGGTCAATTAATGGAATTAATTGTACTTTCACACAAGCCGTGTGTTTGACAGGGTTGGAAAGGTAGATTAAGCCCGGGACTTAAGTATTTACAATGTTTGTAAGTCGCCATTGGGGTATGACATCTCAATACAATTTGAGATCTCCTTGTGGTTTACCGAGAAAAATGCGAATCAGCTGGAGAATTTAATGTCGTGTCGGCATGTTGCCATGGTAGCTCAGTGGTTAGAGCAACCGGACGGAGACCGGGAGATCCGTGGTTCAAATCCCGCCTATGGCATTGAATTTTTCAGTCATCTGATTCTACCTTTCCAACCCTGTCCAACACACGGCTTGTGTGAAAGAACAATTAATTCCAATAAATTAGAAAGTTTAAAAATACTATTAATAATTCTTGGGACAATGATTAATATTTAAAACAGTTTATAAATAGCCAATCAACAACTAGAAAATGCTTAAGATAAATAAAAGTATTCTATTGGAGTAGGTTTAGACAATCAGAGACTTGAAATAGAGTAAATGTGCAAATTTAAGTTCCAAGACAGCGTTCCCAATCATACCTGACCGGTACGATACGTGATCAATATGAGACATAAAAATTCATTGCGGTGAGAATAATATAAAGTTTACGTGTTAAAAAGTGTAATTAACAAAAACATCACAGCTCTACAGTAGGATACATCAGTGAAGTGTTATTTAATCGTGTGAAGGATTAATAAAAGCAGCTCTACAGTAGGATACATCAGTGAAGAGTTATTTATTCGTGTGAAGGATTAATAAAAAACAAAGTAGAATACAATTATAATTTGTATAAGCCTTGTTCTTTAGACACACCACCCCTGCTAAGAGATACGTGTTCTAAAAATATACTGACGCAGCCGAGACATACAGATATAGTATTTGAATAAACATTAAAATTACAAGGTTAATTTTTTAAACGTCGGGGCGAAGGTCACCCGAAAGTAAACGTGGGGCGACGGCCACCGGAAATTTTGTACCATACGCGGGGTATCAACACTCTTAATCCTTTATAGTTTCTGCAAAATAAAGGAACATAACAGTTATATTTAAAAAATATATAAACTTACGATAAAAACAGCTGATTTAATGAAAGACACTTATCAG
This sequence comes from Deroplatys truncata, assembly GCA_030765065.1. NCBI lineage: Eukaryota > Metazoa > Arthropoda > Insecta > Mantodea > Mantidae > Deroplatys > Deroplatys truncata. The sequence continues at coordinate 59,699,793 of CM060977.1, forward strand.
ATATAAACGAAGTGTGTAAGATTTATGTAGCTAATATTAGTATCAAGCATATGAAACTTGATCTTATCTGCAATAGCTTAAGATAAATTGGTGTTTTACTGAAAGGATACACGTTTGCTTATTTCAGTCAGGTATTTCTTACTTCACTTTAAGAAAGTTATCTTGGTTTCTTTAGCTAACAGACCAGAAAAAATTGCGAATCGATATTACAATCTCATTTCAACAAGATTTCAGTGACTGTTTAATAATGTAACAACCAGCTAATGGAGTGTTACGAACCTATAAATTTCACCCAATCGCAGCCATCTTTCAGTGTAATATTGTCGATAAAATCTTTTCGAAGTTAATTAAAATTTGTTTAAAACGTTACATGTTACTTTTTCTTTCAATAATAATCAAGTAGCCCATGCTTGCGAACAGCAATTAATGGAGAACATCATAACCCTATAATCAACGGTTAGAAATAGCGGTAATTCTAGCACACCGACAATTTTGTCGGCATCAAATACACCCAGTGGGTCTAATTTAGTTTCAATGGGTGTCAATTTCATAATTGAGCATTTAATTAACGCCAATTTTACAATTGTAACTTTAATTAATAAAAGCTAATTAGCAAACTTATATTATTTGTGCAAGCTAATCCCAAATAGTAGTTACTAATTATCCACAAGGCAGTGAAACATCGTGGCAGCGCAATCAAATGACATACCATCCTTCAGTAACTAGTGTATGTCAATATAAATGTGTTATAATAGAATAGACTCTTGAATACATTTAATGACTTATTTATCAGTATACAGGGGCTTTTTTAAGTAAGCAGTGATACAAATAAAACTAAAAGCAACTCACTTTTTTAAAATTATCGTACACGTCTAATTTAATATTTTGAAAGTAAAACTTTACAAAAAAGAAAAAAAATTTTCAGACATTATTGTGCAGGGTACAAACATTTTAAATTGCAACATTTTTTTTTAATTTTTAATTGTTTCATACAAAATATTTGGTTGCTGGAAACAGTTTAATTGTTGGCTTTTAATAATTTTGTTTATTACTCTATCCGTTTTACGTCGCTTTAAATACATGATCATACTTAGTCTTAGTGCAACTAATATTAAAGCTGAGCTAGATTCTACTTTGGGGGAGTCTGCTTCTGCGTTTACAAAAGTAAAATATTGGTGACAGAGTTTAAATGAGGCCGTAGAGCTGCCAAGCCGAACATCGCAGTGGTCGACCAAATGATGTGACCACGCCAGAAATTTTTAAGAAAATGGTATTGGATGACCGGCAACTGAAAGTGCGCGAGCTAGCAGACATCGTAGGCATTTCAAAAAGTGTTGTACATCGCATATTGACTGAAAATTTAGACATGAGAAAGCTGTGCGCAAGATGGGAGCCGCGTTTACTCACAATAGAAGAAAACCTGCATCGTGAGGATGTTTCAGTCGAGCGTTTGGCGATGTTTCCTGCAGTAAATCCAAGTTTTTGTGTGGATTCATAGCCATGGATGAAACATGAGTCCGTAACTTCACACCTTAGACGAAGGAACGGTTCGAAAGTGGATTGAAAGCGGAGAATCGGCTCCTAAGAAGGCGAAGACAGTTCCATCTGCAGACAAGGTCATGGCGTCAGTTTTTTGGGATGCGTGTGGAATAATTTTAATTGATTGTCTTTAAAAAGGAAAAACAATCTATGGGGCGTTTCAATGATGAAATCAAGCAAAAACGGCCGCATATAGCGAAAAAGAAAGCTCTTTTTCATCAAGACAATGCACCAGCTCACATATCCGTTATCGCCATGGCCAAAATCAATCAGTTAAAGTTTTAATTACTTCCTCATGCACCCTATTCGCCAGACTTAGCCCCCTCTGATTATTTTCTGTTTCTAAAGTTGAAGAAATGGCTTGGTGGTAAAAGTTTTGCCAAGAATGAAGAGGTGAAGTTTGCAGTTGATGGCTATTTTGCAGAACTCGATGGTTCTCACTATAAACAGGGTATCGAAGCTATTGAACATCGCCGGGGAAAGTGTATCGAGCTGAAAGGAGACTATGTAAGAAATAAAGATGTTTTTTCCCAAACTTTTTGTGTTTTCTTTGTTAGGTCGGGTACTTCTGTGCACTGATGCAAGTGTTATGCTTATTTTTTCCGTCAGTGTATTATTCGAGGATCTCATATTTCCAGATAATTTACGAATATAGACTCTTTAATGCTATTATCTACTTGTGATACTCAACTGCGATTCGTTTTAACCGTGAATTGGATTTGTCAATAGTGACTGTCCAGCGCATAACTTAAACAGTCCCTAAGGTCCGTGTGTCTAGAAAGTATAACACAAAGGTGTTTAAATTTGTCGCAGTAATCTGTCGTGTTATCTTATTGCTGAGCGCCTGTTATTGCTTTACTATTTTGAATTTTGGGCTCTTTGTCCTCCGGCTAGCTATTATTACTCAGTCGAGCAAATATCTCTTGAACAGGGCGTGTAAATGGAAAGGAGTTGTTACTAAAAGATAATACTGATAAAAGAATTTGTTTTTACACTTTTATTGCCGTCACACTTAATAAATTTCACACATTTAATCTTGATACACGCCTGACTGAAACTGTTATATTTTCGAATGTAACCACAATCACTTATTTGCCGCGCACTATTAATTCGCGTATTTCACATGTTGTAACTAACTTTACGACGCGAGAGATTCTGTAGAATTGCGTAATGTGTACGTCGTGAATGCTTCCTTAGAACTGCCTGACGTGTAACTCGCGAGAGAGATTTCTGAGAACTGCGCGACGTTTGCCTTGTGAATGATTCTGTAGAACTGCGCGATACTTGCCGATGGCTCAAGAATTTATACTCCCTCACCCCGATATGCCTAAACATTATAATAGAGCTGTTATTGGTTAATAAATCGCGCCAACATTAGCGTCTATTTTGTCATCCAATCAAAATTACAAACACATATGCTCTAGGGAAGATATTCCCTCCATTTCTAAAGAAAGGCACGATACCCTGACGTCATTTGTTTGTCTCTTCTAATTGATAAACAACTCACCCCCTCGGTTTATTGTTACCCACTCCCATTGTCAGTTTCAGTGAGGCCGTGTAAACTTATTTCCTAACAACGTTTATAGTTAACAAACATCTCAAATCATTGCCATACAATAATGTTAATTTACACTATAATCACTCTGGCATTTACAGTGTCGTGATATAAAATACTGCCTCAAATTGTCCTTTGAGAGGCAAAGCCTTTAAGCTGTCCGATACTTGTGAAAAAGCCACGTAAAATGCTTTTTCCAAAAGAGGATACATAAACGGTTTTCTTGTGGGGCGACTTACATCAGCATGAAGTCAGTCTATGGTAAAAGTGCGTCTTAAAAAGGCAAAGTGCGGGTCTGAATTACCTCATAATACCACCTTTTGCTCTTGGAGAGCTAGTATTTTAACATCTGTTGCTACTTTCTGGAAAAAGTGCATGCTGCGGTAATGGCAAAGCCTTCGTTAGAAGATATTTCACAGAGCCAGCAGCGAGTATATTTCTACCGGCGGTGGATGGGGTAGGACGGAAGTGTTAGCTTATTTTTATTTGCATGGAGAGGAAATCCTGGTAAGCTGAAAATACGGCTTCCCTCCAGCAAAGTAGATTATCTAAAATGGGATCGAGATTTTGGGTAAGTAGTGTCGACATGGAGCGAGTGTTGGCTGTGACGTTGAAGGATGAAAACTCGGAGCACTCTTCCCATCATCCCGTGTGTCTCAAATATGGATATCTTATTCAAATCAGAAACATTCATTTAAAATTATATTTTAATTTTTAAAGTTAATCTAAACACCAAAGCACGTTTAAATAAAATATTAGCTATTTCTTACGATTAACCAAATTTGCGTATATCCTATCTGTAGGAGTTATACATTTCAGCCGACAAGCTTTCCACAAAGAAAAAAAAAAACGAAGGTGATGGCATTGAGAGGTAAATCACAGCTTGAAGTAGTTATTTTGTTGTATTGTTATTTGCACCACGCTTTGGGAACCAATTTGAAGAAGGTTTTGTATATTTCGACTGTTGGGGAGCCGAACTTCAAGTAGTAGCAACCGCACGTATGGTAAAAATGTTCCGGTAGCCTTCGCCCCAAGTTTCAAAATATTAACTTTGTAGTTTGACTGTTTCTTTAAACGTTATATATTTATGTTTGCCTCGGCTGCGTCAGTATTTATATTTTTTAGAGACATGAATGTCTTAGCAGGGAGTGGTGCGACTGAAGAATTTAGGTTTACACAGATTGTAATTTTACTTCACTCCATTTATTTATGCTTGACACGATTTAAATAACAGTTCACTGATATAGAGAGAGAGAGAGAGCTGTGAGATTTTGTTTTATTAATTACTTGCACTTTTTAACACGTAAACTATTTTTTGTTTCACACAAAATACGTATTAAATTTCTCGAGGACGCTTCTCGCGTCCGGTTAGGAACACTGTCTACAGGCAACTGGCTTCTGAATTTGTACAATTTGCCCTATTTCAGTTTCTGATTGGCTAATCCTAGTCCAACAGAATATCTTCATTTGACTAAAGCTTTTTCTGGTTGTTGATCGGCTATTTTATAAACTGTCACAAAAATTACATTATTGTTGCTCCAAGAATTGCCAGTACCATTTAAACTTCCTAATTCATTATTGCCTCAAGGTTACCTCATTATTAGCAGCTTTTGATCTATTTCTCATAGCTCCTACATTATTAAGTTATCTAATACATTCACATAACATTATTAAACATGTACATATTAATATAAACATTAATACAATGTCTGTTACATCATTTTTATATATTGTTACATGCACATATTGCTTTAAGGCGGGCTGTTATTGCGTTTATATATTATATAATTAGACTGAAATCATATAAGTGTTAAAAATACTGCCTCAACCTGAGAACAAAAATTAAATTAAATGTCAACATAATAGAACAACTCTCCAGAACTCAATTATCTACTTAGGGTGTACAGTTTCCTATACAGCAGACAATGATATTAATGATATGCTCTTTAAGTATAATCAGTTATTGGAGACTATCAAATGGACACTGTTTAAGAAGGTACATAAAACATTAAAATTTTATAAAGTCTTGGCGATTCCAGTCCTGCTATATAAAGCAGAAGTATGGATCCACAAAGTAAATATAAACAAAAAATCTGATGTGTTGCACTCACCTAACTTTCTCTACTCTTTACAAACTGTTTTTACAAATGCTTATTCTCCATCTCCTTCATGTTAATCGAGATATAAGATGTTAATCCTATTGCTAATTTTCTTGTAGGTGTAAGGGGAATATGGTAGCTTTTATGCGATAGTCAAACCTTTTAAGCGCTGGTTATGTGGAGCATTCCATTCTCTTTGTATGTGCAGGACATAAAAAAAATAATAATGAATTCCCATTTGAGGAAAAGTACAAGTATTGCAAACTTTAAGCAAATAACAAGGCATTCTCGAAAATGGTTCACTCCACAAAAAAATGTATATGGCATAAATTGTGTGTTTTAACGAGATCTACATTTTTTTGTGTACAAAAATCGTATCTATCTCTTACGGTTTACCAGTTGTGCAAAACAATTCACAATGAAGAGGACTTTTGGGAACATTCCCAGAAAATGCAAGATATAAATTTCATTTTTCATGAAAATATCTTACACACATGATATTTTAATCAAAATCGTTAGATGCATTTTTGAGAAAATCAAAATTTTCGAAAATGTTCCATGTAAAGGACAGTCTGGGGTGGGGAAGTTTCTTAAAATGCTTGTACCGCATCTTTGAAACATACTGAACCTAAATATCAAGTTTGGCATTTATCCGACAGGTATGCTGTTCATCGTCACACAGGGGCCTTTTTCTAAAAATGTTTATTTTTTATTTAGGGGCCACAAAACATGTATTTTCCGTGAAATCTCGGTATCGAATTTTTGGATGGAAAGCAATACTTCCCTACTTACTATACGTAGTAGAGAAAGTAAAAATTGAGGCATCGGAGATGAAATTGCTACGCACAATGCCTGGATCATCACAGAAACAATTAGGTAGCACACATATACCAGAAACGATGGAAAATAAGAGAGATGAATGGTATATACATCTTCGTAGAATGCATTTGCGCCGTAGACCTCTCCAAGTGTTAAATCTCGTACAAATGATGAAAGAAGGACCCAACAAAGCGATAGAGGAATCAGCCGGAACAGATCTTACGATCCAAAACCGTGTAGATTGTAATGATGAACTTTTGGGGGTTACAAGGGACATCTTCATATAGGACATCTATGGTCTGTAACGACAAACTTTGAATTTACATTCTGATTTTTCATTTGAATTTTCGTATTGATAAATGCAAACAAATAAAAAAGTAGTATGAAACCGGTATTTATTTTCACTCTAAAATAGTAATTTCTCCTCCACAAGCATGAAAATAGTTACCACTTCAGTATTTTCCAGATATAAGGTTTCTTCTGGAAAAAAATGCATCGTCAGCAAGGGCCAGTGCGCCTTGGGTACTTCCACTTTGACTTGGACAATCATACGATCAGAGACAAACAACAGCTAGATGTAGTAATAGCGCAGTTATTAGCATACTCGGCGGTCAAAGTGGTGCTGGGTTCAAACCCCGTACAAGTTGTTAAGCACTTGCTTTTCCAAGCAAGTGAATGGCGTACTTTTGGAGTGAACCCACTTTTAATTTGTTTAAAGTTAAGAACATGTCAAGGAGATATACACATGGGATGTTTGAACATAGCATGACCACGATTACTTGCAAGCAGCAGCAGCTCAGGGAAGTTTTATCAGTGGCATACTAGCTCGATATTGATTTTTGATTTATTGCAAACAAATGAACTCAAATACCAAACGTGTCCTACATCAAAGTTGAGGCAGTATCATTATTGTATGAATGATTTTGGAAGTTTGTTAGCCATAAGAATTCTTAGGAAACAAGTTTACACGGCCTCACTGAAACTGACAATAGAAGTGGATAACAATGAACCGATGGGGCAAGTTGTTTATCACTAAGAAGAGACAAACAAATGACGTCAGAGTAGCGTGCCTTTCTTTAGAAATGGAGGGAATATCTTCCCTTGAGCATATGTGTTAGTAATTGTGATTGGCTGACAAAACAGACTCTAATGGTGGCGCGATTTGGTAACCAATAGTAGCTCTATTATGTTTAGGCATTTCGAGGTGAAGGAGTATATATTCTCGAGCTATAAGCATGTTTCACGCAGTTCTAAAGAATCATTCAAGAGGTAAACATCACGCAGTGCTATGGAATCATTCACGAGGTATACGTCGCGCAGTCTTGAAGAATCTATCGCGAAGTGCACATCATACAGTTTGGAAGAATCTCTCGCGTCGTAAAGTTACTTACAAAATGTGAAGTACGCGGCAACTAATACGACAGTAATTACATTCGGAAATATAACAGTTTCAGTAAGGCGTGTATAAAGATTAAAGATGTGAACTATTAATTAAGTGTGACGGCAATAAAAGTGTGAAAATAAATTCTTTTATCAGTGTTATCTTCTAGTAACAACTCCTTTCCGTTTACACGCCCTGCTCAGAGATATTTGCTCGACTGAGTAATAATAGCTAGCCGGAGGACAAAGCACCTAAATCTTAAAATAATAAAACAATAACAGGCGCCCAGTAAATAAGAACACAAACAGATTACCACGACAAAGTGCTCGTCTAACACTCCTGAAAGTTTGTCGGTTGCAATTTGTACTATCCTGTATATTATAGTACTCATATAAAAAGTGATTCTTCCACTGGGATGATTTCAAATTAAGCAAGAAGTCTTAGTTACTTTAGTTACAAATCCTGTAACATGTTCTTGTAATGGAAAGAAAGGGAAGAAAATCTGTGTTGCATTTACATAACTTTCTCTGCCCACTGTCACTTTTTTACATCTCTTCAACTATTTTTAATATACTTCATTTTAATCGAGATAAACATTTGCATAAAATCTCGAGAATCAAAGGAATGGAGAACAAGCGCTTCCAATGGAACATTCAATCCAACAACAAAGAATATTTTGGAAATGATTAATGTCATAAAAATTGTCTTATATGGTATTTGTTTTAATACGCTCTGCGCTTTTCTTGTAGTAAATTTTTATCTGATTCTTATGGTTTTGTGGTTATGCAAAGTTAAACTAAATTCTCTCAAATAAAGGGGTGCACATCTCTAGTGGCACATAGCAGGCAGAATAAGAAAGATGGGTGATTAGAGAATACCTATGTTTCCGTTAGGATGATATGTTTGATGATTCCCAATAAAGCATGTAGTTGATATGCAAAGTCTTCGTTTTGAACAGATGAAGGGCTATCTGTTCCTTCAAACTCTGGAACTCATTTTAATTCGAAGTGATATGTGTTTTATCTCAATCCTTTTTCTTTTTTTTATATGGTGTAACCCTTCAGCACAATCCCGCTATATTTTGCATTAGCAAACGACCCCTCTCGCCCAAAATATATCTTTTTTGCGTCAACTCTCTCCCCTTACATATGGTACCTCCCGCGTGAATGTACATCATCAAATATAAAACGATTCCCAGCACCTGCACAGTTCCATTTTTTATTTAACACAGAGAGAGAAAAAGAAAACACGAGCTGTACATTTCCAGGGCTGTTTAACTTAGGCGTTTTTTGCGGGCAGCAAAGATTTGTACCACATCTCCCAGTGAAACATTTACTGGAAGCTGTACCACATGTGTGATATGCCCGCAGCGCTCTTGAATATAACATCAGTAGGTGTTTGTAAAGGTCCAAGAGCTTGCGGATAATACCAGCTCTTTACGAATTTACATTACTTTTTCCATATGTACATCCATAAAATGAAATGCGGCACTTGCGTTCAGACGATAAACGCAGTCATAAGAGTTTGAAGATTCAGAATCGATGAAAACTGCAACTCGCTCGTTATAAAAACGCTGGTGCAAAACGTTGCCTCCAGCCAGTAGACTGGTAATAATAATTAGAAACAGTTCATTTATGACAGTTTCACCTCTGAAACTATCAGTGCTGATGATAAAGCTTCTATTATAATACCAGAATAATTTAAATGGATAAGCGTGTGGGTATTATAAAATCCGATTGCAGCGTTAGAAAGCCCAAAAGTGGCCAAGTGACAAACTAAAGGTGCTATCTAAGCTGCTGATTTTTAGGCACTAAAATCAGTAGAAATAAGCAGGTAAAATAGGAATTTAAAAAGGCACCAACAATATCCTTACCACAAAAAAATCTGACATGTTACACTCACATGACCTTCTCTACTCTTGTATAAACTATTTTTAGACACGCTTATTCTACGTCTGCTTCATGTTAATCGAGATAAACATTTGCTATCTTCTTATTGGTGCAAGGGGAATTAGATAGGCTCTAAGCGGTAGTCAAATCTTTTTAGAGCTGGTTGTTATGTTGAGTATTTCATTCTCTTTACATATCCAGGACATAAAAAAATTCTGATGTGTTACACTCACATGACTTTCTCCACTCTTGTACAAACTATTTTTACAAACGCTTATTCTCCATATGATTCATGTTAATTGACATATCGAGATATCGAGATGTCAATCTTATTGCTAATTCTTGTAGATGCAAGGGGAATATGGTAGGTTATAAGCGATAGTCAAATCTTTTAAGCGCTGGTTACTATGTGGAGCATTCCATTCTCTTTGCATGCCCAAGACATAAAAAAAATGAATTACGAATTTGAGAAAAAGTATAAGTATTGGAAAATTTAAGGGAATAACAAGCAATATCTCGAAAATGGTTCACTCAAAAATAAAAATGTATAAGACATAAATTGTGTATTTTAACGCGATCTACATTTTGTATGTAGTAAAATTTTGTCTATCTCATGGTTTACCAGTTGTGCAAAAGTCGTTCACAATGAAGAATACTTTTAGAGACATTCCCAGAAAATTCGAGATATACATTTCATTTATCATAAAAATATCTTAAAAATATGATACTTTAATCAAAATCGTTATAGCCATTTTTGAGAAAATTAAAATTTTCGAAAAATATTCCATGTAAAGGGTAGTCTGGGGTGGGGGGATTTTCTTGAAAACCTTCGTGTCGCATCTCTGGAAGATACTGAACCTAAATACCAAGTTTGGTGTTTATTCGACTGTTCGTTTCTGTTCGTAATCTCTTTTTGAAAAAAGTATAAGTATGGAAAATTCAAACAAATAACAAGGAATAACTCGCAAATGGTTCACACCACAAAAAATAAATATGACATAAATTTTGTGTTTTAACGAGATCTGCATTTTTTGTGTCGCAAAATTTTGTCTGTCTTACGATTTATCAGTTATGTAAAAGCCATTCAGAATGAAGAGGTCTTTCGGGACATTCTCAGAAAATTCAAGATATGCATTTCTTTTTCACGAAAATAACTTAAATGTATGACGTTTTAAATTAAATTCGTTAGAGCCATTTTTGAGAAAATCAAAGTTTTCCAAAAATGTTCCATGTAAAGGTTATTCTGGGGTGAGAATTTTCGTGTTTCATCTTTGAAAGATACTGAACCTAAATGCCAAGTTTGGTATTTATCCGACTTTTCGTTTTTAAGTTATGCTGTAAATTCCTTTTTCTAAAAGCGCTTTTTTATTCAGGGGGCCTCAAAATATGTATTTGCGGTGAAATCTCGGTATCGAATTTTTGTGTGGAATGCAGTACTTTTCCTATCTACTATACGTAGTATGGAAAGCAAGAATTACAACTATGCCGTAGCATTTGTACACTAGGTATGTATTCATTAATGACTCATTATTCATTAATCTCATTATAGCGTGATTAACTAAATATTCCTTTAAATACTGTAATGAGAACTGATGTCTGTTAGAATCCTCTTATATTGGGGAAAACGCCTCTCCATTTCACATGAAGTGATCGAAGAATTCTTCGGGGATCCAATCTCAGCCGGTGACCAGCTAATATCAATATCATTGTAACCAGTGTTTCTGCCACCAATGACACTTGCTCCAAATCGATTTCTTTCAATTATTTTCGGATACCAATGTCTCCATTGTTTCAGAACATATGCTACTGATGACTTATGTTTTGGCATGTCTTCACGTTATATTTCACGGAATACAGCGAAATGAAATATGCAATCGCTTCTCAGAAAACTAAACTCCGTTACTCAACTCACAAAATGGATAGGCACCTTTATTGAATTTCGGAACACCACAACCTTAATCATCATTCCATCCACGCACAATTGTATTTCTTCTACTTCCCAACAGGAAGACATATCTTGCCCCAAAATGCAGTAAAGGTTATTTTATTTTTGGCATTTGTTAACAATATATGCTGAGCGAGATGGCACTACGGTAACGTGTTTGAGTCGTATTCGGTTCAAACTCCCGGGGCCGAACAACCTGACTGAATGATTCCTCGCGGTTTTCCCATTATCCCTTTCATCACCATATTTCTTTTCCTTCTTCTTTACCACCATACCAGACATTTGGTTGATTACACATCCTAGATATGCTATGATCCATGTAAGTCCTTGGGGGTGTTAGTCGAAAAAGAGGAGGGTAATCCGTTAAAGCTTTTTTGCTTGGTAGGCATAAGCAACAGAAAAAATCCGATGTGTTACACTCACATGACTTTCTCTACTCTTGTACAAACTATTTTTACAAACGCTTATTCTCCATCTACTTCATGTTAATCGAGATAAACATTTGCAGACTCTATCTTATTGCTAATTTTCTTGCAGATGTAAGGGGAATATATACTTACAAGGACAATATAGAAATACAGTAGCCTTTAAGCACATACATATCTCTTAATAGCTGGTTGCTAGGTGCAGCACCATTCCCTTTGCCACAGATTAATACTCTTTGCATATCCAAGACAAAAAATGAATAACGAATTCCCATTTGAGAAAATAAGTATTGAAAAATTTAAGGGAATAACAAGCAATATCTCGAAAATGGTTTACTCAACAACAAAAATGTATATGACATAAATTGTGTATTTTAACGTGATCTACATCATTTGTGTAGTAAAAGTTTGTCTATCTCTTATGGTTTACCAGTTATGCAAAAGTCGTTCACAATGAAGAATACTTTGGAGACATTCCCAGAAAATTCAAGATATAATTTTATTTTTCATGAAAATATCTTAAACATATGATATTTTAATCAAAATCGTTAGAGCCATTTTTGAGAAAATTAAAATTTTCGAAAAATGTTCCATGTAAAGGGTAGTCTGGATGGGGGGATTTTCTTGAAAACCTTCGTGTCGCATCTCTGGAAGATACTAAACCTAAATACCAAGTTTGGTGTTTATCCGACTGTTCGTTTCTGAGTTATGCTGTTCACAAACAGACACAGACAGACACACAGACACGTTTCCAAAAATACTTTTTTGGATTCAGGGGATCTCAAAACACGTATTTCCGGTGAAATCTCGGTATCAAATTTTTGGGTGGAATACAATACTTCCCCTACTTACTATACGTAGTAGAGAAAGTAAAAAAGCGTAGTTTTTTAGCACCTTTACCGCAAATTGTTCACAGTTATTGGTCAATGTTCACATGTATTGGCGCAGCATGTTACATATTGGTGGATCAAGTTAAATCAGTATTTCGTTCCAACTTCAGGGTGATATACGCATACCTAATAATATCGAGCGTTGCCAACCTTAAGTTCGATCGGACCATTGCTGAAAATACTGGAAACATAAATGACTGATTATACGGTGTCATTTGACACGCATGTTTTTAAAATGAGGATTATAGTTTTTATACATACACCTTAACTCAGAAATTTTCAATGATACTGGAAAAAGCAATACGTTATTGTCTTGCACAGTATGAAAATGAAAAGAAAGTATCATGGAAAATAAAAATCTGTAGAAATAAGATACATACTCCCTACATAAAGAAATGCTCAAGTATTTGCACTTTTTAAGAAATGTGAGAAATACGTCAAAACAAGATTACATAAAATGGCAATTATTTGTGAACCAATTTTCACCCAAACGGGTGGCCGGGATCGTTAAGATATAGAATCGTGAACGGGAAGTCTGAGGTTCAAATCTTGCCAGGATCTTCCTTCCTGGCCGTTTTGTTTTTGTTGATTTTTTCTTTTATTTTAGGCTATCTCCAGCCCTGAAATGCACCAAATTTAGCCCTTTAACGTTTCCATCCCAATTATTTAACTTCATGTATGACCAGTCTCATATAAATTAAAAGCGGGTGTAATGTTTTTTCTACATTTTGAACCGATTTCAATTCAATTTAAAAGTGTGGACACATTTTCTTCAAATTCGCGTATGCATATAAAATTTCGACTTCGCACATTCAATGATTCGCCTCGACATGTCAACTGCCCTTAATTCTAACTGAGCGAGATGATTCCGCAGTAAGGAATGTGAGGCTCGCATTCGGGATGTTGTGGGATCGATTCTCCTGGCCGATTATTCTAACCTTCGATGTTTTCGCTATTTCCCCTCGTTGATAGGCGAATGCTAGTGTGGATTATGCCAATGTCACGAATTTTCGTGTCATTTCACTGCCTTATCATGATTCAGGGTCGAAGGATCAGGTAGATGTGTGACGGACCCTCAGAGAGACTTCTCAGTGGGGACAGGTAAGCCTATGGGGGTCCCGCCGGTGTCAGGATGTAATATCTGGATACATTAGGCTCCCAGCTTGTGTCCAAGTCTGCCGCCCCAGATCTGATCGCTCTCTGTGTTCTTCGCTTCATCCCTTCCTCCTAGAGGTTTCCAGAAGTACAATAGGCGACTGTGCGCTTAAGTGTCCAAACCCTCCTAGGCTTTCTGATAACCATAAAACCCTTAAGGATAACCCATCTGTGAAAAAAGGCCAAAAATTGCCCAAATTCATAAATGCGGCTTTCAGTGTTCTTAAACACTGCGAACATCCTAATGTAATTCTATGTAGCTTTTATAGCTGTACGAAAACAAAAACTGAGTTATAATTTATAGACGCTCTTTAACTAGTATGTTTCTTAGTGTCCATTCTATACTGGCGTTTTGTGAAAATTGCAACAGCAAGAAGGGAACGCATGAATTCAATGAATTTAGTACCACAGGTTAGGTACATGACAAGTAACAAATGATAAACTTTTCAAATCTATACATGACCTTTGAGTCCTAATATTCAGTATTTGGTGTGGCCTCCATGCACTGCAATTTGAGCTGCTATACGCCGTAGCATTGAATCAAAAATATTCTGAATAGGTTTCTGAGGGATTTCCCTTCACGCAGTTTGTATTCGAGCCCACAAAACCGTGACACTGGTTACTGGAGGACGTGACGCACCAGGTGCCGACCAACCATATCCCAGACATGTTCGATGGGCGACATGTCAGGCGAACGCGCAGGCCAGGGAAGCAATGGAACCCGTTGCTCTTCGAAGAAGGCTTGTATATTCCTCGCAATATGTGGCCGGGCATCGTCCTACTGAAATGTGGCATGTAGAGATGCCTGAAGCAGGGGGAGTACCTCAGGCTCTACAACCACCGTTAGGAACCGGTTGCTGTTCAAAGTGCCCTCAATTCGTAGGAGGCGAGATCGTTTGTTGTAACCAATGGCGCTATGACGCTCAACAATGCAGCCCTCCAGATTTCTCTCACCACAGTACCGCCGGGCACGTATGCGGCCATCATTGTAGCACACGTTGAAGCGGGGCTTGTCCGAAAAGACTACATTTTGCTATTTAGCACCCCAGTGACGGTGCCCATAGCTTTCGGAGGAGCTTGTGGTTTCTGGACAATGGAAGCCGACGTAATGACATGCATGCAACCAGTCCAACCTGCAGCAGACGGCGACGAACCGTTGATTTAGACAAGTTCACATCTGCTGCAGTGCTCCAGCGTCGAGTCAACACTGTGGATGAAGCACACTCTGACGTCGACGAGGCAAACTGGTACTCTTTATTGTTTCCGACTTGTTTGAGAGCTCTGCACTGACTACATTAGTCACAACACTGACCTTGGACCAACACGAGAGGGCTCTGCTCGGCCTACGCGTACCCCATCTCTCTGCAAACCTAATCACTTATTGCTTGCACACTGTTCTACACTTCCACCAAGTTTGGAGTTATTCGGGAAATTCTTTCTTGCTGTTGCAATTTTCACAAACGGCAGTGTATATTGGGCTACTAAGACTACTATTTTGCTCAGAGGCCGCTTTGTCAAACTTGAATTCTTTTAGGTGCCATAAATCTACGACACGGAAACACCGGCTTCACTTCTCTTCCTAAGGAAGCTATGCTAACGATTTCTACGTCCAACAAAATCCATCGCCCTCCATAGGGTTTGAACCCGCGACCTCGGGAACTAGAGGCTAGCATGGTACCCCTAGACCACGGAGGGTGACATACGACCTTTCAAATTATGTCACATAGCGATTTAAATGTATGTAGCCTATCCTCCTATGAAATTGCCGTAAAAAAGAATAACAAGTTTTGCCAACATTAAAGCTCACAAACCATTCAAGAGTTGAACTCAGGAATATTCAAACATTAAATTAGCTGCAGAAGAGCAGAGAAGGACGAAGAGGGCTTGTGTTTTTACCAAATGCTTTTTAAAGTGCATTACGTTAAAAACAGTGTAGCTTTACAATTTCTAAACCCTCTTTTCTCAGCTTTTCATTTGTCGGCACATTTTCATTGTCAAACTGTTCCACACTTTTCGTTATAAATGTATGAAATTTTGTGTACTTCCTTGTAAATATTATTATTATTACTACTCTATTTTACGTATCTTTAACTACATATTCACATCACGATGGATCTGTTAGTGGATAACTCTTAGATCGAGGTGTGGCGGACAGTTAGCCTTCTAGATCTCACCCGTGTAGCCACTCGCTTCGTTACGTATCCACAGAGACCCCAGTGCATAGCAACCGGATCTGCTGTTTCCTGCTGAGCAGATGTCATTAGGGTGCCGTCCAGTCTAACTGCCGCTTTCATATAGAAAGGCGGACAGTTAGCTTTCTAGGTCTCATCCTAGTAACGTGCTTCGTCACGTGTCCACAGAGATCCTAATGCATAGGAATCGGATTTCTGCTTCGTGCCGTGCAGATGGCATTAGGGTGCCGTCCAGTCTACCTGTTTTCATTGATTGTGGATAGATAGCACAGCATTGGCTATTTTTCATCTTTTCTATTGTTTTAGACTTAAGGTGGCACTTACGATCGTGGTATTTACCTTAGCGGCTGAGGGAAACCACCAAAAAGCTTGTTAGATTGGTCGGCCCACGGGATTTGAACCCGGGACATCCGGAATGCGTGCCACAGACGTTACCGCCTCAGCCATCCCGTTCGGTTCCTTAGAAATAATGGTATAAAAGATGAGATAATTTTGCTAACGCTGCTTAGTTGTACAAGTAAACAATAAATACATATTGTATACATTTTAAGTACAAAATTGAAGTCTCATAGTTGACACTTGTTTTCTCCAAAACTAGTATAACAATTGAAATTATTCTCTATAATTTATTAATACGAAACTTAATCATTAAGATTTTTTTCAAAAATTAATTGAATCGGGTAAGCAATTTTTAAAATGAAAAAAAGAATATTATCTCCGAAACTAATTTAGAAATATTTAAATTTGTGTTGCCTATTACATACTAAACTCTGCTGTATTAAATTTTCGAATATATGTAGATGAAATTGTGGATTTTAGAACTTTCACAGATGGACATTTTAAATGCTACACAAATTTCAATAAATTTTAAGTATGTCCGCAAATTTTTTTCGGAGTAGCATGTTTAACTCTCATTCAGGAGCTCCCAAGTTTGAATATCAGTTATTATATTCCGGGGTTTTCCCTTTTCCCGCAAGAGAATATCGGGCAATTTTAAGCTCTATTGACCCCGGGTTCATTTGAGCATCATCTCTACCATCTCATTCATCCGTCGTCCGATATGATCTACCGGGATAAAGGATGCTAAACTTAAAAAGATCATGTGTGTTACATTCACGTGGATTTGTCTACCCTCCATCACTTATTAGTTGGTACATAAGTTATTCTTTAACTATAAATAAATCCTGTGGCGCTACGGCCCGCGAAGGGTCTAGGCCTGCCAATCCAACTACCGGCCTCACGCCCACGTGCGCTCGCTGAACTAGGCGATTAACCAACAGATATGGGAAAGTGATGTGGCTAGCATCACGCATTCCCCACCGGAAAGTTGGCTCACGAGGCTAGGACGCTACCTATCGCACTCCTCACTTTCCTTGTGATGCTCAGAGGGCACCGGGCCTACATCCAGGACCTAAAATCGCACGCCCGTGAGTGGGATCGAACCCGGGCGCATTCCGTGGCCGGGAAACACAGCATCATGCTCCAGCCTACTGCATCAGGGCGCAGGACAAATTATTCTTAGGAAATTTTATTTTCTGATTTCTTTCATTTACAATGAGATAAATTATTCCGGGAATACCTATATTACACTTTGCTTTACAGATACAACAGGGAATAGCCATATTGTCGTCTTCCGTTGTGTAGTGATTACCATGATAGCCTCTAGTTCCCGAGGTAGCGGGTTCAAACCCGGCGGAGGGTGATGGATTTTTTCGGGCGTGAAATTCCTTAGCATGGCTTCCTTTGGAAGGAAAGTAAAACCGGTTGTCCCGTGTCGTAGATTTACGGCACGCAAAAGAACCTCAAGCCTGAGAAATATTACCGGTCTTTCGCGCCCAAAATAGAATGGAATGCTTAAGGGCCATAGTAATTAAAGAGCGTCCATAATTAAAACTCAATTTAACTTAATTTTGGGATAACCATTGTCAATTATTTTAGAAATGGACGCTATATTCTGGCCTTAAATTCGATACTCTTTCCACGACATCGCAAGAAACATGACCAGAAATGACAGAAGTATTTAACAATTGTAACCATTAAGAACGGATATCTCGAAAATGGCAGTTGCCACGAAAAAGTTTATTTGAAATAAATTATGTGTTATAAGACTTCCACATTTTTTGTGTGGTGCATTTTCTTCTATCGCTTAACGTTTACCCGTTATACAATGAATGATGAGGAGTTCAAGAGATACATTTTATTTGTGTTGTAAATATGTTTAATATATGGTGTTTTAATCATAATCGTTAGAGCCATTGTTTCCAAAGTAAAAACTTTTGAAAAATCTTCAATGTAAAGGGTAGTGTGGTTGTGGGGATTTTCTTGAAAATCATCGTGTCACATGTTTGGAAGGTACTTAACCTAAATACCAAGTTTGGTATTTATCCGACTTCTCATTTTTGCGTTTACAGACACACACATACACACACACTCACACACAGAAGCCTTTTTCTAAAAATGCTTTTTTGAATTGAGGTACCTAGATGAAAACATGTATTGGCGGTAAAACATCGGTATGAAATTTTTGGGTAGAATGCAATACCTTCTCTACCTATTAGATACGTGGTAGAGAAACCCCCTCCCAAAGAAAAAATCAAACTTCTCTTCATAAAATATTTGTACTTGCAGCGGTTGTGCTAAGGGGCAGACGGACAAAGCTACATTACTCTATATTCACTCTTAGGTTGATCCCCGTCAAAACAAACCCCAGGTGACCAGTGCACCGTTATAATGCATCCTTCCGCCATTCGCACTAGAAATACTGTCACACTTTCAGACCATGTGCGGTGACTAGCATATTCTGTTTAGGGTTAAAGATGATAAGATTGATAGTTGTAACAAATCAAACGTTTGCACATATAAGTTAATTCTAAAAATAAATGAGCAAAAAATAAAGTAACAGGTATGCGATAACTTAATTTATTCGCTCTCTAGAAGCGGCACTTTATTAACTGTTAGCGGCTCATTTTAAAAAAAGAAATTGTGCACTGTTACGGGAACTGCATTCTTCTCAAGATCACTACATTCTTGCATCGCGTATTTCATATGCTCTCTTTTTCTTTTTTTTCCGGGTGTAATCACTTTTCTCGTTTCAGATTTTTCTGTACAAGCACTGTTTATACTTTTACTCGAATCACCGGTGAACTTAGAAGTTAATTTCGCCATTTCTTTCGCGGAAAGTGTTGGATATTTATCACATAACTTATAATAAAGATTCAACACTATTGTTTTTTCACCACTAGTCAATGGTTTGCGCGGCTAATGCTTTACGTACTTCGAACAAAAACACAAGAGTGAATTCACCCTCCTCCACGATACTGAACACAACTGCTCGTTTCTGACTGTAAACAATATTCTGCGCTACCCGGATGTCAGGCGACTCGTAGAAATTGCATCATGGGACTTGTAGCTCTGTTTTACGGTATAAATCAGCGTTAACTAAAACCTTAGGTATTGTATAGAATATTATACTATTTAACGATAAATGCATTCTAAAATTCAGAGATTAGCATGGGACTACTTTCCTGGGCGCATTTGTTACCGTGTTGCAACACCGTGCACTAACAACGTGGGTTAGTTTTGCCGCGGATCCATCTAAGAGTGAATATAGTTTATTAGGTCTTGAGCTGTAGCAAACGCATCTAAAAGGCTATAGATAAAGTGGCTATAGATAAAGGATGTTTTCAGGTTTCGTTAATGGGCAGAAGAGATTCGCGTCAACTCCAGATCAAGGTGATAGGCGTGTCGTGTTGGCGCCTTGGTATGCGTTAAAAGCTTGAAGTGAAGACACATCCGCTATATGTCAGCAGCAAGTGCTCATCAGACAAGACGCCTGGGAATTACTTTTGATATAGATACGTACGAAGGAAAAAGAAAACAGCAGCGAAGCGGAACGTTTCTACGGTAGATTACCCAGCAGCCTCTTCGAGCCTCCAGATAATTTCGTTTCTTAGATCAAGGAAAGAGAAATGCGCACAATACAGCCAACTTATTGTCTCGAGTTAGGGCCCGGAAGTGGAGCAAATTCAGGAAATTGAACCCGGTAAGGAAAATCTAGATGCTGCATTGCTCTACACACTCCAGCAATATTACGTATCTAATACCGGAGAAAACTTTAGATAAATGAAAGTTTAAGTGCAGTAGCCAATGATAAACGAGAAGACGCTAGTAGAAAACCGTGGAAAGCCGAAGATCTGAAGTTATAAGTCCGTGATCAACTCTACAAATTGTATACTCATCTACTTCAGTTTGTGCCTACGGTGTTTTTCTTTCACCCTGCGGCCACCGCAGCTGGACTCCTGCCGAAAGACCTCATAAGGGATGTTGAGAATGTCCCCCATCCGCATATTTCTGGCATCTTATCAGAAAATACTCATTCACAATGGAGAGTTCAATATCCCAAATTTTTCGCCTAATACTTTCTTTTAATCGTTACAGTGTATGGGGTTTGTTGCACAGACATTATAAATACCTTCATAAATAAAATTCACATAAAGTAAAATTAAATGGGATCGTGAGGGCCTTAACTACTTTCTCTACTACGTATAGTAAGGAGGGAAAGTATTGTATTCCACCCAAAAATATGATACCGAGGTTTCAAATAAATAAATTTTTGAGGTGCACTGAATGCATATAATGGATTTTTGGAAACATGTCCGTATGTGTATGTCTGTCTGTCTACGAACAGCATAACCCGGAAACGAACAGTCTGATAAACACCAAAATTGGTATTTAGGTTCAGTATCTTCCAGAGATGCGACACGCTTTTCAAGAAAATCCCCCACCCCAGATTACCCTTTACATGGAAAATTTTTCGAAAAATTTAATTTTCTCAAAAATGGCTCTAATGATTTTGAGTAAAATACTATAAGTTTAAGACATTTTTATGGAAAATGAATTGTATATCTCGAATTTTCTGGGAATGTTTCCAAAAGTATTCTTCATTGTGAACGACTTTTGCATAATTGTAAACCATAAGAGATAGACACAATTTTACTATGTAGATTGCGTTAAAATACACAATTTATGTCATATACATTTTTGTTGTTGAGTGAACCATTTTCGAGATATTGCTTGTTATTCCCTTAAATTTTCCAATATTTATACTTTTTCTCAAATGGGAATTCCTTATTCATTTTTTTTGTCTTGGATATGCAAGGAGTACTAATCTGTGGCAAAGAGAATGATGCTGCACATAGCAACCAGCTATTAAGAGATATTGTCTATGCTTAAAGTCTACTGTATTTCTATATTGCCCTTGCAAATACAAAACAAGGGGAACATAGTACGCCTTAAGCGATAGTCAAATATTTTTAGAACTGATCGCTATGTGTAAAATGTAATTCTCTTTGCATGTCAAGAACATGAAAAAAGAACAAGGAATTCTTAGTTGAGAAAAAGTGTAATACTAAGGAATATCTCGAAAATGGTTCACTCTACAAAAAAAATGCTGGACATATATTGTGCGTTTTAACGAGATCTACATTTTTATGTAGTAAACGTTTGTCTATCTCTTGCGGTTTACCAGTTATGCAAAAGTCGTTCACAATGAAGAGGGCTTTTGGGAAAATCCCCAGAAAATTCAAGATATATATTTTATTTTTTTATGTCCTGGACATGCAAAGAGAATGGAATGCGCCACATAGCAACCAGCTCTTAAAAGATTTGACTATCGCTTAAAACCTATCATATTCCCCTTGCACTTACAAGAAAATTAGCAATAAGATGCAAAACGTTTATGTCGATTAACGTGAGATAAATGGAGAATAAGCGTTTGTAAAAATAGTTTGTACAAGAGTAGAGAAAGTCATGTGAGGTAGTACACCAGATTGGTTTTATTAATTACGTACCCTATCTTAAAAGAATTCCTGAATTAAATTTAATGAATCATCTGCTGTATCCGGGGTAGCAAACGCTTGTTGGAAAAATTCAAATTGACATTCAACGTCGGTCATCTGATCACAAAAATGGTGTAAGTAATACTGTAGCTCTCTGAATTTATTGTTTGTTCAAACAATGTTATCCAATATGCATTTAGTGCACACCAATTTTCGAGTGAGAGGACATCTCATGTGCAGAATCGGTTTCTCTGTGCTCCAATATCTGTTATTTTTCTACGAAACATATCATATAAATTAAGCCATTATTCGTCAGAGAAGGTTGTTAAGTGTGGTTCAATTTATTTATTTTTGCGCAAAATCCAATCACAGAAATTTATCGGACACATATGATAACATGAAAAAAAAAAAACTGTTGCGATACATATACATGACCATCTCTACCCTCAATCTTTATTAGAGTTTAGTTTATTTATTTTTGATTTTGTTATTGTTAATTTTCCTATAGGAGCAAAAGGAATACGGTAGGCTTTAAGCGATAGTCAAATCCTTTTGCAGCTGGTTGCTATGTGGAGCATTCCATTCTCTTTGAATGTCCAGGACATTAAAAAAAAAACATTATGTGGCATAAACTGTATGTTTTAACGATATCTATATTTCTAATTTCTGTGTATTAAAATTTTGCCTATCACTTTGAAGTAGTTGTTTTCATTGTTTACCCCACGCTTTGGGAGCCAATTTGAAGAAGTTTTGTTGCTGCTACGTATGAAAAGCCAGTTTGAAGAAGATGTATTATATTTCGACTGTTGGGGAGCCGAACTTGAAGTAGTTACAACCGCACATATTGTAAAAAGCTTCCGGTAGCCTTCGCCCCAAATGTACTTTCCGGTGTCCTTTGCTCGAAATGTTTAAGAAAATATTAACTTTATAATTTTGACTGTTTCCTTAAATATTATATATTTATGTTTGCCTCGGCTGTGTCAGTATTTTGTTAGAGACATTGATGTCTTAGTAGGGCGTGGTGCGACTGAAGAATGTAGGCTTACACAGATTTTAATTTTTAATTCACTCCTTTTTATTAATTCTTGACACTATTTTAATAACACTTCACTGATATAGAGAGTTGTGAGATTCTTTTGTTAATTACTTGCACTTTTTAACACCTAAACTATTTTCGTCTCACACGAATACTATTAAATTTCTCGAGGACACATCTCGCGTCTGACTATGAGCACTGTCTACAAGCAACGCGTCTAGTTATGAGCACTGTCTACAAGCAACTGAACTCTAAATTTGTAAATGTTGCTATATTTTAGTTTCTGATTGGCTAATCCTACTCCAATAGAATACCTCCATTTAACTAAAGCTTTTTCTGGTTGTTGATTGGCTATTTTATGAACTGTCACAAAAATTAAATTATTGCTTCCAAGATTTACAAGTAGTATTGTTAAACTTTCAAATTCATTATTGCCTCAAGGTTACCTCATTGTTACCTCATTTTTAGCAACTTTTAACCTATTATTCTCACAGCTCCTACATTATTAAATTAGTAATACATTCAGATAACATTATTACACATGTATACAATAATATAAACATATTGCTTTAAGGTTATTGCATTTATATATGTTATATAATTAGACTGAAATTATTTAAGTGTTAAAACTACTGCCTGATCTTACGGTTTACCAGTTATGCGAAAGTCATTCAGAATGAAGAGGAAATTCAAGATATACCTTCATTATCCATGAAAATATCTTAAATATATGATACTGTTATATACCAGGGAGAGGCCAAAAGGATTGCAGCTAGATATTAAATTTTAGTCACCCCAGCGTATACATCGAGAGGCATGCCATCAGAGGTAGCAAGAAACTTGAACTACGCATTCCAGAGCAGGCGTGGGACAGTTATCACAAAATAAGAGAATTTCACATTAATCACATTACCTGTGGTTTATTGGATATAACACGGTGCCCTTACATCTCACACAAAAGATACAAAGGAAGAAATGGAAGGGAGATGTTACACACACCAGACTACATGCACACGATTCACATACAACCTTACACACCATACCGTCGACCTAAAGTGACGCTCACCACACAACACACAAAGAATAACTCTCACTTCCCCCTTACTCTGCAGCTCTGGCTAGGATCGCCAGCCAGAAGGTGGCGAGAGTCGCCACACCAGACGAACTTCAAAACCCGCGCAGAAAGAACTATCCCAACAATACTGTCGCCAACGACGCAATAATGTGTCTGGCGTAACCACACACACACACACGCACGCACGCACACACACATACACGCCACAATATTTTAATCAAAATCATTAGAACTATTTTTGAGAAATAAAATTTTTCGAAAAACGTTCCATGTAAATGGTAGTCTAGGATGGGGATTTTCTTGAAAATCTTCGTGTCGCATTCTTGGAAGATACTAAACTCAAATACCAAGTTTGGTATGTTTCCGAGTTTTGGTTTTTCGGTTATGCTTTTCAGAGACAGACACACATATACATGTTTCCAAAAATGCTTCATTTGGATTCGGGGCACCTCAAAACGTGTATTTCTGTTGAAATCTCGGTATCGAATTTTTTGTTGGAATGCAATACTTCCCCTACTTACTACACGTAGTAGCTTTTATAAGATGGTCTGTAGAAGCTGTAAAGAAGTAAACGATAGTAGTTAAAGTAATATGCGTGCAATACGTCAGATTTTACTCATCTCTTCCACAAGCTATTTCTACAAGACGTTTGCATAAATAGTTTGATTAAACATTTCGTTGTAGATACAAGGGGAAAGCGCGGGCTGAAGTAATATGAAGTTTTTAAAAGGCGGCTGAGTTTGTTATGGTTTTGAAATTCCATACTCTCTGCATTAGATGAGAAACAAAAAATCGGATGTGATGCATTCACATACACCGTCTGTATTTTGTTAGTGAGTATACAAACTATTCCTACTAAAGCTTATTTTTGTATCTATTACGTTTTAATTCAAATAAACCTTTGCAGATATAGCTACATTACAAATTTCTTATAGATACAAAGGTAACAGTGACAGTCAAGTATTTAAGAACTGAACGTTAACGCTTAAAAGTCCATACTGTTTCCATGTAATCGTGAGACACAACCGAATGTTGAAAGGACTTTAAAGAATTACCAAGGAATGAACAATTCGAGCCATTAATAACGGGTATTCAGAAATGGCTTATGCCACAAACAAAAAATTATTTGAAATAAAATTTTTTTAAAGAGATATGTATTTTTGTGTAGCAAGTTTTTGTCTGTCGCTTAACGTTTACCAGTTATACAAGACTGTACAAAGTTCCTTCCGAATGAAGAGGACTTCAAAGGCTATTCCCAGAAATTTCAACATATACATCTTATTTGTCGTGTAAATATCTTAACATATGGTGTTTTAATGAAAATCGTTAAAGCCACCCTTTAGAAAATCAAAATTTTCGAATAAGTGCCATGTAAAGGGTAGCTGGAGTGGAAGATTTTCTTGAAAGTCTTCGTGTCGTATCCTTGGAAGATACTGAACTTAAATAGCAAGTTTGATACTTATCCGACGTTTCGTTTCTTTGGTTCACAGACACACACACACACACACACACACACACACACACACACACATAGACCTTTTTCTAAATATACTTTATTTAGCTTCTGGGGACCTCAAAACTTACATCCGATGACATCTCGATATGGAATTTTAGGGTGGATTACAGTATTTCCCCTACTCACCTAGTACCTAGTAGTGAAAGTAAGTATACTGGAAAATTTAAATCAAAAGCAAGAATATCTCAGAAATATTTAATGCCACAAAAATTTTCACGTAGCTTGTATGTTTTAATTAGATCTAAATTTTTGTGTAGCAAGCTTTTGTCTATCTCTTATGGTTTACCACTTATTAAAAAAATTATACAAAATTGACACATTAAAGAGGATATCACAGGTTACTCACAGACAATGCAATAAATAAGAACAAGATATACGTTTAAACATATAAATGTTATTACAGATGCATTTATCCTAAACATAATATGGTATCTTGATCAAAATTGTTAGATACATTTTTGAAAACAAAAAATATTGAAAAAGTTTCATGCAAAGGATAATTTGTGATGGAGGATTTGGTTGAAAATCTGTGTTGTATCTTTGAAAGACTCTGAACTTAAATACCAAGTTTCCGAGGGGGATGGCTAAGGCAGTAACGTTGTCCCGCATTCAGGGGCCGACCTTCCTCACCAAGGGGCTTCTTCTGGGGTTTCCCCGGATCGCCAGAGGAATGCTAGGAAGCACCATTACGTCTCCAAATTTCCTGTCCCTCCATTTCATCTCCATTCTCATTTCACTTTATCTTTCATCTGCTTGGTTTCTTTCAGGGTTGCAAGTGTCGGCAGGAGGTCTCGGCGTGTGTATAAGAGGGGAAAAGGATGCTATGAGTAAACCTTCGTCCCCTGGACTGCGAGCGGCCTTAAAGTCCCGGGATCCCAGGGGATGTGTAAGCATCCACGGGGGGAGGGAAGCCGGCTGCACCAGCCACCATCCGGGGAATTCAAATCTATAAATGGTAGGGACCCTGCCCTCTTCCTATCATCCTCTTAGTCCGGCGATCGCATATATTTTTCTTTTTTTTTTTCTTTTTTCTATTTGTGATATTTTGTGTTGTTCAAAAGACCTTAAAACATTTATTCAGTCTAGGTATGTAGTAGATAAAGTAATAAACAGCAATGTTAATTCACAGATACAAAGTTAAATTATCTCTAAAATGCAGTTTAAACAAACGCGCCATTCAGAAATTTAAGAAAAAATGAAAGAAACAGGAGTTGGTTATTACTGTGAAGAAATGTAAGCTAAGTAATATTCGATTATTATATATAATAAAGCCGAAATAGCGGTAACTAAGCAACCTCTTACAACGCTATACATTTTTAAACGCTTCAAGAGTAACAATGCGGAAAAGGCATCACCATTGTAAATTTAAAATTAAGGATGTCAAGTATACTTAGGGAAATTACGTTTCGTGAACAAAGACATACATAAATAATGCATTACCTTTAAAAACTTTTATTCTTCTAAACCCCTGAAAAAATAAAACGTGCCTCGAAAATTAATTACATGTTTCATTCAGTTGGCTACTGTCTGTTTATGTTTTATTTTTGTTAGATATTTATTGCTGATAAATATTGTTTCAACCATTAATATTTAAAGCTATTTAAACGTCCGTAAATGTACACGTAAATCCACTCTAAGCTTTAAGGTAAAATAAATAATTTAGTCAGAACAAATACAAAACCACCATGTTGTATAAAAGGCTATGTTTTGTTTTCATTTCCCCTTTGCGTGTTATATATTTGTTTAAAACATAGTTCAGTATTGCAATAGGAATTTTTAAGATGGAAGAGATAACTGACAAATTCAGCATAGACTTGGTCCAAATGCTACAATAAACAGAAATTTTTTCTTATTGTGTGAGAAAATTTATAGAAGCAGAAATTTCATTTAATTTGTAAACTTTAGCTTTTCAAAACAATTAGACATCACGTTATATAACTTGTTCTATGCACTAAATTTCAAACCTGAATTGGGTTTGAAAAATTCAACGTTAAGGATCTTCGCTACAATCGTATCCTTGTAAACCACTAAGAATGCTTCAAATACTGCAGATAGAATACATTGAATTCGAGTTGTAATGTTGGATTGGATTTGGAATATAAACGGAGGATTTGAAACTACAGCCAAGGCCTATTCCACCAATAAACATTCTGGAGGAACGAATGAGGCGAAAGAGTACGAAGGGCGGTAATAACTGATGGCGGCAGCGCAGCTCAGCGAGGTCCCTAACGTTTCCAAACTAGAAGTCACCGGCCGTCCCTTAGATGCCCTCCTATCCTCTCGCACAATTATCTAACATAAAAATATTCCCGCAAACGTTTCACATTACCGTACACCGTTCAAAAGAATCAAAATGAGAGGAGATGGGGTATCCACCCCCATCGGGAATCAAATCTGCGACCACCGAATGCAAGCCTCAGACGTTATTACTTCATCCATCCCTCAAGTACTTTTAATTACCATGTTTCATATTGTTGACCACTATTAAAGCCAATTTATGCATTATTCTCTTGGCTGTAGAGCTGGACTTTTGAAGCCTAATTTAATTTCCAAATTAGCATTTACCTCATCTGAATCATCTCACTTCCTTATGTTTTCTGTGCTGTGTTACATAAACGGAGAAGTTTTTGTAGCTTACCCAACAGCCCCATAAATTAATAAGATCTGAGAAATTCCAACACACTGTCTGTGCACAGCGTCTTTCTTACAAGAGATACACTATTCATTCGAAGGTATGATTGAGGTGATATGCATTTTATTTCCTATGCAAATATTTTAAACATGTGATATTTTAATCAAAAACTTCAGAACCATTTAACAAAAAAATTCTGATGTGTTAAACTCACATGACTTTCTCTACTCTTGCACAAACTATTTATACAAAAGCTTATTCTCCATATACTTCATGTTAATCGAGATGTTAATCTGATTGCTAATTTTCTTGTAGATGCAAGGGGAATTGGTAGGTTTTAGCGATAGTCAGATCTTTTAAGAGCTGGTTGCTATGTGGCGCATTCCATTCTCTTTGCATGTCCAGGACATAAAAAAATTAATAACGAATTTCCAATTGATAAAAAGTATGTGTTGGAAAATTTAAGGGAATAACAAGCAATATCTCGAAAATGGTTCGCTCAAAAAAAAAAAGAAAAACAAAAAAATATATATGACATAAATTGTGTATTTTAATGCGATCTACATTTTTTGGGTAGTAATTTTGTCTATCTCTTATGGTTTACCAGTTATGCAAAAGTCGTTCACAATGAAGAATACTTTTGGAGACATTCCCAGAAAATTCAAGATATACATTTTATTTGTCATGAAAGTATCTTAAATATATGATATTTTAATCAAAATCATTAGAACCATTTCTAAGTAAATTAAAATTTTCGAAAAATGTTCCATGTAAAGGGTAATCTGGGGTTGGGGATTTTCTTGAAAACCTTCGTGTCGCATCTCTGGAAGATACCGAACCTAAATACCAAGTTTGGTGTTATCCGACTGTTCGTTTCTGAGTTATGCTGTTCACAGACGGACAGACAGACAGACACACACACATGGACATGTTTCCAAAAATGCCTTTTTTTGGATTCAGGGGGTCTCAAAACATTTATTTGCGGTTAAATTTCGGTATCGAATTTTTGGGTGGAATACAATACTTCCTCTACTTATTATACGTAGTAGAGAAAGTAATAAGGAATATACCCATGTAAAGGATAGTTTGGGATGGGAAAATTTGAAATTTTCGTGCCGCATCCTTAGAAAACACTAAACTTTAATACCAAGTTTGGATTTAATCTACTTTTCGTATCTGAGTTGTGCCGTTCTCTCACTCACACACACACACGCACGCACGCACGCACGCACGCGAACCGTTTTCTGAAATGGTTTATTATTATTATTATTATTATTATTATTATTATTATTATTATTATTATGTGTCGCCGTGGGAGTGATTAGATCCTTCGTCTCCCACCAAGGCGGCCCAAGTTCGATCTCAGGACCGGTGTGTGGGATTTAGGTAGACGAAGCAGCGTCTGGGCAAGTTTTCTCCGGGTTCTCCGGTTTTCCCTTCCATTCATTCCACCAACTGCTCCAACATCACCTTTCCTTTCATCCATTTCGCGTTCATTTCATATCATCTTCCCTCACTCATACCTGGTTACGGGCGATCCCCCCTTCCGGGTACTTCAGTCTCTAAGTCATGTTCGTCTACGCCTCGACAGGCCTGTGACCCTAGACACGTTATAAGTCCTACATACGAGGAGGTCAAATCAAGTAACTATTATTATTATTATTATTATTATTATTATTATTATTATTATTATTATTATTATTATTATTATTATTATTATTATTATACAGGGAGTCTGAAAATGTATTTATAATAATTTCAATATCGAAGTTTTTGGTATAATGCGATACTTCCTTTACTTGACAAAAAGAGGAAAACTAAAACTCAAAAGTAGTTATTACGTACTAAGTACAGATGGGTTAGAGGTCACATAGTCCATCACCCTTACTACTACGGTGAAGAGCCATGGAGAGTCACTAAAACAGTTTGAAGCTAATACTTGGAAGCGCACCAGAACCGAATGTCTCATTTAAAATGCAGTTATGCTTTATAAGTTACGAGGAAACAGGATTGTTCAGTATTTGTGTCAAATCTCTCTCTCGAAAAGGTAGTGAAATATTGAAAACGTGACATTAATAAGAAGACATTTCTCAGCAACAGTGCAACTAGGTATAGCTACATATAATGAAAACCTTTTTGTTTCGTTGGTATTCTTTACATACTTTAACATACTCAAAATGTTTTACATTTTTGCAGAAAATCAACAGTAAATTATCCAGTTGCGGGTTTTGTATAATGAAAGGAAGTTTAACAGTTCCTTCACCCTTCATAAATATATTGTAAGTATGTATTTTTAGAGATATTTTAACAAGCCAGAAAAACAAAAAGTGTGATATCTCGACGCTGTACTGGTAGATTGTGATGTTCAGCAGCTCCTTCTGAACCTGTAGCTCGGTAAATCTCTGACTGGAGCGGCTGGACATAAACCATGAACGCTGACAAATGGAACGACCATTAGGATCGATGGGCTGGACCACAGCAAACAGTGGCGTAACAAATCTGGAAATGGCATCATCCACCACACCTGGGGGCTAAATCTCAGTCAACTGCACTCGGTCACGTACAAACGTGCAGCAAAATAAATTCCATCACGGCTACCGCCGCCCAGAGCCCAGAAAAAAAAACGCAGAATTACTTTTTAAAATCCACGGTTCGTATCTATAAATCCTTTCGTTCATCAATGTGGAACAAGTAGAACCGCAGGCAACTGTTGCAAAGGGAACCATCAGCCAGCGTCCAGAGCATGTATTGCCACGCTACGAGTGGCGAAAAGTCTAAGTTTCTGTGTACCAGAAGAAAGGCTTCAAATTATAATTACAGTAGGATTTCAAAGCAGTTTGTTTCAGAATATTCGACAAAATCCCATGAAGAAAGACCGCTTATTTTTATAAAATGGTCCTGCATTTAATGGCATATTCTGGTTCAAAACAAATTGAGATATTTTCAGTATTTCTTATTATAAATATAGTAAAACATATAATGTGTTACATTCACTGACCTTCAATACCCACTATCCTTTCTTATTCTCTTTGTACGCAAACTATTGACCCAAACCGTATGTGTGACATTCACCTGACTTTCTCTACCCTCTATCGCTTATTAGTTATTCTTACGAAAGTTTGTATTCCTATATACTACATTTTAATTCAAATAAATCTTTGCAGAAATAGCTACATAGCACATTTCGCTATAAGCACAAAAGGGAATAGCGATAGTCAAATGTTTAACAACTGGATGCTAGGTATAGGCTGGCCTTAAAATTCCATATGCATTCAATGACATCGCGGGAAACAAATGAAAATCGACAGAACCTGAAAAGAATGACAAGTATTCAATAGTTCTAACCATTAATAACGGATATCTCTGAAATGGCTGATG
This sequence comes from Deroplatys truncata, assembly GCA_030765065.1. Lineage (NCBI taxonomy): Eukaryota > Metazoa > Arthropoda > Insecta > Mantodea > Mantidae > Deroplatys > Deroplatys truncata. Next base: position 59,731,156 of record CM060977.1, read on the forward strand.
CCAAAAAAAAAAGTTGTTGGAAATAGTCTGTGGGTTTTAAAGAGACCTACTTTTTTGCATTGTACATTATCGTCTATCGCTTAACTTCACTAGTTATACAAGATTATACAAAACTCCTTCCGTTTGAAGAGGACTTCATGGGCTATTCCCCCAAAAAATCAAGACATACATTTTATTTTTGATGTAAATATCTTTAATATATGGCATTTTAATCATAATCGTTCAGCCATTTTTGTAAAATAAAAGATTTCGAAAAATATTCCAAAAAGTGTAGTTTGGGGCGAAGAGATTTTCTTGAAAATCTTAGTGTCGCATCCTTGCAAGCTACTGAACCTAATTACCAAGTTTCTCAAGTAGTAAATTGTCCACCTCGCAGGTTCAAACCCGGCGGGGAGAGATGGATTTTTTTCGCGCGTAAAAATCCTTAGCATAGCTTCCTTTGGAAGAGAAGTAAAGCGGATGGTTAATTTACGGCGCGTTAAAGAATCTCAAATTTGATAAAGGGTCCTCCTTCTTTCACGCGCAATATAGAATGGGACGCCAAGGACCATAGTAGTTAAAGGGCGTTCATAAATATAACCATTTTTTTAAGTGGAAAATCGCAATTAACTTTTTTTCTCGTGTTCATGCAAAGCGAACAGAGTTCCAAAGACCTCACATAGCAACCCGTTCTTAAAAATTTTGACTATCGCTTCAGCACGTTGTATTCCCTTATTCTGCTTGTACAAAGAGCACCAAAGAAAACCTCACTGCACCTCGCGTCTATGTCACATTATTTATCGTTGTACGTGGCCTTACGAAGCCATGGCCATTTCATTGGTTGCTTTAGGCCACGGTGCAAGGGTGCGCCATTCCTTCAGCTAAATAGTTACACCAATAACCACAACAAAGGTTACAAAATGGCGTAGAAACGCAATATATGTTTACGCTCTCGATCGTATTGGCTAAAAGAGAATGAGATAGAGTGAGTGCATTCAGTTTCCCACACAGATCTCTTATAGTGATTAGTAGCCCATACCTTATCGGCAAGTGCAGGACACGCCTTTTATACGGTTAAAAGCTAAGCAGAAAGCTTGATGAGCGCCCAGGTTAGCGAAATGTAGAATGTGTAGTGTGGGAAGATTTCAGGGGGTGCAAATTAAAGCTTGAATGGTTATCATTAAACACATAGCAAGGCAGCAATTTATAACAAAACATAAACAGTGAAGTAGTATTTAAATTAGCTCCACGTATGGACGCCAATTTGAAGAAGTTTGTATTGAAGGACTTGTATTATATTTCAACTGTTGGGGAGCCGAACTTGTAGTAGTTGCAACCGCACGTATAGTAAACAGTTTCCGGTAGCCTTCGCCCCAAGTTTAACAAAAAATATTAACTTTGTAATTTAACTGTTTCTTTAAATATTATATATTTATGTTTGCCTCGGCTGCGTCAGTATTATTGTTAGAGACACGTTTCTCTTAGGCAGGTTGTGATACGACAAGAATGTAGGCTTAGGCAGATTATAATTTTACTTTACTCCTTTTATTAATCCTTGATACGATTTAAACAACACTTCACTGATATAGAGAACTGTGAGATTCTTTTTATTAATTAATTACACTTTTTAACACATTAACTAGTTTTTCGTCTCACACGAATACGTATTAAATCTCCCGAGGACGCACAAGCAACGCATCCAGTTAGGAGCACTGTCTGCACGCAACTGTCTAGATTTCAACCGTCTAAACTTGTAAATTTCTGTATTTTAAGTCTCTGATTGGCTAATCCTAGTCCAATAGAATATCTTCATTTAACTAAAGGTTTTTCTGGTTGTTGATTGGCTATTTTATAAACTGTCACTAAAATTGCATTATTGCTTCTCCAAGAATCGTAAGTAGTATTGTTAAACTCTTAAACTCATTATTGCCTCAAGGTTACCTCATTGTTAGCAACTTTTAACTTATTATTCTCACAGCTCCTACATATTTACATTACGTAATACATTCACATAACATTATTAAACATGTATACAATAATATAAGCATATGCAAAGACTGTTATATACATTTTAGAAATTATTACATACACATATTGCTTCAAGGCGGGCTGTAATTGAATTTGCAAATTATATAATTTGACTGCAATCCTTTAACTGTTAAAAATACTGCCTCAACAGAACTTAATTGTCACAGTGGTACCAATGCTTTTGATGCATTGAAGCAAACATAACTGAATAATAAACAAATAAAACAGCATGTTTTCCTTTAATTCAAACTATAATTGGTTAATATACCTTTACTAATATTGCAGGAATACAACAGGATTATAGACAAAAATATAATCCAATTTCATAGCCATAATATATATGACGTATTCAGTAAACCATATACATATTTATCTCTAGTCTCTAAACATGATCAGTCAATTATAACAAGAGAGTGATTTGCATTTAGTAAACGAATATAACCATCTGCAGATGTTTTACGGGGAGTGCCCACTTTCTGACGAGTATGTAGACCGTCTTCCCCACTTTCTTGGAATATTTTTACCCAATAATTTACTATAAAAACACTTCTATGCACTGCCGTTGCAATTGTTAACAGTGCGACCACCCTCCCACATACCCAAGATATGACCACGAGTAATTTTGCTTGTATACAGCATGACTGGTTCTAAGACAATAAACCAGAAAAAGCAAAGGCATCAACCTCCCACTTTTCCCCCTTATTGCTGCGTTATCAAGCCACCACGCTATGCAATTGGTAAGGTGAAGGACACGCCTCAAAAGACCCAAGAAAAGATAGAAAATCGCCGAAGATTTTCTTTGGTGGTCTCTGTACCTACAAGGAATTCTGTAATACATAAACGTTTACTTCCATTAGCATTTAGCAGATAAAAGACTAAGCTAATGAAAGAATATTTTGTTGAAGAATAGGTAGAGAAACACATCGAATTCTTTTTACTTTCTCGACTACGTATATTAAGTAGGGGAAGTACTGTATTCCACCCAAAAATTCGATACCGAAATTTCACAGGAAATACATGTTTTGAGACCCCCTGAATCCAAAAAAAAGCATTTTTGAAAACATGTCTGTGTGTATGTGTCTGTATGTATGTGTGTGTGTGTGTGTCTGTGAACAGCATAACTCAGAAACGAACAGTCGGATAAACACCAAACTTGGTATTTAGGTTCAGTATCTTCCAGAGATGCGACACGAAGGTTTTCAAGAAAATTCCCCCACCCCAGACTACCCTTTACATGGAACACTTTTCGAAAATTTTAATTTTCTTAAAATGGCTCTAGCAATTTTGATTAAAATATATATGTTTAAGATATTGTCATGAGAAATGAAGTGTATATCTCCAATTTTCTGGGAATGTCTCCAAAAGTATTCTACATTGTGAACGACTTTTGCATAACTCGTAAACCATAAGATATAGACAAAATTTTACTACATACAGATGTAGATCGCGTTAAAATACACAATTTATGTCATATACTTTTTTTTTGAGTGAACCGTTTTCGAGATATTGCTTGTTATTCCCTTAAATTTTCCAATACTTGTAATTTTTCTCAAATTCGTTCTCCATTTTTTTTATGTCCTGGCTATGCAAAGAGATTGGAATGCGCCACATAGGAACCAGCGCTTAAAAGATTTGACTATCCCTTAAATACTACCAATTCCCCTTGCACCTACAAGAAAATTAGCAATAAGATTAACATCTCGATATCTCGATTAACATGAAGCATATGGAGAATAAACGTTGGTAAAAATAGTTTGTACAAGAGTAGAGAAAGTCACAAGTAGAGTGTAACACATCGGATTTTTTTTACGTGCTGGACATGCAAGGAAAATGGAATGCGCCACATAGCAACCAGCGCTTAAAATATTTGACTATCGCTTATAACCTACCATATTCCCCTTGCATCTACAAGAAAATTACGAATAAGATTGACATCTCGATATCTCGATTAACATGAAGCATATGGAGAATAAGCGTTTGTAAAAATAGTTTGTACAAGAGTAGAGAAAGTTGTGTGAGTGTAACACATCAGATTTTTTAAATAAAACTCACCGTTACGGTATAATTCTGATTTGATTTTATTGTTGTATCTATGGTTCTTTTACTCATAACAAAACATACGTCATGCAAGCATTACAACGAGCAGATTTATGCAAAAATGTTATGATATTATCTTAACACCCTGTTATAAAATAACGAAGTTTGCCATAAGTGTGATTAAAACTTCAAGTTTTTGTTTTTTTATTCGAAAAAATTATTGTTCCTTCATCCGAATAAATGATTTAGTTAATTTTTGGTTAGTTAAACAGCTTTCTATTAAATTAAAGTATTAATACGAAAATATCCTGCGTTTTACATACAGGTAATTCTGATTCGGTTTAGAAACGGAACTAAAACCTAGTACATAGCTTCATGTTAACGTTAAAGCTGGCACAAATGGTTCTAAATGCCCATTACATTCTAGAGACAATATGGGTGCAGGAAATCGAAGTAATAGTCAGATATTTAAAATTGACTCACTATATGCTGGCCTTGAAATGACATACTCTTTCCATGACACCAGGGGAGATAACTGAATATTGACAGAACTTATAAAAATTAAAAATGACCAAGCACTGAAGAATTCAAACTACCTACCAACGGTTATTTCTGGTAAATCGCTGAATGTCACAAAAAATCTAATGTGTTGCACTCACATGAATTTCTCTACTTTGGTAAAAGCTATTTTTACAAACGTTTATTCTCCATATATTTCATGTTCATCGAGATATCGAGATGTTAATCTTATTGTTAATTTTCTTGTAGATGCAAGGGGAATTGGTAGGCTTTAAGCGATAGTCAAATATTTTAAGAGCTGGTTGCTATGTGGAGAATTCCATTCTATTTGCATGTTCAGGACATAAAAATCGAATAACGAATTCCCATTTGAGAAAAAGTATAAGTATTAGAAAATTCAAAGAAATAACAAGGAATATCTCGGAAACGGTTCACTCGACAAAAAATGTATACGACATAAATTGTGTGTTTTAACGAAATTACATATTTTGTGTACAAAATTTGTATCTCTCTCTTACAGTTTACCAGTTATGTAAATACAATTCAGAAAGAAGAGGTCTTTTGCGGACATTCCAGAAATTTCAAGATGTACATTTTATTTGTCATAAAAATATCTTAAATACATTATATTTTAATCAAAATCATTAGAGCAATTTTTGAGAAAATCAGAATTTTTGAAAAATGTTCCATGTGAAGAGTAGTCTAACGTTACGGGATTTTCTTGTAGATCTTCGTGTCGCATCTTTGAAGGATGCTGAACCTAAGTGCGAAGTTTGGTATTTATCCGACTTTTCGTTTTTGAGTTATGCTGTTCACAGACACACATCCACACAAACACACGCACGGATCTTTTGTCTAAAAATGCCTCTTTGGAATCAGTGGGCCTCAAAACATATATTTCCGGTGAAATCTAGGTATTGAATTTGTTTGTGCAATGCAATATTTCCCCTACTTTACGTAGTAGAGGAAGTAAAAATCTACTATTTGAATTAAGTTGTGTGGTTTAAGAAATCTACTTTTTACTTTCCCTACCACCCAAAAATTTGATACCGAGATTTCACAGGAAATACATGTTTTGAGACCCCTGAATCCAAAAAAAAGCATTTTTGGAAATATGTCCGTGTGTGTGTGTCTGTGAACAGCATAACTCAGAAACGAACAGTCAGATGAACACCAAACTTGGTATTTAGGTTCAGTATCTTCCAGAGATGCGACATGAAGGTTCTCAAGAAAATCCCCCCATCCCAGATTACCCTTTACATGGAACATTTTTCGAAAATTTTAATTTTCTCAAAAATGGCTCTAACGAGTTTGATTAAAATATCATATGTTTAAGATACTTTCATGACAAATGAAATGTAAATCTCGAATTTTCTGGGAATGTCTTCAAAGGTATTCTTCATTGTGAACGACTTTTGCATAACTGGTAAACCATAAGAGATAGACAAAATGTTGGTACACAAAAAATATACATCGCGTTAAAATACACAATTTATGTTATACATTTTTTTTGTTGGGTGACCCATTTTCGAGATCTTGCTTGTTATTCCCTTAAATTTTTCAATACTTATTTTCTCAAATGGGAATTCGTTATTCATTTTTTTTGTCTTGGATATGCAAAGAGTACTAATCTGTGACAGAGAGAATGGTGCTGCACATAGCAACCAGCTATTAAGCGATATGTCCATGCTTAAAGGCTGCTGTATTTCTATATTGCCCTTGCAAATACAAACTAAAATTTTTAGAGGTGGTCGCTATGTGTAAAATGTAATTCTCTTTGCACGTCAAAAGATCATTTCTGCAAATGTTTATCTCGATGAATATGAAATAGATGGAGAATAAGAGTTTGTAAAAATAGTTTGTACAAGAGTAGAGAAAGCCATGTGAATGTAACATATCAGATTTTTTGTTGTGTAGTTTTGTTTTTGGTTTCGAATGAAGAGGACTTCGCAGGCTATTTCCGGAAAATTCAGGATACACATTTTATTTATGGAAATATCTTAATTACATGTTATTTAAATCAACACGGTTATCATTTTTGAGAAAATAATAAATAACTACAACAACAAAAGATGAAAGAGTGGTTTCGGTGGTGGGGGATGTGTTTTTTAAAATCTTCGTGTTGCATCTTTGGAAGATACTGCGCATAAATACAAAGTTTAGCATTTATCCGACGTTTCGTTTTTTGAAAATATATCGAATACTTCCTCTCCCTACCATAAATACTTGGCAGAGAAAGTACAAATGTATGAAGTTCATTTCGACTACCGCATTACATCTTTGCTTTTGTAACCTCAGGTAAAATTTCTCTCTTTGTAATTTGGGGCAGAGCGCCGCCTCTCACACCCCTTACATCAGCAGTCTTTCACTAACCACGACAATCTACGTTCTACGCAACCTACCCTTACATCAGCAGATTCCTCTTTCTCCATACTTTCATTCCCCAATCCATTTAACCTTTATCCAGGACTTGACCTTCGCACGTAAGCATTTTCTTTGTAATTAGTTTTTCAACAAAGGACTACCCAATTATTCATCATTCTTGTTTACAGTTGAAGTATAGCTCACCCGGGGAGACCAATCCATTTCGTCGTCCTCTGCAGTGTTTGCTAGCCGTTCACACCGACTGCGTGGCAAAATATTAGTCTTTAATAGCAAAATGTACGGTCATCTGGAGAGTAGTCACGTAGGCAGAAATGCGCACATAAAACTAAGTTTAAAACTTTTAATTACCGTAAATGAGCTAAAACAACGGGCATTATAACTCCAGAAGCTTAATGAGGGTCGCTTGATCATAGTTAATTATCTTTAATAAAAACTCACTTGTTTATGTGGTATATTGTGACACTACAATAGTAATAACAACAGTTAATCTGTCCTGGATTTACTGCCTAGACAAGTCCTATTATATTGTAAGTTTATGCTAAATTTAGAAGCTGCAATTTCGTGTAGGAATTTTTAATTGCATACACTAGTGTACTTTGTCCGTTTGTCTGTACACAGGCTTAAACTGCTTAACCGACAAGCTTTCAGGGGTTACAGAGAATAATGACGCGAGTACTTTGATTTAGGACACTTCTGGTTCATGGTTGTATGCAATAAACCAAAATCAATAACGAGCCAGTACGCCACTGTTGTTCCTTGCATGCTATGTTCAAATACTATATATGAATACCTCGTAACAAGTCTAACTTTGAAAGAAATGCGACAAATTAAAATTGTTTGTAAAATCGTTTGTAAAAATAGCCTTAGAAGACTAGATAGTTATGCGAGTGCAAAACATCACATTTTTAAAAATTAATTATTGCATTATTCCTTGCTTATGAAAGTAGGGGAAGTATTGTATTTCACCCAAAAATTCGATACCGAGATTTCACCGGAAATATATGTTTTGAGACCCCTGAATCCCAAAAAAAGCATTTTGGAAACATGTCCGTGTGTGTGTGTGTGTGTGTGTGTGTGTGTGTGTGTGTGTGTTTGTGAACAGCATAACTCAGAAACGAACAGTCGGATAACACTAAATTTGGTATTTAGATTCAGTATCTTCCAAAGATGCGACACGAAGGTTTTCAAGATAATCCCCCACCCCAGATTACCCTTTACATGGAATATTTTTCCAAAATTTTAATTTTCTCACAAATTGTTCTAACGATTTTCATTAAAATATCATTAAATGTATATATTGAATTTTCTGGGAATGTCTCCAAAAGTATTCTTCATTGTGAACGTCTTTTGCATGACTGGTAAACCGTAAGATATAGACAAAATTTTACTACAAAGAAATGTAGATCGCGTTAAAATACACAATTTATGTAATATACATTTTTTGTTGAGCGAACCATTTTCAAGATATTACTTGTTATTCCCTTAATGTTTTCAATACTTATTTTCTCAAATGGGAATTCGTTATTCGTTTTTTTGTCTTGGATATGCAAAGAGTATTAATCTGTGGCAAAGAGAATGGTGCTGCACATAGCAACCAGCTATTAAGAGATATGTATGTGCTTAAAGGCTACTGTATTTCTATATTGCCCTTGCAAATACAAAACAAGGGGAACATACTACGCCTTAAGCGATAGTCAAATATTTTAGAACTGGCCGCTATGTGTAAAATGTAATTCTCTTTGCATGTCAAAGGATTGTTTCTGCAAATGTTTATCTTGATTAATATGAAATAGATGGAGAATAGGAGTTTATAAGAATAGTTTGTACAAGAGTAGAGATAGTCATGAGAGTGTAACATATCAGATTTTTTTTTTAATTTATGGACGCTCTTTAACTGCTATGGTCTTTAGCGTCCCCTTCTATATTGGGTGTGAAAGACCGAAAATTTTGCTCAGAGGCCTCTTTATCAGGCTTTTACGTGCAGTAAATCTACGATACGCGGCCATCGGCTTTACTTCCCTTCCCTTCCCTGCTAAGGATTTTTACCCCCGAAAATATCCATCGCCCTCCCCGGGTTTGAACCCGCGATCTCGGGAGCTAGAGGCTCGCATGGTAACTACTACACCACGGAGGACGACGCTTATGAAAGACCGTGCATATATTAAATACCAGGCGAGCCTTAATCTCTTTTGATATTACACTCGCGCTAGGCTCGCCTGGTATTACCTATGTCCATTTCATTCGTTTGGCCTCATTCTACTTTCAACAAACCAAATGTAATGAATGTTGAATTTCAACCAATCACTGCCGCGCTTCTCGTCAGTATTTTGTTTTAACATTATCGTACCTTCTTCAGCATTATTACAGCTACTGTAGCTTACAGAGAAGTATGACGCGAACAGTTTGATATAGGACTTTGAGTTCCTGGTTGTTTGCAATAAATCAAAATCAATAAAGAACCAGTACGCCACTGTTGTAGCTTGCATGCTATGTTGAAGTACTACATATGAATGCCTTGTAACAAGTACTTAAACTTTGAAAGAAACGTGACAAATTAAAATTGGTTTAATTCATCATGTGTTTGGAAAAACAAATATTTCATCGCTTGTTCGTAGGGGGTTTGAGGTTTGAACCAGTTTGACAGATGAAGCACGCTATTACTACAGCTAATTGTTGTTTATCTATTGATATGTACACTTGGACGGAAAATAAAGCGCCGATATAATGAACTGCGTGTTTAAGTTGAAAAGGGATTCCTCCCCATTCATGGCTCCATCCCAATCCGTACCTAGTTTCAGCAACACAAGTTGATTGGCAGCTTTTGCATAGTGTCCCCTCCCCCCAAGATAGCGATGTGTACCAGAGGCTAGGGTTCATCGCAGTTTTAGATTCGTTGAGAAAACATAACATACGGAACTGTTCTTCCGTAGGCTGGAAAGACAGAGCCAGAATAAAAAAGTATGTAAGTCGACATTGGAGTATGTTATATCAAGAGAAGCTAAGGATGCCTTGTTTTATAGGGAAAATTGGAGTCACGTAGAGAATTTCATGACTTGTTATACCGACATCGTAGCTCAGGCGGCGGCGCAGCAATACGGTAAGTTAAAAATCGCTGGTTCAAATACCTACTATGGCATTGCATTTTATATTCTGATTTTACTTTTCAATAGCTAATTTGGAATTATTATTATTATTTAAATAAATTTTATTATCATAGTTTTGTAAGGACGTTGCCAAAGCTTTTCAAGCAATACGAAAATGCTGTTTTACGACCCTTTTGTATGTTTTTTCGTTTTATGCGGTTATTTCTCTATAACTCAATTCCTTACCATGCTTGTTTGTGATATTTTATAATTTTACATCAATATGTCTGTTGCTCTTGTTGCTTTGTAAACAATTATTATTAGTAGAAGGTAATAATAATAATAATAATAATAATAATACCCATAATGCCCTAACCTATTAAATGACTTATTCAAAGTAAAATACTCTATCTCCCCTGAAAACACTATTTATTGAACTGTTTTCTTCACATGTCCTTTAATCTTGTTTTGTATCCCGTGGTGATATTTGTTTAAGGTTCTGGTGCCATGCGGACCGTATTATGTATTTATAATTAATACGCCACTGGCTTGTGTGCAGTAAGTACTTCCACCAGTATGACGCTGTTCTTGGAGTACTCCATAGCTCAGCAGCCCTCGCTGTGCTATAACCTTCCTCATTAGGGATAATAATTATCGGTTTGTTGCCCTATCTTTTGTTTGTTTCAAATGATGTATACAATAAACAGGAAATTGTTTAAAAAATCAATTTTATCCAAGCACTTCACGTTATTAGTTATTTGTAATTTAATATGTCTCTTATGATTTGCATGCATTTAATTTAAGTTGCAATTTTATCATTTATTTTATGGCTTGTAAGCCCTACAAGATAAGAAAGCCCATCCATCATATACTGTTTGTTTTACCCCTCCCCAGCTTCCTTCGCTCCTGAAATCGACCACTGTACACTGTTTAGGTTTTCAGTGTCAGACGTTTGACATCAAACCAATAAGAGACGGACAGATTTGGCGTATGTCTGGCGAGTACCTTACAGCCATTCATGTAAAATGCTTTTCGCTACTCATTTTGTTTAAACCAATAAGAGATTGGCACGTCCGCGTAGGTGTGAAACACAACTGTTAAGGTGATACTGCCAACATTAAATAAAGAAAAAAGACTATAGGAAACCAAAAGCATCAGCACGTATTTTTGAACCGGACTGTACTACCTGTCTGACGAAAGAGTGTAGTTTTCAGACGAAGTCGCTAGTGTGCAATGGCTAGGTTTAGACAGGAGGGATAACGCCCGAGCGATAGTACAGTGAAGTCTGTTCATCAAAACATCAACATAACGTACGTATTGAAATGGTTAGACCTTAACATTTCTCTTCTTTACAAAACTGTAACACATTTAATATTAGTTTTCTACTTTGTGAGCGTATGACTTCGCGTGGCGGTGTTTGCATTTTGACTTATTTACCACTGTCCGCTGTGACTAACAGAATCAGCTGCTGCAGATCTGTACATGCTACACGCTGGGCTATGGTGACGTAATGTTATGTTTCTGCGCGAGCTTTCTCTGCTCCCGTCTGCACTTGTTCCTCAGACAGGTAGTACGGTTCTCCATGTAAATAGAGGTATCAGTGGTGCACTGGCTGAAGGAGCATTTTTTCAGGAAAACCAAGGCTCATAACTAACCGCAATGGTAGCTATTTTCGCGCTTGTGGAAGAGAAGTTAACTACTTTAGAGTGGAAATCAGTATCGCTTTCGTATTAAGTCTTTACTGACATGCATTTATCAGCTTGAATATTCAAATGTAAAATTATTAGGTAACTTCAAAGTTTGCCGTCGCAGATCATACGTGTTCAAAATCAAGGTGTTCCAGTATCACCTCACTGCAACCCCTGGAGGTTTGTTGGTGGAATTCTGTGAAAGCCTATATATTTAGGAGCGTTAATATTTAACCATACTCTTCAAATTTGGCTGAAATCGATAGTTTAGATTGAGTGTCTGCTACAAATTTTCAATTTTAGGCGAAACACGGCAAATGAGGAGTTAAAGTGTTATACACAAGATTTTGAGAAAACTTTATATACATCTGAACAAAACTGGCCCACATTCGGGAGATCCCGGGTCATCCCGTGGGATGACCAATCTGACAGATTTTTTCGTGGTTTTTCTCAGCCGCTAAGGTAAATACCAGATTGGATGTTTAATACTACGACCCAAAGTTCCACCTTTAGCCTAAAACAATAGTAAAAATGAAAATAGGTCGTAATAGCGAATAGCCATCTATCCACAGACAATGAAAGCACGTCGACGGGACGGCACCCTAATGTCATCTGCATGGCATAAAACAGAAGCTACAGTTGCTATGCACCGAGGTCTCTGTGGACACATGACGAAGCAAGTGGTTACTTAGAAGTCTAACTGTCCGCCACACATCGATCTAAGAGTTATCCACTAATAGATCCGTCGCGATACGACCATGTGTCAAAGTGACGTAAAATAAATATAGTAATAAATAAATAAAAATCTAGGGTAGATTACATAGAGCGTTCGAATCGAGGTTACCAACGCTAATGGTTTCAATCGTTGCTAATAAATTCTGATAACTCCTAATGGTATATTCGCGTAACTGAAAAGGCAGTGACTGTTGTTACTGTTTTACTGTGTTTAGAAACTCTTATTCCTAAAGTTGCTGCGTGGTGTAATGATTTGTGGTCTCACTTTTCGCGCGGGAGACTAAGATTCGATTCCTCACCGGATAAAATTTTGATTTTATGATATTTTAATCTTATTAAGACCTAAATTGGTTAAATATATATCTTTAATTATCTGCAGCTTCACTGAGGATATCACTATATATTTTATTTTTAAAATTTTGCTATAAAATGGGCATTTTTTAAAACGTCTCAATTCTTTAATATGCATCCATTAACGTCGATTTGCCTGGGCACCCTTTAAGATATCTGAATAAATAAGATAATACAAAACCTACCGCTAAAGGAAAATATTTCATACATTTAAAAACGCCCAATCACACAACGTAACGATAACCCACACTGATAATCGCAGGCTTGCAAAATACAAATTATACATGGAAGCATATGTGAGGCGTGTTTTTGAAGTAAGCACCGATAAAAAAATAACAGAAGATTATTTTCCAAATCTTTATTATCGTTCATTACCTAACACCTACTGCTCCACATAGTCACCGCCGTTATTTAGGCACTTGTCGTAAAGGGAAACGAGTTTTTGTATGCCCTCGTCAAAGAATGTTACCGCCTGTAATGAAAGCCAAGTCTGCACTGCTTCTTTCACGACATCATCGTTGTTGAAATGATTTCCACCAAGGAATTTCTTCAAATGAAAATCGCTTGGTGCCAAATCCGGACTGTAGGGAGGGTGGTTGAATCGATCAGATCTTGAGTTTGTTTGGCTGTGTGTGGCCGGGCATCGTCACTGATTGTTTCCCCATAAACCTCACACACTTGGCGATGAATGTTTGGCGTAACATTTCTCGCATTCAAGAAACGAATCGCTGATCCGACTTCACATCGGCGGATCGTTCGATTGTTTTCCTCGTAATGAAATATGATTACATCGCATTATTTAAATGACGAGATAAAAAAATCAAAACGTATTTCTATAAGCGTAACCATTGCCGTTCAGTTACCGCTATTTTCTCCTACCCTTAATTGCTCGAATTCTAGGAATTCCCCCATCTAATACGGAAACTTAACTCGTTTTCATCTCCTGCCGATTCCGGCTGACATTTTAACACCTGTCGCTTACATTGTAAGCCATCACATACACTGCTATTCAAACATAGAGTAAATCGTAGCCAAACAAGTATAAACCTCCCGGATATTTTCTTTAAAACTTGCGACGACAAGCTTGAGGCCAATTTACAACTCTTTTTATTTTCTCTAGCCCAATTATACAAGAGGAAGTACCTATTGGCAATCCACACAAAAATCCGACATTGAGAGTCCACCGGAAATAAAGCTTTGGAGGTTCTCTGAATAAACAACATGTGTTACATTCACATAACTTTCTCTAGCATCTATTGCTTATTAGGGGATATACAAATTATGCTTACGATATTTCTTTTTATATCTACTTCATTTTAATCGGGATAAACATTTGCAGAAATAGCCACATTACGCATTTGTTATACATACAGAGTGAATAGAGATAGTCAAATGTAGAATTGCACGCTATATGTTGGCCTTAAAATTCCATACGTTTCCATACAATCACGAGAAACAACTGGATGTCAACAGGATTTTAAAAGAATGGCAAAGTATTGAACAATTAGACCCATTAGTAATGAACATCTCGGAAATGATTGATGCCAGAAAAAAGTTATTCGAAATAAATTGTGTGTTTTAAGAATTTGTACATTTTTGGGTAATATCTTTTCGTCTTTCGCTTAACGTTTACCATTATACAAGGTCATAAATGTCCTTCTGAATACAGAGGATTTAAGAGGGTATTCCCAGAAAATTTAAAGTATATATTTTATATGTCATCTAAATATCTCTAATAAATGATATTTTAATTTAAATTGTTATTCATTTTTTAGAAAATACAAATTTCGAAAGTATTACCATGTAAAGGGTAGTTTAGGGTGGGAGAGTTTTCATGTAAACTTTAACGTGGCAAGTTTGGTGTTTATCCAAGATTTCGTTTTCGAGTTATGCTGTTCACAGACACAAACATTACCTTTTTCTTAAAATGCTTTTTTGGATTCAGGGAGCCTGAAAACAGGTATTGGTGATGTGAAATCCCGCTTTCGAATTTTTGGGTGAAATGTAGTACCTTCTCTATCTACTAGGTACGTGCGCTGCTGTGTATTCAAGTTTATATGCAGCATAATACAAAAACGAAAATTGTGATAAATACCAAATTTGGTATTTAGATTCAGAAACTTCCAGGTATGCAATACGAAGGTATTAAGAAAATTCCCTACTCCAGCTACCTTTTACATAGAACATCTTTATTTATTTTTTATTTTCCCAAAACTAGCCCTAACAAGTTTGCTGAAAATACCACGTGTTTATGGCCAACACGGGAAGTCGAGATCATTAATTCACGGGCGCATGAACGTTTGCAGTTCAAACCACCAGGGCCACAATTCCTTACTGACGTTTCACCAGCTTTTCCTGTCCTCGTAACTAAAAAATTCCGGAGAGGTTTCCTCAGTTTAGGCCTGAAATGTTTCCTTCTCAAATTTTTTTTCCCAATTATCACTTCATTTCATGTATCGTCAGGGTCCACTACCTGTGGTGGCGTACGATATGTAGTAACAACGGGCGTAAAACACTACTAAAAGGTCTGATATGTTGCATTCACTTGACTTTATCTACACTGTATCATTTATCAATTGCTCATGCAAAATTATTTTTCTATCTACTTCATTTTAATGAAGATAAATCCTTGAAGAAATAGCTCTCGTACATTACACATTTCGTTATAAATGCAAGGGAATAGCGATAGCCATATGCTTAAGAACTGGATACTACATACTGCGTTAAAATTCCATAATATTTCCTTGCTAGCGCGAGAAACAACTGAATGTCGATAGGACTTTAAAGGAATGGCAAAGAATTGACAGTTCAGACACTTAATTACGGATATCTTGGAAACGACTAATGCCACAAAAAGCTATTTGAAATAAACTGTGTGGTTTAAAGAGAACTACATTTTTCGTGTAGTATGTTTTGGTCTATCGCTTAACATTTACCAGTTAAACTAGATTTTATAAAATTACTTCCGGATGAAGAAGACTTCACAGGCTATTCCGAGAAAATTCAAGATATACATTTTACTTTTCATGTACATATCTTTAATATGCGACATTTTAATAAAAATCGTTAGAGCTATTTTTGAGAAAATATAAATTTCGAAAAAATATTCCATGTAAAGGGTAGTTCGGGATGGGGTGATTTTCCTGAAAATTTCCATTTCCCGTCTTTGGAAGATACTGAACTTCAGTACCAAGTTTGGTATTTATCCGACTTTTCCACATATACAAACACACGGGCTTGTTCTAAAAATGATTTTTGGATGGGTGTTCAAAGGCGCCCCAAAACTGAATTTCCGGTAAAATATCATATCGAAGTTTTCGTTGGAATGCATTACCTATCTACCACTATGTATGGTAGGAAAATAAGAAAGTAAAAGCTGGAATACGACGATTTTCTTTTCTTTTTATTACATGGGCGATTCTTTTTCTTTCTTTTCATTGCGAAAATTATTACCGTAAACATTTGAATAATGTTTTCACATGTTATAAACAAACACTTTTTGTTTAATTTGAGATCATTTATAAGAAAAAATTTAATTAATGTTGTCGCTAAACAGTTGTACAGCTACAATAGGCAAAGACAATAGTGAGAATAAGATACAAATTAACTATGAACAATGTAAACCTAGACTTATACAACATTTGTAATATTAAAATAATTTAAATTTAAAATAAATTGAATATCAATAACAGATGCATTGAAGGGTAAATACATTGATAAAAATAAAATTGGTTATCCACAAGCCAAGTGTACAATCCTTTAGTAAATATTTCTTCTGGTAATACAATTCCAGCTTGAGGTAGCTTATTAAAATGTTTAATGCCAGTATAAAGGTAAATTTGTTGAATTTTTATTAAGACTATATTGAGGTATTTGAATCATTTGGCAGGCGGCGCCGTGGCCGAGTGGTTAGACCGCTCGCCTCCCACCGAGGCGGCCCGGGTTCAATCCCAGGGATTTGTGGTGGACGAAGCGGCGTCTGGGCGGGTTTTCTCCGGGTTCTCCCGCCATTCATTCCACTAACTGCTCCATCATCACCTTTCCTTTCATCCATTTCACCAACATTTCGTTTCATCTACTTCCTTCATCCCATTCCAGGCATCGGGCTGATCACCCATCCTGGATGCTCTGTCCGATCCATGAGTGTCTGCTCCTCGACGGGCCTCTGACCCCAGGCACCCGTTTGTAAGTCCTGGGGGGTGTAAGTCCTACATAAAAGGAGGGTAAACAGATAGTGAATGAATGAATCATTTGGCAATTTCGAGTATTATAATTGTGAATATCCTATGTTATGTCATACATATATTGATTTTGTTTCTAATTGTATGCAGTACAACTGCCAAAATATTATAACGAGTAAAATATGGTTTATAGTGAGCTCTACCAGATATGTTAACGACATTTCTAATATCTCTTCTTTGGATAATTAACACAGCTTGAATATAAAATTCTGTACCTGAGCAAAGCAAAGTGGTTAGAATAATCATTTTTCCTTTCTCTATCACGTAATATGAGGTAGAGAAGGTATTCCATTCCACCCAAAAATACAATACCTAGATTTCACTGGAAATATATGTTTTGAGGTCCCCTACATAAGAAAAGTATTTTTAGGAAAAATTCCGTGTGTGTCTGTGAACAAAAACGAAAAGTCGGAAAAGTACTAAACTTGGTGTTTAAGTTCAATATCTTCCAAGGATGCGACACAAAGATTTTCGAAAAAATATCCTCACCGCTACTACCCTTTAAATGGAACATGTTTCGAAAACTTTGATTTTCCAAAAAATGGCTAACGATTTTGATTAATATACCGTATATTAAAGATATTTGCATAATAAATAAAATGTATATTTGGAATATTCGGGGAATAGCCTATGATGTCTTCATTCGAAAGGCATTTTGTATAATTTTGTGTAAACGGTAAACGTTAAACCATAGACAAAAACGTGCTGCACAAAAAATGTAGATCTCTTTAAAACACACAATTTATTCCAATAAGCTTTTTTTGTGGCATAAGTGATTTCTGAGATATCCGTTATTGATGGTACGAATTGTTCATTACTTGAAGTCCTGTCAACATTCAGGTGTTTCTCCAATTGCATGGAAACAGTATGCAATTTTAAGGTAGCGCTTAGCGTTTAGTTCTTGAACATCTGACTATCAATGTTCTCTTTTCAGGCAGTATTTTTAACACTTAAGTGATTTCAGTCAAATTATATGATATATAAATTGAATAACAGGCCGCCTTAAAGCAATGTGTGTGTAACAATGTATAAAAAGTGTATATTACAGTCATTGTGTATGTTTATATTATTGTATACATGTAATAATGTTATCAATGTATTACGTAATTTAATAATGTAGGAGCTGTGAGAATAATAGGTTAAAAGTTGCTAACATTGAGGTAACCTTGAGGCAATAAAGAGTAAGAAAGTTAATAATGCTACTAGTCATTATTGGAGCAACAACAATGTAAATTTTGTGACAGTTTATAAAATAGCCAATCAACAACCAGAAAAAGCTTTAGTTAAATGAAGGTATTCTATTGGACTAGGATTAGCCAATCAGAAATACAGAAATATACAAATTTAGGCGCTATAAATCAAGTCAGTAGCTTGTAGACAGCGCTCATAACTGGATGCGTTGCTAGCAGACAGTGTTCCTAACCAGACGCGAGATGTGTCCTCGAGAAATTTAATACGTTATTAGCGTGAGACAAAAATAGTTTACGTGTTAAAAAGAGCAAGTAATTAACAAAAGAATCTCATAGCTCTCTATATCAGTGAAGTGTTATTTAAATCGTGTCAAACATTAATAAATGCAGTGAAGAAAAACTTAAAATCTGTGTAAGCCTACATTCTTCAGTCGCACCGCTCCCTGCTAAGAGATTCATGTCTCTAAAAAAATAAATACTGACGCAGCCGAGGCAAACATAAATATAATATTTAAAGAAACAGTCTAAATATATTACATCATCTTCAAACTGACTTTCCATACGTAGCAGCAACAACATTCTTCAAATTGGCTCCCAAAAACGTGGTGCAAATTACGTCTTCAAATTGGCGCAAAACGTGGGGCAAATAACGACAGCTTCACTTTGTATCTTTTAAGACGTAGTAGGTAGAAAAATAATCTTTAGTAAGAATAGTTTGTATACTCACTAATAAACGATAGGTTGTAGAGAGAGTCATGTGAATGTATCATAAGATTTTTTATACAGATACTATAATCGTTATAAACCAAATGTGTGCCACTGTGAATGGTAGAGAAATTTGTAATTGATGAGATAGTCGTGTGAATGTATCGCTTCAGAGGTTCCTACTCTTCGTTTGGTGCGCTTACTAACGTTGTTATTCCTACTGCAGACTCGTGTATACCACGTTAGTGACGTCGAGTGAACTAGCAACAATTCATACAGGGCGACTACACATCTGCGGGGAGGATATATCGGCATGTAAAGGGGCAGAACTTGGAAATGTGTCAGTACAAGATGGGCAGTGATCAAACTGAACCCGATGAAACCGGATAATTGTTCTCCACATGGCTAAACAGAAACATGACATTAACAAACGACTAGGGTGCGCGAGGGCAGGGCTATATCGATTGGTGGGAGTCGATCGGAAGGCGCTGGGAACAATGCGGCATGGCCAACGTGACGGGCTTGCCTAAAACTTTGTGTGCCCGCTCGCTCGCAGTTTTATCACTCCCATCCGTTTTATTTTAATTCTGTATGAATGGCCTGCAGTGCTTGAGCCCAGAATCGTCATTTCTCTCGGCTCAGAGCTGATGAAAACTCCCAACTAAGGCTTACACTCTGTGATTTATATGCGTGAGTGCGTCACATCCTTTCCCTTTTTTCCCCAACATGCGAGCTTCTAGCTTATTTATACGCATACGAGTATATCAAATACAAGTAACAAAATTAAAATATCTTCAACATGGGAACTGCGAGACACTTTTGAGGACATGCTCCACACTATTTCAAAATGTCCATCAGGAAATAAGGGATTTAAAATACCGAAAATTTAAAATATTTACATTCTTAGTTTCTGTGTAGTCTCACTGCAAAGCGGGATGGTCTGTGGCCCGCAATCCGGAGGTCCGGATTCAAATCCTCCGGCCGATCTAATATTTATCTCTTTTTCGCGGTTTTCCTCGCTCGCTAGGCGAATACTGGGTTAAATAATTTGATCCACAAATTTTCCTAACTCCTTTTCATCACTACATTTCACTTCCTGCTTCTTCACCGCCATACCAGGCATTGGACTGATTACCCATCCTGGATATGCTATGATCCAGAGTATACTTGTTCCTCGACAGGCTACTGAACCAAGTAAGTCCTTCGGGGTTTAAGTAGGATAATTCTTTAAAAAAATCTGATGTGTTACACTCATATGGCTTTCTCTACTCTTGTACAAACTATTTTTACAAACACTTATTCTCCATATGTTTCATGTTAATCGAGATATCGAGATGTTAATCTTATTGCTAATTTTCTTGTAGATGCAAGGAGAATTGGTAGGCTTTAAGCGATAGTCAAATATTTTAAGAGGTGGTTGCTATGTGAAGTATTCCATTTTCTTTGCATTACATGGACAAAAACAAATTGAATAACGAATTTGAGAAAAAGTATTGGAAAATTTAAGGGAATAACAAGCAATATCTCGAAAATGGTTCACTCAACAAAAAAAATGTATATGACATAAATTGTGTATTTTAACGCGATCTACATTTTTTGTGTAGTAAATTTTGTCTATCTATTATGGTTTACCAGTTATGCAAAAAGTCGTTCAAAATGAAGAATACTTTTGGAGGCATTCCCAGAAAATTCAAGATATACATTTTATTTTTCATAAAAATATTTTAAAGATATGCTACTTTAATCAAAATCCTTAGAGCCATTTTTGAGAAAATTAAAATTTTCGAAAAATGTTCCATGTAAACGGTAATCTGGGGTGGGGGGATTTTCTTAAAAACCTTCGTGTCGCATCTCTGGAATATACTGAACCTAAATACCAAGTTTGGTGTTTATCTGTCTGTTCGTTTCTGAGTTATGCTGTTCACAGACACACACACGGCATGTTTTCAAAAATGCTTTTTTTCGATTCAGAGGGCCTCAAAACATATATTTCCGGTGAAATCTCCGTATCGAATTTTTGGGTGGAATACAATACTTCCCCTACTTTACGTAGTAGAGAAAGTAAAAAGAGGTATAGTCCTACTAACTGGAATTTGTTATTTAATTTGGTATATATGTTACCATTGTAGACGCTAAATTTATATTTTAAACTTATTACTTTCTCTATCAGGTGCCTAGTAGGCAGAGAAGGTATTGCATTCCACCTAAAAATTCCATACCGTGATTTCATCGGAAAAATACACGTTTTGAGGCTCGCTCCAAAAACATAATTTCTTGAAAAAGCTCTATGTGTATGCCTCTGAACAGCATAACCCAAAACGAGAAGTTGGTTAAACACCAAACTTGGTATTTAGGTTCCATAACTTCAAAATATGCGAAACAAAGATTTTCAAGAAAATCCCCCACTCCAAACTACCCTTTACATGGAAGATTTTTCGTAATTTATGATTCCCCAAAAATGACTGTAACGATATTGAATAAAATACCACATATTAAGTATGTTTACATGACAAAAGTATATCTTGAATTTTCTAGGAATAGTCGGTGAAGTCCTCTTCATCCAGAAGGGGTTTTCTATAAACTTGTGTAACCTGTAAACATTAAGAAACAGACGAAAATGTAGTACACACGAAATGTACTCTTTAAAACGCACAATTTACTTCAAATGAGTTGTTTTTGTGGCATAAAGCTTTTCTGAGAAAACCGTTATTAACGGTTGGAATTGTTCGTTTCTTGGCCATTCTTTTAAAGTCCTATAATCATTCAATTGTTTCCCGCGATCTCATGGAAACAGTATGGCATTCTAAAACCACATATAGCGTCCAGATCTTAAACATTTGACTGTCCTGTCGCTTTGTATCTATAACGAAATGTGTAATGTATATATTTTTGCAAAGGTTTATTTGGATTAAAATGTAGTAGAAAATAAAAAATTATGTGTTATACTCATACGGCTTTCTCTACTCTTCACTTTGTACTCTTATACAAGCTATTTTTACAAATGCTTGTTCTCCATCTACTTCATGTTAATCGAGATAAACATTTGCAGAATCTTATTGCTAATTTTCTTGTAGGTGCAAGGGAAATATGTAGGCTTTAAGCGATAGTCAAATCCTTTAAAAGCTGGTTGCTTTTCTTTGCTGTCCAGGAGATACAAAAACAAAAAAAGCGAACAACGAATTCCCATTTGAGAAAATGATAAGTATTGATACATTCAAACAAATAAGGAATATCTCGGAAATGGTTCACTCGACAAAAAAAAATATGTTGTGTACTTTAACGAGATCTACATTTTTTTGTGGAGTAAGATTTTGTCTATCTCTTACGGTTATGCAAAAGTCATTCAGAACGATGGGGACTTTTGGGGACATTCCCAGAAAATTCAAGATATACATTTCATTTGACATGAGAATATCTTAAACATATTATATTTTAATCAACATCGGTGAAGTCTGGAGTGGAGGGATTTTCTTGAAAATGTTAGTATTCATCTTTGAAAGATACTAACCTAAATACCAAGTTTGGTATTTATTCGACTTTCCGTTTTTGGATTATGCTGTTCAGACACATATCCACACATACACAAATTTTTCTAAAAATGCTTTTTTGTTAATTCAGGGCACCTCACAACATGTATTTCCTGTGAAATCTCAATATCGAATTTTTGGGTGGAATGCAATACATCTCGTACTTACTATACGTAGTAGAGAAAGTAATAAGCTTTAGTAAGAATAATTTGTGCACCCTCAAATAAACGATAGAGGCAGAAAAAGTCATGTTAACGTATCACATCAGACTTTTTTTTCTCGTGGCCAGGCAAAGAGAATGGAGTTTCAAAGGCATCACATAGCGATACGCTCATTTAAAAGTCTGACTAATGGTTTATTTACTGTACCCTACAACGAAATGATTAAATATGAATTGAAAGCTATTTGGATAGAATAATAAACTTCTGTAAGAATAGTTGGTAGAGCAGGAGCAGAGAAAGTAACACGCCAGATTTTTATAAGCATACACTTAGCTGGAATTCTCCGCCACCCCGCGCAGGATGTAATGCCCGTAAGGAAATATTATGTTAGGCTGTGGAATGACACGTGATCTGATACTAATATGAAAGGCATCTCTGTGCTGCAGCGAGCCTCTCATCGATAATGCTTCCAGGAGCACAAACAGTCTTAAGAGATAACGGTAGGGAAATTTCATATCGATTGCTAACCCTCTAAACTAACAATGTTGGCAAGAGTTTGGATAGGCGATATCGTCCTACCAACATTGATCAACATGACTGACATGGAGGGATGGATGGAAAGCGGGCTGAGAAAACAAGCCTTGAAATGGGAGACAGGCCTCCGAGAGTGCTGCATCCTTCAGCTTCCTTCAGGCATTCGCGACACTAACAGGCATAATCCCATCTCAGCCGTGAAATTTTGCATATCTGAGGTAGTGACGTAAGTAATTCTTTTCCTCTCTACCTTCCCCTTCCTGCTTCATCGTGCTTTCTGGTTAAGTTTCCTAACTATGCTGCAACCGGAAATGACAGGGTAAAGCAAACAATGCGCTTCGAGGGAGTAGCATTTACTGGTTGCGTTCACATTCGCTTTCCGGTTCAGTGACGGGTGGGCCTTCTTAATTAAGTTCTGTTAGAAATATTGCTTTAACATGTTCCGAAAGCTACTTTGTCGTCAGTGTTACTTTGTGATTTCAGCAGACTAATATGAGTATATTTTGAAATAGTCCTGCAAAGAATACTTTTCAATTATTTGGACAACTTGCAGTGGCCTGAATTATATGTACTTAATCTAAAAAGTATGCGTCTCCATTCAACTTTCTTAAATGTTAACGGAAACAAATTCTCCAAACAAGGTAAAGTCATAATTTAAACACATTAGCGCTAGATGTTATCTAAGGAGCGCTTTCGGGAGATATGTTTCCCTCCCCATCATCAGCTTCGGACGACTAGCGACACGTTCTCTCCCCTAACCCCAAGAAGTATTTCGTTGACGATTCTTCTGCTTTCTGTTGTGAAGAATTGGAAACTAGTGGTGTTGGATTTGCTGCCATCTGTCTTCTTTCTTCTCTCTTGTAATCTGATTGGATCAGCTGCATTAAGTAGTCTGTAGGCAGTATTTCAAAATTCAGAGCATTCCTAATGTTGAGATGAATAAATATCATCAGTTATGGTTTTGCCTTTCCGACTTTAACGCGGTCGTACGTGGATGTACAAAGAGTGCCAAGATATTTAAAGCTTCAATGTTTATCGTAATCTTGTTTTCTTACATCTTTGCCACTTTAAAACATTTCCTTCAATGGTTGCTTAAATACGCAACATTTAAGAGATTTAACTTTAATTTTCTGTAAAATATTCTCTTTTAAAGTTAGGTTTATAGGAACATGGAAATTAATTTTATGGAACATTATGCTGAAGAAAGATGCCCGTAAATGAACTGAAATTTTTAGAAATCAGCAATTTCAGTACTAAATACCCTTAAAATTCCAGTAGTCAAATTTATGGAGAGAGTAATGTGCAGAAAAACCACATGATGGTATAAATTACCCTTTCTGTAGTTTTTTATATATTTTTATTTCATTAGTATTGTACTTATTTGAAAATTGAATCGATTTTCAGCTCTTTTTACTGTAATGTTAAAATTATTTTAACTGCATTTAGCAGTGCAGACGTTTTGGTATGATTGTGGTAAAATGGCTTCTGATCTGACGGAAGAAAAGAATTGTCAAAGTCAGGTATTATCAACGTTGATTCTGAACTTCCCCATTCCGCTTCAGTTTTTACGACTACAGTTTATTTCTCCGTTCGGTTTAAGTCAAATGCCGGTGACACTTTCAGGCGCTGTGTGTTTGAGCACAAAGTTGAATCGATGTTAAACAAGCAAAAAGTAAATAAAATACAAATTAAGAAAAAATAAAACCGCATACCCGTAGGTAGAGAATGTATTGCATTTCACCAAAAAATTCGATGTTGAGATTCCACCGAAAATGCATGTTTTGAGGCCTCCTGGTTTCCCTCTCCCAAATAAATAATTTTTAAGGAAAGGTAGCGGGTGTGTGTATGAACAGCAAAATTATAAAAAAACAAAAGAAACAACAAATACTGGGTAATTACCAAACTTGGTTTTTAAGTCAGTACTTTTCAAAGCTGAGACTCGAAGATTTTCAAGAAAATCTCCCATTCTAAAATACGCTTTAAATGGAGATTGTTTCTTTATTTTCTTAATAGTGCCTCTAAGGATTATGATTACATTATCATACATGACAAATAAGATGAATAACCTGAAGTCCTCTTTATCAGAAATAATTTTGTGCAATTTTGTATTGTGCCATTTTGCCCCTCCTCTTGGTCTTGGCTTGTGCAAGCAGCTAAAAAACGGCCCAATGCTTCGGAAATGATGACGTGGGTAATCAAGAGAAACAGTTAACATCCGAAGCTTCGAGAAAAATGTCGTAATGCATGACGTAGTTCATCTTTCCACAACTCAAAGCGTCGTGCAGAGTTACCATTGGCTGGTTTGCTCCACGCCACTGACGGCAGCGCCATCACGATCGTGGTCAACTTCTGCAACTCCTGGGCAGGCAGCAGTGGCACACTTCGGCCAGGGACCATGTTTTTCCCATTCCCAGAGGTGTTAAATATTGTGGAAATGACTATTGCGTAGAAACTAAGAATTCAAAAGAGTCACCGACACATATGTTAACAATTTATTATAAAGTGTTGCATTTGTTAACAATTCTATCAGCTTGCTTTAATATTTTAAAAGTTATGTGATTTACAATGCTCGGAGACGACAATCGTTTAGGTTTTTACAATTTAAGTTGCCCTACAAATCGAAAATATTTCTGAAACAGCGACTAAAACAATGTAATGTTACAGGAAGTGAAAAATATGAATACTTCTCCCGTAAATGTGAATTTAGAAACACCAAGAGAAAAAAGGTTTAAATTTTGTAGCTTACCAAACAGTTGAACATAATTTAGAAAAGCCAAAAAGGTTACTCTTGATGGTTTACGCCAAATCTCGCCGTCACAAAACCAGAACACGAGTCTGGGTGCTAACCACTCGGTCCCTGTGCTTCCTGCCCAGGAGTTGCTGAAGTTGACCACGAGCGTGTTGACGCTGCCGTCGGTGGCGTGGAAGCAAACGAGCTTAATGGTAACTCTGCACGACGCTGTGAGTTGTGGAATGAGAAATTACGTCATGCATGACAACATTTTTCTCGAAGCTTCGGATGTTAACTGTTTCTCTCGATGACCCACGTCATCATTTCCGAAGCATTGGGCCGTTCTTGAGCTGGTTGCATAAGCAATGACCAAGAGGAGGGGGAAAACGGCACAGTATTATTTGTAAGTAATTATATCATGAGAGATATGCAAATACGTAATACACAAAACAAAGATCTCTCTAAAGGACACAATTTATTTGAAACAACTATTTTTGTGGCATCAGCCATTTCGGATAAATCCGTTTTTAGTTGTTTGACATTTTTAATACTTTTCATTTTTTAAATTTCTATTACATTCAGTTGCTTCTTGCAATGTCTTGGAAAGAGTATGGAATGTCAAGGCCAGAATACATCCACCCGCTTTTAAACACTTGACTATCGCTTCGGTTTCCTGTGTTGTTCTTGTACCTATAACTAAATTATTTCTGCTAACATTTATCTCGAAAAATGTGAAGTGGATAGGAAAATAAGGTTTTCTAAAAGTAGTCTGTAGAAGATATATAAAATAAACGATAGTGGAGAGAGAAGGCCGTATGAATGTAACGCATCAGAAATATGTTTATTTTTGGGGGGAGATTAAGAACCCTCTGCAGCCAAAATCACTGTATTCATGAATCATTATCTCAGAAATTGTTTGAGATACCGAACTCAAATTTTAACAACATGCCTTCTAAGTACACTGCTGTGTTTTTATTCAATAATTTTGTTTTTTAAGGAATATGGGATTATTTTCGTAATTATACTGCCCTTTTAATAAAATGTATCAGTTATTATTATTTTTGAAAATAATTAATAATGTTACCAATACCAAGGTAAATCCAGAGCAGCACTTAATTTAGCTTTCGTTCAACAGTTTCGGAGAAAACACGTGATTCATAACAGAAAATGCGATACACAGAAAAATCTGTTTAATGTGAAAATTGAGAAAACGAACTAGTATATTATATATGCATATGACAGAAGAAGAAAGCCACATGTCATGAGCATGTAGAAGCTGCTATACTTTACATTAGTACTTTATAGAATAATTTTTTTTTAAAACATGGGCTAAAGTTTACCACTCTACTCCATAGTTATATTTTGTGAAGTGAGGCAGAATTCATAGTAGAAAATACTAGATGCAGTACTACATTGAAAATATAAGTACTGTGTCTGCAATAATAAAATATATATGCAAAATGATTCTAAAATATGTCTACAAAGTTTGGGGACGGCTCCTTACAACGAAATAATAGATACTTCATATTAACATATATTCCAAAATCCTTCGTTCTCGATTTATTAAAGTCAAGCTGTTATTAATGAAAGAAAACTTTAAAGTGACAGAATCTGTTTTTGACACTGTCATTATCAGTTTGTCAGGAAGTGCTCAACAACTCATATCAAATGCTCGAAATGTCCTCATTTGCGTCCAGACACGCATGCACTCATTGAATCCTGGACTGTCGCACCCTGGCGGTGTCGAATGGTATCACAGGCTTCCGTGACACATTGACGAAGAATTTCTTCATCCGGGCTGTCTGCTGCATAAACCAAATGGTTAAGGTGCCCCCAGATACAAAAATCAAAAAAACTGAGCTTGGGGGAACGTGCAGGCCATGGAACCCGTCCTCCACTACCTATCCATCTGTCCTGATAGATACCAGTCAGTGCGTCTCGAACAATGCAACTAAAATATGCCGGAGCCCCATCATGCATAAACTCCATATTTCTTCTTTTTGAACGTAGTTATAAATTAATAACGCGAAAACGAAAGGAAGGATTTTGGGACATATGCTTTTATGGAATTTTTTCTCGTTTTGGTGTAAGGAATCCGTCCCTTAATTTTGTAAACGTATTTTAGAATCTCCTGTATATATATATGAGGAAATTTCAAGTAATAAAAATATTTGTTTTTTTGGAAAATTTCGTCATATAATCTCTCCTTAATGTAAATCTTATAAACTTTTGGAAGACCCGTCCTATTTATTTTCCTTGCTTTTGAATTTGCTGTAAAAAGAATTTAAAGCTCTGGTTATTCTCAATTTTATCTTTTGCTTCTCTTCTCTCAAATGGAAGTGTACCTACACATAGAAATCTATGGTCGCTTGTGCAAGTTAGTTTTTATGAAGCCAGAAGGCTTCCATTTCTCCATTTCTTCACAGTGCAAGACAGCATGAAAAAAACCTTGGATGATTTATCACATTATAAGTTGGTGAGGGAGACCTTTGGATTTCCACATATTCCTTTCTTCGGATATTGCAGCGAGCTCTGCTGCAGGGAGTTGGAATGCTACAAAAAATTCTTCACATTTCCTCGTTTCGGCTTATGTTTCCCATCGCGGCAATATGTAAACCAAGCTGGGAATATTCTGTCATTTGCATACTGGCAGAACGAAAGATAGTACTTGCAAGAACAAAACATTCCATAGAATCCTATTACGGTTCACTGCACAGGGAGAACTAAAAGGTATGTAAATTTCTTCTTATCATATCGTTCACCAACTTGTTGCAAAGTATTGCTTGCTTTAGCACTGCAAGTTTTTGACAAGCACTATAAATATAAGAATAACTTTCATTAAACTGTAGGGTTCAGTGTTTAAAAACTCAACATGCATAACTATTGCAGAGTTTATATTTAGATCTTCGTTATAAAACCGAAGTTAGTAGCCTACAAAATATAGTCGAATACTGCTAAATCCTTTCTACAACCGGATATGATTCACCTATTGAATGAAGAGACGAAATTCTGTGAGGGGTTTCGTCTATTCGCAACAATGCATTTAAAGAATGTCTAAAACTGGGTATACATTTCCGAGTCAAACACTGTCCATGTTTTATTTTAAAGGAGTTCCTAATTTGGATCTGGATTAAAGCGAAGGAGGATTTCAGCACTGCGGCCAAGGTTAGGATTATTGCATCTATTAAAACTTCGGGAAGAAGGGATGAAGCAAAGGAGTACAAAGGGCGGCAAGATCTAATGGCGTCAGGTGCTTCCCCGACTGCTCCCTCGATGACTTCAATATCCTAATACTCACGGACCCCCGTAAGAGGGGTTCCAACCCCTTCAGCTGTCATGCTGGGTCCCCTAGCACTCGTGGTACTACTTGGATTGGGTTGGACTCGGCAGGATATTGGTTCCCGACATCCATGGGAGATTGGGTACGTCTAAACCCAGGCGGGGTTGGGAGGCGCTTTAATGTATTCCAGTACCAACTTAGAGAGGTGGCAGACGGTGCGTAGACACTGTCGCCCCCCACCAAGATTGTTTGGCAGTCTTCCTCACAGGGGTTGATATCCGTAAGCTGCGTATCTACTTCGTCCCTGTAAAAGCATGGGGGGCGGTATATGATGATGGTGATGATTTGTATTTAAGGGCGCTCAACTGCTAGGTCATTAGAGCCCTTGTAAAACGGATCATGGCAAAGGCCACAGCTAAACATGAATATAAAAACCATAGTAAAAGCCAGAGATAAAGACCAATATAAAAATCATAGCACAAGCCAGAAATAAATATGAATATATAAAACTAAACCGAGAAGTATGAAACATGCACTATTAACGCAACTAAATCCGCATTTGGAAATATACCTTTGACACAAAATTAGGAATCCTATCATCCGCTAAGACTGTCCTGCGGAGAGTCCCGATGAAGTGCTAGAACAACACACACTAGCAACGTGTGACGAACCGACAGACCTTCGCCACAAAGCGGACAAATAGGAGCAGGGTCACCCTTAAAAAGATAACCGTGCGTAAAATTGCAGTGGCCAATACGCAATTTATAATAATGCGCAATGGTATATCAAACAGGCACCGTCCTAATTGAAAGCCCCTCGGAGGTTTGGTCTTGGAGCGGAACTAGGTTGCCGGTCTTCGTTGGAAGTTCATCTTCGTGGACAGTTTCGAGCAAAAAGTTCTCTAAGAGAAAAAACAAGTTCTCCCCACAAATCAAATTCACCGCATACGCTACACCACCTTTCACTGCGCTTAACCCCGCAGGATCAAAAGAAACAAATTAGAGAAAGTCAGGAACAGAATAATTCAAGATATTATGTAATCCTCCCCTTTCCCGATCTGGGAAAACGTTTTGCATCATTTGTAGCTGGAAAATGTGTTCCTCTGGTTGATGCACTCTGCTGCAGGGTCCTGGTCTCCGGCTATTACTGCTCGTCGGCTGCTGTTTTATCCATTCCTAATCAATTACCTATCTAACTAATTTCACTGGTCTCAGGGTTTTCGTAGGTGAGGCAGATTAAAATACACTGCATTTCCCTTAAAAGTTGTGGTTTATTATCAAGTAAATACTTATGGGCGGCTAGCTTTTCCCATTGTAACAATTCATTATAATAAATTAAGAGCCTAATATAACTGCACACGCTTCCCACCCCAATGCACACACGTGCATGTGCCGTCCAGAGAGTATAACTCGCGCAAAACTTCTGGAATCGTGACCTTGATTGCCAACCCAGCTGCCGAGCCTAGGAATGGTTTATGTTCAGCTTAATCAACGAAAGCGATATAACACCTTTGCTTACTCACAGTGCGTAACACATGCAGTCTGCATAGAAAGTGTCTGCATCTGGTTGTAATTTTAAAGAGAGCAGTATCTAAATAGTACTTACTTTATATTTGTTATATTTATAACCCTGGCTCCTACGTTTTCAAAGTTGAGTGTTAAGTTGTTACACAGTCAAAGTAGGGAAATAATTGCAAATGTCCTCGACTTCATGAAGCAAGAAGCAGAGATGAAGGAAGAAAATATATGTTCGTCCGAGTTCCACAAAAGCCTTAAGAGAGTGAAAGAAAGAGTAGTCAAAGCAACTGGTGTTTCACCGAGTTCCGTTTCCAGAGTTCTCAAAGATAAGAAAAAATCTGATGTGTTACACTCACATGACTTTCTCTACTCTTTATTTTTACAAACGCTTATTCTCCATATGCTTCATGTTAATCCAGATATCGAGATGTCAATCTTATTGCTAATTTTCTTGTAGATGCAAGGGGAATATAGTAGCTTTTAAGCGATAGTCAAATATTTTAACGCTGGTTGCTATGTGGCGCATTTCATTCTCTTTGCATGTCCAGGACATAAAAAAAATGAATAACGAATTTGAGAAAAAGTAAAGTATTGGAAAATTTAAGGAAATAACAAGCAATATCTCGAAAACGGTTCACTCAACAAAAGAAATGTATATGACATAAGTTGTGTAATTTAACATGATCTACAGTTTTTGTGTAGTAAAATTTTGTCTATCTCTTATGGTTTACCAGTTATGCAAAAGTCGTTCACAATAAAGAATACTTTTGGAGACATTCCCAGAAAATTCAAGATATACGTTTTATTTGTCATAAAAATATCTTAAACATATGATATTTTAATCAAAATCGTTAGAGCCATTTTTGAGAAAATTAAAATTTTTGAAAAATGTTCCATGTAAAGGGTAGTCTGGGGTGGGGGGATTTTCTTGAAAACCTTCGTGTCGCATCTCTGGAAGATACTCAACCAAGTTTGGTGTTTATCCGACTGTTCGTTTCTGAGTTATGCTGTTCACAGACACACACACAGACAGACACACACGGACATGTTTCCAAAAGTGTTTTTTTTTTGGATTCAGGGAGTCTCAAAACATGTATTTCCGGTGAAACCTCGGTATCGAATTTTTGGGTGGAATACAATACTTCCCCTACTTACTATACGTAGTAGAGAAAGTAAAAAAGCATATGGATGAAAGAATGCCATTTGACACGCCTGGGAAGAAACATAAGATCCCTAAACGTATTACAGAAATAGACGATTTCGAATGCGTCATTTGGCGCACGATTACAATTCCTATGTGGAAGAAAAAACTGTGCTAATAATAAGCAGATTGCTCATCCAGCTGAAACACAGCAGAAACCTTCAAGGTGGTGCTACAAATCTCAGAAAAATTATTAAAGATTTAGGGTTCAAGTGGAAGAAACCGAAATCAAATAGAAGAGTTCTAACAGAAAAGCAAAATAAATAAATAAAATGAAATAATAATAATAATAATAATAATAATAAAACAAAAAAATAAAAATAAAAAGTAAATGTTGCCATGATAGCTTAGTCGGTTAGTGCAACGGCACGGAACGCCTAAGATCTGTGATTCAAATCCCGGCTATGGCATTTAATTTTTCAGTCTGATTCTACCTTTCCAAATGACTAATTTTATATGTACTTATATCAGCATCAATTTTCAAGGTGGTGCTACGAATTTCAGAAAAATACTATAATGTATGAAGATGAGTCATACATACACAGCAGTCATACAGCATCTAAATGTTGTAGTGACGCTAGCGAATATGGTTTGCAGGCACCTGTTGCCAAAGGGCAAATACTTATTATCGTTCATGCTTCGTTCCAAATGCCCTTCTTTTACAAGTCGCAACAAACAGGAGATTTTCATCAAGAAATGAATACAGAAAATTACATGAAGTGAATCAACGCCATGTTGATACCTAATATGCCTGCTGGGTCTTTTCTGGTCATCGACAATGCTTCACAATGCGTCAACACTCAAATTCACAAACCACCTACCTCAACTTCCTTGAAAGAAGAAGTGAGAGCTTGGTTACTTAGACATAATAAAGCTTTAGATGAAAGCATGAGTAAAACAAAGCCATATAACTTAAATAAAGCCAACAAACAGCTTCAGAAGTCATACATACTTGACCAGATAGTAATACAACATCGCCATAATGTACTTAGACTGTCATCGTATCGCCCAGATCTAAACCCAATCGAATCTGGGCTGATATCCAAAAATGGGTGGCATGCAGAAATATCACTTTTAATTTAAAATATGTGGAGCAGTTATAACGCCAGCATTTTGCTGAAATTGGAAGGCCAGAATGGGAAAATGTATGGCGACATGCTGAATAAATTAAGAATCATTATTCCGAAAAATACGGAATTGCAGAAAATCAAATAGAAATAATTCTCATGCAGGATAATGGTGCAGAAAGTAGTGACAGCAGTGATGACGGCAATAATGTGAGTGATTCCGCAGAAGAGGAAGGGTTGTTAGATGTGGAAGAATTGGAGGCAATGATTGACAGCGTTTTTTATATTAAGCGCTTTTTACAGCGTGGATTTTAATATACTGTATATAACTAAGTTTATCAGCGCAACACAGTGCATAACCGGTGTGAATATTTCACGATGACTGTCCCACGCACTCCTGCAGCATGGAGACGACCGGTCACCACCTGATCTGGTAAGCAACTCGCATCATAGCTCTCGTTAAGATTTTCACTTGTCTAGAACTGTTGCGCCGATTATACCACTGTGTGTCGAAAAGATTCTATAAGACAGTGAAAATCTGGTGCTTTCTTTCCCCTTTTATGCCTAAGCCTAATGACGCATACCTTTGCGCCTCAAAATGTAAAGACATTTCTAATTGATCCTCAGACCGCGTTACCCTATTATGTATGAGAAATTCTGCTCCAAAAGATTTCGCACACGCGCACCAGTGACGCGTCTGGGAGTAGATTCAATATCTCCGTCTCTATATCAGTCTCTTTATTGCTTATAGTTCCTTGCTCATTAGCTTGGTAAAGGTGGGCTCTACTTAGAATTATCTTTTACCTGGAATTAGCTAGCTCGCTCGTTCCTTACTTATCTAAGTTACAATCTGATTTTGTAGAATTTTTGGGTGTTAAATATTCTAAAATATTTCTTGGTGAATTATATTATTATGCACAATTCTTATTTAACATTGATTTATATGTTTATGTGTATATATTTATATATACACTGGTGTGCAAAACCTAAGGACGAGATGGGTAAAGTAACATAACAAATGAACTGATGAGGATGCGGGAGCATGTTGCCAGAGTTCTCTCACATGTACACAGAAAGCTATACGTCACATGGCGTGAGTGTAGCGAGCATAAAGTGTCAAATGGGTCTGGTCCCGCAACATGGGGCAGTTGACGAAACAGGACAAGACGGTTTGTGGCAATTACCGAGCTGTTTCGGTGAATATAGTGGTGTTCTTCATTGCAACATGGCCCGTAGACACCATTTGGATGACTTCACACCGGGAAGAATCATCGGGAAACTGGAAGAAGGCGAAGTGTGACGAGTGTTGCTCAGGAGTTTGGACTTGTTCACAACATTGTTTCACGTGCATGGGGAACCTTCCAAACCACAGACACTGCTGTACGAAGGAGAGGTGTTGGTCGATCACGCTCAACTACAGCAACAGATGACCACTACATTGTGCAACAGGCAAGAAGGAATCCACGCCAAACAGCGGGTGCAATTGCAACCACATTTAACAGGACAGCTAGGCAAGCAATCTCAAGATATACAGTGGCATGGTGACAACACAGAGGTGGTCTCTTTGCCCGATACGTTGTGTTCCATTACATCCGCACATCGGCGGCACCGTTTGCGATGGTCCCAACATCATCAAATTTGGTCCAACGAGGAATGGGGTCGCATGCTCTTCTCGGATGATAGCAGATTCAGTTTAAGTAGTGATTCTCGACGTGCCCTCATCTGGCAAAAGGTGGGAACACGTTATGAACCTAGGAACATCCTTGAAAATTATCGTTTTGGTGGTCCGGTAGTTATGGTTTGGGGAGGCATAAAGTTGCATGGGCGCACCGCCCTCCAAATCTTTTAACACAGTACGCTCACTGGTCAACGCTATTGTGATACTGTACTCCTTCCCCATGTGCGTCTTTTCAGGGTTGCAGCCGGCCCTGACTTCATTTTTATGAAGGCAAGTGCGCGACCGCATCGAACAGTGCAGGTGGTGGATCTCTTGGAAAGGGACTAGCCGGCCCGTTCCCCCAAGAGATCCATCAAACACGTGTGGGATGCTTTGGGGAGGCGAATTGCAGTACATCCACATGCACCAACGACCATCCAACAGTTGTCAACAGCGCTGGTGGAGGAATGGAATGCCATTATCTTTCTGTAAATCTAGAGAGTCATCATATGACGTATTTACTTTAGTGTGGCTTATAGTCTATGAATAAAAGTGGAATTTCTATTCGTCTCATTGCATATTCCGTCTAGTTGCCTACTATAGCATACCGTAGTAGATCCCTCTATGTATGATTCAAGTTTCATCGAGGCAAGAGAAGATTAGTTTCGTCCTTAGGTTTTGCACACCAGTGTATGTGTGGTATATCCCCTTTCAAAACCACGAGAAACCCATATCTCAAGTTAGGCCGGTCCAATAGAAATTGAATCCCGGACCTCCTGAATGCGAGCATCAAACGCTCTTGCTTGAGCCATCCCGCTAGGTTAATTTTATTTAAATCTGACCATGTCAATGCAAACAATGTCAGTGCAAGGAAACTTCCCTCGTCATATTAAATGAATGCTCGCACAGCATTTCACATGTTTGGATATGTGCGTTTCGAATACTTCTATTTTGCACTGTGTAAGTCACTTCCGGATACGATGGCACGCTCTTATGTTCGCGCAAGGAGGCTCGGGTTAAACCATTCAACTTCAGCGTCGCGAGCATAATACCTTTAGGATCTGGCAGCGAACCAGCTCGCTGCGGCGTATCTATTGCTTAACTTTTCGGAGATCGAGCGAGCAGATTTCCGCGTCTATTTTCATGCACGAATCATACACTTTCGTTATAAGTGTGCTTTCAATTTTGTGGAAATATCTGTAATATTTTTAATTCCTCTACCCGTACCTAGTAGGTAGAGAAGGTACTGCATTACAGCAAAAAATTCGATGTTGAGAAATCCATGCTCCCTGAATCCAATAAAAGCATTTTTAGAAAATGGTCCGTGCACGCTCGTGTGTTCTCTGAACAGCATATCTCAGAAATAAAAAGTCGGATAAACATTAACATTGGTATTTAAGTTCAGTACCTTCCAAAGACGCGAAACGAAAATTTTCAAGAAAATCATCCAACCCAAACTATCTTTTCATGAACATTTTTCCAAGTTTTATATTTTCTAAAAATGGCTCTAAACATTTTGATTAAATATCATATATTAAAAGTATTTATATGAGAAACAAAATGTATATCTTAAATTTTCTGGGAATAGCCTTTGGAATCCTATACTTCATGTTAATCGAGATAAACATTTGCAGAAACTATCTTACGGTTAGTTTGCTTGTAGATGCAAGGGGAATTGGTAGGCTTTAAGCGATAGTCAAATATTTTAAGCGCTGGTTGCTATGTGGGGCATTCTATTCTTTTTGCATGACCAGGACATAAAAAAAAGAATAACAAATTCCCATTTGAGAAAACGTATAAGTATTGGAAAATACAAACAAATAGCAAGGAATGGTTTACTCACAAAAACTTTATATGACATAAATTGTGTGTTTTAACGAGATCCATATTGTTAATGTTCAAAAAACGTTTATCTACATCTTACGGATTACTAGTTATGCAAAAGTCATTCAGAATGAAGAGCACTTTTGGGACATTCCCAGAAAATTCAAGATATACATTTCAATTTGTCATGAAAATATCTCAAAAGTAAGCTATTTTAATTAAAATCGTTGACCCATTTTTTAGAAATTAAAGAGTTTCGAAAAAATGTTCCAGGTAAGGGTAATCTGGGGTAGTGGAATTTTCTTGAAAATGCTCCTGTCGCATCTTTGAAAGATACTTAACCTAAATACCAAGTTTGGTGTATATCCGACTTTCGTTTTTGAGTTATAGTGTTCACACACACACACACACACGGAATTTTCTCTAAAAATGCTTTTTCTGGATTCAGCAAGCCTCAAAACATGTATTTCGGTGAAATGCCGGCGTCGAATTTTTGGGTGGAATGGAATACTTCTCCTTAGTGTACGTAGTACAGAAAGTAAAAATATTGACCTCTTTAAAACATACAATTTGTATCAAACTACTTTTTGTGGCATCTCAATTTCCAAAATATCCGTTATTAATGTTTCAATGTTTTATGCTTAGTCACGGAGTCCTGTGAATTTTCAATTGTTTCTCGCGACGTCATGACAGGAGAGCGGAATTTTAAGACCAGCATATAGCATCCAGTTCTTAAACATTTGACTGTCGCTGTTCTCTTTGTATCTAAAACGAAATGTGTAATGTAGCTATTCACGGAAAGGTTTATCTCGATTAAAATGAGGTAGATAGGAACATAAACTTTTGTAAGAATAATTTGCATACCCACTCATAAACGGTAGAGGATGGATAAGTCATGTGAATGTAATATCAGAAAAAATTTCATGTAATTCAGAAACACCATACATTTGAAAAATAAAAACTCCCACATTATTTTGTTACTAATTAATATAACTGGCATATAGAATTCTTATCACACGTTTGTTTTTATTCAGAACCTTTAAATATCGTTTTCTCACAGTTTGTTATTATTGGTCAGATTAATTATGTAGTCTTAATCAGTTTGAAGGCGTAGTTGAATCATTTGCCAATTTTTAAAAGTAATTTTTTCTGAGTTTCGGCTGAAGATTTGAATCACATTTGTTATACCTTGCGTCCTGTAGAGCCCTAATAAAGCGCAAACGTGTAAATTAGGAAAAATGAAGTAGGTAAATAGTCCTTTTGAAGAATTTCAGGCCATTAGACTGTGTACTTTTGGAGAAAATAATGTGCCGGTGTTTAAAAATTCTCTGGGAGTAAAAAAGTTATTAGGAAATTAAAGTCTAAATTTCAAAATGTTGTTCAGTTGTAAAACAATTTAATTTTTTTAAAAAAATTACAATTTCAGTTATGGTTAAACCCAAGTGAAGGTTACAAATTGAATTAAAATAATTCTTTTAAATAAAATGTGTAGATTTTTGTTAAATGCTTTTGCTACTCAATTTATAAGTGCATTTTTATTTATTCTTTTTACTTTCTCTACTACGTATAGTAAGTAGGGGAAGTATTGTATTCCACTCAAAACTTCGATACTGAGATTTCACGGAAATACATGTTTTGAGACCTCCTGAATCCAAAAAAAGCATTTTTGGAAACATGTCCGTGTGTGTGTCTGTGAACAGCATAACTTGGAAACGAACAATCAAATAAACAGAAAACTTGGTATTTAGGTTCAGTATCTTCCAGAGATGCGACACGAATGTTTTCAAGAAAATCCCCCCACACCAGATTACCCTTTACATGGAACATTTTTCGAAAATTTTAATTTTCTCAAAAATGGCTCTAACAATTTTGATTAAAATATCATGTGTTTAAGATATTTTCATGACAAATAAAATGTATATCTTGAATTTTCTGGGAATGTCTCCAAAAGTATACTTCATCGTGAACGACTTTTGCATAACTGGTAAACCATAAGAGATAGACAAAATTTTACTACACAAAAATGTAGATCGCGTTAAAATACACAACTTATGTCATATACAGTTTTGTTATTGAGTGAACCATTTTCGAGATATTGCTTGTTATTCCCTTAAATTTTGCAATACTTATACTTTTTCTCAAATTCGTTATTCATTTTATTTTGTCCTGGTAATGCAAAGAGAATGGAATACTCCACATAGCAACCAGCTCTTAAAATATTTGACTAATGCTTAAAGCCTACCTATTCCCCTTGCATCTACAAGAAAATTAGCAATAAGATTAACATATCGATATCTCGATTAACATGAAGCATATGGGGAATAAGCGTTTGTAGCAATAGTTTGTACAAGAGTAGAGAAAGTCATGTGAGTGTAACACACCAGATTTTCTGTTTTTAATTTAATGTTCTATGTATATATGCATGGCAGTAAAATGCATTATCTTCAGTTTGTTTTTGTTCCCTTCTGCATCAAAGGAAAGGCCAGTTTAGTTATTGAAAGTATTTGTACAGTGCGCTGGTTCAGCTCTGTAATTGGCAGTTATAAATATAAACACGTATTTATTTTGACACTTAAATATTAATCACACACTCCTTTGTAAGCACAAAATCCCTTTAGTAATTACTAAACTAACTAATTAGCTTTGCCACAGACCAAGGTTTCGGCCAGCAGCATTGTGGAAGTTAACCATTAAAAGTCAAGGACAACACTAGCTTGATTATTCCATTATTATTACTCTTACAGAAAATCTGTACCTTCAAGATAATGACGCAAGTTCCGAGTATTCCCAGTTGTCGGCTGGCCAAAAAGAAGAGAGAAATCTAACGAACAATAATGTATTTCCAGAGTTTTTTTATGTAATAATGTATCCACCCAACTTGAACTAATCAGGATATATTGTTGGTCATGGCTAACGTCATGAGATGTCGCTCTGATATTATAAATATTTTTACTGTTAAAAATGAACATCTCGTTTTATAACAGTTATTAGCTTTTAGTTGTGCCTCCAAATAGAACTCAGTATTCCTTTTCGTTGCTTTTTAAATAATTTGAATACCACAACTCTCAAAACTAACAGAATATTAGGGCAATTTTATTAGCGTTAGAAAAAACCCGTAAATTTGGTTTCATTCCTTGCAACATTGATGCTTTAATATTCAGTAATAGGTATAGGTTATACAACGGAGGGGGACAGATCTATTGTGGCTATCACCCCCAGGAGGAAGGGATGAAATGCCCCCCGCCTTAGATAAAAATCGCAGGGGATTAAATTGGGGAAACGAGGAGACATTAGAAGAGAGTGTTCGCAAAGAAATCCACAAACTTTAGATGAATTCAAGAATAGCATTCGTAAAGAAATTGCTGCCATTCCTCAGAGGGAACTGCAGAGAGTAATAGGTAGTTTCTTAAGCAGGTGCCAGAAATGCCTGAACAACGAAGGGAAGCAGTTACATCTCTTTACTTGATACCGTGGTCTATTCACCTTTCTTTTTAAGTGATTATGTTATATGTTAGAAGTAACTTATGCAACAAATCGTATTGTATTTACTGCGGACTTCCTGCCACCTGCATCGCCGACATAGCAGCCAGCCCCACCGGCTGACCGCATGCCATGAAACCGGTCCCGCCAAGGGTTGCTCATATAATATATAGCTCTTACCTTTATACGCAAATCCTGGAGCGTTTCTTCCCCCTCCCGCTTTTAGTCTACTTCTGGGAATATCTGGTCACATTCAGCAGTATTCATCCTGAAAATACAGGAAAATATAACATATTAAACTTATAACCAGCCAGAGGAGTTTTAGTAAGTAAAAAATTACTTGAGAGGGCGGAGCTACGCATTTTACTACCAACTTATATCCTCTCGTTCCTATATGGACCACTTTTACTGCCTATAGATACGTATAGATACGTGCATCAGATGAGAGAGGATCCTTAAGTCGAGTACTGGTCGTAGCGTTGAATTTTTCTAATGTGATTCAAAGTTCAGTTTCTTAGAAATATATTAATTGTAATTGGGACAAATTTTAAACATTGGACCGTACCACCAGATAGAGGCTAATCACAAGAGTGCGTCAGGAATAACTTTAAATTACTAACATTTTCTCGAGTGTTTAAGGCCCGTTTTAACAATTCAGTCTTGCTGAAACAGTTAATAGATTGGAAGTGAATGATAATTAATATTTGTATTACAAGGATAAAGGAAAGCAAAGCAACTCAATTAACTGAGCTTCAAAATCGGGTCCTCCAAACTGGAAAGCAGACACATACTCATACAGCACGGAGGTGGGGAAGGTAATGATGCTGTAAAGAAACAAAGGAGGTAAAGATCATACCATTAAGAGAAGGAAAGAAGGAAGATCGAAGCTTCTGCAACAGAGTAGAGGTTGGCTTCCTTGAGTTGACGAGTGACAGTAATGGAGCCCATGCTGGGTGTCACTGCCAAGGAATGGACGGACGCATCATCGGGAATGGATTGTAAGGGAGTCCGATATGCGCTAGGGGATGGGGGCTAGTAGGGTTACAGGCTCTCGGTGGCATGTGATGATGAAAGATGATGAAGAAAAAGAAGAGGAGGCGACTAAAAGGGAAGAAGAGATTTAACACTGCCAAGACACCCCAACCTTGTGAGGCTTATATAACTCTCCCTTACCGCACAGAAACCCTCTCAAACCCCATTAGCTCTCAGCTAAGCTTTTCGTATTATAGGGTGTTATGCTCAGAGTTCATGCTTGTAAAATGGGGCGTGCTTCTATGTACAAACATCAATCTTCAGCATAGGTGCAAACATTTCTAAAACCTTTGCCAATTAATACACAGTTAAGTATCTTTGGAGTATTACATAACGGTATTAATGGACATTACACTCTCTGGTCGAGTGATCAGACGTCTCGGATTCGATTCCCGCTTGAAAATTGAGAATCATTCCCTATCCTCAGCAGTCTGGAAGTATGAACGTAGGAGCGAATAAAAAAATCTTATATTACATTCACATAACTTTCTCTACAAACTATTCTTAAAAAGCTTATTCTTCTAGCTGTTTAATGTTAATTCAGTTAAACATTTACAGAAATTGTTATACTAAACACTTTATTATAGGTACAAGGAGAATACGGTAGATTTAAATGATAGTCAATTCTTTTAAGGGGACAAGGTAGTCTGAACACATGGAAATTATACCTTAAGTGTGTTAAATCACCACTGCTCTTAAAGTTTGTATGAATTACTCGATAATTATGATAATTATTTCAAGTTGTTGTTTGCATTTATAACTTATGTAGTCGAGTCCGTAAAATTATTTCATTCAGCAGAAAACTAACAACATTTACTCTTAAAACATATGAATTCATGTACCTTTTTCTCTGATACTACTTGTAATAGAAAATCACACATTTGCATGCTTGTTTTTAGTATAATCAGCTATATTCTGAACCTCAATTATTTAGTTATGTAAATCAATTCACTGGAAAATTGAAAAAAAAAACAATTTGTTGCAAAGTCAAAATGTGGAAAATTTGCAATGTTGTTGCTTCTTTTTATCACTAATGTACATTATAAAATTATGATTGTGGTTTAGAAAGTTTAACTGTGTGTTGTATACATGTACTGAAAATTTTAGCTCTCTACCTCTCATACTTTCTGATAAAAAGGTACATAAGTATCCAAAAATGTTGTTTTGAGAAAACTGAATTTAAAGTTTGAACATTAAAATTGTGACACATTTCAGTGCATTCCAGGTCATAATCATCTACACCTTCATTCCTGGATTGCTTCAGCTTTTCTGATTGTCTTCTCTTGGTCCTGGCCTCTTTTGTTGACTCTGAACTGCTCGCTGGGCGTGATATAGTCGTTCGTTGTTGAAAGATAAAAAAATGTTCTAAAAAGTGGTGTTGCATGACAGCTTTAAAGGAATGCAGACTAGCATTTAAATGGTATGTAGGTGTCTTAAAACCTCTTAACCCCCAAAAGTATATATTTTCTGAAACTGCAAATAATAGAAATTTTATTGGTGCCTAAAACAAAAAAGGTTATTTTTTACCATTTCAGAGTAGGTACCTTGTCCCCTTAAAAGAGGGTCGCTATGTGACGGCGTTGAGATTCCGCTCTCTATGTATGAACACGAGAAACAAAAACAAATGGCGATTTAGCGGCAGAAAAACTTAATAGGCAATTGCCAATTCAAACAAATAGTAAAGACTATCTCGGAAATGGTTAACATCACAAAAACGTTTATTAGACATAGTGAAGGGACGATAGCACTGCTTCCCGATATTGGATACTGATTTTTGAGCAAACATACTCGATACTCACTTTAAAAACAAACTCTAAAGGCGATGCATGTAAATTGAATTATGTTGTTAGTAGTTTTATGTGTTTAAAAGCAAGTAACCAATTTTGTATTGTATACTAATTACGAAATTGATCCTGGTGGACATTTTCCAATTGACAGCAATTTGTACTTTCTCTACTACGTATAGTAAGTAGGGGAAGTATTGTATTTCACCCAAAAATTCGATACCGAGATTTCACCGGAAATACATGTTTTGAGACCCACTGAAGCCTAAAAAGCATTTTTGGAAACATGTCCGTGTGTGTGTCTGTGTGTCTGTCTGTGCGTCTATCTGTGAACAGCATAACTCGGAAACGAACAGTCGGATAAACACCAAACTTGGTATTTAGGTTCAGTATCTTCCAGAGATGCAACAGGAAGGTTCTCAAGAAAATCCCCCCACCCCAGATTACCCTTTACATGGAACATTTTTCGAAAATTTTAATTTTCTCATAAATTGCTCTAACGAGTTTGATTAAAATATCATATGTTTAAGATACTTTCATGACAAATGAAATGTAAATCTCGAATTTTCTGGGAATGTCTCCAAAGGTATTCTTCATTGTGAACGACTTTTGCATAACTGGTAAACCATAAGAGATAGACAAAATTTTACTACACAAAAAATATACATCGCGTTAAAATACACAATTTATGTCTATACATTTTTTTTGTTGGGTGAACCATTTTCGAGATATTGCTTGTTATTCCCTTAAAGTTTTCAATAATTTTCTCAAATGGAATTCGTTAATCATCTTTTTGTCTTGGATATGCAAAGAGTATTAATCTGTGGCAAAGGGAATGCTGCTGCACCTAGCAACCAGCTATTAAGAGATATGTAT
The DNA here is from genome assembly GCA_030765065.1 of Deroplatys truncata. Lineage (NCBI taxonomy): Eukaryota > Metazoa > Arthropoda > Insecta > Mantodea > Mantidae > Deroplatys > Deroplatys truncata. The sequence goes on from CM060977.1 coordinate 59,774,768, forward strand.
GTGCTTAAAGGCTACTGTATTCCTATATTGCCCTTGTAAATATATATTCCCCTTACATCTACAAGAAAATTAGCAATAAGATAGAGCCTCCAAATGTTTATCTCGATTAACATGAAGTAGATGGAAAATAAGCGTTTGTAAAAATAGTTTGTACAAGAGTAGAGAAAGTCATGTGAGTGTAACACGTCAGATTTTTTATCTTGATAAGGGCACAGGTGATTTATCCCGTACTGTTAGTCAAGGATGATGATGATGATAATAATAATAATAATAATATAAATAATAATTATAATCATGCTTTGTTTCCCTTTTATGTAACTTTATTTTGTGCTGAAAACAGAACAAATCATTCCAAGAGCTTTATTTCATATTTTAAGTTACGATTGTGTTTGTCGGTTTCACAGATTTTGCCCAGCGGAATACATAGATGTAACGCTGAGAGTGAGTCACCAAGCCAGGCTATTGCAGAAACATGATTTAGTGCGTCAACTAAATCAGCTTCAACCACAACTCACAATCAGTTAATGCTGCATGTTACACGAGTACCTATACTTCTTCACCCATTGTTTTGCATATTTTCCATTTAGACACAAGACTCTATGGAATTTTGCATTGATTAACCCATAGGAAACCCAGTCAAGGTATATAAAGAACTATAGTCCAGCAAGTCTTTGAGAACACGTGCGATGCAATAACTGAAGTCTCGACTCCTTTCATTCCTTTTGTAGCATACAATTAAACGCAAAAGCTTTCAATGAATGCAAAATTTAAAAGTATCGAAGATTTAACTTACAGTATTAGATATACGTCGATACTATCGAATATCGGGAGTGTATCGAGGTATCGCTAAGTAGACATAAATTGTGTGCTTTAATGAGATCTAAGTCTTTTGTGTAGTACGGTTTATCAGTTATAAAAAAGTCGTTCGGGATGAAGGGGACTCTCATGTGTTCTCACAAAATTCAATATAAACATTTTATTTGTCGTGCAAATATCTTAAACATACGTTATTTTAATAAAAATCGATGTAGCCATTTTTGAGAAAACAAAAAAATAACGAAAAATTAAATACAAAGTTGGGTGTTTAACTGAGTTTTCGTCACACGCACGCGCAAGCACACACGCACACACACACACACTGAAGTTGATTGTTTCTTTACGTTATTTGCACCACGCTTTGGGCGTCAATTTGAAGTAGGTAGTTACTGCTACGTATTGAAAGCCGGTTTCAAGAAGATGTATTATGTTTCAACTGTTGGGGAGCCGAACTTCAAGCTGTTGCAACCCCACGTATAGTACTCGGTTTCCGGTAGCCTTCGCCCCAAGTTTAAAAATATTAGCTTTGTAATTTGACTGTTTCTTTAGATATTATATATTTATGATTTTCTCGGCTGTGTCAGTATTATTGTTAGAGACATGTTTCTCTTGGCAGGGTTGTGGTGCAACTGAAGAATGTAGGCTTACACAGAATTTAAATTTTAATTCACTCCTTTTTATTAATCCTCGACACAATTTAAATAGCACTTCGCTGATATAGAGAGTTTGAGATTCTTTTATTTAATACTTGCACTTTTTAATACATAAACTATTTTCGTCTCACACGAATACGTATTAAACCTCGAGTACGTATCTCGCGTCCGGTTAGAAACACTGTTTGCAGGCAACACGTCTGGTTATGCGCACTGTCTAGAAGCAACTGAACTCTTTTCCAACGTCTAAATTTGTAAATTTCTGTATTTCAAGTCTCTGATTGGCTAATCCTATTCCAATAGAATACCTTCATTTAACTAAAGCTTTTTCTGGTTGTTGATTGGCTATTTTTAAACTGTCTAAAAATTTACATTATTGCTGCTCTAATAATGACTAGTTGATACCTCATTGTTAGCAACTTTAAACCTATTATTCTCGCATATCCTACATTATTAAATTACGCAATATATTCACATAGCATTATTGAACATGTTCACTGCCTCAATGATTCAAGTGGAAGTCATTGTCAGTATTTAATGTATACTGATAGGTTATAGATAACATTTGTATTCTTAACTATGTTTACCTTTGATTTCTTATTAATGCACATACAGAGCCCCTCGAAACGCTTGGCTTGAAAACTCTGAGAAGGTATGAGCTGTTAGGAGTTTATTACGTTTCCACAGAGGGAAGTCAGCGCAAATCATTAACCGTGGCGCTTTATAAAAACTCTTTAAAGCCACTTTTTCTCCGAGTACGGTAGAGCACCTCTTTGGATTTCAGATTGGATGTATCGCGAGGGCACGCACAAAGAGGCTATTGCTTCCTCCAGAATGAAGCTAAAGCGTTTTTACTGCTACTGACGGTTTCCTTTGTAAGCACTTCCACAGTCGCAGTTTTCTATGTTGACTGAACAGCGCCAACTTCTAAAGGATCCTTCTTGGTGGTGCTTGTAAGCCGCAAAGGGTGAGCGAGCGAACGAGCAACAGTATTGCTTGTTATACAAGCTGGCAAAAAACACCTTATGCAGACGAAGAATTCTATTTTACGTGATAATCTGTGTACACATATTGAGTGAGTCCACCAGTAGCAGTCATTTGTTTCGTAAAACGTACTTAGTTGGCTTACACCACTTGTATGTAGGGCTTACACCTCCTAGGAATTAAAACCATGCCTAGGGTCGTAGGTCTGTAGAGGAGCAGACGAACATTGAATCAGAGAATTAAGAACCAAGGAACTGAGCTTCGGCCCGTAGCCAGGTATGAGAGTGAGGGAAGAAGATAATATAAAATGAACGCGAAATGGATGAAAGGAAAGGTGATGAAGGAGCAATTGATGGAATGTGAACGGCAGGGAAAATCCCAAAACTTGAGAAAACCCCCCAAGACGCCGCTTTGTCCACCACAAATCACATCGAAACCCGGCCGCCTTGTTGGAAGGCGAGCTGTCTAACCACTCCGTCACAGTGCCACCTCAATTCGGAAAATAGAACAACAACAATTTTGGGAGAAAAATATTGTTACTATCCAGTTTTGAGGCAGTATTTTTTACACTTAAATGATCTCAGTCTAATTATATACTATATAAATTCAATAACAGCCCGCCTTAAAGCAATATGTGTGTATAACAAGATATTAAAGGTGTATATTACAGTAATTGTATAAGTTTATATTATTGTATACATGTGTAATAATGTTATGTGAATGTATTACGTAATTTAATAATGTAGGAGCTGTGAGAATAATAGGTTAAAAGTTGCTAACAATGAGGCAATAATGAGGCAATAATGAATTTGAAAGTTTAATAATGCTACTTGTAATCTTGGAAGCAATAATGTAATTTTTGTAAGAGTTTATAAACAACCAGAAAAAGCTTTAGTTAAATAAAGGTATTCTATTGGACTAGAATTAGCCAATCAGAAACTAAAATGGAGCAAAATTTACGAATTTAGACGTCAGTTGCTTGTAGACCGTGTTCCTAACAGGACGCGAGATGCGTCCTCGAGAAATTTAATACGTATTTTGCGTGAAACGAAAATAGTTTACGTATTAAAAATGTGCAAGTATTTAATAAAAAATCTCACAGCTCTCTCTCTCTCTCTACATCAGTGAAGTGTTATTTAAAATCGTGTCAAGCGTTAATAAAATGGAGAGAAGAAAAACTTAAATCTGTGTAAGCCAACATTATTCATTCGCACCACTCCCAGCTAAGACATTCATGTCTCTAAAAAAATATAAATACTGACGCAGCCGAGGCAAACATAAAGGTATAATATATAACGAAACAGTCAAAATTACAAAGCTAATAGTTTTAAATTTGGAGCGAAGGTTACCGGAAACTTTTCACCATACGTGCGGTTGCAACTACTTCAAGTTCGGCTCCCCAACAGTCGAAATACAAATTGGCGACAATACGTGGGGCAGAAATAAACCTACTTCAGTTTTCACTATCACTTCTTAGCTTTCAATGTCACTCGAATGTTCTCGTTCAACTTTTCCATCATTTTACTTGCTTTTCATTATTCAGGACGTCGCGGCGTACTGAATTACACACGACATAGTGGTGTAATTCATCACAAACTCGCTTGGAGAACAGCAATTTTCGCCGCAACAGAAATGCACTCTGACTAAATTACTCGCAAGAGCACTCGCTTATATAGCAACTGCTTAGAGTTCCAGAACGCTCTAGAAAGGGAAACTTCCAGAAGATTCAGGTTAGCGCTGCCGGTGTTTATTCTGGGCGAGCGCACTACTTATCTTTGTTTACCTCTCAATTGCCAGGCGCACACCTCCTGATAACCTTGGGCCATGCCGCTGCATCACAATATAACTAAAGCACATTATTAAACTTTCACTTCATTTGATTTCATCAATACGCCATAACTGGAAGTGGTCATGGCGTATCACTTTAAAATTTCAAATGGAACGGGGGATAAACAGGTTACCATTAGACACCGCTTTTCAAACAAACAACTTTCGTAAGAAACACTTTTATTAATTGAAGAAGTAATTTTGTTGTATTGTTATTTGCCCCATGCTTTGGGAGCCAATTTGAAGAAGGTTTGTTGCTGCTACGTATGGAAAGTCAGTTTGAAGATGTATTATATTTCGACTGTTGGGGAGCCGAACTTGAAGTCGTTGCAACCGCAAGTATGGTACCTGGTAGCCTTGGTCTAAAAAAAATTAAAAAATATTAACTTTTTAATTTGAATGTTTCTTTAAATATTATATTTATGATTGCCTCGGCTGTGTCAGTATTTATTTTTTTAGAGACATGAATGTCTTAACAAGGCGTGGTGCGGCTGAAGAACGTAGACTTACACCGATTATAATTTGTACTTCACTCCAATTATTAATTCTTTAAACGACTAAAATAACACTTCACTGATATAGAAAGCTGTGAGATTCTTTTATTAATTACTTACACTTTTTAACACGTAAATTATTTTCGTCTCACACTGACTACGTATTAAATTTCTCGAGGACACATCTCGCGTCTGGTTAGGAACACTGTCTTCAAGCAACGCGTCCAGTTATGAGCGCTGTCTACAAGCAAATAACTTGATTTCTACCGCCTAAATTTGTAAATTTCTGTATTTCAAGTCTCTGATTGGTATTCCTAATCCAATAGCATACTTTTATTTAACTTAAGCTTTTTTCTGGTTGCTGAATGGCTATTTTATAAACTGTCTCAAAATTTACAGTATTGTTGCTCCAGATACACAGATTTTAATTTTACTTCACTCCTTTTATTAATGCTTGACAAGATTTAAATAACACTTCACTGATATAGAGAGAGCTGTGAGATTTTTTTATTAATTACTTGCACTTTTTAACACGTAAACTATTTTTGTCTCACACTGAATACGTATTAAACTTCTCGAGGACGTATCTCCGGTTAGGAACACTTCTACAAGTAACTACTGAATTTGTAAATTTTGCTTCATTTTAGTTTCTGATTGGCTAATCCTAATCCAATAGAATACCTTCATTTAACTAAAGCTTTTTCTGGTTGTTGATTGGCTATTTTATAAACTGTCACTAAAATTACATTATTGCTTCCAAGAATCACTAGTAGCATTATTAAACCTTCTAATTTATTATTGCCTCAAGGTTACCTCATTGTTAGCAACTTTTAACGTATTATTCTCACAGCTCCTACATTATTAAATTACGTAATACATTCACATAACATTATTAGACACGTATACAATAACATAAACATATAATGACTGTAGTATACACCCCATGTTCTTACATACACATATTGCTTTAAGGCGGGCTGTTATTGAATTTATATATTATATAATTAGACTGGAATCATTTAAATGTTAAAAATACTGCCTCAGGTGTCGCTATTAAACGGCAGTAAGAAAACGATAATGTAGTATGAAAATATAAAGTTTAAGTTGTAATGTTCGGCAGTTAGGCCATACTTTGGGAGAGGTCTAGCACCCTGCTAATCCAGTGGCTAGAATTAAGCTAAAAAAATAAGAGGTGCTTACGCTGGTAAGGGGTGGGGCTAGATTTTGTCAATACTAACAAACAGCTCCGTTCTATTATGGGCCACATTTTATTCATGCAGTATAAGTGCTCGTCAACCGTCTTGTTGCTCCTGTTGAAAGGGGATATATTATACATATATAGAGGAATTGTACATATAAAAGGGGAACCATACATATAAGAACTGTACAGTAATAATTTAATTCACTAACATGTTAAAATATTCAACAACTAACATTCGTACAGAGCTGATTGTAAGACACGGGCGAGCTAGCAGAATTCTAAGAAATCAAAGACCGTACCTGTCATCGAGCGGTACAACGCCACATGATGGCGCCCAAGCGCATGGATCTGAACCCACACATTCTCATACATGTCAGGGTAACGCGGCCTGGGGACCAATGGGAAACGGCGTTACATTTTCAAACGCAGAGGTGAGCGTCACTAGGCTCCCGTATATAAGGGCAGGCAAAGCCTCAGAGCCCGCTCTTATCATCTCTTATCTAACTCATCGAGAAGCCACGTCGACACGAGGTGCTACAGATGCACTTGGGTGCACAAGGTTGGGGGCGTGTGCAGATAGCTAGGCTCCTGACTAACTTAAAGTGGTGGGATTATAAAATGGGAAAAGCTAGCGGCCCATAATTATTCAAACTGTGAAATATACTTCATTGATTAAGGGAAACTTGCAGTGTATTTTTTAACTTGCCTCACCCATTAGAACCTGAGAGTTAATAATTAGTTATAGTTAGGAATGGAATATTCAACAACCGACCTGCACCAATAGCCGAGGAAGAAAAACACTGCAACAGGCAACTACAACCCAAGGATCATCGATTTCCCGCTACACTGTACAAGGTACTAGACAACTGCAGCCTAGCCACAACACAAATAGATATGTACCATGTCAACATAGCGGTACGACGTTAAATTCTCCAACTAATTCATATTTTTCCCGGCGTTCTGAAGCACATTTTGAGATAACATACCCCAGTGCGTCTTGGAATTTCAATGCCGCTCCGGCATTTTGTCATGGTAGCTCAGTTGTTTAGAGCAAAGGTACGGAAAGGTGAAGATCCGTGGTTCAAATCCCGGATATATCACTGAACTTTCAGTCTGATTCTATCTTTCCAACTTAGCCTACAGACGGCATGTGTGCAACACCAATTAATTAACTGTTTTTAGGTAGCATGACCTAAAATTAGAACTTCTAACCCAGTGCACACAAACTAAACGCTTTATATTATCCCACTAGTGCGATAACTTTGGTTTCAAGTCCAATCACATGGCAATTACCCTTTGTATTTGCACATGATTAGTAACTCGACTTGGTTTGATTAGGTTTTACTTTTCATTATGTCGTTTCACATGCTTAATTTCTCATGGCGCTCGCATTATCTGTTCACAATACAAATTGTCAAACTTCAATTTATCGAAATTCGTTGTAGAGTTAACCTATACGTTATATTGGTCACTTTCTTTGATCTAAAACGTTATTCATTTATTGAAATTACAGACGCAGCAAAAAGAATGGCACTAGATGTACTTGCCCGAAAAATCCAGAAAATCGCTTCTTTGCCCGGTGTAAGGCAAGAACACGCTGAAAATAATTTCACTGAAAATGACTGCTAGCGAATCAACAAAACATCAAAACATCTCGCTTTTTACTTTCTCTACCACGTATAGTTAGTAGGGAAGTATTGCATTCCACCAAAAAATTCGATATTAATCAACGAAAATTCACGTTTTGAGGCTTTCTGAATCCAAAAATAAAGCATTTTTAGAAGAAATGTGAATGTCTGTGCTCATGTATGTCTGTGAACTGCATAACTCAAAAATGAAAAGTTGGATAAATGCAAAACTATCTTTCAAAGACGCGACATGAAGATTTTCAAGGAAATCTCTCCAACCCAGATTATCCTTACACGGAACATTTTTCGAAAATATTGATTTTCTCAAAAATGAGAACGATTTTGATTGAAATATCAATGGGTAAGATACTTTCATGGCAAATGTAATGTATATCTCGAATTTTCTGGAATGTCCCCAAAAGTCCTCTTCATTCTGAATGAATTTTGCATAACTGATAAACGGTAAGAGATAGAATTTGTTTGAATTTTCCAACACTTATACATTTTTCTCAAATGGGAATTCGTTATTCTTTTTTTTTACGTTCTTTTAACTCCTTGGGCATATAGCGACGGATCTGTTGGTGGATAACTCTTAGAACGATATGTGATGGACAGTTTGTCTTCTAGGTCTCATCCCTATAACCACCCGCTCCGTCACGTGTCACAGAGACCCTAGCGCATAGCTACCAAATCTTCTGCTTCATGCCGTGCAGATGGCATTAGGGTGCCGTCCAGTTCCAACCGCTGCCCCATATAAAGGCGGACAGTTAGCCTTCTAGGTCTCATCCCTGTAACCACCCGCTTCATGCCGTGCAGATGGCATTAGGGTGCCGTGTAGTACAACCGCTGCCCCCATATAAAGGCAGACAGTTAGCCTTCTAGGTCTCATTCCTCTAACCACCTGCTTCATGCTGGGCAGATGGCATTAGTGTGCCGTCCAGTCCAACCGCCGCCCCTCGTTATTCTTTTTTTATGTTCTGAACATGAAAAGAGAATGAAATGCTCTACATAGCAACCAGCTCTTAAAATATGACTATCGCTTAAAGGCTATCGTATTCCCCTTGCACGTATAAGAAAATTAGGAATAGAATAGCTTGTGCAAATTTTTATATCGATTAACATGATAAGCGTTTGTAAAAATAGCTTTTACAAGGCTAGAGAAAGTCATGTAAGTGTAACACATCAGATTTTTTTAACGTCATTTCTCTTGTTTCAAGAACGCGTTCTAAATCATATCTGTAAGTTTCAGGAATCAATATAATATTATTGATATTTTACAAATGTGAGCGCTGTCTAAAAACCAGTACGTGGCACATGTGTTAAAAGTCGTTTTATTTTGCTCGACCGCCTTCCTTTTGCAAACCTTTCCACTCGCAAAATAAAACCCTACTTTTACCTCTTGCATTATAATCTACTATTTTTGCTAAATTTAACAATTATATGTAATATTTTCTTTACATGTTTAACCTTTTATGCTCTAATCTAATTTCAAGATATGTTTTGACGACTTTCTGAAGTTAAGTCACGGTGTATTTAAACAGAAATAAATCAGCAATTGAATGCAGGTTTATGGAGGATCAGGAGAAGAGTTTAGCACGTGTAACGTAAAGCAGTTGGACTCTCCGGGAGAGCTTCTGTACCGTAATAAGGCAGGAATTCTGTTGTATCTTTTACTCCGTCGGAATGCTGACAGGTTGTTATATAAGCTTATCCCTCGCAGGCGTTCCCATGGAGACGTCGGATATGAATTTCATATGTAGATCTGAACCATGTCTGGTGCATTAGTGGGGCATTGTCGAGCTCTTCTCTGATAGGCTTCCCTCTCTCCACGCTACATTTCCTGCGACGTCTTTTGTTGCTTCTCTCCGCCATACACAAATACAACATTCAATCATATGTTCCTAACAAAATAATCACTCCCTCCTCCTCAAATTCTTAATGGCAATCGGCAAGTAAAATAATCAAATTTTGAATTTTCTCTGCTTTACAAAAATACGGATTTTCATAAAACATTTGTTGGAGCTTTTTTCTCCCAAAAGTATAAGGCTCGAAAGTTGAGGAAAGTATTTTTCTTTTCGAGTCTTCGAAGACGAGGACCAACATATTGAATGTTCATTTTGGGACCCCATTTTGTAAGGTCCTAACAGATTTTTATTGATGGCTCGCCTGCTTTTGGCTACATTTTTACTGCTCCTTCTGAATTCTAAAAGACAATGATTTATACAGATTAATAATAAAAAAGCTGTGACTGAAAAAAGTTTTCACATTTTATGTTTCATACTACCAGAATTTTGTGTGTTTTAAGCAAACATGTTTAACTCTATTTCAAAGAATAACATTTGAATGTTATGTGATAAATTGAATGCATCTATCTGTCACTGCAATATGTGTATGTATTAATGGCAGGTATGCATAAAATCTAGCAATTGCTTTTGCTTTCACTCTAGCAAATGATGGAAGCTAAAGCAATTGCTCTAAATTGTATGCATAAAGCGCATGCTTTTGCTTAAAAGCAATTGCTAGCTATGCGTAGGAATTGCTTGCCGCTACCAGGCCACTCAAAGTGATCATTCCCTTAGCGCGCATGCGCAAATCCAATTGCGTCATGTAAGCAGACGAACTTCACGTTCCTTTCAAACTGTGCTGTGCATTTTAGTGTACTGTCTTGTCGCTTAATCGAGTTCTTTTATTAAATTTGGTAAGATGTTATCAGATGATTCTGATATAGAAGTGGACAACGAGTTTAATGATGTGTTTGTGAATGTAATTAAGGACAAACCGGTGTTGTTGAATAAATCGCAAGTTTCAAAAATAAAGCTAGAAAAGGAGAAAGCGATTGGGCAAGCGATTATGAAAATTGAGCAGCTTTGTGACAAAATTGAATTCCAAACAAGTAACAAAGAAAATAAGTAATATGAAAACGGTAGTGAAAAGAAAGACTGAAGGCAAAAGGAAACAAAAAAATTAGCTGAATCAATGGCAGCAACAACTGTTTTTATTACTGTAAGCAGATAACAATCCAACACTAAACAAGATTCCAGGTAACATTTTGAAAGAAACAATTTTCTTTGCTCATTTTCAATACATATCGCACACTTTCTGAAATTTCAATGGCAAGAAAGAAAATTAAGCAATATCCTTTTTTAAACAGGGAGGTGTGACAGGAAATGAGGGTCCATCTCTACCATCAGTGGAGGAACAACAACCTGAGAGACCTGCAAAGCGTCAGCGCATGTCTGAAACAGAAGAAAGCAGAGGATTGTCCACCGCCGATTATCAGAGATTACTTATCAGCGAACAGCTGAAGTTGACCACAATACAAATCGATTATTTTTCAAAAAAAACTAGAACTTCTCAAAAACAAAACCAACTAGTTCTAAAGCTGCCGCATAAACTTTATTTTAAACCATATTTCATCTACAGCAGAATTTTCAAATTATGTGGATTTAAAGTCTGTTTGAGTTTTTTCACTTGTATAACTGATTTACAAAGTATATGTAATTTCAGCAATTTCATTTCGCTTTCTTATTTCTTCTGCACGTACAGCAGCTTCATCATCACCATTTTCAATGCCATTTTCATTTTCAAAATCACCCCATCACTGTCCAAGTCATCAAAATCATTAACCAAATACTTGGCCACCTTATGTAGGATGAAGCAACTTTGTATTAGTGTTGGTGTGTGCGCTAAATTCAGTCTTAATCCGTAATGAAGAATTGGAAACCTTTTCTTTAACTGTCGTCCGAAACAACGTTCGATTATACCCCGTCCTGCTTTTATAAGTCTTTTATACGCTATTTCTTGCAGTGTAACAGATTCCGACATGGAATCATTAACCACGGTGCCAGTCCGTAGCCTTCATCTGCTATCAACACTGTGTTTATATCTCTTTTCATTATTGCGCACGGTGCACTGTTATGCCATATGCGTGAGTCATGCACTGACCCAGGCCACTGAATATCCACACTGGTGAAACATTCCTCAGCATTACACGTAGCTTGCACATTTATGGATGCATAACCTTTGCGATTGACGTATTCCTCTCCGTGATGATATGGCTTTGGAATCCTCACATGTGTGGATCGAAAACAATTGCAGATGGAAAATTGTATTTTCTCTGCCACTGAAGCTTAGCATCGTGCATACTTTGTTGATCTGAAGGAAAGGACACCTAAAGGTGAGTTTTTTTAACAATTTTGTTTGCTACGTATGTGACCGTTCTTGACACTGTACTTTGATATATACCCATGTCTTTTCCAACGCCAACCTGAAAACTGGGGTCTTCTATGTATCTCAAAAATATCCTCATTTTCTGCTGACTGCTCAAACCTCCACGACGTGTTTCATCATTTTCTCCCACAAAATAATCACTTAACCACGTAATGTTTTCACTGCTAAATCGATATAACTTTTTGAAATCCCGTTCTTTGGGACTCCTAGGTTTGTAGACCTTCCTTTCCCGGATATTCATAAATGCAGCCATTTATGCTTACCTTTTGTTAGGCTAGCGAAGCCACAACTGAGGCAGGCTTCAATTTTTCATAGCATTTGCTATGAAGCAAAAGCAATTCATAGGTGTTATGCATACCAATCGTAGCAATTGCTATGTGCATAGCTTTTACTTAACTTGGCGCGCATGATGTAGCTTTTGCTAACGTAAAAGCAATATCCCTACTTTTTATTATGCGTATCTATCGAAGCTTTTGCTAGATTTTCCTACAAATTTGTAGCAAAAGCAATTGCTTAGTTTTTATGCATACCACCCAATGTCTCTCAAAGTCCATAAATAACACAATTTGGAGGAAAATGACACACATTCCCTTTTAACAAGGATATGAATGCCTAATGTCAAGCATTATATTTATTATTTGAATATTTAATTAAAAGAAATTACTTAAAATGTTAATTTTCATCACATTTTACGTTCCTTTTTTCTAGTTATTAGGTTCTTTTTATCATACTTTTACGACATTTATACGTGTTCTAGGATAGAATCGGACTGGTTAACAAAGGGGACACCTAGCATCTCGACCCCAATGAAGCTTTTGTGCGTAACCACCGGAGGAACGGTTGAGGTGAGGGAACCGCATGTTGTAGAGTGAGGCCGGCGCAAGTCGACAGAGACACGCAGAGTTCCCTAATACTTCCAGGCTTCACCACCCGGCCACGGGAGGATTGCTCGGAGACGTCCCTCTATTGGGACCGAGTTCCGACCTCTTTAGCTGCAGTGCTGCGGGCGCTGAGCACACATGGTACTGTTGAAGTTACTACTCGTAGAAATACGCTGGGTCAAACGTTCCAGCTCCACCCGTGAAGATGTTATTTGGATTGGGTTGGGCTCAGCGATACAGTGATTCTCGATTACCCGTTGGAGATTGAGTAGGTCTGGACGGTCCCCGTCCAGACGGGTTGCGAGACGTATCAAAGTCTTCCGATACTGCCCTGGAGAGCCGGTAGCCAATTTGCTGTCGGCCCCATCGTTCGGTATTCTTGACCTTCGGGTGTTGACGGGCGTAAGTGGCGTATCCGCCTCCTTCCTGTAATGGGAGGGGCTAAATTTTTCATGTGCCGGTCTACAGGAAAAGCTCTCGGGGATGGGAGAGCCACCACTCGGTTGGCGTCCTCCTCCTTGGATGCAGCAGCCCCTGATGTGTATGTATTGGGATCGGGGAAACACGATCCAGCAGTGGGGGCTCGACAAGCTTCCCTTTCTGCGCCATCTGCCCGACACCAACCGATCAACAACTCCAGAGTCAACCGGAAATCCTGGTAGAATACACCACTCGAGCATTCGCATTTGCAATCAGGGAAAACCACGAAAATACATGGTCAGAGTGGGGGGGGGGCACCGGGAACTCCAGAATATGAGCCTCGCTCGTTACCGCGGAGCTATCTCGCTCGGTTTGGGTATTCTAACTTCCTAACTCTAATGACAACAAAAGGATTAAGATTTAGTCTATTCCAATATAATGGGCGAGAATATTTTTTTCAATGCGTTAACGATAACGTTTTAAACTTTCATTTAAGTGGTCGCTCCCTACCATGTTGCAAGATTGGGTGCAGTAAGGGCACTTTACTCACACTAATGAAAGCAGTTTTGAGACAAACAAGTGGCAGGGAAACCTAATGAACACATCTGGCTCTCTCTACCCATTCTAATTCATAAATTATATCCATTCTACACTAATATTATAAGTAGAGGCAATTTGCGTGTGGAAGTGTAATATTGGAAACAGTTCTTTACAATTCTCTTAGCACTGAAAGGCACTGTTCCTCCCGATGGATATAGTCTATAAAATATTTCACAAATTTTAAACCTGGACAGCGAGAGAGTTAATAATATTCATGCCATTCAACATCAATGTCTTTTCGGTGAATAAGATAATCAGGGGATTTTATTACAAAGTGGCATATTTTTCATGATTTCCACTCAAACAGGTAAATGTGGAAACTTAAAACCTCAGTTAGTGCACGTGGTAGTTCCACATTGTTTTCACACCAATATTTATAACATCAACGTAAATAAGTAGAGTAATAACAAAAAGCAACCTTAGCTGAAAATTACCAACTTAATCCCAATTTAAATTAAAATTTTACTTACAAATTACAATTATATATATTATTTAAAAAGAAGGAACAGATTTTAAATATTCATTTTTGGTGAACGACAATAGATAGCGATATATACGACACATCATTGAATAGAGGAAAGTTCAAAGTTTTAAGTTTCACCTGTTAGTTCCATTCAATACCTACAATGGCACTGTGTTTGTTTATGAGAAAATGGCGACGCCACAGAAAAAGTCGTTTTTGCGTGCTGCTTTATGCAAAGAGTGAGTCCATTGTTTCATTGCAGCGTGCATTTCGTTTTAAGTTCAACAACGAGCCGCCTCGTCATAAAAAATGTACCAATTGATACAATAAATTCGTAGAAGCTGTTTGCGTATGCAAACAGAAAAGCACTGGTCGTCCTCGCATAACAAAATGGTGCTCATTTTGAACACATAAAATACAATTTTGAACTTTTCTCTATTTAGTGATGTATCGCACGTGTCGACATCTATTGTTCATTAGAAATAATTGATATTTACTCAAGAGGTATCAAGGGTAACATTTAAAATTTCTGTTTTTCAAACTTTTAGTATCTAGAAAGTATATTTTACTTTTAATGCTAAAAATATCCAATGTATCTAAAATATTCTCAATAGTTTTTTAAGCATAGCAGTAACGTGCTCAGATTCTAGCATAATGTAGCATTTGATGCAAGTAAATGCCACACAGAAAAGTGCAAAAAATGCTAAAATTGCTTTAAGAGACATTTAATGTGCAGATAACCGAATTTGAAATAATTAAGAACACTTCCAAGTTAAGTATACGAATTATATTGTATAAAAATCTGATGTGATACATTCGCATGACTTTGTGCACCCACTATCATTTTTTTCATTCTCTACGATGTACGTAGTAGGTAGAGAAGGTATTGTAATCCACCCATAAATTCTATACCGAAATTTCACCGGAAATACACGTTTTGAGGCCACTGAATACAAATATACAATTTTGGAAACATCTCCGTGTGTCTGTCTGTCAGAACTCGAAAACGAAAACTAGGATAAATACCAAACTTTGTATTCAAGTTCAGTATTCTCCAGGAATGCGACACGAGGGTTTTCAAGAAAATTTTCAAACACCAATTACCCTTTACAAGGAACGTTTTTTGAAAATTTTAATTTTCTAAAAATCGGCTCCAGGGATTTGGATTAAAATAGCATACATTAAAGATATTTACATGAAAAATAAAATGTATATGCTGAATATTCTGGGAATAGCTTGTGAAGTCCTCTTCTTTCGGAAAGACTTTTGTATTATCTTATATAACTGGTAAACGTTAAGCGATAGACGAAAATGTACTACACAGAAATATGGACATCTTTTAAACACATAATTTACTTCAAATGAGATTTTCGGGGTAAAAGCCATTTCTGAGATACCCGTTATTAAAGGCTCGAATTGTTCATTACTTGGTCATTCTCTTGAAGTGCTTTCAACATTCAGTTGTTTCTCGCGAATGCATAGAAACAGTATGGAATTTAAGGCCAGTATATAGCATCCGGTTCTTAAACATTTCACTATCGCTGTTATTCTTGTATCTACCTAATGGGTAATTTGGCTGTTTCTGCAGGTTTATTTGGATTAAAGCGTAGTAGACAGATAAACAAGGTTTATTAAGAATAATTTGTACATCCACTAAAAACGATAGAGGGTAGAGAAAGTCATGTGACTGCATCACATCAGATCTTTTATATAGCTTCTACAAACTATTCTTGCAGAAGATTTATTTTAGGTTAATTGAGATAAACGTTTGCATAAATACAGGGTCTACGTTGGATGCGCAGTCGGCCTAATGGGAATGAAATTTGTTTGGCAACGGGAGACAAAAGCTGTTTGCTGGCGGATTTGGATATTCACCGTCCCTTAAATTCAAACGCATAGATTTCTCATGCAAATTATAAACTACAATAACCACATACATTCGTCATAGAAGCTATTGGAAATTATGCCCTTGTGGCACCATCAGACCCTTTAAGAAAATTCACATTAGCTTCCATTAATCGATCATGTAATAAAACCATACTTCGTCCGTTAAACAATTAAACATGGATTAATACTGCGATCATTAATACTAATGTTGTTTTTTGGTTTTAATTTTAAAAGCTTAGTGGCATTCCAAGCCGAGGTTTGTGAAATTTTTGATTCTTGTATAAGCTTCCTCGGAGATTTCTTTGGACTTCGTTCTAACTTTTCTCTGATGTAATCGAGTTTAACCTCTGTAAAAACAGGACCATTTAATTTCGCTTTCTTATCAAGAATAGATCCCATTTCCCTAAATCTTGCAAGATTACGAACCGTTTCTCTGCGAGGCGCACGAATCGCTGCGAATGTTTTCTATAAATCATCGTCTTAGTTCTGTACAAAAGTTTGTTGTCAATACAGGAATCATGCATGAGGATTCTGTGCGCTAAAGTACAAGGAACGTTTTGGTAATAACAGCGCAGCAACGTATAAATCTCTGTTAAGTGGAGGGAGAACAGAAACCGGTTAGAAACAGCGCAGTGCAGGGTAAACAAATCCCCGTAAGCGACCATGCGTCCAAGCGAAGGCTCTGTTGCTTCCTTACATATTTCGTTATAGATACAAAGGGGACAGCAATAGTCAAATGTACAAAAGCGGTCACCGTACGCTGGCTTTAGAATTCCATGCTCTTTCCGTTACAACGCGAGAAACAGCTTAAGGTTGACAGCATTTCGAAAAATTAAATGCTAACGGTATTGGCCGATGCTGCAAAAAATTAATTCAAATTAATTGTGTGTTTAAAGCATTTTTGATGTAGTAAGTTTTTGTCTATCAGTTATGGTTTACCAGTTATACAAAATTTCTTCCAAACGAATAAGAGTCCATAGGTTTTTCAGAGAAATTTCAAGATATACATTTAATTTGTCGCGTAAATATCTCAATTGTAAAATGCTCTTATATGAATTCATCGGACCTCAAAATATGTATTTCCGGTGAAATTTCGATATATAATTTTTGGGTGGAATGTAATACTTCTTCTATAAACTGTTTATTTATTTATTTGTTTATTCATTCTAAGGCCATTTGGTTTTCTTTTCCATTCAACCACATAGAATAATCCTAATACTATATTAATAAAAGTACATAATATTCAAATTAACACAAAACACAAATAACACAAACACTACAAAGAATAATAAACTTATGTTAGTTGAAAGTATATAGATGTTACGTTAAAAGCAATCGATATATTAAAATCAGACGTGATACATTCACATACCTTCTCTACCTTCTCTCTTTATTAGTGGAGTATACAAAGTATTCTTACTAAATTACTTTTCTATCTATCACATTTTAATTCAAATAAACCTTTCCGGATATAGCTGCAGTACACATTTCGTTATAAATACAAAGAGAATAGCGATAGTCAAATGTTTAAGAACTGGACGTTGTAGCTGGCCTTAAAATTCCATACTGTTACTATGCAATCGTGAGAAGCAACTGAATATTGAAAGGACTTCAAGAGAATGGCCAAGAAATAAACAATTCGAACCTTTAATAACCGATATCTCAGAAAGCACGTATGCCACAAAAGCTTATTTTAAATAAATTGGTTGTTTTAAAGGGATCTACACTTTTCGTGTAGTACGTTTTCGTCATTCGTTTAACGTTTACCAGTTATACAAGATTATACCAAATTCCTTCCGAATAAAGAGGACTTCATAAGATTTGAAGAAGGTATTGTCTTTTACGTGGTTTACATCACGCTTTGGGCGTCAATTTTAAGTAGTTTGTATTGAAGGAGTTATATTATAGTTCTTATGTTCGGGAGCCGAACTTGAAGTTGGTTACAACCGCACGCATAGTACCCGCTTTCCGGTAGCCTTCGTCCCAAGTTTACTTTCAGGTGGCATTTGCCACAAGTTTAAAAAAATATTAACTCTGTATTTTTACTGTTTCTTTAAATAATATATTTATGTTTGCCTCAGCTGCGTCAGTATTTATTTTAGTGACATGGATGTCTTGGCAGGGTTGTGGTGCGACTTAAGAAATTAGGCTTACAAAGATTATAATGTTACTTCACTCCTTTTATTAATACTTGATGCGACTTAAATAACACTTCAATGATATAGAGCTGTGCAATTATATTATGAATTACTTGCACTTTTTAGCACGTAAACTATTTTTGTCTCACACGAATGCGTATTATACTTCTCGAGGATGTGTCTCGCGTCCGGTTAGGAACACAGTTTGCAGGCAACTGAACTCATTTCAACCGACTAAACTTGTAAATTTCTGTATTTAAAGTCTGTGATTGGCTATTCCTAATCCAATAGAACACCTTCATTTAACTAAAGCTTTTTAAACTGTCTCAAAATTTACACTATTGCTACCAAGAATCACAAGTAACATTATTAAACTCTCAAACTCATTATTTCCTCAAGGTTACCTCATTGTTAGCAACTTTTAACCTATTATTCTCACAGCTCCTACACTATTAAATTACGTAATATATTCACATAACATTATTACACATGGATACAATAATACAAACATATACAATGACACTTACATACATTTTTTATATATTGTTACATATATATATATATTGATTTAAGGCGGGCTGTTATTGAATTTTATATATATATATATATATTATACAATTAGACTGAAATAACTTAAGTGTTAAAAATACTGCCTCAGCTTTCCCCGAAAATTCAAGATATACATTTTACTTGTCCTGTAAATATCGTTCATATATGGTATTTTAATCAAAATCGTTACCGCCATTTATTAAAATGTTTATAATTTCGAAAAATGTTCCATGTAAAGGGTAGTTTATGGTGGCATTATTTTGTTGAAAATCTTTGTGTCGAATCCTCCGAAGATACTGAACCTAAATCCAAGTTTCGTGTTTATCCGACTTTTCGTTTTTCAGTTATCGTGTTCACAGACGCACAGACTGACACACACACACACACACACACACTGAAATGTTTACAAAAATGCTCTATTTGGATTCAGGGGGGCCCAAAACATATATTTCCGGTGAAATCTCGGTATCGAATATTTGGGTGGAATGCAATACTTCTCCTACTCATTGAATATTGCCTCTAAGACGATTATTTTACTTACTATTTGCAATCCACGAGGAAATGAATATAGTAGGACCTTAGTAGGGAAAGTAAGAACAAAAATGTGGCTTTTCATTGAAAAGGAGCAAAATTGCAACCATGATCTCCCTTAAAATAACTTCAAGTTATATTAAGCTGGAAATATTAGGGGGAGAGCACATTCACCCTTGACCCTTCACATATGCCTCTGTGTACAGTTTTGTGGTTCTCGATACGCATGTTGTGATACGAACGCATCCAAAGCAGCTTCTCCTCAATTACTCATTATCAGCGACAAAGAGTTTTTTCGTGACTGCGACAAGTGACAGGGTTGGGGAGTGTTCCTGGCACAGACACAACTCGTGTTGGCAATTGTGGTTAAATCAGACTCGCTGACACAATGGGGCACGGCAATTAATTAGCGATAGCGTAAACATGTTGCCGATTGAATATGTATGTAATACAAGCTGTTATAGTACTGCTACGTCACACAATTATAGTCTTACCTCCACCGTATTAAATTTGGCAATGTGAAAATAGTCTACAGAGATAACCTCTAGCATCACTGCATTCAATTGTATGTTTTCACAAGTAAAAAATCTGATGTGTTACACTCACACGACTTTCTCTACTCTTGTACAAAGTATTTTTACAAACGCTTATTCTCCATATGCTTCATGTTAATCGAGATATCGAGATGTTAATCTTATTGCTAATTTTCTTGTAGATGCAAGGGGAATTGGTAGACTTTAAGCTATAGTCACATGTTTTAAGAGCTGGTTGCTATGTGGCGCATTCCATTCCCTTTGTATGTCCAGGACATAAAAAAATGAATAACGAATTCCCATTTGAGAAAAAGTAGAAGTATTGGAAAATGTAAGGGAAACACAAGCAATATCTCGAAAATGGTTCAATCAACAAAAAAATGTATATGATATAAATTGTGTATTTTAACGCGATCTACATTTTTTGTGTAGTAAAATTTTGTCTATCTCGTATGTTTTACCAGTTATGCAAAAGTCGTTCACAATGAAGAATACTTTTGGAGACATCCCAGAAAATTCGAGATATACATTTCATTTGTCATTAAAGTATCCTAAATATGTGATATTTTAATCAAAATCTTTAGAGCCATTTCTGAGAAAATTAAAATTTTCGAAAAATGTTTCATGTAAAGGGTAATCTGGGGTGGGAGGATTTTCTTGAAAACCTTCGTGTCGCATCTCTGGAAGATACTGAGCCTAAATACCAAGTTTGGTGTTTATCCGGCAGTTCGTTTCTGAGCTATGCTGTTCACAGACAGACAGACAGACAGACACACACGGACATGTTTCCAAAAATGCTTCTTTTTGGATTCAGGGGGTCTCAAAACATATTTCCGGTGAAATCTCGGTATCGAATTTTTGGGTGGAATACACTTCCCATACTTACTATAAGTAGTAGAGAAAGTAAAAATTAAATGAAATTGAGTTTTATTTATGGAGGTCTTTAGCTGCTGTGGTCCTTAGCGTCCCATGTTATATTGGTCTTGAAAGACCGGTAATTTTGCTCAGAGGCCCCTTTATCAGGCTTAAGGTTCTTTTACTTGCCGTAAATCTACGACACGGGACCACCGGCTATACTTCCCTTCCTAAGGATTTTTACGCCCGAAAAAATCCATTGCCCTTCACCGGGTTTGCACCCGTGATCTTGGGATCAGAAGTAAAAGTGTGATGCGTTACATTCACACAACTTTCTCTACGTCTATCGTTTAATAGTGGGTATATAAATTATTCTTAGTAGATCTTATTTTTCCATCTACTTCATTTTAACCCAGATAAATCTTTGCAGAAATAGCTACATTACACATTTGTTTATAAATACAAAGGGACTAGCGATATTCAAATGTTTAAGAACTGGACGCTATATGCAGGCCTCAAAATTCCGTATTGTTTCCATAACATTGCGAGAAACAACTGAAAATGGACGGGGCTTAAAAAGAATGATAAGAGAACTTAACAAATCGAATCATTAATAATGCATATCTTGGAAATGGTTTATGCCACAAATAGTTATTTTAAATAAATTGTGGTTTTAAGATATCTAGAATTTTTGTGTTGTACCTTTTCGTCTCGCTTAACATTTAACAGTTATACAGGATTACACAATATCCCTTCCGAATAAAGAATATCCCTTCCTTTCACAGGCTATTTCCAGAAAATTCAAGATATGCATTTTATTTGTCATGTAAATATCTTCGAAATATTATATTTTAATCACAACCGCTAGAACCATTTTTTAGAAAATAAAACATGATGGAATATTTTCTATGTAAAGGTTAGTTTCGGGTGGGGGGATTTTCTTGAAAACCTTCGTGTGGCATCTTTTGAAGGCACTGAGTCTAAACACCAAAAGTTTATTTTTTATCTGACTTTATGTTTTAAGTTTATGCTATTCACATACACACAAATACACATGGACCTTTTTCTAAAAATCTGATGTGTTGCACTCGCACGACTTTCCCTATCGTTGTGCAAACTATTTTTACAAATGCTTTTTCTCCATCTACTTTATGTTAATCGAGATAAACATTTGCAGAAACTATCGTATTGCTAATTTTATTGTTGGTGCAGGGGGAATGCGGTAGGCTTTAAGCGATAGTCAAATATTTTAAGAGCTAGTTTCCAAGTGGAGAATTTCTTTCCTTTTTCATGTCCAGAAAATAACAAAAAACAATAGCAAATTCCCATTTGAGAAACGGTGTAAGTATTGGAAAATTCAAACAAATAACAAGGAATATTTCGAAAATGGTTCAATCGAAAAAAAAGTATGAAAAATTGTATGTTTTAAGATATTTACATTTTTTTGTGTAGTAAAGTTTTGTCTATCTCTTACGATTTACCAGCTATGTAAATGTCGTTTAGAACGAAGAGGACTTTTGGAGACATTCCCAGGAAATGCAAAATATGCTTTTTATTTGGCATGAACATATCTTAAATGTATGATTTTTAATCAAAATGCTTAAAACCAATTTTGAGAAAATAAAAACTTTCAAAAAATGTTCTGTGCAAGGGATTGTCTAGTGTGGTGGATATTTTTGAAGATCTTTGTGTCGCATCCTTGGAAGATACTAGACTCAAATACCAAGTTGGGGGTTTATCCGACTTTTCGTTGTTGAGTTATGCTGTTTACAGTCAGACATACACACGTAATACATACACGCAATACCTTCTCTAATTACTATGCATATGAGAAGGTAAAAAAAATTACTAGTAATTTTAGTGTGAGTAATCTTAAGTCATAGAGCTACAGCCTTGCCAGAATGCAGACACTTTAATTATGTACCTGTGTGTGTGTGTGAACATTAGTCTAATTATATAATATAAAAAAGCCCGCCTTAAAGCAATATGTGCATGTAATAATATAAAATGCATGCAACAGTCATTGTATTATATTTATTTTATTATGTACATGTATAATAATGTTATGTGAATGTATGACATTGTTTAACAATGTAGGAGCTGTGAGAATAGAAGTAAACTGCTCTTTTGTAGCAAACAGAATTATAAAGTAGAAGCCGAAAGTTGCTAACAATGAGGTAACAATGAGGTAACCTTGAGGCATTAATGAATTGGAAAGTTTAATAAAGGCTACTAACAATTCTTGGAACAATAATGTAATATTTAAAACAGTTTATAAATAGCCAATCAACAACCAGAAAAAGCTTAAGTTAAATAAAAGTATTATAGAGTAGGATTAGCTGTTCAGAGACTTTAAATAGAGTAAATGTACTAATTTAGGCAGTACGCCAAACGCTAGAAGGCAGCGTTCTCGAGCATTCCGCTCGGTACGTATTCAGTGAGAGACATAAAACGTTCATTACGGCGAGAATAATATAAGGTTTACGTGTTTAAAAAATGCAAATAGCAATAATCTCACAGCTCTACAGTAGGATACATCAGTGAAGTGTTATTTAATCGTGTGAAATATTAATAAAACGAAGTTAAATGTCATAATTTGTGTAATCCTTGGTCTTTAGCCACACCAGCCCTGCTAAGAGATGCGTGTTTCTGAAAATTACTACTGAAGCAACCGAGGCATACATATATAATAAATAAATAAACATTCAAATTACAAAGTTGATTTTTAAGAGGGGGCGTAGGCCACCGGAAAGGTCAACTTGGGGCGAAGGCTACCGGAAAGTTTGTATCGTACGTGGGGCGAACATTCCAAGAAATAATCTCCCATACGTGGGGCAGCAATAATTCTACCCAATTTGATGGTGTTACAATAGTTTGCAGCAAGGATAGTTTATTCCCTTATCTTATTCTACTTGTCAATAGAGTTATAATTGCATTACAATTTGCACAATCTGATGGTCTTACAATAGTTTGCAGCAAGGATAATTCCTTTATCTTCTTGTCATTAGAGATATAATTGCATTACAATTTCAAATTCGTTGTAGGTATAGAAGAATAGGGATAGTCGGATTTTTAAACCCTGATCCCTATGTAATGGCTTTGAAATTCCATAATCTTCGAATGAGCACGAGAAAAAACGAATAGCGACTTATCTGAGGTCTATTTGAAGATTCAAACGTATATATCGAAAGTGGTTAGCGCTAGAAAGTTTTATTTAACATAAATTGGGCGATTTGGACGATGAAATAATGAAATGCTGCTCAAACGAGGTCGGGATCCACAAAGCTAAAAGTTATTCTACATTCGTTTTCTCAGGATAAGGGAAAATTCCCTAAAACCTCATCTGCTACCCAAGACTGGAACTCGGAACCTCTTGAATGTGAGGCAGAGGCACCACACCGCAGAGGTGGGTACTAACACTTCGCCTACATCTCACGGTTTACCAGTTATGCAAACGTAATGCAGATCGAAGGTTACTTCTCAGTTATTCGCTTAAGATGTACATTTCATTTGTCATGTAAACATCTTAAACATATGGTATTTTTATAAAGATCCTTATTAGGAATGTGAAGAGTATTTGGCGAGGGGAGGATTTTCTTTATAAATCTTCGTATCGCATATTTGGAAGATACTCAGGTTAAAATACCAAGTTTCATACTAAACCGACTTCCTGTTTTAGGTATGGTTTTCAGACAGATAAACTGATATACAGAAACACACTCATTTATAGAACTTTTCTGAAAGTATTTTCCTTCCTTGACTGGGGAATTCTCAAAACGTGTATTTTCGGCGAAATCTCGGCATCGATTTTTTGGGTAGAGTACAACATTTACTTACTATTGAAGTAACTTTATTTGTATATTTGTGTTTACTTCATGTGGTGAAGCCATTTTGTGACGTGATTCATTTGTTAGGTTTATTAGCTCCATCTGGTGTTAGAAATTTGCGGCAGTATTAGTTTTTGTTTGAAAGCATGCTACTGTTATTTTATTTAATTTTGGTTCTCTGTCCTCCGGCTAGCTATTATCTTTTGGTCAAGCACTTCTCTTTATACAGGTTGTGTAAACGGAAGGGAGTCTCTTATCCAAAAATAACACTGATGAAAGAATTTGTTTTACACTTTTATTGTCGAACACATTTACTATCACATTTACACATTGATCTTGACACTCGCCAAACTGAAACTGTTATAATAACTTCTTACTGATCACTTTTAATTCGCGTACTTCAACTTTTTGTATAATTAACTTTACCATACTTGAGATTTTTCATAACTCTTATACGCATAACTTGCGAATCGATAGCCGACGTGTAATATTTCTGCTGGACTGAAGGCGACGTGTATCATACAAAATATTTTCGACGAACTGACGGGAATGCGACGTGTAGTGTACAAAGAATTTTGATGAACTGGCGGACTGAAGGCGTGTAGTGTACAAAGAATTTTGATGAAATGACGGGGTCTTTACCTCTAACCTACCCTTTTATACTCCTTCATCCCGATATGCCTAAAGATTATAACTGAGCTGCAATTGGCTAATAAAACGCGCCAACATTAGCGTCTATTTTTATATCCAATGAAAATTATGAATACATATGCTCTAGGGAAATGTTCCAGAAGATTCTAAAAGAAAAACGCGCCAATATTACGTAACTTCCTCGTTTCCAATAATGATAAACAGCTCACCCCCTCGCTGCATTATTGCACGCTATTATTGTCAGTTTCAGTAAGGCAGTATAAACTTACTTCCCAACAATAATTACAATCAACAAATATCTCAAATTAATGTCACACAAAAATGCATATTCATACTATAATCACTCTTTACATTTAAATAATTTGTGATAGAAATTACTGCATCACTATAGGTAAATAGAAGAGAAAGTAAGCCAGGATGCTTATAAATGTTACATTTGCTAATTAAATCGAACATTTTCTGAAAATACTTTCAGGACAGTTCTCCAGCTAAAACATATTTTATTGATAAAACCTCACTGAGCTAGATGGCTCGAAATGACATGTGAGGCTCGCATTCGGGAGGTCCCAGGTTCGATTACCATCGATTGCGCACTCTGACTTTGGGTTTTTCGAGATTTTTCCTATCAGTAGTCAAATACTGGGGTGTTTTCTCATCTGCTTTTATTTCCTCTAATGATTTCCCTTTCATTCTGTTTCCTTTTCATCTTTCAGGTGTATTTATAAGTTTCGTAGCGTATAGCAGTTCCGGACAGATGGCGCGGTTCTTGCTCAAAGGAAACAGTACTCCTCGTGGACACTAGAAGGCTGCTTGGTCAACGGGTCGCTCAGCGCCCTCTTTAGACAGCTCTAACTGTGTGGGAAGGGTCTTGGAGCCTGTAACTGTGGTAACTTCGCGTCTGATCTGTGTGATTGCAGCCTGTAGCATCCTGTGTTTCCTTCACTTCATCCCTTCCTCCTGGGGGTGGTAGGAACAATAGATTTATGTAGGTCGCAGTGCACCAAGTGTCCTACATAACGCGGTTTTTAAGTGTGTGTGCTATTGCGCAGCATCTATTAGCATCGCCTTGTTCGTATATCCGCCTTACACATGAAACAGTTTCCAACCGACGCAGGTGCGGTTGGAACGTTGTTACATGTTATACATAGCAGTTTGAAGAAAAATTGTAGATAAGCTTCAAATTTGTTCTAAAACTGTATACAATTAAGGGTAGATAAACTAATGAACCTTCGAATAGAGGTTGTAGCAGAATGTTTACAAACCGAGGTTGAAAGCTTTGAAACGTTGCTAGCTAAAAGAAATAGTGCATTGAAATATATACGTAGAGCTGCGGAGGAAATAAATATGCTGTTCCTTATTATTATTTAATATTTATCACAATTAGAAGCCCTGTGCCGGATTTGCTTAATCCATCACATGTAGGTTTTTCCCGCGTACTCTTCGCTTTATTGTTAATTTGTCGGTCCGCCACCGGGTGTCGGTCGTGCTGTCCTTACCTTTCGTTTGTTCGTAGGTGGAGAGTGCACCACCATCGTTCTAGCGTTCGAGCCAGTTTGTCGGGCGTACCCTTGCCTCCGTTCTTCTGGCCTCTCTTTGTTCCTGATCGGTTTGAGTGACAGCTCTGTTTGTAATTTTTAATGCGTTGCACGAAATTTTAGAATTCAGAATTACAGTTTAAATGTGTTTATGGCTTTTAAAGTTTATCCGGCGGAGTTTCAAATTCTTAAGGGATATTATTGTAAATATTTCCTAAGAAGAAGCCTTGGCTTTCTAAGCCGATTTATAGCCTGTTATGTAATGTCAATTCCTATCCTTTGTAATGTCAAAAATAAAACTAAAGACTTACAAGAAGATCATAAATGTTCAGCAAGATAACACAAGACCAACTTTGTAAATCTTATAATTACATTTCTCTTTGCCTCTTGACGCAGTAATTTGTATCACAAAAATGTAAATGTCAGAGTGATTGTAGTGTGAATATGCATTGTTGTGTGACATTGATTTGAGATGTTTGTTGATTGTAAGCATTGTCGAGAAGTGGGTTTATACGGCCTTACTGAAACTGACAATAATAGCGTGCAATAATGTAGCGAGGGGGTGAGCTGTTTATCATTATTAGAGACGAGCAAATGACGTCAGAGTGGCGTATTTTTCTTAGAATTTGCTGGAACATTTTTTCTAGAGCATATGTGTTCGTAATTTTCATTGGATATAAATATAGACGCTAATGTTGGCGCGTTTTATTAACCAATAGCAGCTCGGTTGTAAGTCTTTAGGCATATCGGGCGAGGTAGTATAAATTCAATGTCAAAGTCAAATTTCGCGGAGTTCAACGGAAGCATTCATGGAGTATGCGTCGCATGCAGTTCATCAAGGTTACGCGTAGCAAATTTATGGCAAATCTCTCGTGTCGTAAAGTTAATTACATAAAAAGTTGAAGTACGCGAATTAATAATGTGCAGTAAATAAGTTATTATAACAGTTTCAGTTTGGCGAGTGTCAAGATTAATAGATGAAAGTGAATAATGTGCTACGACAATAAAAGTGTAAAAACAAATTCTTTTATCAGTGTTATCTTTGGATAAAAACTCCTTTCCGTTTACACACCTGTACAAGATAAGTGCTTGACCGAGAAATCATAGCTAGCCGGAGAACAGTGAACCCAAAATTAAATACAATAACAGGCGCTCGGCAAAAGATAACACGAAGTGACCGCGATTAATTGTCTTTTATACGTGCGACAGATAAATAGTAGCATCTTTAAACTACCCACATTAATACCACCCCAAATTGGCTCCCAAACGTGGGGCTAATAAAAAAATATCATACTGCCACACTCTTATGCACTTGCCATGAGGCAGAAATATATTTCCTAAGTTATATTTTCCGTGTTTTTGTGATGGCTTCTGGGTGAATAATTCCGCTTCTTTAAGGTTTTTCGGTAGAGCAGGAGGGCGATGCAGCACAATACAGTCATAATGGAGCACAGGGCTGTGACCAAATGCTGTTAGCGAGCGGGATGGCTCAGGCGATAAAGTTTGTGGCCCGCATTTGGGAGGTACCGGGTTCAGATCCCGTGGGCCGACCAATCTGTCTGAGGTTTTTTCGCGGTTTTCCTCAGTCGCCAAGATAAATACTGGATTGGATATTTAATAACACGACTCAAAGTTCCATTGTAAGTTTAAAACAACAGTAAAATGAAAAATAAGTGGTAATAGCGAATGCTATAAATAAATTGAGTTTTATTTATGGACGCTTCTTACTATCATGGTTCTTAGCGTCCCATTCTATATTGGGCGTGAAAGACCGATAATTTAGCTCAGAGGCCTCTTTATCAGGCTTGAGGTTCTTTCACGTGCCGTAAATCTACGACACGGGACCACCGGCTTTACTTCCCTTCCAGCGAATGCTATGCCATATATCCACAGACAATGTAAGTAGTTAGACTGGACGGCACCCTAACGCCATCTACACGGCATGAAGCAGGGGTTACAGGGATGAGATCTTGAAGACTAACTATCCGCCTTTCTGTGTGAGGGCGGCGGTTGGACTGGACGGCACCCTAATCCATCTGCACAGAATGAAGCAGGGATGAAACCTAGAAGGCTAACTGTCCATCACATATCGTTCTAAGAGATATTCACCAACAGATCCGTCGCGACATGACCAAGGAGTTAAAGCGACGTAAAATAAAATAGAATAAAAAAATGCTGTTAACCTGTTTATAGTCTACTGCAAACAGTTAATGTGTCGTGTAATGGTTTGTGGCACTCGCTCGTCACGAGGAAAACCGGATTTCGATTCCACTGAGCCTTAAATGACTAAATGTATCTTTAACATACATGAAGTCTACTGAAGAACACAACTAAACGTTCCACTTTAAATGTATTTCCAGGGACTTAAATAGACTCAGGTCTATCTGTATGCGCCCAAAAATGCGTTCCCTCCAGTGGAAACCCTGCTTTACAACGTGTCGTGAATTATGTTATAGTGGGTTAGCCATCTCTACAAGTCTTGTTTACACGAATCGGAGTTGAATTCGTTAAGACAGGTTATTTGTGAGCTCTCCCTTGTTTCACACCAAGTATAACATCGTTTATGGTTCGTGTTTTGTTTATTGTGATTTGTTTCAAAGCAGTCATAGACAGACGTAATGAGAGCTGAATGGAATCTAGTGCTTATTAGGCACATTACCGTGAAAAAAAAACACTTATGACCTATGGGAACCAACCACCTTTTCTACTTCCAATTTTAAATTAGGTTAGACGATAACACGTCAGACGACACTCGAACAGCTCCGTAAGCACTCAGTATCACGGAGCTACAAATGCATACGAATTCTGAAATATATATTCTTCCGTTCGTTTTATTTATGGACGCTCCTTAACTACTATGGTCCTTGCGTCCTATTCTATATTGGGCGTGAAAGACCGGTAATTTTGCTCAGAGGCCTCTTTATCAGGCTTGAGGTTCTTTTACGTGCCGTAAATCTATAACACGGGACCACCAGCTTTACTTCCCTTCCAAAGGAAGCCATGCTAAGGATTTTTACGGCCGAAAAAATCCATCGTCCTTCGCCGGGTTTGAACCCGCGACCTCAGGAACTAGAAGCTAGCACGACTCTTCCGTTCGTGAGAGTAACTATGAAAGTACTCCAATATTATGCATATCAATTGCGTGTTAAGTTATCATTACTGATTTGAATTAGGTTTTACAATGCTTAACATAGTCAGCCGCCCCTTCAGTTTTTTCCAAGCAAAGCGTAGCTTGAAGGGTAAATTATCTTCAAGCTACAATTGTGCTTTAAGTCCATTTTCTTCGCTTACCAACAGTATTACTTCACCTTTTTAGGTAGCCGAAAGCTCAAAATTCATAGGAAAAGCGATTTAAGGGACACAACTTGAAAATATTCGACTCGTTTTCTGAGAGCGGATTCCGATTTTGCAAATTTTACATTACAATATACATAGTCACACAATTCAGTAAATACCTGTGATAAAATGAACTTATCATATAAGTCCATTATCAAAATCAGCTAAAAATAAGAGGGCGAAACTTTGTTATTAGAAACAGGATAGGCTACGAAAAATAAGAGGTACGCCTACATTCACAATGGATCCTATATAACCTGAGCACACAGAATATTAAATAAGTTTTATTTGAATTTTGGCGTAAACTACATAATAGTTTATGCCATTTCAATAATAATGTTAAAATGTGCAACAAAGGATTAAAGCTGTCTTAAAAGGCTATAATGTACACGAAAAGTCGCGTGGTGCTTGGCAACCAAGCTCTAAGGTTAAACCCAGTATATGCTCTCAACCAAGCGTCCAGGTAGCTGAATGGAAATCTGATTGTATGTTATGCGCTAAT
Organism: Deroplatys truncata; assembly: GCA_030765065.1. Classification (NCBI taxonomy): domain Eukaryota; kingdom Metazoa; phylum Arthropoda; class Insecta; order Mantodea; family Mantidae; genus Deroplatys; species Deroplatys truncata. The sequence goes on from CM060977.1 coordinate 59,805,309, forward strand.
CACCGGTAACACGGGTTCGCGTCTAGGCGTTTTAGATGGTTTTTTTATTCTCATTAAAGCCAAATATTATAATAAAAATATTTCTATACGCTGGATCAAAAAACCAAAATCCTGAACCATTAAAATTCTGCTGAACTGTAAATTGTTATTTCCTTATTGCCTTAGATCAAATGTGTATAATCCTGATTTCACTACATCAAATGTACCTATGTTGTGTTTAAACAGATATGTAGTTTTATCAGTAAAGAAACAATAACATATTAAATGCAAATAAAAGTATGAATTGCAAATTAAAACGAGATAATATTAAACTTATTTCGTTTACACTATTAAATGAAAAGCATTTATGAATATTAAGAGACCGTAAAAGAACTGTTACAGGTAGGTAGTGCGTGTAATATTACAGATGGATTATTTATAAAGCACGCTCTTTACTGAGGTATTTAACATTAGAGATGTGTAGTCAATTTAACATAATATGCGGTATTTGTTTGTCCCATTTGCTTATCCCTTTAATTACGAGTGTACTCAAAGGCGTTGCTGTAACATATTATTTATAATTTCGTTGAGTGTGGAACCAAAGACATCCATGTTACACACTCTGGGTAGATCCTACCACAAAAGCCGATGTTTCTGTTGAAGTATACATTGTGTATAGCATAAAGCTACAAAAGTAGGGGCGGCTGACTCGCCCGGTATCGAAGAAGCATTCACTTATCTCACGCTATCCCAGTTTATATTTTCTAAACACCTATACATAAATTCTAAATCGGTAGTGTAACAATAGGTAAAACTACAGATTGCAGGTGTTTTGCCCCAGGGAGTCTAATAAGCGATAAGAACTCTGGGTGATATAAATATATAATTTTATCTCTTATATTACCTATATGTACCACAAACAGATGGAGTAACCGTAATTCGATTTGTGACGAATATCGGGTATTTAATGAGTGGATGATTATATTTGCAGCTAATAGTAATGGTAATTGCCGCACAGCTAATAGGCCAGGGGGAATATAATTACCTCTGTGAGACCGGCAGAAATACACAACTGTTAATTAATTCAGCTATTTGTTTAACCATTAATGTCCAGCCCAAATCGCTTCACATCTCCAGAGTGACAGTTTGATAACTGTGATAAAATAACCAGATTTGAGACTGGAAAAAAATTCTGCTGTTATATTCACATGCATTTCTCTACCCATTCCCTACAAACTATTACTACAAAAACTTTTACTTTCTCTACTACATATAGTAAATAGGGGAAGTATTGCATCTCACCCAAAAATTCGATAGCGAGATTCACCGTAAATACATGTTTTGAGATCCCCTGAATAAAAAAGCAGTTTTAGAAAAAGGTCTGCATAACCCAAACTTGCTATTTGGGTTCAGTATCTTTCAAAGATCCGAAGCAAAGGTTTGCAAGAAAATCCCCCACCCCAGACTACCGTTTACGTAGAACATTTTACGAAAATATTTATTTTCTCAAAAAAATAGTTAAACGATTTTTATTAAAATATAACATATTTTTAGATGATTTCATGAAAAATGAAACGTATATCTTGAATTTCCTGGGAGTGTCTCCAGAAGTCTTCTTCATTCTGAATGGCTTTTGCATAACCGGTAAGCCAGATCAGATAGACGAAATTTTTCTACACAAAAAAGTAGATCTCGTTAAAATACACAATTTATGTAATATATTTTTTGTGTGGAGTGAACCATTTCCGAGATATGCCTTGTTGCTTATTTGGCTTTTCCAATACTTATACTTTTCCTGAAAATCGTTATTCATTTTCGTTATGTCCTGGACATGCAAAGAGAATGGAATACTCCACATAGCAACCGGCTCTTAAAAGATTTGACTATGGCTTAAAGCCTACCATATTCCCCCTGCACCAACAAGAAAATTAGCAATAAGATAAGCCTTTGTAAAAATAGTTTTTTCAAGAGTAGAGAAAGTCATATCAATGCAACTTATCAGATTTTTTTCTGTCTACTTCTTGCTAATTGAGAAGAACGTTTGCAGAAATAGCTTCATTACACTTTCGTTGTAGACAAAAATTCTGTTCTGTTATACTCACATGACTTTCTCTACTCTTGTACAAAATATTTTTACAAACGCTTATCCTCCACATGCTTCATCTTAATCGAAATATCGAGATGTTAATCTTATTGATAATTTTCTTGTAGATGCAAGGGGAATTGGTAGGCTTTAAGCGATAGTCAAATATTTTAAGAGCTGGTTGCTATGTGGAGTATTCCATTCTCTTTGCATTATCAGGACAAACAAAAACTGATAAACGAATTCCCATTTGAGAAAAAGTATAAGTATTGGAAAATTTAAGGGAATAACAAGCAATATCTCGAAAAACTAAACAAAACTAAACAACTAAACAATAACTAAAAAATGTATATGACATAAATTGTGTATTTTAACGCGATCTACATTTTTTGTGTAGTAAAATTTTGTCTATCTCTTATGGTTTAACAGTTACGCAAAAGTCGTTCACAATGAAGAATATTTTTGGAGACATTCCCAGAAAATTCGAGATATACATTTCATTTGTTATGAAAATATCCTAAACATATGCTATTTTAATCAAAATCGTTAGAGCCATTTTTGAGAAAATTAAAATTTTCGAAGAATGTTCCATGTAAAGGGTAATTTGGGGTGGGGGGATTTTCTTGAAAACGTTTGTGTTGCATCTCTGAAAGATACTGAACCTAAATACCAAGTTTGGTGTTTATCGGACTGTTTGTTTCTGAGTTATGCTCTTCACAGACACACACACACACACACCGAAATGTTTCCAAAAATCTTTTTTTGGATTCAGTGGGTCTCAAAACGTATATTTCCGGTGAAATCTTGGTATCGAATTTTTGGGTGGAATACAATACTTCCCCTACTTACTACGTAGTAGAGAAAGTAAAAAGGGATACAGAATACAAAAGCAATAGTCAAATGTTTAAAAGTGAGTCACTATATGCTGGATTTCAAAGTCCACACTCACCGCATGACATCGCGAAAAACAAACGAATGGCAAAATATGGCACGATAGCTCTGTACGGGCCTTAACCAACAAGCAACTACCCACCCCACATCGACATGCGCATGCAGAGGTTTTTGTTTTAGTAGTGTTTAATGCCCGCTCCAACTATCCACGGCACCACAGGCGGTGTACACTGATAATACATGAAATTAAACAATAATTGGAAAAGGAAAGTCGGAAAAGAGAAGTTCCAAATCTAAGTTTAGATAACTCCCTGACACTTGCTAGTTACAAGGACTAAAAAAACCTGGAAAAAATCCTTATTCAGAGGATGCTCCTGGCGGGATTTGAAACGAAAGTGCACTATTATTCAGCCGATACGCAGAGATGCACTCAGGCGGAATGCTGGTTCTCTAGTCCTACAGAGCTTCCTCTAGTCGTTACAAGGCTGAATATTGCTCCAAAAAATCGGCAACTTCATGGGGGTTGGCTCGAAACCATACACAAATACCTCGAAGGATGAGAGCAATAATACAAGTAAAGAATTTACATATCTTACATTATCCAAATTAAAATTATTTTTAATTTTGTTTTTCATTTAGTTATGAACATTCGAATTTTTAAAACTAAGAAGAATATTACAGTTTTTGTGTATAAATACCTTAAAATCAAATAAGCCTTCTTTGAACCCGCATATTTGAACTTCAAAATTCAATATGGCTGGTGACAGAACGAAGTATAAAGGCTTGCACGCAGAGATAGAAGAGTGAACTAACCGCGGGTATAGCGTCAGACAAAGAAGAAATCTGGGATTTTTCTCTTCGAGGGTATCTACGTTTACTTAACACCAAGATTCCACGCAACTCTTTTCAATTTCCTCTATCATAGGCCTGAAACACATTCCAAGAAATAGAAACGAACAAGTGAGCTACGATAATCCGGTGTAAAACAAAGGTGGAGTTCAGAAATATATTTATTAATGATTCCTATTCTGAATGCTGGAAACAACGAGGTTTTGGCTAAAATAATACGAGGGCAGTCCAGAAAGTCGCAGACGTTTTGGCCTATCGTGGCGATGAGTAGGGCTAGAGCCGCCATCTTGGTGTCAGAAAGTTCCTACATTCAGTACGCATCCTTCCTGTGCCTTCCTTTCTGTGCTCTCTGTGAGTTGTTAAAACGTGCGTTGCAATAGAAAATCCTGCCACTTGTGAAGTGCGGTCTGTGATTAGGTTTTTGTTGGCTAAGAATAACAAACCAATTGAAATTTATCGTCAACTTTGTGATGTTTACGGGCAGGGAATAATGAGTGAAAGCCGAGTCAGGCAATGGTGCAGTGATTTTAAAAATGGCTGTACCAATATTCACGACGAGGATCGCAGTGGTAGGCCTAGCCTTATGACTGATGAACTGTCAATGCAAATCGATGACAAAATTTGTGAAAATCGTCGCGATTACAGAACTTTCGGAGCATTTTTTCAAAATTTCACGGATTTTGGTGCATCAAATTGTGATGGAGAAGCTTGGTTACCACAAATTTTGTGCTAGGTGGGTTCCAAAAATCCTAAGGTAAGACCATAAAAAAACGGACACTGCAGCACTGACCTTCCTCTAAGATTTCAACAAATATGGTAACGCTTTACTCGATCGTATCGTAACCGGGGACGAGACTTGGGTGAAGCAGGTCAATTGTGAAACAAAACAGCAGTCAATGGAATGGGAACACACACATTCTCCCAAGAAACCAAGAAAGTGTTTGCAAACGCTATCAGCAAGAAAGGTCATGGCTACTGTGTTTTGGGACTCTAAGGGAGTGCTTCTCGTTGAGTTTCTGGAACGTGGAACAACAATAACCTCAGAGAGGTATTGTGAAACACTAAGAAAGTTAAGGCGTGCCATACAAAATAAGCGTCGGGGAAAACTTAGCACCTAGGTGTTGTTTCCTCACGACAATGCACGCCCACACACGACCAACCGTACCCGAACACTCTTGGATGGTTTTGGGTGGGAGGTGTTTGACCATCCACCATACAGCCCGGATTTGGCGCCGAGCGACTGTCACCTCTTCCGAGCAATGAAGAAATGGCTCGGTACACAACGCTTTGATACTGACGCTGAACTCATGCTGGTGTAAACCAGTGGTTGAAGTCGCAGGTGGCAGTTTTCTACAGAGAGGGTATTGTAAACATGTGCCACGGTATGATAAATGCCTCAATTTGAATGGCAATTATGTAGAAAAATAGTTTAAGAGCGTACCTTTCAAATGTAGATAATAAACGTTGAAATTTGCGTTTTTTTAAATTGTTTATTTCAAAACGTCTGGGACCTTCTGGATTACCCTCGTGTAATATGATTTGAGAATCGACTGTGTAGAATGAAGGATGGGTCAGAAATGAGATACCCATATTATTAAATCATACTTATTTACAATATTTATGATAAACGTTTCTTATGGAGGTGATATCTACAATTACTCTCGACAAGAAATAGTGATGTAGTAGTGTAAGGGCTATTAAATTTTGTATCTCAAACAATCAAATTCCGTTACTGTAAAAATTATCATTACAAGGCCATAATGTATTTATTATGTGTTTGTCAATTTCAATAATTACGATAGGTTACCATTCGTGAATTACTCTTATGTAACTCATATCCTCGAATGGGATTTATTAAGACCGTTCCATGAATACAATGTAAGAAATTATATAAATAATAATTACTTTCTTACTTGTGATCTTTAAAACCAATTCAACACTGTATTAGCTGTCATACCACGGCATACTAAATTAATGAACAATCCAATGTGTTACAGACTACTAATCAATGCTACCAACAGCGGGTGAGGGAAAATAGTTAACCTCAAAATTAAGATTGTCTAAAATCAGAACAATGACACTATTTTTAGGAATATAACTTATTTGAATCTGCGCTGATTAAAATCATAACTTTAAGTTGAAAACTGAAGAAATCTGTTGTTTTTCAGCAATAGAAACTGAAGTAGATCGTCTGAAATAGTTGTTAAGGTAGTAGGATTTCGTAAATTGCCCCAGAATTGATAATGTCGAAATGGATGACGTAGCCTGTTATTCATGCATACTGATACATTACGATTCAGTAACGAGCTGATAAAATCGCATCCTTGCAAGCATATTACAAGATAAACGACGTGAGTGGTCGATATCCAAAGCATTGCTAAACGCTAATGAATGGTATATCAAATACGCGGCTTATGAGTGGACTAGTCAACCTGATTCAACCTCTTCCAATGCGAGTTACTCATTTTATACTGGTGTACATAAGCAACATGTCTAAGAGTTAGGAGTAGTCAGACAGAGGGGCCTACAGTAACTGGAGCACAGCACTGTACGTAGGGTATAGTGGGCCCTTTGTGTTTCCAAAGTGACCGCTGGAATAAAGGAATGAAGGGGAGACCCAAAGGTCAACTAGGTCCGGATAACGATGTACACTAACAAGAAAGAGGACCCTAACGATTCCAACATGACACGAATCCTGAAGCAGGCTAGCCCTACCTTAGTCATCCGTAACCTGGGGATCCCGGGTGTAGACGAAACACTCCCAGGAAGGAAGGAATTAAGTCCTAGTGCTCCCGCCAAGCACCAGAAAAAAAATCTTTCCATAGCACAAATTCCACTGTCCTGCCACAATACACCAACCCCCATCACCTGGTCCTACAACCCTGAAGCAGATGAAGGGAAACAATGACAGTAAATTCGTATTAGAAGAGCACTCCAGTATTCTCTTACCGACCCGAGGAAACCACGAAAAGCCCATGCTTAGAGTGGCCGTCCTGAAGGTAATCGAACCTGGAACCTCCCGTTACCGCGGAACATTTCGCTCGGTGAAACATATCGGGAGGCAGCGATGAGGTGAAGGAGCCGTAGTAGGTCCCAGGTTCACAAGCAGACAAACCACAGAAGCACGCAGAAGTCCCTAATATTTCCAGTTTGTACACCCGCACACATCCCTCTAAAAGGCGGGACAGCTCACTCTGGCGTTCACGTGGAGAAATCTTTCCAACGCGCATGCAACCACGCCATCTGCCCGGTAGCGCCTGCACCGCAGGACCTGAAAATACATCTGAAACGTGAAATATTTATGAAATGAGAAGAAATGGGGGAAAGGAGAAACCGTGATAGAATACACCACCCCGGCATTCGCTTCGGCGACCAGGGGAAACCGCGAAAACTCCATGGACATCGGGAATCGAAACGGGAACCTCCCGAATGCGGATCACAGAGGCCTGAGTCATCCCGCTCGGTGAAACATACCTAAAATTTGTATTCAACGTTTTGTTTATATTGTTTGAGCCTTTGTACATTCTAATGGTTCAACTTCGGGTTCTGAAACAGCAGCTGGAGATGTTGGAAAGGAAAAGAAAACTCTCTTAACAACATTATGTTGTGAAAGTAAGTACGTGTCACCGCTTTATGATCTCTCCAGGTCTTGTCGAGAAAATGGAAAACGTTGTGCATTCAACTCGTGTTGCATTGTAATCGAAGGGTCGATATCTGCCTTTTTATTCTTGAGGTTGGCAGGACTGGATACGGGCCACTGCACACGCTACGCGTCACATCAGGGTTAATGCTCCTCTAAGGTTTGCCTTGTTTTATAGGGCCATGAATGTAAATAAGGAAAGGCAGGCAGCGAGGATTATGTTGGCAGTATCGGCTGCTATTTTAAGAGTTTCAATTTTCCGTGGGATAAAAGTGTTATGGCTTCATCTGCCAAAATGATTAACTCTCTTGTTTATTGTGTATATTCAATGGTGCTGCATTCGAGATGACAATGGTGAAACAGGTCGTAATTAAACTTGCAATTTCATTCGCTAACCCTTTTTTCAGGATACAATAGTACGGCGGGTAATGGAGTCATGAATAACTGCCAGGAAGGGAATGACTGGTTACTACAGCAGCCACAATCTAACTGACTGGATTTACATTTGGATTCAAAGTGGTAAACAACCAAACGAATATTCTATTAATGAAACTTTATAAACCAAACTCTAGTTCTGTTAACTGGTCTGTAGAGGTGAAATTGCACTACGTTCTATAAGCAATAACTTTTAACTCAAAAAATGTGAAAAAAAACAAATATTTTTTACAATAAAACTTTAAACTTTAAGAAATCATATATTCTTACTCAATAATACCGGAAATACATGTTTTGAGGCCTCCTGAATCCAAAAAAAGGATTTTTGGAAACATGTCGGTGTGTGTGTCTGTCTGTGAACAGCATAACTCAGAACCGAACAGTCGGATAAACACCAAACTTGGTATTTAGGTTCAGTATCGTCCAGAGATGCGACACGAAGGTTTTCAAGAAAATCCCCCATCCCAAATTACCCTTTGCATGGAACATTTTTCGAAAATTTTAATTTTCTCAAAAATGGCTCTAACGATTTTGATTAAAATGTCATATGTTTAAGATATTTTTATGACAAATAAAATGTATATCTTGAATTTTCTGGGAATGTCTCCAAAAGTATTCGTCATCGTGAACGACTTTTGCATAACTGGTAAACCATAAGAGATAGACAAAATTTTACTGCACAAAAAATGTAGATCGCGTTAAAATACACAATTTATGTCATACATTTTTTTGATTGAGTGAACCATTTTAGAGATATTGCTTGTTATTCCCTCGGTAAGCGTATAACAAATAATGTTTCTATAATAATTAGGGGTAAATATAGAAATACTGACACAATAGATCATTTTGTAAACCGATTCACAGTGAAACTTGAAAGTTGATGTGAACGTTCTTAAAAATGCATTATGTGTGGCATATTTATTATAACAATGAACCTAAACATTAAAAATTAATATTTAAATAACCATGCAGTTAGGTTTAGAAACATGGCAAGAAAATATTGGTGTTATTGTGTGTAATGACTGGCATAAATTTCAACAAGGTAACTTACGTACTGTGGATTTTCCAAATTTCGCAGATGCATTACCTTAAACTCTTATTTCATGGAAGTAAACTTTGACCGGTTGATAGGATATTCGAGCGATTCTGCAAAAAATAATTATGCAGTTCTAAAAACAATTTGTAGAGGCGAAAACAAACACATAGAAATCTGAATAAATGATACCTCCCGCCCTCTTTAGCCTAAGGTGCTTTAAACAGTGAAACAGTATCGAACAATGAAAGTAAGAAATGGTGTGCCGCGGTAACGTGTGCTACTCACATTTGGGAGGTCCCGAGTACGATCTCCGGCGTCAGCCCAGTCGTCTGCTCACGGGTTTTTTGTGATTTCCCCGGGGTCGGCAGGAGAACCTGGGGTGGTTCTGATCTACCACGATTTCCTTCGCATAATTTCCCTTTCATTCAGTTTCGTTCTCATCTTTCAGGTGTGCTTCTGGGTTTCGTGGCGTATGGGGTGCCGGACAGCTGATTCTACGAGTGAGGTTGTGACGTACAGAGCATGCTGCTACTGCAAGCGATTACATAGGTCTTGTATTCGACGAGCGAGTCAAGCGGAAAGAAGACGCTGCTTCGCGCATGTCGTCGCGAGAAAAAGTGAAGTGACAGTGAAATTGAACAATCGCAATATTTTTACTTTCTCTACTACGTATAGTAAGTAGGAGAAGTATTGTATTCCACCCAAAAATTCGATACCGAGATTTAACCGGAAATACGTGTTTTGAGACCCCCTGAATCCAAAAAAAAGCATTTTTGGAAACATGTCCGTATTTGTGTCTGTGTGTGTCTGTCTGTGAACAGCATAACTCAGAAACGAACAGTCGGATAAGCACCAAACTTGGTATTTAGGTTCAGTATCTTCCAGATATGCGACACGAAGGTTTTCAAGAAAATCCCCCACCCCAAATTACCATTTGCGTGGAACATTTTTCGAAAATTTTAATTTTCTCAAAAATGGCTCTAACGATTTTGATTAAAATATCATATGTTTAAGATCTTTTCATGACAAATAAAATATATATCTTGAATTTTCTGGGAATGTCTCCAAAAGTATTCTTCATTGTGAACGTCTTTTGCATAACTGGTAAACCATAAGAGATAGACAAAATTTTACTGCACAAAAAATGTAGACCGGGTTAAAATACACAATATATGTCATATACATTTTGTTTGTTGAGTGAACCATTTTCGAGATATTGCTTGTTATTCCCTTAAATTTTTCAATACTTATTTTCTCAAATGGGAATTCCTTATTTATTTTTTGTCTTGTATATGCAAAGAGTATTAATCTGTGGCAAAGAGAATGGTGCTGCACTTAGCAACCAGCTATTAAGAGATAGTATGTGCTTAAAGACTACTGTATTTCTATATTGCCCTTGTAAATATATATATATTCCTCTTACACCTACAAAAAACTTATCAATAAGATAGAGTCTGCAAATGTTTATCTCGATTAACATGAAGTAGATGGAGAATAAGCGTTTGTAAAAATAGTTTGTACAAGAGTAGAGAAAGTCATGTGAGTGTAACATATCAGATTTTTTCTATTAGTTTTAATTTTCGAATACTTTCGCATATTTTTAATAGTAAAGCACAATTTTTTTCCGCTCTCTCGTGATATGCAAAGAGAGGAATGTGCGACGGAACTGCGCCTCTCTCCTCTTGCTTCATCGACTTTCTTCTGGTACGCTGGTGAATTGCTGTAATAGAGCGTCCTACAACACTTCTGTGTTAGCCTATGCTTTTAACTGTTATCTCAGAAGTAGCTACAGGAGACGAAATGAAAATGTTGAAGTTCACTTTAACCGTCATTAATTTACACAGAATACTCAGAATTATTTGACAGAATTATGGAGGTTTATTTATCAACCTGTGTCTGCCACCCTAAGATGCTTCAAAATTGCTAACAGATTCGTCACGCCCTCGACCATATCAGTGGCATGAAATTCACCTCTTGAGGAAAATGCCTGCAGTCGTGCAATTGACAGGGATCTACTTTATTTATACTGCCAGCTGAAGACGCCATTTTTAACGCCATAGCTTATAGCAATATTGTGATTGGCTGATCACACTGGCTCTTATGAGAACATGTGTTCTCATGTCTTCCACGTCTCTGTTTCATGAGGAATTCGGACTTCCCGTTTCTGTTCCGGTCTGTCTCTCATTCAAGCGTCTCTCTTGGTTATATTTAACGGATTTCCTGTTATTTGGAAAAGCCTGGAAATATATCCGCCTGGTACCATTGGCCTTGTTACTTAAGTAATTAAATTTGCTTGCTTTACCTTTATCATATAACATATTTAACACTTATATAATATTATTTACATTAATGCTAATATTTACATTGATTCAGTAGTATTCCTACTAAAAAATTCAAAGTCAGGTTACAGAGGCTTCTTTTTAAAGGTTTTGACTATTGCTTCAAGTATGTACTGAAAATACTTCGACAAACGTTTGTCTCGATTAACCCCAGAGATAGAAAAACAATGTTTCCTATGAATAGTGTGTAGAAGAGACAGACTTTAGTGGTTAGAGAAAGTCAGGCGAATCTAATACATTAGATTTTTTCTTGTCTCAAGACTTGTGTGGTGAAAATATATCATTGCTGTTCATTAATTCTTGTTGCACTTCAAAAGAGCAAATATTACTCATTTATTAACTCTTGACTGAATATTCCACGTTTGTCTGAATCAATGAACCATAAATGCAGTGCACAGTCGGAAAGCTAAGCTAAAATAAAACAGAGGAAAATCAAAGCATATTACCTATATATTACTTTTGCCCCATTTATACGAGGGAAAACAAATATACGGGCTTTGAATTTTTAATTAAATAAAATTTAATATATGCTATAATAATTGGAAATTCCGAACAGCTAGTTTTATTATAAACATATAAAACATTCGTTAAAATTCATGGAATACTTAAATGTGTTTCATTTAAATTACTCATAATTGAGTTTTATTTATGGACGCTCTTTAACTAGTATGGTTCTTAGCGTCCCATTCTATATTGGGCGTGAAAGAGTGGAAATTTTGCTCAGAGGCCTCTTATCAGGCTTGAGGTTCTTTTACGTGCCGTAAATCCACGACATGGGACTACCAGCTTTACTTCCCTTCCGAAGGAACCCGCGACCTCAGGAACTAGAGGCTAGCACCTTACCACTAGTCCACGGAGGACGACTAAATTATTCATAGCGTCACGCATGGAAAGTAACCTCATGCTAATGCCCTTTATCTGGCTTCTCTGCTAATTTCGTGGTTTGAGCTGACCATATTAGAAACCTCGTTGGTGTATACAAATTCCAAGGAAATTGTTCGAATAAAGGCATTTGTGTGGTACCACAATTTTTTTAATTTATGCAAACTTGATAGCATTAGATCTGGGATGTTGAGGTCATTTCATAACAGGCTTAAAATAAAAAGTGTAGTTATGTTCTTCAGTCGAGTTGCACATATTGTGACTTTGTTCAGTTATCATTGTCACTACACTAAATTCTCATTGTTACTTCAAACCCGGCAGAGGACGATGGATTTTTTTCGGGCGTAAAAATCGCTAGCATGGCTTCCTTCGGAAGGGAACTAAAGCCGGTGGTCCCGTGTAGTAGATTTACGCCACTTAAAAGAACCTCAAGCCTGATAAAGCGTCATCTGAGTAAAATTTCCAGTATATACAGTCAATATAGAATGGGACGCTAAGGACGATAATAGATAAAGAGGGTTTATAAATAAAAGCAAAAAAATCTGATGTGTTACACTCACATGACTTTCTCTACTCTTGCACAAACTATTTTTACAAACGCTTATTCTCCATATGCTTCATGTTAATCGAAATATCGAGATGTTAATCTTATTGCTAATTTTCTTGTAGATGCAAGGGGAACTGGTAGGCTTTAAGCGATAGTCAAATCTTTTAAGAGCTGGTTGCTATGTGGGGTATTCCATTCTCTTTGCATTACCAGGACACAAAAATGAATAACGAATTTACATTTGAGAAAAAGTATAAGTATTGGAAAATTTAAGGGAATAACAAGCAATATCTCGAAAATGGTTCACTCAACAAAAAAATGTATATGACATAAATTGTGTATTTTAACGCGATCTACATTTTTTGTGTAGTAAAATCTTATGGTTTACGAGTTATGCAAAAGTCGTTAAAATGAAGAATACTTTTGGAGACATTCCCAGAAAATTCATTTCATTTGTCATGAAAATATCTTAAACATATGGTATTTTAAACAAAATCGTTGGAGCTATTTTTGAGAAAATTAAAATTTTCGAAAAAGTTTCCAATTAAAGGGTAATCTGGGTTGGGGGATTTTGTTGAAAACCTTCGTGTTGCATCTCCGGAAGATACTGAACCTAAATACCAAGTTTGGTGTTTATCCGAATGTTCGTTTCTAAGTTATGCTGTTCACAGGCTCACACACGGAAATGTTTCCAAAAATGCTTTTTTTTGGATTCAGGGGGTCTCAAACATATACTTCCGGTGAAATCTCGGTATCGAATTTTTGGGTGGAATACAATACTTCCCCTACTTGCTATACGTAGTAGAGAAAGTAAAAAATGTCACTTCACTTCACTCCACTGACGTGATCTAGTATAATTTTCCCTGCTATTTCACTTTTCCTCACTACGTAATGAAACAGGTAGGAAGGAGTCTCTACTTCTTTTCACTTCAGTTGCTGGGACGTCGATAACAAGAGCTCTCTAATCTCTCACAGTAGCAGCACCCACTGTACATCACAGCTGTTGACACAACCTCACTCGTAGAACCAACACTTTTTGTCGCATCAAAAACAACTTACTGTTGTGAGCGCGCTGTCCGATAAATAGCCGAGTTCTCGGGAGGCAGGCGAGAAGCTTCCAGAAAAATGCTGTTATTTCTCGGCAACTCTTCCAGGATTTACGTCGGGCTAGAGCGCTCATCTTTATCTCTCCAACTGGCAAGTTGGTCACATGCACGTGATAACCTCGGCACACAGCTGCGTCATATTATAGTTTAACTTGAAATTATTCCTGTGATATTAAATACATCTGGAATATTTATTGGAGTGTATTAAGGATTTTCTAGAGTCTCTGCAAAATTCAATTTATCACCTAAGAATACTTTTTGTAACACCTTTTGTAAACAATTAACTACTAACTTTACCCTCAATTACATACTGCTTAATTAAAAAAATGTGACGTTTCCAATCCCGAGAAAACGTGTAAAGGAGCAAGACGGGATTCACAGGGACTAGGAAAATAAACAAAAGGAGAGAAAAAATCAACAGGCTATCAACTGGAAATGGAATATCCGAGGTGCGATCATTAAATTCCGGGACTGTGTCTGCTGTGACCGAACGGATCACGTGATTGACATGCGCGCGCAGCACAGGCGAGACAAGCTACACAAGGTTTCAATTGATGCCCGTGTTACACAAATTGTACTAGCACATGCACGCTGAGGCAATATTTTATATCACAACACTGTGAATGCCAGAGTGATTGTAGTGTAAATTAATATTATTGTATGTACAGGATTTTAGATGATTGTTAGCCAAAAGTATTGTTAGGAAATAAGTTTACACGGCCTCACTGAAACTCACAATAAAAGTGGGTAACAATAAACCGGGGGGGGTGAGTTGTTTATTACTAGAAGAGATATACAAATGACGTTAGGGTAAAATGGAGGGAATATCTTCCCAAGAGTATATGTTAGTAGTAGTGATTGGCTGACCAAAACAGACGCTAAAGTGGGCGCGATTTGGTAACCAATAGCAGCTCTATTATAATGTTTAGGCAATTTGAAGTGAAGGAGTATATATTCTCGGAGCCATAAGCCAAGTGTCGCACAGTTCTGAAGAGTCTCTCACGAGGTGCACGTCGCAGAGTTAGTTATAAAAATGTAAAGTACGCGAAGTAATTGGCGCGCGGCAACTAATACGACTGTAGTTACATTCAGAAATATCACAGTTTCAGTCAGGCGTTGATAAAGATTAAATATGTGAATTATTAATTAAGTGTGACGGCATTAAAAGTTTAGAAACAAACATTTTTATCAGTGTTATCTTTTAGCAACAACTCCTTTCCGTTTATACGCCCTGCTTAGAGACACTTCCTCGACTGAGTTGTAATAGCTAGCCGGAGGACAAAGAACACAAATAAAAAATAATAAAACAAGAGGCGCTCAATAAATAAGATAACACTAGCCATTGAGAACTGCGACAACGCTCACCTTGGCGAAATTACGAAACTGAAACAGAGCGCATACTTCAAATTCTCTGTAAAACTCGGGAAATCGGCAACCGAAACCTATGTAATGTTGAAACAAGCTTACGGAAATGATTCAATGAGTCAGATGGGATGTTTTGAGTGGCATTCACGTTTCACAAATGGCAGAACATTGCTGGAGGGCAACCAAGTGCAATGATTTTTCTCGGTATTAATAGAATTTTGCACTGTGAATTTGTTACTGCGGGTTAAACAGTGACTGCTGTTTTTTACTGTGAAGTTTCGAAACGTCTGAAGGAGGACATTCGTTGGAAACGATCACAACAGCTGTGGGCAGAGAAAAATTGGATGCTACAAGATCACAATGCGCCAGCTTACAGAGCTCTTGTAACAAGCCAGTTTTGTGCTCGTAAGAGCACAGTCGTCCTTCCTCATCCCCCTTATTCACCAGATTTGGTCCCCTGAGACTTCGTTTTGTTTCCCAAGATGAAATTGTAGCCGAAGGATCGCCGTTTTGGCACGGTGGAGGAGATCAAACACGGATCGCAGCAGGTGCTTAACACGCTTCAAGAACGAAACTTCCGGTGCATTCCAAAAATGACAGAGGCGTTAGGTTCGGTGCAAGGAGACTACTTTGAAGGGAGTTGCAGCCAAATTTAAATCAGGTAATTTTATTTCCATTTACGGGACTAGTCCTGAAATTTAATGATGGCACCTTGTACAAGTTAATGAATTCTTTCTTGTGAAATGTAAATGTATTATTCGTTTGTTTCCTTTCTGCTCAGAATCCCACCGTCTCTAGTTTAGCCACTAGAATTTCAGGCTGCAGTACACCAAGGAGCAACAGCCAAGTTTCAAAAGCACCTTCATATCCCAACGCTAAATTGCAACAGTACAGCAAATGCATACGCCTATGTCGATTGTTTCGCAGCTGTATTAAGTTAAATGTACATTAGCGTGAAACGAGACAATATTTAGTGGGATATTGTGATACACAATAGAATTTCGTCCTGCAATTGTGATATGCAACATAGTTACCATAGCAGTAACATCAAATGAGGTCTTGGAGCTGAATTATGTATACCCACCACAAACTGAGAACAGCCAGAGAATGTGTCAGACTTCGCACATTGTCATAACATGCGCCAAACTTGCAATGACGTCCTTGATTAAGGCGGTGGCCATTATCAGATACGAGTAATTTTAACAATGAAAATGCTAGTTTGGTTAAATGGACTAAATGGTTAAAAAAAGTAGGTAGAGAAGGTATTGCATTCCACCCAAAAATTCGATACAGAGATTTCATCGGAAAAACATGTTCTGAGGCACTCTGAATCAATCTGATGTGTTACACTCACATGAATTTCTCTACTTTTATACAAACTATTTTTTACAAATGCTCATTCTCTATATGCTTCATGTTAATCGAGATGTTAATCTTATTGCTAATTTTCTTGTAGGTGCAAGGGGAATATGGTAGTATTTAAGCGATAGTCAAATCTTTTAAGAGCTGGTTGCTAAATGGAGCATTCCATTCTCTTTGTATGTCCAGGTGATAAAAAATGAATAACGAATTCCCATTTGAGAAAAAGTATAGGAAAATTTAAGCGAATAACAAGCAATATCTCGAAAATGGTTCACTCAACAATAAAAATGTATATGACATAAATTGTGTATTTTAACACGATCTATCTATCTCGATTTGTCTATCTGTTATTGTTTACCAGTTATGGAAAAGTCGTTCACAATGAAGAATACTTTTAGGGACATTTTCAGAAAATTCAAGATATAAACTTTATTTATCATAAAAGTATCTGAAATATATGATATTTTAATCAAAATCGTTTGAGCCATTTTTGAGAAAATTAAAATTTTCGAAAAACGTTCCATGTAAACGGTAATCTGGGGTGGGGGATTTTCTTGTAAATATTCGTGTCGCATCTCTGGAAGATACTGAACCTTAATACCAATTTTGGTGTTTATCCGACTGTTCGTTTCTGAATTATGCTGTTCACAGACAGACACACAGACAGACAACAGACGGACATATTTCCAAAGATGCTTGATATGCGTTCAGTGCACTTCAAAACATGCATTTCCTGTGAAATTTCCGTATCAAATTTTTGGGTGGATTGCAATACTTCCCCTTCTTACTATACGTAGTAGATAAAGTAAAAAGTAAGAAACAAAAAGTCTCTGTGTGTTTCTGTAAGCAGCATAACTCAAAAACGAAAAGTAGGATAAACACCAAACTTAGATTTAGGTTCAGTACCTACCAAAGATGCGCATGATTTTCAAGAAGATTCCCCCACACCAAACTACCGTTTACATGGAACATTTTGTGAAAATTTTATTTTCTCAAAAATGGCTGTAACGATTTTGATTAAAATATGATATATTTAAGATACTTCCATGACAAATCAAATGTATATCTCGAATTTTCTGGGAATGTCTCCAAAAGTATTCTTCATTGTGAACGACTTTTGCATAACTGGTAAACCATAAGAGATAGACAAAATTTTACTACACAAAAAATGTAGATCGCGCTAAAATACACAATTTATGTCACATTCATTTTTTTTGAGTGAACCTTTTTCAAGATATTTCTTGTTATTCCCTTAAATTTTCCAATACCTTTTCTCAAATGGGAATTCGTTATTCATTTTTTTTGTCCTGGACATGCAAAGAGAATGGAATACTCCACATAGCAACCAGCGCTTAAAATATTTGACTATCGCCTAAAGCCTAGCAATTCCCCTTGTATCTACAAGAAAATTATCAATAAGATTGACATCTCGATATTTCGAGTAACATGAAGCATATGGAGAATAAGCGTTTGTAAAAATAGTTTGTACAAGAGTAGAGAAAGTCATGTGAGTGTAGCACATCAGATTTTTAAACAATTTATTGTTTTGCGACATTAATAATTTTAGAGACATTCGTTATTAATGGTTATAATTGTTCAAAACATTGCCATTCATGTCCTTCGGTACTCAGTTGTTTCTCGCGACTACATGGAAACAGTTTGGAATTTTAAGGCCAGCATATAGCGTTCAGTTTTTAAACATTTGACTATCGCTGTTCTCTTTGTATCTATAACGATATGTGTAATGTAGCTACTTGCGGAAGGATTTATCCCGATTAAAATGAAATTAACGTTTAGAAAGACTAATTTGTATACCCACTAACAGTCGATACAGCGTAAAGAAAGTAGTGTGAATGTATCACATCAGATGGTGTCTCTTTTTGTGCAGTCCTATTAATTGGAATACTCTTTAATTTCTTAGCTATATATGTAAAATTTAAAGACTTATACTTTAAAAAAATAAATGTAAATGTTTTCTACATCTATAATTTTGTACTATGATTTCTGTGTTACTTCAGAAAATATCTGACATGCTGCATTCACATGACTTTCTTCATTCACTGTTCTACAAGCCATTCTTACAAAAGTTTATTCTTCTGCTTTCCTTCTACACAAACTTTCATTTATACATATTTACACTTAATATTTACACATTTAGATGTAGGTATAAGAAGAATAAAGTAGGCTAAAGCAATAGTCAAATCTTTTCAAAACGGTCGCTATGTGATGACTTTGAAAATTCTGTTCTCTTTGCATGCACACGAAGAAGAAACAAAGAGGTGGAAAAAATCTAATGTGTTACACTCACATCACTTTCTCTACTCTTGTACAAACTATTTTTACAAACACTTAATCTGCATCTACTTCATGTTAATTGAGAAAAGCATTTGCAGACTCTATCTTATTGGTAATTTTCTTGTAGATGTAAGAGGAATATATATTTACAAGGGCAACTTGGAAATACAGTAGCCTTTAAGCACATACATATCTCTTAATAGCTGGTTGCTAGGTGCAGCACCATTCCCTTTCCCACAGATTAATACTCTTTGTATATCCAAAACATAAATATGAATAACGAATTCTCATTTGAGAAAATAAGTATTGAAAAATTTAAGGGAATAACAAGTAATATCTCGAAAATGGTTCACTCAACAACAAAAATGTATATGACATAAATTGTATATTTTAATGCGATTTACATTTTTGTGTAGTAAAAGTTTGTCTATCTCTTATGGTTTACCAGTTATACAAAAGTCGTTCACAATGAAGAATACTTTTGGAGACATTCCCAGGAAATTCAAGATATACATTTTATTTGTCTTAAAATATCTTAAACAT
Organism: Deroplatys truncata; assembly: GCA_030765065.1. Classification (NCBI taxonomy): domain Eukaryota; kingdom Metazoa; phylum Arthropoda; class Insecta; order Mantodea; family Mantidae; genus Deroplatys; species Deroplatys truncata. The sequence goes on from CM060977.1 coordinate 59,824,661, forward strand.
ATGATATTTTAATCAAAATCGTTAGAGCCATTTTTTGAGAAAATTAAAATTTTCGAAAAATGTTCCATGTAAAGTGTAATCTGGGGTGGGGGGATTTTCTTGAAAACCTTCGTGTCGCATCCTTGGAAGATACTGAGCCTAAATACCAAGTTTGGTGTTTATCCAACTGTTCGTTTCTGAGTTATGCTGTTCACAGACAGACACACAGACAGACATACAGACACACACACGGACATGTTTCCAAAAATGCTTTTTTTTGGATTCAGGGGGTCTCAAAACATGTATTTCCGGTGAAATCTCGGTATCGAAGTTTTGGGTGGAATACAATACTTCCCTTACTTACTATACGTAGTAGAGAAAGTAAAACTCTGTTCATATGCCTCTCTCTACAAATTCTTGAACAAACTACTGTTACAAAACTTACCCTTCTATTAATTCATATTAATAGAGATAAACATTTGCAGAAATTGTTTTATAGGTAAAGGAGAATGCGGTAATACACTAGGCTTTTAAGAGCGGTTCGCCATGTGATGACTTGGAAATTCTGTACTGTTTGCATGGTGAAGAGAAAAAATCCAAAAGCCCCATACTGATCAGCAATGATGGTTTATTATTGTGTTATATCACTGGAGTTTTATTGCCTTCCTACCTGCTTACACCTCACTCCACCTTCCCACATTTCGATCGACATTTTTTCCCCTTTAGAATGGTATTCAAAGGCAATCTTTGCGATTCTAGTGTTATCCATTCTTTGAACGTGGTTCCTCCAATTTACTCCATTTTAGGAAATTTTATCAGTTAATGAAAATATATTTAGTTTCTGTCTTATTTCTTCATTGCGGTTTCTGTCCTTTACGAAGTATCCTTTCACTGATCTAAGAAACCTCATTTCAAAGGGCTGTATTTTTATTTCTGTAGCTTATTTTATTCACTCAAGTCTCGCTTCCATACATCAAAGTTGTCTCTCTTCTCGTAGCTTACCTTACAGAGTTTGTCGAACTGTTCCACATATATATTGAGCTCTATGGAGCTTTTTCTTCATTTTGTCGTTATCATTAAAAAGGTATATCACAACCAAGATAAGTTAAACTTGAAATTTGTTCTATTGGTCGATTGCCAATTATCTTAACCTTGATAGGTATTATTCTTGCCATAGTTTTGGATTTCTATTACTTTTTATAAACATTAAATTCACACACGCATTTCGACACGGGTTGTGAGGTCATTAAGGTACGGACTCGTGAACGGGAGGTCTGCTTTCAAATTCCGCCAGGACTCCCTAACTGAGGTTTATTCCCAGGTTTTCCGCAGTCCTCATAACTTGGAAACACCAGCAGTGGTTACCCTAAACTAGTTCGGGAACGTTTCCTTCATAAATTATCATTCCATTTCATGTATCACCAGTGCCAACGCCTGTGGTGCCGTATGCAACTACGGCTGGCTCTCTCTCTTTCTCTCTCTCTCTCATACTTGCAAATTCTGAGGAAGATAGGAAATAAACCTGGCTTAATAAGAATTCCCACGATTCATGCGGGAATCGAACCACTAGATTTGAAGTCCAATACGCTTATCACTGGACTAGAAAGGCAGGCAGCGTAATATTGCTTTGTTGCATTTTTGCAACTCAAAAGTGATCCATTTATACAATATTCGTATAACTTTTTTCAGTGCACAATGTTTAAATGTGGATTAGGAGATACAAAGGGCATGTTCATTCATTCATTCTCTGTTTAACCTCCTCTTATGTAGAACCTACACCCCCAGAACTTATAAGCGGGTGCATGGGGTCAGAGGCCCGTCGAGGAGCAGACACTCATGGATCAGACAGAATAACCAAGATGGGTGATCAGCCCGATGCCTGGTATGGGAGGAAGGAAGTAGATGAAACGAAATGATGGTGAAATGGATGAAAAGAAAGGTGATGATGGAGCAGTTGGTAGAATGAATAGCGGAGGAAACCGGAGAACCCGGAGAAAACCCGCCCAGACGCCGCTTTGTCCACCACAAATCCCACATGCGGGTCTCTGGGATTGAACCCGGGCGAGCGGTCTACCACGGCGTCGCCAAGGGCATTTTCTTGATATCAAATGTAGCTTTGAACTTAAGGTTTTAATAATGCAATATATGGTTAAGTTTTAGGAAACTAAAACTTACATTCTGTATTGTTTTTATAGAAATAGTTTTATGTTTCACAAAATGTAATACTTAGCTATAAATAACTACATACATTCGAGATATAGTAGGCAAAATTTAAACGTTTAAAAATGATTCAGATTGTCATCACGGGGGGCATTGCTGAATTTTCATGTTTTTTCATTATTCTTTTTGGTTAGATACACAGCACCGCAAAATTAATTTTCATTACAATTATGTTTGACAAATGTGACAAAATATGTAACCAATTCTTTGAAATATTTATAAATTAGCAATTTTAGCACCAAATAGCCTCAAGTGCGGTTATATAATTTAACTGACCGTTTTAATTGTTTACAAGTGTGCGAGATCGGAAAGTAAAATATATCTTTTAGATTTTATCAATGGTATTAGTGAAAGTGATGCACATGTTCATTTGTAAACTGCCCCAGTTATTTTACTTTACAAATGCCTGATTAATTACGTAAGAACACCAAACGTAGGCATTAAATCCAATACAAGCCTCCTTCAGGCATAACATGGATATGTCAGGTAATGAAACATTTCCAAGCAAATATTAGCTGTTTTATACACTGCCGTTTGTGAAAATTGCAACACCAAGAAGGAAACGCATGAATTCAATGAATTTAATACCACTGGTTAGGTACATGACAAGTAACAAATGATAAAATGTTCAAATCTATACATGACCTTTGAGCCGTAACGGAGTGTCAATATAGCGACACTCCGTTAGAAATCAGCTATACAAAGTGACGGAAAATAAACGGGTAGAAAAAGGAACCAATCGTGTTACGCACCACACCCTATTTCCAAGTTGCATTTAAGAACCTAGTCTAGAATCGAATCCCGCGCGGCCAAACTGCTGCACATCAGTTTAAAGTGAAGTATCAGTGTAGAGGAGAGAAATTAAAATTTCCAAACTCTTAAATGCGCAAAAACGGAAGTCCATAGGAAAATATTTTAGCTTTAAACACTTTAGAGTTAAATTTTTATTAGTCAGGGAAATCTTTGTTGTAGGAATTAATCAACATTGTAAAAATGTTACTGTGGGTATTTTGGTATTTATCGCATTTATTTGTATATGTGTTTGTTTTATAATAAAATACTATCTTTAGAAAATTTGGAGATATTTTAATACCTTTTACTACAATAATTTTAATCCAAGCATTAAGGGGATACGGAATGGGTTTTCGGTCACAATTATTATATTATTGTCTTATATGAAAGAATGGAGTTTTTTTCTTCGTTATGTCGTTTGAATTACCACGATATCTATCCTAGAAGTAGGTGAATTATTAAAATATGGGAATGGCCGCACATAATTTCGTCTGCTTGGCTTGAACAATGGTCGCCTGCTAGTTGTCAAGCTGCAATTCAATTCTTCCATTTCATGCTTTTCGAATCTGCCGCTGTTTCCGGGATGTTTTAAGTTCACATAAAATGATATTAGCTGGTGGCCAGACTATATTATCGGTTCTTGTTTCCTTGTTCAGAGTCGTTTGTTTTGTTTGTTAGTGGAAGCTGAAGTAGTATTATCTTTACGTTATTAGCACCACGCTTTGGGCGCGAATTTGAAGAATTTGTACTGTAGTTCCATAGTTGGGAAGCCAAAGCTTGAAGTAGTTGCAACCACGTACGATACAAACTTTCGGGTGGCCTTCGCCCCCACGTTCACTTTCCGGTGGCCTTTGCTCCAACGTTTAAAAATCAACTTTGTAATTTGAATGTTTATTTAGATATTATATTTGTATGCCTCGGCTGTGTCAGTTGTAATTTGCAGAAACACGTATCTCTTTGCAGGGAGTGATGCGGCTAAAGAATGTAGGCTTACACAAATTATAATTTTTACTTTACTCGTTTTATTAATCCTTCACACGATTAAATAACACTTCACTGATATATCCTACTGTAGATTTTTGTTAATTGTACTTTTTAACACGTAAACTTTATACAGGGTTATTCTAAATTAGTTACCTGATAATAAAGCTAAATTATACATAGCTATCCTAAGTAATTTATTTCCATTCACATTACATACATTGACATTAACAAAGTTTTATTTGCAATGTTTACAAATGTTCAATGTGACTCTCTTTTGTCACTCGGTGGATATCCCACCTGTACAACAGTTCATCCCAGATACGTGTGATCATGTCCGCATCTACCCGAGCTACCGCTACGTTAATTCGTTGAGGGAGCTCATCGAGATTGGTCGGCAGTGGAGGGTTGTACACGTTATCTTTAATTTAACCCCACGGACTAAAATCCAGCGGTGTTAAATCGGGAGATCGTGGAGACCAAGCTATGTTCCCGCCACGTCCAATCGAAGCGGGAGTGGAGTGGGATAGGTACGTAGCGACCTCATGGTGGTAATGAGGAAGTGCTCCATCTTGTTGAAAAATGAAATTATCTCTCATATCTTGCAGCTGTGGCATCGGGTAGTTTTCTAACATATCTAGATATGTGATGCTAGTCACTGTCTTCTCATAGAAAAAGAATGGTCCATACACTTTCACGGAGTTTAGCGCACAAAACAAATTCAGTTTTGGTGAGCCACGTGTATGTTCCAGGCATTCCTCGGTTTCTGTGTACCCCATATCCTTATATTGTGGAGATAACTGTACCACTAAGGTGAAAAGTTGCCTCGTCACTGAACACAATCTTATTAAGAAAACTATCGTCTTCTTCCATCCTGTTCAGCATGCCTGCAGAGAACTCATAACGTTTAAGCTTGTCATTAGCACTCAATGCCTGAACCAGTTGCAACATGTACCCCTTACACTGCAGTCGTCGTCATAAAATTCTCCATGCCGTAGGTCAAGGGTGGCGAAAACGCCTTCCTTCCGCGAGTCACCAAATATGCAACACGCACTGCAGCACTCAGTAGCATGTGAAAATCAAACGGACGGTTGTAGAGAGGGAACGTGCGCCTGCGAGTCAAAATAACTCGCGAGTCACGTTTTCGCCACCTCTGCCGTAGGTTGTGGAATGGTCAGTTCCAAACTTGCTCTAGTTGTAGACTTCTTTGGACTTCGTGCATAAGTTCTTCTCACGGCTTCCACAACGTGGCCTGCTACAGGAGGGCGTCCCTGTCCTTTCTCTCGGTGTCCCACACAACCTGTTTCTACGAATCGATCATACCATGTTTTGATAGTTTTCACCTGCCGGGGAAAACTGATACTTTGTATGAAAACGTCTTTGTGTGGTAATTTGAGATTTAGTTTAATGAAACCACAGACAACACTGCGCGCGCTCCGCACCGCTGTAAGACTCCATGGCAACTGCTTACTAGGCTCCAGGTGTTGCGAGTGCTTCACATTTTCCCCTCCAGACGAGCGAGTGAGTGCATGTAGCGAAGTCTGCCGACCATGTTTAAAACTTGATGATATGACATAAGGTTTGATGAACGTCGGAATAAATTTCAGTCAACAGTTTCGAAATAATTCATTCATACTTTCAGGTAACTAATTTAGAATAACCCTGTATGATTCTCGCCGTAATGATTGTATATGTCTCACACTGAATATGTACCCAGCGAACTGCTGAGGAACATTGCCCTCTACCGCTTAAATTTGTACATTTCCTCTACTTCAAGCCTCTGATTTGCTAATCCTGCTCCAACTGAAAACTTTTATTTAACTTAAGCTTTTTCTAGTTGTTGATTGGCTATTTATAAACTGTTTTAAGTATTACATTATTGTGCCAAGAATTACTAGTAGCATCATTAAACTTTCCAATTCATTATTGCCTCAAGGTTACCTCAATGTTAACAACTTTCGGCTTCTATTCTCACAGCTCCTACATTGTTAAATTACGTAATACATTCACATTAACATTATTATACACGTACATAATAATATAAACATTAATACAATGACTGTTATATACACTATATATATTATTTATACACATATTGCTTTAAGGCGGGCTGTTATTATATTTTGTATTATATAATTAGACTGATATCATTTAACTGATAAAATACTGCGTCAAAGCATGCAATGTTTGTTTGCCCTGTGATCAGGCTTAGTTCTCCAATAGTAAACAACAAATTTGTAATTAACATGCCTCGTTTTAGTAATAGAATTACTAAAAAAAGTGTGTGTTGGATAAAAACAGGCGAAAAGCCATGACATAGGGGTTGCTGCCGAACATAACCACACGCCATGTGATGGAACTCCTGTGTATTTTGGTAACAGTATTAGTTCAGCACCATATTCGTCCTCGAAAACGCTAGCATTTTTTTTCGAGTGGAGGAGAAAATGGTTTAATCACTGACCTCAGCCCCGATGGGAACTGAGAGTGTGGGACTCGCCAATAGTCGGCATACCCACTAAAAACTCCTCCACCGGAAGGAAAAATGGAAGAAGGAAAAGTGGAATAAAACGTGGCTTTGTGCGGTTAGTACGTGAAAGCTGGTGGCTGCCGCCTGTGGGCGGGAGCGGGTAAAGGTAGTTACTAGGTTGCAGCCATGAAACCTGACAGCAACACTAGTGAAAATAGCGAGGATTTAGGAAAGAATGGAAATGGTTAATTGCGTGGAAGAGATAGGTTGATGTAGAACTTACTTCTGATGAAGCTGAAGTGCCTGGCTGAGGTATTCTTCGGCATAAGTTGTGCTGGTCGGAGGCCTTTGACGGTTGCTTGGAGCCTCCGGTTTGACTGACTGCTGGAGGTGGGCTCGAAGTTGATGCTGCTGTGCTTTAGAGATCTGAGCGTCATGTCTATGGTGTCGAGGTGTTGACCTATGCTGTCTGAGGCTGTAGACGAGTTCTGGGTGATGTTGTCGATGGATAGCAGATGCGAAAGAAAGATATAAGTGCGTAAAATAAGGGCTCTGAACAATGTTAAATTGAGGATTTGTCCATCTTGGCACACATTTTCAAATAATGCTTGCGCTCTGCTTACATAGCATGTTTTCTGTAAATATTAGGTTAATGTACGGGCTGCGCTCCATTGGCAAGGGAAGGACCTCTGGAGATATGCTTTGTGGCGTAATGAATCCACCTCCGCCTCCTTTTACATTTAACGAGGCTCAGGAGTGCAAAAAATAAGCTTTATAAACTCTTAAACCAAGCAAAACAGTTCAAAAGAGGTGCCAAAAGGAAGATAGAACCGGAAAATGGAGAAGATTCTGGTGAAGCAAGCTATGGTGTAGGCCTCTACTGATGTTTCAACTCATTTCCCCTAAGTTCAAATTTTCCTCACATAAGGAACATTTTCTCAGTTTTTAATTAATATTTTGATCTAAAACTTTTAGGCGTTGTTTGTGTTGGTGTTTTACATACACTGAAATAAGGGTTTTGAAAACAATTCACATTTGACAAAATTTTTAACAAATATGTACCCTAAAATGGGGGGGGGAAATTATTACAAGAAAGAAAAATTATTTTTAATTTTAAAAATTATTTTCAAGTTTTTTTAAAAACTGTTATTTCAGTTATTATAAGGAAATCACAACTGCAGACTGTAAGAGTTTCAGCTTTCTAGGTTGTATAGTTACTTAGAAAATGTTCCTTGCATGAGACACATTTTAACATTGTCAAGATAGGGTATTCTGTACACTCTTAAAACGAATGTGTCAGCATTTTGTAAACAACAAAACTCATGCATGCAAATGTTTATAACGGTAACTCTAACGTATAACTTAAAAAAGTTTAATTTATGGTGTATTTTAGGCGCTTATAAGTAACGCAAGAATTATGAAAAATTCTTAATTTAATAATATGCTAGAAATTTCCACCTTCGTAGAATGCTATAATAACCAAAGGAATGGTACGGTAACATTCTCACAATATTGGGGCCATATAACGAAATATTTTGCTGAATGTCTCCTTAAAAGGCATAAATAACCACGAAATAGCAGTTGCTCTCTTTCAACCCTTTCCCTAACGCAGCTTCGCGACGTACTTGGCGCTGTTTGCATTTTTCTCACAGGAGAGAGCGGCTGAAGCAAAGCCTTGATTCCATTTTATCTTGAAGGGCTCTTACCACCCCCCCACGTCCTACCTACCTATTTCATTTCGGAAAAGCTTTTCTTTCATTTTTGGGGGAAAAGGAGGACCTGGACAGGCAAGATGAGTAAGCCCTTGTTATTTTAAGTCCCTTGTGGACCAACGTCGCTAATTCGATTTGCAGCAAGAGTTGACGTCACTAGAAGAAGGGTTTTGAAAAGAAAGGAGAGAGTTGGAAATGTGCAAAGAAAGTTGTCGATGAGGCGACAGCTTTCCTGTAAATTCTTGAGTAAATTCTTTACTTCTTGAGTAAAGTTAGACGGTACAGATATTCGTATGGCCTTGCCTGAGTTGTAAAATACTGATAATTCTAACTCTGGTATAGTGGATTACACTCTGGAAGGAAATACCGCTAATAAGGTGTTCTAGATTCTAAAACTTACTGGCATTTTAGTAATAGATGCCATTGTGTTCTAAACTTACCTTACGAAGCTTATTTTTCTGTCTACTTCATTTTGATCGCAGAAATGGCTGCATTACACATTTCATTATAAGTGCAAAGGGAATAGCGATAATCAAATGTTTCAGAACTGGACGCTATATGCTGGCCTTAGTGTACTACTCTCTTTCCATGTAGTCGCGAGAAACAGCTGAATGTCGACAGAGCTGTGAATGAATGACAAAATATTGAACTCTAACCATCAATATCGGATATGCAACAAAAAAAGCTATTTGAAATAAACCATGTACTTTAAAGGGACGTACATTTTTGTGTAGTGCATTTTCGTCTAACGTTAACCAGTTATACAAGATCCTACAAAATTCCTTCCGAATGAAGCGGACATCACAGGCTATTCCCAGAATATTGAAGATATATATATATATATATATATATATATATATATATATATATATATATATTATTTGTCATGGTATTTTACTCAACATTGTTGCAGCGATTTTTGAGAAAATCGAAAATTTCGAAAAATGTTCCACGTTGTCACAGTTCTCAATGGCTAGTGTTATCTTATTTGTTGAGCGCCTCTTTTTTTATTATTTTAAATTTGGGGTTCTTTGTCCTCCGGCTAGCTATTATAACTCAGTCGAACACGTGTCTCTAAGCAGGGTGTGTAAACGGAAAGGAGTTGTTGCTAAAACATTTATTGCCGTCACACTTAATAATTCACATATTTAATCTTTATACACGCCTGACTGAAACTGTGATATTTCCGAATGCAACTACAGTCGCTTTAGTTGCCGCACGCCAATTACTTCGCGTACTTCACATTTTTTGTAACTAACACTGCGACGTGCACCTCGTGAGAGATTCTTCAAAACTACGCGAAACTTGCTTATGACTCGAAAATATATACTCCTTCACCTCGAATTGCCTAAACATTATAATATAGCTGCTATTGGTTTCCAAATCGCGCCCACTTTAGCGTCTGTTTTGGTCAGCCAATCACTACTACTAACATATATACTCTAGGGAAGATATTCCCTCCATTTTTAAAAAAAGGCACGCTACACTGACGTCATTTGTTTGTCTCTTCTTAGTGATAAACAACTCACCCCCTCGGTTTATTGTATTCCACTTCTATTGTCAGTTTCAGTGAGGCCGTGTAAACTTATTTCCTAACAATACTTATGGCTAACAAACATCTAAAATCCTGTACATACAATAATATTAATTTACACTACAATCACTTTGGCATTCACAGCATGTTATGATATAAAATATTGCCTCAATGTAAAGGGTAATTGGGGTGGCGATTTTCTCGAAAACCTTCAAGTCGCACCTTTGGAAGCTGTTGAGCTTTAATATCAAACTATTTACTATACATAGTAGAGAAAGTAAAGGTAAAAATAATAAACCATCTATGCACATTTAAGGGGAGACTAAACGGCGAAAACACATTTTTAGCTATATCTCCCCTACTTACTATACGTAGCAGAGAAGGAAATAAAGATTTTGTCATTTTCCGTTTAGCACTTTGTGCTGAAGTCTAAGAATTTGCCAAGTAAATTGTAAAAATATACCGATATATTCATATTCAACGAAATGGAAATATGTTATAGCCCATGTCAGCCCGGTAGAACAGTGCTTTTAAATGGTGAAAGAATTATCAAAATCCGCGAACCGTCACATTGCTAGAAGCCGACAGCTTGTACATATAATTATGAAGATGTACAAATACACCTTACTGTCTGGTATAATTGTTAATTATTTTGTACCCTGAGATTTCAAACCTAAGAAGTTCAGCACAAACAATCTATGAGTTATCTAAAACCTCAAATAAATACAAGTGAATTTTCCCATGGTACTATGCTATTTATTCCTCATTATTCGCAGAAAGTATTGTATTTCAAGAAGCCAGGAGTTAAAAAGACGAAGTTCTTCATAAAAAAACAACATGAAGAAAAAGAATATTCTTTATTTCCGCTTCATATTGGAGGAATCAAAAGGAAAGAGAAGTGTATTTTCCTTCTGGAAAGAAGAAGTTTATAAAGAGGCAAAATAACAAAACGAGAGAGAAAAGCAAAGTTTATTTATCTTTTCTTGTTTTTTGATCTTTGGTTTTGCTTTCTTTAGCAGCATTTTTCAGAAATTCGTTTCTTCCTCAGTGCATCTAATAAGAACTTCTCGTAGCTTTGTTAGGTATTTCTGTTTTTTCTAACTACCCCCTCCTCCATAAGGTAAGGTATTTAATTGCTTAAATTATTTTAGCCTGTCGTTTCTCTAGTTGATTAAATCCGACGTTTTCTTTTCCGATAATTTTGCATGGAATTCATATGATAGTCGTTTCGTTTATTAAGAAGTTTCGGAAGTGGGTAGCAAAGCGCAGTGTGTAGTGAAAGTTTATAAATTCGAGTAGAAGATCGGTGTGGGTCTAGTAGAACGAAATGAGGTCGTTATGGAATGGCTCGTGAACCGGAGGCCAGCGGTTCAAATCCCACCAGAACCAACCTCGATGACCGAGGTTTCTTCCATGTTTTCCCCAGTCCTCATAATTGTAAAATGCTTTGGAGATACCCTTAACTTAGTCCTGGAACGTTTACTTCCCACATTTCTTTTCCCCATTATTTCATATACCAGCAGTGTCTACCGACTGTGGTTCCGTATATAGCAAAAAGGGGTGTTTAACGTAATTAAAATTCTGATGTGTTACACTCACATGATCTTCTCTACTCTTGTACAAACTAATTTTACAAACGATTATTCTCCATCTACTTCATGTTAATCGATATAAATATTTGCAAAAGCTATCTTATTGCTAATTTTCTTATAGGTGCAAGGGGAATATTGTAGGTTTTAAGCGATAGTCTAATGTTTTAAGAGCTGGTTGCTATGTGGAGCATTCCAGCTCTTTGTATGTCCAAGACATAAAAAAACGAATAACGATTCCCATTTGAGAAAAAGTATAAGTATTGGAAATTTTAAACAAATAACAACGAATATCTCGAAAATGGGCCACTTCATAAAAAAATGTATATTATATAAATTGTGTGTTTTAACGAGCTATATATTTTTTGTGTAGAAAAATTTTGTTTATCTTTACGGTTTGCCAGTTACGCAAAAGCCATTCAGAATGAAGAGAACTTTTGGGGATATTCCCGAAAATTCAAGTCATACATTTTATGTTTCCTGAAAATATTTTAAATATAAATTTTAATCAAAACTTTTAGAGCCATTTTTGAGAAAATTCAAATGTTTGAAGAAGTGGCATTAAAGGGTGGTTGATGGTGAGGAAATTTTCTTGAAAATCTTCGTGCCGCATCTTTGAAAGATACTGAACCTAAATACCAAGTTTGGTATTTATTCTAATTTTCGGTTTTGAGTTACGCTGTTCAAAGACACACACAGATTTTTTTATAAAAGTGCTTTTTTTAATTCAGGTAGCCTCAAAACATGTATTTTCGGTGAAACCTCGGTATTTAATATTTTGTGTGGAATGCATTACTTCCCCTACCTACTATACGTAGTAGAGAAAGTAAAAATGGTTTAGTATGAGATAGTAACTATGATCATATACCATGTATATAATAATGTAAGTTATAATGTAAAATAATATTAACAAGCAAAATACTTGTTATATAAATAGATGTTAAAGCATAAGTTTTATGTATATGTAGGAGTTCAGCTGAAGTTGTGGGACACTTAGTAAAAGCAGACAAACATGTTTTTGTTAGAATTAGGGCCCAGCCAAAAGGACTTGTAGGGGGAAGTCACAAAAGCAAGACTTGAGTCATTCTGTAAGAGAATATGCGACAAGCGAACACAACATATTTTTGAAGAGAGGCCACATGTTTGGAAACAACGAACGATAGCCTCGTAAGTCTTCTAGAATGTTCCAAGCTGAACGAAGACAGACAATAAGGTTGTAAGAAGAATATGTTTAAAATGTTTAAGTGCAGGGAAGTTATAAAGAGCGTTCCCAAGCCAAAGCCAGTTGTGTATATAGTGCGGCGATGTGCAGAACATACGTGTAAGCTCTCCGAAGCAGGCTTTATTAATTACCTAGCAGAATGTAGTGGGAACCTTAAAATTATATAAATTGGACAGTGCAAGTTATTAGAAGGGAAATAAAGTATAATTTAGGCACGTGTAAATACATAGTTCCATTATTAATCGAGCACTTATTAAATAATACTTGATTGCTAAGCGACCGTTCTACAGCTCCAACTAACTAAAGTAACTGTGTAGCTTCTTGCTAAAGCAGAAAATGCGTGTGCCATTAAAGCATTGTGTTCTTCATTGACTTAATCTCATGTTAGTGTTGTTACTACTTACCTTCCTTCCCGTACCAGACCCTGAAAAGTTACACATGCTCTACCAAAAACCCAAATAATAGCAACCGTGGCAAGAAATAAAAATAACATCATTAACACTTTAATATTAACAACCAAAATACAAGATAATCATCAGAGTCATCAGAAATAATTCATATATTAATATATTGACATGCGGACATACTGAAATTTATGCTCTCACACCACGAGTATACCGCAAGTACAAACGAATATTGAGGTGGACATCGCCTTAAAGCAGCTTGTGCTGATTTTGCCCAAAACTAGTTAGTATATCGGTATTAAAAGATACCTGTTTGGCACCTAATCCCCTCATCAAATGCAGAGCTGAAAACATTTCTGAAGCTGGATTATCCTACTTAAAATAATACAACATTCCTCTTGCTTCCGAACTGCGTAAGTCAGTTATGATTTTGCTTCTCTTTTAGGAAATGTACAACAGCATAACAAAAGGTCTGATGTGATACATTCACATGACTTTCTCTATCCTCTATTATTTATTAGTGAGTGTACAAATTATTCTTACATCTACTACATATAATATAAATGAATATTTGCATAAACAGCTACATTACACATTTGGTTATAAATACAAAGAGAATAACGATAGTCGAATGAGAATAACGAATAGAGAATATGAGAAAAAATCTGATGTGTTACACTCACATGACTTTCTCTACTCTTGTACAAACTATTTTTACAAATGCTTATTCTCCATATGCTTCGAGATATCGAGATGTCAATCTTATTGCTAATTTTCTTGTAGATGATGGAAGGGGAATATCGTAGGTTTTAAGCGATAGTCAAATTTTTAAGCGCTGGTTGCTATGTGGTGCATTACATTCTCTTTGCATGTCCAGGACATAAAAAAAATGAATAACGAATTTGAGAAAAAGTATAAGTATTGGAAAATTTAAGGGAATAACAAGCAATATCTCGCAAACGGTTCACTCAACAAAAGAAATGTATATGACATAAATTGTGTATTTTAACGCGATCTACATTTTTCCTGTAGTAAAAGTTTGTCTAACTCTTATAGTTTACCAGTTATGCAAAATTCGTTCACAATAAAGAATACTTTTGGAGACATTCCCAGAAAATTCGAGATATACATCTCATTTCTCATGACATTATCTTAAACATATGATATTTTCATCAAAATCGTTAGAGCCATTTTTGAGAAAATTAAAATTTTCGAAAAATGTTCCATGTAAACGGTAGTCTGGGGTGGGGGGATTTTATTGAAAACCTTCGTGTCGCATCTCTGGAAGATACTGAACCTAAATACCAAGTTTGGTGTTTATCCGGCTGTTAGGTTTTGAGTTATGCTGTTCACAGACACACACACAGACACACACACACACACACACACACACACAGACACACACACACGGACATGTATCCAAAAATGCATTTTTTGGATTCAGGAGGTCTCAAAACATGTATTTCCGGTGAAATCTCGGTATCGAATTTTTGGGTGGAATGCAATACTTCCCCTACTTACTATACGTAGTAGAGAAAGTAAAAATACAGTAGCCTTTAAGAATTGACATATCTCTTAATAGTTGGTTGCTATGTGGAGCACCATTCTCTTTGCCACAGATTAATACTCTTTGCATATCCAAGACAAAAAAATCTGATGTGTTACACTCACATGACTTTCTCTACTCTTGTACACACTATTTTTACAAACGCCTATTATCCATATGCTTCATGTTAATCGAGATATCGAGATGTCAATCTTATTGGTAATTTTCTTGTAGATGCAAGGGAAATATGGTAGCTTTTAAGCGATAGTCAAATATTTTAACGCTGGTTGCTATGTGGCGCATTCCATTCTCTTTGCATGTCCAGGACATAAAAAAAATGAGTAACGAATTTGAGAAAAAGTATAAGTATTGAAAAATTTAAGGAAATAACAAGCAATATCTCGAAAACGGTTCACTCAACAAAAGAAATGTATATGACATAAGTTGTGTATTTTAACGCGATCTACATTTTTTGTGTAGTAAAATTTTGTCTATCTCTTATGGTTTACCAGTTATGCAAAAGTCGTTCACAATGAAGAATACGTTTGGAGACATTCCCAGAAAATTCGAGATATACATTTCATTTCTCATGACATTATCTTGAAAATATGATATTTTAATCAAAATCGTTAGAGCCATTTTTGAGAAAATTAAAATTTTCGAAAAATCTTCCATGTAAAGGGTAGTCTGGAGTGGGGGGATTTTCTTGAAAACCTTCGTGTCGCATCTCTGGAAGATACTGAACCTAAATACCAAGTTTGGTGCTTATCCGACTGTTCGTTTTTGAGTTATGCTGTTCACAGACACACAGACAGACAGACACACAGACACACGACAGACACACACACGGACATGTTTCCAAAAATGCTTTTTTTGGATTCAGGAGGTCTCAAAACATGTATTTCCGGTGAAATCTCGGTATCGAATTTTTGGGTGGAATGCAATACTTCCCCTACTTACTATACGTAGTAGAGAAAGTAAAAATAACGAATGCTGGAAGGACTTTAAAGAATGACCAAGAAATGAACAATTCAAAGCATTAATAACGGATATCTCAGAAATGACTTATGCCACAAAACAAGTATTTTAAATAAATTGTGTGTTTTAATGAGATCTACATTTGTTTCGTCATGCGCTTAACATTTACCAGTTATACAAGATTATACAAAATTATACAAAATTCCTTCCGAATGAAGAGGACTTCAAGGCTATTCACAGAAAATTCAAGATAAATATTTTATTTGTCATGTAAATATATTTCATATATGGTATTTTTAAAAAAAATGGTTAGGGCTATTTTTTGAAAATTAAAAATATTCGAAATATGTTTCATGTAAAGTGTAGTTGCGTTGAGCAGATTTTCTTATAGATCTTCGTGTCACATCCTTGGAAGATACTAAGCATAAATACCAAGTTTGGTACTTATTCCATATTTCGTTTATGAGTTATACTGTTCACAAGCACGCATATACACGCGCGCGCAGACAAATTTCTAAAAATCTTTTTTTTTTTTTGCTTTGATTTTGTGGCCTCAAAAGATATATTTCCGGTGAAATCTCGAATTCGAATTTTGGTGGAATACAATACTTCCCCTACTTACTATACGTCGTACAGAAAGTAGAAGTTATTTCATGCACCGTGCATAGCCTCTAACGCCAAAATATTTAGAACAGTATTGGTCAGGGACACCTCGGCAGGTGAAAAACCTGGCACTTTGTAACACATCGACAAAGCCTTCTGTTCATGATAAGGCATGTCATTGAGTCATTAAACCTCCAGACCCATAGTCTTCTGTGTCATCTGCATAGCATCTGCCATAGCTGCAGTGAAACTTCCCAGACAAAGCAGAAAATTCCTCCATAGGTAAAAATCACGCAGAGTTAAATCAAGGTACAGTGAAGAAGGTGTTGAAGTTGTATTGTTTCTGCCCCACGTATGGGCACCAAGTTGAAGTAGTATTGTTATAAGAGTTTATTTATTTATTTCCACGTATGAACGTCAATTTGAAGTAGTAGTAATTTGTTGTTGAAGTTTGCACCATACTTTGGGCATCAATTTGAAGTAAATCGTTTGTTGTTACGTAATATGCTGCTACGTATGTAAAGCTGATTTGAAGATGTATTTTTGTCGTTACGCTCCAAGTTTTAAAAAAAATAATATTAACTTTTATTAAACTGCTTCTTTAGCTATTTATGTTTACGTTTGTTTTTGCCTCGGCTGCGTAAGTATTGTTTTACAGATACATATCTCTTAGACAGTGCGTGGTGCGACAAGAATGCACGCTTACACAGATTTTAATTTTAAATTCACTTCTTTTTATTAATCCTTGACACAAATTAGATAGCACTACACTGATATTAAAGGTATGAGATTTTTTAATTTAAAACTTGCACTTTGTTAACGCGTAGACTTAATTTTCGTTTCACACGAATACGTAATATTTCTTTATAGAACACATCTTCCATCCGGTCACCACCAAGGTGTGCAGGCAACTGAACATATTTCAACCGTCCAAACCCGTAAACTTCTGTATTTCAAGTCTCTGATTGGCTAACCCTAGTCCAATAGAATACCTGCATTTTACTAAAGCTTTTTCTGATTTTTGATTGGCTATTTTTAAACTGTCACAAAATTTACATTATTGCTATCCTAATCATGACTAGTAGTATTTAAACTCTCAAACTCATTATTCCCTCAAGGTTACTTCATTGTTACCTTTTTGTTAACAACTTTAAACTTATTATTCTCACAGCTTTTACACTATTAAACTACGTAATGCATTCACATAACATTATTGAACATGTTTACAATAATATAAGCATATGCAATGACTGTTACATACATTTTTTATAAATTATTACATACATATTGCTTCAAGGCGGGCTGTTATTGAATTTACATGTTATATAATTTAATTGAAATTATTCAAGTGTTAAAAATACTGCCTCAACTGTGAGGTCATAATTCCCTACTAATTATCTTACCTTCAAAGCTTACTGAATTAAATTTAATTGCTCTCAGTTGTATGCGCGATAGAAAAGTCTTGTTTAATAACTCCAGACTGACATTCGATGTCGATCGGCTGTTCAAAACCATGGTATAAGATATTCTGTACCTCTGGGCATTTATTGTTTGTTCAAAATAATACATGTCCTTTACTGCACACCGATTGTTGTGCCTGAAAAGGAATTTCGTGTGTCAAAACGGGTCTCACTGTACTCCAATATCGGTTATTTTGCGACAAAACACGGACATGTAAATTGTACCATGCTTCGCCGGAGAAGAATATCATGCATGGGTCAAGTACTCTATCATTTCACAAAATCAGTTACATGAATTTACCTGTCTGTGGTGATCACATGAAAAATAAGGTGCATGCAATAAGCCCCATATATTGTAAGAACGAAAAGAAAACATCAGACGAGAAATTCACTTAATTTCTGATATTGAACTCTTGAGTGTGAATGAAAATTTCCTGAGAGCCTGAAATATATAGATAGATGAGGACCACATTTCCAACATCTCTTATAATAAGATATGTGCTTATTATCACTGTAATTGTTACTGTAAATATGAGAATGTGAGGCGGTATTTTAAGAGAAGTTTTCGCCGGGAGTCAGATCTGCAGCAGCAGGCGCGCGAGAAACCGTATGGTGGCCACAGTGAGAAGGAAATGCACTGTCTCTTTGCAAATGCTTCTCTCGATTAATATGATTTTGTAGCAGAATTTGTAGACGGTTTTTGTTTCGTCTTGTTTTGATGCATATTGTCATTCCTATATATTGAATACTTTTAACGTTCTGTATATAATATATAGATAAATGAGCTGTAAATCGGACGAGGAAGACGAACCTAAGCTACATTTGCCACTTAACACCGCGCGCGCACGCGCACACACACACATACACTGACGATTACTGGATACCGATACTTTTTTTGAGCACGATATTGCATACTAGATACTCACTTTATAAAGGGATAACTTGTTCACGGAATTATGTTCTTATTACTAATTACCCATGTATATACGCATGTAAACAACTTTGTATCCATGCTAATTCCGAAATTGTTCCTATTTCACCTTCTCCAATTAGCACCAATTTTTTATTTTTTTAATTCCACAGGTCATATACCCCTATTGTTAGTCAAGACTAATAAATAATAATAATAATAATAATAATAATAATAATAATTTCTTTGCATCACTTTTTATGTAATATATTTTGTGGTGAAAACTTCAATAAACGATTCTCTACCCTTAGAAAAATAAATATTAGAAATTCTTTATTCTGAAATCTTGAAAATATATACTAATATAGGCATATTTTTCATGAAACTCAACTAAAAATAACAAATATTTCCATGCACTGTATTATCTCACATCTTAAGTTCTTATTTGTTTCTGCTGGATTCACATATTTTATTCATCGGAGATAAGTGTAATGGCCGAAAGTGAGTTACCAATCAAGGCTATTGCAGAAACGTGATTTAATGCGTCAAGAACATAATTCAGTGAAAAAACTTCCGGCCCTCGTAGCCGTGGTCGCTGGAGAGTATAGCTCCGGCGCTCCGCCAAGGTGAGGGTCGCGGGTTCAGGTCCCGTCTGGGCATAGGGTTGTGTAATTGCGATAATAAGCGGTAACAAAAACAGTAAAAACACAGTATCATAAACTAAGTCAAACAAGGGAACTTAAAAAAATCTGATGTGTTACACTCACATGACTTTCTCTACTCTTGTACAAACTATTTTTACAAACGCGTATTTTCCATATGCTTCATGTTAATTGATATGTTAATCTTATTGCAAATTTTCTTGTAGATAAAAGGGGAATTGGTAGATTTTAAGCGATAGTCAAATATTTTAAGAGCTGGTTGCTACGTGGAGTATTCCATTCTCTTTGCATTACCAGGACAAACAAAATGAATAACGAATTTCCATTTGAGAAAAAGTATAAGTATTAGAAAAGTTAAGGGAATAACAAGCAATATCTCGAAAATGGTTCAATCGACAAACAAAAAATGTAATGAGATAAATTGTGTATTTTAATGCGATCTAAACTTTTTGTGTAGTAAACTTTGGGTATCTCTTATGGTTTACCAGTTATGCAAAAGTCGTTCACAATGAAGAATACTTTTGGAGACATACCCAGAAAATTCGAGATATACATCTCATTTGTCATGAAACTATGTTAAACATATGATATTTTTAACAAACTCGTTGGAGGCATTTTTGATAAAATTAAAATTTTCGAAATATTTTCTATGTAAAGGGTAGTCTGGAGTGGGGGGATTTTCTTGAAAACATCCGTATCACATCTCTAGAAGATACTGAACCTAAATACCAAGTTTGGTGTTTATCCGACTGCTCGTTTCTGAGTTATACTATTCACAGACACACACACATACACACACACACAGACACACACATGGACATGTTTCCAAAAATACTTTATTCACAACTCGGTTAACCTACATGTTACATGAGTACCTCTCCTTTCCCCATTGTTTTGCATGTTTTCATTTAGACACCTACAGCAGTAGTCAAGGTCTATGAAGAACTATAGTCCAGCAATTCTTTGAGGCAAGTGTGCGAGGCAATAACGTGAAGTCTCGACTCCTGTTATCTAACATAACCTAAACATTTAAAAGTATCGAAGGTTTACCTCAAAGTATTAGACATACTTCGATACACCGAGTATCAATATATCGAGGTCCCACCCCTAATATACATATTCAAAAATCCTAGAGGCACGTGATTCAAAGTGTATTACACCATAGTGTAGTTATGTCAGCAAAGGCTACTCTTAGTAGCACCTCGGTGTGCTGATGTAGGATAAACAACTTACGACAGATGAAAATTTAGACGAAGGAAAATAAAATATGTTTGAGAAGAGCATCGGGTCACCGGATGGCGGACTGCGCTCATTGTTAAAGCCGTGTAGTACATTTGTATGCAATTAACACGTCGAGAAGATGTGCGAGAGAAAAAAAGAGCTACGTCTGGAGATTCTGCTGCCGACCCTACCTCAGGGCGGGCGTCCTTCCTTCCTTCGGCAGTTAACGCGATTAACTCGACCCTTTTCCTCGGGGCGAGCGGGCAACGGAAGGAAGACAGGAATTACAAAACTCCTATCTCAGAAAAAATTCCACCATGGCCCTCCAAACTTGCTTAGTAGTGTCTCTTGACATATTTATCCCTCGGAGATAAAGTTCGGCAGTCCCTACTGCCGCTCCGAGCAAATCCACCGTCCCTTGCCAAAAAGAGAACAAAAACCTTCCCTTTGCACCTAGTTCTCTTCTTCCTACCTTCCTTCAGCGGCGTTGTCAGCTCTTCCCTCCTTCACGAACAAGAAATTCCAATCTGATGGATAACACCACTTAACACACCATCCGTTATCTCGAGATTACCAAAAATTGTTCGCGATTTTATTATACAACATTACCCTTTATCCCTTCTCTATGATTGATGCATTTAGCCCAGAGGTATACAGGTTGGGGGTTGTGGTTTTATAACCTCCCTCAAACCATTAATACTACTGCAAAAACAATGTGATGTGTTGCATTCACACCAGTTTCTCTACTCACTCTTTTACAAAATATTACTACTCTCTATTTTTACTTTCTCTACTACGTATAGTAATGAGGGGAAGTATTGCATTCCACCCAAAAATTCGATACCGAGATTTCACCGGAAATACATGTTTTGAGACCCCTGAATTCAAAAAAAGCATTTTTGGAAACATGTTCCGTGTGTGTGTGTTAAGAGCATAACTCAGAAACGAACAGTCGGATAAACACCAAACTTGATATTTAGGTTCAGTATCTTCCAGAGATGAGACACGAAGGTTTTCAAGAAAATCCACCACCCCAGATTACCCTTTACATGGAAGATTTTTCGAAAATTTTAATTTTCTCAAAAATGGCTCTAACGATTTTGATTAAAATATCATATGTTTAAGATATTTTCATGACCAATGAAATGTATATCTCGAATTTTCTGGGAATGTCTCCAAAACTATTCTTCATTGTGAACGACTTTTGCTAACTGGTAAACCATAAGAGATAGACAAAATTTTACTACACAAAAAATGTAGATCGCGTTAAAGTACGCAATTTGTGTAATATACATTTTTTATTGAGTGAAGCATTTTCGAGATATTGGTTGTTATTTCCTTAAATTTTCCAATACTTATACCTTTTTTTTCCAAATTTGTTATTCAATTTTTTTTGTTCTGGTAATGCAAAGGGAATGAAGTACTCCACATAGCAACCAGCTCTTAAAATATTTGACTATCCTTAAAGCCTACCAATTCCCCTTGCATATACAAGAAAATTAGCAATAAGATTAACATCTCGATTAACATGAAGCATATGGAGAATAAGAATTTGTAAAAATAGTTTGTACAAGAGTAGAGAAAGTAATGAAAATCGTTAGTTCATATCCCGGCTATGACATTGAATTTTTCAGTCGTATTGTTCTAACTTTCCAGCTTATTACTTCATTCAACTGTGAACTTTAAATCTGTGAAATACAATTTTTGATGTCTTGAATATCATGACCACTTTGTTTAAAACTCTGTTATGCAGGGTGGACCATTTAAGTTGAGACGTTGTAATTGAGCGTTGTAGAAAACAATGTCTTTAATAAAGCTTGCTTCGTTTTATGGGGGAAAGTAAATATCATTAGTCGTGTTTTGTTTGGAGGACGTTATGATGTTCATTTTAGGGTCAATTTAATTGTTCTAAATGTGGACCTAGATTTTGCATGTAGTCTTTTCATTAGAAAATGGTTTATAAAAACTGTTTATTTTGTAATGAGGAATATGCAAACAAAATAAAAAATGTTGGTTCCCAATTACGAAACGTAACTTGACGCTCAAATGACCAACCATGGAAGGTCCAACTATTCATTGCGCTCTTCGTACATAGCCATTCTGAATTTCCATTGCTATTTACCTTGTGTAAGAACAACTGTAAAGTGCTTTACACAAATGTTGTTTAGTTATTTTGTGAGGTGTGAGAAAACAACATAAAAGAGGTAGGTTCGCATTTTAAAAAATCTGATGTGTTACACTCACATGACTTTCTCTACTCTTGTACAAACTATTTTTTAAAATCTTATTCTCCATCTCTTTCATATCAATCGAGATATTTGCAGAAACGATCTTTTGACATGCAAAGAGAGTTACATTTCACACATAGCGACCAGTTCTAAAAATATTTGACTATCGCTTAAGGCGTAATACGTTCTCCTTGTTTTGTAATTGCAAGGGCAATATAGAAATACAGTAGCCTTTAAGCATCGACATATCTCTTAATAGCTGGTTGCTATGTGCAGCACCATTCTCTTTGTCACAAATTAATACTCTTTGCATATCCAAGACAAAAAAATGAATAACGAATTCCAATTTGAGAAAATAAGTATTGAAAAATTTAAGGAAATAAAAAGCAATATTTCGAAAATGGTTCACTCAACAACAAAAATGTATATGTCATAAATTGTGTATTTTAATGCGATCTAAATTTTTTATGCAGTAAACTTTTGTCTATCTCTTATGGTTTACCAGTTATACATAAGTCGTTCACAATGAAGAATACTTTTGGAGACATTCCCAGAAAATTCAAAATATACATTTTATTTGTCATGAAAATAACTTAAACATACTATATTTTAATCAAAATCGTTAGAGCCATTTTTGAGAAAATTAAAATTTTCGAAAAATGTTCCATATAGAGGATAATCTAGGTTGGGGGGATTATCTTGAAAACCTTCGTGTCGCATCTCTGGAAGATACAGAACCTAAATACCTTGAGTTATGCTGTTCACAGACAGACACACACACACACGGACATGTTTCCAAAATGCTTTTTATGGATTCAGGGGGTCTCAAAACATGTATTTCCGGTGAAATCTCGATATCGAATTTTTGGGTGGAATGCAATACTTCTCCTACTTACTATACGTAGTAGAGAGAGTAAAAAGTTAAATTGCCCCTAAAATGGCCATCAAACTTTCTCCAAATAAAACTCCGCTAATGCCACTTACTTTCCCCCATAATATCAAGCAACTTTTATTCAAGACATTTCTTTCTACAACGCTTAGTTTTGGAGATGTTGTATAGTCTCGACTTAATGCCCATCCTGTATAATAATACACAATATAGTATCCTTCTCTATATATCAGATTTACCACAAAAGAATTATCGTAAAATAATGAGAGTGAATAATAACTCTGTTCTGAATTACTGAAAGAAATGTACAACTCCGCGGCTTCATTTTGAGATGCAGGGGTGATCAATTTGCGCCTCCCCAAGTTAAGATAAAGAATTGGACTACTGGTTATTATTGCTATACCAAAAGAAAAACCGCGAGAACTGTACTTTTAATGCAAATATTTCTCATTTAAGAAATAAAACACGATTTTCTCTTATGCTAAATGTGTCGTCAAAATTCACATGAAAATTCGGACAATTGCTTCCGACAATCTTCACTCTCCCCCAAGCAGAAACTGAAATGATGCTTCAGGTACAACTCATATATAAATCCTGAAAATAATTTACAATAGTGAGTACAGTAACGTTTTCCTGAATACATCGATATATGCTT
Source organism: Deroplatys truncata (assembly GCA_030765065.1). Classification (NCBI taxonomy): domain Eukaryota; kingdom Metazoa; phylum Arthropoda; class Insecta; order Mantodea; family Mantidae; genus Deroplatys; species Deroplatys truncata. The sequence goes on from CM060977.1 coordinate 59,848,713, forward strand.
TATTGAAAACTCACAGTGAGTGTGTAATTGCTGTAAATTCACATAAACAGCATTATTTTAACCCATTTAGGTGGCGGGGCGCAATACCTTCACATAATATCAAGTCACTTTAAATAATAAAATCACAGTTTAAATACAAATGAGTGGCTGTATAAATTTAGTATTTGAATGTAGATGTTACCAAAGTGTTTAATGTATCACGCACATGGAGAAGGCTATGGCTATAATTTTTAATTTATAATTCTGATGTAGAAAATACCTAGCCAAACTCGGAATTAATCCACTCCACACCTGAAGCCAGCGACCTTCTGACGGTGCAGGCTTTAGGGACTTGCCATCTAACGTCTCGCGGACGAAACTGTTTTCTTGTGCTAGCCGGAGTTACGTGGTATTATGTCAACTAATGCACGTTCATAAAATTTATGAATGGTACAAATTCTAAAATTGTAATTTCTGTAAAATAAAAACAAACACAATTAAGTCAGTGTATATGATTAATTAATTAACTGACATATTTTCATCTAAATATCCATTTAGGGGTTAGAAGTTTATGGTTCCTGAAGATTGCTTGAAGGAATATGTAACGTAGTACATAAAACAATGTAAATAATAAATCCGAGTTTATTCATTTGGAGCTGATCAGCAATTGAATAATCCCCTGGCCGCGGTACGAACGCTGCGCTGGTTAAGCTTAGTGATGGGGTTGCCATCTTCCTGCCTCTAAGCCTGCAGCATATATTCATCGGAGTAGCATCCCAGACGTTGCTTCCACCACAGCTGTCGAGTCGTCTCTACCCGTTGTGAGTCAGTGTCATATACTGGTGTGCAAAACCTAAGGACGAAAGTAATCTTCTCATGCTGTGACACTGCCAAGTAACATAGCTCGATGAAACTTGAATCATATATACAGGGAACTGCTACGGTATGCTACCGTAGGCATCTAAACGAAATACGCAATGAAACGAACATAAATGTCACTTTTATTCATAGACCATAAGCTACACTAAAGTCAATACGACATATGATGGATGGCTCTCTAGATTTACAGAAATAGATACATGGTGCTTAAAAGGTTGTATGATCACAACGGACAGCAATGCATGCTCTACATCGTACTCCCATGCTGGCCACAAGGTTGGTAAGCAGTTCTTGTGGTAGGGCGTTCCATTCCTCCATCAGCGCTGTTCACAACTGTTGGAAGGTCGTTGGTGCTGTGAATGTCCCGAAATGCGTCTCCCCTAAGCATCCAACAGGTGTTCGATGGGATTTAAATCGGGGGAACGGGCAGGCCAGCCCATTCGCCGAATATGCTCTCGTTTCAAGAGATCCTCCACCTGCGCTGCTCGATGCGGTCGCGCATTGTCATCCATAAAAATGACGTGAGGGCCAACTGCATCTCTGAAAAACGCACATGGGGAAGGAGCACAGTATCACAATAACATTGACCAGTGAGCGTACCGTGTTCAAAGATTTGGAAGTCGGTGCAACAATGCAACGTTATGCCTCCCCAAACCATAACACCCGGACCACCAAAACGATAATGTTTAGAGATGTTCCTAGGTTCATTACGTGTTCCCACCTCTCGCCAGATGAGGGTCGTCGAGAATCACTACTTAGACTGAATCTGCTCTCATCTGAGAAGAGCACGCGACCTCATTCTTTGTTGATCCAATTTTGATGCGCTTGGGACCATCGCAAACGGTGCCGCCGATGTGCGGATGTCAATGAAACACAATGTACTGGCCATCGGGCAAAGAGTCCACCTCTGTGTAGTTGCCGTGCCACTGTGTATTGTGAGATTGCATGCCTAGTTGTCGTGTTAAATGTGGTTGCAATTGCACCCGCTGTTTGGCGTGGATCCCTGCTTACCTGTTGCACAATGTAGCGGTCATCTGCTGCTGTAGTTGAGAGTGGTCGATCACCACCTCTCCTTGGGACAGCAGTGCCTGTGGTTTGGAAGGTTCCCCATGCACCTGAAACAATGCTGTGAGCAATTCCAAACTTCTGAGCAACACTCGTCACACTTCACCTTCTTCCAGTTTCCCGATGATTCTTCCCCGTGAGAAGTCATCCAAATGGTGTCTACGGGCCATGTTACAATGAAGAAAACCACTACAGTGCACCGTAACAGCTCGCTAATTGCCACACACCGTCTTGTCCTGTTTCGTCAACTGCCCCTTGTTGGGGGACCAGACCCATTGGCATTATAGGCTCGCTACACTCACGCCATGTGACGTCCAGATTTCTGTGTACGTGTGAGAGACCTCTGGCAACATACTCCCGCAGCTTCACCTACTTCCACCAAGTAATTCATTTGTTACCCATCTCGTCCTTAGGTTTTGGACACCAGTATGTTAAAGAAGCAGATATTGGAACTAAAATGGAAATTAGGAGTCACTGGAAGAGATAGAGGAAAGAATTATGATATAAGAAAACAATTAAGGACCTTTAATATACATGAAGAAATGATCAGAACAGGCAAAAGTGGCTATAATACGTAGAGAGAATGAATGAGGAACGCTAGCGAAGGAAAATATTCTACTACATACCTAAAGGAAAACGAAATGTCGGAAGATCTAGGAAACGCTGGATAAATCAATAAATTAAACATTTGGAAAGGTTTAATGCTTGATGAAGAAGAAGAAGAAACCCGAGTTTAATTACCATGCTTATAGTAAAAGGTTTGGCATCGCTACCTTAGAGGAACAAAAGATAGTTGGAACTTTTCACATGCGGGTAAAAAGAAGACTATGGAGGAGTGGAACAGAAGTCCAGGGGTCAAGGTGTAGAGTTAGCAATAATCGCAAACGTAATAAATTTCCTCAGCCGTAGGTCAATTAACTATTGCTATATTCCCAATACAATCCCCACGTCTCTGTGGACACTTTGAGCTACATATATTTCCAAGTTGTGTTATGTGCTGGGGATTATTGCGTGCTGTGCATATCCGACAGGTGTTATCGGCGCCGCTTTCTCTCACGCACCTGGGTTTCCAGATATCTTCCTCCTATCTGTGTACATCACAATGTTCTGTGATTCAAGCACAAAATTGCCAGAGACAGGAATGTTGATGTACCAATTACAGGGCCAAGAAGGGTCACTTTCAGTACAGTAACTGCGGCATCGTTCTACTTACGTTTTGAGAACAAGGGCTTCCTTCAGTATACTGTGTTGTTCACCAGTTCCTACCGGCAACGTCTGTGGCATGTATTCAGGAGCTCCCAGCATCGATCCCCGGTGACCGCCCACTCTAACGCATGAGTGTTTTCAGGGTCGTCAGGTGATTACTAGAATGGTTTCTTTCACCATCCTCCGAATTCCCAGGCCCTCAATTTCGTTTTATTAATCATTTCATTCATCCTTCACCCCGTTTGGTGTATTTCAGGTTGGAAGTGTCGGTGATGGAGATTGGATGCAGCTTGGCAGGGCAAAAGGATGCTCTCTGTGAACTTTCGCCATCATTCGGAGGTGGCCAGGGTATAAGATCCCATGTGGGGCGGGGTCCTCGGTCTGTCTGTCCCTCTGGAAACTTTGTAGGTACCCTGTCATTGCTGTGCCGCCCTGGTTCCGGCCGATGTCTTCTTTCACCTCCTCCCTTCCTTGTGGGGCGTAGATGCAATATCCGGATTCACTGGATTGCTGCCGAGTCCCCTCCACTTCAAAATCTAATCACCAGCTCCTTATAATTACTTTCTCTATCACGAGCCTAGGAGATAAACAAGTGTTGTATTTCACCCAAAATTTCGATAACAATATATCAGCGGTAATACACGTTTTGAGGTCCCTAATTAAAAAAGTGTCAGAGAAAGGTCCGTTGTGCATGTATGAGCGCGCAGCATAACTCAAAAATGAAATGTGGATAATTACAGAAATTTATATTTAATTTAATATCTTACAAAGATGCGACAAAAATATTTTCAACGTAGCCCCCACCAAAACTACTTTTTACATGGAAAATTTGTCGAAAATGTATTTTCTCAAAAATGGCTCCAAGGGTTTTGATTAAAAGGACATATATTTAAGAAATTTACATGGCAAATAAAAGTATATCTTGATTTTTCTGGAAATTTTTGCTGAAGTCCTCTTCGTTCGGAATGAATTTTGTGTAATTTAACATACCTGGTGAACATTAACAGATACAGAAAAATCGACTACACAGAAAATCTTCCTAGATATGATTAAAACACAAAGTGCATTTGAAGTAACATTTTTGTAGCATTAGCCGTTTCCGAGATATCATTATTCGTCTGAAGTTTTCAATACCTGTCATTTTTATAGTTCCGTCATTATTCAGTTGTTTCTCATGATGATATGTAAAGGATATGGAATGTGGAGACCAGCATATAGTCACTCGCTTTCAAACACCTGACTATAGATTGCGGTGTTCCCCTTGTACCTACAGTCAAATGTGTAATTGAACTTTCCGCAAAGTTTATCTCCATTAACATGAAGTAGATATAAAAATGAGCTTTCGTAAGAATAGTTTGTAGAAGTTATATAGAAATAAACGATAGTGGGTAGAGAAATTCATGTAATTTTTAAAGCTCTTAAGAACTTCCCTGTTCTTTAGCTGACATTATTCTTGTCTTGCTCGATATAGATTTTCGCCACTGCTCCGGACGCACTTCAGCCTTCAACTTGTTGTCTACCTGTGTCGTTTTAAAGCCATGTCATTGTGCTTGCTCCCTTTACCAAGGAATGCAGTCTCAAAACAGATATGGTTTCGGACTCTTCTGGTTCTAAAAACATTTCCCCAAAAGCAATATATATCCTGTGAGCCAAACCCTCACAGGAGCGTATAATGTGCTGGGCTGTTTCAGTTGCTTGCTCAATCTGCAATCAAAATTACCCTGAAACACTCCCATCGTATTAAGATGTGAGAAATCGTGCCCTGTGAGAAATGCAATAATAATTATTCTCAGATGAAGTCTGTTACATTTAAGTAGCTTTGAGCTCTTTTCTTACATGGATTTCTAATAAATAGTTTGTTTTCTGGAGTTTTAAGCCAGGTTTTATGATGTTCTGCTTTGGACCAGTTCTTAATAGCTTTTCTTACTAATACATCCAAATGTTCCTAGCCGGCTCTGACTCAATAAAGCGTGAAGCTGCTTCTTGTCTTGCAAGTTCAACAGCTTTTTCATTTCCCTCCATGCCATTGTGACCCGGCACCCAGGTGAGTTGGATTTCATTCTGCTCCGCCAAGCTTGCGAACATGTTTATGTAGTTTAAAACCAGTCCTGACGTTACATTATGACTACTTAGAACCTTAAGTGCAGCCTCTCTTTAAAATACAGTAGTGCATTCATCCAAGGGGGTAAACGTTTTGCACCTTGGCCCTATGCCATATACTTCTGGTCTGTTCCTGAGCCATCCTTTGAGCCATCTATAAACCACATCAAAGTTTTCTTAGGAGTCTCCAAGAGTTTTATTCGTCGAACATTCAGGATCAATAATAACCTTGTAGTTCTTGACATTGTTCTACTTTTCCGCTATTAAAAACAGTAAGCTAAATGGTCATAGGTAATATCCCAGAGCTTTTCGAGTGCTTAGCTCAGTAGAACTCACATACTCAAAACTTCAACTGTTATTTACTATGACTATTTCAACAATGAAATCCACATAAGTAATGCCGTTAGTATAATAAAAAATCTGATGTGTTACACTCACACGACTTTCTCTACTCTTGTACAAACTATTTTTACAAATGCTTATTCTCCATATGCTTCATGTTAATCGAGATATCGAGATGTTAATCTTATTGCTAATTTTCTTGTAGGTGCAAGGGGAATTGCTAGGCTTTAAGCGATAGTCAAATATTTTAAGAGCTGGTTGCTATGTGGAGTATTCCATTCTCCTTTCATTACCAGGACAAAAAAAATGAATAACGAATTTGAGAAAAAGTATGTGTTGGAAAATTTAAGGGAATAACAAGCAATATCTCAAAAATAGTTCAATCAACAACAAAAATGTATATGACATAAATTGTGTATTTTAATGCGATCTACATTTTTTGTGCAGTAAAATTTTGTCTATCTCTTATGGTTTACCAGTTATGCAAAAGTCGTTCACAATGAAGAATTCTTTTGGAGGCATTCCCAGAAAATTCGAGATATACATTTCATTTGTCATGAAAATATCTTAAACATATGATATTATAATCAAAACCGTTAGAGCCATTTTTGGGAAAATTAAAATTTTCGAAAAATGTTGCATGTAAAGGGTAATCTGGGGTGGGGGATTTTCTTGAAAACCTTCGTATCGCATCTCTGGAAGATAATAAATGTAAATACCAAGTTTGGCGTTTATCCGACTGTTCGTTTCTGAGTTAGCTATTCATAGACAAACACACACACACACACGGACATGTTTCCAAAAATGCTTTTTTTGTATTCAGGGGGTCTCAAAACATATATTTCCGGTGAAATCTCGGTATCGAATTTTTGGGTGGAATACAATACTTCCCTTACTTACGTACTAGAGAAAGCAAAAAATCTAATGTGTTGCATTCACATGAATTGCTCTACGTTTCTTTTAACCCCATTTCTCCAGATATTCTTACAAACGTTTATGTTAATTAAGGTCAACGTTTGCAGAAATGGTTTCATTACAAATTTCGTACAAGGGGATATACAAAAGGCTGAAGCAATAGGCAAATATTTAAAAAGCGGATCACTATATGCTGGCTTTGAAATATCATTATGACTAACGATGCCTTAACACTTCAAAGAATGTAAAAGTCTTAGGTGTAAAGTAGTAGCAAGAATATCTCGACAATCCTTAGTAAAATGTATTTGATATAAATTGTGTGTTTTAACGAGATCAGCATTCCTTGTGTAGTAAGTTTTAGTATTTATCTTACAATTATACACAAAGATACAAAATTCATTCAGAATAAAGGGGATTTCACAAGCTATTCATAGTTTCATTTGTCAAGCGAATATCTTAATACAAGGTATTTTAATCAATACTATTACAACCATTTTTGAGAAAATATAAAATAATAAAACGTTTTCCATGTAAAGGGTAGTTTGAGATTGTTATTGCCCCGCTGTTGGAGAGTCAAACTTGAAGTTGTTTAGACCACGCACGTACGATACAAACTTTCCGGTGGCCTTCGCCCTACGTTCACCTTCCCGTGGCATTCGCCCCCACGTTTTAAAAATCAACTTTGTATTTTAATGTTTATTTAAATAGTATATATGTATGCCTCGGCCGCGTCAGTAGTAACTTGCAGAAACACGCATCTTTTAGCAGGAGTAGTGCGGCTAAGGAAAAATACTTAGACAAATTATAATTGTATTGTACTTTGTTTTTATTAATCCTTCACACGATTAAATAAAACTTCACTGATATATTCTACTGTAGAGCTGTGATATTATTGTTAATTGTACTTTTTAACACGTAAGCTTATATTATTCACGCCGTAATGAATTTTTTATGTCTCTCACTGAATACGTACCGAGCGAACTGCTCGGGAATGCTGCCTTCTAGCGTCTAGTGTTTACCACCTAAATTCGTATATTTACTATATTTCAAGTCTCTGATTGGCTAATCCTATTCCAATATAATACTTTTATTTAACTTAAAGCCTTTAGTTGTTGATTGCCTATTTATAAGCTGTTTTAAATATTGCATTATTGTTCCAAGAATTATTAGTAGCATTATTAAACTTTCTAATATACTGTTGTCTCAAGGTTACTTCATTGTTAGCAACTTTCGGCTTCTACTTTATTATTCTGTTTGCTACGAAAGGTAGCTGGCTTCAATTCTCACAGCCCCTACATTGTTAAATTACGTAATACATTTACATTACATTGTTATACATGTACATAATAAAATTAACATAATATAATGACTGTTACATACACTTTACATATTATTTTATACACATATTGCTCTAAGGCGAGCTGTTATTATATTTTTATTTATATTAATTAGACTGATATCATTTAAGTGATAAACATACTGCCTCAAGTTTGGGTTAGGGAATAATTGCTTCCATCAATACTAATTTTAGTATTTATCCTAAATGACTTTTTTGAGTTTTGCTTTTCATTTACAGGCATATTCTTTCGTAAAAATGCGTTGTTGACTTCAAGGGGGCTCTATAAACATCGCTGTACTGTAGTATAAAGTATTATAACTGCAACATCCTCACATAAGGTTATACCCTCAATACACCATGCAAGATAATATCAAACATAACTGCAAATTCAGTTACTCTCCTTCGGCACGGGAACTAGCTACCGGAGAGTGAAGACATTCAACTCGATATATGCTACAAATTCAGACCCGACGGCAGCCAGTCACATCATTTCAGGATAGAGGCGACTGAAAGATATAGATACAGAGCAGACGCTGTCACAATGCAATGAGAAAGTATTATTAAACTTACAGTCGAAACTAAAAACCGAATTTGGTATAGAAAAATATATTTTGTCAAAAAATAGAGTTAACAAGCAAGGGCTTGCTTGGCTCAGACTAGTGCATTGTACAAAGATAGAACAGTTGAGGAGAAAATATCTGGCAGGTTCTTGTTAACTCAAGGAGAGTGTTACAAGGACCTTTGTTGGACCTTTCTGGCTGGGAGTGGGGAGGGGGAATCAATTGGTATATTTTTATAATAGGTTATGCAGCTCAGTTCGGATTGGAAGGAAGAAGGTCAAGGGTGGGAGAGGGAGGGTTAGTGGCTTAGGGGCGGGTATTTGTTTTGTAAACAACAGCTAGTTTTTTCTCTTTTTCTGTTTTGTTTTGTGTGATTTTTGTTGTTAATTTATCTGCTTTTTTCTCTTTATTTATTGTAAATATCATTAACTTTAAAGTTCAGTGTGATGAATATAGTCTGAAAAATATGAACTACAGTATATAACCACGCACGCTTTATTCTGCGGTCTACGACTTTGAACATATAAAATGTTTAGGACCAATAAATACACCACTCTACCCTATCATTTCGGGATAAACACATTGCAGCCTACGGCAAGTCTGAAATGAGCGGGAGCTGATAGTGCATGTACAGCACGTGATATTTCTTCTGCAAGCTAAGGTATTACCCGCTGCAAAAATCTCTTCTGTCTTAGTACGTCGAGTCGCTTTATAAGCTAAGGGTTTACCATTTGGCTTCACCTAGCACACCTGAAAGCTTGTCACAAACTCCGAACACCCTGTGTTTAGTCGCATCCAAATCAATACACTGTTTCATCCACCAGATTAGGTTCCGCTTGATAAAATATTCAATCTGCTACTAATGTAGGAAAAGTTGCATAAGCACTGGGCGGAGAGGAAACGGTTAGAGAATTAAAAGGAAGGTACAATTGAATAAATGAACTATTTTAAGGTTTCCTAACCACGTGCGTGTGCACGCGCATCTTTTCGTTCAAGAATGGGCTCAAAATAATCAAATGAATCTAAATACCTTGCTAATTATTAATTTTTTATGAAATTTTTTTAATTACAAAGTTCGAAAGGATAAATTTTAGGAACCTATAATAATAATAATAATAATAATAATAATAATAATAATAATAATATTATTATTATTATTACTATTATTATTATTATTATTATTCCTGTATGTAATCGGTTCACTCGAGAAACAGGTAGTCCCGATGGCATTGCAAGCTTGAGGAAGAAGCATAGATACGTGTGCTGTTAAACCTGTTATTTCATTCTGTCTCATTCGGCCTTTTCGATTGTATAAACGGTGCTGTAATATCCACAGAAGGGGCGCAACATACGAATAAACCACAGAAAACTTAGTTTGCAATTCATAATTTTTAAAATAATCTTTAAAAGAGCCTTTAATTCTCATAATGTAGAGTATTTGATTTAATACTATTTCAAATTTAATTACTTTTTTATAAATACGTGTTAATGTATATAATGTTGAAGTTTGTAAAGTCACTACCTCAATACGGGAACATCTATACAGAAATATTGACCAGAGGAAAAATATGTAGGTCCTGTATATTCATTTATTAAAAATCATGAAATTCCATCTAGTATTAAATAAAATATTGTAGAATATAGGAACTGAAAGGGTTTCACAGATTCGTTTCAGCTCATCCGTAAAGCCTCATTTTCAATCCTTGTAACGTAAAGTACTATTGCTTGTGTTTAATTTTTATTAGCACCACAGTAACTACAGTTCTATGGCTGTTTTCAAAATATGGGTTAACGTGTACATAAAGAAGAGAGAGTGGTTGTGAGAGCGATAGAGGCGGAGAAATACTTTAGGTATACGTTATACAACTAATGCACAACCTTGTGCATTACGATCTACATAAATCTGTTGTGGCTACCAACCCCAGTAGGAAGGAATAAACACAGGAGGCTACAGGCCACGGAGACGCGTGAAAGTTTCTAACAGTTCTAGGCTTGAACACCCGTCTCACTTCTGGAGCTGTCTAGAGAGAGCGATGAACCACCTATACTCTTTCGTTTGAGGAAGAATCCGCAGCATCTATCCGGCACCGCCATACGCCACCAAACCTAGAAGCACACCTGAAATATGAGAAGGCGGCGGAACGAAAATGAAAGGAGCCGTGATAGTTGAGAAACCACCCAGCATTCGTCTACCGACCAGAGAAAATCACGAAAACCCAAGGTCAGAATGGACGGTTAATGGGGATCGAACCCGGTACCTCACTGAGCCACCTCGTTCGATAAGATGACTACTTTACACGCCTGCTTATTCTGACGACTCCGTGCTGACTATTTTAATGGAGAGTAGCGTCTGAAATGTATTACCACTACTTATTTTACAAACCTCATAATTATCGGGTTTACAAAAGCTGCCAACCTCGGCGAAACAAAAGTTGAGACGTGTAGAATACTCAGCTTGGCTGATTGTGAAAAGTGTAAAGTTGAGCAGAAATAATTATGGTTAACGTTTTCATTTGGAAGTGACGCGGGTCACCAAGGGACGATAGGTGTCATCTCGCTAACCTCACGAGAATTGGGACAAATGGCTAAATTTGCATAGCTCCGATATCGCATTGCACGGCGAAAGGAGAAGCCAGGGTTTAACGTTATGAATAGAGTGCCTTGTCATGTCATACAAATTACAAATATATATCCCCGAGGCTCGAATTATTGGGCCAGGAAGAGAAAAAGGCCAGGAAATGCTGTGCGCTCAGACAACTGAAAATTTACATGACAACTGACGTTCTATTCCGCCCTGATGAACACAGGGCGAGAAAAAAGGAACGAAGTGAACTGCAGCCCGCGTTTTAATGAATGTCTTAACGCGGATTTTATGTTAATATCCCCTTTTTGGATAAAATGGAATTCAAATTTACGTATTATGAAGTATTCCTTTTCCTTAGAGAATTTAAAAGGGCAGTAAATATTCTGCAAGATACATCTAAATCGTTTATCACAAGATGCATTTGGAAAATATTGTGAAAGTAATAATTTAACAATAGCTCAGAGTCCTCCCCTTTCGTGGGAGAATCCTTCGTTACAAGACAAACAACAATGATAATGCTTTGTTTTATTAAATTCTGCAAAAAAATAAATGTAATAGTTAATATACAGTGTTTTTCTTTCGCACTGTGGCCGGCGCACGACGGCTCACGGCGAAACAGTTATAATAACCCCACAACCGCCTCACGTTTTCATGTTTACAATTACAATGATAATAGCCACATATCTTACCTAGGAAATGTACTTCTCTATTCACATAATTCTGGTATCTTCTCAGGAGATTTTTATTCTTTCATACTGGAGAGTTCAGCATCCGAAATTGACTGAATTTCCCGCTTGAAGCTTCTTTTAGTTGTATCAATGCATAGGATTTGTTGCATAACGACAGCTAGCTAAATTAAATTTACAGGACCAATGAACGCAATGGAGTGGTTGAGGGGTGTGAAATGAGTGGGGCCGAACATCATTTGCTATTCCTGCATGTTGCTGTTGAAATGAAAGGGATGATCAAAGGAGTGGCGTTGTCGCTAGAACCTGGCCACGCCACTTCCCTCCATCTACTTCCGGCTGCGTTATATTGCTCTCAAGATAGTAGGTCACAATTAACTGCTATTCTGTCGGTTAGACGAGTATAACTACAAACGGTTCTTCACCATATGTTTTCTTCTACTCCTCGTGTCTTCATAAATTAAGCTTATAAAGTATAGTTACGACGTGATGTAGAGGAAATCTCTCGACAAGATTGATCGAGTAACAGGGTGATATTTTGTCTTTGCAGCTTGCAAATATGTTGCAGGTTGCAAATGTTGAACGCTTCACAGTAAGTTGACATTAGAATTGGACATTTAGATATAACCGTTGTGTCGATTTTATTGCTCGGGCACAAGATTTCATTATATTTTCAATTACTTTCTTTCTATAATTTATGTTTACGCGGTGGGAGCGCTAGTGCAATGTGTAAGTAGTTCATGATGATGCGATTGGATTGACTACTGCCTACAGAGGGGTGTGGGGAGAATTTGTAAGAGAGGGAGACATCTAGGCAATACTTGTTTTGAAGTCGTGAATCTAAAAACAAGCGTTTTTGTACAAAGTCCGTGCGCACGTGTGTGTATGTGTATACAATAGCTCAGAGGCTATTCCAGAAAAGTCAGGATAATCTATTTTATCAGTCTTATAAATAGCTGTAACGTTAAGTATTTTGATCAAAATGCTAAGAGAAAGTTTTCAGCAAATCTGCTTCAGATTACACTCCTCGTTGTAGAACTTACACCCCCCAAGGACTTACAAGCAAATGTCTTGTGTCAGTAGCCTCTAGAGGAACAAGCAACTCTGCATCATAGCATATCCAGGAGGGGTGATCAGCCCAATGTCTGGAATGGCGGTGAAGAAGGAAATGAAATATAGTGATGAAAGGGAGATAGGAAAATTCATGGACCAAATTATACAGTCAAGCATTCGCCTAGCGACCTAGGAAAACAGTGAAAAAAACCTGCAGTCAGAATAGTCGGCCCCAGAAATGAAACAGGGACCTCCAGAATTTGTGCCACGGACGTTACCTCCTGAGGCATCCCGCTCGTTTTTTCAGTAAATCAAAAGTTAAAAATGGTCCATAGAAAGGGAGGCTGGCGTGCTGGATATTTTCTTCAGTTTCGATTCGTATCCTTGAAATATACTGAAATTAAATGTTTTAGTTTGGTATGCATCCGACATTGAATTTTTTAGTTATACTATCACAAGCAGGCAAACTGTCTGACCGACCGACTGACACACACGCGCGCGCACATAGGCGGATCCTTTTTTTAAAAACGCTTGTTTTTTATTCAGGAAGCCTTAAAACATATATTTCCTGTGAAATCTCGATATCAAATTTATGAGTTGAATACATTACTTCCTCTACTTCAATAGGTAAACAGTTAAGAAAGTAAGAAAACAAAATCACTAAATATGAATTATGGCCATTATGGATGTCAGTGAACTGTAGTTCAGATGTTCTTATACATAACGATGATAGAACATTTTAACAAAAAAAAAATGCTCTTCTTGGAAAACCCTCCCAAGTAAAAAGCGCTCCAATTGAAACTCCGACTACACCCTTTTTCCCCAACCCCTTCTTCCTCTCTCCATTTATGCTTCGAACAAAGAACGTTCAAAGTCGATGATGATTACAAACGTCTTTTGTTTTTTCCCAGTGAGGCGAAATGATAAGCCTTTATCTTCTGTATTAGCAGATATGAAATTCCAACAGACATTTTAGAAATTTCATCCGCACGTTTCCATTCGCTTTGAGTGAAAGGGCACATACCTGTGTGCAATGAATCGAAATTTCATTCTCATGTTCAAAAAAGATATTACTGTCTCTGCCACCTTAGCTATAGTACGTAGAAATAGTGCTGCATTCCACCCATAAACTCATTATCGAAATTTCATCAGAAATACACGTTTTCCGACACTCTGAAACCAAAAAAAAGAAAGAAAGAAAGAAAAAAAAAGCAATTTTCTAAAAAGCTCAGTGTCTGCGTGTGTGAACAGTGTAATTAAAAAATCTAGTGAGCTACTACAATCACATGATTTTCTCTACCTCTATCGCTCATTACTGGGTATACAAATTATTCTTACAAAAGTTTATTTTCCTAACTATAAATTTAATCGAGACAAACCTTTGCAGAATAAGCTGCGCTACATGTTTCGTTATAATTGCATAGAGATTACCAAATGTTTCAAAGTATGCTATACCCGGGCTTAAAATCCCATACTCATTCCATGACACCGTGAGAAAAAATTGAAAATCGATAGGACTTCAAAGCAAATGGCTTATGCCATAAAAATGTTAGAACTTAAAATGCCAGAAAATTCAGGATATACATCTAATTCGTCATATAAATATCTTTAATATTTAATAATTTAAACAAAATCATTAGAGCCACTTTTTAGAAAATCAAAGATTTCGAAAAATGTTCCTTGTAAGGGTAGCTTTGGGTGGGGAGTTTAATTGAAAATCTTCGCATCGTATATTTGGAAGGTACTAAACCTAAATACCAAGTTTGGTATTTATTCGACTTTTCGTTTTCGAGTTATGCTGTTCACAGACATAAACACGACCTTTTTACTTTCTCTACTACGTATAGTAAGTAGGGGAAGTATTGTATTCCACACAAAAATTCGATACCGAGATTTCACCGGAAATACATGTTTTGAGACCCCCTGAATAAAAAAAAGCAATCGTTATAGTCAATTTTGGGAAAATAAAAAATAACGGAAATGTTTCTAACAAAAGGGTAGATTGGAGTGGAATATTTTCTAGACAACCTTCATGTCACATCCTTAAAAATGCTGAATTTAAACATCAAGCTGGGTGTCTAAGTTTGTGTAATACTTTGTTTTTACTTTGTCTACTACGTATAGTAAGTAGTGGAAGTATTGTATTACACTCAAAAATTCGATACCGATATTTCACCGGAAATATATGTTTTGAGGTACCCTAAGTCCAAAAAGAAAAATTCTGATGTGTTACACTCACATGACTTTCTCTACTCTCGTACAAAATATTTTTACAAACGCTCAATATCCATATGCTTCATGTTAAGAGATATCGAGATGTTAAGCTTATTGATAATTTTCTGGTAGGTGGGAGGGGAATTTCTAGGCTTTAAGCAATAGTCAAATATTTTAAGAGCTGGTTGCTATGTGGAGCATTCCATTCTCTTTGCATGTCCAGTAAATTAAAAAAAATCTGATGTGTTACACTCACATGAATTTCTCTACTCTTGTACAAACTATTTTTACAAAGGTTTATTCTCCATATGCTTCATGTTAATCGAGATATCGAGATGTCAATCTTATTGCTAATTTTCTTGTAGATGCAAGGGGAATATGGTAGGCTTTTAGTGATAGTCAAATCCTTTAAGCGCTGGTTGCTATGTGGCGCATTCCATTCTCTTTGCATGTCCAGGACATAAAAAAAATGAATGAATTTGAGAAAAAGTATAAGTATTGGAAAATTTAAGGGAATAACAAGCAATATCTAGAAAATGGTTCACTTAACAAAAAAATGTATATGACATAAACTGTGTATTTTAACGCGATCTACATTTTTTGTGTAGTAAAATTTTGTCTGTCTCTTATAGCTTACCAGTCATGCAAAACCCGTTCACAATGAATAATACTTTTGGAGACATTCCCAGAAAATTCAAGATATACATTTTATTTGTCATGAAAGTATCTTAAGCATATGGTATTTTAATCAAAATAGCTAGAGCTATTGTTGAAAAATTAAAAATTTCGAAAAATGTTCCATGTAAAGAGTAATCTTGGGTTGGGAGATTTTCTTGAAAACCTTCGTGTCGCATCTCTGGAAGATACTGAACCTAAATACTAAGTTTGGTGTTTATCCGACTGTTCGTTTCTGAGTATGCTGTTCACAAACACACACACACGGAGATGTTTCTAAAAATGCTTTTTTTGGATTCAGGTGGTCTCAAAACATACATTTCCGGTGAAATTTCGGTATCAAATTTTTGGGTTGAATACAATACTTCCTCTACTTGCTATACGTAGCAGAGAAAGTGAAACAATTCTGCTGTATTACACTCACATGACTTTCTCTACTCTTGTACAAACTATTTTTACAAACGCCTATTCTCCATATGCTTCATGTTAATCGAGATATCGAGATGTTAATCTTATTGCTAATTTTCTTGTAGATGCAAGGGGAATTGCTAGGCTTTAAGCGATAGTCAAATATTTTAAGAGCTGGTTGCTATGTGGAGTATTCCATTCTCTTTGCATTACCAGGACCAAAAAATATTAATAACGAATTTCCATTTGAGAAAAAGTATAAGTAGTGGAACTTTTAAGGGAATAACAACAAATATCTCGAAAATGGTTCACTCAACAACACTCTCTCTTATTATATATGTTACAGAGACTGAAATACGTTTGTATTATAATAGTAGTTTATATTCAACACCTGGATAACCTTGATGAATATGCACGAGTGAATATTTAACAATTTTCAACCGTGTCACAACCGTGATACATGTTATGCAATCTTAATATTCTAAATTGTAGGAAATAATTTGGCATCAATAGCTGATTTAAGTGTGAGCGTCTCCATGTGTTCTTAAATGAGATGTTAACTTCCCTCCCTACATTTCATTTGTGATTCCCTGGCGTACTGAACCGATAACCAAGAGATCCACTTGCAGGCATTCCCTCCCTGGGAGAGAAGTGAGCAGGTGTCAAGGACTGTGATGTAGCGTATTATCATCACAGCATGATAAGTAATTATACATTCAGATCTTAATTATTCTATATTTAATAACGTACAGTTTGCTGGCGTAACATTTCTCGCACTCGAAGAAGGAATCATTGATCTGTTTTGATTCACAGTTTTGAACATTTAGAAGCGCTCAAACAACAGGAAAACACAAAGTGACGATCGCGCATGCTCAAGATCGCGACTGCAGCGCTGCAGTGGCAAAATATTACAACAGTACTTACTTTGGAATTAAATGCAGTAATAACCTGTTCATAATGGTAGGATTGTGTTAAAAACCACTTTGATGGTCAAGCAAGACTTTTAAAATTATTCGTCGTCACAGATTTGATGTGATTTTCTTACTGTTACAATGATATTCAGGAAAGGTGTTAATTGTATATCATATGTAAATAGTTAAGCCTCATTTTGGCAGCGTTTGTGTTGAGCAGGAGAAAATTGCAGGACTTCTCCACTTCTGGGATGAAAATGGTGTTTTCTTTCTGTTCGCAGGAGCAGAGACAGCCTCCAGGGACTTCAGACAGGCAAGTACCGGCAACTCCTATCCCGTGCACCATTAATCACTCGCTATGCTTCACATTTTTTTTTTTTTGGCGTCTCCTACGAGGAAGCTTTCTCCCTCAATACTA
Source organism: Deroplatys truncata (assembly GCA_030765065.1). Lineage (NCBI taxonomy): Eukaryota > Metazoa > Arthropoda > Insecta > Mantodea > Mantidae > Deroplatys > Deroplatys truncata. The sequence continues at coordinate 59,866,047 of CM060977.1, forward strand.
ACATCGTTATTGTACAGATAAATGTTGTGCACAACAGCGGAGCGAATAAATCTCTGCCCATGGATACTCCAGTAGACAGTTTACATTCATTATTTCATGGAAACATACATCGTACATCTAACAAATCTATATGTATAATAAGACTGACACAAATCTTTTTCTGATAATTTAGATTTTATAAAATAATTAATAATTTTCCTTCTTTTACTTTTTTAATACTTGCTATGGTAAGTTGAGGAAGTGTTCTATCGTCCACCAAAGAAATCGACAATCAGATTTCACCGGAAATACACGTTTTGAGGCTGACTAAATGAGAAAGATAAGAAAATATGTGTGTATTTCTGAAGAACACAATTCAAAAAAGAAAAGCTGTTAAGTACCCAACTTGATGTTTAAGAAAAAAATCCGCGGACAAGAAAAATTCTCGGATTTTTTTAAAAAACCCAGAATATTCCTTTTTTATTTTTAACTTACTAAAAAATCTTCTAAAATCATTTTTAAGTATTCATTATTTATTTATAATTGATACCATTTTGATATTCTAATTCAAAATGGCCATTATGCGAAACGGTCTAATACGTTTCTAAAATTTTAGTTTGAACTTAAAAAAAAAACAATGAAACGTCTGAGCAGGTAACGATTGGACTAGAAATATATTTTGCGCAAGTGTCATAGGATTTTTCTTTTGCCAAATTGAGTACATAAACATATTAACTGCAAGTGAACTAATTTGTATTTTTTTAAAAGAAATTGCATAATAATTTATGAATTTTCAGTTTCCGCAGCTATTATAAGAATTACAAATATGATAACCAAAGACGCAGAGTTTTTAAAAGCAAAAAATGCTGGAGAAATATAGCTGATGTGCTACATTCACATGACTTATTCTACCCTTATCATTTATCAATGGCCATACAAACTATTCTTAGCAAAGCTTATTTTACTATCTAGCTCATTTTAATGTGAAATCCACATTACACATTTCGTCATAGAAATAAAGCGAATAGCGATATTTAGATGTTTAAAAATGTACGTTATATGCTGGCCTTAGAACTCCGTACTCTTTCAATGACATCACGAGAAACAACTGAATGTCGACATCACTTAAAAAGAAACAATCCGAAACATTAATGATGGATATCTTGGAAATTGCTTATGCCACAAACAAAGCTTATTTTGAGTAAGTTGTGTGTTTTTAAGAGATATATTTTTTGTAGTATGGTTTTGTCTATCCCTTAAAGTATACCAGTTATACAAGATTACACAGAATTCCTTCTGAATGAAGAGGACTTCACAGGGTATTCCCAGAAAATTAAAGGTATATATTTTATTTTTCATGTAAATGCCTTTAATAATATATGGTATATTAATAAAAATTGTTAGAGCTATTTTAAAGAAAATGAAAAAATCGAAAAGTGTTATATGTAAAGGGTAGTTGGGGTGGGGAATTTTCTTAGACATCTTCGTGTCCATCTTTAGAAGATACTGAACTTACCAATACCAAGTTTGGTATTTATCCGACTTTTCGTTTTTGAGTTATGGTGCTCACAGAGACACACACATACACGGGCCTTAAAGGATATTTTTTTGGATTCAGGGGACCTCAAAACGTTTATTTCCGGTTAAATCTTGAATCTAACTTTTGGGTGAAATAAATTACATTCTCGTATTGTATTGTATGACGTAGGGAAAGTAAAAAAGACAAAAGAAAAATGGATTTAAGGTTAACGTTTTGTATAAAAGTCATGGAACCATTTAAATGGTAGTTCGGATTTTTTAAAATAGCCAACATAAAGAAAAAGTCTAACCCTTCATGGTTCTACAGGGTGAGCCAAAAAAGTACGAACCGGCTGTGCGGTGTTTTTCCTATCCGCGTCCTCAGCGTTCGCTGCCGTCTGCCGCTATCATAGAAAGGCGCGGATGAAACCATAAAACACTTTTAAAATTATTTTTAAAGTTTTTACTTACCAACTTTATGAAAGGAAATGCTGAAACTGTCGTTGTCCATACATTTTTGGCACCTCTTTAGGAAACTATCCATCACTCGCCGAAATTCACGTTGAGAAATTCTGGCAATTTCCTGGCGGATAATTTGTTGTAATTCTTACAGGGCGTGTGGGTTAGTCTTCTACACTTTGTTTTAAGTTATCCCAGAGATAGAAATCGCAGGGACTAGGTCGGGGGACCGAGGGAGTCATAAATCTCTAGTAATAATTCTGTCCTCAAACACACTTTAAATTTTTCTCATAGAAATATTGGCCGTAAAAGCTGTTGCAGTCTCTTGTTGAAAAAAGGCAAAATCACGCTCTTCTCCAAAAGAAAGGGGAGCACAATTGTATTCGCATATGTACGGGCTTCAACTGTTGACACGAAAAAAATTGGCAAGTGATTGTAAATATTGTAAGATTTTAAGTTGGTAAGTAAACCCTTTAAAAGTAGTTTTAAAAATGTTGTATGATTTCATCCCCGCCTTTCTATGAAAGCGGCAGACGGCAACGAGGACGCGAAAGGTAAAAACACCGCGCATGCGGTTCATAGGTTTTTGGCTCTCCCTGTAGTACAAGAATGCCTTAACCCTTTGCAAAACGCTTTGAAGTCAACTTGTATATTTCTGACTCTAAAGCATGCAGTTAAGCAGTCGCTAGAAATCAACTGCAATCAGTAAGCACATTTTATATACTTTTGCCCATAAGCAATTTTACACTTAATTTGTATAACTTGATTTAGCTAGTTGCATCTCTTTGCTTTCGACCTTCTCAACCACTGTATTGTTACTCACATTACCTTAATCTGCTGCATGTTGTTTGTAGCTACATTATTCCCACTGAAGCTCCTCCTCTTTGTTACGAACCTATAAATAAACAAGATTACACAGGATTAGTTGCATTTCCCGCTCCAATTTGATTAGCTTTTAATGTGCAAGTTGCATTTACTTGAGAACCAGAGCATGAGATTAGCTAAACAATAGGAATTAGTGATGGAACGATACCACTATTTCTGAATACTCGATACGGATAGTGATTTTTGAACACCGATAGTCGATACTCGCTTTATAAAAAACTGTAAAGGCGATAGCTTGTTCACTGAATTATGTTCTTATTACTAGTTTTTTTTGTATTAACGCATGTAACCAATTTTTATTATATGCTAATTTCGAAATTGCTTTTTTTTATTTTGATAATGTCACAAGTTATATATCCCGTATGTCAAGGCTAATAATAATTTCTTTGCTTCTCGTTTTATGCAGCTATATTTTGTGCTGAAAACCCTCCAAGGAAAACAAATGTTAGAAATTCTTCGTTTCCTGCAATCTTGAAAATATAAACAAATATATATTTTAAATGAAATTCAAACAACTAAAATAACATATTTCCATGCGCTGTATTATTTCAAGTCTTAAGCTTAGATTTCTTTCTGCTAGATTCACATATTTTGGACACTGAAGTGGGTTAATGTAAAGGATAGTAAGTCACCAAGTCAGGCTGTTGCAGAAACGTGATTTAATGCGTCAGCTATTTCAACTTCCTTCACAACTCATTTGATGTTAAACGATTACCTCTATTCATTTCCCCATTGTTTGTACACTATGTGATCAATTTATCCGGACACACCACAAACATACGTTTTTCATCTGAGGTGCATTGTATTGCCACCTACTGCCTGGTACTCATTATCCGCGACCTCAGTAGTCATTAGACATCGTGAAACAGCAGAATGAAACGCTCTGTAGAACTCACGGACTTCAAACCTGGCCATGTGATTGGGTGTCACTTGTGTCAGAAGTCTGTACAAGAGATTTCCACACTCCTAAGCATCCTAAGTCCACTTTTTCTGATGTGATAGTGAAGTGGAAACGTGAAGGGACATGTACAGCACAAAAGCGTACAGGCTGACCTCATCTGTTGACTGACAGAGACCGCCGATATTTGAAGAGGGTCGTAAAGAGTAATAGGCAGACATCTATCCAGACCATCACACAAGAATTCGAAAGTGCATCAGGATCCACTCCAAATAGTATGACAGTTAGGCGTGAGGTGAAAAACCTTGCATTCCATGGTCGAGCGGCTGCTCATAAGTCACACATCATGCAGGAAAATGACAAACGATGCCTCCCTTGGTGTAAGGAGTGTCAACATTACACGAATGAACAGTGGCAAATCGTTGTGTGGAGTGACGAATCACGGTACACAGTGTGGCAATCCGATGGCAGGGTTTGGGTATGGCGAATGCCTGGTGAACGTCATCTACCAGCATGTGTAGTGTCAACAGCGAAACTCGGAGGTGGTGGTGTTATGGTGTGGTCGTGTTTTTCCTGGAGGGGGCTTGCACCTCTTGTTGTTTTGCATGGCATGATCACAGTGCAGACCTACATTGATATTTTAAGCACCTTCTTGCTTCCCATTGTTGAAAAGCAATTCGAGGATGGCGATTGCATCTTTCAACACGATCGAGCACCTGTTCATACTGCACGGGCTGTGGCGGAGTGGTTAGATGACAATAACATGCCTGTAATGGACTGGCCTGCACAGAGTCCTGACTTGAATCGTATAGAACACCTTTGGGATGTTTTCGAACGCCGACTTCGTACCAGGCCTCACCGACCTACATCTATACTTCCCCTCAGTTCCCACTCCGTGTAGAATGGGCTGCCATTCCTCAAGAAACCTTCCAGCAACTGATTGAAAGTATGCCTGCGAGAGTGAACGCTGTCATCAAGGCTAAGGGTGGGCCAACACCAAATTGACTTCCAGCATTACTTTTGTCACGTGGTGTATGTTTTCATTTAGACACAACAGTCTATGGAATGCTGCATTCATCGCAATTAAGGTCTATCACGGACTATAGTCCAGCAACTCTTTGGAAACGCGTTCGAGGCAATAAGATGCAGTCTCAAGCCCTTTCATTCCTTATCTAGCAAGTAAGTTAAAGTTGTAGTACAAAAGTTAAGCACAACAGCTTTGAATAATGTAAAATTTAAAAGTATCGAAAAAGTATGGAAGGTTTATCTCACAGTGTTAGAGATAATTCGATATCAGCGAGTATCCAGAGTATCAGGTATGTATGGTCTCATTCCATAATTAAAACACGGCAGTGTTAATATTATGCGTTAGACTTCTCGTTTTACAGGAAAAGACCCTAACTGTCACTTTAAAGTGATCAACCCACTCGCTTCACTTTCTACACCACGTGAAACCAATGCAACACTGGGTACGTCTGGACGGCCAGGCCCAGGCGGGCTTGTTAGATACCTCAAATGTCCTCTGGTACCAGCCTGAAAAGCTGGAAGATGTGCTAGTTCAATGTCTGCCCTGTCGTGGTTTTTCTGTAGTCTCTTGGGGGATAACGCACATAAGTGGCGCATTCACTTCCGTCCCTGCAAAAGAACGCATCCTAACTCGTCCGTTATCTTCGTGAGTAAAATTTTCGAGTCAAGTAAGTAACATTTTAACATTTTGCCGCTGCAGTACTGCAGTCGCGACATTGAGCATCCGCCATCACTTCTTCCATTCATTAGAAAGCTTGGCGCAGCTGTGAGCAATCGCCACTTTGTGTTTTCCTGTCATTAGAGCGTTTCGAAGTGTTCCAAACACTCGAACGACCTGCCGAATGTGAAATCAGATAAGCGATTCATTTTGTAATTGCGAGAAATGTTACGGCAGCAAATATTCATCTCCAATAGTACTAGGCTTATGGGGAAACAATGATGAGTGACAATGCCCGGCCACACACAGCCAAAAAAAAAACCTCAAGATCTGACTTCGACCACCCTCCCGACTGTCCGGATTTGGCACCAAGCGATCTTCATCTTGTCGCGGTAATCTGTCGTGTTATCTTATTTGCTATTTGGCGCCTGTTATTGTTTTACTATTTTGAATTTAGGGTTCTTTGTCCTCCGGCTAGCTATTATTACTCAGTCGGGCAAATATCTCTTGAACAGGGCGTGTAAACGGAAAGGAGTTGTTACTAAAAGATAACAGCTAAAAGAATTTGTTTTTACACTTTTATTGCCATCACACTTAATTAATTTCATATATTTAATCTTGATACACGCCTGACTGAAACTGTTATATTTTCAAATGTAACTACAATCACTTATCTGCCGCGCACTATTAATTCACGTATTTCACATTTTGTAACTAACTTTACAACGCGAGAGATTCTGTAGAATTGCGTAATGTGTACTTCGTGAATGCTTCCTTAGAACTGCCTGACGTGTAACTCGCGAGAGAGATTTCTTAGAACTGCGCTACGTTTACCTTGTGAATGATTCTGTAGAACTGCGCGATACTTGCCTATGGCTCAATAATTTATACTCCTTCACCCCGATATGCCTAAACATTATAATCGAGCTGCTATTGGTTACTAAATCGCGCCAACATTAGCGTCTGTTTTATAAGCCAATCAAAATTACAAACACATATGCTCTAGGGAAGATATTCCCTCCATTTCTAAAGAAAGGCGCGCTACTCTGACGTCAGTTGTTTGACTCTTCTAATTGATAAAACAACTCGCCCCTCGCTTCATTGTTACCCAATCCTATGGTCAGTTTCAGTGAGGCCGTGTAAACTTATTTCCTAACAATGCTTATAGTTAACAAACATCTAAAATCATTGTCATAAAATAATGTTAATTTACACTATAATCACTCTGGCATTCACAGTGTTGTGATATAAAATACTGCCTCAATCTGATTAAATTTCTTGGTGCAAAACATTTCAACGACGATGATATTGTGAAACAAGAAGTGCACACTTGACTTTCATCACAGGCGGCATCATTCTTTGACCAAAGCATAAAAAAAACTGGTTTCCCGTTACAAGTGCATGAATAAGGTGTTGACTACGTGGAGAAGTAGTATAAGGTAATGAGTAATACTAAAGTATTTGGAAAATAATGTTATTTTATTTTTTAAAAGGATATCGGTACTTACTTTAAATATACACCTCGTAAACATTCCAGGTCGGTCCCATGGCTTACACTGTTAACAACCCAACTCGTCCCATAACTACTAAAATTTGTTAGTTTGAAATGTCTCCCAATTACAAGCCATTAAGTTGTCCCTATGTGACAGTTTTATGACGTGCATTAAGCTAAGATTTTTAACCATAAACATAACAATGCATAATTTTAACGATACTTGCACATCTACATAATACCTGCATAATAATGCCTACGATACCTGCATAAGATGTTCGTACACTTGAAAAATTCTAGCAGTCATATTAATGAACGAATTACACAAAAGAAGAAACGATATTACAGATTACGTATTTTGTCGTTTTTCAAAATCTGTTGTTTTATTATGCTTAGAATTATTTTAATAATACACCGATTTCACCTATTTGTGTGTAGAGTTTACAAAATGTTAGATGCGTTTAGTAGATCAAATTTTTTGTATAACGTCTGATTTTGCGGATAAACTTGGTTTTGATGAAACATGAAACTGCAATATCGTTTTGCAGTCACTGTAAGTCCGCTGGGAGGCATAAGTCATTTAAAATAGGAATACATTGAGATTAATTTCTTACAGGATCGACATAGGCTGTTCACATTTGGGGAGACGGGACCGAGTTAGGTTGTTTACATTTGAGAAGACGGAACCGAGTAAGGTTGTTCACATTTGGGGAAACGAGACCGAGTTAGGTTGTTTACATTTGGGGACACGGGACCGAGTTAGGTTGTTTACATTTGGGAAGACGGGACCGAGTTAGATTGTTTACATTTGGGGAGACGGGACCGAGTTAGATTGTTTACATTTGGGAAGACGGGACCGAGTTAGGTTATTTACATTTGGGAACACGGGACCGAGTTAGGTTATTTACATTTGGGAACACGGGACCGAGTTAGGCTATTTACATTTGGGGACACGGGACCGAGTTAGGTTATTTACATTTGGGAAGATAGGACCGAGTTAGGTTATTTACATTTGAGAAGACGGGACCGAGTTAGGTTATTTACATTTGAGAAGACGGGACCGAGCTAGGTTGTTTACATTTGAGAAGACGGGACCGAGCTAGGTTGTTTACAGTTGGGGAGACGGGACCGAGCTAGGTTGTTTATATTTGAAGAGACGGGACCGAGCTAGGTTATTTACATTTGGGGAGTCGGGACCGAGCTAGGTTTTTACATTTGGGGGTATGGGACCGAGTTAGGTTGTTTACATTTGGGGAGACGGGACCGAGTTAGGTTGTTTACATTTGGGGAGACGGAACCGAGTTAGGTTGTTTACATTTGGGAAGTCGGGAGCGAGTTAGGTTGTTTACATTTTGGGAGGCGGAACCGATCTAGGATTCGAAAGTTGAAAACGGGAGACCTTTTTAGGAAACAAGGAGCTGTTTTGGAAAAACCCACGGGGAGGAGTAGCATTCGTTTGGCGCAAATCCTCTCTATCACGTAGTTAGTAGCAGAGAGGATATTGCACTCCACCCAAAACTTCTGTATCGAGATTTCACCATAAATACATGTTTTGAGGCCCCTGAATCCAAAGAAAGCATTTTTCGAAAAAAGTCAGCGTGTATGCATGTCTGAACAGCATAACTCAAAGAATGAAAAGTAGGATAAATACCAAAATTTGTATTTTAGTTCAGTATCATAAAAGATGCGACAGGAAGGTTTTTCGAGAAAATTCCCAAACCCTAAACTACTCTATATACAGAACATTTTTCAAAATTTTTTATTTCCTAAAAAATGGCTCTAAAATTTTGATTAAAATACCATATATGAGAGGTGTTTACATGACAAATAAAATACATATCTTGAATTTTCTGGGAATAACCTATGAAGTCCTCTTCGTTGAAAGGAAGCGAAAACTTACTATACAAAAAACGTAGATGTCTTTAAAACACAATTTGTTTCAAATATGCATCTTTTCTGTCATAAACCATTTCTGAGATATCCGTTATTAAAGGTTCGAATTGTTCCTTTATTGGTCCTAGTCATTTTCTTGGTCTTTTTCATTTTTGAGTTATGCTGTTCACATAAAAACAGACTTTTTTATTCAGGGGTCCTCAATACATGTATTTGCGGTGAATTATGGGTAACTAATTGTTGTGTGGAATGTCATATTTTCTCTACATACAATGTACGTGGTAGGAAAAGTATAAATAGACTATCGGGTTTCAAGAACCAAGCTTAACGTAGAGGCATGTCTTCTACGCGCCAGTGAGACCATTGAAAGATTGATCATCCCCCAACCCACTTACATGGTCAATAAATACTCTTAACCTGACCAGGTCAGCAAAGCGCTGTCTACGATATCTAATGTGTCCGAATTATGCCACTGATGCGACTTTCCGGTTGTGGCTCGAACCTTACTAAGGGTAGTTAGAATATTTCTATTAATATTAAGTTTTCTTAAAAGTGTTACGCTACATATTTCTATGCATAATGTTCCTATCAAAGTTTTGTTTGTTTATTTACTGTTTAAAAGCTTCATTTTAAGAAAGTACGCTGCTATGGAACCTATCAGAATCGCTTAGTCTTTTCCTCCGTCCGTAAGCATGAAAAACGTCGCCAACCACGGCAAGTATGCAGTTGAGAATATATATATATATAGCAGTTTCAAGAAACTTTACCGATACTTTCAAATTCGTTTAAATCGGTAGAAAATTAAGGCTAGTAACGATAAAAAAAGCTTTCAAGTCGAGTTTCAACAGAATATTTGCATACCCAGGCTAAAAGTTTACAATCTTTATCAGCTAAAAGAAATGCTGCAAACGGGCGCGAGAAACACGACGAGGAGAGTATGCAAGAGGAGGTTATCGTGATAAGGAGAATTTATGTTGTACGTTTTACCTATAACACCTATTTTTTCTTTCCTTCTGTATCCGTTGCCCATGAATCCCCGAAACGGTGTTACGTCGCACGTTTGTGATACGTTACATTTAATTAACTAAATTGACTTATAAAATGCTGAAACTACTAAATCATTAAGAGTACTGAGAAGCGCTTTGGGTGACTTTTGCATATAAATATGCTGTTTCTTCAATGGGAATGTCTCTGCTTGGTTTTAATCTAGAGCCACGAAATCTTTACTAAACGATTAGTATCCTTTGCAAATTAAATCATTTAGATTTAAATGCTTAGGATACTTTTTGAATATAGATGATAATTAATTTAAAATATGCAAAACCCAAAATAGAAGTGCATTAAATTTAATGCGTTAATTATTTTTTAATTATATTTTCTAACATTGTTCAAACATTGGAGTTGAATCTATAGATTTATACTTTTATCTCATGTAATAAGTACTTTATAAGATAGAAATTACACAAAATTTAGCCACTATTTTAAGTATTTTGGCTTAATTACAGGTTACTGGAAAACGCAAAAACAGAATTCACTGCACATAAAATAGTTGATATAATTATTATCTTAGGGATCGCAATTTCAAATTTATTTGATAAACAAAGATTGCTAAACGTGTGGTAAATGTTTTTTGGCTCTTGCAGCATAAAACCGACCAGGGATTTTACTTCAAATATATATCCCACACCTTCCGGTGCTTTAATAGAACTGAATACATGATTTTATTAACAATAATAGTAGTGAAATGATTGAACGTCCTACCTTAGCATATCAAAGTGCAATGATCAGATACCTATCAGCTATTTATGAATACAGTTCTTGAATTATGCTTCTCACAGCCAAACACGAATCTTCTTACTTTTTCTACTACGTATAGTAAGTAGGGGAAATATTGCATTCCACCCAAAACTTCGATGTCCAGATTTCACCGGAAATACATGTTTTGAGGTCTCCTGAATTTAAAAAAAAGAATTTTTAGAAAAAGGTTCGTATGTGTGTGAACCCTTGAACGGCATAACTAAAAAACTAAAAGTCGGATAAATACCAACTTTGGTAGTTGAGTTTAGTATCTTTCAAAGATGCAACAGGAGGATTTTCAAGTAAATGCTCCCATTCCAGACTACCCTTTGCATGGAACATTTTTCGAAAATTTTGGTTTTCTCAAAAATACCTCTATATATTTTGAATAATATATCCTATGTTTAAGATACTTTAATGGCAAATGAAATGTATATCTTAAATTTTCTGGGAATGTCCCCAAAAATCCTGTCCATTCTGATTGATTTTGTACAACTGGTAAACCGCAAGGAATAGACAAACTACACAAATAGTGTGGATCTCGTTAAAACACACAATTTAATGTCATATACATTTTTTTTCGAATGAACTATTTCCGAGATATTCCTTGTTATTTTTTTGTTTTGTCCAATACTTATTCTCAAATGGGAATTCCTTATTCGTTTTTTTATGTCCTGGACATGGAAAGGGAATGGAAAGCTCCATATAGCAACCGGCTCTTAAAAGATTTGACTGTCGCTTAAAGTCTACCACATTCACCTTGCACTTATAATGAAATTAGCAATACAATATTTTCTGTACATTTTTATATTCCTTAACGTGAAGTAGATGGAGTATAAGCGTTTGTAAAAAATAGTTTGTACAAGAGTAGAGGGAGTCATGTGAGTGTAGCACATCAGGGGGTTTCAAAACGTGCATTTACGGTGAAATCACGGCATAAAATTTTTTATTGGAATGCAATACTTTGTCTACTTACTAGGTACGTGGTAAGGGAAGTAAAAATATATCACACCAAGTGTATTTATTAACCTTGTGCAAATACAAAGGGCAATTACCATGGGATTGTATAGGGTCTTTCAACAAGGGTGTCCTATCTTTGAACTTAAATAAAACACGTTCTATAAGTGATAGAAGTTTATTTATTTTTTATTTTAGAACATAATTAATGTCATTACGTGTGGAAGAGAACATCAGTTAAGTGACCGCCGCGTCTTCGTTGGGTTGCGCGTACACGCTTGACCCAATTTTCAATGACAGAAGAACGTAAATTAGGTCCAACTTCACGAATAACACGCGTGATGTTATTTATAAGATCATTGACTGTTTCTGGCTTGTTGACATAAACTCGAGATTTAACATAACCCCGCAAGAAGTAATCCAACGGCGTTAAATCAAATGACCTCGGGGGCAGTCAACATCAGCTCCACGGGAAATGATGAAACCTCTGAACTTCTGCTTCAAAAGATCGATTGTTTCAAGAGCAGTATGACATGTGGCACCATCTTGCTGGAACCAGATGTTTGAGATCCATACCATCCAATTGAGGCCAAAAATAGTCCCTTATAAGAGCCCAGTATCTTTCTCCATTGACAGAGCTCCTCTATCTTCATTTTGGAAAAAAATATGGACCAATGATTCCATCATACCAAATCCACACCACACAGTAACCTTTTGGGGATAAAATGGTCGTTCTTAAATCTGCAATGGATTGTGATTGCTCCAATAGCGGCATTTTGTTTGTTTACACAACCATCTATCCTAAAGCGGGCTTCGTCGCTGAAGATGATTTTTCGACAAAAATCCGGGTCAGCTTTCAGTTGCTCCATAGCCCAGTCAGCGAATACACGGCGCAACCTATGGTTATTGGGCTTTAGTTCTTGAGTTAACATCATTTTGTAAGCGTGAAACTTTAAGTCCAGATGCAGAATTCACCAAGTTGTGGTCTTGCGCTCGACGAGCAATTGATTTGTTTCCGTTCTCGTGTACACTCTCACGAACGGCGCCTATGTTTTCGTTGTAGCGTTTACGTCGATTACGTACAAACGTTCTTTGATCGCTGAGAGAACTACTTCCTTCAAATTTATCGATCGAACGCCAAATAGTTCTCTCGTAGGGACGTTATGCACACCGTAAACTTCACGCAATACACGGAAGGTTTGCGAACAGATGATCCTTTTTGATAATAAGTTTTCACAATTTCTACGCGTTGCTGAATGCTGTAACGTTTAGTGGCTATTTGTCAATAACAACTGTAACCACATGAACAAAATGACTGCTGTAACTCAATAACAACGGCAGCTATCACATGTTAAAGATAGGACACTCTTGTTGAAAGACCCTATACTTAAAACCAAAGTTGGAAACAATGGACTGGCATAATAAGTTTATCGCAATAGTCTAGTAAAGTACAACTCTTAATTCGTGTCTCTTTTGCCTAGAGTTCTAGTGAATAGTTCCAGCTGTCTAAAAGGTTGTTTGAGATACACACATAGATCTTCAACTTGCTCTGTAGATGCGGCACTATCTGTTAGCTTATAAAACATACAAGAGATGTTTGAGTGTGATTGACATGCGAACAGCAGGAGCTCCATGCACTAAAGTCCACGCTTCTCTAATTGCAACCGCTGAGCAAAACGGGTTACGGCACTACACAAAACACGGCGCGGACTAAAATTGCTACTGACACACAGCATCATGTTTGATTTGCGTTACGGTTGATGAACGGTAATTCGATGACAAACGGGACAGGTCAATGCTGACAGTAAAATCCCATTTAATTTCAAGTACATTTAATCTTAAGTTAGAATTAGCTTGTGGCGTCCGTGTTTCACTTCAGATTTGCCATTAATGTGATCCAGCGTTAATATAGGCGTAAGTGAAGTTATTTTCTTTAATTTGCTATCCACTGTTAAGTTTTGCTATCTCTACCACTTACCTATGTAAGAAGAAGTTGTATTCCACCGGAAAATTCGATATTGGGATATGCCTGAAAATACTAGTTTTGAAGTCCTCTGAATAAAAAGAATTTTCCAAAAACATAGATTTTCAGAAAACCCTTCACCCCGAACTACATGCAAGAAGTTTCATGATTTTTATTCTCTCAAAGAATTTAATGAATCTGATTAAAGTTGTATATTATGTTTAAGGTATTTACATTACAATTAAAATGTACAGAGCATTCGTTTTATGGCTCGACCTGGATTACAGATGGACACCACTTTCAGCACCACTTATAACAAGTGTAATATGGATTATAACTCATATCACTGCCGAGTCCATTTTACTTTAAGAATATTTAACTAAGGTGCATTAAACCCACAATAGGTGGTGAAACTAACATTTTTCTCCCGCTGGAAGGAAGAGAAATGATACGAAAGGTAGCTTGCAGCTATATAGAATATATACATTTAACTTTAACAATCATTAACCATCTTACATCTGGAATTTATAAGCTATCTGATTGCGTTTACAAATATGAAATTTAAACTTTATAAAGTCTTTGTTTCTCTTGCTGATATACACTCGTGTTTCACTTTATAATTTTGTCTTTCACAATTTTGTCGCGGTATCTTTGTGTTATCTATTTGCTGAGCGCCTGTTATTCTTTTACTATTTTGAATTTGGGTTCTTTGTCCTCCGGCTAGACTTTATTATTATTCAGTCGAGCAAATCTCTTGAACAGGGTGTGTAAACGGAAAGGAGTTGTTACTAAAGATAACACTGATAAAAGAATTTGTTTTTACACTTTTATTGCCGTCACATTTTATTGATTTCACATATTTACTCTTGATACACACCCAACTGAAACTGTTATATTTTAGAAAGTAACTATAATCGCTTATTTGCAGTACATTATTTATTCACGTATTTCGCATCTTTTAACTAACTTTACGACGTGAGAGATTTTGTAAAACTGCGCGACGTTTAACGCGTGAATGATTCTGATGAACTGTGTGATACCCGTCTCTGGCTTTAGCTTTTTATACTCCCTCACCCCGATATGCCTAAACATTATAACAGAGCTGCTATTGGTTAATAAAGCGCGCCAACATTAGCGTCTATTTTTATATCCAATCAAAATTACGAACACAAAAGCTCTAGGGAAAATATTCCCTCCATTTCTACAGAAAAGCGCGCTAACCTGACCTAATTTGCTTGTCTCTTCTAATTAATAAACAACTCACCCCCTCGCTCATTGTTACCCGCTCCTATTGTCAATTTCAGTGAGGCCGTGTAAACTTATTTCCTAACAATGCTTATAATTAACAAACATCTCAAATCATTGTCATACAATAATGTTAATTTACACTACAATCATTCTGGCATTCACAGTGTTGTGATATAAAATACTGCGTCAATTTAAACCACTCGCTCCATTCCTATGCATGTGAACTATAACACGTCCGAAAGAAAATGTAATCACAGATGAAAAAGATTCTTAATACATTTTGAACAGGCGAAATTGGACGTTTTTGTTGTTTCCCTTTACAGAGTTAGCCGAAGATCCTGCTCTGTCGCTGGGCCGTCGAAAACTCTGTTGTCCACTTTTCCGCTGGCCCCACAGCAATCGTCACGTGACGTCACAGTTCAGCTGACAGCACCAGCAACGTTGTCTTCTTTCCGCACCATCTTATCTATACATGCAAACTAATTGTCCTGGCCAGATGGAACCAGAAGGCTGCTAGATGAATTTTACATCAGCCAGGCTTGAACACAATTTCTGTAAAAGGGGAGCTATCCTTGGCTCACAAGGCTAGCACTCATTCTGTATTTTACTTCAGTGCTTTTCTTTTACAATGCAGTCACCTCACGGCAGCTCGCGCGCCGTCCGCTAGAGCTCGTACGCCCGCCAAAACAATTATATCCGCGCAACCACCTCAATCTTATAGTTATCAAAATTACAATGCAGCAATACCCTATCTTAAGTGTTGCAGGAAATGCTGCGCTTCTTTATCCACATTATGGCAACTTTTCAGAAAATTTTCATTTACAGTCGAGAGTTCAATATCTGAAATGAGTTAATTTCTTGCTTGATTTTCACTTTCTCTACTCGTATAGTAAGTAGGGGAGGTATTACGTTCCACCCAAATGAAAAATCTTCGATACCGAGATTTCACCGGAAAAGCATGGTTGTAGGCACTCTGAACCAAATAAAGTATTTTTAGAAACATGCTCGTGTGTGCGTGCCTGAGAAGAGCATAACTTAGAAACGAAAACTTTAATAAATACCAAACTTGGTATTTGGTGTTAGTATCTTTCAAGGATAAAATATGAAGATTTTCAAGAAAATCCCCCACCTATCCTTTAGATGGAACACTCTTCGAAAATTTTGATTTTCTAATGCGTAGCCCTACCGATTTTGTTTAAAATACCACATGAAGGATATTTACATGACAAATAAAATGTATATCTTGAATTTTCTGGAAATAGCCTAGAAAGTCCCCTTCATTCGGCAGAAATGTTGTATAATCTTGTATAACTTGTAAATATTAAGTGGTAGAGGGAAACGTACCAGACAAAAACTGTAGATCTCTTTAAAACACACAATTTACTTAAAAGAAGTTTTTTATGGGATAAACCGTTTCTGAGATATCTGTTATTAAGGGTTCCAATTGTTAATTCTTTTAAAGTCCCACCGACTTTCATTTGTTTCTTGCGATTGCATGGAAACAGTATGGAATTTTAAGGCCAGCATACAGCGTCCAGTTCTTAAACATTTGACTATCGCTGTTCTCTTTATATTTATAACAAAATGTGTAATGTAGCTATTTTTCCAAAGGTTTATTTGAATTAAATGTTGTAGATAGATAAATAAGCTTCAATAATAGTTTCTATACCACTAATAAAGATAGAAGGTAGAGAAAGTCAAGGAAATATATCATTTTGTTTTCGGTTTGTTACATGTAGATTTCGTTAAATATGCCATTTATGTTAAACTTTTTCGTGGCATTAACCATTTCTGAGACATTCTTTGCTATTAATTTGAATTTGCCAATACTTTATTTTCTTGAAGTGCTAAGACTATCCGTTTGATTATGGAATTAAATTTAAAGCCAACATAGCGACCCGCTTTTTAAATATTTGTAATTGAACACCTTTGCAAACGTTTATCTGGATTAACATGAAGTATATTGTAGAAAAATAAGCTTTTCTAAGAATATTTCCTAGAAAAGATAAGAAATTAAACGACATGGGTAGACTTTAACGGTTCAAAAATGTTTGATGTTTTACTTTTAGTTTGGTTAACATTAGTAACACTCATAGCACGCATCGGTCTATGACATTGGCGTAAATGCGGATAGGAAAGAAAAGAGAACAGTGGAGATGAGGGGAGGGAATGAAAGAGAAGAAAAGGAAAGGAAAGGGAAGAAGCGAAAAGAGAAGATAGAATGACCGATCTCAAGAAAAGTGTACGTATTTCCATTCTCCAGTTAAAGCTAGGAATCTCTGACACACAAAGTGGATAAGACTGAAAAGATATATGCCTCTTCCTAGTGCGGCACCCTGGCGTCGTAAAGAAAGTGGGCACTCATAAAATATCCCATCCCTAAGCAAAGTAGCAAATTGTCGCCTCAATCACTCTCTCTTTCTCTTGCCACGTGTTCCATTTGCTTATATATAAGATCTCGATCAGCAACTCAGGAAGGTCGAAATGTTTTAGCTTTCTTACACACCATCTGAAACATATGCACCAGAGCTAGCTTATTAACCGAAAGACGGGATGTTGATCACACAGCTTTCTCCATCCATTACTATTTTATACTCTCATCTATTTTCATATTCGTTCTACAAATTATTCATAAAAATCGTATGCGTTGAATTCATATGACCTTCTCTATTCTCTATCCTTTATTAATGTGCATACAATTTATTCGCACGACAGTTAATGTTTCTATCTACTTAAGTTTAATCCAGATAAACCTTACCGGAAATAGCTGAATTGTAACATTTCGTTATAGATACAAAGGGTATAGCGATAGTAAAATATTTTAGTACTGGACGCTATATGCTGGCCTTGAAATTTCATACTATTTCCATGACATCGGGTGAAGCAACTAAAATCGATAGGACTTGAAAAGGATGACAATAAGTATTGAACAATTCGAACCATTATATCTCGGAAATGGCTAGTGCCACAAAAATGTCATTAAAAATAAATTGTGTGTGTTAAACATATCTAAATTTTTTGTGTAGTATATTTTTGGCTATCGCTTAATGAAGAAGACTTCACAGGCTATTCACAGGAAATTCAAGATATAAGTTTTATTTATAATGTAAATATTTTAATATATAGTATTTTAATCAAAATCGTTATATCCATTTTTCAGAAAATCATAAAAGTCGAAAAATGTGACTGTAAATGGTAGTTTAAGGTAGGACATTTTCTTAAAAAACCTTCGTATCGCATCTTTGAAAGGTATTGAATTTACATACGAAGTTTGGTATTTATCGATATTTCGTTTATGATTTGTGCTGTTCACACAAACACACACACACACACACACAGCCAGACGTACCTTTTTCTAAAAATGTGTTTTATTCAAGGGGCCTTAAAATATTGTTTCCGGTGAAATCTCGATATCGAATTTTTGGGTACGTGGTACTATTGTGTACGTCATAGAGAAAGCAAAATTCTTATTTTTCTATCTATATCATGTTAATCAAAGACATAAGTTTTAGAGACATACGTCAGTTTGTTGTACATAGGCACACAGGAACATGAAGGAGGCTGAGCGGTAATCGGTTCTTAAAAAGCAGGTCGCTATGTGCTTTCCTTTGACACTATTACACTTTGCATGACGTCATGTGTCAGACACTTCTTGGTTTTTGAAACTTAGTTAGTCTCGGCAACAACAAAAGCAGTTGAGCAGTAGTAAAACCTCTGAGATGTCATTGCCACGTCACAAACACTCAGTCCTATCCACTCAGCGGTAGTCCGTTTTTAGTGGTTTTTTGTCAATCTGCTGTTTACAGTGACATTTCATAATTTCTAGCTATCAATTGATTCCACTGTGGGGATCTGTGGGATAAGTAGGCGGGGTGCATGGGAGTGAGTTAGGGAAGAGACATCGAATAATAACCCGGGGGTTGTATAAAAAAACCAACTACTGTATTTGCGATTAATTTACATGGTTGCTGGTATGGTTTTAGGATAGCACGAATAGCAACTTATGTCTAGTTCATCTTACCTGAGGTCTGAGTTGCTAATTAAATGTCTGAGCTACGTCGAGGGGAGCTTCGCTGTGCGAGAGAGTCGGTTGTCAATGAGCGAGCGTCTGCCGATGCGACCCAAATTTGTTGCCGTTAAGTACTTTCTGATCCGTTAACAGTGAGCCCCCCTGAGCTACAAAGCGAGGTCACCTAGATTTTACCATCTTACCAATTATTGGTAAATCTAACCAATCTGCGATTTCACTTCGAAACTCAACTTATGGCTTGCTACAATATGTCGCCTGGTTTGCGCCAAAACGCCACTTGTTTGCGAGCTCTTCCCTTTCCCTCCGTTTACAGATTTCATTCCTCGCGGAGACTACAGACCTACAACTGTCAATCTGGCTTTTAGTTTATATCAGAATTGATGAGATAATAAATTACAGAAATGTAATATTTGAATGGTAAGTAGATTTTGGAACACAACTTAGTCTTAATTTGCGCTGTTCCTTTTGAATGCATAATGTTTAATGCCCGCTCTTAATACATACAGGCCACAGACGGTGGGAATAGATGATAATTATTGAGAAGGGAAACTTGGGAAGGCCTGTGTTTAAGGTACCTCCCCACCATTTGCCAGTTCTGAGGACTGAGGAAAACCTGGAAAACTCCGCAGTCAGGGAGAATGATCTTGTTGCGAATTGAAACGCAGACATTCCGTTTACGAATCCGTACCTTAACGACCTCGACTATCGGTGTCTCCTTTTTGAGCCGAGGCCCTGGTAATGGTTTAATGGTGGTTATATTTGTGGTAGATGCCGGAATTAATAAAAGGGGAGAAATAATGAGAAGAATTCCTGACCTTCTCTAGCCACTATTCTACAAACTATTCTTACAAAAACTGTTTTGCTATAAATATTTATATTTTGATTGATAGAGCATCAAATCGTATATTTCCAATGAAATCTCTGTATAGAATTTTTGGGTAATAACATTTTTACCTTCTCTACCGCATAACTAGTAGGTAGAGAAGGTATTACATTCCATCCAAAAATGGTATAATGATATTTCACGGGAAATACATGTTTCGAGCCCCCTGAATACAAAAAAGAAAGCATTTTAGAAAACGTGCCGTGTGTGCCTGTGAACAGCATAGCTCAAAAACGAAATGTTGGATAAATACCAAACTTGGTATTTAGGTTTAGTGCCTTCTAAAGATGCCATACGATATTTTCAAGAAAATCTCGCCATCCCAAACTACACTTTGCATGACTTCTCAAAATTTGATTTAATGAAAATGTTTGTAATGCTTTTGATTTAAATACCATATATTAAGGATGTTTACATTACAAATAAAATGAATATCTTCAATTTTCTGAGGATAGCCTGTAAAAGCCTCTTCGTTCGGAAGGAAATGTATATAATGTTGATAACTGGTTAACGTCGAGCAATAGGCAAAAACGTAGTATACAAAAATGTAGATCTCTTTAAAACACACAATTTACTTCAAATACGATTTTTTGTGGCATCAGCCGTTTCCGAGATATCCGTAATTAATGGTTCAATATTTTGTAATTTGTTTAAGCCCATTCGATTTTCAGTCATTTCTGGCTATGTCATCATGGAAACAGTATGGTATTTTAAGACCAGAGTATAGCGTTTAGTTTGACTATCACTATTCCCTTTAAATCTATAACGGAATGTATAATGCAGCTATTTCCGGAAGGGTTTATATCGATTAAAATGAAGATTAGTAAATAAACTTTCGTAAGAATAATTTGTATATCCACTAATAATCGCCATAAGATGGAGAAAGTCATGTGAATGTAACGCATCAGATTTTTCATGTTACATTTTATGGATACTTCGTCACATGGAGGCGCCGTTAATCGTATCCCAGGTATAGTTATTAGGGAGTTGAGGCTGCAGTTTCTTGTAGAGTACTATGCTGGGTATATAGTTACAAAGATTCGCTACAGGAGCAGCTCTAAGCTTCTCCGTGTTGCTTTCACCGTCAGTTGTGCAGAGCGGCCTTTCTGGCTGATCGAATATCGCGTTCAAGCTGCACATAAAACGGGAAAGTAAGGTTTGCAACTGGTGTTAACAAAGTTGGAGGACCAATGGTTGGTTGCAACGTGATATCTTCATCTTCCTGACCGAGGGATCCATCAAGTTGCGGGACGAGAAGGCAGTAAAACCGGGCGGTCATTCGCTTGAATACTGCAAACTGCAATCTCAACTTTATAGCAGGCTCTACGATATAGCATTGCCTGCCAAAACCAAGTTGCTATAAAACTGGCTAAGGTGTGAGAGGACAGAGATTTCGAGACGGAAAATCAATCCGAATATGAGAGACCCTTAAACCCAGAAGAAATCCTTTCAGACGGAGCCTGCGGAAAAGCTACATAAAACCTCTGAGGGACAAGGTATCGCCGATTTGATGTGATCTTCATGAATTCTGAATGGATAGGTTCGTGCTTGCTCGGTGCAGCATGATGGAGATTTAATCATCTCCGTAAGTACTTCATCACTTCATCTAACAGCAGAAGGATGCTGGAACCGGTAATACATGTCAACGTTGTATTCGCTTGGTCCTATTTTCGACATTTCAGCACATGGAGATGCAAAGATTCGTTGCTATCAAATACTTCTCTGTATTATAACTTATTCCTCAAGTATCGTAATACCAAAAGTTGATGTGATACACTCACATGATATTCTCTACCCTCTATCTTTATTACTGGGTATACCGGCTACTCTTACTGAAGTTATTTTTCTATCTGCTACATTTTAATCCAAATAAACCTGTGCAGATACATTACATATTTAGTTATAGATACAAAGGAAAAGCGATAGTCAAATGTTTAAGAACTGGACGCTATATGCTAACCTTAAAATTCCATAGTGTTTCCATGCAATCGTGAGAAACAACTCAATATTGACAGGACTTTAAGAGAGTGACCAAGTAATGAACTATTCGAACCATTAATAATGGATATCTCAGAAATAGCTTGTGCCACAAAAAATTATTTGCAATAAATTGTGTGTCTTAAAGACATCTACATTTTTTTGTACAGTAGTTTTCGTCTATCGCTTAACGTTTGCCAGCTATACAAGATTATACAAAGTTTCTCCCGAATGAAGAGCACTTCGCAGGCTATTTCCAGAAAATTTAAAATATACATTTTATTTTTCATGTATATACCTTACAATACGGCATTTTATTCAGAATTGTTAGTCAAATTTTAGAAAATAAAAAATTGCAAACGTCTTCCACGTACGGGTAGTTTGGGGTGGACCATTTTCTTGAAAATCTTCGTGTCGCATCTTTGGAAGGCACTGAACCTAAATACAAACTTTGGTGTTTATCTCACTGACACACGGACCTTTTTCTAAAAATGATTTCTTGGGGTATTAAGGGGGGTCTCAAAAACAAAACAGTTATTTCTGGTAAAATCTCGGTATCGAACTTTTGGGTGGAATGCAATACTTCCTCTACCTACTAGATACGTGGTAGAGAAAATAGAAATGTGGATTATAACTATCATGCCAACCACGCAGTAAGAGAAACACAAATCACTTCTTGGTTGTCAGCTTCCTAGTTATATTATAGGAGATGGCTCCATGGTAATGTATGGGGCTCGCATGCAGGAGGCCCCGGGTTCGATTCCCGTCGACCGCTCACACTACCTTGGGTTTTTTGTAGTCGGTAAGCGAATGCTGAGGTGGGTTTGCTCTACCACGATTTTCTTTCCATCATTTCCTTTTCATTCCGCTTCCTTCTCATTTTTGAGGTGTACTTCTAGGTTTCGTGGAGTATGGTGGTGCCGGACAGATGGCGCGGATGCTTGCTCAAAGGAAAGAGTACTAGAGGGCTGCTTGGTCCACGAGTCGTACATCGTCCTATCTCGGTAGCTCCAGCAGTGGGATGGGTCTTTGAGTCTGGAACTCTTAAGGACTTCCACGCGTCTCTTTGGCCTGCTTGACTGATGGCTGTGGGATCCTGTGGTTCCTTGACTTCACCCGTGCTCTTGGGAGGTGGTAGCCAGTAGGTCTATGTAGATCGGAGTGCATGAGGTATCCCGCCCCCCCCGGTTTATAACCTAAATCGATACATTCCAGGTGACAGAACAACTTCTGTTTACAAAATGTTGCTCCGTGTATTCGCTCACTGTGCTATGGAGCAATTGGAAGCTGGCCCGGATTTTTGTCGAAAAATCATCTTTAGTGACGAGGCCCACTTTTGGATGGATAGTTGTGTTAAACAAAATTGCCGCTATTGGAACAATCACAGTGCAATGCAGATTCAAGAACGGCCGCTTCATCCCCAAAAGGTTACTGTGTGGTGCGGGTTTTGGTATCGTGGAATCATTGGTCCATATCTTTTCCAAGATGAAGGCGGAGAAGCTCTGTCAATGGAGAAAGATACCGGGACCTTATAAGGGACTATTTTTGGCCTCAATTGGATTGTATGTATCTCAGAAACATCTTGTTCCAGCAAGGTGGTGCCACATGTCATACTTCTCTCTAAACAATCGATCTTTTGAAGGAGAAGTTCAGAGGTTTTGTCATTTCCCGTGGTGGTGGTGGTGGTTGTGATGTTAACTGGCCCCCGAGGTCATGTGATTTAACGCCGTTGGATTACTTCTTGTGGAATTATGTTAAATCTGGAGCCAGAAACAGTAAATGATGTTATGAATAACATCACGCGTGTTATTCGTGAAGTTGAACCTATTGAAAATTCGGTCAACCGTATACGCGCAACCCAACGAAGTCGCGGCGGTCACTTAACTGATGTTCTCTTCCACACGTAAAGTCATTAATTATGTTCCAAAATAAAAAAATCTGATGTGTTACACTCACATTACTTTCTCTACTCTTGTACAAACTATTTTTACAAACGCTTATTCTCCATATGCTTCATGTTAATGGAGATATCGAGATGTCAATCTTATTGATAATTTTCTTGTAGATGCAAGGGGAATATGGTAGGTTTTAAGAGATAGTCAAATATTTTAACGCTGGTTGCTATGTGGCGCATTCCATTCTCTTTGCATGTCCAGGACATAACAAAATCTGATGTGTTACACTCACATGACTTTCTCTACTCTTGTACAATCTATTTTTACAAACGCCTATTCTCCATATGCTTTATGTTAATCGAGATATCGAGATGTCAATCTTATTCCTAATTTTCTTGTAGATGCAAGGGGAATATGGTAGCTTTTAAGCGATGGTCAAATATTTTAACGCTGGTTGCTATGCAGCGCATTCCATTCTCTTTGCAAGTCCAGGACATAAAAAAATGAATAACGAATTTGAGAAAAAGTATAAGTATTGGAAAATGTAAGGGAATAACAAACAATATCTCGAAAACGGTTCACTCAACAAAAGAAATGTATATGACATAAGTTGTGTATTTTAACGAGATCTACATTTTTTGTGTAGTAAAATTTTGTCTATCTCTTATGGTTTACCAGTTATGCAAAAGTCGTTCACAATGAAGAATACTTTTGGAGACATTCCCAGAAAATTCGAGATATACATTTCATTTCTCATGACATTATCTTAAACATATGATATTTTAATCAAAATCGTTAGAGCCATTTTTGAGAAAATTAAAATTTTCGAAAAATGTTCCATGTAAAGGGTAGTCTGGGGTGGGGGGATTTTCTTGAAAACCTTCGTGTCGCATCTCTGGAAGATACTGAACGTAAATACCAAGTTTGGTGTTTATCCGACTGTTCGTTTTTGAGTTATGCTGTTCACAGACACACACACACACACACACACACACACACACACAGACACACACACGGACATGTTTCCAAAAATGCTTTTTTTGGATTCAGTGAGTCTCAAAACATGTATTTCCGGTGAAATCTTGGTATCGAAATTTTGGGTGGAATACAATA
Source organism: Deroplatys truncata (assembly GCA_030765065.1). NCBI lineage: Eukaryota > Metazoa > Arthropoda > Insecta > Mantodea > Mantidae > Deroplatys > Deroplatys truncata. The sequence goes on from CM060977.1 coordinate 59,890,718, forward strand.
CTTCCCCTACTTACTATACGTAGTAGAGAAAGTAAAAAGATGTAAACCTCTATCATTTATAGAACGTGTTTCATTTAAGTTCAAAGATAGGACACGTTTGATTAAAGACCCGTTAGATACTTTCAAACTCTAAGACACATGCGAACATAATTTGCACTGATTTACAGTTTAACAAAGAAAACGTTGTATTACATTCACATGACTTTCTCTACTCATTCAAAAAACTATTCTTACAAAGTCTTATTCCTCTATCTGCTTGATATTAATCGAGGTGAATATTTACACATATGGTTTAATTACACATTTCGTTGTAGGTACAGTTGATTCCGGAAAGAACCTAGAATGTCCACGTAAAACAGGACAACACTGCATGCGCGGAAGGTAAACAGATACACGTACCTCCTCCTTGCTATATACATACTCCACATGTAAAGGCCAGTAGAATGCCTCCCAAAGCTGCTGGGACGCCATAAATGGAAGCGTTGACAAGGGCACTAGGGAAATACGATAGATCCAAGCGATACTCAGATGTTTAAGAGCGAGCTTTTAAATCCCGTTCTCTTGGCGAATAGCGATTTTTCGCTTGAGAAAAGCATAAGTTTTTGAAAATTCAAACCAATAACACAAACTATCTCGGAAAGTGTTAACGCCAAGACTTCTTTTATGTGACACAAACTGTGTGCTTTAACGAGATCTAAATTTTTATATAGTAATTTTTTGTCTAGTCCTGCGCCATAACGCCGTGGACTAGGCCCTGGAGCTCTGGGTTTCGGCTACGGAATGCCCCGGGTTCAATCCCCCCAGAGGGATGCGGAATTTAAGTCCCGGATATAGATCTAGTGCCCACTCAGCATCCACGGAGGCCAAGATTGTGGCTCTGGTATGATGATGCTGGCCACATCACCTCCCCGTATCGTTAAATGATCACCCACCTCGGTCTTTGTATGTGGGCGTGAGGCCGGCAGTGGAGTTAGTAAATCTTCAAGGGCTGTGGCGCCACGGAATTATTATTATTATTATTATTATTATTATTATTATTATTATTATTATTATTATTACTATTATTATTTTGTGCATGTCTTGCGGTTTACCAATTATACGAAAGTCATTCAGAATATTGCTTTAAGCTACAGATATCTATATAGCTTACACCCTGTATACAGGGTAGACCATTTAAGTTGAGACTGTGCAATATCTCCAAAACTAAGTGTTTTAGTAATAAATAAAAGTTGCTTGATATTATGGGGGAAAGTACAAGCCATTATCCGTGTTTTATTTTTAAATGGGAACCTACAATTAGGGTCAAATTAAATCAAGCCTAAAATAACCATTATAACGTCCTCCAAACAAAACTCCAGTTCTTAAACGTTTGACTCTTATTATTCCCTTTGTATTTAAAACAAAATGTGTAATGTAGCTATTTCTGCAAAAGGCTTATTTGGATTAAAATTTAGTATATGGAAAAATACCCTTTGGTAATACTGGTTTATATACCCACTAATAAACTATAGAGGAGAGAGAAAGTCATGTGAATGCATCATATCAGATTTTTATTCAACAATTTAAAATTTAATCGACCTCTTAATGAAATGACAATGGTTATTATTTTTTTCTATTCTCAACTGCTTTTGATTCATCTGCACGGTCAAATTTGTATCTGAGATTCCATAGTTGCATAAACAGCTTTTTGTTTGTTGCCGGAGAATGTCGGTTCTTGGTTTTCGTGTGGATTTGCCCATGGGTAGAACCAATTGTGCTCATTTTTGGCTGATGATGGTGGTAAATTCAGCAATTTAGATGCCAGTGAACTTTCCGGTTACCTCTTCATCAGGTAGAAGGCTCGACATGCGAGCAGTAGCCCATAGTGTGTCCGGAGGAAAAATTTCCATGACTAGTTTTAAATTCTGCCATGTTAGCTACGATTAATTCAGTGGTATGCCTTTGCAAGGCTTTCGAAATCATTTTAATAAGAGCTATATAAAATTTGTATGTTTATAGAACAAAACGAAAAACACCAAAAGAAGGAATAAACATAAATCAACGCTTAAATCTTTCACCCATCCTTTTTAATGTGTATTTGGACAATGCTATTAAAGAATGGCAAAGTACTTTAGATCAAAATTTTAAAACAGGACCGTTGGTTCTGACTACGCTTTTCTTTGCGGATGATCAAATAGTACTAGCAGCATATGAAGATAGTATACAAAGAAGTTTAGTTTAAAACAAGCAGCCACAGAATATAATCTAAAAATATCACAAAGCAAAATTAAAGTTCAGCTTACTATGGTAAAGAACTAAGGCGGATTAAGATAATTATAAAATATAAAACAATGAATCGAGAACTTAATTTTAATTATTTGGGGTATCAGTTGGCCTTAATAAATATCAAATTAAGGAATTGAATTTATTTTGACAGATATGTGAGAAATGAAAGAAGAGTAAGCAGAAAAACATTTGAAAATTTGCCAAGTACGGTGCCAATGGTGTTATATGAGTCGGAATGGTGGATAATAAACAAAGCTCTCGAAATAAGAACAGAGGTAGTTGAAATGAAACCTTTAGGATATCTAGCAAGGTATACTTTATTGGATAAACACAAAAATAAAGAAATTCGAGAAAAAAATATGTAGTATAATGATCAATTTTGAAGAATATTGAAAAAATTGCCATGAATATATATTACGATTGGAAAACGAACGTATAGCTCTGAATATTTTAAAACATAAACCAAAACGTAAAAGAATTAGTGGCACACCTAATAAGAGATGGATCGACCAGTTATTTAGCTTAAATGGAGCCGTAACAGACGAATCTAATAGTCTAATCCGCGAATTATTACTATTCTCTTGCAGGTTGCTTTAAGATAAACACAAGTCGCCTGGTGGTTATGCACAACGGCGAACGTTGCGCTAGTAAAGTTTGCGTGTGTTACACTAGGATTAATGAGAGTATTATTCTGTCTGTTCAGCAACATTTTAGTTAGGGAGTGGATATGCTTTAGCTACTGGGAGGGGTAGAAAGTATGCTGAACTGCTGCCGCGCATGACGCGTACAGTAGAGAACAGCCAACAGTCTTTCACTATCGCGCGTCTTTACCACTCATTTGTTTTAGACCAAGTAAACAATTGCTCTTTCCAGTAGCTAAACCCCTACCTGCTTGGAAGGGCACCCCCATCACTAGCTAAAACGTCATTGAACAGACAGTACAATTCGTTTTGGTATTATTCGGTATTTTTGCTTTCTCCACTACGTATAGTAAGTAGGGGAGGTATTACATTCCACCCAAAAATTCGATACCGAGGTTTTGCTGGAAATACATGTTTTGAGGCCCTCCGAATAAAAAAAAGCATTTTTAGAAAAAGGCCCGTGTGTGTGTCTGCGAGAAGCATAACTCAAAAACGAAAAGTCAGATAAATACCAAACTTGGTATTTAGGTTCAGTATTTTTCAAAGATGCGACACAAGATTTTCAAAAAAATTCCCCTACCCTAGACTACTCTTTACACGGAATATTTTTCGAAAATTTTGATTTTCTCAAAAATGGACAACGACTGATTAAAACATCATATGTTTATGGTACTTCCGTGGCAAATGAAATGTCTATCTCAAATTTTCTGGGAATGTCCCTAAAAGTCTTCTTCATTCTGAATGAATTTTGCATAACTAGTAAGCTATAAAAGAGAGAAAATTTTACTGTAAAAAATGTATGTCTTATTAAAACACACGATTTATATCATACACATTTTTTTGTGGAGTGACCCATTTCCGAGATATTCCTGGTTATTTGTTTGAGCTTTCCAAAACTTATACTTTTTCTCAAATGGGAATTTGTTATTCGTTTTTTAATAAGCTGGAAATGCAAAGAGAATGGAATACTGCACATAGCAACAAGCTCTTAAAAGATTTGACTATCACTTAAAGCCTACCATATCTCCCTTGCATCTACAAGAAAATTAGCAATAAGATAGAGTCTGCAAATGTTTATCTCGATTAACATGAAGTAGATGAAGAATAAGCATTTGTAAAAATAGTTTGGGCAAGAGTAGAGAAAGTCATGTGAGTTAATACATCAGATTTTTATAACCAACCATAACGTACCTGTGTTTGATACCACAAAGCGGGAAAAGGAAGTTGATTTTCTTCTCCTACTTCCTAACGAACCTCGCCTTGGTCAGGACGAAAATGTAAAAGCTAGTTGCTGGCAGATATAGTGGTGCTCAATGAATGACACAGGAAGCACCAGCACGTCATAGGGTTGGTGTTACGTTGAGCTCTCTGCTCTCTAAATTCAACAGTGAGTGACATAATTGAAGAAGAGAAATGCTGCATTGAATAGGGAATGCGAGTGTTGCGGAAATTTGTCAACTTTTTATCGCACTGCTGCAATAGAGTACAGCGTTGTGTTACCCTACATATTTTTTACCCCCACTGTTCGTTATAAGTACATGCCGCGCTGAATCTCGAATAAAATGCTTCCGCTTGCTTTTAAAGTGCTGAACTTGACACCGAAATACGATATATACTTTACAAGAACCCTTCACGTCCTTAGCACATCCAGAGCTGCGACGAATGATAAACTAATCTAAAATGCAACACGTTGGTCCAGAAGATGCAATCTCAGAATAAGAAGCATAGCTTCAAAAACTATTGTTCCGGATTTCTATTGTAATATTAATTTAAGGGACAGAGGATTATAATTTTGCAAAACGTTTTATGTAAATACGGCCTGTAAGCTTAGACCTTTAAACACTTTTACAATGCCCGTTGCGTTGTTCTCGTACATAACAGGGTCTTTCAACAAGGGTGTCCTATCTTTGAACTTAAATAAAACACATTCTATAGATGATAGAGGTTTATTTATTTTTTTATTTTGAAACATAATTAATGTCATTACGTGTGCAAGAGAACATCAGTTAAGTGACCTCCGCAACTTCGTTGGGTTGCGCGTATACGGTTGACCCAATTTTCAATGACAGAAGAACGTAAATTAGGTCCAACTTCACGAATAACACGCGTGATGCTATTCATAAGATCATTTACTTTTTCTGACTTGTTGCCATAAACTCGAGATTTAACATAACCCCACAAGAAGTAATCCAACGGCGTTAAATCACATGACCTCGGGGGCCAGTTAACATCACTACCACCACCACGGGAAATGAGGAAACCTTTGAACTTCTCCTTCAAAAGATCGATTGGTTCGAGAGAGTATGACATGTGGCACCTTCTTGCTGGAACCAGATGTTTCCGAGATCCATATCATCCAATTGAGGCCAAAAATAGTCCCTTATAAGAACCCGGTATCTTTCTACATTGACAGAGCTTCTCCATCTTCATCTTGGTAAAAATATGGACCAATGATTCCACCATACCAAAATCCACACCACAAAGTAACCTTTTGGGGATGAAGTGGTCGTTCTTGAATCTGCATTGGATTGTGATTGCTCCAATAGCGGCAAAAGTGGGCTTCGTCGCTGACAAAAATCCGGGTCAGCTTCCAATTGCTCCATAGCCCAGTCAGGGAATACACGGCGCAAACTATGGTCGTTGTGCTTTAGTTCTTGAGTTAACACCATTTTTTAAGGGTGAAATTTCCAGTCCAGATGTAGAATTCGCCAAGTTTGGTCGGCGAAAACTCCAATTTTTGCGCTCAACGTGCAATTGATTTGTTTCCGTTCTGGCGTACAATCTCACAAACGGCGCCTATGTTTTCGTTGGAGCGCTTACGTCGATTACGTACAGGCGTTCTTTGATCGCTGACAGAACCACTTCTTTCAAATTTATCGACAAACGCCGAATCGTTCTCTCCACAGGGATGATTATGCACACCGTAAACTTCACGCAATACACGGAAGGTTTGGCGAACAGATGATCCACTTTGATAATAAATTTTCACAATTTCTACGCGCTGCTGAATGCTGTAACGTTCCATGGCTATTTGTCAATAACAATTGTAACTACATTAAAAAATGACTGCTGTAACTCAATAACAACGGCAGCTATCATATGTTAAAGATAGGACACTCTTGTTGAAAGACCCTATATATTTCTGCACAAACTGTTCAACTGAGGTTGAATTTTTCACATGTATAAAAAATATTTTTGAAGGTGATGGTTATGTTGATGAATGATGCATTTTTAAAAATGAATATAAACTGGTTTGTAAACAACTATTTCTTAAAATGAATTTTTTATAATTTTGAAATAAAATTTCAAATTCAAAATATTTAAATTTCTTTAGAACTTACTTATAGCAGACAGAGGAAGAATAGCATTCCACCCCATCGAGATTTCATAGGAAAAAATATATAACAAAATACCCTGAATAAAACGAAAAAGAAGGGGAAGCTTATTTAAGTTCAGTATCTTCAACATGTAACAAGAATATTTTCAAAACTATCCCTAATAAACCAAATTATCCTTTACACGAAAAAAATGCGATTTTTTTTTCAAAATAGATATAGTGTATCTATAGTATTAAAGATATTTACATTACTAATAAAATGCGTATCTTGAATTTTCTGCAAATAGCTTAGAAAATCCACTTCATTCGGAATTAATTTGGTCTATTCTTATAACTGATATGATATACATAAATAAAAGCTGTTACACAGAAAGCTTAGATCTCTTAAAAGCACACAATTTAAATAAAAAATTATCATATGTGGCATCAGCCAGTTTTTGTTATTGGTTTGAGTTTTATATACTTGATAACTTTGGAATCTCAGATCTAGCATATAGAGACATGCTTTTCAAATATTTGACTATCGCTTGTTGATATCCTGTATGGCTCTTCTACTTACAACGAAAAGTGTAATGGAATAAATTATTTCTCGAATTATCTCGATTAACATGAAGTAGATACAATAAGTTTTTGTAGGAATAGTTTTCTCTCTGGCTTCCGCCTTCTCTCTCTTCCTCCCTCCCGGAGTTTTAACGCTTTTTTTGGGGGGGTAAGGAGTTCAAGGGACCTCCTGATGAAACCGACACTGGCAGCCGAGGACCTTAACTCACGAACATGTGAACGAGAGATCTGCTGTTGAAATCGTCCATGTGTTTTCCTGGTGTTCCTCTAACCTCATAACTGACAAACGCCAAGGAGGTACGTGCATTAAACGTTTCACTCCCAATCATCATTAGTTCATTACATTTCATGCATCACTATGTCACCGCCTGTGGTGATGTATATAGTAAGAGTAGACGCTAAACAGTGTTCTTTCCGGTGAAATCTTGATGTCCATCTTTTGGTTGAAATACATTTCCTCTATCTACTATAGGCAAGTGAAGAGAAAGTAAACAGGAGTGCAACCTATAAGGGCAGACTCCTGGTAAGGAAGCTGAAGGAGCGGAAAATCCGTGGCGTTTTCATTACGATAATTTGTCACTGGCTCTTTATAACAGTGATAAACGCGTAAACAACGGAACTCCATTTGTCTACGTGTTTGACAGTTTAAGGTAGGGGAGGTGGCTCACAGAGGCGCTGGGTGACATGCCTGCTTTAAGCTGCGAGAATCATCTCCTTGTGTACCTTACACATTACAATGTAGCAGAGGGAGAGCCCTATTCTCTCCTCTCATGGAACATTGTGCTAATACCGCCGTATACACTGCCAAGTGTCACTCTCTAAGCTTCGCCCGAAACACTGCTATAGCATGATTTCCATTGTTAATTATTTTAGGTTGTGAACTCCCCATTTTCTCCCTTTTTAATATCCTTTATTAGTGGCTATTTAAATTTTCCTTACGAAAGCTTATTATTCTATTTCATTTTAATCGAGATAAACCTTTGCAGAAAAAACTACATTACACATTTCGTTACAGATACAAGAGCAACAACAATAGTCAAATGTTTAAGAACTGGACGCTATATGCTGGCCTTACAATTCCATACTGTTTCCACGACATCGCGAAACAGGGATTTGACAGGACTGTAAGAGAATGACCAGAAATGAACAATTTGAGGAAGTATTTTTAACACTTAAATGATTTTAGTCAAATTATATAATATAAATCCAATAACAGCCCGCCTTAAAGCAACATGTGTATGTAACAATATATAAAAATTGTATATTACAGTCATTGTAAATGCTTATATTATTGTATACATGTGTAACAATGTTATGTGAATGTATTACGTATTTTAATAATATAGGAGCTGTGAGAATAATAGGTTAAAGTTGCTAACAATGAGGTAACCTTGAGGCAATAATGAATTTGAAAGTTTAACAATACTATTTGTAATTCTTGGATGTTTAAAAAAAATAGCCAATCAACAACCAGAAAAAGCTTTAGTTAAATGAAGGCATTCTATTGGACTAGTTTTAGCCAATCAGAAACTGAAATATAGCAAAATTTACAAATCTAGAAGTCAGCTGCTTGTAGACAGTGCTCATAACTGGACACGTTGGTTGTAGGCAGACACGAGAAATGTAATACGTATTCGTGTGAGACGAAAATAGTTTACGTGTTAAAAAGTGCAAGTAATTAACAAAAGAATCTCACAGCTCTCTATATCAGTGAAGTGCTATTTAAATCCTGTCAAGCATTAATAAATGGAGTGAAGAAAAACTTAAAATCTGTGTAAGCCTACATTCTTCAGTCGCACCACCTCCCTGGTAAGAAATCCATGTCTATAACAATAATACTGACGCAGCCGAGGCAAACATAAATATATAATATATAAAGAAAGAGTCAAAATTACAAAGTTAATATTTTTTAAACTTGGGGCAAAGGAAAGTACAACTTCAAGTTCGCCTCTCCAACAAAAGAACTACAATACATCACCGACTTCAAATTCGAGCTTCAATAACGGATATCTCAGAAATGGCTTATGCTACAAGAAAATTGTGCGTTTTAAAGAGATCTTTCGTGTATCTATTAACGTTTACCGGTTATACAAGATTATACAAAATTCCTTCCCAATGAAGAGGACTTCACAGGCGATTCCCAGAAAAGTCAACATTTGTTATGTAAATATCTTTCATATCTGGTATTTTGATCAAAGTTATTGTTTAGACAATCAACATTTTCGAAAAATGTTGCATGTAAATAGTGTTAAATTTTCTTGAAAATCTTTTTGTTGCATCTTTTGAAGATACTGAACCTAAACATCAAGTTTGGAATTTATTCGAGTTTACATTTTTGAGTTTCGGTGTTCACAGACACACACAGGGATATTTTTCTAAAAATGCTTTATTTGGATTCACAGAGCCCCAAAAATGACTGAGAATATCTTTGATAATCTTTATACGACATACTTAAAGAATGTACGATTTAAATGTGAGATTTGTTATCCTTCCCTTCGTTTTTGAAATATACTGATAAGATAAAGACGGAACCGCACTCTCCTTCCTTCGTTTTCATTCAGATGATTCAAAAACGTGTATTTCTAGTGAAACCCTAATACCGAATTTTTGGTAGAATATATTAGTTCCCCTACCTAATATAGGCGGTGGTAGAGAGGCTGAAAAAAACACATATTATGATACTTGTTTTGGGGTATTTTGGCACTTGTTTTATGTTTATGGGGGTTACTATACATGAAAGCTTCATCATAATATATAAATACATAATGAAGTATTAAATATAGTTTCTCTCTGTCTCTGACACACACACACACACACGAGGACGAGCTTTTTTATAAAAGGCCTCGTTTTGTTAAAGGGACCTCATAACTAACATTCCCGATGAAACCGATAGTATACTTTGTATATACTATGTGTATCTAAGTTCAGAGACTATAATGACATAATTATATAAATAGAAAAATCTTATGTGAAAATTCATACGACTTTCTCTACCTATTCTTCAACAAACAATTATTACAAAAGCTTATTCTTCTATTAATTAGTTCGTGTTAATCGAACTAAACGTTTGAAGAGAAATTTTATGCGTATTTCCTTCTGAGTATACCAGGAACATAGGAGGCTTAATCAAGTCAAATCTTTCAAGAGCTGGTCGCTAAGTGACAGCTTTGAAGTTCTATCTACATGATCACGAGAAAAAATAGGAATTTTCCGTTTAAGAAAAGCATACGTATTTGAAAATTGAAAGCAATAACAAAGAATATCTCGGAGATGGTTAATGCCACCAAAATTTATTTGATATAACCAAGTGGCTTAACGAGTAGTACATTTTTTCTGTAGTAAGATTTTGCGCATATCTTACGGTTTAGCAGTTATGCAAACGTCATTCAGAATGGAGAGAAAGAAGAGAATCTAAGGGAAGGTAAACGTAGAGAGAAGAGAAAATAAGGGACGAAAGAAGAGAATGTAAGGAAAGGTAAATGTAGAGAGAAGAGAAAATAAGGGACAAAGAAGAGAATGTAAGGAAAGATAAATGTAGAGAGAAGAGAAAATAAGGGACGAAAGAAGAGAATGTAAGGAAAGGTAAATGTAGAGAGAAGAGAAAATAAGGGACGAAAGAAGAGAATGTAAGGGAAGGTAAGGGTAGAGAGAAGAGAAAGTAGGGGAATTGAAGAATGAAGAGATGAGAAGGGTCATTGCTGTTTCTTCCCTGACAGGGTCATATACTGTATATTTAGATTTTTAAACAGAAAAAGAGATGTTAAATTCATTACCTTGCCCCTGTTGTTTGATGTTTGGATTTTATGAAAGAAAAAGCAGAAGCCTATCTGAAAATCGATCTGCGATATGTTTACTGAAGATATAAACTAAAGAGCTGCAAGATGCGAAGCGTTTGCGTTGGAAAGCAATTTCTGAAGGCACTTTACGAAAACGCTAACTGCTGCGCTTCCTAAGGATGTAGACACGAAAGGAATAATTGAGCATTTTGGTGCGGAGGGGGAGGCAGAAGTTGGGAACTTGGCTCCCTCGATGCAATCGAGTTTTGTACCTTCCCCAAGCTCCAACATCGATAATTCATAAGGAAAACGATAATAGAGACGGGCTTCGGGGCTATGTGATTTCTAACGCCATCTGAATAAAACAATAAAACTGCCAACTTCTGCTTTTTCACTGCTGCAGTGATGCATCTGTACACAGTACACACCGATCTGCCAGGTGACGGCTTCCGTTGCTAAAGTTACAGCATTAAGTTTCTGTTAAATCTGCTGCAGTTTATGAAATCAATAAGCTAACTCGTCTGATGGCTACCATAACAGTATATTATGCAAAAAGACTATAATGGTAGTAATTAAGACACGAGTATGTTTATGAAACGAGCGGTACAGAGTTCTATAATTTGCATACGAGCCACTTAATTACTATTATAGACAAGTTAAATAAGACTATTTTGGTCGACCACAATATAATATCAAAACTTTGAGTTGTACGAAAAGATTTAACCTTCTTAATTTTATGTCATTAAATACTCGTCGGACCTTGACCGTGTTTGCGAGTACTGCAACAGATGGCGACACTGTTGATTCCACGGCTTATTTATTCATTTTTTGCAGGTAACGTACTAAATATGTTCTTTCTCTGTCTTTCCTATGCACAAAATATGAATCATTTCGATGAGGTTTTCTTTTTCTTGTCTTTGCTATTTACAAAATTTTTTTTCTCTCTGTCTTTCCTTTTTACAAAATTTGAATCTCTTCGATGAGATTTTCTTTTTGTTGCCCTTCCTATTTACAAAATTTGTTTTCTGTCTTTCCTACGTATAAAATTTGAATCACTTCGATGAAGTTTTCTCTTTGTCGTCTTTCCTATTTTCAAAATTTGTTTTCTGTCTTTCTTATATACAAAAGTTGAATCACTTTGATGAGGTTTTGTTTTTGTTGTCTTTCCTATTTACAAAATTTATTTTCAGTCTTTCCTAAGTACAAAATTTGAATCATTTTGATGAGGTTTTCTTTCTATCGGCTTCCCCTATCTTCATAAGATGAATGTTGGTTAACCCTAAGCTTTATGGACCTCGTGCTCCTTTGATCTCCATATCTCGGATTTCATTCGTTCACAATTTGAATGACCAATCCGATTAAAGGGCGTTAAACTTAGAAAAAATGAATAAAAACATGCTGTTACATTCACATAATTCTCTATCGGCTATCGTTTATTTTATATTGCATGAACACGGTACTGTTGCAAAACTACTTCGTTTTAATCGAGATAAACATTTGCAGAAATAGTTCCATTACATAATTCGTTATAGATATGAGGAGAGATAGAGGAAACTAGAACAACCCACGTTTAAGAGGGTCTGGCCTGGAAATTTCACGACATTGCGAGAAACAACCGAAGACGGACAGTACTTTAAAAATGAGAAAGTATTCAAAATTCAAACCAATAATAACGGATATCTCGAAAACTGCTCAAACTGGAAAAAGGTTATTTGAAATAATTTGTGTGCTTCAAAGAGTAGTAAGTATTTGTAAGTTATAGAACATAATTCAAAATTTCCGATTTTCATTAAAACACCTAATGTGTAAGACATTATTTTATTAAGAAAACACATATCTTGAATCTTATATGAACAGCCTGCGAAATCCTCTTCATTCCGAATGAATTTTGTTTAACTCTATATTAATGTTACACCATAAGAGAGAGAAAAAATTACAGAAAAGTTAATCTCTTAAAACACACAATTTAGGTCAAATAAGTTTATTAACCATTTCCGAGATATTCGTTACTGCCTCGTGAAGTTACCTGTGGAAATTGAATGCCAGCATATAGACACCCACCTTTAAATAATTTAACCCCCTGTGTCCCCCTTGTACCTAAACGAAATTGGTAATGAAAGTATTTCTTCTAAAAGCGTTTATCTCGATTGACATGAAGTAAGCAGAAGAAATAATTTTTTATAAGAACAGTTTGTGCAAGAGATATAAGAATAAACCATTATGCATAGTGAAATTCTTGTGGATGTAACATCAGAACTTTTAGGTTATGCAACTCTCTAAATAATATTTCTGAATTCATAAGACCTCAAAAGGTTTAAAGTACCATTCACAATGAAAATTAAGCATTAAACGACACAAAAGTCGATATATTGCATAAAATTAATGCAATATATCGTCATTCACAGCGGCAAATGGAAACAAACAGCAACCAATTGAAAGAGAGTATGAACTAACTGAGCTACTATGGTAACCTTGAAGCGACCACCGATAATACACACGACAAAAGAGATTATGTACACTTCGGTACAAAGAAAATCGGTACTGTTTTACACCGGGGTGAGGCCGAAAGGTTTGCAGCTAAAATATTAAATTTAGTTACCACGGCATAAACATCGGGGGACGAAGACTCAGAGGCACATAAAGAGATACCAAGAACTTGCTGCACAAACTAAGCCGGCGTGGAATATTTATAAATAATACATATAAATTGACATTTAACTCTGGTTTATTATAATCAATAAGGTGCCCTACATTGTGCACAAAAGATTACAGGCAAACACTGGGAGAGATGCCCCACGCACGCACACGGCAACACGCATTCCTACATACAATCCACACACTCAGAAGACCTACTCTAGACTGACATTACTTCCAGATCCACGCTATCAGACAATGAGGCTCCTCCCTCAAGCTGCCTTCACCCCCTTGACTAGGAATTGGAGGGAAGTATGCAGTGTCGTCCAACAACTCAAGGTTACAGACGAAATAATCAGTTCAACAATATCATTATATACAGCAATAATGTGTCCGACGCGACAATGCATACACATACGCTAAATCATAATGAACTGCGGGTTAAGTTGGTAAGGGATTAGTAAAGTAGTTCTTCCCCATTCATGGCTCCAACTCACCCATTAGTTCTAGCAACCCAGTTGATTGGCGGCTTTCGTATAGCCTTTTTTCGCGATGGCGAAAGTGCACCAGAGAGCAGGATCCCATTCAGTTTTAGATTCGTTGAGAACACTAAATCAATTCAGTTTTATTAATTGTTCTTCCATAGGTGGAAAGATAGAATCAGAATTAAAACAAGTGTAAGTCGACAGTGGGATATGTTATCTCAAGAGAAGTTAAAGATGCCCTGTGCTTTACTAGGAAAATAGGAGTCACATGGAGAATTTCACGAATTTTTATCATAGCGACATCGTAGCTCAGACGTCGGAGCAGAGGTACGGGAAACTGAAGATCGGTGGTTCAAATCCCGACTATGGCAACGAATATTTTGTTCTACCTTTCCATACTTAATTCGGAATTACTATTATCTTAAATAAGTTTTACTGTCTTAAGTTGTGCAAGAAAAGGAATACAACCTTTTGCAAGTTATGCAAAAATGCTATTTTTTGTGAATTTTATTGTAATGCTTTATTTCGTATAACTCAGTTCCTTTGTCATACTTTGTAATTCAAATTCCATGTCTGTTATTCTTGTTGCTTTGTAAAGAATTATTCTAGAAGGTAATAATAATAATAATAATAATAATAATAATAATAATAATAACACAATGCCCTAACCTATTAAATAAGCCAATTACATTAAAACCACTTCACTTTATTAATTACTGTAATTAAAGTGTGTTCTTATGATTTGCATGCACTGAATTTTAAGTTGTAATTTTATAACACTTATCTTATGGCTTATAAGCTCTACAAGATAAAAACAAATATTTAGCTATCACATAAGGTATGTTTTACCTCTTCCTTTTGGCTTCCTTCGCTCCTTCGCGGGAAACCACTGTTCATTGGTTAGGGTTTGAGTACCAGACCAATAAGAGACGTACAGTTTCGGCGAGTCTCTACCGTAGACTTGCAGCCATTCAGGTGAAATGTTTCTGTTTTCCACCTTTTCGCCACTCACTTTGTTCAAACCAGTAAGAGATTAGCACATCCGGTAAGATATGGAACACAACTAATAACGGGATTCTGTCAATATTAAATAAAGATAAATACTATAGGAAACCAAAAGTATCGGTAGCTTTTTGCACCTGACTGTACATGTATAGAAATGAACAAGAGTTAGCTACCCGGGTAAAAGCCTTAAGACTCGCATAAAAATACCATCTAATACCCTAATTTGTTTTACTGAGATTTTTATGGATATCTCAATTGTTCTTGGCCCGTGATCTTATACAGAAAGGCAGTTAGTGAGTTATCACATGGTGACAAAGAAATCGTATATAAGATGCCAGAATAATCACGTGATGAGAATCGCTTTCTGATGCGCTAGTTTTTTATGCTTGATGTAGACATACATTGAAAGTTTTGACCTTGCAAGCTTTTAAGTTCACGTTTACTTCAATATTTGCTTTTATGCTTACGCGATTCATTTTTAACGGTTCCATTACAATATATATATAAAAAATCTAGGTTTTAATTTACGTTATGCTGGATTCTTTTGTTTGAATGCCAAGGCAAGAGTGCTATATATCCCCTACTTCAATGCTATTTTAATGAGAATGAATACGAATGTAACTTAAAACTACCAATTCCATTCTTCCCCTGTAAAATGTTATGGGTCATGAACTTCCTGAAACAACCAGTGCATTTTACAGCTGGAGTATGGGAACTGTACCTGCCTTGAGAATTTGACATGCAGCCATCTTATACTCCGTGTAGCAATAAAACAATTAAGTAATTATAAAATTAGAAGATGATAAGTAGAGAGGATAGGTAGTCTTGACACAAAGGGATGAAACTTTTCATCTTATACCGGGCCCACCGCAAATTTTACTGGTAGCTTTTTAAAGTGATTAGAAGGCCAGACAGTAAAGCTTGGCGGGCCGTAATTGATTTAAAGCGGTCTGCTCTTTGCACCCTGCGCCTCTACCACAGCCAGATACAAATCGAATCTAAAAGCGTCCCTTCCAGCGACTACGACACTTGTCAGCTTCAATAATTTCTTTCTTCTCTCTCCCTCTCTCCACTTTCGTTCCCTTGGCTATGTTTTCTGCTTTTGGTCCTCCGAGGGGAAAAACTGATTTTTCTTTTGTGTTAGGTTCCCACAACTTAACAACGAAACTTCCACAAGATTGAAAACTACGTCGCGGCAAAGATGAAATGCTTTCCACAGATGAAATGAGAACGCACCTTCAAATAATGTGATATTTTCCTTTTGCTTATGAATTCTTCAATCGCTTTGAACTTTAACAAATTAATCTGTGGAGGGTTGAGAAAATTAAATTTCTATTTCATATAAAATGGGCTCACATGACTCTCTCGACTCATTACAACTTTACACGGCCCTAATGTCAGTTGGAAGCGGTATATACTTTAAGCGGAGACTAAATAGAGGAAATAGCCAAAAAATGTAGTTCTTGGTTTGGTTTTAATTTTATGTATATCTTATCATTGTAGGATAACACTATATTTTAAATGCGCTTATATTTTCACTACTACTTACATATTACGGCAAGTAGAGCAAGTATTTGACTCCATATAAAAATTCTATATCGAGATTTTGCCGGAAATACAGATTTAAGACCTCCCGAGTCCAAGAAAAAATATTTTTAGAAAAAAACATGCCTGTGTGTGTGCCCAAGCGAGGTGGCGTGAGATTCGCATTCTGGAGGCCCCGGGTTCGGTCCCCGGCAATCGCCCAAGCTTTTTCGTGATTTCTCCGTGGTGGGCAAGGCGAATGCTGGGGTAATTTCTTCTCTACCACGATTTCCTTTTCATTCTGTTTCCTTCGAACCTTTCAGGTGTGCTTCTAGGTTTCTTGGTGTATGGCGGTGTCTGACAGATGGCGCGGATGTATGCTCAATGGAAAGAGTATTCACCGTGGATACCAAGGGCTACTTGATTGGTGGGTCGTTCTTCGCCCTCTCTCGATTGCTCCAGCAGTGTTACGGATCTGCTACCTTGGAAATGTTAGGGAAATCCGTGCGTCTCTGGCCTGTCTGCCTACGACTTCTGGTCTCCTGTGGCTCCTTCACTTCATCCCTTCCTCTTGGGAGGTGGTATCCGCAATAGATCTGTGGAGGTTACAGTTCGCTGAATAACTTATACCTGTGTGTATGTGTGTGTGTGTCTGTGAGAAGCATTACTCAAACGAAAAGTCGGTTAAATACCAAACTTGGCACTTAAATTCAGCATCTTCCAAAGATTTTCAAGTAATTCCCTCACCGGATACTACCCTTTACATGGAAAATTTTTCGAAAATGTCGATTTTCTCAAAAATGGCTTTAACCATTTTCATGAATATGCCACATGTTTAAGATACATTTATGGCATGAAATGTATATCTTCAATTTTCTGTAAATAGCCTGTGAGGCTCTCTTCATTCTGAATGACTTTTCCGTAAGAGATATACAAAATCTAAATCTTACTAAAGCACACAAGCACACAATTTATGTCAAATTCGTTTTGGTGGAGTTAACTGCTTCCGAGAATTCCTTGTTACTAGTTTGAACTTTGAAACACTTATACTTAACACTTTCTCAAATGGGAAGTCGCTATTCTTTTACTCTCGTGGTCATGCAAAGAACATGGAATTTCAAAGCTATCGCATAGCGATAAGCTTTTAAAACAGCTGACTATCGCTTTACCTGCTATGTCGTAAAACGAAATGTGTAAATATGAATTTAAAGTTTATCTGAATTAACAAGAAGTAGCTAGAATAATAAAATTTTGTTAAAATCGTTTGTGGAAGTGAGTAGAAAAAGTCATGTGAATGTAACACACTTTTTTAGAAGTGGTGCAACACAAATGACAATTTTAAGAAATATGCTTTAAATATAAATATTGTGTCTATAATGATAAAGTGTATATCAAATTAAAGAGGATATTTTAAATTAATAAGACTACATAAAAAACTACAATTTCTTGACAGTTTTCCCCCCCATTTAGTCTGCCTTTAAATAAGTTAATTTTAGGTTTATTGGTATTGTACGTTACTGAAGAACATTCCATTATTACGTGGGGAAACTCCACCTGCAGCGTTGGGCGGTAGGTTGCAAGTACCGCGGATTTATTTTAAATCATGATGTGGTTCTCTTCGAACAGAAACTGTCCTTTCTCTGGTGTAAAATGTTGCGCACTTTCATATATCTAATATAAGATTCCCAACAGCTCTTATCCTTTGACCCCTTTCTGCTTATATATATTTCCTCTCTCGTCAGGACGAGTATTGAGAATGGACGCTGTGTGTAGCTGGGGAGAAGAAGAAAGGAAACGTTCTGTCCGATATAAGGTGTCATTGTTGTCTGTTCGATTTCCAAGATAAAAGGAAACAAAAGAAAGAAAAGAGCGACATATACACATAGCGAGCTTTTAGGAGACATTTCTCCCCGTCTTCTGCTCACACTTTTAATACGTGGAGAAGTATAGCTGTTGTATTGTGTTCACGTCGCCAGCCAGCACTCATATCTATTGCTGTGGTGCTATCAAATGAAGCCAAAGTAATTAAGTTATCTAAAAAGAATATTCCCTAAATAGTGTTATCAAAGAGAACACATATAAAACAAACTGTCGTGAATTATTCACGGAACATTTAAAAAACTTCCACATCTCAGAAAAGATGTATAACCCTATGATAATGCCGATTTTGTTATACTGAAGTGAAATTTTGGGGAAAGAGCAGAGCATGTAAATAAAACGCAGGTAGCATATTGAGGGAGGGTGGGATGCTATGAAGACACAATACACTCTTAAAATAAGAGCAGCGAAGTACTGACTGAGGCTGGTGCAGGGAAATAATTCCACACTACGATTCAAATATTATAAATATCAGCGAATAAACCTGTCACTAAGTTTTGGAAAGCTGATTTGAAAGAGATTTGGAGAGAATCGGAATGGGGTCATATGGCAAAGAGCTGAAAAAATCTGATGTGTTACACTCACATGACTTTCTCTACTCTTGTACAAACTATTTTTACAAACGCTTATTCTCCATCCACTTCAAGTTAATCGAGATAAACATTTGCAGACTCTATCTTATTGCTAAGTTTCTTGTAGATGTAAGGGGAATATATATTTACAAGGGCAATATAGAAATACAGTAGCCTTTAAGCACATACATATCTCTTAATAGCTGGTTGCTAGGTGCAGCACCATTCCCTTTGCCACAGAATAATACTCTTTGCATATCAAAGACAAAAAAAATGAATAACGAATTCCCATTTGAGAAAATAAGTATTGAAAAATTTAAGGGAATAACAAGTAATATCTCGAAAATGGTTCACTCAACAACAAAAAAATGTATATGACATAAATTGTGTATTTTAACGCGATCTACATTTTTGGTGCAGCAACATTTGTCTATCTCTTATGGTTTACCAGTTATGCAAAAGTCGTTCACAATGAAGAATGCGTTTGGAGACATTTCCAGAAAATTCAAGATATACATTTTATTTGTCATTAAAATATCGTAAACATATGATATTTTAATCAAAATCGTTAGAGCCATTTTTGAGAAAATTAAAATTTTCGAAAAATGTTCCATGTAAAGGGTAATCTGGGGTGGGGGATTTTCTTGAAAAGCTTCGTGTCGCATCTCTGGAAGATACTGAACCTAAATACCAAGTTTGGTGTTTATCCGACTGTTCGTTTCTGAGTTATGCTGTTCACAGACAGACACACAGACAGACACACAGACACACACACGGACATGTTTCCAAAAATGCTTTTTTTTGGATTCAGGGGTCTCAAAACATATATTTCCGGTGAAAACTCGGTATCGAATTTTTGGGTGGAATACAATACTTCCCCTACTTACTATACCTAGTAGAGAAAGTAACAAATGACCAAAAGCATATGGAAAGGTGGAATTAATTGTTCTTCCACGCGTGTTGGATAAGGTTGGAAAGTTAGAATCAAACGACTTGAAAAATTCAATGCCATCGCCGGAATTTCAACCATGGATCTCCCGTTTCCGTTGCTCTAACCACTGAGCTACCATGGCAACATCTTTCCTTGTGGTTTACCGGAAAAATGCGAATCAGGTCGGGAATTTAATATCGTACCGGCATTTTATTCATTCTATCTTTCCAATATAGAAATGTGTCAAAAGAGGACTAATGCATCAATCGATAGGAAATAGAGTCGGATTCTAAAACTAAATGTTCTTTAAATCTAGCAATGAAATAAAATTGAATTGGGGTAAATAGCCATATGTACTTAACTTAGGAAGAAAGAGTGGGAGGTTGGAGCGCACAGCAAATGACTGACGATCCTGGCAGGAGAACCTGCCCATTTTGTGGTTTGGATGAAGAGTGGGTACATATTTTGGCGGAATGCGCACAATAGGAGAACAAGAGAACAATTAAACTCAAATAAAAACTCTTTTAAGTTCTGCTAGAAGGAGATTGGCTGTTAGGATATACTAGCTGACCAAAGGAACTGGCAAAACATGGGCAATTTCTTGACTAAAGTGCGCGAAACTAGGTCAGTTTTCAGAGGCAACGTAATCTACATTTTCCTTTTTCTTGTTCTTCTTTTGTGTCTTTTTCTGTTGTTTATTTTGTCACCATACTCAGTATCTTAAAATATCCATATACGGTTCAATGACCCATGCATTAAGTAGTACTTGTATACTAGCTTCAGTAATTTGAAACAATAAAGACACCTTATTTATCTATTAATGTTTGCTGATGACTAAATGTGCAATAGTAACACTGGTTGTGCTGCAATTTACCCCGATCACAATACGCAATTCAGACTGCCTGGTTTCTACGCTATTCATTCAGATGAACTCTATGCGATTAAACTGTCTTGTATATCCTGAAAACCGACTCTCATTCTTAATCTTTTCTGACTACATCTTACTGCTTGTAATTCACAGTTTATCACCCAATGCTCTCGCAAAAAAAAAAAATAAATAAATAAATAAAAATAAAAAAGAGATACTTCTTCAAAACAAAATGTAACATTGAACCGGATTTTTAAAATCCGGCGCTTAATCACCACATTGCCGCGCAAAACCGCGCCACCCAGGGTCAGTGATGGCGACCCTCGCTCACATTTGTTCGCGAATTGGGGGTGGCGTTGGTCTGTTGGCCGGTTCTCCAAAATACTTCAGACATTTGTGTCGGTGATGGTATTAGTGCGGTACGGTTCCTTTGGTAAACCAACTTAAACCTATTGTTTGCCTTTTCCTTTACACGGCCACCGCACGGATTCTCTCGCGCCGGCTGCCCCAGCACTGACTCGCTCCGAAGCAGTTATATCCCCACATCCGCCTTACGTACTCACAGTTACAACTACGATGATAATAAGCACATACCTGATCATATCATAAAGTATATTCAAAATGTTTTCTTTCCCTATCCGCATATTTCTGGATCTTTTCATGAAATTTTCATTCATATTCCAGAGTTCAGTATTCGAAATTGGGTGAATTTTTCACTTGATGTTTTCTTTTAGTTCTTACAATGTATAGGGTTTATTGCACACACCTTATTATTATACGATTCTTAGAGTCCGGTAAACTTTTTTAATTCGATTTTGTTAAGTCATAGAGTAACTGGTCAAGCTTAGTGTTCTCTGACGAAGCAGTGTTCCATTTATATGGCTATATTTCGTTGCAAAATAACAGATTTTGAAGCACAGAGAAACCCGATTTTACACACGAGATTCCTTTGCATGACGAGAAAATTTGTGTGTAGTAAATGCATACTAAGAATAATAAGACCTACATTTGTGAAGAAGCAATAAATGCAGGAGGTAAAGGAACAACTTGCACAATTTTTTGAACAGCTGACTGATGTTGAATGTCAATTTGGAATCTTAAAAAATCTCGTTCTTTGACCCCACGCATTCACTGACGAGTAATTAAATTTAAGTCAGGAAACTTTTGAAGACATGGTAATTAAGACGTGACCCCCATGATACCCTGATTTAACTGTATATGATGTTTATATACACTGCCCTTTGTGAAAATTGCAACACCAAGAAGGAAACGCACAAATTCAATGAATTCAATACCACAGGTTATTGAACAAATGATAACAAATGATAAACTTTTCAAATCTATACATCACCTTTGACCCCTAATATTCAGTATTTGGTGTGGCCTCCATGCGCTGCAATTAGAGCTGCTATACGCCGTGGCATTGAATCAAAAAGGTTCTGAATAAGTTCCCGAGGGATTTCCTTCCACGCAGTTTGTATTCGAGCCCACAAATCCGTGACACTGGTTACCGGAGGACCGTGAACTGTTATAATTATATTACAATTATTTTTTAAATTTCATTATACAGTAGTCTATTTTGTAAGAACATTATAAGCTTTTTATACATTGTTGAATCATTAAGACAGCTAATATTATTTGGGATGTTATATATTTTCCTGTGTGGGTTATAACGTTGGCATTCTGCGAGTACATGGGAAACTGTCAATGGAGTTTTGCATGTTGAACGCTGCGGCTGAGTGATCAGATAGGAGTGTGTCATCTCTGTATGTCCAATTCTTAAGCGGGTAATGATAACTTGATGTTTCCTGTTTAAGTTTGTAAAAATACATTTGTTGTTACAGTAAGTAGCTTGTTTCCCTGATTTTGAGATTATTTTTTTTCCATGAAGTAATGATTTAGGTTCGGCCATATAGGGCTAAGTCTGAATGCCTTATCTCTGCATTAAATGTTGGTTTTTGAATGGCCGCGTTAGCTCCTTCATCCGCTCTCTCATTGCCTCGTATTTGTTGGTTTGATGGAATCCAAAACAATATCACTTGTTTTCCCTGTTCAATTGCATAGTTATATGGCATCTGTATTTCCTGGATAAGTTTGTTTTATGTGCATATATTGTGAGTGACTAAGATAGCAACTTTTAATCAGAAAAAAAGATGTATAGTTGTTTATGGGGTCCTGTAATGTATGAAAATGCTTGTTTCAGGGCATATAACTCACTAGAATAAATTGAGAACTAATCAGGTAGCCTTTCTATATAAATTCCATTTGGTAGGACGTTGCACTTCCTACTCCATGTTGAGTTTTTGAACCATCTGTAAATATTTTTTCATAGTCATAGTAGGTTCCAGAAATTTCGTTAGAGAGTTGTTGATAAACAGCGGTGGCAGCCTGTTCTTTTTTATATTGTTCCATCTCTAGATTCAAAGCAGCTTTTCTTAGGTTCCAAGGAAGAGTTTCATGATGTCCAATTGCTGTAATCTTAGATAAATTTATTTGTATTTTATTTGTGTAATATTCAAAACGACCATGAAATGTAAATAAATTAAATGAGTGTTTAAGTTGGTCTGTTTTAGATATTATAGGGAATGCATAGTTATGAACCATAGTATTAGGTAAAGCAGCTATTTTAATTACATATGTAATACTTAAATATTCGCTTCGTATCCCAAGTGGTGGCTCATCGAGTTCCATTTGTATACTTTCAGTTGGACTTGTGCAAAATATTGTTTCCTTTATAACTTTGTTAATATGATTAATAGTAGCATCAGAAATAAATTATAACACCATAAGAGACAGGCGAAATCTTATTTTAGCAAAAATATTGTCAAATCACTAATATATTGTGTTAAACCACCTTTTATTCCTTTTTATTTCTTTTTTTGGTATCCCCAGGAGCTCATAAAGCAGTTTCTGTTGTTGGTCGGAATTTTCAATATTTCAAGCTATACTATTTCTCATCAGCCCATGTAAATAGCATTCAAAGTGTCATTTCCAGTATACATATACCGAGCTTCATTTTAAACATTCGATTATCGTAGGGTGTAACAGAGCGGGATGGCTTAGGCGGTTTCGTCTGTGACCCACATTCCGGAAATCGTGGGTTCGATTCATGTGGCCGATCTTCCTGATCCATGGTTCTTTCGGGGTTTTCCCAGGTCGCCAGGCGAATACTGGGAAGGATTCTCACATCCCCCCAATTTCTTGTTCCTCCAATTCATGTCCATTCTCATTTCACTTCGTCCTTCATCCGTTGCTCTCTTTTAGGGTAGAAGTGTTGGCGATGCTCTTTCGGACTCTCTCCGTTCCTCGGCTTTTGGCGAACCCCCTTGAGGAGTGGGGACCCCGGTCTGCTTGTTCGTCTGCCGGGGACCCTGCCATTCCTGTGCCTTCAGTCCTGGTTGCGGCCGCCCAGTGTCTCGTTTCGCCTCATCCTCCCTCCCGGGATCGCCCCCTTGTAGGGTGTAGGTACAATATCCCCTATGTGGATCAGTGACGAGTCCCCGTAGCCAATCCAATCGTAAGATCCTATCAGCTTGATCTATTGTGGCTATACCCCCGGGGGGGGCAGGGGTGAGGTGAAAGAGCAGTAGGAGATCGCATGCCACAAGCAGTCAGGCCCAGAGAAACGCGCAGTAGTCTAATATTTTCATTTTGAACTCCCACAGACCATAGAGGCGAAGAGTTTCGAGAGAGGGCGACGGAACGACCTTAACGGGCGGGATAACGTACCTTGGGTTTTGCGGAGAGAAATCTTTCCAATGCGCAAGCAATTACGCCATCTGCCCGACACTGCCAGTACCGCAGGACCGAAGATACACCTGGAACGTGAAAGGAGAGATGAAATGACAGGGAAAAGGAGAAATCGTGGTGAAATACACATTCGCCTAGGCGACCAGGGGAAAACCACGAGAAACTCCATGGTCAGAGTAGGCGATCTCCGGGAATCGAAGCCGGGGACCTCCCGAATACGGGCCTGAGCCATTCCGATCGGTTTCGACTATCGTGCTTGCGTCCTGCATTCTTCTATGTAGTTAAAACAAAGGTGTGTATTGAAACCATGATTGACAATAAGTAGAAGAGCAATCCTTTTCTTACGAATAATTTGGAGAACATATATACAAGTAAATTAAAGTAACAATAGATTTTATACAGAAAATGACACTTTTAGTAGAATTCAGAATTGGATTGTGAAAAGGCAGAATAAAAATAATCTTTAATTAGTAAATGTTTAGCATTGTGTAAAAAGTAATGAAAAGAAGCAGCTAAGTGCTAAATGGGATATGCTATGTAAACCCTAACAGCTGAAAGGCCTGTCATTTTTATTTTTATTTATTATTTCATATACCAGTACTTGTATAGACTGGAGAATGAATGCTTTCTGAAAAAACACGAATGTTGTAACTGTTGTAGATTCGCAGCAATAAATAAGCCAATTCATAGCAATTTTGTAATAATCAGTAAAATTGATGGCACGTTAAATGTAAACAACGTAATATTTTACAAGCCATTTGTTTTTACGACAATGTTTCGGACGCCATTTATTACTCCAATTTAAGGCAGTAATACTTTATTTAAATTGCCGTCACCATGGTGATGCCACAACATTGCTGTCCGTGAAACAAGAGACCTGGTTCGATTCCTGTGTCCATATTGGTATGCAGCAGATACTGGCATTTCTCGTATTGCTCGCTAAAGCAAGTCACTGCAAGAATGCTTGGCGTGCTGCAAGGGTGTATAGCACAGCACACCCCCAACTTCTCATAGAAGAGGCTTGGTTTGACTATGTTATCTCATTATTCACTCACTTGCCTCAGCAGTTTAAGGTTAGCATTCAGCTTTCATTTAAATGCATAGATAACATGAAGGGGAAATGTAATTATTGCATTATCCCTCCCGAGAGAAACTTCAGTTTGGCCACTGAATGCCAAGTTCAACCACACCATCCTAGGTGACAGAAATAGATTATGAAACAAGTTTCAATTTTATCTAAAGGTTCTCATATTCTTATTTTTACTTTCTTTAAGACGAATATAGTAGGTAATGAACGTATTGCATTGCACCGAAACCTCGATATCGAGATTTCACCGGCAATACATCTATTGAGGCCCCTTCAATTAAAAATTACGTCTTTAGAAAAGGGTCTGTGTGTCTGAACAGCATAAACCAAAAACGAAATGTCCAATAAATACCAAAATTGATATTAACTGCAGTACTTTCCAAAGATTCAACAAAGACTTTTAAGAAAATCCCCAAATTCTAAACTACCCTGTACATAGAAACATTTTTTGAAACCTTTTTTTTTCTGGAAAGTGACCCTTAACGATTTTGATTAAAATACCATGCATTAAAGATATTTACATAACAATTGAAATGTATATTTTGAATTTTCTAGGAATGGCTTGTGAGGTCCCCTTCATTCAGAAGACAATTTATATAACCTTGCATAACTGGTACACATTATTGGATAGACGAAAAGTGCCACCAAAAAATGTATATCTGCTTAAAACACATAATTTATTTCAAATAGCCTTTTTGTGGCATAAGCCATTCCCGAGATGTCCGTTATATGGTTCGAAATTTTCAATATTGTGTCATTCTTTTAAGGTACTGTCGATTTTCAGTTCTTTCTCGCGATGTCATGAAAGATATCGAATTTTAAGGACAGCGTATAACATCCACTTCTAAACTCTTGACTATCGCTGTTTCCATTGTAGCTATAAGGAAATGTATAATGTAGCTATTTCTGAAAAGGCTTATCTCGTTTAAAACTAAGTAGATACGAAAATAAGCTCTAGTAAAAACATATGATGTGTTACTCTCACATGACTTTCTCTATTCTTGTACAAACTGTTTTCACAAACGATTATTCTCCATGTACTTCATGTTAATCATGATAAACATTTGTATAAACTATCTTGTTGCTGATTTTCTTGTAGAGCAATGGGAATATGGTAGGAAAAAATAAACGAATAACAAATTTCCATTTGAGAAAAAAGTATAAGCATTGGAAACTTGAAACAAACAACTAGGAATATCTCGGAAATGGTTCACTCAGCAAAAAAAAAAAAGTATATGACAAATTGTGTGTTTTAAGGAGATCTACACTTTTTGTGACGTAAAACTTTGTCTATCTCTTACGGTTTATCAATTATGCAAAAGTTATTTAGAAAGAAGAGGACTTTTGCGGACATTCCCAGAAAATTCAAGATATACATCTCATTTTTTATGAAAATGTCTCAAACATGTGATATAATAAAAGTCATTAAAGCCATTTTTGAAAAAACCAAAATTTTCAAAAAATGTTCCACGTAAAGGGTAGTCTGGGATGGGGGATTTTCTTGAAAATGTTGCATCTTTGAAAGATACTGAACCTAGGTACCAAGTTTGGTATGTATCCGACTTTTCGTTTTTGAGTTATGCTGATCACAGACACACGCGTGCGGACCTTTTTCTAAAAATACTTTTTTGAATTGAGGGCGCCTCAAAACATGTATTCTCGGTGAAATATCGAAGTTTTTGGTATAATTCAATACTTCCCCTTCTTACTATACGTAGTAGAGAAAGTAATAAGTTTGATTTCCCACTAAACGACAGAGGGCAGAGAAAGTAATGTAAATGTAATGACATTAGAAATATTTTTAAGTATTCCACTATTGCTTCAGCCTCTTGTACCTACAAGGAACTGTGGAATGAAACCATTTGTCAAAATGGTTGGAGAAAGTCGTACGAATATAAAGCATCAGATGTTTTAAAGCAGTAAAATATAAAAAAACTTAAAATACGTTTTCTTTCTGAATTTTTTCAGCATACAACTCCAGAATTTTCACGCATCAATTTGTCCATAAATTATTCCTCAACCAAGGTAGGAAGGCTAATCTTATTAACCGCAGAACTTCCCTAAGGAGTTTTCGCTGAAGCGCCGCAATAGAGAATTGCATATGAAGTGAACAAGGATTTGGGAAAATGGGTGGAGGATGTAGCACTGAGGCACAGTGGGAAAATCGATCGATGATCTTGGTTCGGAAGGAGCAATAACTAGCTCAGCGCTTCTTTCCTTGCGGCTAGTTTGGCTTAAGTCAGGAAGTGCCTACCCTAATACTGTTATTTAAATGTGGCTTGTATGGCACAACGTTCAAGTATATAAGCTAAATAAAATTGGAAAGTAATATAACTTGAAAATATATACCAGCAAAGCGAACGTTATGAAAGGATAACATCAGTTTAGTTAGCTGATAAATGTTAATGTTGATTAAAATGTTCAGCTTGAGAATAGTCGACGACTGTTGAATTTACGAATTAATTACTTCTGTAACAATAATTAAGTGAAGCGTCAGTTGCCGCAGAAGTGTTGCTCTGAAAGGTCCATCTAAACAGTCGCCAAATCTTTCTAACGCGCTACACAACTTAGAAATTACACAAGAGAGTCAAGAATCTCAGGAGATTAGCGAACATGTCATTAATATATCAGGAATGTGTCTCTGATTAGAATGCATGGACTTTTCTTAACTTAAACTCCGCCCTAATATCAATACCCCTACCAACGTTCCTTCTCGGGCGGTCAAAACTTAAAATTCAACGTACGCGTCCTTTACCTTGTTGCTAAGAGGTAACTTTCACTTTTCTAACTTACAGAATTACTACCTATGTGACTTTCCAAATATACTGAACTAAACTGTAACTGCACTCCAAGAATCGCTAAGCTAATGGGTTCTATTCTCGGCTGATATTAATGTCTTCCTTACACGACTTGCGAATTACTTTCCTCTTTCTGGACAAATGCTTCAACTCAGGCTTATTACATTATACATTGTTTTAATATATAACATTAGTTATAGTAATTATTTATCTTACTATTATTTAATTATTTATATCTTCCGGTTATTAACTGCGATATCAAGAGCACGCTCAAAAATGATAATAGAAAATGAAATACTGAAACAAATAACTTGTTTTGATTATCTGAGATGTAACATAAGTTATAATAGAGACAGAGATATTGAGAATTAATTGAATAAAATGTATTTATGTCTGTATTTGATATATTAATGTTTTGCATCCTGGTAAGCTTTGCATACAGCAGCCTTCATTTGAAGGCTGCGGAATTTTTCAATAAATTCTTTCTCTGAAACAAATAAAATCTATATTATCAACATTATAGGTTATGACTTTACGTACAGAGAAAGGCTGATAATGTTAACTTGCTTCAACTTTTGATTCATTATGAACATTATTTAAAACAACTATTTCGTGAATTTTATACTGCATTCCTTATACTCTTCTCCGTTTGATTTACTCATATTGATGCTATGAAAACAATGTGAAATGTCACAGAAAAGCTACAAGAAATGCATTTTAATGAAGATCAGGAGTTTCAAGAGGCGAGAGATGCAAGGAATGCGAAAAGAAAGCTGCTCCAAAACTTATCGAAAAGAAAGGTTAATGCAGTGATTTTAAAGTAGAAGAATATGAAGCAATTATCAATTCTTCTATCTAAATTCGACTATGCCTCCATAATCTATATGTCAACTGACTTATATCCCTGGAAATGCTTGATACCATACAGTCATCTGCTTTAAGACTTATGCTTGGTGCATTCCACACTAGTTCTATCAATAATCTGTGATCGAAACTGATGAACCTCCTTTATATCACACATGAACAACTGTGTCTTTCTTGTGCACTAAAGATCTCAGGTAGACAGTATTAAAAAATCTGTTGTGTTACACTCACATGACTTTCTCTACTCTTGTACAAACTATTTTTACAAACTATTTTTATTCTCCATATGCTTCATGTTAATCGAGATATTAATCTCATTGTTAATTTTCTTGTAGCTGCAAGGGGAATATGGTAGGTTTTAAGCGACAGTCAAATCTCTTAAGAGCTGGTTGCTATGTGGCGCATTCCATTCTCTTTGCATGTCCAGGACATAAAAAAAAATGAATAACGAATTCCCATTTGAGAAAAAGTATTGGAAAATTTAAGGGAATAACAAGCAATATCTCGAAAATGGTTCACTCAACAAAAAAATGTATATGACATAAATTGTGTATTTTAACGCGATCTACATTTTTTGTGTATAAAAGTTTGTCTATCTCTTATGGTTTACCAGTTATGCAAAAGTCGTTCACAATGAAGAATACTTTTGGGGACATTCCCAGAAAATTCGAGATATACATTTCATTTGTCAAAAATATCTTAAACATATGATATTTTAATCAAAATCGTTAGAGCCATTTTTGAGAAAATCAAAATTTTCGAAAAATTTTCCATGTAAAGGGTAATCTGGGGTGGGGAATTTTCTTGAAAACCTTTGTGTCGCATCTCTGGAAGATACTGAACCTAAATACCAAGTTTGGTGTTTATCCGACTGTTCGTTTCTGAGTTATGCTGTTCACACACACACACACACACGGACATGTTTCCAAAAATGCTTCAGGGGGTCTCAAAACATATATTTCCGGTGAAATCTCGGTATCGAATTTTTGGGTGGAATACAATACTTCCCCTACTTACTATACGTTGTAGAGAAAGTAAAAATGTTTGATTATGTGCTGCCTCCAAAATGTTTATCTTCAGATCGTAATCATGGTATCCCTTTCAGTGAGAGATTCTCATACCTTCTAAAACTCAATGTTACTTTACTTCCTATATCACAACTTCCTCTTCTTCCACACTGTATTTCTTGGGAGACTAGTACATTGAAGAACAATAAAGAACTAAACAAATATCCCAAATAATCGACAGATAATTTATCTACAGTTGTGAACTCATTTAAAAAGGCTATTCAAATAACTCGTATCAACCTATTCTTGTCATACTAAAATATATATTGATGGTTCTCTACCAAAGGACCGATGCGAATGTGCAATTATCTATCCAGAATACACAGTGCTCACTCTACAGACTTCCTGAATTGTTCTCCATCTTCTCTGCTGAACTTTATGCTGTTAAAAAGCACTGCAATTTATCACTACCAGTAATGAAGGATCCTTCCTAATTCTGACTCACTAAGTGTCTTACAAACCCTTCAGGAAAGAAACATACATCTCACACTGGCTCAGATATTCTCAGCACAAATATGGGTTTGCAACACCAACGTAAAGAAGTAGTATTTTGCTGGTTACCGTCTCATGTGGGCATCACTGGCAATGAAACGGTAGATGCAGCTGCCAAAGAGTCCATCAAACACCCAGTGAGCTACCACTCAATCCCAGTGCCTCATAGCGACGTATTCAGCCATATAAAACGACGCCTAAAGTACCACTGAAAACATCGATGGATGAATTACTTGCCATCAAACTCCACGAGATCAGGCCTTATCCTGAAGTCACACACCTCTTACATTCGCTGCAAGAAGGCAACAAGTTGCTCTAACAAGATTACGGATTGGTCATACCTCACTGACACACGCATAACTGCTGCGTAAAGACGATCCTCCTATGTGCTCTAACTGCAATACCCTCCTTACAATAAAACACATTGTTACCAAATCTCCAATTTCAAAGGAAAGAGAGATCTGCAGCACATCTTCACAGATTTGGCTGAAGCAATCAACCATGCTCTTCATTTCTTTAAAGAAAAATTAATATCATAGTTTATAATTTCTGTTCTTCATTAAGCACTATGTTAATCAATACTGTAAATGAAGATTTATTAATTGTGAATTGTTCATTATGATGATGTTAATAGTCGCATTATGACTTTAGTTAAGTTACTTCAAAAAAATTAAAAGTGATCAATTTATGTGACGAGAATACACATGAAGGCTTACAAATGAAGTTCTTCCTTATCACTGCGCTAGAATTGGCATGCCATTTTTATGTTTAAACGTAGCGGCATTGATTGTTGCTAGCTAAGACACTACAAAATGATACTCCAACTTCTTCAGAGTGTTAGAAAATCTGATGTGATACATTGACATGACTTTCTCTACCCTGTATCTTTACTAGTGGGTATGCAAACCATTCTTACTAAAGGTTATATTTCTATCTACTACATTTAATCGAAATAAACCTTTGCAGAAATAGCTACATTACACATTTAGTTATAGATACAAATAGAACAGCGATAGTCAAATGTTTAAGAACTGGACGCTATATGCTGACCTTAAAATTCCATATTCTTTCCATGCAATCGCGAGAAACAACTGAAAATCGACGGGACCTTGAAAGAATTACAAGTATTGAAGAGTTCGAACCTTTAATAATGATATCTCAGAAACGGCCTATGGGCTATGTCATTTTAAGAAAATTGTGGGTTTTTAGAGATCTACATTTTTTGTGGTATATTTTCGTCTATAGCGTAAGGTTTACAGGTTATAGAAGGCTATGTAAAATCTATTCCAAAATTCCTAGAGTATTCTCAGAAAATTCAAGATATACATTTTATTTATCGTGTAATTATGTTTCATATACGGTATTTTAATCAAAATCGTTAGAGCTATTTTTTAAATAATCAAGAGTTTCTAAAAACGTTCCAGGTAAAGGGTAGTTGGGGATGGGGAATTTTATTGAAAATCTTCGTGTTGCATCCCTGGAAGATACTAAACTCAAATACCAAGTTTGGTATTTATCAGACCTTTCGTTTTTGAGTTATGCCGTTCACAGACACACGTCACACACACGAACAACTTTTCAAAAATGCTTAGTTTGTATAGGTGGCCTCAAGACATGCATATCCGGTGAAAACTCGGTATGAAATTGTTGGGTGGCATGTAGTACTTGTCAAAGATGAGCCGTGTAACCGAAAAGCGAGGTCGTTCTACTTATACCTTCTGTGAATCAGATCCGTTGACGTACAAATGACAGAGCTATACCCCAATGTAACTGATGGCACTTCACCTAACTACTTCGTTAACCAGTATCTGCAATTATGCAGCAAATTCAAATGAGTATATTTGGCCTTAAGGTAATTATATTTTCAAAATAAGCCAAGTAATTCCTTTTAGAGCCAGATACACTACACTTTCGCCGTTAAGTATGCCCATGTATGAAAATTCTATAATCCGAAATTTTAGTTTGATTCAGCTGAAACGTAATATATGTATAGTATGTACTCCAAATTTCATACATATTTTAGAATTAGTTAATGTATTATTTTATTATTTTTTACTGTTTTGAAAAATTTCCCCACACAATGCAATTGCTTATTGAACACATCAGTATATTAATACATTTTATAGATCAATTTTTAATTATCCTATTAATTTGGTAGAAAATAAATGTTAGGTATGATACTTAAATGTTTTTGCTTAATGTACCATATTCTTATCGGAGGCTAGTCGTACAGGTAGACATTTAAATATGGTATACTTTAAAAGGCATTACAAGCCATATTAAACCAGAGTACATTTGTAGTTTTTGATAACATTAAAATCCATATTTATGAACAATATTTGCACCATTCTCACAGATAGATATCATTAATAATTTGAGATAATAGTGGTACACTTATAAAACAGCGTAAAGCATATTCCTTTGATCAGCATGCTAATGGCCAATACTTCGTAAAGTCAACAGCACGCGTGCCACTAGTCGACCACGATATGAGTGCGCTTGGAGGCAATGTATCATCATCAAGGATAGGGAATAGAAGGGTGTGTGTGGCAAAGACAGGGGAATGCACAGTTGCAGAACGGAAACGACTACATTTTGCAGCTCTCAGCCTCGCTAGTAAATGGAACTCAGAACTGCGGATATTTTCTTTACCTAAGTGTCCTTCCGATGCCCAGCCTACTGGTTCCGTAACTGATTAGTTCCTCTTGCTACCGCACGTATTCACATTGTGGCGATTAGTAATCCTGTATCGCTCCAGTAAATAAAATTGGGCCTGTCCTAAGCCACTTCGCTCAGTTCTTGTACTGCTTAATTATGTTTTCTCTCACTTAGAAATATGTAACAGCTAAACAAGACTTAAACAGTTAAAAAAATAAAAACAGCATTGCTGAGATCTGCAGACCAACTCCGTGTTTGGATGAGCTTGCCTTTTAATTAACTTCAAGCTCGGAAAGTAACAGAGGCGTGAAAGGGAAGCGGAAGAGTCTGAACGTTCGAAAGGAAATACTTTCAACTTGCTTTCCGTTACAAGTTCAAGTGGAGGGGTGAAGACCGAGGTTAAAAAAAGGGGGAAATTTCGCTTTTCTCAGAAACATATTTCTCTTCTTGCTGACTTTCTTTTGTTCCTCGCATCAGGATAACTTGTCCCTAATCTGTCTTCTCTTTCTGAATTTGCTATTATCCTTTCCTTAACTTGGTCGTCATTATTCTGGAATCTATCATTCCTTGCCTTATTCTGCATTGTTCTCGACGGACGAGGCGCCCCTTCTCTCCTTTGTAAGTAGCCTGTCAGTTTCCCCATCGTTTTCCTCCCCCTCTATGTTTCTCTTTATCTCTCCTTCACCTCTTACATTCCTTTCCACTCAAGTGTGAATTCGAAGGCTTCCAAAATAACTGGCTACACGCCACCTCCCTTTTCTACCTTCAGGATCTTATAAAGCACTAGTTGATTTCTTTAAAGGAGTCAGTATTCTTTGGACCATAGCATGGATGTTCAATACTTAAAACTCTGACGTATTACAATCTCACGTTCTCTAGTTTACTGTCATATATATTCTGCAAAACATTCATTAAAAAAACTTGTTTTTCTACTTCTTGTTCATCACGATAAATGTTTTCCTAAATTATTGCCTTACCATTTTCTTGTATTTACACACGCATATAACAGTCAACGGTTTATAAAAAACCTTGTGCCACATTTACATGACTTTCTCACCCCTATATAGTTTATTAGAGGGTATTCTTACTAAAGTTTATTACTTTCTTTACCACGTACATAGTAGATAGAGAAGGTATTACATTCCACCCAAAAATTTGATACAAAGATTTCACCAGAAATACATGTTTTGAAGCACCCTGAATCCTAAAATAAGCATTTTTAGAAAAAGGTCGTGTGTGTATGTGTGTGTGAACAGCATAACTCAAAAACGAAATTTTGGATAAACACCAAATTTGGTATTCCAAGGATGTGACACGAAGATTTTAAAAAATATAACCCTACCCCAAACTACCCTTTACATGGAACATTTTTCGATTTTTTTTTTATTTTCTCAAAAATGGTATAACGATTTTGATTAAAATGCCATAGGTTTTTGATATTTTCATGGTAAATGAAATGTATATCTTGAATTTTCTGGAAATGTCCCCCAAAGTCCTCTTTATTCTGAATGCCTTTTTCGTAACTGGTAAACCATAAGAAAATAAAATTCTACTATACGAAAAATGTAGATCTCGTTAAAACACACAATTTATGTCACATACATCCGTTTTTTGTAGAGTGAACCGTTTCCGAGATATTCCTTGTTATTTGTCTGAATTTTTCAATACTTATACTTTTTCTGAAATGGAGTTCGTTAAGTTTTTTTAGCCTACCATATTTCCCTTGCACCTATAAGAAAATTAGCAATAAGATTAACATCTCGATATCTCAATTAACATTAAAAACGCTTATTTTCCGCCTGTTTCATGTTAGAAACTTATTGCTAATTTTCTTGTAGGTGCAAGGGGAATATGGTAGGGTTTAAGCGATAGTCAAATCTTTTAAAAGCTGCTTGATATGTGGAGCATTCCATTCTCTTTGCATGTCCAGGACATAAAAAAAAAGAAGAACGAATTCCCATTTGAGAAAAGGTATAAGTATTGGAAAATTCAAACAAATAATAAGGAATATCTCGGAAATGGTACGCTCTACAAGAAAGAAAAAAAAAAGTTGGCACAAATTGTGTTTTAACGAGATCTACGGTTTTTGTGTAGCATACTTTTATATACGTTACGGTTTACCAGTTATGCGAAAGTCATTAAGAATTAAGAGAGCTTTTGACGTCATTTCCGGAAAATTATAGCTATACATTTCATTTGTCATGAAAATATCTTAAACATATGATATTTTAAATCAAAATCGTTAAAGCCATTTTGAGAAAATCAAAACATTTGAAAAATTTTCCATGTAGAGCGTAGTCTGTGGTGTGGGGATTTTCTTGAAAATCATTATGTCGCATCGCTGCAAGATACTCAATCCAAATACCCAAGTTTCGTATTTATCCGACTTTTCGTTTTTGAGTTATGCTGTTCACAGACAGAGAGGTTTCCAAAAATGCCTTGTTTGGATTTCAGGCACCTCAAAAATGTATTTTCGGTGAAATCTCTGTATGAATTTTTGGGTGGAATGCAATACTTCCCAACTTACTATACGCAGCACAGAAAGTAAAAATGAAGGACACCTGTTGTATTTATACTCACGTATTTAAACTGAAAGGGAAAACATGTTTAACTAGTTCCACGTAGATTTGAACTTTCAACCTCACTAACAATAAGCTAAATCTCTACAACTGAGCTAAGAGTGCTGCAGTGGGTGTGGCATTGTAACGATCTTTAGTCATTTCCACTTGAGAACTATAAATAAGGTGTATTTTGGTTACAAATATTCAGTGTTGTAACACTCCGAATCATCTGACTCTCTGAAATCTCGTATATGAATTATTTTCTTGGAAGATGGTTGTGTTTCTATTTGAATTCCCCATTATAACTACTACAAGAATATACGTAGTGTTGTGAACAAAGCCTGGCTGTACCGGGCACTCACGGAAACACCCGATTCGAACTCATGTTTTAAACTGAATGAGTACATGTATAAAATGCTAGTTAAAGGTGCCAAAAAGAAAGAAAGAAACACAAAAATTCCTAAGTCGAGCAAGAAGGAGATTGGCATGTTCACGAGGTAAGCGAAAAAATAGAAAGTGTACCAGAAGTATAAAATTGAAATGGGCGGTTAATATATACATAATTAAACTGTAAGAATATGATTGAAGGCTGGATAGTTATGTAGCAAGATATTTCCAGCGCCTACGTAGGACAGTGCTAATACAAGAAGCAGGCGACTTAATACAGAAAGCCATCGTGAGCAACTTCAGGAGAACACAAGAGGAGAGGAGAGCAGGATAAAGAGGAAAGAGAAGAACCAACAAAGACACAAGACAAAACGTACATGCTGCTGTCGTGTATATACGGATCTCAGCCGCTGTTTACTTTAACTATGTGGCAACAATGCCTGCGTGCCGAGAATTTTCCCTTGGCAAGGAGGAAAAAAATTACCACAATATTTCAATCCTGTGCGGAAGGAGCGACAATGAGGACGGATTTTTAAGATTCTTCCTACATCCTGTCTTCATTCTTTAACCATAACGTTACATCAGAATATAGTATCTACCAGCATGTGCATAGTTGCACATAACGGAAAGGAAACAAAATGTTCATAGCCGATTCTTCTCAATGAAATACTTTAACAACCTCTCTTTCTTTGAATCTCAGAAGGGCAATAAAATGTTTGCAATGAGCCTCGGTTAGCGAAAAGTTTAACATAAGCTTAACCAGATTCTCCATTATACTGGGTGGAAGGAAAAAAATCGATGTTACACTCACATGACTTTCTCTACTCTTGTACAAACTATTTTTACGAACGCTTATTCTCCATCTTCACGTTAATCGAGATAAACAATTGCAGAAACTATCATGTAGATACAGGGGGAATAGCCATAGCCAATTTTTAAGTGCTGGTTGCTATATGAAGCATTCCATTCTCTTTGTACGTCCAGGACATAAAAAAACGAATAGCGAATTCCCATTTGAGAAAAAGTGTAAGTATTGGAAAATTCAAACAAATAACAAGGGATATCTCGGAAATGGTTCAGTCT
Source organism: Deroplatys truncata (assembly GCA_030765065.1). Lineage (NCBI taxonomy): Eukaryota > Metazoa > Arthropoda > Insecta > Mantodea > Mantidae > Deroplatys > Deroplatys truncata. Next base: position 59,927,942 of record CM060977.1, read on the forward strand.
ACAAAAAAGATATATGACATAAGTTGTGCTTTTTAACGAGATCTACATTTTTTGTAGAAAACTTTTGTCTATCTCTTACGGTTTGCCAGTTATGCCAAAAACATATTATATTTTAATCAAAATCGTTAGAGCCATTTTTGAGAAAATCAAAATTTTCGAAAAATGTTACAGTTGAAGGGTAGTATGGGTGGGGAGATTTCTTTAAAATCTTCGTGTCGCATCTTTGAAAGATACTGAACCTAAATACCAAGTTTGGTATTTATACGACTTTTCGTTTTTGAGTTATGCTGTTCACAGTCAAACAGACGGAACTTTTTCTAAAGTGCTTATTGTGGATTCAGGGGTCCTCAAAACATGTATTTTCGATGAAATCTCGGTATCGAATGCTTGGGTGGAATGCAAAACTTCCCCTACCTACTATACGTGGTAGAGGAAGTAAAATTTGAGTTTTATTTATGGACGCTCCTTAACTGCCGTGGTTCTTAGCGTCCCATTCTGTATTGGGCGTGAAAGATCCGTAATTTTGCTTAGAGGCCTGTTTATCAGGCTTGAAGTTCTTTTACATACCGTAAATCTACGACACGGAACCACCGGCTTTACTTCCCTTCCAAAGTAAGCCATGCTAAGGATTTTTACACCCGAAAAGAATCTATCGCCCTCCTCCGGGTTTGAATCCGCAATCTCAGGAACTATAGGCTAGCATGGTAACCACTAAACCACGGGAGAGGACCCGGGTAGAAGGGCTATAGTGCCAAGGTGGTGATTCCATATGCCGATGAATGAAAAAAATCATGATTTACATTCACAGGGCTTTTTCGCTAATATCCTTAAATTTTATATAGCTTCTACAAACTATTGTTACAGAAGTTTACCATCAGGCTAAGGATGCGGGACAAGTTAGCAACTACTTATGTGCAACCTTACTATAGTGTTTCGTAAACACAGTATTGTTGATGTAAACAAAGACGCCAATGTGCTGCATCAGTTGCTACTGTAAACAGCACAGTCTAGTGATTGGAAAATAAAGTATGACATACATCGGAATGAGAGACAAGAGTGTATTGTACCTCTAGTCACGAAGTGAATTGTACCCGGCCTCACAAGTAAACAAAATCCAAACATGTCACCTCACTGTCCCCCACTCGATGCACATATAATATATACAGAGTGTATCTTTATTGCTGTCATATATTTGGGGGACGTGTTTCTGACGTTAAAACAGTAAAAAAAGTTCATATGAACTTGGGTAAGAAAATCATATGTTTCAGAGTTACAACACAAAATCGAAGTTACAAAAATTCCTCGAAGGGGCTTCCCCTTGCTTCGATACATGAAGTAAGCCTGCGTTCCATGCTCCGGCACACACTGTTGAAAATTCCTGGTGTGTTTCTATTTGATCAAATCCAGTTTGGATACGCCCTCTCAAAATGTCAACATCAGGTACAGGAGTCGCATAAAACAAGGACTTCAAATGTCCCCAGGCGAAGAAATCCATTGGATTCAAATCAGGCGATCGAGCACGGTACCCCTCGACCAATCCATCTTTGCGGAAATCGATCATTCAAAAATTTACGAACTATCATACTGAAATGAGCTGGAGCACCATCGTGCAAAAACCACATTCGTTTGATGATGGCCAGAGGCACATTATCAGTTAAGTGATGCAACTCATTTCTGAGAAACTGGAGATAGGTTTGTATATTCAGACGCGGAGGGAAGAAGTAGGGACCAATAAGGTGATCATGAATGATTCCACCCCAAACGTTGAGAGAGAACCTCTATTGTCCTTTCGTACTTCATTATGATTTTCAAATGCCCAGTTATGAGGGTTATGAAAATTGAAGATGCCGTCCCGAGTAAAACCGTCCTCATCCGTGAATAAGATACAGGCTAGGACATTGATGAACACAGCGCAGTGCTGTAACATGCGTTGACAGAAACGTCTTCTTGGCTCAAAGTCCGCCTCATTTAGTCCTTGCATACGTTGAAGGTGATACGGGTACAGAAGATTTTCATGCAGAATTCTCCAGATAGTCATATGACTAACTCTTTCCCTTACAGCCACACATCTTGTGCTTTGTGATGGGACTGCATCCACAGCACGAAAAACTCGTTCTTCAAGCTCAATGCTTCGTACCGCTCTTGGTCTCTCAACATCCCTAGTACTCCATTGATATGCGCCATTCTCACTTAAGCATTGGTGAATTCGTACGAATGTTGTTTCACACGGTAACGGCCTGTCTGCATAAAGTTCACGTGCTCGTGTTGCATTGCCGTCTGCACGGCCACACGTGTAGTGCATATCCGTCTGTTCACTCATGGAATACATCTTCTTTGATCTATAACAACGAAATAGTTGATTTCAAGGACCCATGTACATATGCACCTTTTTACTGTTTTGATGTCAGGAACACGTCCCCCAAATATATGACACCAATAAAGATACATTCCTTATATATATCTTGTATAACTGGTAAACCTTAACTGATAGACGAAAACGTTCTACACAAAAATAAATCTCTTTTCAAACAAAGAATTTATTTAAAATAACTTTTTTGTGGCGCCAGCCATTCCCGAGATATCCGTTATTAATGGTTCGAATTGTTCAAAGATTGCATGGAAACGTATAGAATTTTAAGGGCACTGTGTAGCTTCCAGTTCTTAAACATTTGACTGTCGCTGTTCGTTTTGTATCTATAACAAATGTGTAATGTAGCTATTTCTGCAAAAATTTATTTGGATTAAAACGAAGTAGATAGAAACATAAGCTTTAGTAAGAATGATTTGTATATCCACTAATAAAGATAGAAGGTAGAGAAAGTCATGTGAATGTATCATTTGGTTGCTAGATATTTTTACTTTCTCTACTACGTATAGTAAGTAGGGGAAGTATTGCATTCCACCCAAAAATTCGATACCGAGATTTCACCGGAAATACATGTTTTGAGACGTCCTGAATCCAAAAAAAGCATTTTTGGAAACATGTCCGTGTGTGTGTCTGTGTGTGTGTGTGTGTGTGTGTGTGTGTGTGTGTCTGTGAACAGCATAACTCAAAAACTAACAGTCGGATAAACACCAAACTTGGTATTTACGTTCAGTATCTTCCAGAGATGCGACACGAAGATTTTCAAGAAAATCCCCCAACCCCAGACTACCCTTTACATGGAACATTTTTCGAAAATTTTAATTTTCTCAAAAATGGCTCTAACGATTTCAATGAAAATATCATATGTTTAAGATAATGTCATGAGAAATGAAATGTATATCTCGAAATTTCTGGGAATGTCTCCAAAAGTATTCTTCATTGTGAACGACTTTTGCATAACTGGTAAACCATAAGAGATAGACAAAATTTTACTACACCAAAAATGTAGATCGCGTTAAAATACACAACTTATATCATATACATTTCTTTTGTTAAGTGAACCGTTTTCGAGATATTGCTTGGTATTTCCTTAAATTTTCCAATACTTATACTTTTTCTCAAATTCGTTATTCATTTTTACTTTCTCTACTACGTATAGTAAGTAGGGGAAGTATTGTATTCCACCCAAAATTTCGATACCGAGATTTCACCGGAAATACATGTTTTGAGACTCACTGAATCCAAAAAAAGCATTTTTGGAAACATGTCCGTGTGTATGTCTGTCAGTCTGTGTGTCTGTCTATCTGTGTGTCTGTGAACAGCATAACTCAAAAACGAAGATTCGGATAAACATCAAACTTGGTTTTTAGGTTCAGTATCTTTCAGAGATGCGACACGAAGGTTCTCAAGAAAATCCCCCCACCCCAGACTACCCTTTACATGGAACATTTTTCGAAAATTTTAATTTTCTCGAAAACGGCTCTAACGATTTTGATTAAAATATCATATGTTTAAGATATTGTCATGACAAATAAAATGTATATCTCGAATTTTCTGGGAATGTCTCCAAAAGTATTCTTCGTTATGAACGACTTTTTCATAACTGGTAAACCATAAGAGATAGACAAAATTTTACTGCACGAAAAATGTAGATCGCGTTAAAATACACAATTTATGTCGTATACATTTCTTTTGTTGAGTGAATCGTTTGCGAGATATTGCTTGTTATTTCCTTAAATTTTCCAATACTTATACTTTTTCTCAAATTCGTTATTCATTTTTTTTATGTCCTGGACATGCAAAGAGAATGGAATGCGCCACATAGCAACCAGCGTTAAAACATTTGACTATCGCTTAAAACCTACCATATTCCCCTTGCATCTACAAGAAAATTATCAATAAGATTGACATCTCGATATCTCCATTAACATGAAGCATATGGAGAATAAGCGTTTGTAAAAATAGTTTGTACAAGAGTAGAGAAAGTCATGTGAGTGTAACACCAGATTTTTTTATGCCCTGGACATGCAAAGAGAATGGAATGCGCCACATAGCAACCAGCGATAAAATATTTGACTATCGCTTAAAAGCTACCATATTCCCCTTGCATCTACAAGAAAATTACCAATAAGATTGACATCTCGATATCTCGATTAACATGAAGCATATGGAGAATAAGCGTTTGTAAAAATAGATTGTACAAGAGTAGAGAAAGTCATGTGAGTGTAACACATCAGATTTTTAAAGTGGGGGCGCATTCTTTTTGGAATCGCTGTATGCCAAAATTGTTGCCAAGAAATCACCACAAATAGTAGACAAAAAACCCAAAAATCTATTTTTACTTTATCATGTAGCTAGTAGGTAGATGAAGTATAGCAGTCCATCCAACATTTCGATATCGTGATTTCACCGAAAATGTTTTGAAGTCCCTGGATCTAAAAAACTCTTGGAAAACATGTGTAAGTGCGGTGTCTGTGAAAACCATAACTTAACAAAAGATCGGATGACAAACGCCAAATTCTGTATTTAAACACAGTATCTCCAGGGATGCGAAACGAAGATTGTCATAAAAATATGTGTAAACCAAACTACTATTACACGAAAACCCGTTATCTTCTGACTTTCTCGAAAATGGCTAATGATTTTGATTAACATATTCTTAGCGTAAGATATTTGCATATATCGTATATTCTATGAAATCCTCTTCACCCTGATTTAATTTATAACTGAGCTGCTACAATTCAATTGTTTCTCGCGAGTTAAATCAGTATTTTTAACACTTAAATGAATTCAGTCATAATATATAAATTCAATAACAGCCCGCCTTGAAGCAATATGTGTATGTAATAGTTTGTAAAATATATGTAACAGTCATTGCATATGCTTGTATTATTGTATACATGTGTAATAATGTTATGTGAATGCATTACGTAATTTAATAACGTAGGAGCTGTGAAAATAATAAGTTAAAAGTTGCTTTGCTAATAATGAGGTAGCAATGAGGTCACCTGGAGTCAATAATGAGTAAGAAAGTTTAACAGTACTACTTGTAATTCTTGGAATAATAATAATGTAATTTTAGTGATAGTTTATAAAATAGCCAATCAACAATCAGAAAAAGCTTTAGTTAAAAGAACGTATTCTATTGGAGTAGGATTAGCCAAGCAGAGACTTGAAATACAGAAATTTACAAGTTAAGACGGTTGAAATCTGGTCATTTGCCTGCAGACCATGATAGTAACCGGATGCAAGATGCGTCCTCGAGAGAAATATAATACGTATTCGTGCGAGACGAAAAATAACCTTACGTGTTAAAAAGTGTAATTAATTAATAAAAAGAATCTCACAGATCCCTATATCAGTGAAGTGTTATTTAAATCGTATCAAGTATTAACAAAAGGAGTGAAGTAAAATTATAATCTGTGTAAGCCTACATTCTTGTTGCACCACAACCCTGCCAAGATATCTATGTCTCTAAAATAAATACTGACGCAGCCGAGGCAAACATAAATATTAAATATTTAAAGAAACAGTCAAATTACAAAATTAATATTTTTAAACCTGGGGCAAAGGCAACCTGAAAGTACATTTGGGGCGAAGGCTACCGGAAACTGTTTACTATACGTGCGGTTGCAACTACTACAAGTTCGGCTCCGCAACAGTTGAACTACAATACAACTTCTACTTCAAATTGGCTTTCCATACGTGAAGCAATAGGTGAAATTTATGCAGAAATCATTCTTCCACAGAGTCATGAAATGAGTATGAAGTTCCAAGGCCAGAATATGGTGATCCGTTTTAAAAACATGTTATTAGAGCTGCAGCCTCTTGTATCTCGCTATGCTTGGTATGCTTCAAAAAAGCGGTTCTGATCTTGCGAATAGATTTAGGAAAATCGGATCTATTCTTGATAAGAAACCAAAACTAAATCGCCGTTGTTCTTTGTAGCTTTGATGGCATCGGAGAAAATCTAGACCGAAGAAAAGAAATTTCTGAGAAAGGTTGCATAGGAATCAGGAATTACATGAGCCTCGGCTTGGAATGCCACCAAACTTTTAAAATTAAAAACCTATAAGATAAACTGTACTTGAAAAATTGCAACCATGCACAAGTGTGCTGGATAATGTTAAAAATCGCCCTATTGACCTGCGTTTAATCTCTTTTACGGACGAAGGATGGGTTTTTTCACATAGCCATGAATAATTAACCAGCGTTGATGCAAATTTTCTTAAAAGGTGTGGGAGGTATGTGGCGGAATGTTTTCCAGCATTTTGCCGAACGTATATGGTTACCGTAGTTATTATTTGCATGAGATACCATGCGCTTGAATTTAAGAGGCTATGAATATTTGACTCCGCCGGCGAACAGCGTGCTTCCCGGTGGCAACAAAATTCCCTTTAGGCCGTACACACGTCCAAATGAAGGCTCTATAGATATACAAAATATCTGATGTATTAAAGCTACATGACCTTCCCTACACTCCATTACTTAATAATGAGGAAATTCTACAGTGTAGTGTAATTATCCTTTCTGTTTGTTTTCCTATCTACATTTTAATCGAGATAAACCTTTCCGAAAATATCTGCATCGCACATTTCGTTATAGATGCAAAGGGAATATCAATAGTCAAATATTTTAGAACTGGAAACTGTACGCTGGCCTTAAAATTCCATACTCTTTGCATCACATTGCGAGAAACAATTACAAATCGAAAGGACTTTGAAAGAATGGGCAAGTATTGAGCAACTCGAACCATTAATAACGGATATCTCGGAAATGGGTGATGCCACAAAAAATATTTGAAACAAATTGTGTGTTTTAAAGAGAATTAAATTTTTTGTGTAGTACGTTTTCGTCTATCGTATAACTGGTAAACGTCAAGCAAGAGTATACAGAATTTCTTCCGAATGAAGAGAACTTCAAGGCTATTCCCAGAAAATTCAAGATATACACTTTGTCATGCAAAGGTATGTCGTTACAGCCATATTTTAGAAAGTCAAAACTTTCGAAAAATGTTCCATGTAAAGGGTAGTTGGAGGGATGCGTCTTTGGAAGGCACTGCACCTAAATACCAAGTTTGCTATTTATCCGACGTTTCATTTTCGAGTTATGCTGTTCACAAACCCTTTTCTAAAAATGATTTTTTGGGTTCAAGGAACCTCAGAACATGTATTTTCGGTGAAATATCGGTATCAAATTTTGGGGTGGAATGTAATACCTTCTTTCTCTACGTTCTATGTATGTGTTATAGTAACAAGATTTTGCAGTAATGGTTTGTAGAAAAATAAAAATAAATGGATATTGGCTAGAGAAAGTCAAGAGAATTTAGCATATTATGAGAACTTTATGTTGAGACAGTATTTTTAGCACTTAAATGATTTCAGTCAAATTATATAATATAAAATATAATAACAGCCCACCTTAAAGCAATATGTGTATAATATAATACATAAAATGCATTTTAACAGTCATTGTATTAAAGTTTATATTATTATGTACATGTTCAATAATGTTATGTGAATATATTACGTAATTTAATAATGTAGGAGCTGTGAGAATAGGTCAAAAGTTGCTAACAATGAGATAACCTTGAGGCAATAATGAGTTATATAAAGTTTAGTAATGCTACTAGTCATTCTTGGAAACAATAATTTAAAGTTTTTAGACAGTTTATAAATGCCAATCAATAATCAGAAAAAAGCTTAAGTTAAATAAAAGTATTATATTGGAGTAGGATTAGCCAATCAGAAGCTGAAATGGAGCAAAATTTACAAATTCAGAACTCAGTTGCTTGTAGACAGCGTTCCTAACCGGACGCGAGACGCGTCCTCGAGAAGTTTAATACGTAATCAGTGTGAGACAAAAATAGTTTGTGTGTTAAAAATGCAAGTAACTAATAAATAATCTTACAGCTCTCTATATCAGTGAAGTGTTATTTAAATCGTGTCAAGGATTAATAAATGGAATGAAGTAAAAATTATAATCTGTGTAAGCCTACATTCTTAGCCGCACCACTCTCTGCAAAGAAATTCATGTCCCTAACAATAATACTGACGCAGCCGAGGCAAACATAAATATATAATATTTAAATAAACAGTCAAAATTACAAAGTTAATATTTTTAAACTTGGGGCGAAAGCTACCGGAAACTTTTTACCATACGTGCGATGTAACTACTTCAAGTCCGGCTCCCCAACAGTCGAAGTAAAATACCACTCCTCTTAAAAATAAATAAACCTAATTCAATTTTTACCGTCTATCATTTTATTTAGATGTTTTATACTGGACTAGACTTATAAATAAGAACACGGTCCAGCTAATGAGGTTGACAAGGCCGCCTGGTATTCTGTATTTGTCCATGTCACTGTTGCCTTTAGAGTGAACCTTGTTCCTGAATTTACCGGGATACGAAGGCTACAAAGGATGTGGACCTCTCGCTCTCTCTTTGAGCAATTTACCGGTGAGGCTGCCGCTCAAAGACATTTGAAGTAAATTAGGGATCGATAAGCCTGGTAATTAGCACAGAGCTGGCAGCGATCAAGGCAAGGTGGTTTGCAGCCAAGAAAGGGGCTTTATTGTACTTCACTTGATACATGCAGCTTCTCCTTTTATCAGTGCGCGCACTATCCCAGCCAGCCAGCCATTCAGTAACTTAGTGCCGGGCGAGAGTCTATAACCTGATAACTACAATCTGGGGACCGGTCTTCCAAAACGTAATATCTGCACCAGGTAACGTTTATCGGTAGGCATCGGATTTGTATCCGCTAAAATTACTTAATTTAATATTATAAAAAGAAAACATTTGTATGTATATATGTAGGTAGGGTAAAAGTCCTATTCTTTCTGACGGATATGGACTATAAAACACCTTGTAACTTCAATTCATAAATTACTAAAATATTAAAAAGATTTACAAAGCCCCTGTATTTAAAACTAAGCCCTTCTCGGTGTGACACTTTGATGCCGCTCCTTGCTTCATATTTTTTATAACATTAATGTTACCTGCTCTGTCATCTCGTAGTTCATTCTGCGTTGTCTCGTACGCCAGCTGCTCTAGTGGTATAGCTATGAACTCTTTATCTCAGGGTATGTATGAGTGTATTTTGAAAGGATATCACCAGTTTAGTTATCTGATAAATTTTAATGATAACTAAAATATTCAGTTTGGGAAGAGTAACCGACTGTTGAATTTACGAATTAATTACTTCCATAACTAAGCGAAGCGTCAGTTGCCGTAAGCCACAGAAATGTTGCTCGGAAAGATCCCTCGCAATAGCCGCTAAATCTTTCTAACACCGGCGCGTTTATGTTCACTACACAACTTAGAAGTTACACACGAGAGTTAATCAGGAGAGTCACGGATGTCTCAAATGTATGCACGACTGTGTCTCTGATTAGAAGACAAGAAATTTTCTTAACTTAACCTCCGCCCACCTATCGCTACCCCTACCTGCGTTACTTCTCGCGAGGACCAAACTTAAAATCCTACGTTTACGTATCTGAATTGTTGCTATGCAGTACCTCCTGGAATCTAGAATTTCATTCCCTTACTAATTTATAGAATTCCTACCTATGTGACTTTTCAAATTTAACTCTCGCTGCATTTCAAGAATCTTTATACTTGTGTATTTCCTTAACAAGGCTCGCTAATGCCTTTTTTCTCCGGGCAAATCTTTTCAACTCAGGCTTATTATTATAAATTGATTTAATATACAGAAATGATTTATTGCAATTATTTCTCTATCTTACTATTAATTCTTTATTTAATTGTTTATATCTTTCTGTACATAACTGCGGTATCAACACGAACATGCTTGCGAATAATACTTTGACTTTTAATTTCCTGATGGCTAATGGGTCCTTGACAACCTAAGGCCCCTCCTCCAAAAAGCTTCTATCTACTTTTAATTGAGAATGTCATGGAAAACATTTAAAATAAAGACAGGTGTCGGAGATATTTCATTCCAAGCAATATATAATATGTAAATAATCACGATTTAGCAACCAAGACACTGAAAAACAAAAGAGAATCTAATCTGTTTGTAATGGTACGATAGGTATACCAATACATTTTAATAGATCTCTAGCACTAGTCGGCCAGAATATGAGTGCATCAGTGGTTTTTGTCGAAAATGCTTTAGTCAAAGACTAGGAATCAGAGAGGAGTGAGGGACAAGGCGATAGGGTAATGTATAGAGTTGCAGAACTAAAACAGTATTACAGTTGCAGGCTTCAGCTTGCTAGAAAATTCAACTCGGAACTGGGGATACTTTCTTTATCTGACTGTCTTTCAGATGCCGCGCCCATTTGTTTTCCATAACTGTTTGGATCCTCTTCCCACCGCACGCACTCACATCGTAGCTGACTAGTAACAACATTTTCCTCGATTTGCTTCATGTTATAATCAGGATAGTTAGCGAATTGCATCCAGCTAACATTAGAAACCAGTCAACCGATAGTTTACGATCAAGAACAAGATTATTACTTTCTCCTGGTCGCCGACTAAGTGTATTTTCCAGAGCGGAAAGCCTCTGGCCTGGGAGTTGAGTGTCACAAGTTTCACCTATTATTTCGTTGTAGATATTAATGGTATATGTATTATATGAAGACTATATAGACTTTATGTTGATAAATAATTATGGGACCAAAGAGAAGGTACGAAAGTTAAAATATCACCTACTGTGGTTGTCTAAAAAATCTTACTAATGTTCTTACTAATGTTTCCAAAAATGCTCTTTTTGGATTCAGGGTGTCTCAAAACATATATTTCCAGTGAAATATCGGTATCGAATTTTTGGGTGGAAAACAATACTTCCCCTACTTAGTACACGTAGTAGAGAAACTAAAAATATCGATATCCTTAAAACACACAATTTATTTCAAATGAGCTTTCTTTGGCATAATCTATTTCTGAGATATCCGTTATTATTGGTTCGAATTGTTCATTTCTTTATAATGGTTTAAGGCTTTTTCAGTATTCAGTTGTTTCTCGCGATTGCATGGAAACGCTATGGAATTTTAAGACCAGCATATACTGTCCAGTTCTTAAAACATTTTGACTATCGCTGTTCTTCGAAATGTGTAATATAACTAATTCTGCAAAGGTTTATTTGGATAAAAATGTAGTCGATATACAAATAAGCTTAAGTAAAATAATTTGTATATCCACTAATAAACGACAGGCGGTAGAGAAAGTAATGTCAATGCATCCCATCAGATTTTCTAGTGGTACTAACCATTTTCGTAATTCATTATTATAGGTATGAAGTTATATACTTATATACTTTACTGAAGTGATTTTTTGAAGTAATAAGTCACAATTATTTTTTTGCTCGTGGAGTTATTTAATGAGGGGAACATATTGTGACCCGGTTTTAAATATTACTATCGCTTCAACCTCCTCTATGACCCTTGTATACACATTATACAAAATGTGTTTCATGAAAGTGTTTCTGTAAGCTTTTATCCTATCGGTTAATACAAGTACTCCTAGATAGAAGATTTTATAAAAATAGTTTGAAGAGAGAGAGTGGGTAGAGAATGCCATGTGAATGTAACATCAGAAATGTTTATAGCATTTTGCATAATACATTTGTCAACTCCAGCAAATGTAATTACGTAGTCAATAAAGGCAAATGTGTGTGTCAATTAAATCATTGTGATTTATTCGTCAGTATTTTTACTGACCATCAACTTAACTGTTAAATCTGTCATTCGTACGAAATGTAGGTATATTTTGGATTCTGCGGATTTTAATACTTCTGTTTCCGATGATATCACGATATAACAGTTTTGGGTAGAATACAAAACCGTGCAGAGAATATTGATTCAGTTTTGTGCAGCTTCTATAGACTTAAATGTTGCTGTGGCGAATTATCCAGCCTACCTAGAGTGGTCCAAAGTTCCACTTCGCAAGTTTCAATTCCAATGGTGCGCTTCTTATCTGGAATTTGGCATCTGGAAAGTGGCTAAGGCAACAGGCAAAGTGGATGAAATTCAATCACCGCACCCTAAATGCAATACTGGCTGGCCAGCCGCCTTGTTTGTAGAGCTACAGCACGTGCGGTATCGATCCACCCTCTCAGTGGGGGCGGCGACTTTCCTAGTTAAATACACAACCTCCCTTAATCATAAAATCCTTTCGCCTGTCCTTGAAAGGTTATCAAACTCTACAGCTGTACATGTCTCAGACCCGTTCCTCTGTTACGTGTGCTTTTGTTCTGTGTTCTCTGGTTAAAAAATCTGATGCGTTACATTCAAACTACTTTCTCTACTCACTCTTCCACAAGTTATTCTTACCGAAGATTGTTATATTAAATCGCTATACGCAATTCCATATTATTACGAGAAACAAAAGAATAGTGACTTACACTTAAAACATATGATCTGGTGCTGGAAATTGCAAATCAATTAAGGAATATCTGTGGAACTATCAATGCCGCATAAATGTATTAAGACATACCAGTTTTACAAAATTATACAAAATGTACTAAGCAGGAAGAGTACACAAAATACTCACAGGAAACTACATGCATTTATGAAGAACGGACACATTTCTTTCTGTATTTATTCTGTTCGAAATTCACTCAGTGCCCCAATTTTAGCACCAAATTAAGCAGAATGTTCTAGAGTTTCGATTACCTGTCATTAGATGCGCAGATGTTCATGTTTTATTCGTAATTGTTAGTTTTATAGTCGGCAACTGTTTTTGAGATTTTGTTCTAGTCAACGTGAAAATGGAGCACACATTAAATGAACAACTCTTCCTTGTAAAGCAATACTGGATTACGAATTAAATTATAGCTGCTCAAAGGGCATAACAGAGAGAACTTGTTGTTCGGAATCCTCCCCAAGGAAACACAATACTGGGACTGGTAAACAAATTGGAAACAACTGAATCTTTAGTGAGTGAAAAAGGCAAAACTCGTTCATCTAGACTTCCTAGGTTTGATGTTGACGTAAGAGTATGACTGGATCAGTCACCCAAAAAGTAATTAAGACGTTTGTCACCGGAGACAGAGTACAGCTACTCAATGTGTCAGAGAGCTGTGAAAAGTGCAGGCCTAAAGCCGTATAGGATTACGGTTGTCCATCAGTTACAGGAACCAGATAAGGATAGATGACTGAATTATATTCGTTGGTTTCAGGCGCTCATTGCGCAAAATCCTGCCATATTGTCCATCACATGGTTCACTAATGAAGCATGGCTCCATTTATCCGGTTATGTGATCTCAAATAACTCACGCTATTGGGCCAGCGAAAATCCACATGTTATTCATGAAGCATTTATGCACCCGGTTAAAATCGGAGTTTGGTGCACAATATCTACAAGGAGAATACTGGAACCATTTTGTTTTAAAAAAATGTGAACACTGCAGCGTATCGACGGATTTTCATGGAGTTTGCTGCGTAACTAGACATGTAGAGCTGAGTCAAGGATATTTTCAGTAGGTCGGCGCTACATGCCATATATAAAATAAACCAATGGCAATAATTATAAATTTCTTTGACGACGGATAATTTCCAAGAACCTGTGGCCATCGAGATCTCAGGATTTGACATCGCCGGACTTCTTTCTATGGGGTTACTTAAAAGACAGGGTTTATGCCACACGTCCCCAGACATAGGACGATCTGAAGCACAACATTACACAGGAGATTCAAGCTATTGACAACAGAGTCCTCCAAACGAGAGGCCAGTAACATGGAACGACGTGTTGAGTTGTGCCTTATGCAGGATGGATGACATTTTCAACATTTGCTATAGAGATAAACAATCTCTCAAAATTCCTCTGCATTTCAGGTATAATAAGTTGTTGCTAGCATAACTCGTTTTGAAACAATTAAAGAAATAAATGTGTCAGTTGTTCAAAACTTACCTGTAGTTATCGAGATGCCATATATCTATGCTATATTAATAGAAGTAGTGTGAGTCATTTTGAGAATATAGAAGGTAACCACTAGCAACCAAAGATCTATGCCCGAATTGTTCAGCTCAGGAAGACGTATTAGTGTCTCACCTTATTTTTGAGTGACCTATATTTCTTATTTATTACCACCGAAGGATGCAGAAAAGTTATCAAGTTAATGAATATGTCACAAATGTTGTCTGTTATATAATATTTTGTTTTTATTAAATCCAGTTTGATTGCACTATAATGTACATATACTATATTCTTCTGTTACCAAAGTTCAAATTGTTACGTTTATGACGTACACATTTGTAATAATTTTTCACATACTCCTTCATTGCTCTTCAATATTACTGTGGTCGCTAATGACATTCATTAACAAACAGCGACTTTAAATAAATAAAAAATGATTAACCACAAATTTTCTATGTAGGATAGGGCGGTTTTGTTGAAAATCCTTCGAAGATACAGGAATTACAAGGTTTAATATTTATCCAACTTTTTGTTTTTGAGTTATGCTCACACACACACACACACACACACACACACAAAAACGTTTTACATAAAATAACCCTTTTGCTTTAGTAGACATCAAAATGCTTTTTTTGATAAAATGCCGATATCGAGTTTTCCTCTCCCCGATATAGGTAAAAATAGAAAAAAAATGTGTGTTACATTCACATGATTTTCTCTACCCTGTATAGCTTACTAGTGGATGTACAAATTATTCTTATGAAGTTTGTTTCCCATCTACTTTATTTTAATCGAGATAAACCTTTACAAAAACAGCTACGTTACACATTTCGTTAAAAATACAAATGGAACAGCGATAATCAAATGCTCAAGAACTAGACTCTATACGCTAGCCTTAAAATTCTAGTCCTTCAATAACATCGTGAGATAAGAGTACAACTGAAAATCGAAAGGAGTTGAAAAGAATGGCTAAGTATTGAACAATTCGAATCATTAAAATCGGATATCTCTGAAATGGCTGATGCCACAGTTGTATGTTTTAAAGAGATCTACATTCTTATGTAGTACGTTTTTGTCTTCGCTTAACTTTTATCAGTTCTACCAGACTAAACAATTTTTTCCCGAATGAAGACGACTTCCCAGGCTATTCCAAGAAAAATGAAGATCTAGGTTTTATTTGTCATATAAATGTCTTTAATATAGGTATTTTAATCAAAATGGTTAGGGTCATTTTTAAGAAAATCAAAATTTTCGAAAATGTTGCATATAAAGGGTAGTTGGGGAGAGGCGATTTTCTTGAAAATCATCTTGTCACATCCTTGGAAGGTACTGAACATAAATACTAATTTTGGTATTTATTAGACTTTTCGTTTATAGTTATACTATTCACAGACACACAAGCACACACGGACCGAGTTCTAAAAATCTGATGACTTCTCTACTCTTGTTTAAATTCTTTATACAAACGCTTATTCTCCATGTTAATCGTGATAAACACTTGCAGAAATTATTTTATTGCTAATATTATTGGAGATGCAAGGGCAATATGTGAGCCAATTATAGCTCTCCTTTCAAGGAGTAGCTGTTTTAGCAGAGTGGCGCACTAGAAGCGTGATGGGCCTATAACCCAGAGGTCCGTGAATCGAAACCACGCTCTGCTACCATTTTGTAACATTCTTGCAAAGACGATTTAGACATAGTCGATGCGTAGAATGCCACAAATGTGTAGTAAAAAAGTTAACTAAAAGTATAATACCGGGCCCAGTCTAAAATGCATTGGGATAAAGCATTCCCGCAGAATAATAATCTTTGTACTACAAATGAATTTAAAGGAAAATGAAGTAAGAATTTAATACAGCTCCAAATGAAACTAATGATTCTTGCAGCCCCCAAAGCACTGAATATATTCACATTCAAATCTAGAAACATCAATAAATTACAATTTAAATACATAACATTTTTGCTTTGTAATTCTCACACAAATATTTGTCATTTTAAATAGAATGTAACACGTGGTGATATTCGAATATTAACTCGTTTCAATAAGGTTCAGGTACTGCTCCACACACTAGAAAGAATTAGAAGTTTACTTACGCCAAAAATGTGTATAAATTTAGACAATGCCGAAAAGTGTACAACAGACTTGGTTCTCTTCGAGCAGTGAAGGACTTTCTTGAGCTTCGTGTTTGCGAGCGATGGTCTCCACACTTTTCGGCCTGCAGAAAGCCTGCAGGTAGGCTTTAGCCGATAGTCAAATCTTTTAAGAGGGGTTGCTATGTGGACATTTCATTCTCTTTGCAAGCCAAGGACATATAAATTGCTAATAACAAATTCTCATTTGAGAAAAAGCAAGTATTGGAAAATTCAAATAAATACACAGGAATATCTCGGAAATGGTTCCCTCGATAAAAAAAATGTATATGACATAAATTGTGTTCTAATAAGATCTACATTTTTTGTGTAGAAAAATTTTCTCTATGTCTTACAGTTTACCAGTTATGCAGATGTCATTCAGAATGGAGAAGACTTTTGGGGAAATTCCAGAAAATTCAAGGTATACATTTCATTTGCCATGAAAATATGTTAAATATACGATATTTTAATCAAAACCGTTTAGAGAAATTTTTGAGAAAATCAAAATTTTCGAGAAATGTTCCATGTAAAGGGTAGTCTGGGTTGGAGTATTTTCTATAAAATCTTCGTGTCGCATCCTTGGAAGATACTGAACTCAAATACCATGGTTTTTTTTCATTTTTGAGTTATGCTGTTCATAGAACAGATACACCGACACACACGCTGATGTTTCCGAAAATTCTTTATTTGGATTCAGGGCGCCTCAAAACATGTATGTTGATGCAATCTCCGTATGGAATTTTTGGGTGGAACGCAATACTTCTCCTATACATAGTAAAGAAAGTAAAATGCTTTCATGGATTCAAGGGATCATAAAGCAAGTACTCGTATTTCTGGTAAAATATTGTTTTCGAATTTTTGGGCGGAAGGGAACACCTTCACTACCTACGAGGTGCGTTGTAGAGAAAGTAAAAATTACGCCATTGCATTATTGGAGAGCGCTAGGTGTCTGGAAACTTTTGAGCGGAAACGTTTTACCTGTAATGACAGAAACAGAGGAGGAGAAGGTAGTCTAGTGTGGGAGCAGAACGGCTGGCACTATGCCCCTAACGTTCACTCGGAACGCGTAGCGACAACACCTTATCTCACGTTATTTACACTCCTGCTGCTCTGTTACACTACTGACCCAACAAACTTCCCAGAAGATAATGGACTTGTCCAGCTACTACGCAAACACATAAGTGCGTCAGGACGAATAAAACAGCCTGTAGGTTAGGTTATTTTACCTCTGAATGCAGGAAATTCAATTTTCTATCATGAGAGCATAAAGTGGGTCAAAAAAACTATCGTCGTAAAAGGTCTTTAGCGTAATAATAACTACATAAGTAGCTCTGATGAGACAAACAACTGAAGTCTTGATTTTAATGACATAAGGCAAAGAATTACAGAATTTTGCTCAATTTGGTGCGTAAAATGAACATTGCAGATCCAGTTGAGTAAAACGTATAAAGTAAGCCGAAACGCTGTGCAGTTTTTGTCGAGGCATAAGTGTGAAATACACAAAGCGAAAACACAGAGAAGTGATTGGATTGCAACACCATCTCCATGGCCAGTAATTCTATTGTGATATGAACACCCAGGTTGGGAACTGATGCACATCCCCAATGCTGCTGTAAATTGCGATCTAGGGGGTGGATTGCAAATTGTTATTGCATTTAATTCCAATGATTTTTTTTCCCTACTGAAAGCAATGAACTTTTGTCCATCGCATCTGCGTGCCCAGGCATAAATTATTCCAGTTTTATTTCCGCTTCTGGAATTCTATGGAGCCCACGAATCATTAGTCCCCCATTCATTTACAGCAGAAAAATGGTTTTATGAAACTCATATAATATGTGAATATGTAGGGATGTCATTTTCCACATGTAAAATTTCTCTATTAAAAATACAGCCCTGACACACAGACTTCCATTCGTGTAGCTGACAGCATGCTACGAGTGGAATAAACATGCGGTTCAGCTGCCTTCTAGGACCTGAGGATCCGGGTTCGATTTTTGGGGATGACAGTCTTCCTTTACCTATAGGCTTACCCGACATTGCACCGATGTCTTTTTCAACCTCGAATGACGATTTAAGAGAATATTAAAAGCTCTATTCCTCCAATGTAACGTTTTCTAACTTCATAAAACATTATTTCAGAAACTAATAGTGATGGGTCGATACCACTACTTCTCGATACTCGATTGTCACTTTATGAAAAACTGTAAAGACGATAGCTTGTTCTGAAAAATGGCTCCAACAATTTTGACTAAAATATCATATGTTTAAGATAGTTTTATGACAAATGAAATATATATGTCGAATTTTCTGGGAATGTCTCCAAAAGTATTCCTCATTGTGAACGACTTTTGCATAACTGCTAAACCATAAGAGATAGACAAAATTTTACTACACAAAAATGTAGATCGCATTAAAATACACAATTTATGTCATATACATTTTTTGTTGTTGTGTGAACCATTTTCGAGATATTGCTTTTATTCCCTTAAATTTTCCAATACTTTTTGTCAAATGGGAATTCGTTATTCATTTCTTGATGTCCTGGACATACAAAGAGAATGGAATGCTTCACATAGCAACCAGCTCTTAAAATATTTGACTATCGCTTAAAGCCTACCAATTCCCCTTGCATCTGCAAGAAAATTAGCAATAAGATTAACATCTCGATTGACAGGAAGCATATGAAGAATAAGTGTTTGTAGAAATAGTTTGTACAAGAGTAGAGGAAGTCATGTGAGTGTAACACATCAGATTTTTTTTGTGATAACGCTACCGGATATATATCCTATGTTGCTATTCAAGGTTAATAATAATAATAATAATAATAATAATAATAATAATAGCTTCAGAAAGCTTTATTTTAGGGGATTTTCCATTTATATTATGGAAATTAGTCGAACGGTGTAGTTATAAACTATGTTCGTGACACGAATTTTATGGAAGGAAAGAACAAATATTTCCATGCGCCGTCTTAAGTTGTGATTTGTTCCTGCTGGATTCACAAATTTTGGTCATCGGAGCAAGTAAATTTAATGGCTGAGAGTGAATCATCAAGCCAGGTTATTGCAGAAATGTGATTTAGTGTGTCAGCTAAATCAGCTTTATTTACAACTCCGCGCTGTGTGTTGCACCTGTACCTAGACTCCATCCCCACTGTTTTGCATGTTTTAATTTGCACATAAGAGTCTATGAACTGTTGCATTGATTCATCCACAGGAAACACAGTCAAGGTTCATCAAGAACTATAGTCAAGCAACTCTGTGGACACGTGCGAGGCAATAACGTGAAGTCTCGACTCCTTTCATTTCTTATCTAGCATAAAGTTAAACGCAAAAACTTTCAATAATGCAAAACTTGAAAGTATCGAAAAAGTATGGAAGGTTTATCTCAAAGTATCAGACATGCTTCGAATTACAAGTATTGTGTTAAAATTTATCCTAAATTAATTTTTAAAATACAACTAACCAACTTATTAACACCAAAGTAGATCAATAACTCAACTGTGCCTTTTTATCGTATCAAAACTTCGTTTAGCCAAAATCAGTAGTTTCTCAGAAAACTAATCATTTGTATTAGAAAATGTTATTAAGAGAAAACGCGTTATTAGAAGTAAAAATGGAGAAAAATTAGCATGCATTTACACAGCAAAAATCGCATTCCTCGGACATACCAAGGATGCCATATTTCTAGAGCAAAGCGTCCTCTAAAATACAGGCCTAAGTGTATCTCCGTATTTCAAAGAGTATAAGAGTTATTTTTACTTTCTGTACGATATAATAGTGGGTAGAGAAGGTATAGCACTTCACCCAAAAGTTTGAATATTAGAATTCATCGGAAATGCATGTTTTGAGGATCCTTAAATAAAAAAGGGAATTTTTATATATAAAAGGACCTTATAACACTTCTATTGTTACTTAAATTCAATATGTTTTAAGTAAGGAACACCAAGATTTACAGGAAAATTCTCACCCACAACTATCCTTTTCATAGAAGCTTTTAAATTTTTTTTAATCAATGTCTCTAGGGATTTTGATTAAAATACCTTACATTAAACATATTTACATTTAGAATAAAATGTATTTTTTTAATTTTCTGGGAATAGCCTGTGAAGTGCTGTTCATTCGGAAGGAATTTTGTGTAACTACAGAGTGAGCCAAAAGACTCCGAAACGCCTGCGTGGTGTTTTTCCTGTCCGCGTCCTCAGCGCTCGTTGCTGTCTGCCGTCTGCTGTCTCTCTTTCCTTTAGGGGTATATTGGAAAGCTATTTTTGGCAGGCTGGTATCTTCCATCCTCCTAACACCTTGTGCCTATTCATTCTTGAGTACAGAGCTTATGTTCTAATTCTTTTCTTATTTCCTCATTCCTAATTCTGACTTCTCTTGTTATCCTTTCGTTTAGCTCAAAAATTTCATTTCAGAACTTTGTGTTCTACTTAGTGTCCTTTGTGTAGGTACCCAGCTTTCACATCCGCAAAGTAACGTATTGCTAGTGTTATAACATTTCATCCTTGTTCGGGTCCTGTTTTAATCTGTAAGGTGTTATGTATTGTTTCGCAAATTGGTTGAAATATCATTAATTTTTTTGTCTTTATCCTTCTCATTGTTGATTTCACATCCTAAATAATTGGAGGAAACTGGCCACAGTACTCGACGATCACTTTCGACCTCTTTGTTTTATCCCAGTTTGCCAATATTTTTTTGTGCTCTTTTGATATTTCGATATTATAAATTTTAGATATTTACATTTTATTTGTTATGCAAAATACCTTAAACATTAGTGTAAAGAGTAAGGGGTGCGAGGATTTTCTTGAAAATCTTCGTGTCGCAACCTTGCAAGATTCTGAACTTAAATGCCAAGTTTGCTATTTAACCCACTATTTCGTTTCGACTTATGCTATTCACACAGACATTTTTTTAATTCAGGGGCCTCAAAACACGTATTTCCAGTAAAATCTTGTTATATAATTTTTGGGCAACATCTTCTCTAGCTACTGGGTACATGGTAGAGCAGGTAAAAACGGTATAAAAATTAAGAGTGGAGCACAACTTCGCAGAAATGTACTTCTAAGTATAGTGCATGTTATCTACTAAAACTTTAAAGACTTTTTAATACCAAAATGGCTAAAATAGTACTTCATTCCTGTCTTAAAACTATTTCTTAAATGTTTTCAAAACTATAAAAAAGTTATATCATGGTTTACTCTAATCCCTTCGAACGTACCTTCCTCTGGGAGGGATTGAACGATGGAAGCGCCGACTTGTTCCGGTACTGCGATACTACAGGACGAGAGTGTACCACACTGCGCCATTTTCAGCTTGCCCTCTATGTGCCGTTGAAGGTACTAGATACAGAACAGACCAGCAGCGCCTAAATGCACCGCACTGCCCACTAATTGAGTTGAATTACGGTCCCGGCTGCGAGAGTCAACCCATGTTGTACCGTTAATCGACAATTTTTGGTCTCTTCGTTCACAAGCTCCATCGGTTTCTGACGAGCGCATTGCAGAGGTTTTCTTTCATGATCGTACTTTGTATTCAGTTCATGTGCAAGCTCTAGTCACTACCTCTAACGTTTCCCTTGTTAGATATGCACAATTTTGCTTCAAATGTCTTATGCATTTATAGTCACGCTGAGTACATAAAAGCTGTTAGTTGCATGTAGGAGAAAATTATATAGTTACGTGCAAACGATCTTGTTCTTTTTCCCTGATCTAAACACTGATATTCGAACCCACCTAGTCATTCTGTTTCTTTATCTGACACCACCTCATCCTAGACATAGGGGAATAAGGTTTAACCAATGAGGAAGTAACACGAGAGTAAAAACAAAAGCAGCAAGTTTGCTGCAATTGGATGCAAATAAGGTGAGTGTGACGTAGAATAAATAACTTTTATTACTACATAAGCTATTAAACGTTTTGTAGATTTGATGCATACATCTTTTGAAACATTGTGGATATGTTCTAGCACCTTTTTGTGACCTAAGTAAAGCCTTTGATTTCATTGAGCATATTTTACTATAACACTTCTTATTACGGTATTCGAAACAATCAGATAAAGCTTTTGAAATCTTACTTAATAGACAGAAAACAAACGGTTTATCTAGTGCTGAGTTATCAGTACGTCACATCGATGGTGTTCCACAGGGTCGAGTTTTAGGTCCATTTGTTTTAATTGCAGCAAAGTACTTAACTAGTGCTATCTGTTCAGGGGAGTGGGCTAACTTATCTCTCAGGTAAAGCTTTTGCTGTTGAGAGAGGTACACAGTATGCTGAAGTCGTGCACCGCTTATCGCGTACAGTAAAAAGCAGCTAACAATCTATCCTCTGTCGCGCGTCTTTAACTCACACTTGCCTCAGAACAAGCAAACCTTACCTCCTTCAAGTTGCTAAACTCCCACCTCCATACGTCATCCCCACCCCCTAACGCCGCAGAACAAACAGTGATATTCCTATTCATACTTTTAATGTTTTTTTTCATTATACAGCTTTTATTGCTAGTGGAAATGGCCTAAATATATCGAACAAAGTGAACATATCATGACTAAAGCATCTGAAT
Source organism: Deroplatys truncata (assembly GCA_030765065.1). Taxonomy (NCBI): domain Eukaryota; kingdom Metazoa; phylum Arthropoda; class Insecta; order Mantodea; family Mantidae; genus Deroplatys; species Deroplatys truncata. The sequence continues at coordinate 59,950,880 of CM060977.1, forward strand.
GTTTCGGAGTCAAAAGTATGCTGTTAAACAAAGACAAACTGCTTCTCTCCTATTTACCTTCAAACAACTATCTGCTGATTTAGCAAATTTCTGTCATTGGTATGCAGTTTTTGGGAGTTTATATTGATAGACAATTAACCTGAAATCTTCATATTGAATGCCTGAAGAAAAGAATGTCCAGTATAATATTCTTCATAAGAAATCTCAGAAAAGGCATTCCTCCTGAGTTTGTGAGAAGTGTGTATTTTACATTTTTAAGTCCGTCATAACCAGCCAGAGATGTTTTAGTAAGTAAACAGAACAATCGTGTTACCGCACGGAGTGTGTAGGTATCGTCAGGTATTGTGACGGACACTCTCCTCCCCAATCCAACGACGTTTCGTTGCCACTGTTATAGTTATTCCATGCATATATAGACCAGTGGAGAACTGTGATAATATGTCTGTAGCAAACAGAAGTTCATGCATAAAAAACGTCACAATACATCGTTTGTAGCGTCAGCACAAATGGCGAAACCATCATATGTAACATTAGAGCTCAAAGGACACTAAAATATCATGTTACACAACCTTTAATTCAGCGAAACAAAGGAGTATGTGACATTATTAAAAAGGAACAATGAGGAAAGTGGCCTTTCACCTCCTCAGCTCCAATGGATCAAATCAAGAGTAGATATTGCTTTAAAAATTTACAGCTTTCGATGTGAAAGAAAAGGCAATGTAACTCGCATTTATGTATACTAATGTCTTAATTAAATTATGAGGTAACTTTATTGCATACCATCAATAGCTAGACATACATTTTACTTTCTCTACTACCTATAGTAAGTAATAGAAGTATTGCAGTCCACATCGAGATTTCACCCGAAATACATGTCCGTGAGCGTGTCTGTCGTGAACAGCATAACTCAAAAACGAAAAGTCGGATAAATACCAAACTTGGAATTTAGCTCGAGTATCTTTCAAAGATACGACATGAAAATTTTCAAGAGCATCCCCACCCCAGACTACCCTTCAAATGGAACATTTTTCGAAAATTTTAATTTTCTAAAAAATAGCTAACGATTTTGATTGAAACATCATAGCTTTAAGATATTTTCATGGCAAATGGATTCTATACCGTGAATTTTCTGGGAATGTTCCCAAAAGTCCTTCATTCTGAAGGACTTTTGCATAATTGGTAAACCATAGGAGATAGATCAAATTTTACTACACAAAAAATGTACGTGTCGTTAAAACACAGAACTTAAGTCACATATATATTTCTTTTCCAGTATTTTTCCAAGGTATTCCTTGTTATTTGTTTGAATTTTCCAACTCTTAAAACATTTTCTCAAATGGGAATTCGTTATTCGTTGTTTTTTTTTTGTCCTGGAATGCTCCACACAGCAACCAGCTGTTAAAATATTTGACTATCGCTTAAAGCCTACCATATTCCGCTTGTACCTGCAAGAAAGTTAGCGGTAAGATAGTTTCTGAAAAAGATTATCTGAATTAAATGAAGTAGATAGAGAATAAGAGTTTGTAAAAATAGTTTGTACAAGAGTAGCGAAAGTCATACGAGTGCAATACATCAGATTTTTTCCATGTAGTACTCCTTAATTCTGCTATCGAAGTAGGGTGTACTGCCTTCAAACTGTACAACATATTTGTTTACAGGTAACACTGCAAGATCACAAGCGCTTCCATCTTCTCTCGCCACCAACCCTCGCTGCGTTCATAACTTAATGGATTGCTTACTAAAACCCCTCTGCGTGGTCATAGCATATGGTTTAATTCTTTTGGGCGATACTAACAAGAGAAACGAACCTTGTCTTCTGTAATCGTTTCTTATATCATTAATATTTTTAATTAATATAGATTTTTTTGTTGAGGATTAAGGTACACTTTTGGATATGATTATTTATCATACGGTTTGGTTATGTTAAGATTTTGAATTTGCGTTTTAATAATTTTAGCTAAGAATTTATAATATTTATAATACAATAAATAAAACATTTAACTAAATCTTTCAAATTCAAGAAAAAAATTATAATTAATTTCAATTCCAAAGCAAATTATAAGGACAATTAAAAATGCTGTTATTCAACTCCTCGCAAACCTCTCTTTTTTGAGTTTAGCATGCTAACTATTTCTAATCACTATATTTTCGGATGTTTTAGTTTATGTAGACAACTCTTATGAAAGTCTGAAGCTAAGAAGTGACACACACAATTACAGAACTAGGTTAAAATCAAATGTAAATATTCCATATTTTAGATTATCTAAAACTCGTAATAGCTATGTGAATTTGGAATCTAAATAATATAATGAACTGCCGATCATGTAAAGTTATATAAAGGGTAAAAGAAATGTTTCAAGTTTATACTTATTAGGTACTTTATTATTTCTTTATTAGGCGCTTTAAGAAATAATTAAGCATAAGCTTCTTACACAAGGAAATATCGTTGTTTGATAAATGGACAGGCTGCATCGTCAGAAGGCACGTATTCCAAACTGAGCGAGCAGACCGTATTGACGTTTCTTGTCTATTGACATCTTCCTGTACGCCCCTCCCCCGTTCATTTGCTTCTTCCATTATCTTTTTGCAATGGGAATATACTCTGGTCGTTATTATTTACAAAGCAAGAAGCCTGGCGTTGCTCCATTCCTCTCTTGATTGAGACATACGTGTGTACTGTCCAACTTCACTGCGCATTCGGCGTATCTAATGGAGTTTCACTAACAGTTATACCAAAAGTACTGCTTATTCTACATACGATTAAAATTAATTAGTATGTTGAGAAAGGAATGCCTTTTTCTCACTTATTCCTATAGAATTTATCTGAAAATCAGACCTGACTGTCCGGAGAGATAAATCAGCAGCATGCAGCACCAAACCGAAATGTTTCCGTCACCTACATACTGCTACGTATTGTAGCTCCTAAAATTTTTCACGATGCCAAGTGGACCGATAAATCTGCACACATTAGGGCCGGTACCAACTCGTCCAGATTCACTCTTTGGAAACCAGAACACTACGCTACGGCGCAGGTATCCATAGAATGAACGGCAAGGAAATATGTATACCAGTGATCAAAAACGGCTAGAAAACACAATCTTTCAAACACATCCTCATTGTTTATGAAGCACGGCGGCCAAATGCTGTGTATAAACACAGGTAAATTAAACATCACACGAGGAAAGAGAATCATCTCAGATCGGATCAGAAGCAAAATTTATTACATACATATTGTAGCATCCCAAGCCTGGGAACGAACCCCGCATATCAGAGCGAGGTTACACTGGGGGAAATGTTGAAATTACGCTGTGTGCTGTATCTAGATTAACAGTACGCTGGCGTCTCACAGTTAAGCTGACCGAATTAAGATCTAGGAGCGGACCATTACGATACCCAATAGAGAACGTCTCCTCGCCAGTCGTGGTCTCAAAGAGTATTTTTAATACTTGTGAATAACAAACAGCTTCAGCGTCAGTCAGGTATGTAATAAGCCGAGTTACTTAGGGTTTGAGCCGTAGGCCTTTAGAATAGAATAATGGGCTCAAGGCATGAGCAGTAACTTTACTTGGAGTTGTCATTGTCACTGGAAGTTGCACCCCCTCTGGAATGCTCCTTTTCCCAAGGCGATTGCTCTACCTCTAAGTTATATTCCCGTATAGCGCCTGGTATTTTCCGGGTCGTTACAATAAGATATATATTGTATCTGGAATGAATGAAGAAATCAGTTTAAAGGTTACTTCAAAAGCAGATACTCAAGATTGATTGAAACATTTTAGTTCCTGCTACATGGTAATACGTTAATGATAATCTGGTGCAGTTTCTTATAACAGGAAAATAAACATAGTCATTTATTATTAGTAGGATATTTCTGTGTGTTGATATTTCCACTCATTCTTGTCACTATCAATACAATAAACTTGTAATTTCTGTTGCATATATAGCTTCTATAACTAGATGTTCATTTACAGTAAAATGCTGGGATATTTTCATTTGTCTCAACATAAAAATATTTAGTTCGTTCAATATTGATTGGCACTCCCCCATAACTCCTCTAAAGGTTTGAAACGTGTGTCGATGTATGCGTGAACATGGACTATAGCACTATTTACTGACACCAGATTATGTTGCTGCTTCCCATAGGGGAGCATTGCAGCAGTTAATTGTTCCAGCTTGCAAGTAGACTAGTGGACATCGATAAAGACAACATGGAAGCAGACAAGCATGGGCAACGGGGGTCAGTCTGGTTACTCCGGAATGAAGGAGTAACTGCTTCAGACATCCACAAATGGTTAGTAGCCATACACCAAGTCTCAGATCTGTGTTTCGTTGGGTATCAGAGTTCAAAGACAGCAGGGACTGTGCTGAAATACGCAAAAGCACTGGACGTCCATAAACTGCACGCAAACCAAATAGTACCTACCGTGGCAATGGTTTGATAATGGAGAACCAGCGAATCACGTTTGATTAACTAGAGAAGGCAACAGGTCTATCACGGGGAACCCTCCACATCCTCATCTATGAGGAATTGAAGATGAAGAAGGTATATGCACAATGGGTGCCCCATACCTTCACCATGGCGCAGAAACAGAAGCGTGTGAAGATATGCCAACGTTGATACAACAGTACAGTGCAGATCCAGCGGAGTTGTTTGACGTCTAGTCACCGTCGACGAGTAATGTTTCTTCCACAAGACTCCAGAAAAGAAACGCCAGTCTATGAGGTGAAACCATAGCCCTCGTCCCAAAATGTCACGGCCGGGACTATTCGTGCAGAAACAAATGCTGACCGCGTTCTAGGTTCAGGAAGGGATATTTCGGCGAATTGGCTCTATCACAATACAACTATTAACAGTGATCGGTACTGGAGTTCACTGCACCAAGTCCACCGACACATTCAGCAACGCCGCCACGGAAAAAGGGACCGTGGCGTTCTTTTCCAACACGACAATGCGCGGCCCAGACCATTGCCACTGGTTTACCCACATCCTCCATATTCGCCGGATCTGGCTCCTAGCGACTACGCCCTATTCTACGCAATGAAAGAGGTAATACGGGGTAAGAAGTTCACCACCAATGACGAACTTCATGTAGTTGTCCACCAGTGGCGCCGGGAACGTGGCAAAAATGCATAGACATTGACAGGGAATACCTGCAGTATAATCCATATTCTTTTGTTCAATAAATGGTTCTTGTGAACACAAAACATTGTAGTGCATATCATTTTTGAACGCCTCCAGTAGTAATCTAATAGTACAGAACAGGGGTTTTAACTGCACTAATTCTTTAGTCATTGTTGAGTTGATTAGTTTTTCAAAATAGGTAGGTTCATGCCGAAGTTCTTTCCATACTACATGACAATCTCATTGAAGAGCTTCTCTTGGCCTTTCTGGCCAGGAATCCATGTACCGACACTGATTTTATTATAACTATGAAGTAATGTAACACTCTACCGCGCACGTGGCGAGCACATCGAGGAGGTTGTGCCAATTTGCAATGTTAGACTGCCCCTTAATGCAATGTCCTGATCTTCCCGCCAAATCATCCACAATATACATTTCACACTCACTTCCTAAGGGCTTTACCTGTTCTATTAATTCAATTTTCACCAAACCTGTGCTACATTTGTTGCCTTTCTTTTGAAGCTAAGTTATACTTCGCATTTTTTCTCCACTATTTATTTCGGACAACACTGATTGTGCGGTATGGGATGGTGCATGTCCACAATAACAGCATTGTCCGTCTCCAATTTAGGAAGAATGTTTTCGAACCAGAATCTGAAAAGATGCCTGTTTCCTTATTTTGATAATTTGTAGTTGTATGAACTCCATTGGCTCAGGTTTTATCTAAATAAAATACTTTACTCTCCTTTTGCCTTAATTCTATATCACTCAAAATAGCTCGCCCACAACACAATATCGTTTCTATCAACAATAAAAATGTTTCTGCGTAAAAATTCAAATCCCTTTTAATAGATTACACAGGGAAAGTAAAACTGTTTCATGTCTGAAAAATGAGGATCAAGCTATCAACTCCGTTTCTTTGAAGTGGATACTTTATTATTTGCGTAAAATGCGTGCACTTACGACACACCCCATAACTAAAAAATTCATTGCAAATCACAACCCACAACATTCCTCAAACGCTTCCTCTCTCTCCCTCCCTACCTCTCTCTCTCTCTCTTTTGGCTGGTGTACAGACCTCACCTGTAGCAGTTAGTTCTCTTCTCGCACTGTAAATATTCGTTTTAAACTAACAATTAGATACACCAGTAAATTCTGAACTTAATGTCATAATGCCATCTAGGGAAGAGTTTGGACACTTCTCACAAAACCCACTGAATACGTTTAGAACAAATTTGTGTTCTCATCAGTGTTTAAAGTTTTCCTTTTCTATGGTTTGCTACTGCATGAATAAAGCCCCACTCGTTGTCACACAGGTTCACACTCACAAGTACCAGATTTATTAGGATGTAACGTTGGCCATACTGCAGAAAAACAGACGACTTCTGGAGGGAATGCTAACTGTAATTCTGTCATTGTTGGCGTCCCTTTTCTTTAATCCTAAACTCTATTCTTTATTATTGTGCTAATATTCAATCTATTTATAAATATTATTGCTACAAGTTGCGTACAGCGCGGGAACTATATGTACGCGTGCAACCAATAATAGCCCTGATGATTAATGTGTGTGTTTAGGTTTGTTTTGGTTCACTTAAGCTCCTTGCACACGATAAATGTTTGTCAAATTCAATACTTTACTAGGGTTGTGACAACTTCACAACTTTTCTTGTCAAATTGCTTCATACTTTCATCAATACTTTTCAAGTACTTGAAAGTCTTGAAAGCAAATAAGGACATGCTCTAAACGTCAAAGATTTCACAATGATTTGGTGGCTTTGGCCAATGAAATGCCAGTGTTCACAGTGGGTCACGAAATCTGCAACATGGTTGAAAAAGAAAAGTAAACAAAAATGGCTACCCGACCAAGGTTCGTCGAGTGCAAACTGATCAGGATATACATACAGGCCATGTCTGTACGCCGAAGGCTCCGTGGTTACCACAAGATGAAGGCATATGAAGAAATAATTGCTAGGCAGATTTCCGAACTAAGTATACATCAATGCAATGTTATATAGTGTGGTTAACCTCCCAATGGTGATAGTTCCATTGTATTCCATAATCTTAATGTGATTTCATTGCACATAATACGCGAAAGTGCTACATAATATCAGTAAAGAGCAATATTTCATTGCAAATTGTTATACCGTGACGCAAATGGTAAATTGTTCTGCGCGTGATAAATTATCAATGTGTTCTGACGGGTTTCATTTTGGCAAAGACAACTTTTAAGTACACATTTATGGCATTGTAAAGTTTTGTCCAATCTTGAGCTATGCTGAATTACTTTGGTCTTCATTGAAAATGTTAATAAAAGCTAAACGAAAGGAAATAAATTACCTTGGGAGTGAGTTTAGAAGTAGATGTATCTTCCATATCTGGTGCCTACTGCCAGTCCGTGTTAGGTGTTTTACTTTTATAGCAAAATTACGATGTGAAGACAACAAACGCAGCCATCTTCTCGCATTCGCACATACGGAATGGGAACTGCCAACCTAAATGAGAAGTGAAATCTACAGAAAAAGCGATGTGTTGTTACTTCTTCATTTTTAATGCCGCTGACAAAAACAACGCATTGTTATTAAAGACTTTCCACCAGGAGTTTAATTTTTTTTATTGTTATAGCGAAAGTTATGTTATGTTAAAATGTTATTTACATTAAAAGTTTAATAAAGAAGTTGCTTTAGTAACACTGGTAGATAATAGGTAGATAGTTAACCTAAGCTTATATATATAAAACTAAACCCAACCTAACCTTCCGTAAATCAGAAACCTAAGCTTAGGAACGCACGCTAGCTACGCTCACGTGCTTTGATGTAACCAGTGATAGCTAATTAAAACAAGCTTATATGAAAACAAACTAAACCTAACCTAACCTCCCGTGAATCACAAACCTAAGCTTATATAAAAAAAACTAAACCAAACCAAACCTAACTTAACCTAACCTCCCGTGAATTAGAAATCTAAGCTTAGGAACATGCGCTGGCTTCGTTCGCGTACTGTGATATACCCATTGGTAACCAATTAAAACAAGGTTATTTAAAAAAACTAAACCTAATCTAAACTCGCATGAATCTAAAACGTAAAAAATTAATAAATATAAAATAAAAAGTGATTAGGAACGCAGGCTGAAATCGTTGGCAGTATCTTACTGGCTTTGGTGGTATTTGTTATTCATATGTTGCCAGCACTATGTTGGAGCTAGAGGATGACATAGGGCGACATCTGTAGGTCATGTAATACGTCACTTTCATCGCTTCTGAAGACCAAAGTAAAGCAACAGGTCGCAATATTATTACATATTGATGAATATTTGACATTTTTCTTATAAACTCTTGAAATGAAAAAAAAGTTCGATCGTGTACAAAGGACTTAGGGCAAAGAATGCATAGGTATTTTTCTGGCCCAGACAATTTCAATTTGTTTATATCAGGTGATTTTGCTGGTCAATCAAGATCTACCTACATAATATCAAGCTGTTTGGCTAAAGCGTCTAGTGTCAGCTTTGCAATATGCACACAACTGTTATCATGAGCTAGTCTGAAAAAGGCACTTCACCCATTGGAAATGTTATTTTTGCACTTGGAAACACCATCTCACCATAGGTTTCTACACATTCTGTAGCGTTATTATTCATGTAATATCAACTAACTATCCTGGACCATCAGTTTTTATCCAAATAACCACATCGCAGGTAACTAGTCCTGATGACAATGCTTCCTGTATGAGCCGAGGATCAAGTCTAATGCCAGCATACGAGATTCCTTTCACAGAGATGAAAATACCTTCTCATCTAGTCGGATGGTTGTTTCCCATGCATATGCTGAGACTTGACAACTCCTGCAGTGTAAACCTTGCATCTAAATCTTGTCTCGCTTTTCTTTGCTGAAGCTGCTGCTGAAGCTCGCCAATAATAGATACCATCACGAAGCCTACGACATGACATACAGGGTGGACCATATAAGTTGAGACTATACAATGTCTCAAAATAATCGTTGTAGAAAGAAATGTCTTGAATAAAATTTATTGATACTATGGGGGAAAGTAAATGCCATTAGTCGTGCTTTGTTTGGAGGACGTTATTATCCATTTTAGGGTCAACTTAGTATTTTTAAATGGGAGCGTACAATTAGGGTCAATTTAAACCGACCGTAAAATGATCATCAACGTCCTCTAAATAAAACACGACTAATGGCATTTGCTTTCCCCCCATCATATAAAGTAACTTTTATTAATCGTTCTGTATGTTTAGTGTGATAAGTTTTGCTTCGACGGAGTCACATACGGGCTGTTATTTACAGAAATTTCCCAGTATCACAATTTCTAAAATACCTAACAATTCTAGGCTTTTAGAAAAGTTTAAATAAGACTAGTTCCGTGTTAAACAAAAATAAGTATAGCCCTCCAGCCGTTGTAACCGAAGGAAAAATAGACAATGTAGGAGGATGTCGTGGAAAGAAGTTCCTGAAATTCGCTGCCTCCCATACTAGGTGTGTTATAAAAGATGAACTGACTGCTTACTCGCGCTCCACATCTACAGTCCCTCAAGAAAGTGTTCGTCTGAACGTTAAAATTTCTAGCAGTCAAATTAATGCAGGCAAAAATCTATTTTTTTGTACATAAAGAACAAATCGTAATACAGTTTACGTGATTTCGCGGTTTTTAGCATCGTTCATTTCATCAGTTTTGTACATTTTTGAAAAGTATACAAAAATTGCAACTATTTTGTACATGGTCTTCAAAATTATCATACATGCATTGAATAGATTTTTTTGTCTATTACTTGTTTTTGCGGTGAAAATATGATTTTATTTGACGGAGGAATAAAATGTTGGGAATTTTCAATGTTTTTGCCATAGTTCCTCTTTTCGGCTCACCTTTTACGACTTTACGAGTTTATTTCTCCACCAGTTTAAATCAGATATCGATGAAAATGTGTGCATGTAGCACAAAAAATGCATATACATATTGCATAATGCACTTATTGGTGTTCATTTTAAAATGTGCCGTGACATGCTGTATGTGTGTAAAGTCGCTTAAAGCCCAGGAACCTAGAATTCAATCCGCCTAATAGTTCCGCAGCGATGTATGACTACTGTGTTGGAGAAGTTGCCTAGTATGCAGGCGTTCAAGTCTGAACATAAGAACTTTCCATGTTGTAACACATGGTGGTACACAGAGCGCCAAAGAAGATCTTCGGCGGATTTTGTATCGTTTTCGAGGGTCTTTTGAGGCGTGTCCTTTACCTTGCCGATCGCAGAGCGTGGTGGCTTGATAACACAGAGTGGGAAAAGAGGAGAGGTTGATATGCCTTTGCTTTTTCTGGCGTTATTGAAACCAAAATACGTTTATTGTCTTAGAACCAGTCATGCCGTATACTAGGGAAATTACTCGTGGACGGACCGTGGGTATGTGGAGGATGGTCGCACTGTTACAGCAATTGCAACGACAGAGCATAAAAGTGTTTTTATAATAAATTACTGAATAAAAATATTCCAGGAATGTGAGGAAGACGGTCTATATACTCGTCAGAAAGTGCGCACTCTCCGTAAAACACCCGCACATGATATTCGTTTACTAAATGCAAATTACTTTTTTGTTTTAATTGACTAATAATGTTATAAAGTAAAGATAAATGTGTATATGTATATGGTTTACAGAATATGACATACATATTATGGCAAAAAAATTGGGTTATATATTTTCAATAATCCTGTTGTATTCCTATGATCAGCAATATGTTAGTAAAGGTACATTAACCAATGGTAGGTTCAATTACAGGGATAACATGCTGCTTTATTTATTATTATTTAGTTATGTTTGCTTCTAAGCAGCAAAAAGCACTGATATCACTCTGAGAATACAGTTCGGTTTATTTTTTGTTATAAAGTGCTGCGTTGCTATGTATTTAACGAATGCCATTCAAGCTTTAATTTGCAACCCCTGAAAATCTTCTCACACTGCACATTCTACATTTCGCTTACCTGGCCGCTCATCAAGTTTTCCTCTTAGCTTTTAACCCTTTCAAAGGCGTGCCCTGCACTAAGCGATAACCGAATGTACTCACTCACTCTAACTCTTTCTCTTTTAGCCAATACGGTCGAGAGCGTAAACATATATTTCATTTTTACGCCATTTTGTAACATTTGTTGTGGTTATTGGTTTAACTATTTAGCAGAAGGAATGGCGCACCCTTGCACCGTGTTCTAAAGCAACCAATGAAATGGCCATGGCTTTTTAAGGCCACGTACAACGATAAATAATGTGACAGACGCGAGATGCAGTGAGATTTTCTTTGGCGCTCTTTGTAAAGTACGTTTTTGTGTACGACATTGCAAGACATATTATTTGGTCCACGTCTTATGATTAATGTTGTTACGATATTAGTACTCTTAGAGTAAACGGCGTGATCGTTAGGCAGCTTCTGCGGTAAACTTTTATTACCTTACGTCCAAGGCTGACATTAACTTAAGAAATCTGATGCGTTACACTCGCATGACTTTCTCTAATCCCTATCGTTTATAAGCGAGTATAAAAATGCTTCTTAAAAAAGTTTATGTTCCTAACTAATTCATTTTAATTGAGATAAACCCTTCCGTGAAAGCTGCATTACACCTACACAAAGGGAATAGCGAGAGTCAACACACTTCCCAATGACATCGCGAGAAACATTTGCAAATCGACGATTTTAAAAGAATGGTTAAATATAGAACAATTGGAACGATTAATAACGGATATATCGGAAATGGCCTATGCCACAAAACAGTTATTGCAAATAAATCTAGTGTTTTAAAGAGATCTACATTTCTTGTGTAGTACATTTCGTCTACCGCTGAACGTCGTCATCATCATCTGCACTTAATGGCATAGTTAATCAACCGGCTTCAAGGTTTTCCAGCCATCGTTTCCTGGGTATGCTCCCAGATCTCCTTCCTTTAGGATTGTATTGTTTTAAAAGTCATGTCAGCATTCTTTCGATGTGTTCTTTCCACTCTTGTTTAAGATCCCTTAATCTACTATTAAAATTAAAAATCCCTAGTCTTCTCTTATATTCCCTTTGTTGTATAATCTTGTTTTGCAGATCCCTTTATGTTCCTTAAAAGTTTCATTTCGGAAGGCTGTAACGTTTACCAGTTATACAAGATTATACAAAATTTCTTTCGAATGAAGAGGAATTTACAGGCTATTCCCAAAACATTCAAGAGACACTCTTTATTTATCTTTAATATATGGTATTTTAATCAAAATGGGCAGCCATTGTTTAGAAAAAAATTCTAAAAGTCTTGCATGTAAAGGGTAGTTTAGGGTAGGGGAGTTTGTTTAAAATTTTCGTACCGCAACTTTGGAAGGTAATTAACTTCAATACCAACTTTGGTGTTTACTCGACTTTTCGTTTTTGAATTATGCTGTTTCCAAACACATATATACACACAAATATTTTCCTAAAAATAATCTTTTATTTGAGGATCTCAAAACATGTATTTCCGATTAAATCTCGGTATCAAATTTTTGGGTGGAATGCAATACCTTCTCTAGTACAATATACGTGGTAGCGAAAGTAAATATCCAGTCAAAAATGACGCCATGACACGCTTTGAAATGAGCACTCGATATATGATAATGCGTAAATGAAATCTTATGAATATTAAACACCAGAATTTTTAATCTGAAACGGGTCATGTTAGTGGGTAATATTTCAAAGTGTTTAAGAAGCTTTAACCTCCAATTATTTTATTACCTAAATTTAATAGATTTGATGAGTTTCATGAAGATTATGACCTCCCATCCATTGGAAAAAGCCAGGTCTACAAAAACCTATTTGACAGTTCTATTAACGATAAATATGCATTGTTACATTATAAATGTAAATGTATTTTGGGCGTGAATGGAGCATGGGGATGTAAAATGATCCTTCATGCATTGTTAATGCACTATACATCACATAACGTTTACAATAAAATGTATTCAATTTATTTCCGCATTGAAAAAAAAGCTCGTTTGGGCTTGAGAGCACGCCGCCGCCCCTGGACCATACTTTATATCCTCCCGGATTGTGATTCACTGTTTGTTGTTTTGAGAGACGAATAAGCCCATTGGCAACCATGTGTTACAACACTATTCGCTTCAACTTCCAGCGGGGACACTAAATCCCCTGTTCAGTGAGCCATCTAAAATGAATGCGGTTTTAAACACTGCCAACGTTACCTTCTGCCTTCATGAATTTGTCTGTATATGGAAGTCAAACGTCGGTAATTACAGGAACAGAATCAGACTTTTGACCATCTGATGGTTGCATTTACACCTGCTATCCTTTAAACCCGGTACTCTGTACTTAATTCCTATTGAAGATGGCAAGATTATTTTTCCATCTACTACATCTTAATCCAAACAGCGATAGTCAAAGGTTTAAGAACTGGACGCTATATGCTGGCTTTAAAATTCCATACTGTTTCCATGACATCGCGAGAAATACCTCAGTGTTGACAGGACTTAACAGAATGATAAAGTAATGAACAATTCGGATCATTAATAATGGATATCTCAGAGATGGTTTATGCCACAAAGGACTTGTTTGAAATAAATTCTATGTTTTAAAGAGATCTACACTTTTTGTGTAGAACGTTTTTGTCTATCCCTTAAAGTTTACCAGTTATACAAGATTATATAAAAGTTCTTCCAAATGAAGAGGATTTCAAGCCTATTCCCAAAAAACTCAAGACATACATTATCTTTGTAATTTAAATATCTTTAATACACGGTAATTTAATCAAAATCATTGGAGATATTTTTTAGGAAATAAAAAAAATTTCGAAAAATGTTCCATGTAAAGGGTAGTTTAGGGTTGGGGATTTTCTTGAAAAAATCCTTGTTGCATCCTTAGAAGATACTGAACTATAATACCAAGGAGCATATCTATCCGACTTTTCGATTTTGAGTTGTGCTGTTCACACGCGCGCCCACACATGTACATGCTTTGAGAAATGATTTATTCGGATTCAGGGGGCTTCAATACATGTATTTCCGGCAGTATCTCGGTATCGAATTTTTTGTTGAAATGCAACACCTTCTCTACCCACTATATACACGGTAGAAGTAAAAATAGGAATTGAAAAACGACTTTCAAACTCATAAAGTGGATGCCTAAAACAGATGATTTACTATGTAATCGCTTCAGTGGTATTAGCTAGTATTAGTTGTAACAAAGCCCTTCGCTAAGAAGTGTCATTCCAAAATTTGCTTTTAAAACAGCTTTCCAAATGCTCCACTTTTCTTTTCACTATGCCCTTCTGTCACTCTATAGATCCAGAAGAGTGGTGCCCTACACGCACACCTTCCATTTTTATTTACATGAACTGCAGACTAACTTAAAAACACAATGCTGAAATTATCAGTCGCATACAACAATAAGTGTTGTGAAGGTTTACAATGTTATTACTCCATTTATTTTACGTCGGTTTAACTACATGGTCATATCGCGACGGATCTGTTAGTGGATAACTCTTAGATCAATGTGTGACGGACAGTGAGCCTTATAGATCTCATCCCTGTAACCACTCGCTTCGTCACGTGTCCACAGAGACCTTGGTACATAGCAATTGGATCTTCTGTTTCGTGCCGTGCAGATGGCATCATCGTGCCGTCCAGTCTACCTGCTGTTTTTCAAATAGAAAGGCGGACAGTTAGCCTTCTAGGTCTCATTCCTGTAACTATGCAATCGTGCTTCGTCACGTGTCCACAGAGACCTTAGTGCATAGCAACCGGATCCTCTGCTTTGTGCCGTGCAGATGGCATTAGGGTGCCGTCGCTATTACCACCTATTTTTCATGTTTACTGTTGCTTTAGACTTAAAGTGGAACGTTGGGCCGTGTTATTAAATATCCAAACCGGTATTTACGTTAGCGGCTGAGGGAAATCACGAAAAAACGTCAGATTGGTCGGACCACGAGATTTGAACCCGGGACCTCCTTATGCGGGCCACAGACGTTACCACCCGAATTTGGAATGTTGCCTTTCTATTTCCACTTTTTTATTCACTTTAGGTGCAATATATATTTGCGATGGTAACAAGTTGAACAATTTTGATGCTGCGTTTTGAACCAAACCAACACCATATAGCTCATCTTCAGCTCAAATCCACTTCAAATTAATTCACGTATGCGAGTGGACATTTCGCGTTTTGAAACGTATTCCTTATATAGCCTATTCCAAAAATCTGATGAGTTACACTCACATGACTTTCTCTACTCTTGTACTAACTATTTTTGGAAACGCTTATTCTCCACATGCTTCCTGTTAATCGAGATATCGAAATGTTAATCTTATTGCTAATTTTCTTGTAGATGCAAGGAGAATGCGACAGTCAAATGCTTTAAGAGCTGGTTGCTATGTGGAGTATTCCATTCTCTTTGCATGTCCAGGACATAAAAAAGTGAATAACGAATTCCTATTGAGAAAAAGTATAAGTATTGGAAAATTTAAGGGAATAACAAGCAATGTCTTGAAATTGGTTCACCCAACAAAAAAAATGTACGTGGCATAAATTGTGTATTTTAAAGCGATCTGCGTTTTTTGTGTAGTAAATAAAATCTTGTCTACCTCTCATGGTTTACCAGTTATGCAAAAGTCGTTCACAATGAAGAATACTTTTGGAGACATTCCCAGAAAATTCAAGATATACATTTTATTTGTCATGAAAGTATCTTAAATATATGATATTTTAATCAAAATCGTTAGCCATTTTTTAGAAAATTAAAATTTTCGAAAAATCTTCCATGTAAAGGGTAATCTGGGGTGGGGGATTTTCTAAGATACTGAACCTAAATACCAAGTTTGGTGTTTATCAGACTGTTCGTTTCTGAGTTATGCTGTTCACAGACACACACAAACACACGTACATGTTTCCAAAAATGCTTTTTTTGGATTCAGGGGAACTGAAAATATATATATATATATATATATCCGGTGAAATCTCGGTATCAAATTTTTGAGTGGAATACAATACTTCCTCTACTTACTGTACGTAGTAGAAAAAGTAAAAATGTAAGCAAGTGTGATTTTCAACATTAATTTGTTATTCTTCAATGGAAACCCTTTCAACGGGTCATGCATACAAGAAAATAAAATTGACAGAAAAAACTATTCCAAGCAGAAATGGAGAAAACAATGTCGTATATACATATTTCATAGTTGCACGAGTTATGATTATTCTATGTGAACAATACAAAATGGGTAATTCAGTTTTAACATATAACATTTAGCTTACAATGACTAAATATTTCAAATTAAAAAGGAAATCCTAATTTATAACACTGCACAAAAAATAAAAATATCGTTTTTAGACAGCATGACCCAAAAATGGAACTTTTAACATAGTGCCCACGAACTAAAAGATTTACATTATCACACTAGTGCGATAAAATGTTTATACTACTCCATTGTGACCAACTTTGGTTTCAAGTCCAATGACATGGCAATTACCCTTTGTATTTGCACATGATTAGTAACTCGACTTGGCTTGGTTAGGTTTTCCTTTTCATTATGTCTTTTTACAGGATTAATTTCTCATGGCGGTCGCATTGTCTGTTCACAATACATTTCATCATACTTCAATTTATCACAATTTATTGTGGAGTTCACCTATATCGTATGTTGGCAGCCCTGTGCTTTCTTTGATCTAGAACATATTTCTTTTATCGATTAGAAACTACGTAAAGTTTAAATGATGGAAATTATGAATTTAGAAGAAACTGAAGCAGCAGAAAGGATAACATTAGAAGGAGTTTCCCCAAAAAATCCAGAAAGCCATATGATATAGCATTTAATCGCTTCATTGGCTGATGTAAGGTAAAACGCTGCACACAAGAGTTGATCTGGTTTTTAATGCAATTTCTCTTGTTTCAAGAATCTCGCTATATACGTGATTGGGTTTCGTTCTAAACGTGATTCGTCTTAGTTTCAGGAATCAGTATAATATTGTTTTATTGATATTTTAGAAATCGAGAGCTGTCTAATAATTGTGTATGCCACCTGTATTAAAAGTTATTTGGGTTGGACCCGAAGTTCAGTCGGTAGAGCATCTACTTGTGAAAAGAGGTTCCGGTTCGATTCCCGGCTGTGGAGTGGGAATTTTTCCCTATCCTGCACAGAGTCTGGAAATATGAATGCGAGTGTGAAAGTGTGTGTGAGTGATCTAATGATTAAAACCAAAAAATTGCAAAACTAATCACAAGAGAATACATGTTAACACAATTACCAATGGGCAATAAGTTCTAAGAAATGGCAGCCGATAAGAACAATGTACGAGGGCGGATCGAAAAGCAACGAACAATAACTTTTTCTTCCTTGGTATTGTAGCTGGAATGTTGCAATTTCACACAAATATAGTTTAAAGTTTTCACTACAGAGGGTATTTTTTGTTTTATGTGCAGTTCTAGCGAGAGAAGCGCGAGCTACGCAACAATGAATGGCACTGTCGTCCACGTGTGAAGAGCAGAGAGGTGTGGTTCAATATTTGTGGGCCAAAGGGCATAAACCGAGTGATATTCACAGGGACATGCGTGGCGTGTATGAGGATGATTGCATGGGCCGTATTAATGTCTCCAGATGGTGTGCATTCTTCCTAGAGGGCCGTGTGAAGCTCCAGGAGGCCGGTAACAGCTGGAATCCCGCAGAATGTCAGAGGCATTGAGACAGCAAATTTGAACGAGCGGCGTGTGCAACTGTGAACCTTATCGCATAGTTCAACATTTTCTATGGTGCAGTGTTCGATATTGTTCATGACACGTTGAAATTCCATAAAGTTAGTGCTCGCTGGGTGCCTAAGAACCTGACAGGCAACCACAAGGGCCAGCGAATGATGACGAGCTTGGATCACCTAACGCGGTACACCGCAGAAGGGCATGACTTTCTGAAAGGAATCGTCCGTGGTGATGAGTCGTGGGCATACCACTACACGCCCGAAACCAAGCAGGCAAGTATGGAGTGGAAACATGCTGGTTTCCCATTGTGAGTCAATCTGTTAGGAAAGTGCTTGTGACAGTGTTCTGGGATATGCATGGTGTTGTATTGGTGGATTTGCTGAATGCTGCAGCCTACATGAAAACTTTGGTAAAGTTGCGTCGTGCCCATCGTGACAAACACCACAACATGAATGCTGACGATGTCAAAATTCTTCATGACAATGCTCGCCCCCATGTTGCTGCTGCTGTTCATCAGAAAATCACCAAATTTGGTTGAGAGGTGCTCCAGCATCCATCATACAGTTCGGACCTTGCACCGTCGGACTTTCATCTGTTTGGTCCCATGAAGTAATTCCTGGCCAGCCAACGTTTTGCGACAGATGCGGAAGTGAAATCAGCAGTTCGCAGATAGCTATACTCCAAGGAAATGAACTTTTACGAACAGGGCATATTGAAATTGGTATCACAATGGGAGAAATGTGTTGAGGAACTTGGTGACTATGTCTAAAAGTAGGTAAAAGATGCAAGTTCATTTGTGATTTTTTTTTGTTTTTTTAACTATTAAACCTTTTTTTTAAAAATATTATTGTGCGCTACTTTTCGATCCGTCCTCGTAGTTAAAGGCGGGGCGTAAATGGAACTTAAAACATTCCTAGTCGCAAAATAAAGCTCTAATTTTAACACTTGTATCATAATTTACTATTTTTGTAATTTTAAGCATTTAGTGTTCCTTAACATACTGATTGTCATACCCTGTAATGGTTTACAAAGTCTTGTGTGTAATGAAGACTAGGAAGTGTGTGTTTCATCTCTTATCATTTGTATGTGCTGTCCATCTTCTCTGGAGCTAGGGGGAGATTTGTTGAGACCGTAATCGCTGCCTGCAGACTGATTTATACAGGGTCCCCCTGTCACCGACTCCAGTCGCAATGTAATCCTCTCTTCCTGCAATTGAGCCCCTTCGCAAGAAATATGTTCCTCGCACTACCTACTACAAAGTAGAGACAACGACAGAAAAAGCCAATCGCCGATAACTTGGCATTTCAGAGCACTGCTGTTTCTACTGCTTTATTGCCGTAATGCTAAGTAATGCTATGAATAGTGTGAGAGAGAAGACGTTTTTTCTATTATCACAAACAGAACACGATCCTTAAAAATCTGTTACATATATATGACTAACCACTCTTCTAAAACTATTCTTTGAAGTAGGTTTTCTGGTAGCTGCTACGTATGGAAAGTCAGTTTGAAGATGATGTATTACAGTTCAACTGTTGGGGAGCCGAACACTTGAAGTTCGTTGCTAAATTAAAATTGAGTTTTATTTATGGACGCTCTTTAACTACTATGGTCCTTAGCATCCCATTCTATAATGGGCGTGAAAGACCGACAATTTTCTCAGTGGCCTCTTTATCAGGCTTGAGGTTCTTTTACGTGCCGTAAATCTACGACACGGGACCACCGACTTTACTTCCCTCCGAAGGAAGCCATGCTAAGGATTTTTACGCCCGAAAAAATCCATCGCCCTCCGCCGGGTTTGAACCCGCGACCTCGGGAACTAGCGGCTAGCAAGGTACCACTAGTCCACGGAGGACAAGTTATACATGTATACAATAATACAAACATATACAATGACTGTAATAAACATTTTATATATTGTTACATATACATATTGCTTAAAGGCGGGCTATTATTGAATTTATGTATTATATAACTAGACTGAAATCATTTAAATGTTAAAAATACTGCCTCAACTTACAAATGAACGATTCCAGAAGTTATTTTATGACATATTTTGTTGTACAGAGAGTGCCAAAAAAGTATGAACCGGCTGCGCCGTGTTTTCCCTGTCCGCATCCTCAGCGCTCATTGCCGTCTGCTGCTAATATAGAAAGGCGCGGATGAAACCATACAACATTTTTAAAACTACTTTTCAAGGCTTTATTTACCAACTTTATGAAAGGAGATGCTGAAACTGGCCACCGTCGTTGTCCATACATTTTTGGCACCTCTTTAGGAAACTATCCATCACTCGCCGTAGTTCACGTTGAGAAATACTGGCAATTTCCTGGCGGATATTTAGTTTTAATTCTTCCAGGGTGTGTGGGTTTGTCTTCTACACTTTGTTTTAAGCTACGTCAGAGATAGAAATCGCAGGGCGTTAGATCGGGGGACCGAGGGAGCCACAAATCTTTACTAATAATTCTGTACTCAAAAACACTTTCATAAAGTTGTTAAGTAAAGCCCTTAGAAGTAGTTTTAAAAATGTTGCATGGTTTCATCCGCGCCTTTTTATGATAGCGGCAGACAGCGACGAGCGCAGAAAATGTGCACAAGAAAAACACCGCGCAGCCGGTTCGTAGTCTTTTGGCTCTTCCTGGAGTAAAGAGGGATACAGTAGGCCGAAGCGACGGTCAGTTGATTAAAAATTGAATCGTTATATGGTGGGATTAAAATTCAAAACTTTGATGAACCTCGAGAAAAAGACGTATTGATACTTAACATTTGAAAAAAATATGAAAATTCAAACCAAAAACAAGGAATGTCTTAAAAATGGTAAACGTCACGTTTAAAGTAAATTGTATTTTAGTAAATCTGCAATTTTTGTTTGCTAAACCTTTGTGTACCTCCTACATTTTATAAATAATACAAAATTATATAAAGTTCACTGAAATAAAGAGCATTTTACGGCTTATTCGTAAACAATTCAAGATAAAACATTTTGTCATATACATATCTTAAAAACTCTGATGTGATACATTCTACCCATTACCATTAGTGGGTATACAAACTATTCTTACTTAAGCTTATTTTTTTATCTACTACATTTTAAACCAAATAAACCTTTGCAGAAATAGCTACATTACACATTTCATTATAGATACAAAGAGAACAGCGATAGTCAAAACACTTAAGACCCGGACCAATATACTGGCTTTAAATTCCATACTGTTTCCAGGCAATCCTGAGAAACAACTGAAAGTCGACGAGACTTTAAAAGAATGGTAACTATTGAACAATTCCAGCCTTTAATAACGGATATCTCACCAATGGTTAATGCCACAGAACAAGTTATTTTGAGTAAATTGTGTGTTTTAAGATCTACATTTTTTATGTGTGGTACGTTTTCCATTATCACTTAACGTTTACGAGTTATGCAAGATTGCACAAAATTCCTTCTGAAGAACTTCACAGGCTATTCCCAAAAAATTCAAGAGATACATTTTATTTGTCAATATCTTTAATATTGATATAAATCGTTAGAGGCATTTTTAAAAAATCAAAATATTCGTTAAATGTTCCAAATAAATTGTAGTTGGTAGTTGGGGTATTGAAAATCTTCATTTCACATATTTGTAGCTAAGGTATATTTGTCAGTTTCAAATTATTGAAGTTATTACACAAGCGTTTAGTGCACGAATCATTACCGTACATGCATATTTAAGATACAAGGTATGGTGACAAAATAAACATAAAAAAATAAATCACGAAAACGAAGCAAGAAAAAGGAAGAGACATAATTACCTTCGACTAACTGAACAAATCTGACCTAGATTCATGCACTTTAGCCAAGAAATTGCCCACGATTTGCAGTTTCTCTGGTCAGCCAGTAGATCCAAACATGCCAATCTCCTTCTAGAAGGATTTTAAGAATTTTTCTCTGAGTTTAATTGTTCGCTGGATCTCCCACTGAGCGCATTCCGCCAAAATATGTACCCAGTCCTCATCCAAATTACTGATGTGCAGATTCTCTTGCTAGAATCGTCAAGTGATTTTCTGTGCCCTCCAGCTTGGGGTCTAAACCATGCCATTGCTGATCTTTCCTTTCTTCCTAAGTTTAGTATATATGCCTCTTTACCCCCAATTCAATTTTACTTCGTTTTTGAGTTGTACTCTTCATAGGCAGGCACACCCACACGCGGATCTTTATCTAAAATATTATTTTATTTGTTATTTACTCAAAACATGTATATCCGGCGAAATCTGGCATTGAAGTTTTGAATGGAATGCAATACCTTCTCTAGCTATCATATATGTGGCAGAGAAAGCAAAAATATGGCATTTTAATAAAAATTATTACAAAATTTTTAATTAAAAACAGCGAAATTTTTTACAATAAAGGGAAGTTTGGGGTGGAATAACCTTCTTAAAAATACTCGTGTCGTATGCTTGGAAGAAGCTGAACTTAAGTACCAAGTTTGGTATTGACCTACATTTGAATTATGCTGTTCACGCACAGAGATACACACGCATTTTTATAAAAATACACAATTTTTTATTCAAAAACATGTATTTGCAGTGAAACCTTAACGCAGTATTTTTGGGCGAAATTCAATATTTCGTCTACCTATGTAGGTAAGCAGTAGGAAATGTAAAAGTTAAGAGTGGTATTAATAATTACATTAAAGTAGATTCGGAATCCAACGCGAATTTTTCAAGAGTACTTTTATTCAACCATCAAATTATAACACCAATTAAATGTGGCGTAACTGTATCTTAATAAGATACATTAAAGGACCGTTCTTCAGCAAGGTACCACTGAGTTTCAACTAAACAAACTCGCGTCTTAATTACTGCCTTTATAGGCTCAGTATATAACATGATTATACTACAAAGGAAATGAAGTTTCCTGTCGCATGACATTCAGGTATGTGGGCGACTATGATATGCCTCGATCTTACTAAGCTAACAGAACAAAGAACATTCCAGAAACACTTGCAACTCGATACACCAGTTAATATTATATACGTTAAAACCAAACACAAAATAGGCTCTCCTTTAATTTCATTTAGAGTATTGTTATACACCGCCTTTGTAAAAATTGCAACACCAAGAAAGAATTTCCCGAAAAACTCCAAACTTGTTGGAACTGTAGAATAGTTGCAAGCAATAAGTGATTAGGTTTGCAGAGAGTTGCGGCACACGTAGGCCCAGCAGAGCCCTCTTGTGTCGGTCCGATAAGGCCTGTGTTGCGCCCAGTGTAGTCAGTACAGAGCTGTCAAACAACGTGAAAACCATAAAGTGAGTGCCAGTATACCTCGTCGACGTCAAAGGGACGTCGGCATGTGAGTGAGTTCGAACGGGGCAGAATGATTGGTCTCCGGGAAGCGGGTTTGTCATACCGTGACATTTCGGCTCGTACAGGGCATGCTGCTACGACAGTGATGCATGAGTGGAAGCAGTGGATAGATAAAGGTCGTACGCAGCAAAGAGCGGGTACTGGACCAGGGCACATGACCAAAGCACGCGATGACCGTCAACTTGTCAGCATGGACATAACGGACCGTACAGCGTCAACCACAGTATTGGCTCGACGCTCGAGCACTGCAACAGAGGTGAACTTGTCTGCATCAACGGTTCGTTGCCGTCTGCTGCATGTTCGACTGGTTGCATGCATGTCATTACGTCGGCTTACATTGTCCAGAAACCACAAGCTCCTCCGACAGCAATGGGCACGTGAACACAGTCACTAGGGTGCTGAGTGGCAAAATGTAGTCTCTTCGGACGAGTCCCGCTTCAACGTGTCCTACAGCGGTAGCTGCATACGTATACGGCGGTACCGTGGTGAGGCAACCTGGAGAGCTGCATTGTTGAGCGGGATAGCGGACAAATACTGGGTGTGATGGTTTAGGGGCCATTGGTTACAATAACCGATCTCGCCTCCTACGAATTGAGGGCACTTTGAACAGCAACCGGTACCTAACGTTTGTTGTAGATCCTGAGGTACTCCCCCTGCTTCGGGCATCTCCACAGGCCAATATTTTAATAGGACAATGCCCGGCCATATATTGCCAGGAATTTACAAGCCCTCTTCAAAAAGCGACGGGTACCATTGCTTCTCTGGCCTGCACGTTCACCTGACATGTCGCCTATCGAACATGTCTGGGATATGGTTGGTCGACACCTGGTGGAAATCCCTCAGGAACTTATTCAGAACCTTTTTGATTCAATGCGGCGGCGTATAGCGGCTTCAATTGCAGCGCATGGAGGCCACACCAAATACTCAATATTAGGATTCAAAGGTCATGTATACATTTGAAAAGTTTATAATTTGTTACTTGTGATTTATCTAACCCGTGGTATTAAATTCATTGAATTCATGCGTTTCCTTCTTGGTGTTGCAATTTTCACAAACGGCAGTGTAGAATTAAATTAAATTGAGTTTTATTTATGGACGGTCTTTAACTACTATGGATCTTAACGTCCCATTCTATATTGGGCGTGAAAGACCGGTAATTTTGCTCAGAGACCTCTTTATCACGCTTGAGCTTCTTTTACGTGCCATAAATCTACGACACGGGACAACCGGCTTTACTTCCCTTCCCAAGGAAGCCGTACCAAGGATTTTTACGCCCGAAAAAATCCATCGCTCTCCGCCGGGTTTAAACCCACGACCTTGGCAACTAGAGGCTATCACGGTACCACTAGCCCACGGAGGACGACTGGCAGTGTAGAAACACTACATAAAAGTATAAATAATAATAACTAATTTCTATCAACAATCCCGAATGAGAAAGTGTCTTATCTGGGCGGTGTGCGATTACTCAGAAGTTGATGTACAGCCTAAGACAAACTAAATTGGCAACAGACAGAGGGAGCTCGATTCGGAAAACATAGAAGCATTCGCTGACGCGGCTTTCACAACACACTATTTAATACCACCTGCGTTCATTTCAAAGCCATGCGATAAGTAGGAAGGTGCCTTTCAGTTCGGTCGTATGGGTGGTGGCCGAGCGATTAATCGCATATCTCGTAGTTGCAACAAACTGTTTTAAGACTGTCATGCACAAAAGCACTAACAAGATATTCTTTTTTTTTTCAAAATAAATGCCATATTAGTAAAACTTCTTGCGTTAAAAACTAAATCAAATGTTTAATTGACTTAGTATTAGAGGTGTGAACTCTCCGTCTTATTCTGTGTGCACTTATAGCCTTGGATAGTGCATGATAACATGTTAGCAATCATACTGATTTTTGCTTTGGCTGAGTGCACGCATGAAACGAAGTTACAAGGAGATCGCTGCTTACTTTAGTGAACGTTGCTGGATACACTTGTCTCACGCTGCAAGAGCACTTGAAGTCTCTATATCTACGCCTACGAGGTGGGTGCGGTTATCCAGAGAAGCGATTTTTCGTCGTCGACCTGTTTGTCCACTCCTTTAAAGGACACACCACTTCTAGGATAGGCAGACATCCATCCCTTCCAGTATGTGTGCACAATTAGAAGTAGGTAATTATAAGTTTCCTAGGTCGAACCCACAGCCTTGCGTCGTTTGACTACAGCGAGACTTGGATCGATCGGCAGCTAAGATGCAGCATCTTACAGACGATCACAGATTATGTGCCTCACATTTGCAGATGAAAATGTCAACCATTACTGGGATAGAGTTATATTCCAGACGAGGTGACATTTGCATCTACAAATGGGGTAAAGTAATTGTCTACCATCCCAGAGGAAAACGATACGACGCAAAATACATGATACAAATGGATCGCTAAGGTCACGTATCTGTGTCGTGTTGGGGTTCGATGTCACGAGATAGTCTGGGTGTGTTGTGGCAGTTTGGTGATACACAAAATAGGCAGCAGTATAAAGGCTCCCCCGAAAACATCATAGATCCTTCTGTAAGAACTAGATGTCCCGATGGAAGGATTAAATTTCAGCAGGATAAGCACCCTGTCCATCAGGTCAGCAGGTTTCAAACTGGTTGTTACAAAGGCAAGACATCACAATAATTGATTAGCCTCCTTGCTCACCTGATCTGAATCCTATTAAAAGTCTTTGTGTTATTGGCATGCAAGACAACGCAAGAAAAGAGGATTTGTGAGATCAAATACAGGATGCTTGGTAGGAAGTATCCTCGCGTGAAAATATGACTAGGCGTTGGATATTATCCATGCCTGGTAGAATAAGGGTAGTAATAGAAACGGAGGGTTTACACACAGGATATAAAGTTAATGTTTATTTTTATTTGCTTTTTCATTTAGAAATATATTCATTTGTTTTATATTTAGTTTGAAAACGAAAAGGATTGTATTTCAGTTTATATGTGTTGGCAAAAATGTTTTAAATAAAACAAGCTTGGCAATAGGAAATTATATTTGAATATGCGTTATAAACATTGCTTTTTCTGGACAAAAGGATACAAATCTCGGTAGGTCTCGTTGCTATTCACCTGCTTATAATCGTTAGGCTGTCAGTGAACATTCAGCAACTGGGACTTAATAAGAAAGGTGACAACGGAGCAAAGCTAAAGTCAGACCATTATGAACCGGTCGCGGAACCATTTGGACTTCGACAAATATACGCTTCCAGAGTCTGCTCATTTATTTTTGTCGTAGGGTGTGCATAGGATACAAGTATATCAGAAAATTTTATTTTTACCTTCAAATGACTTTCTCTACTCATCTTTCTGTACTCAGTTCTAACCAGAACATATTATTCTATCTACTGCTTGATACTACAGATACATTTTCAATTCACATGTACACATTTTGTTGTAGGATAAAGCCATTGTCAGATTTTTGGAGAGCGTGTCGCTATATGATGGCTTTGAAATTCCATGCTCTTTGCATGACCACGACAAAAAGACGAATAACGACTTACCCAAATGAGACAAGTGTAAGTGTTTGAAAATTCAAACCAATAACATAGAATCTCTCAGAAACGCTTTTAAAAATCGTATATGTTTGCGTGCTTTAACAAGATCTAATTTTTTTTATCCATTTAAGATTTAATCCATCTCTTACGGTTTACCAGTTATGAAAAATCCTTTAGAATGAACAGAATTTCAGAGACAAATTCAAGATATACATTTCATTTAACCCTCTAGGAATTGTAGGACTTGTAACTGGTGGGTGCTATTATGTCATAATGATCCTAGGCTATACTTGCGGTAATTAGTTACCGTTAGGGTTTCCCAAATTGGGCATACTAGAGGTGAGTGACCAGACTATAAAGCAACCCAGAGGAGAACCTTGCAGATCATTACACAAATTAGACTCTAAGCTAAAGAGAAAGCAACTGACCTAACCGAGCCTACCCTAAACAAAGTATGCAAGTTGGAAGGCTGAAAGGTGTCAGACCCACCACCTAAATACACTGCCGTTTGTGAAAATTGCAATACCAAGAAAGAATTTCCCGAATAAGTCCAAACTTGGTGGAAGTGTGGAAGAGTCTGCGAGCAATAAGTGGTTAGGTTTGCAGAGAGATGGGGTACACGTAGGCTGAGCGTTCTGGTCCGACAAGGTCAGTGTTGCGCTTAGTGTAGTCAGTACAGAGCTGTCAAACAAGGTGGAAACAATAAAGTAAGTGCCAGTATGCTTCGTCGACGTCAAAGGGAGCCATATCGGCATGTGAGAGTTCGAACGGGGCAGAATGATCGGTCTCCTGGAAGCGGGTTTATCATACCTCATACAGGACATGCAGTGGAAGCAGTGGATAGATGAAGGTCGTACGCAGCGAAGAGCGGGCACTGGACCACGAAACATGACCACAGCACGGGATGACCGTCATCTTGTCCGCATGGCCATAATCGACCGTACAGCTTCATCCACAGCGTTGGCTCGACGCTGGAGCACTGCAACAGGTGTGAACTTATCTGCATCAACGGTTCGTCGCCGTCTGCTGCAAGTTGGACTGTTTGCATGCATGTCATTACGTTGGCTTCCATTGTCCAGAAACCACAAGCTCCTCCGAATACAATGGACGCGTGAACACCGTCAATGGGTACTGAGTGGCAAAATGCAGTCTTTTCGGACGAGTCTCGCTTCAACGTATCCTACAGTGATGGTCGCATACGTGTCCGGCGGTACCGTGGCGAGCGCAACCTGGGGGCTGCATTGTTGAGCGGCATAGCGGACAAACATCTGGTGTTATGGTTTGGGGTACCATTGGTTACAACAACCGATTTCGCCTCCTACGAATTGAGGGCACTTTGAACAGCAACCGGTACCTAACGGTGACTGTTAGAACGTGTGGTACTCCCCCTGCTTCAGGTATCTCCACAGGCCGCATTTCAACAGTACAATGCCCGGCAACATATTGCGAGGAATGTACGAGCCTTCTTCGATGAGCGACGGGTACCATTGCTTCCCTGGCCTGCATGTTCGCCTGATATGTCGTCCATCGAATGTCTGGTATATGCCTGGTCGACACCTGGTGCGTAACGGTCCTCCAGTAACCAGTGTCACGGATTTGTGGGGTCGAATACAAACTGTGTGGAGAGAAATCCCTCAGGAACTTATTCAGAACCCTTTTGATTCAATGCTACGGCGTATAGCAGCTCTAATTGCAGCCCATGGAGGCCACACCAAATACTGAACAGTAGAGCTCAAAGGTAGTATATAGATTTGAAAAGTTTATCATTTGTTACTTATCATGTATCTAACCTGTGTGATTAAATTCATTGAATTCATGCGTTTCCTTCTTGGAATTGCAATTTTCACAAACGGCAGTGTAGTTTATAGCGGAGTAGAACTAAACAAAAGAGCTAAAGCGGGAGTTGCAATTTTAGTACATAAATGATGGAGAAACAGAATCAAAGCTATACATATGTTAGTGAAAAATCGTTACAATACGTTTAAAAATTCAGTGAGGGTATTCAACAATAATACGAAGAGGAAAAACCAGAAGAGACAAAAATATTTCATGACGAACTAAAATGGAAATCAATAAAATCATAAGAAATTAATTTTAATAATAAGTGGGGACTTAAAATCAAGAATTGGTAAATTACCAATACAAGGTGTAGTAAGGACATATGGAGAGGAAACTATAAATAGAAACGGACATGCGTTACGACATTTTGCCGCATTTAATGGGCTTAAAATCATGAGTAGCTTCTTTAAATATATATATATATATATATATATATATATATATATATATATATATATATAAACATGTACATGGACAACAAGGGATCATAGATCAACAAGTGATTATATAATTGTAAACAAAAACTAACAAGCCTGGTAGTACAGACGGAGTAACATTAGTTCTGATCATGTCTTAATACAAGTTACGACAACCTAATACTAACTCTATGGAGAAAGGAACTTAAAATAGAAATTAACTATATAAGGTATATCTACAAAAAATCTATAAAACATCTAATTCAATAGAGTTAACAATAGCACTTACAAAATACATCAACAGAGGAAAGTTTAAATAAAGAATGGAGTAGCATAAAGAAATGTATAAAACAAACAGCAAATAAAGTGGTAGGAAAAAAGAAAAATCTGATGTGTTACACTCACATGACTTTCTCTACTCTTGTACAATCTAATTTTACAAACGCTTATTCTCCATATGGTTCATGTTAATCGAGATATCGAGATGTCAATCTTATTGGTAATTTTCTTGTAGATGCAAGGGAAATATGGTAGCTTTTAAGCGATAGTCAAATATTTTAACGCTGGTTGCTATGTGGCGCATTCCATTCTCTTTGCATGTCCAGGACATAAAAAAAATGAATAACGAATGTGAGAAAAAGTACAAGTATTGTAAAATTTAAGGAAATAACAAGCAATATCTCGAAAACGGTTCACTCAACAAAAGAAATGTATATGACATAAGTTGTGTATTTTAACGCGATCTACATTTTTTGTGTAGTAAAATTTTGTCTATCTCTTATGGTTTACCAGTTATGCAAAAGTCGTTCACAATGAAGAATACTTTTGGAGACATTCCCAGAAAATTCGAGATATACATTTCATTTCTCATGACATTATCTTAAACATATGATATTTTCATCAAAATCGTTAGAGCCATTTTTGAGAAAATTAAAATTTTCGAAAAATGTTACATGTAAAGGGTAGTCTGGGGTGGGGGGATTTTCTTGAAAACCTTCGTGTCGCATCTCTGGAAGATACTGAACCTAAATACCAAGTTTGGTGCTTATCCGACTGTTCATTTTTGAGTTATGCTGTTCACAGACACACACACACAGACACACACACACAGACACACACACGGACATGTTTCCAAAAATGCTTTTTTTGGATTCAGGAGGTCTCAAAACATGTATTTCCGGTGAAATCTCGGTATCGAATTTTTGGGTGGAATGCAATACTTACCCTACTTACTATACGTAGTAGAGAAAGTAATAAATTATAGGAAGAGGAACGCTGGACTGACGAAATAGAAACCGCAATAAAAAAGAAAATAAAAACGTATATAAAGAACATCTAAAAAGGAAAACAGGAGAAGCTAGATTAAGATGAAAAGAAAAAAGAAATTATGCTAAGGACAAAATAAGGCAAGCACAACAAATAACTTGGGATAAATTAATATCTAATATTGAAAATAGCATCCATGGTAGACAAAAGGTAGCATATACACTAATGAGGCAGTGATATAGAACAGAAAAAGATACAGCACAAGTATATAATCCAGAAAGAGGAATGGATAAAACATTCTAAAAGAATTATGGGAAGAAGAAGATGATGTGGAAAATAACAAAATATGTAATACTGAAGAAAATTATATTTCATATACAGGGTGTACCTTTATTGGTATCATATTTCGGGAACGTGTTTCTCACATCAAAATAGTAAAAAAAGTTTAAATGAACATGGGTCTGAAAATCATTTATTTCAGAGCTACAACACAAAATCGAAAGTTAAAAAAATGCTCAAATTGGTTTCCTCTGGCTTTGATGCATGCAGTAAACCTGCGTTCCATGCTCTGGCGTACTCTGTTGAAAATTCCTGGTGTGTTTCGTATTTGGTCAAATTCAGTTGGGGTACGTCCTCTCAAAATGTCAACATCAGGTACAGGAGTCGCATAAACCAAGAACTTTAAATGTCCCCAGACGAAGAAATCCATTGGGTTCAAATTAGGTGATTGAGCAAGCCATGAAATGGGTCCCCCTGACCAATCCATCTTTGCGGAAATCAATCGTTCAAAAACTTACTATCGTACTGAAATGAGCTGGAGCACTATCGTGTAAAAACACATTCGTTGAAATGCCACATTGATGCAACTCATTTCTGAGAAACTGGAGATAGGTTTGTCCATTCTGACGCGGAGGGAAGAAGTAGGGACCAATAAGGTGATTATGAATGATTCCACCCCAAACGTTGACAGAGAACCTCTGTTGATGGTTGCCATGTCGTACTGCATTACGATTTTCAAATGCCCAGTTATGAGGGTTATGAAAATTGAAGATGCCGTCGCGAGTAAAACCACCGTATTCGTGGATAAGATCAGGCTAGGAAATTGATGAACACAGTGCACTACTGTAACATGCGCTGACAGAAACGTCTTCTTGGTTCAAAATCCGCCTCATTTAATCCTTGCACACATTGAAGGTGATACGGGTACAGAAGATTTTCATGCAGAATTCTCCAGATAGTCATATGATTAACTCTTTCCCTTACAGCCATAGGTCTTTTGCTTTGTGATGGGTCTGGATCCACTGCACGAAGAACTCGTTCTTCAGGCTTAATGCTTTGTACCGCTTTTGGTCTCGCAACATCCCTAATACTCCTCTCAAATGCTCCATTCTCTCTCAAGCGTTGGTGAATTCGTGCGAATGTTCTTGCACACGGTAACGGTCTGTCAGCGTACCTTTCTGCATAAAGTTCATGTGCTGGTACTGGAATGCCATCTGCACGGCCACACGTGTAGTGCATATCCATTTGTTCACTCATGGAATACATCTTCTTTGACGCATAACAACAAAAAGGTTGATTTTCAGGCCAATGTACATATGAACTTTTTTTTTACTGTTTTGATTTCAGGAACACATCCCCCAAATATATGACATCAATAAAGATACATCCTGGATAGAGTGGACCGTTGAAGTTGAGACTGTACAATATCCCTTTCTAGCGTGCACTATCAACAAAAGCACTTTGTGATTTTTCGAATTTTCCCCACAATTTTGTGTGAAGCAAGTTCTTGCTCGTGAAACCGTGACTAGTGGCAATATTCTTGCGGCGTATCCCAGAAATATCGCTAACATATATAGTAAATTAACGACACAAATATAATTAACACTATAAATACATAAATGGTACATGTCATATACATATTTATAAATAATGCAGTAATATAGCGTTGTGGTACAGGAAACTGCCTCAACTGGTGATGGAACAATCATCATTGGTCGGAATAGAGGAGCAATTTTTACTTTCTCTACTACGTATTATAAGTAGTGGAAGTATTGTATTCCACCCAAAAATTCGATACCGAGATTTCACCGGAAATACATGTTTTGAGACCCCCTTAATCCAAAAAAGGCACTTTTGAAAACATATCCGTGAGTGTGTCTGTGTGTGTGTCTGTCTGTCTGTCTGAACAGCATAACTCAGAAACGAACAGTCGGATATACACCAAACTTGTTATTTAGGTTCAGTATCTTCCAGAGATGGGACACGAAGGTTTTTAAGAAAATCCCTCCACCCCAGACTACCCTTTACATGGAACATTTTTCGAAAATTTTAATTTTCTCAAAAATGGCTCTAACGATTTTGATTAAAATATCATATGTTTAAGATATTTTCATGAGAAATGAAATTTATATCTCGAATTTTCTGGGAATGTGTCCGAAAGTATTCATTGTGAACGACTTTTGCATAACTGATTAACCATATGAGATAAACAAAGTTTTACTACAAAATAAATGTAGAAGGCGTTAAAATACACAATTTATGTCATATACATTTTTTTTGTTGGGTGAACCATTTTCGAGATATTGCTTCTTATTCCCTTGAATTTTCCAATACTTGTACTTTTTCTCAAATTCGTTATTCATTTTTTTTGTTCCTGGTAATGCAAAGAGAATGGAATACTCCACATAGCAACCAGCTCTTAAAATATTTGACTATCGCTTAAAGCCTACCAATTCCCCTTGCATCCACAAGAAAATTAGCAATAAGATTAACATCTCGATATCTCGATTAACATGACGAATATGGAGAATAAGCGTTTGTAAAAATAGTTTGTACAAGAGTAGAGAAAGTCATGTGAGTGTAACACATGAGATTTTTTTAGATAATTGCAGCAGGCTTTAACTTTCTTACTTTCTCTTTGATGCCATAGGTATTGAATAATGTTAAAGCTACACAGTTTTCACAAAATACAGCAAGCATTACATATACAACGATAGAGAGATGAAGCTGGTAAATATGAAGATTCCCCACTCCCAGGCCATCAAGTTAATTGCTTTGATAAAGACACATAGTCGGCGACCATCGAGAAACGTAACCTTCTCAGTTGTTAGTTATAAAACAGCTGTAAACGGATTTCTAATGTTAGCAATTTTCGCTCTTTATACAGGGCGACCCACATAAAGGTGAACACCTTTGTAGACTTGAAATTTCCCTCTGGTAAGCACTGAAATATTAAAATTTACTTTTATTAGCTTAGTGGCTCTGAGAGAATCGATATTGCTGCTTTTATTTATTTACATTTTTTAAGTGTAACGTCCTTTTAACCGTTTAGGTCATATCGAACATTAAATGAATGCAATGTATGAAATGATGCTCAAATGAGTAAGGAGTCCATAGAGTTTAAAGTCTTCGTTTTCTCAGGAAGATAAACACTGAAAAACGCCTTATCCGGGTAAATCCCGTAATTAAGATTTGAACACGTGACCTCTTGAATGTGATGCAGACCCGCTATATGCACACCCCAGAGGCGGGCAAGATTTCTCTTTATGTTAATACCTTTAACATCCATTGTTGCCTTATGACTATTACTATGTATTGGTACTTAGCTTTCAGTATCTAGTTTTGTAGTCATAAAAGAACATGCAGGGTCCATCTGCTTCTTTCTTTCTTTCTTCCTTTCTTCTTTTCTCTTCTTCTTGTGAAAACATATTGCCAGACAAATCCATTGATTAAAACACAACGGACGTTTCGAAGACAAACATTTTGAACATCAACACATATTTGACTCATTGCAGATCCCTTTTTTTCCCCAGTCTCTCCGACAACAGTGTCAGCTATCTCATTATCGATAAAATTGTTGCCCTGGTAGGAATATTGCGCACATTGAACTGTCTGTAAAGATGAATGTCGGGTAACTTTAACCTCTTTGGATCCCGGGCTCACTAAAGCAATATTTCGCACATTTCATTCATGCATCGTCTCATATTATCTATTTAGTTAAAAGAGTTAAACTTGAAAATACTAATTGAATTCTTCCAGATCCACTGGGATAATAAAACTCAATTTTAATGTTTCAGTATTTTCCAGGGGAAAATGATAGGCCTTCAAGGGTGTTCAGTTTTATATGGACTGTCCTGTACAATATGCAGCATGATCTGCTAACAAACCTTATTACAATATACAAAAGAAATAAAGCAAACATTTCTTACATGACGCTTACGTATTTAAATATTTTGGCATTGGTATCGCAAGCTATCTTACCATTATAAGCAGATTGAATCTTCTTTTGTTTCATGGTGTCTTGGTTGCTAAATCGCGACTATCTAATTTTTATACACTGCCGTATGTGAAAATTGCAACACCAACAGGGAGACGCTTGAGTTCAATGAACTTAATACCACACGACAAGTGACAAATGATAAACTTTTCAAATCTATACATGACCTTTGAGCCCTAATATTTAGTATTTGATGTGGCCTCCATGTGCTGCAATTGGAACTGCTATACGCCGTGGCATTGAATCAAAAATCTTCTGAATTAGTTCCTGAGGGATTTCCCTCCACGCAGTTTGTATTCGAGCCAACAAATCCGTGACACTGGTTACTGGAGGACCGTGACGCACCAGGTGCCGATCAACCATATCCCAGACATGTTGGATGGGCGACATGTTAGATGAACGTGCAGGCCAGAGAAGCAATGGTACCCGTCGCTATTTGAAGAAGGCTTGTACATTCCTCGCAATATGTGGTCGGGCATTGTCCTGTTGAAATGTGGCCTGTGGAGATGCCTGAAGCAAGGGGCGTACCTCAGGCTCTACAAACCACCATAGCTACCAGTTGCTGTTCAATGTGCCCTCAATTCGTAGGAGGCGAGATCGGTTGTTGTAACCAATGGCGCTCCAAACCATCACACCTGGTGTTTGTCCGCTATGCCGCTCAACAATGCAACCCTCCTGGTTGCGCTTACAACGGTACCGCCGGACACGTATGCGGCCATCGCTGTAGGCCACGCTGAAGCGGGACTCGTCCGAAAAGACTACATTTGGCCACTCAGCATCCCAGTGACGGTATTCACGTGCCTATTGCAGTCGGAGGAGAAAATTTCTGGACAATTGAAGCCGAAGTAATCGCTTGCATGTAACCAGTCCAACCTGCAGCAGACGGCGACGAACCGTTGATGCAGACAAGTTCACACCTGTTGCAGCGATCCAGCGTCGAGCCAACACTGTGGATGAAGCTGTACGGTCCGTTATGACCATGCGGACAAGATGACAGTCACCCCGTACTGTGGTCATGTTCCGTGGTCCAGTACCCGCTCTTCGCTGCGTACGACCTTCATCTATCCACTGCTTCCACACACGCATCAATGTCGTGGCAGCATGCCCTGTACGAGCCGAAATGTCACGGTATGGCTAACCCGCTTCCCGGAGACCGATCATTCTGCCCCGTTCGAAGTCGCTCATATGCCGATATGGCTCCCTTTGACGTCGACGAGTCATACTGGCACTCACTTTATTGTTTTCACCTTGTTTGATATCTCTGCACTGACTATACTGGGCGCAACACTGACCTTGTCGGACCGACACGAGAGGTAACTGCTCAGCCTACGTGTACCCCATCTCTCTGCAAACCTAATCAGTTATTGCTTGCACACTCTTCTAAATTTCCAAGAAGTTTGGAGTTATTCGGGAAACCCTTTCTTGATGTTGCAATTTTCACATACAGCAGTTTATATATATACTGTCGTTTGTGAATATATATATATATATATATATATATATATATACTTTCTCTACAGGGAACCTAGTAGGTAGAGAAGGTATTGCATTCCTCCCAAAACTTAGATATCGAAATTTCACCGAAAATGTCTTTCGAGTTTCCCTGAATCAAGAAAAGTTTTTAGAAAAATATCTGTGTGTATGCCTGTGAATAGCATACTCAAAAACGAAAAGTCGGATAACTACCAAAGTTGGTGTTTAGATTCAGCATCTTCCAAAGATGCGACACGAAGATTTTCAAGATAATCCCCCAACCCAAACTATACTTTATATGATATATCCTTTGATTAAAACACCATATATTAAAGATATTTACATTAGAAGTAAAATGTATATCTTGAATTTTCTGGGAATAACCTGTGAAGTCCTCTTCATTCGGAAGTATATTTTTATAATCTTATATAGCTGGTAAACGTTAAGGGAGCGACGAAAACGTACTACACAAAAATGTAGATCTCTAAAAAGCACCGTTCTCTCTTTGTATCTATAACGAAAAGTGACATGTAGCTAATTCAGGAAAGGTTTACTTGGATTACTGCATAGTAGATAGAAAATAAGCTTATTAAGAACAGTTTGTTTAGCAATTAAATAGATAGAAGGTGGTAGTCATATGAATGTATCACATTAGAATTTTTTGGGAATTAAATATTGATAGCATTGGTCTTACTTTACATGCATTTTCTGTAGAGTAAGTATTATTTTTACTCCATGACAATCTCAACTAAAGTTTAAAGCCTTCTTCGTAAGTACTGGAATATTGTTTTAAAACTTCAGTGTGTTGGCATTCTAGTGCATACACTTTGTAAATTCTTTTCAGTCAAAGTAGTTTACAACTAATATCCCTAGAAATAATAGCTGTTTTCGATTGTGAAATAATTAATCAAGATCGATTGAGTGGTTTAGATATTACATACACACACTCACGCACACATCTTCTGTCATATTAGTATAGATATTGACTTTAGTACTGACATTGACGCAAATACTAACGCAACGCTAAGCACAGGAGATTCCTTAGCTGACGGCAGTCCGTTGGAGTAGAATATGGTCGGTTCACAGACATTACGTGACCGGTAGGGAGATGTGCCTGACAGCCTACAGGATAGATGCCATTATTGTCCTGTTGGGCGTAAAGATGCTCCCTGGGGAACAAGGTTGATGCATTACCGTAATCAAATGCCCTACACGCGTGCCTGCCACAGAATTCGCCCGCTATTAAACTGCTTGCATTCCAATTTCCATCTCCTTAAAACAGTCCACTCCATGCCCTAGTGGCTTGTCTATAGCTTCGGGTCATTAGCGTTGCCAACTCATGCGGCAAGCCGCTAGCTAATCGATACGATTTAAGAGGTCCTTTAAGCATCAGCGAATACACAGTATTTCATGAACGGTTTACTCTTTTGTTATTGAAACATGCTCTTAAACGCTTTTGTTTATTTC
The DNA here is from genome assembly GCA_030765065.1 of Deroplatys truncata. Lineage (NCBI taxonomy): Eukaryota > Metazoa > Arthropoda > Insecta > Mantodea > Mantidae > Deroplatys > Deroplatys truncata. Next base: position 59,988,291 of record CM060977.1, read on the forward strand.
TCCTTACAAAATTAGTGAAGATGAAAAGAAAGACGATGAAACGGAAAATATAAAAATTAGTTATGCTAAATCACTTTTTTTAGCTTTATCCATTTAAACATATTTCCATACTAATCTCCAAATCCGGAGGTCCCGAATTAGTTTCCCGGCTGGAGAGTGGGAAATTTTCTGTAGTCGGGATCAGTCTCCATCCTACCTAGATTCTAGAAGTATGAATGGTAGTGTGAATGTGTTTGTGAATTTAATGTAATAGCCAAAAGTAATACCAACCAAAAGATTAACACCACTGTAAGCGAGTGAACGTAATTACTGATGAGCAATTGCTCCATAAAAAGCCGCCGTATGACCTTAGATGTTAAAGGGAGCATAGAAATGGAAGATTAAAAAATATGTATATTTCCTGTTTTTGGTCACGCTACAGACACACATTTCAAATACCATGTCCATACTTTTGTTTCTCATCAAGCTATGCAAGCAGTATTCAAAGTCCAAGGTACTGCATTCCACCCAAAAGTCAATATCGCGATTTCACCGCAATTATATACCTTGAGTTCCATGAATCCAAAGTAATGTTTAGGAAAATGTGTGTGAAATGAAAGCGGGATAAATACAAAACTTCATGTTTAAGTTCAGCATCTTTCAAATATGCTATATATCGATTTTCAAGAAATTCCAACCCAAACTGCCGTTTACATGGAAGATTTTTACTTTAAAAACGAAATGAATATTCAGAGTTTTCTGCGAAGAACCTATAACGTCCTCTTCATTCGTAAGGAATATTTTATAATTTTGTACGAGGTTAAGTCAACAAGTAGCCGCACACTATTTTTAATTTGTTGTAGGTTGGCTGTATCGGTTTGTGCGCGCGCACGTCGACATGTTGTTCCTGTGTCTCCGCTTGTGGAATGTTTGACCGTTGCATTCCAGTAAGTGTTGCATTGTTACATAATGAGCATGGCTGCACCCCTCACCGTTTGCACCTAAGAACAGTAGCCTGCGGTTATTCGTTTTTCGTCGTCAGAAGGTGTACCAGGAGCCAAAATCCATCGAAGACTTTCGCACAATTTGGGGGCACAAATAGACTGAAAGGTTAAAAAATGGCCGGACCACTGTGAAGGACGAGGAAAGAGCAGGACGCCCATGTATATTAACTAGTGACGCCAACATTAAGCAAGTTCGCATCCTGATTCAGAGAACCGACTGTCGATGAAGTGGCAAACCATATCTTTTTTGACCCACTCAAAAATGGCTTAAGGGGCTATCGCTTCACCGCAGGCCAAGAAGTGAAGGAAGCGGTGCATGTATGGTTTGCTGCTCAACCGAAAAACTTTTCTGAGGGCATTAGAAAGCTTGTGTAACAATGGACCATGTACATTGAGAAACAAGGAGACTACGTTACAAATGAGGTCATTATAAGTTTCTATTGTTGTTATAATAATCTAAAAAATTATGTACGAATACTCATTTACTTACCTTCGTCAAAGGGATAAATCATAAGAAATAGATAGAAACTTAGTAGCAGATCTCTCTCTAAGGCACACAGTTTATGTTTTTATAGCTTGAACCAATTTCTGTATATTTGTTATTGATTTAATGTTTTGAATACTTAATTTTGATGAAGTGTTATTAGTATTCAGTTGTTTCTCACGATGTCATGAAAAGATTAGAATTTCAGTCAGTATATACAAATCCGCTCTTTAAAGATTTTTACTGCCAGTTCAACCTCCTACATAACTACAACGTAATATGTAATGAAACTATTTCTGTAAACGCTTATCTGGATAGAAAAATACATTTTTACAAGAATAGTTTGTAAAAATTGTATTCAAACTAGAGACGGTCAAGTGTATGTAACACATGAGATTTTTTTAGCACAGAGAAATTTTTGTCGCTTATACATTTATGTCGAGTTTCAAAACGTAACGCAAGAATGATCCCATGTGCCCCATAATGCATTAATAAGTGAACCTTCTCATCAGTAATTTCATGATAGTAATTATGGACGCTATCCAAGTATTTGCCAAAGAATAGCTTCAGTAATTTCATGACACAAATGATAAATGTAAGACATTGAGTCATTCTGTAATTTAAAACATGTACGAATATGCAGTTCATATGTTATTTGAATGTGAATATACCAACATCCCGAGAGACACATGCTTCTCGTTTTTTAAAGCCAATACACCACAACATTGCACTGCACTCACATCAAACATGCTCTACTATTTTAGGTTGCAATAAAACACCAACATTCCTTTCATCATTTCCCAACGCTTTAAAGTGGTCGAGGATAGTTTATTTTCTCTTGAACTTCTATGAAACGCGTGGAACTGCTGTGGTATACCAAACGATATTCCCTCACTTCTATGGAATCAACACCTCCCTTTAAATTCACGGAATAGTTTTCTGCAAGAAAACTATTGTACAATTCAAAATGCAGGGTGTTTAATGTGTAATGTTATAAATACAGTAAAATTAAAATTAAGTGTAGCACCTAGAGCAGAAAAGGTATTGCATTCCACCTAAAAGTCAATATCGATATTTCACCGAAAATACATGTTTTGAGGGCCCCTGAATAAAAATAGGTTTTTAGAAAAAGGTGTGTGTGTATCAAAAGCACAACTGAAAAATGAAAGGTGGAGTAATTTTAAAAAATTGTATTGAAATTTACATGGAAGACTTCCGTTTACGTGGAAAGGTTTTCGATATTTCTTATAATTTCAAAAGTGGCTGCAACGATTTTGATTGAAATACCATAGGTTTTAAGATATTTACATGAACAACAATATCTATATCCTTAATTTTCTATGTATAATTCGCGCAGTCCTCTTATTCATAAGGAATTTTGTATAATTTTGTACAACCGTAAAGCAAAAGCAGTATCGACAATAAATTAGTACACGAAAACTACAGATCTCTTCAAGACATAAATTATTTCTAATATTTTTGTATATTTAACCCTTTCCGAGATATTAAATGTTATTGCTTTGAAATTTTAAACACTTTTGTCGTTTTTTGAAGTGTTGTCGCCATTCTGGCTTCTCGTGGTCATGGGAAGAGTATGGAATTTTAAACGAAAGAATGTAGCCACCCAATTTTTAAAGTTTTGACTTCAGTTCATCCTCCTTTATCCTCCTTGTACTTGTAGCAAATACGTAACGAAACCATTTCTGTAAACGTTTATCTCGATCAACATGAAATAGATGGAGAAAAGGTTTCTCAAGAATGGCTTGTAGAAGTTACATAAAAGTAAACAGTAGTGGCTAGAGAAGGTTACATGAATGTATCACATCAACAAATTTAAAAAAAAATGCTTGGACATGTTAATTTTAATATTTTGAGAGGAATATTTAACAAATAAAAAGTTCAACCATTATTGTACAGGATGTAATGTATGCGACTACATTTTTAAATGCCAACCAATTATTTTTGTTTTTTCCCAAGTATTAATTATTTACTTTAATTACACGAAAATATCCTTTATTAAACAGATAGTTTGGTTAGTATAGCATTAATTATTGACGTGCATATTAGTTTTGACAACAAAATGGTTTTATTCCTGTATCAGTAATAGAAAAAAAAATATACTTTTAACAGAAACTGAAAGGATTGAAATTCTAATGGTGATAAAAGTTGCTGACAAAGATAGGCACAACGAATATGCATATTTTCCATTGAAATTCATCCAAACCGGCAACCTATTTTATACCAATCGTGAGTAGAATAGTAAAAAAGTCAAAGCACTTGGATATATCACAGGTACAGAATTCAAATTAGAGAGATACCAGACATACAGGATAAATAAGAAGTATGGAATATTGGCCATACTTTTTAATGGATAACACAATTATAGTTCAGCAACTTAGAAAAAAACCTTTGGGAGGGTAACTCAGCTGGTCATATATTCCCCCTCTTTAACTACCTTGGGCGGGCATATTTATCCCTTCTCTGCCTCTCAGTCGCTCCTTAAGCACTGCACGACATAATTTCGCTTAGTCCGTGTTTTATTTTATTCTCACAAAATCGCACCACTGTTGTAAATATTCAACTGTAGAGGCAGAACTAAAGACACAAGAGCATTTCATCAAAAATCTGTGTTTGTAGATTGCTGTGACAGGCCACGCAAAGTGCAAGGTGCAGCGGGTGGAAAACAAATGTTTGCATATAACTAGCGATAGTATTTCACATACATACTGTATTATCATGGGACATCTTCAAAAAGTGCATTCACACTTTTTAGTGTATTTCATAGCTTTCACTCCCCCAACTATCTCTTTAAGGAAAAAAGTTCTACGCTGATTGATTTTCATAATAAAAAATTCTTTCAATTGAAGTTTTACAAACAAAACTAGGGGATATAATTTTTTATAGGGGGACCAATCACACATCAGAATTTTAAATCTGTGCTCTTTAACATACCTCTTACAGAACTGGAATAAGGATTTTAGTTTTTGAGTTATCACGATGTAAACAAGATCCTATTAAATTTTTCTACACTATAAAATTACTGAGTTCGCAACAGTGACGTGCCATTTGTTTCCCACGTATCAGCCTACTTCCTCTTTAAGACACCTCATTGGATAACTCAATAGATAAAGGCAAAAGACAAGTAGAATGCGGGCGATTTATCCCTCCTGAATACTCGCGCAGTCCGTAGCTCGAGGGATTTTACTAAGTTGTTATACTATATGTGGAACTGTAAGAACAACCCGAAGAGGAGGCATAGGAAAAGAGACTCATCAAGACTTTAGAGTGTTTTTGTCCTAACCACTTAAATTTATGGCAGTGAAACATAGATAGTGAGTAAAACAGACTGCAAAAATCTGGAAGCAGCTAAGATTGGGTTCTTGCGAGCTGTCAAACTGTAAACCCAGCGACACCCAATTGCACAATATAAAAGAGGAATTTCAAATAGCTATAGGGTATTACTAATAAATTGACAAAATATGGGAAGATAAAACTCCAGAAGGATGCTGTAGTGTCAAATAAACCGTCAGGAACAATGGCCGCAACATTGGAAGGCAGAGAAGCAGACTGAGTGAAGGTCTGGGACCAAAACAGACTGAAGTCTAAACCCTGAAAGGACGATGATGATGATGATGATGATGATGACACCAATAGACCTGGATCATGTTTACTCCTATCGCTGTAAAGAGATCTCACAACTCACGCGTACGCTAGCGTAATCCGACAACACTACAATTCTTCCTGGCACGCGATCACCTGCACATTGCACTGTGCTGTTACAGCTATCATTTTCTATGCGATTTTTTCCATTATTAAACCAAATTTGATATGTCTCTGGAACTTCATTCAATGGAAATATTTTTGTAGGGAGACTCAGTGCAAAAATGAAAATATCATTTTTGAAGCCCTAAAATTGTTAATCTTACAAACGAAAATATAGCGATATACTATTGTGTGGGAAGTGTATCATTACAGAATAAAGGAATAATTTGAAGAGACAAGAATAACTTCAGTTTTTTTTTCCAATTTCGAGATTGTTCTGCGTATCATACACATGTATTGCACAATACTTTTTTGAACGATCATCTGTTTTATTATTTTGAATGTGTTATTAATAAACAGTTCCTAACAATCTTATACACTGTCACCTCGGATTTGTGTTAACTCAATGCTACCAATTCAACAGATGTAATTAATACGATGACTTAACAAGATATTATAATTTAGGAGCATTATAATCAATTATTTGATAGTTGATGCCATGACTGAAAGCAGGTCGTTTGAAAATAATATTAACGATACGATGGATTGAGTATTTCAAGAAGAATTTGAACAGCCAATGCTGTTGGAAGATAAGATTTTACTTGGAAACGAATTTATAAGTTGGAATTCTTAATTTACTTCCATTCAAATATCATTGGAAAGTGATACTTTTACTTTCTCTGTCACCAACCTTATTGTAGGTAAGAGAAAGCATATATTCTGCCAAAACTTTGTGTCAAAATTTGACAACAAATACATGTTTTGAGGTACCATGAGTAGAAAAAATGCAGAAAAAGATCCATGTGCATGCCTGTGAACAGCGTAATTATAAAATGAAATATTCGATAAATACCAAAACTGGTATTTAAATTCAGTGGCTTCCAAAGGTGGCACTCAATCCCCAAAGCCCATTCCACCCTTTATCTGGAAAATGTTTCGACATTATTTGTTTCCTCAAAAATTACTGTAGCGATTTTCGTTAAAACAAATAAAATAATAATGACAAAATGTATATCTTGAATTTTCTGGGAATAGCCTATGAATTCTGAATTACTTTTGTAGGTATGATTGGTAAACGTAAGAAATGAGATAAAATCATACTATACAAAATAAAATGTATATCCCGTTAAATCACACACTTTATTCAAATAAACTATTTTGTAGCATTAATTTTGTAGCATATTCTTTTTCCTTGGTTTGATTTTTCAAATAATTGTACTGCTTTTAATAGCTAAGTTTTTATTCGTTTATTCTCTAGTCGTACAAAAAGCTAGGAATTTCAAAGCGATTACATAGCAACATTTTTTTTTAAAAAATCTGACTATCGCTTTAGCCTGCGGTATCCTTATTATAACTACAACGAAAGTGTGAAACTGTGCAAGGAATTTCAATCAACAAGAAGTATAAAGGAGAATAAGCTTTTGTAAGAATAGTTTATAGAAGAGTGAGAAGAAAAAAATAATGTCAATATAGCGCATAAGATTTTCTTTATCCAACGGTTATGTGATGGTTATGCAATGAGAATGGAATTTAAAGCCATCGCATAGCGACCTTCTTTTTACTTTCTCTACTACGTATAGTAAACAGGGAAAGTATTGCATTTCACCCAAAAATTTGATACCGAAATTTCACCGGAAATACATGTTTTGAGGCCTCCTGAATCCGAAAAAGAAGCATTTTTAGAAAACGGTCCGTGTGTGTCTGTGAATAGCATAATCAAAAACGAAAAGTCGGATAAATACTAAACTTGGTATTTAGGTTAGTATCTTCCAAGGATGCGACACGACAATGTTCAACAAAATACCCCCATCGGATACTACATTTTATACGGAAATATTTTGGAATATTTTTATTTTCTCAAAAATTTGTCTAAAACTTTTTATTAAAATGTCATTTGTTTAAGATATTTTCATGACAAATGAAACGTATATCTTAATTTTTTGAGGAATGTCCTCAAAAGTGCTGGTCATTATGAATGGCTTTTGCATAACTGGTAAAGAGATAGACAAACGGTTTCTACAGAAAAATGTTGTTATTATTTATTTATTTGTTTAGTCGAGTGAACCATTTTCGAGATATTCCTTGTTATTTGTTTGAATTTCCAATACTTGTACATTTTCTCAAATGGGAATTCGTTATTTGTTTGTTTTTTTCTTAATGTCCTGGACATACAAACAGAATTGGAATGTTCCAAATAGCAACCAGCACTTAAAAAGATTTCACTATCGCTTAAAGCCTAACATATTCCTCTTGTACCTAAAAGAAAATTAGCAATAATATAGTTTCTGCAAATGTTTATCTCGATTAACATGAAGTTTGTAAAAATAGTTTGTACAAGAGTAGAAAAGTCATGTGTGGTAACACAGATTTTTAATACATCTGACTACTGCTTTAGCCTGCTGCATTATTCTTATACCAACAACGAAATAAATTTGTTATGGAGTTTATCTCGATTAACATCAAATAGAGAAAAGAATAAACGCTTTACAGAATACTCTGCACAAGAGTAGCCATATGAGAGCAATACATCAGTTGTAAATTTAATTTTAATTGCAAATGGCAAAATTTGTTTTTAGTTTCCCTAATACGTACCTAGTAAATAGAGAAGGTATTGCGTCCACCAAAAATCGATACCAAGATTTTACCGGAAGTGCATATTTTGAGGCCCCTTGATTAAAAAAAAAGCATTTTTGGAAAATGGTCCGTTGTGTGTCAGCATTATTAAAAAACGGAAATTCGGATAATATACACTTGACCTTAAGTTCAGTACCTTCCAAAGGGCATATGGAAATTTTCAAGGAAATCCCCCATCACAAACTACCCCTTACATGGAATGTTTTTCAAAATTTATGATTTTCTAAAAAATTGCTTCAGCGATTTTGATTAAAATACCACACTATGCTAAAGAAATTTAATTACAAATAAAACGTATATCGTGAATTTTCTGGGGCTAGACTATGAAGTCCTCATCATTCGGAAGGAATTTTGTATAATCTTGTATAACTGGCAAACGTTAAGTGATAGACCAAAACGTACTACACAAAAAATGTGAATCTCTTCAAAACACACAATTTATTTTAAATAACTTATACTTCCATTTATACCCCGCCTTTTAACTACATTGGTCTTATCGGCGGCCTTTCCTTTGAAACTTATTGCCTATTGGCATTGTTGTTATCGTCCTCCGTGGTTTTAGTGGTTACTATGCTAGCCTCTAGTTCCCGAGGTCGCGGGTTCAATGCATGTAACAGTCATTGTATTAATGTTTATATTCTTATGTACACGTTCAATAATGTTATGTGAATGTATTAGGTAATTTACTAATGTAGGAGCTGTGAGAATAATAGGTTAAAAGTTGCTAACAATGAGGTAACCTTGAGGCAATAATGAATTAGAATGTTTAATAATACTACTGGTAATTCTTGGAGCAGTAATAATGTAATTTCTGAGACAGTTCATAAATAGCCAATCCACAACCAGAAAAAAGCTTAAGGTAAATAAAAGTTTTCTATTCGAGTAGGATTAGTCAATCAGAAACTGAAATAGGGCAAATTGTACAAATTCAAAAGTCAGTTGCTAGCAGACAGTGTTCCTAACCGTACGCGAGACACGTCCTCGAGAAGTTGAATACGTATTCAGTGTGAGACAAAAAATAGTTTACGTGTTAAAATGTGCAAGTAATTAATAAATAATCTCACAGATCTATATCAGTGAAGTGTTATTTTAAGCGTTTAAAGAATTAATAAATGGAGTGAAGTACAAATTATAATCTGTGTAAGCCTACAATCTTAGCCGCACTACTCCCTGCAAAGAAATCCATATCGCTAACAATACTGCCACAGCCGAGGCAAACATAAATATATAATATTTAAAGAAACAGTCAAATTACAAAGTTAATATTTTTAAACTTGGGGCGAAGGCTACCGGAAACGGTAGCAACTACGTGCGGTTGCAACTACTTCAAGTTCGGCTCCTCCTAAAATCACCCTTCCTCAAGGTGAATTATCTGTAGTCTTAGTTTAATGGGCGTAGAATACCTTTAAAGGGGTTTTTCAAAGCAAAGTAAACTGAGTGTAGTAAAAGCTTAAACGTGCTATAGCCCAAAGTGTTGGATCGCCTTGTTCTGATAACGAAGAAAGCGTGTTACGATACATTAGCTTGCAGCATATGTTGCAGGGTACAAGGACAGGGTGGCATGCGGTTCCTGGCTGATATACTGGTGCTGGCCACAAGTGCCCATCCCCAACTGATTATCACCATTCATCAGGAGCCAGCCCTAACACAACTATGCATCACGACTCCTCTGTGGTTGACGTTTAAAGTGATACAACAATAAACAGGGAGCTGTGATGAATGGGACCGCTAACCAAGATACTCATCTTCATAACGAGGCCTTGTCAACCGCGTTTATACTCTGTCCACTTACATTACCGTCTTCACTACCTTCTGCTCATCCACTTGTGCAATTAATTACAACACGCAGACTGCCTCTACGACAATGATGGGTAGAAGGTGTTTAGAAGTGCTGTACGTACACAGTTAAACCAGTTGTTTTTAAAATTGATAGTATATCCCAATCGCTACATCATCTCTCTTCTCCTTACAGGTTTAAGCAAATTATATGTCCTGTAATATCCAGCTATCTCTTGCATGGCCTACACAAAATTCTCCTTCCAGTTGGCTGAAAGTTAACTTCTTGAGTAATCCATTATCGACATTCACCAATGTCTTATTTCCATGTTATTTCATAATCATATATTCTATCTTTAATTAAAGATATATTAAAATCTGATCTTATAGTTTCATTTAATTTATCGTTATAGTACATTCTCTTACACATCTCAAAGTTCATCTCCGCAGACTGAATATGCCTTCCGTCATTTTTATCGCCCATGATTAGAATCCATTTCGGGCCTAAAAATCCTTAGCACTACTTCCTTCGTAAGGGAAGTAAAGCCGGTGGTCCCTGTCGCAGATTTACGGCACGTAAAATAACATTAAGCCTGACAAAGAGGCTTCTGAGCAAAATATTCAGTCTTACATGCCCAATATAGAATGAGACGCTAAGAATCATAATAGTTTAATTGTCCATTTAATCGTTACCTTTTTACATTATCTACCATGTAGGTTCGAAGGAAGTGGTAGAGAATGTAATTTTCCACCGAATATCGAGATTTTACCATAAATATATGTTTTGAGGCTGCATGAATAAAAAAGAGCATTTTTAGGAAAAAAAAAAGTGTCCACGTGCGTAGGTACTGTTTGTGAACGGCATAACTCCAAAAATGAAAATCCAGATAAACACCGAACTTGGTATTTAAGTTCAGTGTCTTTCAAAGAAGCAACAAGAAGATTTTTTAGAAATCTCCCACCCCATGAAAATTTTTTTGATATTTTTGGTTTTCTCAAGAATGGCACCAAACATATTCATTAATAAAACACATATTAAAATTATTTACATGACAAATAAAATGTATATCATGAGTTTTGCAGGAATAGCTTGTGTGGACCTTTTAATTCCGAAAGAATTTTGTATAGTCTTGCATAACTGGTAAGCGTTAAGTGATGGGCGAAAGCGCACCACAGAAAAACTGCAGATCACTTTTAAACACACTGTTTACTTCAAATAATTACTTTGTAGCATAAGCTGTTTGCAAAATATCCGTTATTAATGGAGCGAATTATTCATACTTTGGTCCTTTTCAAGTCCTGTCGATTTTCGCGATTGCATGGAAACAGTATGGATTTTATAGAGGCCAGCATACAGCGTCCAGTTCTTAAACATTTGACTATCGCTGTTCGCTTGGTACGTATAGCGAAATGTATAATGTAACTATTTCTGCAGTGCTCATCTCAATTATGATGAATTAGATAGAAACAAAATCCGATGTGATACATTTACATAACTTTCTCTGCCCTCTATCGTTTATTAATGGGTATCCAAAACATGCTTACTAATGATTGTTCCCTCTTATTCCTCTCGACTCTTATAGGCACCGCCTTCTGATTCACACTATGATTATTGAAAAACAATCTCCAAACGCTTAAAAATTAAAGTAGAAAAGCGTAGTCAGTTGCAAAACCTGCTAGATGCACGGATTTTAAAGTGATACAGCTGTGAAATTTAGAAAATATATATAGTAAATATATTCTGACTGAAATTGATCTCAATTATTAAAAAAAAAACTAATTTTTAGCTGTTCAAGAATTTTGTGAATATTAATTGCTAATTGCCTTTTAATAAACTGGGGTGACTATTACATTCACATAGTTTTGTGTGAAAGTGTTGAAACAAGCGAGTAAAACATATGAATTCTGATTATACTGTAATTTTTTTAACTATGACGTGTTTTAACCTTGTAGGTCATATCGGACGATGAAATGATGCTCAAATGGGCACTGGGTCCCTAGAGCTCAGAGTTACCCGATATTCGTCTTCTCATGATAAGGAGAAAACTCCGAAAAAACCTTATTCAGTCAACGTACTCTAACCGACATTCGAACTCCTGACAACTTGAATTCGAAGCAGACATACTACGTAAGGGCAATACAAACCTATGAGGGAAAATAGTTATAGGTCTGGGTGTGCATTTAAAAGTCTGTCTTTTGTGTTTAATTGCCCCAAATTCATAATAATTTGTTCCTAGAATTTAAATTACTAAAGTTTATCTCAGACAAGAACGATCCTATTGTAAACAACAAGCCGGGGCGGACTCAACCCGCCGCGTCTTTGATGTGCATGTGTGCACATAGTTTTGCGACATTGGCTGTAGCAGCGCTAACTTCTTGACAATAAATCGAGTAAGACATTGCCAGTGACTTATTAAATATATATGTGTCACAAAATTAATATTATAGTGTAGTAGCATATGATTACCTTCGGGATTTCTTTCTTCAGCATCGCCAAACAATGCACGATCATGTGCCTCTTGCCACTTCTTAACATTTGCCTCGGCTGTGTTTTATTTCGGCAGATTGACAGACCTGATCCATGACGGTAAGCTGACCGTTTTTTAAATTGCATACAGGATATAACAAAAATGTACGCCACAAATTGCAGGACACATTCCTCACACATAGACGAAGAAATTATGTTATATGAACATGGGTCTGGAACGCTTTGTTACAATGTTACAACTCATTCTCTCCAACTCATTAATCATAGGAAACACCCAAGAATATAAGGTACCAGCATACCACATGTAACTCTTTCTCACAGGAGATGTTCAATATACCCTCCGTGAGCAAGATACGTGCATCAACCCGCCGTCGTAGTGATGCCCTAATGCATCCCTGGAGTATTGCGTATGGTTTCCCAGTCTTCCATAATACGGACATGGAGACTCTGAACATCGGGTACTGGGGTTCGATATACAAGAGCTTCCATATGCCCCATAAATAAACGTCCAGTGGGTTTAGGTCCGGGGAGCGTGGAGGTCAGGCAATTGGTCCACCTCTATCCATCCATCACCGAAGCCGACGGACATTAACATTAAAATGAGGAGGTGGTCCATCGTGCATGAAGTACACGATTTGTCGCACAGCTAAAGACACATCTGCTAATAGAACAGGTAGAACATTCTCTACGAAATTATGGTAACTTTGTCCGTTGCACCTGGGTGGAATAACGTGAGGCCCTATCAAACAGTCACTAACAATGCCGGCCCAAACATTGACAGAAAATATTTGTTGATGACTTGCTTCAACGTTGCGTGAGGATTGACGTCAGCCCATACTTACCGACTGTGATAATTTACAATTCGATCTCGTTGAGCCGACGCCTCTTGTGTGAACAGGGTCCTAAAATTAGGGTTACACTTTGTTGCATAAACCATTCACAGAAGCATACCCCTGCAGGAAAATCAGCTGCTGACAGTGCTGCACACGCGGTAAATGGTATGGATACAGCCGGACCTCGTGTAACACTCACCAGACAGTCATCTGGTCAACATTCATTGTTGCAGCTACTTGTCTTGTACTGACACTAGGGTCGTCGTCAACTGCCTGAACAATTCCCGTCTCCCGTTCCGGTGCCCTCGTCCTTCTAGGCCTACCCCGGTCGCGAGTATCAGACTCAAATGCCCCATGTTCCCTAAGACGAGGATCAATGGCTTCAAACATTTTCTTGTCCAGTCAGCTTCGACTTGGAAATCTCTCCCAGTGCAAACTTTGAGAGCAAGCCATTGCCGTCTGCTAATCCATAATCAAATGGGCATCTGCCATATCTGCATTTGTGTACACTGCCATTGCACGAGCCAAGTCCGATCTACCCTACTAATACGTAATAATCTGTGTGCTTGCCAAGGTCGTACTGCTCACTGGATCAGTTGATGTTACCTGTAAAAAAAGCAATGACTTAAGTCGCATGGCAACAGGGACATGTAAAACAAAGCACTGGCGGTACACGTACGATAATGACAACGTAACCAGACGTAACCGGAGTACATGTTCCCTATGATTCTAACAATCTGTTCGTGTGTGTTTACCCTGATTAATGAGTTGGAGAAAAGTAATTGTAACATGGAAACAAAGCATTTCCAAGCCCATATTTATATAACATAATTTCTTCGTTTACGTGTGGAGAATGTGTCCTGCAATTTGTGCCGTACATCATTGTTACATCCTGTATAGTAAGTATACTGGACCGTGAAGAATGCGAGATGTGTAGGAAATAGTGTTTAAAATATTAGAAGCGACTCTGCACGTTAAACAATAAGATATGAATCGGCATTCACCTCGAGACCTACTTTGTTCCGAGAGGGCCATATGGTATGGGAATACAACTTATGTAGATAGATAAGGTATCTTTATTGGTTTCAAATTATCGAAGTTATTTCACAAGTATTTAGTGCATGGGTCACTGAACGTACATGCATATTTAAGATAAAATACCGTGACAAAATAAACAACAGAGAAAGAAAACGCAACGAAAAGGAACAAGAAAAACGGAAATAGAGATATATTACCTTTGTCTAACTGAACAAATTTGACCTAGCTTCGCGCACTTTAGACAATAAATTGCCCATGTTTTGCCAGTTCCTCTGGTCAGCCAGTACATCCCAACATGCCAATCTATTTCTTCAGGGACTTAAGAATTTTTCTTTCAGTTTAATCGTTCACTGGTTCTCCCACTGTGCACATTCCGCCAAAATATGTACCCAGTCCTCATCCAAATCACAGAATGGACAGATTCTCCTGCCAGAATCGTCAGTCATTTTCTATGCCTTCCAGCCCCCAGTCTAAACCATGCCATTCCTGATATTTCCTTTCTTCCTAAATTAAGTATATTTGCCTCTTTACCCCAGTTCAATTTTATTTCATTTGCTAGACTTACAGAAGTTTTAATTTTACAATCGGATTCTATTTCCTGTTGGTTGATGTCTCTTAGTCTTCTTTTAACACCTTTGCATATGTTTTTGTCATTTGTTCCAGCTCTTAGCGATACTGACCCCATTCCTATTCTCCTCAAACCCCTTTGCAAATCAGCTACCCAAAACTTAGGAGACAGGTTTTCTCGCTGGTATTTATAACATTTGGATCGTAGTGTGGAGTTATCCCCCTGCATCAGCCGCACTGCTCTTATTTTGCAGTGTATTGTGTCTTCATAACATCCCACCTCCCTCAATACCTCCGAATTTGATGTGCCTTGTGTAACTCCAAGAACAAGGATCGGAATGCGGACGGGTAGGGGATCGTTGATAGCAGGTAGTCAGGTATTAGGTAGGACGAACGAAACGTCCAAGTGTTATTTTATGGCGTTTGTTTTAGTAACTTTGCTCGTGATAGGAGGTGTTGAATTAAACCCAGGACCTGTGACTGATGAAGGATGTGGGAGCTGCAACAAAGCTTTAAGGACAGGACTACAATGCAGCAGCTGCGCGAAGTGGTACCATTTTGGCTGCCAAAAAATTAAGAGGGACCAGAACATCGAAGAAAACTGGGAATGTAAGGACTGCAGGGGAACTGAAACGGTCATCGCAAATCAGAAGAAACTGGAGAAGCTGCAAGAAGAAGCACGGGTGTTACGCGAGAAGCTCCAACGCGCGGAAGAGAAAATTCGGAAGTTAGAAGAAGAGAATAGCCAACTCAGGGAGCTCAGGAAAGAAAATGGGCAAGAAAAGGGGAAACCATGTTTGATAGTCGGAGACTCTATTGTGAGAAATGCGGGGAACCCGAATGTAGAGGTAGCTTGCTATCCTGGCATAAGGACTGAAGGACTGCTGGGGGAAATCGAGAAAAAGCAAGAGGAGATGGAAGACAGCTATAAGACGATTGTATTGCACGTTGGGAGCAATGACCTGCGGAGAAGTGTAAACTACGTGATGGGAGACATGTACGACTTAGTTAAACGGACAAGGCAGCTATTTCCCTCAGCGAAGATCGTCGTTAGTGGAGTTTTGAGACGACGCGATGTCAACTGGAGGAAGATAATGCAGGTAAACGACTCGTATGCATGGGTAGCGGAGCGACTGCGCGCGAAGTTTCTGGACCCAAATTCGTGGATTGAAGACTGGGACTACGGACGGGACGGTGTGCACTTAAACCGAAGTGGATCTTCGAAGTTGGCAGCTTTGTTCGGGAGGGTGACGACGTGGAGCGATGGCAGCAAGCGGCAGAAGCAACAGTGACAACAACCTCGGAGGAACGAAGATTCACAGGTAGCGGCTGGCTTTTTAAGGCTGTTACAGGTAAATTGCCGTAGTATTATGAATAAAGTTGTAGAGTTTTGGAATTTAATGGAGATATGTAATCCAAATGTAATTATAGGTACGGAGTCATGGCTAAATGTTGATATAAATGATGCGGAAGTTTTCAGCTCAGATTACAGGGTGTTTAGGAGGGACAGGGACGGAAGGGGAGGGGGAATTTTTATTTGCGCTAAGTCAGAGTTACAAAGCAAAGCGCTATGGGTAGAAGAGGATGTAGAGATTATGGCAATTGAAATTATTGATCAAAAAAACGAAGGTAATAATATAACAATAATAGCTTGCTACAGACCACCTAGCGAAACTAATCACAAAACGTTGCATAAATTAATAGAAAAAATCTCTTCCGTAAAGGGAAACGTTATTGTAGCAGGGGATGTAAATCTGCCAAATGTAAACTGGAAAGGTCAGTTAATAGAAGGCGAAGACCAAAATCTTGTTAATTTTCTGGTTTGGGAACAGGGTTTGTTGCAAGTCGTTAACACAAGTACTCGGCAATCAGCCTTACTAGATGTATTTTTATGCAGGCCTCAGTCTTTGTTTGCTGAATGTGAGGTCTTGCCAGGTATCAGTGACCACCATTGTGTGCAATTAGAAGTAAACTGGGGGGGACGATTAAACCGGTTTGAATTAGAACAAACATCAATTAGCTGGAATTTCCAGAAAGCGGACGGGGCTGCTATTCAGAATTTTCTAAGCGAGCAATATTGGTCTTTCGTAAAATCTGCCACTAGTGTAAATGAAGCCTGGGCTAGTTTCAAAACACTTACTTCGGAAGCAATTATGAAACATGTACCTTTTAAAGTTATGAAAAATAACGCTGATCCAGAATTTTATACAAAACGTATTAGGTCACTTAAAAGGAAAACAAGGCGCGCGTATCATAAAAGGAGGAAATCAGAATGGCATTTTATTAAATTTAAAGAATTAACCAAGAATTTACAAAACGAAAAGTTGCAAGCGCAGGAGCGGTTTTTAGAACAAATTTTAAATAAGGAAAGTGATGGATGGAAAGCATTTTACAATTATGTGAGGAGACGCAGGGGTAATAAAGAAGGCATACCAGATTTCAAAGTTAACGGGACTGCCGTAATAAATGATAAGGAAAAGGCGAACATATTAAATGCACATTTTGTATCGGTCTTTCATCAAATGGATGATAGTCCTGAACGGGAAAATAGGAGTGGTGGAGAATCGCTTTTTCAAATAATGGCGCCAAAATTACGTAAAAGGATCAAGATGCTACAGAATCGAAAATCAAGAGGGCCAGACAACGTACCTACTGAAATATTAAAAATAGGGGGAGAAGCCATGATTCCCTACCTAATGCTATTGTTTAACATGTCAATTAACAACCGTGCACTACCGGAAGACTGGAAATCCGCTATTGTAGTTCCAATATACAAAGGGGGTAATAAAACAGAAATAAATAATTATCGGCCTGTTAGCCTAACGTCGGTAGTGTGTAAAGTAATGGAGCATCTAATTGCAGAATACATACGGGAGGATTTAGAAAACAAACAGTGGTTCAACAAAGCGCAACATGGGTTTAGATCCGGGTATTCATGTGAAAGTCAAACAACTTCATTAATTCAAGATTTGGCAGATGAGGTGGATGCAGGGGGAAGGACTGATGCAGTGGTGATAGATTTTTCTAAAGCTTTTGACGTAGTGCCACAAAGTTTACTCATCCGGAAACTAGCAAATGCGGGACTTGATAATCGCGTTGTATTGTGGGTAGAACAATTTTTGAAAGGGAGGACGCAAAGAGTAAGAGTAGGTAGAGAACTGTCAGAAGGGGGGACCGTAAGTTCGGGCGTGCCCCAAGGCTCGGTACTGGGCCCGTTACTGTTTCTTATCTTTGTTAATGATATCCATATAAACATTAAATGCCAGATAAGACTGTTCGCAGACGATTGTATTATTTACAATAAGATTAGGAATTCCATGCATGAGACTGCTCTTCAGGACGACCTAAACGAAATCAGGTGGTGGGCCGAAGCAAACAAAATGACAATTAATGCTGGGAAAAGTAAGTCCATTGTTTTTAGCAGAACTAAGGGGAAGATTATACATAACTATCAAATGGGCGGGGAACCAATTCCACAGGTGGACAGCTGCAAATATTTGGGAGTGTGCTTGTCAAGTAATGCTGGATGGGAGGAACAGATAAATAGTACATCTAGGAAAGCGTGGAAAGCATTGCATTTCGTAATGAGAATACTGAAAAAGGGGAGCGCAAAGACCAGGGAACTAGCCTACAAATCTTTTGTGCGGCCGGTTATGGAATATGGAGTAGCATGTTGGGACCCATACAGAGTCAATCAGATTGATTCCTTAGAAAAAGTGCAGAGAAGGGCTATAAAATTCATAAGGAGAGGTAAAGATTTTGGGTTTACAAAAGGTGAAGAGAATGAATGGGAACCGCTAAAAGTTAGGCGTAAAAAACATAGATTAGTTGCGTTATTTAAAGCTTATACTGGTTCAAATGCTTGGGCGGATGTTAGAGAAAGGTTAGAGAATCCAGCACACTACGGTCGAAACGATCATCTGTTTAAAATTAGGGGTAGAAAGTGCAGAACCGACGTGGGAAAATTTTCTTTTGTTAATAGAACCATTGAGGAATGGAATGAATTGCCTGTAGCAGCCTTTCAGGGCTGTCCTCTGACCGTAAAGCAGTTCAGAAATAATATTAGCAGAATAAATGTTGGTTAATTAACTAGTGTACTCATTTCACAAACTATACTATTAAAGTTGACACTACCATGTTGAAAATACTGGTAACTAAATATAAGGACCAATTGTAAATAGTTAAGTACCTCGAAAATAGTTACGTACTTTGTAAGTTGTTAAGTACTTTGTAGATAGTTAAGTAAATGGAGAATAGTTAAGTAAATTGTGAATAGTTAAGTAAATTGTGAATAGCGAAGTAAATTGTGAATAGCGAAGTAAATGGTGAATAGTTAAGTAATTGTGAATAGTTAAGTAAATTATAAATGGTTCAGTAATTAGGGATTTTAAAAGCTTTGTTAATATTTAAAATTAATCATTTTGTATTGTTAGTCTTGTTTATTATTATTATTATTGTAAGCTAGTCATGGTGATGTAAATTTTGTACGGTTTAATTCTGCCACCGGGAAGTACCCAATTGCAGAATAAATAAATACATACATACAACTCTTTTCTAAAATGCTACCTGTGTTTTATTTACATGCTCTGCTCTTTCCTATCCCCAGATTTCACTTCCGTATAACAAATCGGCCTTATCATAGAGTTATACATTTTTTATCACCTGTACAGTTGTTTTATAAGTAATACAAAGTTAGGCTGCATATTATTAAACAATAATAAGCTAACACTGTATAACGTCTCCTGTCCTCCATCTATGACCCGATGTACCTTGTGTTTCATTGAATTACAATGTTAACAACATGTTTAAACGCCTTTGAGCTCTAAGATTCATCCAGTGGTTTCGTTATTGGCACTGAAGTGTTTCCTGCCACAAGTGACGCTAATTCTGATGTGTGAACCCTTTTTTTGCTTTAAGCATATTAGCACAATCCTCCACTGGTTTATATTATGCAGCGAATAAATGGAACAGTCGCAACGAAACCGACTGTTGAGGAGAGGAGAAGCGTGTCCGTCTCAATACCTGACGTCACCTATACTCCGTGCGGTAACGGAATTGCGCTGTTTACTTACTAAAGTCCCTCTGTCTGATCATTAGCTACAACATTAACCAAAACACTTCAATTAACCACATAATTACTCGTGTAATAAATGAGCAAGGTCACACACTGATAGTGATGGAACTTGCTACGGTTTAAATCTAATATCTAATACACTTTACTAACTTTGTTCTTTGTCTTGCTTTCTAAAGCCATTATTTCTTACTTTGCTTAAACAACTTCGTTATTTTGATTTTAAACTCGTCTTCTTTCCCATAATTTCTCTTGGCAAGGTAACTCTTCTTTAATTCTAGTTTCCTCATATTGAGACAATATATGGTTGCAAAGAGGGCATTATTTTAAATCTCCTCTCACTCCGTACTAGCCCATGCCAAACCTTTCTTTACCGCTTTGCCACATTGTTAAGCGTAATATTTTCTATCCCAGAACGTTTTCAGCTTCCCATAGTAATAGAAGTTTTGAAATGAAAGTTAGTATGTTTTTATTTTGTTTCAATATCTTCAATTCTTAATTTCCATCCAGATACACCTTCTAATGATTCTCTCGGAGTTAAATCACACGGAGGGGCTTCCAGTAACTGGAGCACAGCATCGTACATAGGCCAGTGTAGGCCCTTTGTGCTTCCAACCTGACTCCTGGGAGGAAGAAATGAAGGGGAAACCCGAAGGGCGACCAGATCTGGACTACGATATGCCCTACCATGGTACCTAACGATTTTAACATGACATCAATCCTGACGCCGGTTAACCCTGGAGGTTCCCGGTGCAGACAAGACAGTTCCTAGGAAGGGCCCTCCTTCCCCAGAATTTTTAGCATCAACTACTGCTATAAACTCTGTAACACTTTATTTGCATCCTCTCCGAGATCGATACAGAAAATGTTTAGAATTCCATGTTTCTAAACAAAATGAAATTTGTTTATATTTGAGAGCTAGTTTCTAATATTTTGTTCGAATTTCTGTAATAGTTGTTAATAATTATCATCATTTAAAGACTATGTGTTCACCCAAAAATGAATTTGACTAGAGAAATTTC
Source organism: Deroplatys truncata (assembly GCA_030765065.1). Lineage (NCBI taxonomy): Eukaryota > Metazoa > Arthropoda > Insecta > Mantodea > Mantidae > Deroplatys > Deroplatys truncata. Next base: position 60,008,949 of record CM060977.1, read on the forward strand.
CGTACTATATCATCTTACGATTTTAAATCGTCATTAACGCCTAAACAATGTGAAGATCGCTTAGAAATGCATTTTGAGGAAGAAGTCCCTTCTAAGACAAGGATTTATTATTGATACAGCAAATTCAAAAGAGGTCGGTTTTATCTTAGTGATGAATTTCGTGAAGGACACCCAAAGAACTGCTGTTATTGATGAAAATATTGCCGCTGCTCGAGCAATTCTTGAAGAAGATCGACGGATATTTATGAATTCATTCGGGCAACATTAGACATTGGTATGAATCAAATCCAAACCATTTTAAATCAATAGTTAAACGTTTGCTTTGTTGTCGCTGGATTCCACATAAACTGACTCTCGATCAAAAACAACACATCATTGCCATAGCAAAAGTCTGAAAGGCTTCAAAGGCGGCACTTCAAATTTGATTTGGAATATCGTTATTGGTGATGAATTTTGGATTTGTTATCATCCTGAAAAAAAAGTCACTCGGCTCAGTGGGTCTTTCGAACAGAATCTAAGCCTACAAAAGTACGACGAATTCGCAGTCCTGGTAAGATGATGATTGCTAGATTTTTTTAACGGGCCACATTGCTATTATAGCATTAGGAGTTAGACGTGCCGTTTCTGCAATTGGTCCACAAATGTCTGTTTACCGCAAATGTTTTTAAAAAGTTCATGAAAATCGCCCAAAAGGAAAAATAATGTTACATCATGACAATGCACCGTCGCATACAGAAAAACTGACAATTGCGCATCTGGATGTCCTAAAGGTAAGCACCTTGGACCCTCCATAATACAGCCCTGACCTAGCACCCTGCGATTTCTTTTTCTTTCCAAAAATTCAAGATAAAATACGTGGAATCACTTGTACTTCATCAGATGAAGCAGTGGAACATTATAAAAAACTGATTTCTGAAGTGCCTCAAGAAGAGTGGTATGATTGCTTTAAGGATTGGTTTCGTCAAATGCAAAAATGTATTGTTGTCAAACGGAAATATTTTGAAAGATAATAAAGTAATTTACATGCTTAAAACTAATTCTTGTTTGATTTTCTAAAAATGTTCAGTGTCACCCTCGTACTCCAACAGACAGACAGACAGACAGACAGATAGATAGATAGATATAGATGTATCTTTATTGGTTTCAAATTATTGAAGTTATTACACAAGTATTTAGTGCATGTGTCATTGACCGTACATGCATATTTAAGTTACAAGGTATGGTGATAAAATAAACAACAGAAAAACAAAACAAAACAAAAAACAAACAATAAAAAGGAAAACACAGATAAATTACCTTTGACTAACTGAACAAATTTGACCTAGCTTCGTGCACTTTAGCCAAGAAATTGCCCATGTTTTGCCAGTTCCTCTGGTCAGCCACCTCCGTGGACTATTGGTACCGTGCTAGCCTCTAGCCTCTAGCCTCTAGTTCCCGAGGTCGCGGGTTCAAACCCGGCGGAAGGCGTTAGATTTTTTTCGGGCGTGAAAATCCTTAGCATGGCTTCCTTCGGAAGGGAAGTACAACCGGTAGTCCCGTGTCGTAGATTTACGGCACGTAAAATAACCTCAAGCCTAATAAGAGGCCTCTGAGCAAAATTTCCGGGTTTTCACACCCATTATAGAATGGGACGCTAAGGACCATAGTAGTTAAAGAGCGTCCATAAATAAAACTAAAAAAATCCAACATGCCAAACTCTTTCTTGACGGACTTTAAGAATTTTTCTTTGAGTTTAGTTGTTCACTGGTTCTCCCACTGAGCTCATTGCACCAAAATATGTACCCAGTCCACATCCAAATCACAGAATGGGCAGATTCTCCTGCCAGAATCGTCAGTCAGCTTCTGTGCCCTCCAGCCCCCCCCCCCAGTCTAAACCATGCCATTCCTGATATTTCCTTTCTTCCTAAGTTAAGTACATATGCCTCTTTACCCCAGTTCAATTTTATTTCATTTGCTAGACTTAGAGAAGGTTTAATTTTACTCTCCGATTCTATTTCCTGTATATCCCTATAAAAATGCTATGCGTGTTGCACGTGTGTGGGCAGAAGCGTCCTTTCAGCACTTTGGTGGTAGTTCCTAAAATTGCCGTAGTATTTTTGCTATTTCGCTCTGAGCTGAGGCACGTGTTCCAACAAGTCGCAGAAAATAAATCACAAGGCAGCACCGCTCCTTATTTTTTAAGATAATCTTCCTGTCATAAAGAGTAAAACCTTATATTTTCTTCCCTACACAATGGTGCTGGAGGAACGGGAAAGAGACAGAGGAAACAGGCGAGCTATGAATAAAATGCACTCAACTGAGGCACATAATATCGTTTGCTGAATCTCCACTTGACCCAGCCAACTACATATCCAGCATTCCACGTGCTTCCTGAGGAATGCGTTACGTGCGGACAAAGTGAACCAATATAAAAGTAATTCATTTCCTTGACAGAGAAAGAGAATGCTGGCGATTGTTGTCGTCCAAAAAGAAGTGAAGAGGGAGAAATTCCGGTGTTAGAACGCCCAGCAATAAAAGTCTTGGCGCGTGAAAAACTGGCCTCATATGTCGTCTACAAAGTACACGCTGTTGCCTAGGAAACTTGAGTTTTAATGTCGACTCGCCGTACCAAACGCTTTGTAGCTGTCAGTTGTTTACTTGTATATCTGCAGGTTTGTTTACCTGTGTTTTCCTCCTATATCGGTGTGTGTTTAACAAGCATTATCATCAAGCAGACCTCTCTAGAGAGCCTAGTTTCATTCCTCCAATTGCCTTTTCAGGCGTGTTTGCACTTACGGAGCATTACATGTTCTTCTAGCACGCGTTCCCGTGTGAGGCAACAAACGGAGTATTTCCATATGCTGTGAACTTCAACACTGCCATGTAGAAACACAAAATGTAGTCGTAAAAAGTTCCTTTAGACTGCCTGTGAGTGGTCAGCGAGCTGACTTCTCAACCAGAGGTCCCGGGTTAAATTCCTGTCCAGGAATGGACATTTTTCTTTAATTAGGATTAGAGACTGGAAGTGTGGATATATATATATATATATATATACATATATATATATATATAGGCGTGTTAAAATAGTTATAAACGAAAACCTACAGTAGCAGTTAAAGGGGACTATAGAAATTAACCTCCTAAAAATAAATTTCTTTTCTCATCGTTGAGGCGGATGAGAAATCACCACTTATGCCCACTCTAACTTCTCGTTCTGAGGTTGGGATGAAAGGAATAGTTTGAGAAACAGGATTGGTAACTGTTTTAGGCACAAAGTAATTTAAAAATTCTATCGTTTATTAGTGGGTGTACAAACTAGTTTGACCAGCTTATTTTTATCTCTACTGCCTTTTAATCCAAATAATTGCGGATATACCTACATTACATATTTCGTTATAGATGCAAAGGCAACAGCGATAGTCAAATGTTTAAGGACCGGAAGCTATATGCTAGCCTTAAAATTCCATACTGTTTCAATGGAATTGCGAGAAACAACAATGTTGACGTGACTTTAAGAGAATGACCAAGAAGTGTCAAATTTGAGTCTCTAATAACGGTTTTTGACACAAAAACGTTATTTTAAATAAATTGTGTGATTTAAAGAGACTAATACTTTTCTTGTAGCACGTTTTCATCTATCGCTTGTCGTTTGGCAGTTATACAAGATTATAGAAAATTCCTTCCGAATGAAGAGGACTTCAAAGGTTATTCCCAGAAAATTCAACATATACATTTAATTTGCCATGTAAATATCGTAAAAATACGGTGTTTTAATGAAAATCGAAAAGGCCATTTTTCAGAAAATAAGTTTTCGAAAAATGTTCCATGTAAAGGGTAATTTGGGATAGGGAAATTTTCTTGAAAATCTTATGTCGTATCTTTGGAGGGTACTAAACCTAAATACTAAGTCTAGTGTTTATCCGATTATTCGTTTTTGAGTTATGCTGTTCACAGACAGACAGACAGACACACACACACACACACACACACACACGTGTTTCCGAAAATGCCTTATTTGGAATCAGGTTGCCTCAAAACATGTATTTGCGGTAAAATCTCGGTATCGAATTTCTGGGTAGAATGCAATACTTCTCCTACTTACTATACGTAGTAGAGAAAGCAATAACAATTTCCTTCCTTCCTTTTTTTTATTTGGGGTGCGTGTTTATGGGAGGCTGTGTTACCCAGTTTCTTTCTTCTACCTGCGACATTTACACAAGTGAAGATACGGTCTGAAAGAGAGTGTGAATTTAACAAAATTCTCCCGCTCGCTCTCTCTCTCTTTCTCTCTCTCTCTCCCCATATATATAGTTTACTTTTATTTTCTAAAAAGAATTCTAACTACGGTGACTAAAATATCACATGTTTAAGGCATTTGCATGACGAATATATATATATATATATATATATATATAATGCATATTTCTGCTAATATCCTGTGAGGCCCTCTTTATTCTGAATTCATTTTGTATAACTGGAAAACCATAAGATACAGACAAAAGCTAAAGCCAAGAAAAATATAACTCCCACTAATGCATACTTATCACATTTTTGTAGCATTAACCATTTCCGAAATATTCATTGTTATTCGCTTAAATTTTCTAAATCTTCATTCGCTTTTTGGCGTGCTAAGTTCTCATTCATTTGTTTCTCTTCATGCAAGGAGTGCAATTTCAAAGCCAGCATATAGACCTGCTTTTTGAACACTTAACTATTGCTTCAGCCTCCTGGACAATACAAAATTTTCAGAAGGTAATTTGTATTCAAGCAATTTCTGTTAACTTTTATCTCAACATGAAGTAGATAGAAAAAAATATGCGATACATTCACAAGACTTTCTCTAATCTTTGCCTTTAATTAGTGCGTACAAACTATTCTTACTAAAGTTTATTTTTCTATCTACTACATCTTAATTAAAATAAACCTTTGTACATTACACATTTCGTTATAGATACAAGAGAACAGCGATAATCAAATGTTTAAGACTTAGACGCTATATGTTGGCTTTAAAGTTCCATACTGTTTTCATGTAATCGTGAAAAACAACTGAATGTTAACAGGACTTTAAAGAATAACCAAGTATTGAACAATTCGATCCTTCAATAACCGATATCTCAGAAATGGCTTATGCTACAAAAAAGCTTATTTGAAATAAATTATGATGTTTAAAGAGATCTACATTTTTTGTGTAGTACATTTTCGTCTAACGCTTAACACTTACTAGTTATACAAGATTATACCAAATTCCTTCAGAATGAACAGGAAACTAATCCCATAAACTGCAAGGCATTTATTTTATTTGTCATGTAAATATCTTTAATATACGAGATTTTAATAAAAACCGTTAGCCATTTTAAAAAAATTCGAAAAATCTTCCGTGTAAGGGGTAGTTGGGCTTGGAAGATACTTTGAAAATCTACGTTTCCCATCCTTGAAACATATTAAACTTATATAAGGTTGGTACCTATCTGACTTTTCGCTTTTGAGTCATGCTGTTCACAGACACACATAGGACCCTTTTCAAAATATCTGAATGTGATACATTCACATGACTTTCCCTACCCTCTAGCGCGTACTAGTGGGTATAGGAATTATTCTTATGAAAGTTTATTCTCCTATTTCTTCATTTTAATCGAGATAAAACTTTCCGGAAACAGCTGTGTTACACATTTCCTTTTGAATAGCGACAGTTAAATGTTTAAGAAATGGACGCTATGTACTGGCCTTAAAATTCCATCCACTTTGCACGCAATTCGAGTAAAAACTGAATATCGAAAGGATTGAAAAGAGACACAAGTATTGAATAATTTTAACTATTAAAAACGGATATCTCAGAAATGGCTGATGCCACAAAAAAGGTCATTTTACATAAATTGTGTGATTTAAAGATATCTAGATTCTTGTGTAGTACGTTTTGATCTAAAGCTTATCGGTACCAGTTATACAAAATTTCTTCTGAATGAAGAGAACTTCATTTCCAGAAAATTCAAAATATACATTTTATTTGTAACGTAAATATGTTTTAATCAAAATCGCTACAAGCATTCTTTATAAAATAAAAAATGTCAAAAATATTACACGTAAAAGATAGTTTGGAAGGATTTTCATGAAATTCCTCGTGGCGCATTCTGGGAAGGTACTGAACATAAATACCAAGTTAGGTAATTATCTGACTTTTCGTTTTTGAGTTATGCTGTTCACGGATACAAGCATACACAGACCTTTTTATAAAAATGCTTTGTTTTATCCAGGTGGCCGCAAAACGCGTATTTACATAAAAATTTCGGTATGGCTTTTTTTGGGTGGAATGCAATACATTCTATACTTCTAAGTACGTGGTAGAGGCAGTAATAAGCTCTTGTAGAATAACTTGTAAAAAGAGATGAAAATAGACAGTGGGCAGGTGGATTTGTGTGATTGTAACAGATCAGATTCTGTTTTATAGCATTATTCACGTATAGAAAGGAGACAGAGGCTATAATTCTAAGTTTTATTACTTTCTGGTTGGCGCAATATAAAGCATTATAGCTTTTATCGCATAAAGCATAAGGAACAGAAATAAGTTTGTGTGCTAGTAAGCTTTGAATCTTTATTTACACCTCTTCCAAAAAATAAGTTTTACGTGTAGGTTGCATAGAGAGAGAGAGAGAGAGAGAAGGGGCACAAGAGTGGGAAAAGTAGAGGTAGGACGCATTGAAGTTGGCGAGGGAGGGAGAGGAAGAGGGAAGGAGGGGGAAGGTGGAAAATTTGAACGAGAAGAGAGAAGAAATTCTTAATTTAATACACTAACGAGAACGCAGCTGCGGGTTCTGTAGTGTAAAATAAAAGTTTTTATTTTTTCTGATCTCAAACATTAATACATTTATGACGGTGGCTTCTGAAAAACCCTATATTTCAACAAAGCCGTTACAATTTCATCTTCCATTATTGACAGATAGAAGTAGTTCAGAGCTTCTCCAGATGTGGAGTTTGATTGAAAGCATACAGTATACGCAATTCTGTTCCATCTACTCGAGATGTGTTGTATATCTAGCCCAGCGATAAGAGGGCATCCTGGTCTCCAGGCAACAAGAACTACTCTTCCATTGTCCGGCACTCTGTAACGATCGCCACCCACCACCCACGTAGTCGTGAAAAATCTATTTAATAAAACTGTTCCCCCAGCTCATTAACGGGGAGAGCCAGTGCTATTAACACAGGATTTTATTAAACGCCCCATTCGGTTGCAGAAAACTCGACGATAACAAGGGTAGATTCCTGCAACTCGGTAGGGATTACTTCCTCTGTTTGATAACGAGGGCTCATATTATTGAAATGGGGTGGCATAGGCCAGTGCAGTAATCCTCTGCCGCTTGTGTCACCAGAAAGGCTCCTATCAGATATTATTGCTATATTCTCTTAACAGCTTTCGTGTTATTGAATCAGGAACTCGTGCAAGAGATACCCTGAATACTGATCATGCCCCCTACTTCCTACATTTCAGTAGTCCAACTTATGCATGGGTCAGGTCAGAACAGTGCCGTACCGCTGTACGCCTCGGTCGGTTGCTTCATTTTACTCATGCAACATACGTAAGGTATTTCAAGAGATATTTTAAACTGAACATAAAATAAATATAATCATATTCTATACCTATTCCAGAAGACAACGCTTCGAGTTACGCTAAAAAAACAGCATTAAGAATTGATTCCTATAACAAAATAAATATCATATGAATACGCATAGGATTTTCTCTAATCAAGGCGAATTTACACATGTCCCTTACATCATAACAGTAGGTTTTTTGTTATTAAAACTATTTTTGAAAGATTTTAAAGTTTCAAAGGGAAACTGGTTCCACAATTTTCAAATAAAATGACTACAGTTTATTGTACAAATGTTTCTGCAAAGAGCTTTTAATTTCTTGACTATAAATAGAGAAAGCTGGCACTAAAATAGGAGATTTTAACAGAGCCAGAAATTGAAGTTGACAACAGCCAGTGGAATACTATTTTCATAACTCCATTGATATCACCCTTATTTCATGCAGTGGAATTAAACTGAGTTTTATTTATGGACGCTCTTTAACTGCTGTGGTCCTAAGCGTCCTCATTCTTTATTAGGCGTGAAAGACTGGAAATTTTGTTCAGAGCCTCTTTTTCAGGCTTGAAGTTATTTTATGTGCCGTAAATTTACGACGCGGAACCACCGGCTTTACTTCCCTTCTGAAGGAAGCAATGCCAACGATTTTTACGCCCTGCGCCGGGTTATAACCCACGACCTCGGGAGTGGATGACGACACATGCAATGAAACTTTTATTTTAAGGGATACCTGATATCAATTAATTTAATGGCGGCTTATTTGAATTATTAAAAATGAATTCGGCAAAACCATAAGAAATTTTGCAAAATTCCTTCTGGTTTTGTAAGCAGCTGAGTGAGTAAGGTTGGGATTGTTAACAAAGAAGTCGAGGAAACAGTACGAAATTTCATGCAATAGATTACTTCAAAAAAACGAAATGACTAATAATTAAGTAATAAATTTGTTAGCACTGGTGATATGAGTCAAACAACAACGAAGGAGAAACAACAATAGTCTACAACCCACCATTGCGCGCATATATTTCAGCTGGAAACTTGATAATGTAATATTCAGGGCTGTCTAAAAGTAGTGTATGGCATCACATGTTAAGTGATTTTATTTGGCTACACTCGAATTTCAGCTTCGTTCCGCAAACGTTCCTACTCGCAAAATAAATCTCCAGTTTTAACACTTGTGCTTTAATAACTATTATAAAAGCCCATTCAAAAATTCAAGAATTGTTATTGTCTTTGCAGATGTTTTACTTTTTACTTAAAAAAAACAAAATTCAATCACATATTCCAAGCTTATTTTTTCTTTCAATGACTCAGGGGTAATTCAGTAAACGTTTCAGCCTTTTGGATGAAATTGCTTTGAATGTATACAAATGTAAAGGGAATTAAAGCCTGCAAAAATTACCTTACGTTAGTTAGTTGCTGTTGGAGTGCTTCAAAATTTTGTCTATATTATACAGTGAAATGCTTATAAGTGCCTTAATGAAAAAACACAAAATTCACATTCTGAACAAAATAGCTGACGTTTCACCAATTTCACCTCATTCTTAAGAGTAAAGATGAAAATTATAGATAGTCTATCAATCACTCTTTTCTACTATTCTGATTTTCTTTCACGTTGTAGCCACCGCACGGTGGCTAGCGCGCCGGGCGCCGAAGTTCGAATCCCCGCCAATACTATCAATATTCCCGCAACCGCAATGTTCCCGCACACGAGGCGGTGTGCAGTGGCCACAGTGTTCAACGAAAAGCATTGTAGGTATATATACTATTGTTAGCTTTTTAATTAAGCTATGTATGATTTGTTTACTTTAATATATCGTCTTATTTGAATTACGATTGCGGACGGTTTGAAACAAACATTAAGATGATTGCATAGAGGAATGAATGAGTATATTCATTTATATAATGGTATACATACAGATCCGAATACCGTACGTGATGTTATAATTCACAGAATAGTACGAAGATTAATAATAATAATAAAAATAATAATAACAACAACAACACAAAATAGAAGGGAACGAGAAAAAATAACACTACAAGAAAACACCTTTGCACGAAAAAAGTAAAACATATTCAAATAGCATCTTAAATATAAACGACCCACAGATTAACGATAAACCATATGCCGTTGCATTACTATGCCCTAATATAGTAAACAAAGAACGGTTAAGAGAATAAATATACATAGCACACTGACATAAGTGAAAAAATGGCATTAAAAATAGAGCACTAACACCAACACTTCACCCTTCTTAAACTTCCGCTTCCCTATTATCAGCTATCTCAGATCTAAACTGTCTCGTCGAAAGTAGAAATTTAACTATCCCACCATGTCTTCCTTGCCTACCAGAAGCGCACAGTATGCCCTTTACTCTCTATTCGAAGTGGTAAAGTATCGCGAAAATATTTTTTACTTCATTCCTCCGTACCCCTATTCACTAGAAACCTTAGGACACAGGGCGTATGTCAAATTTATCACTTCAAAATTCTATGACTCCACGTAATAATAAAACCGAATTAAAATAAATTTCTAAACTTTCATTCACCAGGGGAACAATTGCGCTATCAGCTGTAAGATTTGTGTTTTTATAGCACGCTAATTTGTATTTCATTTGCTTAGTGTAGTGGTTATGCTTGCAATCTATTGTGGGAATGGCCGGGGTTCGATATCACAACATAAATAATGAGATTTTATTCTTTCCTTTTAATATTTTGCAATCTTATTGAAGACCGTCATTATTACGCTATTTTACATATATTGCCATGAATGTGCCTAAATGTGGCAGGAGTATCTGAAAATAACCTAACATACCTTATAAATTTGGGTAAAGCAGTAATTCCGTTAAAAGTAAACAAAACACTGTGGAATATTCTAGATTTACAAAACATTCTGTTGCACAACGCAGCCGAAAAATCTCCAAACGGATACACGCTTGTAAAATATACATAGCTATAGATACATAGGTTCACGAAACCTTTTATACTTTAACTACACTGGCAGAAGACCCAAATTCGAATCCGGGTGATGCCAGGTTAGTGAAGGTACGTTTAGTGCCCGAATACTCCCGGTTTTAAAAATGAATACATGTTGTATGATATTCTGATAAACACGACTTATGCTCTTGTGACTTCTTCATTACACGGATAAGAAGCTTTGTTTTATTTCCAAGTTATTTTATCTTAAACATAACTCTCATAACCTATCTTTTACAGATTAATAATACATTATCGCATGGCACGCAGTTTATACGAACACACAACCCACTTTGTGTACGTATTAACATTTGTAACCCGAGGAGAAACATTACAAAATAGAGGGATATTTTGTCGAGACCAGTAAGCTGTGCAGGGTGAATCACCTAAAACTTGCGCCACAAATGTTTCGTAGATGGAAAGTGCTATTGATGTTCAGTTTTCACAGCATTGCTTGGTAGTCAGGGGCTCATACATAAACAGATTTTAATAATACTGAGAAAGTGTATTTTTGAGCAAACATACAATTTTTTAAATGGAACAATTCCTATTTACATCAGCATAATAAAAGTAGGGTAAATTGGAATGTCAGTGGCGTTCCACTCCGGCAATTGTTTGTCCCATTCAACCTGCTTAGTTGCTAGGTACGATGTTGTTGTGTTTGCTTGCATTGTGTTTTCTGTTCATTGATTGCATTGCCACTTTCTGGTCAGTTTGTGATAGTTGAAGCAGTAAGTCGCGAGTGGAAGTAGCTATAGATGAAATCCACCACAAAATATTAACTATGGATTCTATTTCTATGTTCAACATTGTGAGCACCGAAATTCTGACTCGTATGTATAAGGAATGTTTAAAAATTAGAGGGCATAAATTCAGTTACGCATTCCTCACATGCAGACAATAAAAGGAAGTCCATTAAAACACGTGTCCGAAAATGCTTGGTTTCTGAGTTATGACCCTTCAAAACAGTGAAATTCACCGGAATGTTTTTCTTCCCGCAGGTACTTGCCGTGCAGAAAATATTAACAGGACACACTGGTAGTTCATTCCGAGGCGAAGGGTACATTGAGTGTTGTGTTTTTCGTTTGACTGAGTGACATGTAGTCGAAGCCGGCAGAAATGCACTTCATGTACGGTACGATAAACGGCAATGCTGCGCTGGCAAGAGAGGTATCCACAGCGAAGACCTGCAGATCGGAAGACATTTGAACATCTCCGTCGCCTCTGTGCGCTCATGAGAAGTTTACATCTCCTGATTTGGGGAGGGGATGACCAAGATCTACAGATGTAGAGGAGAAGGTTCTGGATTCTGTGCACACGACTTCTATCAGTACGCGTTGCAAGTGAATGCTCCTCATACGACTGTCTGGAGACTTTTACGAGAGCAACGTGTACAGGCCCTGTCACCAGCAGATTACCCTGCTCGATGATGTTCCGCCAGTGGTTTCTACCTTAATATTATTTACAGATGAAGCACAATTCACACGAGATGACATTACAAATTTCCACAATCAGCATGTATGGGCATATGAAAAACCACATGCAATTGTTCCATCTCATCACCAAGTGCGGTTCACTCTCAACATGTGGGCCGGTATCATTGGTGATACAGACTTGTAAACAGACTTATGGGGCTAGCGCATACAAATGTGTATTAAGAAACTCCACTGAGCGTCATCTACAAGTTCACTTCTTGCATGACGGCGCTCCTCCACACTTCAGTCGTAGCGCTCGCCGATACTTCGATCGAAGGTTTCCTGATCGTTGGATAGGTAGAGATGAACTAATTGCTTGGCCACCACGCTATTCTGGTTTGAACCCTATCGACTTTTACTTGTGGGTTCATTTAAAAGCTTTGATGTATTCGTCTCCGGTGCATGACATGAATTCCTTTAGGGATTTAATTGTGGAAGATTGTGAGGAAATACGCAATACTACTGGAATTTGGGATCGCCACGAGAGGTCGATGCGAAGCCTGTATTCAAGCAGGCGGTGAACACTTTGAGCATCTGTAAAGAAAACTATTTGTTGCGGTAAGAAATACGTTCTGATAATATTACTGTTTTGAAGGCCATAACTCAGAAACCAAGCAGTTCCAGATACATGCTGTAATGGACTTTTTCTATTGTCTACACATGGGGAATGCATACCTGAAATTATGTGCTCTATTTTATAAACGTTCTGTATAAATTATTTTGTTTTGTGCTCAGTTTTTAATAAATTAAAGTTTCCCTTTTTCTAATAAGATTTCTGCTCATGTTTTATTACTCTTACGATGATGCTCTGCACGAACTCACTAGTAACCTAGTAATCGCATACTGAATATTACTTGTAGGAGCCAGCGGTGGCATTTCCATGATTAGGTTATGTAGCCCACACACTGCTTACTACGAGATTGACATTTCTGTATAACTGAACTCCACAGATAGCAATAGCACCCACACGAGAATTATGTCTGCCGCTCCGCACCCACTGAGACACGATATCGTAGGCTGTTGAGCGAGCGTGTGTGAAAGGTCATCATTATGGCGACCCTTATAGGTCACCCTTTCAAAATCGAAGCAGCAAAAACCAGTGAAAATGCATGATACTAACTGACAGGAAGATATAAAGAATTAAATACAGAAATAATAGTAAGATAGTGAAATAATTGCAATAAATAACTTTCGTATATTAAATCAACGTATAATGTAACAAGCTTGAGTTGGAAGATTTGTCCGAAGAAAAACCCACTTGCGAGTCATTTTGAGAAAAGTCAATAGTAACCGCGTGAGTAAAGGACGCGATAGGCATAAGATTCTTGGAATGCAGTTAAGTTATAAGTTCAGTAGGTTTGCAAAATCACGTATACCGGAATTCTGTAAATTAGAAAGGTAAATTAAATTCTGAGATTCCGGGAGGATCGCTTGGTGAGAGACGCATACGTAGAAGTTTTCAAGTTTGGACCGTGCGAGAAAAAATCTTGGTGGGGTAGTTCTAAAGTAGTCGGAGCTTGGGTTAATAAAACAGCGTGCATTGCTAAATTTAGTGTCGTTTCTTTTCTTCGTGCACAACCTTAGGAGCTTACAGTATTTTACGTTGATCGACAGTTCGCAGCGCCTAAGACTACGCTGGGTTATCAGTTACTTAGCGGTGGCCGCGAGGGATTTTGCCGGTAAGTATCGACTCACGGCAAATTACGCTACTAGATTCTTTTATTGCGGAAACAGTCATTTCAAATCGAAAAATTTATGCTGTAGAAGTTAGCAGGTATAATAATTCAATTGTTATACTTTCGAGTGCAGCGATTCATAATCGGTTTCATTCTTTTATCTTCAAACGATCGGAAACTCGCTTCAATAGCTCAAGTATTAGATCACACAGAATTTCTCAGTCAATTTAAATTGGTGTTATCCTTTCACACTAAGCTCACGCATGCCCTAAGAGACAGATCTCATAGCCAACCACTGTAACAGCAGGCAGCAGAATCAACAACAGATATTCAAGACGTCAAAACGTGACACAGGCCATTCGTTGTCATGCATTAGCGTTTAAAATCTCAGATGTTATGAGTTCTCATTCAGAAAACATACAAGAAAAAAGTTCCAGAATTCCAGAAATTGTAAGATTATGAATGCTGCTGCACATAAATCTAATGTGTCATGCCCTATTCGTTACCCATTACAATCTCACACAAGTCCTTACATATTATAATATTCATTAGAAAGTGATTTTTCTACTCACATAATGTTATTCATAAATTTACTCTAGTAAATTTACACATATATACAGAATGTATTAACAAGCCCAATTTCCACCTGGAGGTTGTCATAAACAAAGCATACCAAATAAGGAAGAGATATTACATAATTGAAACTGTAAACAATAAAATTACGTAACAAAGTTGAAACTACATTAAAACACTATCTGAAGTGAAGTCCCCTTTATTCGAAGGAAATTTATATAATCTTGCATTACTCATTAAGTGATACATGAAACTGTACTACAAAAAATGGCATCAGTCATTTCCAAGATATCCGTTAATGATGTTTGGAATTGTTCAATACAATTTCATTCTTTCAGTCCTGTCGATTTTCAGTTTTTCACGTGATATCATGGAAAGAGCAGGAAATTTTAAGGCCAGCATACGTATAGCGTTCCAGTTTTAAAGCATTTGACTATAGCTGTTACCTTTGTATATATAATGAAATTTGTAATGTAAATATTTCAGGAAAGAGTTATGGCGATTAAAATGAAGTAGAGAGGAAATGTATAGAGAAAGTCATCAGGGTTTTCTGCTTAAAAAGCAAAATACTTTTAGACACAGATACAGAAAAACCTTCCATGGTTGTCTTATCTTCGCTTCTATGTGGAACACTTCTCCCTTAATTACTCGCATGGATCACGAAGACAGTGGTGGTGCGATTCTTCTTTTAAGGGAGCTTTACGAGTTATTATAACATGGAAACAACAAAGCAGAGGCAGATTAGAACAGTAGCGCCGAATGGTCTTGAAGCTGTTTGAGTATTAATTATTCGTATAGGCGAAGTGACGAAGGCAGTCAAAGTGATAAATAACCCAAAAATTCAATATTCATGCTTTACCGGAAATACATGTTTTGATGTCCACTGAATAAAAAAGGCATTTTTAGAGAAAAAAAACTCGTGAGTGTGGAAACCATACCTAAAAAACTAATTTCTGGTAAATATCAAACTTGCTAATTGAGTTAAGCACCTTCCAATGGCACAATACGAATATTTCAACCCTTTACATGCAAAACGTTCAAAAATTTTGGATTTTCTCGATAAAAGTCCGATTTTGAATAAAATATCATATATTTAGTATACTTACACGAAAAGTAAAATGTATATTTTATATCTTATCAAGGTTCTTGTCAGGAGACTCCCTTACCGCTAAGCTGTAATTTGTTGGCAAATTAAGTTTGTAGAGTTCCCAAACGAAGGACGATTTTGTAGCTCGGTTAAAACTCAGGTACGACTCGCAATTACTTAGAAAGACTATTTTACTCGTCAAGCGACATTTAGATACAAGGTATTGTCCGAGTCAAATATTTATAGCATACATACGCTTATCTTATAAATATTTAATTGTTTATAATATTAGCATAAATTTACTGACAGTAGAATTCTGACGGCATTGCACTGCAATCGCAATCTGAATGGCGACTTTTAGTAAAATCAAAATGGAATACTAGCAGAATGCAATGATGATCCGATTTGGCCACTTTACTCAAAGTAACAGTGGAGTGTTGGCAGCATTGGCCTCAATGGTAATCTGAAAATGGCAACTTTGTTAAATCGCAGTAGATTACTGGAAACATTGAGCTGCAATGGCAATCTGATATGGCGACTTTGAATAAAATCACAGTAGAGTACTGGTAGCATTGGGTACAATGGCAATCTGATTTGGCGACTTTGAGTATATCACAGTAGAGTATTGGTAGCATTGGATACAATGGCAATCTGATTTGGCGACTTTGAGTAAATCACAGTAGAGTATTGGTAGCATTGGATACAATGGCAATCTGATTTGGCGACTTTGAGTAAATCACAGTAGGGTACTGGTAACATTGGATACAATGGCAATATGATTTGGCAACTTTGAGTAAATCACAGTAGGGTACTGGTAACATTGGATACAATGGCAATCTGATTTGGCGACTTTGAGTAAATCACAGTAGGGTACTGGTAACATTGGATACAATGGCAATATGATTTGGCGACTTTGAGTAAATCACAGTAGGGTACTGGTAACATTGGATACAATGGCAATCTGATTTGGCGACTTTGAGTAAATCACAGTAGGGTACTGGTAACATTGGGTACAATGGCAATCTTATTTGGTGACCTTGAGTAAATCACAGTAGGGTTCTGGTAACATTGGATACAATGGCAATCTTATTTGGCGACTTTGAATAAATCACAGTAGAGTACTGGTAACATTGGGTACAATGGCAATCTTATTTGGTGACTTTGAATAAATCACAGTAGAGTACTGGTAACATTGGGTACAATGGCAATCTTATTTGGTGACTTTGAATAAATCACAGTAGAGTACTGGTAACATTGGGTACAATGGCAATCTTATTTGGCGACTTTGAATAAATCACAGTAGAGTACTGGTAACATTGGGTACAATGGCAATCTTATTTGGTGACCTTGAGTAAATCACAGTAGAGTACTGGTAACATTGGGTACAATGGCAATCTTATTTGGTGACTTTGAATAAATCACAGTAGAGTACTGGTAACATTGGGTACAATGGCAATCTTATTTGGCGACTTTGAATAAATCACAGTAGAGTACTGGTAACATTGGGTACAATGGCAATCTTATTTGGTGACCTTGAGTAAATCACAGTAGAGTACTGGTAACATTGGGTACAATGGCAATCTTATTTGGTGACCTTGAGTAAATCACAGTAGGGTACTGGTAACATTGGGTACAATGGCAATCTTATTTGGTGACCTTGAGTAAATCACAGTAGAGTACTGGTAACATTGGGTACAATGGCAATCTTATTTGGTGACCTTGAGTAAATCACAGTAGGGTACTGGTAACATTGGGTACAATGGCAATCTTATTTGGTGACCTTGAGTAAATCACAGTAGGGTTCTGGTAACATTGGGTACAATGGCAATCTTATTTGGTGACCTTGAGTAAATCACAGTAGGGTTCTGGTAACATTGGGTACAATGGCAATCTTATTTGGTGACTTTGAATAAATCACAGTAGAGTACTGGTAACATTGGATACAATGGCAATATGATTTGGCGACTTTGAGTAAATCACAGTAGGGTACTGGTAACATTGGATACAATGGCAATCTGATTTGGTGACTTTGAGTAAATCACAGTAGAGTACTGGTAACATTGGGTACAATGGCAATCTTATTTGGTGACTTTGAATAAATCACAGTAGAGTACTGGTAACATTGGGTACAATGGCAATCTTATTTGGCGACTTTGAATAAATCACAGTAGAGTACTGGTAACATTGGATACAATGGCAATATGATTTGGCGACTTTGAGTAAATCACAGTAGGGTACTGGTAACATTGGATACAATGGCAATCTGATTTGGTGACTTTGAGTAAATCACAGTAGAGTACTGGTAACATTGGGTACAATGACAATCTTATTTGGTGACCTTGAGTAAATCACAGTAGGGTACTGGTAACATTGGGTACAATGACAATCTGATTTGGACTTTGAGTAAATCACAGTTGGGTACGGTAGTATTGGGTACAATGGCAATCTGATTTGGCCTTTGAGTATATCACAGTAGGGTACTGGTAGCATTGGTTACAATGACAATCTGATTTGGCCTTTGAGTAAATCACAGTAGGGTACTGGTAGCATTGGGTACAATGTCAATCTGATTTGGGGACTTTGAGTAAATCACAGTAGGGTACTGGTAGCATTGGGTACAATGTCAATCTGATTTGGCCTTTGAGTAAATCACAGTAGGGTACTGGTAGCATTGGATACAATGGCAATCTGATTTGGCCTTTGAGTAAATCACAGTAGGGTACTGGTAGCATTGGATACAATGGCAATCTGATTTGGCCTTTGAGTAAATCACAGTAGGGTACTGGTAGTATTGGATACAATGGCAATCTGATTTGGCCTTTGAGTACATCACAGTAGGGTACTGGTAGCATTGGATACAATGGCAATCTGATTTGGCCTTTGAGTAAATCACAGTAGGGTACTGGTAGCATTGGATACAATGGCAATCTGATTTGGCCTTTGAGTAAATCATAGTAGGGTGCTGGTAGAATTGGATACAATGGCAATCTGATTTGGCCTTTGAGTAAATCACAGTAGGGTACTGGTAACATTGGATACAATGTCAAACTGATTTGGCGACTTTGAGTAAATCACAGTAGGGTACTGGTAGCATTGGATACAATGGCAATCTGATTTGACGACTTTGAGTAAATCACAGTATGGTACTGGTATCATTGGGTACAATGGCAATCTGATTTGATGACTTTGAGTAAATCACAGTAGAGTACGGTAGCATTGGCTACAATAGCAATCTGATTTGAGGACTTTGAGAAAATCAGATACAAATATTACCAGCATTGGATACAATGGAATCTGATTTGGCGGCTTTGAGTAAAACCAATCTGGTAACCTTATTTGTTTGAAGTAAGTATGGAACCTCCGAGACGCAGGTTAGAATCAAGCTAAATATAATAATTCTCTTGTTTGGTTTACTGCACTTGAAATAATAAAGCCATTTATTCTCTGCGTACGTTCGAGATGACCTAACTCCTGTATTGGGTAAATTCAAATTCTTCAAATTATGTGGATCGTATTTGTTCACACAAAACTTTATGAAAACAGTGATAAACTTTATACTTCAGCTCTTAAAAACACAATTTATTGGCCTTTCTCCTTCCTCCCCCCCCTCTCTCTCTCGAGTGTTTACACAAACTAAATATGTGCTTACTGGTACACATTTTTATTGCCCGATCCCGCTTTTTGCAATGCAAGTGCAGCTTATTCCGAGTCCAGGTCACATTTAAATGTTTTGAATGCACGACTCCCTCCAGTAGTGCCAACACACGCGAAACAAAAGCCCGCCTGCTTGTTTAATAAAACGTGTTCAACGTGCTGAATAAATTTAAGGTCTCCTGTCTATAGTTACAGGCGATTTTTATTATTTTCAATTACTTTCCCCTAACAAATGATTCCTTTCTGGCATGCCCTTCACGCATATCGCTACTCTTCCATATTAGTTTTTATTGCATCCGCTGAAATGCCTTCACGCATGAGGCGACCCACCAACTGGCGATTGGGCCTTCTCGATACCATGCAAAGTGACGTTTGGCTCGATAAAGGGGATAGTATGGCCAGTCATCTACCTGAAGTCCGATGTGTTCTGTAATGAATACAACGCTATTCATATACATGGCTTAGTAATGCAGGATACCAAAGAAGAACTAAAATTTACTCATTTTTACTTTGCCACATATTCAGAGAAAGTACTTTATTCCAATTCAATTACCGATATTTTACCGAAAATACACGTTTTAAGGCTCCATAAATGAAAACCTTTTTAGAACACGTCCCTTGTGTGAGTGTCTGTGGAGGGGATAGCAGAACCCAAAAATGAAACCTGGGATAGGTACCAAACTTGGTATTTAAGTTCAGTATGTTTCAAAGGTACATGAAAATCTTCAACAAAATCCCCGTTCCCCAAACTACCCTTCATATGGGAAGTTTTTCTATAGCTTTGATTTTCACAAAAAAAATGGTTCTAACTAGTTTGATTCAAATACTATACATGTATTTAAGATATTTACATGGAAAATAAAATGTATTGAATTTTCTGGGAATATCCTGTGAAGTTCTCTTCATTCGGAAGGGATTTTGTATAATTTTATATAACTGGCAACGTTAATAGGCAAGAATGCACTGCACAAAAAAATTAAATATCTTAAAAGAAACATCCAGTTTATTTCAAACAAATTGTGTGTGTATCAGTCATTTCTGAGATATCCCTTAACATTGATTTAACATTTTTAATACTTTGTCATATTTTTTAAGCGCTGTCTCTATTAAATTGTTTGTCGCGATGTCATGGAAGGAGTATGAGGTTTCAAGGCCAGGATTTAACCACCCACTTTTAAATATCTATTGATTCAATTCTCCTAAGAATTGTTCGTAGAACATATGAAAGCAGACAATAGTGCGTAGCGAAAGTCATGTGAATATCTATAACACATGAGAGTTTTAAAAAATTATGGATCATCTAAAATTTATATTTTGAGATCCTCCGAACACCGTTCGCCTCTCACCGGGGTCAATCTCAGAGACCCGCATATGGGATTTGTGGTGGACAAAGCGGCGTCTGGGCGGATTTTCTCCGGTTTCTCCGGTTTCCCCCGCCATTCATTCCACCAACTGCTCCATCATCTCCTTTCCTTTCATCCATTTCACCATCATTTCGTTTCATCTACTTCCTTCCTTCCTCCCATACCAGACATCGGGCTGATCACCAATCCTGGAGATTCTGTCTGATCCATGAGTGTCTGCTCCTCGACGGGCCTCTGACCCCAGGCACCCGCCTGTAAGTCCTGCGGGGTGCAAGTCCTACATAAGAGGTTAACAGAGAAAGAAGAAAAGAGCTTCCGAACCGTTTTATTCTTCAAAGGACATGATCATGTTCTTTGATTTTAGTTTCTATGCTTCTCACAGTTGTCGATTTGGATTTCATTGAAAAGTATACATACTTCTTATTGTGTACTCTGCTTCCATCAATAATACCATCAAAATTCTATGCTTTTCAGTTTACGTTAAAAACATTTCATTTTAAAGTGTTAAAACGAGTAATAGCAGATTATGATAAGGGGGTAAAAGTAGGGCTTCATTTTGCGAAACGAAGACTATAGGCCGAGTAAAATGAACCACATGTGGCGTATACTAATTTTAGACAGCGCTCGAATTTTATAAAATATCAATAATATTATATTCATTCCTGAAACTATCAGAGATCATGTTTAGAACGCGGTTCTTGAAACAAGATAAATGTCAGAAAGGCGAAATGCCAGATGATTTGATGTTTTGTTGATTCGCTAGCAGTCACTTTTTGTGAAATTATTTTCTACATGTTTGTCTTATACCAGCCAATGAAGTGATTAAATGCTATATCATATTGCTTTCTCGAATTTTTGGGTAATTACTTCGAGTGTTATTCTTTCTTATGCTTCTGTAATTTCACTTCCGGTGTCTTCAGAATTCATAATTTCCGCCGTTTAACGTTTATGAAGGCTAGATAAAGGAATAAACTTTTAGATCAAAGAAAGCTGGCAATATTGTGGCGTATTAGTGAGTATTGTCCTGCCAGACACATTATTGCGTCGCACTGGCGACAGCATTGTTGGGGTAATTTAGTATTTCTTTCGGCTTGTGTTTGAATTTCCGTCTGGCACGACACTCTCCATCTCTGGCCGCTGAGCCTAGCCAGAGTTAGAGAGAGTAGGGGAATAGATGTTAACGTTACTTTTCTTTGTGTGGGAGCGCCAGTCTGTGTGCAAGGTATAGTAGGTTGCGTGTGTGTGAGGCATCTCCCCTCAATCCTTGATTTTCCTTTGTGTATGCAATGTAGCGCCACAAATGACTTTATTAATAAACCACAGGTAATGTGAATCATGTGAAATTTGTGTAATTTGTTACAAAACCCCACGCCTGCATCGGAATGTGAACAACGAGGTCCTGATCCTCTCGCAGTGTCTGTGTTACGTTTCTCCCATGTGCATGTTGGGGTGATTAAAATTAAATATTTTGCTAAAAACCTTTTGTTCCTCACTCCAGAATGTAACTATATCACGTTTAGGTTAACTCTACAACGAACTGCGTTAAATTTATGTATAAAGATTTTTATTTTGAACAGATAATGTGAGCGGCATAAGATGTTAATCATGTGAAACGACATAATGAATAGTAACACTTAAACCAAGTCGAGTTATTAAACATGTAAAAATACAAAACGTAGTTGCCATATGATTGGACCTGAAACCAAAGTTAATGATAATACACTAGTGCGATAATCTAAAGCTTTTAGCTCGGGTGCACTGTGTTAGAAATTCTACTTTTAGGTCTTGCTGCCTAAAAGGACAGTAAAATTACCAAACAAAAATTGATGGGTGTAATTACCTTCTCTACTACGTACAGTAAGTAGGGGAAACATTGTATTCCACCCAAAAATTCGATACCGATATTTCACCGGAAATACATGTTTTGAGATCCCCTGAATAAAAAAAAAAGCATTTTTGAAAACATGTCCGAGTGTGTGTCTGTGAACAGCATAACTCAGAAACGAATAGTCGGATAAACACCAAACTTGGTATTTAGGTTCAGTATCTTCCAGAGATGCGACACGAAGGTTTTCAAGAAAATCCCCCACTTCTATTATCCTTTACATAGAACATTTTTTGAAAAGTTTAATTTTTGCAAAAATGGCTCTAACAATTTTGATTAAAATATCATAATTTTAAGATACTTTCATGACAAATAAAATGTATATCTCGAATTTTCTGGGAATGTCTGCAAAAAGTATTCTTCATTGTGAACGACTTTAGCATAACTGTTAAACCATAAGAGATAGACAAAATTTTACTACACAAAAAATGTAGATCGTGTTGTTAAAATACACAATTTATGTTATATACAGTTTTTTATTGAATGAACCATTTTCGAGATATTGCTAGTTATTCCCTTAAATGTTCCAATACTTATACTTTTTGTCAAATGGGAATTCGTTATTCATTTTTTATGTCCTGGTAATGCAAAGAAAATGAAATGCGCCACATAGCATGCAGTTTTTAAAATATGTGACTATCGCTTAAATCCAAGTATTCCCCTTGCACCTACAAGAAAATTAGTAATAAGATTAACATCTCGATTAACATGAAGCATATGGAGAATAAGCGTTTGTAAAAATAGTTTGTACAAGAGAAGAGAAAGTCATGTGAGTGTAACATATCAGATTGTTTTTAAATCGATACAAACATACAAATAGTTTATATGAGGGGTCTGCTAAAATTTCTACGATATTTAGGATGATTTCCTTAAATGTCTACTATATAACAGAACGCAAGAAAAAAAGTGCTGTGAATACACCAAAACTGTAATACATGCTAAGAATTCCTTCCGCCTTCCATTTATCATGAACCTTTCTGTATCATCTTGTTATTAGAGAAAGGAAACTGGAACAATTTGCACGTTTCTAAAAATTGGAAGTTGCATACAACGGAATTTAAGGAGCTGCTGGACAACGTGATATAAACGAAGCAAAATTTTCTTCTTTCTCCCTTATTGTTCATTTTCCAATATTCGTTCGAGAGAATTTGCTAAAGGTAAACATAAGATATTAAATCGAAATTCAGAGTAACGTCATCAGCCTAAGGCCTTCTGTAAACACAAGATTTATTAAGATGTGCTTCTGGTATTAATTATTAGCAAGCAACCTGGAGGGTTCTAATTCATTTCATTGGTAATTAATATTAACAGCAAAGATGTAGAGTTTATACTCACTGCCAGGATTATAGGTTAAGGTTAGAGCAGATATATAGACAAAATGTCACTGTATTGACATTTGCACTGCTTCGCTATAAGTGAAGTAAAGTATAGCGTCATCTTTACAACTGCTGCAGCCGTTTAAATTTCTCTCAGTTATACCGGTTGCGCTAATGGAATATGGTTGTTTTTAGAACGCACTCAACTGGTCTATGGCAGAACATGTTTTCCCAGTAAGAACTTTTTGAATTTAAATCGATCACTCATGAGTGTAGAAGATTTAGAAAGAAGATAATATCGCACGGCATGAAGTAATTCGTCCCGAAACATCATCGTAAAGTGGGAGTAAATTTAATAATTCTTCCAATGTTTGCGATAAATTTGTTGGTAGTGCAGAAACAGTCTGCACGCTTGAGAGCATTGCGAGAGTTAGAGAAGGCTGTGCAGTAAAGTCCAACTAGCGTAACAGGGCGTCAGTCAACGGCTTTGAATCTATCAGACAGAAGTTTTCGTCGCATCCTACACTGTGACCTCAGTATCATTTGTACACGTTTCAATTTGTGCATCGAGTTAAACCAAATGATAAACTTCCTGGAATGTACAAAGTTTTGTAGGCAGTTGCCTGACATTTTGAATTCCAATACGGATATTCTAAACAAGCTGATTATGCTGGATGATATGATTATACATAAATGTTTGAATAAAGAGAATTGATCCTAGTTCAATTCCTAAATAAGGAATTGCGGATAATAAATTAGTAATAACTGTAGTACCTCAAAAAGGATATTTGTCCATAATACAATTGTATCATTAACAGTAATGGACCTCTAATTT
Source organism: Deroplatys truncata (assembly GCA_030765065.1). NCBI lineage: Eukaryota > Metazoa > Arthropoda > Insecta > Mantodea > Mantidae > Deroplatys > Deroplatys truncata. Next base: position 60,033,347 of record CM060977.1, read on the forward strand.
GGTTTCAATTAATTGTTCTAAATAACGATATAAAATATCTTCACATTTCCACCTTTCTGATTATGTAAATAAAGAATTTTTGCTATTGGAGTGATGAACAATCCTTACAAGTGTGGGAAAACCACCGCACAGGCCAAAACTAACGGTCTGGTCTGGCGTCTCAGCCTTCGGAATTATCGGCCCCTATGTTTTTTCGAAGAAGGTGGTCGTATTGTGACCGTCAACTCAGAACTGTGTCAACAAATGCTCACAGTTGGAAATTCTTGAAGTTAATTTTAATGCTGATATATGGTTTCAGCAAGATGGCGTCACAGCACACACTGCTCGTAGTTCAATCGTCTGCTAAGCATGTTTCAAGGAGTATAATTTTATGATTAGGACATACAGCCTGGCCTCCAAGATCTCCTGATCTGATCTGACTGTAGGTAATTGCATCCTATGGAGTTATTTGAAAAGTCTCGCACCACCATGCAGCTGAAAGGATACATAACGAAATATTGAATGCTCCACATAGCGACCAGCTCTTAAAACATTTGACTATCGCTTAAAGCCTATCATATCCCCCTTGCACATATAAGAAAATTAACTTAAGCTAATTTATGCAAATGTTTCTCTCATTTAACATGAGGTAGATGGAGAATAAGCGTTTTTAAAAACATTTTGTACAAGAGTAGAGAAAGTCATGTGAGTGTAACAAATCAGAATTTTTAAACCAATACCTGTTCTTATTAGCGTATGACAGATCCTCGAAAAATTCTGAAGTATAATTTGGTGTTGAGGAGGTTTAAAGTTCCACTTTCCTCGTCGTGCCCTTCTAATAATGTCACACGTTTCTTGTGCTTCATTGAATTATAGTGTTGTTTTATACTATTTTGAGTTTTATGTTACATAAGGTTTCGCCATTTGTGCTGAAGTGTTCTCTGCCAAATCCCGTCACAAATGATGCTAATTTTGATGTATAAACTCTTATTTACTTTAGGCATATTGCCACAGTTCTCCTCCACTGGTATAAATGCAACAGTCACATACGAAACCGCTATTGGGGAGGAGTGTGTCCGTCACAGTGCCTGACGTCACCTATACTCCGTGCGGTAACAGGGTTGCTCTGTTTACTTACTAAAACCCCTGTGCCTGTTAATAACATACGGATGTTACATAATTTAAGTCCATAGCACGGTTCAATGCTTAATTTAACACTTTGGGTGCATCCAGCTTTCAGCGAATATAGCGGAGAAGGAAGGCGATGACCAAACCTTTGCACCGAAGAAAAGAATATTACACAGTAGTGTACATATATGATATGATAATGGTTCATAACACTAGCAGCAGGTATAAATAGCGTCTTTTGTAAATAGGTTGTCTGGTAATGTCTATGGTTATATAGCTAGTGGCACAAGTTATAACGTTGACCGCCCTGACATGCGGCAGCAGTCATATTTATTTTTTAATAACCTGAGTTAGGCTGCGGATAAAGAATGTATAGGTGTAAAACATTCTTTATCCGCGACCATTTAATAATGGCCATTTATCCTCGTCATATTACCACGTAATGACCTGATTACCGCATTGAGTTGCAGTATGTAAATTAAGATACTTACACGTCTTGCTTAGCATTTAAAACGACTCCTGAAAAATATAATTATAATTATTATTGAACACATCCCTTACAATAAAATAATGAGGGTGTAAGATTGTGATTAAGGCTCAAAGTACGCAAGCAAAGCCTGCTCATGTAGGTACGTCATTACTGACTCTCTGAACTTCGCAATATTTCACATAACACTCATATGCCACTTGATACTTTACACTCGACTTACTTGGCAAAACCCCACTATCGTTGTTTTTATATCGATAGCGTTAATAAACTATTCTTACGAAAGCTCTGCCAAATGTTTAAAAACGAATGGCTATATGCTTATCTTACTATTTCATACTTTTCCATGACATCCAGAAAAACAAGTAAACATCGACAGCACTTGAAATTGATAAAGTATTGAAAATTCGAACTAATAATAAAATACATCTCCGAAATGGATGATGCTGCAAAACAAGTTTATTTGAAATACGTTGTGTATTTTAAAGAGATTTATATTTGTTATATAGCAGGTAAGTTTTTTGTCTATCTCTTGTGGTTTACGAATTAAACAAAATTATATGAAATTCCTTTCGAATGAAGAGGACATCATAGGCTATTTCCAGAAAATTCAAGATATGAATTTTATTTGTCATGTAAATATCTAGAATATATGGTATTTTAATCAAAATCGTTAGAGGCATTTTTGAGAAAATAAAAAATTTTGCAAAATTGTTCCTATCGTAAAGAGCTCAACAGCGCTCAAAATTATTTTATGGAAAGCATTACTTACAATGACATAAAAACAAGCCTCTAGGCAAAATTACCGGTCTTTCACGCCAAATTATAATGGGATGCTAAAGACCACAGAAGTTAAAGAGCGTCCATAAAGAAAACTATTTTTTTTTACAATTACATAAAGATACGCATTTAATAGAAAAAACGCCAGTGGATAATTCAAAACTACGTAATTATAATCAATTTAATGCAAATACATTTAGTTTAAACAAAGTTATGTTACTTAAAAATAAATAAACATTCTTCTGGCTCACAAGTAATTTTAGGTCTAAGTATCTAATACTAATAAAACAAAAGTATTTTGGAATTCTCCCCCAAAAATCAGTATTTCATTGCATACCGATGAAATTTCATCACAGCTGCACATCTATTTTATATTGAATCCAGAAGCTTTTGTTATCGGTCGAGATGGAATTTTGACCCTTCGTTCAATAAGGCAGCAGAAAATTGATCCTTCTTTGAGTAGCTTCTACGAGGAACACATCGATTCAATTCATCCCAGAGATGTTCTATTGGATTTAGATATGGACTCTGGCTTGGTCACTTCAAAAGTTTGAGTTTTTATCTGAAAAAATGTTTTTAAATGGCCTAAGGTATATTTTTGATCATTGCCCTGCTAAAAAATCCAATTCCGTGGCATATTCTTTTCTAAAATGCCACTGCACAGGTAACGGACCGTATTGCCTTCCAATTTAACTAGACCACCAACCACACTTCTAGAAAAACATCCCCACACCATGTCTCTGGCACCACCGTGGGTAATGGTTGGTACCTGGTACTTTTTGTTGTCCCTTTGGTTGTTTGGTCGACGTATATCTGCACACCATCACGAGAAAATAAATTAAATTTACTCTCATCACTCAATAAAACCTTAGACCAATCTGTAGAATTGCAAGTTTGCAAACTCTAACGTGGCCTTCGTAATTTTTTTAATTGTTGGTGGTTTACGTAATGGTCGCCTACCATTTAAATTACTTGCTACTAGGTGACGTTCTACAGTGGAGACATGTAGGTTCAGTCTATGATGCTGCTCCACATCATCCCTCTTTGTCCAGCCGATTTTCTTGGATCAACCCGACTACTTACAAATCATTCTGTCCTTCATTGTTTTTCGAGAACGATCAGACCTTGGCTTATTGGCTATTGTTCTCTCCTGTTTTCCCGTTGACTCCACAAACTTATTGCGATATGTCAAAGTCTCTAGTAACGCTAGATTGCGTTTTTCCCTCTTTCAAAGCATTTAAAACAGCTCATCTCACATCAACTGAGTGTTCTTTTTGTTTTGACATGCTTCTAGTCGTCTCTAGAAATAAACAAACATGTAAATGCATAAGTAACAATATTTCATGAACAGCATACCACCAAATCACATTACAAAATACTTTTGAGCAAAAGGAATATATTGTATGAACTTGTTTGTTTACAAGTGAAGTAGTATATTTTTTGTAGTAGGAAGATGCTTCATGTTTATCTGCACCACGTATGGGAGCCAATTTGTCGCGGTCACTTCGTGTTATCTATTGCTGGGCGCCTGTTATTGCATACTAGTTTAAATTTTGGGTTCTTTATCCTCTGGCTAGCTATTATTACTACTCAGTCGAGCAAATCTCTTAAACAGGGTGTGTAAACGGAAAGGATTTGTTACTGAAAGATAACACTTATAAAAGAATTTGTTTTTACACTTTTATTACCGTCACAATTAGTTAATTTCACATACTGACTCTTGATACACGCCAGACTGTAACTGTTATATTTTCTAATATCACTATAATCACTTATTTACCTCACGTTATTAATTCGCGTATTTCACATTTGTAGCTAACTTTATGACGCGAGAGATTTTGTAGAATTGCGCGACGTATAACGCGTGAACGATTCTCTTAAACTGTGCGACGTATAACCTTTGTATGATTCTGTTGGACTGAGCGACGTTTACCTCGTGAATTATTCTGTCAAACTGCGCGACGTGTAATGCGTGAATGATCCTGTTGAACTGGACAATACTTGCCTCTGGCTTTAGCTTTTTATACTCCCTCACCCCAATATGCCTAAACATTATAAACGAGCTGCTATTGGTTAATAAAACGCGCCAACATTAGCGTCTATATTTATATCCAATCAAAATTACGAACACATATGCTCTAGGGAAGAAATTCCCTCAATTTTTACAGAAAAGCGCGCTAAACTGACCTCATTTGCTTGTCTCTTCTAATTAATAAACAACTCACCCCATCGTTACATTGTTACCCGCTCCTATTTTCAGTTTCAGTGAGGCCGTGTAAATATTTCCTAACAATGCTTATTTACACTACAATCACTCTGGCATTTACATTGTTATGATATAAAATACTGCGTCACAAGATACATATGTGACCGCAGCCATGTGAAGCTGTTCATGGAGTGACACAATTAGATGCGTTGCTCTGTTGTGACTATGCAAACAGTAGTGACAACATAAAACCTCAACTACAAAATACTTTTGAGCGCTATTGTAGTTTGGAGCAAGGGAATTTTCTTGAAAATCTTCATTTCGCATCCTTGGAAGATACTGAACTTAAATCCCAATTTCAATATTTATCTGACTTTTCGTTTTTGAGTTATTGTGTTTATATACGCACTTGCAAATGAAACCTTTACTAAAAATGCTTTTTTAGCTTAAATGTGCCCCAAACATGCATTTCCGGTGAAATTTCGGTATCGGTAGGTGGCAGAGAAAGTAAAAACAGTTTATGCGGTATTGATCTCAGATATACTCGTGTGTACCAGTAACAAAATATTAAAACCCTTTTTCTCCAAAATTTATCATGATTAATCCGAATTAGATATACAAGGAAATAAATAATAGCGTAGTGTGTATGTGTGTGTATTGTTCATGCCAGACACATTATTGCGTCGTTTGCGACGGTATTGTTGGGACAATTCCTTCGGCTTGGGGTTTGAAGTTCGTCTGGCGTGGCAACTTGCCACTGTTTAACTAGCGGTGGAGAGTGGAGGTAATGGGCGTGATTTCTTTTGTGTGTTAGCATCACTTCAGATCGAGTGTTGAGCCTGGAAGGATGTGCGTGAATGTAACCTCGTGTGTAACATCTCCCCGCAATTTCTTCCTTTTATCTTTTGTGTGTGATGTAGGGGCACCGTGTTATATTCAATAAACCGATTAATGTGAAATTCGGTGTATTTTGTGATAACTATCCCACGCCTGCTCCGGAATGTGTAGTTACAATTTCTGGTCCTCTCGCTACCTCTGATGCTATGCCCCCAAATGTACATGCTGGGATAACTAAAATTTAATATCTAGCTGAAAACCTTTTGGCCTCACCTCGGTATATAACAATAGTGCACAGGGAATACCGTGCGAGTGTAACAGTAATTTTTGCCACCCTATCCTAGTACAAATGCATTTTTTATTGGGCTTCACTATTGCTTATTTACTGCTTAGATATGGCGTGCGTTGTGTTACAACCTCTAATACTCTCGCGGACCTTAAAAGATTCATTTCCTCACTGGTGTAATGGATTTACCACAGTAACACGCGTAGCAATGTAAATATAATATGAAATCTTTTCCTTCGCTCCTCTTACTGAAGAAGCAGCTGTGCGCTGCTTTAAAGGAACCTTTGAATAAAAGATTAAAAGAAAGTCTGTAAATGCATACACAAAGCTAGCTTTGATGTTCGTTTTGTGGCGAAAATAACACATCGGTAACATTCACTATTCATATATTTTGGGAAATAATCCTAAAAGCTGATGCGGTACACTCGCACTACTTTCTTAGTCCTTACCATTTTATAGGCACCCCCTAATTATATATAAACATACCTACAATCACATTAACTTAATTACCGTAAAAATATTTGCAAGAAACTGTTTCAAATGAAGCAATTCGGCCTTACCCACCCGTCTGGGGTTAACGTATCTGCCTCAGGAGATCCGAGTTTGAATCCTGGTTAAGGTGATTCACTTGAATAAAGCTCTTTTTCCGGCGTTTTCCCTTATTCTTAGAAGGCGAATGTTGGGCAACCCTAAACCCTCTGAATCGCTTATAGCGTCTCTTCACCAATTTTATTCATTCACTCCCTAACCAGTTCAGACGTTAAACCCACAAACAAAAATCTTGTATTGCATTTCCATGAATGTTTTACTCGTTCTTCTATTCTGGAAAAGGTTTATTCTTATATCTAGTTCTTGCTCATCAAAATAAACCTTATAGATTTCGCTGTAGGTCAAATTCCATTGAGCTTTATTTATGGACGCTCTTTAACTGCTGTGGTCCTTAGAGTCCCATTCTATAATGGGCATGAAAGACCGGTAATTTTTCTCAGAGGCCTCTATCAGGCTTGCGGTTCTTTTACGTGCCGTAAATATATGACACGGGACCACCGGCTTTACTTACCATGCTAAGGATTTTTACGCCCGAAAAAAATCCATCGCCCGCCGCCGGGTTGGAACCCGCGACCTCGGGAACTAGAGGCTAGCATGTAGGTCGTATACATTGGCTAAAGCGATAGTGCTTATACAGACGGTCCCGATGTGATAGCTTTGAAATTCCATGCTCTTTTCATGACCACAAGAAAAAACTAATAACAATTTACCACTTGAAAAAGTATCAGTATTCGAGAATTTAAACAAATAACAAAGAGTATTTCAGAAATGGTTCACGCATTTTATTTGATATAAGCTTTATGCTTTAACTGATCTACATTTTTCGTGTAGTAAGCTTTTGTCTCTTACGATTTGCGAATTATACAAAAGTTATTCCCACAAAATTCATGATACTCATACTATTTGTCAAACAGTAAGGTATCCTAAGCAAAATTGTTCAAGTCATTTTTTGAGAAAATAAAAGATTTTGTTAAATTTTCCATGTAAAGGAAAGTTTCTATGAGAGAATTTTCTTGCACATCACTCTTTCTCTCCTTCCCTCTTTCACGAGCACGGAGACCTTTTCAATTTTTTTTAACTCAAGGAGCCTCGAAACATGTATTTCCGATGACTTCTATCAAATGCAACAGCTGCTCTACCTACTAGGTACATCGTGGGTGAAACAATCTGATGTGTTGCACTCACATAACTTTCTCTACTCTTTTATGAACTATTTTTACAAACGCTTATTCTCCATCTACTTCAAGTTAATCGAGATAAGCATTGCAGAAACTATCTTATTGCTAATTTTCTTGTAGGTGCAAGAGGAATATAGTAGGCTTTAATCGATAGTCAAATGTTTTAAGAGCTGGTTGCTATGGAGCATTGCATTCACTTTGCATGTCCTGGACATAAAAAAACGAATAACTAATTTCCATTTGAGAAAAAGTATAAGTATTGGAAAATTCAAACAAATAACGAGGAGTATTTCGGAAATGGTTGACATGACAAAGAAATTTGTTTTTGACATAAATTGAGCGTTTTAACGAGATATACATTTTTGTGCACAAAAATTTTGTCAATCTCTTATAGTTTACGAGCTATGCAAAATCATTCAGAATGAAGAATACTTTTGGAGACATTCCGAGAAAATTCAAGATATACATTTTATTTACCATGAAAATATCTAAAACATAAGGTGTTTTAATCAAAATCGTTAGAGCCATTTTTCAGAAAATCAAAATTTTCGAAAAATCTTCCATGTTGAGGGTGAGGGGGACTTTCTTGAAAATTTTTGTATCGAATCCTTGGAAGATACCAAACTCCAAATACCAAGTTGGGTATTTATCGGACTTTTTGTTTTTGAGTTATGCTGTTTACAATGTGACAGACAGGCAGACAGACAGACACACGAACATATTTCGAAAAATGCTTTATTTGGATTCAGGCGCTTCAAAACATGTATTTCCGGTGAAATATCGGTATAGCATGTTTGGTGGAATGCAATACTTCATTCACTTACTATACGTAGTAGGGAAAGTAATAAGGTTTCATAAGATAGAGGGTACAGCGAGAGGGGGTGAAAAATTCGCAGTACAAAATGGCAAGTGCACTACAGTTTTAAAAGTATATTTTAAGGGTAAATTTTGTTCCTAAAATGACAAAACAATATCAAATTAAAGAGTAAATTCTAATTTATAAGGTCATAAAGAAAATTGAAAATGTAATTTTTAGCAATTTTTGCCATTTAGTCTCTCTTTTATCTATTATAAGGAGCTACGAGAACGCTGCTATGTTTGTTGTTTTAGTTTGGTGATTCTGAGCTACCAAGGGAACAGAACATGTGAATATTTCAAAGAAGCAAATACGTTATGCGAAGTCTTTGTGTGGAAAATGTGGTAATAAAAATGATTATGTGACGGAGCCTTAGGGAGAGAAGACAGAAGCTGGCGAATGTGATGCTATCACTTTACACCCCCAAGGGAGCATGCTAAAGCAGTTTAAAGACTTGAGAAAACTGTTTATAAAGTACATCGTCGGTGGACTACCCTGAAGGCACAGGCTAATGCGCGTATGAAACACAGCTTTTCTCGCGTGTGCAACACACAGAAAGCTCGCAGCGACTTTCTATCCATAACAGGATCGTACAAGAAAGCGATCTCGTTTTACTATAAATGAGAAGCTAATATTGATGTACATGGTGTTCCCCATCGCCGTCTACTATGTTTCAATAGGCAACCTAAAAGACATCAGTGGCAGTAAAACATCTCTTCTGTTTTATCTCTACATTACGTAGGACTTGCTTCTGTTTCAGTTAAAAAGCGTTCTGGCATTGCTAACACTGCCACTGCTTGTGTATCATTAATTGTATACTTCTTATAGTATAGAGAGAGCCAAAAAGTTACGAACCGGCTGCGCGGTGTTTTTCCTGTCCGCGATCTCGGCGCTCGCTGCCGTCTGCCGCTATCATAGAAAGGCGCGGATGAAACCATACAACATGTTTAAAACTACTTTTAAAGGCTATACTTACCAGCTTTATGAAAGGAGATGCCACGTCGTTTGAAGAAGTGTGGTTTGTTATGTTGTTTGCACCACGCTTTGGGAGCCTTCGCCACCAAAAAAATTAAAAATGTCAACTTTGTAATTTGGCTGTTTATTTAAATATTATATATTTATGTTTGCCTCGGCTGCGTCAGTATTATTGTTAGAGACATGGATGTCTTGGCAGGGTTGTGGTGCGACAAGAATGTAGGCTTACACAGATTATAATTTTTCTTCACTCCTTTTATTAATTCTTGATACGATTTAAATAACACTTCAGTGATATAGAGAGCTGTGCGATTCTTTAGTTAATTACTTGCACTTTATAACACGTAAACTATTTTCGTCTCACACAAATACGTATTAAATTTCTCGAGGACACTTTTGCGTCTGGTTAGTAAAGCTGTCTACAACCAACTGAATATATTTCTACCGCCTAAAATTTGTAAATTTCTGTATTTCAATTTCTGAATGGCTATTCCTAATCCAATAGAATGCCTTATTTTAACTAAAGCTTTTTCTGGTTCTTGATTGGCTATATTATAAAACTGTCACTAAAATTACATTATTGCTTCCAAGAATCACAAGTAACATTATTAAACTCTCAACCTCGTTATTGCCTCAAGGTTATCTCATTGTTACCTCATTGTTAGCAACTTTTAACGTATTATTCTCAGAGCTTCTACATTATTAAATTACGTAATATATTCACATAATAATTACACATGGCTACAATAATATAAACATATACAATGGCTGTAATATACACTTTTTATATATTGTTAAATACACATATTACTTTAAGGCGCGCTGTTATTGAATTTATATTTTATATAATTAGTCTGAAATTATTTAAGTGTTAAAAATACTGCCTCACGTTGTCCATACATTTTTGGCACCTCTTTAAGAAACTGTCCGTCAGTCGTAGTAGTTCACTTTGAGAAATGCTGACAATTTCCTGACGGATATTTTATTTTAATTTTTCCAGGGTGTGTGGGTTTGTCTTGTACACTTTATGTTTTAAGTTACCCCAGAGATAGAAAACACAGGGAGTTAGGTCAAGGGACCGAGGGGGCCACAAAACTCTACTAATAAATCTGTCCTCAAAAGCACTTTCAATTGTTCTCATTGAAATATTAGCCTATGAGCTGTTGCAGAGTCTTGTTGAAAAAAAGGAAATATCACGCTCCCTGCCTATTAATTCTCTAAAAACAGGGGGCACGGGCTTCAACTATTGACCCGAAAAAGTTGGCCAAAAATGTATTGACAACGACGGTGGCCAGTTTCAGCACCTCCTTTCATAAAGTTGGTAAGTAAAGCCTTTAAAACTAGTTTTAAAAATGTTGTATGGTTTCATCCGCGCCTTTCTATGATAGCGGCAGACGGCTAGGAGCGCCGAGGAAACGGACAGAAAAAACACCGCGCAGTCGGTTCGTAGTTTTTTGGCTCTCTCTGTATTATACTAATAATCCGGAACAAGTTGGTAACCAGTGTATGTGCAACCTTACTATAGAGTCCCATGAACACAGTACTGCTGTTGTATACAAATACGCCAGTACGCTGCCTTATTTGCTACTGTAAGCAGTACTATCTAGTGCTAGTGTAAAATGAAGTAGGACACATACAGTGAGGGACAAAACTATCCTTATACGGATTTAAAAATTCTAGTAGCCAAATTAACCGTGATAAATTTCCCATTTTTAATAGACAGAAAGAACAAATAGTATTACAGTTTACGCGTTTTGGCAGCTTTCGCTATCTTGCATATTATTAGTTTTACAATTCTTTGAAAAAAATCGGATTTGATACATTCACATGACTTTCTCTACTCTTGAACAAACTATTTTTACAAACGCTTACTCTCCATCTACTTTATGTTAATCGAGATAAACATTTGCAGAAACAATCTTTTGACATGTAAAGAGAATTACATTTTACACATAGCGACCAGTTCTAAATATATTTGACATTCGCTTAAGGCGTACTATGTTCCACTTGTTTTGTATTTGCAAGGGAAATATAAGCACAGACATATCTCTTAATAGCTGGTTGCTAGGTGCAGCACCATTCTCTTTGCCACAGATTAATACTCTTTGCATGTCCAACACAAAAAAAATTCCACCCGAAAATTCGATACCGAGTATTCACCGGAAATATATGTTTTGAGACACCCTGAATCCAAAAAAAAACATTTTTGGAAACATGTCCGTGTGTGCGTCTGTGTGTGTGTGTCTGTGAACAGCATAACTCAGAAAGGAACAGTTCGATAAACACCAAACTTGGTATTTAGGTTCACTATCTTCCAGAGATGCGACACGAAGGTTTTCAAGAAAATCCCCCCAGCCCCAGATTACCCTTTACATGGAACACTTTTCGAAAATTTTAATTTTCCCAAAAATGGCTCTTAAAGATTTTGATTAAAGTATCATATGTTTAAGATATTTTCATGACAAATAAAATGTCTCCAAAAGTATTCTTCATTGTGAACGACTTTTGCATAACTGGTAAACCGTAAGAGATAGACAAAATTTTACTACACAAAAAATGTAGATAGCCTTAAAATACACAATTTATGTCATATACATTTTTTTTTGAGTGAACCATTTTCGAGATATTGCTTGTTATTCCCTTAAATTTTTCAATACTGATTTTCTCAAATGGGAATTCGTTATTCAATTTTTTTGTTTTGGATATGAAAAGAGTATTAATCTGTGGCAAAGAGAATGGTCTGCACATAGCAACCAGCTATTAAGAGATATGTCTATGCTTAAAGGCTACTGTATTTCGATATTGCCCTTGCGAATACAAAAAGGGGAATATAGTACGTCTTAAGCAATAGTCAAATATTTTTAGAACTGGTCGCAATGTGTAAGATTAATTCTCTTTGCATGTCAAAAGAACGTTTCTGCAAATGTTTATCTCGATTAATATGAAAAAGATGGAGAGTAAGAGTTTGTAAAAATAGTTTGTACAAGAGTAGAGAAAGTCATGTGAGTGTACCACAGCAGATGTTTTTTTTATGTCCTGGACATACAAAGAGAATGGAATGCGCCACATAGCACCAGCTCTTAAAAGATTTCACTATCGCTTAAAGACTGCCATATTTCCCTTGCACCTACAAGAAAATTAGCAGTAAGATTAACATCTCGATTAACATGAAGCATATGGAGAATAAGCGTTTGCACAAATAGTTTGTACAAGAGTAGAGAAAGTCATGTGAGTGTAACGTCAAATTTTTTATATCCTGGACATTCAAAGAGAATGGAGTGCTCCACATAGCAACCAGCTCTTAAAAGATTTGACTATCGGTTAAAGACTACCGTGTTCCACTTGCACATTCAAGAAAAGTAGCAATAATGTGGTTTCTGCAAATGTTTACCTCGATTAACATGAAGTAGGTGGATAATTAGCGTTTGCACAAATAGTTTCTACAAGCGTAGAGAGCGCCATGTAAGTGCAACACATCAGAATTGTTGTGGTTGTTTTTTTGTGCGTGGTGTTCTCAGCATAATTTTTCATTTATTAAATAGAATGATGGTATGCGAGGAAAATTGCTTTTCATTTATAGGAAGAATAAAAGTCAAAGTCATGGATTTTCAACGCTTTTTTGCTAAACTTCTTCATTAACCCCTCAAATTTCACGACTTCACAAATGTATTTCTCTGCTAGTTTAAATCATACTCGATGGAAATACCAGGTAGTATGTACTAAAAATTGCACTACTAAATGCATTCAAAGTAAGTCTGTAAACGTCATTCATTAAAGTTGAAAATTTAGTGCAATTTCTAAAACCTTATAAAACTAATAAAATGCAACATTTTGAAAAACGCACACTTGAAATGTAACATCATTTATACCTTCTGTATTTAGAAAGAGAGCGTTTTTTCTATTAATTTGACTGCTATAATTTTTTAAAGTGATGACAAATATTTTTATCCCCCTTTGTGCATCAGAATGAGAGATACAAGTGTGTTATACCTCGTGGCGAAGCGGATTGTACACGGCCTCACAGGTAAAAAACACCCATGCGCAACCTACTCGAAGCACAGTAAGTTTCACTTCACTCTGAAGTTATCCCGGATCCTTGGCCTGATTATAGTGATAATATGAATAATGTAATATTCCGTAACCGTTACAGTGTATAATAATAGTAATAATAATAATAATAATAACAACAATACGTGCCGTAAGTCACGAATCACACTTTTGAAGAATATCTGTTAGGTAGCTGCTTAGACCAATATATACGAGCTGTACTTTGTGTTCAATGGTTTAGCACGACGACTCTTTAACAAAGGTGTTTCGAGTTTGAACTCCACTCCAATCTGCAGAGCTTTATACCTGTAATACACAATGTACTTTAGGTATACATGTATGTAAAGAGCCACAACGTGTAACTAATTAAAATTTTAAACCCCTTCAACATAAAACCAACATTACCAACGCACTCTAGGAAACTACGAGGTACAATTTTATGAAAAGGACCGAGTTCGGGCACACCGTGTAGAAATACTAAATCTCTATTATCTCCCATATTAACAAGCCGCTTTGTGTCACGGCATCGACCGTCAAACAATCGACTCACGGCCTCCTAAACTACAGTACCTTACTTAGCTATCTTATTAGTCACAGCTGTTGAACTGGCAGCATTGTGTTACCTGAAATCCGAGGTGACGAAGAGCAAGTTCATTATATAATGGTTTTATCAATAACTGATTCACAATAATACAACAAACTTTAATGCAAGAAATAGTGTGCAGTATGTGTGTGTGTGTGAAATGCACAACGTAATCTCAAGTTATTCCTCTATTCTGCTATTTCCCCACACTCATATTGCAATATATTGTATACAGTATTGTATGCTAATCAAAACCTTTTAATTCTAGAATTAAGAAAAACGAGAGTGATTTTTGCTTCTCGTGCAAAATTTGATAAAACGCGCTGTTTTAAAGATAAGCCCCAGAATCCAAGATATTTATCTACCGTGAAGGAAAAAAAGAGGGCTCCTTTTCATCTTTATTCCGGAGTCAGAATTAAATGATCGATCATGATTAAAAAGGGAAGTAAGGCAAGAAGCGAAGGGTAGGCGATCAGAACATGCGTGATGGGGCGAGGTCCCAAGAGAAGGCAACTCAATTCTCTATTAGCTATGTCCGTGCACGTTCACGAGGCCTGGAACATTAATGCAGTGGTTCATTTACTGGTCACGTGCCTATGGTGGAGGGCGGAAACCAACGGAATCTAACTGCGGAATTTTTCTCCCTTCGTGAACCCGAAATGACGAAAGCAAACAACAAATTGCGATCAGCAGAAATACGTTACACGTTGCACTCGTCAGCTCGTGTAATCACAAGTGCATTATGGTTCAATATAGAACATCTTCAATTGATTTGAAGTTTGGATATGTTGGGTACCTGGACATCTTGGTTTTAAGGCTGTAAGTGGCTGTCTACGTGATGTTAAAATTATTCATATTAATGAAGAATTTAAGAAAATTATATAAGATACAGCTAGAAAATGTTCAAGAAGTACGGAGAGAATGCTGAATTACAGATTTAAACATGTATCACCACTATGTGCATAAACATATACCGTCCTTTCGATTTATGCCAAGGCCACAACCGCTTTATATGCGTATCGGCCGAGACGGCAGCAGCGACGCAGGACGTGTCAAGGGTAGATTTACCAGCTGTGAGCTATCTCAGTCGTTGTTTTGTCTTCGTGTCGTGGAGTGTTTCGACAATACGTGTGTTGTGTACGACTTCCTTAGGAATGTAATTCTCTTATTAGTCCACGGAAATGCCTGTCAACAAATTCACGCTTAAACAGCGTATTTTTATGTATGATACATACATGAAAACTGAATCATGTAGACAATTTCAGCAGCAATTTCCTTGTTCTCCAGTTCCGGCTAGAGACACTGTGAGATGTTCTGTCAATAAAGTTAGAACAACGGGATCGCTAAACGCTAAACCAAAGAAGCGAACACATGTTCTAACGGAGGAAAAGCTAGACGAAATTGGTGCTGCATTCGAACGCTCACCTAAGAAATCTATCAGGCGTGTTGTACAGCAAGTGGGTGTTTCACAAACCTCTGTTCATAAAGCTACAAGACTTATAAAACTGAAACGCTACTGTGTGACTATAGTGCATGAATTACAACCTCGTGTCGAGGAAAACGAGTCACTTTCTGTAACTGGATTATACAAAATGTCTGTGACGGTACTGTTGACCCCCATTTAATACTTTTTCAGATGACACATGGTTTCACGTTGCCTCAAAGAACAATAGGTGTTGGAGCACGAAGAAACCTCATTTAATTCAGGAATTTCCGTTGCATTATGCCAAAATCGGTGCATGGTGTGCTGTAACAGCACAACGGCCAGTGGGGCCCATATTTTTCACGGATACATAAATTCCGATAGGCTACACAAATATTTTTGCACCAGTTTTACTTTCTCTACTACGTATAGTAAGTAGGGGAAGTATTGCATTCCACCCAAAAATTTGATACCGAGATTTCACCGGAAATACATGTTTTGAGACCCCCTGAATCCAAAAAAGCATTTTTGGAAACATGTCCATGTGTGTGTCTGTCGGTGTGTCTGTGAACAGCATAACTCAGAAACGAACAGTCGGATAAACACCAAACTTGGTATTTAGGTTCAGTATCTTCCAGAGATGCGACACGAAAGTTTTCAAGAAAACCCCCCACCCCAGACTACCCTTTACATGGAACATTTTTAGAAAATTTTAATTTTCTCAAAAATGAATAACGATTTTGATTAAAATATCATATGTTTAAGATATTTTCATGACAAACGAAATGTATATCTCGAATTTTCTGGGAATGTCTCCAAAAGTGTTCTTCATTGTGAAAGACTTTTGCATAACTGGTAAACTATAAGAGATAGACAAAATTTAACTACACAGAAAATGTAGATTGCAATACTTATACTTTTTCTCAAATTCGTTATTCATTTTTTTTGTCCTGGTAATGCAAAGAGAATGGAATAGTCCACATAGCAACCAGCTCTTAAACTATTTGTCTATAGCTTAAAGCCTACCATATTCCCCTTGTACCTACAAGAAAATTAGCAATAAGATTGATATCTCGATTAACATGAAGCATATGGAGAATAAGCGTTTGTAAAAATAGTTTGTACAAGAGTAGAGAAAGTCATGTGAGTGTAACACATAAGATTTTTGCAAATGTTGTTGGATAATGAGAACAAATACGATATTTCCAATAAGATTCTGCCACAGCCCATGTTGCTCATAACTCCTTGGAACATATAAAGAAGCTTTCTAAAGAATTATGCCCCCCTGTTCCCCGGATCTTACTGTGTGTGACTGTGGAAACCCTAAAAAATAAAAGTTTATAGGAACAATCCCCACACCACAGTAAAACTTAAGGACAATATAAAAGCAGGAATTATGAACATTACGCGAGAAGAACTTATCCGTGTGAATGGTAATTTCATCCGACGATGTCAAGAATTTCTTTCAGATGGACACAACTTTCACCAATTCCCGTGTGAATTAATCGGAACAAGGTAAATTTTGCTGCATTTTCCAAAAAATTGTCAGCGCTGTGCTTATAATGAAATCAAATGCACTCTGGCCATTGTTGCTTGTAGTTTCACATGTCTGTTATTGTGTGGCTGTTGCTTTTCAGTTCAAATGTGCATTTATTTGGATGTGGTGGAGTTTTATAGTTCTCTTGTAATATTTGTAAATTTCGGTCTTCGATGGATATGACTCCCAGGAAGCGAAGTGCAATTCTGGTATTAGCACAAAATACTTCTATGACACAAAGAGAGATAGCTACAAAGTCCGGTGGTGTAGCCACTGTACATAGAATTATTCATCAATACAAAGGTACTGGCTCCATTACACCAAAGAAAAATGGGAAATGTGGTCGGAAAAAGAAAACTTCAACTTTTGACTGCACTTTCCTTAGGAAAAGCAAACCAAACTCTCGTTGCTGTGGAATCCACTGGCGACCTCAGGGACAGGGGAGTGAATCTAAATACATCTAATATACGTATTAGGCTTTTAGCAGTTGGAAGAAAAGCCCGAAATCCTGTGAAGAAACAACCTCTTACACAAACAATGCGTCAGAAACGCCACTTATGGGCGCGTGTTCATCGGCGTTCGGACGCTTCAAGATTGGAAAATAGTTCTTCCCTCTGATTAGATTAATTTCGAAGTGCAAGGTCAGAGGGTTCAGTATGTGCGCCGAACAAATAATGAACCTGCAAATTCAGCACATTTTCAACAGACTGCAAAGCACCCTGAGAAGAAAATATTTTGGGGCTGTTTCAGCTATGGAGGACTAGGACCTTTAATTCCAGTTGAAGGCATAATGAAAAGTGATCAGTACATCACAGTAATGGTGAGAGCTGTTCGTGAACTCCAGAAAAGGTTTCCGGAAGGTGACGGAATTTTTCAGCAAGATTTAGCTACCTGCCACATTTCTAAGATAGTGAAGAAATTCTTCAAAGATAACCATGTCCGTGTGCTTGACTGGCCAGGAAATTCGCGGGGCATTAATTCCATAGAACATTTGTGAGCTATTTGCAAAACTAAACTTTAAAACATTGACTATTCCACAAAAGAACATTTGATATTAGGTTTAATTCAAGTGTAGTTTCATGATGATCTAAAAAATGCGTGTTCCAAGCTTGTGGAGTCAATGCCTAATCGTGTAATGGAACTTATAAAACAAAAAGGAGAACATATTAAGTATTAAGATGTAACATGTAAAATGTTATGTTACTGTTCTGTTCTGATTAATTCCCACGGGATTGAATAACAACGTCAGTACTCATTAAATGTATGTTACTAAAACTCGTGAGTAAGTAACGCGGGAGTTAGGGAACGGAAAACCCCACAACGTAGCAGACTGTATGCGGAGCACGCATTCGTGCGATCCGCGGGCTTGGCATAAACGAAGGCAGTTAGATATTACACCCGAATTTCTATTATCAGATCTTTAAAGTTCTATATTTCCAGAAATAATCGGACATAGATTTAAAATTTTATTTAAAGTTTCAATAAACCGTAAGTAAAGGTTAGCCTATTGGAACAAATTTTAACTTGCATATATTTAGAGTAATTCTGTACAATGAGTATCTGTAGTCTTCTGTCTAGCTAGCTTTGAGACGGCAAAACAGTCAGGAAATTTAATTGTTTTATCTCTAGCTACTTAAAGGCTCCCTTAAGGGAAGGGTACCTGGGATCTCGGGAAAACGGTATCTGGAATTTGCGTCAAAAATGTATCAGATATCAAAATTTCAAAATTCGTTCTCGCGTTTGCTACTATCGATCATTAAGTAACAGTCTCAATTCAAATTGGTTTAGCCTTTAAAATTTGAGATTTTAGCAATTCTTTTTCTCAACACTTAAACTCATTAAACCTCACTGAAGCTTCGGAAACTAGAAGTACCCACTACACCACGGGGGACGACATCCAAGATTACGGAATTGATCCTTTAACACCAGCTCATTTCCTCACTGGGAAGAGACTTACTGCATTTCCAAAGGGACCAGAATGACTTATGACTTATAAAAAAATCTGATGTGTTACACTCACATGACTTTCTCTACTCTTGTACAAACTATTTATACAAACGCTTATTCTCCATCTACTTCATGTTAATCGAGATAAACGTTTGCAGACTCTATCTTATTGCTAATTTTCTTGTAGATGTAAGGGGAATATATATTTACAAGGACAATATAGAAATACAGTAGCCTTTAAGCATAGACATTACTCCTAATAGCTGGTTGCTAGGTGTAGCACCATTCTCTTTGCCACAGATTAATACTCTTTGCATATAAAAGACAAAAAAATGAATAAAGAATTCTCATTTGAGAAAATAAGTATTGAAAAATTTAAGGGAATAACAAGTAATATCTTGAAAGTGGTTCACTCAACAAAAAAATGAACAATGACATAAATTGTGTATCTTAAACATATGATATTTTAATCAAAATTGTTAGAGCCATTTTTGATAAAATTAAAATTTTCGAAAAATCTTCCATATAAAGGGTAATCTGGGGTGGGAGGATTTTCTTGAAAACCTTCGTGTCGCATCTCTGGAAGATGCTGAACCTAAATTACAAGTTTGGGGTTTATCCGACTGTTCGTTTCTGAGACACACACACGGACATGTTTCCAAATATGCTTTTTTTGGATTCAGGTGGTCTCAAAACATGTATTTCCGGTGAAATCTTGGTATCGAATTTTTGGGTGGAATACAATACTTCCCCTACTTACTATACGTAGTAGAGAAAGTAAAAAAGCCTAACAAGAGAGCAACGAATTCGTAAAGAAGCCGTAGAACACTCCTGGAAACGCTGGAGTAAAGAATACTTGCTTCAACTATAAGCTTTCATCAACAAAAGTTGATTGCCATATAGTTTATGGGATTTGCTCTAATAGTTTAATTATCATCATTTAAAGATTTTGAGTTGACCCAAAAACGAATTTGACTAGAGTATTTTCGGACCATGATATTTTACTACTTTAAATCCTCATTAAACCTAAATAATGTAAATATCGGCTTAAACATGCATTTGGTGAAGAAACCCCATCTAAGGCAACACTTTATAATTGATACAGGAATTCTTCTGTAACTGCAACGAGTGCTATCGTGGAGCGACGGTTGTGGTGGTCTTGTGCTCGACTCCCGAGTGATGTAACATTGGTGAAGTGAACTCCCAGTAAAGGTGAACTGCATAAAAACGAAACAGTGACAGTGAGAACTGAGGAAAGTGTTAAAGTTGAAAAAGAGATTAAGTCACAATATCTTCGATATATTAACATGAAAAATGTACATATTCAATTTTCTACGAATAGCAAGTCTGGAAAGTTCTCTTAATTCACATTGAGCTTTTTAGAATTTTACATAACTAGAATATCTTAAAAGGTAGGAAAGACATCAGTCACAAATATGTTTGTGAAATTGAAGGGAAAATATAAAATTAAAACAAGTATTCAAGGTGCAATTTCACAGTGCATTATAAAATATTCTGTTCCATCTTTCGGAATCATGTGTATGATTCATACAGCATGTAAAATGTTATCGTTTAGAAATTACTTTTTTGTTAAAAATGACTATTTTTATTGTTATTACTTTTATTGTCGTTGCACACCTTTTGTGATCATTTTTACAATTTGTTCCCATAGCTTATGTTTTTATTACTTGACTATCTTATAATTTATTGTAAAATATGTATTTTGTAATATAATAAAAATAAAAAATAAGACTCAAATAAATTGAGCGCTCTTTAAAATATAAGATTTGTATTAAGTAATTCTTTTTAGCGTTGTATTTATCAGAGATATTTGCTGATATTCCTTTGAATATTTCAATAATACGTCTTTCTTTGGTTTCTCCTGAGCCCATGCAGAGAGTATATTTTTAGGGCAGCATAGACAAAACTGACTCACGTATCAGTTTACTAATGCTTTTAATTTGAAAGCAGATATACTTTCACTAAACACTCGTCGTTGTGAACAACCGAAAGCCAATATCTTGTGCAGGCAGCTTCGTTTCTTTTCAGAGAAATAAGAAACGATGGAAATTAATTTCTAAGAATTTCGTATCTGGATTTAAAATAAAATCTGGGGCACGATGATGGTGCCAGCTAAAAGTCCTGCCTAATAAAACGTCTTCACCAGGAGGGAGAGAAAATTGGATAAAACAGATAATAAAAGAAGCGATAAGAGGGCGCCCTTGGGAATGCTTAAATTAAGATGAGAAGATGAAATAAGCTGAAGAGTCTTGATGGCACTCTTAATAAAGAATGGCATTTCAACAAGGGCCAGAAAAATAGAGAAAGATCCTGTCACAAATAATGGCAGCGCAGCCCTGGATGTATATTATATTGTGGAGGAGAAAGTGGATTGTTCCGCGGGGAGCTCTAAACGGGAGGGGTCAACAATGAATGAATCTGCCTCATTAAATGCCGTACCGACTTATGGCTTTGGAGCCGCTTAGTATGGTAATACCATATTAAACGGAAGTGTTACTGTGAATTTCCAACAAAAAGCAACCTGTTAGGAGTTACTAACATGCAGGTTGTGTATACAAATCAAACTCCACAGTCCATCCACATACCATAGTAAATAGAAGTTTTATTCCATACAAAAATATGATATAGAGATTTCAATTGAAATGCGTGTTTTAAGGTCCCTTTAATCCAAAACAGAATTTTTATTAAAATATAGCTCTTGGTGTGTGTGAACAGCTTAAATTAAGCACGAAACGTCTTCACCTCTTATAGGCTGGTGTCCAATGTTTGATACAAGGATTTTTTTTTAAGATTTTAGGTTTTTTAATGGTCTAACTTTCTAATTTCAGATTATACTAACCTTCAAAGATAAAATACAGGCATTTATAACTGTTGCATATATAAACATATTAAATTATTTTAATAAAACTGAAGTTTTTTTTAATAAGAAGCAAAACCCATTCAATTGCAATCAAATGTTAACCCAGTCAGCATCCAAGCGTGCTATCACACCGGTTATTTTACTTGGGCCCTCCCTGTCCATTACCACAGGCAGATTTTACTACAATCGCTGGGATTTTAACTCGCGATGTTTGGCTTTGAATGGGCCAGTCAACCCATTTCGTCTCGCTTTAACAATCACAGCTACTCGAATCGCTTTGGTAGTGGTGCCGGGATACGAAATCCGGTTTAGGTGTTAGAGGAAGAGTGGCAAAATACTTCGGTCAATAAAGGGTTAAACATCAAACTTTGTATTTAAGTTCGGTGCCTTTCAAGGACGTAACAAAGATTTTTAAAATGAGGGAGAATTGTTTGGGGGGAATTACGCCAAAATCTTCGCGTGTCGTCCTTGAAAGATTAAACACTTGGTATTTATCGGACTTTTAGTACGCGTCCAGATATACTCACATTTCAAGTACGTTTGTTCGTCAGGGTGGTGCATTATACAGATTATTTCACTCATGCGCAAATGCGAGATAATGGCCAATCACGTTTAAAGGAATGTTGTTGTTTTTTAACCAAATACGGCTATGATTGTACTCAGTGTTTATTGAAACATTTTTATCACCTCCTCCTTTGGCCTCCTCCTTTTTTAACACACTGAAGTAGTTGGAGTATCATTTTGCAGTGACTCAGCTACCAAAAATCAATGCCGCTACGTTTAAACATAAGAATGGCAGAAAGAATTTGCTAACGCTTCAAATGAAGATATAGACGAGATTATAAATCAGGCATGTCAATCTAGCTCAGCGACAAGCTAGAACTTCATTTGTAATCCTTAAGGAGCATTCTCGTCACATAAATTGATCATTGTTGCATATTCTTCGGGCTTTAAAACCTTTCTTTTCCCCGCTAAGTTTTGGAGTAGTTTTCTTTTCAGTTCCTTGCATCTCTCGCCGCTTGAAACTCCTGGTGTTCAAATAGATTGCGCTTTATGTGATATTCTTTAAAATACATGGCTTGTAGCATTTTAGTTGTGACATTCCACATTGGTTTTTACCATCGATTTGAGAAAATAAAACCAAGAAGAGGATGATGAATACACTATAAAATGAATTAAATAATAAAGTTCATAATAAATCAAGGAACTGAAACACTTTAACTTTCATCAGTCCTTTTATTAAAGAAAGTCATAGCCTATAATGTGGATAAAAGAGGTTTTGTTTCATATGTTCCCTACTAGGAGCATTCTTACAATCACAGATAAAAGAATAACGAATTCCTACAGAGAGTTCCGCACGCCAGATGGCAGAAAGTAATACCTATATAATCTATCTCTACTGATCCAACAAACAAACAAAACGTGATAATACGATTCTAACTTGTTTTCGAAAACGCCACTTATATTGCAAATATAAATATTTTAGGATTTTATTATAATAATCATTTTTTCTTTCTGTACTACGTATAGTAAGTAGAGGAAGTATTGTATTCCACCCAAAAATTCGATACCGAGATTTCACCGGAAATACATGTTTTGAGACCCCCTGAATAAAAAAAAAGCATTTTTGGAAACATGTCCGTGTGTGTCTGTGTGTCTGTCTGTGAACAGCATAACTCAAAAACGAACAGTCGGATAACAACAACAAACTTAGTATTTAGGTTCAGTATCTTCCAGAGATGCGACACGAAGGTTTTCAAGAAAATCCCCCAACCCAGACTACCTTCACATGGAACATTTTTCGAAAATTTTAATTTTCTCAAAAATGGCTCTAACGATTTTGATTAAAATATCATATGTTTAAGATATTGACATGAGAAATGAAATGTATATCTCGAGTTTTCTGGGAATGTCTCCAAACGACTGTTGCATAACTGGTAAACCATAAGAGATAGACAAAGTTTTACTACACAAAAAATGTAGATCGCGTTAAAATACACAATTTATGTCATACACATTTCTTTTGTTGAGTGAACCATTTTCGAGATATTGCTTGTTATTCCCTTAAATTTTCCAATACTTATACTTTTTATCAAATTCGTTATTCATTTTTTTTATGTCCTGGACATGCAAAGAGAATGGAATGCGCCTCATAGCAACCAGCACTTAAAATATTTGACTATCGCTTAAAACCTATCATATTCCCCTTGCATCTACAAGAAAATTACCAATAAGATTGACATCTCGATTAACATGAAGCATATGGAGAATAAACGTTTGTAAAAATAGTTTGTACAAGAGTAGAGAAAGTCATGTGAGTGTAGCTCATCAGATTTTTTTGGTAAATCACTTCATTTTATACGTAAAATAGCCTTAGCAAATGCCCCTGACGATTTCCAAATCTTCGAAAAATTCTCGTGTCACTCGAATTACTACAGATAAATTATTTATAGAAGATCAAGAATACCAGAATAACTTTGGTGACAATTTCATAAAATGCGAGTGTATAAACAGACTGAAATGGTTACTTTGGAGGCAAAGCTGAAGTGTGTGTGTGTGTGTGAGGGGGGGGTGGCAACTGATTGGTTATTTTCACCTGACTTTCTCTAACCAATCTTCTACGAACTATTCTTACAAAAGCTTATTCTCCTGCTTCAAGTCAATCAGATAAACTTTTGCAGAAACTCTTTTATTACACAGTTCGTTGTGGGTACAAGAAGAAAGACGGATCGTTATGTGATGGCTTTAAAATTCTGTTGCTTCTGCCTAACCACGAACCACGAAAAACGAATAGCGACTTACCACTTGAAGAACCGAGCGGGATGGCTCAGGCGGCAACATCTGTGGCCCGCATTCGGGAGGTCCCGGGATCGGTCCACATCGACCGCCCACTCGGATCCACGTTTTTTTTCGAGGGTTTTCCAGGGTCGCCAGGCAAATGCTAGAGACGTTCAACTTCCATCCCGTTTGATCTCTTTCAGGGTCGGAAGTGTAAGCGATGGTGTTTTGGTGCAGCGTGGCAGGGGAAGACGTTCTCTTTGTAACTCTCTCCGTCCCTCGGCTATCGAGGTATACAACCCCCTTCAGGGGCGTTGGGCTCCCTTCGTGTGGGGTGGGTTCCCCTGTCTGCCCATCCGTCTGTCGGGGTGTCTACATCTGTAAACTTAGGGACCCTATCATTGCTACACCGTCGCTTCTGAATCCGGTCGTCCGGCATCACCTCCCACCTCATCCTTCCTCCTGGAGACGCCCCCTCGTGGGGCGTAGGTACAATATCCACTCTGGACCGGTGCGGAGTCCCCTCCGCAACAGAAGATAGGATACTACTTGAAGAAAGCACAAGTATATGAAAGTTCAAACCAATACTAACGAATATATCGGAAGTGGTTAACTCCGCAAACAGATATACTTTGTGTGCTATTAACGAGATCTACACATTTTGTACAGTAAGATTTTGTCTCTCTCTTATGGTTCATCAGCTATACTTAAGTCATTCAGAATGAAGAGGTCTTCGCAGACTATTCCCAGAAAATTCAAGATACAAATTTTATTCAAAATCGTTAGTCATCTTTTAGAAAAGTAACAAAATCTCGAAAAATTTTCCACGTGAAGGAAGTTGGGGGGAGAGATTTTCTTGAAAATCTTCGTGTCACACCTTTGAAATATAGTGAATTGAAATGCCAAGTTAAATAGGTATCCGACTTTTAGCTTTTAGTTATAGCTGTTTGGATTCAGGGAAACTCAAAAAATGTACACTTCGAGTGAAATTTCGGCATCGAATTTTTGGGTGAAATCCGATACCTTTTCTATCTACCATATACTTGGTAGAGAAAGTAAAAATAACTTGCCAAGGATTCGAAATCGCGACCTGTCTTGCCTTAGAATCCGTTTTTTATCGTTCTTAGCGGTCGCTCAACTTGAAACACTTTAATTACTTCCAAACATGGAATTTAAACAACGACAGCGATTACTTCTAGCCGTCAATTCAGGCATGCCATTCTGTTAATACTACACAGAATAGGAACCAATATTCGCAGTTTGTGTTTAAAGTGCGAATCGCACAAAACCAAATGATGAGAAACTGGTGGATCTCCCAATATAGTAAACACAGCATTAAACATAACATTTCTTTGTTAGCATAATTGGTGGTGGCCATGTTGGGCTCTGCTGGTTGACCAGAGATACTGGCACAACATGAGCAATTTTTTGGCTAAAGTGCGCGAGGCTATATCAAATTTGTTCAGTTAGTCAAAGGTAATGTATCTCTATTTTCCTTTTTCTTGTACTTTTTTGTTTTGTTTCTTTTACTGTTGTTTATTTTGTCAGCATACCTTGTATCTTAAATATGCATGTACGGTCAATGACACATGCACTAAATACTGGTGTAACAACTTCAATAATTTGAAACCAATAAAGATACCCTATCCATCCATCTAGTTTTTCTGTATTTTAAGTAGATTTAAAAACATTGCTTGTCATGATCCCTGGTTCTTTCGAGACCAGATGTGGACTTTAAAAGCAAAATTAAATTACTAAATGGAAAACATGTTAACTGGCTTACCTATGTCATATTTCGTAGTGAACATACGCAATTGTATTCCAAATAGAGCCTGACATTATGTTTTAATTGCTTTAATAACAACTTAAAATTTGGAGCTATGACAACGTAACCATGAAAACAGATAAATTCAAATTTTCTCGCTACGTAATCTGAACGAAGTAGAGATGGTAATAAAACAAATTAATGTAACAGAACAGTTACACAGCTTCATTATAATCGCCCCCGTTATTTATGACCTTTTGTCAAATGCTCGGAAAGCGTCGTATACCATATGCGCGAATATTTCTGTTAATGTCCCATATTTACTGCCTATAACATAGATAATATCATCTCTGGTGTTTTACCGGATTCCTAGCAGTAGTTCTTTCACTTTGGTAAAGAGATCGTAATCACAAGAACTCATGTCCGGTGAGTACGGTGGATGTTCCAGAATCTCCAATTGCCAGCGTCGCAATAGGTCCTGGACAGCAGCAGCGGTGTGGAATCTTGCATTGTCATGCAGAATGATGGGGTGCTGTTCCATAAAATGTCGTCGCTGTTGAACTGTTCAACTCCTTGCTTCCTTGTTGGACGTGGATCGCCGCTGGACTGCGCGTGAGTTAGCAGCAGATGTAGGAGTATGCCACGAAACTGTGCTTCACATTCTGCACGATATTCTGGGTTACCGCAAAAATTCCAGGATGTTGGATACCCCATGAAAATAGCACAGGATTTGTTGCGCTGGCACTAAAGGAAAGGTAACTGCTTTCTTCGACAAACCGTCACTATGGACGAAACTTGGGCGCGCTCGTACGAAACAAACTTGAAACGCCAATCCAATGAATGGAGGCTTCCCGGTTTCCCTTGCCCAAAGAAAGTTCGCGCTACACAAAGTGCTGTGAAAGTAATGTTCATTGTGGTGTATGGGGTACTCACGCCGTACCACCAAGGGTGACGAAAGACGCTGTCTACAGCACTGCAACACCACTTTCGTCACCAGCGCTGAGGCGAAAGCGACGACATTTCATGGAATAGAACCCCATTATTCTGCATGATAATGCAAGATGCCACACCACTACTGCTGTCCAGGACCTCTTGCGGCGTAGGCAATGGGAGATTCTGGAACATCCACCGTACTCACGCGACATGAGTGCCTGTGATTACGATCTCTTTTCCAAAGTGAAAGAACCATTGCGAGGGATCTGGTACAATCCGGTACAACACGGAGATGACATTAACCATGCTATAGGACGGTTAATACGGGACATCAACAAAAATATTCGCGCATATGGTATACGACGCCTTCCGAACATTTGGCAAAGGATCACAAACAACGGGGGCGATTACATTGAAGTAACTATAAGTGCCTCTGTCAATAAAGCTTTTCAGAGAAAAAAAAGCTCTCATTACTTTTTATCCAGCCCTTGTATTATCACTTAGTAACTCTTAAATACCAATCTATCGTTCATCTGTATACTTCAACTAACATTGGTAAATCGAGCAACAACGAGCTTGTTGCTTAACAGATAGGCACTCGCGGTAACATTTTGCGTAGTGATATTTTGGAATAAACGGACAAACATGCACGGAGCGAAACCTTTCCATGACAGCTGCCCATTGACTTTTGGATCCGTCTGTACTCGTCATGTGCGTGGGCAATCTAAAAATGCGGCGAGGTAGAAACTCATCACCGAAAATGTTTAATTACAAAGTTTGACACTATGCGCATATTAAGCCTGATGCAATCTGTCCATAAATTTCATTGATACGGGGTTATATTTCATGGATCTGGTCGTTTATCATTTTGAAATGACCAATAAAGAGCTAATCACGTGTTTGGCTATCATCAGCATGCACATCGTCCTCAGAGTCGTGATTATGCAGTTCGAGGGTTCATATAGTCAAATAAGTTATCAAAAAATTTAACGCTACGTTGTTTTAATATGGCAGGGATTCCGGATTAACAAACATAATCCGTAAAATGCCTCTGAAAAGTCTTAGCAGTTTAGAATTTTATCAATATGTATTTCTAGATGCTCATATCTATCCCTATGTCAAATAGGATATTCACTATTTAAGTCTGTACAAACACTTAGATCCAAGTAACTTTCTAGATGCAACGTACACCTGAGTGCAAAAATAATGGCCCAATCTCCTATATCACAATGGTAGTTTCCCAAAACATTCGAGAGAGACTTCATCGAGAAGGTCCATCCAAAGAAAGAATGTTTAGGAAGAGATCCGTGTGCATATGCGGCGTGTATGTGTATGTATCTGTGGACAGTATAACCCAAAAACCAAAAGTTAGATAATTATTAATGTTGGCATTTAGCTTCACTATCCTCCAAAGATGTGATCCGAACGTTTTCAAGAAAAACTCTGCAACCAAAAGTACACATTACATGGAAAATTCTTCGAAATGTTCTATTTTCTAAAAAAATGGCTAACAATTTTGAATATAATATTATACATTAAAAATATTTACATGGCAAATAAAATTCATATCTTGAATTTTCTGTGAATAGCCTATATGTATTCTTGATTTATAATGAACTTTATATTATCTTGTATAACTGGTAAACGTTAAGCGATAGACGAAATCGCACTGCAAACATTATATAAGTATATTAAATCTCTCTAAAACACACAATTTATTTCAAATAACCTTTTTGTGACATCAACCATTTCCGAGCTATCCATTATTAATGGTTGGAATTGTTCAATTCTTAGCCATCTTTCAAAGTCACTGTCATGGAAACAATATGGAATTTTAAGGTCAGCATATGGCGTCCTGCTCTTAAACATTGACCATCGTTTTTCGTTTATATCTACAAGGAATTGTGTAATGCAGTTATTTTCGGAAAGGTTTATCTCGGTTAAATTGAAGTACATAGGAAAATAAATTTTCTTAAGAACAATTTGTATACACACTAATAAGCGCTAGAGGGCAGAGAAAATCATGTGAATGTAACACATCAGAAGATTTGGTGGGAGTAAGAAACAGCCTGCGTTAATGAATTCTACAGCGAGTGGTGTAAATAACTAGAGTTGGGATATCCCAATCAAACATGACCAGCGTCGACCTTGTAGCTGAGAACAGGGTGGGAAATGAGCTACACTATAACATTAAAAAGCTGAACAGGCATAATATTTACTCTTATATCAAAGAAATCACGGAAATGAAGCCTAAAATTGTCACCATAGATTAAAGTAGTGGCGAACGAGTGCTGCTGCTTTGTATGATATGCCTTAAAGAATCGTGGATGGAAAAATGATCGAGAAAAGAAGCTGTTGTCGATGTCTTTAAGTATCAAAAACTATTTTGGAAATGGAAGAAAGAATTCCAAGACAGATATTTGAGTGGTCTACACTAGAAAGAAAAAAAGAGGTCGTCCCAGAATTATCTGGAGGAAGGAAATGCGGAAGATAATGGAATGGTCGGAGAAAAAAGAATGGAGAGGTGAAGAACAATGGCGTCGGGCAACCGGAAGACGGTGAAAACTGTTGTCGTATCACTATCACCACTACCTATAAGTAGTGAGACAGCAGAAAAATAACTTTGTAAAATAAATAATAATAAAACTAAACATAATAAATAATTTAGGGTTATTTTCGTTCCATAATAACAGTAACATGACACGTAGTCAACAATCTGAAAGACCACAACTTTAAATGGGGTAGGGTGAATGGTTGTTCTATCAACGCTATGTTATTCAGGGTAAGTGTTTTGCTAGAAATGATTTCAAATTAACCAATGTGGTCCTTGCTTTTGCGAGGAACAGAAAGTTTTGATAATGCACCTCAACACGAAAAATCCTAAGAAAACTTCAACTAGTGGCGAAAATGTAATATGACAAACATAATTTGAGTTTTCCCGTAGAATCTATGTGACTTATTCTGATTTCGAGTTATAAAAAATTATAAAAACTTCAATGAGACTGAAGAAGACATCGTAGGCTATTGAGACAGTAACTATGGTTATATATGTCATGTATATAATAATGCAAATTATAATGTAAAATAATATTAATAAGTAAAATACTGGTTATATAAATAGAAGTTAAGACATAAGTTTTATGTATGTGCAAGTGTAGCTGGAGCTGTGGAACCCTTGTTAAAACCCAACAAACATATCTTTGTGTTAGAATTAGGGTCCAGGCAAAAAGGACTTGTACGGGAAAGTCATAAAAGCCAGACCTTGAGTCTTTGTGAAACAGAGAAGGCGAAAAGCGAACACAACATATTTTTGTAGAGAGGTCACATGTTTGCAAACAACGAAGAATAACCTGGTAAGTCTTCTGGAAGGTTCCAAGCTGAACGAAGACAGACAATGAGATTTTAAGAAAGAATATGTTTAAAATGTTTAAGTGCAGCAAAGTTGGTTGTAGCGTCCCCATCAGCCAAGGCGGTTGCGTATCAAGTGCTGCGATGTGAATAACATACATGTAAGCTCTCCGAAGCAGGCGTTATTAGTTACTTCTTATAATGTAGTAGGAACGTTGAAATGTTATCAATTTAAAAGTTCATAGGAACGTGTGATAAATACTACCATTATTTCTAGAGCACTTATAAAATACTTGATTGCTCAGCGACCGCAAGTTTGGCGCGCGAACGTGGTGGGGCTCGACCGTTCTACGGCTCCAACTAACAAAATTAACTGTGTAGCTTATTACTAAAACAATAAATGCGTGTGCCATTAAAGCATAGTGTTCTTCATTGACTTAATCTATTGTTAGAGTTGTTACTTCTTACCTGCAAAGTTAAACAAGCTCTACCAAAAACTGAAATAACAGCCGCCGTGGCAAGAAATAAAAATAACACTTTAAGAGTAACAACTAAAACACAAGATAATTATCAGTATCACCATAGTTCATATATTAATTCATATATTAATATATCAGACATACTGCGAGTTATGTTCTCTCACCACGAGTATACCGCGCTATTCCTATACAATTTAATGCATTCACTTACAATTCACATACAATCCTTCCGTATAAAGATGCCAACTTTGAGTACTAAGCTTCATATTTATCAAACTTTTCATTTTTAACCAGGGGGACATTTTAAAGACCCTATCCCGCTAATGTTAAATCTGATAAATTTACGACCTCTTATTAATATCAGACAAAACTTTTATAGGATGTAAATACATGCCTTCTAAGTTCATTGATACACTCACATGAATAAATTGTTTATTAAGGAAGATATGTTATAATTAAGAGAAAAATCATATTTTATTTAACATTCATCAGAATTTATCTTTTAAAAAATCTAATGTGATACACTAACATGAATTTCTCAGAAACTCTACCTTTATTAGTAGATATACATCTATTCTTATTAAAACTTATTTTTCTACTAACTACATTTTAATCCAAACAAATGCTTGCAGAAATAGATACACTACATATTACGTTATAGACCGATATATAGACCGAGACAACACCGATAGTCAAATATTTAAAAACTGAACGCTATATGCTGGTCTTGAAATTCTATACTGTTTCACATATCATAGCGAGAAACAACTGAAAATCTGCAGGACTTTAAGATAATGACCAAGTAATGAACTATTCGAACCATTAATAACGGATATCTCAGAAATGGCTTATGTCACAAAAAACTTATTTGAAATAAGCTGTGTGTTTCAAAGGGATCTACATTTTTTGTGCAGACGTTTTCGTCTATTCGTTAACGTTTACCAGTTATACAAGATTATACAAAATTCCTTCCAAATGAAGAGGAATTCACAGGCTATTCCCAGAAAATTCTAGGTACAGATTTTATTGGTTATATAAATATCTTTAGTATATGGTTTCCTTAATCAAAATAATTGCTTAGGAAAGTAAAATTATCTAAGAATGTTCCATGTGGTTGGGGTTGGAGGATTTTTGTTGAAAATATGCGTCACATCCTTGAAGATAATGAATTTAAATACCTAGCTGGTACTTATCCGACTTTCATTTTCATTTATCATTCACAGACACATACACGGGCATTTTTCTGAAGATTATTTTTTTTATTTATTCACGTTTCTCCGGTGAAATCTTGGTATCAAATTTTTGATTGGAATGTAAAACCTTCTCTACATACTATGACGTAGTAGAGTAAGTAATAACAATCATTAACACCATAAGATATCCCAACAACACTTAAAGAGGTTTCTGTATAAACAGTTTATAGTTTTTATCCGAAAATCTATCATCTATGCCAGAAAGTGTCATTCGCAGAAAAATTATTCAAGGTGAGATGAAGAAAACAAGCTCGCATTTGTTTTCAAATAGGGAAACCACATGGTTTGATCACACAGACGCTGCCATGCTCAACAATAGTAGCAATTTCTGGAGCAAAACTTCCCCTAAAAGATGGGCTGAGGTTTACGTCTACTCCAAAGTGTGTTAGGGTTGTATGATATTTTCTTCTGTGAAGTTATGTAGACCTACAGTACAAAATACCAATGCAGTACCATTTTTAAAAATGTATTTTAACTATAAGTGTTGTGTCTAGTATTAAAATATACAAGGTGGACCACTTAAGTTCAGACTGTACAATATCTCCAAAAGTAGGCGTTTTAGAAAGAAATGTCTTTGATAAAGGTTGTTTGGTATTATGGAGGAAAGTAAATCCCATTAATCGTGCTTTATTTGAAGAACGCTGTGATGGTCATTTTGGGGTCAATTTAATTTGACCTTAATTGTAGTTCCCATTTAAAAAAATTAAATTTACCCTAAAATGACGTCATAACGTCCTCCAAATAAAATACAACTAATGGCATTTACTTTCCCCAATAACATTAATCAACCTTTATTCAAGACATTTCTTTCTACAATGCTTAGTTTTGGAGATATTGTACAGTCTCAACATAAATGGTCCAACCTGTATATAAAATTAAATAGGAAATGCTAATTAATAAGACTGCACAAAAAACTAAAAATGCAATTTGTTGGGCAATTTTCGTTATTTAGTCTCCGTTACCTGTGGCCCGATATCTGACCGAAGGTTTCCTCGGTTGCTTGGCAAATGCTTGGTTTTATAATTTGATCCGCAAATTTTCGTATCATCCTTTTCACTAAATGTTATTTTCTTCTTCTTTTTCTTCACTGCCATACCAGGCACTGGACTGATCACTAATCCTGATCCAAGGAATTGAGTTTTAAGTCCTTGTGGTTGCAAGTCCTCCATAGAGGAGAATAATCTAAGGTAGAAGAAGTAGTATCATCTCCCATTAAACTGTTTACTCACATATTGAACGGACCTATTTGGGGTCAATTTAATTTGACCTTAATTGTAGTTCCCATTTAAAAAAATTAAATTGACCCTAAAATGACGTCATAACGTCCTCCAAATAAAATACAACTAATGGCATTTACTTTCCCCCATAACATCAATCAACCTTTATTCAAGACATTTCTTTCTACAATGCTTAGTTTTGGAGATATTGTACAGTCTCAACATAAATGGTCCAACCTGTATATCAAATTAAATAGGAAATACTAATTAATAAGACTGTACAAAAAACTAAAAATGCAATGTTTTTTATGGAATAGCAGAGGTGTACTTTCAACAAAATCTCCATAATAAATCTATAATATAATATTTCCTTTATTTATATACTTCCATAGTAAGCTACACTGTAGCTACATGTCATATGTGTGGATTTACTCTACTATCAGTCTAGTATAATATGTAGTAGAAGCCTATAGAGCTGTTAACATTCAACGTTTCCTGATGCAATCGATTGTTCTCGGTTTACAGTTCGGCCTGGTGTAATCCATCCGGAGGGAGCGCCCCAAGTAGGTGGGGTGTGTGCTTCACTTCCCCAAGTTTAATCCTGCTGAGGAATTAATATTGTAAGTAGTGAATGGAATATTAGCATGGTGTTACCCCCATATTGTGGCGTGCCAACATTGGAAGGCTTGTTTACCAAGGATTTAGCAAGGGAAATTCCCAGAAGTCGTCTAAACAGATGCGAGAGTGCCGCTTTCAGACACACCGGCCCCTCTGGACTAATCATTGTATAAATACGTAACTGGCCTAGCAGTATTTCTGATGGATTAGTAATCTGCCCCTCGGAGTTGCTTCTTTAATTAACAACTAGCACCAACAAGTCAATATTTGTGATCCACTTGGAAAAAAATGTATATTAATGTCATTCACAAGGAAGTAATGTCACGGTTTTCAATCCTGGCGCAGTTTTTAGGAAATGATCTGTAATTTTTAAAATAGGATGTCTATAGATGTATATTTTGGAAACAGTAGATTTGAAGAACATACACTGTAGAAGTTGTCTTACCTTGGTTGCCAGAGATTCATTCCCAGAGCAAAATCCTTGGGAGAAAATTAAAAGCCTTATCCCTTCATCTGCTAAATTCATAACCCATGATCTCATAAAATATTTAAATATCAAATTAAAATCTCTACAAGATATAGTCACAAGGTATCTAATTTCATTATCTACTTCTATACAAAAAGTTAAGACAGATTGTTTTCTTAAAAATACCACCTTTTGATTAAAATGTATCAGTATTTATCATTTTTTTTAACACATACATAGTAGATAGGGAAGGCATTGCATTCCACCCAAACATTTCATACCAAAATTTCACCGGATATACATCCTTTGAGGCCCTTGAGTAACAAAAATGAATTTTAGAAAAAGGTCCCTATGTATGTGTCTGTGAACGGAATAACCCAAAATCGAAAATTTGAATGATTACCAAACTTCCACAGACCCGACAAGACAGTTTTCGAGAAAATCCCGTCGCCTCAAACTACCCTTTACATGGAACATTTTTAGAAGTTTTTTATCTTCCAAATTGGCTCTAATGATTTTGATTAAAATACATGTCGTATAAAATATGACAAATAAAATGTTTATCTTGATTTTCTAGGAATAGCCTTTTAAGTTCTCTTCATTCGAAAGAAATTTGTATAACCTTGTATAACTGGTAAACCTTATGCGATAGACAAAAATGTACATTAGAAAATGTTTAAAACACACGATTTATTTTAAACAACTTTTTATGTTATCATCCGTTTCCGAGATCTCCGTTATTAATGCTTCGAATTGTTCATACTTAGCCATTGTTTTAAAATCCTGACGATTTCAAATTGCTCGTGATATTATGGAAAGAGTATGGTATTTTATGGCTAGTGTATAGCAACCAGTTCTTAAACATTTGACCAGCGCTGTTCTCTTTGTTATCTATAACGATATGTGTAACGTAGGTATTTCCGAAAAGGTTTATCTCGATTAAAATGAAGTAGAACGGAAAATTAGCTTTGGTAAGAATAATTTGTATACTCACTAATAAGCGATAGAGTGTAGAGAAAGTCATGTGAATGCAACATCAGAATGTTTTTAAAAAACTTACCAACCATTTTATTAGTACGAACGCAGATCTGCAACACTAATTAGAGTTTGTTTTTATCATCCCAAAATTTAATCTAGCTATTTTCATGAGAAAACGGTTCATTTATGCCAGAAAATATCGTTCGCAGAAAAACTGTTCAAAGCAAAAATGGGGAAAACAAACTCGCATATATTTGCAAAGAGATAGGTAAACAACATACAAAAACTGGATTAATTAACAGTAGTACCAATTTGAAGAGCAAAGCTTTCACTAATAGATCGGCTATGCGTGTAGGAGATATGCTTTTTTCAGTGAAGTGTTACGGGATCCACAGTACAAAATGCCATGTTTGGCACAATTTTATAATATATGTTTAAAATATAGGTATTGTGTTTACAATGATAACCTAGTGCACACGAACTAAAAATTTATGTTATCACACTATTCACAATACAAATCGTCATGCTTCTATTTATCGCATATCGTTCTGGAGTTAATCTACACTTTTGGCAACCTTGAGCTTTCTTTGATCTAAAACGTTATTCTTTTATCTGGGCATAACCTACATAAAGATTAAATGGTGGCAATTATGAACCCAGAAGGAACAAATGAAAGAGCCAGGTGAAATTACAGAAACTTCAGAAAGAATAAGTAGAGGTAACTGCTTACCCAAACGATATATCATTTAATCGCTTCATTGCTTGGTGTAAGGCAAAACATGTTGAAAATAATTTCACTGAAAATGACTGCTATCGAATCAACAAAATATCAAAGCATCTGAAATCTCGCTGCACACGGGAGTTAATCTCGTTTTAGCGTCATTTCTCTTGTTCGAAAAATCTCGCTATGCGGTATTTGATCTCGTTTTAAACGAGATTTCTCTTAGTTTCAGGAATCGTATTATTTTATTGATATTTTGCAAATTCGAGCACTGTCTCAAAATAGTATATGCCACATGTGTTAACGTTTTACCTGATTTTAACACTTGTATTATAATCTACTATTTTGGCAATGTTTGGCATTTAATCTCCCCTTAAGGACGCTTGTTATTGAAATTGCTGAAAGTACTATCAGAGATTTTTTCTTTACAATTGTGGTATAACATTAATCTACATATCCCTACGTATTCACCTACTTTCAAAAAATAATTTCAAAACAAATTACAATTAGTCTCATGTGACGTGTTCCAGTGACGAAAATTTGAAAAATGTATACCTTTTTTTTTTTTTTTTTTTGCTTATTATACCTACTTGGAATCTACAAGGTGGCCAAAATAATAGACGAAATGTTTTAGGGGTCGTCAAAAAACAATTGTGAAGCTAAATAAATTTCAATTACATTTCCGACAATGGGAATTCCATTCCGGTAAGAAAAATAATTCTGAAATTTTCCACCAGAGAAGGAAATAGCGCAGTTTGAGGTAAAAGAAAGAAAAAATTTCGAGGTGACTAATGCTTCAACATGTCCCACAAAATGCAGTCTAAGAATCGTATTGTCCACTATAGAACTCTGCATATACCCATTTAACTGCCTCACGTGAAGCGCTCCTTCAAAATTGCTGAACTACCCACGTGTCCTAAGTATACCTTGCTCTTTATAAATCGGAACCAAATGCCACATGAGAGCGCCATTTCCTCCTCTGGAGGTAACTATCAGCAGTAATTGCTTTTCTTCCTACAATCGAATTCCCAGTGTCTGAAATGTATGAACACATTTCAACTTATTTGGCTTCACAGTTGCTTATTTATTAACAACCCAATCGTCCCCTTTATGGTGACCCAATATTTTTTCACATTCAAAGACAATCTTTTTACTTTCTCTACTAAGTACAGTAAGTAGGGGAAGTATTGCACTCCACTCAAAAATTCGATACCGAGATTTCACCGAAAATGCATGTTTTGAGGCCTCCTGAATAAAAAAAACGTATTTTTGGAAGCATGTCCGTGTGTGTGTGTGTGTGTGTGTGTGTGTGTGTGTGTGTGTGTGTGTCTCTGTGTGAACAGCATAACTCAGAAACGAACTTTCGGATAAACGCCAAACTTGGTATTTAGGTTCAGTATCTTCCAGAGCTGAGACACGAAGGTTTTCAAGAAAATCCCCCCACCCCAGATTACCCTTTACATGGAACATTTTCCAAAAATTTTAATTTTCTCAAAAACGGCTCTAACGATTTTGATTAAAATATCATGTGTTTAAGATATTTTCATGACAAATAAAATGTATATCTTGAATTTTCTGGGAATGTCTCCAAAAGTATTCTTCATTGTAAACGACGTTTTCATAACTGGTAAACCATAAGAGATAGACAAAATTTTTCTACAAAAAAATGTAGATCGCGTTAAAATACGCAATTTATGTCATATATATTTTTTTTTTGTTCTTGTTGAGTGAACCATTTTCAAGATATTGCTTGTTATTCCCTTAAATTTTCCAGTACTTATACTTTTTCTCAAATGGGAATTCGGTATTTATTTTTTTTTGTCCTGGTAATGCAAAGAGAATGGAATACTCCAAATAGCAACCAGCTCTTAAAATATTTGACTATCGCTTAAAACTTACCAATTCCCCTTGCATCTACAAGAAAATGGGCAATAAGATTAATATCTCGATATCTCGATTAACATGAAGTAGATGGAGAATAAGCGTTTGTAAAAATAGTTTGTACAAGAGTAGAGAAAGTCATGTGAGTGTAACACATCAGATTTTTTATAACATAGATTTTACTTATAACAATAATGGTCCTTGCAAAAATATAGAGTACGTAACTTTAATTTTCTTAACAAAAGCATACATTAAACCACAAAATCCCTAAGTCCAAAACTAT
The DNA here is from genome assembly GCA_030765065.1 of Deroplatys truncata. NCBI lineage: Eukaryota > Metazoa > Arthropoda > Insecta > Mantodea > Mantidae > Deroplatys > Deroplatys truncata. The sequence continues at coordinate 60,071,746 of CM060977.1, forward strand.
ACTTATCAAAAAAGGGATCTTTAGGTCTCTTAGGACTCTTTAGATCTCTCTTCAAAAAAATTAAACTATAAATCAAGAAGAAACTTTAACAAAAACTACTTCCGGGAGAAATTTTGAAGTGGTGAAAACAAGATTATGAAAAAAAAAATTTGTGTTAAAATTTCACCGGCTTTTTGCACAGTAGAGTATGTTTAACAACTTTTAAATGTGCTTTAAACGAGAGAGAGAGAGAGAGAGAGCTGGTTGCGTACATTGAAAATTGCCGTAGAGTGCAATACGTGCCGATTTCGGGATCCTGGCCACGAGTGTGTTAAGGGAGTATGTTGCCTTCTTTAATAGCATTTAATTTCTAAATTAGTACTTTCGCGCATATGTAGCAAAATGGGAATGTAAGCAACGCAAATACGCTGGTTTAACTTAGAAAAATATATTAAATATTTTTTTTTGTTTAAACCTATAGTTTAGTTACACGCACCTTAACCGGAAACCAAATATAACTATATTGAAGTATTCAGTAAGACTAAATAAAATATATTTACCAATTTAAGGAAGTCAATAAATCAAGGAAATTATTGTATTTTAAGATTTAATAAATAGCGGCTAAATTAGAGCTTTTATTACTTTTTCTAATACGTATTGTAAGTAGGGGAAGCATTGCATTCCACCCAAAAATTCGATAACCAGATTTCATTGGAAATATGTGTTTTGTTTCATTGAATCCAAATAAAGCATCTTTGGAAAAATGTCCGTGTGTGTCTGTGAACAGCATAACTCAAAAACGAAAAGTAAATAAATACCAAACTTGATATTTAGGTTCAATATCTTCCAAAGATGCAACACCAAGATTTTCAACCAAATTCCCCACCCAAACTACCCTTTGTATGGAATTTTTTGAAAATGTTTATTCTCTGAATGAATGGCTCTAACGATTTCGTTTAAAATACCATATATGGAATATATTTACGGAAAAATAGAATGTATATCTTGAATTATTGGGGAATAGCCCACAAAGTCCTCTTCATTCGGATGAATTTTGTATAACCTTATATAACTGATAAGCAATAGACGAAAATATACCACACAAAAATGTATCTCTCTTGAAAACGCACAATTTATTTAAAATAACTTTTTTGTGGTATAAGACGTTTCTGAAATATCCTTATTGAAGGTTCAAATTGTTCATTTCTTTGTCATTCTCTTAAAAGTTCTTTCAACATTCAGATTGTTTTTCGCGATGTCATGGAACAGTATGGAATTTTAAGAACAGCGTATACGAGCATACAGTTCCTAAACATTTGACTATCGCTGCTCTCCTTGTATCTATAACGAAATGTGTAATGTAGCTATTTCTGCAAAGGTTTATTTGGATTAACGTGTAATAGAGAGAAAAATAAACTTGGGTAAGAATAATTTGTATACCTTCATTAGTAATACACAGTCGAGAAAGTCATGCGAATGTATCGTCAGATTTTTTATACCCCAATGAAAGGAAATAAAAATAATATGTACATACAGTGATGATAAAAGCTCCTTATATCGAGCGATACCACAGCTGTCGGAGTCGTGTGCGAGATGAACTACTCGGGAAGATGTTACGAGGTATTCAAGCTTATATAAAAAGTATGTAATGATAAAAAGTGAATTTTAAGGAAGAAAGTTAAGATAACGAAAAATATATATCAGCTACGTTTTTATCAAATACTTATTAATCGTTCCATATATGAGTTATACTGCCAAGAAAAAAATAAAAAACTATTTTTGTTTATTTGAACAAGTATAGCAAACTAACATGGTAGAATATTTCATTTGTTTCTGGGTATATAAGCAACTAAGTGAATGACATCTATTCCCCTTCCAACCGATATACAAGGAAACTGGCTTTTGGTTTTGGAAATTGAGATATTTCAGGGAAATTTTTGAAAATTTAAGAACGGAGACAGGACAGAAATATAATATTTAATCTGTCTATGTTAAATTTGATAAATTTATGACACGTTATCTCAGAAACCGTTTTATATATCAGACTGAACATTTTACAGAATGTAAGTGAATATCCTCTAAGCTCAATGATCTACTATATTACAATAAGTTTATTTATTAAGTAAGATAGCATTATGTTCTTAATTATAGCATCTTTTATTTAACATTTATCAGCAATTTTTTTCTTTCCCTACTACTTACAGTAAGTAGGGAAAGTATTGCATTACACCCAAAAATTCTATACCTAGATGTCACCAGAAATACATGCCCCAAATAAAAACAAACACTTTTGGAAACATGTCCGTGTATGTCTGTCTGTGAACAGCATAACTCAAAAATGAAAAATGGGGTCATACCAAACTTGGTATTTGAGTTTGATATCTTCCAAAGATGCGACACGAGGATTTTCAAGAACCTCCTACCTCCTCCCTACCCTACCGTTTACATGGAACGTTATTAAAAAACGTTATTTTCTCAAAAATGGCTGTAGCAATTTAGATTAAGATATCATAATTTGCGTTATTGCCATGAGAAATGAAATCTATATCTTGTTTTCTTTGGGAATGTCCCCAAATGTCTTCTTCATTCTGAATGGCTTTTGTATAGCTGTTAAGCCGTAAGGGATAGAGACACGCTTTCTACACAAAAAATCCGATGTGTTACACTCACATGACCTTCTCTACTCTTGTACAAACTATTATTTTTATAAACGCTTATTCTCCATATGCTTCATGTTAATCGAGATATCGAAATGTTAACCTTATTGCTAATTTTATTGTAGATGCAAGGGCAATATGGTAAGTTATAAGCGATAGTCAAATATTTTAAGCGCTGGTTGCTATGTGGCGCATTCCATTCTCTTTGCATGTCCAGGACATAAAAAAATGAATAACGAATCTGAGAAAAAGTATAAGTATTGGAAAATATAAGGGAATAACAAGCAATATCTCGAAAATGGTTCACTCAATAACAAAAATGTATATGACATAAGTTGTGTATTTTAACGCGATCCACATTGTTTGTGTACTAAACTTTTGTCTATCTCTTATGGTTTACCAGTTATGCAAACGTCGTTCACAATGAAGAATACTTTTGGAGACATTCCCAGAAAATTGGAGGTATGCATTTCATTTGTCATGAAAGCATCTAAAACATATGATATTTTAATAAAAATCGTTAGAACCATTTTTGAGAAAACTAAAATTTTCAAAAACAGTTCCATATAAAGAGTACCTGAAGTGGGGGATTTTCTTGAAAACCTTCTTTTCACATCCCTGGGAGATATTAACCTAAATACCAAGTTTGGTGTTTATCCAACTATTCGTTTCTGAGTTATGCTGTTCATAGACACACAGACACACACACGGACATGTTTCCAAAAATGCTTTCTTTGGATTCAGGGGGTCTCAAAACATGTATTTCCGGTGAAATCTCGGTATCGAATTTTTGGTTGGAATACAATACCTCCCCTACTTACTATACGTAGTAGAGAAAGTAAAAACTAATCTGATGCGCTACACTCACACGACTTTCTCTACTTCTGTACAAACTATTTTTACAAACGCTTATTCTTCATATGCTTCATGTTAATCCAAATGTTAATTTTATTGCTAATTTTCTTGTAGATGCAAGGGGAATATGTTAGGCTTTAAGCGATAGTCAAATATTTTAAGAGCTGGTTGCTATGTGGAGCATTCCATTCTCTCTGCATGTCCATGAATAACGAATTCCCATTTGAGGATAAGTATTGGAAAAGTTAAGGGAATAACAAGCAATATCTCGAAAATGGTTCACTCAACAACAAAAACGTATATGACATAAATTGTGTATTTTAACGAGATCTGCATCTTTTGTGTAGTAAAATTTTGTCTATATCTTATGGTTTACCAGTTCTGCAAAAATCGTTTACAATGAAGAATACCTTTGGAGACATCCCCAGAAAATTCGAGATATGCATTTCATTTGTCATGAAAATATCTTAAACATATGATATTTTAATCAAAATCGTTAGAGCTATTTTTGAGTAAATTAAAATGTTCGAAAAATGTTCCATGTAAAGGGTAATCTGGGGTGGAGGGATTTTCTTGAAAACCTTCGTGTCGCATCTCTGGAAGATACTGTACTTAAATACCAAGTTTGGTGTTTATCCAACTGTTCGTTTCTGAGTTATGCTGTTCACAGACACACAGACATACACAGAGACAGACAGACAGACACAGACACACACACGGACATCTTTCCAAATATGCATTTTTTGGATTCAGGGGGTCTCAAAACATGTATTTCCGGTGAAATCTGGATATCAAATTTTTGGGTGGAATACAATACTTCCCCTACTTAATATACGTAGTAGAGAAAGTAATGAATAACGAATTTGAGAAAAAGTATAAGTATTGGAAAATTTAAGGGAATAACAAGCAATATCTCGAAAATGATTCACTCAACAATACAGATGTCTGTGACATAAATTGTGTATTTTAACGCGATCTACATTTTTTGTGTAGTAAAATTTTGTCTATTCTTTATGGTTTACCGCTTATGCAAAAGTCTTTCACAAAGAAGAATACTTTTGAAGACATTCCCAGAAAATTCAAAATATACATTTAATTTGTCATGCAGATATCTTAAACATTTGATATTTTAATCAAAATCGTTTTTTTTTGGATTCACGGTGTCTCAAAGCATGTATTTCCGGTGAAATCTAGGTATCGAATTTTTGGATGGAATACAATACTTCCCCTACTTACTATACGTAGTAGGGGAAGTATTGTATTCCACCCAAAAATTCGATCCCGAGATTTCACCGGAAATATATGTTTTGAGACCCCCTGAATCCAAAAAAGCATTTTTGGAAACAAATCCGTGTGTGTGTGTCTGTGAACAGCATAACTCAGAAACGAACAGTCGGATAAACACCAATCTTGGTATTTAGGTTCAGTATCTTTCAGAGATACGACACAAAGGTTTTAAGAAAATCCTCCACCCCATATTATCCTTTACAGGGATCATTGTTCGAAAATTTTAATTTTCTCAAAAATGGCTCTAACGATTTTGATTAAGATATCATATGTTTAAGATATTTTCATGACAAATAAAATGTATATCTTGAATGTTCTGGGAATTTCTCCAAAAGTATTCTTCATTGTGAGCGACCTTTGCATAACTGGTAAGCTATAAGAGATAGACAAAGCTTTACTACATAAAAAATGTAGCTCGCGTTAAAATACATAATTTATGTCATTTTTTGTTGTTGAGTGAACCAGTTTGAGATATTTCTTGTTATTCCCTTAAATGTTTCTATACTTATTTTCTCAAATGGGAATTCGTTATTCATTTTTTTGTCTTGGATATGCAAAGAGTATTAATCTGTGGGAAAGGGAATGGTGCTACACCTAGCAACCAGCTATTAAGAGATATGTATATGCTTAAAGGCTACTGTATTTATATATTGGCCTTGCAATTACAAAACAAAGGGAATATAGTACGCCTTAAGCGATAGTCAAATATTTTTAGAACTGGTCGCTCTGTGTAAAATATAATTCTCTTAGCATGTCAAAAGATTGCTCCTGCAAATGTTTAAATCGATTAATATGAAATATATGGAAAATAAGTGTTTGTAAGAATAGTTTGTGCAAGAATAGAGAATGTCATGTGAGTGTAACACATCAGATTTTTTGTGGAGTGATCCGTCTCTGAGATATTCCTGGTTATTTTCTTGAATTGTCCAATACTTATACTTTCGGGAATTCGTTATTCGTTTTTATTTTTATGTCCTGGACAGGCAAAAAGAATGAAACGCTCCACACAGCAACCAAATATTATTGGATTTGGTTATTGCTTAAAGCCTATATTATTCCACTTGCACCTACAAGAAAATTAGCAATAAGATTAACATCTCGATTAACATGAAGCATATGGAGAATAAGCGTTTGTAAAAACAGTTTGTACAGAAGTAGAGAAAGTCTTGTGAGTGTAACACATCAGATATTTTAACGACCAACCAAAATGATCTACAGTAGAATTTGGATATTTATTTATTGTGCTAAAATTTAATTTAGCTTATTTCAATGGTTTCAGAACATTGGTCAATTATACCACAAAATGTAATTTACAGAAAAAGCTGTTCAAAGCAAAACTGGAATAACCAATTTCTCGTATATTTGAATTAAACATGGCCCGAGCAGACAGAAACTAGCATACTTAAAGGTTAGTACCAATCTGTTGAGCAAAACCCCCTAAGCATGGGTTATAGTTCACCTCTCTAATCCAAAGTGCGTACGAGCTTTGTTGTTTTTTTCCTGTAAAGTGGAGCAGAATTCACAGCACAAAATAGCGGATGCAATAACATTTTTAAAAATATATTTAAGATATAAATTTTGTGTCTGAAATTGTATGATGTATATCAAATTGAGGAGGAAATAACAACTTATACAGCTGCATAAAGAGTACAAATGTCATTTTTATGAAATTTTCGCCATTTATTCTCACCTTGGCGGTCCTAACCGTCCTAATGCTCGGGAAATTCTCTCAACGTTCTCAGTTCATCGCCTATCTAAGTTATGTTAAGGTTACATATTGGTAGCAGCAGCACGGGCCAGACCATAAGGCGTGCTACAAGACCCAAATCCCTCTTTTGATGTTCTTCTGCACATTGTTTGGTGAAAAAGAGCATTATTTGTTCCTGCAAGCTACCTGTTACGTTCATTAATTTTTCATGTGTTACTAAAGTCACTTCAGGTTTTTTGTGGCAACGAATTTGGCACTCCTGCTCTAAGTTCACAATACTTCGATATCTATACCTTGTGCTAACTCAGGCTTCATAACTACCTAAAGTGTTTTGCCTTGCGTTAAATTTAACGAAGTGAACTTGAGAAGACCTGTAAAGCATTTTCAAAAGCAATTTGATATTGAGCATTTTAGAGTAAGCTGAGCCTTAGAATATTAGTGGAGGTTTTGCTTCCTGAAAGTTGTACACCGTTTCGTAGTTACTTCTCGCATACAACCTGAGAGAAGACGTATTCTGAAGTTATGTAGTGTTTAATTAAAATACTTAGCATCTCAGTAAAAGGGTTTTTCAACCTTTTGGTTAAGCAAATATTAACGAAAATAGCCAACTTTCAAGCATGTAGACATAATGATTTTTTTACAAAAAGTTAATTCTCAGTTACAGAGAATAATTTTTAAAACCGTGGTATGAAATTTATTTCAGAAACTTAATTTGAGATCAAGATAATTCAGGAATTACTTTGTGCATATTATTAATAGTATTCAGTAAGCATTGTTGCAATAGGGGAAATTGAGTTTTTTTTTAATTTATGGACGCTCTTTAACTACTATGGTTCTTAGCGTCCCATTCCATATTGGGTGGTAATTTTGCTCAGAGGCCTCTTTATCAGGCTTGAGGTTCTTTTACGTGCCGTAAATCTACGACACTGAACCACCGCCTTTACTTGTCCTCTTAAGTGCCCTAGTACTTTGACACCTGGGACTTTGTGTTTCCTTTAAGGAGTTTTTCAAATCTGTTTTACTTCTTCTTTAGCGGATTACCCTGCTCTTTGTAGAACTTGCATCCACAAGGACCTGCAAGTCAATGGCCTGGGTCAGTAGTCTGTCGAGGAGCAAACAAACTCTGGATCATAGCTTATCCAGGATAAGCCTGGTATGACGGTGAAGAAGAACGAAATGAAATGTAATGATGAAAAGGATGATAGGAAAACCCGCGGATCAAATGATCCAACCCAACATTCGCCTAGCGAGTGAGGAAAATCGCGAAAAAATACATTCGGAGATTAGTCGGTTCCGGGGTTTGCACCCGAATGCAAATCTTTTTTCTACTTGACCAAATTTGTTGAAATTTGAAGGATATGTTCCGACTAAAAAATTTCAGAGCGCTAGAATGAATATAGGTAAAAAAATGTTTCGAAAATGGTATGAGCACTATTTTTCTAAGTCAAATCCTAACTGAAATGCATGTGCGTTGGATATTTTGTGGTTAAATATGTATAATGGAAATAGCTCTAAGTATTTGTTTTTAAAAATGACAATTAGATAATCCTACAGAAATTTAGTATTCTCTTTAACAAGAAAACTGGGAACATTTCAAGACAGTGGATCAAATTTGCAGTGCATTGCATGACGGACAGAATGGAGAATTATACTTGCTTTACCTAGGTTGAAGCGAAACAAACCTAAGCACACACATCAACCTCAGAGCTCCTGTTGATCGCGCGTGTAGAAATAGTTGGCATGCTTATACCCAATTTGTAGCAATTACACAGCCGATTCAGGTGAAACACTGACATAATATTAACACACTACTAAAGAATATGAATTGGGGATTCAAAAAAAAATACTTTATCAGAAAAAGAATTACGATTAGCAAACTCCCTGCGCAACCCATTCGGACTGTTTTGCTGCAGTATGGCCAATGCTACACGCAAATCACTTAGCTGCTTGCGTTAACATGTATAATAACAAGCAGGGTGTTTGTTATTACACATAGAAAAGGCAAAACTTTAAGCGGTGGGGAGAAAACAATTGTTCTGAACGTTTTAGTAAGTATCCAACCATGGCATTTGAATATTAACATCAGAATCTACTTATGTATGTAAGACGAGCATATACAGAGAAAAAAACCTGACGTGTTACACTCACATGACTTTCTCTACTCTTGTACAAACTATTTTTACAAACGCTTATTCTCCATATGCTTCATGTTAATCGAGATATAGAGATGTTAATCTTATTGCTAATTTTCTTGTAGATGCAAGGGGAATATGGTAGGCTTTAAGCGATAGTCAAATATTTCAAGAGCTGGTTGCTATGCGGAGTATTCCATTCTCTTTGCATTACCAGGACAAAGAAAATGAATAACGACTTTGAGAAAAAGTATAAGTATTGGAAAATTTAAGGGAATAACGAGCAATATCTGGAAAATGGTTCACCCAACAAAAGAAATGTATATGACATAAATTGTATATTTTAACGTGATCTACATTTTTTGTGTAGTAAAGCTTTGTGTATCTCTTATGGTTTACCAGTTATGCAAAAGTCGTTCACAATGAAGAATACTTTTAGAGACATTCCCAGAAAATTAGAGATATACATTTCATTCGTCACAAAAATATCTTAAACATATGATATTTTAATCAAAACCGTTAGAGCCATTTTTGAGAAAATTAAAATTTTCGAAAAATGTTCCATGTAAAGGGTAGTCTGGGGTGGGGAGTTTTTTTAAAAACCTTCGTGTCGCATCTCTGGAAGATACTGAACCTAAATACCAAGTTTGGTGTTTATCCGACTTTTTGTTTCTGAGTTATGCTATTCACAGACACACACACACACGGACATGTTTCCAAAAATGCTTTTTTTGGATTCAGGTGGTCTCAAAACGTATATTTCCGGTGAAATCTCGGTATCGAATTTTTGGGTGGAATACAATACTTCCCCTACCTACTATACGTAGTAGAGAAAGTAAAAACGCACGACTTTGTTCCCGACCTAACCGAAAATTTTGTCCGATAGTACTTGTGAGTTTCCCGACAGGTGCCACTTCTTCCGTCTTGCTAAGCTTGCTTCATCTGGTTTTCAGAAATGTAGAGCTGCCAGCAAATGACTAACAGGCAGCGCTATCCTTTCGCGATAACGAATAGTCCTTGCAGCTCTTTATTCGCAGTAGCGGCCTTAATATATTACTATTCCTTGCTTGGGTAATTATCAACTTTTGCTTACACCAAAGCACGCTCGATTCGCTCGCTTGCTTTCATTAACGATATTTATGATTCATTATATAAGGTTAGGTTACTGATTCACGGGAGGGCAGGTTAGGTTGGTTAGTTTTCTTTATATAAACTTAAGTTAATTAGCAATTAGTTAATTGACGTGTCGTCCTCTGTGACCTAGGGGAACCATGCTAGCCTAGTTCCCGAGGTCGCACGTTCATACCCGGCAGAGGGCGATGGATTTTTTCGGGTGTAAAATTACTTAACGTGCCTTCCTTCGGAAGAGAAATAGAGCCGTGGTCCCATGTCGTAGATTTACAGCGCGTAAAAGAACCAAGCCTGATAAAGAGGTCTCTCAGCAAAATTTCCGGTCTTGCACGCCCTATAGAGAATGGGACGCTAAGGGCCACAACGTCCATAAATAAATCCCAATTTCAATTTCCGGGAGGTTAGCATAGGTTTAGTTCTTTTTATATAAACTTAGATTAATTAGCCAACAGTGGTGATAACAAAGCACGCGAGCGAAGCGAATATGCGCTCCTAAGTTCTACAAGCGATTTTCTTGAAATAAGAAATTTCGATTGAAATAATATTTACGACGTTAGAAATTGCATAGAGAAGGAGGCGACTGTAAATTTTATACGGCCGTCTAAGTATTTGATTTTTAATGATGCTTACGGATATATCGCCAACGAGCGTTTTGGAAGAAGAAAGAAAGACGCTATTTTTGCGGATTTCGCTAATACTCATGGATTGGCAGGAGTTTGTTGATAACTTAGCGAATTATTTAGTACATAAGAAACTGTCTTAAAAAGGGTGGGTGGGTCACAAGCTTCCAAACTGTTCATATCCCAATTTAAATTGTGTATTGCATGCATTTCCATTCCCTAAATCATTTTGTACAATTTCCATTGCCGGCCAAATTATGGAAGCCTTAAAACGCAATTCTTTCAGATATTGAGTTGGAGGGGTCCCTTCCAGAATTAATGGAACTATGCAAGCAGTTTTATGCTTGCAGTTTTGCAATATCGCAGGTGTTTAAATAATAATAATAATAATAATAATAATAATAATAATAATAATAGTGACAACATAGTCCATGAGCCACCTAATGCAAGGTTGGCACAACCTCTATCATCTGCCCTCCAGACTAAAGCACTATGATGTAGTACTCTACTCCAAACCATATGCACGTGTGATATATTAGTGCATAGTAACAGTAAACCTAGTGTATAGTCAAAATATTTGCGAAATATTCTCTAACTAAATTCCATTGTTCCACTATACTTACCTACTCCTAACTTTCCTAAATTTATAAAGCTTTAAAGTTCGATAAAACACAAGCAACTGGGCATTTTATTGAGCACAATTATATCTCGTAAATTAAAAGCCAGTTAGATACTCAACTTTCTTTAGAATTTAACAGTAAAAATGGAATTACCTAAGTTATGTTGTCTAGTATAACGTGCAATTTGACGACAGAATAACTTTCAGTAGATCCTAATTTCAATACTTTTATTTCTGTATTAACATTCCAAGTCTTAAAACACTGCTGAACTAACGATATGGCTACTGTAGCACCGACCATATGCAATAAAACAAACGAATCCGAAATCCGGTCGTCGTCGTCATGGTAACAATATCATTATCGATACATCTCGAAACGACAGTCAAAATACACACGGCCAGCTCGCGGCTTTTTCCTTCATGACAATCGCAGTTCTATTTGACAGCCATTTGTTTCCATATTTATGATTTCATTAATGGACGCTGTTAACCAGAGTTAACAATCGTGCCTTTGATAAATAACCTGATAGTGGAGATAATTAGAGCTGTTATCGGTGTTGGCACTTGTTGTCCAAACTTTCAACACTTCCCTCACTTCTTGTTCTCTCTTGATGCCTGGGTGACTATAAATTAACTCTGAAGTCCTCCTTCTGCCTCTAATGAACTTTCCCTTCTAGGAAATGAATTTATGAAGCCTGGTTAATTCTCGACATCTCCATATTTTACATGGTACAAGTTTGAGCGATGTTTTAACATTTTAAACACTTGCCCTCGTTTTTTGTGCCGATAAAAGCTGCTGGAAAACATGATATGAAATGGCTAATGAAGTGTAAGGCTTTGAAAACAACACACACATCATCCTAAGACACAATATCTCCATATAGTTAAAACAAAAGACAGAAAATATTGCGTGCATTCAGAAAAATACAAAACCGTATAATTTCATTAATTCAATAATTCTATAAAACAAAAAATAAAGGAAAAACACGTGATTTCCTATATTACTACATACTAGATGGGATTAAAAGTTTGAAATTCTCCATACAAAACTGAACCTAAACAATTTCTGGTAATTTTTACTTTCTCTACTACGTATAGTAAGTAGGGGAAGTATTGCATTTCACCCAAAAATTCGATACCGAGATTTCACCGGAAATACATGTTTTGAGGCGCCTGATTGCAAAAAAACACTGTTAGAAAAAGGTGCGTGTGTCTGTGAACATAACTCAAAAACGAAAAGTCGCATAAACGCCAAATTTAGCATTTAGGTTCAGTATCTTTCAAAAATGCGACACGAAGATTTTCAAGGAACTCTCCACATTCCAGATTACCCTTTACATGGAGCATTTTTCGAAAAGTTTGATTTTCTCAAAAATGGCTCTAATGATTTTGATTAAAATATCATATATTTAAGATATTTTCATGACAAATAGTATGTGTATCTTGAATTTTCTGGGAATGTCCCCAAAAGTCCTCTTCTTTCCAAATGGCTTTTGCAAAACTTGTAAACTAAGAAATGGACAAAATTTTTCTACACAAAAAATGCAGAGCTTGTTAAAACACACAATTTATTTCATATAGATTTTGTCGAGGGACCATTTCGAGATATGCCTTGAATGTATGACTTTTCCAATACTTACACCTTTTTTGCAAATGGGAATTCGTTATCTGTTTTTTATTCTGGACATGCAAAGATAATGGAATGCTCCACATAGCAACCAGCTCTTAAAAGATTTGACTGTCGCTTAAAGCCTACAATATTCCCCTTGTACCTACAAGAAAATTAACAATAAGATAGTTTCTACAAATGTTTATCTCGATTAACATGAAGCAATGGTAAATAACGGTTTTTAAAAATAGTTTGTACAAGAGTAGAGAAAGACCTGTGAGTGTAACACATCAGATTCTTTTATTTTGGGTGATTCTGATTAATGTACACTAATATTATAAAGAGAGAAAATTTGTATCTACGAGATGTAGATAGATACAAACCTTTGTTAAATTATTAAAGATATTATACAAAGAATTAGTGCATGGGTAATTAAACGTACATGCAAATTTTAGATAAAAGTTAGAGAAAAAATGAAGAAAAAAACAAAGAAAAATATAGATAAATTGCCTCTGACTAACTGAACAAATTGATATGGCTTCGCCCAGTTTTACCAGGAAATAGCCCATGTTTTGCCAGTCCCCCTGGTCAGTAGATCCCAATATGCGAATCTCCTCCTAGCAGCACTTAATTACTTTCTCTATCAGTACCCAATAGGTAGGGGGGATGTTGCATTCCACCGATATTTCACCGGAAATACATGTTGTGAAGCCTCTGAATAAAAAAGCATTTTTAGAAGAAGGTCCATGTGTCTGAACCGCATAAGTCTAAAACGAACCAAACTAGGTATTTAAATTCAGTATCTTCCAAGAGTGCGACATAAGATTTTCAATAAAATCCCCCTCAATTCCAACTACCCTTTACATAGCAGATATTTCGAACATTTTTATTTTCTACAACATAATCAGAAACGAAAATTCGGATAAGTACCAAACTTGGTATTTAAGTTTAACACATTTCATAGATGTGACACGAAGATTTTCGAGAAAATCCCACCACCCCAAACTACCTTTTAATGGAATATTTTTCGAAATTTTAGATTTTCTAAAAAATGGCCCTAACGAGTTTGATTAAAATGACATATATTAAAAATACTTACATGACAAATAAAATGTAATGTTGAACTTTCTGGGAATAGCTTGAGGCATCCTCTTCATTCCAAAGTAAATTTGTATATTCTTTTACAACTGGTAAACGTTAAACGATAGACGTAAACGTACTACATACAAAATGTAGATCTCTTTAAAACACACAATTTATTTCGAATAAGTTTTTGTGGCATCGGTTACTTCCGAGATATCCGTTATTAATGCTTCGATTTGTTCAATATTTCGACATTTATTTTAAGTCACATCGATATTCAGTTCCTACTTTCTCTACTACGTATAGTTAAGTAGGGGAAGTATTGTATTCCACCCAAAACTTCGATACCGAGATTTCACCGGAAATACATGTTTTGAGACCCCCTGAATCCAAAAAAAGTATTTTTGGAAACATGTCCGTGTGTGTGTCTCTGTGTCTGTCTGTGAACAGCATAACTCAGAAACGAACAGTCGGATAAACACCAAACTTGGTATTTAGGTTCAGTATCTTCCAGAGATGCGACACGAAGGTTTTCAAGAAAATCCCCCCACCCCAGATTACCCTTTACATGGAACATTTTTCGAAAATTTCAATGTTATTAATAACGGCTCTAACGATTTTGATTAAAATATCATATGTTTAAGATATTTTCATGACAAATAAAATGTATATCTTGCATTTTCTGGGAATGTCTCCAAAAGTATTCTTCATCGTGAACGACTTTTGATAACTGTTAAACCATAAGAGATACACAAAATTTTACTACACAAAAATCTAGATCGCGTTAAAATACACAATTTATGTCATATACATTTTTTTGTTGAGTGAACCATTTTCGAGATATTGCTTGTTATTCCCTTAAGTTTTTCAATACTTATTTTCTCAAATGGGAATGCGTTATTCATTTTTTTGTCTTGGATATGCAAAGAGTATTAATCTGTGGCAAAGGGAATGGTGCTGCACCTAGCAACCAGCTATTAAGAGATATGTATGTGCTTAAAGGCTACTGTATTTCTATATTGCCCTTGTAAATATATATTCCCCTTACATCTACAAGAAAATTAGCAATAAGATAGAGTCTGCAAATGTTTATCTCGATTAACATGAAGTAGATTGAGAATAAGCGTTTGCAAAACTAGTTTGTACAAGAGTAGAGAAAGTCATGTGAGTTTAACACATCAGATTTTTTTCTCTCGATTGTATGGAAACATTATGGAATTTTAAGGCCAGTTTAGCGTCCTGTTCTTAAAAATTTGAATATCGCTATTCTCTTTGTATATGTAACGAGACGTCTAATGTAGCTACTTCTGCAGAGGTTTGTTTGGATCAAATTGTACTAGATGGAAAAATAAGCTTTAGTAATAATGGTGTGTGCGCCCACTATAAACGATAGAGGGAATAGAAAGTCATGTGAATGTATTGCATCGGACTTTTAGCTTCCAAAATGATAGCTTAGCATCAAATCAGAACTATGATGGAAACTAATTGTTTGCTTTCTCTGTAAACGTAAGAATTGGCGAGCTCTGTATCTTTTGCAATAATTTCTATCTATAGAGACTGGTACCATATGGCTGATATAATTTTGCACTTAAAGTAAAACAACTAGATATCCAAGCTAAATCACGCGCTTAAGAATAACAGGGTATGCAATAAGGCAAGAGGAAGAGAAACAAAACAGTATCGGCTTATTAAAACAGTGGAAGTCATTGTAAATTCCCGAAATGCCTTGCGTGGCTAAGGAACATCACTTTCTGCCTCGGGGAGGAGCCTGAGAAGGAAGGTACTCTTCTTAATGAAATCTAAATGTTATACCTCCAGGGATCCCATAGCAGTTGCGTGCAGTAGCAGCTGGAACAAAATCAGAAATATTCCTTCATGTTTAGGCTGAGGCATTAATGTTCATCGTGAATTGGAACTGTGTTAAAATTATTTAATATACACGTATATCTCTTGTTATATAATACTCACGTCACAGACATAATTTGAGGCAGTATTTTTGACACTTAAATGATTTTAGTCTAATTATATATAATATATAAATTTAATAACAGGCCGCCTTAAAGCAATATGTGTGTAATAAGATATAAAATGTGTATATTACAGTCTTTGTATATGTTTTTATTATTGTATACATGTGTAATAATGTTATGTGAATGTATTACGTAATTTAATAACGTAGGAGCTGTGAAAATAATAGGTTAAAAGTTGCTAACAATGAGGTAACAATGAGGTAACCTTGAGGCA
The DNA here is from genome assembly GCA_030765065.1 of Deroplatys truncata. Classification (NCBI taxonomy): domain Eukaryota; kingdom Metazoa; phylum Arthropoda; class Insecta; order Mantodea; family Mantidae; genus Deroplatys; species Deroplatys truncata. Next base: position 60,087,670 of record CM060977.1, read on the forward strand.
ATAATGAATTAGAAATTAAAAGTACTACTTGTAATTCTTGGAAACAATAATGTAATTTTTGTAACAGTTTATAAAATAGCCAATCAACAATCAGAAATAACTTTAGTTAAATGAAGGTATTCTATTGGATTAGGAATAGCCAATCAGAGACTTGAAATACAGAAATTTATAAATTTAGGCGGTAGAAATCAAGTCACTTGCTTGTAGACAGTGCTCATAACTGGACGCGTTGCTTATAGACAGTGTTCCTAACCTTAAACTTAATACGTGAAGCTTAATACGTATTTTGTGCGAGACAAAAATAGTTTTACATGTTAAAAAGTGCAAGTATTTAATAAAAAAACAAATCTCACAGCTCTCTCTCTCTCTCTTTCTCTACATCAGTGAAGTGTTATTTAAATCGTGTCAAGCATTAATAAAAGGAGAAGTAAAATTATAATCTGTGTAAGCCTACATTCTTCATCGCACCACTCCCTGTTAAGACATTCATGTCTCTCAAAATAAATACTGACGCAGCCGAGGCAAACATAAATATACAATATTTAAAGAAAAGCCGAAATTACAAAGTAAATATTTTTTTTAAACTTGGGGCAAAGGCTACCGGAAAGTACATTTGGGGCGAAGGCTATCGGAAACTTTTTACCATACGTGCGGTTGCAACTACTTCAAGTTCTGTCTACAAACTGGCTTACCATACGTAGCAGCAACAACCTACTTAAAATTGGCTCCCAAAGCGTGGGGCAAATAACAAAACCACCATAAAATCAACGTTTTTCAATGTTAAATTGATGGGGAAATAAATTTGTGAAATAAAACTCAGGCGTTAACGAGAAAAGTCAATAAAAACGTTGATAATTCCTGATTTTGATGTTCTATACCCTCGTCAGATCAAAAGCCATTTTCATTCCAATGTAGATATTATACGATTTACATTCTGCTACGACCGTCCTTCTTGACTATTTTTTTTCCATGTGTTCCTCAGACCCCATAGCTGGCAAATGCCGAGGAAGTATCCTAAACGTTCCCTTCCCCAAATTCCATTCCCAAATATTACTCCATTGCATGAAGTAATCATCAATGCCTGCCGCATGTAGCAAGAACGGTTGTTAAGTCCTGCAAAAAATAATAAAAAAAAATCTGATGTGTTGCACCCACATGACTTTCTCTACTCTTGTACAAACTATTGTTACAAACGCTTATCCTCCATCTACTTTAACTTAATCGAGATAAACATTTGTCTTATTGCTAATTTTCTTGTAGGCGCAATGGGAATATGGTAGGCTTTAAGCGATAGTCAAATGTTTTAAGAGCTGGTTGCTATGTGGAGCATTCCATTCTCTTTGCTTGTCCAGGACATAAAAAAAACGAATAAAAAATTCTCATTTGAGAAAAAGTATAAATTGGAATATTCAAACAAATAACAAGAAGCATCTCGGAAATGATTCACTCCACAAAAAATGTATATAACATGAGTTATATGTTTTTACGAGATGTACATTTCTTGTATAGTAAGATTCTGTCTTATCTCTTACGGTTTACCAGTTATGCGAAAGTCATTGGGAAAGAAGAGGACTTTTGGGGACATTCCCAGAAAGTTCAAGTTATTTATTTAATTTTCCATGAAAATATCTTAAACATATGATATTTTAATAAAAATTGGTAAAGCTATTTTTGAAAAAAATCAAAATTTTCGAAAAATGTTCCATGCAAATTGTAGTCTGGGCTGGGCGATTTTCTTGAAAATCTTTATGTCGCATCTTTGAAAGATGCTGAACCCAAACATCAGGTTTGGTATTTATTCGAATTCTTGTTTCTGAGTTACCTATGCTGTCCACAGACACACACACACACACACACACGAACCTTTTTCTAAACATGTCTTTTTGGATTCGGAGGTGAAATTTCCGGTGAAATCTCCTTATCAAATTTTTAGATGAAATTCAATACCTCCCCTACTTACTATACGTAGTATAGAAAGTAATAAAGACAATACCCCAAAAATTTGAAAAATTATAAAATTAAAAATTTGGAAAAACGCTTAGAAAAACGCACAAACTGCAGTATTGTTTGCTCTTTCCACGTATTAAAAAACAGAATTTGCTATCCCTTAATTTGACTGACAGAACTTTTTTAAAGCGGAGAGAAATAATATACGTTCACAAGTATTTGTTATTTACGTATAAATGCAACAGCCAAATATGCCTTGGAAGATATACTTGTCTGATTCGGGTTCTTTCGCATTAACTCGTGATTCTTCGTTCCGTTCCAAAAGTATTAGAAGACAATTTCCACGTGCGAGTGAGTAGTTCCCTCCTTTCTCCTCTTCCTCTCGCTGTGAATTATGCTTATTATAATTACTGTTCCCTTGACTCATGATAATGGAACCCACGTCCATCGTAGCCGTATTGAAACAGCATCCTGATGCTGATGATCCCAAAATGGCATCTCGGGTGATTGTCTTTGGTATGTGTAACGCAAGAGCTAAGCATCATAACCAAATCTGTTTGAACGAAAGATATAGTATTGGGGTTACCGTTTGCACTGCACGTCTAAGGCTGCAGATTTCAACGTCTCGCATATATCTAAACGTTATAGACTCTACGATTAGAGCGTTACCGTTGGAACAGTTCCATTCTTGGAATCGTTCTAAAATAACGCTTACTTATTATTTTCTCTCTAGTTATATCCAAATTACTCCTGAAAATATTGAGAAATTCAAATGAACAACACAAAATATCTCGTAAATGGCTAAGCTACAAAAAAGGTTATTTAACACAGCGTATACTGTTAAATCCTTTTTTCTACCATAAAATAGGAATAACAGATTTTCTTTCAGAATCTTCGTGTTGTATCCTTAGAAAATGCTGAAATTAAATACCAAATGTCGTATTTATACGTTGTTTCTTTACATTTAACTCCTTTAATCTCTCTCTCCCCCTCGTATCTTAGCTCTCTTCTCTCCCTCCCCATCATATACACAAACACTAGCCATTTGTCTACATATAAAACCTCTGTTTTGTTCCTGGGATCTCAAAACACGTATTTCTGCTGAAATCAGGATATCAAATTTTTGTGTGCAATATATTATTTTCCCTGCCATAATAGAAATGTATTCCATATAAAGAACTGCTTATAGAGCAACTACTTGAAAATTCTTACTTAATATGCGGTGAATTTCACACTTTTTGGTTTTACCTCAGCTCCTAAGGTAAGTACTGATTTAAGCTCAAACATTACGTGTCGAGTTTTAACCGGAAGTACATACTTGAGACCACAATTAATAAATGCATGTTTAAACAAATTTTGTGTGCGAGCGCGCGTGCATGTGTGTGTGTGGCTAAATACCAAATTTGATAAACAAGTTCAGTATCTTCCTACATGACGATTCTCAAGAAAATCCCCCACTCTAAACTACACTTTACATGCAAAAACTTTGGTTATTTATTTTCTCAAAAAATGGCTTAAGATTTTGGTTAAAATACCATTTGCTTCAGATATCTGATTTTCTTATAATGTGTTTATCTTCAGTTTTCTGTGAAGAGCCCTTTATTTGTCCAAAAGTTATAAAACAAGGAAACTGTAAGAGATAGTAAAAGCGTTACTGTAAGAAAAATGTAAAACACAATAAAGTACACCTTTCATATCACATTTTTTCGTAGCCTTTGCTGTTTTCGAAATATTCTATGTTGCAAGTTTTACGATTTACTGAAGTGTACGTCTCGAACGAACCTGAAGTAAAAAGTGGAGTTTTTTTTTCTCTCGTTCCTTCCGTCGCAAGCGCTTATTACTGCAAATAAACATTCGAATGCTGCTTCTGCATTTGGACTCTAAGGACTCCTTGCTTAATTTTAACCATTCCTAAGCCAAAAAAATCTGATGAGTTACATTTACATGCCTTACTCTACACTCTCTCATTTATTAGTGGGTATAAAAACTACTCTTACGAAACCTTATTTTTCCATCTACTTCATTTGAATCTAGACAAACTTTTGAAGAGATGTTCGATTACACATTTTGTTACAAATGCAAAGGGTACAGCGACAGTCAAATGTTTAAGAACTGATTGCTATACGCGATCTTAAAAATTCCATAATCTTTCCATGCAAACACGAGAAACAACTGAATGCCGCCAGGTTTTGAAAATAATGGTAAGCATTGAAAAATACGAACCATTAATAACAGAAAATGCTGATACCATAAAAAAGTTATTTTAAATAAATTGCGTTCTTTTATAGAGATCTACATATTTTGCCTATCGCTTAAGGTTTATCGGTTATATGGGGTTATACAAAATTCATTCCGAATGAAGAGGACTTCACAGGCTATTCCAAGAAAATTCAAGCTATACATTTTATTTGTCATATAAATATATTTAATAAGTGGTATTTTAATCCAAATCATTAGAGTTATCCTTTTAGAAAATCAAAATTTTAGAAAAATACTCCATGTAAAGGGTAGTTCAGGGTGAAGGGATTTTTTGAAAATCTTTATGCCGCATCCTTGTAAGATACTGAACTTAAATACCAAGTTTGGTACTTATCCCACTTTTCGTTTATCTGTACGCTGTTCACAGACAGACACACACAAGGATTTTTTTCTAAAAAATGCTTATTCAGGGGACCTCAAAACATGTATTTACGGTGAAATCTCGGTATCAAATTTTTGGTGGAATGCGATACCTTCTCTACCTACTACGTACGTAGTAGAGAAAGTGAAAGAATCAGATGTGCTGCACTTACATGCTTGCTCTACTCTCGTACAAACTATTTTTAAAAACACTTATTCTCCATATACTTCATGTTAATTGAGATATCGATATGTTAATCGCATTACTAATTTTCTTGTAGGTGCAAAGGGAATATGGTAGGCTTTAAGCGATAGTCAAATATTTTAAGAGCTGGTTGCTATGTGGCGCATTCAATTCTCTGTGCATGTCCAGGACATAAAAGAACGAATAACGAATCTCCATTTGAGAAAAAAGTATAAGTATCGGAAAATTAAAAAAACAATAACAAGAAATATCTCGGAAATGGTTCACTCGACAAAAAAATGTATGTGACATAAATTGTGTGTTTTAACAAGTTGTACATTTTTTGTGCAGAACAATTTTATCTGTCTTACGGTTTTACCAGTTATGCGAAAGTCATTCAGAATGAAGACTTTTGGAGACATTCCCAGAAAATTCAAAATATACATTTAACTTTCCATGAAAACATCTTAAAAATATGGCATTTTAATCAAAATCGTTAGAGCCATTTTCTTAAAAATCTTCGTGTCGCATCCTTGTAAGATAGTAAACTCCAGTACCACGTTTGGTGTTTAACCCACTTTTCGTTTTTGAGTTATGCTGTTCACAGACAGACATGTTTCCAAAAATGCTTTATTTGGATTCAGGGCCCCTCAAAACATATATTTTCAGTGAAATATGGATATGACTTTTTGGGTGGAATGCAATACTTCCCCTACTTAGTACACCTGTAGAGAAATTAAAAATAAATATGAACAGATGTATGTAACTTTTTCATTGGTGGAATGGAAAAGTTGCATAAGTATCGAATCGGAGTTCATCTCAAACCTATTTCAGGAGCGCCCCTACCTAGCAGCGTCTCATTTCTCCATGTCATTAGTCATCGCTAACATAAGAGATCATTGCATGCGAAAACGAATATAAAAAGTATTATTTAGCGTGAAGCTCACCTCAATGTGGACCATTCAGTAGAATTGTCAGGACGGTACAGCATGGACGTGTTGTTACTATGGTAACTTTTTTGTAACGTTCTGCACAGGCTCACCGTTTTATCTACAGCACTCTGTTGTTTGCCAAAGGGTGAAACTACATACGGTGTGTGTCGAGCGATATCGCAGTTTTATTTCGTCTGAAGAACGAACAATATCGTCACATTTCCCCTTGTTACGCTGCAGCCTCTTCAACGAAACATCTCTAGCAGTAATTTGATTTCACAACAGCGAAAAGCACGCCAGAGGGGATGCCAATTTCTCGCTAAGAATGTTACACGCCCCTTTCAGCAGTTCTCTTTTCATTCAGTCATTTCTTCTGTTTATTTCAGATAACTGATTTTCTTTATATCTCTAAGATGTACGTTACGTAAACAAGCCCTATATTATACACCAAGAGGCGAAGACCAATTGGACGACCCAAATAAAAGCATGGCATCAACAGATATGGTAACTGAAATTAGCTCGCCTTTTTGGTATGTGGGTAACGTGTTTGCCTCAGAATCAGGAAGGTACGAGTTCAGATCTGAATAAAGTTTTAATTTTCTCTACCACGCACATAGTAGGTAGAGAATGTATTGCATTCCACTCAAAAATTCGATACGCAGGTTTCACCAGAATTCTATTCCTATTTATCTTAACAGTTGGCTTATTTCAAGAATGAAATCAAGATAACTTACTATATCTACGAACCACAAATCACAATTTTATTATAAACCGGAAATACGTGTTTTGAGGCTTCTAGAACAAAGAAAGCATTTTTAGAAAAAGACATCCACGCGCGCGTGCGTGTGTATGAACAACATAACTCAAAAACGAAAAGCCGAATAAATACCAAACTTGGTAGTTTAAGTTCAATATCTTCCAAAAATGGGATATAATGATTTTTCAGAAAATCACCCCACCCCAAACTGCCCTTTACATGTCACATTTTTCGAAATGTTTGATTTTCGAAAAAATTGCTCTAACGATTTTTATTAAAATAACATTTATTAAAGAAATTTATATTACAATTAAACTGTATATCTTGAATATCCTTGAAGCCCTCTTCATTCGGAAAGGAATTTTATATACCTAATCTTGCATAACTGGTAAACTTTAAACGATAGAAGAAAGCGTACTACAGAACAATGTAGATCTCCCAAACACACAACTTATTGCAAATAATAATTTTTTGTAGCATCAGCCATTTCTGAGATATCCGTTATTAATGACTCGAGTTGCTCAATACTCAGCTATTCTTTTAAGGTCCTGTTAATTTTAAATTGCTTCTTGTAATGTCATGGAAACGGTATGGAATTTTAACGCCAGCGTATAGCGTCCAGTTCTTAAACATTACCATTATTGCTACCATTATTGCGATTATTCATACCTCGATTCCCTTAGAGAGAAACGTCGCAAAGTTATATGGAAAAGGATTTACAGTGCGGAACCGTATGCATGTTGTGATAACAGTAACTAAATTTGAAAATACCCTTGTAATTCGAGATGTGATAAAACTAATGACCCAGCTCTCGAATGATACAAGAGGAAAAAGCTAGATCAAACATGTTGTTTCAATTCAATTGTCTCTTCAGTCCAAGTAGGTCATGTTTTGAATGTGGAGTGAAAAGGTGCCGAGTTGAAAGTGTAGGGGGAGTAAGATGGAGTTGTACACATAGAGATTGCTATGCATATTTGTGGATTGAGCAGTGGTAACACACATTCCTCAGGCAAGCGATACTTTACATCGATAAATAATTTCAAGCAATATAAAAGGGAAGCCAAGTGAAAATTTCAATGAAGCTTCTAGTAAATTGATTTGAAAAGAGTTATATTTTTGTACTGCCACTGTGCATTTGGCAAGACAGGAGTAATTCTTCAATTGCATTACGTAAGACGAGTCTATCATTGCAAATGTTTTTATTTAAAGAAGTGCTCGGTTTTTAATTTTGATTAATATTTTTAACCATACCACATTTTGAGTTCTCCTGAATCCAATAAAGCACTTTAAAATAGGTCGGTGCATATCTGTCTGTCTGTCTGTTCGCAGCATAAATTAAAAACGAAGAGTCGGTTAAATATCAAGGATGCGACACAAGGACCTTAAAAGAAATTCTCCGCCAAACTACTCTTTACGTGGCAAAGCTTTTGTTATTTATTTTCTCAAAATGGCTCTTAACAATTACGATTGCAGTATCATAGATATTTGCATGACAATTAAAATGTTTTTAATGAATTTTCTGAATCTCTCTGCATTGTGAATGAATTTCGTATAATTGGTAAACCGTAAGAGACAAAAACGTGTACCCAAAAATAATTGTGGTTCTCGTTAAAACACAATTTATGTCAAATTTTCAGTGGCATTAAGCATTTTCAATACATTCTTTATATTGGTTTGAATTGTCAAATACTTTATACTTCTTTCAAATGCTAGATCCCTATTCGTTTGTTTTTCTCGTGGTCATGCAAAGTATTTCTAAGTCATCACATAGCGACCAAGTTTTAAAAGATTGACTATTACATTATTTCCCTTGAACTTGAAAAGAAATGTGTAATAAAAGTACTTCTGTACATTTTTATCTCGATTAACATAAATGAGACAGAAGAATAAACTTCTGTAAGGATAGTTTGTAGAAGAGTGAACAGAGAAAGTTAGATGAATGTGGTACCTCATACTTATTTATTTCTATTATTTTATTCTGTACGTGGAACTTTGAGTCGTACTATTTAATACCCAATTCGGTATTAACATGATAACTAAAAGAAATGGGAAAGAGAAGGATTTGTGGACAAACTGAATAAAAAACAAAGAGAGAGTATTGTTTGGGTTCGAGCAGGCATGTGTAGGTTAAAAGAGAGAAAAGGTTTCCAACAGAACTTGTGTGCAATGTGCAGAGGGAAGGAAGATTTGAAACATATAGTGTTTGAATGTAAAGGACAGAACTTTGGAAGAAAGAGTGTTTAAGCGGAAAATTGTTTAAATTGGACAGAAAAGTAGCTTTAACTAAGATTTTTTAGCAAAGACAGCAAGAAGACAGGTGAATATTTAACTAAAGTTAGGAAGAAATGTTTGTGGTCCTTAAGAAGAAAAGAAAATGAGACTTAAGATTGCGATGTGTGTGAAAATAAAAGTTTAGTAGCACTAATTCGAACATTCACACGTTTAAACCCTCATGTTTATTGTTGCTATTTGAGAAAGGAGTATTTTAGGAGTTGTATCGTATTTAAACTGTTGGGGAGCCGAACTTTTAGTGGTTGAAACCTCGCGTATAGTAAACAGTTTCCAGTAGCCTTCGCCCCAAATGTACTTTAAGGTGACCTTTGCCCCAAGTTTAAAAAAAAAATATTAACTTGTAATTTGACTGTTTCTTTAAACATGATATATTTATGTATGTTTGCCTCGGCTGCGCCAGTATTATTGTTAGAGACATGGATGTCTTGGCAGCTACGACTAAGAATGTAGGCTTACACAGATTATAATTTTACTTCACTCCTTTTATTAATACTTGACACGATTTAAATAACACTTCACTGATATAGAGCTGTGAGATTCTTTTGTAAATTACTTGCACTTTTTAACACGTAAAACTATTTTCGTCTCACACAAATACGTATTAAATTTCTTGAGGAAACTTTTTGCGTCTGGTTAGTAACGCTATCTGCAACCAACTGAACTGATTTCAACCGCCTAAACTTGCAAATTTCTATATTTCAAGTCTCTGATTGGCTATTCCTAATCCAAAAGAATACCTTCATTTAACTAAAGCTGTTTCTGGTTGTTAATTGGCTATTTTTATAAACTCTCACTAAAATTACATTATTGCTTCCAAGAATAAAAGGAACATTTAAACTTTCTAATTCATTATTGCCTCAAGGTTACCTCATTGTTACCTCATTGTTAGCAACTTTTAACTTATTATTCTCACAGCTCCTACGTTATTAAATTACGTAATATATTCGCATAACATTAATACACATGTATACAATAATACAAACATATACAATGACTGTTATATACACTTTTTATATATTGTTACACACATATATTGCTTTAAGGCGGGTTTTTATTGAATTTACATATTATATAATTAGACTGAAATCATTTTAGTGTTAAAAACACTGCCTCATATTATTCATGAGCAATGTTACAAATATTGGTATATGAATAACATTAGCAACATTGTATTATTGTTAATATTATAACTATTAACATTATTATCTTTGTAGTGGAGTAGTAGTTGTAGTATTAGATAAAAGGAAAATTGGATTCAGGTTATGGCTATGATAACAGCCTAGGCTGATGTTAGTCATATTCTTTGTATGGTGGCTTAGTACAAATAAATTAATAAATAAAACTAAAAGAAACCACGAAAATGACCCAATCAGATTAGCCGGCACATGGGATTTGAATCCGTGATCTACGGAATGCCATAGCTCTCTCGCTAAGTTTTACATCAGTTTGAGTTCCCATTAACAAAGAAATACATTATTACGAGACATTTTGGAGAGAGGAATTAAAATCCCCAAGACGTTGTGTGTTTGGAAATTACGAATCTATAGACTCTTAAAAACACATCAGTGGGTGATACATTGGTTTCCGAGATCAAGTTTGCTTCTTACTCTTGAGTTAACGAATCTTGATAACAAAATCAGAGGAGAAAATCTATAAAGTTGTAGTATGATATCTTCTCCTTTGTGAAAGTAACTTGCTAGCAACACATTATGAAGAAGAGTTAATGACGAAGTTGTCATGTCCTAAACTTCACAGTTGCACCCCAAACAACTTCAGATAGCAGTTTTTTTCCTTTCCTCCCTCGCGCTCCAGCCGCAAATTAAATACGTCATAATATTGCTGCCAACAACAAACAAAAAAGCAAGTAAAATAATAAAAGTCGCTCTTCGTTTCCTAGCTTTCTTGTAAATCTGTACAGTCACAGAATATATCCGGATAAACTAAAGGGCAGTAACACTTGCAGCCGTTATAAACTAAAATACACTGCGTGTGTGAAAATTGCAACAACAATAAGGAAATGCATGAATTTAATACAAGTTAGGTACCAGGCAAGTAACTAATAAACTTTTCAAATCTATACATGACCTTTAAGCCCTATATTCAGTATTTGGTGTGGCCTCCATGCGCTGCAATTAGTGCTGCTATACGCCGTGGCATTGAATTACAAAGGTTCTAAATAAGTTCCTGAGGGATTTCCCTCCACGTAGTTTGTATTCGAGCCCACAAATCCGTGACACTGGTTACTGAAGGACCGTAACGCACCAGTTGCCGACCAACCATATCCCAGACAGTTCGAAGGGCGACATGTCAGGCGAACGCGCAGCCGAGAGAAACAATGGGACCAGTCGCTCTTGGAAGAAGGCTTGTACATTCCTCGCAATATGTTGCCGGGCATTGTCCTGTTGAAATGTGACCTGCGGAGATGTCTGAAGCAGAGGGAGTACCTTAAGCTCTACAATCACCGTTAGGTGCCGGTTGCTGTTCAAAGTGCCCTCAATTCATAGGAGGCGAGATCGGTTGCTGTAACCAATGGCGCCCCAAACCATCACACCTGGTGTTTGTCCGCTATGCTGCTCAACAATGCAGCCCTCCAGGTTGCGCTCACCACGGTAACGCCGCAACTGGTTAACTGTCAAATTCAACTTCTTTCCCCATGTTTACCTTTTGAAGCGAGAAATCGAGTTCTAAAATGCAGACCACAGCAACAATGTTTGATTTCTCTTCTTAGCAATAATTTATTTTCTTCATTTCAATAATGGCTTACATATCTTAGTATTGTATAAAATCTACTAAAAATGTAACCTAAACTAATATTACTTATCTCTTTAAACAGCTTCACAGAAGGGGCTTTGGAGCATCGGTCGACTTTGGGATTACTTTAACAAGCCGTTTTTGAAATCAAGTTTTTTAATTTGTGGACTGTGATCTGCTGTGATCTTTAGCGTTCCATTCTATATTGGGAGTGAGGTTCTTTTACGTGCCGTAAATCGACACTTGACCACCGGCTTTACTTCTCTTCCGAAAGAAGCCATGCTAAGGAGTTTTGCTCCCCAAAAAATCCATCGCCCTTTCATAAGCTGTGGATGCCTAAAGATATCTAATGGAAAGCATCAGACACCCACCTGAGAATAAGGAAGCCGTCCGATTGAACATCATAGAATTCCAGTGACACTTGGAGAACGCTTTAGTGGTACTCTAATTCCATCTAATGAAACGCATCAGACAAAGAAAATCGGACGATGGACCATTAATGATTTCTAAACTTATTTTAAGAATGCTCTGGTAGAAATATGGCGACATCTGATAGAAAGCTTCAGAGATCCATCAGAGAATAAAGAAAGGTCCGATGGAACATTGGAGTACTTAAAAAGAATACTGCCGGAAATGTAAAGCATCAGAGAACTACTAGAGAGTAAGAAAATCGGCCGATGTGGCATCATGGATTCCATTGCTGCTTTAAGAATGCTTTGGTTGACATGATGAAATCTGTGAAATGTGTCGCAGATGCATAAGAAAATCGGCCAATGGAACATTGGTTTCCAATCTTCTCTCAAGAACGTTCTGTTAGAAATCTTGCGACATCTAATGAAGAGCTTCATTGATGCATCACAAAAAATAAGAAGATCCAGATGGGTTCCAGAGGTACTTTAAGAACACTTTGGTGGAAATCGGGTAACATTTTATGGAGCGCATCAGAGATTCATTTGAGAAAAACCTGGGCCAATGGAGCATCAGTAGATTGCAGTCTCGTTTTAAGAGTGCTATGGTGGAAATCTGATGGTATTATGACGTAGCGGCATGGTCCATGGTCATCGGGAGATCGGAATAAACAACAGTAAGTACCACTCGACAGCGTAAACACCGGACGCGCTATCGATAGATAAACAGAACCTTCTGGAAGTTTCTTCCCCCCTCCTCCAGAACATGTGTGCAAATAGTTCTAGAAGGTTCTGTGGAATATTCAACTGCGTATATAAGCGAGCGTTCTCGCAAGAGCAGTCAGTGCGAGTTGAGTTGCGTCGTTCAGCGTGAGTATTCCGTGTGACATCAAGTGCGATTCTCCAAGTGAATAGTGACGGGTATTGTGACGTGCTACTGCGGAGGTGTTGTGTTCGACTCCCGAGTGAAGTGAATCCCCAATGAAGTTGAATTAGGTAAGAACTTACACAAGTGACAGTGAGAACTGACAGCTGAAAAACTGGGCAAACTCACAGTATTGATGGATACATCTTGGAGTTTAAAAACCTGTTCTTTTTCTCTGTATCTGCTGCATATCTGTTGCACACAAAGTTTTAAACCGTCGCATTACCTGCAAAGTTACATTTAAGGAATAAAAACCTGATAAGCTAATGGAGAGCAGTTGAACTGCATTAAAATATTTTTTGCAGTGGAAAGAAGAGAGAGTCTTCATTTGGAAATAAAAAAGTTGGGGGTGTATTTCCTCCATTATCTGCGCCGGTGTTGTTTACCAAGTACACAATGGAAACTCTCTTGCAGCTATCTCTCTCGCTCTCTGCGGTACGACTGCCAAAGAAAAGTACCTAGCCGAGCGTTGTAGCAGATTGCTGCTAGTGACATGTGGTTCAAGAGAGAAGTAAACACGATTAGATCCCTTTCCATTGTCACTCAACGGAGGTATTCAGCGCTCTCGTCCTATGTTACCGATGTTCATTCGTCAATTAGTTGTGAACACGCCATTACCAAGTCACGCGAGTGATGCGGTTTCGCCAGGCTGCACGCTCTACTTCACTCTACTCTAAATCTTCCATCTCGCTAACCGATAGATATTTAAGACAACTCTAATCATAAAACAAAAATCTCATGTGTTGCATTTAACTGAGTTTCTCCACCCTCTATGGCTTATTAGTGGATATACAAATTATTCTTCCGAAAGTTTGTTTTCCTATCTACTTCACTTTAATCGAGACAAACCTTTATGGAAACAGCTGCATTACATACTTCTTATATGTACAAAGGACATAGCGATAGTCAAATGCTTCAGAACTGGACGTTATATGCTGGCCTTAAAATGCCATACCCTTTCCATGATATCGTGAGAAAATCGACAGCATTTTAAAAGAACGGCTGTGTTGAACAATTCCAAACATTAATAACGGATATCTTGGAAATGGCTGATGCTACAAAAAAAGCTATTTGTAATAAATGTTGTGCTTTAAACAAGTTTACAATTTTGGTGTAGTACGTTTTCGTCTATCCCTTAACGTTTACCAGTTATACAAGAGTATACAAAATTCCTTCCAAATGAAGAGGACTCCACAGACTATTACCAGAAAATTCAAGATATGCATTTTATGTGTCTTTAAATTTCTTTAATATATAATGTTTTAATCAAAGGTATTAGAGCCATATTTTAGAACAAACAAAATTTTCGAAAAATGTGTCATGTAAATGGTAGTTTAGGTGGGTGGTTGAAAATCTTCGTGTCGCATCCTCGAAAGATAAACTTAAAAAGTAAGTTTGGTATTTATCAGATTTTTCATCTTTGAATTTTGTTGTTCACACACACAAACACATAGACCTTTTTCTGAAAGTTTTTTGGATTGAGGAGGCCTCAAAACATGTATTTCCGGTGAAATATCGGTGTCAAATTTTAGGGTGGAATGCAATACTTTTTCTACCTACTAGTTACATGGTAGAGATACTAATAAATAATACTCGCATGTGATTTCCATTGCTATTAACCCAAGAAGCTTTTAGATAGTGGAAAAAGTGAATAAAAGGATGGACTTTATTTGGATAAGCTCCAAACCTCGCATGATATTCTTCTCTCACTATTTTGGTAATAAAATCGATATAAATAATGCCATCGTAATTATTACAACGTATACACAATAAAAAATGTATCAGTTTATGTTCTGCTTAGCGACTGTTTCACAGCTAAGCTTTAGCAAGCTACGAACGCCGCTTAAGCTTTAGTTTAAGCTTTGCGAGCTTCACAGTAGGTCAGTCAGGTTCGGCTTTACTGAACTGAACAATTCCACGAAACAGTAAAGTTGGTAATGCTTGCGCAAGCTTATCGAGCGAATTCCCATTCTTTGTTTATGGTGACAGTGTTCCTAAAATAAGCGCCTTTGAGTTATCAAGCAACATAAAACTAAAATGACCGAAAAATCAGAGTAAAAACTTGGAACTTTACTTCTCTAGAAGTCAGCATTCTCGGTGTGAAGCATGTGATAGGGTGCAAGCTAATGGGACAAAGTACTATGGAGTAAGAAATACCAAACATGCAGAAACGTTTTGACACGAAAAGCGGCTTAGAATGGTGTGATACAATTAATTTTAAGAGCATTAAAAATCTCTACCTGAAATTAGCATAGTTTTACTTCCATATAACCTCAAGAGAAGCATTGTTCCTGACGAGAGGGCTTTGTTGGATGTGACAGAAATGAGTGCGCCAATGTATACGATAAAGGTATGAAATATAAATTTAAAGTTAAGTTTTACTTACAGTCGGGGTTTTGATCAACCGTATCACGAATAATTTCTGGTACCATCATTATCGACTGTACTTTGAAACAGTATAAATTATTAAATAAAAAATAGTGGTGAGATAGAAAAATAACTGCAATAAATAATTTACGCATATTGCATCAATGTGTAACGTAACAAGCTTGATTTGTAAGATTTTGTCCGAGAAGCAGGTAATTCACAAGTCATGTTAACCAAAGTCATTAGTGACAGCCAAAGTAGCGAATGCATTAACTCAAAGATTCTGGGAATTAAGTTAAATTATAAGCTCAGTACATTTGCAGGGTCACATAGATAGAATTCTGGAAAAGAGAAAGGCACTGAGATTCTGAAACTTCAGCCAAGCCCCCTGGTAACAAGGTTAAGAGGCACACGTAGAACTTTTAAGTTTTGGCTGCACTTGAAAAATAACGTTGGTGGGAGTAATGAGATAGGCGAAACTAAAAGCAGTAAAGTCGTGCAATTTTAAATCAGAGCGTTACTTGCTCTGGTACCGTAATGGTACTTACATTCGTTCGTGCACGCAGTTGTGCATACATTGGTTACTATGACTCTGGTACCGTCGCCGGTACGTACTGCTCGTGTTGATATTTTAAGCGCCTAGTGACGAGCTTTCGCGGTTATTGCGAAAGGTCTCGCCGATAAGCATTTTAACGACTCTCAGCAAATTCCGCTGCTAGTTTCTTTAATTGCGGTAACAGTTATTTCAAATACTAAAGTTGATCCTATAGAAGTTAGCAGGTGTAATAATTCAGTTGTTACAATTTCTAGTACTATGATTCATAGTCAGTTTCATTCTTTATATTAAAACGATCCGAACTCGCTTCAAAAGCTCAAGTATTAGATCACAATGTACTAAGTCAATTTCAACTGGTGTCATTCCTTTCATATTACGCCCATGCATACCCTGAGAGAAAGATCTCATAGCTTACCGCTGGAGCAGCTGGCGCACGAGACAACAGAACGAGCTACAAGATCAAGTCAGCAGATTCAACAACGAAGCAGGTAAAGTAAACTGCTTCAAAAGTGACGACTATTTACTGCTTCAACTTAATCGAATTCTTGGTCATACGTGAAAATAGCTTAGACGCATTCTAAACATTATAGATCGTCTTCTGTTGTCCACATAGGTTAAAATAGTTTGCTTTTCCTCTTCACTAATATCTTCTTCAGATAATACGTTGTCCTTAGCTTAAACGACAGTTCAGCACAGTTTAAGCCAAACCATGTATAAGCTTGGCTTATCGCTTGAACTGCGCTATGTAAAACTCCATTGTAGTTTAGGCCTCCGCTTAAGCCCGGTTCGAAGCTTAAGCTTAAACTGTGAAACTGGACCTTAAGGATACCCGTTCATGAATTTGGATAAATTTTCGAAAAATTTCGTTTTTAAAATGTTCGTGCAAAAAAATTAAATGGACGTGCGTAGGATTTAAATAACATTTGAAAATTTAAAACCTTATTTTCTTATTGCTACTTTAAAATGTTCTTAATTATACACTTTTTGTTCAGTCTCTGTCATAATTTCGGTACATATTCTTGAAAATTGAGAGATCTAAAGAGCCATTTCTTGATATCAGCCAAAGTTTCGAATTTTGGCTATCAATGATGAACTATATAATCGAGTCTTAGAAAATTAAAGATGTTACATTAATACTTTTTTACCAGGAAAGTAGTAAAGTTGCATAAAATATATTATTTGATTGTGAACAACTAAGTTCTAAAAATAAATATGCAACATTTTAAACCTTCAATATGTCCATCACGTAGACTTTTCACATCAGAACTGATTTTCATTTTTAGATAATTATTTTCTCAGAAAGTTACGTGTATGCGAGTAGAACTACCGTAATTAATATTATGCCATAATTATGTTAAATGTGTGATGACAAAACTTAGCTGAATTGTTTTAAAATTGCAGAAGTATGCAATTTCAGTGTCGAGTACCCTTTAAACCAAAGCGCTTAGAACTCGCGAATTACACCGTTAGTACCAGCCGCTGAGTTATGAAATAATGCCTAACTTCAAAAGCAAAGGTTAAGTGTTGTATTAATAGAATAAAAATCGGTCACTATGGAGGAGCAGCATAATATATCATATTACTTTCTCTACCACGTACATAATAGATAGTAAAGGTATTGCATTCAGCCAAAAAATTTGATACCGAGACCGGAAATATATGTTTTGAGGCCCTCCTGAAAGCATTTTTAGGAAAAGGTCTGGTATGTGTCTGAACACCTGGTATTTGGATACCTTCCAAAGATGCAACATAAAGATTTTCAAGAAAATTCCCGCACTCCAAACTACCCTTTACATGGAACATTTTTCGAAATTTATTTTCTAAAAATGGGCTCTAACGATTTTGATTAAAATACCATAAATTTATATCGTTTATATGCGATATCCGTTATTGAAGGTTGGAATTTTTCATTATTCCGTCATTCTTTTAAAGTCCTGTCAACATTCAGTTGTTCCTCGCGATTGCATGGAAACGGTATGGAATTTTAAGGCCAGCATACAGCGTCCAGTTGTTAAACATTTGACTATCGCTCTTCTCTTTGTATCTATAACGGAATGTGTAATGTAGCTATTTCTGTAATGGTTTATTTGGATCCAAATGAAATAGATAAAAAAATAAGCTTTAGTACCAATTATATACCCAATAATAAACAATAGAGGGTAGAGAAAGGCATACAAATGTATCACAACATGCTTTTTTCTCTCTCAAACTAATTAAAATTAAGAAATAGTTGAACACAAATTTCTTTGTATTTGTATACTAAGCTCAAATTAAAAATAGGGAGTGATACGATAAACCGTAGGACCCAAGGGGCAGTTCATGTTACCAGTTCAAAAAGTAATTAAATATAAATAAAAGAAGAGTATCTTAAAAACGGTTTGACATAGCTTGGTAATTTTTTTGTGCACTATACGTTTTATGTTCTGGTAAAAAAGACAAAGCGATCAGAACGAAAATTTCGATTTTTCTCATTTTCACAGAAGCGTTACCCATTACCTCAACAAGCAATGGAATGTGAAGAAAAACCTCTAACATATGAAATATCTCTCAAATTCCTTATCCTTAGGATATCAGCTTTTTGAAATGCAAAGATAAATTGTGTTTTTACTTTCTTCAGTACCTTAACAAAGCGGGTTAATTGTATTCAACCCACAAGTTCGGTGAGTTAATAATAATAATAATAATAATAATAATCATAATCATAATAAATAAGCTCCATAAGAAGTATTTTCTTATATGTATATATTGAAAGCGTGGAGACAGGATAGGGGGAGAAGGTGTTATATCTCAAAAAGGAAAACTATTATAAATACTAACTCCGGCACCTTCAAGGATGCAAGGCAAAAATTTTCAGGAAATTGTCCCAACAAAAAGATACTTTTCATGGAATGCTTTTCCGTAATTCTTATTTTCCTTGAAAGGGATTCAAAAGGATTCTCATTTAAATATAAGTTTGAGATATTAACATTGTGAATTTAATGTATTTCTTGATTTTCTAAATATCTCGTGGTTATCTTCTTTCTGTTGAATAAGTATACTAACTAAAAACTCTTACACAAAACTTACTTAAGAAAACTGTAGATGTAATTAAGTATACGATTTATCTAAAATTATTTTGTACTAATCATTTCTAAAACTCTTTATTTTCTAATAGTTTATAAAGTACGAGGGCCATTTCATAAGCCCTGCACTCGACGCATGTGCGACCGTTACGCTGGCGCGATCAAGTTGAAATTTATATCAGTTGTGAGTCAGACTTTAGGTTTTACGGTTGTATATGTGTTTGCTGGTTCGCGTGGCTGTGTTGCGAGTAATTCAGTTTTAAAATGGAAGCTGAAACTGAGTCAGGTCGGGTTACACATAGTGACTAGCGCTCTTATAACAAAATCGAATATCTAGGTGGAAAGAACTCAACTGAAATTTACAACGTTTTGAGAGAGGTGTGGGAATAGTGTAGTGGACCGTAGCACAGTATCACAGTGGTCTGCTTGTTTTCGTGAAGGTCGAGTAAGCATTGAGGACAACACAAGAACTGGAAAGCCATCAACTGCAACAGACTACATCCTTCAGATTATTTTTAATGACATATTGAGAGAGGATCAACGAAAAACATGTGAGAAAATTGCATATGAGGCCATAATCTCCGTAACTTCACTTTACCAATCAGTTAAGATGAGAAAAGTTGCTGCGAGATGGGTTCCACATGATCTGAGTGAAGAGCAGAAAGCAGGTCGCAAAAGAATTGTTTCAACGTTATCGAACAGAAGGAGAACAGTTTATGAAAATATTGTTGCAGTTGATGAAACCTGGATACGAGATTTTCAACCAGAACTGAAGTCTCAGCCGTCACAATGGAAAAGTTCCAACTTTCCACGCCGGAAAAAATTCCGCCGTCAACAATCAAAGGGGAAACTGATGATGATCTTTGCGCATGACACGAATGGAGTCATAGCTACAAATAGAGCGCCCCAGGGAATGTCTGTAACAGGCGCGTACTACAATCTGTTTCTGCAAAATGTTTTGCGCTCGAAAATTCGTCGAGGAAGGCCTGATATACTTGTATCTGGTGTCCCCATTTTGCACGATAATGCAAGACCGCAGGTTACCCTACCAGTGAGAGAAACGCTCGACAAATATGGATGGGAAATACTTCCCCATAAAGTCCTGATATCAGCCTACCAGACCTTGATTTTTTCGCAAATTGAAGGAACCACTCCATGGAAATGGTTTTGGTACAATTGATGAAGCTTCCAGTGAGGTGACCCGAGTAATCAGACAGCTCAACAATGAAGGTGTCCTATCCGGAATACAGAATTTGCCAAAACGTTGGGACGCTGTCATAAGCAAGAATAAAAATTGTATTGAAGACCTATAAAGGTATTTTGTAAAATAAATTATTTGTGCATTAACTTTTGAAATGACTCTCGTATAAATTCAGAAGATGAATTTTATTCTTTATGTATGCCTCCTAATCACATTTCCTCGTTCAGGATAAATATTTGCCTCGAAATTACATAGCAATACAGGCTTAGTCACATACAGCATACAGAAACAACATTCTCATCTTCATGTCCTAAGTTGTAGTAACGATCTCTCAAATCAAAAATAAAAAAGAATCTTTGCAAACTTTCTAACATGTTCCCTCTAGTTATTCATTTAAAAGAACGTACACATACAAAATTAAGTTCCAATTTGTAGTGTTTTCTACATTCCTCTTTATAATAAGCTACTCTACTTCTGCTATAGTTTCCCGGTTATCGTAACATTTCACAAAATTCAATCGGAATGAAGAGGACTTCACAGGATATTTACGGAATAATTAATATACGCATTCTATTTCTCAAAACAATGTTTTAATTATATATTTTAATTAGAACTGCTACGCCTTTCAAAGAAAGCAAAGGTAACATAATGTACCTTGTCTAGTTTTTCAACTGTCACTTTTCTCAGTTCCCACTGTCACCGTTTTTATCTAGTTCACCTTCACTGGAAGTTCTCTTCGTTCACACTGTCACTTCACCTGCTTCGTGACGTAGCCTCTTCACGCCTGATGGTTCACTTCACTCGGGACTCGAACACAAGACCTTTACAATCCGTCGCTCCACAGTAGCATTCACTGCACGTCACAACAGCCATCACCTCTCTCGGAGAATCGCTCTTGATGTTGCACGGAAATCTCACCCGTGAACTCGCTCGCACACTAACTGACAGACGCGACTCACTCTATTGTCGGCACTGACTCGCACTCCGAGAGCGCTCGCTTATATAGTAAGTGGAATATTTCCACAATGTTCTCGAACTTCTAGACAAACTTCCTGGAGGAGGGGGAGGAGAAACTCTAGTTATTTGCCGATAACTCATCCGGTGTTTACGCGAGCAAGTATGCAATTATTTTGTTTACTCGGACCGCCCGGCACCGACCACCCGATAACCTTGGGCCAGCCTCTGCATCAGAATATGAGCAGTAGTTTGGGTTGGGGAAATTTCGTGAAACTTATTTGTGTTGCATCCTTAAAATATATCACATTGATATTTACCAGACTTTTAATTTTGAGATACAGACACAAAGCATAGATAGAAGGACCTTTTCCTGAAAGTTGTTTTATTTTTCTGTTTTAGTTTTTCTAGGGAGATCAAGGAACTAAAGCATCCATTTCTGAAGAAATATCTGTATGGAATTTTGTGTTCGAATACAGTTCTCCCTATACCTATCACAAGTCTGTTAATTCGTGTACGTAATAGCATTACAAATGAGTGGTAATATCTAATGTATAAACAACTTGAAACAAAGAACCGAAGAGAAGCCATGTAAAGAATGTACCGTACCATCAGAGAAACTGACCATTAAATATTCCCGAGGACAGTAGCTAGTAATAGGTCTCAAGTAATGAAAGGGTATCTGGAATACAAGCATAACATGAAAAGAGATTAAAACACATTTTATTTATGTAAATGAACACATTTTTCCCCAGTCTGCCACTGGAAGTAATATCATCTGAGGAATGGGGTGAGTCAACAAAGAGTCGACAGCTACAGGTAGCCTTTATCTACAAAATGGCTCAAATCTAGTTTCACAAGGGCTTGTTGACCGTGTTCAGAAAGAGTGGATTTCTTGGAACATTGCCTAACGGGTTTGAATGCTTTCCAATAGAGATGAGAAAGCAAGACTTTTGATCCAGCTTGTGGTTCAAGATGGCGCCCAGCTTACCTCGAGCGTTGTGTATACCGGGACGTCTAGCTGAGAACGTAGTACTTGAAAGCGATTTCGAATATGTTGAACCTATTACTGCTGTGAAATACAAGCATGACATAGGCCGTATCGCTTATGGCTTATTTTATAAGACTCCAGTATCAAATCCCCTGTACTAAGTAATCCTCTTCTTCCTCCTCCAATATTAGGCCCTCCAGCCTGCTAAGGTCTCATTGCCATCTCCTCCTGCGTCTTCTTACGTTCCTTCTGCCTGAGAGTCTATATTTCAAGGCGATTTTTGGGATACGAGGCTTCTTCTATTCTTGCAGACGTTCCCTCAAATTTTCTCTATAATGTAAAATGTTGTTTTTTATTGCATAAATACCCAATAACTCTCTTATTTCTCATTTATATTCTGTCCCTTCTGGTACATCCTCTGACAGCTTGTTGGAATTTCATTTCTGCTACTCTCTTGCGGTTAACATTTTTCCATATAAAAGGGTCGGCACGGTCATCATTTTATAAAATTTCAATTGTGTGTATTTCCGTGTAAGTTTCAAACTGCTACTTATTGTTCCATACATCATTTTACTAGTATATCTCATTCATTTTATATTCAAGTCATGATTATAGTTATAGCTAACATCGTATTCTAAATACAGTGCCTTCGGTTTATGCCAAGGCCACGGATCCCACAAATGAGTGCTCCTCGCACAGTTTATAACACTGCGAGGTTTACCGTTCCGTAACTCCCGCTTAGTTACTCACAGTGTTAGTAACATACAGGGTGTGTCTAAATTCCCTTTACAGACTTTGAGGGCTTGTAGTAGGACCAAGACGATTAAGTTTAGCATATGAACCTGTGTCCGGAAGCGTACCGTTTTTCCGTTACACACAAAAATCACCACACACGCTTTTTCGGCGCACCAGCTCATTTTGCATTTGCAGTCTATCGTCATCTGGACCAACAATTTAGGCAGGGATGGATAGGTCGTAGTGGCCCGATTGCTTGGTCTGCACGTTCTCCCGACTTGGCCCTGCTTGACTGTACCTGTAATGTCACATGCAATCCTTGATTTACGAGACCCATGTGAATCCGAGGAAGACCTACTAGCACGAGTTATGGCAGCGGCGGACTATGAATTGGTGATCGAGTATACCAGAACATGGTACTGAGGTACCGCATCTATGTTGAAGTCGGTGGTCATCATATCGAGCCCTTCTTGTTAGTGGATCCAAACGACAGGCAGCAGGATTCGGAGAGAGCAATGTGTGTTGTGGTTTGCGTGAAGCGGGAAAATGGAATGGTTCCGGACAATAATTCCTATGCTAAAATGAACCGTCTTGGTCCCCACTAAAAGTCCTCAAAGTCTGTAAAGGGAATATAGACACATCCTGTATATGTAATGAGTACTAACCTTGTTGTAAGTGTTGTTGAAAGTGGTGTGCATCTGCGCGAAGACATTCTTGACATCGTCGGATGGAATTAGGATTCAGACGCAGCATAAGTTCATAATGTCGACTTTTATATTGTCCTTAAGCTCGTGTAGTGTGGGGATTGTTTCTATAAACTTTATTTTTTAGCGTTTCGCAATCCCGTTGTTCTAAATTTATTGACCAAACATCTCACAGTGTGTCTACCCGGAACTGCGTAACTAGTAAATTGCTGCTGAAATTGCCTACACACCTGTCTACATGATTCAGTTTTCATATATGTATCGCGCATAAAAATACGCTGTTCAAGCGTGAATTTGTTGGCAGGCATTTCCGTGGACTAATAAAAGAGTAACATTCCAAAATGCATCACACACAACACACACACACACACGCTTCACAAGAAGAAGACAAAGCAACGACTGAGACAGCTCACAGCTAATAAACGTAACCTTCACACATCCTGCGCCGCTTCTGCGCTGTGGCAAAATACCCAGGTCACTGCCGTCTCGGCCGATGTGCATATAAGCATAGTTTTTAGACAGGTCGAATCAGACGACTGAAAAATTCAATGACATAGCCGGGATTTGAACCATGGATCTCCCGGTCTCCGTCCGGTTGCTCTAACTACTGAGCTACCATGGCAACATGCCGGCACGCCATTAAATTCTCCAGCTGACTCGAATTTTTCCCAGTAAACCACAAGGAGATCTCAAATGTCGTGAGATGTCATACCCCAATGGTGACTTACATTCTTTGTAAGTACTTAAGTCCCGGGCTTTTAGTTTCAACCACATTAGGTCAATTAATGGAAATAATTCTTCTTTCACACAAGCCGTGTGTTGGACAGGGTTGGAAAGGTCGAATCAGACGACTGAAAAATCCAATGCCATAGCCGGGATTTGAACCACGGATCTTCCGGTCTCCGTCCGGTTGCTCTAATCACTGAGCTACCATGGCAACATGCCATTAAATTCTCCAGCTGACTCGAATTTTTCCTGGTAAACCACAGGAGATCTCAAATGTAGTGAGATGTCATACCCCACGGAGACCGGGAGATCCGTGGTTCAAATCCCGGTTATGGCATTGAATTTTTCAGTCGTCTGATTCTACCTTTCCAATCCTGTCCAACACACGGCTTGTGTGAAAGAACAATTATTTCCAAGCATAGTTTTATTGCAATAAAACCAAGGTATTGTAGCTAAAATGTTGTACCTGTTGTATTATTACTTATTATAATTTTATTCCTAATAGGGTTAATTCCTATAGAGACCATAATTTTCGTTCTTTTCTATTGAAAATCATCATATTGCTGACATATTTAGTTTCATCTATACACTCATCTTCGTAGTTCTTCTCTCTCTGCTAAAACTACGAGATCATGCGCATAAAAACGACAATTTATTAAAATATTTTTCTGTTAATTCTAATGTCTTCTGAACTTTTTCTCTTCGATTCTCTGATGGCATCGTCCGTATAAATATTAAAAGTTACCCCCTTGCCTAACTCATTGATTGGTTAAAATTAATTCCTTACTTTTAGCCTTTAAAATTGTTTTTGTGCTATTATATAACTTTTAGTACATCCTTCAAGATATTTTGATGTCTTCTTAATTATTATATCTCATGGTTTCTTACGTATTACTCGGTCAAAGACCTTTTCAAAATCTCTGAATATCGTACATGCAGGTAGATTATGTCCTCTTTGTCCGAGCAGGAATGACACCATCTGAATCCCCTTTGCTCTTCAACCAGAGTACATTCTGTAATTGGTTTTAATGTATTATTCAGCATTCCTGCGTATATCTTATATCAGTATTCTCTGTATCTTGAGGTATCATTCCGTTCTCCTCGATCTCGGCTATTAGCCAAGTATTTAGAAATTGAATTTACAAGGTGAAAAGGGTTAGCTTTAGCAACAGTTCTCCACTTTCACTAGTTTAATATGTATTCCTTCTGATCCTGAGAAATTTTTACTCTTGTTTTTATTGCTTTTCCTAATTATTCTTATCGATTAGGTTACTGTTTTATTGGGTACATATCTTATCATAGTATATTCCAATATTTCATTTTTATACCAAAGATTTCTATAGTATTCTATTCATGTCTGATCTGATACTGTCTAATTTTAGCAGTGTATCTTTGTTTTATTTAGATGTCTCAACATATTAAAAGCAAAATCTTGTCTGACTTGCACATCATGTTCTATATTACCTACAAAAGTATCACAATGTCTATGAGCCTTTCTCGTAAAATGTATGGGCTCTATTTTTTGCTTCCTTATACATTTGTTTTATGTGGTGTTGGTGTTTGTAATTATATCTTATATAATTGTTGTCTCTTTTATCGGTTTTTCAATATTTTCATTTTAAATTCTCAATCCTTGCTTTAATACGCTTTTTGATTGTTTTCTTTTATTATCTCCCAATATTTATTTACATCTTTATCATTATTAACTAAATAGTGATCTAATCTTTGTTGATACAAATCTTTTATTGATGTTTGTTGAAAAAGTTCTGTTTTATGTTTCCTCAGTTTTTTCTTTTATTTTCTAGTTTAATATATTTAATTTGTTTCCAACTTGTTGTTATTGAAACCTGAGAAATCACAAATAAGTGGTTGGTGTAGTCAATCTATGGGACTTTTTCATGTTTTCCTCTCACAATCAGTCATCAAGTAAATGCCAAATTGAATCTTCCAATAAGATCATCTAAATCTATGTCACAGATTAATGTGATGATATAGGATGAATGGACCTAGGTCAAACTTTGCACATAGACTAAGAAATGCTATTGTGTCCTGTATGCCTAGCTTACCTCAGGTCCACAGTTCCTTAGAATATTACTATGTCCTTGATACTGGCTTTCTAAATATTTTCTGTGTCCACAAATAAGGATCCCAGAGTGGTATACCTAAACCGTGCAAAAGTTGTATGCGTGTGAGAACGTCTCGGCACACTTCCTGCACCTGAAGTCCCGTGGGACTCCCATAGTGTGCAGGTCTCTGGGAAGAGCCAATAAGAAAGCCAACATTCCCGATTAAGTGGGTCTCTATACATTTGCGAATGGCTTATTTAGTATGCTAATGGAGTTCTCTAGCTCCTGTTTGACTGTACCACAGTTCCGGATGTGCCAGTGTATCCAATTGATTGCAATATTCTGCACGGCATTGCCTTGGCTTATACTTCGTTTATAGTGAGTATACAAATTATTCTTACTAAGCATATTTTTCTATCCACTACGTTTTAATCCAAATAAACCTTTACAGAAATAGCTACATTGAACGTTTCGTTATAGATAGAAAGGGAACATGACAATCAAATGTTTAAGAACTTGACGCGGTATGCTCGCCTAGAATTTTCATACTATTCTACGCAATCGCGAGAAACAGTTGAATGTTGACAGGACTTTAAGGGAATGATTAAGAAGAGAACAATTCGAACCATTAATAACGGATATCTCAGAAATGGCTTATGTAAAAAAAGTTTATTTGCAGCATTGTGCGTTTTAAAGAGATCTAGATTTCTTGTGTAGTACGTTTTCGTCTATCGCTTAAGGTTTACCAGTTACACAAGATTATACAAAATTCCTTCCAAATGAACACGACCTTACAGACGATACCCAGATAATTTAAGATATACATTTAATTTTTCAGGTAAATATATTTTACATATGATATTTTAATCAAAATTCTTAAGATCCATTTTTTTAGAAAATAAACATTATTGAAAACTGATTCGTGAAAATAGTAGTTTGTGGTGGGGGATTTTCCTGAAAAACTTCGTGTCGTATCTTTGGAAGATACTAAAATTAAATACCAAGTTTGATGTTTATCCGACAACACGTTTTTGAGTTATGCTGTTCAAAGACACACACACCTTTTCCAAAAATGCTTTCCTTGGATACAGGTAGCCCCAAAA
This sequence comes from Deroplatys truncata, assembly GCA_030765065.1. NCBI lineage: Eukaryota > Metazoa > Arthropoda > Insecta > Mantodea > Mantidae > Deroplatys > Deroplatys truncata. Next base: position 60,114,949 of record CM060977.1, read on the forward strand.
CATGTATTCCCGGTGAAATCTCGGTATCGAATTTTTGGGTAAAATGCAATACTTCCTCTACCTACTATGCACATGATAGATAAAATAAAAATAACCACTAATTCTTGCAAAAAAGGCAAAAATAACATTGAGAGGTCTTTCACAATAGATTTCACAAAAATAAACGAGCAAAATTATAGTATTTTATACCAAAATTGTGATGATTTATTAAGAGCTGCTACAATTCGCAGGATTAATAGATCTCATCAGATATTTGCAGTTGTTGATTCTCAACTGGTTTTGGTGCATCTGCATGGTCATCCTTGTAGCGGAGATTCCATTGTACCGAAATAGCTTCTCGGTTATTGTCGGAGAAAGTCTGATCTTGTTTTCGTGCGATTCGCCCATGTGTAGAACAATTGCGGCTGATGGTGATTCATTCAAAAGTTTAGATGCCAGCGAACTTATCGGTGGTTTGCCACACAATCCTCTCCAATAGATATAGGGTGAGACGTTGAGCAGCAGGCCACAAAGTATCTCGAGATAAATTGACATCTCTAGCTTTAAATTCTCCTAAATTAGCTAAAATTATTCCAATATCATGACCTGGCAAATCCCTTAAGCTTAAAGATAAGTTGCCTAGTGGTTGTGCACAACGGTAATCGTTGCGGTAGTGAAGGTTTGTATGCATTATACAGTGTGTTTCAGGCCCGCTGCAGTAAGCTCTGAGGAACGATAGATCTTGCAGAGTGGAGTCCGTTTTTCAAGCAACCACCATCCTCCGCGCATCGTTACGGAGTTATTCACCCCTATTTGAAGTGAATTCAATAGGATAGGTTTGATAGGCACAGCCAGTGCACTTTGACTCTGTTTGCAACCTCTGAATCAAGTGACATCGCCCCTTTCTTATCCCTTATGTTTGGTTAGGTTTGGTAGATCTGAGACAAACTGCACAGATTTTTCAGTGTTTGTGAACAGATCCGCGCACACCACCTCCAGAAAGTACAGGGACGGGGTTAACTTCGCACCTCGTGTTCAGTTTGCCCAGTGGTTTCTGCAACGAAGTATTGCAGATCCTACATTTCCCGCGCACGTCTTGTTTACCGATGAGGCCTGCTTCACACGAGACGGATACTTCAACAGCAAGAACAGCCACATCTGGGATGTTGAGAACCCTGATACAGTGTTCGTTAGACATCACCAACAGAAGTATTCCATAAACATTTGGACTGGAATCGTTGATCATCTGTTGGGATCTTTCATTTTGCCACCGCTTTTGAGTTAGAAGTCAACTATCTGGTTGATGCCGCGTTGTGTAGATTCTTTCTGTAGATTCCGTCCTGTTGTTGTCCTACTTATGGAAACTTTACATTTCGTGCTGTAGCTTGTCTCATTCATTAGGAATAAGTTTACTTAATTGTTTTCTGGGGAGAGGATGTCAGATATATTAGAGAATTTCCAATGTAATATAGATGCTAGCTTTTTGGGTGGCATAGAATTACTCCCCTACTTGCCATAGTAAGGGAAACAATTCCCAAATAAGCTGTTCTTAACTTATTGCATTCGTTAGTATGTATTATTCAACACCTTCACTTGTCGTTCGGCTACTTAAATAATATTAACGTAATGGATGTCATTTCATTACAGACATCGGTGTGCATTTTGTAAGCCTGCCCACATGATTGGGACTTGCCATATGACTCTTTGAGATTTCCCAAGACATTTCTCACATTTAATGACGTTTTCGTGTTCTTTTAAGTGGTGAAAATATCGTAAGGAGTGTTCAGGCAAACCTGACGTTTCCGGGCTCATTGCCAATAGACCAAATATGTGTTAAAAAGTATCAATTTGTGGAACATTTAAAACAAAACCTGAAATTGCAAATAGCCCTTAACTCATTTAAGGCTTAATAAGCTAATATTAAAATTTTAATATGCGGTGTGGAATTAAAACATCCACATGGCAAGCGAGAAGACAAACCATTACACTTCAGAGAATATGTTTGGAATAGACGTTAACATGTTTCGGCCACTGCCCTGAGTTCCATTATGGCTATATTCCGTCGATTTTCAGTCAACTGGGCATATATTTCGTTGAAGTATTTTAGCTATTAACCTAGGTTCTCAAATATTCAGCTGCAACCTTCATTTTAAGGTTTCGTATCTTAACTCCCCTTAATTTTGTACGTATTTCAAACAAATCTGATATGTGTTGAAGTATTTTGTTCAAATTATGCCTATATACAGTGGTTCGCCTAGAAACTGAAAATTTCCTCTTCCAAATGAGTTTGTTTCTCTCGAACTCGTGGTAAATAACGATTAAAGGCAGTTAAATACAAAAGAGCTGAATCTCATAATAGGCTCATGTTATTTTGTACCTGGATACCCTTAATTTTGTACTGATTTCATTCGAATTTGAAATATCTGAACACCTTTTCTCAAACTTATATATAAAATTTCGACTGTGTGCTTGCAGAGGTGATGAGTTATATAATGCATACGGATTGACGGACAAATCGAGCTATTCCACAGTACCGTAACCATCAAAAAGTTTGAATACGTCAAATGTGATTATCGACCTTATAGCAGTCATAATGAGATTTTGGCGTTTCGAATAAAGTTGGTAGAGATACACGAAGACTTTCAAATTCAGAGTCTAAGACTACAGTTATTATGTTAGTACAAATGTAACTTCAGAAAAAACGTCTCTAAGGATATTTTATCAAAAAGCTGAAGGTAATAAACCTCTGGAGAGAATTCAAGATGGAGACTACCAGCAACAAAAGAGCTCTGTATAGACGAAAAGAGATAAAAAGGACAGAATGAAAGAAAGCGGACCAAGGGATTCTATTAAATTCCAAAGTTTTATCATCTCAAGGGCACGTGAGCAATAAACTTCCTTCCTGGAGGCATTCAACGATGAACATCATGCATAGCGCCATCGTTGTCATGGTGAAGAACCACAACCCTAGCTACAGGAATATCAGCATAGAAATGAGAGTGGAATAACTTGTAAATTCTAATCGGTAAGACATTTAGAAGCATTGTCTAGTCAGCACAATCCTGTAACTGGAATAGCCACGAGACCGAGGACAACCCTGAGATTCTAAGTTCTTTGATACGTTTACGTGTCTTAACTGAAGCATCAACGTTTGGCGAAGCACCACACACGATGTACACTGACGAGAATAAAAAGTGGCTCATTCCCCTAGATCGCAAATGTGTCTGCCTTTAGCTAACCAATCTTTGACTCCACCCAGCCGGTATCAGCTCTTATGCGACTGGCCTGAAAAACAACTCAGTAACACAAAAACGAAGCAATGAAAGATGCTACAATGAAATGAAGTGATGATTTGGATACTGCCTCTGCGGAAGAGTTTCGTTACGATTGCTACTAAACTAAGTAGATCTAAAGCGCCGGGTAGCACAATGGTTTCGTGTCCGACTCTCAAACTAAGTGTTTGGGGTTCGATTCCCGGCTCTGGAGTGGCGATTTTAAGCTCGACCTTCACCTATAACTTTCTCATGTGAGGTATTCGCAAGGGCCAGCGTAGTTCGGAGTCCATGATAAAAGCTGTAGGTCCTTTCATTCCCCGCCATCCTCATTATCCTACCATGGAAGGCAACGGATTCCGCACGCTGAGTACCTCCGAAATGGCCCCAGTCATCGCTTGGTGGAACGAGGTATCCCCCGAAGGTCATAGGCCATATGGGGAACGTTGAAACGACATAATCCAGCCTTCTATTGAACGGAATGAAGAATTATTTGTATGTGTGGTTAAACTGGACGTCAGCTACTAAATTTATTTCAGAGCTTTCATCGACGACATGGAGATGAAAGGTTAAAGTTATTGCTGCCATCGAACGGCAATAAGAAAACGCAACATTTAAAATAAGGGTTATGTAGCATTAAAATACAAGGGTTAAGTGTATTAAAAGAACAAAGAAACAACCAGCAATTTCTTAACTTATGTATTTATTCCACTTTCTTATTCTATTTTTGCCTCACAATGCAGCGAAGTATTGTCATAACCGCACTCCACTAGTGAGAGCATACACAACTGACTTTTAATATTACCATTCGGAGGTTGGGCCATATTTTGGGGGAGGTAATGTACCTTGCCGTTCCAGTGTATGCTCGAGGAAGTTACACTGGCAGAGGGTGGGGCTAGATTTGTCACTACTACATTATCAGCTGCGTTACATTATGGGCCACTTTTTATTCACGTCTGTATACATTTATACTGTCCACCAGCTTAAGTCCTTCGGAGAATGAAGGGGAGATGCATGGTTCAGAAAGTTTACAAGCATCACTACTATTGTTGTTATACTGCTGTTGCTTAGTGTCAATTTTGCTGTTAGTTATGACCACAATGTTTTAGAAGTGTGCATGAAATTCTAAATGGAATAAATGACAGCTCTATGGTATCGCTGAAGATCTATCCACAACACCAAATACCCATAAAAATTCAAGTAAGTTCTGCACTAACTCAGAAGAATTAAACTTGATTTAAGACTCTCATGCACTTGTTATTAATTCTCTGTTTATTTTCCTATAAGCTAAAACAGTGGTTTAGTATAATGAACTGAATTGTTTTAAATATTATATAGTCGCAATATGACCTAGTTGTCATAGCGACTTAAATAATAAATAAAAAACTAAATGAGAGGTAACACCTGGATGGGTGAAGTATGGAAATTTTACAAGAAATTGGAATGAGGGAGCTGTGGAAATTTGGAAATCAAGGTACGGCAACTTTTGGAAAATGGTCAAGAGATTAGGGGTAGTTTTAGAGAAAGGCGTTCTCTAAAACTGTATAGAACATTAAACACTTTGGGAATTGTTGGGATCACTTTGAGAGAGAAAGATTTGCCTGGATGTGATCAGGTGCACTGCTTTTAAAGGGTTTTAGAGAGCAGATAAGGGAAGCGTGCATTATGTGTGGGGAGCATGAAGGAATATTTCGTTGTTTATTAGAATCTGGTGGGGTGAAGTGATGGAGGGATAATATATGAGAAATAAAACGGCACAAGTTACAGAAAGAAGTTGATGTTGATCGATATGGAATTAATAGTAATAACATGATGGAAGAATATTTGGGACAAGCAAGGAAGAAATGGATTAGAGCAGTTAACAAAGATGAAAGAACTGAGATCTAATTGTGAAATAGTATAATGGTTTAATGTAAAGAGACAAGGGCACTACATAGATAACTCTGGATTAGACTTATTAGATTATAAATATAGGTTAAGCACTGTAGTTGTAACCGTAAAAAAATATTTGTTTTATTTGTGTTTGTATACTCATGAAATTACATTAAGGGTGTAAATAAATATCCAATTCCATAGCTTATATCTCCCTGTTTCACGTATGCCTGAAACGTAAGGAGGAATTGACATTAATATCAACACTAGTTCAGCGGGATAGTTCAGGCAGTGAGTCTGTGGCCCGCTTTCAGGAGCTCGTGGGTTTCATTCCCGCAGCCGACATTCCTGACCCATGGGTTATTTCCCCAAATTTTCCTGTCCCACCATTTCACCTACCTTCTCATTTCATTCCACCTTTCATCTGCTTGGTTCTTACAGGGTTAAAAGTTTCGGCGGGAGTCTCGGCGTTGCATGGCAGGGAAAAGGATGTTCTCCCGGAATGGGAGCAGTCTCCGAGTCCCGGGCTCCCCAAGGGATGTGCAAGACCGCAGGGTGGGAAGAGAGCCGGTTGCACCAGCTACCATTCTGGGAATTTTAATCTGTAAAATGTAGGGACCCAGCCCTCTGCCTGTCGTACCTCCTGGTCCGGTCGCCCCCTGCCTCCTATTACCTCACTCCTCCCTCCCGGGGGCACCCCGTCAGGGGCTTCAGACACGAAATATCTCGTAGGTCGAGTTAAGTCCCACCCGATGTTAGTCCTAGTGCAAGAATAAGCTTGTGTGAGTAGTGTAAATGCGCTATTGTAAATTCTCTTCTTGTTTAAGGTCGGGATAACTAAAGGTGACTACCATAGACAAATGAGCTACATAAACTTGGTAAAGTATTTCGAGAAAAAATATCTGATGTAATACATTCACGTGACTTTCTCTGCCTCCTTTTTTATAGTTTTTACAAACTAATCATACGCTACTTCATGTTAATCCAGAAAAAAAACTTTACAAAAAATAGTTTCGAGAAAACCGAATCGATGGTCAGATATTTAAAAGCTATATACTGGCCTTGAAATTCCATACTCTTTTCAGCATTACGAGAAGCAACTGAATAGCAACAGCGCTTGAAAAACATTCAAACCAATCATAACGGATATCTCGGAAATGGCTAATGCTACAAAAAAGTTATTTAAAGAGTTCTACATTTTCTGTGTATCAAGTATATACTTACAAATTCAATATATACATTTTATTTGTTATGTAAATATCACAAATAATATACGTTATTTTAATTCAAATAATTAGAACTACTTTTAAGAAATATAACAATTTCGAAAATCTTCCATATAAAGGGTAGTTTGGGTAGGGGATTCTCTTGAGTAGCTGCGCGTCGCATCTTTCGAATATCCTGAATTTAAATGCCAAATTTGGTATTATACATTTGGCTGTTTGAGTAATGCTATACACACGGCGTTAAAATTTCGAACATCCCATTTTGGGGTTGGATACAGTACTTCCTCTGCCTGCTTATTGTGTGATAGAGAAAATAAAAATAGTTGCTAGTTGTTCCCTTCTGTTGTGATCTTAGATAATACTCCAAATCAGACTTAGATGTGGACAACCACTACTGCCAGTTTCATAAAAAAATCACTGTGATGTCACGGTTGCGAAAGAAGAGGGGTTCAGTGGATTCTCAACGAATCATAAAGATATTGGAACATTATATTTTATTTTTGGTGCATGAGCAAGTATATTAAATTAACACTGTGCAAGTTGACTTAAATAAACAAACCGAAAGAGAAGATGTCAACGCACTTTTGCTTTCTTTGAGCGACACGTGTTCGCTTGTTCCTGTACGATTAGTCGCAAGTTCTTTCAAACACGTAGAGAAAGTTGGTATGAAGCAAAAGGTTGTTGACATCATTGTCATTCCGCTGGGAGGCAGCGATTCTTCGCTTTCTTCTTCTCCCTCCAGCAAAAACTTATTCGTGACGAGTGCATTTAGTTTATACGCTAAATGTACTACATAAAACTGAATACGTTTTACGAATATTTAGCGACTCTTCGCTTTAATCCAGCGAGAATATATTCTCCAAAGTTGGCATTACTGCCGTAGGCGTAGCTAGAGGAGCTAGTCCAGTGTCAGATAACTGGTATAGATGGAATTGTCTACTGGATGCCGACGATTGCATTCCTGTCAGGGATCAAGAGCTGGTGGAGAGACAGTAATTGTGCCTTGGTGAAACCTGCGTTCACATACATGACGTTACCAAATGCATTGTGAGTTTATACTTGCAGCAGGCGCTGAGACCATCTAACAACGTATTTGAGGTACGATCGGTAGCCAAGTTGACAAACAGTTGAAGTATTTTCTTCGACCTTAAATTTCTCTCTACTGAGCATTTCTGGAACTAGCAGGACTGAAAAACTTCTTAAGATGCGTGTTGCGGACAGTATTATTTGGAATAGGTTCCTGCAGCCAGGATTCCTGTTCAGGAACCAGTCTCTGCCGACATCTTCATGCCACATGTAACTTGAGGTAGTATTTTTAACACTTAGATAATTTCAGTTTAATTATATAATAAAAAATATAATAACAGTCCGCCTTAAAGCAATATGTGTATGTAACAATATATAAAAAGTGTATATTACACCTCGACCCACACAGGGAGCTTTTGTGCATACACCCCGGGGGGAACGGAGGAGATGAAGGAACAGCAAGTGACGTATGGCTGCAGGAGACAGAGACGCGTAGAGGTACCTAACAGTTACAAGCTGGACCACCCAGCCAAGAAGTGCTCAAGACAGCGCTAACAAACCACCGTTGGGTTACTTGCAGGCCTCCTTCAGCGGAGACCGGGGAAAGCTCGACCCAGCAGCGGAGACTCGAGCTGCCTCCATCTGACTCTAACACCCAAGTAATCTGTGCCTTCTGTCCGCAGTCGCATGACGCACAGCCCCGGAGCCCAAGTGTAACGTGAAAGAGGAAGATGAAATGAGAGGGAATGAGGGAAAATAAATTTGGGGGAGTCGTGAGCCTTCCCAGCATTCGCGTAGTGACCCGGGGAAGCCCCCGAAAAAAGTCATGGGTCAGGAAGGTCGGCCGCGGTAATGCGGGATACATTCGCAAGTGCCTGAGCCATCCCGCTCGGTTTAAGGACATAGTAAAAATATAGCCACACCGCTTACGGAGAAAATGTGAATCAATTATTATGTGCCCGATCAGCACAAGCCATCTGAGGAATACGGCAACCTCCGACTGCTGAAGGGCTGGTAGTTAGAGCCCTCTTGCCACAAAAAGAACGGCAAACCTATGAACGGTCAGATAAAAGAGCTGTGTAAAGAGCTCCAGTTAAATGGCGATCTAACATACAAGCTAGCTGTTATTTTCTGAAACATAGGCGTCTGATTAGACCTTAGTTTTTTGTGGCAAAGAATGAATACATCAAGAAAATTCTGCGTCTCTATCCCTCCAGCGTTACTTAGTACTTGAATGAGTCCTTCAAAGTTAACAGTTCGCTCGTATGAACTGAGAAGTAACCACTCAGTTTTAATTAACTGGCAGTTCAAACACTCCACAATTCCCACACTTCATATATAGCCTGAATGCGCCTGTTTGTGTTATAGCACTCCTCTTGCGCCAGCTCTGTAAATCCAGGCAAGCGATTAACCCTTCTTTAGCTTGCTGTATATGAAAAATGCTTCCTTGTGTCTAAATGTTATTCTATTCAACATGTTACAGCCAGGGACGCTTCAATGTTGCTTGATAACACACACGGAAAATTGGCCGCCTCTGGGGAAAGCATTGCTGCTTTGTCAAAATAGCCAACTCATTGGTAATGCAATGCTAGTAGGAAGACCATTGTTATGACATTCAGTTTTGCTCAGTTTGTTTGAAGTCTGGAAAGTGTGGACGTTTTTTCAAGTGTAATGGAGATTCAGAGAGAGCATTTTCGAGCAATGATTTTGTACGACTTCAAATGTGGTTTAATGAAACAGTCACTTGAGCGTTTGAGGGGGGCTTTTGGGATCTATTCTCCGTCACGTGCCACTGTATTCTCCTAGTTTGTACAACTTAAGAGCGGGCGGCAATCTCTTAAAGATGAAGAAAAGAGTGGCAGACCAGCAACAGTAGTGACTGACACAAGCATCACCGCTGTGGAAGTAATGCTTAAGTAAGATCCAAGACTAACCTACAAGGACATCGAGTTGATATTAGGGATTAGTTCGCCAAGTGTTTCAGCCATCCTTCATGAACAACTTCGTGTAAAAAAATTCAAGATGGGTGCACTATAAGTTATCTAAAGCACAGAGGCTCCATAGGGTGCAATGTTGCAAAGAAATGCTGAAAATATTTAACTGTGGAGAGTTTCGCCGTGTTTCATATATTGTTACGGGTGACGAAACATGGATCTATCAGTTTGACCTTGAAAAAAAACGTCAGTTCTCCAATTGGGTGTTCCCATATGACCAAGCACCGGTCAAGGTCAAGAGAGCAAGGAGTGCTGGAAAGAAATTGGTTGCTTCTTCCTTCTCCACAAGTGGTCACTTGGCAACGGTTGTGCTCGAAAATCAGAAAACTGTTACTGTAAAATGGTACACAGAAGTTTGTCTTCCGAAAGTGTTTCAAAGAGTCCAAGAAAAGCGGGCACATTGCTGCATCATGACAATGCATCAGCTCATACCGCTAATGTCACAATGGAGATTCTGCAAGGAACTGAGGTAAAACTATTGACTCATCCACCCTATAGTTCCTGTTCCCTACGGTGAAGAACCGACTTCGAGGTCGCCGATTTTCTAGCCCTGAAGCAGCAGTTTCTGCATACGAAGAGGAGTTATCTGCAGTGCCAGAAACTGAGTGGCGTGGATGCTTCTACAAGTGGATCAGGGGATGAAATGCTGCATACAGTGCCAGGGAGAATACTTTGAGAAATAGGGATAACAAAACGTTTCTATGGCTATTCATATTTTGCTGTCTCAATGCATATCTAGTGGCACTCGTAGTACTCCTATTTATGAATTTCGCCAGCTCTGTAATTCCAGGCAAGCGATTAACCCTTCTTTAGCTTGATGTGTATGAAAAAGGCTCCCTTGTGTCTAAATGTTATTCTATACAACATGTTCCAGCCAGGGACGCTTGAATGTTCTTTGATAACATACACAAGTTTTATAATATTCACACGTTAGCAGCTTTACTCCTACTCTCTTTCTGCCCTAGTACCAGCAAGGTGATTTATTCATGCTCTCCTGTCCTGCAGCGGTAGTGTGCAAGCTATTGTAGGCAGAACATGGGTACAAGCCACTAGATTTCAGAACTATTTCCATTTAACGACCTCGAGCGAATACGTAGTGCAATCAGCTGAAAATAATATTTATGAAGCACTAATGAGTGAGATAGATTTATTCCCTCTCAATAAAGAGAGTTAATAGGTGATGATAAATGAACCGATTTTACCCGTCAACATATCCTAAGGCCTTGCTCTTCTATAGTGAATTTGCTTTGAGTTGAAACATGGAAAGTAGAAATAGACAGCACTGTATTTCACACGACAGTGGGTAATCGTTAACTAGCTAATCTCGAAACGTTTAATACTGAAACTTACTATTTAAAATCTGGGTTACGTTCAAACATGAAGACAGCAACCAATCCAAACTGTAACAATACGAAAGACAGGGAAGCAAGGATGGCCGGAAATATCAGGATATTTTCCATATTTCACTGCCAAAAATGCAACTGTCAAAACACTATTACAAGTAAAACTGATACTGAGAGACTAGGCAGTGAAGGGTAACTGTGAGCGGGTTTCAGAGCACTCGGACCGTCCTAGACCGGCCAGGTTGCGTCAAAATGGTCATATTCCAACTTAACTCTCACGTACTGCAAAAACGTAACCTATTCATCTAACAATTTGGTAGTGTGCATCTCAGCTGAAGCTATTACAAACTCAAATCCGCAGATTTCATCGTGATTAGCAATTTCCCAAGAGCTTGATGACCGTTTTCGAATGTCCTCTTATCCATACTTACGCCATTTCTTCGGCTAACAGTCCGCATTGCCTATATCTGCCTGACTTCACCTGCACCTTTAACTCATAAGACAGAAGCACTCCATGGTTTGTAGACCACTAACATCGTTCATTTTTGACCAAATTTCCGTGTATTTATTGTAACTCCTTTAACTGCAAACTTTTCGCAGCTTTTTGGTAGGCGCCACTGCTTTAATTGATAGAGGGACAAAGATATTATACAGCTATTTGGTTTGTAACACTCTGTTAATTGACAGAGGAACAACACATACTACAGGACTGTTTGATTGGTTGGTGGTGGCACTGCGTTATTTGACCGAGGAACAAAGTATACTACACAGCTGTTTGTTTGGCAACACTGTGTTAATTTACAGGGGAATAACAGATACTTCACAGCTGTTTGATTGGTGACACTGCGATAATCGACAGAGCGACAACAGATACTACACAGCTGTTTGGTTGGTGAGACTGCGTTAATTGACTGAGGGACAAAAGAATACTACATAGTTGTTTGATTCCTGGTGATGGCATTGTGTTAATTGACGGAGGAACAACTGATACTATACAGCTATTTGTTTGGTTGGTGACACTGCGGTAATTTACAAAGGAAGAACTGATACTACACAGCTGTTTGCTTGGTTGGTGACACTGCGGTAATTTACACAGGAACAACTGATACTACACAGCTGTTTGCTGGGTTGGTGACTTGTGTTAATTGACACAGGAACAACTGATACTACACCGCTGCTTGTTTGTTTTGTTGAAGACACTGGATTAATTGACAGAGAAATAACTAATACTACACAACTGTTTGTTTGGTTGTTGGCACTGCGTTAAAACAGAGCAAGAACAGATAGTTCACAGCTGTTTGGTTGACGACACTGCGTTAATTGACAGAGGGACAAAGATACTACACAACTGTTTGGATTGTGGCACTGCGTTTATTGACAGAGGGACAACAGATAGTTCACAACTGTTTGGTTGGTGAGACTGCGTTATTTGACAGAGGGACAACAGATACTACACAGCTGTTTGGATGGTGGCGCCGCGTTTTTTTGACAGAGGAATAACAGATACTACACAGCTGTTTGGTTCGTGGTGATGGCACTGCTTTAATTGGCAGAGCGATAACAGATACTACACTACTGTTTGGATGGTGGCACTGCGTTTATTGACAGAGGGACAACAGATAGTTCACAACTGTTTGGTTGGTGAGACTGCGTTATTTGACAGAGGGACAACAGATACTACACAGCTGTTTGGATGGTGGCGCCGCGTTTTTTTGACAGAGGAATAACAGATACTACACAGCTGTTTGGATGGTGGCGCCGCGTTTTTTTGACAGAGGAATAACAGATACTACACAGCTGTTTGGATGGTGGCGCCGCGTTTTTTTGACAGAGGAATAACAGATACTACACAGCTGTTTGGATGGTGGCGCCGCGTTTTTTTGACAGAGGAATAACAGATACTACACAGCTGTTTGGATGGTGGCACCACGTTTTTGACAGAGGAATAACAGATACTACACAGCTGTTTGGTTCGTGGTGATGGCACTGCTTTAATTGGCAGAGCGATAACAGATACTACACAGCTGTTTGTTTGGATGGTGGCACCGTGTTTTTTGACAGAGGAAGAACACATACTACACAGCTGTTTGGATGGTGGCACCGTGTTTTTTGACAGAGGAAGAACAGATACTACACAGCTGTTTGGTTCGTGGTGATGGCACTGCTTTAATTGGCAGAGCGATAACAGATACTACACAGCTGTTTGTTTGGATGGTGGCACCGTGTTTTCTGACAGAGGAAGAACAGATACTACACAGCTGTTTGGATGGTGGCACCACGTTTTTGACAGAGGAATAACAGATACTACACAGCTGTTTGTTTGGATGGTGGCACCACGTTTTTGACAGAGGAATAACAGATACTACACAGCTGTTTGTTTGGATGGTGGCACCGTGTTTTTTGACAGAGGAAGAACAGATACTACACAGCTGTTTGGATGGTGGCACCACGTTTTTGACAGAGGAATAACAGATACTACACAGCTGTTTGTTTGGATGGTGGCACCGTGTTTTTTGACAGAGGAAGAACAGATACTACACAGCTGTTTGGATGGTGGCACCACGTTTTTGACAGAGGAATAACAGATACTACGCAGCTGTTTGTTTGGATGGTGGCACCGTGTTTTTTGACAGAGGAATAACAGATACTACACAGCTGTTTGTTTGGATGGTGGCACCACGTTTTTGACAGAGGAATAACAGATACTACACAGCTGTTTGTTTGGATGGTGGCACCGTGTTTTTTGACAGAGGAAGAACAGATACTACACAGCTGTTTGGATGGTGGCACCACGTTTTTGACAGAGGAATAACAGATACTACGCAGCTGTTTGGATGGTGGCACCACGTTTTTGACAGAGGAAGAACAGATACTACACAGCTGTTTGGATGGTGGCACCACGTTTTTGACAGAGGAATAACAGATACTACACAGCTGTTTGTTTGGATGGTGGCACCACGTTTTTGACAAAGGAAGAACAGATACTACACAGCTGTTTGGATGGTGGCACCACGTTTTTGACAGAGGAATAACAGATACTACACAGCTGTTTGTTTGGATGGTGGCACCGTGTTTTTTGACAGAGGAAGAACAGATACTACACAGCTGTTTGGATGGTGGCACCACGTTTTTGACAGAGGAATAACAGATACTACGCAGCTGTTTGGATGGTGGCACCACGTTTTTGACAGAGGAATAACAGATACTACGCAGCTGTTTGGATGGTGGCACCACGTTTTTGACAGAGGAATAACAGATACTACGCAGCTGTTTGGATGGTGGCACCACGTTTTTGACAGAGGAAGAACAGATACTACACAGCTGTTTGGATGGTGGCACCACGTTTTTGACAGAGGAATAACAGATACTACACAGCTGTTTGGATGGTGGCACCACGTTTTTGACAGAGGAATAACAGATACTACGCAGCAGTTTGGTTCGTGGTGATGGCACTGCTTTAATTGACAGAGCGACAACAGATACCACACAGCTTTTGTTTGGATGGTGACATGGCGCTAATTGACAGAGGAACAACTGATACTACTTTGCTGCTTCTTTGTTGGGTAACGCTGCGTTAATTGGCAGAGAAACAACTGATACTGCACAGCTGTTTGGTTGGTGGCACTGCGTTGACAAGGGAACAATTGATAATACACTGTTGTATTTTTAGTGACACTGCGTTGACAGAGGAACAATTGACGCCGCACTCCTGTTTGCTTGGTGGCACTGCGTTGTCTGATACTACACTGATACTACACAGCTGTTTGTCAATTAACGTAGTGTCACCAACCAAACAGAGGAACAACAGATGATATACAACTGTTGGGTTGGTGGCACTGCGTTATTTGGCAGAGGAACAACACCTACCACAACTGTTTGGTTGGTGGCACTGCGTTAATTTACAGAGGGATAACAAAGTGTGCTAAGTAAGTAATCCTCTAATGTAACAATGCAATCGCTAATATTCTAACTTTTGAAGTAGAAGGATACAAGTTGAATACTGATTATTGTAGGAAAATTAAAATGCCCTATAGGTAGTTTAAGGGAGAAGTGAAGAGTCACCAGATATGCAACACGCGCTACATCACCCAGCAGCGTGTGAAAAACCAATAGACAGCCAGACAGGGATCGGCGCCTGCGAGTACAAATGACTAGTGAGCCCTATTTACGCCGTGTCTGCTTTTAGACTGCAGTACATATACAGCAGTAAATTTTAACTTATTCAAATTTCAATAAAGTGCTTTTACCTAACATCTAAATTCCGTACTTTGTCAAAATTGTTGTTAATCATTAGCCCACATAACTACCTACGTATAATGACACACAACAAGAACAGCAACACAAAATGTACCACGCTACTACACTTGCTCCTTGTTACCCGAGCAGTATGCATTTATATTATGGCCTAGGGCAGCGTCAGCCAACTGAATTCTCTGTGACGTCAGCGAGAAAGTCTCTTCTTGCTCTCGGCTAGGAACTTAAGTGTGAAGTGTAGGACAGGTAAGGCAAGGAAAGTTGAAGTTACTCATTCTTAGAGAGGGACTAAGGCGGTAAGGTACTTTGTGAGATACAAAGCTTGTCCTTTCTGCCCTTCATCGTCCTTCAGGATTGATGTTACGTCACACGATTGTAATACGTCACATGTGCTTGAGTTGGCCGACTCTGGTCCAAGGGGTGCCGCTAGCCCCAAACGCTATGGAAAGGTAAATCAGAAACAAAAGAGAGAAGTACAAAAACATCCACCGCAAGCTCGAACAGTCAGCGGTTGGCAATAAATAAAATAGCTTAGGAATAACTTACCCCATGCTGCAGGACATGCGAAGAGCGTAGGGACAGCAGAAGATTGCGTTTCATTCATTAACCGCCAAAGCTATAAAACAAATTAAAGCGAAGGGTAATCAGTAATATTCCGTAAATGGAGTGTAGCGAGTTAGGCTTTTAAAAGTTGTAACATGAATTGAAATGTAACTTCAAACTAAAACCCATAGAACCAAATGAATGTGGCACCGAACTTAATCAGCGAAATTAAATATGCTCAGTATAAACTGTAACTAGCCATTAGCCCTTATATACGTAATGATATTTCTGTGGAATTATACATATAAGCTTCTGCTACTAATAAATTTTAGCTTTGTAAAGCTAAAATGCAATGGTGGTTTATACTTTTTACATTTAATAGAAACACATTATTTCAAATTATGTAAAAGTAACAACTATGCATACTTTAGCATCTGGCCACGGATTTGTTTAATATGTTACTTTGTTTCTATAATTAGCACATAGATGATTAACTAATTATTTGTTTAGAATCGTGAAAATATGAGATAATAAAAGAAAAGTATACTTGTTTTTAAGCCCTAGTATTTATTTACACCATCAGATTTCCATTCTAATACCATACCATGAAAGTAAGACCATTAAAGTAAAAGGAAAAACATTCCCTTAATAGATTAACAACCTAAGGTTGTAGGTATGGTAGGTATGTCTGGGAAATAACTTAAGTCAATTGGGGAATTCAATGCCCCACCAACATGTTGTCACAGTAGCTCAATGGTTAGAGAACCGCACGGAGAGCGGGAGAACCGTGTTCAGATCCCGGCTGTGGCGTTGAATTTTTCAGTTGACCCTATATTAAAAAACTTGTCTAGACCAGGCTAAGGTCTATTAAAAGTATAATTAATTTATACAAAAACAACAAATAGTTAATACCTAAGAATGTTTTATTTTAAACTATATATATATATATTTAATATATGAACTAGTCGCCATGAAGGCTGTCTAAATTACATTAGCATGCCTTATTACTGTAATTTAGTAATTAAATGTGATTGACACTATTGATTACCATTTCGATGTATTTTTCAGATTCAATAATTTGGTCCATAAGCGTTGCTATACCACGATGACGAAGATAGAGATGACGACGATGATAATAATAACAATAATAATATTTATAGTATTTATTATTATTATTAAATTAGGCCCTCTGACCTGTTCCAATATCAATATTTAAAACTGACTATGCCATCAGGATAAGGGTCCTCTTCTGGCCCCATACGCTCTTGCTGTGAAAATATAACTTTTGTTTATTATTATCATCATTATTATTATCATTATTATTATTATTATTATTATTATTATTATTATTATTATTATTATTATTATTATTATTATTATTAAATTAGGCCCTCTGTTCTGTCTCGATATCCATACATTAAAACCGAGTCTGGATTAGGTCTTCTTCTGTCACTATACCGTCTTGATTGTATAAAATAGAACTTTTGTTTATTATTAGAAATTGTTGTTAGTATTATTATTATTATTATTATTATTATTATTATTAAGAGGCCCTCTATTTTAACATCAATATATTAAAACTGGCCACATCATTAGGATAAGGGTCTTCCTTTGTCCCTATACCCTCTTAGCTGCTGGAAAAACAATTTTTGGCGATTATAAAAAAAAACAAATTGAGTTCTACGTATGGACGCTTTTTAACTGCTATGATCCTTAGCGCCCCATTCCAAATTGGGCGTGAAAGACCGGTAATTTTTCTCCGAGGCCTCTTTATCAGGCTTGAGGTTCTTTTACGTGCCGTAACTCTATGAGACGAGACCACCAGTTTTACTTCCGTTCCGAAGGATGCCATGCTAAGGATTTTTTACATCCGAAAAAATCCATCGCCCTCCGCCGGGTTTGAACCCGTGACCTCGGGAACTAGAGGCTAGCATTGTAACCACTACACCACCGAGGACGCCATTTGGCGATTATTATTATATTATTATTATTATTATTATTATTACTACTACTACTACTACTATTATTATTTTGCCAACGACGCTGATGTGTAGCCTAAAACGTCGTTAAATAAACTGTTATCGTCACCCTTATTAATATTATCGTGAATGCTATTAACAGCACTCAGCCACCAAGATCATATGTAGTTCATTGACAGTGTTACACTCTGCCCATCTTTCGGATACAAACAACTTTTCAATGAAATGGCTAGAAGTATGCAAGAGGAAAGGTACAAAAGACGCTTTGAGAAGACGCAACTATACATTTCAGTATTGAATCAAATCCCCTCGTTTCTGTACGTACTTCTCTTTCTTCTCGCAGTGGTAACTTTGTATAATATATACGTAGTAAACTTTCTATAATTTCATAAACATCCACTCTGTCAAAGGTTTCTAAGTGACACAAACTCTCCAAAATCGTTATGCTTATAAACTTTTAGTTATGCAATAATTCTGATGAAAAATTAAATAACTAGCGGGATGGTTCGATCTTTGACTCCTGCTCATTAAAACCCTCACCCCCTTTGTGGTGTGCAACTAAGGTGAAATTGCAATTTTCCACAAATTGTAGATTAGGTGCTTGTAATTTATTTTTGTTTTTATACTTACCTCATGCTATCGGTATTAACACCCTCTTGTTTCGTTGTTGCTAGTTTAATAGTTTTTTAATTATCGAAACTTTTTTTAAAACAAATATGTTTATTTATCAAAAACCATAAAACATAAGAATGGGTTCCTTGTAATTTATAACCAGAAGCCACAATTTTATTTCTGAATCTATGAAAACTATGAAAAGAATTAATTTCGCGGCTCTGAAAAATACAGTAAATTTTAGCATTCAAATGACATATGTTTAATGCTGCGAATATCAATTACCTTATTGAAAGTAGAGCTCTGTAACGTTTAGAAAATAGCTTTCAGAACATAAGAGTGAAAGTATCAGGTACCTAGTATGAAACTGTAGTGGAGTTCTGTATCATTTGAATGCGAATAAATGAAAGCGCAGAAAACTAAGACACATGCAATTTTTATAAACAGCTAAATTTGATGTAATTAACAGTACTTCCAAGCGTGGAGGAGTATTAAAGCTTCTTCAAGGTTACCTGTTATTCTTTCATAAACAAAATCTGTCTTACACTCGCATGCATTTCTCTACTCTTGTAGAACTATTTTTACAAACGCTTATTCTCCATTTACTTCATGTTAATCGATATCAAAATTTGCAGAAACTTCGAATTGCCAATTTTCTAATAGGTGCTAGGGGAATTTGGTAGCCTTTAAGCGATAGTCAAATCTTTAAGAGCTGGCTGCTATGTGGAGTAATCCATTCTCTTTACATGTCCAGGACATAAAAAAGAAGAAGAACGCATTCCCTTTTGAGAAAAAGTATAAGTATTGGAAAATTCAAACAAATAGCAAATAATATCTCGGTTCACTTCACAAAAAAAATGAATATTATATAAATTATGTATTTTAACGAGATAAACATTTTTTGTGTGGTAAATTGTGTCTCTCTCTTACGGTTTACCAGATATGCAAAATTCATTCAAAATGAAGACGACTTTTGGGGACATTCCCAGAAAATTCAAGATATACATTTCATTTGCCACGTAAGATCTTAAACGTGTGATATTTTAATCAAAATCGTTAGAGCAATTTTTGAGAAAATCGAAATTTTCGAAAAATGTTCCATGTAAAGGGTAGTCTGGAGTGGGGGGGGGTGCTTGAAAATCTTCGTGTCGCATTTTTGAAGGAATACTGAACCTAAATGCCATGTTTAGTATTTATCCGACTTTTCGTTTTCGAGTAATGCTGTTCACGGACATACACACGGACGTTTTTCTAAAAATGATTGTTTTAATTCAGGAAGCCTCAAAATACGCTATTCCGGTGAAATCTGGGTATGAAATTTTTGGGTGGAAGGCAATACTTCCGCTACTTACTATACGTAGTAGTTAAGTACATCAGTACATAAATATGCCAGCAAAATGTTTTAAAAATGTAATTTTTAGTTGCAAGGTAGCCCACTGTATACTTCAAAATTATTCAGTCGGACTCAAACATTACTATAATTTCAGCTACAATTTTAATGTATATTCAGGCACTCTACCTTTTGCCTAAGGAACAGTGAAGTATTGTAAAACGGATCGAAAATGGCGCACTCTAGAGATCAAACCCAAAAAGAAAGAAAAAAGCTGCGAAACCTGGACTGAATCCTTGGATTCTCATTTCAGGACGTGTATAGATTATAACTATGAAATAAAAACTTAATTTTAACTTTTCTAGCTCGATTACAAAAGAAATAAAACATGCACCGTTGTTTTATTAAGTGGTTCATCGGTTTCTGTCGCTTTTAGTGTCTTTTTCCGGCACGGAGGTCGTTAGCAGCGTTAGTCATCTGGGCCGTACTGTGCGCCTTGACTGGCTGATTTCTTTTTTTGTACTCTCGATGAAGGGCGTAGGGTTAGATACGAAATTACTCACGACACTAGCGCTACACGTGATGGATGAGGCGACAAAAACCTTGCAGGAAAAAGAACGAATAAGTAGGGAGAAAGAAAAGGGAGAAAAGATGGACGGCTGCAGCAGAAAAATGTGGAGGTTAGAGCATAGGTTGGGAAAGAAAGTGAGATAAATAACCAGAATGAATTACAAACACGTTCTGATGGAAAACTTAAAGCCGAATGGGAAATTTCCTGCCCGCGTTTTGGTGCCTCATTTCCATGCGCTCTCGAGGATCTAATATCAGAAATCTGTTTCCGTTACTCGGCCTCTTTATAACGTGAAATAGGGAAAATTCTACTGCGAGTTGTAATACTAATACTAGGAGAGTTTATATCAAACCAAGTAGCTTTTAGAGATACGACAGTTATTAACTTTCAGCGCATGTTTACATATTTATTTAAGTGCTAAGATCAAACATGGTAATGGACTGACCTTACACATAGTTTTTTTGGCCAGCCATAACTGTTTCAGTATAGAAATAAAAAGTTAACATATTACATACACTGCCATTTTGTGAAAATTACAACACCAAGAAAGAGCTTTACGAATAATTCCAAATTTGGTGGAAGTGTAGAAGAGTGTGCAAACAATAAGTGATTAGGTCTGGAGAGAGACGGGGTGCACGTAAGCCAAGCAGAGCCCTCTCGTGTCGGTCCGACAAGGTCAGTGTTGCGCCCAGTGTAGTCAGTGCAGAACTGTCAAACAAGGTGGAAACAATAACATGTGTGCCAGTAGGCTTTGTCGACGTCAAAGGGAGCCATATCGCCATGTGAGCGAGTTCAAACCGGGCAGAATGATCGGTCTCCCGGAAGCGGGTTTCTCATACCGTGACATTTCGGCTCGTACAGGGCATGCTGCTACGACAGTGATGCATATGTGGAAGCAGTGGACAGATAAAGTTCGTACGCAGCGAAGAGCGTGTACCGGACCACGGAATATAACCACAGCACGGGATGACAGTCATCTTGTCCGCATGGCATAAGGGACCGTACAGCTTCATCCACAGTGTTGGTTCGACGCTGGAGCAACAGTTGCGAACTTCTCTGCATCAACGGTTCGTCGCCGTCTGCTGCAGGTTGGACTGGTTGCATGCCATTACGTCGGCTTCCATTTTCCAGAAACCCAAGCTCCTCCGCCTGCAATGGGCACGTGAATATCGTCACTGGGGCGCTCCGTGGCAAAATGTAGTCTTTTCGGACGAGTCCCGCTTCAACGGTGACTTACAGTGATGGCCACATATGTGTCGGCGGTACCGTGGTGAGTGCAACCTGGAGGGCTGCATTGTTGAACGGCATAGCGGACGAACACCAGGTGGGTGGTTTGGGGTGCCATTGGTTACAAGAACCGATCTTGCCTCCTACGAATTGAGGGCACTTTGAACAGCAACCGATACCTAACGGCGGTTGTAGAGCCTGAGGTACTCCCCCTGCTTCAGGAATCTCCACAGGTCACATTTCAACAGGATAACGCCCGACCACATATTGCGAGGAATGTACAAGACTTCTTCAAAAAGCGACGTGTACCATTGCTCCTTGGCCTGCACGTTCACCTGATATGTCGCCCATCGAACATGTCTGGAATATGGTTGGTCGGCACCTGGTGCGTCACGGTCCTCCAGTAACCAGTGTCATGGATTTGTGGGCTTGAATACAAACTGCGTGGAGGTAAATTCCTCAGGAACTTACTCAGAACCTTATTGATTCAATGTCACGGCGTATAGCAGTTCCAATTGCAGCGAATGGAGGCCACACTAAATATTAGGGTTCAAAGATCATGTATCGGTTTGAAAAGTTTATAACTCTTTACTTGTCATGTGCCTAACGTGTGGTATTAAATTTATTGAATTCATGCGTTTCCTTCTTGGTGTTGCAATTTTCACAAGCGGCAGTATAAATGTCCTTTGACAACTAAAAATTAATCTAAATTTGCATGTTTTTCAACTGACCATTTCCATTTCATCTTCATGTCCATAAAAGCTCCCCTAGTTTGGGAATCTGCTTCTGGTCTTCAAAAGTCTTTATAAATGCAATTTATTTGCTTCTCAGTAACCATTTGTTACTTATTAGACCTACCCTCCAGTCATTAGTGGTTTTACATTGAAACATAATGTGAATTTCATCTTCCCCACATATACGGCACATTCCAGGGATACCTCTCCCTTCGTTCCCCTTAGTTTTCAAACCCCTAATCAAAACCAGGCTAACTCATCTCATTCATTCTTTTTGCAAATTAAAATGCAATTCTCCTTTTCTGGGTCATGTCCTAATTCCTTGTAGTAAGTGAGCTTTGCTCCCTAACCTGGATAAGTAACATTTGTCTTTCCATGTCTTCCATTCTAGATTTCACTTCCCTCCTAAAACCTCTTCCAAACTTTAACCCAAAATTCTAAGCCATTCTTAAATAACTGCTCTCTAGTTTTCCTCAAGCAGACATTTCGCATAGTACTCACATGTTTTATCGATATATCAGGCATATTTTCACTATATCCGTATCAACTAACCTTGAATCCGATAAACTTTCTCCATTTTGTACAAATGTATATCAAATAATATTTATTTATAATACATTTCTCCTGATCGGCAGGCAAATGCTGGGGTGGTTTCCAATATACCACAATTCCCCTTTCATTCCGTTTCCTTCTCATCTTTCAGGTGTGCTTCTAGGTGGGGTGGTTCCGACCCCTTCAGCTGCCGTGGTGCGGGCGCTGCGGACCATGAGCACTCGTGGTATTTCTGGCGTTACTAGAAGTACGCTGAGCCGAACATTTGAGCTCCTCCCGATGGGAAGTTGTTCGGATTGGGTTGGACTCGGCGGGGAAATGGTTTCCGATACCCATGGAAGATTGGGTACGCCTGGCTGGTTTTCCGACCAGGCAGGGTTGAGAGATGCCACGATGTTCTCCGGCACCAACTATGAGTGAGAGTTGGAAGACGGCATGCTAGATTGCTGTCGGCCCTACCGTGGTTTTCGATAGTCGCCCTTTTCGGGATGACGCGCGTAAGTGTCGTATCCACTTCCATCCTCGCATGCGGGGGGAGAGCCTTTTTAAGAAATAAGGTATTGGCCTCATGGGGAACCCCGACGGTTGAAGTGAACAGCCTTGGACTTAGGAGGGGACTTGGGCTTTGGCTCGTGTCCTGGTAGAACCTTCGCACACAGTTGTGCTTCTATGTTTCATGGCGTATGGCGGAGCCGGACAGATGGCGTGGATGCATACTCAATGGAAAGACACCAGAGGGCTGCTTGTTTGACGGGTCGTTAGGGATGTCCTCGAGTGTCTTTATCCTGTAGTTTCTTGTGATCCTTCGCTTCATCCCTTCCCCCTGGGGGAAAGGGTCGCCGCAATAGATCTCACGTAGGTCGCTGCACGAGGTGTCTCCCACCATTGCGTCGTCCTCCGTGGTGTAGTGGTTACCATGCTAACCTTTAGTTCCCGAGGTCGCGGGTTCAAACCCGGCGGAGGACGCTGGATTTTTTTTGGGCGTAAAAATACTTATCATGGCTTCATTCGGAAGGGAAGTAAAGCCGGTGGTCCGGTGTCGTACATTTACGGTACGTAAAAGAACCTCAAGCTGATAAAGAGGTGTCTGAGCAAAATTACCAGTCTTTCACGCCCAATAAATAAGGGACGCTAAGGAACACAGTATATAAGGAGCGTACATAAATAAAACTCAATTTTTCCCCTTCAATGTATACTCTATACCCTATTTATGATGTAAGTGTTAAAATAGATTTTTATTTTGAGAGTAGGAATGTTCCGAAACGAGGCTGAACAAGTGTGAATTAACACAAGAAATATTTGATAATATAATTGCTATTCGAACTATTTAAAGAAACAGTTTGGTTATGTATACATACTATATTGAAGGTAAGGTATTTGAATGTTATCGGAAAATTTTATTCTATTCTAGTTGAGAAATTACTGGATGCGTTTAACTTATGAAAGTTGCGCTACAAACTTCTTTGATAGGTGGCAAAAGAATAAATAAATAAATAAATAAAGGGCAAGGAATAAGTTGTGGTTTGCAATTATCATTAAAACCGAGTGGGATCGGGAGGTTCCGGGTTAGATCCGCGGCAACAGCCCACTCTGACTTGGTTTTTATTCATGCTTTTCCCAAGCGAATTCTGGGGTGGTTTTTCTAATACCACGAATTTTTCCGATTCTCATCCCCCGTCATTTGACTTTCTATCACCATTCGGGGTATGGAGCTTGACTGGGTAGTTTGGTGGTGTGTGGTGCGTGGTGAATATGCGCTCTGTGACTGTTGCTTCCTATTGTGATATGGAACCAGGGCAGTTCGGACCTGTTTGTCAGGAGGAGCTGTTGAGGTGTGCCTGCAGGAGTGTTGGCATCTGTGAACTTGAGGAACCCTGCAATAACCTCACCTGCTGCTACCTGGCCCTGCCAACCACCCTCTGGATCATTCATCTCATCCCTTCCTCCCGGAGGTGGTAGCAGCAGCAGCAGTAGTAGTATATCGCATATATAATCAATACATACAAAGCAATTACAGGGTTAAGCAACAGATTGCAAAAGTAGAATAAATAAACAAAAAATGCATAAGTTATACAGTAAAAACTTACAAATCAATATATACCAAGCCTAATCTTCAGCAAACACAAGCAGTTATCTCAGTACTAACACAGTTTGAAAGTCATTAACACATCAGAACCTACACGATTAAATTTTTGTAAGGAAACCACTGAATTTAACCTAGCGAGTAAGCTTGGCGATAGAGTCAGAGTTCGGAGGTTACATAGGGCACAATGGACTTCTGCACGCTGTGGTTAACTCCTCCTTTGCCCCTTGTGATAAAAAAGTATTGTCGTTAAATGTGTACAAAATATAAATTAGGCCAATATTTATTTCTACTTTCTGTGATTCTTTCACTTCATCCATCTTCATGGGGTGGTAGGCGACACAGATCTCGCGTTGTTCGCAGTGCGTGAGGTTTCCCCCTCCGGGTATCCTGTTCATGATACAAGTTGCTAAAGGTGGATTATTATTTTGCGATTAAAATAAAATCAATAAGGCTGATGCAGGGTGACAATTCCACGCTACGGTCCAAATGTTACAAATACCAGCGAGAAAACTAGTCTCCTAAGTTTTGGGCAGCTGATTTGAAAAGGAGTTTGAGGAGAATAGGATGGGGTCAGTGTAGCAAAGAGCTGAAACAAATGACAAAAACATGTGGAAAGGTGTCAAAAGAAGACTAAGGGACATGAACCAGCAGGAAATAAAATCGAATTGCAAACTTAAACCTTCTCTAAGTCTAGCAAATGAACTAAAATTGAATTGGGATAGAGAGGCATATATACTTAACTTAGGAAGAAAGGAAAGATTAGGAATGGCATGGTTTAGACCGGGGGACTGGAGGGCATGCCTGACGATTCTGGCAGGAGGTATTGCGATTTGGATGACGACTGGGTACATATTTTAGCGGAATGCGCACAGTGGGACAACCAGTGAGCACTTAAACTCAAAGAAACATTCTTAAGTCCTGCTAGAAGGAGATTGGCATGTTGGGATCTATTGGCTGACCAGAGGAACTGGCAAAACATGAGCAATTTTTTTGGCTAAAGTGCGCAAAGCTAGGTCAGATTTGTTCAGTTAGTCAAAGGCAACTTATCCCCATTTTCCTTTTCCTTGTTTTTTTTTGTTTGTTTCTTTTTCTGTTGTTTCTTTTGTCACCATACATTGTAACTTAAATATGCATGCACGGTTAATGCCCCATGGACTAAATACTTTTGTAATAACTTCAATAATTTGAAACCAATAAAGATACCTTATCTATATACTATTTTTAGATAGCATTAAATTATAAAGTATCCAGCTGAAATTTGTGTGGATATAGGAATATACATTCGGACATGCGCAATCATGAGCTCTAGTCTGTTGTTGTTGACATCACTTGCGCAATATACTAATATATAATGATATATAGAATGTTGTAGAAAAAAAGATAGGAAAAAGAAATCTGTGATACATTCACATGAACTTCTCAGCCCTCTAGCTTTTTTAGTGTGTATACAAACTATTCTTACTAAAGCTTATTTTTCTATGTACTACATTTTAATCAAAATAAACCTTTGGAAAAATAGCTATATTACACATTTTGTTATAGATACAAAGGGAACAGCGATAGTCAAATGTTTAAGAACTGGACGCTATATGCTGGCCTTAAAATTCCATACTGTTTGCATGCCATCCCGAGAAACAGTTAAAAATGGATGAGAATTTAAAAGAATGAAACGCATTGAACAATTTAAAAGTATAATAACAGATATCTCAGAAATGGCTAATGTCACAAAAAATTGTTTGAAATAAATTGTTTGTTTTAAAGATATCTACATTTTTTGTACTGTACGTTTTCTTCTATTGCTTAACGTTTACCAGTTATACAAAATAATATAAAATTCCTTCCGAATAAACAGGACCTCACAGGCTATTCCCAGAAAATTCAAAATATACATTTTATTTGTCACGAAAATCAAAATCGTTCCGGATATTTTTACAAACAAATTAATATTTCATGTAAAGGGTAGTTTGGGGTGGAGGAATTTTCCTGAAAATCTTGTGTGTTGCATCTTTGGAAGCTACTAAATCTGAACAAATTTGGTATTTATTCGACTTTTCATTTTTTTTGTACTTTTCACACACACACATAAATACACGCCCACGCGTGCGCGGACCATTTTCTAAAAAACCTTTTTTGGATTCAGGGAGCTTAAACGTATTTATTGTAGGTGAAATATCGATATCGAATATTTGGGTAATATGTAATACCTTCTCTACCTACTATGCACGTGGTAGAGAAAGTAAAAAAGTTTTTGTAGTAACAATTTTTGGAAGATAGATAAAAAAAATCTGATGTGTTGCGCTCACATGGCTTTCTCTACTCTTGTACAAACTATTTATACAAACGCTTATAATCCATCTACTTCATGTTAATCGAGATGTTAATCTTGTTACTAATTTTATTGTAGGTGCAAGGGGAATTGATGGGCTTTAAGCGATAATCAAATATTTTAAGAGCTGGTTGCTAAGTGGAGTATTCCATTCTCTTTGCATTACCAGGACATAAAAAATGAATGACGAATTTCCATTTGAGAAAAAGTATAAGTATTGGACAATTTAAGGGAATAACAAGCAATATCTCGAAAATGGTTCACTCCACAACAAAAATGTATATGACATAAATTGTGTATTTGAACGCCATCTACATATTTTGTGCAGTAAAATTTTGTCTCTCTCTTATGGTTTACCAGTTATGCAAAAGTCTTTCACAATGAAGTATACTTTCAGAGGTATTCCCAGAAAATTCGAGATATACAATTCATTTGCCATAAAATGTCTTAAACTTATGGTATTTTATTCAAAATCGTTAGAGCCATTTTTGAGAAAATTAAAATTTTCAAAAATGTTTCATGTAAAGGGTAATCTGGAGTGGGAGGATTTTCTTGAAAACCTTCGTGTTGCATCTCTGGAAGATACTGAACCTAAATACCAAGTTTGGTGTTTATCCGACTGTTCGCTTCTGAGTTATGCTGTTCACAGACACACACACGGGCATGTTTCCAAAAATGCTTTATATGCAATCAGTGCACCTCAAAACATGTATTTCCTGTGAAATCTCGGTATTGAATTTTTTGGTGGAATGCAATACTTCCCCTACTTATTATACGTAGGAGAGAATGTAATAAACGAGGTGGATAGAGATCTAATGTGCATGTGATTGTATTAGAAATAACTACTAATTAATTGCAAACGGACGTGACAGAAAAGGGATATAGTGCCGAAATGTATGAGAAGGCAACTCCACTGGTGTTTTACTGACGAAGTTGCGCGCAATTTAATGTTTCCTGTACCATAACGGCGACATTTAAGCTCTAGTAATAGCTGTTGTACTTATATATTTCACAGGTTAATTTCTCCTAAGACCGTAATACAAATGATGCTAGTGGCGCGCAGGTTTGTATAATTTTCCACATTTAATTCCAAAGCCACCTTGAGCATAAATTTTTCCACGGATATCTTTAGAAAATTTCCACTCACGTATTTCCAGAGTCGTAGAAACGGAAATTAAACCAAGGCCTGCTGTGATACAAATGAGCACATGTCTGATATTCACGAGGAAAAAAGAGTGAGACAGACGGATATACGTGGCGCCTTCTACTAATTTGCATGACCCACTTGAAATCAATATCATTTCTACACGTGTTGCTTATGAGACAACGCTGCCAATAAATATCCTTACGGTCCTCGTCCGTCCAAAATCTCCCTACCCTGCATATTGCAAAATTTTTCCAATCTCCTAAAATCAATGAGGAGCACGATCGGCACAGAGTTCCATTAGAGCCCCAGCGTTTGAACACATGTGGTTTGAAAAATCACTTTTTGAATCACACGGTCCTTCCACACGGCGCATTTACTTTGTTTCTATAGTGAAAGAAATGAAATTCGCGCTCTATGTCGTTGATTGTGATTTTCCATTTAGATACCAAACAAAAGTGTGCCAGTACGCTGCCCTTTACGGCATCCCTGCTTTTCCCCATGCATGTACATGCGTTTGCTTTAGCCTCTATGTTCAACATTTTGTTTAATTAACTTAGCCTCGGCACTAGGTGACGAGTCGAACCATTTCATAAGAGCTACTTCATTTACACCGAGCAGTTCACACGAAGTAGTTCGTTTATGGAGTATTTTTACTCTCTCTACTACGTATAGTAAGTAGGGAAAGTATTGTATTCCACCCAAAAATTCGATGTAGAGATTTCACGAAAATACAGGTTTTGAGGCCCAAAACCCAGCAAAAAGCATTTTTAGTAAAAGCTCCTGTGTGTGTGTAGCATAACTCAAAAACGAAAAGTCGCATAAATAATAAACTTGGTATTTAAGTTTAGTATCATTCAAAGATGCAACACAGACTTTCAGGAAATGTCCCTGCCGCCAAGTACCCTTTACATGGAAACATTTTCCGAAATTTTGATTTCCTCAAGAAATAGCTATAATGATTTTGATTAAAATACCAGTTATTAAAGATATTTACATGACAAATAAAATGCGTCAGGATATTCTTAAGGTAGTTCCCAGTTTAAAATGGCAATACACTTGTAAATTTTTAGATTCTAAGAAAATAAAACTACCAATTTGTTCGTAAAAAAATGGGATTTTATTAAAACAACATAAAATTAAGTACGACCACCACCGTGTTGTTCAATGAGCAATAGTCTTTCTTCTATGCTGTAAACGGCACTAGCAAGCGTATTCCTAGGGATGTTCTCAATGGCATCTGATACTGACTGCTTCAGTTCTTCACGTGCAGTGGGTCTGTTAAGAAATACCTTTTCTTTTAGATAACCCCATAACCAGCAGTGATAGAATATGAAACCAAATGCTAATACTAAAGAAGATACAGCTATTTCAAAATGGCAACTTATTTTAGAATAACCTTATATATCTTGAATTTTCTGGGAACAGCCTTCATTCGGAAAGAACTTTTTATAATCTTGTATAACTGGTAAACGTTAAGCGATAGCTGAAAACGTACTACACAAAGAATGTAGACCTTTAAAACACACAATTTATTTCAATAACTTTTTTGTGGTATAAATCATTCCTGAAATACCTGTTATTAATGGTTCGTATTGTTCAAGGCTTTATAATTCTTTTAACTTTCTGTCGATTTTCAGTTGTTTCTCGCGATTGCATGAAAGAGTATGGAATTTCAAGGCCAGCATATACGTTGCAGTAAGCTTGCGTAGTAGTCACCTTTTACGCTTTTCCAAGTAATCAATAAAAATAATTCCCTGTGCATCCCAGAAAACACTCGCCATAACCTTGTTAGCTGACAAAATTGACTTTGCTTTTTTGGAGTTGGTTCACCTGACGCAATCCACTGTTTTGACTGTGATTTACTTTCTGGAGTGTAGTGATGTATCCTAGTTTCATCCATGGTAATAAACCATCTAAAAAATTCATTGGTAGTTTTAAGGTAGAGCTCCACATTTTAAACAGAAACAGTTTTTCTATGCAACTTTTGATCAGATGTCAACAAACGCAGCACCCACCTCGCACAGACCTTGTGAAAGCCAAAAACATTACTTAACATATTACCTGCACGTTTTTTGATACATTTACAGCCTCTGCTATCTCAAACAACCTTAATCTGCCGTCTTCCAGTACTAAACGATGAATTTTTTCAATCATATCTGGAGTTGTGACTTCCACAGGGCGTCCAGAGCGAGGCTTATCACTAGTGCTCGTACGTCACATTTTAAACTCTGCAACCCACCTTTTAATCATTGAATATGAAAGGGCAGAGTCTTTCAACGCACTTTTCATTTCCTTCTTGATTTTATTAGCCGTTAAGCCTTTCAAAAGGAAGTTTTTCCAAATCCTCCATTTTCGTGAAAACTCTAAAGTTGTCTTGTTTAAAATGCAGTCATTCAAAAACTAAACAAGCTATTGACCTGTAACTATGGATACAAGCTAGTCCAGAGTAAAACTATACGATGCTACCTTCTAACTGGCCTAGTGACGCCATCTCCGTTTGAGGCCCGGGGCTTATCAGCCGACCCTCGTACCACCCTGTTCTTAAGCATTTTACCATCGCTGTTCCCTCTGTATCTATAACAAAAGGTGAACTATTTCTGCAATGGTTTATCTGAATTAAAATGAAGCAGATGGAAAAATAAACTTATATAAGATAGAGAACGTCATGTAAATGTAGCATGTGAGCCTTTTGTTTCCCTCTTTTAACCATGCAAAGACAACGGAATTTCAAAACTATCAGATAGTGAACTGCTCTTAAAAGAATGTCACTTAAACCACAGTGTACTCCCCTAATCCCGTTGCACCTGCAAGGAAATTATGCAATAATACAATTTATGCAAATGTTTATCTCGATTAATATGAAGTAGATAGAAGAATAAACGTTATAAGTTTGTACACGAGTGGGTGCAGAAAGTCATGTGATTGTAACACATTTTTCATATGAAGAAGACTTTATCACTCGGAGCAGCTTTCATAATAATCTCCTCCAAGTGTAACAGAAACTTCTCTGACAATTTTCGTTTTTGGATGAATAGTTGATACTAATTGAAGGTTTACATTGAAACTAAACATATTTCCCAAAATTGTATTTGCGTGTATGTGTGTGAACGGTGGCGGTATTACTTTATGGTCAATCCGATTGTTATGAACTTTGATATAGAAAATACTTAATTACTTGCCCCACGAGGAGAAGCATTCTAACTAAGCACAAAATTATAAAATTAAGATATTCCACTTCATTGTGTTTTGTTTTTTTGTTTTTGTTTTTAATTACAGAAACATATGTTTATGAGCGTAATGTTTCTGACAAGTTTTGTAAGGTATACAATTTATTACAGTGAACGTTTAAGTACTTATACTAATTCTTATATACTACTATCCGTATAGGTTAAGCGATGGTACATTTCCGATCGCATTACAATAATGAAGATGGGGAACACGTTTAAGAATTGCTAAACCTTCACCATTTATGAAAAAGAAGCTTTATTACCGGTATTCAGAACGTTACATAACATGTACATTGCACACGATAATGAAATATGGATGGAAAGAAGGCGACAGAGAGGTGGAGAGAGAATGGAAGATGAAACGGGAAGGGAGGGGGAAATAGAGAGAAATACTAAGAGAAAGGAACTGATAGAGAGGAAGTGAGAAGACAGATTTTATTTTTGAATGATCTTAACCAGGGACAGGTTAGGACGCGAGATCCTTTTAAGTGATTCTAGAGAGTAATAATAATAATAATAAATAATTAATGCATTGCATATGCATTGCTGCTAACAGTACATGATGGCTTAGGTTGGCTGATTGTGAGACGTGAGGAAGGGGAGTACATGCCGATCTGCGGAAGTCATCTCGCAGCACTCTTGGAACGAGACGAAGAGTTACAAATTGATCCGAAAGGACCCGAGTCAGATGTGTAATGGTGCAGCAAAGAGTATTTTCTTCTTATGGCTAAGCGTAAATAGCAAATCCTCGCGGAGACACGCATGCGGTTAATTGAAACCTAGTGGTTTTACTTCTCTACCACGTACCTAGTAGGTACACGAAGTATCTATTGCATTCCACACAAAAATGGATGTGAGATTTTAGCAGAAAACCCCAAAGAAGCGTTTTTAGAATAAAGAATGTGTGCTTGTGTGTGGGCAATATAACTCGAAAACGAGTTGTCAGATAACTTGGTATTGATACCGCAATTATTGAAGAGAATATATCAATAGTAAATGAAGAAATGATAGAAAGACTAAGAAATAATTGCAATAAATAGTTTCTGTATATTAAATCTAGTATGTGATAAGATTGAGTTGAGAAATTTGTCCATAAAGAAAAAGTCATTAGCAAGCAATGTAAGAAAGTCGCGTAGCAGCCGAATAGTGAACACATAAGCTTAAGAATTATTTGGAACACAGATTATAAATTCAGTACTCTTATAAAGGCACGTAGGCCAATTCTGGAAAAGAGAATGGCACTTACACTCTGAAAATTTTAACCAGACCCCTAATTACAGTCAGGAATGAGTGAAAAATAACGTTGGTGGGAAATACTAATGTAGATGTGGCCTTAAGTAATAAGGAGGCGTATAATTAAATCAGAGTGTTACTCTCTGGTACCGTCAGCGGTACTTGCTCGTGTGACATTTTATGCGCCCAGTGATACATTTGTGAGAGTAACGGCTATCGCGAGGGATCTTGCCATTAAACATTTTAGCGACTCACGCTAGATTACGCTTCTGGATTCATTTATTCCGAAAACAGTTATTTTCACCCGTACCTTTGATGTTGCAGAAGTCAGCTGGTTTAATAATTCAGTTGTTACAATTTAAAGCGCTACGATTCATAATCAGTCTATTTCTTCATCTCAAACGGTCGGCAACTCATACCAGTAACTCAAATGTCATTCTCCGTGGTGTAGTGGTTACCATGTTAGCCTTTAGTTCCCGAGGTTGTGGGTTCAAACCTGGCGGAGGACGATAGATTGTTTCGGGCGTATAAATCCTTAGCATGGCTTCCTTCGGAGGGTAAGTAAAGCCGGTGGTCCGTGTCATAGATTTACGGCACGTAAAAGAACCTCAAGCCTGATAAGGACGCCTCTGAGCAAAATTACCGGTCTTTCACGCCCAATATAGAATGGGACGCTAAGTACCACAGCAGTTAAAGAGCGTCCATAAATAAAACTCAATTTAAGTAACAAATATTCGTTCACAATAAATTTCTCAGTCAATTTAAACCGGTATAGTCCTTCAAAAAACAGCCACGCATATCCTGAGAAAAAGATCTCGTGTTCATACCACTAGAGCAGCTGGCGTACGAAACAATAGAATGAGTTACGGGATCACAGCAGCAGAATCAACAACGAAGCCGGCAACGCAGTACTCTATCAAAAGCGACATCCATCTTACTGCTTCAGTATTTAAATACATAACCTTCCAAAGATGTTACACGAATTGTAAAAAAAACTTCACCCCAAACTGCTCTTTATTTTGAAAATGTTTCATTACATTTTTATTTTCTCAAAATTGCTAACAATTTATATTTAAAAACCAAGCATTTGGAAGTTTTAGATGACAAACTGTGTGTATTTAATTTTCTACCTATGGAGTCCTCTTAATATAGTGCTTTTATTTCACACTGCAGACACCGCCCGGCTGCTCCCACTCCGGTCGCCGCAGCTCGGACTCCCGCCGAAACAGTTTCAACATCCACACAACCGCCCCATATTCTCATTGGTATACTTACAATTACAATGATAATAAGCACATACCCTATCATAAGGAGTGTTAAAAATGATGTACTTTTCTATTCACACATTTCTGCATCTTCTCTGGAAAGTTTCCATTCACAATGGAGAGTCCAGTATCCGAAATTGAGTGAATTTCCCGCCTGATCTTTTCTTTTAGTTCGTCCTATGTATGGGAGTTTGCTGCACACGCTTTATTTTTCAACTTTCTCATAGATAAAATCATACAGTTAAATCAGAGTATCTTGAGGGCCATGAATCTTTATTAATTAACCTATCTTCAAAACTGTTCCTGAAATATGTGTGACTTATCAGCTGTATGTGAGGTAGAAAAAGCATTGTTGGAAATGCACAGATTGGCATTTAACCTAGCTCAGCTTTTCAGAAAATAGTTTGTCATTCCCTTACCTCTCTGTATTTACCGCATGTTCAGAAAATATAGGTCCTATTATTCTGTATGCATTTCCTGCCCACCATACATCAACTTTTGCGTCATGCAAGGGAATCTCGTGTGTAAAATCGGCTTTCTGTGTGCTTCAGTATCCGTTACTTTGCGACTAAACATAACGATGTAAATGGAACCATGCTTTGTCAGAGAAGAATATTAAACCTGGATCATTACCCTATAATTGACATTTCGAAAAATCCAATTACAGAAATTTACCAGACACTGACGCTCATGTGAAAAATAAAGTGTATGCAGTAAACCCCCATACATTGGTGGGATTAACGAAAACATCAGTGCGGATATTGAACTCCCGAATGTGAATGGAAAGTTTCCAGAAAAGATGCCAGAAATGTATGGATACACAAGGACACATTTTCAACACCCCTTATATATGGTATGTGTTTATTATCATTGTAACTGTAACTGTACTATAAGAATATGAAGCGGTTGGAAGCAGCCGTGCGTTGGCCGCAGTATGAAGGAAAAGTACTGTACTTTTAATATTTAAAAGATATAGGGAGAAGGTTAACGAAACCATAAATAAAACATGTATTCATATTCATTTTCGTGAATAGTAGCTTTTTGTTTGGATTTTTTTCCCATTATTGAGAATATCATGTCCTGCGCCGTGACATAGTGGGCTGGAGCGCGGTACTCTGGTTTCCGGCCACGGAATGTGCCCGGATTGTGGTCTCACGAGCCAAATTTCCGGCTGGGGATGCGTGTTGCTGGCCACATCACCTCCTTGTATCGGTTGAATGATCGCCCACCTTTGCCGTGTGCAGGGAGGCGTAAGGCTGGTAGGTCCAGGTCCTCCTCAGGCTGTAGCGCCCGAAGATTTATTATTTTTTCTACTACGTGTAGTAGGTATTGGAGTATTGTATTCTACTGAAAACTTCGGGGTCGATTTTCACCGGAAATACATGTTTTAAGTACCTCCTGAATCCAGAAAAGGCATTTACAGAAAAAGGCCCATGTGCGTGTGTGTGTTTATCTGTGAAGAGCATAACTCAAAAACAAAAAGACGGATAAGTACCAAGCTTAGTATTTAAGTTATCTTCCAAGGATGCGACACGAAGGTTTTCAAGAAAATCTCACCACTCCAACTCCATTTGTATGGAACATTTTTCGAATGTTATGATTTTATAAAAAATGGCTCTCATGATTTTTATTAAAATACCACATATTAAAGATATTTACATGAAAAATAAAATGTATATTTTGAATTTTTTGGGAACAGCCTGAAAAGTCCTCTCATTCGGAAGGGATTTGGAATGATTTTGTATAACTAGTAGACATTAAGCGATACACGAAGGCGTACTACACAAGTAATGTGGGTCTCTTCAAATCACACAATCCATTTCAAATAAGGTTTTTGTAGCAAAAGCCATTTCTGAAATACCCGTTATTAATGCTTCGAACTGTTCACTTCGTGGTCATTCTTTAAAACTCTTTCAACTTCAATTGTTTCTCGCGTGTGGAATTTTAAGGGCAGCGTATAGCGTCCAGTTCTTAAAACATATGACTATCGATGTTCTCTTTGAATCTCTAACGAAATGTGCAAATATCTATTTCTGCAAAGTTTTATTTGGATTAAAACGCCGTAGATATAAAAATAATATTGCGTAAGAATAGTTTGTATATTTACTAATAAACGATAGGTCATGTGAATGTATCACATCAAATTCTTTTTTTACAACTGGAATTGGTTTTTACAAAATAAAATTTATAAGGGGTAAGGAGGAGATTGTAATATAAAAATCTGATGTTTTAGACTCACATGACTTTCTCTACTATTGTACAAACTAATTTTACAAACGCTTATTCCATATGCTTCATGTTAATCGAGATATCGATATGTTAATCTTATTGCTAATTTTCTTAAGGGGAATTGGTAGGCTTTAAGCGAAAGTCAAATATTTTAAGAGCTGGTTGCTATGTGGAGTATTCCATTCTCTCTGCATTACCAGGACAAAAAAAAATGAATAAAAAATTTGAGAAAAATTATAAGTATTGGAACATTTAAGGGAATAAAAAGCAATATCTCGAAAATAGTTCACCCAACAAAAAAAAATGTATATGACATAAATTGTGTATTTTAACGCGATCTACATTTTTTGTGCAGTAAAATTTTGTCTATCTCTTATGGTTTACCAGTTATGCAAAAGTCATTCACATTGAAGAATACTTTTGGGGACATTCCCAGAAAATTCGAGATATACGTTTCATTTGTCACGAAAATATCTTAAAACATATGATATTTTAGTAAAAATTGTTAGAGTCATTTTTGAGAAAATTAAAATTTTTGAAAAATGTTCCATGTAAAGGGTAATCTGGGTTGGGGGATTTTCTTGAAAACCTTCGTGTCGCATCTCTGGAAGATATTGAACCTAAATACCAAGTTTGGTGTTTATCCGACTGTTCGTTTCTGAGTTACGCTGTTCACAGACACACACACGGACATGTTTCCAAAAATGCTTTTTTTTGGACTCAGGGGGTCTCAAAACTTGTATTTCCGGTGAAATCTCGGTATCGAATTTTTGGGTGGAATACAATACTTCCCTTACTTACTGTACGTAGTAGAGAAAGTAAAAGCGCTTCCTATTATACAGTAATTTTATAAGAATTACTAGGATGAATATAAATACGTGATTCGGGATTTAAAAAGCTATTCGTGTAACCCGGTTAAGTCATATATCCTGGAATGAATTAATTCCACATATGAAGAACACGCTCGAGGTATAGCAAAGATCCACTATTGTCAACCCGATGTTGAGCAGAAAGAGACAACAGTGAAAGGCCACAATGAGCGAGATAAAGTGAGTGCATTAACACAATAATCCAACGCAAATTATCCTTGTTTCCAGTCATGAAAATATTTTGTTTGGAACGATGAGTGGCGTGTCGTTCATCAGTCAGACGGAATGTGCAGCTTCGTTTAAATATTACTGCAACATATAAATTCAGTGGAAAATGAGAAGACTGATTGTGGCACTAATGTAAAATTCAAAACGACGAGACAGGATGCCCATCAATTTGGAAGCACCAAGCTTCGTGCAACAGATGTAGAATTGCGTCTCATTTATTATCACCCAGTTTAAAATATAGCTACCAAAATTTAGGTACTTAAACGAGTCACACCCAACTTTAGCCATTTCACTTCACTGGTAGGGAATTGTGCGTATGCTATGGTTGCCTTTGTAGGGAATAAATGATGGGCACACTTAGCCACAAACGGTAGGCTAAAGTAAATAACTAATTCACTCACAAAAAAATAAATAAATATCGACTGTGACTAGCATGCCGTCTGAAACAATTTCTGGGTTCAAAAATGAATTAGTTTTTCTATCTACACTGCCTTTGTGAAAATTGCAACAGCAAGAATGAAACGTTTGAATTCAATCAATTTAATACCACAGGTTAGGTACATGACAAGTAACAAATTATAAACTTTTCAAAACTATACATGACCTTTGATCCCTAATATGCTTAATTTGGTGTGGTCTCCATTTACTGCAATTAGAGCTGCTATACGCCGTAGCATTGAATCAAAAAGGTTCTTAATAATTTTCTGAGGAATTTCCCTCCACGCAGTTTGTATTCGAACCCACAAATCCGTGACCCTGGTTACTGGAGGACCGTGACGCACCAGGTGCCGAGCAACCATATCCCAGACATGTTCGATGGGTGACATGTCAGGCGAACGTCCAGGCCAGGGAAGTAATGGTACCCGTCGCTCTTCCAAGAAGGCTGGTACATTCCTCGCAATATGTGCCTGGGCATTGTCCTATTGAAATGTGGCTCATGGAGATGCCTGAATCAGGGGGAGTACCTCAGGCTCTACAAGCACCGTTATGTACCGGTTGCTGTTCAAAGTGCGCTCAATTCGTAGGAGACAAGATCGATTGTTGTAACCAATGGCGACCAAAACCATCACAGCTGCTGTTTGTCCGCTATGCCTCTCAACAATGCAACCCTCCAGGTTGCGCTCACCACGGTAGCGCCGGACAGTATGCGGCCATCACTGTAGGACACGTTGAGCGGGACTGTCCGAAAAGACTACACTCAGCACTCCAGTGATAGTGTTCACGTGCCCATTGCAGTTGGAGGAGCTTGTGGTCTCTGGACAATGGAAGCCGACGTAATGGCATGCATGCAACCAGTCCAACCTGCAGCAGACGGCGACGAACCATTGATAAAGACAAGTTCACACCTGTAGCAGTGCTCCAGCATCGAGCCAACACTGTGGATGAAGCTGTATGGTGTAATAGCCATGCTGACAAGTTGACGGTCATCGCGTGCTGTGGTCATGTTCCGTGGTCCAGTACCCGTTCTTCGCTGAGTACGACCTTCATCTATCCACTGTTTCCACACACGCATCACTGTCGTAGTAGCATGCCCTGTACGAGCCGAAATGTCACGGTATGACAAACCGCTTCCCGGAGACCGAGCATTCTGCCCCGTTCCAACTCACTCACATGCTCATATGGCTCCCTTTGACGCCGACGAGGCATACTGGCCCTTACATTACTGTTTCCACCTTGTTTGACAGCTCTGTACTGATTACACTGGGCGCAACACTGACCTTGTCGGACCGATACGAGAGGGCTGTGCTCGGCCTACGTGTACCCTATCTCTCTGCAAACCTAATCACTTATTGCTTGCACACTCTTCTACATTTCCACCAAGTTTGGAGTTATTCGTAAAATTCTTTCTCGGTGTTGCAATTTTCACAAGCGGCAATGTAATTTATTTTTAATATTCTGACGTATTCCGTTGCCCATTTTGTTTTCTGCTGGTAGTCCTTCAATTTGCAGGCGCGGAATTTCGCCTCCGCTTCTCTTCCGGTGTTCACTGATAGTAGGGAAAGGAGGCTTTAACAAGTGCTAAACTTACCGACTGGGTGTTGGTGTTTTACTACTTTCTCTACCACCTACAGTAGTGGAAATCAGAATAAAGGTGCTGCGTTTCCTACTGAAAGGTAGTAGATGCAATTTCTTAGCCATATGTATGCAATTTATTATGAAAGAGTAGATGTCAGCAGCGTAAAATTCATGCCGGAATTGGTTTCTGTCATAGGACGTGTAACAAAAATAAGGCATTTACATTTCTTGAATGGAAATTGGCATAAAGACACCCTCTGTTCTATTGGTTATTGCACTGTTAGTACTCTGTCGAACAAAATGTATTGTTATATACATTAGAAAAAATCTTAATTATGTTTTGGTGGGGCTTTTATTTCTTGCATTGAAATCTTGACCCATTCTTGTGGTATTCCTCTTTTCAGCTCAGATATGGCCTGAAGTTGCCTTCCATTGCAACAAAGATGGCTTGCAAGTAATCGCCAAAGGTTTTCCATGGGATTCAAAACTGGGCTACATGCTGGCCACGGCAAGAGAGTATCTGTCTCTTCAAACCATATTTTGGCTGTAACATAAGAATGCACAGATGCATTATCTTGTTGAAAATTATACTCTCTTCCCCGAGGTCCTCATACACTTGAATCAATTCTGTCCCTAGCATACTAGAGTACATGTTAGTCCATTCTAGTGTTCAGCCAAGCAACGCATGATTTACCTTTAGCGCAAAAGGATTTCCAAATCGTAACACCTCTGCCAGCAAAATTTCTCTTCATTCTTATTGGCTGCTCTGTCCCAATATCATGCTTATAATATTGAAAGATATATGCCCATCTAAATTGCACTTCTCATCACGCAGATCACTTTATACCATTCTGAAGTCCATGAAATACTTTTTCGTAAAATCCAACCAAGCCTTCTTATGAGTGAGTGTTAAGAGCTGGATATTACAGTTGTTTCTTGAATTGAAGATGTTTCCATTTGAAAAAATTTGTCTTGCACATCTGGCAATTACTGGCAACTGTAAATCAGCAACAGGTTGGGAAGAATTAATTAATTTGGACCCTTGTTTTGTTGAAAAGTAACTGTTTAGACACCTCAAATAATTTTCTACGTTGCACACAGCTCATGTTCTATCCATATTGTGCATCCATTCTAACAAACCCATTGAACTACAAGGGTTCAACTTTTTGGCATCGGATGATTAAACAGTCCCATTTTCTTGTGCACCTGATTTTTCCTTCATCACAAGGAATGGCGTATGAAATACACGTAAAGCAGTCATTATTGGTGTCTGTTTATTAACTGCACCAGAGGCACATATGTAAACACTAACACCACATAGCTCTGACTGCCTTTATACAGATTTCCACCCTCTACCACCTGAATCATTGATTTCTTGTCATACTGTACTACTGACAACAACTGAGATACTATTTGAATGCATTTGTCAGTGTATTGAATCTCATATTTTGTGGGTATACTGTACCAACAATATTCCAAAAGAACATGTTTCTTTCACTACAAATACACTACGTGATAAAAAGTATCTGGTCACCTGGCTGAAAATGACGTTCAAGTTCGTGGCTCCCTCCATCGTTAATGCTGGAAGTCAATATGCTGTTGGCCCCACCCTTAGCCTTGATGACAGCGTTCACTCTCGCAGGTATACTTGCGATCGTGTTCTGGTAGGTTTCTTGGGGAATGGCAGCCCATACTTCACGGAGTGCTGAACTGAGGAGAGGTATCGATGTAGGTCGGTGAGGCCTGGCACGAAGTCGGCGTTCCAAAACATCCCAAAGATGTTCTATAGGATTCAAGTCAGGACTTTGTGCAGGCCAGTCCATTACAGGGATGTTATTGTCATGTAACCACTCCGCCACAGCCCGTGCAGTATGAACAGGTGCTCGATCGTGATGAAAGATGCAATCGCCATCCCCGAATTTTTCTTCAACAGTGGGAAACAAGAAAGTGCTTAAAATATCAATGTAGGTCTGTGCTGTGGTCGTACCACGCAAAACAACAAGGAGTGCAAGCCCCCTCCAGGAA
Source organism: Deroplatys truncata (assembly GCA_030765065.1). Classification (NCBI taxonomy): domain Eukaryota; kingdom Metazoa; phylum Arthropoda; class Insecta; order Mantodea; family Mantidae; genus Deroplatys; species Deroplatys truncata. Next base: position 60,156,114 of record CM060977.1, read on the forward strand.
AAATACGACCACGCCATAACACCACCAACTCCGAATTTCACTGCTGGCATTATACTGGCTGGCAGATGATGTTCACCGGGCATTCGCCATACCCACACCCTGCCATCGGATCGCCACATTCTGTACCGTGATTCGTCACTCCACACAACGTTTTGCCACTGTTCAATCGTGTAGTGTTGACGCTCCTTACACCAAGCGAGGCGTCGTTTGGCATTTTCCTGCGTGATGTGTGGCTTATGAGCAGCCGCTCGACCATGGAATCCAAGGTTTCTCACCTCACACCCAACTGTCATAGTGCTTGGAGTGGATCTGATGCAGTTTGGAATTCCTGTGTGATGGTCTGGATAGATGTCTGCCTATTACTCTTTACGACCCTCTTCAAATGTCGGCGGTCTCTGTAAGTCAACAGACGAGGTCGGTCTGTACGCTTTTGTGCTGTAAATGTCCCTTTATGTTTCCACTTCACTATCATGTCAGAAACAGTGAACCTAGGGATGTTTAGGAGTGTGGAAGTCTCGCGTACAGACTTCTGACACAAGTGACACACAATCACCTTACCACGTTCGAAGTCCGTGAGTTCTACGGAGCGTCTCATTCTGCTGTTTCACGGTGTGTAATGAGTACTGAGATCGCGGATAATGAGTACCATGCAGTAGGTGACAGCCCAATGCACCTAAGATGAAAAACGTGGGGGTTTGTGGGGGAAGCTTTTGATCACATATTGTATCTATGCCTTTATACTAATTTCCACTCCTGTACATAGTAGGCAGGGAAGGTATTGCATTCCACCGAAAAATTTGATACGAAGATTTCACCTGAAATACATGTTTTGATGACCTGCGAATAAAAAGAAAGCATTTTTAGGAAAAGGTCCGTGGATCTCTCTTTTACGGCACTGACGTGAGACGCAAATGCCTTAACGATTATCGATGAACGGTAATGTCCAGATCCACAAAATATCCTGTCCTAGGTCATTCTGAAAATTGAATTATCAGGACACACATGCCGAAATCCACACTGAAATTTCGGAGACGAAGACTACGTAGTAAATGGAAGCTACATCCAGAACATCCGCTATCAGTTTTAATTGAAAGCCCTAAAAAATGAACACCAAATAATCCATATAAACTATAAGTGCATACTTTTATTAACCAGCTCGACGTCACAGCCGTGTGTTGCACAACGAGTGGAAACAGGGCCTTACATTACCGTTTCTATGTCGCGAGGAAGGTGTTCCGTTCAGTCATTAAACTCCGCGCGCTACATGAAGCACGTCGCTGAAGTAGGGAAGTCAACTGGATCGCATACCGTGTTGCCGTTTAAGAGCTCCAGCTTTGATTTGATACCTGGCAGTTAAAACTGGCAGGTGTTATTTTGTATGTGGCCTCCTTATACTGCATCACTTCTGTCACAGAAATTTCAAGAAGGGCTTCGGTATGAGGGGTGTAATACTTCCCGCATGAGAACAAATTAGAACAAATCACGCTCTCAGGTGATAACAGATGCACTCTACCATGGCAATATTGCAAAATGCAGGCGATTGATGATTAATTTAGAGGGATGAGGTTCAGATCCACAAAGTTTCCTTCCTAAATGGATCTTACGATCATTCTGAGAACAGGCTAGAATGAGTCCTTCCGGTCCCGCTCTCAGGTAACAACAGTCCTCTCTGCAGCGAGACGCAGGTGCCTGATGATTACTGTAGAATGCTGGTGAACTTTTTCCATTGTCCACGTCGACAAAGTGCCCCGCTGTCCATTACACTGGAATAGATAGCAGGGTCCCTTGTTGTCGTTCCATTTTACGCGCTTCAGGAACACCACCTTTATAGATAGGGGAGATGTGCTCTTCACACCCCATTGCGCCGCCGAGCTACAACAAAACATTTTATCCGGCTATTTGACGACCACGCAGCAGGCCCGGAAAATCAGGAAAGGAAATCCAGCCATTAGTATGCTAGCAGTGCTGCCGCAGGCCGGCCGGCAGGAACACTACGGTAAGATATCCTCTCGTCATGCACTTCCGTTTTGCTATTTATGATGTGAACAGTAATTTGTTACAGACGTAGTCCGATCGATCTTTTAGAACTGTGGGGACCTTTTCCTAAAGGGTAGCTGTAAATAATATGTTCCGTACCTTTCCTTCCTCATTTCTTCCCAAGTCTTCACTTTAAACTATTAATTTGGAAAAATGTTGGATTAATATAACCTGTGTCTAACTTGAACGGTTAAAATGTCAAGTATAAACTGATTTTCGTAATAATTATATTAATAAATTGGAAATACTAAAAAATGAATATAGAACACAATCGAAAATACACTTGTAACAATAATGAACTTTATTTAAGAATTTGACCCAAAATGGGTTTCCAATAAAGACGCGGAGTAACATAAAAGAATTTTAAACAGGAAACATAAATTACAGGAGTAGAAATAAGTTATACCTATATATTGAATATAATTATATATGAAAATAAAATACAGAAAATAGGAAAAGAATCACTAATACTATATACTTAAATCATTTCAATGAATGCCAACTGAATGCTTTATAATACAGAGAGAGCCAAAAAATACGAACCAGCTCCGTGATGTTTTTCCTGTACACGTCCTCGGCGCTCGTTGCCATCTGCCGCTACCATATAAAGGCGCGGAGCAGTTTAATCGAGATAAAACTTTGCGGAAATACTTGCATTGTACATTTCGTTATAGATACAAAGAAGACAGCGATAGTCGATTTTTTTAGAACTAGAGGCTACACGCCGTCTTAAAATTCTATGTTCCTTTTGTGCAATCACGAGAAACAGAGCGAAGGTCTATCGGGGCAAAGCCCCCCTTCTCTGCCCAGGGTTAGCGCCATCCGAGTGGCTCTCCACCGGGAGTTTGCTCACGAGGCCAATACCTTGTACACCATAACTCAAGACGAAAAGGTTTTTATTTCCATTTTTGTTTATAATGCTTTATTTCCTCGAATATATTTGAAACCTTCAACTCTTCCCTTATGACTTGATTGGGAATGAGAACTTCAACAGTGACTGCCACTAAGGGCCTCAGAATCCAGCCTTTTCACATTGTCTTTTTAAAATCCAAGTTTCGGAACCAAACATTATCATCGGCTTTGCTATCATTTTAAGTAAATTTAATGGTGCACTTCTTGATATAAGTTTTACAAATTTTCTTTATCAGTACATTTATTTTATTGTATCTATTTAATTTTGCATTTCCTTCATTCTTATTAAAACTGAAATAACATTACGTAAAAAAGTAAATGTTCCAACATGTTTATCTATTTTCCTTCTATTACAATTTTAATCTTAAATTGTTCTTTTCCTTCCATTGCAATGGATTTAGTCTTGTCCAGAGAAATTTCATGCCTTGTTTTCTGAAATTTTAAGTTAGTTTCGGGCTGAAATATATAGTTCAACCTCAGTTTTGCACAAAATTAAATTAAACTGGGTTTTATTTATGGACGCTCTTTAACTATTATGGTTCTTAGCGTCCCATTCTGTATTGAGCGTGAAAGACCAGAAATTTTGCTCAAAGACCTCTTTATAAGGCTTGAGGTTCTTTTACGTGCCGTAAATCTTCGACACGGGACCACCAAATTTACTTCTCTTCCGAAGGAAGCCATGTTAAGGATTTTTATGCCCGAAAAAAATCCATCGCCGTCTGCCGGGTTTGAATCCGCAACCTCGGGAACTAGAGGCTAGCATGGTACCACTAGACCACGGAGGACGACCCGTTTTGCATGGACTGACCACATCGTCGACATAACAGTAGAAACAAGTTTATTCCTTGAAATTTTTATTTCTGTTTTTATCAGCAGTTTTTATAGCAAAGGAGATTGTCCACATCCTTGCCTTAACCCCCCTATCTTTTTAATTTCATCTGACATTTTACCATTTGATTGTCTTTTATAATGCTTTAACACCTTCCACAAGTTTTGAAGGTACAGTCGTCTTCTTCTTACTTGTCGGATTACCCTCCTCTTTGGAGGATTTAGTCTCGTTTCCCACTGGGACACTGGTGACGGTCACTGATAGGCATGCATTCGTTTGAATTGGAGCATTCACTCCGGGACACTACACTGCCTCACCCAGCCACTGTGACGCAGCAGTGTCTTACCGTCGCCACCTGTGACGGACACAGTCACTGTGTTCAGAGTAGTCATCGCCCAACATACATTAGTTTGAATTAGGGTGCTCGCACTAGGACAGTGATCACAGACCTAGCGTTCCAGACTTGGAAACAAAAATAAAGACTTTGAGCCAGGTAGTCATTTTTGTAGTATACTCGAGCACAAGGGTACCTACCCTACGTTATGGTAGTCATGAGTTTAGATTTGATTAACACGGAAGACTTTATAGGCTAAGTATAAAGTCATCTAGCTATGTAGAATATCTCTTTTTTTTCTTCTGCTGGAATAGCCTTTCTTAGTAAGTGTCAATTCTTGTGATGTACTCTTTCACATGTTCTAGCAGTTCATCAAATTAAGTTTATGACATTCGGAAATTTTGAAAAATTTGTCATCTTGCCTCAGATTGTCATGCATAGTGTAAAACAAGCATTCCTCCAGGGCTATCAAGCGGCAGTGGATGTACGTGTAATGTATATTTTTTCTTCATTCCCCTCCTCCTGCGTAGAAGTACTAACAACAAACGTTTCACCTCGTTCGACGCCATTTCACTAACAATCGGTTGGCATTACTTGCAGTGTCCGACACCAGTGACCTAGGAGGCTTCACCGCAATCACCAATGACCATCACTAGCGACCGTCACCGGTGTCCCAGTGTGAAACGAGCCTTTCACCCCCAAGGGCTTACAAACCATGCCTTGGGTCAGTAGCCGTCGAGGAGCAGGCAAAGTCTGGATCACAGCATATTTAGGATGGGTTATCAGCCCAAATGTCTAGCACGGCGGTGAAGTAATAAATGAAATGTAGTGATGAAAGGGATGATTCAAAGGTACGAGGGCGGATCGAAAAGTAACGCACAGTAACTTTTTTCTGACTTGGTATTGCAGCTGGAATGTTGCAATTTCACACAGATATAGTTTGAAGTTTTCACTACAGAGAGTATTTTTGTTTCATGTGCAGCTCTAGCGGGAGAAGCGTTAACTATACAATAAAGACGGTGCGCATGTTACTGTTGTCCACGTGTGAAGAGCAGAGAGGTGTGGTTCGATATTTGTGGTCCAAAAGGCATAAACCGAGTGATATTCACAGGGACATGCGTGGTGTGTGTGGGGATGATTGTATGGACCGTAGCAATGTCTCCAGGTGGTGTGCATTCTTCCTAGAGGGCCGTGTGAACCTTAGTGATTCGCCACGCTTCGGGAGGCCGGTAACAGCTGCAACCCCGCAGAATGTCCGAGGCATTGAGGCGGAATTTTGAACGACCGGCGTAACTGCAAACCTTATCGCAACAGCTCAACATTTCCTATGGTGCAGGGTACCATATTGTTCATGACACGTTGAAATTTCGTAAAGTTAGTGCTCGCTAGGTGCCTAAGAACCTGACAGACAACCGCAAGGGCCAGCAAATGATGAGCTTGGATCACCAAACTCGGTACACCGTAGAAGGGCACGACTTTCTGAAAGAAATGGTCACTTGTGATTACTCGTGGGCACATCACTACATGCCCGAAACCAAGCAGGCAAGTATGGAGTGGAAACATGCTGGTTCCCCAGTGAAGAAAAAATTCAAAGTGACTCAATTTGCTAGAAAACTGCTTGTGACGGTGTTCTGGGATATGCATGGTGTTGTATTGGTGGACTTTGCTGAACACGGGACCACTATGAATGCTGCAGCCTATATGAAAACTTTGGTGAAGTTGCGTCGTGCCCTTCGTGACAAACGCCACAACATGAATGCTGACGATGTCAAAATACTTCATGACAATGCTCGCCCCCATGTTGCTGCTGCTGTTCGTGAGAAAATCACCATACGGTCCGGACCTTGCACTATCGGACTTTCATCTGTTTGGTCCCATGAAGAAATTCCTGGCCGGCCAACGCTTTGCGACAGATGCGGAACTGAAATCAGCAGTCCGCAGATGGCTCTACTCCAAGGAAACGGACTTCTACGAACGGTACATATTAAAACTGGTATCACGATGGGAAAAATGTGTTGAGAAACTTGGTGACTATGTTGAAAAGTAGGTAAAAGTTGTAGGTTCATTTGTGATTTTTGTTGTTGTTTTAACTATTAAACCTTTTTTGTAAAAAAACTATTTTGCGTTACTTTTCCATCCGCCCTCGTACATTATAAATTTTTAAAATAAAAAACGTGAATTTGATTGGTTAAAGTAACAAACCTTGCCTCAAAATGATCATATCTTAAAATTGCATTATGCACCTTGCCTTTCGACCCTAAAGAAGTAGGTTTCTAATATGATTTTCATTAATTTCTCTCTCAGGGTACTGAAACAGAAGTGATTTACCATAGTGGCATTAGAGAGATACAGTTTCAGAATATTGCATCGAGCGCCAATATCGACTGTGTAACAATATGAACTTATAATAATGATATCGTTATTCATTTGTTGCAGCATGCATCTCGCGCAGTGTAAACACAGCTTAATTTCCCTCATCCCGTTGCAACATTCAATTCGGGCTACCCACATAATCACTGACAAACAAATTATCAACGGTGAATACAAAACGGGCTCATAAATATTCACGTTATCGACTGGCAAGCCCTTTCTTTCCACTAAACCGAGCTTATCGGTAACCCTGCCAGTTTGTATAACGCTGCTCTGTATAATTAAGGTTTGGCTTTTTTTCACTTCTATGTGCAGACACACATACCGCAGAGGGCTCCTTTGATGCGTACCCAAGCAAACAAATGCCGTGTACCCAAACGTACCAAAGTCAACACCCGCAGGATGGGGTTTTTGACAATTTGCCCTGTCCATTTCAACATCTGTACTTTGTCTGAAGTATTGAATGCAATTCCGTAGTGGTTGCCCTTCTCGTAAATGAACCGATTTGCTATGTGGATTTGTTCTGGCTTTGAACCAACTCTGGAAAGAAAAACCCTACTATGACATGGACAGTAGTTTTAAGCAAAATCACTATCTAGGGTCCTAGAGTAAACGTTTAACAGATTCATGCAGTTATAAATAACAAAACTAATCAGCAAGCTGTTAATGACACAGACTTGCGCGCAAAGAGACTAAGGTTTAGCACCATATTTAATGCTTATGGGTAGATTAAAAGCCCTATCCTCTCAACCTTATGTTTCCTAACTTCATTATCAATTATTTCAGGAACTATTTAAGATATCAAACTGAATTTTTTACAGAATGTAGATGAACACATTCTAAGTTTCCTACCTGTATTTAGGTATACATTTTTATTAAAAGTTAACAATAGTCATTTTTGAAAACGTTTGAGGCAGTATTTTTAACACAATGATTTCAGTCAAATTATACAATATGTAATTCAATAACAGCCCCCCTTGAAGCAATATGTTTATGTAATAATTTGTAAAATGTATGCAACAGTCATTGCATATGCTTATATTATTGTATACATGTTCAATAATGTTATCTGAATGTATTACGTAATTTAATAATGTAGGAGCTGTGATAATAATAAGTTAAAAGTTGCTAATAATGAGGTAACAATGAGGTAACCTTCAGGCAATAATGAGTAAGGAAGTTTAAATGTTACTAGTGATTATTAGAGCAGCAATAATGTAAATTTTGAGACAGTTTAAAAATAGCCAATCAACAACCACAAAAAGCTTTAGTTAAATGAAGGTATTCTATTGGACTAGGATTAGCCAATAAGAGACTTGAAATGCAGAAATATACAAGTTTAGAGGGTTGAAATCAATTCAGTTGCCACCAAACAGTGCTCATAACCAGACGTGTTGCTTCTAGACAGTGCTCATAACCAGACGCGAGATGTGTCCTCGAGAAATTAAATACGTATTCGTGCGAGACAAAAATAGTATACGTGTTAAAAAGTGCAAGTATTTAATAAAAGAATCTCACCGCTCTATATCAGTGAAGTGTTATTTAAATCGTATCAAGCATTATAAAAAGGAGTGAAGTAAAATTATTATCTGTGTAAGTGTACATTCTTGTCGCACCATGCCCTGCCAAGATATGTATGTCTCTAAAATAATACTGACACAGCCGAGGCAAACATAAATATTAAATATTTAAAGAAACAGTTTAATTACAATACTTTTTTAAACTTGGGGCAAAGGCCACCTGAAAATGTATTTTGGGGCGAAGGCTACCGGAAACTGTTTACTATACGTGCGGTTGTGACGAATTTTAAACTTGGCTCCCCAACAGTTGAAATATAATACAACTCCTACTTCTAACCGGCGTTTCATACGTGGCATCAAACAACGTAAAGAACAATTCTACTTCAAATTGGCGTCCATAAGTGGAAGTAACAATCATTTCTCAAAGTACTCTTATTATTGACAAAGTTGAACAACCAGGTTTCTTCTAACATCCTAAAATTTCATTGAGCTATCTTCAATATTTTTATAAAATGCGTTATTATGTATAAAAAAAATATCTGATGTGATACATTCACATGGCTTTCTCTACTCTCTATCGTTTAATAACGAGTGTACAAACTATTCTTACTAAAGCTTATTTTTATATTTACTACATTTCAATCCAAATAAACCTTTGCAGAAATAGCTAAATTACACATTTCGTTATAATACAAATTGACAGCGATAGTCAAGTGTTTAAGAATTAGACGCTATTCGTTGCCTTAAATTTCCATACTTTTTCCATACAATCGCGAGGAACAACTGAATGTTGACTTCAAGGAATGACCAAGAAATGAACAATTCGAACCATTAACAACGGATATCTTAGAAATGGCTTATGCCACAAAAAATTAATTGAAATGTGCGTTTTAAAGAGATCTACAGTTCTTGTGTAGTACGCTTTCGCCTATCACTTAACGTTTACCAGTTTTACAAGATTATACAAAATTCCATCCGAATAAAGAGGACTTCAAACCTATTACCAGAAAACACAACATTTATATTTTTTCGTGTAAATATATTTAATACATGGAATTTTAATCAAAACAGTTATAAGCATTTTTAGAACATCAAGAATTTTGAAAAATGTTCCAAGTAAAGGTTAATTTGGAGTGCGGAGATTTTGTTTAAAATCTTCGTGTCACATCTTTAGAAGACTCTGAACATAAACACCAAGTTTGGTATTTATCCGACTTTTTAATTTATGCTATATTTTATGCTGTTTTTTCGAATTATCCTGCACACAGTCACACATACGGACATACTTCCAAAAATGCTTTATTTGGATTCAGGGGTCTCAAAATTTTTTTGGGTGAAATGCAAAATGAAATAGGTACTTCCCTCTGCTTACTATACGTAGTAAAGGATGTAAAAAATCATTATTTTCAGAAAAGGTTGTTCTAAGGGGAATGAAATCACATATATTTGCAAACAAATAAACCATATTGCTTGGGCATATGGAAGGTGCCATATCTAGCAATGGTACTCATTTGTGGAGTGAAACTTCTCCTAAATGATAAGCTAACATTTACATGTTTCCTCCAAAGAGTATGACTTTTTCTTTGAAGTTGTACAGAACTCAAGAGAACAAAACGGCAGATGTAGTACCATTTTAAAGATATATGTAAAATATTGGACATACCACGTAATACATATAGGAATACCCTTTGGGCGAAACTTCACCACAAAGGACTCTCGGGTAAAATGATGAAAGCTCTAATGCAAATTTACAACGGTGTGAAATTCAGCATCAAAATAGACCAAAATACAATAACTGAATCTAAATCGGCCAGTAAAGGAGATCGTCAAGGATGTATTTTATTGCCACTGTTGTTCAATTTGTTCATAGACGATACAGCAGACGTGTTAATAGCAGAGGAAATGAATGACCCAAAAGAGACGATGTCTGCATTCCTGTACTTTTATACGCGGATGACATGGCGATTTTGTCAGTGACGATAAATGTTTACAGAAAGCTATTAATAGATTGGAAAAATATTGTAAACAATGGGGTTTAGTGGTAAACATAAATAAAACAAAAACAATGGTTTTCAAAAATGGCTATGTGTATGGCAGGGATAAAAAATGGTATTAGGAGGGGTTAGAATACAAAACGATAACATTTCTCCTTTTTAGGAGTAATGTTTAATATGAGAGTAAAATGGAACAAACATCTATCAGTAACTAACTATAAAGCACGAGGGCAGTTAAATGAATTATTACGTACCCTCTCGCGGATACCGGATGTACCTGTAGATGCATTAGAAAAGATGTATAACTCTATGATAAGACCGATTTTGTTATACGGAAGTGAAATCTGGGGATGGGAAAGAGCAGAGCGTGTAAATAAAACGCAGGTAGTATTTTGGAAAAAGAGTTCTTGGAGTTTCACAAAGCACATCAAATTCGAGGTATTGAGGGAGGTGGGATGTTATGAAGACACAATACACTGTAAAATAAGAGCAGTGAAGTACTGGCTGAGGCTGATGCTGTCTCCTAAGTTTTGGGCAGCTGTTTTGGAAAGGGGTTTGACGAGAATAGGAATGGGGTCAGTATGGCAAAGAGCTGAAACAAATGACCAAAACATATGGAAAGGTGTCAAAGAAGACTAAGAGACATTAACCAACAGGAAATAGAATTGAATTGTAAAATTAAACCTTCTCTAAGTCTAGCAAATGAAATAAAATTGAGCTGGGGTAAAGAGGCACATATACTTAACTTAGGAAGAAAGGAAGGATCAGGAATGGCATGGTTTAGACAGGGGAGCTGGAGGGCACAGAAAATGAATGACGATTCTGGCAGGAGAATCTGGCCATTCTGCGATTTGGAGGACTGGGTACATATTTTGGCGGAATGCGCTCAGTGGGAGAACCAGCGAACAATTAAACTCAAAGAAGAATTCTTAAGTCCCTCAAGAAAGAGATTGGCATGTTGGGATCTACTGGCTGGCCAGAGGAACTGGCAAAGCATGGGCAACTTTTTGGCTAAAGTGCGCGAAGATGGATCAAACTTATTCAGTTAGTCAAAGGTAATTTATCTCTATTTTCCTTTTTCTTGTTCTTTTTTTATTAGTTTTCTTTTTCTGTTGTTTACTTTGTCACCATACCTTGTAACTTAAATATGCATGTACGGTCAATGACCCTTGCACTAAATACTTGTGCAATAACTTCAATAATTTGAAAACCATAAAGATACCTTACGTATCTACTTATGGTAAGCGCAATAAATGAATTGAATTTGATGGTGTATATATACTTACACCATAAACTTGAAGGTTAAATTTCAACTCAAAAGATGGTACAAGCCCTAAACTGTGGTATTTACTTTAGGTAAAAAAATATGACGGGAAAAGTCCGAATTGCCGAGCTTCAAGGATTACGACAACGATACATCTAGAAGTCATTCATGAAAATACCATCCTTAACACCTTTTTAGTGCATGCGGTCTAAAACAGTTGCTTGTCGGATTGTTGACACGCTGCCTAGGCCACTGAAGCCGACATGGAAACCTTTAGTGGCGTATTAAACAAAATCCAGACGGCAGTGACCAGTCGCACCAATTTTACAGGATTTTAAACAAAATACTTCGTCATAAAACAAGAAATATAGCCAACATTGTTTTTATGTTAATTGTAATCCATTCACAAAAATTAAAGATTTATTTCGCAACACTGAAGTGTTGTTTGATTTTTCATGTTAATAAGTAAATATCACATCCTCGTTCACAAGAGAAACACTACGCATCTTGCACCAGTCTTTAAATGCACATTCCTTCTAATACCACCTTCCAGATTTTGCTGATTCAATGTTTCTGGCTCATATTGAAATTTTCTCGGGATTTTCACCCTCATTTTTATTCACAAGATTGTTGTTTAGAAACGAAGGCTCAGAATAAGCACTGTCATCTACATCCGCATCTCGTATTGTCGTTTCTAATACTCCCATATGGCTTATGCCCTTCGGGGTATACCTCATTCCACCAAGCGATAATCGGACCCGTTTCGGAGATGGAGGCACCCACAGGGTGGAATCCGTAGAGTGATGAGGATGGCGGTGGAATGAGAGGACCTACAGCTTTTACCGTAGACTCCGAAACACATTGGGTCTTGGAGATACTTCACATGAGCAAGTCAGAGGTGAAGGCGTGTATAGCGCTGACTTAAAATAACCACCCCAGAGTTGAGAATCGAACTCCGGACCCTCAGTATGAGAGCCGGAAAAGAAAGCACTGCGCTAACCGGCGCCAAGATCTCGTATTGTTACGGCCAACGCTTCCTAGGAGGCGTTGGTACGGTTCATAGTGTAGGATTCAGGCGGCTGCAAGCATGTGTTTCAAAATGACTTTATATATCAGTACTTATATTATGTATATTTATTTTATTTAATATAATTTAGAGAGTTTTTACTAAAAAAACAACCATTGTATGCCACACGTACGCAAAAGCTTAGACCGCTAAAGCCTTATTTTGCATACTTGATACATAAATGGTCATTAAAGACCAGGCGATTAATAAATATTGTGCCGCAGTGGCTATGACCTAAGGTTATCGGGAGTTCGGCGCCGAGCGGTACGAGTAAACAAAGATAACACTGCTTGCCAGCGTAAATACCAGACGAGCTATGACTAGAACTTTCTGGAAGCTTTAACTCCCCCCTTCTCTAGAAAGTGTGTCGAAATAGTTCTAGAACGTTTTGTGAAAGATTCCACTGCCTATATAAGCGAGCGCTCTCGCGGGCAGTCAGTGCGTGTCGAGTTGCGAGTCGAGTGCGCTTCTGGTGTGACATCAAGAGCGTTTCTCCGAGCTATTTAACTTTTCTTTTATTAAGTTTCATTAGGAAGGGCACTCACTCACACAGTCACACTTTCAGCCTCTGAGGAGTTCAGGGAATCATTCTAATTCCCGCTGCAGCCAGAAACCGAACCCGGTATCTCTGGATTGAGAAGCCAGAGGCACAAAAGCCGTGGTGTTTAAGTTTAAGTGATTTTGATGGGCTTTCACACCTGCATTCACCATAAAGGCAAAACGTATTAAAGAATATCTGTTTCAGCTAAACAGATTCAATAGTTTAATAGATAACATCAGAGGATTAAAAAACTATACCTATTCGGTAGAAACACCTGTTTTGCCAAAGCTTAATGAAATGCATTCGACATCCATTTCTCTAACCACAATTTCAAACAGATGACATAAATAAAAAAAGACCTGTTGGCATTGGTGGATACCTACGTTTTCCTCCCAGCCATTATTTTAATTATACAGCTTCATAAAGCGATGCAAATAGCTCATCACGACATTTGCAATTTAAATTTCACATCATTTCCAATTCTAAATTATAATTTATCCAGCGGTAAGCAAAAGAGTTTTTGCGGTATGTAAGTATTTCTACAAGGAATGATGCACCTTTTTGCCTTCAAATCATTTTGAAGTTAATGCCAATTTGTTTGCATCTCATAACTTTTTTAACTTCATCAGCATTATCAAACAACAAAACGAGGTCTTTCAGAAACATACAAAAGCAGAAATATAAATAAGTTAGGTATTTTCGTATTTTTAATAAGTTTGAACACAGAGATGGGACCTTGATACCGCCGATACCTCGATACTCTCCATACTTGGTGGTATCGAAATATGTCTAATACTTTGAGATAAACCTTCGATAACTTTTCGATACTTTTCAATTTTTACGTTTTGCATTATTGTAAGTTCTTGCATTTAACTTTATGCTAGATAATAAATTGAAAGAGTCGAAACTTCACGTTGTCTCACACGTGTCAGAAACATTACTATAGTTATTGGTATATCTGAACGAGTTTCCTGTGGGTGAATGAATGCAACACCCCATAGACCCTTGTGAAAACATGCAGAACAATAGGGAAAGGAGTAGAGGTATTCGTGTAACATGCAGCGTTAACTGAGTTATGAATGAAGCTAATCACGCTTCTGCAATAGCCTGGCTTGATGACTCATTCTCAGCCAATACATTTGCCTACTCCGGTGACTAAAATCTGTGCATTCAGCAGAAACAAATCAAATTTAAAACGTTACAATATAGCATATAGAAATATTTATTACTTCTATTTGTTTCAATTTCATGTAAAACATAGGTATACTGATTTATATTTTCAAATTCCTACATTTGTTTTTCTATGGATAGAAAATCCTGCAAAAGAAAGCTTTCAACACAATAATGGTTACATAAATATATGTTATGTGATGCGTTCACATGACTTTCTCTACCTTCTATCGTTTATTAGTGAGTAGACAAACTAATCTCACTGAAGCTTATTTTTATGTCTACTACGTCTTAATCTAAATAACCCTTCGCAGAAATAGCTACATTACACATTTCGTTATAGATACAAAGGAAACAGCAATAGTCAAATGTTTAACAACTGGACGCTATATGCTGGGCTTAAAATGCCATACTGTTTCCATAACATCGCGAGAAACAACTGAATGTTGTAAGGACTTAAAGAATGGCCTTGAAACGAACAACTTGAACCATTAATATCTCATATCTCAGAAATGGCTAATGCCACAAAAAGCTTATTTGAAGTAAATTGTATGTTTGAAAGAGATCTACATTTCCTGTGTGGTAGATTTCGTCTATCGCTTAACGTTTATCACTTATACAAAATTATACACAATTGGTTACAAATGAAGAGGGCTTCAGAAAATTCATGATACACGTTCTATTTTTCATATAAATATTATTAATGTATAGTTTTTTAATCAAAATGGTTAAAACCAGTTTTTATAGAATGAAAATTTTCGAAAAACATTTCGCATAAAGGAAGGTGGTGTTGGCGGGATTTTCTTGAATATCTTCGTGTAGCATCCTTGGAAGATAATGAACCTATATACCTGGTTTTTCGTTTTTGAGTTATGCTGTTCACAGACACATAAAGCACATATTATTATTATTATTATTATTATTATTATTATTATTATTATTATTATATTGTCCTGGATTAACAATAGAGGAACCGGAGGCATTACCAAGCTAAAAAAATTGTTGTCAGTTGGAGAATGTCGAACAGGAAGAATTTTGGAATTGGCATACAATACAAACTTGGTTATATGCGTTTATAGAAAACTACTAATAATAACGTTATTCAGCAAACAAGCTATTGCCTTTACAGTTCTTTTTAATAAAATGAGTATCGAATATCGGTGCCAAAAAGCAGTATCGGTATCGACTATGCAGAAATGGTGATATCGTCCTATGTCTAGTATGAACAATGCATTCTTTATACTTTCCCCCACAACTTCCCTACGGTATGGGAAGTATTTGATTGCTGTTTGTCTCAAGATGCTATTTTTAGGTGAAATTTCTATGTCGAAGCGTTTATGCGAATGCTCAGTTACGTATTTTTGGATAAGGAAGCTGTAGAGAGAATTAAAAAAATAACCTGATGTGAAACATACACATGACTTTCTCTACCCTTTATCGTTTATTATTGGGTATAAAAACTATTCTCACTAAAGCTCATTTTTCTGTCTACTCCATTTTAAACCAAATAAACCTTTGCAGAAATAGTTACATCACACATTTCGTTATATATACAAAGGGAACAGCGATAGTCAGATGTTTAAGAACTGGGCGCTATACGCTATCTTAAAACAAGTGAATGTTGAGAGGACTTGACTCAGAAATGTACATTTTGAATCTTTAATAACGGATAATTCAGAAATGGTAATGCCACAAGAAAGCTACTGGAAATAAATTGTGTGTTTTAAAGAGTAGTAGTCGTTTTCGGCTATCGCTTAAGATCATACAAAATGTATTCCAAATGAAGTGGACTTCACAGGCTAATCCCAGAAAGTTTAAGATATAAATTTTATTTGTAATGTAAATATTATTAGTATGATATTTTAATCAAAATGGTTTGAGCTATCGTTTAGAAACTCAAACATTTCGAAAAATCTTCCATGTAAAGTGTAGCTTGGGATGAGAGGATCTTCCTGAAAATCTTCGTGTCGCATCTTTGAAAGTTACTGAGTCTAAATACCAAGTTTGCTATTTATCTGACTTCGTTTTTGAGAAATGCTGTTCACAGGCGCGCGCGAACTTGTAGTACTCAATACTCACAATTAAATTATATACATTTTAGACTACAATAATAATATTTGACAATATTGAGCTATTTACCCTATAATTCCCTTTTGATTGTTTGCCTATATTAATCTACGCGCCCAGTACACAAAATTCGATGTATTGCTCCACCTTCTTTGTGCTCGTTCTTAACCATTTATCTTTGAACTTATCCAAGTATTACCCATAGCTTTTATTATCTTTTACGGTCAGAATCTTCTTTATTAATACTTTCCCATCCAAGTTTTCTATTTGTTGCCAAAATTGTTCTCTCCAGTTTTTGTTTTATTCCAGCATAATATACATTGGAAATTCCCCACACATTGAACATTTTAGTCTTCCTTATGCCTTTCAAGTTTCTAACTCCTGTTATCGCCCATGTAAATCCTTCTCGTCCTAGTTTATTGCATATATCTATTTAATTTTCCCTCTTGCATATTATTTTTATTTCCCTATATATCCTCAAGGAGCTTTTCTCTCTTGTACTGTCAAAAATATCTTGTTTGTAAATATCTTCTAGCCTTAATTCTACTTCTTTCCAAAAGCCTCTAATGCGATATTCTGCATTTATCTAGCATCTCCCATACCTGTCTGCCCTATAACTTCCTGAGTTTTTAACAACCATGACCCGTTTCCCTTACTTTTAGTTTGTATATAAAAAGTTCTTTGATAATATCAGTTTTGCAGCTAAAATATTAAGTTTAGCTACCCCGGCATAAACATTGTGGTACGTAACTGCACAACTTGCTGCACAAATTTAAAGGAGGCGTGGGATATCCATAACATAATACACTTAAATTCACATTTAACACATGACTTGTGGTTTATTAAATAATTGATATGGTGTCACTACATTGTTCAAAACAGATTACAGGACAAACATTGGAGGGAGATGCTCCACACACACACACACACACACACACACAAAAACGGAAACACGCATTCTACACACAACAACCACTCGCCCTGAAGAGACACACAAGACTGACGCCACGCTACTGACTAGGAGGTGGGGAGGTAAATGCCGTGCCGGACCAGAATTCAAACTCTCAAACGAAATAACTACTTCAACAATGTCATGCTAAAACGCAATAATGTGTCCGACACGACAATGCACACACATACACGCTATAATGTTTCATAGGTCTTATGAAAATTTTGATCTTGGTGGGGTACCTAGCAAGTTCTAGCTGTACTGCCCTATTTGGTGATGCTATCGGTAGACCTAAAACATATTTGCAAAAACATCTACTGACTTCATCAACCTCTCTGCAAACCTGATCTACCCCGCATACCTCTGCCCCAGGAAACACCTTGTTTTCTACTGTGTCAGTATAGATTTATTTCAAGTCATTTAAATGAAGTAGATAGAAAAGTAAACTTTTGTTAGAATAATTGGTATACCCACTAATATACGATATAGGGTAGAGAAAACCATGTGAATTTATCAACATGCTAATATTTAAGCACATGAATAATACATAAGTATTAAAGAGAAGTTAGCAGACAATAGGATAAAGCAGAGTTGTAGGTTTCCTAGATTTGTTAATGAAGCCATAGGAGTATTTTACTTTCTTGTAAACCTATGAATGTGGCTAACGAACTTTAGTCTAAGAGTGACACAAAAAGAGTCAAATGCCGCATCCCCGTGACGTAGTGTAATTTGGTAATTGTGGGGGCAGCGCACAGCGGGGGCGGCAGGATTGCACGCCCCAGTGACGTCTCCCTGGCAACGTGTATATCCGCCTTTTCACCTAGCGCGTCATGGCTTCAGATCCACTCCATTTACATCTCGAGAAGCCCTGGCTCGCAAAAGGATTTGGCAGGAATAAATATTGCAAGATTCTGAAAATTAGTTTCCCGTAGCCGATATTGGTAGAGAGTTTTATCGAGCATAATTTAAACGCTGCCCTGAGTTACGGCAATCGTCAGTTATTCGTGAACTGGCGTTTATCCAAACGCGCACAACTGGAGTGAGAATGTGAAAATGGCATAACAATATGCCCCGTAGCCTAGAAAATGTGACGGCAGAGACCTCTTGCCCAACTGCCGTAAGTTACCTTACGGCATATTGTCACGTGATTAATGTTCTGCGCATGCGTCACTTGGTTTCCCATAAAGAAGTAACTTACAGCCTTATTCAAGAGAGACATTAGGTAAAGCTTTCCTGTAAATTTTCAATGCGGGAATGCCTATGAAAGGCCACCGTTTAATATAAATAAATTAAGCCTTTCTGAAGGTGAAACACCATTCACTGGAGTGCGGAGTATCAACAGCCAAGTACTTCAGAAATTATTCAATTTCCTGGCGCTTTTCCACTTTTTCTTTTTTTTTTTGCTTTATTAGCTCTATAATTTTTTATGTGCCGTGTTAAACGTATTTTATCTACTACTATAATAAACAGTGATGCTTAGGTTCGTAGTTACTAGGCAACAAAACCTATACTTTATATTCCAACAAAACACGCTATCACAACATAAAATACAGGTTCAACAAAACGTAAAATACACTCTTTAAAAATGCCTGTAATTTTCCAAAATTACTGATATCAATATTATCATTAATCAAAACAGTTGATCTCACCATGGAATATTCACTCCAAAGATTCGAAGCTGTAATACTTTTCGACTTCTCATAAAAATACGCCAACAAAGAATCTTTATTTAGATCTCCTTATTACCTACATACCAGTTCTTGAATTTCGTATACCTACATAAATAAACTTTCCTTAAATTTTTTGGAAGTATATTAATAGTTACATCTTGGACTGCTTTTAAAATTTTTGCTTATGAACCGTAAAAATCACCTTAGCTCATGTTTGATTTAAATTCACATATGAAACTAACACCCAAAACTGCAGATATAACAACAAAGTTTGATGTCGTGTCTTTTTTTTCCAAAGCACAGATTATTCTTTCTCTAAACATATCGTTTTCGCAAAAAATAAATTTCATTAAATATACAACATATACTAAAATACTCTGAACGTACATAAAATACTGCAGACAACACGCTATAAATTAGGTTTAGTAACTAGTCCTCTAAATAACTAGCCAATTCGTGGGGAAGTTAAATTCCTGCACTCCATGTGTTTCGCTGTTTATCTGACATCAATAAAATTTACTTAATCTTCCTACTATTCAAATGTATATTTATTGCCTAGACATGGAATATATGTATATTTGAAAGTTGAACTTTACCATTTAAATCTTACCGTCTTTACTTCGCTCTATTTGTTAACATTTACTTACGATTTAATTCATACAGCATTTAAATACGAGGGCAGTCCAGAAAGTCCCCGATGTTTTGGCCTATCGTAGCGATGAGTAGGGCTGGAGCCGCCATCTTGGTGTCAGAACGTTCCTACATTCAGTACGCATCCAGTTGTGGTAGCGCGAGGACTGTACCTTCCTTACTGTGCTCTCTGCGAGTTGTTAAAATGTGCGCTGCAATTGAAAATCCTGCCGCTTGTGAAGTGCGGTTGGCTAAAAAGAACAAACCAATTGAAATTTATCGTCAACTTTGTGGTGTTTACAGGCAGGGAATGAGTGAAAGCGAGTCAGGCAATGGTGCATTCATTTTAAAAATGGCCGTACCAATGTTCACGACCAGGATCTCAGTGGTAGGCCTAGCCTTATGACTGATGAACTGTCAATGCAAATCAATGACAAAATTTGTGAAAATCGTCATTTCACGATTACAGAAGTTTCGGAACATTTTCCCCAAATTTCACGGAGTTTGGTGCATCAAATTGATGCTTTGATACTGATGCTGAACTGCATGCCGGTGTAAACCAATGGTTGAAGTCGCAGGCGGCAGATTTCTACAGAGAGGGTATTGAAAAATGTGCCACGGTATGATAAATGCCTCAATTTGAATGGCGATTATATAGAAAAATAGCTTAAGAGTGTACCTTTCAAATGTAGTTAATAAACGTTGATATTTGCATTTTTTTAATTGTTTATTTCAAAACGTCTGGGATTTTCTGAACTGCTCTCGTATAACACTTTCGGCGCAAGCAGCCAACTCGCCTTGAATTGTTGACTGGCTTGGCCACCACTACCAGCGTGACTAATCCGTAACCAAACCACAGAGGCTAGCGCAGTCGACCTGCTTTTGTGCAACTGACAGTGGTTAATTGCATTTTCGCGTGAGCAGTTCTATTATGCAGTATCGTCGAAGAGAATAGTATGCAATATACATGTGTTAAATCCTTTGCAGAAACTATGAAGTGACAATATTTGACCACTTCTCGTATTTTCAGACTTATTTCTCTTTCTGCAAAGATGCAATTACCGAACTTGTATCGCAACATATTATTATTAGAGGGGGGACTAGAGTGATTTCAAGTTACCAATTTAGAGAACACATTCTGTTGGCACGTGTCCCCTGGGTGCGGACAGTGGATAAAACCGTGGTTGATATAAAGTTCCGCTGATAAGATATGCATTAGATAATGTTATTCGTACGCATATAACCTCTTGCGATGTAAAAGGAACTTCTCATAATATAACTTTTGTTTAAAAAGAGAGACGGAGACCGTTAACTTTCGACAATCTCCACATGATTGTCCACTGCAGCGTGGACTACGTAGTATTCACTTTAAGTATATGTAAAATGTAAATGTAGTGTTCTATAACGGAATAAACACATTAACAGTCGTCATGTACAGCATAGTAGATGCATTCTTTCGATACAACCTGTATGAGCACTGAAGGCACGCGCCCGTTGTTTACATCTGGACTCGCACTCTCTCCAACATAAAAAGGCTACGTAAAAGACAAGTTAACTTCATTAAAACGGTGACTCTGATCGGCCCCTTAATTATTATCCACTACTGTTATGAAAGTGCACGATTAGTCGATTGTGTCGAGGCAAGAAAAACTAAATTATTATATCGCTTTCTGCAAAGCCTGTTTTATGTTTCATAAAGATGAGTTTTACGGTGCATGCATTATTTAACACATAAGGTCTAGCTTTTGTCACCTATAAACCATGAGTAAATTGAACGAAATGAATTTTTATAGACTTTTTCAGGATCTATAGACGCAGTTGCATGTTCGACTGTTTCTATGATTGCAGCTGGTAGACTGTCAAATTCATGCTTTTTTTTAAATGAGAAATGGAGATTTAAAAGAAAGATTACAACAAACAATACGTTTTTATTTCTCTATTAGCAAACTGTTGCTAATCATATAAACGTAGAAGATTAAGAAAACTTGGGCCGATTGCAATAAATTGCAATTTATACTAAATTTATTTCCTGATTTTGAAAATAGGTTTCGTTAAATATAAGAAACTAGGGATGGGACCTCATACCGTCGATAAATCCACACTCTCAATACTCGATAGTATTGAAGTATGTCTGATATTTTGAGATAAACCTTTAATACCTTTAAAATTTTAAGTTTTTCATTAAAAAAGTGTTGAGTTTAATTTTATGCTAGCTAAGGAATGGTAGGAGTCGAGACTTTATGCTATTGTCTCGCACGAGTGCCCAAAGAGTTGCTGGACTATAGTTCTTGATAGATCTTGACTGCGTTTCCTGTGGGTGAACCAATGCAACATTCCATAGACTCTCATGTCTAAATGAAAAACACGCAAAATAATGGGAGGAGTAGAGGAACTCGTGTAACATTAACTAAGTTCTGAATGAAGCTGATTTAGCTGAAGCACTAAATCAGGTTTCTGCAACACCCCGACTTGGTGATTCACTTTCAGCCATTACATTTACCTACTCCAGGTACCAAATCTGTGAAGCCAGAAGAAACAAATCAGAAATTAAGACGTGAGATAACACAGCGCATGGATATATTTGTTTTTTACTCCCAGGTGTTTCTGTTTACACAAGTCAAACTCGAGTCACGAGCATAGCTTGTAGGTATATCGTGGACTGCACTAAATATACTTAACCACAAAAAGGAAAACATAGAAATTATTATTACTAACAATAGGGGATCTAAAACCTGTGGCATCATCAATATAAAAGTTGCTGCCAATTGGAGAATGTCAAGCAGAAACAATTTCGGAATTAGCATAGCATAAAGAATTGGTTACATGCATTTACAGAAAACTACCAATGAGAACATAACAGTTCATGCTAAGAATACACAATGAAAAATCTATTGCATTTACAGTTTTTTTACCTTCTCTACTACGTATAGTAAGTAGGGGAAGTATTGTATTCCACCCAAAAATTCGATACCGAAATTTCACCGGAAATATGTGTTTTGAGACCCCCTGAATTCAAAAAAAGCATTTTTGAAAACATGTCCGTGTGTGTGTCTGTGAACAGCATAACTCAGAAACGAACAGTCGGATAAACACCAAACTTAGTATTTAGGTTCAGTATCTTCCAGAGATGCGACACGAAGGTTTTCAAGAAAATCCCCCTACCCCAGATTGCCTTTTACATGGAACATTTTTCGAAAATTTCAATTTTCTCAAAAGTGGCTCTAACGATTTTGATTAAAATATCATATGTTTAAGATATTTTCATGACAAATTAAATGTATATCTCTAATTTTCTGGGAATGTCTCCAAAAGTATCCTTCATTGTGAACGACGTTTGCATAACTGGTAAACCATGAGATAGACAAAATTTTACTATCCAAAAAATGTGAATCGCGTTAAAATACACAATTTCTGTCATATACATTTTTTGTTATTGAGTGAACCATTTTCGAGATATTGTTTGTTATTCCCTTAAATTTTCCAATACTTATACTTTTTCTCAAATGGAAATTCGTTATTCATTTTTTTGTCCTGATAATGCAAAGAGAATGGAATACTCCACATAGGAACCACCTCTTAAAACATTTGACTATCGCTTAAAGCCTAGCAATTCCCCTTGCATCTACAAGATAATTAGCAATAAGATTAACATCTCGATTAACATGAAGCGTATGGAGAATAACCGTTTGTAAAAATAGTTTGTACAAGAGTAGAGAAAGTCATGTGAGTGTAACACATCAGACTTTTTATAAAGTGAGTATCGGTATCGGTGCTCAAAAATCAGTATTGGTATCGAGTATTGAGAAATAGTGGTATGATCCCATCTGTATAAGAAACGTAGCAAACAAATTGTAGTAAACACATTACAAAATAAGCTTCAGTAACTCCCTTTGATCGTGTATTAAATTGACCCTACTCTTTACTACAGCTTTATTATTGAAACTTGTATCCTAAATAACTATTAAGTGTACATTAGACCACAATTGCTTTTACAATACGCAAATTACACTGAGCCTGAATGCTTATCTGACGAAGGAAAAAATTCCAAACGTTTTTATTAAATTCCTCATTAATAACTAACATTTTCGGATTTCACAAATTTACTACATGCATATAAGTGATTTACATCTGATGTGTTAGATTCACAGGAATTTCTCTACCTTTATCATTATTAGTGGGTACACAAATTATTCTTAACTTTATGATGTTGACTACTTCATTTTAATCGAGATAAACATTTCCGGAAATAGCTACATTACACATTACGTTAAACTAGATACAAAGGTAACAGGGATAGTCAAATGTTTAAGAACTGGACGCTCTATCCTGGTCTCAAATTCCATACTGTTTCTATGACATCGCGAAAAACCACTGGAAATTGAGAGGACTTCAAAACAACGGCTAAGCATTGAACTTCGAACCATTAATAACGTATATCTCGGAAATGGCTGGTGCCACAAAAAAGTTATTTGAAATAAATTGTGCGGTTTAGAGACATCTACATGTTTACCTTCTAACCACCTACATAGTAGGTACAGAAGGTATTGCATTCCACCCAAGAATTCGATACTGAGATTTCACCGAAATACATGTTTTGAGGTCCCCTGAGCCTAAAGAGCATTTTTATAAAAATGTCCGCGAGCACGGGTGCGTGTGTTTTTTTGAGTAGCATAACTTAAAAACGAAAAGTCGGATAAATACTACACTTAGTATTTAGATTCAGCACCTTTCAAAGATGCAACGCGAAGGTTTTCAAGAAAACTAGCCTTTGCATGGAGCATTTTCCGAAAATTTTTATTTTCTACTAAAGGCCTTTAACGGTTTTGATTAAAATACCACATTATATGAGGAACGATATTTGCATGGCAATTAATATGTATATCTTAAATTTTCTCGAATAGCCTTTGAAGTATTCTTCATTCGGAAGAAAGATTAGGTACATAATCTTGTATAATTGGTAAACATTAAGCAATACACGAAAACGTACTACACAAAAAATCTGACGTGATACATTCACATGACTTTCTCTAAGCTTTTGTTGTTTATTAGTGGGTACACAAACAATTCTTATTAAAACTTATTTTTCTATCGACTACATTTTCATCAAGATAAACCTTTGCAGAAATACTTACATTACACATTTCGTTAGCACAAAGAGAATAACTATAGTCAAGTGTTTAAGAACTGGACGCTATATTCTGACTTCAACTGAATGTTGAAACGACTTTAAAGAATGACCAAGAAATGAATAATTCGAACCATTAGTAACCGATATCTCAGATATGGCCTATGCACAAAAATCTTATTTTAGATAAATTGTATGTTTTAAAGAGATATACATTTTTTGTGCAGTACGTTTTCGTCTATCGCTTAACGTTTACCAGTTATACAAGATTATATATAATTCCTCCCAAATGAAGAGAACTTCAAAGGCCATTCTCAGAAATTCAAGATATACATTTTATGTCATGTAAATATCTTTAATATATGCTATTTTAATCGAAATCTTTAGAGCTATTTTTAAAACGATTTTTGAATAATGTTCCATGTGAAGGGTAGTTTCGGGTGGGAGATTTTCTTGAAAATCTTCGTGTTTATCTTTGGAAGATACTGAACCAAAATACTAAGATTGGTATTTATCCGATTTTTTGCTTTTTTGTTTTGCTGTTCACATGCATAAACACGGAAGTTTTTAAAAAATGTTTTCGGAATCGGGGTCCCATGGATTTTTAGTTGTTTCTTGCGATTGCATGGAAACAGTATGGAATTTAAAGGCTAGCATATAGCGTCCGATTCGTAAATATTTGACTATCTCTATTCCTTTTGTATCTATAACGCAATGTGTAATGTAGTTATTTGCGGAAAGATTTAACTCGGTAGAAATGAAGTAGATAGGAAAATAAACTTTCGAAAGAGTAATTTGTGTACGGGCTAATAAGGCATAGAGAATAGAGAAAGTCGTGTGAATATAACATCAGATTTCTTGCGTAGTACGTTTTCGTTTATCCCTTAACGTTTACAGTTATGCAATATGACAAAGTTTCTTCGGAATGAAGTGGACTTACCAGGCTATTCCTAGTAAATTCAAGATATATATCTTGTAATGTAAATATCTTTAATATATGGTATTTTAATCAAAATCGTTAGAAAAGTTTTTCATAAGATCAAAGATTTAGAAAAATGTTCCATAGAAAGGTTGGTTTGGGGTGGGGGTTTATTGTAAATCTTAGTATAAATTCTTTGCGGAATACTGAACCAAAATACGAAAGTTCGGCATTAATCTAACATTTAATTTTTGAGTTTGAGTTACACACAGACATTTTTATAAAAAATGTTCTTTTTTGGATTCAGGCGGGCTCAAAACATGCGTTTTCGGTGAAATTAAAATATCTTATTTTCTCTTTCTACTATGCACGTGCTACAAAAGTAGAAAAACTATATATATATATAGGGTGGATCATCTATGTTGAGACAGTACAATATCTCCAGAACTAAGCGTTGTAGAAAGAAGTGTCAGGAATAAAAGTTGATTGATATTATGTGGGAAAGTAAATACCATTAGTTGTGTTTGGTTTTGAGGTCATTATGATAGCCATTTTAGCGTCAATTTAATTTTTTTAAACGGGAACCTTCAATTAGGGTTAAATCAAATTGACCCTAAAATGACCATCACAACGTCCTCTAAACAAAACACGACTAATGGCATTTACTTTCCCCCACAATATGAACCAACTTTTATTAAAGACATTTCTTTCTACAGCGCTTAGTTTTGGAGATATTGTAATAGTCTCAACTTAAAATGATCCAGTCTGTATATCCAAATCGATATTTACTTGGCACTAAAGAAATCAAGGGAATAACCCAATCACATTGAAATGATAAAAATTTTGCTCGATTCAGCACTGATACCTGAATCTCAAGCATGCTACTGTGTAGGGCAGCAAATGAACCGATTTTGTTTTGCTGTTTTATTTGCGATGCTATTTGGCGAATGAAAATGTTTGACACACGAATGTGAGCTCAAAGCTAGTCATTAATACCCTAAAGCTACAGGTGGGTTTTCACCATCAAAGCCTTTCAGCTGAAGTTATCTATGGGTTCCAGCATTCTGAGGTTTTCTATATTTACTATATAAAGCAGAGGTGGGATGTCTGTGGTGTGTATTGCACGTTAGGTGCACATCTATTTTGGGTTACCAACGCGGCACTATCTACCTTGCGTTTTTAGTAGTGCTGCGAGATAAAGTTGCATGCTGGTCACCAAAGCATTGTGTGTATTCACATCATAAGGAAACATTCACCAGCTTTCAATCCTCTGAAAAGGTTTCCATACCAACCGTATTTGTCCGAAAAAATAGCTTTTATTTACAATTAGCGCAACAAAGCTGTTATACTGTATCTAAGAAAGTTCTCTCTCTCTCCCCCCGTTTCTTTCATTCTTTCCTGCAGTACCCTCCAACCCCTCTACTGTCTGTCACCTACTCTCTGTAGAACATATATAAATGGCATTATTGTTTTGAAAATTATATACCTTAAAAAAATATTGCACTTCACCCAAAAATCCCTGAATAAAAAGCATATCCTAGAAAAGCTTTTGCGCGCGGTCTGTGGAGAGAAAAAGTTAATTTGAAAAGTATAAGTCAAAAATGATATATTCGATAAATACCAAACTTGGTATTTCAGTTCAACTACTTCCAAAGATGCGACACCAAGATTTTAAAGAAAATCGCACCAACCAAGGCTATCCTTTAGATGTAAAAGTTTTCGTTATTTTTTTTTATTTTCCCAGAAATTAATGCAGCTATTTTGATGAAAGTACCGCATGTTTAAGACATTTTAATCCAAAATGTATAAATTTTAACTTCTTGCAAATAGCCTGAGAAGTTATTTTCATATGAAATTTATATCATTTGGTATATTACTGGACAAAAAAGAAATAGCGCACAAAACTGTAGATCTCGTTGAACATGCAATTTATGTGAAATATATTTTTCGTGTGGTATTAACCATTTCCACAATATTCGTTGCTATTGGTTTGAATTTTCCAATACTTGAAATTTTTGAACCGTCATAGAAAAAACATAGTATTTCAAAATCACATATAACCCGCGTTTGTAACATTAAATTATTGCTTTGGTCTATGTATAGCTCTTGCACCTACAACGAAATATGTAAAAAAATCTTATAGACATTCACATGACCTTCTCTATCCTTTATTGTTTACTATTTATTATACAAACTATTCTTATTATAACTTTTTTTTGCCTACTACATTTTTATACAAATAAACCTTTGCAGAAATAGCTACATTACACATGTCGTTGTATATACAAAGAGAACAGCGACAGTCAAATGTTTAAGAACTGGACGCTATATGCTGGCCTTAAAATTTCAAACTGCTTCCATGCAATCGCGAGAAACAAATGAAAATCGATGGGCCAAACAGAATTACAAAGTATTGAATAAATCGAACCATTAGTAACGAATATCTTGGAAATGGCTAATGCTACAAAAAAGTTGTTTGAAATAAATAGTGTGCCTTAAAGAAATCTGCTTTTCTTGTGTAATACGTTTTCTATGGCTTAAGTTGACAAGTTATGCAAGGTTAAACAAAATTCCTCCCGAATGAAGAGGACTTCTAATGCTATTTCCAGAAAATTAAAGAAACACATTTTATTTGTCCAGTAAAATCTTGCATATATGGTATTTTAATCAAAATCAAAAATTTCTAAGTATCTTCCATGTGCAACGTACTTTGGGGTGGGGGGATTTTCTCGAAAATCTTCATGTCGCAGCTTTGAAAGGTATTGAAGCTAAACAGCAGGTTTGTTATGCGACTTTTCTTTTTGAGTTACGCCGTTTACAGACACACACATATACTTTTCCAAAAAGGCTTTATTTGGATTTAGGGGATCTCAAAACATGTATTTCCGCTGAAATTTCGAAATGGAGCATCTTAGTTTCTCTGCTACATATGAAGTAGGGAAAGTATTGTATTCCACCAATAAAATTCGATGTCGAGATATTACCGACAATACACATTCTGATCCCCTCTGTATAAAAAAAACAATAATAAAAAAAGTTCTAGAAAAAGGCCCGTGTGTGTGTGCGCGTGTGTGTGTGTGTGTGAAAAATAATTAAAAAACGAAAAGTCGGTTGAAAGCCAAACTAGGGTGTTTAAGATTAACTCCTCCAAGGATGAGACTAAAAATATTTTCAATAAAATCCCCCTACACCCCAACATCCTTTATATGGAACATATTTCGAAAATTTTTATTTTCTGAAAAATGGCTAAATCGATTTTAATTAAAATACCATATGTTTACAACATTTACATGAAAAATGAAATGTATATATTGAATTTTCTGGGAATAGACTGTGAAGTTCTGTTCATTCGGAAGGAACTTTATGCAATCTTGTGTAACCGGCATACGTTAAGTGATAGATGAAAAGGTACTACACAAAAAATGTAGTTCTTAAAACACACAATTTATTTCAAATATTTTTTTGCGGAATATGCTATTTCCGAGATATGCTTTATTTTTGGTTCGAATTATTCAATACTTCATTCTTTTAAAGTCATTTCGATTTCAGTGGTTTTTCTGGATTACATGAAAAGGGTATGGAATTTTAAGGTCAGCAAATAACATCCAGTTCTTAAAACATTGACTATCGTTGTTCCCTGTGGAACTATAAGGAAATGTGCAATGTAGCTGTTATATTGATTAAAATGAAGTAGATAAAAAAATCTGATGTGTTACACTCACATGACTTTCTCTACTCTTGTACAAACTATTTTTACAAACGCTTATTCTCCATATGCTTCATGTTAATCGAGATATCGAGATGTCAATCTTATTGCTAATTTTCTTGTAGATGCAAGGGAAATATCGTAGCTTTTAAGCGATAGTCAAATATTTTAACGTTGGTTGCTATGTGGCGCATTCCATTCTCTTTGCAAGTCCAGGACATAAAAAAATGAATAACGAATTTGAGAAAAAGTATAAGTATTGGAAAATTTAAGGGAATAACAAGCAATATCTCGCAAACGGTTCACTCAACAAAAGAAATGTATATGACATAAATTATGTATTTTAACGCGATCTACATTTTTCGTGTAGTAAAATTTTGTCTATCTCTTATGGTTTACCAGTTATGAAAAAGTCGTTCATAACGAAGAATACTTTTGGAGACATTCCCAGAAAATTCGAGATATACATTTCATTTCAAATGACATTATCTTAAACATATGATATTTTCATCAAAATCGTTAGAGCCGTTTTTGAGAAAATTAAAATTTTCGAAAAATGTTCCATGTAAAGGGTAGTCTGGGGTGGGGGGGATTTTCTTGAAAACCTTCGTGTCGCATCTCTGAAAGATACTGAACCTAAATACCAAGTTTGGTGTTTATCCGACTCTTCGTTTTTGAGTTATGCTGTTCACAGACACACAGACAGACACACACACGGACATGTTTCCAAAAATGCTTTTTTTGGATTCAGTGAGTCTCAAAACATGTATTTCCGGTGAAATCTCGGTATCGAAATTTTGGGTGGAATACAATACTTCCCCTACTTACTATACGTAGTAGAGAAAGTAAAAATAGGCTTTCCTAAGAATAGTTTGTATAGTCACTAATAAACGATAGAGGGTAGAAAATGTAATGTGAATGTAACATCAAATTTTTTACTTCGTGTCCCATTGCAAATTACTCTCCTTTGCCATGCAGCTTATTTTATGTGAGAACTCTCCACACGCCAAGCACAAGACCAATCACTCAAACTTACAAGTTCGAAAACGGCCTTAAATATCATTTTGACCCTCAACCGTTTGAATTTCTATGAAGAAGACCAACTCAGCCAGTTAATTTAGCAAGAGAACAAAATCCTAATGTGGAACGAATGCGGTATTCCTTATTAACAAAACGCATTATATCTACCGCACACGTGGAGGTAGAGATGACAGATCGATTTTATACGTATTGCAAGTGTTATAGCGATAAACAGGAAATTTAATACCCTGCTGAAAGTATTTTCCTAGCCGTTTCTGACGTTTAATATAAATTCCAAACATCGAACTCGGCGTTCGTTCTCATGAAATGTATTATTTACTTACAGAATTCGCATTCTCTCTACCTTTCTCAACATCTCTCTCTCTCTCCCTCCCTCTTCCTACATAAGTATTTCTCCTACCATCGTCCTCCCTTCTTAGTCTTCTCTCAATCTGTGGACTTCCCCTCTGCGTAACTTAAATGTCATATGATGTTTAGAAAACTGAGAATAAAACTGCTTCTTCTAGGTTCTAAAATATTAACAGCATACAAATATTTGTACTGGTGCAATCTAAAAATATACTATTTTCTGTCGTAACCAATTTACGTAGATAAACCGGATGTGGTAATGAAAACAAGTTATGGGTTTTTGAACATTTATACTATACCTAGAGTACGCGCTGCATTTTTACTATCGAAGTTTTCAAGTAAAACTTTTCAGAAACATCAGGTTTATAGTATGTTATGTAACTTTTACAAGTAGTTGAACAATAAACGAGATGTTTAGATATTTTTGATTTGCACCTTTTTGAACCCCTTCTTTGGGGAACGTAATTAAGACGACACATGGCCTATTTTTAGTTCCTCTACCACAAACATAGGTAGAGAGGGTATAAAATTCTGCCCAAAAATTCGATACCGAGGTTTTACCGGAAATACAGGTTTTGAGGCCCCTGAATCTCCCAAAAAAGTATTTTTAGAAAAAGGTCCGTGTATGTGTGCGTGTGTATGCGTGAACAGCAAAACTCAAAAACGAAAAGTCGTCTAAACACTAACCTTAGTATTTAGGTTCAGTATATTTCAAAGATGCGACACAGAGATTTTAAAGAAAATCCCCTACCCCAAATAACCGTTTAGTTGGAACATTTTTCCAAAATTTTCATTTTCTCAAAAAAGGCTGTTTCGATTTTGATCAACATATCACATGACAAATGAAATGTATATCTTGAATTTTCTGGGAATAACCTGTGAAGTCCTTCCCATTCGGAAGGATTTTTGTATAATCTTGTATAACTGCTAAGCGTCAAGCGATAGACGAAAACGTACTGCATAAAAATTTTAGATCTCTTTAAAATACATAAGTTGCGTTGAATATATATTATGCTGATATATTCGTTATTGTTCGAATTTCATTACTTGGTCATTCTTTTAAGGTCTTGTCTACATTCAGTTGTTTCTCGCGATTGCATGGAAACAGTATGGAATTTTAAGGCCGGCATATAGCGCCAGTTCTTAAACATTTGACCATTGCTGTTCTCTTTGTATCCTAACAAAACGTGTAATGCAGGTATTTGGTAAAGGTTTATTTGGATTAAAATTTAAGTAGATACGAATATTAGCTTTAGTAAGATTAGTTGGTATATCCGCTAATAAACGGTAGAGGGTAGAGAGGGTCATGTGTCACATAAGATTTTGTAAGTAGTATCTAGAGTATGTTACACATTTATTTATTTCTAGTAAATATTTACAGCACAAACTATAACATTTTAATTGTAGCATCACCCCTGAATGAAAAAAATCTCGTGTGCATATTATATGAAGTGAATAGGTAAAGCAAAAAAAAAGAAAAAAAAACGCACACACACAAATAATTAAAAATAGAATTTTGGTTACACCATATCCTATTATGTACCTACGTCAGTTTCGTTTAACGTAAGTTAAAAGTTCAAAAGAACAACAATTTCTAAGGCACTTCTGATGTATGTAATTACAAGATATCCTAAAACGTGCATTATCCGGTGCATGGCAGTATTGAACTTATCAGTGGAATACGTACGTGCTTTAAGGAAAGGTATAAAGAAAGTTAAAAGAATGTCAGCAAATTAAAACATGAAATCCTAAAATAAACTCACAAAGAACAAAAAGGATAATTCATGTTAAAGGTTCGGCTTAAAGCTCGTGCAAAGGCTGTGAGGCAGACATCACTGGCGATGACGTTTATAATGTGGATGGTGGGAAGAGATTAGGTGAGGCAGGCGGCGGTTTGGTCAAGTTTGAAAACAGCTGGAGTCAGCAGTAAAGCCCTGACGTCAGACACACGCTTGTAACTGTCTACATGTCCAAAAGATTCCCGTGAGGGTAGCGTTGAGGTTTCCCAAAGTCATCAACACCGCCAGCCGTTCATCTCTATTAGTTCTTCTTCCGCCCTGCTTTTGTCACTCTCTGAGAGCGTCCTAACTGCAATTGGAAAACAAATTACACGCTAACCATGTTTAATGTTCTCACCTAAATGAAAATAATAGTTCTTTTATCTCGGAATACAATACCATCACCATAAAAGTTATGTGTGCGTGAGTGTAGCGGCGAAATCGGTTAGAATCTCCATCCTGCACGGTCCACCGAGAACCAAAATGATCGATAAGACATGTGTATGTATTTATTCGCTGTAAATGCGTATTACCCGGTGGCAGAGTTAAATATACAAAATGATATCAAAATCTGATGTGATACATTCACATGACTTTCTCAACCGTCTAGCTTTATTAGTGGTTGTACAAACTCTTCTTATTTTTCTATCTACTATATTTTAATCCAAATAAACCTTTGCAGAAATAGCTACATTACACATTTAGTTATAGATACAAAGTGAACAATAATAGTCAAATGTTTAAGCTCTAGACGTTATATGCTGGCCTTAAAATTCCATACTGTTTCCCCGCCCTTGCAAGAAACAACTGAAAATCAATGGGATTTTAAAATAATGAAAAGTATTGAAAATTCGAACCTTTAATAATGGATATCTCAGAAACGGATTATGCCATAAAAATTTATTTTAAGTAAACCATGTGTTTTAAAGAAATCTACATTTTTTATGCGGTACTTGTGCCTCTGTCGCTTAACATTTAGTAGTTGATCAAGATTATACAAAATTCCTTCCAAATGAAGACGACTTACTAGGCTATTCTCGGAAAATTCGAGATATACATTTTATCATGTAAATATCTTAAAGCATAGTATTTTAATCAAAATTGTTAGCCATTTTTTAGAAATTTCAAAATTTCCGAAAAATGTTCCATGTAAAGGATAGTTGGGGTGGGGGATTTTCCTGAAAATCTTGTGTCGCATTGTTGGAAGATACTTGACTCAAATACCAAGTTTGGTATTTATCCGACTTTTCAATTTTGTGTTATGCTGTTTACACACAGACGCAAACATATACATGGACATATTTCCAAAAATACTTTATTTGCAATACGTAGTAGAGAAAGTAAAAATAAGTGCAAAAATAATAATAATAATAATAATAATAATAATAATAATTGTAATAATAATACAGTGAACAACAAAGGTGAGTAAAACTGTTCTATCAACGAATCAATTACTGTATGTACCATTTTATGATTTTATAACATAACAGCTTAAAGTTTGGAAATCATTAGTTACTTTACTATTTGCGTTTGCTAATTATTACTTATTCATCAGTATAGTCAATAAGTTTATCATTAGTAATCACAACAAGTTTATAAAATTTCAAACATACATCTAAGCAACCTTTATAATTAATTATCCAATATTTATTCTATTCAGATTTTTCCTAAGTTCCCACACGGACAGAGGACAGCCCTGAAAGCCTGCTACAGACAATTTATTCCATTTTCAATGGTGCTACTAACACCATTTCCTACCTCGGTTTCGTACCTTCCTCCCTTAATTTTAAACAAAATCCTTTCTTTAGTAGTATGTCCTGTTCTCCAATCTTTCACTAAAGCCCACCCATGCATTTAAACCAGCATAGGATTTAAATTATGCGCATAACCTATGCCCCTTCGTAGGCCCAAATTATTTACCTCTTTTTATGAATTTTATGGCTCTTCTCTGAATCTCCTCTAACGAGTCAATTTGATTAATAATAAATCAATTGATCAATAATCACGTAATAATAAAACATCAATTGTAAATTAATTATAATTATACTTATGTAATTACATTTTTATAATTATATTATGTTTATGCTAAAGCGATACTGCACATACAAGCGAATCAAATAAAATGTTTCTACTTTTCTGTGGACAGACAGACACACATACAGACAGACGAAACTCCCCCATATTCTTATTTTTCTTTTCTTCTTTTCTTGTTAACATTTTAATTGCTACTATTTGTCCATCCATTTTTTGCCCATTTATCCTACCATACTTATCTTCTCCATTCTGCCAATTCTTTGCATTCTATCATATAATGCTCTGCGCTTTCACTACCTCCGCAAAATTCACAAATTCCGTTGTTTCTACCTCTTACCCCTCTCAGATACAATGATCCTGTTCTCATCCATGCAAACGCTTCTTTTTCCTCTCTATAGCAATAATCCACATACGCTTCTCTTCCCCATTTCCTTTTTACTAATCCATAAAACCCTAGTGAATTTTTATTCTCTAAGCTTCCCCAGATCTCTTGTCTTTCTATGTCCTCCACTCTATACTTATAGTAAGTAAATGACCTTGTATTTGATATCGAGATTTCACCGGCAATACTTCAAGTTATAGTTTTCATTTACACGGAAATTATTTAGTGTGATTTGATGCAATTTAAAATTAATAACATTGTATTAACTATATTCCTTTTATTTTTTTAGGTCTTCTGAACCTAAAAAAGGTTTGTGTATCGCATTCACTTAAGAACCAAGTATTAATATTATTAAAAACCAGTAAAGCCTTTTTCGTAATAAAGATGCTAACGTTTTAATACTATCATAATTAGTGATATAAAAGAATTCTGAACAAAGAAATCCACTATATAAATACAATTCCTACAGATTTAAATATAATCGTAAAGCATAGTACAACTTAGTTACTCGAGAAGTTGAGACGCTGGGATATATACTTATAGGTAAATGACAAACGCTGAGTAGTTCACTTTTTGTGTTTTCAGCAATCAAGGAATCTTCGCTGCCGCGTAAAAGCACAATATATATGCTCTTAAGTACGTGAAAACAGTGACCCAAACTTCAGTCTTCTTCCATATTCCGAGCAATATCAATATATACTGGAAAGGTATAATTATCGTCATTCTTTACGGGTTAGACTATTATAATTATCTGTACTTGCCCCATTTAAGTTAAGTAACTGGTATATCTATGCCTTATTATGTCGGCCACGAAATATTTTACTTTTCGGTTTATATTTTAAAATATTCAGAGGTATACGTCTTTTTCTATTATTAATACATGCTCATACCCATTTATTCGATATTCTTCAATCCTGTTTGTTGTATTAGGAATCCCACAATCAAGTCCGGTCCACCAAATGGAGGCTATGCGACGGACTCGTTAATCGCCAATGTAAAAAATAGAAAACTAATAAGCTCCAATTAGGAAGGCAGAATCAAAACTGAAAAACTCAATGTCATAGCTGGCATTTGAACCAGGTATCTTCGGCTTTCTATGCTGTTGTTCTGATCAACTGAGCTACCAAGGCAAAATACCAGCTCGATATTAAATTCCCAAACGACTCGCATGTTTCCAGTAAACTACAAGGCGTTCTGACATTCATGAGAAAAGCTCCAACTTATCGACTTACAGACGTGGCCAAGTCGTTATACTAACATTCTCGTTCGTCTAATTCTTGAAAGTATGTTTATATAATATAAATCGTTAATTATTATAGTTAGAAAATTATTAAATAGGAGAAAATATTACTAACATTAGTGCTTAGCACACATCTCCTTTACCCTCATAATAATTACTAACTTTTTTGGTATATTTTCGATAAAGTTTCGCAAAACTACTAAGTTACACCTTATCTTAGCTAAAACTTTACTAAGGTTTATATGACGACAGTATTTGCAGAAATGTTGACTTTTAGAATTTCTTTATATAATAGTCTAGTTACATCGGTGTAATGGTTGTTACTCGGTCATTAACGTATGATAAAGTGTCGCGTAGAAATTTGGAAAAATCATCCTAATGCAGGTAATAGCTATTTTATTACTTTCTCTACCGCGCACCTAGTAACAGAGAAGATATTTCATTCCACCCAAAAATTCTATACTGAAATTTTACTGAAAATATATGTTTTAGGGACACCTTAATCCAAAAAGAAAGCATTGTTTTTAGAAAAAGGTTCCGCGCGCGCACATATCCGTATAACTCCAAAAAAAAGTCTAATGAACCATAAACTTGGTAAATAGGTTCAGTACCTTCCAAAAATGCAACACAAAGTTTTTAGGAAAATTTCACCACCCATAACTACCCTTTGCATGGAACATTTTTCGAAATGTTTGATTTTCTAATGATTTTGATTAAAATACCGCATGGTAAAGATATTTA
This sequence comes from Deroplatys truncata, assembly GCA_030765065.1. Classification (NCBI taxonomy): domain Eukaryota; kingdom Metazoa; phylum Arthropoda; class Insecta; order Mantodea; family Mantidae; genus Deroplatys; species Deroplatys truncata. The sequence continues at coordinate 60,192,781 of CM060977.1, forward strand.
CATGACAAATAAACGAATATTTTGAATTTTCTGGGAATAGCCTTTGGAGTCCTCATTCGGAAGGAGTTTTGTATAATCTTATATAACCAGTAAACGTTAAGCGATAGACAAAAACATGCTACATAAGAACTGTAGATCTCTTCAAAACACCAATTTATTTCAAAAAAGTTTTTTGTGGCATCAGCCATTTCTGAGATATCCGTTGTTAATGCTTCAAATTGTTCAATAATTAGCGATTATTTTAAAGTCCTGTCAACATTCAGTTGTATCTCGTAATGCCATAGATACAGTATGGAATTTTAAGGCTAGCTTATAGCTCCAGTTCTTAAACATTTGACTCGTTTCCTTTTTACCTAAAATAAAATATGTAATGCAGCTGTTTCTGCAAAAAATTATTTGAATTAAAATGAATTACGTAGATGTAGCGAAAAGAAGCTTTAGTAATACTAATTTGTATACCCACTAATAAACGATACGGTAGAGAAAGTCATATGAATGTATCACACGAGAATTTTTTACACGCATATTCTACACCCCTGCATTCTCAACGGCGGTTTTCCTTCATTTAGCAATCTCAACGAAAAGTGAAAGTGTTTCACGACTCCAATGTGTTTATATTTTAGTATCTTGGGTTTATAACTCCTTTTTTAGTCTTTTAGACATGAAGAATTTAAATTCCTATGTCCGTCGGGAAGTACAGTGCATTTCAGCATACTCAAAGAATTATGAAAATCGGTTGTGCTGTTTCTCAAATTTCCTTCCCCCCTCCTAAAACAATTTTTCTCTCTTTATAAAGAGAGTATACAAGACAATCAATTTAATTATGGAGTAACATGGAAGACCGTGTGATGCGTTGACCATTGTTCGGGTTGGAAAACGTTCTAGAAACTTGACTTAACCGGGGGTTGGAGTGATCCTCAGCTGACAATGCAGAAGGAAGATAAACAGGGTACTCTTAGCTAACCCAGCAGTAGAGCACAATCTCCTAAAAGACCTCCCTCTCTCTAATTGGAGGTGGCCACCAGCTTCAATAAAGTTGATACGTGAGAGATGTAGAGCTCTTCAACTGCTGATTGAACTGCTCCTTGACCATTACCTGGAATGGAATACATGCAAATGCGGCCGCTCGCTGCAGAACTTTGTTACTATCTGGGGCCCATTTGCATTAAGGGATTGCCGTTGTACTAAAAGAAGGAAAACGCTACCTGCTGGTGATCATCGATGTTAATGAGTGTTTGCCCTCTTTTTTATCCAGCCGTCATTACAGGGGAAAAACGTAGCGCAGTAGCGCAGTATTTTTCTGATGGCCTTCATTTGCAAGAGACCAGTTATCGCCATATGGTCATCCTAAACCACCTACAGTGCTACCAGGTAGCGTGTATTTGCGAGTGGCTAAAATAAAAATATTATTTATAATACATACATTACATACATAATAGGCAGAGAAGGTATGCGATATCGATATTTTACTGACAGTCCATGTTTTGAAGCCCCTAGAAAGCATTCTTAGAAAAAGGTCCATATGACCGGATAACACAAAAACGAAAAATCGGATAAACACCAAACTTCATATTTAAGTTCAGTATCTTCCAAAGATTTTCAAGAAAATCGCTCCATCCCCAATTGTGCCTTACATGGAACATTTTTCGAAGATTTTGGTTTCCTCAAAAATGGATTTAATTATTTTGATTAAAATATCATAGATTAAAGATATGTACATGACAAATAAAACGTACGTCTTTAATTTTCCGAAAATAGTCTGTGAGTATTGTTCATTCGGAAGGAATTTTATATAATCTTGTATAAATAGTAAACGTTAAGTGATAGAAGAAAATTTAGTATACAAAAAATATCTCTCATTAAAACACATGAATTATTTCAAATAACGTTTTGTGGCATAAGCCATTTCCGAGGTATCCGTTATTAACAGTTCGAATTTTTTTAGTTCCATTTATACCCCGCCTTCAACTGCATTGGTCTTATCGGAGACCTTCCTTTGGAACTTATTGCCTATTGGTAATGGTGTTAACTCATGTAACTCTTGTGGTTGGGTTTCTTGAACTTTGGTTTTTAATCATTAGACATACACACATTCACACTCTCATTCATACTTCCAGACTATGGCGAGGATAAGGAATATTCTTGGCTAGAGAAAAATTCCCACACACACAGCCAGGAATCGAAGCCGGGATCTCTCGCACAACAGGCAGGTGTTCCACCGACTGCACTACGAAGCCAGCCAGTTCGAATTGTTCAATACTCCGTTATTCTTTAAAGCCCTCTCGGCATTCAGAAAAATTCCCACACCCACAGCCAGGAATCGAAGCCGGGATCTCTCGCACAACAGGCAGGTGTTCCACCGACTGCACTACGAAGCCAGCCAGTTCGAATTGTTCAATACTCCGTTATTCTTTAAAGCCCTCTCGGCATTCAGAAAAATTCCCACACCCACAGCCAGGAATCGAAGCCGGGATCTCTCGCACAACATGCAGGTGTTCCACCGACTGCACTACGAAGCCAGCCAGTTCGAATTGTTCAATACTCCGTTATTCTTTAAAGCCCTCTCGGCATTCAGAAAAATTCCCACACCCACAGCCAGGAATCGAAGCCAGGATCTCTCGCACAACAGGCAGGTGTTCCACCGACTGCACTACGAAGCCAGCCAGTTCGAATTGTTCAATACTCCGTTATTCTTTAAAGCTCTCTCGGCATTCAGAAAAATTCCCACACCCACAGCCAGGAATCGAAGCCGGGATCTCTCGCACAACAGGCAGGTGTTCCACTGACTGCACTACGAAGCCAGCCAGTTCAAATTGTTCAATACTCCGTTATTCTTTAAAGTCCTCTCGGCATTCAGTTGTTTCTCGCGATTACATGGATACAATGTGGAATTTTAAGCCAGCGTGTAGCGTCGACTTAAACATTTGACTATCGCTGTTCTCTTTATAACGAAATCGTAATGTAGCTACTTCTGTAAAGGTTTATCCTGATTAAAATGAAATAAATACCTTTAACTACAAATAAACGATAGAGGTTGCAGAAAGTCATATGAAAGTAACAGATATTTTCACTCTCTCTCTCTCTCTCTCTCTCTGCCTCTTACCTATAGTAGGTACGGAAAAGTATTTATTCCACCCAAAAATTCGATCTCGAGATTTCACCGGAAGCATAATAATGTTTTTACTTCCATAAATCCAAAAACAAAGCACTTTTAGATAAACGTCGTGTTGTGTTATGTATGTGTTGTAAAAATCGTAACCCTATAACGAACTGTTCGATAAATGTCAAACTTGGTATTGTAGTTCAGTATCTTCCAGAAATGCGTCACTAAGATTTTAAAGAAAATTTTCCGTCTTCATAGCTTTACGTAGAAGCCTTTTCGAAATTTTCGATTTCCTAAAAATGCTAATGGTTTAGATTGAGTTTCCTCTTCATTAGGAGGGAATTTTGTGTAACTAATAGGTGATAACACTAGTCTGCAATTTCAAACTTTTTGTAGGATGATTTCTTAAAAGTAGGCGTTCTTGAATCACGTTTTTATGCTGATTCCAGAAATAACTTTAGTTGTTTTCTATCGCGTCAGGTTTTTACACAAAATAAGACGTAATGTTTTGACAATTTTACTAATGAGCGTAGAAAAGTACACAAATACAATTTCACACAAGGTAATTTTTTATCCAAGAAACATTTTAAGAATATTCTCAAGAACTCCCCTAATTTATTTCACGACTACATTTTAGCAAAACAAGAAGCCAAAGTGTTTCATTTCATTTTTTTCAAACTTTCTCTTCTTTTACTTCCCTGCAGATCCTTGAAGATCACTGTCCCTCCTCAACATCCAACAGTAGTCGGCCATCATAGTTTCATTCCATCTCCCCTGGTACCTCCTCTCCATTTCCTTAATATCTTGGTGAAAATGTTCACCCTGCTCTTCACTATAATGTCTCAGATTTTCTGGAAAGAAGTCGATATGTGAATACAGAAAATGCAGATTTACACACATGATACAACCCATCTTCTTGAAATTTCCCAACATTGTTTCGACAATGGCCTTGTAATTACGATCTTTGTTATTTCCTAAGAAGTTTTCAGTAACTGATCGGAAGGCGGTGCATGCTTCTATTTCTCTCTCATTCATTGTCTTCTCAAAATCTTCATCCTTCATCAATTTCTTTATTTGAGGACCAAAAAAAATTCCAGCCTTTGATTTTCCTTGTGTAATGAAGGGAAATTTCTTGGAAAGGTACTTGAAGCAGGGTCCATTCTGTGATAGAGCCGTTACAAATTGCTTCAGCAAGCCCAATTTTATGGGTAGTGACGGAAGAAATATCTTTTGTCTCTCTACAACGGTTCGTGCAGGACGTTTTTAGTTCCAGGCAACAAGTCTCTCCGCTGTGGCCATACTTTCACACTCCAATGTCTTTGCTTTGCCCGACTGTCCCATTCGCACAGAAAACAAGGCATTTTTGTGAACCCAGCTTGTCCTAATAGTATTCCAATAACTTTGAAATCACCGCAGATACGCCATTTGTGTTCCTCGTATTGGATACTTGTTTAAATCATCTTCGCGTTTTCAACTGTCTTTCATTTGAACTGAATGTGCGACAGAAATGGACCCATACACATTCCCATTATGCAGTAATACGTCTTTCAGGCTCCTCTTCGATGAATCTATAAAAAGTCTCCACTGAGTAGGATCATGTTCAATGTCATAAAAGTGCATTAACTCGTTTGTTATTGCAGTAAACCAAGGACTCGATCTGTGAGAAAAAAGGAACTAGCTCTTGTTCTCTGTGTCTGTACCATGAGTAATGTGTTCCTGGTTCCAGAAGATTCTTATTTTTAAGACGGGAGCCTAGTAACTCTGCAGATTCCTTAGACAAGTTCAAATCACGTACTAGATGATTTAGTTCACTCTGAGAGAACAGTTGTGGAGTCACGTCGTATTCAGGGCGGTAGACATCATCAGAATCGTCTTCGGTGATTGCACGAGGTTCACTTTCAACACCATCTTCTTCCAAGTTCTCTAAGACAGCTGGAGGAAGAGGAGCAGGCAGATCTTCTCCGTGTGGAACCGGGCTGATGGCTGAAGGAATACTTGGATACACAATGTGTTTCTTATTTTTCGAATTGCACCCCTGAACATTAACTAAACAGAAATAATAGTCTTTAAGGTGGTGTTTAGGCTCCCTCCAACCATAGGTATTGCAAATGGCATGCATGATTTCTTTTCTTATATCCACAGCCTTAACCTCTCAACACAATAGCGGCAAACTGTTTTTGGAGCCCAGGCCTTGTCTTGGTCACCAAGTTTCATTTTAAAATAAGCATGGTACACTTTTTTTTCACAAAGTCTGTTATATCAGTTCTCTGCTGAAGCACTGTATAATTTCCACAAATGTAGCAAACATTTGGATTGTTCACACACTTGCGTGTAGACATAATGTATTTATAACTTCAATCACGATATAGCACTGGTAATGCAAGCCTCTGATATTAACAACAATGCCTAAATTACAAACAACAACCAGCATCTACAGGTGTAACAACCTAAAGACATACAAGTCTGTGTTGAGAAATTTCCCTCCAGGAAGTGATAAATTTCCCTTCAACAATAGTCATCATCTATTGGCTCAACTCTATATTTTTGAAGTGAAATTGTGAAAAAACTGTACATGATAGATAAAAACTAATAGCAGTTCTGAAATCAGCACAAAAAAGTGAGTCAGAATCACTTATTAGTTTTAAGTCATCCGATATCATGCAGACTAATGTAATAGACAAAACATTACCACGGAAAATGTATAACGTACACAATCTATTTCAATACTTTTGCGACGTTAAGCATTTCTGAGATATTTGTTGCTACTGGTTTGGTATTTTTATTACGTGTACATTTTTGAAGTGCTTGATGATCAACTTCTTTACTCCTAATGTCATGCAAAGAGTATGGAATTTTAAATCGGCACAGAGCGACTACCGTTTGAAAGTTTAACTATCAATTCTGTATATGCAACCTTTTCTGCAAACGTTTTTCTTGATTAAAATGAAATAATTAGAAAAACTAGGTTTTGTAAGAATGTGTAAAAGAATGGGTAGAGAACGTAACGTCATGTGATAATTTTTTCAAAAGGAATGGCCGCTAAAAGAAACTAAATGTTGCATACATAATAAGGCTTCTTTTAGCTCAGAATATACAGTACGTTAATTAAGAAAGGTTAGAAAGGATACACACGATTCTTTTCTTCTAGCAATTTTCTTGTTAATTTGGTCGAAGGCAATATTTTTAAGGAAAGAGCTAATGGACCCTTGTACTTGCCTCCCTAGCCACAGTGTCCATTGTTGGGTTGGCATCCAAGCTGAATGAGATTGAATGCAGGAAAAGAAATCAACGTGTGGAAAAGTCTATTAACCAAGAAGAGAAGAAAGGGGAGACAGGAAAGATAGGTCGCATTTCTCTCAATCACGCTTCCTTCGTCTTCAAAGAGCAAAAAAATAAAATAACGGGGGAAAAACAAGAGGAATCAAAGGTTTCGCTTCCTTCACAAGAACAGGGGCCCCTTTCATTTACTATTATCAGTGGCGTAGTGAATTTCTACAACTACACAGTTGAGGAATACATTCTTTATTAAACTTCAGAAAAATCAAACTCCCCATTCCTAGGACAGAGCAATTATTTTATTCGACACAGTAGACTTGTATGTTTCGAGGCATTCTGTGGAAAAATTATGTTGTATAATAGTCACACGATTCTATTTACCCCTTGCTATTTAATAGGTCAGGGATCAAACCTGGCGTAAAAATCCGCAGCCAGTGGTCCTGTGTCGTCAATTTACGGCACGTAAAAGAGCCTCAAGCCTGATAAAGAGACCTCTAAGCAAACTTTCCTGTCCTTCACGCTCAATGGGACATTAAAGCCATAATAGTTAAAGAGCGTTCTTAAACAAAACTAAATTCTTCTTGCTATTGCACAGGTACTCAACATATGAAATACTAGCTGACTTACTTGATGTTGCATGGTTAGTTTTTAAACTCGAATGACTAATGAATTAGTTTCTTTACCTCACGCGTTCTTTATGAAATTATTGTACAATTATCCGTAAGATTTTATGGTGAATCTTCCGCTTTACCCCTTATAATTATTCCTAATAATAACGGATAAAATATCCCCTAATGTTTAAGGAAAAAGATGTGAACATCGACAAACATCTGATTTCCTTAACCTCCCTCCACGTCTTCCGGGTCCTTGAAATGCTGCATAGCCTATACCAGGTGGCCCAACCACGCCGTATTTCACGTGTGCAGATACCCCTTCATACGTTACAGTTACAGAACTCAACGGGGCAACTCCAAGTAAGCACAGCTCAGTGGGGAACTGGCGCATTAGCGTGGGCTACCTTCGTTCTACACCTCTTATTTATCAGTGAAGACAGTAGATCGCGTTTATTGAGAGTCAGTTCCCAAGTCTGAAGTAGTGTGTACAGTGCGTGATGATAGACAAAAATAGTGTACACATCGTAAAGGTCTTATAATATTTTCCACTTCGGTTACACAGACTTTATTTTAGAAGGAATAAACTCATTTTTTATACTGACAAATAATCAAAATATCATGATTTGAACTATTAGTATCCGCCAATAGCTATTTTTATATGTCCTGTTCTTGTCTAACATTACGGACTATACGCATTGGTCCCGTGTCGTACATTTAAGCACGTAAAAACTAACTCGTGGCTGATAAGGAAGCCTCTAAGCTAAATTCCCGGTCTTACACGTCCAGTATAGAATTGGACGCTAAGAACCTTAGCAGTTAAAGAGCGTCCATAAAGAAAACTTAGTATCCCTTTCATTATTTTTTATTTTCTTAGAGAATATCATGGGGTACAAAATAGTACATAATTGTTACTTCACATCTGATGTGTTACATTCACATGAATTTCTCTATCCTCTATTGCTGGTACATAAACTATTCTTACTAAGGTTTATTTTCCTAACCAATTCATTTTAATGGAGATAAACCTTACCGGAAATGTATACGTTCGTTTTCTGTGAATAACCTTTGAAGTCCTCTTCATTCGGAACGAATTTTGTATGATCTTGTATACCTAGAAAACGTTAAAGCTATAGACGAGAACGTAATACACAAGAAATATAGATGTCTTTATAACACACAATTTATTTCCAGTAACTTTTTTGTGGCATCAGCCATTTCCAAGAAATCCGCTATTAATGCTTCGAATTCTTCATTTCTTGGTCATTCCTTAAAGTCCTTTCTACATTCATTGTTTCTCGCGATTGCAAGAAACAAGTGTGGAATTTTAAGGCCAGCATACAGCATCCAGTTATTAAACATTTCACTATCTCTGTTCCCTTTGTATCTATAACTAAATGTGTAATGTAGCTATTTCTGCAAAGGTTTATTTGGATTAAAATGTAGTAGACAGAAAAATAAGCTTTAGTAAGAATAGATTGTATACCCACTAATAAACTATAGAGCATAGAGAAGGTCATGTGAATGTACCACATCAGACTTTTTTAATAAGTGAATTAGAATATCTAATTATAGAGCGCACAGTGAGATATTAAATTGTATTAAAATATTTCCCATCCAAACTAGTACGCTTTGTATCTAATTAATTATTGCAATTTTAGATATTCATCAGTCATAAAAAGAAAAATGCCGGGCGGGATTGTTCAGGCAGAGACGACTACGGTCAGCATTCGGGTGGTGTCAGATTCAAATTCAGTGGTCCGACCAATATATGTTTTGTTCGTGGCTTCCCTCAGTCATGAAGTAAATACTGAAATTTATATATAATACCACGACCCAAAGTTCCACCTTGTATAAAAGCAGCAGTAAAAATGAAAATAGATGGTAAAAGTGAATGTTCCGCCATCTATCCACAGGTAATGAAAGCATGTAGACTGGACGGCACCCTGATGCCATCTGCTCGGCACGTGTACAATCAGGGGTGCGATTGCGGATACTAAGGTCTCTTTGGACACGTGTCGAAGCTGCCATCTGCCTATCACATATAGAAGCAGAGATGTAGTTGCCTAGCATTAAGGCCTCTGTGGACACGTGATGAAGCAATGTGGTATGGTACAGCCATGAGACCTAGAAGGCTAACATCGAGCCACAGGGTATCTCCTAACAGATCCGTCGTGATATGATTATATAGGTAAAGTGACATAAAATTGGAAGAAAATAATACATATTTAAACACAAATATTTCCCATTTGATGGGCTAAACCAGATTCTTAGCTCATCTGAAGAGTTAGTTAGCAAAGCAATAGCCAGCGTTTCCAACGTGAAAGAAACCAATGCACCCAGTAACGACCACGCCACTGGATCGGATGAACTATGTGCTGTAATTAATCAGGACAGGGATCGTTCTTTTTGTTTTGGAGGCAATACATTTAACATCAGACAACCAAATAAAACTTCTATAAGAAACCTCTCTCTGCAGTCCAAGTGGTTTCACGCTCTAGCTATCAGCAACCAAGAAAAACGTACTGGCTATATAAATTACTGAGGTGTATTAGTGGAATTATTTTGTGTGTTTTAACGTACCATCTTTGCAGGAGAAGAGCAGAAAAGCAAAAACATTTACACGCCATAAAAGCCATAGTTAAAACCCAATATTACATAAATTTTACCCACTAATATTTGGCATGAATTTTAAAAAGTATTCATAGAACTTGAAAAATAAGCAATTTCACCATTTTTTTTCATGCTGAACTAATATGAGCTCCTGTATTAATTCGGAAAAAACACACGTACATACTCATGTATTACTAACTGTCTTAACCGGGGAAGCACGTATGTATTCTCTAAAGATTAGGTTCAAAATATGGATAGGGGTAGTTTTTTAAATGCTTAATAGTCTTTATTTTCACTGGGTCGTAAAACAGAGTGGTCAAATGGTGCACATAACCCTTCGAGCGTGAAGAGTTGCAGCACTCAACGGAGCAATTTCAAGTAAATACAGGCCAGTGAGGAAACTGGAACATTAGCGCCCTATCATCTGTTGATGCTGCTACACCAGAGGTTCCTAGAAACGTCCATATGGATACACTGAGGCAGTTGGAACATGTATCAATCAACAGAGAAAACATTTCGAACACCCATTCAATGAGCGAAATCAGCATATCAGTACACTAGTTCAAGGGTCTGATTTTGTCTATCACGGACTGTACGCTCTCTTGCAAGCCTGGTAAGGGCCTCACAATGAGCGCAATCCGCGCATCGTCCAGCAAGAATAGTAGAACGAAGCGGCTGGCCCGTAGCTCATTTGCTAGAGCACCTGCCTGCTGTACCAGGTTCGATTCGTGGCTAGGGTGGGAATTTTTCTCTAGCCAAGATTATTCCCTACCCTCCCCAGAGCCTGGAAGTATGAATGGGAGAGTGAATGTATGTGTGTGTGCGTGATTTAATGATTAAAGCCCAGAGTTTACTAGACACCCAAAGACAAACGAACACAAGTTAACACAATTTCCTATATGTAATAATATGAACAACAGTATAGGCCACCGGTAAGACCACTATAGTTAAAGACGGGGTCTTAAAAAGAAAAGAAGCAGCTCCCTCGTGTTAATTCACCAGTTCCCCACTGACCTGTGCTTACTTGGAATTACCCCATTGAGTTCTGCAACTCTTAACACACGAAGGGATATCTTCACACTTGAAACACGGCGCGGTTGGGCTACCTGGTATGTAATGAAATGAATTAAACCGAGTTGGATAGCATTTTGAGATAATCTGAACTTCCCAGAGATCTAAACTGTAAGTGCACAAATTTGTGTCCTGGTTGGTCAGTCGATATTGTTTTTTATAATATAAGGGCTTGAAAATAAGGTAACCTTAAAAAATTCAGGACATTATATTGATTGAAAATACAGGTTGGGATGCTTTTCGAAGATATAAAATAACTGGCGTTTGTCAAGTTATATACTAGAAATTATACTGGGCTTTGTCCATATACATTTAACTGAATACACGTCTACGTTAAGCGACGAAAACGTGAAAAAGGGTATCTTTTGGAAATTTTAAGATAGTGTATAATTTTCGCCGCGTCCTACAAGGTAAAGTTTTGTTCGCCAATTTCTGTAAGTAAGGGATAGTTTTTTAAACTACAATTTAAGCAGAGATCTAAAGCGTTAAGTGTTCAAACCCTTGCCCAGATTGCTCAAAACTCAAATTATCAGGAAAATACGTTCCATGTTGATTGTATGAATACTGGGCGAGGTATTTGAAAGAGATCACCTGAATAACTTAGCCATTTGTAGTGACAGAAGAAAATACTTTAGACAAAGGTTTTTTGGAGTGAAGGGGGTTACACTGTGGTATAGATAGTTTTGTGATGAGTGGAGATGTAGAGGAGATACGATACCAACTTTCAGCCCATTCTGCACGGATAATTACAGCGTTTCGTAACAGGACATTTGAAGATCGTTGGATCGCTCCGTGCATGTTCACCAGACTTAACACCAATGGACTTTTATTATCTATGGGGTAAATTAAAATAAGTGCACCAAGAAATACCGACGATCCCTGAAAACATAAAAGACCGTATAACACAAGCATGCTCGTTAATAAGTTCTGATGAGCTGTTTTCCGCTCAGAATTGAAGGTCACCATTTTGAACACTTGAAGAAATTCTGAACATCTGATGTAAGTGACAAATGATTGCAATTGTGTTTAACCAAATTTTTAATACTTAACCTTCAACTATCTTCAAAGGCTATCAATACACAATTTTATTGCTATACGTGTTCTTCAAACGCACTATTAAATGGTAAACATAAGCACTCGTCACAAAACGATCTATACCACAATATGTGTCCCTCTACCCCAAATATCTTTTGTCTGAAATATCTTCTATCACTATAAATGGCCTTATTATTCAGGTGGCCTGTTTTAAATCTCTCATTGGATATTAATATAATGTATAAGCAGTTCAATAAGAAATTAGTGTAAATGTGGTGTAGCTTTTTATGTAGTGGTTGAAAATTTCAGTACGCGTAGTTCTTCAAAGTTGTTTCAATCCTCGCCGTAGCTATGAAAAGAGCTTTTATGACCTTTACACTTAAAATACTATAAACGTGTATCTAGCTCTTTAATACAGTCTATGCCTTTCTAACATCCCAGCGTTCCAACTTACACACATACTGCCTTTCTGTTTTAGATACATTTCCGTTGCAACAACATAAAGGTACTGTAATGAGAGAAATAGGGTTAGTTGAAAGTCCAACAGCAACTAAACTTTTGTACCCGTGGCAGAAATATATTAACCTCAATGCGCTGAAAACTCAAACATGATATTACATACATTTTACTTTCTCTACCGCTTACGTTTGGTAGGTAGAGGAAGTACTGCATTGTGCCCAAAAATTCTATATGGAGATTTAATCGGAAACCAAGTTTTGAGATCCACGGAACCCCAAAATAAGGATTGGTCGCCGTGTGAGTGAGTGTGTGTGTATGTGTAAAAGAGAGAGAAATGTAGAGAATGATAGTGAGATTGAGATAACAAGCTAGTTAAAAAACGAAAGTCGGATAAATTACAAACTTGGTTTCACTAAGTTCCCCCCACCGCAAACCACCCCAGAGATGAAAACATTTTCGATATTCTTTATTTCTTTACAGACGGCTGTAACGAGTTTGATTAAAATATAATTTTTTGGCTTATTCACATTAACAAAACGTGTATCTTGAATGCTTTGTGAATAACCTTCATTAGGCTATTACATTGCGAATAACCTTCATTGAATTCTCCTTCATTACGATTGAATTTTTGTGTAGCTAGGGAAGTAAAAGCGATAGACTGCAAATTACTTCTTGGAAAATGTGGCAGAACGCGCTGATATACTCAATTTATTCATAGCATAGGCGTTTTCGAAATATTCTATGTCTCACGAATGCATTTTCACTTTCTCTGCCACGTACATAGTAGGTTTAGAAGGCATTGCATTCCATCCAAAAATTGATACCGAGATTTCACCGGAAATACATCTTTTGAGGACCCTGAATCAAAATAAAACATTTTTGGAAACATGTTCGCGTGTGTGTCTGTGAACAGCATAACTCAAAAAACAAAAGCGGAATAAACACCAAACTTTGCATTTAAGTTCAATGTCTTTCAAGGATTCGAAACAAAGATTTTCGAGAAAATTCTCCACCCCAACTGCCCTTTACATAAAACATTTTTGAAAATTTCGATTTTCTAAAAATGGCTGTAACGATTTTGATTAAAATACCAAATATTAAAGATATTTCCATCACAAATAAAATGTATGTCTTCAATTTTCTGGGAATAGCCTGTGAAGTCCTCTTCATTTGGAAGGAATTTTATATAATATTGTATAACCAAACGTTAAGTGATAGACGAAAACTTACCATACAAAAATGTAGATCTCTTTAAAACACACAATTTATTTAAAATAAGTTTTTTGTGGCATAAGCCGTTTCTGAGATATCCGTTATTAAAAGTTCGAATTGTTCAGTACTTCATTCTATTTAAGTCCCGTCGATTTTCAATTGTTTTTCGCGTTTGCATGTTAACAGTATGGAATTTTAAGGTCAGCGTAAAGCGTCCAGTTCTTAAACATTTGACTATCGCTGTTCTCTTTGTATCTATGACGAAATGTGTAATGTAGCTATTTCTGCATAGGTTTATTTGGATTAAAATACAGTAGATAGGAAAATACGCTTTAGTAAGGAATAGACTGTATACCCACTACTAAAGATGGAGAGTAGAGAAAGTCATGTGAATATATTACATTAAGTTTTTATTTTATTTACACATATTGGTTTTCTTCAAACATTTTATACGTTTAATATGTTTTCTAAAATGTGCATTGGGTGTATCGATGTCTACTAGACAGAATCGATACAGTGCTCCAGGCTGATGCCAGTATGAGCATTAGCTAGTCGCACATTTGTAAACAAAGAAAGATGCAATTCAATCTTATATTTACTCTGACAACATTTGTACGTCCTGAAACACACGAGTAACGTTACCTTCTTGTCACAGAGCCAGACGTCAAACCCAAAGCAATATCTATCCCTCCACTTGACATTATAAAATGCATTCTCTCCCTCAACATTTGTTACAGTTCCCTTCCTCTGTGACAGACCCCCAATCAAAGTAACTTCTTTCCCGGTAAGCTCAGCCGTTACATTTCAATTTAATTTTCTCGCACCCTCTTTGATCTTTCTCCGGCCCGTGCTTAATGGTTTGTTTTGGCAGTGTTATGCAAATAACGTAATGCTGAATGAAACGGAGAGACGTTTGCAAATCCTATAATGGAATGAAAAAGTCCAAGTTACAGGAACAAAGCTCTGTAGCTCACGGAATTTGATTAGCGACTAGGTAATTGCTAGGAACGTGTATTTCAAAGGATGACAAATGAAACACTTGGCTGGTTAACACAAGAAAACAGTTCACGCACAATTTAGTTACAACTCTTAAATATCAGATAAAACAGCTAAACGATTTTTGTTTCATCCGATCTGGAAATGGAAAATTTTCCGCCTTCAAACCAGTACTCACATTGAACTTTTCCGTTCAATTACTTTTCGTAACAACACCTACATATCAATACATAATGTTAAATCTACTACAGAAACAAATTTTCATAAACATTTTTCTTCTGAGTTGGATTCTATTACGCCTCTGCATTAATTTTTAAATTTAAACACTGCTTAATAATTTACCTTACTTAATTCACTTACAGAGATACTTCTTTTCATAATGCCACTAAACTTCTGCAGTCCCGTTCTCAACAATACGTTTAAATAGTTGATAGTTACTCCGACATCGGCGCCACTGCACGACGAGCTCCAAGATTACCAACATGTATTACATCGACTCATACGACTGCGTCCATATCCAGCTTAATATGCAGTACAGTATTTATCCAAAGTATTTCGACGTGGTAAGAACATATATTGTAACTGCAGGAGTATGTTTATTTTATACGACTCATTTCATATTCCGACTAAACTCATATTCTTATACATTACATAAATATTTTGACGATAGTGCTTTTTGTCCACTTACCACCCGTGACATACGTGGGAATTTTAAATTCATGAACTCCGTGCGTTTTTCATTTTCAGATGTTATTAAAGTGTATTCATTCCTTCAAATATTGATATGCGTATTTATTGTTGCAGATATACAATATTATCATATTTGAATTTCGCCATTTAAATCTTTACTTCCCTTTATTTCTTAACATTTACTATTTCATTCACGCTGAATTTAAATAATAACTCTTTTGGCACAAGCAGCCATCTCATTTTCAGTTATGAACAGACTCAGTCAACACTACCAGACATGATTAATGGATCACCACTTTGCAGAGCCTAGCGCGGTCGACCTTGATACTGCTTTTGAACTGCTGACAGTGATTAATTTTATTTTCGCGTAAACATTTGTATTATACACTGTCGTCGAAAAAATAATGTGCAATATACATGAGTTTACTGAAACTTCTTCCTCTTTCTGTAAAGATGCGATTACCACACGTGTATCACAATATGTCATTTCACATCCTTTTCGTATCTACCCGTTGGAATAAAACGTTGGTAATAACTTCTCCTTCAATACAATTTGCGCAGACAAACTGGAGACAAAAGGTTTGTGCAACGTATTCCAAGTATATTCAAGTTACAGCCATAAAACTTTACCAACGAAAAGGCGCGATATTGTATCACCTACCAGCCTACTGGCCATACACATGCGGACTGGCTGCCCTGCACTTAATGGAGAACAATGTTCCCACATAACGAAAGGCATGAAACGCACAAGTTGACCTTTAGTCGGTAGCCAGCAGCCAGATGACAAGTGTGTGGCGTATACTTTAATGCAGAGGTGGCGAAAACGTGACTCGCGAGTTATTTTGACTCGCAGGCGCCGTTCCCTCTCTGCAACCGTCCGTTTGTTTTACACATGCTGCTGAGTGATGCAATGCGTGTTGCATATTTGGTGACTTGCGGAAGGAAGTCGTTTTCGCCACCCTTGCATACATCGTACCTTTTGATTGGTTAGGAACCGATCTCCGAGTTTTTAGAAACCCTAACTACTCTACTGAGCTTTTTTAATATTTTATACTTCATGTCTGTAATAAAGAAGTACGGTTCACAGCTTAAATATGCTTCATATTTTCAGAATTTTCTGGTTGGCTACTGTCTATGACAACATTATAATGAAGTTATCTTGGCACTCAGTTACGAAACACTGATCTCATATGTTTTAATTTAAATCCGAATTAATGGTGTCGACCAACACCTTTTATCGGTTTTGTTATTTCTGGTCAAAACCCTCCATCACCAATGTTCGAAAAAACTGGCGTACAACTAGCAAACCTCGTTGTAATGTCGGTTTTCTGATGATTAGTGAAGTTATTGGTACACCTTTTTTCAGGAAAGCCTTCAATCGTTATACCTACTTCGTTAAAAGTGAAACAGGATCCCCCATAAAGAGAGTTTCCCCTTCATTTCCCTCTGATGTTCTTTTGTTTATTTTTTGCAGAAAATAATAAACGGCATAGAGATGCTGCGTTTGATAAAAAAAAGCGATCGCTGTTACGGAGTCACAAAGTTCTAATCCATAAGCTGGCGTTTCATGGTTTGCCTTATTGGGTATTATGTCACTGTTTGAGTTCAAAAAGCGACGCACTAGTGAATCATTAAAATGCGTAAAAGTTAAATAGCATACACCTACCACTAATAAAGCTGTAACCATTATTATTTTTATATTAATACCTGATTAACTTATAGATGAAGTACCTTGCTAATTGGTTTTACTATCATGTAATTAGGCAAAGATTAAATTCTATTAGTTTTCGTTTTAGCAAAAATTTTAGAATAAGAATCCGATTGCGGTTGTGCCGTTTGGCCACTTAAATGTTCAAACCCGACGTTTAAGGATATTGCAAAGCTATGTGTAAACAACGAATGACATTTTAAAATTGCATTTCCTCGCAATCTCGTTTCCTTACGTTATTTGTTAAAATAATGTTCTTCGGGATGCAATTTCTTGTTGGATTTCTTTCAAATTTTCGTGTACATTCTTCGAAGATGAAGGATCTAAAAACTTTTTGTAAAAACTAATTTTATATTTAGGTTTTATGACAGCTTTTTATAACCTTAAATATTGTATAAGTTATTATTTTCTCTAAGAGGTAAAATTTAAATGTTACCCAAATTTTAATCCTTGAATGTAAAGAACTGTTTTCGAGAAATAATGTACAGGATCTAAATACTTTTAAAAAAAATGAGATTTCCATTATGGGAAGTATCACATATTACTCTATTTTCTAATTATTTTTTTGGAAACTTAGCTACATAGGGCCGCGAAAATTATACTTTTATAATTCTATCCATCAATTATGTGACAGAATTTACGGGCATCTAAGAACTTTCGAATTAAAACTTTCTAAATTTCAGCAACTCATAGGAACAAAGAACTGTGTGACTAAGTTAGGAGATTTGAACTTTTATGAGCTCTTGGCAACATCGTATTTAACACATAGTTCAGAAATATGACATTGCAGACGGAGAACTAAAGCAGAAGAAATAAAAACTTTTCAAGCCCTTTGAGGTTACTCTCAAGATAAAATAAGTAAACATATGAGGCGCTAACCTCATATTAGTAATACATTACAAATAAAACCTTAAGACGAGAGCTGCTTTAGACACGAAAATAAAATGAGTATAAATCTAAAGGAAGAAGAGATGTGTGCCTACCTAGGAAAAGATTGAACGTCCAGTTATAAATTGATAGAAAATATGCAGAGATGGGAGAGGTCTCAAGGCTTTCAAACTAGTACTTTTATCAGCATCAACTCTTTTTCATTTCCTAATAAAAATAATTACTTCAATCTTTTTCTTTCTTGCATTCATTCGGGTTAACAAAACCCTATGTTTTATTTTATTGACAGCTCTCATATATATATATATATATATTTATTTATTTATTAGTTCTCAAAGACACTACTTAAATTCTATTACCTTTAGTTTGAGTTACTGCTTCGTTTGCTAGAATTTCGCTATTTTACAAAATAATGATGAGAAAGGTATTTTAAATTTGTTATATTCATGTCAAAGATAAATAATTTTATTTACAAACGTGTGAACATGTCCCTATTATTATAGTGGTACTAAAGAGTCCTGTATTCGAGTAGGAGCTACGCTTGACTTGACCCCTTGTTAAACGGTGCATAGGCAATCTGCTTGTCGGGCGCGGCAAAGTAGTTGCCGCTAAATAACGGCGACAATCATAGAAAAAGATTTATCTTTCAGCTTTGCCGTTACAGACAGAGCTTGATGAACAAGTGTTTAAATATACATACCATTGTTTGTGTTTACATGAAATTATTTGGAGATAGACCCTCAGTTTGGTGGTGGTACACATTAAATTAGCTTCATGTGTTTTTACTTTCTCTACCGCTTACCTGTAATATGGGGATTGTATTTCATCCCCAAATATCACAAACACACAGAGTCAGGTCCTCTGAAATAAAATCATTATTGTAGTGTGTGTCTGTGAACAGCGTTAAACAGATAAAGTTAGATAAACACCGAACTATTCAGCTTTCAAGAATGCAAGGCTGAAATTTATACTAAATTCCCCAATTCCAAAAAATGGCTCCAACGATTTTGATGAAAATGCATATACTGATGTCGATAAATTTTAGATATATCTTGAATTTTTTTGTAAGTAGCCTGTGAAGTTTTCTTTTTGAGTGAATTTTGCATTAAATGGAAAACTACAAGATAAAACCTTCAAGACAAGACAAATTAAACGTATATCTTGAATTTTCTAAGAATAGCGTCAAGTCCTCTTCATTATGAATGACTTTTGCATAATTGGTAAACCGAAAGAGATGGACAAAATTCTCATTACACAAAAAATTTATATTTCGTTAAAACATACAATTGAATCGACTATTTTGAAAGGGGATTAAATTACAAAATGAAAATTTTTCACGAACTCAAAAAAAAAAAAAAAAAAAAAAAAAAAAAAAAAGCTTCACGGCTAACAGTTAAAGAGTACAGATTTTAAACTGTGATAAAACAATTGTGGTAAATTGATAGATATAACTGGCATTATAAACAGCTTAAGTTTATAATTTCACACACCTAACTTTCATAGTTTTCAAAACAAACACCTGACTTAGACACCTTCTCAAATTAAGCAGTATTTATTTCGTCATAACATTTTCTTATACATTCAATATGAAAAGATAAAGTCTGTTAACTACAATAAATCTCCACTAACACACAATTAATTCAAAAAAATTAATATTGTTGATCTACATCGGGTCTTCCGACGTTTTGACAGTTTTCCACTGAAAGTCATGTCTGAGTGTCATGTGTCCACCATGAAAATACTATAGCAGCTTGCTGTCCTCTGTATTCTTTGTGTTGATGGCTACTGGATGTTCATCACCGTAGATTTTTCACTTGGCAATGCTGGTAATCTTCCTGCTAAGGAGATGAATCTGGAGGTATGTACTGTTATTCCATGGATAAAGTCCTAAGTTTCTACAACACCTTGAGCTCATCTGTCATACTCAAATATATAGCAGTTGATTTGAAATACCACCTTCTTCTCTTTTGGAACTCCTTTTACATTCGATTTTATATACAGAGTATTTTTTTTAGAACTTAAGCCACCACTTTTTGTGCTCTATGGAAAACTTAGCACTAGCGACATGTTAATTATACCTTTTAGGAAGCTAAATTCTATCCTGGCGACGTAATTTTTTTTATCACGCCAAAATCTCGGTCCCTTTTTAGAGTGGCTTCTAATTGGAAACTAATGAACGTATTTGTCAAATTTCAACGAAATCAATGTTTTAAAAAAATGCACCAATGTATGGGTTTTGTTTTGGCCTACAAAGCCATTTCAAAAGAAATTAAGTTCTATATTGGTTTTATATATTCAACAAAGAACGCATTTCATTGGACGCTCTCAAAAGTGCCTTCGTGATACAAGTGAAAATTTGCATTTCCAGTTTTTTTTCAGATCAGATCATGCATTTGTGCTAAAGAAAACATTTTTACACACTTGAAGTTTTTTAGCATCCTTCTCGGCACATTGACTTACCGAGTGTTCTGGATATTAACTCTATTATTTCCTTGCTGTGTGTTTTTAGCTGGTACTAGCGGAATCAAACCTTGAAGATAAATACTTTATTCAGGCAATAAAGACAGTATGTACTTTAAGAAAATAACATTGAAATGCTATTTTTGGCTATCAATTCTATTAATATTTTCAAAAACTTATTAAGAATATTAAAAATATTGAAATGTAGAAAATAGGTGTAAATCACCTAAAAACGTCCATCAAAATCTGAATGATTAACAATCCGCCTATTTGTTTAACGCGAAATGACCACTTATCACATTAATAACTGTGTTTGATCGTATTTTAAAGTTACATTCTATCAACATGGAGACTGCACCTTTATTTCTCAGTGATAATATCTCAGGACACCGAACAGTATAAGAAGGCGCTGGTGCTGTCAGCTGCAGGAAGATGGACAGCTTTTTCCATCATTTTTTCTTATCGGCGAATTTGTAAGATCTTCCAGCATCTCCAGTGGCATCCTCTTTTTATCTTGCCATCCATCCTCCACTAGTTCTATTTCTTACAGGACATCCATGGCAGCTTTGTTCCAGTCTTTCATCCGTCTCCATGTCCTTTTTCCCCCTTTTCGACTCGATTTCCATACCATTTAGGGGTCTATTCTTTTCACGCCACCTTTTATTTTCCGCATAGAACCAAAGCTTCATTTTTCCAGATTCTGAATTATATATATCTTATATTTATTACCTTCAAGTTCATTGTTTTCAGAATACACAAGTGCTGAACCTTAATTTTATCTTATTTCCTTTTGCATCGTATCCCTCCCAGAAATTTGGATGTTTTTCACTCGCATGACTTTCTCTACTCGCTCTTCTACAATTATACAAAAGTCATTTATAATAAAGAGGATTTTACAGGCTATTCGCTGGAAATTCTAGATATACATTTATCCTAACTGTTTTTTACTTAATAGTGGTTAACTATGAACCCCGAGACTTAATGCATATAGGTGGACCACTTAAGTTGAGACTGTACAATATCTCCGAAACTAAGCGTTTTAGAAAGAAATGTTTTTAATACAAGTTGTAGATTATTCTTACAAAAGTTTATTTTCCAATACACTTCATTTTAATCGAGATAACCTTTTCCAGAAACGCTACATTACACATTATGTTATAAATACAAAGCAAATATCGATATCCTAATGTTTAAGAACTGGACGCTATATGTTGACCTTAAATTTCCTAACTCTTTCGATAACATCGCGAGAAACAATTAAAAACTTGACTTTAAAAGAATGGCCAAGTATTGAACAATTCGAACCATTAATATCAGATATCTCAGAAACGTCTAATTCCATAAAAATTGATTTGAAATAAATTATGTTTTAATGAGATCTATGTTTTGTGTGTAGTAAGTTTTCGTCAATCATAACGCTTACCGCGAGGTTATACAAAACTCCTTGCGAATGAAGCGGACTTCACAGAATTTTCCCAGAAAATTCAGGATATACATTTTATTTGTAATGCAAATATCTTTAATATAGATTTTTTTAATCGAAATAAGTAGAGCCATCTTTTTAAAATAAAAACTTCGAAAAATGTTCCATTTAAAGTGTAGTTTGCGACAGCATAATTTTTTGAAAATGTTTGGAAGTTACGCAACCTAAATACCAAGTTTGGTATTTATCAGACTGTTCGTTTTTGACATGCTGTTCACACAAACATACACGGACCTATTTCTAAAAATGTTTTTGTGCAGGAGGCCTCAAAACGTGTATTTTCGGTGAAACCTGCATATCGAATTTGTGGATGGAATTCAATACCTTCTCTACTTACTATGTACGGTATGAAGCTAAGACTGAATTCGTTCGAACTTACTTCACAAGAATCTAAGTCATTTTGTAGTGGGGATTAGTAGAAGGCCAAGTGTGTAGAAGACCAGCGGCTATACAAAATGTAATTTATAGTTATCTGAGGAACACTTGGATAGATTTGGACAGCATGCTTGTGATCGACGAGCTAGAAATGGTACTCATGTTGAAATCTGTTCAAGATTAAAATTGCATTTGCATCAGAAATTAAATAAACTATTCATTTAACACCTATGGAAACTTTATTTACGCAGGAGCCCTGTACAAGGTGTGAATTCAAGATTGTGTTAATGCATACACCATATTTTTTCCCTAAAATCTGTTCATATTTCCAGTGGAAACTCGGAGAGAGTGAGCTTAAACTAGAATATTGTTTTTGCAATGTCTTTAAATTGCTCTAGATATAACATAATTATTTCAAGCATTGAGGATAAATTGTTACAAAAGTTATTAAAACATTTTTTCTGAAGCAGCCAGGAGAGAGAAAATTTTTCTATGTGCCAATTTTGTGTGTTAGTATTTCAATAATGTGGTAGTACTTTTATGCTTTCAATATTACCATTTGTGAATTGTTTGCAACTGCGTAATGAGCATAATAAAAATAAAATGATTTTTTCTCAAAAAATATTTAAGATATCCGCATGAAATTTAAAACACACTTTGATGGTAGTGCAGCACGTGACAAAATTTTGGAAATATGTGAACAACAAATCTGATGTATTACACTCACATGACTTTCTCTACACTTGTAAAAATCATTTTTACAAACGCTTATACTCCATATGCTTCATGTTAATCGAGATATCAAGATGTTAATCTTGTTGCTATTTTTCTTGTAGATGCAAGGGGAATTGCTAGTCAAATATTTTAAGAGGTGGTTGCTATGGGGAGTATTCCATTCTCTTTGCATTACCAGGACAAAAAATGAATAACGAATTCCCATTTCAGAAAAAGTGTAAATATTAGAAAATTTAAGGGAATAACAAGCAATAACTCGAAAATGGTTCACTCAACAACAACAAAAATGTATATGGCATAAATTGTGTGTTTTAAAGCGATTTACATTTCTTTGTGTAGTAAAATTTTATCTCTTTCTTATGGTTTACCAGTTATGCAAAAGTCGTTCACAATGAAGAATACTTTTGGAGACATTCCCAGAAAATTCGAGATATACATTTTGTCAAGAAAGAATCTTAAATATGTGATATTTTAATCAAAATCGTTAGAGCCGTTTTGAGAAAATTAAAATTTTCGAAAAATGTTCCTCATAAAGGGTAATTTGGGGTGGGGGGATTTTCTTGAAAATCTTCGCGTCGCATCTCTGGAAGATACTGAACCTAAATACCAAGTTTGGTGTTTATCCGACTGTTCGTTTCTGAGTTATGCTGTTCACACACACACAAAAACAGACACACGGACACGTTTCCAAAAATAATTTTTTTTATTCAGGAGGCCTCAAAACATGTATTTCCTGTGAAATCCCGGTATCGAATTTTGGGGTGGAATGCAATACTTACTATACGTAGTAGAGAAAGCAAAAAATGAAAGATTACCAAGCCAGATGGCTCCGTGGCAACGTATGCGACTCGCATTCCCACTCTGACCAAGGGTTTTTTGTGGTTTTCTCTTGCTGACAAAGGCGAATGCTGGAATGGTGTATCCTACCACGGATTTCCTCTTCCCTCCCCACTTCCTACCATTTCATTTCCCTTTCATGTTTCAGGTTGACTCCAGGGTTGCGGTTCGGTCGGAATCGGGTAGATGGTGTAGAGGGCTGCGGTATGGAAATGTTTCCCCGGTGCCACTAGGGAAGTCTCCGAGCGGCCGTCCCGTGGCCGGTGGTCAAGCGTGTAACTGAACTGTTAGGGAACTCTGCGCATCTCTGTAATCTTGCGCCGTTTCCTGCGGTTCCCTTCCGGGGGTGTATGCATAATAGATCCCTTAAGCGTGGCAGTGCTAGGTCCCCTCCGTTCAATAGTCCGCTCCAGGCCAAAATGAAAGATTTAGAAATTTAATCTATGGTTACCCTTAAGTAGAACTTTACCTATCCCGTCTTACCTGCCTATCAGTAGCATAAACTCGCCCTTAAATCTCCATTCGAGGTGGTAAAGGATCATGTTATTCCTCAGTGCCCCTGCACTTTGCCAAGATATTTACCCACACAATTCTCTTACCATTTTCATCAGTCATTTTTATCATCCGCTATGCTCCAAGTCTAAACAACGCGAACCCCTGTATAATGACTTTAGTAAAAACAGCACAGGAATATTGCTACTAGTTTGTCCTTAAGCAGTTCATATAAAAATGTTACCAAACTCGTGCACCATTTAGGAAGAAAAATGCTAGGATACCGAAACAGAAGTATCAGGTTTGGATTTGGAACATGTGCAACTGCGGGGTGTCGTCCTCCGTGGTGTAGGGTTCAACCGCGGCGGAGAGCGATAATTTTTTTCGGGCGTAAAAATCCTTGGCATGGCTGCCTTCGGAAGGGAAGTAACGCCGATGGTTCCGTGTCGTAGATTTACGTCACGTAAAAGAACCTTAAGCCTGATAAAGAGGCCTCTGAGCAAAATTACCGCTCTTTCACGACCAATATAGAATGGGACACTAAGAACCATATCAGTTAAAGAGCGTCCATAAATAAAATTCAATTAAATTTAAACCGCGGGGCGATGAATTTAAGTTTGTAATCTAGCATTTTTCCTTTTACTTTATTCGTGCTATTTCAGCGCCCTTTTCTACCTTTTATATAGTCCAGTTTTCAATAACACGTTGTACTGATATTACGATTTCTCCATTTATTTGCGCTTTCAAAAATATTTCGGAATAACGGATGTCAAAATAATATAAAACGTCCAATATTTTTTATCAGAAAGTTTTTCCTTTAAATGTCATTCAAAAGGGATTCTGTCAGCGTAGCAATTATTTATTTTTCACAGTTAAATTGCATGTTAACGATATCGCTCTTCCACCATTCATATCAAGAAAAGAATATTTTTGTTTTCGTTAAGAGTGGCAGCACATCAAACAAAAGAAGGCTCGCAATTTGTTTTTGCCATCAATATGTCTTTTGTTAGCAGATCTTGAGCGTCATTGAAATGGGAACATAAATCACGTGATGCCATGACACGAACATGCGCCGGGGTCTTATTGAATACACGAGAATAGCAGAACGAATCTAGCCGCAACACGATCGTTCCCGTTGATATTAGTTTGTAATTAGGGTACATATTGATGGCCACGACTGGGAATTATTGCAGCTTTGTTCCATCGCAAACTAAAGCGAACGAGACTCGGAAATTTGATTTCATGGGCTAGAGGCAACAGAGATAAAGATAGTTTTGTTACAACTCCTCCTCTTTTACCAGGCTATACGTTTGTAATGCAGCTTTGGATATTTGGTATTCTTTCTTTCCTGGGCGCGTTCAATTTCAATGAAACAATTGAATAAACCTATTTAACGGCGCTTTAATTCCCTGGTCATTTCGCGATTCTTTGTAGACTCCCTACACATTTTCAAACATTTGCAAGCGTGCATGCTCTTAGTTGCGTAATCGCCCTCCTATGGCAACCATTATTGATAATTGACTTAATCTGAATGGGGACTTACGAAGTTATGCTCCTTGAAGCACAAAGATGCAGAAATGTTACCCTCCTGCATCATATGCTTGTTGATAAATGATTTTAATTAATTAGATGCCTTCCTGCACCATCTTATTTCTAATTATTTTAATCTATTGGTTTAGGTTTGAGCCATGGTATTGAAATATCCAGTACGGGCATTTACCTAGCAACAGACGAAAATCTCAAATCAGAATGGTAAGTATAGGGAATTTGAAGCTACACACTTTACCACATTAGCCATCTCACTCGATGCAGTGATATTCCTTTACGCCCAAAACTGCAACATATATCCAAAAATCTGATGTGATACTTTCACAACTCTTTCTCTACCCCCTATATTTATAAGTGGGTATGCAAAATATTCCTATTAAACCTTATTTTACTATCTACTACATTTTAATCCAAATAAACGCTTTCATAAATAGCTACATTACTCATTTCGTTATACACACAAAGCGAACAGCGATAGTCAAATGTTTAGGAACTGGAGACTATGTGCTGACCGCTTTTAATAAGGATACCTCAGAAATGGCTTTTGCCACAAAGAAAAACCTATTTTAAAGAGATATATATTTTTTTTGTGAAGTAAGTTTTCGTCTATCTCTTATTGTTTACCAGTTATGGAAGTTTATACAAAATTCCTCCTGAAGAAGAGGACATGATATGCTATAGCCAGAAAATTCAAGATATACATTTTATTTATCATGTAAATATCTTTAATATATGGTACTTTAATCAAAATTGTTATAGCAATTTCTTACAAACTCAAAATTTCGAAAAATATTCCGTGAAAAGTGTAGTTTGGGTGGGGGATTTTCTTGAAAATCTTCGTGTGGCATCTTCTTTGGAAGATATTGAGCTTAAATACCAAGTTTAGTATTTATTCGACTTTTCGCTTTTGAGTTATGCTGTTCACAGACACACATACACATTTTTCTAAAAATTCTTTTTGGGAGTTCAAGGAGCCTCAAAACACACATTTCCGTTGAAATCTCGGCAACGAATTTTTGGATGGAATAGAATGCGTCCCCTACTTATTACACGTAGTAGAGAAAGTATAAAAAAATAATAAAAAGATACCTAAAGATTGGTACCGAATGTTATTGAATGTCACTTAGCTCCTATTTTGTTGTATGTATATGAAGAGTTTGTGATTTATTGTTTATTAAATAGAGTTTATAATTTTATAAAATGCTTCACAATAAATATCAAAACTGTCTATACGACTATATTATGCCATACTAAAAACCAGGCAGCTAAAATATTAAATTCAGTTACACCGGCATAAACACTGGTCAGCGTAACTGCAGTGGCAACGAGATGACCAGGAACTTAGCTGCACATTCTAAAGCAGGCGTGGGATATTCATAACAAAATACACTCATTCCACATTTACTGTGGTTTATCATAAAGTTACCCTGGTGTCACTGCATCGTTCACAACAGATTACAGGCAAACAAAGGATGGAGATGCTCCATACACAACGGCCCACACACTCTACATACACATCTACTCGTCCTGAAGACACTTGACTCACGCTACTACTAGACTGACGCCACCCGGACAAAGAAACTAGTCCCTCTTCTTGCCCTCACCCCCTTTCCTCTCTCCACCCTTGGTCAGGAGGTGGAGAGGGAGAGAGATGGCTCGCCGGACGAAATTCAAACTCCAATCAAAATAATTAGTTCAACAATGTCATGCTACAAAGCAGTAATGTGTCCGACGCGACAATGCACACACATACGCTACAGCATGCACTCTTTTTAGCACTTTCTTAGCAATGAAAAATACTGAAATATAATTTTTGTTGTGTTGTATTCCTTAAAATTCTACATTTTTAAAATGTCCCACTTCTGCCACAGTACATTCCTAACAACGACGTAGAACATAGCAACATACCACCTGTATTGTTGCTAATGGAATATCATTAAAGGCATATTCAATGTGAACTCTCAGCTCCTCCACTTTTGTGATTTTGTGGCGTACACTGTGTTCTTTTTAAAGTTCCGCAAGGGGTTAAGTCCGGAGATCGAGGCGGGAACTCCGTAGCACTTCCTCTTCGTCCTATCCAACTGTGATTGAATATGCGATCGAAATAATTCCTCACATTAACATGTAAGTGAGGTGGAGCCCATTCTTGTTGAAAGTAAAACCTATTTTCATTTTCAAAGAGGTCTTAAGACTTGGAATTGTGGTTTCCAACATTCTGACACGTAGTCGCTGCGAAGAAGTACGGTATAATTATCCCTCTGGAAGATAGACTACAACATACTGCAACTCCTGGAGGATTCTTAAAATACTTTTGGGCTTTCGTTAGCTCACTACATACATTTGTGCTATTAAGTTCAAATATGGTTTCTGACCAAAGATAGAATCTACTCTTTCATCACACTTGTTCATGAACCACTCAGAAAATTACAGTCGCATCTCTGGGTCGTGTTCATTTAGTGCGTGGACAAGTCTCGGAATGTAAGGCTTCTATTTTTTTGCTTGCAAAATTCGATGAAGACTGGATTTTTCGCTGCCAATCTCACATACATGTTCTTCCATAGCTTCAATGACTTCTATGGGGATTCTGCAAAAGCCTGCATGACTGCATCCACACTCTCGTTATCTGTGGAACCTCTCTTTCTTCCGCACCGTCCTCTCAACACATCTTACACCGTTCCATTGACTTCAAACTTGTCTCGACTCTTGTGATTGTTACCTTGTTGGTGGTGATGTATCAAAGTCAACCCTCCAATTTCGAACCTCAACAACATTCCCCACTTTCCAATAACATTTCAGTGCCCACTTGCGTTCATCGAACGTTAAATGCGCCACTATGTTTCTTTACAAACAAATAAACGTGTTTCTATTCTTCCCATTACCTTCTGAATCATAAACAACAAAAGTTGTATTTTTCTCTCATTTCGTTACTGAGAAATAGTGTTTCAAAAAAATTATACATCAAATATTTGAGACACTTTGTAGTATTAAATATATAATTACTAAGGAATTACGTATAATTCATAACTTCTCAAATCTTTGCGACAATCTTTTGATTATATCCCATTTCGAAACACCCTCAATAATGATTACAAAACATGTACAGACATTTTAAATGAATGATTTCAGTTTTCTGAATGCCCAAGACATTTACTCTTTAGTTCATTTCCTTTAAGTAAATTAGGAGAAAATAAACACGTTTAGAAATACACCTCGCACATTTTGGCTTCGAAAATATCATTGGATAAGATTGATAAACTAAACAAGTTGTGGGTAAGGAGTAATAAGAAAAAGGGAGGAGGGTTGGATGAATGGTACCTTCCTGTCAGATCACAGGAGCTACGAGCAGCCGCCTCCAGACAGGAAGGTTCCCAGTTCGATTCTCTAAAGCGATCTTGCGGTTTTCACCAAGCTTACCATCTCTTGGTCTTATGTATAATTTAGTGCCAGGCGCTTACATCTCCATCTGGTGACGACGTTACCTGGGTAATTACCAGTCATTGAATACCGGTAGGGAGCCTAGCCTTCTCATATAATAGTTGCTTTTCAAACACTATCCTGATGTGAAAGTATACACAGAAGCTTCTTGGAGAATTCCTTTCGTATGTTATTTTCGGTTGTATTTTATAGCAGTGGTAATACATCCTATGCAGCTTTTGTCCATTTATTTCCAATTTCTGAGCATGGGACAGTTCCGACACAAAAAGCAGTGTTTTATATTGCTGGTGGAAAGTTAAAGCTCATCTCGCCTGGCAGCCCCTCTTACACTTTGTGATAGACCGTTAAAGCAATATATCGACTGAACTTTGATCTTAATATTCAGGATTAATAATGTATTTTCGTTTATTTTTATGTATTTCATTAGGATGACGGAATTAAACATTGGATTATAAACTTCAGCATTAAAATATGTAACATATTATTTGGAATACTTGTATCTTTGAAAAAGTTGCAAATTGGAGCATAATAGAAAAGAATATTGTGTAAAATAAGGTTAGATACACAAAAAAAGTTTCCAGAAAATACAGAAAGATAATTAGGGATATAACGGAGCTATAATGTAAGTTCTTGTTAAGCTGTTTTATAATCTAAATAAAGATTAAAAGTATACACAAGCCAATTTTAAGCCCTTTGAACACGTGAAAGTAGGCTGACTATGTGGTAATTATTTTTACTCTGTTTTTGCAAGGTAATTGATTCCAAACGTATACTATTGTTATAAGATTTATAGTGCACTAGTTTCTTATTCAATATTCTTTTATTAGATACTAGATGTGCAACAGAATTGCTAATATGCTCCAGGGCGTTTAGGGGTTATTATTCCCGCATGGGCATAAAGGATTTAACATAGTAACACAAAAAACAGCAGTTTTAATGTATTCAATTTATACAAGTTTATGAAAGCATTATGCTACAAAGGAGCACACATTTAATTAGTCTCAAACATTAATATCCCCAGCGCTGTATAAATATCTTCATTAAGTCCTTGGCATATCTTGGGCTAAAATTAAGGCTGAGATAGAACATTTTCACAATGATTAAACGAATGCCTCACGGTGATGTTGGCTTTAGTAAATATTGATTCATGTTCTTTTTTACAAAAACAGATGATCCTAAATATCATTAATAGTAGAATTAGAAGGAACACTACTTAAAATTCTGAAAATACCATTTCCATATTCTAAATACCCTTTAGTGACAGATAAACACTTCCATTCCCCCAGCGCTTTAAAATGTCATACTTGCTCTTGCGTCCGCTATCGGAGTTCCTGAAGTTCGTTCGTAATAATTGACCCACAGTGAGTTAGGAGGCCACATTTTACCCAGATCCCCCAAGTTCTGTTTCATTAATACCATCCATCTAATTTCCTCTCAACCAGCTTTAAAAACTATTATATTCCACGTGTCTCAAATTTCGCTTGCAGTTGAGAAAGGTTTGTTGCTGCTAAGTATGGAAAGTCAGTTTGAAGATGATGTATTATATTTCAACTGTTGGGGAGCCGAACTTGTAGTAGTTGCAACCGCACGTATAGTAAACAATTTCCGGTAGCCTTGGTCCCAAATGTACTTTCAGATGGCCTTTGCCCCAAGTTTAAAAAAAATATTAACTTTATAATTTAACTGTTTCTTTAAATATTATATATTTATGTATGCCTCGGCTGCGTTAGTATTATTGTTAGAGACATCGATGTCTTGGCACGGTTGTGATGCGACAAG
This sequence comes from Deroplatys truncata, assembly GCA_030765065.1. Taxonomy (NCBI): domain Eukaryota; kingdom Metazoa; phylum Arthropoda; class Insecta; order Mantodea; family Mantidae; genus Deroplatys; species Deroplatys truncata. Next base: position 60,223,587 of record CM060977.1, read on the forward strand.
AATGTAGGCTTACAGAGATTATAATTTTACTTCACTCCTTTTATTAATATTTGATACGATTTAAATAACACTTCACTGATATAGAGAGCTGTGAGATTATTTTGCTTAACTAATTACACTTTTTAACACCTAACTTACTTTTCGTCTCACACGAATACATATTATATTTCTTGAGGACACTTTTTGCGTCTGGTTAGTAACCCTGTCAGCAGGCAACTGAACTGATTTCAAAAGTCTAAACTTGTAAATTTCTGTATTTGAAGTCTCTGATTGACTAATCCTATTCTAATAGAATACCTTCATTTAACTAAAGCTTTTTCTGGTTGTTGATTGGCTATTTTATAAACTGTCACTAAAATTACATTATTGTTACTCCAAGAATCATAAGTAATCTATCTCAAGGTTACTCATTGCTACCTCATTGTTGGCAACTTTTAACTTATTATTCTCACAGCTCCTACATTATTACATGGCATAATATATTCACATAACATTATTACACCTGGATATAATAGTATAAACATATACAATGACTGTAATATACACTTTATATATTGTTACATACACATATTGCTTTAAGGTGGGCTGTTATTGAATTTACATATATAATTAGACAAATTATTTAAGTGTTAAAAATACTGCCTCACAGTAACTTATCTACAGCTGCTTTGGGTTTAATTAACATTTCATCAGATTCCTTCACTTGTATTCACTACTGCTTACCTACTCATTACCTAAAAATTATGCAGGATGGACCATTTAATTTGAGGCTGTACAGTATATCCAAAACTAACCGTTGTAGAAAGAAATGTTCTTAGTAAAAGTTGCTTGATATGATGGGGGAAAGTAGATGTCATTAGTCGTGTTTCATTTGGATGATGTTCTGATAGTCATTTCAGGGTCAAATTAAATACGTCCTCCAAACAAAACACGACTAATGGCATTTACTTTCCTTCATAATATGAAGCAACTTTTGTTAAAGACATTTCTTTCTACAACGCTTAGTTTTGGAGATATTGTACAGCCTCAACTTAAATGGTCCACTATGTATATCGAAATTTCACCGTAAGTACACGTTTTGGATACACTAAATTTAAAAAAATCTGATGTGTTACACTCGCGTGACTTTCTCTATTCTTGTACAAACTATTTTTACAAACGCTTATTCTCCATCTACTTCATATTTATCGAGATAAACATTTGCAGACTCTATCTTATTGCTAAGTTTCTTGTAGATGTAAGGGGAATATATATTTACAAGGGCAATATAGAAATATAGTAGCCTTTAAGCATATACATATCTCTTAATAGCTGGTTGCTAGGTGCAGCACCATTCCCTTTGTCACAGATTAATACTCTTTGCATTACCAAGACAAAAAAAAATGAATAACGAATCCCCATTTGAGAAAATAAGTATTGAAAAATTTAGGATAATAACAAGCAATATCTCGAAAATGGTTCACTCAACAAAAGAAATGTGTATGACAAATTGTGTATTTTAACGCGATCTACATTTTTTGTGCAGTAACATTTTGTCTATCTCTTATGGTTTACTAGTTATGCAAAAGTCGTTCACAATGAATACTTTTGGAGACATTCCCAGAAAATTCAAGATATAGATTTTATTTGTCATGAAAATATCTTAAACATATGATATTTTAATCCAAATCGTTAGAGCCATTTTTGAGAAAATTAAAATTTTCGAAAAATGTTCCATGTATAGGGTAATCTGGGGTGGGGTATTTTCTTGAAAACCTTCCTGTCGCATCTCTGGAAGATGCTGAACCTAAATACCAAGTTTGGTGTTTATCCGTTTGTTCGTTTCTGAGTTATGATGTTCACAGACAGACACACACACTGACATGTTTCCATAAATGCTTTTTTTGGATTCAGAGGGTCTCAAAAGATGTATTTCCGGTGAAATCTCGGTATTGAATTTTTGGGTGGAATACAATACTTCCCCTACTTACTATACGTAGTAGAGAAAGTAATCTTATACAATGGTCCGCGCGTGAACAAAACTCAAAAAACGAAAATTCGGTTAAATGTCAGACTTTGCGTTCGCTTCAACATCTTCCAAAACAAAACATTTTCAAGAAAATACCCCCATCCTCAACTACCCTTTACACGGAAACATTTTCGTTATTTTCTATTTTTTTCAAAATAAAAAGATTTCATCAACGATGCTGATAAAAATACACTACGTATAAGATATTTTCATGACAGATAACAAATATATCTTGAAATTTCTGGAAATAGCCTGTGAAGTCGTTTTCATTTTGAATGACTTTTTAATTGCTAAGTCATAAAACAAAATCTTGAAATAAAAAAGGTGTAAATCTCATTAAAATAAACCATCTGTGTCAAACGTTTGTGGCATTAACCATTTCCGAAGTATTCTTTATCATTGGTTTGAAGTGTCAAGTACGTTGTAGTTTTCAAATGCTAATTCCCCATTCGATATCATGTAGTATCTTCTAGAGAAGGCAATTTCAAAACCATCACATAGAAGCCATCACGTCTTAGAATATCTGACTATCGCTATAGCCCAATGTATTTTGATTGTACCCACAACAAAAGGTGTAATAAACGGATTTCTGCAAATTCAATTTTGCAAATTCTAAAACTACGACGCAAATAGGACAAGAAGCCTTCTTAGGAATAGTTTTTAGAAAGCTAAGTAGAGAAAGTTATTGAATTTAATCCATAGTATTGTTTTTCGTGACAAATGAGCTTTGCTTATTCAATGCACAGTTAAACAATTTCGATTAATAGTTTATAAGATGAGCTTTTAGAGCATTATTACAGGTTTTAACATCCGTAACAATGACTTTTAAACATTTTCTGGAATAATTAAATAAAACTGTTACCTTGTTTTGTATGTATGTATATTTAATTCTATAATGCTATACAAAATTCTTACAATTTTAATACATTACTTTGAGTTGCTATTTTTTTCTTTCTTTGGTCCATCATGCATTTTAACACAGTGGTTATTTATGCATGGTGGGTCATAATAAATTCATATTGCTTTATTCTTCTAAACCATTTTTCTCTTGCTTCCCCCATATATTCTCCTATTTCTTTTATATCCGTCTCGTTTTGTATTTTCATTATCCTAACTTTTAATACTTCTTTGTTAACATTCTCCCATTCTTAAGGTAAAAAATGATCTTTCCACAACTTAGTTTCTTCACATTCAATTATATAATGCATCATTATCTGCCTCTCCACAAAGAGGACACCTATTCTAATTCACTCCCTTCCTATCTCCCCTTAGCTTAAGTGCACTTAATCTAGACCAGGCCCACCCTTCTCTCACTAACCTATTACCCACATCCACATACTTCTCCTTTCCCCAGTCCACCTTTCTTTCCTTCCAGATTTTGAAATAATTCTTGTTTCTCTATATCTTCTACCCTGTTCCTCACTTCTTTCCAGAAACCTTTAACTAACCCCTCTCTCCCCTCCCATAAGTTACCCATTCCTATTTCCTGTAAAGTTCTCTTTATTCCTTGAGCACATTTCATCCCATCATTGGATTTTTCTTGGATTATTAGACATTGCCTCAAGAAATTATGATCGTTCAATGATTTCAATCTATGCCAATATTTAAGTATCCTTTCTACTATCATGCCCTTGCTACCTACTCTTCCCAACTCCAACATTGCTGCTCCATCAGGTGATGAAATAGATAAACCTAACATACATTTACAGAACGATCTATGTACTTTATCAATCATCTCCCATCCTTTGTCACTTCCCCAAATCTCTGATCCATAGACCATTTTTGCTTCAAATACAGCTTTGTAAACGCTTTCCAACCATTTAATTTGCATATCTGGTATTTTCTTTGAGCATATACCTGGTTTTAGATAATATACTTCTACATCGATCCTGGCATGCAACATGTATGAAAGCTGCCTTTACGGTACCTGAAGCAGCGAGTGCCAGTCCGCCACTGTTGCCGCTCTGGTTAACAACGTTGAGCAAGACAGAAGTGGAACTGTGCAAGTTAGAGTGCACTCAATGTAAGCACGTCTTCGTTTCCGTTCTCAAAGTTCACTGCCGTGTTCCCGAGACTCGCTCTTCTTCAGACGAGAACACCTCGCGTTTTCTGCATCTTTTCTTTAATGATGCAAAATAACCAATAAAGAATGCCGAACTATCAAAACAAACGCAAAACTCCGCAAATAACCTCCTTGTTTATCACTTCTATAAACATAAGATGTTAATTTACCTTACGGTAAATTTATACTGCTTAAAACTATCAATTCAAGTTACCCGCTTTTTGTCTCTCTATAACATCGATGCTAAAAGTATTTTTATAGATTATGGCTAGGTTCTAATAGCAATTAAATCTAAAATTATTCTTTAGTAATTGTGTGGAACAATGCCGGATTAAAAGATAAATCTTACGCCCAAAAATATTCGAACGACATTCTTTTATAAACTCACATCTAACACCTATGTGATTCTTTTCATATTGTTGTGTCCATATTACGTTAATCGAGACTATTTCACTCATACCGTAGATGGGAGATAATGACCAATCCCTAGGGACCTGCGTTTTTCGCGTTTGCGATAACGCCGACTTTTTACTTTCTCTACTACGTATAGCAAGTAGGGGAAGTATTGTATTCCACCCAAAAATTCGATACCGAGATTTCACCGGAAATACATGTTTTGAGACCACCTGAACCCAAAAAATCATTTTTGGAAACATATCCGTGTGTGTCTGTGTGTGTGTCTGTGAACAGCATAACTCAGAAACGAACAGTCGGATAAACACCAAACTTCCGTATCTTCCAGAGATGCGACACGAAGGTTTTCAAGAAAATCCCCCACCCCAGATTACCTTTTACATAGAACATTTTTCGAAAATTTTAATTTTCTCAATAATGGCTAACTATTTTGATTAAAATATCATATGTTTAATATATTTTCATGACAAATAAAATGTATATCTTGAATTTTCTGGGAATGCCTCCAAAGTATTCTTCATTGTGAACGACTTTTGCGTAAGTGGTAAATCATAAGAAATAGACAAAATTCTATTACAAAAAATGTAGATCGCGTTAAAATACACAATTTATAACCTATACATTTTTTTGTTCAGTGAACCATTTTCGAGATGTTGCTTGTATCCCTTTATTCCCCTAAATTTTTCAATACTTATTTTCTCGAATAGGAATTCGTTATTCATTGTTTTGTCTTGGATATGCAAAGAGTATTAATCTGTGGCAAAGAGAATGCTGCTGCACATAGCAACCAGCTGTTAAGAGATATGTCTATGCTTAAAGGCTACTGTATTTCTATATTGCCCTTGCAAATACAAAACAAGGGGAACATAGTAGGCCTTAAGCGACAGTCAAATATTTTTAGAACTGGTCGCTATGTGTAAAATGTAATTCTCTTTGCATGTCAAAAGATCGTTTCTGCAAATGTTTAAATGTTTATCTCGATTAATATGAAATAGATGGAGAATAAGAGTTTGTACAAGAGTAGAGAAAGTCATGTGAGTGTAACATCAGATTTTTTAACAGGTGCTGGAAATTTGCCGCAAGTCAAATTGTTGAGAGAAGTATGTTCCACTGCTGAGAGATGAAAGAGATCAACAAGTGAAAGAAGCAGTCTGTGGTCAAAAGGTAATGTTACTATGTGACGAAACGACAGTTCAGTTGGGTCGATATGCGTTTGTCGTGGTATTTCGTCCTCTTGAACCAAAAATAGAGCAGGAGTTTATGTTGCTGATGTACATATTCTAGAAGCAGGTGATGCAAAATCATGCAGCAGGGCAATACTTAATTCTGTACAGAAGTACTCTATTAACTACGATAATAACTTGGAACTGGTAAGTGACAGTGCAAAATTTGTGACAAGTGCATAAGTTCCCTGAGGGTCTTTCTCGGAGAGGATGCAGTTCATATTCAGTGTTATGCACACCGGCTAAATATGGTTGGATGCATATTCACGAAAGAACTGACGAAATTTAATACATCGGTAGCTACGGTAGCTGTGTTTCTCAATGCGAGAAAGAGAAGGCACCTGTAAGTTCGATTTCTCAAAGAAAAATATCCATTTGAGAAACCATCCAGTACCAGTGTTGACAAGATGGAATACTTGGTTAGAGGCTGGTTTCAACGTTTAGAAGCATCTTCGTGATATAACTGAGTTCGTGCAGTTAGAAGATCTGGACTCAAGTCAGCAATGCTAGTATCGATTTCATGAAATCATTGAGGAACGATGAAGTAAGTATAATTTCAGCAGAGGTAACATTCGTCAAGGAAAATGTCAATGATTTAGTGGAATACATCACTGAACTAGAAGAATCTTCATACCCAACAAGTTCTACACTTTATGGGGAACTCAGGAAAATATTGCAAAATTTCGAAGTAGCAAAAAAAGGGAATTTTTTTAGTGAAACAGAAGAGAAGCTAAATTGCATCAGAAGCGCAGCTGTTCAAGAAGAGTTTAGATCAGCTGTGAAAAATACTTCAGCATTAGCATTTGCAAAATTACAGTTACTAATATTTGAAGACCCAGCTAATAAGTTGTATTCAGCACTTGAAGTGTTTAGACAGTATTCATCATTAACAGTAATATCGATTCAGCACTAGTGAAAAAGTGAAGTCTAATCCATTCTTTAAAAATCTGATGTGTTACAGTCACAGGACTTTCTCTACTCTTGTACAAACTATTTTTACAAACTCTTATTCTCCATCTATTTCATATTAATCGAGATAAACATTTACAGAAACGATCTTTTGACATGCAAAGAGAGTTACATTTTACACATAGCGACCAGTTCTAAAAGTATTTGACTATCGCTTAAGGCGTACTATGTTCCCCTTGATTTGTATTTGCAAGGGCAATATAGAAATACAGTAGCCTTTAAGCATCGACATATATCTTAATAGCTGGTTGCTAGGTGCAGCACCATTCTCTTTGTCACAGATTAATACTCTTTGTATATCCAAGACAAAAAATGGTTAACGAATTCCCATTTGAGAAAATAAGTATTGAAAGTTTAAGGGAATAACGAGCAATATCTTGAAAATAGTTCACTCAACAACAAAAAATGTATATGATATAAACTGTTCTACATTTTTTGTGTAGTAAAGTTTTGTCTATCTCTTATGGTTTACCAGTTATGCAAAAGTCGTTCACAATGAAGAATACTTTTGGAGATATTCCCGGAAAATTCAAGATATACATTTTATTTGTCATGAAAATATATTAAACATGTGGTATTTTAATCAAAATTGTTAGAGCCATTTTTGAGAAAACTAAAATTTTCGAAAAATGTTCCATGTAAAGGGTAATCTAGGGCGGGGGGATTTTCTTGAAAACCGTCGTGTCGCATCTCTGAAAGATACTGAACCTAAATACCAAGTTTGGTGTTTATCCGACTGTTCGTTTCTGAGTTATGCTGTTCACAGACACACAGACGGACATGTTTCCAAAAATGCTTTTTTTGGATTCAGGGGGTTTCAAAACATGTATTTTCGGTGAAATCTGGTATCGAATTTTTGGATGTAATACAATACTTCCCCTAATTACTATACGTAGTAGAGAAAGTAAAAAGCTGTTAGTAATCAATTTTATTTTCGTGTAAGCACATATTAGTATTAGTAATCACTATCGTCGAAAAAATATTACATATGCGTTAAGTGCATTGGAGAACCTCGGAAGGACAAAATGCTCGATTTCAATTAATATTTTTAATCTTGTCCTTGTTCTCTAATGAAGCATTTACCACAGTTTTAGCCCAATATACTGCTTCCGAACAGTCTCTGGGCTAATGGAACTGAAATGCAGGCATGAAGTGATAAGCGAGGAAGCGATTTTCTTAGACTTCTTTCCCGGACAGCCCCTAACTAGGCTAACCTTTGCTTTGATCGGAACTGTTGGCATGTGCTTCTTTTTGTCTAGTTCGGACTCAATCTGTGTCAGCGTTTCCAACAGCCAAAAAGTTCTGGACGTGTCAGAAACACTGACACCAGGGAATTTCTATAAAAATCTGATGTGTTACACTCACATGACTTTCTTTACTCTTGTACGAACTATTTTTACAAACGCTTATTCTCCATATGATTCATGTTAATCGAGATATCGAGATGTTAATCTTATTGCTAATTTTCTTGTAGATGCAAGGTGAGTATGGTAGGCTTTAAGCGATAGTCAAATATTTTAAGAGCTGGTTGCTATGTGGCGCATTTCATTTTCTTTGCATTACCAGGACAAAAAAAAATTGAATAACGAATTTGAGAAAAAGTATAAGTATTCGAAAATTTAAGGGAATAACAAGCAATATCTCGAAAATAGTTCACTCAACAAAAAAAATGTATATGACATAAATTGTGTATTTTAACGCGATCTACATTTTTTGTGTAGTAAAATTTTGTCTATCTCTTATGGTTTACCAGTTATGCAAAAGTCGCTCACAATGAAGAATACTTTTGGAGACTTCCCAGAAAATTCGAGATATACATTTCATTTGTCATGAAAATGTCTTAAGCATATGATATTTTAATCAAAATCGTTAGAGCCAATTTTGAGAAAATTAAAATGTTCGAAAAATGTTCCATGTAAAGGGTAATCTGAGGTGGGGGATTTTCTTGAAAACCTTCGTGTCGCATCTCTGGAAGATATGGAATCTAAATACCAAGTTTGTGTTTATCGAACTGTTCGTTTCTGAGTTATGCTGTTCACAGACACAGACGGACATGTTTCCAAAAATGCTTTATTTGGATTCAGGGGGTCTCAAAACATTGTATTTCCGGTGAAATCTCGGTATCGAATTTTTGGGTGGAATGCAATACTTCCCCTACTTACTATACGTAGTACTACCACTACCACTGCTACTGCTACTGCTCTTTGGAGTAATTACATTCCCAAGTACTTAGAAGCCCATATCTTGGGCCAGTATCCTGTCGGAGCAACAAAACTTTTGAATCATAGCATAGATAGGGTGATAAGCACGAAGCCTGATATGAAGAACGAAATAAAATGCGGTGGTGAAATGGATGATAGGAAACCCAGCATTTGCATAGCGACCAAGAGAATCCTTGAAAGACCCCTCGGACAGGTTGGTCGGCGCCGGGACCTCCCGAATGCGAGTCTCATACGTTACCGTGGCGCCACCTCGCATGGGTAACAAAAAGTTTCAAATAACCTTACTTATTAAATTTGGGTAAATAGGCATATATACTTAACTTAGGAAGAAAGGAAAGAGCAGGAATGACATGGTTTAGACTGGGGGGCTGCAGGGCACAGAAAATGACTGACGATTCTGGCAGAAGAATCTGCCCATTGTGTGATTTGGATAAGGACTGGATACATATTTTGTCGGAATGAGCACAGTGGGAGAACCAGCGAACAATTAAACTCAAAGAAAAACTCTTATGTCCGTCAAGAAAGAGATTGGCATGTTGGGATCTACTGGTTGACCAGAGGAACTGGCAAAACATGGGCAATTTCTTGTCTAAAGTGCGCGAAGCTAGGTCAAATTTGTTCAGTTAGACAAAGGTAATTTATCTCTATTTTCCTTTTTCTTGTTCTTTTTGTTTCTTTTTCTGTTGTTTATTTTGTCACCATACCTTGTATCTTAAATCTGCATGTACGGTCAATAACCCATGCACTAAATACTTGTGTAATAACTTCAATAATTTGAAACCAATAAAAATACCTTATCTATCTATAAACCATGCTAAACAGCATTAGACTGAGCCAAAAATACCGTTACCCTCCGTAGCGCTTTAACTAGGCTACCCCAGAGCGAGGATATTCAACAAGATACGTGCTGCAAGTTAGACCCAACGACCAACAGTAGCGGCATCGTTCAAGATAAACCAAGTAATAAAATATTTCAGTTTAAAAAGCTGTAAATCCTGTGAGGGTATGCGGCATAGGTGGTGATATGCGCCAGTTTAGGGGCACGGGATTTTCAGAAATAGGCCCGGGTTCGATGCTAGCTCAGGTTCTCGCATGGATCTTGAATCTAGGGTTGGTGGTTAATACTAGTTAATTTTCCTGCCTATTTATTTCCCATCATCTTTTTAAAAGCTGACCCCTCGCCACACACACACACACACACAATTTATTTACTGCTGTACTTCATACTATCGCACCTACTACTCACACTATTTTTTTAGAATAACTTCCACGGAAATACCAAGAACAAGTGATTTCCAAAACTCTGTTTCTTTATTTCGAATGTTTCTATCCCCCATTTCGCTATCACGTGATTTCTACCTTCTTTCTTATTGGTTGCCTACTTTAAGTTTCCCCATGAACTCTTATGCCTGCAGCTATCAGAGCACTGACTTTCCTTTCTACGCACCTGATTTTCAGGCGACCTAACGGTACACAACAAAAGCGTACTCTGCCCTCACTTGGCTATTTCCTGCCATTTCCTGCCTGTTGCTGGCACTGTCTCTTCAACCCATATTCATCTTTACAATTAATATTCACTTCCCTATTATTTAATAATAGTATTCCTGTTGTTACTAATATTTACTATCAATATGGTTTATCATTTTGCATTTAGCTCAATCTGGTCATATTCCAATCCGAACTTCGATCTCTAATTTTCTACAATCATTTTCCTAAGACCCTTCCACCTACATGGGATGCAAGTATTTGAGCAAATAACAGCTCGGTACGGTAGATTCAAGTGATGGAAACTAACTAAATCTTTCGGAACCTATCTTCATTACATGCTCTTTTTTCCCCAGCAGTTCAGCTCTGTGCACCCAAGAATTACTGCAGCATAACCGCAGGTCATGGAGACGTTCCGCAACGTGGATGTATGCAAACAACGAGAAAACTCGCCTGCAAAGCAAACATCTGGTGATGTCCGTGGGTGTATGGTAATGAACCTCCGTCCTGATGAGGAGCGAAATTTTCCAAGCGAAATTCTGTACAGGCAGGGTACAATCCTTCATCAGCCGCCGTCTGAACGTAGACCATTCGGCTTGTGCCCAACTTTTACAACTGCTTTCAGCAGACTTTCCCAGTTCAAATATCTCATACTCCTTGCCTCGTTCTGTGCAATATACAGAGTGTCTTGGGTCAAAGCTGCTTTTGGAGCCCAAACTGAATGGAGATGCCTCTTTCAAGCTCAACAATATTTTGAACGATTTTTTAAAAATCGTGTTTTATTTTAGTTCAGGAGTTGCACTCCTCCTGTGTCATTTCTTTAACTGAGGAGATCCGTTTTCTCTCTCTCTCTCTCTCTCAATAATTAAAAAATTCCTAAAATCTTTAACAGTACACCACTCTCTTGTACATACCTATATTTTATGCAAAGGTGAAAGTCCATATATGTGTATGTTGAGATGTCCGAAACTCACAGGTTATACCAGAAATGCAAGAGCTTTAAGTTTACATGTTAATAGTAATTTGAGGCAGTATTTTTATTATTTAAACGATATCAGTAATTATATAATATAAACTATAATAACAGCCCGACTAAAAGCAATATGTGTATCATATAGTATATAAAATGCATGTAACAGTCACTGTATTATGTTTATATTATTATGTACATGTATAACAATGTTATGTGAATGTATTACGTAATTTAACAATGTAGGAGCTGTGAAAATAAAAGCCGAAAGCTGCTAGCAATGAGGTAACAATGAGGTACGCTTGAGGCAACAATAAATTAGAAAGTTTAATAATGCTACTAATAATTCTTGGAACAATAATGTAATATTTAAAACAGTTTATAATAGCCAATCAACAACTAGAAAAAGCTTAAGTTAAATAAAGGTATTCCATTGGAGTAGGATTAGCCAATCAGAGACTTGAAATAGGGTAAATGTGCAAATTCAAGCGGCAGACGCTAGAAGGCAACGTTCCCGAGCAGTTCGCTCGGTACGTATTCAGTGTGAGACATAAAAAAGTTCATTACGGCGTGAATAATATAAAGTTTACGTGTTAAATAGTGCAACTAACAATAATCTCACAGCTCTACGGTAGGATACATCAGTGAAGTGTTGTTTAATCCTGTAAAGGATTAATAAAAGGAGTGAAGTAAAAATTATAATTTGTGTAAGCCTTCATTCTTTAGCCGTACTGCCCCTGCAAAGAGATACGTGTTCTAAAAAATACTACTGACGCAGCCGAGGTACACATTGTTATTATTTAAATAAACATTAAAATACAAAGTTCATTCTTAAACGTGGGGCAAAGTCCACCGGAAACTTTGTATCATACGTTGTGCAACTGCATCAAATCGGTACCCAAAGCGTGGTGCTAATAACATAAAGATAATTCTGTCTTCAATTCTCGGAGTAGAACATAAAAATTCATAAATCACATTATTTTTATTTACTAGTTTACGGGGTTCAAATATCGTAAAAAAAGGAAAGAACGAAAAATACAAGGCAAAGATCACCTACTTGTTTAAATCTAACTACCCAGGACAGACTAAACTATTATATTTAAAAATATCTTTAAACTATCCTTTCCTTTATTTTCAAACCCTCATATACTGCACCCTTTTGCATTTGAGCCACAAATTTGTGCACTTCAACTATAGGACTAGGCGGCAATATAGGCATTCTTACAACTTTGAAAACCTACCCCTATCTGCATTTTCAATCTCTTATATGTCATTTGTGGTCTAGAGGTACCATGATAGCCTCTAATTCCGGATCGCGGGTTCAATCCCGGCGGAGGACGATGCAGTTTTTCGGTCGTAAAAATCCTTAGCATGGCTTCCTTCGGAAAGGAAGTAAAGCCAATGGTCCGGTGTTGTAGATTTATGACACGTAAAAAGAACCTCAAGCCTCATAAACAGACCTCTGAGCAAAATTCCCGGTCTTTCGCGCCCAATATAGAATGGGACGCTAAGAACCGTAATAGTTAAAGAACGTCTTTAAATAACACTCAATTTATTTTATCAATATGACAAACATTCTGGGACTTAATCGTTAGATACTGGAGAAATTTGTAGGCTACTCACAAGTTTCAAAACCTAGCGCCTACCACCATCCTTACTTTCAACCTCATTCTTTCAGCTACTGTGCGATACACACATTTCCATAGAACTTTGGACACATACATTGCAGGGCTTGGTAAAAGCCATACGCCGCCTCACAACTTCAAAAACTAACGTTTTCAGCTCCTAAGTCTACATCGTTTAACTATCTTGATAAAACACTGTGGAATCGGAATATAGAATCCGACAAAAATAATGTTAACTTTTATCTTCCAGAAAATACCCCTGCCGTTATTTTTAATGATATGGCACGCAGATATTTTAAAAACTATCCAATAAATCGTGCACTTATGTTAGGATTCGCAGGAGGCCTCAAAACATAAATTTTCCGTTAAATATCGATATCTAATTTTGGGGTGGAATGTAATACGAATAGTATATGGTATAATACGTGGTAGAGAAAGTAAAAATCTGATGTGTCGCACTCACATGACTTTCTCTACTCTTATACAAACTATATTTACAAACCCTTATTCTCCATCTACTTCATGTTAATCGATATAAACATTGCAGAAACTATCTTATTGCTAATTTTCTTGTGGGTGCAAGGGGAATATGGTAGGCTTTAAGCGATAGTCAAATGTTTTAAGAGTTGGTTGCTATGTGGAGCATACCAATCTCTTTGCATGTCCAGGACATAGAAAAATCGAATAACGAATTCCCATTTGGGAAAAAGTATAGGTATTGGAAAATTCAAACAAATAACAAGGAATATCTCGGAAATGGATTACTCGTCAAAAAGATGTATATGACAAATTGTGTGTTTCAACGAGATTTATATTTTTTGTGTAGTATTTTTTGTTACGGTTTACCAGTTATGGGAAAGTCATTCTGAATGAAGAGGACTTTTGGAGACATTTCCATAAAATTCAGGATATCTTGTGTGGGGGGGATTTTCTTGAAAATCTTTGTGTCCCATCGCTGACAGACACTAAGCTCAAATACCAAGTTTGGTATTTATCCGACTTTTCGTTTTTGAGTTATGCTGTTTACACAGACAGACACACAAACCTACACGGACATGTTTCCAAAATGCTTTATTTGGATTCAGGGTAACTCAAAACATGCATTTCGGTTGAAATATCGGTAACGAATTTTTGGGTGGAATGCAATACTTCCCCTACTTACTATACTAGTAGAGAAAGTAAAAATGAATTGCTTCTTCCTTAATAAACTAACCTATGGGATAAAAGTAGATCAGTGAACTACATCCGGTAAAAATTACAGTCTGATATTTTAAATAATTTTTTATATAATGTATCATGAGTTTAGCAGATTAAATATTGGCAGGATAGGACTTTTAATCTCCTTTTAAAGTATCAGTATCAGAGTATTCCTTTGGTAAAAGCAGACATGAGCAAACAATGCTAAATGTTTCCAAGTCTGATCTTCAAAAATAAATACTTTCTGTCTTGAAGGATTTTAAAACAAATAGTAACCCTTATATTCCACGAGAAACATACTTATATGCGTCTGACATCATTTTCTCTAATAAAATAAAGTGAAGACCGCATTCAAGCGTGCTGCCATCTTGTGACCGGCTTATTACAGCAACAGGAAAGTCCACAGTTGTGGATGAAAACGTGACGCAGGCAGATGGACAGCGTTCCCCTTTGCCTGCTCGCTGGTGCAGCAAATCCCTTACTGGGAATGCCAAGTAAAGACAATGAGATGATAGCGCTCCAGGTGGTGCATTCTCACAGCTTTAATAAGATTTCCTTTTTCCCTTCTTAACTTTTCAGGATTTGCTTCTTTTTTTTACTTATTTCCGTCCATCGCTTGCTTTCACATCAACAAAAAACAAGGGCAGTTGACAAGGGCGGCGCTACTGTACTGGACGAGTGATTAATGAACCAATAGCTTCTCTTTGTCTCTTCACGTCCTAACATTACTGTCTTGTTTAATTAGTTTTATGTAGGAACTCAAGAAATGGGATATTGTTGACATTCTAATTAGTCCTTGTAGATGTGTCTCAGCTATATATAACAGGGCTTACACCTTATAGTCATCAATAAGATTACAGATGATAGTAAAGAGAATTAGAACTACACATAGAGGAGAGAAGTCCACTGTGCGATGTAAGCATTACCAGTACATCCAATTATTAAAGCCTCAGCGAATATGATTAAGATATTCTAAAACAGCCCATCCATAGTTGTTCTTAAGCGAAGAACATCGCTTGCATATGAATAGCTTCATTCACAGAAAAAGCACATAAGAGGATTTTATGTCCATAACCATCCTACAAATTATTCATGAAAGTTGTTTTTCTATATCCCATTAAAATATGTAAATATCCTAAATGTATTGTATTAGAATAATATTAGTTAAGAGCTGCTTTTGAGAAAATTAAAACGAAAAAATTTCCTATTAAAGGGCTGTTTGAGGTATCTTCTTAAAAATATTGTAGCACACTTGAATTATGCCCGCCTTAGGTGTGAAATTTAAATCCATCCATCAGTCTCTCTTTAAAGTATTTTTTAAAGGTAATGTTTGTTCCGGTGACCTCAAAATATACACTTCCTGCAGAATCTAAAATTTCTGAGTGGAATGCTGTGCTTTGTTTATCTACCATAGGTAAGTGGTAGACGGTGTCAATATTTTTCAGTTAAAATTTTTTGCGATATTGGCTATTTCCGAAATATTATCTGGTGTGCAGAAAAAGGGGTGTGGGTGTGTTTGCGCGCGAGCATACTAAGTCAAAAGTGAAATGCAATTCGGATAATTTCCAAACCTTAAGTTTAAATTTAGCTTTAGTTTTATTCACTGACATCAGATTTAAAATGTAAACCTTGAAGCCATTGTGGACAGCTTGTGAAGTATCGCTTTATTTAATTGCCCTTTCTATAATTTTGTATAACAAGAAAACCTTTAGAGATAGACCAAACTTACAGCTGGATAAATGTTGGCCCCATTACAATACAGATTTAGTTTAAAAAAGTCGTAGCGTTAGCCGCTTTCAAAATATTCCATGTTGAAAGCTTAGACCTCTTCTAAGCGTTAACTAACAGATAGACCTGAAATATTCGTTTAGTTTTTCTTTTCGCTGCAACAGATTATTACCAAGAATAAAGATTTGAATGCTGTTTTAGCAATTGCAAATAAGCCCTTCTTGCTAAATTTGAAATCTACCGATTAATGTGAACAGACTCAGGTTTTATTTGAATACCATAATATATAACGAATATATGTAAATTTCTCAAGGATAGAGAAAGTCGTGCGAGTGTACCACATCAGACTTTTGGAAATCGTAAAAGGTCATTCTCCATGACCCCATATAAAGTATTCGTAATATTACAATACCTTATTTTGTCGATTTTATTTTATCTTTTGTTTGTGCTGTTTCGCCACGAAATATATTAACCAATGAAAACAATTTTAGGAGTATTTATTATTATTTATACAACTGTAACAGTAAGCTTTTAGACTGCCTGTATAGTGGAATGGTCAGTGCCTACCCTCCGCAGAGTCTGAAATATGAATTTTGAGTGAATGCGATATTTCTTAGTAAAAATTAGTAAAAGCCAATAGCGAACGAGTTATTTTCTAAAGTCAAAACCCCCAATACGACCACAGAAATTAAAGGCGGCTGTATAAATGAAACAAAAAAATGTTTGATCCGCTATATTCACAGGACTTTCTCTACCCGGTCAACAAACAATTATTTTATCTACTTAATATTAATTAAAATAAACATTTCCAGAAATTGTCTTATTACACATTTCCTAGTAGATGCTACGGGATTAGGGGAATACAGTAGTCTTTAAGCGACAGTCAACTCTTTAAGATCGGGTCGCTATGTGACGGCTTTGAAATTCCGTTCTCTTTGCATGGCTAAGAGAACGAAAGGAATAATTATTTTCCTCTCGAGTAAAGCGCAAGTACAATTATTTGAGAATTCAAACCAATTATCTCGGAAATGGTTAACGTAGCAAAAAATTCTATTTCACATAAATTCTGTCTTTTAACGAGATCTAAAGTTTTTGTGCAGCAAGGTTTTGTCTATCTCTTACGGTTTGCCAGTTATATGAAAGTCATTCAGAATGAAGAGGACTTCAGTCTATCGCCATAAAATTCAAGATATACGTTTTACCTGTCATTAAAATACCTTAAACATGTGATATTTTAACCCAAATCGTTAGAGCCATTTGTGAGAAAATTAAAAATAAAAAATAACGAAAACTTCTCACGTAAAGGGAGTTTTGGGGTGGAAATTTCCTTTAAAATCTTTGTGATGCATCCTTGGAAGGTTCTGAACTTGAATAACAAGTTTCGTATTTAACAGTCATATATATAAGAGTATATATGTTAGTAGTAGTGATTGGCTTACCAAAACAGACGCTAAAGTGGGCGCAATTTGGTAACCAATAGGAGCTATATTATAATGTTTAGGCAATTCGAGGTGAAGGAGAATATCTTCTCGAGTCATAAGCAAGTGTCGCACAGTTCGGAAGAATCTCTCACGAGGTGCACATCACACACTTCTGAAGAATCTCTCACGAGGTGCACGTCGCAGAGTTAGTTACAAAAATGTAAAGTACGCGAAGTAATTGGTGTGCGGCAACTATAATGACTGTAGTTACATTCGTAAATATCACAGTTTCAGTCAGGCGTGTATAAAGGTTAAATATGTCAATTAATTAATTAATTAAGTGTGACGGCAATATAAATTCTAGCTTCAAATTTCTTTTATCAGTGTTATCTTTTAGCAACAACTCCTTTCCGTTTACACACCCTGTAGACACGTGCTCGACTGAGTTATAATAGCTAGCCGGAGGACAAAGAAACACAAATTTAAAATAATTAAACAATAAGCGCCCAACAAATAAGATAACACAAGCCATTGAGAACTGCGACAATATAAATACATATATATTTAGAAAGTTAATGAAAAATGAAAATGAGTACCGAAAATCGTTATACTATTACATGAAATATTTTTTTCTTTCCAGATAGCCCTAAAGTAATATGCGTTTTGAAGTAACGGAGTATAATTCACATCACTATGTTATCGATTGATGCCCTGTCAAATACCCCAAGTAGCAAGCGACAGAAATTTATAATCCAATATGACAGTGTATTACTGAATTCCATTCGATACTCTGATTCCATTTATTTGCTAATAGGTAAATCACTTCTTGGGATAGAATTACATCAGTGCTAGTGTAACAAGCCAAATAAATGGTTCCCTTGTGGCCTCATTTTTTTCCATTTTGAACATATAGGGCATTAATAATACAATGCCAGACTTTCCTGGGACTAATTCATATTTCATTGACAGGAAAGAGGCAATTTTCTATAATTGTTATACCCAGCTTTTGGACTTGCGCCACCGTCATTATTCACAATTTCCTTTTATTCTGCGGAAAACAATCAATCCAGACCATCAGCTCCATGAATGGATGGCATACCCCCATCTCCCAAACTTTTCGTGATATAGAACGTCTATGGCTATTGACAAGGACGAAAGCTTTCATGCCAAATTTAGTTTGTTTTATACATGGCATAAACAATAGGCACTATTGATATTTGAATAACTGCACTTGGCCTTTATATTCTATTCAGATAACTTCAAAATAATGTTTATCGCAGGTAAAGTGAAGTAAGTCTTTGCAGAATGGAATAGAGCCAAAATAAGGTTCCACTTTCTCTATTTCTTACATGTAGTAAGTAGATCTAGTATTCCTCTCCACCCAAAAATTCTATATCTATACGCCATTTTAATACACGGTTTGAGGTCCTGTGAATAAAGGAAAGCATTTTTAGAAGGTCCGTGTGCAAATTGGGTGGTTCAGTATTTTTCAAGTAAACTCTCTCACACCAAACTATCCTTTACACGAACTTTTCGTCTTTTAATTTTCTCAAAAATGGCGAACTATTTTGATTAAAATACCATATGTATAAAATATGTGCATTAAATATGAAATGCTTATCTTCAATTTTCTGACAATAGCCTGTGAGATCGTCTTCATTGATAGAATCTTACTGCAAAAATTGTAGATGTTGTTAAAACACATAATGTATCTCAAAAACGTTTGTAGTATTAGCTATTTCCAAGATATTAGTTATTATGGGTTTGGATTCTGAAAAACTTATAACATGTTTCAAGTACTTCGTATTCACATCCAGCATCTTTCAAGAGTTGTCCTCCTTGGTACAGTGCTAACCAGTAGTTCCCGAGGTCGCGGGTTCAAACTCTGCGGAGGACGATAATTTTTTCGGGCGTAAAAATCCTTAGCACCGCTTCCTTCGGAAGAGAAGTAAATCCAGTGGTCTCCTGTCGTATATTTACGGCACGTAAAAGAACATCAAGCCTGATAGAGGCCTCTGAGCAAATTGCCCGTCTTTCACGCCCAATATAGAATGGGAACGCTAAGAACCACAGCAGCTAAAGAGCGTCCATAAGGAAAACTCAATTTAATTTAATCCTTCAAGAAAGCACCTTTTTTGCGAAATTTCTCCCATTACGAAAACTATTTTTGCCCTCCTCAACAATTGCTCAAGAGATTTTGAGTAAAGTATTTTTGAGATCCTGCCATGAGAAATAAAATACTTAGCTTGAATTGTAAACAGCTGTGAAGTATTCGTCATTCTTATGGAATTTTATCTAATTTGGAAACTAAGAGATAGATAAGAAACTACTTAAACAACTTTAGAGCTCTTTAAGATATATAAATTCTTCTATCCACCTTAACGTTAGCAGTTCCGAAATATTCTTGATCCCATTTTTACATTTTCTGAGTAGAAATGCCTCATTTGATGCAACATTGTTTTTAAACTTAACAATATTTTTCTGTTCTTTAGCGCGTACTCGTTACTAAAATCTATTATAAAACAATGGAATGCTTCTTTTCCGCATTTAAATCCATACTGCTTAATTTGAAATAACTTCTAGTCATACATTTACCGTGAATAACATAACTTAGAGAGGAAAATTATTTTATGCGAGTAGAGCAATATACAAAGCATATATTATTGTCAAGTGCTAAGTTGTGACACGGGGGAAATAGCTAAATGAGGGATTGCGGAGGTCGAGACAAATCATTAAAACGCTTGGCTAGAGCGATCTGACTATATTCTAAAGAGTTACATTTCACGTGCGATAGTTCGGTTTACAAGATCAGGGATGATGATGGTACTAGCTAACATTATTATTAACAATTTATTTTATAATGCTTACCTTGGGAAACGTCTCATCGTGGATGAGGAGAGCCAATACTCAACACGACTTTGTCAAGCCGCTAGTGGTGCCAAGTGAAACCATCCGGAGAGGCCGTGCAGCGGCCGTCGACGGTATCATAGCGGTCCCGGTCAAGTTATAACACAAAGTCCCCCGAGCAGAGCTCGAGTGCTTGCTTATATAGAGTTGAATACCCTAGAGGGGTTCATTCTAATACCGCGGCAACTATTACCAAATATGGTCTGCAACGCCCTGGAAAATGCGTAGGCTTTCCAAGGATCATGTGATCCACAGGGCGCAGTTAAGAGCCGTGCAGAAAGACAAGTACTCCTAAGGAAATGATGGCATAGTAACATCCCTTTGAAATGTCAAGGGAAGTGGTAAACCACTGTTTCCTGCCATATATACAATTTACTAAGACTTGAGCAGAATTAAGAAATATAAAATATGATTCTATATGAATTCAGAAACTTGTGGCAGGCTAATAAAATAATGTTAATTAATATAAAATAATAAACACGATATGGATCTCCTCAGTCACGTTCGTGACAATATTATATGCGTATGTTATAGACAGAAAGACAGCGTAGCGTGTCAAGTGTTTTCCTAAGTTGTATTTCTTATACTTTCTTTTAAGGTCGTTGAAATGTACTGAGTTTCTCTTGAATGACAAGACTGGAAGCCTGCATTGCTATACAACTCCTTCCGTGCAGCAACGGTGGACTTGCCCACCGCTTCTCCCCTGGATAACGCTAACGATGGAAACAATATGAATATATCACGCTTATCTGTCATTATAAAAGGCATTGGAAATGATGGCCCACTGCATGTATCAACTCTTATAGCCGTTTAATTCATTATTGAGTTCTGCAACCGAAATATTGGAAAATGTATGCCAAATATTGTCTTCTAATTCGTTGAGCATATGTCAACTTTAACCATTCCGATATACAAATACTATAGATTTAGCTCTGGAGAACAAGCAAGCCAGTCAATCATTGTCATTAAAAACAAATTTTAATGCGACGCAGTGTTTTTCTTGGACTTATTTCCACACGATGACCCCTTTTACTTATATTGTTTCTTCAGTTACAACTGTTGGTTCTCTGTTTCTTTTTGTCTAATACGGAGCTAGTTCTATTTCATTTTCTCTAACAACTTACTGTCAACCACGATGTGAGTGCGCTTGGAAGAAGGCGCCACTGTTTTTGTTGCCAATGCATAACGACATCAGAGCTAGGGATCAGAGGGAAGTGAGGGGCAAGGCGATAGGGGGATGTAAAGTTGCTTATTGAAAACAGTACTGCATTTCCAGGCCGCACCCTCGCTAGCAAATGCAACTCGGAACTGCGGAGGTTTCATTATCTAACTGACCTTCCGATGCCCCGCCCACTTGTTCCCTCGAGCCGACTAGTATACATTCTGGATTTGTTAGCAACGGTGATACCAGGAAGTTCCTGAATAATTTTCTGAAAAAATCTGAAAATTCACAGTCCACATGTGAATCTGTTTGAGCAAAACTTAACACAATAAACACGTGCATTTCTGTAGTATTCACCATCATAACTAACCACAGTAAAACATCAAAACACAGCTTTACATAACATTATTCCCGCTATAAACCGTGCTAAACAGCGTTAGACTGAACAACAAATGCCGTTACTCTGAACGCGAGACTTAAGCTACCGTAGAGTGAGGTCATTTAACTCCATACTTACTACTAGTCAGAACCGGCGGTTGCATTCGCGTCATTCAGGATAAAACCGGTATAATGTGAGCAATATGCGCAGTTGGCGCAGATGGTGCCGCTAAACAGGTGTCATGCAGCCCGCCGAAAACATAATTCTGCAAATTATTTACTTAAAATGTGAAGTAATTAATACTCTTATGCTATAGCCGAATTTCTGGAGATTCTTCCCTTCATTTTTCATACACTAGTGATGCTTACACACTATGGAGACTTTAAGATATGTTTGAAATTACCTCACGAAACGTTGCATTTCGGACGAAGCTGTAGCGAAAAGAACAGCAGTTCATCATCCATATGTTGCATCATCTAGCAAAAAAGTGTGTTCGTGAATGAAATTGTCGAGGAAGAAGAGAAGTTTATAGCCAAATGTTTTATCATTTAGCGAAGAAATTTATATAGTGTATAAAGATGTAGAAGAAGCAAGATAGACAAATGCCCCATTATCTAGTGAAGAATGCTGTGGATTAAAACTAGAAGAAGGTATAGAATTTTACCCAAATGTTTGATCTAGTGAAGAAATGTGTGCTGTGCATTAAAATGAAGAGGAGAGTAAAGAAGTTGATAGCCAAACGTTTGATCTTGTGAAGAAATGTGTGCTGTGCATTAAAATGAAGAGGAGAGTACAGAAGTTGATAGCCAAACGTTTGATCTTGTGAAGAAATGTGTGCTGTGCATTAAAATGAAGAGGAGAGTACAGAAGTTGATAGCCAAACGTTTGATCTTGTGAAGAAATGTGTGCTGTGCATTAAAATGAAGAGGAGAGTACAGAAGTTGATAGCCAAACGTTTGATCTTGTGAAGAAATGTGTGCTGTGCATTAAAATGAAGAGGAGAGTACAGAAGTTGATAGCCAAACGTTTGATCTTGTGAAGAAATGTGTGCTGTGCATTAAAATGAAGAGGAGAGTACAGAAGTTGATAGCCAAACGTTTGATCTTGTGAAGAAATGTGTGCTGTGCATTAAAATGAAGAGGAGAGTACAGAAGTTGATAGCCAAACGTTTGATCTTGTGAAGAAATGTGTGCTGTGCACTAGGATGTAAAAGAAAGTACAGAAGTTGATAGCCAAACGTTTGATCTTGTGAAGAAATGTGTGCTGTGCACTAGGATGTAAAAGAAAGTACAGAAGTTGATAGCCAAACGTTCGATCTAGTGAAGAAATGTGTGCTGTGCATTAAAATGAAGAGAAGAGTCCAGAAGCTGATAGCCAAACGTTCGATCTAGTGAAGAAATGTGTGCTGTGCATTAAAATGAAGAGGAGAGTACAGAAGTTGATAGCCAAACGTTCGATCTAGTGAAGAAATGTGTGCTGTGCATTAAAATGAAGAGGAGAGTACAGAAGTTGATAGCCAAACGTTTGATCTAGTGAAGAAATGTGTGCTGTGCATTAAAATGAAGAGGAGAGTAAAGAAGCTGATAGCCAAACGTTTGATCTAGTGAAGAAATGTGTGCTGTGCATTAAAATGAAGAGGAGAGTACAGAAGTTGATAGCCAAACGTTTGATCTTGTGAAGAAATGTGTGCTGTGCATTAAGATGAAGAGAAGAGTCCAGAAGTTGATAGCCAAACGTTCGATCTAGTGAAGAAATGTGTGCTGTGCATTAAAATGAAGAGGAGAGTACAGAAGTTGATAGCCAAACGTTTGATCTTGTGAAGAAATGTGTGCTGTGCATTAAAATGAAGAGGAGAGTACAGAAGTTGATAGCCAAACGTTTGATCTTGTGAAGAAATGTGTGCTGTGCATTAAAATGAAGAGGAGAGTACAGAAGTTGATAGCCAAACGTTCGATCTAGTGAAGAAATGTGTGCTGTGCATTAAAATGAAGAGGAGAGTCCAGAAGTTGATAGCCAAACGTTTGATCTAGTGAAGAAATGTGTGCTGTGCATTAAAATGAAGAGGAGAGTACAGAAGTTGATAGCCAAACGTTTGATCTAGTGAAGAAATGTGTGCTGTGCACTAGGATGTAAAAGAAAGTACAGAAGTTGATAGCCAAACGTTTGATCTTGTGAAGAAATGTGTGCTGTGCACTAGGATGTAAAAGAAAGTACAGAAGTTGATATCCAAACGTTTGATCTAGTGAAGAAATGTGTGCTGTGCATTAAGATGAAGAGGAGAGTACAGAAGTTGATATCCAAACGTTTGATCTAGTGAAGAAATGTGTGCTGTGCACTAGGATGTAAAAGAAAGTACAGAAGTTGATAGCCAAATGTTTGATCTAGTGAAGAAATGTGTGCTGTGCATTAAAATGAAGACGGAAGTACAGAAGTGGATGGCCAAATGTTTCATCTAGGGGTAGATGAAGCTGTATAAAAACGGACAGAAGTTGATAATCCAAGTGTGCTCCATTAACAGCATACATTTTTGTGCTAAATGATCAAACATTTTAAGTATCAACTTTTGTTCTTTTCTCTACAGCTTCGTCCACAGCATATGCTTCTTTGCTAATTGATGCAACATTTGTAACTTCAAATCCTATGCTTCCCCAAGTTTTTCCTGCAAGATTGCTAAGCCAATTAATCCTCAAACCTAGAGGACAGGTGGCTCTGGGGGACTTACTTGCTAAAGCATGTCTCTGGAGGGTGTAGGCGTTTGTTAAATATGAATATTTATGAATAATTCCCTGTCACATTCATTTAAGATACAATGAAAGCACTTCTGTTTTGTTCATTAATATTCTGCAGTGATGTTTCAGGCTTGCTCACATTATTACTCCGTGAACATTGAGAGTTGAACCTGATTTGGTGTGAAGGATGGACTTTTATGAAGAGAGTTTTATCTTATTTTTACGATATGGAGACTAGAATCATTTGTGTAAAACAATGAAGATGATGTACGACCTGAACTCTATTATCTATAGCAGCCTGACACCAACAATGTTCGTAACGCTACACTGCTGGAAAATAAATGAGGGAAACAAATGATGAATCATTTCCATGTATAAAAGTATTTCATACATCCCCGCTTTTTAATTTTTCACGGGCAACATGAGGTGGACATCCATTTAAAAGCGATATGCAGCGTAATAATGTAGTGTTTCGACACTGACGGCTCTCAAATTTATCATGGGCTGGTAGGGAGCGCTACACATCAGTTTCATATTCCATTCACAAAGTAAAATAAATAGTTATGAATTTTAAAATTCGGGCTTCTCCCAAACTATAAACAGGAGTGTCCATTAGGTGCATATTTCACTGCCGCAAATGTTTATTGCAAACCACAACGGCTATTTCAAACCTGTCGCTTCTGGCCGCTCCCAATGTTTATTGCATGTCGAGAATTGAATTTTATACATAACTTATATTCATCATCACAAGATTAAAGCGCAAAAAATAAAACACTATTAGATTTACATGAATATCACAAATCTGCCCCACCCCTAAAAAAGCAAAATAATGTAATAAAACTTCAGCATATGACCTGACCTATATTTTGAGTTGCTTCATCACATGGCACTCTGACGAATAAAATCAAATAGTATGCTTCTATAAGCTGGGTCATTACTAAGGACTTCAAGGTCCTCCAGCCATAGTTTCCTGTGTCTGCCCACATCTACTCCCATTAGGATTATATTTCGTTACTTGCTTCTTAACTCCTGTGTCAGGCATTCTTTCGGCATGCTCTTTCCACTGCTGCTTAAGCTCATTTAATCTATTATTCATACTAATAACACTAGCCTGCATGATATAGGATGACTGAAAACTACTAAGTGATTCTGACTCACTTTTTACTTTCTCTACTATGTATAGTAAGTAGGGGAAATATTGTATTCCACCCAAAAATTCGATACCGAGATTTCACCGGA
Source organism: Deroplatys truncata (assembly GCA_030765065.1). Taxonomy (NCBI): domain Eukaryota; kingdom Metazoa; phylum Arthropoda; class Insecta; order Mantodea; family Mantidae; genus Deroplatys; species Deroplatys truncata. The sequence goes on from CM060977.1 coordinate 60,249,327, forward strand.
AATATATGTTTTAAGAACCCCTGAATCCAAAAAAAAGCATTTTTGGAAACATGTCCGTGTGTCTGTGTGTGCGTGTGCGTGTCTGTCAACAGCATAACTCAGAAACGAGCAGTCGGAAAAACACCAAACTTTTCAAGAAAATCCTCTCACCCCAGATTACACTTTACATGGAACATTTTTCGAAAATTTTAATTTTCTCAAAAATGACTAATGATTTTGATCAAATTATCATATGTTTAAGATATTTTCGTGACAAATGAATTTTGTGGGAATGTCTCCAAAAGTATTCTTCATTGTGAACGACTTTTGCATAACTGGTAAAACATAAGAGATAGACAAAATTTTACAACACCAAAAATTTAGAACGCGTTAAAATACACAATTTATATCATATACATTTTTGTTGTTGTTGAGTGAACCATTTTCGAGATATTGATTGTTATTGCCTTAACTTTTCTACAAATGGGAATTCGTTATTGTTTTTCTATGTCCTGGACATGCAAAGAGAATGGAATACTGCACATAGCAACCAGCTCTTAAAGATTTGACTATCGCTTAAAACCTACCAATTCCCGTTGCACCTACAAGAAAATTAGCAATAAGATTAACATCTCGATTAACATGAAGCATATGGAGAATAAACGTTTGTAAAAATAGTTTGTACAAGAGTAGAGAAAGTCATGCGAGTGTAACATATGAGGCTTCTTATGCTGATTTTAGAACTGCTTTTAGTTTTTTCTATCACGTACAGTTTTTTCACAACTTCACTTCAAAAAATATAGAGATATATAAAGATATTGCTTCAGCCACTACACATAAAATTGGGCTTGATGAAGCAATTTGTAAGAGCTCTACCACAGGATGGACCCTGCTTCAAGTACCTTTCCAAGAAATTTACCTTCATTACACAAGACAAATTAAAGGCTGGATTTTTGTTGGTCCTCAAATAAAGAAATTTATGAAGGATGAATATTTTGTGAAGACAATGAGTGAGAGAGAAATAGATGCATGGATCACCTTCCGATTAGTTACTAAAAACTTCTTAGTCAATAACAAAGATCCTAATTACAAGGCCAATGTCGAAACAATGTTGGAAAATTTCAAGAAAATGGGTTGTAACACGAGTGTAAAGGTGCATTTTCTGCATTCACATATCGACTACTTTTCAGAAAATCTGGGACTTTATAGTGAAGAGCAGGGTGAACATTTTCACCAAGATATTAAGGAAATGGAGAGGAGGTACCAGGGGAGACGGAATGAAACTATGATGACCGACTACTGTTGGATGTTGAGGAGGGACAGTCATATTCAAGGATCTGCAAGGAATTCAAAGAAGAGAAAGTTTGAAAAAAATTAAATGAAACACTTTGCTTGTTTTGCTAAAATTTAGTCATGAAATAAATTAGGGTAGTTCTTGAGAGTATTGTTAAAATGTTTCTTGAATAAAAGCTTACCTTGTGTGAAATGGTGTTTGAATAATTTTCTACGCTCATTAGTAAAATTGTCAAAACATTACTTATTTTGTATAAAAAACTGACGTGATAGAAAAAAAATGTAAGTTATTTCTGGAATCAGCATAAAAACTTGATTCAAGAACACATACTTTTAATAAATCATCTGACAAAAGGGTTTGAAAATACAGACTTGTTAATTCTTAGTTCTTCTCTTATACTTTCATTTGTTGTATAATCTTGCTTAATGCATCCCTTTATATTCCTTAACAACTTAATTTCTGAAATCTGTATTTTACTTCTAATTTCTACTTTCTCTACTATGTATAGTAAGTAGGGGAAAGTGTTGCATTCCACTAAAAAAATTCGGTATCGAGATTTCACGGGAAATACATGTTTTGGGACACCCAGAATCCAAAAAAGCAATTTCAGAAAAAGGTTTCTGTGTGTCTGTGTGTAGCGTAACTCAAAATCGAAAAGTCGAATAAATACTAAACTTGGTATTTAGGAGCTGCAACACGAAGATTTTCAAGAATTTAGAGCTCGTTAAAATACACAATTTATGTCTCGTACAGTTTTTTATAGAGTGAACCATTTTCGATATATTTCTTGTTATTTGTTTGAATTTTCCAATACTTATGCCTTTTCTCAAATGGGAAATCGTTATTCTTTTTTTTATGTCCTGAACATACAAAGAGAATGGAATGCTCCACATAGCAACCATCTCTTAAAAGATTTGACTATCGTTTAAAGTCTTGTGTCAACAAGAAAATTAGCAACAAATCCTGAAAATGCTTATCTCGAATATCATGTAGCAGATGGAGAGTAAGCGTTTTGTAAAATTAGTTTATACAAAAGTAGGGAAAGTCATGCGAGTTTAATACATCAGATTTTTTTAGTTAACGTCCAGGCTTCACTTCCGCATATTAACACAGGTGCAGCAATAACTTTATAAAACTTCAATTTTGTTCCTTTGCGTACGAAATAGTCCCTTCACATGACTTGTCCATCTATGGGCTGATAACCCGTAAGGGGAGATAACATTTACCAAACTAGCCGGACAGATTTACTGGAAGACGAAATACTTATAATTTTCACTTGTTTTACTTTTCTAAAGCTAGCGATTCTTTGTTTTTGGAGACATTTCGAATTACTGATGACGATGATCATGCAATGGGAAAATTAGTTCATTCTTAGGAATACGTGCTTCATTAACCTGAGAAAATTGAGTTAAAATGATAAAAAAAACTCAATGCTGGGTTCTTTAACTTATTATTAAGCCCAATTCTTCAGGGTACTTTCGCGTTAACGTTTTTATGCAATTCTAACGCTACTCTATTCATTATCGTGATTAACTGCTCATTATGCACGCGTGGTAAAAATAACGACGGAATACCGACATTCAAAGTTGCCGTGACTTATATAGAAAAGCTGAAACCACTTTGTGATATCTTTTTCTCTGAGAAACAAAGATGCAGTAACCTTTGTACATTAAATATAGAATCATAGAGACGCTGTGCTGATAATGGTCTATATCACAGCCCGTAACGCCTGCTCACTTCTCTCCCAGGAAGGAAATGTATGCAAATGGCGAGTGACGTGACGATTTAAATATGACAGCGCATTTGTAACTTTTTTCAGATATCTTATGTTTTAGTTTCTCTAGCAATTAGGTAGAGAAAGCATTGCATTCCATTGAGATGCCCTGAATAAAATAGAAACAGGTCCGTGTGTGGTTTGTGCATGCAATTTGAGGCAGTATTTTTAACACTTAAATAATTTCAGTCTAATTATATAATATATAAATTCAATAACAGCCCGCCTTGAAGCAATATGTGTATGTAATAATTTGTAAAATGTATATAACAGTCATTGCATATGCTTATATTATTGTACACATGGTCAATAAAATTATGTGAATGTATTACGTAATTTAATAATGTAGGAGCTGTAAGAATAATAAGTTAAAGGTTGCTAACAATGAGTCAATAATGAGTAAGAAAGTTTAACAGTACTACTTGTGGTTTTTGGAGTAACAATAATGTAATTTTAGTGACAGTTTATAAAATAGCCAATCAACAACCAGATAAAGCTTTAGTTAAATGACGGCATTCTATTGGAGTAGGATTAGCCAATCAGAAACTGAAATATAGCAAAATTTACAAATCTAGAAGTCAGTTGCTAGCAGACAGTGTTAATAATCAGACGCGAGATGCATCCTCGAGAAATTTAATACGTATTTTGTGTAAAAAAATAGTTTACGTGTTTAAAAAGTGCAAGTAATTAACAAAATAATCTCACAGCTCTCTATATCAATGAAGTGTTATTTAAATCGTGTCAAGCATTAATAAATGAAGTGAAGAAAAACTTAAAGTCTGTGTAAGCCTACATTCTTCAGTCACACCACGCCCTGCTAAGAAATTCATGTCTCCAAAAATAAATCTGACGCAACCGAGGCAAAGATAAAATATAATATTTAAATAAACAGTAAAAATACAAAGTTAATATTTTTAAACGTGGGGCGAAGGCTAGCGGAAAGAGGGTACTATACGTGCGGTTGCAACAACTTCAATTTCGGCTCCCCAACAGTTGAAATGTAATACAACTCCTTCAATACTCCTACTAGAAATTGGCTTTCTATACGTGATACAACAAAATAAACAACTTCAAATTCAAAAATGAAAATTTGGATGGGTATTAAACTTGTATTTTAGTGCTACATCTTCCAAAGTTGCGGCACGAAGATTTTTCAAGAAAATCACACACACCATACCTACCCTTTGCGTTATTTTTTTTATCCTCTTAATAATGGTTCTAACTATTTTTATTAACATTTCATATTTAAGACATTGACATTACTAATAAAATGTATTTTTGATTCTTCTGCGGATCTACACAAAAAATGTTTGTCCCTTTAGAACCAGAAATTTAATCAGTAAAACTGTTGTTTTTGTACGTGACAACAGGCATTTCCAAGATACTTCTAGTTATCGGCTAGAAAATATCAATACTTCGTCATTTTTTGCAGACAGCACCATTCTGTTGCCTTCCCCGATGTTATGGAAAGAATATACAATTTCAAAACCAGTAAATTCCTTCCTTTTTAAAATTTGGCCCCTGCATTCCTTTGTACATACAACGAAGTGTGTAATCAAGCTAATTCTACAAACTTGTGTCTCATTAACATGAAGTAGAGAGAAAAGTAAACTTATTTACGAATAGTTTCTGGAAGAGATATAAAAATAAACTATCCTAGTGAATGTTATGTGAATCAGATATTTGTCTCAAATATTTACCTCCTGGTCTCAAAGTTGTGTAAAATTAAATAAGAATGTAGAAAACCTCCAGGTTTTTACTATAAAATTCAAATTAAATCGGTTTTTCAGAACAAAACAGCATATTTCAGATGCTTATTCAAACAAACCACGAATTGCAACACATTCAAGACATTTCTGGATGGTGGGAAGTTCAAAGTTTTTAAAATCAGGTTTAGTACTTCTATTCAGTGCCATAAATCAGTGCTGGTTGTTATAGACGACTATGTAATTGTACTAGTCGGCCACGGTACGAGTGCGCTTGGAGGAGGACGCCAGGGCTTTGTTGACAATGCCAGGCTATGATTCAGAGGGGAGTGAGGCTCAAGGCGATAGGGAAATTTACAGTTGCACAACGAAAACAGTATTACACTTTTCAGAGCTCAGTCTCGCTAGTATATCCTTGCCGTCCCTCTAATGCCCCGCCCACTTGTTCCACAACTGTTTAGTTCATCTTCCCAACGCACGCACTCATATCGTGTCCATATAGTACAACGTTTAGTTGCGAATCCATCGTTTAAGTGCTACAAGTCACTTGTATAGTAAATACCACAAATTAGTATGTAACATAAAAGTTTTATACCTTGGAACCAATTGATTTGCTTGTGGCTGGACCGCTGATTCAGAGTTTTCATGCAACAAATGCTCTCCTACTAAAATAAAACCTGTAAACATTGCCCTATCCACGAATTTTAAAAGTGTTTCTGGCTTTAATACAAAAAAACTGAAATCTGTTACTTTTTAAACACCGTACATATTTATCCGTCAGGTCAGGATCTGAAACGCACGATACTCAAATAAGATCATTAGAACCACTTTTGAGAATATGAAAAATAAGAGCATTTGTTTCAATCTAAAGGCTTTTCCGGGCTGGGGGAGCTTCGAAAAACTTTCTTTTTGGTTTCATTAATACTTACTATAATAAATGGAGGAAATATTGCTTTACACTAAAAAATTCTATAGAGCAATTTCGATTGGAATATACGTCCTGAGACTCCAGAATATAACAAAAAAGCTGTTATAGAAAATTGTGTGCGAGTGTGTCTGTAAACAGCGTAACTAATCGTTTAATTCCCAAACTTGGTATTAACTTTAGTATCTTCCAAGGAACAACACTAACATTTTCAAGAAAATCCCCCACCACAATCTACGCTTTAGACGGAAAATCTTTGGGAAATATTTGATTTTTCAAAAAGTCTAATGATTTGATTAAAATATCATATATTTAAGATATTCGCATGGAAAATAAGGTGTTTATATTGAATTTTTGGAAATATCTTGTGAAGACCTCTATATTCAAAATGATTTTTGTATAATTGATAAACCATAGGCAACAGAACTTTACTTCACAAGAAGAAAAAAACGTAGATCTCATTAAAACACACAATTTACGCCAGTTAAGCTATTTGTGGCGTTTATTATTTTCCAAATATTCTTTCATTTGGTTTGAATTTCCAAGTACTTACACTCTCTTCGACCGCTAAGTCGCTATTCCTTTTTTCTCATGGCTATGTAAAGAGCATGGAAAATCAAAGACTGACTATAGCTTTAGCCAACTCTTAACTGAGCGAGATGGCTCAGTCGGCAACGTCTGTGGTTTGCATTCGGGAGGTCGTTCCCCGCGGCCAACCTTTCTGACCCACAGGTTTCGGGACTTCCCTGGGTCGTTAGGCGAATGCTGAGAAGAATCATTAAGTCTCCCAAGTTTTCTGTCCCTCCATTTCACCTCCATTCGCATTTCATTTCATCTTTCATTCCATTGGTTTCTTTCAGGGTTGCAGGTGTCGGCGGGAGGACTCGGCGTGTACCTGACAGGGGGAAAAGGATCCTCTGCGAAAACCTTCATCCCCCGGATTGAGCACGGTCCCTGGGTCCCAGGCCCCAAGGGGGGGCAGGACTGGCTACTCCAGTGCCCATCCGGGGAGTTTAAATCTGGAAATGGTAGGGACCCCGCCCTCTGCCTGTCGTGCCTCCTGATCCCCCCGCCCGGGGTATAGGTACAAAGAATCTGCTTAAATCGAGGTGCTTAGTCCCCCTCCACTTGGAATCCTAATCTAATCTTAGCCTACTGTTAGCTTCTTACACCTACAACAATTGCGTAAATTTTAATAAAGCTTATCTCGATTACCAAGAAGTAGAAGAATAAGCCTTTCTAAGAATAGTATGTAGAAGAGTGAGTAGAGGAGTCATATGAATGCAACACATAAGATCTTTCTAAATACGCTTTCGGAGTATTTCTGGTGAAATTTTGATTTATACTTCGCTTGCAATACATACTTTTCTAGCTACCATAGGGAATGGATAGAGAATGCAGTAAATTTAATAAATATTTTAATGTTGTGAATGTCGAGACGAACGTGCATTCAAAATATCTAAAAAAAATTTGTGTCTTTAATAAGAATTTCTAAACAAGGATGTGGAAATTACGATTTAGAATTTAAAATGTTAAATGTTAAGATGATACAAGAACAGATAAGTAAACATAGCTACCTATAAAACTGGGACATCGTTAAACTTGGTAAACAAAATACATACGGCAGTGTGACAGGAGCATTTCCGGTGCTAAATGAGGCGGAAAAGGGTTCTTCCTCATTTGCATGTGGGGCACATTGCCTTGTGTGACAAGGGCACCTTGGGGACTTGCGCCCCAGTGCGCACATGCGGCATTTCACTTTCAAGAGAAAAGGAAATAAAACCTCTAACCCTTAATGATCCTTGAAAGAATTCCTGTATTAGCAATGGTACACAGACAATTACATCTCTCAGTGAGGATATAGGGCTGAGAGTCTGTAATGGACTGAGACGTGTGAGGGGAGTCCAATAAGTAACTTTCTCTATTTTATAAAAAAACATTACACACAATATATTTATTTATATTGTACAATTCCTCTGTTACTTTTTTACATAGTCAACATGTTTTTCCAAGCATTTTTTGGGGACGTGACACAAGTTTTTCCAAGCCAGTGTTGTACCAAGTCGGGTCCTGTGCTCGCAACCAGCTGCTCACTGATTTGACTTCATCATCGGTGTTAAAAGTGCTTACCTTTGAGTTGGAGGAACATGTGAAAATCACTTGGAGCAAGCTCCGGTGAATACGGAGGATACGAGAAAACTTCCAAGTTGAATCTTGACCCAGGCGGAGCTCAGAAAATTCAACTGGGAAGTTTTCTTGCATCCTCCGTATTCACCAGAACTTTTCCCAGGTGATATTCACATGTTCCCCTGACTGAAAGGTCATCACGGAGCTAAGCACTTTAACACCATGACGAAGATCAATCAGAAGTGAACAGCTTGCTGGTTGCGAGCACAGGACCCGACCTGGTACAACACTGTCTTGGAAACACTTGTGTCACGTCCCCAAAAATGCTTGAAAAAGCATGTTGACTATGCAGAAAAGTAACAGAAGGATTGTACATTATAAATAAAATTACTTCAAGATGATCAATTGTGTGTAATGTTTTTGTTTTATAATAGGGAAGTTTACTTATTGGACAACCCTCCTAATAAACATAGGATTAAGGAACTTCGAGGATTAAAGGCACATACATAAAAACGAGGATGTATAAAAAAATGTGACATGTTAATTTACATGGCATTTTTAGCCACTATTGTTCTGTATTTGCAAAATATTCCTACAAAACCTCATTTTTCAATCTGATTAATGTTAACCGAAATAAATCGTCTCAATACACATAACGGTAACAGCAAGATGCTCTTGGTCCTGTTACTTGGCCGACTCGACTTAGGTTCTTAACAGGGGTCATGAAAGCCATACTCTATGGCAGAGGTGGCGAAAACGTGACTCGCGAGTTATTTTGACTCGCAGGCGCCGTTCCCTCTCTGCAACCGTCCGTTTGTTTTTCACAAGCTGGTGAGTGATGCAGTGCGTGTTGCATATTTGGTGACTCGCGGAAGGAAGTCGTTTTCGCCACCCTTGCTCTATGGCTTGAATCCAGGAGCAAGAAAACTTTGGACCGATCAGGATTCAGCGCGGAGGGGGACTTAACACCACCACCTATATAGATCTTTTGTACCCATGCCCCGGACGGGGTGCTCCTGGGAGGGATGGATGCAGTGAGAGAAAACAGAGGGCGACCGGAGCAAGGGACACGTCAGGTAGAGGGCAGGGTCCCTACCATTTACAGATTTAAACTCCTCAGATGGGCACTGATACAGCCGGCTTCCCTCTTCCCCTGTGGGGTTACGCATCCCCTGGGGGGCCCGGAACCCGAAGAACGGCCCCATTCTGAGAGACGAAGATTTCCACAAGGCACCCTTTTCCCCTGCCTGCACACACCGAGAGCTCCCGCCACACGTACAACTCTGAAAGAGACCAAGCGGATGAAAGTTGAAGTGAAATGGGGGAGACAGGAAATTCGGGGGATTTAATGATCCTTTCCAGTATTCTCTTCACGACACTGGGAAACCCCCGAAAGAACCCATGGTCAGGAAGGTCGGCCACGGGTATCGAACCTACGACCTTCCAAATGCGGGCCACAGACGTTACCGCCTGAGCCATCTTGTCGGTTAACTTTGCACCACACTTCAACCTACCGTTAAATTGGACGCTCTACTATGATTCATAACGTTCCATTCTATATTGTACGTGAAATACGGAAATTTTTCTCAGAGGCCTCTGTATCAGCTTGAGGATCTTTTACGTGCCGTAAATCTACTACGCTTTACCTCCCTTTAGCATGCTAAAGATTTTTACGCCCGAAAAAAACACCTTCCGCGGATTTGAACCCGCGACCTCAGGAACTGGAGGTTAGCATGGTAGTCAGCATGACGGCACAATCTACCGTGCTATAGTGCAGGACACAAGATCCATTTATGTGCAAATAAACATCAACATTTTACTTCTTCCTCTCCACAACGCTTGAAATTGTTACCAAGACAGTGGCTAGCGGGATAGTCACTACACGTGTTACAATATTTCCGGTAACTTCGGAAGACTGTAGGTTTGTCATGTGGAGAGCGGTGCTGGCGCAAGATGATATGGGGTTTAAGGGCGCTAAACATCTAGCGTCATCAGCGCCCTTACAATGTATAAAATTTAAAAACCAAAAACTAAAATACGGGACACTAACCCGCGGAGTCGAAAACACTAAAAAACAAAACAGCAAAATCTAAAAACCAAAACTCTAAAAGCATGGTCAATAAAAGAGTAAACCAACGTGTCAAGAACTGTAGAATGCGAGGGACATGAGTTCCATATGTCCACCGGGGAGAAGCACCCCCATTAAAAAGACAATACAGAAGCACAAAACTAAAAGACGCTCAGCGCATCAAATGCGCCGATTAAACTCGCTGTCGCATGATAAAACGTAAGAGACATTCTACAGCATGCGCGTCATCTGCCAAAACGTTGGCTATGCCAACAGGCAGACACACACGAACGCGCAATGGAGCTAAAACTTGACACTCTCATAAAATGTGAGGCACCGTTAAGGGCGCATCACACTGCTCACAAAGTGGTGCGGGGTCACCGCTGAGTAGGTATCTATGACTAAAAAGGCAATGTCCGATTCGTAAACGAGCTAAAATTACCTCTTCCCGACGAGAGAAGCGAGAAGAGGTACCCCAGTCTAGCGGGAGAGGTTTAACCTCCCGCAACTTGTTCCCCCGAAGGGCCGTCCACTCATCGCACCAAAGCGAGAGGATGCGGTGACGTAAAATAGCACACAAATCAGACGAGGGAACAACAGAGGTAAAAATTCTGGGCGATAAAATTGACGATTTGGTAGCAGACTCGTTAGCCGAGATGCCCACATGACCTGGAATCCACATGAAAGAGACGCTGATGCCAGAGGCACCAAGCGAGTGGAGCAGGTCATGTATGCGCCGTACGAGGGGTGGTAATTGTACAGCGCGTTAATATTCTGTAGGGCACTCAGCGAGTCCGTACAAACAACCCAGTGCCGTAAGTCGTGCCGCTGAATGTATAAAACCGGATTGATACATTCTAAAAAGTTCGGAGGTAAAAATCGAGCAGTGCCACAAAAAACGGAAGGTAAAACTATGTCGACGAGAAATAAAGGCACACCCTACTCAATCAGTCTTAAACCCATTAGTATATAAAAATGACAATTCCCGAATTGCGCCTGAAGCTCTAAAAAGGCGGATCTAAGCAGGGGTCTCATTCATCGGCATGGACGTTAACCCAAGGTGACAGTGGGCCTCAGCGTGCAACCAAGGAGGAAACCGCGTTTCCACCCTGGGAAGGGCCGGCGCTGGCGTAACGTCCAAATGCCGAAGAAGCTGTCGAAATCGAACTCCTGGAGGGAGAGGCGCGAGGATGGTTAACTCTCCGCGGAAATACGCTTAGAGTAGTGAAGCACATTCCGATAAACCGGATAACTTCCTCTCGTGTATCTCGTCGTGAGGAGGTGATTTTGGAGGTTGCATAGTGATAACTGTTATACGCACGGTTATTTTTTAAGGGCAACCTGCTCCTATTTGTCCGCTTTGTAGCGCAGGTCGTCACGTGTTGCTGAAGTGTATTGCTCTAGCACAACTTCGGGACACTCTGCAACTGCCGGACAGTCTTGCAGAGATCTTAGCGGATGATAAGCAAGTGGTTGATAGTGTTTTAAGCTGGTATTAAAGGTAAATTTTCAAATACGGGTTTAGTCATGTTAATATTAGGTGTTTCATACTTCTCTGTTTAGTTTTATATATTCATATTTATTTTTGACTTTTGCTATTATATTTATATTGATCTTTATCTCTGGCTTCTGCTATGGTTTTCATATTCATCTTTATCTCTGGCCTTTGCCATGATCTGTTTTACAAGGGCGCTAATGACCCAGCAGTTGAGTGCACTTAAACACAGATCATTATGATTACTGCACATGTTCAGGCATAACATTTGTGTCTTTCTAATGTTTCGTTTTTTATCTTTGTTGTTCTTTTGTTTTGAATTTCGGTGACTTCAGTACGTGCATTTCATACAGTCTCGATAAATATCGAGCTTCCTGATGGAATGCAATACTTCACCTAAACTGTTAGGAAAATATTAAGAAGCCAGCGAAACTGCAGGTATTTTTGAGGACGTCGTCGAGGACAGTAATTGGTGTATTACAACTCTTCACTCACCAAGAAGCTTTAATGACTCGCTCCTTTGAGCCTTTCACTAGGATGAGAGAAGAAGGACCAGGATTATTTCGCACTCACTCCATTTCCTCTGTGGCTATTCACATACTCTCCCAAAGGACACTTCATCGCAGCAATTACAGAAACGGATTTATCCCAGGATTAGCTTCATTACAGCCCCTTCATGTCGCTGGCTCTCAGCTTGCAAAAGAAACACAAGATAAATGTGTACAGTCCCTCTTCAGGTTTCCGTCAATTCAAAGTAAAGGTGATTTACGTTATTATTTTCTTCTCCTTCCCTAGAATGCCCCCTCAGAAGGATTTATATACTAAAAAGACTGCTGCTCTGCTGATCTGCGTGATTATGAACTAACAGAAGCTGTTCCTAAACACTTCCCTTACCATTCATTACAGCTGCTCAACATTTTAAGCATGCAAGGGTTTATTTGATTCAAACATTGATTGCGAAAATTAAAAACACGCCTCTTATGTATTAAAATAAGTGCCGATGAGTGTTAAAAACTGAAAGATATTTTCCAAATACCTTATCATTCATTACCTTACATTACTTCGCCACAGTGTCACTGCCGTTATTGAGGCACCAGTTTCTGTGTGCCTTCGTCAAAGAATGAAGCCGCTGTGGAGAAAGTCAAGTCTGCACTTCCTGTTTCAGAATATCATCGTCATGGATATGTTTTCTACCAAAGAATTTCTTAAGATGAAGAAACAGATGAAAATCACTTGGTGCCAAATCCGAACTGTAGGGAGGGTGGTCAAATTGTTCCCAACAAATGATGCGACTAGATCTTGAGTTTGTATGGCTGTATGTCTAATCCACTTCCTCACAATTCCATTACTCACAATTGCTTCTCATAAACCTTATACAATGGCAATTAATTTTTGCTGGCGTAACATTTCTCGCATTCAGAAAACGAAACGCCGATCTAACTTCACAGTCGACGGGTCGTTCAATTGTTTGTCCTGATGAATGAAGTGATCGCGCATGTTCAAAATCGCGATTGCAGTACTGTAGCAGCAAAATATTAAAACGGTACCTACTTTAAAAATATGCTTCGTACTTTCTCTGTCCAAGATATTTACATGAAAAATAAATATACTTTGCTGCGAATACCTGTGAATTTTATGTAACCACTACGCTGAACAATAACGTACTACACAAAACATGTTTAAACTGACAGTTTATACCAAGTAATTATTTGTCGCATCAACCATTTCCACTACATTCATTTCTATCGTGACGTCATGTAAAGAGTATGGAGTGCCAAGGCCAGCATATAGCGACCCGCTTTTAAAGCTTGTTTACAATATAACGAAATGTGTAATGCAAATATTTATGTAAACATTAATCTCAATTTAACATTAAACAGATGGAAAAAAAATCTGATGTGTTACACTCACATGACTTTCTCTACTCTTGTACAATCTAATTTTACAAACGCCTATTCTCCATATGCTTCATGTTAATCGAGATATCGAGATGTCAACCTTATTGGTAATTTTCTTGTAGATGCAAGGGGAATATGGTAGCTTTTAAGCGATAGTCAAATATTTTAACGCTGGTTGCTATGTGGCGCATTCCATTCTCTTTGCATGTCCAGGACATAAAAAAAAGAATAACGTATTTGAGAAAAAGTATAAGTATTGGAAAATTTAAGGGAATAACAAGCAATATCTCGAAAACGGTTCACTCAACAAAAGAAATGTATATGACATAAGTTGTGTATTTTAACGCGATCTACATTTTTTGTGTAGTAAAATTTTGTCTATCTCTTATGGTTTACCAGTTATGCAAAAGGCGTTCACAATGAAGAATACTTTTGGAGACATTCCCAGAAAATTCGAGATATACATTTCATTTCTCATGACATTATCTTAAACATATGATATTTTCATCAAAATCGTTAGAGCCATTTTTGAGAAAATTAAAATTTTCGAAAAATTTTCCATGTAAAGGGTAGTCTGGAGTGGGGGGATTTTCTTGAAAACCTTCGTGTCGCATCTCTGGAAGATACTGAACCTAATTACCAACTTTGGTGCTTATCCGACTGTTCGTTTTTGAGTTTTGCTGTTCACAGACACACACACACACACGGACATGTTTCCAAAAATGCTTTTTTTTTGGATTCAGGAGATCTCAAAACATGTATTTCCGGTGAAATCTCGGTATCGAATTTTTGGGTGGAATACAATACTTCCCCTACTTACTATACGTAGTAGAGAAAGTAATAAGTGACCCCGCATGACAAAGCGAATGATACGCCCTTAGTTGCATCCCGCGTATACAAAATGTTATCCTATTTTGTATTTGTGTGTGAATAATTTTAAATATTGTGACGCAACTATGAACCTCACTTATCGGGTAGTAGGCGCCAAACGATCGATCGATGGCCGGTTGAAAGATAAGGGGAGATAGGAGGAGAGCGCCCTTCTTCAGGCGTAAACCCTAGAAGTGTTATCGAGAGATAACGGTATTCTTCTGGAAACTTCTTTCCCCTTTCGCGAACATTCCAGAAGCTCTTGCACTTGTAGTTAAGCGCGTGCTCTCTCGAGTGCGTTTCTCATGCGACATCAAAAGCTGTTCTACAAGTGAGGTTACGACGACAGTTGTAACATACACGAGTTCTGCTAGTGCGAGAGATTAGGGAAGTCTTGCGTTCTACACTCTAGTGAAGTGGCTGGAAGAAGAGGGGACTTCGAGCGTTTTCTTTCCCCGCTACACGCAGTCACACTAGAAAAGTGAAATGACGGTGAGAACTAACTAAATCACATTGGTTAAGTGAAGTAGTCACAGTATGTAGCATTTGGTTGTTAACATGTATTTTAATGATTAATAATAAAGATAACGTGTTACTGTTAGCCGGGATATTAATTATTATTATTATTATTATTATTATTATTATTATTATTATTATTATTGATGTGAAACTTCTTTAGGCGCGGTAGGGCAAATCGGCTGGATGACGAAAAGTGAAAGCATGAGTTGACCTGATCGAGAGACTCCAACCGGTAGTTTCCGTGCATACTTCATAGTCTACGTGCATGCGCCGTGTGTACTGTATTAATACGTAGCATAAGGAACTAGTGGACGCTTGCTTATTATACTGTACATTAGCTATATCAAAGAGTGCAAGAGTTAATGATATCATTGAACTCATTCATAAAGTCAACTTAAACTCAGACGAAGCTCAACCACTGATAAGATTTTGGGATCAAACATTCAAGTTAAAACTGAACAGTGACAAAGCTCGGTGTGCATCCAGATCAGGCATCACCATCGATGCAGTATTCTCTGGTTATTTAGAAAATTTACAGTCTAATTAATTATTGGTATCACATTTCACCTATCAGAAACGCATAATTCCTTTTTAGAGTATGAATTAATGGAAATTGATGAATAAAAGAAATATTTCAATCAATAGCTAAGATATTTTCTTCAATCAAATTCCACATAACAATTTCCTAATCCTGAAATAATAAAATTTTCAACAAGTGTTATAACCTGTTATTATGATGAGTATTATTTTTAATAATTTTGACTCCAAGCTATTATCGAATGTTTTGTATTGTTATCATTACGCAGAGAGGTTTTATTAAGTAAACTATCAAGTTAGGAACGCACCGAGGGTTGCTGGCAAGAGAAGGTGTAAGGACTTGTGACCTTGAAGTGTCATCTGTAAACAAATATGATGTACAGTTTGAAGGTAGTATACCCTACTTCATAGCAGGTAGACCAGAATTAAGAAACATTAGAAGAAAGAAAGAAAAAAACAATGTATATTTATCTATTCACAGTGTGATTAATTAAGGCATTAATATACAGAAATCTGAGTTACATTGTCTTTTCTTTTACATCGAAAGCTGAAAATTGTTTTAAAGAAGTATCCGCTCTTACTAACGTACGACATAAATCCTCGAAAAATTCTGAACCATAGTTGGGGCTTATGAGGTTGAAAGTCCACATTCCTCATTGTTTATTTCTAATAATGCCACATATTCCTTGCGTTTCACCAAAATGCTGTTTTTCAACATGCTTTAAGCGTCCATTGACCTCTAATGTTACATCTAATGGTTTCGGCATTTGTATTGAAGTGTTCCGTGCCAAGTTCCGTAACAAATGACGCGTGTTGTGATTTTTTTTTCTATTTATGGACGCTCTTTAACTGATGTGCTTCTTAGCGTCCCATTCTATATTGGGCGTGAAAGACCGGTAATTTTGCTCAGAGGCCTCTATCAGGCTTGAGGTTCATTTACGTGCTGCAAATCTACGACACGGGATCACCGGCTTTATTTCCCTTCCGAAGGAAGCCTTGCTAAGGATTTTTAAGCCCGAAAAAAGTCCATCGCTCCCGGCCGGGTTTGAATCCACGACCTCGGGAACTAGAGGTTAGCATGGTAACCACTACACCACGGAGGACGGCTCCTGTTGTGATGATTCTTATGTATGAACTCATCTGACTTTAGACACGTTGCCACAGTTCTACACCGGTCTATATATGCATCGAATAAATGGAACAATCGCAACGAAACCGGCTGTTGTGTTGTGGGGGAGTGTGTACGTCACTATACCTAACGGCACCTATGCTCCGTGCGGTAACACGATTGCTCTGTTTACCTACTAAAACACCTCTGTCTGATTATCATAATGCACGATGCGAATATGGAATACTTAACCGCGGACTTCAGTGAAACAAATGAATAACCGATCTAAACGTGCCCGCCGTGTCGTTAAAGCACAGCTTTCATTTAACAAGCGAATGAAGCCGAGATATGTAGTCTAGCTGGAGGTACGAAAAACCGTTATTACTTTCTCTACTACGTATAGTAAGTAGGGGAAGTATTGTATTCCACCCAAAATTTCGATACCGAGATTTCACCGGAAATACATGTTTTGAGACCCCCTGAATCCAAAAAAAGCATTTTTGGAAACATGTCCGTGTGTGTCTGTGTGTCTGTGTGTCTGTGAACAGCATAACTCAGAAACGAACAGTCGGGTAAACACCAAACTTGGTATTTAGGTTCCGTATCTTCCAAGGATGCGACACGAAGGTTTTAAAGAAAATCCCCCACCCCAGAGTACCCTTTACATGGAAGATTTTTCGAAAATTTTAATTTTCTCAAAAATGGCTCTAACGATTTTGATTAAAATATCATATGTTTAAGATATTTTTATGACAAATAAAATGTATATCTTGAATTTCCTGGGAATGTCTCCAAAAGTATTCTTTATTGTGAACGACTTTTGCATAACTGGTAAACCATAAGAGATAGACAAAATTTTACTACACAAAAAATGTACATCGCGTTAAAATACACAATTTATGTCATACACATTTTTTTAGTTGAGTGAACCATTTTCGAGATATTGCTTGCTATTTCCTTAAATTTTCCAATACTTATACTTTTTCTCAAATTCGTTATTCAATTTTTTATGTCCTGGATATGCAAACAGAATAGAATGCGCCACATAGCAACCAGCGCTTAAAAGATTTGACTATCGCTTATAACCTACCATGTTCCCCTTGCATCTACAAGAAAATTAGCAATAAGATTGACATCTCGATTAACATGAAGCATATGGAGAATAAACGTTTGTAAAAATAGTTTGTACAAGAGTAGAGAAAGTCATGTGAGTGTAACACATCAGATTTTTACTTTCTCTACTACGTATAGTAAGTAGGGGAAGTATTGCATTCCACCCAAAAATTCGATACCGAGATTTCACCGGAAATACACGTCTTGAGACCTCCTGAATCCAAAAAAATCTGATGTGTTGCACTCACATGACTTTCTCTACTCTTGTACAATCTATTTTTACAAACGCCTATTCTCCATATGCTTCATTTAATCGAGATATCGAGATGTCAATCTTATTGGTAATTTTCTTGTAGATGCAAGAGGAATATGATAGCTTTTAAGCGATAGTCAAATATTTTAACGCTGTTTGCTATGTGGCGCATTCCATTCTCTTTGCACGTCCAGGACATAAAAAATCTGATGTGTTACACTCACATGACTTTCTCTACTCTTGTACAATCTAATTTTACAAACGCCTATTCTCCATATGCTTCATGTTAATCGAGATATCGAAATGTCAATCTTATTGGTAATTTTCTTGTAGATGCAAGGGGAATATGGTAGCTTTTAAGCGATAGTCAAATATTTTAACGCTGGTTGCTATGTGGCGCATTCCATTCTCTTTGCATGTCCAGGACATAAAAAAATGAATAACGAATTTGAGAAAAAGTATAAGTATTGCAAAATTTAAGGAAATAACAAGCAATATCTCGAAAACGGTTCACTCAACAAAAGAAATGTATATGACATAAGTTGTGTATTTTAACGCGATCTATATTTTTTGTGTAGTAAAATTTTGTCTATCTCTTATAGTTTACCAGTTATGCAAAAGTCGTTCAGAATGAAGAATACTTTTGGAGACATTCCCAGAAAATTCGAGATATACATTTCATTTCTCATGAAATTATCTTAAACATATGATATTTTCATCAAAATCGTTAGAGCCATTTTTGAGAAAATTAAAATTTTCGAAAAATGTTCCATGTAAAGGGTAGTCTGGGGTGGGGGGATTTTCTTGAAAACCTTCGTGTCGCATCTCTGGAAGATACTGAACCTAAATACCAAGTTTGGTGTTTATCCGACTGTTCGTTTTTGAGTTATGCTGTTCACACACACAGACACACAGACACACACACACACACACAGACACACACACACACACAGACACACACACGGACATGTTTCCAAAAATGCTTTTTTTGGATTCAGGAGGTCTCAAAACATGTATTTCCGGTGAAATCTCGGTATCGAATTTTTGGGTGGAATGCAATACTTCCCCTACTTACTGTACGTAGTAGAGAAAGTAAAAAGCATTTTTGGAAACATGTCCGTGTGTGTGTGTCTGTGAACAGCATAACTCAAAAACGAACAATCGGATAAGCACTAAACTTGGTATTTAGGTTCAGTATCTTCCAGAGATGCGACACGAAGGTTTTCAAGAAAATCCCCCCACCCCAGACTACCCTTTACATGGAAGATTTTTCGAAAATTTTAATTTTTTCAAAAATGGCTCTAACGATTTTGATGAAAATATCATATGTTTAGGGTAATGTCATGACAAATGAAATGTATATCTCGAATTTTCTGTGAATGTCTCCAAAAGTATTCTTCATTGTGAACGACTTTTGCATAACTGGTAAACCATAAGAGATAGACAAAATTTTACTGCACAATAACTGTAGATCGCGTTAAAATACACAACTTATGTCATATACATTTCTTTTGTTGAGTGAACCGTTTTCGAGATATTGCTTGTTATTTCCTTAAATTTTCCAATACTTATACTTTTTCTCAAGTTCGTTATTCATTTTTTACTTTCTCTACTACGTATAGTAAGTAGGGGAAGTATTGCATTCCACCCAAAAATTCGATACCGAGATTTCACCGGAAATACATGTTTTGAGAATCACTGAATCCAAAAAAAGCATTTTTGGAAACATGTCCGTGTGTGTGTCTGTCTGTGTGTCTGTGCGTCTGTGAACAGCATAACTCAAAAACGAACAGTCGGATAAACACCAAACTTGGTATTTAGGTTCAGTATCTTCCAGAGATGCGACACGAAGGTTTTCAAGAAAATCCTCCCACCCCAGACTACCCTTTACATGGAACATTTTTCGAAAATTTTAATTTTCTCAAAAACGGCTCTAACGATTTTGATTAAAATATCATATGTTTAAGATATTGTCATGACAAATAAAATGTATATCTCGAATTTTCTGGGAATGTCTCCA
The DNA here is from genome assembly GCA_030765065.1 of Deroplatys truncata. Taxonomy (NCBI): domain Eukaryota; kingdom Metazoa; phylum Arthropoda; class Insecta; order Mantodea; family Mantidae; genus Deroplatys; species Deroplatys truncata. The sequence continues at coordinate 60,269,013 of CM060977.1, forward strand.
AAAATATTCTTCATTGTGAACGACTTTTGCATAACTGGTAAACCATAAGAGATAGACAAAATTTTACTACACAAAAAATGTAGATCGCGTTAAAATACACAACTTATGTCATATACGTTTCTTTTGTTGAGTGAACCGTTTTCGAGATATTGCTTGTTATTTCCTTAAATTTTCCAATACTTATACTTTTTCTCAAATTCGTTATTCATTTTTTTATGTCCTGAACATGCAAAGAGAATGGAATTCGCCACATAGCAACCAGCGTTAAAATATTTGACTATCGCTTAAAAGCTACCATATTCCCCTTGCATCTACAAGAAAATTACCAATAAGATTGACATCTCGATATCTCGATTAACATGAAGCATATGGAGAATAGGCGTTTGTAAAATTAGATTGTACAAGAGTAGAGAAAGTTATGTGAGTGTAACACATCAGATTTTTTTATGTCCTGGACATGCAAAGAGAATGGAATGCGTCACATAGCAACCAGCGTTAAAATATTTGACTATCGCTTAAAAGCTACCATGTTTTCCTTGCATCTACAAGAAAATTACCAATAAGATTGACATCTCGATATCTCGATTAACATGAAGCATATGGAGAATAGGCGTTTGTAAAATTAGGTTGTACAAGAGTAGAGAAAGTTATGTGAGTGTAACACATCAGATTTTTTTTAGTATCAGTTCCGAGCCTTATAGCTGCAAAATATCTGATGCGATACATTCACATCACCTTCGCTATCCTCTATCGTTTATTAGTGGGTATGCAATCTATTCTTCATTTTTCTATTCACTACATTTAATCGATATAGCTTTGGAGAAACAGCTAAGGTAGACATTTCGTTATAGATATAAAGAGAACAGCTATAGTCAAACGTCTAACAACTGGTCCCTATATGCTGGCCTTAAAATTTCATACCGTTTCCATGCAATCACCAGAAACAACTGAATGTTGACATGACTTTAAAGAGAATGACCAAATAATGAGCAATCCGAACCATTAGCAACGGCCATCTCAGAAATGGTTTATGCCACAAAAGAACTTATTTGAAGTTGTGTGTTTTAAAGAGATCTACATTTCTTGTGTAGTACGTTTTCGTCTATCGCTTAACGTTCACCAGTTATACAAATTTATACAAAATTCCTTCTAATGAAGAGGACTTCACAGACTGATCCCAGAAAATTCAAGATGTACATTTTATTTGTCTTGTAAACATCTTCAATATACGGTATTTTAATCAAAATCGTTAGAACTATTTTTTAGAAATTAAAATTTTCGAAAAAAGTTCCATGTAAAGGGTAGCTGAGTGGGGGAGTTTTTCTTGAAAATCTTCGTATCGCATCTTGGAAGATACTGAACTTAAATATCACACCCCGTTCTAAAAGTTCTTTTTTGGATTCAGAGGGTCTCAAAACATGTTTTCCGGTGAAATCTCGGTATGGAATTTTTGGGTGGAATGCAATATCTACCCCACCTAATACATATGTGGTAGAGAAAGTAAAAAGTATAGGTTAGAAATAACCGTTGCAAAATTACAATGAAGTATGTCCCGACTATTTGTACTTTTGCATAACCGTAATGGCAAGCTGTTCTCATATCTACGTCACTTGCCTTAAGACCCATTCACAATGAAAAGTGCAGACGCAGCCTAAACGTAAGGCTCTTACTAACACCCATTTCTTTAATGGAACCATTTAAAGAGTGTCCTGCACCGTGGCGGTGTATAACCTAGGGTGTGGAGCTATGGTTCCCGGCCACGGAATGCGCCCATGTTCCATCCTACCTATGCGGCTGCGGATTTTAAGTCTGCGTATAAGACCAATGTCCACTCAGCATCATGAGCTGCGATAGGCAGCGATCTCGGCCAACATTAACGCCTGGGGGATGTGGGTGCTGGCCGCATCACCTTCCCGTATCGGTTGGATAATCGCACACCTATTAAAAAGTTAAATTGAGTGTTATTTACGGACGCTCTTTAACTACTATGGTTCCTAGCGTCCCATTCTTTATTATCTAGATAGGTAAGATCAGAAACTTTGCTCAAAGGCTTCTTTATCAGGCTTGAGGTTCTTTTACCTGGCTTAAATCTACGACACGGGACCACCGACTTTACTTCCCTTCCGAAGAAAGCCATGCTAAGGATTTTTACGCACCAAACAATCCATTGCCCTCCGCCGGATTTGAACCCCCGACCTCGAGAACTAGAGGCCACCATGGTATCCACAGAATACGGAGGACCACATCTCACACTTATGCGTGCGGTCATAGGCGTGAGGTCGGCATTCGTGTTGGCAGGTCTAGGCCCTTCATGGGCTGTAGCGCTATGGGACTAGTTGTTGTTATTGTTATTATTATTATAATAGTATTCACACAATGTCACGTAACACAAGAGACTGCAAACTCCAAACTTTATGCTTGCAATGCGCGTATAGAGGGAAAATTCTGCATTTCTTTCTCAAGTTCCCAGCTTCTGAACAACACACAACCGCGATGCGAGATTTTACGCCCTCTACTGTCCAATTACGGAGCTCTTCCATACCATGCCGTCGCCAGACGTTGCTGTATTGTTTGTTTGAGGCAACAATTTTATGTCCTATTTATCTGTATGGACTGGATGAATTTTCATATTGGTGATTAATTGCCATCATAAACTACACGGTTTGAACCTTAAGATCTGTTCCGGCCACACAGAGTTACAGCTGATCTCTCCATCGGTTTTTGGGTCTTCTACACTTCTTCTACCAGCTGGACGGTAATTTAATACTTGTACTACTGTGCGAATCCATTCTACGAAGGTGCGTGTGCCATTCATTTTTTATTTTCCTTCTTTCCTACTACATTTGTAAATCTTTCCTTATATCCTCATTCTTTTGATGATACAGCAGTGTGTATCCAGCCATTGGATGCAGCAATTTCATCTCCGATGTCTAAATCTGTTTATATTTACTCGTGACATTCATACTTCTGCTCCATATAGCAGGACTGGAATCTCAAGGACTTTATAAATTTTAAATTTGCTTCTTTACGTACCTTCATGCATAGTGTGCCTTTGATAATCCCTGTTAACCGATTATACTTAAGAAGCTTACAATTAACCTCATTTTCTACTGTGTACGAAACTGTACACCCTAAATAATTGAATCTGGAGAGCTGTTCTATTATTTTGCCTTTTAATTCAATATTTGCTCTCACGTGTGATTTATCTCTAAATGCCACCATCTTCGCTCTTTGTGGTCATATTTCTAAATAATATTTTTTTCCTATTTTACTTAATAAATACAATTAATTTAATTTGCACGTTATCTACTGTATCAGCCATTAGAAAATTGGAGTGTATTTAAAATCATTCCGCCTATAGTATAGTCACAATTTAGAGTATCTTGCCATTTGTAACTTGTACTCACGAAAGACTTCCGCATGCAGTTTACGTATCTAAAAACTCGCGGCAAATTCTTGCGTTACTCGTACGGTTGCGTTGTGAATTCTTACCTCCCGCCTGACGTGTTGCGTAATGTTAATTTACGTCTTCGTTGTGAATGGACCCTTTATTGCATAAAGTCGTAACTATTCGTCCCGGTATTGGAAGATATAGATCCCTCCTTTCATCTCTTCCAATATGCGCTCTTCATAATTCGTTCAAACTAAAAGTGTCCGGTCTCTTGAGCAGTGAACGCGCAGTTCACAACCGTCAGCTACTGTGCGCCGCTTTGGCTAACTCTGTAATACAAGCCACAAGGCACTGCTTTGCGTGAAGCTGTTGTTTAAGCTACTTTTCTTCTACGCAAGCAGCTGGAATTAGATTTTCTGTAGTGGATTGTTATATTTTATTTGTACAATTCGTTTCACTGTAATATAAACAATATTGTTTGTTTTACTTCATTTTACTTAAAAATATAATTACCTCCTTCCAGCCGATAAATTAATGTAATAGTTGCTATTACAGGTATAACGGACTACTAAATAAACGCCACACACAACACATGAAGAAGGGCTGTTATATTTTTACTCGTGTATTTAAAATGACAGGGAAAAAAGTTGATTAGCTCTGCTGGAGATTTGAACTTGCAACCTCAGGAACAGTAAGCTGTCTATAAGTGAGCTAAGAGTGCTGCAGGAAGCCTGCATTGTAACGAGCTACAGACGTACTCCACTTGAGAAACATGTTTTCACATATTTATGTTGAAACACTTTGAAACATTCTGAAACGTCCCTCTGTTTGAAATTTCGTGTACGAATTATTTTCCCGGAAGACTTTCAGGATTATAATTGCGTTCCCCATTATAACTACTACAAGAATATGCGCAGTCTTGTGAAGAACCGTTACAAAAATACTTGAATGATGGAGTTAGTGTTATTTTGGGAATGCGTAACTGGACCTATGGTTATTTTTGGTCTCTCTCTCTCTCTCTCTCTCTCTCTCTCTCTCTCTCTCTCTGGCAATGTTCAAGTAACAACAGAAGGAATGAATACATTTTGTGTCATTCTACAGCCCTCGAAAAGTGTGTACACAATATGTCCCTGAACATACGTAACTCGAAAGTAATTTCTTTATTTTTACAGGTGTTCAAATCTAGCGCTGATACCTTAAGAATTCTCTAAATGTCAAATAAAATGTGTTTGACCTGACATTATTAATCTTCTAGTGACCTTGAAGTCCTGAACCATAGAAGAACCGGTTATTTCATTTTTAACGTAAACATGTTTTGCTATTTATTTCGTTTCCGTAGAATTTTTAATGCTAATGAATTATGGCGCCGACGAAAAACAAGCGACACCTTGCTCTTTGTCTATATGAGGAATGGTAGTCGACTTTAATAGGAAGGCAAGTCACTAATTCATAGCACAGTTAGAAAATTACGATTATCGAGGATTTTGCATGCAGGATGGGGTCCCACGTCACTATGCGATTTTCATACGTGGCTGAGCGCATTGTTCCCGAAAGCTGAATAAAGAGAAGGGATCTTTATAAACGGCAGCACAGTACCTCGACTTCACCATTTGGGAGATTCTGAAAGATCATATACGTATTTCAAATATTCGGAATGTGCATCACTTCTGCACTTAACTAATACTCATAGCAAAGACTCTGAAGCCTCACGTGTAGAAGACCATTGAAAGGAACATGGTAAACGATTTGAGAACACATGCAGACTGTGAAGCATATTTTGTAGTTGGGAACTGTTCTGTTATAATGTGAAGTATTATAGTTCCAGGCATTATAGCCACCTTCAACACATACTCAAACATTTTATCTGTAGTAATATAACGAGAGCTGCAGAACTTATGTTGCGAGAATCTGATGCTCGAGATGTATTTAAATTTACTTTCTCATCAACAACATTGCACTTATAAAATATTAATCATTATAAAAGTAGTTATAATTAGTCACAGTGGCATTTTAGCTCGAATAGATGAAGGTGGAAATATATGATTTATGGAATAACATAGCTGGCGACTCTAAGGCAGAAGTAAGGACAATTGTGGGTCGAGTTCATAAGGGGAAAGGATAAAACTTGCAAGATACACAGGTTCATTTTTCCAAATTCGCACTGTTTTCACCCCGAATTGTCATTTGATGCATCAGTGAAATCAGTAATGTAATTTAAATAGTCGGGAATAAAATGTACCATGCTAATAAAGTGCCATTTCGATATTTTTACTTTCTCTACTACGTATAGTAAGTAGGGGAAGTATTGCATTCCACCCAAAAATTCGATACCGAGATTTCACCGGAAATACATGTTTTGAGACCTCCTGAATCCAAAAAAAGCATTTTTGGAAACATGTTCGTGTGTGTGTCTGTGTGTGTGTGTGTGTGTGTGTGTGTGTGTCTGTGTGTGTGTGTGTGTGTGTGTCTGTGTGTGTGTGTGTGTCTGTGAACAGCATAACTCAAAAACTAACAGTCGGATAAACACCAAACTTGGTATTTACGTTCAGTATCTTCCAGAGATGCGACACGAAGATTTTCAAGCAAATCCCCCTACCCCAGACTACCCTTTACATGGAACATTTTTCGAAAATTTTAATTTTCTGAAAAATGGCTCTAACGATTTTGATGAAAATATCATATGTTTAAGATAATGTCATGAGAAATGAAATGTATATCTCGAAATTTCTGGGAATGTCTCCAAAAGTATTCTTCATTATGAACGACTTTTGCATAACTGGTAAACCATAAGAGATAGACAAAATTTTACTACACAAAAAATGTAGATCGCGTTAAAATACACAACTTATATCATATACATTTTTTTTGTTGAGTGAACCGTTTTCGAGATATTGCTTGTTATTTCCTTAAATTTTCCAATACTTATACTTTTTCTCAAATTCGTTATTCATTTTTTTTATGTCCTGGACATGCAAAGAGAATGGAATGCGCCACATAGCAACCAGCGATAAAATATTTGACTATCGCTTAAAAGCTACCATATTCCCCTTGCATCTACAAGAAAATTACAAATAAGATTGACATCTCGATATCTCGATTAATATGAAGCATATGGAGAATAGGCGTTTGTAAAAATAGATTGTACAAGAGTAGAGAAAGTCATGTGAGTGTAACACATCAGATTTTTTTTAATGTTCTCTACTACTCGTAGGTATGTAGTAAGTAGGAAAAGTATTGTATTTTATCCAAAACTTCGATGTCGAGATTTTATTAGAAATATATGCTTTCAGATCTCCTGAGCTCAAAGCATTTCTAGAAAAATATCCGTGTGGTGTTTGTGTGCGAGTCTGTGTGTGTGTATGTGTGTGTGTGAACAGCATAAATCTAAAAAAATGTCGGATAGGATAAATACCAAACTTGGTATTTAAGTTCAGGATCTTGATGTAGTATTTTTAACAGTTATATGATTTTAGTCAAATTATATAATATATAAATTCAATAACAGCCCGCCTTAAAGCAACATGTGCATGTAACAATATATACAAAATGTATGTAACAGTCATTGTTTGTATTATTGTATCCATGTGTAATAAAGTTATTTGAATATATTACGTAATTTAATAATGTAGGAGCTGTGAGAATAATAGGTTAAAAGTTGCTAACAATGAGGTAACAATGAGGTAACCTTGAGGTAATAATGAGTAAGAATGTTTAATGTTTGTTATGATTCTTGGAGCAACAATAATGTAATTTTTGAGACAGTTTAAAAATAGCCAATCAAAAACCAGAAAAAGCTTTAGTTAAATGAAGGTATTCTATTGGAGTAGAATTAGCCAATCAGAAATTTACAAGTTTAGACGGTTGAAATCAATTCAGTTGCCTGCAGACAGTGACTGTAGCCAGATGCGAGATGCGTCCTCGAGAGATTTAATACGTATTCGTGTGAGACGAAAAATAAGTTTACGTGTTAAAAATTACAAGTAATTAATAAAAGAATTTCACAGCTCTCTATATCAGTGCAGTGTTATTTAAATCGTATCAAGCATTAATAAATGGAGTGAAGAGAAACTTCAAATCTGTGTAAGCCTACATTCTTAGTCGCACCCCAACCCTGCCAAGACATCCATGTCTCTAACAATAATACTGACGCAGCCGAGGCAAAGATAACTATTTAATACTTAAAGAAACAGTCAAATTAAAAAGTTAATATTTTTTTTAAACTTGGGGCAAAGGCCATCTGAAAGTACATTTGGGGCGAAGGCTACCGGAAACTGTTTACTATACGTGCGGTTGCAACAACTACAAGTTCGGCTCCCCAACATAAGAACTATAATACATCACCTACTACAATCCTCCAAAGTTGCGGTACAAAGAGTTTCCTACACCCCCAAACTACCCTTTACATGGACAATTTTTAGAATTTTTTATATTCTCAAATATGGCTCTGACGGTTTTGATTAAAATGACATATTAAACATATGTACATTACAAACAAAATGTATATCGTTTTTCTGGGAATAGTCTGTGAAGTCCATTTCATTCGGAAGGAATTTTATATACTCTTGTATAATTGGTAAACGTTAAGTGTAGACGAGAACGTACTACACAAAAAATGTAGAGATCTTTAGAGTACACATTTTATTTCAAATTAATTTTTGTGGAATCAGCTATTTCCGAGATATACGCTATTATGGTTGGAATTGTTCAATACTTGGCCATTCTTTTAAAGTCTTGCCGATTTTCAGCTCTCTATGGCGATATCATGGAAACAGTATGGAATTTTAAATCCATAGCGTTAAAACATTTGACTATCTCCATTCGCTTTGTATCTATAACGAAACGTGTAATCTTTCCGGAAATATTTATCTCGATTAAAATTAAGTATATAGGAAAACAAACTCTCGTAAGAATAACTTATAACCCACTAATAAGGGATAGAGGGTAGAGAAGTGGATGTAACGCATCAGATCTTTTAAATTTCAGCCTGCCTACAGCTTAGTTATCAACATCTTACTTGTAAAAAATGTACCGTTTTCTCTAGTACTTACGGTTTTCTTTATTTCCCTGTACTTTTTATTTTCTCTGCTTATTGTATTGTATTACACCCAAAAATTCAATACCGATATTTCGCCGGAAATACATATTTTGTGATTCCTGAATATAAAATGCCTTTTTATAAAAAGTCTTCAAGAAAATCTTCGCACTCCAAACTACCCATAACATGGGAAAATTTTCCGCTATTTATTTTCTCAAAAATGGCTGCAACGATTTTTATTGAAAATAACATACCTTTAAGATATTTACTTGATAAATAAAATGTATATCCTGAATTTTCTAAGAATGGCCTTTGAAACCCTCTTCATTTGGAGGAAAGTATAATTCCCTGTATAGGTTTATGCAATTTTGTGCAAAGCATAACATATAGACAAAAATCTTGCTGCACAAAACATTTATTTCGCTTTAAAAGCTCAATTTATTTAAAAAAAAATGTGTTACACACATGACTTTCTCTATTCTTGTACAAACTATTTTTACAAACGCTTATTCTCCATACGCTTCATGTTAATCGAGATATCGAGACGTTAATCCTATTGCTAATCTTCTTGTAGATGCAAGGGGAATTGGTAGGCTTTAAACAATAGTCAAATATTTTAAGAGCTGGTTGCTATGTGGAGCATTCCATTCTCTTTGCATTACCAGGACAAAAAATGAATAATGAATTCCCATTTGAGAAAAAGTATTAGTTTCGGAAAATTTTAGGGAATAACAAGCAATATCTAGAAAATGGTTCACTCAACAAAACAAATGTATATAACATAAATTGTGTATTTTAACGCGACCTACATTATTTGTTTAGTAAAATGTTGTCTATCTCTTATGGTTTACCAGTTATGCAAAAGTCGTTCACAATGAAGAATACTTTTGGAGACATTCCCAGAAAATTCGAGATATACATTTCATTTGTCATTAAAATATCTTAAACATAAGCTATTTTAATCAAAATCGTTAGAGCCATTTTTGAGAAAATTAAAATTTTCGAAAAATGTTCCATGCAAAGGGTAATCTGGGGTGGAGGGATTTTCTTGAAAACCTTCGTGTCGCACCTCTGAAAGATGCTGAACCTAAATACCAAGTTTGGTGTTTATCTGACTGTTCGTTTCTGAGTTATGCTGTTCACAGACAGATAAACACACAGACATATTTCCAAAAATCTGATGTGTTACACTCACATGACTTTCTCTACTCTTGTACAATCTAATTTTACAAACGCCTATTCTCCGTATGCTTCATGTTATCGAGATATCGAGATGTCAATCTTATTGGTAATTTTCTTGTAGATGCAAGGGAAATATGGTAGCTTTTAAGCGATAGTCAAATATTTTAACGCTGGTTGCTATGTGCCGCATTCCATTCTCTTTGCATGTCCAGGACATAAAAAAATGAATAACGCATTTGAGAAAAAGTATAAGTATTGGAAAATTTAAGGAAATAACAAGCAATATCTCGAAAACGGTTCACTCTACAAAAGAAATGTATATGACATAAGTTGTGTATTTTAACGCGATCTACATTCTTTGTGTAGTAAAATTTTGTCTATCTCTTATGGTTTACCAGTTATGCAAAAGTCGTTCACAATGAAGAACACTTTTGGAGACATTCCCAGAAAATTCGAGATATACATTTAATTTCTCATGACATTATCTTAAACATATGATATTTTCATCAAAATCGTTAGAGCCGTTTTTGAGAAAGTTAAAATTTTCGAAAAATGTTCCATGTAAAGGGTAGTCTGGGGTGGAGGGACTTTCTTGAAAACCTTCGTGTCGCATCTCTAGAAGATACTGAATCTAAATACCAAGTTTGGTGCTTATCCGACTGTTCGTTTTTGAGTTATGCTGTTCACAGACACACACACAGACACACACACACAGGCACACACACAGACACACACACACACAGACACACACACGGACATGTTTCCAAAAATGCTTTTTTTGGATTCAGGAGGTCTCAAAACATGTATTTCCGGTGAAATCTCGGTATCGAATTTTTGGGTGGAATGCAATACTTCCCCTACTTACTATACGTAATAGAGAAAGTAAAAATGCTTTTTATGGATTCAGGGGGCCTCAAAATATATATCTCGGTATTGAATTTTTGGGTGGAATACAATACTCCCCCTACTTACTATACGTAGTAGAGAAAGTAAAAATTTTCAGTGACAACAGCCATTTCCGAGATATAAGTTGATATTTGTTTGAATTTTTCAACACTTTTAATTTTCATAAGGTGCTGTCACCATTCAATTGTTTCTAGCAAATTCATGGAAAGAATATGAAACGCTTGGGCCAGGAAATAGTGACTAGCTTTTTAAACAACTGCCTGTCGATTCAGTTTCCTTTATTCCCCTTGTGTTTACAACGGAATATTAATAAAGCTATTCTGCAAAGGCTTATCTCGATTAACATAAAATAGATAGCAAAATAAGCTTTTTTTTTAAGTATAGTTTGTAGTAAGTATGCAAGTGTAATAAAGTCATATGAATGTAAAATCGAATGTGTTACATCCTATGTGCTTTTTCAGCCTGTTCTGTGCTTGAATCAAAGTTCTTTTTTCTATTAGTTATCTTCATTTCCGATTCAATTAATCGATTAAGCATACAAAGAGGGATGACATGATGGCAGTGACTCCGCAAGCTGAAAATGCACTTTTAGATTTATATTCCAACAAGATTTAAGATATCACGGGTGTGCGATTTTCGTTGTCTCCACCCTCAATAAATTATCTCCAATAAGATCTTTCCCAATGTCTTTCCAATTCTTAAGGGGAAAATTGCCAACAAAATCTTTTCAAATTTAAAAGCCAATAAAGAAATCTCGAGGCAATTATATGAGCGTTATTTCCAGCTTTACAAGCTGCTCTTAAGACAGGTACACCCTTAAAATGACAAAGTACCAATACCTTATGTGTAAACTAGTTTTAAAATCGTTAGCAACGTCCAGTGTGCGAAATTCTACCCCGTAGGAGTATTTACATGCCTGTAAACGTATTCTTGCATTTACACATTTCGTTTCTATCGATGGAGTCTGCGGCTCGGTTTGATATTTTCCATCGTGGCGAAATCTTATGGTCTGGGATGTACACTAGAGAGTAGAAAGGGGTGGACCATATAGGAATTAGGTGTTAAGCCGCTGGAAATGTATATTTCGCCTCTCAATGCGTAACCCTTCTACTACACTCTTGCTTAAGTCTCGCCAATTGATTGACAAGTAGCTTACATAAGCAAAAAATCTGATGTGATACATTCACATCACTTTCTCTACCCTCTATCTCTATAAGTGGCTGCACAAATTTATCTTAATAAAGCTAATTTTTCTATCTACTACATTTAATTCAAATAAAGCTTTGCGAAGAACCTTTGCTACATTACACATTTGGTAGCACAGTCGGTAGAGCAACTGCTTGTTGTGCTGGGGGTCCCGGGTTCGATTCCCGGCTTGGGTGTGGGAACTTTTCTCATGATTATTCCTTATCTTCCCCAGAGTCTGGAAGTATGAATGCGAGTGTGAATGTGTGTATGATCTAATGATTAAAAATCGAGTGCAAGAAACCCAACACAAGAGTTACACCAGTTATGTTCCAAAGGAAAGGCCACCGATAAGACCAATGTAGTTAAAGGCGGGGTGTAAATGGAACTTAAGAGAACAGCGACAGTCAAATGTTTAAGAACTGAACGCTGTATGCTGGCCTTAAAATTCCATACTCTTTCCATGACATCGCGAGAAACAACTGAAAATCGAATGGGACTTTAAAAGTAGTATTGAACAATTCCGACCTTTAATGACGGATATCTCAGAAACGACTTATGCCACAAAAAACGTATTTTAAGTAAATTGTTACTTTAAAGAGATTTTTTGTGCAGTACGTTTTCGTCTATCGCTCAACGTTTACAAGTTATACAAGATTATACAAAATTTCTTCCGAATGAAGAATTCCTAGGCTATTCCTAGAAAATTCAAAATATGCATTTTTAAGTAAATATCTTTAATAGATTGTATCTTAATCAAATCGTTAGAACCAGTTTCTTAGAAGAGCGACATTTTCGAAAAATGTTCCATATAAAGGGTACTTAGGGGTGAGTTATTTTCTTGAAAACCTTCGTGTCGCAATCTTGGAAGATACTACACTCGTATACAAAGTTTGATATTTATCCGACCCCTCGTTTTTGAGTTCACAGACAAACACACAAACATACACACGAACATGTTTCCAAAAATGATTTATTTGGATTCAGGGGGCCTCAAAACATGTATTTCCGCTTAAATCTCGGTATAGAATTTTGAATGAAATGCAATACTTCCTCTATTTACTATAAGTAATCGATATGACTGAATACTAGAGCCTTATTATTATTGTTACTATTATTTTTTTTCAATGATAATTTCTAGGTTATAGGTAACCAAAGGTTCTATTTTTTTAGGAACAAGAAAAGAGGAACAAAACCTTATTCAAACCAGTTGTAACATTTTGAAATCCAAACAAACCAGATAATAATCAGTATTATTATTATTATTATTATTATTATTATTATTATTATTATTATTATTATTATTATAATAATAAAACGTTACTTTGGGAAATGAGCCTAAATTGTTTAGGTAACCATGTATTGGAACATATCATATCTGCGTTATCTGGGAAATGATATAGTAAAGGGGAAGGATAAGGATACAGTAACAATAATTAACTCTTACCAGAGAATATTCACTATTGCAAGAACGTTGAATAAAAACGCGATGCAAGAAATTCAAATGTAAAGTTACAAAGACATGGCTATCAATACTTTATAATATGGGCCAGAACGTTGCACACTGAGTAAGAAAGATAAACATAAAATAGAAACGTCCAAAATGAAGTATTTTAGATCCGCCATTGTTTTATGAGAATGCACGAAATAAATAAGCGTATAAGAAAAGAAGTAGGGATACAAATACTAGCTTAACAGTGGTTTTATTCTTCACCAAATGTGAGGAACATGTTTTAAGTACGTCTAGAAATGTAAATTCTTGAATACAAACCAATAGGCAAAACAAGTATAGGAAGTCCGAGGCAAAGAGGTGAAACCAACAGGCTTATAACCTAATCCTGGAGGGGTAGATTACTACTTTTGTTATTACTTTTATTGTATCTAAATGCTTGTAGACCAAAGTAATTATTAAAATTGACAATTGAGCGAATTATCTAGCTGCAGTGATTTTATACTTCGTTTCTAAGTTTACTTCAGAATACACGTTTAACACAAACATTACAGTCTTAATGCATTTGAGCATCGCAGATAACTCAATTCTCACCCAACCTTCCCTCTAAAACGTTACTCTGGGCTGGTTGTTTACACGAATCGGAGTAGAATTCTTTAAAAGAGGCTAATTCCGACATCTCCTTCGTTCCACATGAAGTGTAGAACCGCTACTTTGTTCATGCTTGTTAGGATAAGTTTTGTTCCCAGACAGACCACCAAAGTATCTCACTCGAGATGACAATCTCAGTGGCTATCTGCAATCCCAAGTACTTAGTGCTGGTTGTTTAATTCCCGGCTGTTACCTTGAATTTTTCGGTTGATTCTATTAAAAACTTGCCAAGACCAGCTAAGGTCTGTAAAAAGTATAATTAAATTCAATTAATTATATAATAATAATAAAGTAAAAACTTTGCAATACTGGGATTTAGAGAAATGCTCCCTAGTATACTGTCTGCCCTTAATCATCTATGTTTAGAACTTACGCTCACTTTTGGCTTTTTATTTCGAATTACCCTGTTTAAACAATAACATTTTCGTGTTTAAATGCAGTTTATGTAGGCATCACTTGTCGTTTAAGTACTCAACGTTTAGAAATGAATTGCGACGTGAAGCTACTATTTGTTCCACTATGCATTCACAGAAAACTAAAGGGAGCCGTATGATCCAGCAAAGCTAGCACGCTTATCGGCAAACGTAAAGACAATTTAAGCGTGCAGCCTGAGAACATTCAGCTACCGTTGGTTGTACGAAATATCTAATGGGGAAAACGTAAAAGGTCATCGACCTAGGCCGGGGTCAAATCTCTAATCTTGAGCTCAGAAAGTCAGGCGACGGCATGCTTATTAGCGTTCTTCCGATATAGTAATGAAAAATTCTGTTCTGCCAGGTAACAAAATACACAAAAAAATTTATATTATAAATCACACTTAAATTCAACAGTACACGGTATCATATGCAGCAGGTAAACATTATGGAATTTTAAGAACAACTCAGACTGTGCTGTAACATGATAGAGAGATAAGGTATCTTTATTGGTTTCAAATTATTGAAGTTTTTACACAAGTATTTAGTGCATGGGTCATTGACTGTACGTGCATATTTAAGATACAAGTAGGGTGACGAAATAAACAACAGAAAAAAACAAAACAAAAAGGAACAAGAAAAACGAAAATAGAGATAAATTACCTTTGTCTAATTGAACAAATTAGACTTAAGAATTTTTCATTGAGTTTAATTGTTCGCTGGTTCTCCCACTGTGCACATTCCGCCAAAATATGTATCCAGTCCTCATCCAAATCACAGAATGGGCAGGTTCTCCTGCCAGAATCGTCAGTCATTTTCTGTGCCCTCCAGCCCCCCAGTCTAAACCATGCCATTCCTGATCTTTCCTGGCTTCCTAAATTAAGTATATATGCCTCTTTACCACAATTCAATTTTATATCATTTGTTAGACTTGGAGAAGGTTTAATTTTACAATGCGATTTTATTTCCTGTTGGTTAATGTCTCTTAGTCTTCTTTTGACACCTTTCCATATGTTTTTGTCATTTGTTTCAACTCTTTGCCATACTGACTCCATTCCTATTCTCCTCAAACCCCTTTCCAAATCAGCTGCCCAAAACTTAGGAGATAGGTTTTCTCGCTGGTATTTATAACATTTGGATCGTAGTGTGGGGTTATCCCCTGCATCAGCCTCAGCCAGTACTTCACTGCTCTTATTTTACAAGTATTGTGTCTTCATAACATCCCATCTCCCTCAACACCCACGAATTTGATGTGCCTTGTGAAACTCCAAGAACTCTTTTCCAGAATGCTACCTATGTTTACAGATATCGCATTTTACATTGTTTCTTCTTTCTTTTTCGTGCTTCAAGAAGTGTTTACGTTTCATTCATAAACAAGAGAGCATCGCATTAGCAGCTCATAAACACTAGAGATGCATCTCGGATACTGTTTCGTCTTTGTTATATAACGTTCTCTTCTCAGGTCGTATTTCTTTAGCTCCAGATAATTCCAAAGCAGCTGCCTTCCTTGAAATGCTAATTTTACTTCTCCTGCTGTTCTCTGTTAATTCTATTCAGATTTAACGCTTGCTAATCCTTTAAATATCCCTTTCGGATGCTATACAGCTCTTTTTTCCAGCTTTCCTATTCTACAATCGGGTGACTTTAAAAATTCCATTACTTCTTGGAGAACGTTTTAAAAATATTTAATCCACTCTACGTCGTAGGTACGTTTTACACTCCCAAACATATACTATGAACATTATAAAACGAGAAAATGTGTGTGTTTACATGCATGCATACACGATGTTCCTGAATCTCGGTCCAATTTGTTCAACAGGCACCCAAATGACATCAGCGATGGTAAAATATATATTGTTTTACCACTACGTTATGTAGGACTATTTGATTGTGTTTCAGTTATTTATTTAAAACCGTTCTGTTATTGCTAATACTGTCACCGCGTCCCAGGCAAGTGTGTTTTGTGCACCAATATTTAGCTTTAATTGTTTAACAGACATTACTGTTGTTTCTGTATTATCACTTGTATTCTTCGAATAGTATTATAATCCTTGCAATACGAATAATAAGGCGATATTACGTGAATAAACGAATGAATGAATATTACCTTCCCCTACTACGTATAGTAAGTAGGGAAGTATTGCATTCCACCCAAAAATCCGATACAGAGATTTCACCTGGAATACATGTTTTGAGGTAACCTGAATCCAAATAAAACATGTTTGGAAACATGTCCGTGTGAGTGTCTGTCTGTGAACAGCGTAACTTAAAAACGAAAAGTTGGACAAATACCAAACTTGGTATTCGAGTTTAGTATGTTCCAAAAATGCGCCACGAAGATTTTCAAGAAAATTCCCCAAGCCAGACTACCCTTTACATGAAACAGTTTTCGAAAATGTTGATTCTCTCAAATATAATCATTTTGATTAAAATATTATATAGTTAAGATATTTTCATGACAAACGAAATGTATATCTTGAATATTCTGGAAATTCCCCAAAAGTCCTCTTCGGTCTCAACGACTTTTGCATAACTGGTAAACCATAAGAGATAGACTAAATTTTACTACTCAAACAATTTAGATCTCGTTAAAACATTATGATATATAGATTTGGGGGGGTCAGTGAACCATTTCCGAGATATTCCTCTTCATTTATTTGAATTTTCCAATACTTGTACTTTTTCTCAAATGGAAATTCGCTATTCGTTTGTATATGTGCTGGTAATGCAAAGAGAATGGAATGCTCCACACAGCAACCAGCTCTTAAAAAGAAAACCTACAAGAAAATTAGCAATAAGTTTCTGCAAATGCTTACCTCGATTAACATGAGGTAGTTGGAAAATTATCGTTTGTATAAATAGATTGTAGAAGAGTAGAGAAAACCATGTGAAATAAACACTATTTTTTTTAATGAAAGTATACATACATTGATTACTATCAATCACACGAGTCCATATGCCGTATGTGCTTTTATAACACACAGAATGAGAAACAAATTAAAAAAATCTCACGTAAGACATTCACATGACCTTCTCTATCCTCTATCTATGTTAGTGGGTACACAAATTATTCTTACCTATACTTATTTTTCTATCTACTACATTTAATCCAAATAAACCATTGCAAAAATAGCTAAATTACACATTTCGTTATAAATACAAAGAGAAAAGCGATAATCAAATGTTTTAGAACTGGACGCTATGTGCTGTCCTTAAAATTCTACACTGTTTCCATGCAATTGCAAGAAACAACTGAACATCCATGCGACTTTAGAAGAATAAGTGTTAAACAATTTCAACCTTTAATAACGGATATCTCAGAAACAGCCTATGCCACAAAAAAACTTATTTAAAGTAAATTGTATGTTTTAAAGAATCACCATTTCTTGTACGGTACGTTTCCGTCAATAGCTTAAAGTTTGCAAGTTATACAAGACTATACAAAATTCCTTCCGAATGAAGAGAATTCAAGATACAGATTTTGTCATGTAAATATCTTTAATATATGGCAATTTTAAACAAAATCGTTGAGTGATTTTGTAGAAAATCAAAATTTTCGATAAATGTTCCATCTAAAGGGTAGTTGGAGTGGAAAATTTTATTGAAAATCTTCTTGTCGCATCCTTGGAAGCTACTAACCAAAACCAAATTTGGTATTTATCCAACTTTTCCGTTTTGAGTTATGCTGTTCATAGACAGACAGATACACGGACATGTTTCCCAAAATGCTTTATTTGCTTTATGGAATTTTTGGGTGGAATGCAATACTTCCCCTAATTACTATACGTAGTAGAGAAAGTAAAAAGAGTGCGAAAAGACAAGCGTATTCAAATATAGCATCCCAAATATAAACAACCCCAAAACAGAGGTAAGCCGTATTCCATGCATTATTATTACCTATTATAGTAAACAAAGAGCAATAAAGAGAAATAAATAAACACAACACACTAACAATATATGGAAAATTACATTAAAAAATAAAACACTAAAACCAACGTTTAGCTCTTCTTACCTCCCCCCCCCTTACCAACTATCATCCTTCTCAAAGCTCAACTGTCTTGCGTTAAGTAGAAATTCCCTATCCCTCCATGACTTCCCTGCCTGCCAGTAGCGTCCAACATGCCATTAACTCTCGATTACATAATACATTTACACTGCAATAATATTAGTCCCGTCCATCATGAATCAGAAATCTGAGCTTTAGCTGTTAGCAGCCTTGACCTATATATCTGCAGCAGCAGTGTGTATGAATAGCTAAGGTGGCGGGTCCTATATATCTCTATGTAAAATGCTTGTATCGTTACACAACAATAAGTAGAATAGTCCCTTGATGTATTCAATACTGGAGCAACCAAATAGGTGAAACACCATTGTCAAAATGCACCATTAAGATCATGCACCTGTGAAATTTGGAAAATTCACAGTATGCAAGATATATTGTTGCCAGTTATTATAAACAACTACAGTAATGTTTGTGCCATTTTTCAAAATGGTTGCATGGTTATTCAAATATTGTTTTATTGTGTAAATTCATTATTCTAATAACGGCCTCCACACGATGAATCTTTTAAGCTATTCAAATAACAAATTCAGGTTTTGCAGTAAACAATTTTATAAAAAGTACTACCGTATCAGATCTTTTATATTAACTCCTATTTATTGTGTTTGAATTATTATTTCTGATACGCTCGAAAATTCTTGATTTTTCAGAAGTTAATAATTTATTTCTCAAAATTAGAGCATTATTTTAAAAAAACATATGGTAATTTTCTTTATTGCACTTTTGAGAGGCAGTAAAAATTTATAAACAAATTAGTAAAAAGTTGCACCGTGTGCAGCATTTTGGGTATGGAAAATGCTTTTGCTAGAAAACAGGCTTTAAATTTTGGCGTGACTATTAATAAGCATGCATTTGTGCATTTATACCTTCAACTACCTGGTAGTTTAAATAAGCCAAGTGGAAAAAAGTATGTTTTCCTAAATTTTAGAATTCATATTGTATTATTATGAACAAATTTAGTGTTTTCTTTCTTTATAATTTTTGGTCAAATTTCATAATGGTCGGCCTCGTGGCTGAGTGGTTCGACCGCTCGCCTCCCACTAAGGCATCCCGGGTTTGATCCCAGGGACCCACATGTGGGATTTGTGGTGGACAAAGCGACATCTGGGTGGGTTTTCTCCGGGTTCTTCGGTTTCCCTCACCGCCAAATTCTCCATCATCACCTTTCCTTTCATCCATTTCGCCTTCATTTCATATCATGTTCTTCCCTCACTATGGGCCGATTCCCCGTTCCCGGTTCTTCATTCTCTGATTCAATGTTCGTCTGCTCCTCGACAGCACTCTGACTCTAGGCATGGTTATAAGTGTTATGGGGGTGTAAGCCCTTTATACGGGGAAGGTAAGCCGATTAAGTATGTAAATTTCACAGACGCATTACCTTGAGCAAGACCTGTATGAAGTGACAGTTTATGGCTTATGGAATTTACTACTTGTATATTTTAACAAAGCATTTACATACCAGAAAACGCGCTGATCCTCAATTCTGTAGGCATGTATGAACAGACGGCTGCAGCAATTGATGGACTGTTGGAGAAGAAACAATGATCAGATTCACAAACCATAGAAACTGTTTAGGATACAGGCTAGGAAGAAAAATTCTAATAAATTACTTTTTCTCCAATCAAGATTCGGAGGGAAAGGTATGAAGCACATTTGGTGTTTGATCCCAATTTATAGGCAAGTCTTTCAATAATTTGAAGAGATTATAACACGTGAAAATGTTATTAACACTCATTTTTTAATTTTTATTAAACCAGCCGTATAAATATACTTGAAACAATATACGAGTATTTAAAGTCCCCTCAAGGCATTATAAATACGTTTGAGTGAAGACAAAAAAATCTGATGTGTTACACTCACATGACTTTCTCCACTCTTGTACAAACTATTTTTACAAACGCTTATTCTCCATCTACTTCATGTTAATCGAGATAAACACTTGCAGAGTCCATCTTATTGCTAATTTTCTTGTAGATGTAAGGGGAATATATACTTACAAGGGCAATTTGGAAATACAGTAGCCTTTAAGCACATACATATCTCTTAATAGCTAGTTGCTAGGTGCAGCACCATTCCCTTTCCCACGGATTAATACTCTTTACATATCCAAGACAAAAAAATGAATAACGAATTCCCATTTGAGAAAATATTGAAAAATTTAAGGGAATAACAAACAATATCTCGAAAATGGTTCACTCAACAAAAAAATGTATGACATAAATTGTGTATTTTAACGCTATCTACATTTTTTGTGTAGTAAAATTTTGTCTATCTCTTATGGTTTATCAGTTATGCAAAAGTCGTTCACAATGAAGAATACTTTTGGAGACATTCCCAGAAAATTCAAGATATACATTTTATTTGTCATGAAAATATCTCAAACATATGATATTTTAATCAAAATCGTTAGCCATTTTTGATAAAATTAAAATTTTCGAAACATGTTCCATGTAAAGGGTATTCTGGGGTGGGGGGATTTTCTTGAAAACCTTCGTGTCGCATCCTTGGAAGATACTGAACCTAAATACCAAGTTTGGTGTTTATCCGACTGTTCGTTTCTGAGTTATGCTGTTCACAGACAGACACACGGCCATGTTTCCAAAAATGCTTTTTTTGGATTCAGGGGTCTCAAAACATATATTTCCGGTGAAATCTCGGTATCGAATTTTTGGGTGGAATACAATACTTCCCCTACTTACTATACGTAGTAGAGAAAGTAAAAATCTAACTTATTACTTCAACTGACCTTCTCTACCCTCTATCGCTTATTAGTGTATATACAAATTATTCCTGCTAAAACATATTTTTCTATCGACTTATTTTGCTCAGAGGCCTCTTTATCGGACTTGAGGTTCTATTACATAAATCTACGACATGGTACCCGTGTACGCCCGAAAAAATTCATCGCCCTCCGCCAGGTTTGAACCACGAACTCGGGAAATAGAGGCTAGCATGGTAACCACTACACCTCGGAGGAGGACTTTAACTATCGTTGTTCGCTTTGTATCTATAACCGACTGTGTAATATAGCTATTTCTGCAAAGGTTTATTTGGATTAAAACGTAGTAGATATAAATAATAGTAGGAATAGTTCGTATACTAGTAATAAATGACAGGGTAGGAAGAGTTAAGTGAATGTATCAAAACAGGATTTTTTTTTACTTTCTCTACCACGTAGATACATACCAGACCGAGAAGGTATTACATTCCACACAAAAATTCGATACCGAGATTTCAACAAACAAATTTTTTGACGCCCCTGAATAAAAAATATGTTTAGAAAAAGATCCATGTGTGCGTATGTGTGTGTATGTGTTTGAACAGTACAAGTCAAAAATGAAACGTCAGATAAGTACCAAATTGGTATTTAGTTTCAGTATCGTTCAAATACACGACACAAAAGTTTTCAAGCAAATCTCCACTCCAATTACCCTTTGCATGGAATATTTTTCCAGTTTTTATTATTTTCAAAGAATGGCTAACTATATTGATTAAAATGCTATATATTAATGATATTTACATGAACAAATAAAATGTATATCTTGAATGTTCTGGGAATAGACTGAAGTCCACTTCATTCGGAAGGAATTTTGTATAATTTGATGCAACTTGTAAACGTTAAGGGATAGATGAAAACGTACTACACAAAAAATGCATCTCTCTTTAAAACACCCGATTTCTTTAAAATAAATCGTTAGGTGGCATAAAGCATTTCCGATATATTCCTATTAATGGTTGGAATTGTTCAAAGGCGTTCTTTTAAAGGCTTGTCGATTTGTAGTTATTTCTCGCGATATAATTAAAAAAGTATGGAATTTTAAGGACAACGTAGAGCAACCAGTTCCAAAATATTTGCTATGGCTATTTCCTGTGTATCTGTAATGAATTGTGTAATACAGCTATATCCAGAAAGCTTTATCTCGGTTAAAATGAAGTGGATAGGGAAATATACTTTCGTAAGAGTAATTCGTATACCCACCAATAAGCAATAGTGCATTACGTTTATTATTTATGTGTTTGTTTCAATTATTGTTTTCTTAATTACACAATTACCTTGAGTAATAATGTAATAAAACAGTTTAATTTAATAAGAAATATCAGTTTTACGTTTACTCATTTTTACATTGTTTTAGGCGTATCCCTTTGAAAACGTATAACTAAGGTAATCTGTATTTAGTATTTATTCGAATTCCGATTTTTTGAGTTAAGCAGTTCACCTGCTGACAGGTATACTTACAGAGGAAGTCTTTCCTAAAAAGACCTCTTTTGGGGGAGGGTTATTGGGAAACCTCAAAGCGTGTATTTATGGTGGAATTAATATAGGTTACATTAATATTTGTTACATGCTGGGTAGATGGCCTAAAAGTTCACATTAAAATTAAATTAATTTCTAATACCTAGCACGCACATTGAGGGGACGTATACTTAGTTGGCTGCGGAGGATCGAAACGTGCTGTGGAGGTTAAGAGGAAGGCGTGGGTCCTTCACTGTACAAAATCCATAACACAGATCTACTCACACATTCCTAGATTTGTTTCCCAAACGTTTGGGGCTCCTACGTTATTAAAAATGGAATGTAGGAGGACATGTCCACCGATCCAAAGCCCGGCTTACACACGCGATCCGTTCCTCATGGAATCCTAACAGAAACAGACGCTATCCCCTACTACTCGTGGCTAGCAAAAGCTACCAGCCAAGAGTGACGCAAACAACAATATGTGTTGTAACGACAATGTAGAACTGTAATGTAAGCCCCCCCCAAATTATTAATACACCACATCAAAGTTTTGGCTCCAATGTTATCTATGGGGTGGAGAAACTAAGGATCAGTTCTTTTGTTAAGATTAAATGCACATGTGCGTACACTGTCGTGCTTAAATGGTGCCCCATATCCCTAGATCAACATAGTATTTTTCCCTCCGTGAGATTTTCATCTCCAGCTAACCAACTTTTGACTCCACCCAGACGGTATCAGTTCTCTATGTGATTGGATGGTTAGGGTACCATCTCTATGAAAGATTTTTGCTGCGATTGGCACACAAGGAAACACTACACCAATGAAATATAATTTGGCCTTCTAGAGGAAGGGTTGAAGAATTATTAGCACGTATATTTAAATTGAAAGACCGACATTTATATACGAGAGATGTCATCAGCGACATGGGGACAAGGGTTAAGTTTTGGTAATTCTGCTCCAGAGGTCGATGTGTCATGGCGGACGATATAAATGCGCAATGTCAGGTACCAACTGTTAAACGGAAGAAACGCTGCCGCGTTAGTAAAACCCAAAACAGTAGAAAAGCGTGAAATAGTGAATAAATTGCAATAAAACTGAATATTAAACGCGAAACAGTAAAAAATATTGTTATTGTCTAATGCGTGGCGTTTAGTGGACCATTAACACTCGTGCACTACTAAATAAATGTAATACAACTCAATGATTACTGTACAACAGTGAGCTAATATAATACAACTAAATAATTACCGCGTAGCAGTAAACAAATGTAACAGAACTAAATAATTACCACCACGCAGTAAGTAAATGAATACAACTAAAAAATAATGAATGCTACTGTAATTATGTCCAAGGACATATCTGCTCTTTCACGATGTAATTGCTAGTCTTAATAAAGGCTGTTTTGCATCGATGCATATAAGGAAGATAGATGTAGAAGAAAGATGCAGTTCTGGAGGATAGACAATGAAGAAATATAAGATTTTGGAAGAAAAGAAAGATGAAAAGGAAGTTCTGAGGGAGAAGACGAACCAAAGAGAGCTCAAAGATGTTGTGCCGCAGTATAATTCTCGGAGAGTGTCATAAGAAAATTCTGAAACACACTCCGATTCGGACAGCTGTTCCTGTACATGAACTCATGCAAGTATGAGTTGAAGAGCTTCTGAGAAGTGCCGAACTTCCTCCTAAGCTTGCTAGCTCTTCAGCAAGTTGTTTTGTGCCCCAATTTTCCATTAGGACAGCATCATTATTTAAGATCTCATTCTCCGCAACGATGCGCAAGTTTTCATGTTGTTTGTTGACTGCTGACAAAATCGCACCAGAATACATAACCGCTTTGGGGCGTTTAAAAAGGCAAATGTCACACATTCTCGGAATTTTAGTGAAGTTCTTTTTACAGGGTAGCCTGCCTGACGTTGCGCGGCATCCGCCATGACACGTCAACCTCTGGAGTAACGGTAGTGTAGCAAAAAATATAAGGTTTAAGTTGTAATGTTACCCTTCGGCAATATGGCCATACTTTTGGGAGAAGTGAAGTACCCATCAATCCGGTGGATAGAATTATGCTCGAAAAAGAGGTAGTTCAGCTGGTAGGGGGGCGGGGCTAACACAAACAGCTCCGTTCCATTATGGGCCACATTTTATGCACGCCAGTATACATTTCACTCACGAATAGTTTTATAGAACTTCTGAAAAGTTAATTTAATACCATTTCTATGCTAGAGTATGGCAATTTATTGTTGACGACAAACTAAACGAATAGTCAAGTGTGAGGTCACGAAAGCTGCCGTATATACGGAGGCAATGTTCGCAAGCGAGAACAAAGGAGTAACATCTTAAAACCAGACGACGCAGCTCTACTGGGGAGGTCAGCATATGCAACAGTTGGCCATTGCAACCGACGACCGTATGGAGCGGCTCAGTGGTTCGTGCGACTTCGGCGAACAACAGACAAATCTGGACTTCGCAGTGCAGCAGAAGCGTTCCGTAGTGAACGGCGAAGTGCATGTGTGCCCGCGTCTTCACAACGTGCTTCATTGTGGATGCTTTATCGTGTTCGATAACTGTCTCTCATGGTGCTGGAAGGTCGTGCGACGGTTAACGCTAGCGGGCATATTAACGCTTACATGCTTCCCGAGTTTTCCCACAGATTACCATATTCGACGCACAAGTGTTTACTAGTGGCTTTGATAACTAAGTGAAACGCAATTATTTCTCTAACGTAATCTTTACTTTATAAGTGTGTAATAATGTTTAGCCCTTAGATAAATTTAAACATAGTGTAGTATTTCAAAGTTGAAACATATCGGAGTCCTTGGTAAAGTTTTCACAGAACTACGAATGTTTGCTTTACAACTTACTTATTGCTACTTGCGTTATTTATAGGATGTTTTAACTTAAAAATGTTTGTGTATTATGCCTTCAACAATAATGATTTTTTTTCAGAGATACAAATAATTTCATGCCACTAAGCAGTAACAATTCCATTCAATTCTTTATTCACCGCAATAATTATTTACAGAAATTATGGTGTTGTCAAATATAATATGCACACAACATATTATTAAAGCAAATATACACAATAATATTTTATCTAAAACTACAATACATTACAGTACATTATGATTTATGGTCTAGGTACTCAGTTACTGACTAAAAGGCATACCTTAGCAGAAAGAATTTATTGAATATTTTAATACCCCTATGAACAGCATTGGTTTTTATGATATTTGTTCCGCAAAATGACGTGTAGGGTTTTCTTATGGGGGTACTTGTGTTATATTGATGCATATCTGCATTTACTTCCAAGCATCGGTGAGATTTTTTGATATAACAAGCTATTTCCATTATAAATATGCAGGCTAATGGAAGAATCTTTGACTCTTTAAATAAATGTTTGCATGATGTTCTTCTATTTACCCCATACATTAATCTTAGTCATTTTCTGTATGTATCTTAATTATTTCCTTGTTTTCTGGACCTCTCCCCCCAAAAAATTACACCATAGCTTAGCGAGCTTTGGAATTATCCTTGAAGTATCTGTATGTTAATTTTTGCTCTTTATATGGGGTATCCATAATTTACGTTCTTTACACTTTGATGACAAAATTTAGAAATTTATATTAACTATCTATGTAATACATTCAACCTCGTTTACATTCCTTTGCGTTGTGTTAGTATTACATGTAACTAGATCATTAAGTCGCATAACTATCCCCTACACCAGAGTTTATGGAGCTAAATTAGCCCTAATTCAATAACCCTTTCCTCAGAATGCTTCGAACCAGCTGCGATGGTGTTTTTCCTTTTACAAATTTTATAAAACTCTACAGATTTAACCGTGAAGAATGTTATTAGGCTGGGGCCATTTTTAGTGAACAAAAAATGGACTTCTGCATACATCATACGATTACTTTAGCTTTACCGCAAGGTAATAGTTCTAGGTAATGTATATTTTTAACTTTAACTGCATATTGTTGCATATCTTGATGTACACTTAATCTATTTTATTACGCCAACGCAAGAGCAAAAAGGGAGTGAAAAACTGATTTTTCGCCAAAATTGTTTGGCTTTGAATAATTCACTTTGTTGTTTTTAAAGCTTATAGTGCGAAGAATACATTATATAACGCAGACATACGGTAATATAACATTAGCAGGCACCAAAACTGGCATGGTTGTAAAATTATAAACGTATCAAGGTTAATTAACTTACATTTTAAAATAATTGAAAAGTAATTAAAACCTGAGCAACAACTCAGTATATAATTTACTTTCCTATGTAATCATAAATGAATATGCAATAAATATAAGAAAAGTGTGTTTCTACCTCTTCTCGATAAAGTTTACCCAGAAGAAAATTTAGAATTCCAACACACAAATTCGTTTCTAAGGAAGCACATGTCTATCAACATAAATTTGGCGACTGGTAACATACAACATATGTTAGGGCAAGAAGTACAATACAACCCAATTTTCTATGGGTCTTCTTCTTCGTCTTTATTTATAGACACCTTTGGAATATCATAGTTTCCATTTAGCGTCTGATTATTAACCACGTTTATTTTTTCCACAACCTCAGGTAGACAGGATTACTTTCGTCTAACTCAACAATATATAATTATTATCCACACATATATTAATCTCATTTCAACCAATTCTTTATTATCAACTAAATTTTATTACTCTTCAATCATATAAATCATGTATCTTTCTTCATTTATTATGTAATTTATTTTCTTTCAAATCTAAGTAAAACTAATCTTATACACACATTTGTCTTTACATTGTTAATGATGTCTTTGGTTTAAAATGTCTTAAATGGGCTAATAACTTGATAATATATAGTTTTACTTTTCTTAAAAAGTTTTACGCCAACCATCAGTAATCATATCTCCAATTATTGACATTATATATTTGTTTTGGTTAATAGTGCTTACTGAAATTAAAATAAGACACATTTTATAATACAGAAAATAATTCCTCCTTGACGCGAACAATCCCGTAGTTTTATGATGACAAATTCTATTTTCTTAGCTTTAGCATACACTTTTAACAATCATAACTAGTTTTTATTTTAAATTTTGTATTTGTATTAATATTCGGGTATTTCATTTTACAAAACACTTCATTTCGATAGCCAAATAATAACTCCTAACTAGACCATTTTCAAACTGGTAAAAGGTAATGCGTCTTAAATATCTCCGTCTTCATAATCTACGTCTCATGTCAAATTCTTCTTCAAATACTGAATCAGCAGTAATCTCCATATTATTTTTTTCAAGCAACCCGCTTTGATTCACAGTACCAACCAGCAATTGACTCAAAAACCTCCTAAATTATGGTGCCTTACTAATCTTATTATCTTATTATAGTTCGCAGCGTTTCCCTACCGTAATTCCTTGGCGACCAATGGAAGTTGATTAGAGAATTTTTATTAATACCAAATTCATTAAATATAACATACGACTGTGCAAAAACAGTGCCAATACATTTACATATGTTGAATTCATAAGAGAATCTTGGAAACAGATTTCTCGGTCTGTAATATTCGCTTCCAAAACTCATATCGCAACATACAGTGTTGTATTGCCGGGCCACGGATCGTGTGTATGCGTGCTCCGCGCACTGTCTATTACACTGTGGGG
Organism: Deroplatys truncata; assembly: GCA_030765065.1. Classification (NCBI taxonomy): domain Eukaryota; kingdom Metazoa; phylum Arthropoda; class Insecta; order Mantodea; family Mantidae; genus Deroplatys; species Deroplatys truncata. Next base: position 60,297,167 of record CM060977.1, read on the forward strand.
TTTTCCGTTCTGAAACTCTCGCATTACTTACTCACGAGTGATAGTAACATGCAGTATAATAACTACTAACCGTGTTATAAGTGGTGTTCATCTGCATTGAACCATTCCTGGCATTCCTCGTCATCACGAAATTAGCAGCTCTATGAACACAGGTTTTTGAAACACCCACTTGCTATGAACACGTCTATGACACTTGTTTGCAACGCGTTTGAATGATGCACCAAATTCATCAATGTTTTTTTTCCTATGTTAGAATATATTTTCTTTTTCGCTTCTTAGGTTTAGCGTCCCCATTGTCCTAAAACCTATTAACCATACATTTAATAGTTTCTCTACCTGAAACTGAAATGCCAGGAAATCTCTCCTGAAAATGTGTACACACCAGCTTACATGATTCGGTTTTTACTATGTATTATACATAATTCTTGGTTCAAGCGTGAATTTTTCGGTAGGCATTTCAGTGCAATAATAAGAATAATCTTAATGTAATTCACACTACGGCGGTCAATTTGCAGGTCGGCTGCGGTTTGGAGGGCAGAGAGAAGGGAGGGGGAGAGCGAGATAGAGGTCTTTCCTCTCGGAACGATGTAATTTTGATGTTAGGGTTTGTAGGTGTTGAGGGAAACATAAATAAATTCTTGATTCCAGCTTTAGAATTATTTTTCAATATATTGTGATCTGATTAGCATCCCCCAACTCCTAGTAACTTCCCCACAGACCACTCCGGCATATCGGGTGCCTAAGTCTCTCTCTCTCTCGGCGCGCTGTTCTTTTTATATAAACGCACAAATTTTCATTGTAGTGTTACTCTTTATTGCGATTCACTACTCAGCTTTAATATGTAACTATTTGCATGACAATGCTGACACACTGATGCTGAGTTTGAGACAGAGATACACATGATTTTTCGGAGCTTCTCCACATTGGATGTTTGGCCCCTCTCTTTCTTGGTCCCGTGTTATTTGTTGGTCATGTGATGTCTATTTTATTTCATATTCGTGGTTTTAAATATTTTGGAAAATTATGATTCGTAGTTCTCAATTCCTGGTCCCCCTGCTTGTATTCGGTTCCATTATTTTTCCAGCAGAAATATCTTGTGCACTGGTTAAGGTTTAACGATAAGGTACGTACATTTTGGCTTCCATTTTTATTCTATAAACCCCCAGGTGTTTCTTATGCACATATCTTGTAGTCTTCAAAGAGTTTGCTTTCCGAGAAACTGGCGTCGGTCTTACCCCGAGGCAAGGACACTATTGTGGTCGTCCGGAAGCCTGCCCATTGTTAGCCAGGTTAAACACCTGGGCTAACGGGGTGTCCTCTGAACCCTTAGTTTCTGCTTCCAAGCATATTCTACAATTTTCTTGTCTTCAGAGTGCGTTTATATGCTCAATGTATATTTTACTTACAGATATCGTCTTGATAACATGTTAACGTATTTAGTATCAGAAGTAATACTTATTAATATGAATTACTTAAACAATTACCGACAGGAATGTTGGTTGTAACACACAACACAGGTGTCTTGAATAAACTTTCACTTTTGAGATGCACAAGGAACGAACTACTGTTTACAGCTCGAACAGAAGTCAGAAACTGACATAGTATAACACAGCTGATAAACGTAGCCTTGAGTGGATCATTCACGGCTGGTATGATAGTAAAACATACCGAAGTCACTGCAATGCTAGGGAGCTACACATATACGCGACCTGTGGTCCGGCTATAAATCGAACGCATGGTATTATTGTCTAGTTTCAGTTTGCAAATATCACACACATTTTACTAAAATGAACAATTACATTTAAAAAGGAGTTTGAACCCAAAGAGTAGTCTTAAATAGCATTACAATTACATACTCGCTCGATGCAAGCGTGACTAGATGCATGTGTAACTTTTAAACTCAGAATAGTTAGTTTTCCTGCATGAACCCACTTGCAACGAAGTTACGGACCGTTGGGAAATAACACGATACACTATATTTGTTCCCACCTTTTATGTACTACATTCACACACTTTCGAATGTGACAAACTAGTGGACAAATAAATTCGTGAAGTTGTAAAAAGTGTGCTGAAAAGGAGGAAATAAGGCAAAAACGTTGAAAATTCTCAACTTTGACATCTTATTCCTTCGCAAATAAAATCCTGTTTTCACCGCAAAATCAAGCAATACACAAAAAAATGCTCTATTCAATAAATGTAACAATTTTCAAAACAACCCGTACAGAAGAGTTGCAATTTTGGCATATTTTAAAAAAATTGTAAAAATAAACGATCTGAAAAAAACACGAAAACACGTTAGCTGCATTATAATTTAATCTTTATGTTCAAAAAAATTAATTTTTCCCTCCATTGAATTGTCTGATAGAAATTTTTAATACTTTCCTGAGAGGGTGTATCTCAAGAAGGAAAGTTGGTTGAATACCAAACTTGGTATCTAAAATCAGCATCTTCCAAGAATGTCACACGAAGATTCAAGAAAATCCATCCCAAACTACCTTTACGTGGAAAAACGTTCATCAAGTTTTATTTCCTCAAACATGGCTAACAATTTGGATTAAAATACAAAATGCTTAAGATATTTGCATAACAAATAAAAAGTGTATCTTAAATTTTAGGCAAATATTCTGCGAATTCCTCCTTATTCTAGTTGATTTTTATATAATTAATAAACCGTAAGAGATAAGCAAAAAATGTAGATCTCGTTAAAGTACACACTTTATGTCAAATAAAATACATACTTTTTCCAAGTGGTAAGTCATTATTCCTTTTCTTTTCTTCTTTTTTACGATATCATGTAAAGAGAATGGAATTTCAAAGTCATCACCTAGCAACCCATTTAAGTCTACTGTATTCCCATTGTGCCTACAATACAATCTATAATAATCCCATTTCTGCCAATGGTTAACATGAAGCAGGTAGAAGAATAAGCTTTTATAAGATTAGTTTGTTGAAGAGTGGATAGAGAATGTCATGTGAATGTAACACATCAAATTTTGTGCTATTCTATCTCTAGTACCTACTCGAAGAGAGTAACGACTTGGCAGGCAATAGCTTTCAATGCTTATGGATTCTCCAAATGCACCTTGTGTATCTAACTATATCTTAATTGCATGGTTATGAATTTCGAACGATTATAACTTACTTTACATTCGGTAAAGCACACTTTTTCATCCTCAGACACTTAGCTCGTTAACTATTTAACACACAATCGGGGCGTACGCAGAAGCGGATTCTTGGGGTTGAAGCCCTCCCGACATCCACAATCGTAATGTCAAAGCAGTAGTCTCACTTATGTTTTCTGCAGCTTTTACAGATTTTAGTATACAATATTGCACTCGTTAATAAACAAATAAATAAAAATACTATATACACTTAAAACACCAGAAGTTATGAGGGATAACAGGAAATTTAATGGATTCTTTTGAAAAAATTATCACTCCATGTCTTAATTCTTAACGTTGGTTAAACAGCTCACTCTACTAATTTTATAGTCATCCTCCGTGGTGTAATGGTTACCATGATAGCCTCTAGTTCTCGAGACGGCGGGTTCAAACCCGGCGGAACGATGGAATTTTTCGGGCGCAAAAACCCTTAGCACGACTTCCTTTGGAAAGTAAGTAAAGCTGGTGGTCCCGTGTCGTAGATTTACGGCGCATAAAAGAACCTCAGGCCTGATAAAAAGGCCTCTTAGCAAAATTACCGGTCTTTCACGCCCAATATAGAATGGAACGATAAGGACCACAACAGTTAAAGAGCGTTCAAATTGAGAAGTGAAATTGTTACGTTACTTATTAGCACCACGCTTTGAAGAAGATATATTATTTGCCCCAATGTTTAAAAAAAATATTAACTTCGTAATTTGACTGTTTCATTACATATTATATATTTATGTTTGCCTCGGCTGCGTCAGTATTTGTTAGAGACACGTTTCTCTTAGCAGGGCTGTGGTGCGACAAGAATGTAGGCTTACACAGATTATAATTTTCTTCACTCCTTTTATTAATAGTTGATACGTTTTAAATAACACTTCACTGATATAGAGAGCTGTGAGAATCTATAATTAATTACTTGCACTTTTTAACACGTAAACTATTTTTCTTGGGGACACTTTTTGTGTCTGGTTAGTAACGCTGTCTGCAACCAACTGAATTGATTACAACCGTCTAAACTTGTACATTTATGTATTTCAAGTCTCTGATTAGCTAATCTTACTCCAATAGAATACCTTCATTTAACTCAAGCTTTTTCTGTTTGTTGATTGACTATTTTTAAACTGTCTCAAAATTTACATTATTGTTGCTCCAATAATGACAAGTAGCATTTAGACTCTCAAACGCATTATTGCCTCAAGGTTACCTCATTGTTATCTCATTGTTAGCAACTTTTAACCTATTATTCTCACAGCTCCTACATTATTAAATTACGTAATACATTCACATAACATTATTACACATGGATACAATAATATAAACATATACAATGATTGTAATATACACCTTTTATGTATTGTTACATACACATATTGCTCTAAGGCGGGCTGTTATTGAATTTATATTATATAATTAGACTGAAATAATTTAAGTGTTAAACATATGCCTCAAAATAACAACTCGAATGTTTTTTTTTCAGTAATTTTACTCTCCACACACGTATGTATGTTAGTACTAGATGGTTATAGAGCTTTGTAGTGAAGTGAAAGTTGAACTTCTGAGTGGGTGTCTCCGTAGTCTTAATGGCTAACACACCCGACTGTTTGACTTAAATCTTCACAGTATTTAAAGAAGTTAACCTAACGTCCGTGGGAGTGTAGTCCCTATATACTACTGCTTGCCTTTTTGATCCATTAAATACTTAGGAGGTTGGTAATTGGTCATGCTGACCCATCAAGTCCTTTATTAAGTCAATATATCCTCTAGAATGTATTCATCGAAAGGGAGACACCTTGCTACAGCAACCAGCTTGATCAATTGTGGCACAGTTGAGGTAAAGGAGCTGTAGGAGATCACAGTTCCGTAAGTACTCAGGCCCACCGCAGAAATCCCTAATATCTCCAGTTTGAACACTCGCGCACCAGTAGAAGCAAAAATCCTGAGAAAGGGCAACGAAGCGACCCTAACAGGCGGCACAACGTACCATGGCGTTCACGGCGAGGAATATTTCCAATGCGCCAGCATTCACGCCATCTGCCCGACACCGCCAGCATCGCCCAAAAACACAACTGGACGTGAAAGGAAAGAGATGAAATGAGAGGAAATGGGGGAAAGAAGAGAGAGTGGTAGAATACACCACCCCAGCAATCGCCTAGGCGACCATGTAAAACCCCATGGTTAGAGTGGACGGTGGGAATAGAACCCGCGACCTCCCGAATGTGAACCATAGACGCTGCCTGAGCTATCCGGCTCAGTCAATATCTCCTTCACTTGCATAATCTCTAAAAGTGACTAGGGAATGAAGATATGACGGAATTCGTGTTTATCAACTATTCCTGTCTGAGACACCCCCTTCAAATGCATTCTCTGGTACGCTCCTGCAAGCAAACGTTATGTGCAAATTGATACGACTTTAACACAAATGTAATGATTGTTTTCTGCAATTGATGGAGTTCCCAATATCTTGTGTTATCTTATTTGTTGGGCGCTTATTGTTTAATTATTTTTTAATTTGGGTTCTTTGTCCTCCGGCTAGCTATTATAACTCAGTCGAGCACGTGTCTCTAAGCAGGGTGTGTAAACGGAAACGAATTTTTGCTAAAAGATAACACTGATAAAAAAATTGAATCAGGACATTTATTGCCGTCACACTTAATTAATAATTGACATGTTTAATCTTTATACACGCCTGACTGAAACTGTTATATTTCTGAATGTAACTACAGTCGTTATAATTGTCGCGCACCAATTACTTCGCGTACTTTACATTTTTGTAACTAGCTCTGTGACGTGCACCTCGTGAGAGATTCTTCAGAACTGTGCGACACTTGCTTATGGCTCGAGAATATATACTACTTCACCTCGAATTGCCTAAACATTATAATATAGCTCCTATTGGTTACCAAATTGCGCCCACTTTAGCGTCTGTTTTGGTCAGCCAATCACTACTACTAACATATATGACGTTATTTTGTTTGTCTTTTCTTAGTGATAAACAACTCACCCCCTCGGTTTATTGTTACCGACTTCTATTGTCAGTTTCAGTTAGGCCGTGCAAACTTATTTCCTAACAATACGTAAGGCTAACAAACATCTAAAATCATGTACATACAATGATGCTAGTTTACACTATAATCACTCTGGCATTCAGCATGTTATGATATAAAATATTGCCCCACAATCAAAGCATCATGACCTAGAGACCTCAAGGCATTGCGGTGTCTGTATATCTCCAGAACTATGAGAGAATGGTGGACCACGTGGTACATAACAAGTATGAGATAGAACAAACAACGGTGTAGGCCATGAATACCGAGACATAGTGTTGTCGTAGGACGACAAATAAATAGCTGCAGTAAAGTAGCAAACCCTTTCCCAGCACTAGTGTTACGGTTCGTGGTGCAAGAAAATCCCCGCCATAAAGTATCCAAGCAAAGAGAGTCCTGGCTTTTACCTCATTGTGGTACAAGTGACAGCTTTCTAAACTCCGCAGTTCGTAAACCGCATGCTCCTACCTGCACCGAATTAACCGAGTTTACTCAAACAAAACGAGAAACAGATTAGAAAGCGTGCGGCCCGAGTCTGCAGCTTAATTGTGCTAAATTTGAAGAAACCCCCTTGTTGTTTCGAGCTTATTATACAGGATTCTATGATGTATTACGTTCACATGACTTTCGCTATTGGTTTCTCTACTATGTATTTACAGTAAATAAAGGAAGTATTGTATTTCATCCCAAAAATTCGATGTTGAGAATTTACATTTTAATCCAAATAAACCTTTGCAAAAGCAGCTACATTACTCATTTCGTTATAGATACAAAGGAAACAGCAATAGTCAAATGTTTAATAACTAGACGCTATACGCTGACCTTAACGTTTCATACTGTTTTCATGCAATCGCGACAAACAAATGAGTGTTGAAAGGACTGAAAATTACCTTTAGTTTCGGATATCTCAGAAATTGCCTATTCCACACAAAAAAGCTTATTTAAAATAGTGTGTTTTAAAGAGATCTACAGTTTTTGTGTAGTGCGTTTTCGTCTGTTGCTTAACGTTTAACAGTTATAAAAGATTGTACAAAATTCCTTCCGAATGAAGAGGATTTCACTGGTTATTCCCAGAAAATTCAAGATGTACATTTTGTTTTTCACGTTAATATTTTAATATATGGTATTTTAATAACATTTTTATCCCTGCTGTTTAGAAAATCAAAAATTTCCGGAAACATTCCATGTAAAGGGTAGTTGGGGGGGATTTGCTTGAAAAATCCCTTGTCGCATCTTTGGAAGGTACCTACTGAACCGAAATACCAGGTTTGGTATTTAGCCGAGTTTTCGTTTTTCAGTTATGCTGCTCTCTCTCACACGCACACGCGCGCGCACACAACGTAGCTTTTTTCTAAAAATGCTTTTTTTTTTTAATTCGGTGGCTATAACTTTTTTGAAAGGCCGATTTAGAAGTAGTTGATGCATAGAAGTCTCAATTACTTAAAAAAAAAAAAAGTTAGAAAAGTAAAATTCCGGGCCCATTATAGAATGAATTGGAAATAAAGTATTCCCCCAGAGTAATAATTGTCTTCTACTACCAAAGCTTAAAGGAATTGAACAAGGATTTAAAGCAGCTTTAAATAAAAGTAATAACAATCCATACAGCCCCAAAGGTACTGAATATATTAACACTCAAATGTAGAAACAAAGATATGTTACAATTGAAACAGATTGCATTTAAATTTGTCAATCTCACACAACATTTGCTATTTCGAAATGAAATTTAACACGCGATAATATGATATAAACTCGCATCCATGAGATATTAAATGCCGCTCCACACACTGCAAGAATTTATAATTTTACTTACGCCAAAAGTACATGATATAGATAATTTAGACAAGGCCGAAAAGTGTGGAGACGGCCGCTCCCAGACGCGAAGCTCAATAAAAGTCGTTCGCTGGTCGTGGAGAACTATCCGTCACACTCTTTTTCTCTCGATTCATCGCTCGGGTACGCATTGGGAAGGTCAGTTGATGACGTGAAGCCAACATAAGCGCTACCTATACTGGCGGAGAGGACACAACCTGGCGAGCGCTGTAGAAACCTGGTGCAGCCGACTTCTGATGTAAGGCAGACATAACAACAAGCAGGGGACGAAAATTGTAGTTCATGATTGTGGGTACATAAAAGAACTACGGCCATTTGTGCAAAACAGCCACTCTATGAAAGAAGAGCCACAATCGGCTCAGTACCTCAAAACAAGTATTTCCGGTGAGATCTCGGTATCGCATTTTTGGGAGGAACGCAATATCCTTTCTATCTACTATGTACGGTCTTGAATAACAAAAATGAGTCATCTTCACGTTCCATGTAACGATCGGAGGGCTTCGTGTACCTTCATAACAGCTGCGTTCACAACGCATATACACAAACTGTATAATTGCTCTGTGAGAGCAATGGTTACCTAGCAACGGTGTCTCTCGGTGGTGACGCTTATATGCTACTGAAAAACAGCACGGAAAAACGTTTCGTTGGCTGAGGGGTTATGAAAGTACCGCTTGAGCTCTTAAGTTCTTCGGTTCAAAATATCTCATTAGTTGTTATGTTTTATATTGTTAATTTTATGACTGGAGGTGTAAAACATTATATTGCACTAATATTACTTTAACATTTTAAGTTTTAGACTATCTATGCACACAAAAACACAATTGTACTAAAATACTGCTTTAAATAACTAAAGAAATTAATGCAAATAAACTATTATCTTCTAAAACTAAAACACATAAAAAATAAACGAAATTAATATCGGATTTATGAGCGCTAAGCACGTACAACCGTTCTCATTTTCGGGTTATAGATAATCTTAAATCCCTGTAGTAGCATGCACGAGCAGCTACAACATTCCAGGCTTCTTGAATTTGTGCCCGAATCCTGTTCAAATTCTACAATTCCATCAGGATATCTTATCCTCTCAGAGGGAATCAAAACGTTCAAGTATTACCGTGTATTACTCACTGTTCAGCGTATCGCGAAGATGCCATAACACATGCCTAGATAGTGCTTTGATATCCAACAAGATACAGATATGCGATCATGATGAAATTCTGAAGGATAGTATTGTGCATCGTAATAATTATTCTATTATGAACTTAACCAAATGCCGTGTATGAAATCGGGTATATTGAAAATAGTACTTACTGTGTGTTGATTTAACATTAATTAAAGACAAAACAGTGTCTGCTGCATGCGGAAAGCGAACCTGCGGTCTTAACCACAGAAGTAATCGTGTGCTTTGCTACAGCCTTACAAAGAGGACACTGCCGTGCAACAGCTTGCTGCAGCGGGTACACAGCTATACTGCGTATAGTGTAAACAAGGCGCTGAGTGGTGTAGGACAAGAGAAATTTGGCGTTCAAGACATGACATTTTGTTTTTGTCCACGGGTGTACGTGTTAGAGAAAAGTGATGTGTGTGCGCGGTTTTTTTTTTAAAAAACGAATAGTGCCATAATACTTCTGTATGCAAGTTCAGTATCTTCTAAAGGCCACATGAAGAGTTTTAAGAAAATCTCCGCACCCTAAACTACCCTTCCCATGGAAAATTCTTTGAAATTTTTTTATTTTCTCCAAAATGGCTCTAAGGATTTTGATTAAAATACCATATATTTAAGATATTTACATAATGAATAAAATGCATATCCTGAATTACCTGTGAAGGCCTCTTCATTCTGAACGACTTGATTTTATAACTGCTAATCCACAAGAGGTAGACAAAATCCTACTACGCGAAAGATATCCATCTCGTTAAAACAAACAAGGCGGCACCATGGCCGAACAGTTAGACTGTTGGCCTCGCACCAAGGCGGCCCAGTTTCAATCCCAGGGACCCACATGTGGGATTTGTGGAGAATAAAGCGGCATCTGGGCGCTAGAGTTTTCCAATTTCCCCCGTCATTGATTCTATTAGTTGTTCCATTATCACCTTTCCTTTCATCCATTTCGCCTTCATTCCATATCGTCGTCTTCCTCACTTTCATACAGGCTACGAACCGATTCAAGTTCTTTATTCTCTTTGATTCAATTTTCGTCTGCTCCTCGACCCTAGGCACGGGTGTAAATCTACATACGAGTAAGGTAAGCCGATTAAGTAAGTAGAACACACAATTAGTGTCAAATACAATTTCTTGTCAGGTTAACCCTTTTCAGGTATTCTTTGCTATTGGTTTGAATTTTCAAATACCTTTTTCGAGTAGTAAGTCGTTATTCGTTTTTCCTCGTGATTACGCAAAGGGCATAGAATTTCAAAGTCGTCACATAGCCACATAGCCACAATTCGATGCCGAGATTTCACCAGAACTGCACGTTTTAAGGCCCCCTGAATCCCAAAAAACAATTTTTAAAAAAGGTCCATGTGTGTGTGTGAAGAGCATAACTCGAAAACAATATGTCAGATGGATACCAAACTTGGTTTTTAGTTCAGTATCTTCCAAAGATGTGACACGAAAATTTTTTAAAAACTCCCCACCCCAAACTACCCTTTACATGGAAGATGTTTTTAACTTTTTTTAAAAAATGATTAACGATTTTGATTAAAATAGCATATATTAAACATATTTACATGACAAACAAAATGTACATCTTGAATCTTCTCGAGCTTCAAGTCAGATTAGTAGATGGTTTGAAACAGCCGTTCAACTTCGTCTTCAGGATTAACAGATGAAATTGGAAGTCCGAATCTCCATTCTTTTCACTCACTCCGGGTAGTTTGGGGTGGAGATATTTTATCTAAAATATTGTGTTGCTCTTGGGAAATGCTGAACTTAAAATACCAAATCCTTTTTGGATTCAGGAGCCACAAAATATATATTTTTGGTGAAATCTCGGTATCGAATTTTTGGGTGGAATCCAACACTTCCTCTGTTTACTATAGGTTTTATTTAACTTGTTCTCTTTGCTTTCATTGATCACTAATTTTAAAATTGATCCACTGCTAAGTGATACAGGAAGCAAAAAGAATAATTGGGGCCTTTCAAGCCTGTTCCTTGAGACAAGGCAGTTCTATTTGCAAATATATTATCATACAAAATGGAATATTTCGAAAAGAAAATATTGACACAAATATTGTATTTAATGAGCTCTACAGTGTTACTTTTCCTACCACATACCAGTAGGCACAGAAGGTATTGCATTCCGCCCAAAAATTCGTACAGAGATTTCAGCAGAAATACAAGTTTTGAGACCCCCTGAATAAAAACAACCGCTTTCAGAAAATGGTACGCACGCGCGCACGCGCCCTGCGTGTGAGGGTCTGAACAGTAGAACTAAAAAATAAAAAATCAGATAAACACAAAACTCTGTATTTATGTTCGCTATACTCCAGAGATGCGACACAGATTTTCAGGAATATTTCCCTATCCTAAACAATCCTTTACGTGGAACATTTTTCGACATTTTTGGTTTTCTAAAAATAGGTCTAACGATTTAGATAAAAATACAATATTATATATATTTATATAAAAATAAAATGTATATTTTTAATTTTTGGGGAATAGCCTGTAAACTCCACTTCTTAAACATTTGGCTATCGCTATTCCCTTTGTATCTATAACGAAAAGTGAAATTTAGTCATTTCCGGAAAGGTTTGTCTGGATTAAAATGAAGCCGATAGGAAAATAAACTTTCGTAAGAAAAGTTATTTACCCACAAATAACCGATACAAATAGAGAAGGTCATATAAATGTAGCACATCAGATTTTCTTCCAGGTTTGCGTATATCGTATTATTTCCTAGGTGCACAATATCATCAGAAAGTCAATCAAAATAAAGGGAACTTCAAAAACTATCCATAGAAAATGCACGATAACTCTTATTTTCTAGTCAATATGACAACATCTTTAGAGGTTTTTTGAAAAAATGTAAAGGGTAGCCTGAATTGGGAATATTCTGTGAACATTTTTGTGTGGCATCACTGAGGGATGCTAGATTTGAACAGCATGTTTAATATTTACCTTCTTTTTCTTTTTTAGTCGCGCACGTACTCCATGGAATCTTCTAAAAAGTTTTAGGATTTGAAAACATATATTTCCAGTAAGGGCTAGACAAATTAAAAAATATTACTGAATGATTAAAATAGCAAATAATTAGACTTGTGTTTCCATAATTTATAAAATGTATATAAAAATAATGCCTACCGGCATGCGCCAGGTCTAACCATACAAGCTAAACCTGCGCTCATCTCTAGCGCCTAATCTACCTACCAGCATGTGCCAGGTAAAACCATGCAATGCAAACTACACTTGTGCTCATCTCTAGATCCTACTTTGCCTACCAGTATGCGCGAGGTATATCATAGAAGCTGTATTTGTGCTCATTCCTAGATCCTATTGTGCCTACCAGTATGTGTCAGTATAACTATAAGTTGTACCTGTGCTCAGCCCTAGATCTTACTGTGGTTGCCGATATGTGTCAGTTTAACCGTAGAAGTTGTACCTGTGCCCATCCCTAGATCTTACTGTGGCTACCAGCGTGTGTCAGTCTAACCATAGAAGTTGTACCTGTGCCCATCCCTAGATCTTACTGTGGCTACCACTGTGTGTCAGTCTAACCATAGAAGTTGTACCTGTGCCCATCCCTAGATCTTACTGTGGCTACCAGCGTGTGTCAGTCTAACCATAGAAGTTGTACCTGTGCCCATCCCTAGATCTTACTGTGGCTACCAGCGTGTGTCAGTCTAACCATAGAAGTTGTACCTGTGCCCATCCCTAGATCTTACTGTGGCTACCACTGTGTGTCAGTCTAACCATAGAAGTTGTACCTGTGCCCATCCCTAGATCTTACTGTGGCTACCAGTGTGTGTCAGTCTAACCATAGAAGTTGTACTTGTGCTCATCCCTAGATCTTACTGTGGCTACCAGTGTGTGTCAGTCTAACCATAGAAGTTGTACCTGTGTTCATCCCTAGATCTTACTGTGGCTACCAGTGTGTGTCAGTCTAAACATAGAAGTTGTACCTGTGTTCATCCCTAGATCTTACTGTGCTACCAGCAGGTTCATGGTCTAACCATACAATCTGTACCTGCGCTCATCCCTAGATCTTAATCTGCTCACCAGTATGTTTTGTACCTGCGCCCTATATCCTACTCTGCCCACCAATGTATGCCAGGTGTAGCCATACAGGCTGTTCCTGTGCTCATCTCTAGATCTTAATCTTTGTACCTGTATGCGCCATGCGTAACCATGCAGATTACACCTGTGCTCGTACTTGAATCCTGCACATGTTTAGCAATAGGTACCTGATCTAACGATACAAGTAATATCTATCGCTTCCGTTCTCAAAGCGAAGCGAGAGAATCGATGATATCGCTATTTTTAACAGTTCCTTTTTTCTCATTTCTCCCAGCATCAGCAACGCACGACATTTTTCTCTCTCTTTACAAATACGCCAATAGTTGTATGCGGCCACCAAAAGAAACATCGACAAATGGCAAACAACAAAGGCCGTCTAATGGGTAACCGAATCCCAACATCCTCCAAGATTTTTTCTACAAAGAGGTGGTTTCTCTTTGTATGTAACAGAACTGGAGAGGTGGTAAAAGGAAATAAAAAACACGGAGGCAGGGGAAGCAATGCCGTTTCTTTATTCCTTTACTTATTTAATCACACTTGTTTCTTGAGAGAAGAGCTTACTTGTTTAATTAATTCGGTAACGTACGGGAGAGAGCATTTAGTAAATTTCACTTTCTTTATTTGGAATGGAGCACACAACATCTCCATATCTTGCTATCTCCAAACCTCTTTCACTTCTTCATTCACTTCTTCCACCCCTCCTCCATTTCGGGGGGAGAAAATAATTAACTTCCAGCCCGTTGGATTCTCTCTCTCTTCCTCCCTCCCTCCTTTTCCTCTTATTGCTCAACTATATACGTGCTACTTACGCAGTGGAAAGCTTGATCTACATGGCGGTGCTATTCAGGCGTTCCTTCACTCGGAGTATTTCAAGAATTAATTGTCGACTTGGTTTTGCAGGGAAAGGAGGTCTCCAAACTGAACAGTGCCTCGTTTAATTTGGAGAAAAGCCCCCAGCCCTCGCAAAACAAATACATATGCGACACATACGTTTGGGCAATAAACCCAACGTAATATTACTAGCATTAAACAAATAACAGTAAAACAAAGGATACACAAATACGTTTTACTTTCTCCTCACCTTGCCTATGTAGAGGGTAGATTCCACCCAAAAATTAGATATGAAATTTTATTAGAAATACATGATGAACAGCATAAATCAAAAACGAAAATTTGGATCAAAACTTAGTATTTCAGTATATTTCAAGGGTACCAAGAACCCCCTCAACGCCAAACTGCTCTTTATAGGTATTAAATATTTGTCATTTTTTATTTTTTCAAAAAAGGCTAACAATTTGCATTAATAATATATTCTGAGATAGACAGCATGCCCTAAAATTAGAACTTCTAACATAGCACACACGAGCTAAAAGTTTTAGATTATCGCACTAGTAAGATAATGTTCACATGGCATTTACCGTTTGTATTTGCATATGTTTAATAACTTGGCTTGTTTTGCTTAAATTTTACTTTTCATTATGCCTTTTTAGATGATTAATTTCTTATAGCGCTCGCATTATCTGTTCACAATACAAATCTTAATACTTCAATTTATCGCAATTCGTTGTAGAATTAACCTATAGGTTCTACTGGCAGCTTTCTTTGATCTAAAACGCTACTCTTTTATCTAACCTACATAAAGATTAAAGTGGAGAAATAATGAATTCAGAAGAAACTGAAATGGAAGAGCCAGGTGACATTACAGAACAGCAGAAAGAATAACACTATAGGGTCTTTCAGCAAGAGTGTGCTATCTTTGAACTTAAGTAAAACACGTTCTATAAATCATAGAGGTACATTTCTTTTTTTTTAGTTTGGAACGCAAAATTCGGTCAACATCACGAATAACACGCGTGATGTTATTCACAAGATCATTTACAGTTTCTGGCTTGTTGACAAACTCTAGATTTAACATAACCCCCACAAGAAGTAATCCAACGGCGTTAAATCACATGACCTCGGGGGCCAGTTAACATCACCCCACGGGAAATGATTAAACCTCTGAACTTCTCCTTCAAAAGATCGATTCTTTCGAGAGCAGTATGACATGTGGCCCATCTTGCTGGAATCAGATGTTTCGGAGATCCATACCATCCAATTGAGGCAAAACATAGTCCCTTATAAGAGCCAGGTATCTTTCTCCATTGACAGTTAGAGCTTCTCCATCTTCATCTTGGAAAAAATATGGATCAATGATTCCACCATACCAAAATCCACACCACACAGTAACCTTTTTGGGGATGAAGTGGTCGTTCTTGAATCTGCATTGGATTGTAATTGCTCCAATATCGGCAATTTTGATTGTTAACACAACCATCCATACAAAATTGGGCTTCGTCGCTGAAGATGATTTTTCGAAAAAATCCGGGTCAGCTTCCAATTGCTCCATAGGCCAGTTAGCGAATACAGGCGCAACCTATGATCGTTGGGATTTAGTTCTTGAATTAACACCATTTCGTAAGCGTGAAACTTCAAGTCCAGATACAGAATTCGCCAAGTTGTGGTCGACGAAAACCCAAATTCTTTCGCTAGACGAGCAATTGATTTGTTTCCGTTCTCGCGTACACTCTCGCGAACGGCGCCTTTGTTTTCGTTGTAGCGCTTACGTCGATTACGTACAGGGGTTCTTTGATCGCTGACAGAACCACTTCTTTCAAATTTATCGATCAAACGCCAAATTGTTCTCCCGCAGAGACGATTATGCACACCGTAAACTTCATGCAATACACGGAAGGTTTGGCGAACAGATGATCCATTTTGATAATACATTTTTACAATTTCTATGCGTGCTGAATGCTGTAACGTTCCATAGCTATTTGTCAATAACAAACACGAAAAAAATGACTGCTGTAACTCAATAACAACGGCAGCTTCACATGTTAAAGATAGTACACTCTCATTGAAAGACCCTTTAGAAGTACTTGCCAGTATGTTATAGCATTTAATCCTTCCTGATGTAAGGCAAAACATGTTAAAAATAATTTCACTGAAAATGACTACTATAAAATAAACAAAACACCAAAACATCTGTATAATATATCTGAAATATATATCCTGAATTTTGTATGAATAGCCGCTGAAGTCCCTTTAATTCTGAATTCCTTTTACACAATTGGGAACCTGGAAGGGATAGACAAACTCTTACTACAAAAAAATATGTATCTCTTTAAAGCATATAATTTGTCAAAAATTTTGTAGATTTAATCACTTCCGGGATATTCCTAGCTATTGGCTTGAATTTTCAAATGCTTTTTTTCTCAAATGGGTAGTAGTTATTCGCATTTTTCTCCTGGGATGCAGAGCACATAGAGTTTCAAAACCATCACATAGCGGCACGCCCTTTAAAAGTCTGACTATCGCCTTACCTACTGCATCCTACAACGAAATGTGTAAATGTGAACTGAAGCTTATGTGGATTAACAATAAGTAACAAGAATAATAAGCTTTTATAATAATGGTTTGCAGAAGAGCTAGTAGAAAATGTAATGTGAATGTAGCGCATCAGTCTTTTTTTCTGTGATGTCATGTAAAGAGCGAAATTTCAAAGCCGCATCTAGCGATCCGTTTTTAGTTCCTTTGTCACCTGCTTACATCAAGTAAAAGAAGTTTTGCATTCCACCCAAAAATTCGATCCGATATTTTGCCAGAAATACACGTTTTGAAACTCCCTGACGTTGGCTGTGCAGCTGTCCTCGTGTGTCGCTGAGGAAGAAATTGTCAAGGGCGGCATATTGCCCGCCACATTGGTTAACAAGATGATGCTCACATACTCCCTATTGCTCATCCAGTTTACAATTCTTATACTCATTGCGTGCCTTGCATTTCCATCAATGAACAAGAGTAATTGCAAATGCACCATGTGTTGAGTTAAAAATTTGTACGGCTAGCCTACCTTGGCGCGAAGCTGGTCGCTTGGTTATGGCTACTCATGTATAACTATTCCTTTCTCACATCCGGCCCGGAGGACCACAAAATGTCCCTTATAGAACAGTCTTTGGTAGACTATTTTGCTCCGAATTCAGGAATGCTTTAAGAGAAACACCAACGTTCATGAAACATTTCAAATCACTTTTACAAAACCTTTCACCTTTATTCAAATATTCTCGCAGCTACCGTTGTCAGCATAATGTACAGCCTAAGACAAAATAAATGAGCAACATCCAGATAGGAAGTTCGATTTGGAAAACATCGGAAGCAGTAGCTGAAGCTGCGTTCACAATACACAATTTAATGAGTCCATTTCAAAGCTCTGTTTGGTTGTATGCGTGATAGCTGACCGATGGAACGCATGAGTCTCGTAATTGCAACAACCTGTTGGAATCCTTGGGGTAAATGTTTTTTTTATTATTTAAAGTTTAATTTTTAAATGTATATTAATGCAGTATGTTTTCGATGTATGTCTATGAATTTTAAGACATTCATGCACAAAAACACAAACCAATAACTCTCTTCGTTTTCAAAACAAATGCCATATTAGTACGAATTCTAAAGTGCATTCCATACTGTTTCCATACGATTACATGTATAGCGTCCAGTACTTAAACCCTTGACTTTCGCAGTTCTCTTTGTATCTGTACCGAACTCTGTAATGCAGCTATTTCTGCAAAGGTATATTTTGAAGAAGTTATTTTGTTGTAGGAGTTGTATTTTGCCCCAAGTTTAAAAAAATTAACTTTGTAATTTGTTTGTTTCTTAGACATGGAAGTCTTGGCAGGGTTGTGGTACGACTAAGAATGTAGGCTTACACAGATTTTAAGTTTTAATTAGCTCCTATTATGAATCCTTGACACAAATTGAGTAGCAATTTACTGATATAGAGAGCTGTGAGATTCTTTTTATTAATTAATTACACTTTTTAACACGTATACTATTTTTGTCTCACACGTATACATACCATATTTCTTGAGGACACTTTTTGCCGCTGCTTAGTAACGCTTTCTGCAAACAACTGAATTGATTTCAACCGTCTAAACTTGTAAATTTCTGTATTTCAGGTCTCTGATTGGCTAATCCTACTCCAATAGAATACCTACATTTAACTAAAGCTTTTTCTGGTTGTTGATTGACTATTTTTATAAACTGTCAATAAATTTACATTATTGTTGCTCCAAGAATGACTAGTAGCATTATTAAACTATCTTGCTCATTATTGCCTCAAGGTTACCTCATTGTTACCTCATCGTTAGCAACTTTTAACTTATTATTCTCACAGCTCCTACATTATTAAATTAAATAATATATTCACATAACATTATTACACATGGATACAATAATATTAGCATATGCAATGACTGTTACATAATTTTACAAATTATTACATACACATTGCTTCAAGGCGGGCTGTTATTGAATTTATATATTTATCATTAGACTGAAATTCTTTAAGTGTTAAAAATACTGCCTCAAATTGGATTAAAATGTAGTAGATAGACAAATAAGCATTAGCAAGAATAATTTGTATACCCACTAATAAAGATACTCGTATAAGGTAGAGAAATTCATCAGAGTTTTCATTTAGGACTATTATATTTATGTATTTATTTCTTATTTAGTTTGAAAACGAAAAAGAAAGTGTTTCAGTTTTTGTGTGTGAGCATAAAATCAAATAAGCCTTAGCAATTGGAATTTGTATTACTGCATGCATAACAAACATGCTAACTATAAGGGAAGAGAAATAATAAGCAACTGTATTGTATACATTCTATAAATTGTATACAAAGTTTAAAACAGACAATAAATCAAATCATAACAACATTGTTTTTTTGGGGGGGGATATAATTATGCTCGGGATACGAACTTTGGTAGGTCTCACTACTACATACCGGCTTATACTATACACCGGCTGTCTGCGCATATTGGGTGGCTGGCACTCAATATGAAAGGTGACAATACAACTAAGCTAAAAGCACGCGTCCCGAGACACCATTTTGAACCGGCCGCGGAAACGATAGATATATACACTTTCAGAGTCTGCTCATTTTCTTTTTTGTCTTAGGGGGTACAAAATAGTACAATATTAGTATATACTATCATTCACAGGATAACCAACATTTATAAAACTAATAAAATGAAAAATCTTTAAAAACGCCAGAACGCGTTATCTGTATATTCTTTCTTCATATTAAAAAATCTGATGTTCTACATTCACACGAGTTTCTCTACGAAGCCTTCTACAAAGTATTCTTATAAAAGCTTGGGTATTCTGCTATCTACCTCATGTTAATCAAGATAAATGCTTGTATAAATGGTTTCATTACACTTACAGGAGACTGGGATAGTCAAAAATTTTAAAAAATGGTGACTGTATGCTGTCTTTGTCAATTCCACTAATGACAACTTATCACTTCATTAAGTATTTAAAAATCAAAACCATTGACAACGAATATCTGTAAAATAGATAATCCTTCAAATATTTGACATAAATTCTATGTTTTAACGAGATCAATATTGTTGTATAATGAGCTTTCGTCTGTTTGTAATGGTTTACACCTATTTAAAATTATATGAAATTAATTTCAGAATGAAGAGGATTTCACAGGCTATGTGCAGAAAATTCATAATAATAATTTTATATCATGCAAATATCTTAAAATATGTCATTTAATTAAAAATCGTTAGTCATAAAATAAAAATAATGACAGTTTTACGTATGAAGGGTAGTTTGCGGTAGGGAATTTCCTTCAAAATCTTAGGGTTGCACCCTTGATAGATGCTGAACTAAAAACCAAGTTTGGTAGACATCTAGTATTTCGTTTTTGAGTTATTCTGTTCTCACACATTTTTTCTAAAACTGCTATTTTTTAATTCAGGAGGCCTCAAAATGTGTATTTTCTGTGAAACCTATATCAAGTTTTAGTTGAATGCAATATTTTTCCATCTTATTATAGGTAAATGGTAGAGAAATAAAAAACGAGAATTTTCCCTGCGTTAATTTGGCTGCCAGAATTGTTTAACGTAGAGACTAATAGTTTACGGAGAAAGTGGACCAAATTGAAGTATACCACACAATCTTATTTGCTATTCAGCTTTGCAATATTCACGTAACGACAATGGCCTTTTACAATAATTCAACGAACGCAGGAAGGGTACTGTTGAATTTCCGTGCTTCCCACGAGCGGAATGAAGTGCAAATATACAAAATCTGTGCAGGTGTTTGGGTAATGCTTGTAAAAGCAACACATTTAATTTGTGACCAATTCAGACAACACATAGTGGGAGTAACGAAAACAAACAGCTAATGGATTGAACACTCTCGGACTGTGATTTTAGGTTGGCCTAATGGATAGCTTCAACACCTGGCAACCTTAGTTAACTAACATCGTGTGTGCGTGTGTGTGTCACGTGTACTTCATCAGTGTAGTCATCAAATCAGCTCTCACCGTCAAAGGATATAGCTATGTGTCTGGATTTATGAATTCGACAACAAAGTTGGTATCTAAGGGGTGCCAAAATAATCTTTATATTCTGCTTTCACTGTTAAAGTTGGTTAATATCCGTTGTAAGGACATCCCCTTTCATGGCTATCATCTGTAGTTCGGTTTGGATTCTTACCTTATGGCTATGTTTTGTGCGTTATGATCTACTTTCCGTTCTCTGATTCATATGTGGTTATGACTTATGCTTCCTTCTAGGTCCTATACCGTCCACCATTACAAGCAAAGTAACTATTACATCCAAAAATTCGCTATCGATATTTCACTGAGAATACATGTTTTCAGGTCCCCAAGCCAAAAGAAATTTTTAGTCAAAGATCGGTGTATGCATTGTTATGTGTGCGTGGGAGGGAAACGGAAGAAGAGGGAGAGAGGAACAGCATAACACAAACATGAAAAGTCGTATGGATAAACGCTTGGCACTTCGAAATTATCAGACGGAACAGAAAAAATCTGATGTGTTACACTCACATAACTTTCTCTACTCTTGTACAAACTATTTTTACAAACGCTTATTCTCCATATGCTTCATGTTAATCGAGATATCGAGATGTCTATCTTATTGCTAATTTTCTTGTAGATGCAAGGGGAATATGGTAGGTTTTAAGCGATAGTCAAGCGATAGTTTAAGCGTTGGTTGCTATGTGGCGCATTCTAATCTCTTTGCATGTCCAGGACAAAAAAATGAATAACGAATTTGAGAAAAAATATAAGTATTGGAAAATTTAAGGAAATAACAAGCAATATCTCGAAAATGGTTCACTCTACAAAACAAATGTATACGACATAAATTGTGTTTTATAACGCGATCTACATTTTTTGTGCAGTAAAATTTTGTCTATCTCTTATGGTTTACCAGTTATGCAAAAGTCGTTCACAATGAAGAATACTTTTGGAGACATTCTCAGAAAATTCAAATATACATTTCATTTGTAATGAAAATATCTTAAACATATGATATTTTAATCAAAATCGTTAGCCATTTTTGAGAAAATTAAAATTTTCGAAAAATGTTCCATGTAAAGGGTAATCTGGGGTGGGGGATTTTCTTAAAAACCTGGAAGATACTCAACCTAAATACCAAGTTTGGTGTTTATCCGACTGTCGGTTTCTGAGTTATGCTGTTCACACACAGACAGACAGACAGACAGACACACACATACACAGACACACACGGACATGTTTCCAAAAATGCTTTTTTAGGATTCAGGGGGTCTCAAAACATGTATTTCCGGTGAAATCTCGATATTGAATTTTTGGGTGGAATACAATACTTCCCCTACTTACTATACGTAGTAGAGAAAGTAAAAAACTTTTCTTCCCTAAATAGTTTTAGCAGAGTTTTACTTTCCCTACCATCTACCTATAGCATGCCTGGGGAAATATTGTATTCCCTCCAAAAATTGGATTTCAAGATTTCACCAGGAATGCGTGTTTTGGGGTTCCCTAAAACCAAACCACCATTTTAGGATAAGGCTATTGTGCGTATGTGCGTATGTGCGTACGTGCGCGTGCTTTAGACAGCGTAACTCAAAAATAAAAAGTGGATGGGTATACGCTCGATACTTTCGTATTTAGAAATATCTGATCGTGAGAAAAAATTATTTTCTTGACTAAATAGTTCTAGTAAATCTTTTCCTTTCCCTACCACCTACCTATAGTTCCACTCAAAAATTTGTATATCGAGATTTGGACCCGCATATATGAATATAATTAAAAAACAAATGTAGAATATTTTTACATATTTAATTTCACCAAATTGAGGATGTGCTACAAAGAAAATCCCTACACCAAGTTTGTTATGCGTGAATACTTTCCCTTCTTTTTCTATTTTCTCCGAAATGTTTGAAATTATTTTGATTTAAGTACACTATGGGTTTAAAATATTTGTATTAAAATCACATAACGTATATCTTAAAACTTTCTGCGAATATCCTGTGAAATGCTCTTTATTGTGAATGAATACTATATTACTAATAAACTATAGAAAGAGATAGACAAATATTTGCACTAAAAATGTACATTTCATTAAAAACAATTACGTCGAATTTTTTTAGCATTAACCATTTCCGAGACATTCTTCTTATTGATTTGAATTTTCAGATGCTTTATATCTTTTAAAGTGCTAAATCGCCAACCTTTTTTGTGGTCATACGGAATGGAATTTCAAAGCCAGCATATAGGATCCGCTTTTTAAACATTTGACCATCGCTTTAGCTTCCTGCATCCCTCTTTTACCTACAACGAAAAGTTTAACGAAAGCACCTCTACAAACCTGTATTTTGACTGACAAAAAGCAGATAGAAGAATAATGTTTTGTAGAACAGTCAATATATGTAGGATTAGCCCTTTGTGATTTTCGTGATCCCTGGGAAGAAGGGATGAGGAGTGATTAGAAGAGCGACTACATCCCGATGACGATGTGCGGTAACAAGGATGGAGTCCTTAACGTTTACAGGATAACACCATTCTCGTGCCTATGTCATCTCCAACATAAGGGTCCCGGGACGAACATGTCTCCCCCAGGAAGCATCACCAGCTGATCAGCTAACCTGCTGATTCTCTTCTTTCTCTGTTAATCATCCCCGTTAGGACTTACACCCCCAGGACTTACAAGCGGGTCTCTGGGATCAGACGCCAGTCGGATAGCAGACTAGAACAGCCAGAATGGGTGATCAGATGGAAACCTGGTATAAGAGCGAAGAAGGAAATGATATGAAATGACGGTTAAATATATGAAAGGAAAGGTAATAATGGAGCAGTTGGTGAAATGAATGGCAGAAGAAACTGGAGAAAACCCAACCAAACGCCGCTTCGTCCACCACAAATTCCACATACGTTTCCCTGGGATCAAAACTTGGTGAGAAGCGAGGGTCTAACCCACAGCCACGGCGCCGCCTGGCCAGCTAAGCGCCAGAAATAAATCTTGCCAATCTCCATCGCCTAGTCCTACAACCCTGCGTAGGTTAGAATGGCTGGTCTGGCGGTAACTGAACACGAGACTCCCGAATACCAGCCTCACGAGACATCTCGTTGGGTGACAAAGTAGATAAATACAAAAGGTATCTTTATTGGTTTCAAATTATTGAAGTTATTACACTAGTGCATGGGTCATTGATCATACATGCATATTTAAGATACAAGTATGGTGACAAAATAAACAACAGCAAAAGAAAAGTAAACAAAAAGAACAAGTAAAAGGAAAATAGAGATAAATTACCTTGACTAACTGAACAAATTTGACCTAGTTTCGCGGACTTTAGCCAGGAAAATCCCCATGTTTTGCCAGCACCTCTGGTTAGTCAGTAGATCCCAACATGCCAACCTCTTTCTTGACGGACTTAAGAATTTTTCTTTGAGTTCAATTGTTCGCTGGTTCTCTCACTGTAGACATTCCGCCAAAATATGTACCCAGTCCTCATCCAAATCACAGAATGGGCAGATTGTCCTACCAGAATCGTCAGTCATTTTCTGTGCCCTCCAGCCCCCCAATCTAAACCATGGCATTCCTGATCTTTCCTTTCTTCCTAAGTTAATTATATGTGCCTCTTTACCCCAATTCAATTTTATTTCATTTGCTAGATTTAGAGAAGGTTTAGTTTTAGAAATCGATTTTATTTCCTGTTGGTGACAAAGTATATAAGTGTGCGGAAACTGTTACTCGCTCTAAGTGAATTCTATGAATTAATTAATGGATTAGACTCTACAAGATTTGAGTTCGTTATTCACAACTGGTGTCGAGGAGCTGACAAGGCCAAGCACTTCCTTAGCAGATGCTGGAAGACAAGGAAAGAAGCGAGGATAGCTCCAAAGTTTGCGTGACCGCAGTAGCTTCTAGCCGGAATATCAAAGTCACTTACTCGCGACCACAGCGGACGTCCCGTCTGCAATGCTGGAAACTTCATTCCGCTGACGCTGCCGTTTGCGGTACACAAGTTGGGTGCCAAGTTGCTTGGATCATGTGGACAATCAAATCTGCTACATCCGGTTTCAGACCTATTGCTGCTAACTGGTATTTCTCACCACATGCAGTATTTTAGAACCGTTTCAAAGTTGGAATTAAAATTAGACTACTGAAATAAAATAAATTGCACACATTGAGTAGAGATGCTAATAAACTAGTGAAAGAGAGGAGTGGTACATTCACATTGCTTTCTCTAACAACAGCAAATCCACATATAACCATTGTATCATTCACAGAAAAGTTATTCTCTACCAATGTAACGATGCTCAAGACATTTTCAAACTAAGCAATAATTCTGTAATTACATAAAGTGAGTGGAAACAGCATTCAAATGTTTGCTCGTGGGAAACGAAGCTATTGTGATAAAAACAAAAGAGTCGCAAACTTTCAAGGATGCCCGTTAGATAACCACCTGGCAATTGAAGTTAATTACAAAATATTTCGAAAAAGACTTAAGTTTAGGAATAAAAATGGATTAGCAAAAGTTTTATATTTTAATTTTTCCTGTAATAAGATTTTATTAATCTCTTACGGTTCCTTGTTTAATTAACTTATACAAATTTAGTCAAACCTAGGATTACGAAGGTCTTTCAATAAGTAACACTCCGGATTTTTTCTCAGAACGTATTTATTCTTAAGAGCCAGAATTTGGTTAGAATATAAATCAACATTTCTTCTCCATCTCCTACTTTTTGTATAGTCTCCATTACGTTCTACGGCCTTACACCAACGTTGTGCGGGAGCATGTATTCCTTGTCGATAAAAGCTCTTGTCTGTACACGTAGCAATGTTTTCCCTGCATGAATTACACTCTCGTCATCTTCAAAATGTGTCTCCCGTAGAGAATCTAAGCGGCCCAAAGAGATGGTAGTCCGAGAGTGGCAGGTCTGGACCATAGGGTAGATGTCCAACCCAATTTGGCGATGTGTTCCCGGGTTCTGAGACTTTATGTGTGTGCATTATCGTGTTGGAGCAAGATTTCTGCTGGATTCTTGTCAGACTGAGCACGTCAGAAACGATTCTTGAGTTTAGTCAGTCTTCACGTATGCCTCTGAATTAATGGTTGACTCTCTTACCATCACATCCAGGAGAATGACATCACAATCCCAGAAGACTGTGATTATGACTTTTCTGACTGAGGGAGTTGCCTTGAACGAGGATGATGCCATTCCAGACACTGCCTTTCTGTTTCCGGCGCAAAGTGGTGCACCTAGCTTTCGTCTCCCGTAACGATCCATGACAGAAAGGCCTCTCCGTCGGTCTCAAAACACTGCAACAATTCAGATGAAATGGCCTTTCTTTGAAATCTTGTGATCTGCTGTGAGCATTCGTGGAACCCATCGTGAGCACGTCTTTGAATATCCGAGTGTCTCGATCATTGCACACGCATTTCTAATGCTGACCGATAACTGTAGAGTTGTGATGCGCCGGTCTGCACGAATAATGGCATCCGCGCGTCTGGAGCAATGGCTGTGACAGGACGTCCCGAGCGTTGCTGACCATGGAGCTGTGTTTTTGCATTTCCTCACGCTTTAACTTTCTTTATCCAATTGTATTCCTATCAACTGCATCCATTACCATACGCTGGTTATGGCTGTTCACCACGGTTTCTTTTTCCGCACGTTGCTTGTAACGGGATTCGTATGTAGACGCCATTTTGAAGCTGTGATACGGCTCTGCCATCTGCCGAAAGTGTTCGAAACTTCACAGCGAGCAGTGGAAAAATCAAATGTGAAACACCTACAAGAACGTTTATATATATAAAATGGCTTGTTAAAAAAATATGGGGCATTAATATAGAACGACCCTGTATAACAAAATTATACAAATTTAGTAAAATACATGGAATTAGATAGGCTATTTACACATTTTATTTATCAAATCAATAGGTCAAACATATTGTGTTGTAATAATAGCATTATGTGTGTTTTTGTTAAACAAAAACGCATATTTCCAGTATAGGATTGAAGCAGTATAGGATGTGGGGATTTTCTTGTAAATCTTGGCTGTCACGACAATGTCCCCTGCTAAGTGATCATTATGAAATGGGGAGACAGTTACGAGAAACTGGTAGTCTTTTATCTAAACGTGGGAAGCATAGAAAACGGAATGTATCTTCGGAAATGTGGAAAGAATAGTATGGTCTTCGTAAAAAGCCCAAAGAAAATTGACACGCCATTATAGATCTTGCCATTCTCCGGTCTACAGTTCATGAGTGGTCCACAAGAGATTACTCCTACGGATCTACAAGATTCAATTAAGTCAGCGAATCTATCCCCAGGACAAAAACAAACTGACGACTTTGGCCGTAGACGTTTTGGATAAAATTGAAGAGGACGGTGCTTTCCTGTATAAAGTGTGCTTCTCTGATGAAGCACTTTCTATGTGAATGGGAAAGTTAACAGACATAATTGTCGTATCTGGGGTAGTGCAAATCCTCGCGAGGCTCGTGAGATCGAAAGAGAGTCGCCAAAATTAAACAGGTTGTGTGCAGAAATGAAAGCAGTCTGTCCCATTTCATAATGCTTACATAGGAGGTGATATCGTCGTGACGCCAGGGCTAAATTTACAGTGAAAATTTCGTTGGACACGCTTCATAGAATTTGTTTCAGCCATTTCAAGAACACAGAAAACCTCCGCCATTTTTTGCACGTTCTAATCTAACCTAATAATGTAAGCATTGTTGTCATTGTTGCAGTCTTAAATGGCAAAATACCTATTAATCGTATGTCAAATGTTTTTTATCTGGATCTGATACAACTAAAATTATAAAAGTTTGCAATGTTATACGTATAGACCGGACGTATAGCTTTTATTTAATTATTATTTTAGTTTACTTATTGTATCCATTTTCTTTTTTATTATTTTGTATTTTATTTACTAGAATATAAGGAAAATATGCACAATGATGATGTATAAATTGAAAGGAATATTTAAATAAATAACAAATTTGGAATACACGTCCTGCTGTAGGAAACAGGGTACCAGGATGGCGTATTGCAGATTTTATTTTTTTTTATAGACGGACATCCTGTATTTATGAGGCATGTGTTCTGACATTTTGGCTGCAACATCACACAAAGCTAGTATAATATGGACCGTGTATTGGTCGTATCCCAGTATACGAAGTTGCGAACGATTCACCAGATTGCAGAAGTTTGCTTGTTCTACCTCGAGAGAGTTCAGCTGATCCTCTGTGGTGAAAAGTTTGCTCGAAATAGCAATCAGGGATCTGCTTCACTGCTCAGCCTCGTTAAAGTACGTGATTGGCAACCGCAGGGTTATGGATCCCGGGCATCTCTGGATCTTAATGTCCTAAACTGATACCAACTTGTCTGATCAACATTGATTAGATAGCTGGTATACAATGCGGGTGCAAGAACACCAGGGTTAGGTTTAGTGGAGGTCATTTCCTATAACATCTACATAAATATCTCAAAGCTATCCGTTACTTCAACTAACAATCGATGTGCGTCACGATTTCCTACTCGAGATTAAGTTAGGTCGGCCACTATTTCAGAACTATTAGACATCTCCCTTCTATATTTGTATGGCAGTCCAACCAAAAATTCGATACCGAGATTTCAAAGAACAAAAAACTAAGTTTTTAAAAAGAGGTCCGTGTGTGCATTAAAGACATTAAATATCAAACTTGGCATTTAAGTGTCCGTTCTTCAAAAGATGCGACACGAAGATTTTCAAGAAAATTCACCCACGCAAGCTACCCTTTACATTATATTTCAAAAATTTTATTTTCTCCAAACTTGCTCAAAAAATATTGATTAAAATACCACATGTTTAAGATTTTTCATGACAACTGAAAGTTATAAGTTGAATTTTCTTTGAATAGCCGCTGAAGTTCTCTTAATTCTGAATAACTTTTGTATAATTATTAAGCCGCAAAATATAAATAAAATCCTACTACACTCTTTTTTGTAGTTAACTATTATTTATTCCTTGCTATTGATTTGAATATTTTAATACTTATCATTTTCTCAACTGGGTATTCCTCATTCCTTTTGTTTTTCTTTCTTTCTCGTTTTCATGCAAACAGAATGGAATTTCAAGGCCATCACATAGCGACACTATTAAAAATCTGACTATCGCTTTGCCTATTGTATGCTACATCGAAATGTGAATTGAAAATGTATCGATTAAAAAGACGTAAATAGAACAACATGCTTTGTTAAGAATATTTGTAGCAGGGTATAGAAAGTCATCTAAATGAAATAGATGAGGCTCTTTATTTTAGAGTTTAACGTCCTTAATTGGGGATGGTCATATCAGAGATGAATGAATTAAATAGTGCTCAAGAGCCCAGGATCCATAGAGCGCAAAGTTATCCGACATTCAAATCTCGTTATTCAAATTTCTGCGTGGAATACAACACTGCCTCTACTTATATTGGCAAGCGGTAAATATTAGGTAGGTACTATGTAAAACTACTATGTGAAACTTTGTCAATTATATAAACCTAGAACAAGAGAATGCTTTCGATGCACACCGCCAAATAACCTTCAAATTCAGATCAATTAACGGGAGACAAAATGGCGAAAATTACCAAAAATAACACTTTCAGTTTTTGTTTCAGTGTTTTCATTTGGAATTTTCTATTCGAGATAATATATGTACAGGTGTTTCAGGAATACTTTTAAAAACTTCGGGTATAGGTTCCTTACACCACAAGAAGGAAAAAACTTCATACGAACATATGTCCCATAATCCTTTATTTTCTCGTTAGGTGGTGTTCAACACAGTGGTACACTTATAACACACAAAACTCATAATAAATGCTCGAAATGTCCTCCTCTTGCTTCTATGCATGCCTGTACTCGTCGAATCATGGAATGTCGCACCCTGTCAAAACCTCCGGGATGGTGTCGAATGGTTTCGGAGGTTTCCATGACACTCGATGAAGCGTTTCTGCATCCGGGAAGGCTGCTCCATAAACCAATGATTTAAGATGCCCCCAGAGGTAAAAATCCACAGGATTGAGGTCGGGAGAACGTGCAGGCCATGGAACTGGTCTTCCTCTGCCTATCCATCGGTCATGGTAGATACCAGTCAGTGCATCTCGAACAATGCGACTAAAATGAGCCGGAACCACGCATTTATCACATTTATCAGCCAGGCGATGATAAACAGCGACAAAGGTTGGATGACTCGGTTGTCTTCGGTCTGGAAACTCCATCTGATAGAGCCGTGCAGCCTCGCGTCCATTACCATTCGCGCGACCATACATAAAAATCATGTCTGTCTGTTCACAAAATGAATATCCAGCAATGGTGGAACTAAACACGTGCAGTTAACTCACTACATGTACACAATTGAAACGTTGAAGACAGACTAATGACAAATGACAAACGTAAACAAGTCTCTATGGCAACAATTCGCCACTTACCGTATGTAGTACAATGGGTCAACGCCTTCTATGAATGCATAGAGAAATGAAGTTTTGAGGTTGGACCCCGAAGGCCGTTGAACTCACTTTCATTGTGACAGGAATAACGCGAAAACCAAGGATTAGGGGACATATGTTCATATGAACTTTTATCCATCTTTTGATGTGAGGAACCCATACCGAAGTTTGTAAAAGTATTTCTGAAGCATCCGCTATATATAATTCTAGACACAATACTTATATTTTAAATATATTTTTAAAATGGTACTGCATCTGCCATTTTGTACTGTGAACTCTGAATCACTTCACAGGAAAAGGAAATCATAACTCTTTGGAGTAGAGAGATAAATTTTAGCCCATCTTTTAGGGGACATTGTGTTCTACAAATCGATACTGTTACTACAATTCGGACACGATAGGGGGCGCCACTGGTTTTGCTAACGTCATCGAGGCATGGGCTCAGAGGGGAGTGAGGGGTAAGGCGATAGAGAAATTTACAATGAAACAGCACTACATTTTCAGGCCTCAGCCTCGCTAGTAAATGCAACTTGGAAATGCGGATGTTTTCCTTACCTTACTGTCCTTACTGCCGAAGTGTAACATTACAACTTAAACTTTATAGTTAATGCCATACTACCGTATTCTTATTGCCGTTTAGTAGCAGCAGTAACTTAACCTTCGTCTCCATGTCGCTGATGAAACCTCTTTTATATGTAAATGTCGTAGCTGTAGTCCAGCTTATCCTCGCATGCAAATAATTCTTCACCCCTTCCTCTATAAAGCCGAATTATTTGTATTTGGTTTAGCCTTCTCTTGTGTACCAATCGTAGCGAAGCTCTTTTATAGATGTGGTATCCTATTACA
Source organism: Deroplatys truncata (assembly GCA_030765065.1). Classification (NCBI taxonomy): domain Eukaryota; kingdom Metazoa; phylum Arthropoda; class Insecta; order Mantodea; family Mantidae; genus Deroplatys; species Deroplatys truncata. The sequence continues at coordinate 60,328,091 of CM060977.1, forward strand.
CTTTAATTCCACATAGGTTATAAACATCGTTACTGGTTAGTTTTCATTTTCTTGAATTGTTTATCATGCCAGACTCATAGAGAGCTGATTACGTACCAGTCGAACGGAGTCAAAAGTTGGTTGTAGGTGGAAATCTTACAGACAGAAAAACACTATGGTAATCTGGGATAATGGGCCCTTTTTATGCACGAGTGTGTACGTATGGCAGATTTTATGTGCTCAAACCATGTGGTTTCCTTTAGTGTAAATATATGCGAGTTTGGGTTTTGGTTTCTGTCTTGAACAGCTTCTGATTGACCGGTTTTCTGTGCAACTATTGAAGATAGATATTGGCGATAAATTTTAATCAAAAGATGGTAGAATTGATAAAATTTCTGCTTTCCTTACTTAAAGTTACTGTATAAAAGGAGATCAGTGAGCTTAGAAGACATTCATCAGCATCCTATGAAAATTTCATTCCGATATTTTAAATAGTTTCTGAAATAATGGTTTATAAATTTATCAGATTTATCTCCCCATAAACTTCTCAAGCAGATAAAAGTGTTTTGTTTGCATAGGTTTCTTCAATAAGAAGTTCCTGACAAAGCAGTAAGAAGCGTCACTGAATGTGCATTTCTTGGGGAGGTCTGTACAAGGAAACCACTGGACTACAACAAGAGCAATCTCTCACAAAACATCCTTGTCATGGACGAGGACTCCAGTCCATGAAACTTACAATTGCAAATGTTGGCCTCTGAAGCAACTCTGGCATCTTGTCTTCAAACCACCAGCTCCCTAGTCACTAAAAAATGTTGCAGTGTCGGTTTCTTGGGATGGAGAGAAGGCAGATAATTACATTATGCCGTCTATGTGGGGAGAAAGAGGAGGAGGAGGAGGAGGCAGCTGAAAACCTCTTGCCTAGAAGTGCCGGAAATATGCTGCCACATGACAACTGGCGTCTGGTCTCTGTTCATTCGATTATACAAATATGTTCAAATGGTGATAAAGATATCAAAATAGAGAGGTATTGTGGTTCAACCAATCTAGATTTCAATGGAAACATACCGTCGTTTAGGTACGGATTCGTGAATGGGAGGTCTACAGTTCAAATTCCGCCAGGACCTTCCTCCCCGACTGAGGTTCTTTCCAGGTTTTCCTTAGTCTTCATAACTAGCAAATGTCGGAGAAACACCCTTAACTTAGGTCTCGAACTTTCTTTCCCAAATTTCATTTCTAATTATTTCAAGTATCACCAGTGGTGCTATAAATAGTAAGAACCTACATTTTGGAACAGTTTTCACAGACGTCGTGTCTGTATCAGCCAGTGTACCTGTCGAACACTGAAGTTGAATGAACTCCCAATTTTAAGTTTTACTCGAGAAATTTTTACCTTCCCTAAAACATATTTATTTTATCTACATGTACTGAAATTCCTGTATTCCTATTAAAAATTCAATGTGGATATGTCACTGACAACACATATTTTGAGGTCCAATGAACCCAGTTTTATATTTAAAAAAATCCGCGCGTACTGTGCGCGTGAACAGTGCAACTCAAAATGAAAAATCCTTTATCTTCCAAAAATGCGTCAACAAATTCCCACGCCCTTTACATGGAAAATGCTTCGTTATGTTCCATTTTCTCAAAATTGGCTCTAAACATTGATTAAAATATGATAGGTTAAGATATTTTCAAGACTAATAGAACGTCCATTCTGAACTTTCTGCGAATAGCCTGTGAACTTTGAAGAAGATTTATTTTATTAGCTCCACGTATGGACGACAATTTTAAGAAGATGGTTTGTTACGCTCCACGTATGGAAGGAGTTTTATTGTAGTTCAACTGTTGGGGAGCCGAACACTTGAAGTAGTTGCAATCTCACGTATGTTAAACAGTTTCCGGTAGCCTTCGCCCAAAATGTACTTTCAGGTGGCCTTTGCCCCAAGTTTAAAAAAAAAGGATTAACTTTGTAATTTAACTGTTTCTTTAAATATTATATATTTATGTTTGCCTCCGCTGCGTCAGTATTTATTTTAGAGACATGGATATCTTGGCAAGGTCGTGGTGTGACTGAAGAATGTAGGCTTACACAGATTTTAAGTTTTAATTCACTCCTTTTTATTAATCCTTGACACAAATTAAGTAGCACTTCACTGACATCGAGAGCTGTGAGATTCTTTTATTTAATACTTACACTTTTTAACACGTATACTTATTTTTCGTCTCTCACGAATACATAATTACTTTCTCGAGGACACACAAGCAACGCATCCAGTTATGAACACTGTCCTCAGGCAATACGTCTGGTTATGAGCACTGTTTGGAGGCAACTGAATTGATTTCAACTGCCTAAACTTGTAAATTTCTGTATTTCAAGTCTCTGATTGGCTATTCCTAGTCCAATAGAATACATTCATTTAACTAAAGCTTTTTCTGGTTGTTGATTGGCTATTTTTAAACTGTCTCAAAATTACATTATTACTGCTCTAATAATGACTAGTAGCATTCAAACTTCCTTATTCATTATTGCCTCAAGGTTACCTCATTGTTAGCAACTTTAAACTTATTATTCTCACAGCTCCTACATTATTAAATTACGTAATGCATTCACATAACATTATTACACATGGATACAATAATATAAACATTTGCAATGACTCTTACATACACATATTGCTTCAAGGCGGGCTGTTATTGAATTTACATGTTATATAATTTGACTGAAAATCATTAAGTGTTAAAAATACTGCCTCAACTTCTCTTCATACTGAGTGGATTTTGTATAATTTTCTGTAACTGGTAAAACTTAAGTGATGGACAAAAATGTGGATATCGTTAAAACACAAATTACGTTGAACACTTTGTGATTTTAATCATTTCCGGAGGTGTTTTATGCCACTGATTTTAATTTTCCATTATTTTAACACAAATTTATGGAGTTCTAAGTCAATAGTCTTCTGTTTCTAGTGACATCCTGCAAAGAGCAAGAAATTTCGAAGCCAGCATACTATAACGGTTCGGCTTTTGAAAATTTCGCCCCCTTATACCTACAACGAAATGTAAAATGAACCATTTCTGCAAAATTTAATATCGATTAACATAATGTAGATTGTTTACCACGAATAAACACTTGAATGCTGCTTCAGATATTGTAACTAAGAAAAAGTTATCTTGAGTAGCGCAACAAGGTTACATTGCATGCTAAATGTATGCTGTGCGTTGTCATATAGGAGAAACTTGGGTAAATGTATCACAGATATTTTTATGATGCCAGGCGAGCGTTTTAGGTTAATTTCCCCATCCACAGCAATTATTTTGTCAAAAATATATTTAACAACTACACCTTCCGTATATGCTGTTGATTTAGGTTAATTACCCCATCCAAAACAATTATTTTGTCAAAAATGTATTTGGCAACTACACTTTACCTATATGATGTTCCATATTTGTTCATATGTCTGTTCCAACCTGCTATCAATGCTTTGCAGCCTTCCACACAGTGGCGTTGTAAGATTACTCAATGTTGCATTGTGTTTGGGTTATTAATTGTTAATTGTTAATTATTATTATTACTATTAACAAAATGTGTGTCCATTGGTAGGAAGATATCTCGGAAAAACCACCAAAACGATTTTGATAATTCTTTCGCAACTGAAAACCGGGCGCACATACTCTATAAAATATTTCCAAAAATGTTAAAACCAGTATTTGGGGATTTTCATGTACATGTCACCCTAATTTCAATGTTTCGTTGAATAATATCAAAGAATATTATTACTGCCGTCCTCCGTGGTCTAGCGATACTATGTTACTGTGGTAGGAGGTTCAAACCAACGGAGGGCGATGGATTTTTTCGGGCGTAAAAATCCTTAGCACGGCTTCCTTCGATGGGAAGTAAAGCCGGTGATCGTAGATTTACGACACGTAAAAGAACCTCAAGCCTGGTAGAGGCCTCTCAGCAAAATTTCCAGTCTTTCACGGTCAATTTAGAATGGGATGCTAAGGACAGTAGTAGTAAAAGAGTGTCGATGAATAAAACTCGATTTTTTAAAGTATATTATCCGTCACTTTACTGCAAACATAACAGACTTTTAATGACTTCCAGCACAATGGGGTGAATGGAAAGGGTTAAAAATATTTTGAAATTGGGTGATTTGAGGGGAGGGAGTTCTATATCGTGTTCATATCACTGAACACTCCTGATTTCGCTGAAATTACGATTTTGGCAAAAATTTGTACATTTTAATTCAAGAATCTGGAAAAAAATTATAATAGGCTACCTTGAAGCTTTAAAAAAAACTTCCGCTAACTTGTTTTAAATTCCCATTTTCAAGTCCCTAACATACAACTTTGGTTTGTCTAGACAAAACTTTGTTCACTTAAGAGCCAGACAAAAATTATAGCCTACCTTTACAACTCTTAAAAAATATCGCTATCATATTTTAATCCCTTGTGCAGAAATTTGCATTCTTTAACCAATCTGGTAAAAAATATTGTGTAATTATACTATAGGAACTGGCAAACATTATAACTTACCTTTATAATTTCCAAAAATTATCCATTTCTTATTTTCAGTCTTATAGTATCCCGAAATTTTTAAAAACCACTCTTATCCTTAATTCTTAATACCTAATAGACAAACCAATATAGAGGGTGTGAGAGTTCAAACAAGCTTTCAAGAGTTGTATAGGATACCTTGATATAGTTTACCTATGGTCGTGGCAAGAAATTTTGAATTGCGTAATAATTTTTCATTTGAATATTCGTATTAATAAATGCAAATAAATAAAAAGTAATTGCGAATGCGATATTTATTTATACTCTAAAATAAGCAATTTCTCTTCCAGAAGCGCAAAAATAGCTACGACTGCGGTACTTTCAAAGTTGTGAGCCTTGCTTTTCTATGAAAAAGCACCGTCAACAAGAACCAGTGCACCACTGATACCTCCACTTTTACATGGAGAGTCATACGTATCACAGAGAAACAACAGCTGGCTGTAGTAATAGTGCAGTCATTAGCTGCCTGTCAATATGCTGGTGCTGAGTTCTAAACCCGTACAAGTGGTTAACTTTTTTTTTCTCGAACAGACAAAAGGCGTACGTTTGGAATGAACCTAATTTTAAATTGTCGCGTTTCTTTCAAAGCTTAATTACATGTTACGGGTGTATTCACATTGAATTTTTGCATATGGCATGCCTTCGATTACCTGCAAGAAGCAGCATCTCAGAGAATTTTATCAGTGGTGTACTGGATAGTTATTGATTTCAATATATTGCAAACAACTCAACATGTGCCCTATATCAAAGTGCTCGTCCCAGTATTCCTCGCAAACCCTAAAAGTTTGTTGGTTGAATTCTTAACTGCATATATATAGTCCTTGATCAATCAGGAAATACACTTCAGCAATAGGAGTTGGTAAAAAGCACTGGATTCCTAAAAACTTCACTCCTACTCATAGTTTTAATATCTTATGTAAAAATTTGAACCATTTTACCATCCTGGATTGGGCATTTAGCCTTTAAGTAGGGGTCAAAATTATAGACTACTCACGATTTTCAAAAATTACTCTTTTCTTATCTTAATTTCCTTCCTTACATCTTGTATTTATTATAAAATGTAACCATTAATTCTAATATTTATAATTATTTTCGATACTATCGTATGCATATGCTTCAAGACAGATTTAAACGAAAGCTATGATGTTGCAACATACAATAGCAGTTATCTTCTTTGTATTAAATCTCTTTGAAGAATATTAAAAATTGCATGCAAAATCAAGTGTAATTATGAATGTTGCTGTTTTTAAATTGCATTAGATAAATTCGCAACTATTTCAATGTCGACATGAAATCGTTTTATTTTCTTGTGTTGCTTCGTTTATGTTTAAAACAAGTTTGTATTCGTTTTAGTTGCTCAAACTTTCCCTGCAAATACGAGGAAGAACCGGGTTGAGAACCGAATAACAATAAAACTTAATAACATTCCCATAATACAGGGCCACACAGAAAAGTTTTAGAAAATTAAGCAAGGATTAGCCTTTAAAAAAATTTAATTGACGTTAATGTTTTTCAAAATATTTCCCTTTAACATCAATACATTTTTTCATTCATACATTCATGAAACCAGTCCTTAAAGCAATGATGCCTCTCTTCCTGAGGCACTTCAGAAAACAGGTGTTTGTAATGTTCCATTGCTCCATCTGATTACGAAAAGGTGATTCCACGCATTTTATCCTTAATTTTTGGAAACAAAAAGAACTGACAGGGAGCTAGGTGAGGGTTGTATGGTGAAGGGTGCCCTTTAGGGCATCCAGATACTCAGTTGTTAGTTTTGCTGTATGCAACGATGCGTTGTCATGATGCAACATTTTTCCTTTTGCGAACTTTCACGAATTTTTTAAAAAATTTGCGTAAATAGACATTTGTGTACCAATCGGAGGTAACGGTACGCCTATCTTCTAATGCTATAGTACAAATACGGCCCCTTTTAGCGAAAAACTAGCAACAATCATCTTACCAGCACTGTCAATTCGTCGGTCTTTTTTGGGCTTAGGTTCCGTTTGATTTTTCTTTTCAGAATCAGAACAATAAATCAGAGATTCATGACAATAAATCCAAGATTCATCTTCAGTAACAATATTCCAAAACAAATTTTAAGTGACGCCTTCGTACTTTTCCCGAGTTTTTCTGTACCAATGGTTGTTTTTGATCGGAAGTCAGTTTATGTAGAATCCATCAGGAACAAAGTTTACTCATGTCTAACTGTTGATGTGAATTGTCTTGGATTTGACTTATACCAATGCCCAATGTCGCTCCAAATAAATTCATGATGTCCATCGATCAAGCATTACTCAAACAGCGGCAATATTTTCATTAGTAACTGCAGTTCTTGGGCGTCCTTCATAAAATTCGCCACTAAGAAAAAACCGATCTCTTTTGAATTCGCTGTACCAATTCTAAATTGTTGCCTTAGATAGGGCTGCTTCTCCAAATGCATTCCTAAGCCGATACATTGTTTAGACGTTAATGAAGTTTTAAAAACGCAAAAGATCATAGCCCGTAAGTGGTCTCTAGTCAAATTCATTTATGGGTGAATACAAAATTTTTCAGTGATGATAATTAACAAACTATTAGAGTAAATCAAACAAACGCATTCGTCGTGACTTCTTGATTTATGTTTTTCTTTTCTTTTTGAATCTATTAAATATAGATAACAGTTGCTCTTAAACCTTTTCAATCGGAATCTCTCGTTGAAGGATTACATCTATATACCGTTTCCAATAGGTATAATGTTTTATATAATACCTAATTGGACATAGGTACTTGAAAGCTAATATACAATATTAACTACACACACAAACGATATCAAAAATATTTACCTACGGCAAACAAGGTTATATTACAGGAAAATACGCCGAAAAAGGTGAACTTTATGAGAGAGAAGCCTTTTCTTTCTAAGAACTTGGCTCCAAGAGTTTCCTCTGTACCAAGATTTTATTGTACGCTTCTGTGAAAAAGTTGGTGACGTCAGCGGCTGTTGTATCGGGCTCCTAGCAACAACTAGCGATATAAAGGCTGAAGAAAGTTCGCTTTTTCCAAAGAATTCAGTACCTACAACTGTCGTGTATGCCCCTTTCATGCAGCAGTTGTTGCTTTTAATTAGCAAGAAGGTATTAAAAGAATAATGAGTGTGCTCATCAAAAGCGAAAGTAGGAACGGCACAACAGGTAATTGGGTGAGGAGGGAGGGGGAGAGCAGGTGATATCGCAATAACAACGGGAGACAATACTTTTATGTAAGGGAAGCCTGCACGATTGCAGACCTCATTATGTCGCTAGCACGTGCCATAGTGAATAGCCAATGAAAAAAAAAAGAATATTAAAAAGAAGAATAGCAGGCTTTGAGGGAAATATCGGAGAAAATAAAAAATAAATTGAAGTTATAAGAGCGCCGACAGTAGTATTCTTGGGAAACAGGATTTATTGTACGTTTAAGGAAGTGATTATCGTAGTACGGAACCAATAAATCATAATGAAACTACTGTATTGGATGATACTAGAGTCCTTAAGGGTTTATATAACGGATCTAGAACAGTTAGTGCAAAAAGTCTTACAAATCTCTCCCCACTTGTGTAGGCCAGCAAGTAACTTCCAGAGGTCACCTGATGACGTTTCAACTTCTTCCAAGTTGCAAGTTTTTTTTCTTTCCTTCACATTCTGTACCACGTATGTAATTAGTAAATAGAAGTAGTATTACATTTCATCCAAAATTTTGATATCGATATTTCACAGAAATACATGTTTTGAGGTCCCCCAGAATACAAAAGAAGCATCTTTAGAAAAAGGTCCGTGTGTGTGTCACTTTTTTATCTTTTTTAGTTTGTGAAGGTGTATTAGGTTTATCAAATTGAATGTCAATAATTCGAACTCTGGAATTCACGTATGTGTGCGACTTTGAACAGCATAACTCAAAAACAAAAAATTGGAAAAATACCAAACTTGGTATTTAAATTCAGTACCATCCAAAGATGCGACAGGAAGATTTTTAAGAAAATCCCCCATCCACAACTATTCCTTTACATCAAACTTTTTTAAAAAATGATAATTTTCTACAATATGGTTCTTACATTTTGATATTGAAAGGAAAGCTAGCGATGAAAGCTGTTAGAGTTTGCTTGTGCAAAACATCCACGCTAACAATGAACTGGTTGGAAAGGCTATATGAAGCTGTAGTGGAGTCAAAAATGTTATATGGAATAGAAATATAGGGGTGGCAAAGGGATGGATTAAGATTGATATAGTCCATAAAATGTTTTGTAGAGAAGTTTTGGGTTTACCCAAGAGTTCACCAAGGGGCGTGGCACTGGCAGAGCTAGGAAGGGTAGGGAGAAAAGGTATAATAGTGGAAAGAATTATGAAGTATTGGTATAGATGTTTAAATTTAGAAGATAGTAATATATTAAAAGAATGTATACAGTTTCAAAAAGCTGTCCTAGGAGAAGAGTGTTGGTTAGGGGAGATGGGAAATGTCCTAAAAGAAATTGGCATGAGGAATATTTTCCTATTAGATTAACATAATAACAGTGGGTTTTGGAAAGGAAGTGAGATTGAGGGTGGAAGATATCGAGACAAGAGATATGGGCTAGTTTTGAGGATAAAAGATTATTGATCTTGTATAAATCAGTTAAAAGAAATTGGGGAAGGGAGAAGTATATAGATATATGCAATCAATTTGGTATAATAGGTCTTATGTGGATGCGCACAGGAGTAATATTTTTAAGAAGGAAGTGGATATAATTGTTCGGGGGGATGTATTATGTGTGATGAATCGGGTAGTACTTTTCATTGTCTAATAGAATGTGATAAGGTTAAAAGGTGGAGAGAGGTTATATGGAATAAAAAATGGGACAAGTTAAACAAAGAAGCAGTAACATTAAGAATGTTGTGAAGCACAAAAGTAGAAACAATTAAAATGATGGGGACATTTTTAGGCTTAAGAAAGGTACAGCAGAACGGGCATAGTTTGGAAAGTGGAGAGATGGTATAGTATCTTTATTCCATATATACAGCCCAGGGGCTAATTATGGGGGAGCTAGAAAACTGGTGCACTAGACATAAGTTTTAGATGTAAGCTTTATTTGTATTATTGTAATAATGATGAAATAAATATTACATTACATTAAATTTTGATTAAAATACCATATATACATTTATATGACAATTAAAATATATATCTTGAAATTTATTGGAATACCTTTGAAGTCATCTACATTCAGAAGGAATTTTATATAATCTTGTATAATTGGTAAACATTAAGTGATAAACGAATTCGTAACACACAAAAATGTAGATCTCTTTAGAAAACACAATTTACTTAAAATAAGTTTTTTGGCATAAGTCATTTCCGAGATATCCGTTATTAAAAGTTCCAGTTGTTCATTTCTTGTTTATTCTTTCAAGTCCATTCAACATTCAGTTGTTTCTTGCGATTGCATGGTAACAGTATGGAATTTTAATGCCAGCATATTGCGTCCAGTTCTTAAACATCTGACTATCGCTGTTCCCTTTGTATCCACAACGAATGTGAAATGTATCTATTTCTGCAAAGGTTTATCTCGATTAAAATGCATTACGAAAAGTTATGTGAATGTATCACATCTGATCATTTTTTCACTACTTGTAGAGTCCTTCTGGCATGTAAACATGTTAAATGGAGTACATACTTGGGAGCACATATTTTAATACTTATTTTAAGTTAATGCTGCTTTGACTATTAGATTCGTTCAATACCTGTAGGTTTACCTAACCTTGGGAGCAGAAAAAGTGTAGTTCTGCTCTCGCCAAGCGTCACATTTCTACCGCCCCTCTTGTTAATTCCAGGCAGCTGATTGACAAGTTGTTTATGTCATCCCAAATGATGGGAGGGGCGTAATACTACCAATGAGCTGTAATTTTGGTAATAATTATAACCCTATTAATTAGACTGGAGAAATAGTCCACTTAGTTAATGACCATTTTTACTTTCTCTACTACGTATAGCCAGTAGGGGAAGTATTGCATTCCACTCAAAAATTCGATACCGAGTTTTCACCGAAAATACATGTTTTGAGACCTCCTGAATGCAGAAAAAGCATATTTGGAAACATGTTCGTGTGTGTGTGTGTCTGAACAGCATAACTCAGAAACGAAAACTCGGATAAACACCAAACTTGGTATTTAGGTTCAGTATCTTCCAGAGAGACGAAACGAAGGTTTTCAAGAACCTCCCACCATCCCAGATTACCCTTTACATGGAAGATTTTTCGAAAATTTTAATTTTCTCAAAAATGGCTCTAACGATTTTGATTTAAATATCATATATTTAAGATGCTTTCATGACAAATACAATGTATATCCTGAATTTTCTGGGAATGTCTCCAAAAGTATTCTTCATTGTGAACGACTTTTGCATAACTGTAAACCATAAGAGATAGACAAAATGTTACTACACAAAAAATTTATATGGCGTTAAAATACACAATTTATGACGTATACATTTTTTTGTTGAGTGAACCATTTTCGAGATATTGCTTGTTATTCCCTTAAATTTACCAATACTTTTACTTTTTCTCAAATGGGAATTCATTATTCATATTTACTTTCTCTACTACGTATACTAAGTAGAGGAAGTATTGTATTCCACCCAAAAATTCGATACCGATATTCCACAGGAAATATATGTTTTGAGGTCCCCTGAATCAAAAAAAAAGTTTTTGGAAACACGTCCGTGCGTGTGTCTGTGTGTCTGTCTGTGTGTTTGTGAACAACATATCTCAGAAATAAACGGACGGATAAACACCAAACTTGGTATTTAGGTTCAGTATCTTGCAGAGATGCGACACGAATGTTTTCAAGAAAATCCCTTTCCAGATTACTCTTTACATAGAACATTTTTCAAAAAATTTAATTTTCTCAAAAATGGCTAACGATACTGAATAAAATATCATAAGTTTAAGACATTTTATGGCAAATGAATTGTATATCTCGAATTTTCTGGGAATGTCTCCAAAAGTATTCTTCATTGTAAACGAATTTTGCATAACTGGTAAACCATAAGAGATATACAAAATTTTACTACACAAAAAATGTAGATCGCGTTAAAATACACAATTTATGTCATACATTTTGTTGTTGTTGGGTGAACCATTTTAGAGGTATTGCTAGTTATTCCTTTAAATTTTCCAATACTTACACTTTTTCTAAAATGGGAATTCTTTATTCATTTTTTTGTCCTGGTAATGCAAAGAGAATGGAATACTCCACATAGCAAACAGCTCTTAAAATATTTGACTATCTCTTAAAGCCTACCAATTCCCTGCATCTACAAGAAAATTAGCAATTAGATTAACATCTCGATTAACATGAAGAATAAGCGTTTGTAAAAATAGTTTGTACAAGAGTAGAGAAAGTCATGTGAGTGTAGCACATCAGATTTTTACCACTAGAACACACAGATGTTTTAATGCGGTAAATAATAATCCAGGTAACAAAAGGTTCTAATTTTCTATCAGACAAGAGGGAATAGGAACAAAGGACTACCCTCATGCAGACGACAGGGCCAGTTTTAATATCCTTAATTCAAAACAGGCCAAACTGCTTAATGCTTGTGAAATAATAATAATAATAATAATAATAATAATAATAATAATAATAATAATAATAATAGATTATAGACGTATTGGTGATGGTGGTCGTAATAGTAGTAAGACGATATCTGAATCCTTATGGTTGAAAGTCATTACTGAAATTGAAAACTTCATTGAAATAATATCTTCCAGACAATATTTTAGACTTTGTTTACATATCTAGTTCAGAATAAACATCTAGCATAAATATTATGATATTGTGTATTTCAACGCTGCGCCTAACTCATTGCTTATCCACCTCTCCCTCTACAACACCCAGTCGCTAATTATGTTTCACTCGGTTAGCCACCTCGACTTGTTTACACAAATAAAAGTAGAATTCGTTAAGGAGGAAGTTATTTCTGTCTCCTACTTCGTTTCACACTTAGCATAATCGTTCATTGATTTATATTTGTTTCTTTGGATTTTTTCATAGAGAGACGCGATAAAATCCAGTGTTTGTTAGTAAAATGTGGAAACCTTAATGAAGAAATGGGACACTTTTTCTGCTCTTAACTTGTATATAAAGTTGTGTTTTATCCTGATACTGCAATAAGGCTTCATTCGACTCTTAGCTCAGTAAGAAATACAAGATACCTTTGTCATGTTACTATTTGTCACTTTCATTTGTTTCAGATCGCCACCATTTCTATGATGAGAACTTCTCTACCCTGGAATTAAGTCCTAATCTGAAATACTCGGGTGCAGATTATTGCCACTGGCACTTCTTGATAGGTAAAGTATTCGACCTTATAGCTGGAGCGCGAATACAAAATATATGAAGACAGAAACTGTATATCTGTCCTAAGTGCGGGCTCATTCTACAAAGGGAATGATATGGTAAGTTGATTTTTGTTGTAAATTTGTCTTTTATATGTAACCATAACCAAAACATCCCGACCGTTCTAGGTCCAAAAACTTTGATCTGTTAAATTCACATAACCTTCTCTACCCTCTATCGTGTATTAGCAGATACACAAATTGTTATTGCTGAAGTTTATTTTCCCATCTACTTCATTTTAATCGAGATAAACCTTTCCGGAAATAACTACATTACACAAATGTGAATATAGATACAAACCGAATAGTGATAATCAAATGTTTCAGACCTGGACGTTATACACTGGCTTTAAAATTCCATGCTCTTTCCACGACATCACGATAATCAATTGGAAATTGACAAGATTTCAAAAGAATTGTTAAGTATTAAACAATGCCAACCATTAATAACGGATATCTTTGAAATGGCTTATGCGACAAAAAAGTTATTTGAAATAAATTTTATTTGAAACAAAAATATCCTTCAAAGGATATTCCCAGAACGTTCAAGATATACATTACATTTATATCTATACATGTTAATAACCTTATAGTATTTTCATCAAAACTGTTAGTGCCAATTTATAGAAAATAGAAAATGCTCCATGTAAAGGGTGGTTTGTGGTGGGGATACTGAGCCTAAATATCAGTTTGGTATTCATCCGACTTTTCGTTTCTGAGTTATGCTGCTCACAGACGCGCGCACACCGACTTTTTCTAAAAACGCTTCTTTATTTATTCAGGTGCCTGAAAACGTGTATTTCCGTTGAAAAGCATATAAAATTTTCGGTTGAAATGCAATACCTCCTTTACATACTATATACGTGGTAGAGAAAGTAAAAGTATTGTTTAACAAATGATAGTTCAAAATAGGATTCAAGTAGATATGTCCACGAGATTTATTATTTACGCATATGCTTAACCCAGATATTTTGGGCAGCTGTTACTTGCCTAACTTGGATTCTTCGATTAGATCCAGTAGACGATGTTCCCCTCCCTTCTCTGCACGAGTGAACTTGTAACATGCCATTAGGTTAAATCAATCCATTGATGAAATTGACCAAATTTGTAACAAATTCAGATTTGATAATTAATCCTTCTTCCACACGTGCCGTGTGTATGCTTTAAGTTATGAAGGTAAAATCAAACTTGAAAAATTGAATGCCATAGCCGGAATTTGAAGTATGGATCTTTGGCTTCCCATGCCGTTGCTGATATATCATGGCAACGTGCCGGTACATAAAATTCCCCAAATGACACCTTTTTCCCCAGTGACCTACACGGCGTTTTAAAATTTATTCTGAGGTAACATACCCCAAGTTATTTTAATGGTTTGAGTTAGTTATTCCACTTTACTGTTCGGTTGGAAGAATGGCACTTAAAGCCGAATATCCGTGGCATATGGCATTGAACTTTTTAGTCCGATTCTACCTTCAGAAATCAGATTTGTTGCGTAGTCTATACTAATGTTATAAGGAGCGAAATGTCCGTGTTAGTGCGTGGGGAAGTAATCTAAAAAACATTTCATGTGATACATTCACATCACTTTCTCTATCCTCTATCATTTATTAGTGGGGACACAAAATATTCTTACTCAAGCTTATTTTTCTATCTGCTACATTTTAATCCAAATAAACCTTTGCAGAAATAGCTACATTACACATTTCGTTATAGATACAAAGGGGAAATGTTTTAGAACTGGGCCCTATTTGCTGGCCTTAAAATTCCATACTAACTTTCATGGAATCGCGAAAAGTAACAGAATATTGAAAGGACTCTCAAGAGAATGACCAATAAATGAGCAATTCGAATTCTTAATAACGGATATGTCAAAAACGACTTACCCCACAAAAAAATTATTTGAAAGAAATTGTGTGTTTTAAAGGGATCTACATTTTTTGTATAATACGTTTTCGTCTATCGCTTAACGTTTACCAGTTATACAAGATTATACAAAGTTCTTCCGAATAAAGAGGACTTAATGCGCTATTCCTCGAAAAATCAAGATATACATTTTATTTGCCATGAAATATCTTAAATGTATGGTATTTTAATCAAAATCGTTAGAGCCAGTTTGTAGAAAATAAAAAAATTCGAAAAATGTTCCATATAAAGGGTAGTTTGCGGTGGGGGATTTTGTTGAAAATCTTCGTGTCGCATCTTTGGCACATATTGAACCTATATAACAAGTTTAGCATTTATCCAACTTTTGTTTTTCAGTTGTGCTGTTCACAGACACACAAACACGAACATGTTTCTAAAAATGCTTTATCTGGATTCAGGGCACTTCAAAACAGGTATTTCCGATGAAATTTCGATATCGAATCTTTGTATGGAATGCAATACTTCCTCCATTTACTATACGCAGTAGAGAAAGTAAAAACCCATTCAACAAATTTTGTTAACTCTTTCACTATTGAAAAGACATATTATTGTAGACGGACATAGGCTATGCAGTACAGGGAGATCCAATGAATTATGAACCGGTTACACAGTGTTTTTTCGGTTCGCGATGGCGGCGGGCGTTGCCGTCTGCGGCTATCATAGAGTGGCGTTGATGCAATCATACAATAATTTTCTTAACTATGTTTAAAGGCTTTACTTTCTAACATTATGAAAGGAGGTGCTGAAACTGGCCACGGTCGTTGTCAATATCTTTAAGAGACTAGCCATTGCTCTTGATGGGCTGACTGTATTAACACATAAGAATCACGCTGGCAATATGAAACGGCAACTCTAGGCCGAGCCCGAGAACTGTAATTATAGATAATTTATTAATTAACCTTGATTGATGTTAAATCATACTATGTAAATATCTTTTTCTCATACTGCTTGTATATTTTAAGAAGGGTGATTTAACGTTATGTATGTATCTTGGTTACTAATATTAGTAGAGTTATAAATGGTTTAATGTAAATAATTTAAGCGCTATGTTAAAATACTGTCCACGACGAAATGTTTTAGCTACAGGAATAGTGCTTTCGAAGACAGAAAATCTAGTTTTATGACATCTCTTTGGGTCGCAGGGCCATTATTCCTACAGCGAGGGTGTAACGCCTTTGTCCCTTTATTTGATAATTCGCCGTGACCAAGAGAGAGAGACAGATAGCTTAACGGTAAACTTGGGAAAAGCCGCGATTTATATTAAACTTGGACCAATGAGATCCCTGAAAGTTTATACGAAACAGTTAGACGCGTCGAGTGGCGCTAAAAATGGACCAATAGGAAAGGAAACAGCCCCAGAAGCCTGCGACTATAAATGGATCTGTTTGGAGCAAATTCGAGGCAGTTTTAGCAAGACAGTTTGTCATGGCAGTTTGGTAGTTTTGTCAGTTTGGCATTTCATTTCAGTTTGGCATTTTGTCATGTGTGGTCAGGGAGAGATGCTGCAAGATGTGTGAGATATCGCGCCAAAAAGGGAATAAAGATAGTTTTAGAAACACACCTAAGATCCGCTACTCGTAAAGAGATAATAAGCATATTTAAATTTCGTGTCATATCCGCGCCGCATTTTAACAGCGGGGGACAGTATTTTAACAGCGGCAATACCAGTTTTGTATACTACGTGTGTTAGTTAAATAAAAAAGAAACGGCAGTGTCATCTTTTCATAAACAAAGCACATCTATGTCTTCCTATATCACCACCGAGATCTACGCTTTCCTTTACCGAGGATAAGTCCATGCTCCTATATAGTTTAAAGAAAACTACTGCAGTTAGCCGAGGATAAAATTGAAGAGAACCAGCACACTGCGAACTTCTGGAACCAACGGGAGAAGCATCAAGGTAAGCCTACAGCAACGGACGGAGGAGGTGACAGCCGCAAATAGTAAACATATACTGAGCCATAATTGTGACTATATACAGGACACAAGAAGAGTAACTCCTAACAACTGCACTACACCTCATCATGGACAAAGCAGTACTGCAGAGCAGAGCAACGTCAGCGTCCGTAGCGTACCTTGATTGTAGCAGTAGCGGGAAACACGTATCTACACGCCCTGCGGAAAACCACCGTGCAGTTGGTTCATAGTTCATTGAGTCACTCGGTATTTCGAAACACACCAAAATTGAAGGACTTTAACGAGAATTTTCATATTCTTTGGTAATGCCGTTTCGTTGAATATAAATGTCAAAGGATATTTGCAAACGTGGTATATATTTAATGACTGACAACCCAAGGACTAAATAAGAAGCTTTAAAACCTTTAAATTGGATTATTAGAGAAAAGGAGGGAGTTCCATATGTTCGTATCACCAAATTTCCCTCTAAAAGTTAAGATAATATCTATTCAGCGTATTTTCCTACTCACAATGCTCCACACGATGCAATCGTTTAGTAATTTATTTCAACAGTTTTTTACTGCCTCTGAAAAGTTTGAGAAATAAATTTTCTCATTTATTTATTTAAAAATCAAGAATTTTGGAGGGTACAAAAGGTAATAACTTTTCTACAACAATTAGGTTAATTAAAAAATCTGGTATGATAGCCCTTTGTATTGAATCTTAGTTGTTGTAAAAATTGGACTTTTGATGTGAATATCTTTAAAAGTGCATAGTGTGGAGTATTTTTATTAAAATAATGAACTTTTACAATAATGGATTAAACATACAGCTATAATTTTGAAACGTTTGTAATATGGCATACATTTCAAAAATACGGTTAATTTTTTAAAATGTCACTTTAAAAACGTATTTTTGGTATGATTGATAAAACTGCTTACTTAGATTTTCAAAAATGGGAAAAATACGGTATCCCATAACTTTAAATAAATCTGCTACAAGCATGTACAAATCAGTAATAATCTTTAACGTTCTTACACTCGTTACTCATCAAAAACTATAAACTACATTAGTGCCTCTATCATATTATTAACCTTTATGCAGAAATGTGCACTGCTTAAACTATTTGGTCAAGATAAGACCCGCTAAACATCTTAGATTACTTTAAAAGTCCCAAACACCCCAACCATAACCTTCATTAAAGCTGCTCTTATTATTTTTAACTGCTTATATTAGATTGTCTCATAAGTAATGTCGGTTTTTAAGTTTGGTGTTTTATAAGATAGATTTGGTTTTCTTCGGTTTGCCAATGCTATTTACAGGTTGCTATAGCTAGTATTGCGTATATTGTGAGAATGTGTCAGTCGTGAGTTGTTAATACACAATCGCAAAATAGAAGTTAGAAAGTTTGAGATTAGAGTTATTCTAAAGCACTACTGGAAACAGAAGTATAAAGTTGTTGCAGCTGCCGCGACTTGAAAAACACGAGGTGAAGTGGAAGGAGAAGGTGTCGTTAGTGAGCGTGTGGCACAACGATGGTACCAACGTTGGAGAAGAAAACACTAAAGATTTATCACGTTCTGAAAGACTTACGAGTAAATTATGGAATATTGAGAATACACGTAGAGTTTTGGAAGAAAATCTGCCTAAAGGTACTCGTAGTCTGTCAGAAGAACCTGCTCCATCAAAAGATACCATACATCGCCAGATTAAAGGAACTTGAAAAATCAAACCTTAACAGGCTCAACGTACAGTGGATATGTGTCTTCAGCTTATCGGTAATCCCATGGATGATACATTTATCAGGAGAATTGTCACATGATGAAAAATCTGATGTGTTACACTCACATGACTTTCTCTACTCTGTACAATCTATTTTTACAAACGCCTATTTTCCATATGCTTCATGTTAATCGAGATATCGAGATGTCAACCTTATTGGTAATTTTCTTGTAGATGCAAGGGGAATATGGTAGGTTTTAAGCGATAGTCAAATATTTTAACGCTGGTTGCTATGTGGCGCATTCCATTCTCTTTGCATGTCCAGGACATAAAAAGATGAATAACGAATTTGAGAAAAAGTATAAGTATTGGAAAATTTAAGGAAATAACAAGCAATATCTCGAAAACGGTTCAATCAACAAAAGAAATGTATATGACATAAATTGTGTATTTTAACGCGATCTACATTTTTTGTGTAGTAACATTTTGTCTATCTCTTATGGTTTACCAGTTATGCAAAAGTCGTTCACAATGAAGAATACTTATGGAGACATTCCCAGAAAATTCGAGATATACATTTCATTTCTCATGACATTATCTTAAACATATGATATTTTCATCAAAATCGTTAGCCATTTTTGAGAAAATCAAAATTTTCGAAAAATTTTTCACGTAAAGTGTAGTCTGCGGTGGGGGGATTTTCTTGAAAACCTTCGTGTCGCATCTCTGGAAGATACTGAACCTAAATACCAAGTTTGGTGTTTATCCGACTGTTCGTTTTTGAGTTATGCTGTTCACAGACACACACACAGACACAGACAGACACACACACACACAGACACACACACGGACATGTTTCCAAAAATGCTTTTTTTGGATTCAGGAGGTCTCAAAACATGTATTTCCGGTGAAATCTCGGTATTGAATTTTTGCGTGGAATGCAATACTTCCCCTACTTACTATCCGTAGTAGAAAAAGTAAAAATGAGTCTATTACCGCATCCCTAACGCCTAGAAACAGTGGCTCACTCTCCGTCAACCTACCAAAGTATTGTTAAAAAAAATCAGTTCGGCCCCAAAATAATGTGTGTGTGGTTGAATTTTGAAGGAGTGATTCACTAGGAGTTTGTTCCAAACGGCGTGCAGTTATGGTGGATGTTTATTCTCAACAACTGGAACGAGTTCATGAAATTTTGAGACGGAGATACCCAGCATCAGTTAACCGAAATAGAGTCTCTTACAGAAAGGCAATGTGAGGCAGTATTTTTAACACTTAAATGACTTTAGTCAAATGATATAATAAAAATACAATAATAGCCCGCCTTAAAGCAATATGTATATGTAATATTATATAAAAAGTGTATATTACAGTCATTGTAAATGCTTATATTATTGTATACATGTGTTATAATGTTATGTGAATGTATTACGTAATGTAATAATGTAGGAACTGTGAGAATATTAGGTCAAAAGTTGCTAACAATGAGATAACCTTGAGGCACTAATGAGTAAGAAAGTGTAATAATGCTACTAGTCATTCTTGGAGCAACAACAATGTAATTTTTGTGACAGTTTATAAAATAGCCAATCAACAACCAGAAAAAAGCTTAAGTTAAATAAAAGTATTCTATTGGACTAGGATTAGCCAATTAGAGACTTGAAATACAGAAATTTACAAATTTAGGCGCTATAAATCAAGTCAGTTGCTTTAGACAGCGCTCATAACTGTACGCGTTGTTTGCAGACAGTGTTCCTAACCGGGCGCGAGATGTGTCCTCGAGAAATTTAATACGTATTTTGTGTAAGAAAATAGTTTACGTGTTTAAAAAGTGCAAGCATTTAATAAAAGAATCTTACAGCTCTCTATATCAGTGTTATTAAAATCGTGTCAAGAATTAATAAAAAGGAGTGAATTAAAAAATTACAATCCGTGTAAGCCCACATTCTTCAGCCGCATCACGCCCTGTTAAGAAATTCATGTCTCTAAAAATAATACTGACGCAGCCAAGGCAAACATAAATATATAATATTTAAAGAAACAGTCAAAATTACAAAGTTAATAATTTTTTCAACATTTTCTTTGGGACGAAGGCTACCGGAAACATTTTACCATACGTGCGGTTGCAACTACTTCAAGTTCAGCTCCCCAACAGTTGAACTACAATACAACTCCTAAAATTAACTACTTCATATGCTACACCCCATACTGCACGAACAACCATGACAAAAATTCAGGAATTGGAAGAAGTTAAACTGCTACCACACAGCATACAGCCCTGATATTGCGCCTTCAGATTACCATATGTTTCGATCCATGAGCCATATCTTGCGTGGAAGAAATTTCGAAAACATTAAAGCTGTGTAAGAGGGTTTCATCGAATTTTTCGCATCAAAAACCAGAGACTGGTACGTCGCGGGATAATGAACCTCCTGAAAGATGGCTAAAGACCATAAAATCTTCCACTTTGAAGAGTAGTTTAATCTGTCAGAAAACATTCCAAATAAAGTTTTGTTTAAAACCGACGTTACTTATGAGACAATATCTATAAAACCGCAGTGTTTGTCCAATCGGGATACGAATTTGTGTGCTTACTCTACAGGACTCGGAAAAAATTATCGACTGCTTTAAACACACTGTTACTACTGACATTTTCAACCCTTATGTACAAATTGTCTCATTTGACCGCTCTGTACAAAACATTTTAGGTCTCAGCGAAAATAGGCTACTTCTACTTTCAAAGACTAGCCATATACTTGTCTTACTTAAAGAATGCATTTATGCAACGACGAGCAACAAAGCTAGTAGGTTCTAATTTTGTTTTTCAGGAGAATATGAGAAAGTATTTTATGTTTGAAGTTCGAACTCGAAGTTGGTAATAATTTAAATAAGAGGAAAGCTTCCCTTGTTATTGCAAAATCAGAGTAAAATAATATTTAACAATGAAACGGATCCCAACAGTACAATATTAACAGAAGGAAGTTAATCTCAGATACAAAACATAAGTTCTATGAAACATCAACACGATAATCCGTGCAGTGCTTGTGACGAGTACACTTTGAAAATAACAGTTGCCTTGTTTTATTTCTAAATTTACATTAACGCCTCGTGTTGTTCAACAGCATGTAGAATTCTGATAACATATTACAAATTAATTGACATCAGAGTGATGTAATTATCTGAAGGGTTAAGCCAACAAAGCATATTCCAAATATTTTACCTACTTCTGCTTTGTATGCTCTTGCTGAAATATTACATGAATCAGCGTGTGTAACTCTATTGTGTCTAGTAATCGTTTCACCTGCGTGTTTATGTTGCCAGAAAAGCAGCGTTTCAAAGCGCCCGTTAACATCAAAAGTTCTTCCGTCATTATATTAATAAGATTGATTATAATAATGCGTTTATTTAAGGACGCTTTTTGAGTACTAGGACCAGGTCACCATTATCACTATTAATTATTATTATAATATGACACAGGTTACTAAAGGTTGAATTAAATATATTTGTTAGCTCCACGTTTGGGAATCAACTTGAAGTAGCTAGTTTTGTTTACGTAGTTGAGAAAGTGTTTGTTTTTCTACCCCACGTATGGACACCAACTTGAAGTTGTTATGGTCTTTACGTTGGAGTTGAAGGAGTTGTTAACGTAATATGCTGCTACGTATGTAAAGCCTATTTGAAGATGTATTTTTGTTGTTACGCTCCAAGTTTAAAAAAATATATTTTTTAACTTTGTTATTAAACTGCTTCTATAGATAGTATTTATGTTTATATTTTGCCTCGGCTGCTTCAGTCTTACTTCAGAGACACGTTTCTCTTAATCAGGGCGTTCTGCGAATGTAGGCTTACACAGATTTTAAGTTTAAATTCACTTCTTTTTATTAATCCTTGACACAAATTAAATAGCACTACACTGATATCAAGAGCTGTGAGATTCTTTTACTTAATACTTGTACTTTGTTAACACCTACACTTAATTTTCGTTTCACAGGAATACGTAATATTTCTTTAGAGAACACATCTTCCATCCGGTCACTACTAAGGTCTGCCAGCAACTGAACATATTTCAACCGTCCAAACCCGTAAGCTTTTGTATTTCAAGTCTCTGATTGGCTAATCCTAGTCCAATAGAACACCTGTATTTAATTAAAGCTTTTTCTGGCTGTTTATTGGCACAAAATTTACGTTATTGCTTCCCTAATCATGACTAGTACTGCCTCAAGGTTACCTCATTGTTACCTTATTATTAGTAACGTTAAACTTATTATTCTCACAGCACTTACATTACTAAACTACGTAATGCATTCACATACAATTATTAAATATGTTTACAATAATATAAGCATTTGCAATGACTGTTACATACATATTACAAATTATTACATACTTATTGCTTCAAGGCGGGCTGTTATTGAATTTACATATTATATAATTTAATTGAAATTATTCAAGTGTTAAAAATACTGCCTCAAGGTTCCTCTTTCCTACCAGCCAAGAGGGTATAGAGAAATAGGAACTTTCTTGTCAAAATGGTAAGACCAGTTTCAGTAGCATCTTGAAGTCAGACAGGCTAGTAAAAATAATTAATGCATGTAGTAATAGTAATTTATAACTATTTAAATTATTATATCAAGGTTTATAAACTAAAGTAAAACAATAACAGTATCAGGCATAATTTTGGATCTCGAGAAACAATAAAGATATGTTTGTGTAGTTAAGAGGGTAATATAAAATCAATAGAATTATTCAAGATACAATTACACAAAACACTTTAAAATATTCTATAGTCACATTTCGGAAAGATGTGTATGTTTAAATAGCATCTAAAATATATTATCGTTTAGAAAGCACTTATTTTTACAAATGATTCGCTTTTTAGTGTTATAACTTTTATTTTTGTAATCGTTGTAACAATTTTTCTCAAAACTTAATGTTTTATGTAACTGTTATAATTTATAGTAATTTTCTTTTCAGTATCCACTAATGATTTTTTGTTTAAATCAGCTGATATGAACCACACTAATAAATAAACAACAGACATATCCACAAATACATCGAATTATCACCTTGGATGCAATAATTCGATGGCCGTAATAATTCTACACTTTGCCATTTGTGCATTTCAGCGCTGCTAGTAACTCATTCCTCGCCCACCCCTCCCACCAAGGTCGAGTCACTAAACATGTGTTGCTGTGTAATGCAACCCTCAACAACGAAAAGTCGAATGAATACCAAACTTTGTATTTAAGTTCTGCATTTTCTAAGGATACAAATCCCCTCATTCTAAACCGCCCTTTCAGGGATGCATTTTACTTATTTTGGATATTTTCATTAATTGCTCTAATCAATTTGGTTAAAATGCCATAGGTTTAAGATATTAACATGAAAAATAAAATCTGTATCGTGAATTTTCTGTGAATAACCTGTCAAGTTCTCTTCATTTGGAATGATTTTTTTGTGTGTGATTTGTAAACTTTAAGAGACATACAAAATGTTGTTAAACAAAAATAATGTTAAGATTTCTAGAAAACACACAATTTATTTCCATTTTTTATGGCTTTTGCCATATCCAAGAATTTGTTGCTATTAGTATGAATACCTCTTCAGTTTTTTAAGTAGTATCGCCACTCAGTTGTTTTTCGTGATGTCAAGCAAAGGGTACGGTATTTTAAAGGCAGCAAATAGTGATCCGCTTCTTAAACATTTGACTATCTGTTCATACTCCTATAAACTCCTTTCACGTACAATGAAATGTGTAATGAATGCAACTTTGCAAACATTTATCTCGTTTAGCATGGGTTACTTTACCCATATCCTTAGGGTTTGCACACCAGTGTATAATGTATATCTTGAATTGTTTGGGATTAGCTGTGAAATCCTCTTCATTCGAAAGGAATTTTGTATTGTCTTGTATAACTGGTAAACTGAAAATGTACTACACAAGAAAGGTATTTTAAAACACACAATTTATTTCAAATAAATATTTTTGTGCCATTAATTTCCGTTATTAATGGTTCGAACTGTTAAATACTTGTCATTCTTTTAAAGTCCTCTCGATTTTCAATTGTTTCTCGCGATTGCATGGAAACAGTATGCCATTTTAGGGCCAGCGTATAGCTTCCTGTTGCTAAACATTTCACTATTACTGTTCTCTGCATCTTAATGAAACGTTTAATGTAGCTATTTGTGCAAAAATTTATATCCATTAATGTGAAGAAGATAGAAAAATTAACTTTCGTAAGAGTAATTTAGGAGCGTGTCAACAAAACTCAAAAAACACCACTTACAAAATTTTACAAAAACTTATTTTTTTTGTTGCACACAATATCGTAGATTAAAAAAAACCAAAAATAGTAGTGGCCATCTCTGTAGATAGGAATTGATGAAGGAATAATCGAAGTTCATTACTAACTGCACTTATTGAAGAAACAAAAATTATAAATTACAAATTTTTTACAAAACCCAACATATCCAGTTTTTCATATACACTACGTGATCAAAAGTATCCGGACACCTGGCTGAAAATGACATACCAGTACGTGGCGCCCTCCATCCGTAATGCTGGAAGTCAATATGGCGTTGGTCCACCCTTAGCCTGGATGACAGCGTTCACTCTCGCAGGCATACTTTCAATCATTTGCTAGGGAATGGCAGCCCATTCTTCACGGAGTGCGGAACTGAGGAGAGGTATCGATGTAGGTCGGTGAGGCCTGGCACGAAGTCGGTGTTCCAAAACATCCCAATGGTGTTCTATAGGATTCAAGTCAGGACTCTGTGCAGGCCAGTCCATTACAGGGGTGTTATTGTCGTGTAACCACTTCGCCACAGCCCGTGCAGTATGAACAAGTGCTCGATCGTGTTGAAAGTTGCGATCGCCATCCCCGAATTGCTCTTCAACAGTGGGAAGCAAGAAGGTGCTTAAAATATCAATGTAGGTCTGCGCTGTGATCGTGCCACGCAAAACAACAAGGGGTGCAAGCCCCCTCTAGGAAAAACACGACCACACCATACCATAACACCACCACCTCCGAATTTCACTGTTCACCGGGCATTCCCCATAACCACACCCTGCCATCGGATCGCCACATTGTGTACCGTGATTTTTCACTCCACACAACGTTTTGCCACTGTTCAATCGTGTAATGTTGACGCTCCTTACACCAAGCGAGGCGTCGTTTGGCAATTTCCTGCGTGATGTGTGGCTTATGAGCAGTCGCTCGACCATGGAATCCAAGGTTTCTCACCTCACACCTAACTGTCATAGTACTTGGAGTGGATCCTGATGCAGTTTGGAATTTCTGTGTGATGGTGTGGATAGATGTCTGCCTATT
Source organism: Deroplatys truncata (assembly GCA_030765065.1). Lineage (NCBI taxonomy): Eukaryota > Metazoa > Arthropoda > Insecta > Mantodea > Mantidae > Deroplatys > Deroplatys truncata. The sequence goes on from CM060977.1 coordinate 60,353,882, forward strand.
ACACTTTACGACCCTCTTCAAATGTCGGCGGTTTCTGCCAGTCAACAAACGAGGTCGGCCTGTATGATTTTGTCCTGTACATGTCCCTTCACGTTTCCACTTCACGATCACATCAGAAACAGTGGACCTAGGGATATTTAGGAGTGTGGAAATCTCGCGTACAGACTTCTGACACAAGTGACACCCAATCACCTGACCACGATCGAAATCCGTTAGTTCCATGGAGCGTCCCATTCTGCTGTTTCACGATGTCTAATGACTACTGAGGTCGCGGATAATGAGTACAAGGCAGTAGATGGCAGCACAAAGCACCTAAGATGAAAAACGTATGTTTGTGGGGTGTCCGGATACTTTTTGATCACATAGTGTATGTCTGTTCTTCATTTTTTAAAGCCAAGTGTTACAAATATACATTACAAGAAATTAAATTCAGTAGTCTCTTAAATATACTACATTTTTTTAGACAGTATCAGAATAAGAAGTTAAGAGTGTGTTGGAAAATTTATATTTTTCTTGTCAGTCAACAGATGAACAGAAGTTTCCAGACTAACAACATCTGTTTCTTATGTCTTCAACCTGTTATAAAACTCAGTCACACGTTTTAATGAGGACTGAAGTAATCGTACATATTTTAATACAACAATTTTTAGATTTTACGCTCTGTGAAATCCAAAACAGAACTGAAACACAGTCTTCTTTAATCTAAAGGTTCTTCAAAATGCATAATTTTGTTTTCAGTATCATTAGCATGCCCTTGTATAACTTTTGAATGGAATTATTTACTTTCCTTCTGAATAATTTTCAAAATAAGACAACTTCATGTCATTAGCTTGATTTTTGCTTACATGAATCACTGATGGAAGTTGAAGTGTTTCAAATATTATCGAGGCATTTCTATTTCTGGGTTTCAGCACCTCAACTTCTATCGGTGAAGCAAAGCAAGTATTTTGAAAATGGCATTGTGCCTTGATCATAGGTATTCTTACATAATGTAGTACTCTTGCCTCATATCTTAAAACGCACTTTGGCTTTCATTACACTTTTGGAGATTGATTTCTTATCGTAGCTATACCAGTTTTAGCCAAAACTTAAACTTCCCTAAACTTTCGCTAAACGTCACAATATTCTAAAGGCAGTGTTATTGTTTCGTGTTTTCTTAGTTCTTTTTAATAAGGCCAAACACCCTTTAGGGAGGCAAATTGCTATTCCCACGTATTGGGAAGTAATGGTGAATTTCTTTAAACACATTTGAGCTTTCAATGTAACTCATAAACATTGACATAATTTTGGAGTTTTTGTTTTGGGAGCCACAAGAATCAGAAAATAATCTGCGACTAAGTTTTTCTGCACCTTCATTCATTAGACCTTGCTGTAAAGATGTTAAATAGTCTCCCACAGCAGGTGCAGTTTCATTTACTCCCCGTTCTGGGTCTGTCTCAAGCCATGTGTAGTTAACTACTTTGTCTGCTTTCCTTTGTGAATTAATTCTAAATCTTGAGCTGACTTTAACTCAACAAGAAACGTGCACAAGCTGAGCAACTATCATTATGAGACTTTCCAAAACCCTGGTTAAGATATCTGTAAAATACCTTTTTATACTTTGAAAGAGAGCAGCTCAACAAGCCTTGTAACTCAGAAGCATTGTAACTGTCATGTATTCTTTTAAAATTTTGCTCTGGTGACAGATATGACATCTTAACTTTACTTCTAGAGTAACGAGAAGAACTGCAGTTATACGAGGGTAATTCAGAAAGTCCCAGACGTTTTGAAATAAACAATTAACAAAATTCAAATATCAACGTTTATTATGTACATTTGAAAGGTACACTCTTAAACTATATTTCTACATAATCGCCATTCAAATTGAAGCATTTATCATACCGTGGCACAAGTTTTTCAATATCCTCTCTGCAGAAATCTGCCGCCTGCGACTTCAACCACTGGTTTACACCGGCATGCAGTTCAGCGTCAGTATCAAACTCCGTGAAATTTAGGGGAAATGTTCCGAAAGTTCTGTAATCGTGAAAACGGCGATTTTTACGAATTTTGTCATTGATTTGCATTGACAGTTCATCAGTCATAAGGCTAGGCCTACTACTGCGATCCTCGTCGTGAACATTGGTACGGCCATTTTTAAAATCAATGCACCATTGCCTGACTCGGCTTTCACTCATTATTCCCCGCCCGTAAACATCAAAAAGTTGACGATAAATTTCAATTGGTTTGTTCTTTTTAGCCAACAAAAACCTAATCACAGACCGCACTTCACAAGTGGCGGGATTTTTTATTGCAGCGCACATTTTAACAACCTACAGAGGGCACAGTAAGGAAGGCACAGTCCTCACGCTACCATAACTAAATGCGTACTGAATGTAAGAAGGTTCTGACACCAAGATTGCGGCTCTAGCCCTACTCGTCGCCACGATAGGCCAAAACGTCTGGGACTTTCTGGACTCCCCTTGTACTTATGTATATCCTTCTTAATGAGCCGTATGTACTCTTCGTCCCTTTTCTGCAGCTTGCGAGTTCGTCCACCTCGATTCACTTTAGGTAGTACATCCTCCAGCTTTTATCTTTTAGCAATGCACCTGAGTCTGTCTCTTGACACTCCTGGAAAAAATACACGTAAAATAAATGTAACTTCTTCAGACGATTATTTTCATTCTACAAACTTTTTGTCTACGGCATAAATAAAATCAGACTTGCCTGTCACTTTTATGAATGTTGAGGCACATACAGAAATCTCTCGACCTTCCTTTCTCTTATACAGTATGAGATTGAACAGATCTTAGTTTACTTTTATCGTGTTCATTCCTTCTGCGTCTTTTAGGCAAATTCACTCATGTATCGTAGAAATAAATTGTCCTGTTCAACTTTTGTCTTATTCATAACTCTAAAATGAATAATATTTTTGAAATAAAAATTGCATTTTTGTGTCCCGCTTTGTCTTCGACTTTTCTCCTCCTGAACTGTTTCAGAGTATTCTGAATCTTCTAACCTCTTACGAGGGCTGTCCTATGAGTACCCAATGTAATAAAGAAAACACAAAAAGTTTGGGGAAAAAACATCTTTATTTCTCTACGCAGTCACCTTTCAGTTCAATACACTTTTCCAAGCGATGTTCAATAGCTTCGGTACCCTGTTTATAGTGAGAACCGCCGAGTTCTACAAAATAGCCATCAACTGCAAACTCCACCTCTTCATTGTTGGCAAATCTTTTACCATCAAGTCATTTCTTCAACTTTCGAAACAAAATAATCAGAGGGGCTTAAGTCTGGCGAATAGGGTGCGTGAGGAAGCAATTCGAACTTGAACTAATTGATTTTGACCATGGTGATAATGGATATGTGAACTGGTGCATTGTCTTGATGAAACAGAACCTTCTTTTTCGCTAAATGCAGGCGTTTTTGCTTCATTTCATCATTCAAACGCTGAAACAAGTTTTCATAATACTCGCCATTGGTTGCTTTTCCTTTTTTAAGATAATCAATGAAAATCATTCCACACGGATCCCAAAAAAACTGACGCCATGACCTTGCCTGCAGATGGAACTGTCTTCGCTTTCTTTGGAGCCGATTCTCCCCTTTCAATCCATTCTTTTGACTTTTCCTTTGTCTCAGGTGTGAAATGATGGACCCATGGTTCATCCATGGTTATGAATCAACTCAAAAACTTGGTTTTATTGCAGTGAAATATCACCAAACACTCGAATAAATCAACCTCACGATGCTGCTTTTGTTCCATTGTGAGTAAACGCGGCACTCATCTTGTTCACAGCTTTCCCGTGTCTAAATTTTCAGTTAGTGTTCGATGTACAGCACCTTTTTAAATGCCTGGGATGTCTGCTAGCTCGCGCACTTTCAGTCGACGGTCATCAAATACCATTTTGTGGATTGTGCAATTTCTGGCGTGGTCACCTCATTTGGTCGACCACTGCGATGTTCGTCTTGGCAGCTCGTACGGCCTCGCTTAAACTCTGCCACTCAATATTTTACTGTTGTAAACGAAGGAGCAGACTCCTCCAGAGTAGAATCTAGAGAGAGTTCACTATTAATGGCTGCCAAACAATTACTAAACAACGTAGCATCGTCAAACTTCAGCTTTATAAAGTTGGTACTTTTTACCTTAGCCATTTGTTTGAAACAACAACCGCTATATATATATATATATATATATATATATATATATATATATATATATACACACGTCAGGTCGGGCATCTCTGGGACAGCTCTCGTAATAACGATGTTCCACACTAGAGTGTTCTACAACAACTGCTGATCTTATATTGAAACAGTGGCTGAACATGAAAGAGATTTACGCGGAAAAACGCGCATTGTTTTCCAAAAATCACTTAGCAACAATTGGTTTTTCTTGTCGCAGTTGTGCGATTGCCCGACAACATACACGTGTGAGTGTAAGGGCTATTAAATTTAGCATTTGAATAATAATTGTTCTTAGTTTAACGATGCAGCATAAAACAAGGATTAGTTGAGTTTTGTGAAATCTTGAAAAACGCAGATGAAGTTCGTGAAAATTTGTTACATTTAGGCACCTCTTACAACGAAAAATATTCAGTTTTGTCGCATTTCCTGTTAACCATTGTATGAGGTTCATATTGAAATACCAGAATCCGTTAAAACGCATTTTGGAAAAAAAAATAGCGTTTGTTGAGCTTTGTTAAAACAGTCCTCATTGTATAATCGTTATTAAACGAAGAGAGTAGAGAAAGTCATATGAGAGTAACACATCAGGATTTCTTGCACAGTAACGCATTCCAGTTAAAATTATCCCATAAACTTAAAAGTCTGTTCCTGGGATTCAATCTGAAATTCCGTCACAAAACGCGGAAACAGCACCACAACCGCGTTTTTTTTAACTGTTTAGTGCATTTGTATAAAAATCTGGAATTAGTTGCATATCCTAATGTTAGTAGTATGTGATAAATTAAAGTCATTTGCTTAAGAGATATAGAATTTGAAATTCTCACAGGTTGGTCTCCTTAAAGATATTAGACTTAGATACGACATTTGGTGTTCATCCGGCTTTTCGTTGTTATGCTGTTCACATCAGAGAGAAATATAAATACATAGAGACCCCTTTTACATTCTCTAGCACGTATAGATATGGACTATACAACTAAGGAGGAAAATTCACGCACTACGGCTTGCATAGATCGATTGTGACTATCACGACCAGGAGAAAGGGATGTATTAAAGCAATGGTAGGCAGAAAGACTACAGAGATGCGCAGAAGTCTCCAACAGTTCCAGGCTCGTGGACCCGCTGGAGCTGCCTAGAAAGGACAATCAACGATCGGTCAGCCAAGCAGCCCCCAAAGTGTCCACGGGGGTACTCTTTCCATTGAGCAAGCATCCACGCCATCTGTCCGACACGCCATACACTACGAAATCTAGAAACACACCTGCAAGATTTAAAGAAACGAATGAAAGGGAAATTATGGAAAAGAAATTGTGGTAGAGAATCGTCCCAGTATGACTACCGAACAGGGAAAATCACGAAAAACCCAAGCTCAGAATAAATAATCGACGGAAATCGAACCTGGGGCCTTCCAAATGAGTGTCTCACGTTACCACGGAGCCTTCTTGCTCGGTCTTTAGTAAGTAGTGGAAGTATTGTATTCCATCCAAAAATTCGATGTCGAGACTTCACCGGAAATATGTTATGCGAGAGCGCTCGCTTATATAGGCAGTGGAATCTTCCACAGAAGGTTCTCAAATCTTCTAAAACTGTTTCGACACACTTTCTGGAAGAGGGGGGGAGATGAAGCTTCCATAAATTTCAAGTTATCTCCCGATAACGCGCCCGGTGCTTACGCTGGCAAGCAGCGTTATTGTTGTTTACTTGGACCACTCGGCGCCGACTTTCCGCTAACTTGAATCATAGCCCCTGAGTCAGAATATATTAAATTCAATTAACTTTAACTAGATAGAAAAATGGTATTTTTGTAAAAGTAGTGTTTTAAAGAATGAGTACAGAAATCGTGTGAAGTAACACATCCGATAGTTTTTGTAGCGGACATCAAAAGCGCATTTTCGGTGATATCCCCACAACGAATTTTTGTGTGGAATGCAATACTTCCTCTATTCATTCATTCATTCATTATCTGTTTACCCTCCTCTTATGTAGGACTTACACCCCCCAGGACTTACAGGCGGGAGCCTGGGGTCAGAGGCCCGTCGAGGAGCAGACACTCATGGATCAGACAGAGCATCCAGGATGGGGGATCAGCCCGATGCCTGGTATGGGATGAAGGAAGTAGATGAAACGAAATGTAGGTGAAATGAATGAAAGGAAAGGTGATGATGGAGCAGTTGGTGGAATGAATGGCGGGGGAAACCGGAGAACCCGGAGAAAACCCGCCCAGACGCCGCTTCGTCCACCACAAATCCCACATGCAGGTCCCTGGGATTGAACCCGGGCCGCCTCGGTGGAAGGCGAGCGGTCTAACCACTCGGCCACGGCGCCGCATACTTCCTCTACATAACCTTAAAGTAGGCGTTAGTTACTTTCATAACACTGGCTTACATCCGCATGTGCGGTCTCTCAAAATACGCGGTTCATTTGCATTCCTTTTCGCGAACGTACGTTGCTGTATTTTTAACACAGCCAGGTGAAGCCTAGAAGTTTAGTAAACACGCTTTCGTCACTTTAAATGTGAGGAGTAACTCCCAAACAGTGTGCAAGCGACGTGCAGAGAGCAAAGTCCGGCTTTTCAACTGCTCTCTGTCTAATTCAAGTTAACTTGTTAAGTGGTCTGTTTGTCAGCCAGGTTGAAAACGTGCAGCACTACACACTCACTTTCACGGAGGACATTTTCCACCACAGTGCTTGCAAATGAATTTAAAGACTTGCAAAATTTCCCTAATTATTCGCAGTAATCAACACTGCTTCACGTCGTCTCCAATAGCGTCTATTTCAAGTGGGACAAAACTACTTGGAAACTGAAGGTTTCGGTTGAAGTGGCGTTTAAAAATGTCAAATAGTCCTTCCTTAACGAGTGGGGCTGATTATATTAGGCATACCGTCGGCTGATGTTGCTGCTGCAGTCGGAAATACAGAGATCTTATCTATCTCAGTTGTCGATGATACTCAGGAAAAGGACGTCTCTATATCACAATTCATTGAATTTCAGTGCTACCAGTGACAGTTAAACAAATGATTGCTTTTATCATGGAAATAAGCAGATTTGTTCAAAGTCTATGAAATTATATTGCCGAATTTAATAAATTACGATACTAATAATAATAATAATAATAATAATTTATATATGATTAGTATTACTCAATTTCTCTTAACGAAACTTTATAGATTCAGTAACCCGGTGTATACATGTACTTGCGCGGCGATTATCAAATAAAGTACCTACTTCGACGATCAATATTAACCAATGTCTGTTTAGCGACGCTTTGGCCATTGGATGGGGGAGCCCTTCCAATTAGGTAGAGGTTTAGGTACTAGAAGGAGATAGTGTTTACTTGGTCTGAGGCAAGTGGAGAGTAAAGTCGCGCGATAGTACGCGTCACGAGTTCAGCATACTGTGTACCTCCCAATAATTCAAGTTTCTTTTTCCGAGAGATAAGCCACCCTTAGCTAAAATGTCGCTGAACAGACAATCCTACCTTAGTCGACATTGCACGGTTAACTTTTTGAACTCAAATAGCGATTAATTTATTCAATTTACCTCCTGTGTTCTTTATAAAATTGTGCAGTGTTTCATAACATTTTTATAGTTAATCCTTATGGTTGTAACGTTGTATTCCCCAAAAGATATAAAAAAACTGATATTCACGCAAAAGAATCTGAAAATAGGGAGGTCTGCCTTCCTAAACCTCCTCGTCGACAGCCTTCAAGCTCTAGAAATGCTGGTACCCTTTGGCGGTGAAACAGTCAGTGAAATGTTAAAACTGCGTACCTTCTATTTGCTTTCATAGTTATTTAATAACATAAAACTATATAGTTTTCGTATAATGCAGATAGTTTTAACATGTACAACGAAACAGAAGTGAAACTGGTATGCAGATTCCGCACTCCCAGGCTACCAAGTTAACCTCTTTGGAAAACACATACAGTCTGTGAGTATCCAAGAAAATATAGGTTCACCGATTTCTAATGTTAGCAATACAATTTAAGTACAAAGGAAATAAAGTAAAAATTTCTTACATAAGGGTTATTATAAAGTTTTAGCATCCATAAACTCCAGTACATACATCTGCAAATTGCAATAACGGTTATTCAGAGATTTTTACACTGCTTCATTACACATACATACACACACACATACACATACACACACACATACACACATTTGCAGCATTTGATAAATGGCAATTAAAGAAAACTTATACCTGTGATTCATACCCTTATAAAAGAATAGATTTTCGCTTTTTTAAGTTCTGTTTGCTCAAGTGTAACATCAAGGCCATCTATGTATATTGCTTGGAATATAATGTGACTGCTTTCGATTTTTTTACACGCATTCCCTGCGGAGTACAGCATCTAACCGGCTTTTGTTTCTGCACACATTCTCTATGGAGAACAGTAACTATTTTCTACTCCATGGCATTCTCAATGAAGACTTTGTAATTTCTGTTTTTAATCGTTCCATTTATACTCCAGCTTTAACTGCAATGGCGGCCTTTCACCTTTGGAACATGCTGCCTATTGGCAGTGGTGTTAACTCATGTGCAGCTGTCATTGGATTTCTGTTTCCTTTGTGTTTATACACTAAATCATACATAGATACATTCATATTTCCAGACTCTGGGGAGGGTAGGGAGTAATCTTGGTTAGAGAAAAATTCCCACTTCCAGCCAGGAAACGAACCCGTAACCCATCACACAGCAGGCAGGTGCGCTATCCACTGAGCTGCAGGGCCATACTCTTGTAAATATTGTTTAACCTTTCATTAATTTATAAATTGAAACTAGAAGGGGTTTTATAGCCCATGTCTGTCAGAAATAATAGCGCTCTTCAATGTGGAAGAAACATCAAAATCGGTGACTGATTTTAGATTCCCTGCGTACATAAGTGCAACAACCTTTATGCTTCCGATATACACGAGACGTTTCAGGTTATTAATTAATTTGGGACTTTGCTCCATACTTGCCGTCGCTGATTAGTTTACGCTTCGGCCAATACTGGGCGCTTTATAACTATCATAATTCATTGAGTTTATTCTGAAGGATCGCTGCAATTGAGCAAAACAACTGAGCGAAATATAAATGTCTATAAGACGATTAAAAGTCGAACCATCATGACGTAGCGAGCCGCAGTGAATATAAGGTGTGTTGTGTTTTCTTCTTGGGGGCTTTAGGTTAAGTGCTGAACTGATGTTACTTTCTTGAGGTGTGTATGTAAAATAACTAATTCTCGCTTATTACACTAATACGGTTGTGTTTCTTCCGCAGATGCGCACTGTTAACAGATGCAGTTTTCTCTTGCTGGATACAGATCTGCCTCATTGCTCCGGACGCACTTCAGCCTTGGGCTTATTGTGCTACCTGTATCGTTTAAAGCCAATTCATTATGTCTGCACCCTTTACCAAACAATAGTCTCATAAGAGATATGATTTCCAATTCCTCTGGTTGTAAAAACATTTTCCCAAACGCAATATATTTCCTGTGAGCCAAGCCCTCATTGCAGCATATAATGTGTGGGCTGTTTCAAGTTGTTTGGTGCACGATCTGCATTCTAAGTTACCCTGAAACACTCCCATCGTGTTAAGATGCTTTTGCACAGGAGCATGTGAGAAATGTAATAGTTATTCTCAGCTGAAATCTCTTATATGTAAGCTTTCAACTCTTTTTTACTTTCTCTACTACGTACAGTAAGTAGGGGAACTATTGTATTCCACCCAAAAACTCAATACCGAGATTTCACCAGAAATATATGTTTTGAGACCCCCTGAATCCAAAATGCGCATTTTTGGAAACAATGTCCGTGTGTGCGTCTGTTTGTGTGTGTGTGTGTGTGTGTGTCTGAGAACAGCATAACTCAGAAACGAACAGTCAGATAATCACCAAACTTAGTATTTGGGTTCAGTATCTTCCAGAGGTGCGACACGAAGGCTTTCAAGAAAATCCCCCCACCCCAGATTACCCTTTACATGGAAAATGTTTCGAAAATTTTAATTTGCTCAGAAACGGCTCTAACGATTTTGATTAAAATATCATATGTTTAAGATATTTTTATGACAAATGAAACTATATCTCGAATTTTCTGCGAGTGTCTCCGAAAGTATTCTTCATTGTGAACGACTTTTGCATAACTGGTAAACCATAAGAGATAGACAAATCTTTGCTACACAAAAAATGTAGATCGCGTTAAAAGACATAATTTATATCATATACATTTTTTTGTTGAGTGAACCATTTTCGAGACATTGCTTGTTATTCTCTTAAATTTTCCAATACTTATACTTTTTCTCCAATTCGTTATTCATTTTTACTTTCTCTACTACGTATAGTAAGTAGGGAAAGTATTGTATTCCACTCAAAAATTCGATACCGAGATTTCACCGGAAATACATGTTTTGAGATCCCTGAATCCAAAAAAAGCATTTTTGGAAACATGTCCGTGTGTCTGTCTGTCTGTGAACAGCATAACTCAGAAACGAACAGTCAGATAAACACCAAACTTGGTATTTAGGTTCAGCATCTTCCAGAGGTGCGACACGAAGGTTTTCAAGAAAATCCCCCCATCCCAGATTACCCTTTACATGGAACATTTTTCGAAAATTTTAATTTTCTCAAAAATAGCTAACGATTTTGATTAAAATATCATATGTTTAAGATATTTTCATGACAAATAAAATGTATATCTTGAATTTTCTGGGAATGTCTCCAAAAGTATTCTCCACTGTGAACGACTTTTGCATAGCTGGTAAACCATAAGAGATAGACAAAAGTTTACTACACAAAAAATGTGGATCGCGTTAAAATACATAATTTAGATCATATATATTTTTTTTGTTGAGTGAACCATTTTCCAGATATTGTTTGTTACTCCCTTAAATTTTCCAATACTTATACTTTTTCTCAAATTCGTTATTCATTTTTTTTATGTCCTGTACATACAAAGAGAATGGAATGCGCCACACAGCAACCAGCTCTTAAAAGATTTGACTATCGCTTAAATACTACCATATTCCCCTTGCACCTACAAGAAGCAATAAGATTAACATCTCGATTACCATGAAGCATATGGAGAATAAGCGTTTGCAAAAATAGTTTGTGCAAGAGTAGAAAAAAGTCATGCGAGTGTAGCACGTCAGATTTTTTACATGGTGTTCTAATAAATACTTCACCATATTTGTTTCGTGGAGTTTTAAGTCAGGTTTTATGATGTTCCACTTTGGAACAGTTCTTAAGAGTCTCTTACTAAGCATTGAGATGTTTGTAGAGCCGGTTCTGGCCCAAACAATTGTGAAGCTGCTCCTTTACTTGCAAGTTCATTAGCTTTGTATTTCTTTCTATGTCACTATGACTCGGCACCCAGATGATTTGATCTTCATTCTGTTCTGCCAAGCTTGTGGGCATGTTTAGGCAGTTTAAAACCAGTCCTGATGTTACCTTATGATTACTTAAGAACCTTAAGTGCAGCCTATCTGAGAAGATAAGGATCGGTTTACCAGTGGAAGCTCTCCTTATGTTTTCATGTATACATTGAATAGTAATATAAATTTCTGTTTCAAAAGAGTAATATATTCACCCAAGGGAAAAACCTTTTGCACCTTGGTTTTATACTACGGATCCTGTTCTGAGCCAACCTTTGAGCTATCTGTAAACCACATCAAAATTTCCTCAGGGGTTTCCAGAGTTGTATTCGTATCCAACGTTCAGAATCAACCCTGAACAGATGGAGTACTTCAACATATCGCACGGATAGGAGGATAGCTTCAAATAGTTCACACCTCCTCTTAAAATCACTGTGGTATGCATTTTGCTTGCTAAGTTTCTATCTCTTTTTTACCAAATTATCTAAGCGAAATTAAGCCTTAATTTGTTGCAAAAAGACTCGCGTTTATTGCCGTTTCTTAGGAATCATTAAAATGTTGGTTTTGCAACGTCTATGATCGCAAGTGATATTAGTTATCCGACGTATGTGATCTAAATGTCTGAACCGTCTGATGACCTCATCACCGTCTGATGACCTCAAAGTCTATGGTCAGAATGATAGGTTTGCTTCTGCTGACGCACCTAATATACGAGTATGTTCAAAAATTGATATCTTGACTATCTCTGCGGTCAGGTAGTCAGTAGTGTAGCTTCAAATTGCAAAGTTTTCGGTTTGATTCCCGGCTGTGGTAGCCTATCCCCCACTTCAGAACGGAATTATGTGAAGAAGAAATCCTAAAATTTAACGAGCAATAACACCGTCAGCTGTTTCTTAATGTCAAAGAAGTTAGAGGCGCTGTATAAATTCATGGGCGGTTAAAACTACATCCAGATTGGTGTGGCAATGCCAAAGGAGATTAGACTGTGTACCAGATACCCGGTAACACTTCTGTGGGTTCCTGGGCATGCTGGTATTAGAGCACATGAGATAATACACACTCTTGCAAGGAGAAGATTGGGGGCTCGATTTTTATTATGTCTGAACGCTTTTGCGGTGTGTCGACTAGAACTGTCAAGTATGAGATAACCCAGCTTGCGGAGAGGGCTCATTTTGAAATCTGGAGTAAGCAAACCACTGCGAGACAGGCCCATGCGTTGATATTGGGGCCTGTTCGAAGAGTGAGTTTCTCCTGAATTTGACCAGATCTAGGTTCAGAGGAGTTTTGGTCTATCTCACGGGCCACAACACACTGCGGAAACGTTTATATATAATGGGGCTTACACGCCTGATCACAATGCATCGCCCTCCACCGGGTTTGAACCCGCGACCTTGGGAACTAGAGGCTAGCATGGTAACCACTACACTACGGAGGACGACAATATATGCTTGACTACATTTAACATTCGGATATGTTTATTTAGTATTGGCAATAAGCTCTTGTGATGGAAAGGAAAAGTAAGAATCCAAAACTTACAAGTTTGTCTCTCAGATGACCTACGTGGGAAAGTGCAAACATACAACATAGAATATTTAGAAAACGCTAAAACTACAACTTTTACAAGATGGGTATTTTAATGAGCTCTAATTTTTTCAGTAGCAAGTGCTTAGCTGTACTTTTATCTACCTAAGATACAGTGCCCTTGAAAAATTTACCTGAAACACTAATGAAGCTCGACTTTAAAATGATTTCTGTTAAGGCTATTCGGAAGTTATATATGAATGCAAAGAATGCTGCTAAACAGGAAAACGCTATTTCAGAATCGTTTCCTATTACAAAGGACTTCAAGGCTGCTGCTTATTCAAAAATTGAGTTTTATTTATGGACACTAACTACTGTGGTCCATAGCATCCTACTCTATATTGGGCGTGAAAAACCGGTAATTTTGAACAGAGGCCTCTTTATCTGACTTGAAGTTCTTTTTACGTGCCGTAAATCTACTACACGGGACCACCGGCTTTACTTCCCTTCAAAAGGAAGCTATGCAAAGAGTTTTTACACTCGAAAAACTCAATCACCCTCCGCCGGGCTTGAACCCGCGACCATGGGAACTAGAGGCTAGATGGTAACCACTACACCACGGAGGAATACTGCTGCTTATCCCCTGTGTTATTTAAAATATACAGGATGCTAAGGAAAAAGTATTCCATATTTTGAGAGATGTATGGACCAAAACAAGAAAAAATGACCAGTACACATGGGCTCAAAAATGCATATTGCTCCTACTGTGAAACAGCCAAGCTTCTAATGTAATCAGCTTGCGATTACATAGACCTATAATGAACCATCTCAAAAGCAGGTGCTCAATGTGGTGTCCATTCATAGTAAGTCTGTCGTCTTTGGGAATCACGCACTGTCTTAAAGACTCTGGGTTGCTCACGGATGCTCTGGCAGGCATTAATGACTCCTCCTTGTAAAGTTTGCACACAATTAATGGGGGTTGCATGCACCAAATATTTTATGATAAAACTACAATGTAAAAGCATTTCATAAACTTATCAAAGCACAAACTGATTCCATTAGAACTAATAAAATACGCGCTGCATTTATCCCTAACTGTGAATACGGTTTACAGTAACAACACTAACAGATGTTTACTGCATGCTGTATGCATGGACAATAACAGAGTAATGTGTCCTCATTTGTTTACTGCCTGCTGTAGGTTGTAGTAATAGTAAGGAGGTTGCAGTAGCGAAGATAAGCAAGTGCTGTTAACTCTTAAGGTATGCATTTTACAACCCATATTTACTGGACATTTTTTCTTGTTTTGGTTCATACTACCACCTCTCAAAATATGGAATACTTTTCCTTTAATATCTGGTATATTCAGGAAACGCTTAGGAAATGGAGAAAGAACATCCAGGAATGTAGGGGTTTAGATGGAAGATTCTTGTTTGATGACGCTTTTGTATGCTGATGAAATAATTATAGCTAGTGCAAGAGCACGATGTCGATTACATCCTGATAAAACGTGAAGAGGAGTATAAAAATGGGGCCTCAATATGAAGATGGTGAAAAAGAATACTTGAGAGTAGGAGAAGGTCAAGAAAACTTGGAATGTATATTCGCAACACCAGGGAATGAAATGAGTTTAAATATCTGGAAGACATAATATCAGTAGAGAGAACACCCGAAAAGACATTCACAATCGAGCACAACAAGGGAAGAAAGCTATTTATCTTCTAAATAGGTTATGGTCGAACAGAATGAAAATTAATACAAAGTTGAGAATATACAGTTTTGCAGCGAAACCCGTATTATCTTATTGGTCGGAATGTCGGCAATTATCAGGGAAAGATATAAGGATAACTGAGATAATGGAAATGGACTTCCTAAGGAGAGCATGTAAGATTTTTAAATTACATGTGCCCACTGTAGAAATTCGAAGACGAACCGGAAGGATTTTTACAAGTGCCGAGGGAATAGAAACTAGGCAGTTATTAAGGTATGGTCATACAAAAAGAGTGGAAGAGGAAAGGTGGCCATAAAAGGGCTTTGAATTGCAATCCAAAGGACAGAAGGAGAAGAGGAAGACCTCCCACGCAATGGAAAGAGGGAATTAGAACGGCAATGCTTGATAGGGCTATTGGAGAAGATGAATAGGTGATAGACATCGCGATCGAAATGCGGGATGCGGCAAAGACTGTAGGACCCCGCAAACAAAAGTGTTTATATTCAACACTTACCTTTAGTTTACCCAGTTACACAATATTCAGTTAGTATGAAGAGATATCACAGTGTACTGACAAAAAGTTCAAGATATTATATGTTATATTAATATCTCAAATAGGTGTATATTATTCCAGATCGTTTAGGGGCCTTTTGGAGAAAATGAAACATAACGTAATATTTTCCTTATAATGGGTAGTTTGGGCTGGCGGAATTTTCTTGCAAATTTAATCGGCATACTTAAACAATGTATGGCTCAAGTAAAAAATTATATCGTATTTCTCCGACTTTTCGATTTTGAGCTACGCTGCTCGCTCTCTCTCTCTCTCGCACGCACGCACACACACACACACACACTCTCAAACACTCGTGGGCAAGGACAAAGCAAAATGTAATCTTTAACATAATTCCTTGAAAACGTACCATCGTTAACCCGTCTGGTGACGATGATATAAATTCCAAAACACCAACTGAATTGATGCTTTTATTGAACACTGCCTCTTTTTCCAGGGTTACTTGTTGGAATATACCGCATTTAAAAGAGCATATGTGATATGAACCGCTAAATTTTTCTGTACCAATTACCATTGTTTCATAATATTTCTAAAAATTATTCATGTAAAAGGTTTTTCTAAATATTGCCTTTTATTCGTCATAAACATCGTCGAGAAATGTTTTTAAAAGCTAAGTGATCTAAATGTTATATTCTCGGGCAGCTAAAAACTGTCTAAGAAAGATTTGATGTGGTACATTCATACGACAATCTCAACTCTATTTTAAATTAGTGGGAATACAAACTATCTTACTAAAGATTATTTTTTTATTCCATTATTTCAATTCAAATAAACCTTTGTAGAAATAGCCAAATTACACATTTCGTTATAGATACAAAGAGAACAGTGTAGTCAAATGTTTTACAACTGACGCTATACGGCTGCCTTAATGCTGACAAGGTTTTAAAAGAATGGCTAAGTACTGAACAATTTGAACATTAATAACGGATATCTCATAAATGGCTTATGCCACGAAAAATGTTATTCGAAATAAATCTGTGTTTTAAGGAGATCTACATTTTTGTGTAGTACGTTTTACTTTATCGTTTACCAGTTATACAAGATTATAAAAAAAATTCCTTACTAGCGAAGAGGATTTTAAAGGCTATTCCCAGAAAAATCAAAATATACATTTTATTTTTCTTGTAAATATCTTTAATGTGTGGTATTTTATTCAAAATCGTTAAGAGCCATTTTTTTCAAAATAAAAAATTTCGAAAAATGCTCCATGTAAAAGATAGTTTGGGGGCGGGATAATTTTCTTCAAAGTGTTCGTGTCCCTCTTTGGAAGGTATTGGACATAAATACCAAGTTTGGTATTTATCCCACTTTTCGTTTTTTTGTTATGCTGTTCACATACACACATCAAGAAAAGACATTTCATAAAAATGCTTTTTTTGTATTCAGGGGGCATCAAAACATGTATTTCCTGTGAAATCTTGGTATCGAATATTTGGGTGGAATGCAATACCTTTTGTACTTACTAAGCACGTAATAGAGAAAGTAAAAAAGCAACTCAAAAATTGTTTCAGCCATGCCTTTACACACCCGTGAGAAAGAAATTAATGACTACTTAACTTGTTGGAATGTACTGCTTAAAATGATAAAGTTAAACCAGGAGATATTATGCATGTTCGTATTTAATATAAAATGTATGCTTTAAAAAGTTACACATTTTTCCTCTGTTCTTACGATTGCATAAAATAAACATACTGTAACTCCAGAAAGCATTTTCTTCACTTCTTTATAATATAAAGGGAAACATTTAACAGCTTACATTTCATGAGATTTTTATAGATTTGCTATTTCATTATATACAGAATTGCACAGATTTGTCAACTTTTATTGTAAATAGTGTTTACAAAACTACTTCATAAGCATCTAGCAGGTCAAATTGTTTGGTATACTGTTTTAAATTGCGATGAACATTGTTTTGAGCTCACGATGGAAAAATTACCTAAAACAGGAATTATCAACACTTTAGTTTCTCTACCACTTACTTATAATAAGTAGAGGAAGTTTTGAATTTCACCCAAAAATTCGATATTAATCTTTTATCGCCAATATGCGTATTCAAACTCCCTGAATCTTTTTATGTAAAAAAAGGTCCATGTGCATGTCACTATGTTTACGAATAGCATTAAGTAAAAATCTCATGAGTTGCATTTACACGACTTTCTCTAACCTCTCTCACTTATTACTGGGTATACAAATTCTTCCTATGAAAGTTTATTTTCCTATCTACTTCGTTTTAATCCATAAACCTTTCCGGAAATAGCTGCATTACACATTTTCATATAGATAGAATGCAAATAGCGGTAGCAAATGTTTAAGAACTAGATGCTAAATGCTGGCCATTCAGTACTCTTTCCATGACATTGTGAGAAACAACAAATAAAACAAATAAATAAAATCTGAATATACTATCCCGGCACCTTGGTTATTACGTCGGGACATGCATTCAAACTTAAAATTTATTCTTATAACACATTTGCAAATTATATTACATAAACTTTTTCAGAATAAGTAACTACAAACTACACAATATCTACAAAATAGTAAATAAAAATAAAAGAAAAGAAAGAAAAGGAATATAAGTTATTAGATTAGAATAAAACAAGAATAAAAAGCTTAATTACAATCCTAAACTCTATATTTATCTACGCTTGCTGGAAACCAGCAAACTTAGCTACTGGTAACCTGCTACTATCTACTCCTATTTAACTATATTCGCTGGAAACCAGAGAAAATATACCGGTAGCCAGCACAAACCCTTCTAGTAAGCTGCTAATCATTCTAATAAATTTATGTTTATATTTTATTTACAAATTTCCTTAATTAAAAATTAGAAAGTTAAAGTTTCCTATTTATAACATTTCATTGTTTTCGTAACAATTCTTTGATTTATAGTAGTTTATTATTTTGTTGCATTTATTTATATCTTTATTTATGCACGTGTGTGTATTTGTTTATTTATTTATCTTATAATATTTTGTTTACTCGCATATTAATAAATAATAAATCGCGAGAAACAGCTGAAAATCAACAGTACTTTAAATGAATCGCTAAGTATTGATCAATTCAAACCATTAATAATAGTTATCTTGGAAATGGCTGGTGCCATAAAAAATTATTGAAATTAATTGTATATTTTAAAGAAGTCTATAATTTTTGTGTAGCACTTTTTCCTCTGACACTTAACGTTTACCACCTACACAACATTGTACAAAATTCCTTCCGAATGAAGAGGACTTCATAAGCTACTGCAAGAAAACTCAAGATATACATGTTATTTTTCATGTAAATATCCTTAATATATGGTATTTTAATCAAAATCGTCAGAATAATTTTTCAGAAAATAAAAAGCTTCGAAAAATCTTTCATATAAGGGGTTGCTTGGGGCAAGAGATTTTCTTGAAAATCTTCGTGTGGCATCTTAGGAAGGCATTGACCTAAATATCAAAATCTAAACAAATTAAACACCATTTTTGGTAAAAATCATGACTTTTTCTGGCTTCTATGCTTGTTAGTATATACAAAGTATTCTTATGAAACTTTATTTTCCTAACATTTCGTTTTAGATACAAAGGGAATAGCAATAGACAAACGTATCAGAACTGGACGCTATACGCTGACCTTAAAATTTCACACTCCTTCCATACAAACGCGAGAAACAACTGAATGTTCAAATGACTCAAAAATGTCCAAATATTGAACAGTTTGAACCATTATAGCGGATATCTCGGAAATGGCTAATGACACAAAAATGTGATTTAAAATATATTGTGTGTTTTAAAGTTATCTAGATTGCTTGTCTAGCACGTTTTCGTCTATAGCTTACGTTTACAAGCTATACAAGATTATACAAAATTCCCTTCGAATAAAGAGAACCTCAAAGGCTCTTCCAAGAAAATTCAAGAAGTTGGTTTGGGAGAATTTTCTTGAAAATTTTCGTGACGCATCTTTGGTAGGTAGTGAACCTAAATACCAAGTTTGGTATTTATCCAACATTTCGTTTTTGTGTTATGCTGTTCGAACACGCACGCACGCACGCACGCGCGCGCGCACACACACACACACACACATATAGGTATTTTTTTAAAATGCTCTTTTTTAATTCAGGGGCTTCAAAACTTGTATTTCCGATGAAATGTCGCTATGGAATTTCTGGATGGAATGGAATACCTTCTATACCTACTATGTATGGTAGAGGAAGTAAAAATCTGGTGTGATATACATTCACAGACTTTCTCTACCCTCTGTGGTTTATTATTGGGTATACAAAACATTCTTGCTAAATATTATTTGTATATCTAACACGTTTTAATACAAATAAACCTTTGCAGAAATAGCTACATTACATATTTCGGTATAGATATAAAGAGAACAGCGACAGGCAAATGTTTAAGAGTTGGACGCTATACACTGGCCTTAAAATTACATACTGTTTCCATGCAACCATAAGAAATAACTGAATGTTGACAGAACTTCAAGAAAATGACCAAGTAATGAACAATTCCAACCATTAATAATATATCTCAGAAATGACTTATGTCACAAAAAAGTTTATTTGGAATAAATTCTGTGATTTAAAGAGATCTACATTTTCTGTGTGGCAAGCTTTCATCTATTACTTAACGTTTGACAGTTATATAAATTTCCTTCCAAATGAAGAGGACCTCACAGGCAATTTCCAGAAAATTCAATATTTACATTTTATTTGTGATGTAAATATCTTTAATATAGTGTTTTAATCAAAATCGTTAGCTATTTTAAAAAAATTAAATTTTCGGAAAATGTTGCATGTAAAGGATAGCTGGCGTTGAGGAATTTCTTGAAAATCCCCATGTCATATCTTTGGAAAGTACTGAATCAAGATACCAATTTTGGTGTTTATCTGAGTTTACCTTTATGAGTTTATCTGTTCACAGGCACACGCAATCGGATCTTTTTCTAAAAATGCTTTTTGGATTCAGGGCTTCTCAAAACATGTATTTACGGTTAAATTTCGGTATAGAATTTTGGGTGAAATGTACTACCTTCTCTACCTCTGTGTATGTGGTAGAAAAGGTGATAAACGAAAAGTAGTTTAAATACCAAACTGGCTATTCAAGTTTAATATTTTCCAAGGATGCGTCAAATTTGGCACAGAACTTCAAACATAAAATCTCGGTATTTATCGAATTTTTGGCTAGGATGAAATACCTTCTCTGTCTAGTTGTAAGCTGCAGAGAAAGTAAGAATGCATTTTTCATTTAGAGGACCTCAAAACATGTAATTCCGGAGAAGTTTCTATATCAATTTTCTGTGGAATGCAAGTAAATACACGAAAAATAATTTTGTGAACTCCAAACACGAAAAAAGTTGAAGAAAAAGGTATAATTTTCCGAATAATATAAAAGCACATAAAAAAATCTTGAAAAATGCGGAAACGCATTGTTTGTTCTTTCTACATATGTATTTAAAATGAGAATATTCTCTCCTTAATTTTGCTGCTAGAAGGTTTTAAATTGGAAACGAATAGTTTTTTGGGTTCGCGACATTTTTCACTATGGCTATATGCCAATAATTCGCATGATGTAAGTAAATAATGCATGTTGCACACCGTTATCTTACTTATATGTACTTATTTCTTCTGGTTTTTAATTGAAACAGCAGTAATAAATGAATTTGATGAAGTTTAACACTAAGGTTTATATTTATACGTATTTCTCAAGACTTACCCAAGGGTTTCATTGACTAGAACAGAAGAGCCACGGTTTTTATTGTCTTCGTGCAAACGCGAGGAGTTGCATTTCACTACTAACGCTCCTCACCAGTTTAACTTCCACTCCCGGTATGAACGACAGAGCAGAAACAGTAACAGAAGTAACCAATAGGAACTCTGGCGCTCATTTGTTAAAGAAGGGCATTTAGAGGCATTACACTCCAAACAAGCGCGTGATCTTAGAATTCTGATACTTAAACAATAACTTTCATATCGAAATCCCATTAATTATTAAATATTGAGTCAAATACGAAAATAAAGTTCCGTGCTCCACATTACACAAAAATGTGTAGGGAAACACGAGTATTTCTATATTACTGTGTATAAAAAGATTCTTGTATTGATTTTACATCAGTCATGATAGGTAAATACTCTTTAGAAAAGGATTAATGGTGTGAATACATGTGAAAAGGGATGCATGATATGGAGACAGCATTTAATATGTATGCCAATCATTCGCGGGGTTCGCGTTCGAATCTCGATTAGGGTAAGGCATTTTTAAAATTTTCCCTTATATTAATAGTAGAAATGCTGGCTAATTATCAGCTCAATGGACAACAGGCTCATTTGACATTTTTAACATGAAAAAAATGGGATATGTAACATTCCTACGACTTTCACTACCCATCATAAAATATATAATCATGCACAGGACGTAATGTGTTACGCTCACATGACTTTCTCTACCCTTGTACAAACTATTTTTACAAACGCTTATTCTCCATTTACTTCATATTAATCGAGATAAACATTGCTAATTTACTTGTAGGTGCAAGGGGCATATATGGTGCAAGCGATAATCAAATCCTTTAAGAGCTGGTTGCTATGTGGAGCATTCCCTTCTCTTTGCTTGTCCAGGACATAAAACGAATTCCCATTTGAGAAAAAGTTTAATTGTTGGAGAATTCATAAAAAATAACAAGGAATAACCTGCAAATGGTTCACTCAACAAAAAAAGTGTATATGACATAAATTGTGTGTTTTAACGAGATCTACATTTTTTGTAGTAACGTTTTATCTATCTCTTACGGTTTACCAGTTATGCGGAAGTCATTCAGAATGAACAGGACTTTTGGGAATATTTCCAGAAAATTCAAGATAAACATTTCATTTGCCATGAAAATATCTTAAACATATGATATTTGAATCAAAATCGTTAAAGTCGTTTTTGAGAAAATCAAAATTCTCTAAAAATGGTCCATGTAAAGAGTGGGGGATTTTATTGAAAATCTCCGTGTCGTATTTTTGGAAGATACTAAACTCAAACATCAACTTTGGTATTTATCCGACTTTTCGTTTTTGATTTATGCTGTTTATAGACACAAAGACATCCACGGACATGATGGAATTAATTGTTCTTTCACACAAGCCATGTGTTTGACAGGGTTGAAAAGGTAGAATGGGGTATGACAACTCAATACAATTCGAGATCTCCTTATGGTTTACCGGGAAAAATGCGAATCAGTTGGAGAATTTAATGTCGTGTCGGCATGTTGCTGTGGTAGCTCAGTGGTTAGAGCAACGGGATGGAAACCGGCAGATCCGTGGTTCAAATCCCGGCTATGGCATTGAATATTTCAGTCATCGGATTCTACCTTTCCAACACAAGCACATGTTTACAAAAATGTTTTATTTGAATTCAGGGCATTTCAAAACATATATTTCCTGTGAAATTTTGGTATCGAATTTTTGGTTGGAGTGCAATACTTCCCCTACTTACTATACATAGTAGAGAAAATAAAAACGAACAGCGATTTTGCAGTTTTTCAGTAATGCATACAGGACCGCTGTTGACTAAACAATTTTCTCTTTACATCTTGCAGGTATATCAAGAATTGTATGAGCTGTAAGCTTTATTAAAACTATAATTAACTTCTTCTTCACTCTATGGTTTAGACCATTGGTGTGTTCCGCTGTCATAGCAAGTCTTTCCACCTCTTTTGCCGCCTATCTATATATCCTATTTCCTATAGGTCTCTAACTCAATAGTTTTGGAAGTCTCTCATTATTCATTCTTTCTGCATGTGAAAATCACGTTTTTCTGTGGGGTTGTATTTCTTCATTTATGAAATTTACACCAAGCTCGGTTCTTATTATATTATTGTTTATTTGATCTAAACTTGTACATCCTTTAGTTTTTCTCAGAAACTTCATTTCATATCCTTGTATTCTGCTTTCACTCTATTTTTGTAGTTACCCATGTTTCACATCCATATATTAAAACTAGCACCGCTCTTGGTTTATAGAACTTAATTTTTGTTTTATTTTTCAAGATTCTATTAATTGTTCCCCACATTGATTGAAATGTTGCTAATTCTAAATTTACGAGGGCAGTTCCAAGCGGTTGTTGTTTCAAACAAATGACTATTGTGGAAACTACCACCTTTGTACAGCTTAAGTCTGACGATGCTACGTTGTTTAGTAATTGTTTGGCAGCCATTAATAGTGAACTCTCTCACTGAATTGTAAACATGCAAAAAACTTGTCATCATTATGTGATACAATACTTTCATTTGAAAGGTCTTAGTCCAACTAATATTAAAGCTGAGCTAGATTCTACTCTGAGGGAGTCTGCTTCTTCGTTTACAACATTAAAATATTGGGTGGCAGAGTTTAAGCGAGGCCGTACGAGCTGCCAAGACGAACATCGCAGTGGTCGACCAAATGAGGTGACAACACCAGAAATTGTGAAGAAAACCCACAAAATGGAATTGGATGACCGTCGACTGAAAGTGCGCGAACTAGCAGACTTCGTAGGCATTTCAAAAAGTGCTGGACATTGCATACTAACTGAAAATTTATACATGACAAAGCTATGTGCAAGATGAGTGCCGCGTTTACTCACAATGGAATAAAAGCAGCATCGTGAGGATGTTTCAGTCGAGTGTTTGGCGATGTTTCGCTACAATAAAGTCGAGTTTTTTGTCAATTCATAACCATGGATGAAACATGGGTCCATCACTTCATACCTGAGACGAAGGAACAGTCAAATCAGTGGATTCAAAGGGGAGAATCGGCTCCAAAGAAGGCAAAGAGCTTACAGTAGAAGAGATGTTTCACAGTAGTGAAGATGAGCAAGTGCTCGTAGCTCTTAAGGTATGCATTTTAGAGCCCATGTTTACTGCACATTTCTTTTTCTTGTTTTGGCCTACACTACCACCTCTCAAAATACGGAATCCTTTTTTTAGCACGTGATATATCTTGTATGTATATATATATATATAAAAATGTGTGGGTGATAATGTACACCCTTGTGTAACTATATATAAAAGGATTTTCATATAAACCTTTCAATGCATTTATTAAATGTTTAGGATATGCATTTTATTTCATTATTGATTATAATTTTGTCCTATTTACTTTATCAAAAACTTTCTTGAAACCTACAAAATCTACATGCGTTGGTAAATTAAATCCTCTTCTCTTTTAAAATATCTGCTGTATAATAAAAATAACAATAAACATCAAACCAATTTATATTAACCCGAACCAAGCACCTTTATTTGTATGTACTGATTTTGCGGTATTTCACAATTAAAAATTATAATAAACAATATCCCGAAATCTTAGGGCCACAATGAATCACTCAACCGTGGCACTGGATTCTTCAAATGTGATTCAACTTGTTTGTATGCGAGTTTGGACATCGTCATGCTAGCTCAGGAGTAGAGCGTCAGCACCTAAAGTTGAAGATTTGCGATTCCAGTCTCAATGAAGTTTTAGCACGGCTGGTATGAGGGTCAAAACCTGCAAGTGTAAATGGACCAAGAAGCTCTTGAAATCCAACAGGTGTTACGAGCTGATCATCAGAGGGAAGCAACCTCAGAAGTAAACAAGGGAAACCTCTGCGGTTTCCGCAGTAAGACCAGAATCCGTCATTTTTCATCTGAATAAAACTTGGGCGTACAAAAACTAATGCAAACAATAAACAAGAGAATAGAAGGAAAACACTTTACCGGGCTCCAAGGCAAGGGTTAACAGAGAGAATAATGTTTTTATATATGTGCCTTTTTTTCTTCTTTTTGTACAGATAAACAAACAGTCTCTCTCTCTCCCCCCCCTCCTTCACTCCATTTCACCCTACATTTCAGATTTGTGGTTCACCATGTGAAAGTAAAGATAAACCCGTGTTCCTTAGGATATTCTCTCGCTCTCTTTTTGCTGTCGGTGGTAAATCATGTGCTGCGTGGTCGCTGGGGTGTGTCCATTGCCGATAGCTGAATCGTCCATCTTCCGTCCAGCCACAGTAGGACATCATGTGATTTCCTAAGGGGAAAACAACTAATTGTCCAGCTTACATTTCTCTCAAGTAAAAAATCACATTCGAGTCCTAGGTCGCTATTTTATACAGACTCAACACTGTGCCCTTGTAAAAATATCTGATGCGTTACATTCACATCACTTTCTCTACCCCTAATCATTTATTTAAATTATTCTTACTAAAGCATATTTTTATATCTACTTCATTTTAATCGCGAAAGACCTTTGCAGAAATAGCTACATTACACATATCGTTATAGATACAAAGGGAACAGCGATAGTCAAATGTTTAAGAACGGAACGCTGATTGCTCTCTTAAAAAGCCATACTCCTTCCATGCAATCGCGAAAAAGAATGAATATCCACAACACTTTAAAAGAATGACAAATTACTGAACAATGCGAACCACGGATATCAACGAACAACGGATTTCTCGGAAATGGCTTATGTTACAAAAAAGTTATTTGAAATAAATTGTGTTTTAAAGAGATCTACACGTTTTGTGTAGTACGTTTTCGTCTATAGCCCAGCATTTGCCGGTTATACAAGATTATATAAAATTTCTTCCGAATGTACAGGACCTAACAGGTTATTTCCAGAAATTTGAAACGTTTTGTTTACCATGTAAATATCTTTATTGTGTGGTATTTAAATTAAAATCGTTACAACCATTTTGCAAAAAATTAAAAATTTCGAAAAATCTTCTATGTAAATGGTAGTTTGGTGTTGGTGGATTTTTTGGAAAGCCTTTGTACCATCTTTGGAAGATACTAAACTTAAATATCAAGTTCGGTATTACAGAATGACTAAAAGTAACTCGTTTTTTGGGGTTAAACTATTCAAAGACACACATAGAGACATACACACACACACATTGACGTTTTTCCAAAAAAAAAAATTTTGATTTTGGGGCCTCAAAACATGTTTTTCTTGTTATATCTTGGAATCGAATTTTTTGATGGAAATCAATACCTACTCCACCTACTGTAAACCTGATAGAGAAATTTTCCTGCAATGATGGAAAGCATATCTAGGCTTTGTATGTAGGAGGGATTCAACTTTATATCTTTATTTTCTCTAACAGTTACCAATGTTAGGTATAACTATCGTATTCACCCAAAAATTCGATATCCAGATTTCGTGGAAAAGACGCTCTTTGGGATCTCCCAAATCCCTCCCTCTAAATAGAATCTTCCCCCTCTCTAAGTGTGTATTTGTGCGAAGCGTATAACCAAAAGCAGAATTTCAAATGAATACCAGAATTTAAGTTCCGTGTATTCAAAGGAAGGCGCGAAGATTTTCAAGAAAAATACTGAATCCAAACAAGCCTTTATGTGGAAAATTTTTCGCTGATTTTCATTTTCTCAGAAACAGCTCTAACTATTTTTATTAATTTATCATAGCGAGCGGGATGACTCAGGCGGTTTCGTCTGTAGTCCGCATTCAGGAGGTCATGGCTTCGTTTCCCGTGGCCGATCTTCCTGATCCATGGGTTTTTTTCGGGGGTTTTCCCGCGTCACATCCCCCAGATTTCCTGTCCCTCCATTTCATCTCCATTCTCATTTCACTTCATCATTCATCCGTTGGTCTCTTTCAGGGTTGGAAGTGTCAGCGATGGTGTTTCGGTGTAGTGTGGCAGGGGAAAAGGATGCTCCTTATGACTCTCTCCGTCCCTCAGATTTCGCCTGGTTCCTGGGGGTATTCGAACCCCCTTGAGGGTTGTTGGTCCCCTCTGCGCGAGGTGGGGTCCCCGGTCTGCTTGTCTGTCTGCCGGGGAGTCTCTGTTTGGAAACTTAGAAACTCTACCATTCATGTGCCGTCAGTCCTGGTTCCGGCCACCGGTGTCTCCTCTCGCCTCATCCTTCCTCCCGGGGACGCCCCCTTGTGGGGCGTAGGTACAATATCGGACTGTAATTAGTGAGCAAAATTTTGATCTAAGGTGTTTAAATAGAATTTAAGTACATTTTACAAAGTTTAAGCCTTTAATCTTGTATTTCTCCACAAAGTAATACATTTTGCTTTTCTATTTTTGTTGTTGTCTAAACTGTTTCATAACAGCTACTATAAGTCAGTTTTAAATATTTAATTGAAAATGTTTCTTACAAATGTTTAATTCATAAAATTTAACGTTTTATTTGAAAAGTAATTTGTTGTCTGTTTGTATCTTGTTTTTCTTTCCTTCAAGTATTTTCATGTTATAAGAATTTAGCTACTGTGCATAATGATTTTAGATTTATATTTAATTTGGCATTTTTCACTAAACTTTACTGAAGGTTAAAAGTAAGAGATATATATGTACGCAGGATTAAAATGTGACAAAATACCTATTGGATTAGTAGAAGAGAAAACTTACTGTTCTACGTCTGCGTTTCAAAGGCTTTTGGAAAACAATTCTCAAAATTATGGCCTGCTGATAAACATTAATCTAAGTACAAAGCTCTAGAACAGTTTTGTTTTATAATACTGCGAAATGTTTTGCCTAAACAGGGAAAATGGGACCATGTAATAACGCTTTTATTCACGAAAATTTTGGAATTAAACGCTTAGTCTGGTTTTTCTTATCCTGAAATATTTACAATTATTCAAAGCAGGAGCTACTGTAGGATAATCCTACAGAGAGGCGTGGTCAAAACGGGACGAAATGTATTCATACCCCGTAAAAACAGAAATAACAAGGGAAAAGGGTGTTTAGCTTTAAACGTAAGATAGCTAAGTATTTCCTTTGAAAGTGCATATAATGAAACATCAGAAATGACAACAGTCATTCATTAACGGGCTGATTATACCCTAGTTGCGGCGATCTTCTTTTAAGATTGAGCAAACAAACGCCATCGACATGATAACAAGCTAACACACAAGTATTGCTTTTCTTTTGTTTCTCTTATTTCCTCATTCACAGAGATTTACGGACGTGCAGTGAAGTGGGGTTTATCCCAGGTTTAATAGCATGAGTAGCTGTTATTTCCTGTAGACACAAGGGATAATCAAAAAGTAACGTAACGGCTTCTTTGTAGCTGTTAAGTTTTATGATATTTTAAAAGGTAAGACAAAAGTCACCAGTCTCTCAGTAATGTTTACAAAGATAATGGGGATAGAAAGTGCCTAGTGATAATGATATAAATGAGTACTTGCAGACACAAGGGAGATGCACAAAAATAAACGTAACCGCTACTTCGTAACCATTAAATTGTAAAGTGGTTACAAAAACAACAAAGACCGAAGGCAACCCGCTACTCAGTAACAGTATAAATGTAACGCAAATAAACGTCATGGTTACAAAGTGATATTAGTGGCGATATTCTGAAGAGGTATATATATTTTAATAACATACTTAGCTATCTTTTGTAGAAATAGGGATTGCAAAAACACTAACACAACCGCTACTTTGTAACTGTTAAGTGGTATAATGGTTACAAAAGTAACACGAAAGTTAGTAACTAGTAACTTAATAGCGGTTACAAATGTAACGTGAGCAGAAAGTAACTAGTTACTCAGCAACAGTTACGGATGTAATCGAAACAGAAAGTAGTTAGTTAATAAATAACAGCTACAAAATAGTGACCAGAAGCGATATTCTGAATGAAGCTTATGTCCATTGTAACAGCATCGTAGCTATCTTTTGCAAACACTAGGGATATCAAAACAATAAACATAACAATTACTTTGTGGCTTAAATAGTTTAATGGTCATTTATTTAACGAGTACAGAAGCTACCTAAAGAGGTAAATACTCAGTAACGGTTACAAAAGTAACAAGTACATAAAGAAATGACTTACTTACTAATACTTACAAATTTAACGGTAACAGAAAGTAACCAATCAGTAAGGTTACAAAAGCAATGCGTAAAGTAACTAGTTAATAAGTAACGGTTTCAAAAATAATAGAGACAGAAAGAAACTGGTTGTTCACTAATGGATACAAATTTTAGTAATAGAAAGTAACTAGTTACTCAGTAACGATTACAAAAAGGTCATGTGGAAAGTAACTGGTCAATCAGTAACAGTTACAAAAGTAATAGAGATGTAAAGTAACTAGTTACTCACTAAAGGTTGCAAATCTTATGGGAACAGAAACTAACTAGTTACTCAGTAACAGTTTCAAGGGTAATGTGGAAAGTAACTAGTTAATCCTTAACAGTTACAAAAGTAACAGGCACGTAAGATATCTAGTTTCTCACCAATACTTACAAATGTTACAGGAACAGAAAGTAACTAGTTACTCAGTTACGGACAAAGGTAACATGTAAAACAACTAGTTAATCCATAACAGCTACAAAAGTAACTAAGGTAACTAGTTGCACACTAATGGTTATAAATGTTACGGAAACAGAAAGTAACTAGTTACTCAGTTACGGACAAAGGTAACGTGTACAGCAACTAGTTAATCAGTAACAGTTACCAAAATATCAGGGACGTAAAGTAACTACTGTCCATTCCAAACCAAAGTTCCCTCTGATGTAAACAGAAGCACGTGCTTCTGCTTGTCACGAACCCAAGAACACACTCTTACACCAACGTAAATAGTTCCTTAATACATGTATTGTATTATGAAATATTAAACCAGGAAAGGTATAGAACTTCATATTTTATTGTGGTTATCATAAGAACTCATCGTTAAAGGTAATGGATATATACTAGCTGTTAAGATATTACAAAATATGATTTTCGTCTGCTGTTGCGCTAACGCCGGGAGCATCTTGCTAGTTAATACCAACTGTATGCATGACTGCCACTATCTTGAATATACAAGAAATGCAGCAGTGAATTCCCAAAGGTGCTATCTGAGTACCGAATAAACACTTTGCGTAACACAGAAAATATGATAAGCGAAGGGTCATTCATAATACAATAGTACACGTATACGCAGCTTAGGTCAAATCTTGTGATTTAGTCAGTTGGTATTTGAGCTCGCATGGCAGAGGAAGGTGCGTGTAGTGCAAATATACTGTTCAAACACAAAAGCGGGAAACAGTTAAAAGTGGCTAAAAACAAACAATACTTCATATATTCAACTCACTATTAGAAAAATATCCGACACCTGCATTAGTGCATATTACGAAACTAATATCGGATTTTACAGGCGTTTCAGTGAGAAGTGTAACCGAAGCGAGCACGGAATATAAACAGACATAATAGAACATAGAGGGGGATAAAATTTGGGAACTTGTTTTAAGTGCGACAGTGCTGTGGAATTGTGGATTAGCTTGTCATTATTTTGAAGAGTAGTTCTGATTCTGGCAGTCATCTTCGGAGGATTCGGATTTGGGTGTTGCACTTTTGCCCAAGGATTGTGATTAACGCATACTTATAAAATCGTTTGTTACCTCAGGTTGCATTTTGAACTATGATTCTCACACAGGGCGCGTTTTTATAGATTTAAATAGTGCCCAACAAGCACGTGAGAGGGGGAACAAGCAGCCATTACGGGCGGGGATTGGGAAATACTTTCGCGCGGATAATACAAAGAGTTTGTTTTCAGTGAAAGGCACTCTGGTTTGGAATGGACAGTAGTTGTTCACTAATGGTTATAAATGCTACGGGAACAGAAAGTAACTATTTACTCAGTTACGGACAAAGGTAACGTGTAAAGCAACTAGTTAATCAGCAACAAGGACACAAACTAACTAGTTACTCATTAGTGGTTATAAATGTATCGGGAACAGAAAGCAACTAGTTATTCAGTAACGTTCACAAGACAAACGGGGACAAAAACTAAGAGTTAATCAATAACTATATCCATCGTGTATGCTTGAACTTGTCACTTATTTTATAGTTATGCGGCAGTAACCATTTCCGGGATATTCACTGTTATTAAAGTTTGAATTTCGCAATATTTTAAGCAGAAAATGTGCCGTTCTTTTGTTACTTGTGAGTGCATCTAAAGAGCATGTAACATCAAGGCCGGTATGATAGTGACCTACTTTTTGAACATTTGGCAGCCGTTCTAGCGTATATTACGTAGCTACAAAAAATGTATATTGAAACCGCGTCTGTTAACATTTGGTATTGTAACTAAGATTAAACGGAAAAATGAGCTTTTGTGTGAACAATATTATACAAGGGATGCGGAGATAGGTGATGATTACAGCAAATCATGTTATAAAAATATAACATTTGGAATTCTACCATTAGCCTGTGAGTATATTTTAGCTGTACTTTTAACCGTGGTTGACCACCCAGAAGTGCTAATAAAAAATGCAGACATACAAAGCAAACAAACCAGAAATGGGCAGGACTTTCACAGGCCAAGCAATAACCTACAAGTATTCCAAAAAGGGGCTTACTACAATGGTATAGTATTATTTAATTCACTTCCATCATATATTAAGGAACTGAAAACTAATAAAAATATATTCAAGTTAGCATTGAAAAGATATCTCATCACTCACATCTTCTATACAGAGGGGGATTTCTTTCATTTAAAAAAATGGCTATAAAATGTTACCAAATTTTATAAATACATTAAGTATAAATAATATGGTTTTAAACATTTTTAGTTCTAACGTACTCTGCACAAGAACTACAATTCATTTACATACAAGCACACAATGTAATTATGTATTTATGACATAATCTACATCCTAGAGTACACTAGCCTTCTTTAAGCTGGTCTAGCTCACTATGGGTCTACAGATTGAGATGTTATGTTATGTTACATGGTCTGATATAAATAAGGAGTAATGAAAACAAAACTAAAATTAACTAATTGCCCGAACACGTAAATATTTTGAAACCAAGATTTTACAAAAAAAAAAAAGTAAAATTTTCGGTCATTTTTGTATACGTGTGTCATCAGCTACAAAAATTTTAAATTGCAATATAATTTTTCATTTTTGTTTTGCATGAGCAGTTCGATTTGTTTAATACAAAAAGTTTGGTTGCTATGGGAACAGGTTAATTGTTGGCTTGTTTAAAAATTTTCTCCACAATTCACACAGCTACTGCAATAAATAAAATTCTAATTATTTCATAAGGTCTTCAAAATGCTGCCCATTCATAATCTGAACTCTTGTCAAACATTTTCAGTCACTCCTGGTGGTGTATTTCGGCATTCTTTCCCAATCCTCCTGTTTAACTCTCGCATAGTAGCAGACGTCGTAACAAAGGCTCTACGTTTCAAAAAGCCCCATAAAAAGTAATCACGTGGGGAGAGATCTGTTGCCATAGCAACCAAACCTTTTGTATGAGACAAATGAAATTTACTGTTCATCCAACTAAATAAGATAGCTGGATTTTCAGAAAAAAAATGAAAAACACATTTGTTGAACATTTTTACTTTCTCTACTACGTATGTAAGTAGGGGAAGTATTGTATTCCACCCAAAAACTCGATAACGAGATTTCCCCGGAAATACATTTTTGAGGCCCCTGAATTCAAAAAAATGCATTTTTGGAAACATGTCCGTGTGTGTGTCTATGTCTGTGAACAGTATCACTTAGAAACGAACAGTCGGCTAAACACCAAACTTGGTATTTAGATTCAGTATCTTCCAGAGAGACCGGCGCCGTGGCCGAGCGGTTAGACCGCTCGCCTCCCACCGAGGCGGCCCGGGTTCAATCCCGGGTTCAATCCCAGGGACCTGCATGTGGGATTTGTGGTGGACGAAGCGGCGTCTGGGCGGGTTTTCTCCGGGTTCTCCGGTTTCCCCCGCCATTTATTCCACCAACTGCTCCATCATCACCTTTCCTTTCATCCATTTCCCCAACATTTCGTTTCATCTACTTCCTTCATCCGATACCAGGCATCGGGCTGATCACCCATCCTGGATGCTCTGTCTGATCCATGAGTGTCTGCTCCTCTGACCCTAGGCATCCGCTTGTAAGTCCTGGGGGGTGTAAGTCCTACATAAGAGGAGGGTAAACAGATAATGAATGAATGAATCTTCCAGAGATGCGACACGAAAATTTTCAAGAAAATCCTCCCACTCCAGATTACCCTTTACATGGAACATGTCTCAGGCGATAACGTCTGTGTCCTGCAATCGGGAAGTCGTGGGTTCGATTCACGTGGCCGACCTTCCTGACCCATGGATTTTCTCGAGGGTTTCCCCTGAATTTCCTGTCCCTCCATTTCATCTGCATTCTCATTTCACTTTACCTTTCATCAGCTTTGCCTGTTCAGAGTTGCAAGTGTTGGGAGGTCTCGGCGTGTGCATGCCAGGGTCTCCATCAGACACCCATCAGGATCCTATTTACCAAAGATCTGCGTAGGTCGAGGTACTAAGTTCCCCTCCGCTTCTAGTCCTATTCTACCACTTGAAAAAAGAATACACTATGTGATAAAAAGTATCCGGACAACCCCACAAACATACGTTTTTCATCTTAGGTGCATTGCCTGGTACTCATAATTCGCGACCTTAGTAGTCATTAGACATCGTGAAACAGCAGAATGGGACGCTCCTGGAACTCACGGACTTTGAACGTGGTCAGGTGATTGGGTGCCACTTGTGTCAGAAGTCTGTACGCGAGATTTCCACACTCCTAAACATCCTAGGTCCGCTGTTTCTAATGTGATAGTAAAGTGGAAACGTGAAGGGACATGTACAGCACAAAAGCGTACAGGCCGAACTTGTCTGTTGACTGACAGAGACAGCCGACATTTGAAGAGGGTCGTAAAGATTAATAGGCAGACATCTATACAGACCATCACACAGGAATTCCAAACTGCATCAGAATCCACTCCAGTTAGGCGTGAGGTGAGAAACCTTGGATTCCATGGTCGAGCGGCTGCTCATAAGCCACACATCATGCAGGAAAATGCCAAACGACGCCTCGCTTGGTGTAAGGAGCGTCAACATTACACGATTGAACAGTGGCAAAACGTTGTGTGGAGTGACGAATATCGGTACACAATGTGGCGATCCGATGGCAGAGTGTGCCTATGGTGAATGCCCGGTGTACGTCATCTGCCAGCGTGTGTAGTGCCAACAGTGAAATTCGGAGGTGATGCTGTTATGGTGTGGTCGTGTTTTTCCTGGTGGGGGCTTGCATCCCTTGTTGTTTTGCGTGGCACGATCACAGCGCAAACCTACATTGATATTTTAAGCACCTTCTTGCTTCGCAATTTGGGGATGGCGATTGCATCTTTCAACATGATCGAGCACCTGTTCAATATGCACGGGCTGTGGCGGAGTGGTTACACGACAACAACATCCCTGTAATGGACTGGTCTGCGCAGAGTCCTGACTTGAATCCTATAGAACACCTTTGGGATGTTTTGGAACGACGACTTCGTGCCAGGCCTCACCGACCTACATCGATACCTCTCCTCAGTTCCGCATTCCGTGAAGAATGGGCTGCCGTTCCCCAAGAAACCTTCCAGCACCTGTTTGAAAGTATGCCTGCGAGAGTGAAGGCTGTCATCAAGGCTAAGGGTGGGCCAACA
Organism: Deroplatys truncata; assembly: GCA_030765065.1. Lineage (NCBI taxonomy): Eukaryota > Metazoa > Arthropoda > Insecta > Mantodea > Mantidae > Deroplatys > Deroplatys truncata. Next base: position 60,388,592 of record CM060977.1, read on the forward strand.
CCATATTGACTCCCAGCATTACCAATGGAGGGCGCCACGAACTTGTACGTCATTTTCAGCCAGATGTCCGGATACTTTTATCACGTGGTGTAAGTAAGATTTGAAAGCTTATACCAAAGAATATCTCGAAAATGGTTAAGGCCACAAACATTTTTATTTGACATAAATTGTATGCTTTAATGAGATCTACATTTTTGTGCAGTAAGATTTTGTCTCTCTCTTATGGTGTATCTAATTATACAAAATTGTTTGGAATGAAGAGACCTCAACACGCTATTTCCAGAAAAATCAAGATACCTATGCATTTTACTTATCATGCATATATCTTAAACCTATGGTATTCTAAGTAGAATCATTACAGCCATTCTTTGAGAAACTGAAAGCTTAACGAAAAATGTTCCATGTAAAGGACATTTTCGGTTGGGGGTTTTCTTGCAAATCTTCTGTCGCATCCGTGGAAGACTGTGAGCTGAAGCACATTGTTTAGTATTTAACAGCTTTTTCGCTTTTGAGTTATGCTGTACACAGACACACACTGGAACGTTTTCATAAATGCTTTTTATGGATTCAGGGAGCCTTAAAACATGTATTTCCGTGAAATCTCGGTATTTATTTTTGGCGGAATGTAATACTTCGTTACTAGGTAAGTAGTAGAGAAGGTAAGAAGATGTCTTCATGTCCACCCACACAATTTCATTGCTTATTCATAGCTTTCATCACCAGGAGACTCCCTGGCATACAAACATGATGCTATAAAGAGTGTTTCTCTTGAAAGCCAATCCCTAAAATTCTTAGCATTTATTTACCCGCAGTTTCTGCGTGGTTACCTCTAAAACCAAGTTTCATCATTTTTAATAGCCAAGATGAAGAAACACATTCTGATATTAATGGTGGTGATACAGAACTTTAACCCAGTGCACCATCTCTCACAGCGTCCGTCTTCAACACTATTTTTTGGAGCGCATTATCGATGTGGTGTCAATCCTCTGGCTTTCCTCTCCCTTCTTTTCCTGTATAAGAGAGGGAATTGCTGCAGATTGAGGCAGGAATTATCATCTGAAATTATTTATAAAGAAAATGTTTAATTTGAACACAAATTTTAAAGTTATTTATTTGTGAAAACTGTCTCTTACATAAACATGTCTTTAATAGTACATAATGCAGGAATATGGGGCATGTTAATTTTCACACGCATAAATGTGATTTTTTTCCATAAGACAAATAACTTAAATATCCAAATACAGCATATAAAACAAATGTACATCCATTTGTATGGAATGGATATCAAATTATTGGTCATAGGGTTTTATATGGGAAAATTAGTATTTCTCAGATACTATCTGCTCTGTTTATTTAAGAACATTAAAAAGGAAATAAAATCGAAAAGCAACAAGTTCATTTGTTGTTTAACTTAGAGTAAATAATCAAATAATTGATTTTTTTACATAACTAATTCTCCCTCACTCTTGTTTTAGCTCCATTTATACCCCGCCTTTAACTGCATTGGTCTTAATAACGGCTTGTCCTTTGCAACTTATTGCCTATTGGCAATGGTGTTAACTCGTGTAAATTTTGTCGTTGGGTATCTTGCACTTAGTTTTTTAATCACTAAACAATACAAATATTCACACCCTCATTCTTACTTCCAGATTCTGGGGAGAATGGAATTAAACTTGGCTAGAGAAAAAAATCCCACATCCCAGCCGGGAATTGAACCTGGGACTCCTCGCACAGCAGGCAGTTGCTCTACCGATCTCTCCTTTGTCACTTTAATTACGTGGTCATATCGCGATGGATCTGTTAGAAGATACCTCGTGGCTCGGTGTGTGGCGGACAACTAGCCTTCTAGCTCTCATCCCTGTACCATTACATCTTACTTCGTCACGTGTACACAGAGGTCTTAGTACTAGGCAACTGTACCTCTGCTTCTACACGTGCCGGGTAGATGGTATTAGGATGCCATCCAGTCTACCTGTTTTTATTATCTGTGGATAGAGGGCAGAACAGGGTTATTTTCATGTATTTCATGAGGCTATTTTTATGTGTTTTTCCGTTTTTATTATTTGTTTAAACCTAGGCTGAAACTTTGGGCCATGGTATCAATAATAAAAGCTGATGTGTTACACTCACATGACTTTCTCTACTTTTGTACAAACTATTTTTACAAACGCTTATGTTTCATGTTAATCGAGATATCAAGATGTCAATCTTATTGCTAATTTTCTCGTAGATGCAAGGGGAATTGGTAGGCTTTAAGCGATAGTCAAATATTTTAAGAGGTGGTTGCTATGTGGAGTATTCCATTCTCTTTGCATGTTCAAGACAAAAAAATGAATAACGAATTTCCATTTAAGAAGAAGTATAGGAAAATCTAAGGGAATAACAAGCAATATCTCGAAAATGGTTCTCTCGAGAAAAAAATATATATGACATAAATTATGTATTTTAACGCGATCTACATTTTTTGTGTAGTAAAATTTTGTCTATCTCTTATGGTTTACCAGTTTGCAAAAGTCGTTCACAATGGAGAATACTTTTGAAGACATTCCCAGAAAATTCGAGATAAACAATTCATTTGTCATGAAAATGTCTTAAACATGTGATATTTTAATCTAAATCGTTAGAGCCATTTTTGAGAAAATTAAAATTTTCAAAAAATGTTCCATGTAAAGGGTAATCTGTGGTGGGGGGATTTTCTTGAAAACCTTCGTGTCGCATCTCTGGAAGATATGAGCCTAAATACCAAATTTGGTGTTTATCCGACTGTTCGATTCTGAGTTATGCTGTTCACATACAGACACACACACGGACATGTTTCCAAAAATGTTTTTTTTGGATTCAGAGGGTCTCAAAACATGTATTTCCGGTGAAATATCGGTATCGAATTTTTGGGTGGAATACAATACTTCCCCTACTTACTATACGTAGTAGAGAAAGTAAAAAGAACAGTCATATTGGTCGGCCCACGGGATTTTAACCCCTAACCATCATTAATTTTGGATTAATTATCTTAGATCATGACACATTAGAACTTTGTAACAAACGATAATCGTATGTAAACAGATTATGGGCGCTTAGATTATTGTCTGTAATAGAAAGTAATTAACACTGCAATCGATAATTGCTGATTGAAAGGATTAGTTAACAAAGGTAAACAATCTTAATGTTGAATTCTGATTCACTTTTTAAACTCTCATTACAATAGGTTGTAAGCTTTTGCTTTAAAATTAACAGGGAGAGAGTATTAGAACAAATACGGTGTGTTACATTCAGTAGACATTCTGTACCCTTTATCGTTTATTTTTGCAGCTTTTACAACTTTTCTAACAAAACCTTATTATTCTGTCTGCTTCAGGATATCGAGATAGACGTTTAGTACTTCGATAACACATTTTGTTGTAGCTACGAAGGGGATGCAGGAAATTAAACTTTAATGCAGTCAATAGACTCATTACAAGATCATCAGACATTGTCAGAGATTACATCCTACAATTATATGCACACATGTACATGTATTCTAATTCCGCAACACTGTACAGACACTTCTTAATTAGGTAAAATTTTAAAAAATTTTTAAATTTAATACTTACGTTGTTTTCACTTGGGTTGGTAGCTTATTATAATTATAATTATAATTAATCCTTGTTAGTTTGACTTCTATTTCAGCTAACCCTATGATAATCATTTGAACCTCTAGTATTATGGTCATGGCAGTCTTTATTGAACACGCTATATTCCTTATTATTTTTGACAAGTAGTATACTTTTATAAACATACAGTGATACTACAGTTAATATTTTTGCCTTTATGAATGTTTCCCTGCATGACTGTCGGTAGTCGAGGTTGTACATACATCTGATACATTTTTGTTTTGTAATTTTAATATGCTATCCATGTTGAACTTACTTGTACCACCCCTCAAATTTCAATTCCATAGGTTAATCGTGGATAAATTATGCCATAGCAAGCTGAATTGAGAATAGAAGTGTTTTTTATTTTGCCTGCTGTCTTAGAAGGAATAGTCCCGAGTTGATTTTTTTGCAAACAGTATCTACATGTATGTTATATGTTAGACCTTTATCAATATTTATGCCTAAAAGTTTAAAGTTGTTCACCTGTTCCAAAGTGATATTGTTAATATATATATATATATATATATATTTCGTCCGTAAGATTGTTAGGCTTTTGGAATACCATAATTTTAGTTTTGTTTACGTTTACTTTCAGTCCACTATGTAGAACGTATTGCGAGATTTCATCAATTGCAGTTGTCAATTTTTGTACTAGTGTATCTCTGTTATCACTCCAACATACTAAAGATGTGTCATCGACATAGGAGATTACTTTACTGCATTCAGGCGTGAGCAAATTATTTATATAAATCAAGAAAAGTGTGGGCCCAAGCACTGATCCTTGAGGTACACCGTACTTTACTATGTTATATTCTGACTTGACTGTATCTATAACGTTACCTTTTTTCCAACTTATTTCAATACACTATACACGATTGTTTTAAATATGATGCTAACAATTTGCTTACATGTCCTCTGAAACCATAATTTTCTAGTTTTGCAATTAGGTAATCATGCGAAACAGTGTCGAATGCTTTTGAGAGATCTAAATAAAGCCCTGCAGCCAAATGTTTAAATGCGGGTCGCTCTTTCCATACCCTCGTGGATAACATATGCATGAGGACAATACTTCACAAAATGACGAAGTAGAGGAGTATTCAAACCAATTACAGCGAATATCTCGTAAATGGCTGATGCTGATCTCCTATAATTTACTCGTTATAAAAAGTAATACAAAATTCCTTCCAAAAGAGAAGATCCCAGAGGCATTCCTAGAAAAATCAGGATATGCATTTTATTTGTGATGTGGTATTTTAATCCAAATCGTTAGTCATTTTAAGTAAATAAAATTATATACAATTTTTCCAAGTGAAACGCATTTTGAACTACGGGGATTTTCTTGAAAATGTTTGTGGCGCATTTTTGGTAGATACTGAACTTAAATACACTGTTTGGTATTTATCGAGCATTTCGTTTTAGTATTACCTATATTGTTCACAGACATACACAAACGGACATTTTTCTGAAAATACCTTTTTTGGATTAAGGAAGCCTCAAAACACGTATTTATGATGAAGTCTCTACATAAAATTTTTGGGTGGAATACAATACTCCTCTTGCCTACTATAGGTAAGTGGCAAAGAAAGTAAAAATCTGCTCTTGTTACCAAAGATAACCATAACGAGAAAACAAATTGCAATTCCCTTGCCAAAATAAAGTTTGTCTATAATAATTAATTTCAAGGTTTCATATCAAGCGACGATTTTTTATTATTTTAAAAGTATACAACTAACAATACTGCTCCTGTCTGCACATAATCAACCTGAGATAGAAGTCTCAAACAATTGTTCATCAACACTGACAGATCTTTTTAAATGTTTTTATTCAGGATAACTCAGAACATGTTTCCGGTAAAGTCTTATATGGAATCTTTGGTTTATATTCAATATCCTTTATCTACTACAAGTAAGTGGAAGGAAAAGTAAAATTTAACACTTATTTTTAGAATATTCTCTGGAAAGGGCAAGGAATTAAAATCAAGAAAATCTACACTTTTGGGATAAGTTAAACAGTGGAGATAGAAGATTCCTAAAGTGCTTAAACCAGTGAGTAAGAAATGAAGAGAGACGTCGGGAATGAGCCATTGTTCAGCAAGTCGTTTACTGCGGACATTAAGCCATTCTTACCACTCGTATCCTCTCCCATTGTTGAATGACACTAACAGAGAAAACAGAATATTTGTGGCAATAAACCTCTCTGTGGTAATTGAGTTTTTCGTTATACTGGCACAGTACCTTCCACATCGCGATGATTTAGCCTCATAAAACGGCTGGGATACAATCACGATTATTTCAGCGTTTCATTCCCGCACTTGTTTCTACCCATTGGAAAAGTTTATTGAAGCCGGTACATGAACTGTGTGTACGCGTGGCAATTGAATTTACGCGATTAAATTTTATCGCCTTTTTTATGCGTCCTCTACGATATCCCCAATCGCTGGGTCGTTAAAGGTAAGGGAGTTCCTCTCGTGAGCTTCTGAGAAACTATATGCATTTTAATCGGAACTATGTTGGAATAGTATCTACATTTTCTAAACGTTGTTTATGAAATATCCGAGCAGTTGTTCATCACACCAAAATACTCATAGTCAAAGTGTCACTAGATCAAACGTCAGGCAGTAATCATGCAAAGTTCAAAGGTTGCACGACGATTTCATCAGGATAAGCTGTAACCGTTGCTCTCTTAAGCCAAAATGATCATTCCTTAAGGGACTAAATCGATTGTTCTCGTATCAAAAGTACCTTTCAATCAGGATAGGTTGTGTTATCCTCTTCTTCTTCTTCATTTCATGGATTAGGAACTCTGCCCGTTCCTGTTTCACAGTGAATTAGTCTCAGCGTGTCCTAAATCGTCCGCATTTTTGGAAACATGTCCGAGTGTGTGTGTGTGTGTGTGTGTGTGTGTGTGTGTGTGTGTCTGTGAACAGCATAACTCAGAAGTGAATAGTTGGATAAACACCAAACTTGGTATTTAGGTTCAGTATCTTCCAGAAATGCTACACGAAGTTTTTCAAGAAACTCCCCCTCACCCCAGGTTACCCTTTACATAGAACATTTTTCGAAAATTTTAATTTTCTCAAAAATGGTTCTAACTATTTTGAATAAAATACCATAAGTTTAAGACATTTTTATGGCAAATGAATTGTATATCTCGAATTATCTGGAAATGTCTCCAAAAGTATTCTTCATTCTGAACGACTTATGCATAACTGGTAAACCATAAGAGATAGACAAAATATTACTACACAAAAAATGTAGATCACATTAAAATACACAATTTATGTCTAATACATGTTTTTTGTTGAGTGAACCATTTTCGAGGTATTGCTTGTTATTCCCTTAAATTTTCCAATACTTATACTTTTTCTCAAATTCGTTATTCTTTTTTTTTGACCTGGTAATGCAAAGAGAATGGAATAAATACTCCACATGGCAACCAGCTCTTAAAAGATTTGACTGTCGTTTAAAGCCTACCATATTCCACTTGCATCTACAAGAAAATTAGCAATAAGTTTAACATCTCGATATCTCGATTAACTTGAAGCATATAGAGAATAAGCGTTTGTAAAAATAGCTTGTACAAGTGTAGAGAAAGTGAAACACATCAGATTTTTAGTAGATGTTCTCTCCAATCTTGTCTATTAACTAATATTTACTTGTATACTGAATCGCTATTTAGCTCTTCCCTAACACCCTCATTTTTTATCCTATGTATCATTTTCATTCCTCGGAAATTTCATTTCTGCCGATTGGATTTTGCTACATTGTTTTTGAATCGGTACCCAGACTTCAGTAACATAAATCAACGTGAGTAAAGCCATTACTTTATAAAGCTTCATTTAGTTTCCTTTCTAACTTCATTTATAAACGTTCTTTGGATGCCCCTATATACTTGTTGATGCATATTAAATTCTTGTTCAATGTCTTTGTTATTATAAAAGGTTATGTTACGGCCAAGTCATTTGAAATTTGATACTTGTTCTAAACTGTTGTTTCCTAGCATAATCTTTGATGTAATTGCATCCTTTCCTCCAAAAGCCAGTGTTTTTGTATTCTTAACTGAAATTTAACATTATAAGATTCAAACAAATTATTTAAAATATGCATATATTTCTGTAGCTGCGTTTCACTTTCTTGAATTGTTATTTGATCGTCTGCAAACAGAAGAGTACTTAAATAAACATTGTTTGATAATTTTAGTCCTGGGCCTACTAAAAAGTTCCATTTCTTTAAAATATCGTCAAAATATACATATTGTATATAATTACAAAATATACTGTAGCAACCCTGCGTGAATGTTGAGCTACGACCGAGATGTTGCATAAGTTGCGTCAAGTTTCGAAAAGTGTTACAAACGAGAAAGTAGTACCAACGAGGACGACTGGTTGCTGATCTGTCTTTCAAAACGTATATATTTGCCACGCAAGTAGGTCATCGCTCTCAATTATTCTCGCGACCATCTGCTACATAGAGGCTACGTCAGTTTCGGTTTCATGCCCCAACCTAAATAGTATATACTTAAACTTAGTGCGGCAAGTCCTGTCAGAATTACACAGGTGAGTCATGCGCAAGTAGAGTTAAACTCTTGCACGACAGACACCCCTTAGGAGGGGCTATAAGCTCCTTAAATTTACTGAAAGAATACAGCAAATTTCACAACTCTCCTCGAGCATCCTTATGGCGCCCCTCAAACCGTACCGACCGTGTCTACCCCCTGATGCTACTTGCTCCCTGTTGTCAGCAACCCCCGAGGCTAACTGCTCCAAAGGTCGCTACAATATATATTAAGAGAGTGGGCGAGATGCTGCACGCTTGTCTAAGTCCTATATTTGATAATATCTTTTCACTTCTTTCTTTTAATTCGAGTGTTATCGTCTTCGGCCAAAATGATTATTCTGCCAGGAGAGGCTGTACTTTGTTATCCTCTTTGGCTAAAATTATCATTACTTGAGAACAGTTCTGAAGTTTTAATCGGTTATTTTGCCAAAATGACAATTTTATTCGAATAGGAGGCAGTCTTCTTCGTCTAAAGTGCCAGGTTGCATGTTGTTGTCCAATGATCATGATATCAGGAAAGGTTGCACTTTATGGCCCTCTTTGGTCAAAATGATTATTACATCAGGATAGTTTGTAGACTGTTGACCTCATTGAACAAAATGATCAATACATCCGGATAATCCATAGTCGGTTTAGCTTTTTGGTGGATAATCTATAGTCGATTGAGTTTTTTGGTCAATAAACCACTTAATTTCCATTGGCTGTAGTCTGTTGTATTATTCGGCCAAAATGGTGAATTCGGGTTGTTATCTGGTGTACTCTTAGACCAAAATTACGGATTCATCACGATAAATTGTAGTCCAGAGTTTGCATATGTGGATTTAAATGTTCCGAAGGGGGGAAAAAGTGATCTGAAAATAGTTTATAAGTTCATACTATTATATTGTGTAAAAACTATTAATTTTGTGATTTTCTTGATATTCCGTCAAATTGCATGGGTGCATCACCTTAAATTATGAAAGAATATCTCGCTAGTTACGCTAAATATGCAAATAGCCTGCATATCACTTCCTCTACCACGTACACAGTAGGTAGAGAAGGTGTTGCATTTCATATTGCAAATTCGATACTGAGATTTCATAGGAAATAAATGCTTTGAAACACCCTGAAACCATTTTTAGAAAATGGACAATGTGTGTGTGTGTGTGTGTGTGTGCGCGCGCGCGCGCGCGTGCCTGTGAACATCATAACTCTCAAACAAAATGTCGGATAAATACCAACCTTGGTATTTAATTTCAATACTTTCCAAAGATGCGAAAAGAAGATTTTCAAGAAAATTGCCCATCTCTAACTACACTTTACATAGAACATTTTTCGAAATGTTTTATTTTCTCAAAAATGGTTCTACGATTTTGATTTCAAATATTAAAGGCACTTACATGAGAAAATAAAATGTATATATTGTAATTTCTAGGAGTGGCCTGTGAAATCCTCTTCATTCGGAAGCGATAAACCGAAAACGGACTGCACAACAAATATAGATCTCTTTAAATATGTATTTCAAATAAGTATTTTTTGTGTGTGGTATAAGCCACTTCCGATATATCCGTTATAATTGATTTGGATTGTTAACTTCTTTGTCATTATTTTAAAGTCCTGTCGACGTTCAGTTGTTTCTCGAGGTTCTCGCGTGGAAAGAGTATGGAACTTTAAGGCCAGCATATATAGCGGCCAGTTCTTAAACATTTGACTACCTCTGTTCCCTTTTCCAGCTATAACAAAACGTGTAATATGGCTACTTCTGCAAACGTTTTTCTCGATTAAAATGAAATAGAAAAATAAGCCCTTGTAAGAATATCTTTTATACCCATTTATAAATTATACAGGATAGAGAAAGTCATTTGAATGTTAACACATGAGATTTTTTGTGTGCTTTTCGAAGCATAGATCTTGTTGCTGTTGTGCAGATTTTCCTTAACAGTCCAGTGTCTGCATCCCCTTATTTATTCTGTTACCTTAAGGTACTGTTTCAGTGTTAACAGGCTGGAATATGGAGGATCGCGGTGCATGAAGGTCAACCCCTCTGTCTTTCAGAATAAAGAATAAATGAAGAAACTAAAAACAAGAAGAGCATCTTTGAGGAAAAACAAATGAGCTAATACAAGTTTCAGGCTGTGATTGTCCAAACGCAATTCTTGTAGTAATGCTAGTCAAGGACTGTGTGTGGACATCAATGCTTGAAATGTGACGTCAACGTTTGCAGTCTTCATCAGATTACAGACGACTGGTCAAGATTCTCCACAAAAGGACTTATTTTGAATTGTTGTGTGTAATTAATGACAATTGTGATAATTTGTGTAAAGTAATATTGTACAGGGCAGCCCTTATGTAGGTGCGACCTCATTGAAGAATTTGTGTATTATGGAGACCCATAAAACCAAATAAATAAAGCAATAGGTTACGAATCATAATTATACGATAATAAAAGTCTCTATAAAAATATCACTAGTCTGCATTTTCAAACTTTTTGTCAGATGGTTTATTAAAAGCAGATGTTCTTCAATCACATTTTTATGCTGATTCCAGAAATAACTTCGGTTTTTTTCTATCACGTCAAGTTTTTACACAAAATAACAAGTAATGTTTTGACAATTTTACTAATGAGCGTAGAAAATTGTTCAAATACCATTTCACACAAGGTAAGTTTTTATTCAAGAATCATTTTAAGAACACTCTCAAGAGCTCCCCTAATTTATTTCACGACTACATTTTAACAAAACAATAAGCCAAAGTGTTTCATTTAATTTTTTTCAAACTTTCTCTTTGACTTCCTTGCAGATCCTTGAATATGACTGTCCCTCCTCAACATCCAACGGTAGTCGGCCATCATAGTTTCATTCCATCTCTCCTGGTACCTCCTCTCCATTTCTTTAATGTCTTGGTGAAAACGTTCACCCTGCTCTTCACTATAATGTCCCAGATTTTCTGGAAAGTAGTTGATATGTGAATGCAGAAAATGCACCTTTTTGCTCATGTTACAAGCCACCTTCTTGAAATTTTCCAACGTTGTTTTGACAATAGCCTTGTAATTAGGATCTTTGCTATTGCCTAAGAAGTTTTCAGTAACTAATCAGAAGGCGGTCCATGCTTCTATTTCTCTCTCATTCTTTGTCTTCTCAAAATATTCATCCTTCATCAATTTCTTTATTTGAGGACCAACAAAAATTCCAGCCTTTAATATGTCTTGTGTAATGAAGGGAAATTTCTTGGAAAGGTACTTGAAGCAGCGTCCATCCTGTGGTAGAGCCCTTACAAATTGCTTCATCAAGCCCAATTTTATGTTTAGTAGCGTAAGCAATATCTTTTGTCTCGTTACAAGCGGTTCGTGCAGGATGTTTTTAGTTCCAGGCATCAAATTTCTCCGCTTTGGTCATACTTTCACACTCCAATGTCTTTGCTTTGCCCGACTGCCCCATTCGCACAGAAAAAAGACATTTTTGTGAACCCAGCTTGTTGTCCTAATAGTGTTCCAAAAACTTTGATATCACCGCAGATACGTCAATTGTGTTCCTCGTATTGGATACTTGTTAAAATATACACATTCCCATTATGCAGTAACACGCCTTTCTGGCTCCTCTTTGATGAATCTATAAAAAGTCTCCATTGAGTAGGATCATGTTCAATGTCATAAAAGTGCATTAACTCGTTTATGTTATTGCAGTAAACCAAGGACTCGATCTGTGAGAAAAAAGGACCTAGCTCTTGTTCTCTGTGTCTGTACCATGAGTAATGTGTTGCTGGCTCCAGAAGATTCTTATTTTTAAGACGGGAGCCTAGGAACTCTGCAGATTCCTTAGACAAGTTCAAATCACGTGCTAGATCATTTAGTTCACTCTGAGAGAACAGTTGTGGAGTCACGTCGCATTCAGGGCGGTAGACATCATCAGAATCGCCTTCGATGATTGCATGAGGTTCACTTTCAACACCATCTTCTTCCAATATCTCTAAAATTTCTGGAGGAAGAGGAGCAGTCAGATCTTCTCCGTGTGGAACTGGCATGATGGCTGAAGGAATACTTGGATACACAATGTGTTTCTTATTTTTCGAATTGCACCCCTGAACATGAAGTAAACAGAAATAGCATTCTTTAAGGTGGTCTTTAGGCTCCCTCCACACCATAGGAATTGCAAATGGCATGCATGATTTCTTTCCTTTTATCCACAGCCTTAATCTCTCAACACAATAGCGGCAAACTGTCTTTGGAGCCCAGGCCTTGTCTTGGTCACCAAGTTTAATTTTAAAATAAGCATGGTACACTTTTTTCACAAAGTCTGTTATATTATTTCTCTGCTGAAGCACTGTATAATTTCCACAAATGTAGCAGAAAACACTTAGAGTGTTCACACACTTGCGTGTAGACATAATGTATTTATAACTTCAATCACGATATAGCACTGCTAATGTAAGCCTCTGATATTAACAACAATGCTTAAATTACAAATAGCAACCTGGACCTACAGGTATAACAACCTTAAGACTTACAAGTCTGTATTGAGAAATTTCCCTCCAAGAAGCGATAAATTTCCCTCCAAGAAGTGATAAATTCCCCTCCAAGAAGTGACAAATTTCCCTTAAACAATGCTCATCATCTACTGGCTCAACTCTCTATTTCTGAAGTGAAATTGTGAAAAAACTGTACGTGATAGAAAAAAACTTAATGCAGTTCTGAAATCAGCATAAAAAGTGAGTCAGAATCACCTATTAGTTTTCAGTCATCCGATATCATGTAGACTAGCTTATTTCAAATTACTATTTATATGTAATATACTTCTTTAGCTGCTTCGTATTGTTGTTCCTCTCACCTTTTACCTAATTTTCCTATAGTCATTGATCTTTTAATTCAATATTTCAGATTAAAACAAGAGCTGGCCTGACTGCTACGATTCATTTTTGCTCGTGAGGTTTGGAAAATATGAACGAGGGAGTGGATGTGTGTGTCTTTTACTAAAAAATCTGATGTCACTCACATCACTTGTACAAACTATTTATACAAACGCTTATTCTCCATCTACTTCATGTTAATCGAGATAAACATTTCCAGAATCTTATTGCTAATTTTCTTGTAGGTACAAGGAGAATATGGTAGGCTTTAAGTGACAGTCATTTCTTTTAAGAGCTGGTTGCTATGTGGAGCATTCCATTCTCTTTGCATGTCCAGGATATAAAAAACGAATAACGAATTTCCATTTGAGAAAAACTATAAGTATTGGAAAATTCAAACGAATAACAAGGAATATCTCGGAAATGGTTCACTCTACAAAAAAAATTGTGTATGACATAATTTCTGTGTTTTTTGTTTAGAAAAATGTTGTCTATATCTTACGGTTTACCACTTATGCAAAAGCCATTCAGGAAGAAGAGGACTTTTCGGGACATCCCCAGAAAATTTAAGATATACATTTCGTTTGCTATCAAAATATCTTAAATATATGATATTTTAATCAAAATTGTTAATCATTTTGAGAAAATTAAAATTTTCGAAAAATTTTCCATGTAAAGGGTAGTCTGGGCTGAGGGGATTTCCTTGAAAATCTTCGTATCGCAACTTTAAAACATACTAGACCTAAATACCAAGTTTGGTATTTATCCGATTTTTCGTTTTTGAGTTATGCTGTTCACAGGCACACACACACGGACCTTTTTCCTAAAAATGCTTTCTTTGGGATTCAGGAGGCCCCAAAACATGTATTTCCGGTGAAATCTCGGTATAGAATTTTTAGATGGAATGCAACACTCTCCCTACATACGTAGTAGAGAAAGTAAAACTTATTAAAATCCATAATCAACCAGCTGTTAATATTCTTAGTATCTGCTTCTTAATTCAATGCCTAAGATATTGCCATATTTGTTACTATACAAATAAAACAAAACATCGCTTGCGTTACCTTTGCAACAAAGACAAATTTTAAGATTGAAATGGTATATCCACTCCATTGGATTTCCGTTTTACCATTCCTAGGTTAGTTTTGGAAGTTGTTTTCGATCCTTTTACTAATATCTGCTTCAATGTACACTGCCGTTTGTGAAAATTGCAACTCCAAGAAAAAATTTCCCGAATAACTCCAATCTTGGTGGAAGTGTAGAAGAGTGTGCAAGCAATAAGCCATTAGGTTGACAGAGAGATGGGGTACACGTAGGCCGAGCAGAGCCCCTACGTGTAGGTCCGACAAGGTCAGTGTTGCGCCCAGTGTAGTCAGTGTAAAGCTTTCAAGCAAGGTAAAAACAATAAAGTGAGTGCCAAAATGCCTCCACGTAAAAGGAGCCATATCGGCGTTTGAGTGAGTTCGAACGAGGCAGAATGATCGGTCTCCGAGAAGCGGGTTTGTCATATCGTGACATTTCGGCCCGTATAGTGTATGCTGCTACGACAGTGATGCGTATGTGGAAGCAGTGGATAGATGAAGGTCGTACGCAGCGATGAGCGGGTTCTGGACCACGGAACATGACCACATAACGGGATGACCGTCACCTTGTCCGCATGGCCATAACGGACCCTACAGCTTTATCCATAGTGTTGGCTCAACACTGGAGCACTGCAACAGGTGTGAGCTTGTCTGCATCAACGGTTCGTCACCGTCTGCTGCAGTTTGGACTGGTTGCATGCATGCCATTACGTCGGCTTCCATTTTCCAGAAACCACAAGCTCCTCAGACTACAATGGGCACGTGAACACCCTCACTGGGGTGTTGAGTGACAAACTGTAGTTTTTTCGGACGAATCCTGCTTTAATGAGTCCTACAGTGATGACCGCATACGTGTCCGGCGGTACCGTGGTAAGCGCAACCTGGAGGGCTGCGTTGTTGAGCGGCATAGCGGACAAAAACCAGGTGTGATGTTTTGGGGCCATTGGTCACTACAACCGATCTCGCCTCCTACGAATTGAGGGCACTTTGAACAGCGACCAGTACCTAACGCTGGTTATAGAGCCTAAGGTTACTCCTCTGCTTTAGGCATCTCCACTGGCCACAGTTCAACAGGACAATACCCGGCCACATGTTGCGAGGAATGTACAAACCTTCTTCGAAGAGCCACCACTGCTTCCCTGGCCTGCATAATCGCCTGATATGTCGACCATCGAGCATGTCTGGGATATGGTTGGTCTGCACTGGTGCGTCACGGTTCTCTAGTAGCCAGTGTCACGGATTTTTGGGCTCGAATACAAACTGCGTGTAGGGAAATCCCTCAGGAACCTATTTAGAGCCTTTTTGATTCAATGGCATGGCAGATAGCAGCTCTAATTGCATCGCATGGAGGCCACACCAAATACTTAATATTAGGATTCAAAAGCCATGTATAGATTTGAAAATTTTATCATTTCTTACTTGTCATGTACCTCTGTGGTATTAAATTCATTGAATTCATGCGTTTCCTTCTTGGTGTTGCAATTTTCGCAAACGGCGGTGTAAGATAGCACTGCAGTAAAAGATATGTTCATAGAGTTTCAATATCACCCAATCTTTAGCGAGACATGGTTACTATTTTTAATGGAACAGATAATTAAGTTTACGATATACAGCATTTTACAACAACAAATATCAGAAAAAATTCTATGCGTCTCTTCTGTGCCAAACCATATGCCTGTATTAAATAACCATAAATCAACACAAAAATTCTATATATTCATATGCAAATAAAACGTTCACCACATAAGCCCTGTGCGCACTTACTGCGTTGCTGGAATACGAGACACTGCCAAGAAAGAAAGAATAAATTGAGTTTTATTTATGGACGCTCTTTAACTTCTGTGGTCCTTGGCGTCCCATTCTATATTGGGCGTGAAAGACCGGTAATTTTGCTCAGTGGCCTCTTTTTCAGACTCGAGGCTCTTTTACGTGCCGTAAATCTACGACACGGAACCACCGGCTTTACTTCCCTTCCGAAGGAAGCTATGCTAAGGAGTTTTACGCCCGAGAAAATCCAACGTCCTCTTCCTGGTTTTAACCCGCAACCTCGGGAACTAGAGTCTAGCGTGGTAACCACTACACCACGGAGGATGACCACGTTCCGAGCGGTACATGGCCAATTCCATCGAAAATGATACGATGTAAGGGACAGTATTTACTGGAGTCTGTAAAAGCTCGAAGTTGTATAACTTCCCAATCCGCAGGATGAGAAGAACTACCCTTTACATTACATCATTTTACTTATGTACAGTATTTGTAAATATATTAAACATTTAGAAGTATGATTTGTTTTCTTTTTTCTTTCTGAAGATTTAACGAACTATGTAACCGGATAAGTTATAATAAATTAATCTTATAAGTCCAAAGAAGAATAACGTGCAATAAAAAAAGATAACGTAAAAGTGCTATAAACCAGTGCTCCTTCTTGTAACTCTGAAAATTTGTATTATATTAGAGTATCAATTACTTTACAACTCAGCAGAATTAAATTTATTTTGGAAATAAATCGATTGTTTCTTATTTGTATAAAGTAATGTTGACATAAAAATTTCGGTGGGTTCGAATAAGCAGTGTTGCAAACGGCAAATAATACAATTCTATGCTTTAAAGCATTACGAGAAGTTTTGGAAGAGAATTCTTGGTATTGGAACATGGGGGAAGCGAGACATTCGCTTTCAATCGAGAGTTGACATCTAGAAAGATTTAGATCGATGACTGAAAGAGGAATGATGCCGCATATGGAGTATGTAAGCTACCAAGCATCTGGCAACATATCGTTGGCATGGAAGAGGATTATATCTGAAGTACGTAATTCTACAAATAGCTTATATAGTGAAACACTAACCATATTAATTCAGTTTTCGAACGCCCTGTATAGATATGCGAGATTATAATAGTTATTTACCATAAAAGTATCAAATCATATTATAATATGTGTCTACATTATTCGAGTATTGTATATAAAATTGTATAAGTATATCCTATAATGTTGATAAAACTGTTTGTTTAATAAAAGCTATTCTGAAGGCGTAATTTTATTAAGCTTTAATAAAATCTGAGGTTGAGGTTGTGAAACATTATGTTTAGAATGTAATAATAGACTTGAAAACAGAAGGTTTTAAAGAAATACTTAAGTATCAAGAATCAATACGTTTTAATATAATTTTCATTCATTATGCAGCTACCGAAACATTGATAGCAATAAAATCTTGTGAAAAAATAAGATTGGGAACACAAACAATTTGAATATCGTATTACAAGTGTACACAGCACATATCAGAGAAAGTTATTATTGTATACATCTCCTTGAAAGCGGAAGTTAAAAAATGAGGTTCACCGTGAACTCACCTCAGTGTTTCATAGTACCATTTCTTTGAGCAGAAGTATGATGTATGACCAGGAGCGGAGGGGATTCAGCACCTCGACCTAAGGAGGTCTTCTGTGCTTAGGCCCCTAACGGGGCGCCCCCGTCAGGGCGGGGTGAGGTGAGAGGAGGCAGAGAACGTCTGGATCAGGAGGCGACAGAGCAGAGGGCAGGGTCCCTATATTTTCCAGGTTGAAACCACCAGTGACAGCTGGCACAACCGGCTCCACCCTGCAGGCTTGCACATCTCAGGGGGGGCCAGGACTCGGAGACCACCCCCATTTCGGGGACGAAGTATTACAGAGAGCGTGCTCTTTCTCTGGCATGCAATGCCAAGAATCCCGCCGACACTTGCAACCCTGAAACAACCCAGTAGACGAAAGGTGAAGTGAAATAAGAAAGGATCAATGGAGGGGCAGGAAATTCGGCGGATGTAATAACCTTTCTAAGATTCGTCTAGCGAACCGGGGAAAATCTAGAAAACAAAACCATGGATTAGGAATGTTGGCGGCGGGACTCGTCGAAACCACGACCTCCCGAATGCGAGTCACATACACTACCGTCTGAGTCACCTCACTCGGTAAGTATGACGTAAGTACACACAATTGGTAGCTTAAATCAATTTGGTACATCGTAAAGTATTGTAATTAATGTGCATAATGTATTACCAAGGTTATATGATTTATTTATATTATTTGTATTATTTGAATTGCGGCAGAATTCGACACTGGTATTTTAGCAGTGCACTGCAATACAAAGGTGGTAAGTGCATCATTGGAGAACAAGGTAGAGTTCGAAAATACAAGACGCCGTCAGTAATTTTCAACTTCCGTGATTCTCCAATGCAATTAAAGCAGGTGCATTGCACACACATTTACAATGTCTCCACGATAGTGAATAATGGAAAAAATACTTTGGCGAAAATAAAATTAATTGCTAACAGCTGTTGAATATTGGTTCCAGTAGCAAGGGCAACAACATCTACCTGGTTGGAACTGGCGATTATTTATATATGTATATATACAGAGTGAGCCAAAAGACTACGAACCGCGTGCGCGATGTTTTTCCTGTCCGCGTCCTCGGCGCTTGTTGCCGTCTGCCGCTATCATAGAAAGGTGCGGATGAAACCATATAAGATTTTAAAAACTGCTTTTAAAGGCTTTACTTAACAACTTTATGAAATCTGATGCTGAAACTGGCCACCGTCGTTGTCCATACTCTTTAGGAAACTATCCATCACTCATCACTCGCCGTAGTTCATGTTGAGAAATGCTGGCAATTCCTGGCGGATATTTTGTTTTAATTCTTCCAGGGTGTGTGGGTTTGTTTTGCACACTTTGTTTTAAGCTATCCCAGAGATAGAAATTGCAGGGGGTTAGGTCGGGGGACCGAGAGGGCCACAAATCTCTACTAATAATTCTGTCCTCAAACACACTTTCAATTGTTTCAATTTTGCTCCCTGTTTTTAGAGAATTAACAACCAGGGAGCGTGATTTTGTCTTTTTTCAACAAGACTCTGCAACAGCTCATACGGCCAATATTTCGATGAGAGCAATTGGAAGTGCGTTTGAGAACAGAATTATTAGTAGAGAGTTGTGGCCCCCTCGGTCCCCCGAACTAACCCCCTGCGATTTATATCTCTGGGGTACCTTGAAACAAAGTGTACAAGACAACCCCACACACCCTGGAATAATTAAAACAAAATATCCGCCAGGAAATTGCCAGCATTTTGCAACGTGAACTACGGCGAATGATGGACAGTTTCCAAAAGAGATGTCAAAAATGTATG
The DNA here is from genome assembly GCA_030765065.1 of Deroplatys truncata. Classification (NCBI taxonomy): domain Eukaryota; kingdom Metazoa; phylum Arthropoda; class Insecta; order Mantodea; family Mantidae; genus Deroplatys; species Deroplatys truncata. The sequence goes on from CM060977.1 coordinate 60,407,836, forward strand.
GACAACGACGGTGGCCAGTTTCAGCATTACCTTTCATAAAGTTGGTAAGTAAAGCCTTTAAATGTAGTTTTAAAAATGTTGTATGGTTTCATCCGCGCCTTTCTATGATAGCGGCAGACGGCAATGAGCGCCGAGGACGTGGACAGGAAAAACAGCGCGCGGTCAGTTCGTAGTCTTTTGGTTCACTCTGTGTATATATAAAGAATAAACTGTTGTTATTGTAGAATTAATTGATAAAATGAATTTTACTATAGTAGATTGTTATTTTGGCAGGTATAACAAAAAGTGCTCAAATTCCTTTCTCAGCTTGATTACCAGCAGCTATAGTATCCACGCCTGGTTGTTGGCCTTAAAAGACTCAATAGGACAGGATAGGCCTAAAGCGGCTGGGGAACTTGGTACGCCGACCTATGCAGATCATTTGTGCCTAGGCCCTAATGGGGCACCCCCGTAAGGGAGAGATGAAGTGAGAGAAGACAGAGGGCGGCCGGACCAGAGACTCGACAGACAAAGGGCAGGGTCCAACCATTTACAGATTTGTATTCCCCCGAGAGCTGGCTGGTGCAGCCAGGGACACTCCCTCCTGTGGGTTACACACCCCCTGAGGGGTTGGGACCCAGAGACTGCTAGCAGTCCGGAGGACGAAGGTTTACTCAGAGCATCCTTTTCCCCTGCCATGCACACGCTGAGACCTCCCACCGACGCTTGCAACCCTGAAAGAAATCAAGCAGATTAATGGTTAAGTAAAATGAGAATGGAGAAGAAATGGAGGGACAGGAAATTCGGGGGATATAATGATCCTTCCCGGCAATCGCCCGGCGATCCAGGGAAACCCAGAAAAACCCCATGGGTCAGGTAGGTTTTGGCCACGGTAATCGAGCCCACGATCTCCCGAGTGCGGGCTACAGACGAAACCGCCTGAGCCATCCCGCTCGATAAGTAAATAGTAACAATTAAAAAGGTGGTAAAGACCCAAGTAAGATTTAAGTAGTAAAATTCAGCTATTAAATGTTGTGTTCTATGTCTACAGTAATAAATACATAAAAATCCATCTTGATACATTCTCGTGACTTTCTCTATCCTCTATTGTTTATTAGGGGTATACAAACTATTCTTATTAAAGCAGTAAGCTTCTGAAATAGCTACATTATAGAGCTACACATATACGAAATAGCTACATCACACATTTCGTTACAGATACAAACGGAACAGCGATAGTCAGATGTTTAAGAACTGGACGCTAAATGCTGGCATTAAAATTCCATGCTGTTTCCATGACATCGCGAGAAACAACTGGAAAACAATAGGACTTAAAAAGAATGACAAAGTATGGAACAAATCGAACTATTAATAACGGATATCTTGGAAATAGCTGATTTAAAAAAACGTCATTTGTAATAAATTGTGTATTTTAAAGAGATCTGCATTTTTTGTGTGGCACGTTTTCGTCTATCGCTTAACGTTTACCAGTTATACAACATTCTACAAAATGTTTTCCAAGTGAAGGAATTCACATACTATTCCCAGAAAATTCAAAATTCACATACATTTGATTTTCCATGCATATATTCTTTAATATGTCGCATTTTAATCAAAGTGGTTAGAGCCATTCTTTAGAAAATAAAAAAATTCAAAAATGTTCAATGCAAATGGTAGTTTGGGATGGGGGAATTTTCTGGAAAACCTTCGTGTCACATTTTTGGAAGGTACTGAACCTAAATACTAAGTTTGGTATTTATCCGACTTTTCATTTTTGAGTTATGGTGTTCAAAGACACACACGCGCGGACCTTTTTCTTAAATTTTTTTTTGGATTCGGGGGGCCTCAAAACTTGTATTTCCGATGAAATCTGGTATCAACATTTTGGGTGGAATGCAATACCTTCTCTAGCTACAATGTATGTGATAAAGTAAAAATGTAGAAGGTGTAAAATAGTTCATGCACATACGTGCAGTAAGCTAGATAAAACACACAATAGGTTGGGCACTGAATGCAAAAAAACCGAACTTTCCAACGTGAATTAAAACAACACTATCGGTGAAAAATAATTATCACAGTAGTTTAATCCTTATCACACTAGTGCGGTAAAACAGGTGTTTAACATATTACTTTGAATGGAATAATGTTTCACATTAAGTACCCAAGCGGGTAAATGTTTAAATTGTATTATATGAAGGAAAATTACTTACGTTACGCATTTGCTTTATTAACAAGGTTATTTTAATATTGAATATTACAGGAGGTTTCTCACAAGCAACGTAGGCACCGGAATAATACTTCCCCAAACCCTCACTAGTCCTCCGTGGACTAGTGGTACCGTGCTAGCCTCTAGTTCCCAAGGTCGCGGGTTCAAACCCGGCGGAGGGCGATGGATTTTTTCGGGCGTAAACATCGTTAGCACGACTTCCTTCGGAAGTCCCGTGTCGTAGATTTACGGCACGTAAAAGAACCTCAAGCCTGATAAAGAGGCCTCTGAGCAAAATTACCGGTGTTTCACGCCCAATATAGAATGCGACGCTAAGAACCACAGCAGTTAAAGATCGTCCCTAAATAAAACTCAATTTAAATTTAAATTCTCCCATGTGTGGATAAATCCTGCTCTCTGCTCTCTTTAGTGTACATGTGTAACTCGGTGAAGGTGTCAGAGATCTTGGCCTTGAGCGTTGCAGCTAAACATTAAGAATAGGAATTTTATCGTGTTTCCTATGTAATGTGTCGTTATGCTAGTGCTAAGCATAAACAGATGAGACTAGGCAAATCATTGAGTGATATTATTTTATCTATTTGTAAACTGCAATTAACTATTGTTATTCGTTTACGAGCTTTTTCTTTTCCACGTAACGAAAACTCAAAGAAGACATAGCCTTTAATTTAAATTGAAAATATTTTCAGCCTTCAAAGCATTCCGCTCTATGCTCTAACACCTTCCTTATCAAGCTGCAGGAATAGTTCACTCGGGTGACGTAGCATGAAAGGGGGACTTACTAGGAGAAGAAGCGGTGGTGAGAATACAAAGGTAATCGCGAAACACCTCTGCTCTAAGCGCCTCACTCCTCGATATTTTATAAAAGATTTTTATATATTTTTGAAAAGAGAGAAAGTTTAAAATTAATTCTGTATCTTTTGTTGGAAATATACTCCCAACTGCTTTTACCGTAGATAAAGGACTCCACCAAAGGTGTTGCTTAGCACCTATATTATTTAAAATCTTCCTATGCGAGGCTTTGAAAAGTTAGAGAAGAAAAGCGGTCCCATGCGCATAGAGTTAAATGTATTCATTAAATTTTGTAGACGATCAAATTATTTTCGCTGAAGATTAAAATGATATGAACTATATCATTATAGAAAACTAAAATAATAATATGAAAATTGGGGTTTACAAATAAATTTAAATAAAACGCAGGTCATGGTTTTTGGAAGAGTAGGAAGTAACATACAGATGGGAGAAGGGTCAGTCATTAAATGGTATAACAGTACACATAAGTACTTAGGAACAATCCTGTCAAGTCAAGGAGGCAGCAAAACTGCAAAAAGGAAGAGTTACTACATGTCATAATTTGGAACAAAAATATTTAAAAGAACTTAAAGAGAAGTATACATTAATCAATAATTGAACGTACTGTTTTCTATAACCCTGAGATTGGGAGGGCTCCAAAAGAAACGAAAACAGATGGAAATAGATTATTGGAGAAGTTTCTGCATATCTAGACTTAAAGAATCCGAAATTAAAGTATACAAAAGCAGATGCAAGGGGAAGCAGTAATTTTTATTGATACAATAGAAGAAAGACATGTAAGTTGGTACGGTCATCTCATGAAAATTTCACAAGACAGGTGGCCATTCACATACAAAAAGATAAGAAGACCACCACTGGTGTATAGTGATGGCCAGGGTAGATATATGATGATTCGAAAGATAGAGAAAGCAGAAACATGGATGCGAGACGCCATATAGTGTAAAAGTCTTCTGTAAAACTAACACATAATAATAAAACAGAATGGAAAACTTGAAAAGAGAAGGCAGTTAAGCTAATGATCCTTGGTTCGAGTTTCAATTATAGTCTTGGGTTTTTCCATGTTTTAAATAACTGAAATCCATAACCAAAAAACTGCAAAACGCAAGTGAGTTTCCTTGAAAGAAGCTTGTAGATGTACTCAAAATTGTCCCTAGCAGTCTAATTTTGACTAGACTGAGTTTTTTCTGTGATTTCAGTGTAGGGCAAATAGAATTTTAAAATCCCAGATAAAATTGTGCTTTAAATGTTTTTCTCCTCCCCAAAATAAACACAAGAAAACCGCTTAAACGCTGACACTGTATCTCCACAATTTTCAACCAATTTAATGAAACTTTATTACAGATATGTACAACTTATAATATAAAATTATTTTTCTAGTCATATTTCCTAACTTTACAAGAAAATAGTTTCAAAATTAAAATTGAGTCATATTTGAATTCCGTAATATGATGAAAATCTAAAATTTTAAACCTTGCATATTGTTTCTGGAACAGTTAAAATTATGGATTAAATGTTCTATAGAATTACAAATTTTCCTGGAAAAGGGCAATGAATTATTACACTTCAACTTTCTAAAATTTAATCATGTATTAAATTTTAAAAACCTAAGCCCAAACGTGAGCCGGATATGCAGAGAATTGTCTTTGTATATCCTCATTCACTTTAAAAGAACGTACACTGAAGTTTTAAAAGAAACTGAGGAAGAAAAGAAACACGAAGAACATTTTAACATTTCATAAATGTAAGAAAAGAACATAGCCAAAAATAAAGTTTTAAAGTTTCACTTGATATTTGCACGTACTTGCTTAGGTCTATTTTAATATAAAAATAGGCAGAAGTCAAAACCACAATTGGATTCTGTTTCTACAATTCTTGGAGGAATTTTGTATAAACATTTTACAAACGTGATTTTTCCCTTCCCTAGCACCTATTTATGATAGCGAGGAAGGATTGAATTACAACCATAATTTGTTATCAGGATTTCATGAAAATAAACGTTTTAGTGTGCTCTGAATAAGTAAAAGCGCGTTTAAAAATAGGTACAGCGCGCGCGCATGTGTACAGCATCAGTAAAAATGAAAACTTTCTTAAATACCAAACCTGGTGTTCAGCATCTTCAAGGATACGACACGAAGATTTTAAAGATCTGACCCTTAAGTTGGAAAATGTTTCGTTAAGTTTTATTTTTTTGAAAACTAACTGTATGGATTTTGTTAATATATTCTTATGCTTAAGATATTTGTATGACAAATAAAATGTGTATCTTTAATTTTCTGTGAATACACTGTGAAGTCACCTTCATTCAAAATAAATGTTGTATAATTCCGTATAATTACTGGCAAACCGTAAAGGAATGGCAAAGTCTTACTGCAAGAAATGTAGAGCACCTTAAGATGTTGTGGCATTAACAATTTCTTAAATATATTTTTATTATTTTTGTGAATTTTATAATACTTCATACTTTTTTGCAATACTAAATTCGTAACATATCATTCGTTGGTATATAAAGAGTGAGCTTTCAAAGCGAACATGCTGAAATTTTAGTCGATTCAGCCTCTTATAACACCAACAAAATGCGTAATGAAACTATTGCTGAAATCTTTTATCTCAATTAACATAAATTGGATAGAAGAATACATAGTTTTATAAGACTGACTTTTAGAAGAGAGGGTACTGTGCATGTGACACATCCGAATGCAAATTCGGTATAGAGTACCCTTAGGGTACTTTACTTATTGTGGGCAAGTGGCAGAAAATATATAAGTAACAAGCTAGTTTTAGGTGTTTTTCCTATACACAGATAATAGTGCCAAAAAAATACACTACGCTGCTAAGAAAGTGTCTTTGCTTTTCCCCGGCCCAGAAATTTCAACCTCGGCTATTCCTCGCTTATAAGCAAATTAAAGGGTCTTTCAACAAGAGTGTCCTATCTTTAACATATGATAGCTGCCGTTGTTATTGAGTTACAGCATTCATTTTTTTCATGTGGTTACAGTTGTTATTGACAAATAGCCATGGAACGTTACAGCATTCAGGAAAGCGTAGAAATTGTGAAAATGTATTATCAAAACGGTTCAGCTGTTTGCCAAACCTTTCGTGTATTGCGTGAAGTTTACGGTGTGCATAAACGTCCTTGCGAGAGAACGATTCGGCGTTTGATCGATAAATTTGAAAGAAGTGGTTCTGTCAGCGATCAAAGAACGCCTGTACGTAATCGACGTAAACGCTCCAACGAAAACATAGGCGCCGTTCGTGAGAGTGTACGCGAGAAGAAAACAAATCAATTGCTCGTCGAACGCAAGAATTGGGGCTTTCGCCGACCACAACTTGGCGAATTCTGCATCTAGACAAGACGTTTCATTCTTACAAAATGGTGTTAACTCAAGAACTAAAGGTCAATGACTACAGGTTGAGCCGTGTATGCACTGGCTGGGCTATGGAGCAATTGGAAGCTTACCTGGATTTTTGTCTAAAAATCATCTTCAGCGACGAAGCCCACTTTTGGATCGATGGTTGTGTTAACAAACAAAATTGCCGCTATTGGAGCAATCACAGTCCAATGCAGATTCAAGAAAGACCACTAAATCCCCAAAAGGTTACTGCGTGGTGTGGATTTTGGTAGGTGGAATCATTAGTAATCATTGGTCCATATTTTTTCCAAGATGAAGATAGAGAAGCTCTAACTGTCAATGGAGAAAGATACCGGGCTCTTATAAGGGATTATTTTTGGCCTCAATTAGATGGTATTGATCTCAGAAGCATCTGGTTCCAGCAAGATGGTGCCACATGTCATACTGCTCTCGAAACAATGGATCCTTTGAAGGAGAAGTGGTGGTAATGTTAACTGGACCCCGAGGTCAAGTGATTTAACGACGTTGGATTAATTCTTGTGGGGCTATGTTAAGTCTCGAGTTTATATAAACAAGCCAGAAACAGTAAATGATCCTATGCATAACGTCACGCGTATTATTCGCAAAGTTGGACCTAAATTACGTTCTTCTGTCATTGAACATTGGGTCAACCGTATACGCGCAACCCACGAAGTTCTCTTCCACACATTAATTATGTTCCAAAATAAAAAAGAAATATACCTCTATCACTTACAGAACGTGTTTTATTTAAGTTCAAAGATAGGACACTCTTGTTGAAAGATCCTATATTTCCTCATCAGAAAAATGCTTTTTTAATTACCAACTACATAAATAACCAGTAGGGGCTGCTGCATTAGAGTACAGGGGTTAGTGAAGACCCTAACATTTGAAATCTTGTGTAGTTTTTGGTTATTACTTTCTCTACTACGTATAGTATGTAGGAGAGGTATTGCATTCCACCAAAATATTCGATACCGAAATACATGTTTTGAGGTGCCCTGAATCCAAACAAAGCTTTTTGGGGAGGGAACATGTCCGTGTGTGTATCAGTCTATGAGCAGTAAAAACAAAAAATCGAAAAATTGGATAAATATCAAACTTGGAGTTGGAATTTAGTCCATGAAAGGATGATACACGAAGATTTTCAAGAAAATCCCTTCACCCCAGACTACCGTTTACATGGAACAATTTTCCAAAGGTTTTATTTTCTCAAAAACGGCTCCAACGATTTAGATTTAAATATCATATTTTAAAATACTTTCATGTCCAATGAAATTTATGTCCTGAATTGTCTGAGAATGTCTCCAAAATGCATCTTCATTTTAATGACTTTCGCATAACCGGTTAAACTTAAGAGATAGAAAAAATTTACTAAACAAGAAACGTAAATCTCATTAAAATACACAATTTATGTCATATATGTTTTTGTTTGTTTGTTTGTTTTTTGTGGAGTGCAATCATTTCCGACATTTTCTTAGTTATTGTTTCAATTTTCCCATACTTAATACTTTTTCTCAAATGGGAATTCCTTATTCGTTTTTTATGTCCTGGACATACAAAGAGAATGGAATGCTCCACATAGCAACCAGTGCTTAAAAGATTTGGCTATCGCTTAAAGCCATTATTCCCCTTGCACCTACAAGAAAAGTAGCAGTGAGATGGTTTCTGCAAATATTTATCGCGATTACATAAAGTAGATGGAGAATAAGCGTTTGTAAAAATAGTTTACACAAGAGTAGAAAGAATCATGCGAGTGCAATACACCAGATTTTATTTTGTTTTCCCTTAGAATGCTATTTAACTTAACATAGATGCAGTAATTTAAAGTGTACGGCGTTTAAATCTACCGCGCTACTCCTCTAAACTCGACGAGACGTGGCAAAAGATTCGCTTGCAGATCCTGACCTGAGCACGTTTTAAGGAGCTTCTGCTCATGTGCAACCGATATGACGTAATTACCTTATGAGTCCACATACATACGGGTCCTGAACACGTGAAGAAGTGCACTAAAGCCAACACGACCTGTTTAGGTGTTGCTAGCACGCGAAATCTTCCCCTCACTCTGTTTCCATACTATCACCACAACGTTACGTCAATGCCACTAGGTGGTAGCACACTCCAGCTGAACTTAGTGTCACTGTAGTAGAAGTAGGTAACATGCACAGCACGGAAACTTCGCCCAGTTTCTCCATAATTTCTGAGGCAGTATTTTTTTCACACTTAAATGATTTCAGTCAAATTATATAATAAAAATATATTAACAGCCCGCCTTAAAGCAATATGTGTATGTAACAATATATAAAAACAGTATATTATAGTCATTGTATATGTTTATATTATTGTATACATGTAATAACGTTATCTGAATATATTACGTAATTTAATAATGTAGGAGCTGTGAGAATAATAGCTTAAAAGTTGCTAACAATGAGATAACCTTGAGGGAATAATGAATTTGAAAGTTTAATAATACTACTTGTAATTCTTGGAAGAAAAAATGTAATTTTATGACAGTTTAAAAAAATAGCCAATCAACAACCAGAAAAAGCTTTAGTTAAATGCAGGTATTCTATTGGACTAGTTTTAGCCAATCAGAAACTGAAATATAGCAAAATTTACAAATCTAGAAGTCAGTTGCTTGTAGACAGTGCTCTTAACTGGACGCGTTGGTTTTAGGCAGACGCGAGACACGTCCTAAAAATGTAATACTTATTCAGTGTGAAACGATAATAGTTTATGTGTTAAAAAGTGCAAGTAATTAATTAAAAAAATCTCATAGCTCCCTCTATATAACTGAAGTGTTATTTAAACCGTGTCAAGCATTAATAAAAGGAGTGAAGTAAAATTTATGATCTGTGTAAGCCTACATTCTTCAGTCGCACCACAACCCTCCAAAGAGAAACATGTCTCTAACAATAATACTGACGTAGCCGAGGTAAACATAAATATATAATATTTAAAGAAACAGTTAAAGTTACAAAGTTAATATTTTTTTAAACATTTTTGGGACGAAGGCTACCGGAAACATTTTACCATATGTGCAGTTGCAACTACTTCAAGTTTGGCTCCCCAACAGTTGAACTACAATACAACTCCTGCTTAAAATTGACTTTCCATACGTGAAGCAAACAAAACGTCTGCAAATTGATGCCCAAAGCGTGGTGCAAATAACAATACAACAAAACACCTACTTCATTTCAAATACAATTTAATTTACATATTACTTATTTTGTGGTCTAACACGGTGGACTTAATTATTACGTACACAACAACAAATATAAAAAAGCCTTTCTTTTGTCAGAACATTTATGCATTAATATGAATATAATTATTATTAGAAGCGGCTGCAGTTTCATCTATTTGTTCATAAGTATGAGTATTATACAGCAGATGCTAATTTACATTTTCGGGGCTATCTGAATCTTAAACTTTGCGAAAATCTAAAATGTATACTCACGAGCAGCTACTGTAAATAACTGCGTATGCCAGTTATGGGTTTAGTTCAATTATTTTACTCTCCTCAACAGAAAAATCAAAATACGTAGGAACTATTTTCTTTGGAAAATAATGTAAAATGTATGCAACTATTGGGATATGAGCATCAATACTGCTCGAATATTTCTTGCAAGAACGAAGCGCAAGCCGTGTTCTGTGATTACATGAGAGCAGTAATCATGCTTATACCCCACTAGTTGCATGCAATGCTTTATTCACTATCATTTAATGTTAGCTGCTTATTATATGTGTGTTCATGATGCGATCGTTCATTTATAAACAACAGCATCATCATTAAGTAATCATTCTGATACTCTGTTATTCAATGTAAACCAAAGCCTAGTTAATATTATTCCGTTGATCATGGTTAAGTTGGTATAGAAACAAAACAACTAATGTAACCATATTAATTTGTTACGTAGATTGTGTAGATTATCTAGAATCAAGAAAACTTGCCTAATTATTTTGAAATAACGACTGATTCTGAAGAAAGTAACCCTTCAGACATTGCAGCAGAAACTTCGACAGTTGTTACATCATTTTATCAAGCAGTACACAGGTGTGAACATATTACACTCGAGTACACTTTTATGGCAAAAAATTGTATGTTATGAGTTTGGAAATAATATACAAATGTCAAATAAAAACCTTATGTTAAACCTATCAGCTCCTTGTCATTGTGAAAATTTATTTTCTTCTAGTAACAACAGTGCATTAGCAATATTTCTTGGTGAAAGATCAGATTCCAACTTATTGCCTCAAATATATACATAGGAAAAAAATATGTAGAATGATAATCTAGTATTTAATTTCAAGATATGCTCTTGAATTTTCACATATAATACTGAGGTGAAGAATGACTGAAAACGGTCATCTAAGATATATTTCTGGCAAGTTTATTTTATAGAAGGAAAATATAAATGTATATGTCTGTCCATCAGTATAATATAAAAACTTGACTGTAGTTTTCTTCCACTTTTTCATATGGACAGTAATCTAATTCTGATTGGTGAAACGTTCTTTAAGCATTTTGTCAACAGTAATCTCACTAGAGGTTTTAATTTACATAGAGAAAATCAAAATGGGAGGGTGATGTAATTGAATATCTCAAACAAAAAGGAAGTATATGGCTTACAAGAAATAAATACAACAAAACATTAATTAACTTATTCAATTAGTTGCCCAAATTGCCTTCCGTATACTGTTTTGGTGAAGCTAACTTTGAATATCTGTTTGTAAGATAAATGACGATCGCAAACAGATTAACAGATGCTAGGGAGATGATAGAAACAGATAAATCATAAGGTGATAAAAATTTGGGATAAGCAGTCATGATTGTTTGGAATATGTCGTTTAGTAGCGTCCTGTTGGTCAAAAGCAGTGTGACATAGTAAGGGTGCAATAGTCACAGTAAAAAATTCAATATCTTAACAACCTCGAGCAGTAAATAGCCAAAACTTAAAATGAGTCTAAAAATGTTCACGCCTCTGTAAATACCAAGAGGGTTTTTTACTTTCTCTACTACGTATCTACTACGTAAGTATCATATGTTTAAGATATTTTCATAACAAATGAAATGTATATCTTCGAATTTTCTGGAAATGTCTTCAAAAGTATTCTTCATTGTGAACGACTTTTGCATAACTGGTAAACCATAAGAGATAGACAAAATTTTACTACACAAAAAATGTAGATCGCCTTAAAATACACAATTTATGTCATATATATTATTTTTGTTGAGTGAACCATTTTCGAGATATTGCTTGTTATTCCCTTAAATTTTTCAATACTTATTTTCTCAAATGGGAATTCGTTATTCATTGTTTTGTCTTGGATATGCAAAGCATATTAATCTGTGGGAAAGAGAATGGTGCTGCACCTAGCAACCAGCTATTAAGAGAATATGTACATTCTTAAAGGCTACTGTATTTCTATATTGCCCTTGTAAATATATATTCCCCTTACATCTACAAGAAAATTAGCAATAAGATAGAGTCTGCAAATGTTTATCTCGATTAACATGGAGTAGATGGAGAATAAGCGTTTTTATAAATAGTTTGTATAAGAGTAGAGAAAGTCATGTGAGTGTAACACATCAGATTTTTTTTGTCTTGGATATGCAAAGGGTATTAATCTGTGGCAAAAAAAATGTGCTGCACATAGCAACCAGCTATTAAGAGATATGTCGATGCTTAAAGGCTACTGTATTGAAATCTGTATTGAAATAGATGGAAAATAAGAGTTTGTAAAAATAGTTTATACAAGAGTAGAGAAAGTCATGTGAGTGTAACACATCAGATTTTTTTAAGTATTTTTAATAATCATGGCGTATAAGTATATTAAATCATTACCTCAATGACCGCGCTAATGAATGCCATTACAGTGGTAATATAATGGTGGATAAGTGGCCATTTTAAATTGTCACGGATAAATCTAGTTCTTATAGCAATAATGACATCTAAAAATATGTTTTCTTTGTGTTCTGGTTTCTTGCGATAGAGTAGACAGATCTGAAGCACATTTTTCAATAGCCTCTCCCTTCCTGCACCATAGGTAGTAAATGGCACAACAGCGGAAGTAAATTAATCCATTAGAAGAGCTAGTAGCAGGGGAGAAGGCTTAGGTCACAATTCATTAGAAAAGACTGCTATAAGACTTGGAGACGTTATCCCCTGCAGCACAATATTATTTCCAATCCATAAGAAAATTCTTCCATATTAACATTTACGTCATGAATTTAATTACACAAAAATAAGGCTTATTAAAAACTTGTTGTAAAATATGCAGATCAACCACCGACTGCATCGTTGTAATAAAGCATATACATACTAGAGAAAAGAAGAGAATTCAATATTGAAAGTCATTCATTATGGAAGGCGTTTGATAAAGTTAAAAGGTCAAATCTATGGGAAATACTACTTCAGAAACGATACTCTCCGCAGTTAATAATAGCAATACGCAGTCTCTATGTTAGTACCGAAATTTTGTATGCCCATTAAAACCCATTCTTTTTAATGCAGTGCATTCGTTTTATGCCAAGGCCACAACCGCCTTATATGCGTATCAGCCGAGACGGCAGTGACCTCGGTAGTATGCCACTGCGCAGAAACGCGCAGGACGTATCAAGGGTACGTTTATTCAGCTGCGAGCTGTCTCTGTCGTTGCTTTGTCTCCATGTTGTGAAGTGTTTCGATAATACGTGTACTGTGTGTGATTTCTTTAGGAATGTTATTCTCCTATTAGTCCACGGAAATGCCTGTCAACAAAGTTCATGTAGACAGGTGTATAGACAATTTCAGCAGCAATTTCCTAGTTATCCAGTTCAGGGTAGATATACTGTGAAATGTTTGGCCAATAAATTTTGAACAACGGGATCGCTGACTGTTAAGAAATAAAGTTTATAGCAACAATCCCCACGCCATAGACAAGCTTAAGACAATATAAAAGCAGAAATTATGAACATTACGCAAGAAGAACTTACGTATGTGAATGATAATTTCATCCGACCATGACAAAGAATGTCTTCGCGTATATGGATATGTACTAACACTTGCGAGTGAGTAACGCGGGAGTTGCGTAACGGAAAACCCCGTAGTGTAATGCATTGTGTACGGGGCGCACATTCGCGCGATCCGCGGCCTTGTCGTAAAAAGAAGGCACTGTATATATCTTAACGACGCCATCGAAAAATGACTGGATATGCTACATTGTAATTTTATTATTAATTGTTCACCTATGAATTGTTTATTGATTGCGGATGACCAGATGGTAATGGCCGATTCAGAGAATAACAGAAAACATGGACATGGAATAAAAACTGAATACTAATATCTTTCTGGAACCATAGGAATATACCTAGGCAATAAAACAACAAAGGAAACACAGTTAATTTTTACTTTCTCTACTACGTATAGTAAGTAGGGGAAGTATTGTATTCCACCCAAAAATTCGATACCGAGATTTCACCGGAAATACATGTTTTGAGACCCCCTGAATCCAAAAAAAGCATTTTTGGAAACATGTCCGTGTGTGTGTCTGTGTGTGTGTCTGTGTGTGTGTGTGTCTGTCTGTGAACAGCATAACTCAGAAACGAACAGTCGGATAAACACCAAACTTGGTATTTAGGTTCAGTATCTTCCAGAGATGCGACACCAAGGTTTTCAAGAAAATCCCCCACCCCAGATTAACCTCTACATGGAACATTTTTCGAAAATTTTAATTTTCTCAAAAATGGCTCTAACGATTTTGATTAAAATATCATATGTTTAAGATATTTTTATGACAAATAAAATGTATATCTTGAATTTTCTGGGAATGTCTCCAAAAGTATTCCTCATTGTGAACGACTTTTGCATAACTGGTAAACCATAAGAGATAGACAAAATTTTACTACACCAAAAATGTAGATCGCGTTAAAATATACAATTTATGCTATATACATTTTTTGTTGTTGAGTGAACCATTTTCGAGATATTGCTTGTTATTCCCTTAAATTTTTCAATACTTATTTTCTCAAATGGTAATTCGTTATTCATTTTTTTTGTCTTGGATATACAAAGAGTATTAATCTGTGGCAAAGGGAATGATGCTGCACCTAGCAACCAGCTATTAAGAGATATGTATGTGCTTAAAGGCTACTGTATTTCTATATTGCCCTTGTAAATATATATTCCCCTTACATCTACAAGAAACTTAGCAATAAGATAGATTCTGCAAATGTTTATCTCGATTAATATGAAGTAGATGGAGAATAAGCGTTTGTAAAAATTGTTTGTACAAGAGTAGAGAAAGTCATGTGAGTGTAACACATCAGATTTTTTTATAAATGAGTGGAATTGGCAATTTCTTTATGGTGCAGAAACTTGGGTAGCTACAGAAAGAGGGAAAACAGCGATCGGTTTCTAAGATCATTGGCTGGTGTGTCTAAGAAAACTACAAGGAAAACGGAATATAGGCCATCCAAAATTAAGATGGAGTGAGCATTTCTAATGGGAACGGAATGGGTCTGAGGGTCAAACCGTGTGAATGATGATGATGATGATGATTATGAATTTAATTACACAAAAAGAACTAGCGTCTTTATGTATGCATCATAGCCATTACATATTTTATATTTTATTCCAAAATTTCATTTTACGGGTATATACACAAATTTTGAAGAAAAAAAATTGACGTATAGCACCAGCATGACTTTCTCTGTTCGTTGAAATTTGATATACGAGGGCAGTCCCAGAAGTACCCCACCTGACATATATATAGCGGTTGTGGTTTCAAATAAATGACTATGGTAGAACCCTTATGAACCTTAAGTTTGAAGTTTGACGATGCTACGTTGTTTAGTAATTGTTTGACAGCCACTAATAGTGAACTCTCTCAGCGAATTTGTAAACTTGGATAAAACTGGCCATCGTTATATGATACAATACTTTCATTTGAAAGGTCTTAGTCCAATTAATATTAAAGCTGAGCTAGATTCTACTCTGGAGGAATCTGCTCCTTCGTTTACAACAGTAAAATATTGAGTGGCAGAGTTTAAGCGAGATGGTACGAGCTGCCAAGACGAACATCGCAGTGGCCGACCAAATGAGGTGACCACGCCAAAAATTGTGAAGAAAATCCATAAAACGCTATTGGATGACCGACGACTGAAAGTGCGCGATCTAGCAGACGTCGCAGGAATTTCAAAAAGGTGCTGTACATCGCATACTAACTAAAAACAGATGAAAATTTAGACACGAGAGAGCGTGCGCAAGATGGTAACGCGGTTACTCAGAGTGGAACAAAAGCATTGACGTGAGGATATTTAAGTCGAGCGTTTGGCAATATTTCGCTGCAATAAAGCCGAGTTTTTGCGTCGATTCATAACAGGGATGAAACATAGGTCCATATCTTCATACCTGAGATGAAGGAACAATCAAAACAGTGGATTGAAAGGGGAGAATCGCAATCAAAGAAGGCGAAGACAGTTCCATCTGCAGGCAAGGTCATGGCGTCAGTTTTTTGTGATGCGCGTGGAATAATTTTCATTGATTTATCTTCAAAAAGGAAAAACGAGTATTGTGAAACTTATTGCAGCGTTTGAATGATGAAATCAACAAAACCGTTGCATTTAGCAAAAAAGGAATGTTCAGTTTCATCAAGACAATGCACCAGTTCACACATGTATAATCGCCATGGCGAGAATCAATGAGTTAAAGTTCGATTTACTTCTTCATGCACCTTATTCGCCAGATTTAGCTCCCTCTGATTATTTTCTGTTTCGAAAGTTGAAGAAAAGGCTTGGTGCTAAAAGATTTGCTAACAATGAAGAGGTGGAGTTTGCAGTTGAGGACTATTTTGCAGAACTCGACGGTTCTCACTATAAACAGGTTATCGAAGCTATTAAACAACGCTGGGAAAAGTGTATCGAGCTGAAAGGAGACTATGTAGGGAAATAAAGATGTTTTTCCCAAAAATTTTGTGTTTTCTTTGTTAAGTCGGGTATTTCTGGGACAGCCTTCGTACATCTCTTTTACAATGCGATCCCTACAAACCTCATCACTTTAATACTTATAATTTCCTTCTGGAGAGTAATAAACAATTCAAATTTAGTTTTATGGTCTATCTCAGCGGCAGAAAACCGATGTTTATATTAACACCGGTACTCCTACCATCCAAGCACTCCTATTATGTAACATCTGGTTAACGTTTAACAACTTGTTAAAGGCACTTAACCTTTCTATGTGCTATTTGGTATTCTGTAACATCGCAACAACAATAACTTGTTGAAAAAAATTGAGTTTTATTTATTGACGTTCTTTAACTGCTGTGATCCTTAGTGTCTAATTCTATATTGGGTGTGAAAGGCCGGACATTTTGCTCGGGCCTCTTTGTCAGGCTTGAGGTTCTTTTACGTGCAGTAAATATGCGACACGGGATCACCGGCTTTACTTCCCTTCCGAAGGAAGCTATGCTAAGGATTTTTACGCCCGAAAAAACCCATCGCCCTCGGTTGGGTTTGAACCCGTGACCTCGAGAACTAGAGGCTAGCATTTAATTTGAGGGCGGCAACTTGTTGAGAGAAATAAAATTGTGGTTAGAGATACCAAGAGCCCAGACCGCGCTAGCGATACTACACTACTGACTGTAAATGGAGTCACTTTTGTTCTGATCTTAAAGTGTAAGGGTAAGAATCTTCTTAACCAGAAAGTTACAGAATCTGGTTGATGTCTTGAATATTGTTGTATATTAGTAATTAATTGCCACCACTCTCTAGTTTTGTAGTTATAAACGAAACGATGATTTCTAAAACGTCTCAAGTCCCTATTTTTACGAAACACTTTTTTTTGTACCATCCTCAACTTTGAAGTGCGCTGCATCTAGTGATGAAAAGAAGTACCCTGTTTTTCATTCCACTCCTCTATATAATTGCAGCTAAATGTTCATTGATTTGAAAAGAATCTATACTCCTGGACATAGGAAGCTCTTGATCTCACCAACCGTCTTCAGAAGCGCTGTTGCCACCAAAAAGCTAGCTGATCCCGTTGAAAGTCAGGATGGCGATAGTACATTTAAAGGTAAAAGGCGAAATGAGGGTGAGTGGAAGAAAAATAAAATAGTCCAGAAAGGAAGGTACTGAGTATAATTAATGAAAGTCATAAGAAGACTGAAGCACGCAAAACAGGAAATTCGTGCAGCTATGTAGGCCTATTTTTGAACAGGTTATTATGTTACACTTTACATAAAAGTATTAATTAGTTTTAGGAACTAGTTTTGATGAACTACTTACAACCAGATGCTGTTAACTTCGTTATGTCACTTGTTGGATCTGATGACATTTAATGAAGATGAAGATTATGATAATGTTACAGAAAATATATAAATGAGCTTTGTAAGGAACACTAAGTGTAGAGTACAGCATATCAATAACCTAGAGTACTGCTTTTTCCCCCTGTATTCTCTAATAAAGTGTAATCTTTCAATGCAAATTTCATATCTGTTCATAGGAATGTTAGTAATACTCTGGTTTTAATATGTACATTTTGTTATAATGTAAATTTCAATAACACTTATTAATTTTGAAGTACCACCTTTTGAGTAGTTAAATAAAATTAAAATCATAGGGAGAATAAATATCAATAACAGTAAGGATAGTGTTAAATAAAACTGGAAAGCGAGTGTGACTGTAAATTTGTCGAAGGGTTGAGAGAGACAAGGCCATCAGCGGCTGGAAACGGGTAGTTTTTCCCTCTATTGTTAAGTGTCCCGTTAGGTTGCTGGAACGCAGACATGTAGAAAATGGTCAATGTTCGCCAAAAGCCAGATAGGCTTAGGCCTCCAATGAAAGAAGCCAGAAATCAGGTTCTACTGGAACGGGGGATATAGATCGTTTGAAACAGAGAAACAGAAGAGTTTAGAATACACACTTGGCTGTGATAGTTCCTGGGAGATGTTTGTTAGAAAATGTGTAGGAGAGTTTAGAATACACACTTGGCCGTGGTAGCTCCTGGGAGATGTTTGTCAGAAAAGTGTCGGCGAATAGGCGCGATGATATGAAGCGTAGCAAATAGGAAATCCGCGTGTGTGTCGAAGTAATAGCAGGAATCAAATGTTAAAAACGGTGACGGGAAATAAACGAGCAGGAAAACAAACAGTCGTATTCACCACTAACCCGAGATCCAAGATCCATGCAAAGAACCCTGAGCTAGTACCGAACACGGGACCATTCCTACAAATCCTGTACCTAAAAAAGCCACATACCACGCAATTTGTAGAAAATCTTATATTTATTCCAAGTGGTGTCCTATGAGCTCAAAAACATCCGAAATCCACTCACTTTGTACGACACTTTGAACTGTCAGAGAACATACTTAAGAAATTCATAATTGAATGAATACTGATCACATTAATGCCTATTACCTAGAGTTAAGAAAATTTGGCTTGTACAAGTACTTTGAGAAACATTTAGCTTTTCTTGACTCCCTGGACTTGAGACGTTTCTTAAATCACCTTTTCAAATGAACATGCAGTTTTCAATTCGATATGGCGTTTTAATTGTGAAAACATACATATTTCACTTTTCTTCGTTATTTCGTTCGTATAGCCCCCTTCAACTTCAATGATCATATTGGCGGTTTGACTTGTGAATCAATGCGTTGGTTATAGGTTCATTTTAACGTTGGTTAATGATAACGTTTAACATGAGAAACAATCACATTCATTCCACATGCAAAATTCCAGACTGTGGGTAGGAAAAGATTCTAATTTCATCGTTAAAACACAACCATATATCGAAAAGAATCCAATGCGTGCATTACACCAGCTAGGTCAACAATTCTATCCATGGCAAGAAAGCTGGAGACAACTGGCTCTTTCTTCAGCTAGACTGGAAAAAAATTAGCCAATATAGTGTTGAAGATACTCGAAACTTTTAGCGAATTTGCCGAACAAATCATTGCGCCGAGTGAGTCAGGAGACAGGCTACCCATATGGCACCGTCAGAGAGGTAAAAAGGGTTTACGAACATACTGGATAGATGTAGTGCATGACTTAAAAGAACAAGAAGGTAAAAGCGGGTGCGTTATTGTCAAAGTTTCCAGACTCTTCTTATTGCAACTTCATACATTCTCTCCATAACTTCGTTTACGTTTGAAGAGAGGTTTCAACACGCAAAACAGATATTGGGCTGATGAGAACCTAATATCAGCTACGAAGCTTCATTGCATTCGGAAGAGACTGATGCGCGACGTCAGCTATCAGAATTGTTGGTCACGTTTTCTACATTACCACAGACACTGCGGTTTACCGGTGCAAATTCAATACATTCGTGGAGCAACTGTACGGCATAAAATTGACAGAGGCTATTTACAGGTGGATGGCCCAAAAAGTCATAGTTTAATGATTCCCCGAGACGTATAAGCAGTTAATTCGATGATCGTACTATTTCAATAAACGTTTGGCCTTCCAGATCACATCTCCAGATTTCTTCTTGTGGAGCTACCTTAAGAACAGAGTAAACTGGAATAGACCGCGGTCACTTACTGAAATCTATGAGGCAATTATAAATGAAATGAGAAACACTAACAAGGACATTTCGGAAAACGTCACAGCATAAGGTGCGAAGAGTGCAGTTGCGTATGGATATAGGTGGAAGACATTTTCGACATTTACTCTAAGGAATCTCCAATGGTGCAAGACATTTTCAATATTTACTCTCAGGAATCCCATAAGGCTGCAGGACGTTTTCAATATTTAAACTCAGGAAACTTCCAAAGGTGCAAGACATTTTCAATATATACATTCAGGAATCTTCCGAAGGTGCAAGACATTTTCAACATTTGCTCTGAAAAATATCACAAAGGTGCAACACATTTTCAATAATTATTCTCCCAAAGGTTACGATGAGTTCCGCATGGGGAACTCATCGTGACCAACGCAGCCGTTTACGATGAATTTTGTCAGGCGCTGGGATCCCCGACAAGCCAAAAAGGATGGACCTAACGACTGCCGTAGGGGATAATTCAAGAAAACGAACCACGTAGTTGTTATACCCTATTCAAAAACAAAAGCAGTACTGGACCAAGGGAAAATCTGACCATAAACAAAACAGAAAAAAAACTAACTATTAACTGCCTATTTTCCAGGATTAACCCTGCCCCATTAACATAACCCCTCACAGATAAACTGGTCACATTCTATTACACCAAGCTCAAAAAATAATTAATGCACCAATAGCACAAGGTTTTAAAGAAAACAAACAAATTTAAATGAATAATTATTAGATTAAATGAAAATAAAGCTCAATAATGCTTTAAATAGCAAAGCCAATAAGTGAATTTGTAATAAAGGTTACCTCTGAAACACAAAATTTAATAGTAAATAAAACACAAATCCAAAACATGTAATAGTCGTTTCAGGGCCATTATAAACCTGCTTAGATGTATTGTAAGAATACACAACTTTGTAGAATGAATCAGAAAGATACCACACAGCGAAGGTTCTTTCAAGTTTAGAAAAGATAAATCATCTATAATAAAAATCACAATTACAGTGAACTATAAGAAGATGGATAATAGAACGAAACTAGTAATTTACATAAACTCAGACCCTGAGATAACGCAATAGATAATATAACAAAAAAAGGAAAATATCCAAATAACGAACACCAGGAAATAAAACATTTAAAGCCAGGCATAAATCATGACAAACACATGCACTACGGAGTTCAATTGATTTATCAGTGGCCACGAGTAAAAGCCAGGCAGTGAAATGGGGAATAGTTCAAACCTCCCCCCCAAAAGGGACAAATGGTCAAAGACAAACATTTTTAAGTAGAACGTGAAAATAGCATTCACACAACCAAGAGAAATTTGGAAAAGTATGTCTTGTAAAATATAACTGTACTATAGTGTACGTGTTGATGTCACTACAAGATTATTCCCACTTTCAAATGGGGCAAAATTTACGTATAACGCTGTGAAGGCTATTAATGTAACTTAAACCAAAGGATCACATAGCTTTTGGTTTACTAAACTTCGAAGCTTCATTAAATGTGATTTCTAGGCCACATGTACTGGGATTTGCTCAGCAATGAAATTTTAAAGAGTGCGGAAATATATATAATTGAAACAACACTTTGCTAAACTCTGAAGACTTAACACATTACAGTTAACTTTCAATCTAGAGTTTTAATAACATTTAAGATGTTATAAGCGAAAACATTAACTATATATATATATATACATAGCTTTTGAAAAACCGAATACAAACAAGATAGGCACCAAACTTATTATGTATATTAAACCTGCGAAACAGTTACTTAACGATAGCCCTGGGACAATGTCTGAATACTACAGTAACTCGCCTTGACTTTAACAAAACAGAAAAAATGAGCTGATCAACTGTTCTTACCTTCAGATACGCTGGAGTAGAAACTGTTATGCCAGCGACCAAAATTTTGAAAAAGCTAATTTGCATCCAACATAATGGTATATAGAGCAAAGCTTCACCAAATTACAAGCACGAGGAAAAACTTGAATATTACAGCCATCTCACTCCCACCGAGAATGTATAGAACCTCCGTCTCTGTCGGAGTACTGCCGTGCCAAGACTGTCTCGAGAGCAAGGCCCGACCAGCACACCATACCACAAAGTCTGCCACGCCCTCAATCCAAAGAGGATAAAAAGCGAGAGGGAACGGGAGTGAGTGGACACCGAGATCCAAAGCAAAGGCGCTACGCAAGTGACTGGCAGAACAAGATATCACTATTACACAGTTACAAAAATCACAGTCAGCACAAGGTGCAAGACATTTTCAACCTTTATTCTGAGGTGCAAGATATTTTCAACGTTTACTCTGAGGAATCTTCCAAACGTAAGACACATTTTCAAATTTACTCTGAGGAATCTACCAAAGTGCAAGACATTTTCAACATTTATTCTGAAGTATATCCCAAAGCTAAAATACATTTTCAACATTTACTCTAAGGAATCTTGCAAAAGTGAAAGACATTTTCAATATTTACTTTGAGGAATAGCCCAAAGGTGCGACATAGTTTCAACAGTTACTGACAACTCTCCCAAAGGTGAAGGACATTTTCAATATGTACACTTAGGAATCCTCCAAAGTTCAGAAAATTTCCTTTCTTCAATCGGAGAAATCTCCCAAAAATACTCTGTAATTCAGAACAGATATCATACGTTTGTTATTATTAGTTTAGAAGGTATAACTGTTTAAAAGTGTTAGTTTATTTATATGGATCGCTCTCTATTCGCTATTCTCACACTAAAAATAAGAACATTCTTTCATAAATACTCCACTAATCCGGACAAATATTTAGCTAAAATTTGGTTTAGATCAGGTAATATGGACTTATATGAATCACACTGAAAAACACTCAGTTCTTTACATCTCAGTGCGCTTTATAAAAAGTAGGCGAGAAAGTTGAATGGTGCATTTTGTCCACATTGTTTTAATCAGTTCAATAAAATGTAATAATAAAAAGCAAATGTAAACCTGCGTTACTGACAATAAATTTGAGCCTAAATTGTTTTTACGTCAAGGAAAATTTGCACTATAAAATTCAAGTGAAAAAGAAATGTTCTAACAGGGGAAAAAATGACGAAATTGGTGCATCATTCGAACGTTCTCCAAAGAAATGTGTAAGACACGTTCCACAGCAAGTGAGTGTTTCAACAACCTCTGTTCATAGAGCTGCTAAAATTTTAAACTTGTACTGATGGAGCAACTTTGCTGCACTTATATGAGAATATCTGAGTATGCCATGTTCCTCAATTTCATATGTTACTGATGAAGCATCTTTACTAAGTACATGATGTGAGAATATCTGCACAACCAATTGTCGCCAAGAATGTTTTCACCGAGTTCTCCCATGTACAGATCTTACTGCAGAAGTGTTACATGATATTTTGGAGGCGTTTGTTCGTGTTAAAATAACGTGTTACAGTCACGCAACTACAACTTGGTAAAACTTAAACCTAAACCACTGGATATTTCATAAACAGGCAATGTTATGGAAAAATTATTTGCTATATTATGTATATCTTAAGCAATTCTATATTTCTCCTCTGTTAAGTCAAGCTACTAGAGCCAGGTAGTGGATAGGGAAAAGCGCACCAGATATGAGGGTAACGCGGAAATAAACTACCCGGGGCGAAACAAAACAAAACTGTTGCCTTGCAATAGACAGATTATTAAAGGCCAGAGGAAGAAAATCACGATGAAAATCACCTGGTCCTCCAGGATGAGGGTTTAAATGCTAAAAGACCCATTATAAGCAAATATATATTATAGAACGGAGGGGGAGATCTCTCACACCGTGATCTACATAGATCCATTGCTACTACCACCATCCAGGAGGAAGGAATGAAATGAAGGAACCACAGAGCTACGGTCGCAGGCAGAAAGGCCACAGATACACGCGGAAGTCCATAAAATTTCCTAGATTGAAGATCCGGCTCCCCTTGGAGCTACCCAGAGAAGAAGATGAACGACATCTGCATCAGACAGCCCTCTGGTGTCCCCGGCGCAAGCATCTGCGCCAAGTGTTCGACACTGCGTCACACCACGAAACTTAGAAACACATCTGAAAAATCAGAAGGGATCTCCAGCAGTCGTCTTACCGAACCAGGGAAACCACGAAATATCCAAAGCCAGTTTGGGTGGTCGACGGGAATGGTACCCGGTGCCTCCCGAATGGGAGCAACACACGTTATCGCAGAGCCATCTCGCTCGCTAAAAGACCCATTAAGGAAAATCCAATCAAGAACAATCACTAAACTTCATTCTACGGAAATGGAATTCTGGCGGATGTTGGCAACGAGGGGCATAGTTAAAAATAGTGTTAAGATAAGAGAAGCAATTGAGGTTCAAGGATCCCTTGTGAGAGGTATCACAGCAATCCAATTAAAGTAGTTTGGTCATATGAAGAGGATGACAGATCGTCAGAGAAGATATATGAACGACATCCAACAGCAAATAGCAATGCCTGGATTTCCAAGAAAAGAATCTAAGGAAAAATGTATGGAGTTACAGTATGCAAACTATATTAGAAAAAAATCTGATGCGTTACACTCACATGCCTTTCTCTACTCTTGTACAAACTATTTTTACAAACGCTTATTCTCTATATGCTTCATGTTAATCGAGATATCGAGATGTTAATCTTATTGCTAATTTTCTTGTAGGTGCAAGGGGAATTGGTAGACTTTAAGCGATAGTCAAATATTTTAAGAGGTGGTTGCTATGTGGAGTATTCCATTCTCTTTGCATTACCAGGACAAAAAAAAAAGAATAATGAATTCCCATTTGTGAAAAAGTATAAGTATTGGAAAATTTAAGGGAATAACAAGCAATATCTCGAAAATGGTTCACTCAACAAAAAAATGTATATGACATAAATTGTGTATTTTAACGCGATCTACATTTTTTGTGTAGTAAAATTGTGTCTATCTCTTATGGTTTACCAGTTTACCAAAAGTCGTTCACAATGAAGAATACTTTTGGAGACATTCCCAGAAAATTCGATATATACATTTTATTTGTCATGAAATTATCTTAACCATACGATATTTTAATCAAAATCGTTAGAGCCAGTTTTGAGAAAATTAAAATTTTCGAAAAATGTTCCATGTAAAGGGTAACTTGGGGTGGGGGAATTTTGTTGAAAACCTTCGTGTCGCATCTCTGGAAGATACTGAACCTAAATACCAAGTGTGGTGTTTATCCGACTGTTCGTTTCTGAGTTATGCTGTTCATAGACACACACACACACGGACATGTTTCCAAAAATGCTTTTTTTGGATTCTGGGGTCTCAAAACTACATCTCCGGTGAAATCTTGGTATCGAAGTTTTGGGTGGAATAGAATACTTCCCCTATTTACTATACGTAGTAGAGAAAGTAAAAATGTTGTTTTTTATTCAGGGGGCCAGAAAACATGTATTTCCGGTAAAATCTCGATATCGAATTTTTGGATGAAATACAATACCTTCTTTACCTACTATTTACATGGTAGAGAAAGCAATATACGACAGGATATTGAGAAAGTCTTGCGATGTAACATATCATCTTTTTTCTGGCAAATGAGGTGGGTCACGGTCTCGCAAATGGAGAAGCCCACGTCGATGAGGGAGAACCTGGTTGGCCAAATATGCAGCAATCACTGGTTCATGACCCACGCTGTGTGCATTATGCAAAAGTTTTGCGTAGCAGGTTCGGGATGGATGATAAACTAATTGTACAGTCGCCATATATGTTTGACGGTCCTTTCTTCTGCCTTCACTGTTGAGAAATGAAGCATTACCATGGCTATTTTTATCTCAGCAAACCAGCAAGGGCTCTGCCTGTGTAGAAATTACCAGGCTTCGAAAATCTAGGGGGAGGATTTAAAACACAAGGAGAATGATGAAGCACAGTAAAGTTTAACTATTACAGAATTCATCGAAGAAGAATTTCTACTGCATTGCACAAGTATTCCTGTTCACTTACACATAACTTGACTGTCTTCCAGTGAAGGCCGCGTCACATTTGATAAAATTGCCGACGTTTCGCCCTTCATATTGAGATCTTCTTCTGGACACTGCCAACCGACGGCGACGACGACGAGCTACTGGCAGGTTAAGTTTTAGCCCGAGTGAGTTTTTGCTGTGTGCCCACCCTCTCAGTGTTTAACCACAGGATGAGTATTTCGGTTTGAAATGATTTTTCAGGAAGACGGTTTGTTTTTAGGTTGTAAGAAAGAAGAGAGGAAGCATATAGCTCCTCGAACTGCCTGTTAGGATGCAGCGGCCCTTCTGCACCCTGGTGTGTATTTGTTTATAAATTTCTTTAGTAAGGATTGAATTTTGAGGCCAGTCAACTCTTGAGTGGGATTACTATGGAGTTCAGCTTTAGCTGCTGTTGGTTTAACTCCTTGGTTATCTGGTGTGCCCGCATGCCATGCGGGGGACCAGATGACGCGAAGACGGCGATTTCTAGAGTCGTAATCCCCAAGTGATCTGACCAGGATACTGTGATGGTTTGGTAAACTGGCGTAAAATTTGATAGCCCGGCGCCTAATTTCATCTTCCACATAGGGAAGAGATGAAGCTTCGTGTAGTAGTCTCACGGGGAAGGCGCGGCCGACAGAGTAGATGGACCGGAGTCTCCTATTCTGCGCCCGTTGTAGCCATAGCAGCCAGCTGTCTGCGGCCATGCCCCAGACCTCGCTGGCGTAAAGCATGAGGGGCATCCCGGATCTCAGCATCGGGAACAAGGAGGCGATTGCCCCCTGCGCCCGGGCGTGTTGCTTGCGCTCATATTTATACTGCCAGAATGCAGTCCCTCCTACTTATGTTCCTAATTGGCTGGTAGCTTGCCACTAATCTCGTGTTCCGTGAGCAGTGTTTTTCATGCTGCATTAAGGGGTGTTTACCATTTTTATTCATTAAAATTTTATGTTTAAGCATTTCTATTCTGTGCGAGAAGCGGTCACCTACAACTAAGATCTCAATAATGTTGTCAAAGAGGATATGGTGACCTGTTTTATAAACATGTTCAGCTAATGCTGGTTTTTTAGGTTGCCCGTGCTTTAGGAATCTGATCGTTGCTTCGGGTTAACATTGACCTTTCTGTCGGGCCCACGTAAGACTCGTCGCAATCAAATGTGATTTTGTATACATCTGAATTGAGGAGTGGTGAAATTTTATCTCTGATCGAGTAAGGATCTTAGTTTCTTAACTGGCTTGTTATTTTGTGACGATGTAGCAATTTTGAAATTCTATTTGTCACTCCATCTACGTAGGGAATAAAGGCCCAGTTTTCATTTCTTTTCTGTGCGTTGATATTGGAAGGTATTAATTAGTTGATTGGAATAACCGTTGGCCTGAAGAACCTGTTGATGTGTTTTATTTCTTTGTTTAGTAATTCTGCGTTGCATATTCGGCCAGCTCGCTGATACAAAGTGTTGGCCATTGCCCATTTAACTGAAGGGTGGTGTGATGTGGTTGGTGTGTACCTCTCAGTAAAGGTCTGCTTACGATATATGGAACAATTTAAGCTCTTCTTAGTTTCGTCCCGTTCAACAAGAACGTCCAAAAAAGGAGGTTTGCCGTCCTTTTCCAATTGTTATTGTTAGTTATTGTTTACATAACATGTTATATCTTATATTGTTGACATGCATTGTTATTGTCAGTCTCGCTCTATGTGTCGGCAATTACTTTGTCGCGTCACTCTTAATATGCACGACAGTGGTATCCGTACGACTAAAAGCACTTTCGCGGATTCTATAACAGCAACTATCGATATGTGATTCTGGAGCTCTGTTTGAAATAAGCTACATTTCATGGAATTACTAAACTTATTCCGGCACTGTTTTCCCAGCCCATTCAGATGATGAGCGACTACATTGCAAGTGTATTGATTTCTCTGGAAATGTGCACTATTTATAAATTTTCTCCTCCACGCTGGGTACATAACACTGTAATTGGATAAGGTTTCGCGAGTCTTCTGTCGTGGGTTTCTGACGACATAATTAAAGTAAGATCCGATAGGTTGGTCTTCTCCATCACATGATTTTCCATTACGTAATTCAGTGATTCCCCCAAATATCTGGTGATTTTTGCGTCTGCTGCTATTATACATTTTAAGCTGATACAAAGGGACAATAGAGTTTTCCCTTGCTTGGATACAAAGGAGTTCAACTTTCTTTCCGGCTATAAACTTGAGTATTCTCGGAGAAACTGCAACTTTTAAGCTACTAAAATACGTTGGACCAGGAACATCTTGTACAGAAGAAATATTACAAGTATGTATAATTAATATTTACGACTGTTCCATATATTTTACACATAACATACATGCTATCAAATTAATCCTTATAAAATGACAAAACAAAGCTGTATCGGGCTCGATAGCTTAATTCCACTTCACAAACAGAAACTTTGGAGGAGATGTATTTTTTTAACAATATTCGGATTACCTATACATGATTTAAGATATTTATCTGATTTTTCCTTTATTGAGTATTGTTGTTCACATACACTGGCGCACACACATCATTTGTATGGCTCGCAGGATTATACTTCCGGTGAAATCTTCAATATCGAATTTTTGTTGAAATAAAATATTTCCTCTGCGCAATGGAAAAAATTAATAAAATATTTGTTGTGGTACTCAGAGAGGCTAAATCCAAACAGGTACAATTACGTAAATAGGTTTCGTAATCAGAACTTTACAATTCAGGCTAAATCGTAAACATTGGGGCAGAGGTTTCAGATTTTTACCTAAAGTCAGCAAATCTCAACGTCTTTGTAGGTCAAAGCTATTAATTTTCGCTGTAAATATAATATATATGTTTACCTTTTACATATACTATTATTGTTTTTCGCCCTACCTATCGCAACTTCATAAATTTAAACGCTTATTTCACATATACTTTATATATTACATTATTTTATAAATTATATTTGTTTATGCAATTTTAATTGTTGTTCTAATGCTCTACTACATGGTGCCCTTACACAACCCAAAATCAATGGCTGAGTGTCGTTGCCAATAAGTTTAAATAATATCACCTGCGTTTATGCCTATGTAATGACTACTTATGTGTAATATCGTTATATATCAGTAAACACGCAATAGATGCTGTTGGAGTTACGTAAAATTCTGGCACAAATTCGCGATTTAAACACAATTAAGTAAAAAAATTATAAATTGCGCATTTTGTCATGAGTTTTCGTGGGCGTATGCTCTGAAAGTTCTTCAGCTTCAGAAATGGGCTTGCACTGAAGCCAACTTATAAAATTTGATTCACAGGATCTGCACTCAAGAACATGGGCCAATAATAATGTATCCAGTTTTAGTTTGTAAACGTTTCGTTCTTTACTTCAGATCACAGCTTTCGCTTCTTGTTGCCGGTATTGTATTAAGAAAATTATGGTAGCTAAGTGGCCATTCACAATACAATTAAGAGTTAACATAAAGATGTAAAACTTAAGCATAAATTTAACGTGGTGTGTTGTCATTCACAACGACAAACGGAAGAATAAACAGCAACCAGTTTCAAGAGAGAGTAAAACAGTTGAGCTAATAATAATTATGGCGGCCTGCCGTTTTGTACATGTATCAAAATGAACAAGAGCTAGCTACTCAGCTAAAGGACGTTAAACTCACAAAAGGCACCACCTACAATTGTAGTTTACCAGAAAAATGCGAATAAATTGGGGAATTGAATGTCCTACCGACATGTTGCCATGGTAACCCATTTGGTTAGAGCAACCGGACGAAAACCAGAAAATCTATGCTATGGCATTGAATTTTTCATCTGATTCTACCTTTCCAAAAAGATTGTGTTACTGCGATATTTACACATATTCTGGCTTGTCAATTTACACAGAAGGCAATTAGAGTCAACATATGGCGACAGAGAATCTGATGTGAGATGTTTACGCGATGCTTGGCTACTTTCTTGGCTAAACTTAGACACAAACATGAAAGTTCGGAGCCTGCAAAGTATAAGTGTATGACCATGTTTATGTCAACTCGGGCAACACCATCCCCTGTATCATATTCAATAACTCAATAGCCATAATTCGTTAAAAACCTGTCAAAAAATTCCCTTCTGTGTAGCCCAAAAGTCGAAATATCACCCAAAATGGCAAACCTGGTTCATAGACTGGTATGAATATTTGATAGTCTAAAACAGGAAACGTCGTCGCAAGTCGCTGTATATTGTCATGTGTAATGCTGACGGACAGAAAAAATTTTCTATACTAGATGTGATGCAGTTTAGCCAGCGATTCGTATTGTTACCATATTGTCACTATGTCTACATTACCAAAATGAGTGAGTATTTCTGGTAACAAACATCTTAAAGGTTTTGTAGCTTTTATGAAGACCGAAATAAATAAGACATATAAGCTAAGTGCTTTATATGGAGTATAGTATTTTATAGAGTGGAAAGTGAACGCTGCGTGGAAGCGAGGAAAGACATTTGGAAGCGTATATGGACACGGAGAATAAAATAGCATGTAAATTTTTAAAGACGAAATTAGAAGTTGTTTAAGAGTGGATGAAGGAGAAACACTGTTGAAACTGATCCCCAAAGTGTTAGTTTTTTAAAAGTTTCACGCATTTTCTTCCTTCCTTTTAAGATTCAAACCTAACAAAGTTTTCCCAGACCCTCTTCTGATGTGACCATGATCTTCCCCTACAAGTCCTTCTCCGGGCAACTTGGAGAATTCTGGTAATGCCTCGCCATTTGCCGGGAATTGAGCTTACTCGGCCATGACACTTCTATGGTTATTGTAACGTTGGCTAGACTGAGATAGGGAGACGTTAGCTTCGAATCTGTATACAGCATGTTAGTACAAATAAATGTGTAAAGGTTAATGTTATTTACGATGTGCTTCATTTGCTGCTAGCACCAGACAGAAGACCGTTTCCTAGACGTCAGCTAGCTGTTCCCTCACATGTTTTAGTGCCGAAACCGGGAAGGAACAAGTAAGTGACCACAGATAACTGAAATCAGCATTGTTCAAGGAGGTGGGAAAGGATGATTGGCTCTGTGAAACGCTGCATAAGGAAACCTCTGGGAAAACTACACATCGACGAGAAAGAAACTAACACATTGTTAATTAGCACAGACCACTTAGCTCGGGAGAAGACCAGTACGTTCTGACACCACCACGTTTCTTGATTGAGGATAAGTTGATAGCAATACCATTAAGTCAAGCAGCATCAGCAACAAACTATCCTCTGACTAAACTATACACACATAAAAAAAGATTGCTGAAGTCTTTTGGAGACGCTGGACAAAGAATATCTTCTAGAACTACGAAGTTTCCACACCGTACGCAGTCCGCGCGGTAAACCCACAGAACTAAAGGTGAGAGATATTGTTTTGTTACAGGAGGACCATGTGGAAATTTGCACGCATCACCGAGCTGAAGCCAGGGAGAGATTGCAGGGTACGGACTCTGCTCCTGAGGACTATCCAAGGGCCACTAATCGCCCGGCCTATCCAGCTGATCATCCCTCTGGAGATTGGAACGATCTGGATGGTGAGGATGTGGAGAATCATGGAAAAGCCACGCCATCTGCCAGAAATTGAGCTAAGCTTACTCGGACATGTTATTTCTGTGGTTATTGTAACGTTGGCTAGAGGGAGATGTTAGCCGTGAATATATATGCGGTATGTTACGGCAAATAAAGGTTAAACTTATTTACAGTGTACCTCATTTGCTGCTATCACCAGGAGAAGATCCTTTCCTAGACGTCAGCTAGCTGTTCCCCCACAGGCAACACAACTAAATCAAAAATAAAAGCAACTTTTAAAACTTCAAAGGAAATAAAATCTTGTCATTAATCTCCAAAATTAATATTTTGATATAAACTATCCGTTGATATTCTACATTTATTATTAACAATAAGTTTAATTATAAGAATTACTCTATTATTTATAAATAATCCTTTAAAACAAAAATTAAATTCTAACATCCTTTTTTTGAGCTGCTAATCGAATAGAAAGAGTTCCTGCTCGGATAATATTGCTAATTGTTTCAATACAGGCTGTGAATGGTATTAAAATTCTAGGAGTTCCTTGTGTAACTAAACGTAATTTACTTAATATTGAAATATTATATTTTCTTAACATTAAATAGGATAAGCCTTTTAAAGTATATTTATAACATCTCATTAACACGAATCAAGAGGAGGATGAATCGGGAGGCAGTAAATTCGTGCGATGAAAATCATTACCTATAATCTGTCATGTAAACTCGTCCGCATACCTGTTTAATGCCGTATCGTGGAAATGTAAGCTCATCTGAATGCCAAAGAAAACACTTTCATTCCCATTTCATCAAGGGCTGAAGATTGGCACGGTCATGGTTAAAAATGTCTCTCACGCGAAAAAAATAAATAAATAAAATCTAGACTGGGAAAATTTATCTTGAATTAGAATAAGAAGTAATTTAGATAATATGATATAAATAGTGACCATTTTTTGTTAATATCGAGGATTAACCTTCCTATCCGAACAAATTGACAAAAATAAACTATAAACCCAAAGCTGCAGAACAAATATATAAAGTAAGTTTATTGGAAGATATAAGCATACGCTTTTCTTTTCAAAGAAGGATTAACCAGTCGCTGAAGTATGTGCCAATAAACAACAACATAAATACCGAATGGTTAGAATTAACGGCAATCATGAAACAAGTAGCCTCAGAAGCTTTAGAAAAAAATCTGATGTGTTACACTCACATGACTTTCTCTACTCTTGTACAATCTAATTTTACAAACGCTTATTCTCCATATGGTTCATGTTAATCGAGATATCGAGATGTCAATCTTATTGGTAATTTTCTTGTAGATGCAAGGGAAATATGGTAGCTTTTAAGCGATAGTCAAATATTTTAACGCTCGTTGCTATGTGGCGCATTTCATTCTCTTTGCATGTCCAGGACATAAAAAAAATGAATAGCGAATGTGAGAAAAAGTATAAGTATTGTAAAATTTAAGGAAATAACAAGCAATATCTCGAAAACGGTTTACTCAACAAAAGAAATGTATATGACATAAGTTGTGTATTTTAACGCGATCTACATTTTTTGTGTAGTAAAATTTTGTCTATCTCTTATGGTTTACCAGTTATGCAAAAGTCGTTCACAATGAAGAATACTTTTGGAGACATTCCCAGAAATTTCGAGATATACATTTCATTTCTCATGACATTATCTTAAACATATGATATTTTCATCAAAATCGTTAGAGCCATTTTTGAGAAAATTAAAATTTTCGAAAAATCTTCCATGTAAAGCGTAGTCTGGGGTGGGGGCATTTTCTTGAAAACCTTCGTGTCGCATCTCTGGAAGATACTGAACCTAAATACCAAGTTTGGTGCTTATCCGACTGTTCGTTTTTGAGTTATGCTGTTCACAGACACACACACACACAGACACACACACACACAGACACACACACAGACACACACACAGACACACACACGGACATGTTTCCAAAAATGCTTTTTTTGGATTCAGGAGGTCTCAAAACATGTATTTCCGGTGAAATCTTGGTATCGAATTTTTGGGTGGAATGCAATACTTCCCCTACTTACTATACGTAGTAGAGAAAGTAAAAAGAAAAAAGACGAAGCAATAAATAGCTGCACTTCTGGAATGAAGAACTGAAAATACTAACTCAGCAGAAGAAGTAAATGTATATGAAATACTTGAATTCTAGACTACAGGAAGATCAGATTAACTATAAAAAATATTCAGTACTTGTAAAACGAGAAAAGGGAAAATTTAAACTGCAAAGCTGGAAAATACCAGAAAAGCGATGTAGAATAGTACATACATGGAGCACATAGGAAAGCATATAAAATCTTAAACAAATTGAATAGAAATGAAAGAAATAATTTACAGTTAAATCCAATCTTCGAAGAAAATTGGCTAAACTACTACCAAGATTTCTACACAACAAACGAAAAAGAAGATACGAGTATAATTATAGCAGGCAATAATTAATATATAGATCCGATAACAATGGAAGAATTGAAAAATGTGTTAAGAACTTTTAAAAACCGTAAATCTCCAGGACATTATGAAATAAACATGAAAGTTTTTAAATATAGCCCAGAAAGTCTTAAAAATACACTTCTGAATTTATTAAGTACTTGTTGCAGGTCTGCACTATATCAGTAAGTTTATTGAATACAGGCTATAAAATATATTACAAAATAATAAACGAATAGATTAAACAAAACAGCAGAACATATGCTTCTAGAAGAACAGTGATTTTAGGAAAAATAGATCGTGTATTGACTGTGTGCTCCCCTTAACCCATCTCGTTGAAAAGCACAGAGAATGTAATATTCCAACTTACAAGGCTTTTTAGATTATGAAAAGCCTTCGACCCAGTCAACCGATTAAATTATGGAATAAATTAATACAAAGAGGGATCCCACTGCACTTGGTGCGAATAATACAGAGCTTATATATGAACATAAAAAATCAAGGTTAAAATAAATAATGTTATAGGTAAAACCACTAGAGATATATCAAGAGGTGTAAGACAAGCATGCTGTTTATCACCCATATTATTTGATTTATATATTAACGAAGTTATAAAAACCGAGCAGGATGGCTCAGGCGGTAAAGTCTGTGGCCCGCATTTGCGAGGTCCCGGGTTCAAATCCCATCGGCCGACCAATCTGTCTGAGGTTTTTTCGTGGTTTTCCTCAGTCGCCAAGGTCTAAAACAATAGTAAAATGAAAAATAAGTGGTAATAGCGAATGCTATGCCATCTATCTACAGACAATGTAAGCAGTTAGACTGGACGGCACCCTAACGCCATCTGCACGGCATGAGGCAGGGGTTACAGGGATGAGACCTTGAAGGCTAACTATCCGCCTTTCTGTGTGAGGGCTGCGGTTAGACTGGACGGCACCCTAATGCCATCTGCACGGCATGAGGCAGGGGTTACAGGGATGAGACCTAGAAGGCTAACTATCCATCACATATCGTTTTGAGAGATATCCACCAACAGATCCGTCGCGATATGACCAAGGAGTTAAACCGACGTAAAATAAAATAGAATAAAAAAAGTTATCAAAGTTTGGCAACAAAATCTAAAAACTAATTTTACTGTAAACAACACATCGCTCAATATCTTATTATTTCCTGATGATCAAGTAGTTTTACTGAAACAGAAGACAATTTACAACGCGCCGTTTCAGTTTAAATAAAACTGATGCAGAATTTAACCTAACAATATACACAACAAAAACAAAAGTAAGTGCTTTTCAGAGCAAAAATAATAAATAGCAAACCAATAGAACAAGAGAATCATTTCAGTTACTTCATATGTTTATTTCATAAGCGTCATGCATCTACAGAATATTCTAAAGGGGTAGAGCCACTCGGGATCTTTCCACTTACATTTCAACCGAGGCAGGCAAAGGGGCATAGCATCGTGCATACTGGAATTAATCCACAATCTCAGGCATATCACTTTTCTTTATTCAATTTGCATTACAGGAACTAAAAGCGAATAGTTTGTAGTGCTAAAAGATAACAGATTTCAAACTGAGATATCTAATTTATTCTACATAAGAATTTTGAAATGTTACATTTTGGTTCCTGCTAGGACTGCGTGTGACTCACGTGTTTACTGTCTGACAGCTGATATTAGAGGAGGGAGAATTGTATTGTCCATACAGGCTAAAAACCTGTTTGACCAGTCAGCAACTCAACGACACAACTAACACTAGTACCAACATATGAATACTTAACTATTATGGGTGCCAAACCAAACCCAAAAGTGCAATAAATGATACACCTCCCCCGGGCCTAAAATGTCGACGTCCTCGTCGAAACACAATGGAATGACATACTTTATAAGAAAATCTTAAAAGTTTCCATGGTTGAAGTATAAAATTACATAATAAAGTAAAAACAATTTAAGTGACACAATATAAGAAAACTGACAAAAAAGAACATATTAAGTAAGTGACAAAGTGTCTGTTTGACACTATAAGTCCACATAGTTCTATTATTGCTGGGATTTTACATAAAAATAATGAAGGTTAGATCATAATAGGAGTCTGAGTGCCACAGAAAACGAAAGTGTTTGTTTTCATAAGCTTCACAACAAATTCCAAGATAAGCACCGCACACGCACAACATGACATATAGCTGGAGAAGAGTAAAGTAAGAAATGTACACTCCTGCACCAAAACTATGAGGTTAACGATGTGGCTTGTTTGTTATCTCATTATCACCACTCTTGTTCACTACACTGAGCGATGAAGTGTTTATGGACTCGATATCTTACTGCATTGAAGTTGACTAGCGGTGGCAAAAGCGAGGGGACAATCGCTGCCTTGGATTGCGCCTCCAAAGTGCACCTTAAACACAATATGGTGCAGAAAATGGGTTCAGCTGACCAGGCAGTACAAACGCAGGGAAGTATCCCCGCAAGGCGTGTGTTCCAAAAACGGGCTCATCCATCTGAGCACTAGCTCCCCACGTTTCAAATAAATATTCAAATCATTATCTTACCCGGCGTTTCCACCAAATTGTCATGCATCTACAGAATGTTTTCAAGATGTAGAGTTACTCGGGATCTTTCCATTTATATTTTAACCAAGGTAGACAATGAGGCATAGCAGCGTGCATACGGGAATTAATCGACAATCATTAAGCACATCACCTTTCTTTATACAATTTGTGTTACAGGAACTAAAAGTGTATAGTTTGTACTGCCAAAAGGTCAACCATTTAAAACTAAGTTGTCTAATTTATTGTACAAAATAATTTAGAAATGTTACATTTTGTTACCTTTGGTTCCGGCGGGGACCGCGTGTGACTCACATGTTTACTGTCTGACTACTGTTACTAGAGAGAGGGAGATCCGACTTGGCCACAGCTAAAAACATGTTTGACCGGTCATCAACTCCACGTCACAATTAATACTAGTATCAACATATGAATACTTAACTACGCTGCCGTTTGTGAAAATTGCAACGCCAAGAAAGAATTTCCCGAATGACTCCAAACTTGGTGGAAGTGTAGAAGAGAGTGGAAGCAATAAGTGATTAGGTTTGCAGAGAGATTGGGTACACGTAGGCCGTTCAGGCCTCTCGTGTCGGTCCGGCAATGGCAGTGTTGCGCCCAGTGTAGTCAGTGCAGAGCTGCCAAAGTGGAAACAATAAAGTTAGTGCCAGTATGCCTCGTCGACGTCAAAGGGAGCCATATCGGCATGTGAGTGAGTTCGAACGGGGCAGAATGAGCGGTCTCGGGGAAGCGAGTTTGTCATAACGTGTCATTTCGGCTCATAAAGGGCATTTTGCTACGACAGTGATGCGTATGTGGAAGCAGTGAATAGATGAAGGTCGTACACAGCGAAGAGCGGGTACTGGACCACGGAACATGACCACCGCACGGGATGGCCGTCATCTTGTCCGCATGGACATAACGGCCCGTACAGCTTCATCCACAGTGTTGGCTCGACGCTGGAGCACTGCAACAGTTGTGAACTTGTCTGCATCAAAGGTTCGTCGCTTCTGCTGCAGTTTGGACTGGTTGCATGCATGTCATTACATCGGCTTCCATTGTCCAGAAACCACAAGCTCCTCCGACTGCAATGGCCACTCAGCACCTTCACTTCCCGCTTCAACGTGTCCTACAGTGATGGCCGCATATGTGTCCGGCGTTACCGTGGTGAGCGCAAAATGGAGGACTGCATTATAGAGCGGCATAGTGGACAAACACCAGATGTGATGGTTTGGGGTGCCATTGGACACAACAATCGATCTCGCCTCCTAGGAATTGAATGCACTTTTAATAGCGACCGGTACCTAACCGTGATTGTAAAGTCTGAGGTATTTCCCTCTGCTTGCATCTCTACAGGCCATATTTCAACAGGACAATGCCCGGCCACATATTGCGAGGAATGTACAAGCCTTCTTCGAAGAGCGAAGGGTACCATTGCTTCCCTGGCCTGCACGTTCGCCTGACATGTCGCCCATCGAACATGTCTGGGATATGGTTGGTCGGCACCTGGTGCGTCACGGTCCTCCAGTAACCAGTGTCACGGATTTGTGGGCTCAAATACAAACTGCGTGGAGGGAAATCCCTCAGTAACATATTCTGAGCCTTTTTGATTCAATGCCACAGCGTATAGCAGCTTAATTGCAGCGCATGGAGGCCACACCAAATACTGAATATTAGGGGTCAAAGGTCATGTATAGATTTGAAAAGTTTATCATTTGTTACTTGTCATGTACCTAACCTGTGGTATTAAATTCATTGAGTTCGTGCGTTTCCTTCTTGGTGTTGCAATTTTCACAAACAGCGGTGTATTATGGGTGTGCCAAACCAACCCTAAAAATATAATTAAACTCCCAAAATTTAAACAATTAATAAGAGCAATAAAAATAACTCTCTGTAAAAAAGTAAGAAAAGATACTATACTTAAGTTCTACAAAGTAATGGTCATGCCAATATTGTTATACGGATCGGAAACATGGTCCTTAACTATACAGCAGAAAAAGACAGTAGAAGCAGCTGAGATGAAACTTCTAAGACAGGTTGCAGGATATAATTTACTGTACCATAGGCGGAATGGATATTGGGAGGAGCTAAAAGTACCTTGTATCCTAGAAGTAATAAAAAATGTATACAAGGATGTTATGAATATGCACTTAGAATGTAGACAACCCATTTACCCCAGATATTGTATAGCTATAAACCTCAAGCAAGATGAAGTTTAGGCCGACCTAAAAGACCATGGCGTGATCAGTTTAGTTAACACTATCTGGAGACAGAATAGGCCACATGGCCTAAACCGTATTGCTGTTGATTATGAAGTAATTTCAACCAAATCTAGCATGGACAAATTCCCTGTTTTACAATTTTCAATAACTTTGCACATAAGCAGTTAATTATTGCTGGTAGCTCGTTTAATTCTTCTCTTTTAATAGCCAAAAAATGCTCATCTTCTGAACGTATTCACAACAGCTCTTTCCCAAAACCTTTGCCCACATGCTGAGGTTCGAAATAGACATGGCCAAAGTAATATCCTAAATATTTCCCTATATCACTTTTATTGTTCTATGCCAAAATTAATCGATGATGTTGAATATTTCCCCACCAGGTATGTGAAACTGACAAGTTTGGTATGTAGCCATGGGAGCTTAATTGCAGAGTATATGGCTGTTTCAAAATAAGCTGCAATTCTCTTTGGTGATAATTTCAATTCTAGTTTACCACACTGACGACCTGAAAAGTTTCTTAGTCGTTGTGTTATCCGGCAAGATGCAAAACACGAGAGGTACATTGTGTCCATTGAAATGTGCATTAATTGTAAACAAGTTGGGTATAAAACTGGTACAGTATTTAAATCTGTTATCTACATATAAGCAGTGTTTCTGATTGGTAAAAGTATTCTTAATTAATTTTACATGAACGTAAAAATACTTGCACTTTTCGGTTGTTTAGTATTGGCCGAAGTTCCTCAATTTTAATGTGAGCTTCTTGTGTTTTAGAAAGCAGTACTAGTAATTTTCTCTTAGATTAATGCACGACAGATCCTGATTTTGTTAGTCCTCTCATCACACTAAGCACAATTAGTTTAAGACAATATACTTCGACAGAGCAGTTTTCAAAATTAATACCTTGAGGCCGTATTTTTAACACTTAAATGATTTCAGTCAAATTATATAAAATGTAAATTCAATAACAGGACCGCCTTGAAGCAATATGTGTATGTAATAATTTGTAAAATGTATGTAACAGTCATTGCATATGCTTATATTATTGTAAAAGTGTTTAATAATGTTAAGTGAATATATTACGTAATTTAATAATGTAGGAGCTTTGAGAATAATAAGTTAAAAGTTGCTAACAATGAGGTAACCTTGAGGCAATAATGAGTTTGAGAGTTTAACAATACTACTTGTGATTCTTTGAGTAACAATAATGTAAATTTTTAGACTTTTTTTAAAATAGCCAATCAACAACCAGAAAAAGCTTTAGTTAAATGAAGGTATTCTATTGAACTAGGAATAGCCAATCAGAGACTTGAAATACAGAAATTTACAAGTTTAAATGGTTGAAATCAATTCAGTTGCCTCCAAACAGTGCTCATAACCAGACGTGTTGCTTCTAGACAGTGCTCATAACCAGACGCGAGATGTGTCCTCGAGAAATTAAATACGTATCTTTGTGAGACGAAAATAGTTTTACGTGTTAAAAAGTGCAAGAAATTAATAAAATAATCTCACAGCTCAATATCAATGAAGTGTTATTTAAAATCGTGTCAAGCATTAATAAAAGGAGTGAGGTAAAATTATAATCTTTGTAAGCCTACATTCTCGCACCAAAACCCTCTAAGAGAAACGTGTCTCTAACAAAAATACTGACACATGAGGCAAACATAAATATTTAATACTTAAAGAAACAGTCAAATTACAAAGTTAATATATTTTAAAACTTGGGGCAAAGGTTACCTGATAGTACATTTGGGGCGAAGGCTACCGGAAACTGTTTACTATACGTGCGGTTGCAACTACTACAAGTTCGGCTCCCCAACAGTTGAACTATAATACATCATCTTCAAACTGACTTTCCACACGTAGCAGCACAAACATTAACTTTAAATTGACGCCCAAAGCGTGTTGCAAACAAAATACAACAAAATATCATTCTTCAATCTTAAGTTTTTAGCGAAAGATTCACTGATACTAAGTTACATTAATGTCTTTAGTATTCGTCCACAACTGACAAGAAAACCATCCCGCTCCCATGAAAACTTATAAAAGCTAATTGCAGCTGAGAAGTGGTAGAATTCATCCATTTAAATTCTAACCAGGCATAAGTAATGAATATTCCAGCACGCGAACTTTCGCCAGCCCTATAAACTTGGAAGGTAAATTACTCGCTGATTTCAGAATTGAATGGATTCGCTTTAGGAAATCGATTCACAAACTTCTGCAAAATAAACTCGCACATCTCAGGAATTAATGGCATGCAAATCTGGAGGCAGAGAATTGGCTAGGATTTCTCAGCTTAAGCACCAGTTGATACGAGCTCATTTGTGTCGAGTTGTCATTCATTAACAATGGTTATCAAGGTCTGAGAATATAATTTGTTAAACTGTAATATGAATACCATCTAGACGCTAGAAACTAATTCCTGCCATTTTTGTTTTCTCTACTACTTAAGTGCATTTGGTAGCAATGTTCCATTCGGGGCAACAATTCTGTACCCAAATTTAATTGCAAATAAACTTTCGAAGTTCCCCAATAAAACAAATCAGGTTTAGAAAATATTTGGTCCGTGCGTGCGCTCTAAAGTGTTACATTCACACGACTTTCTCTATCCTCTAGCGCTTATTACTTATTCTTATGAATGCTTATTTCCCTATCTATTTCATTCTAATCAAGAGAAACCTTTTCGGAAATAGCTGCATTATACATTTCTTTATATATACAAAGGGAATAGTGAAAACAATTTTTTAGAACTGGAATGCTATATGCTGACCTTAAAATTCCATACTCCTTCCATGGCATCCCGAGAAATAACTGAATATTCACGGGGCTTAAAAAAAAGGAATGGCTAAGTATTGAATAATTCGATTCATTAATAACGGATATCTCGGAAATGGTTTATGCCACAAAAAGTTGTTTGAAATAAATTATTGTGCGTTTTAAAGAGCTCTACATTTTCTCTGTAGTACTTTTTCGTCTATGACTTAACGTTTACCGTTTATACAAGATTATACACAATTCCTTCCGAATAAAGGAAGGAAATATCTTTAAATACCGTTAGTATATAGCATTTTAATAAAAATCGTTACGGTCATTTTTTTTTGGTAAATCATACATTTCAAAAGATGTTCCATGTAAAGGGTAGTTTCGGGAGGGCAGATATACCTGAAAATCTTCGTGTGGCATAATTGGAAGGTAATAAACCGATATCAAGTTTGGTATTTATTCGAATTTTCGTTTTTGAGTCATGCTGTTCACCGACACACACATACGCACGCACATGGACCATTTTCTATAAGTGCTTCTTTTATTCAGGGTGGTCTTACAAATGTATTTCCGGTGAAATCTCGGTATCGAATTTTTATGTGGAATGCGATACTTTTTCTACCAACTATATCGCAGAGAAAGTAAAAAGGAATAAGTTTACAAATTTCAAATTGCGTACTTACGTCCTACCCACAGTTGAAATTTGGCCAACATATTAAAAAAAATCTGATGTGTTACACTCACATGACTTTCTCTACTTTTGTACAAACTATTTTTACAAACTATTTTTACAAACGCTTATTCTCCATATACTTCATGTTAATCGAGATATCGACATGTTAATTTTATTGCTAATTTTCTTGTAGATGCAAGGGGAATTGCTAGCCTTTAAGCGATAGTCAAATATCTTAAGAGGTGGATGCTATGTGGAGTATTCCATTCTCTTTGCATTACCAGGACAAAAAATGTGAATAACGAATTTGAGAAAAAGTATAAGTATTGGAAAATTTAAGGGAATAACAAGCAATGTCCCGAAAATGGTTCACTCAACAAAAAATATATATGATATAAATTGTGTATTTTAACGCGATCTACATTTTTGGGGTAGTAAAATTTTGTCTATCTCTTATGGTTTACCAGTTATGCAAAAGTCGTTCACAACGAAGAATACTTTTTTAGACATTCCTAGAAAATTCGAGGTATACATTTCATTTGTCATGAAAATATCTTAAACATATGATATTTTAAGCAAAATCGTT
Organism: Deroplatys truncata; assembly: GCA_030765065.1. Lineage (NCBI taxonomy): Eukaryota > Metazoa > Arthropoda > Insecta > Mantodea > Mantidae > Deroplatys > Deroplatys truncata. The sequence goes on from CM060977.1 coordinate 60,450,499, forward strand.
AGAGCCATTTTTGAGAAAATTAAAATTTTCGAAAAATGTTCCATGTAAGCGGTAATCTGGGGTGGGGGAGTTTCTTAAAAACCTTCGTGTCGCATTTCTGGAAGATACTGAACCTAAATACCAAGTTTGGTGTTTATCCGACTGTTAGTTTCTGAGTTATGCTGTTCGTAGACACACAGACACACAGACACACACACGGACATGTTTCCAAAAATGCTTTTTTTTGGATTCAGGGGGTCTCAAAACATGTATTTCCGGTTAAATCTCGCTATCCAATACAATACTTCCCCTACTTACTATACGTAGTAGAAGAAGTAATTAGTTTTTATTTCCAAACATACTTTAAATCTTCAGTTTCACATACACACCATTGCTTTTTTCTAACAATAACAGCCTTTCAAAATTTCAGCATGTGGCCGATGTCACGGTGTAATGGCCTGCATGTGCTTCCCTTGCCTTTTACTAAACTTTGATTTTCCTTACACTTCGGCCCATAAAAAGTGTTCCACATGATATAGTGTGAAACCAATCGTGTTCAAATTTTCAGCAGAAACTCAGAGAAAATGAACTTAAAACAGTGGCATATTAGTTCTTACTACACTATGAAATTGCTCAATTCCACCAGTGAAGATAAGCCCTTTAAAACTTGTATTTAACGTTTTAAAAAATGGTTTTGAAACAAGTAGAAGAGTAAATAAGTCTCTCTGTGCCAAATTTGTATATTAATATTTTAATAATATAGTAGCATTTTTACTTCCTCAATCAAGTATATAGCACTAGAGACGGTATGGCATTTCAACCAAAAATTAGAAGTCGAAATTTCACCGGGAATACATGTTATGGGAACCCCTGAATCAAAGAAGCATTTTTTAAAAGTCCATGTGCGTGTCTGTCTATCTGAGTGTCTGTGAATACCTTACCTCAAAAATACCCGTCGAATAACTACCAAATTTGGTATTTAGGTTCAGCACCTTCCAAAGATGCGACATGAATATTTTCAATAAAATACACCCACCTCAAGCTACCCTTTACATGGCACATTTTTCGCATTTTTTTTTTCTAAAAAGCGCTCCAACTATTTTGATTAAATGATCACACATTAAAGATATTTACATGAAAAATAAAACGTGTATCTTGAATTTTCTGAGAATAGCTTGTGAAGTCTCTTCATTAGGAATGAATTTCGTAAAATCTTGTATAACTGGTAAACGGTAAGCGACAGACGAAAACGCACCATACAAAAAATAAAAACATTGATCTCTTTAAAAACACAATTTATTTCAGTAAGGTTTTTTGTGGCATAAGCCATTTCGGAGATATTTGCTATTGAAGGTTTGAATTGTTCATTACTTGGCCATTCTCCTAGTCCGTCAACATTAAGTTGTTTCTCGCGACTGCATGGAAACAGAATGGAATTTTAAGGCCATCGTATAGCGTTCTAAACATTTCACTATCACTGTTCTCTTTGTATTTATAACGAAATGTGTAATGTGTATGTTTCTACAGAGGTTTTTTACTTTCTCTACTACGTATAGTAAGTAGGGGAAGTATTGTATTCCACCCAAACATTCGATACCGAGATTTCACCGGAAATATGTGTTTTGAGAGCCCTGAATCCAAAAAAAAAAACAGTTTTGGAAACATGTACGTGTGTGTGTCTGTCTGTTTGTGTGTGTGTGTGTGTGTGTCTGTGAACAGCTTAACTCAGAAACGAACAGTCGGATAAACACCAAACTTAGTATTTAGGTTCAGTATCTTCCAGAGATGCGACACGAAGGTTTTCAAGAAAATCCCCCCACCCCAGATTATCCTTAACATGGAATATTATACGAAAATTTTAATTTTCTCAAAAATGGCTTTAACAATTTTGATTAAAGTATCATATGTTTAAGATATTTTTATGACAAATGAAATATGCATCTAGAATTTTCTGAGAATGTCTCCAAAAATATTCTTCATTGTGAACGACTTTTGCATAACTGGTAAACCATAAGAGATAGACAAACTTTTACAATACAAAAAATGTAGATCGTGTTAAAATACACAATTTATGTCATATAATTTTTTTGTTGAGTGAACCATTTTCGAGATATTGCTTGTTATTCCCTTAAATTTTCCAATACTTATACTTTTTCTCAAATGGAAATTCGTTATTCATGGTTTTTGTCCTGGTAATGCAAAGAGAATGGAATACTCCACATAGCAACCAGCTCTTAAAATACTTAACTATCGCTTACAGCCTACCAATTCCCCTTGCATCTACAAGAAAATTAGCAATAAGATTAACATCTCGATATCTCGATTAACATGAAGCATATGGAGAATAAGCGTTTGTAAAAATAGTTTGTACAAGAGTAGAGAAAGTCACGTGAATGTAACTTCAGATTTTTATTTATTTTTTAATTAAGATTTTATCATCATGTGGAACACCTGACTGAATAGCATAATATATGTTTTTCTCAAAAATATAAAATATATCTGCATTAAATTTAAAACACGCTTTTAATTGTGGCAGAGCAGCTTGTCACAAACCTTTAAAAACATTTGGATAAAAACTGCAAGATTTAGACATTTCACATATGGGGAGCCATTGCTGCCTATCCTTGCAATGTTAAGTTTATACCAGGTGACCCAACCGCGGCGTAACACAAGTACGTAGATATCCCTTCGTGCGTTAAAAGAGTTGCACAACTCAACAGGGCAATTCCAAGTAAACACAGGTCAGTGGGGAATTAGCTTTCGAGAGAATTTTCTTCTCCTTCCTTTCTTTAAGTTCCATTTAACTAAAATGGTCTTATCTGCGGCCTTTCCTTTGGAACATATTGCCTATAGGCAATGTTGTTAACTCGTATTCGCTTGTCTTTGGTTTTCTAGTAAATTTTGGGGCTTTAATCATTAGATCACACACATTTACACTCTCATTCATGCTCCAGACTCTGGGGAGATAGTGAATAATCTTGCCTAGAGAAAAATCCCCACCCCAGCTGGGAATGGAACCCGGGAACCCTCGCACAGTAGGCAGATTCTCTACCGACTGACCTAGGCCAACCGAGCTTCGTTCTACTCCTCTTGCTTATCAGCAAAGACGATGAGTGGATCGCGCCCATTGAGAGGCACTTCCCAGGCATGCAATAGAGCGTACAGTCCGTGATGATAGACAAAAACAGACCCTTGCAGTAGAGTGTCCTGTCCGTGATGATAGACAAAATGGACCGAAAATGTCTAAGGGTATTTTCCTCTTCAGTCACATAGGCTTTATTTTCGAGGGAATAAACGCATTTTTTAAGACTCACAAATAATTAAAATGTCTTTATATGACCTCTCCAAACATAGTTATTTTTATAATTGTGTTTACGCTGTTCTTGTCTGCATTACAGACTATAAGCAGCAAACACAAGAGAACGCATCATGTCACTGCCATTTTTTCGCTTGTTATTATAAATTTTATTGTTACTATTATTATTACTATTATTATTATTATTATTATTATTATTATCATTTAACGGTACTGCTATGCTGACCTCGCTCACTGAATAGATTGGAAATATTTCCCCTGTTGATTGATACAATGTTTCAACCGTCTCAGTGTATCCATATGGACGTTTCTAAGAAGCTCTGTAGTAGTAATAGTAGTAGTAGTAGTAGAAGTAGTAGTAGTAGTAGTAGCAGTAGTAGTAGTAGTAGTAGTAGTAGCAGTAGTAGCACTAATAGTAGTGGTTGTTTAGGGCGCTAATACGCAACTGACCTATGTTTACTTGGAATTGCCCCATGGCGTTCTGCAATTCTTTTAACGCACGAAGGGTTATCTGCATATGTCAAATACGGGGCGGTTGGTCCACCGGGTATATGTGTTTATATAAATATACACATAAGGTTTCTATCCCTAAGCCTTTCTGGAACATCCTAGTGAAAATTCTCATTCAGAGATTCTCGGAATTAACCCGTTCCACCGGCACAAACTTGGGTTTGTATAGGAGCTCTGACAGTCAACTGTCGACATCCCTCTTCACCACAGTCGAACAGAATTCTCAGTGGAAGCTGGCTCGGATTCAGCCGCTGGACACCAAGAAACTCCTTATTAAATGTGGGTATATTTGCTGTTGTTTAACGATGCGTAATGTCGAGATGATATGAAGGAATCTCAGTGGCATCATGTTTGACCAGGCATGAGTCCGCGCACTGGACTGCAAACACTTAATACAGAGCCGCAGGGATTCAAATTATATTCACGTGTTGATTAGAGCGGTAATATTACACTCTTGTGTCAACCTGGATTCTGTCCCTTGTCTTGAAAAACGTCCCTCCCTAGGCAGTTTTTCGACATTTATCCTACTGAGACTAATATTTCTTATGAATATTCTCTCTTGTCGACTAAACGAGGTGGCGCCGGGTTCCTGTGGGAGGGCCCGGCTTCTATCCCCGGCGACTGCCCACTCTGACCAAGCGTTTTTCGTGGTTTTCCTGGGGTCGGCAGACGAATCATGAGATGGTTTCTTCTCTACCACGATTTTCTTTCCATCGTTTCCCTTTTCTTTTCATCTTTCCGAAGTACTTTTAGGTTTCGTGACTTGTGTGGCGCCAAGCTGGTGGTGTGGATCCAACGGAAACAGTATTCCCAGGTGGACACCAGGTGGTCTGTCTGCCTAAGGCCTGTAGTCTCCTGTGGTTAATTCACCTCATCCCTTCCTCCTGGGGGGTGGTGGCCGCAATAGATCTGTGCAGCGCGCGAGACACCCCCCTCCTTTGAATCACCTCTAACTATACCTCTCTCTTGTCAACATCTGTATTATTCCTAAAGCCGTTCTAAAAGCGAGCTCTTATGACATGCAGCAGCAGGCTCCACGCAGAGTGATATTTTAATTACAGCAAACCAGGTTTACCGTAACATAGTGAAGCACTGATCTCATTTCACTTACCCTAATACCTATCTATTATACAGAAATACATGTTTAGAGGCCCACTAAGTCAAAAAACAGTAATTTTATAAACGGTTCGTGTGTGCATGTGAACACCATAACCGAAAAATTAAGAGTCCGATAAACGGCAATTGGTATTTAAGTTCTGCGTCTTTCAAAGATACGAAACAAAGATTTTCAAGAAAATCCCCCACCCCAGACTACCCTTCACATGGAAACTTTTTTCGAAAGTTTTGATTTCCTTAAAAAATTGTTTAAAAATTTTTATTAAAATGCCACATTTTTAAGATATTTTCTTGACAAATAAAATTTATATCTTGAATTTTCTGGGAATAGTTCCTGATGCCCTCTTCACTCTGAATGAATTTTGTATAATTTGTAAACCATAAGAGATTGACAAAACAAAAAAATGCAGATCTCGTGAAAGTACACAATTTATGTCATATAAATGTTCTGTGGCGCTCGCCATTTCCAATTATTATTGCTTTGAATTTTCAAATACTTATAATTTTCTCAAGCGTGAAATCGCTATTTGTTTTCTTCTCCTGTTCATTGCCTAGAGAACTGAATTCCAAAGCCATCACATAGCGACCAGCTATTAAGAGATTTGACTATCGCTTAAGTCTACTGTACTTCCCTGTTTCAATTGTACCCACAAGAAAGTATGTAATAAAAGAACTTCTGCAAATGTTTATCCCGATTAACATTAACTAGATAGAAGAATAAGCTTTTGTAAGAATTGTGTGTTGAATAATGGTAGAGAAAGTCACGTGAATGTAACACATAAGATTTTATACTTTCTCTACTACGTGCTTATAGTAAATAGGGGAATTAATATATTCCATCCAAAAATTCGATGTACAGATTACAAAATATACTTTGAAGTCCTCTGAACGCAAAAAAAAGAATTTTTAGAAAATGTGTGTGTGCGTGTGTTTCTGTGAACAGTATAACTCAAAAACGAAATCAAAATTTTGTATTTACGTTCATGAAGACATGAAGCTTTTCAAGAAAATTCCCCACCACAAACTACCTTTTACATGGAATAGTTTTCCATTTTTTTTCTCGAAAACGTTTCTAACGATTCTGATTAAAATACCACATATTAAAGATATTTACATGATAAATGAAATGAAAATGGTCTCTTAAATCCTCTTCATTCCGAAATACTTTTGAATAATTTGTAAACCATAAGAGATAGACAAAATAAAAAAAATGCACAATTTATATCATACAAACTTTTTTGCGGCTTCACCATTTCCAAGATATTATTTATTATTGTTTTTAATTTTCAAATGTTTAAAATTTTCTCAAGTGGAAAATCGTTTTTCGTTTTCTTCTTCTATTCATGAAAAAAGAAATATATACAACATAATTTCAAAACCATCACATAGCGAACCGCTCTTAAAAGATTTGACTATCGTTTAAGCCTACTTTAAGCCTATTGTGTTACCTATTACCATTTTACCTGCAAGGAAATATATAACAAAAGGAATTTCTGCAAAGTGCTTATTTGAAAAAAACAGGAAGTATATAAAAAATTAGCTTTTCTAATAATTGTTTGTGCAAAATAGTAGAGAAAGTCATGTGAGTGTAACACATTAGAAAACGTTTTGTCAACAATTTTGGAAAACTTCCATGCAGTAAGTATTCATTTTTCAACACTTAAGTGCGTCTCTCAAGGAGCATGAAGTATTTACAGCTATGGCTACCTAGACACACAGATGTCTCAAAAGTATTTTCTTACTCTTATTATCAGAGGGGTCTCGGCACCGATCCAGGAAGGATATTGTACCTGAGGGGGCGCCCCCGGGAGGGAGGAGGCGAGAGGAGATACAGGAAGGCCGGAACTAGGAGTGATCACAGCAATGACAGGGCCTCTACAGTTTCCAGATTGAGATGCCCCGTCAAACGACAAGCACACAGAGGATCCAAAACACTACTCCAAAGGGGCGGTTCTTATGCTCGGCAACCAGCCGAGGGCCGAGGGACGGAGCCTTTTTTGTACCACACCGCACCGAAACACCATCGCCGACACTTCCAGCCCTGAAAAAGATCTAATGGGTGAAGAATGCATGAAATGATCAATGGAGCAAAATGGATGGACAGGAAATTTGGGGCAGAAAGAAACCACCGCAGTATTCGCCTTATGAGCCGGGAAAACCCCGAAAAACCCATGGGTCAAAGTGGAGGTCTCCGGGAATCGAACCTGGGCCTACCGAAATGCAAGTCGCACGCGTCACCGCGGCTTCACCTCGCTCGGTTTTCTTAAGTAACGCATATTGCAGATTAAACTAATAATTACTCCACAAAACTTTATATTTTGAGGGCTATAATTTATAAAAAAAAAAGATAAAATAAATTCTTCAACCTAATTCCAGAGGATGGGAAATCGATGAAATTTTAAATTCTTTCCTTCTTTCTGAAAGGTAGTTTATCCTCATAGTTGCATCAAAATTTCATTTATTTCGTGCAGTGGGTTGTTTGATATGGGAACAGTTTAATTCTAGACTTGTGTGCCGGATTTTGTGTGCAGAAAATAATTTTCTTAGTGATATAAGTCTAAACTAAAATGTTCTTAACAGAAACTGTAATAATTAGAATTCTGAATGAATGAAAATTATGCATATTTTTTCTTCTTCCTTCATGCATAAGACATTTCTGTCTATAGTAATCTATATATCTTGTTTGTGCCACCTTTTATTTGATCTTTCAATATTTCTTTTCGCTATTGGTTTATAGTTTTTGAAATGAAATGGTAGTCTCTCTATATTCATCCTTTGAATATGGCTTATGTGTGTGGTTTTATATTCATTAATTTTTACTTTCTCTACCACGTTCATAGTAAGTAGAAAAGGTGTTGCATTCCACCCAAAAATTCGATACCAAATTTCACCGGAAATACATTTTTTGAGACCCCTGATTAAAAAAAAGTCGTTTTTAGAAAACGGTCCGTGTATGTGTGTGTGTGTCCGTGAGACTGTGAACAGCATAACTCAAAATCGAAAAGACGGTTAAGTTTATGTTCAATATCCTTCAAAGATCTTACACACAAATTTTAAAGAAAATCCCCCCACCCCAGACTACACTTCAAATGGAACATTTTTAAAAAAAATTATTTTCTCAAAAATGGCTCTAACGATTTGTACTAAAATATATGTTTAAGATATTTTCATGACAAATTAAAGTATATCTTGTATTCTCTGGGAATGTCGCCATGTGAAGGACTTTCGCATAACTGGTAAACCGTAAGAGACGACAAAATTTTACTGCAGAAAAAATGTGGATCTCGTTAAAACACACAGCTTATGTGACATACTTTTTTCACGAGTGAACCATTTCGGAGATATTGCTTGTTATTTGTTTGAATTTTCCAATACTTATACTTTTTCTCAAATGGGAATTTGTTATTTTCTTTCATATTATCCTTAAGCTAAAATTCTCTATATTCCCCTTGTATAGGGTCTTTCAACAAGTGTCCTATCTTTGAACTTAAATCAAACACATTCTATAAATGTTAGAGGACTTTATTTGAACATAATTAATATCATTACGTGTGGAAGAAAACATCAGTTAAGTGGCCGCCGCGACTTCGTTGGGTTGCGCGTATACGGTTCACCCAATTTTCAATGACAGAAGAACGTAAATTAGGTCCAACTTCAAGAATAACACGGGTGATGTTATTCATAAGATGATTTACGGTTTCTAGCTTGTTGACATAAACGCGAGATTTAACATAACCTCACAAGAAATAATCCACCGGCGTTAAATCGCATGACCTCGGGGGCAAGTTAACATCACCACCACGGGAAATGATGAAACCTCTGAACTTCTCCTTCAAAAGATTGATTGTTTCGAGAGCAGTGTGACATGTGGCACCATCTTGCTGGAACCAGATGTTTCTGAGATCCATACCATCCAATTAACAAAAAATAGACCCTTATAAGAGACCGGTATCTTTCTCCATTGACAGTTAGAGTTTCCCCATGTTCATCTTGGAAAGAAATGGACCAGTGATTCCACCATACCAAAATCCACACCACACAGTAACCTTTTGGGGATGAAGTGGTCTTTCTTGAATCTGCATTGGATTGTGATTGCTCCAATAGCGGCAATTTTGTTTGTTAACGCAACCATCTATCCAAAAGTGGGCTTCGTCACTGAAGATGATTTTTCGACAAAAATCCGTGTGTGCTTCCAATTGCTCCATAGCCCAGTCAGCGAATACACGGCGCAACCTATGGTCATTGGGCTTTAGTTCTAGAGTTAATATCATTAATTAAGCGTGAAACCCCAAGTCCAGATGCAGAATTCGCCAAGTTGTGGTAGGTGAAACTCCCAATTCTTACGCTTGACTAGCAATTGATTTGTTTCCGTTCTCGCGTACGCTCTCACGAATGGCGCCTATGTTTTCGTTGAAGCACTTACGTCGATCACGTACAGGCGTTCTTTGATCGCTGACAGAACCACTTCTTTCAAATTTATCGATCAAACTCCGAACCGTTCTCTCGCAGGGACGATTATGCACACCGTAAACCTCACGCAATACACGGAAGGTTTGGCGAACAGATGATCCATTTTGATAATAAATTTTCACAATTTCTACGCGTTGATGAATGCTGTAACGTTCCATGGCTATTTATCAATAACAGCCGTAACCACATGAAAACATGACTGCTGTAACTCAATAGCAACGACAGCTATCACATGTTAAAGATAGGATACTCTTGTTGAAAGTATAAGAAAATTAGCAATAAGATAGTATCTGCAAACGTTTATCTCGATTAACATGAAGTAGATGGAGAATAAACGTTTGTAAAAATAGTTTGTACAAGAGTAGAGAAAGTCATGTGAGTGTAACACATCAGATTTTTTCATTCAGATTGTATATATCCAATTCATTTCTTACATTTTCATTTCTTTTATAACCTGTTCTCTTATATCCTTTCACTGCTCTTAAGAACTTAATGTGATGTACCTAGGGGCTCCTTTTGTTTTTTTTCCCGTAATCCATGATCGCTCCCATGATTCTCTACTACGTATAGCAAGTAGGGGAAGTATTGTATTCCACCCAAAAATTCGATACAGAGATTTCGCCGGAAATACATGTTTTGAGACACACTGAATCCAAAAAAAGTATTTTTGGAAACATGTACGTGTGTGCGTCTGTGTGTGTGTCTGTGTACAGCATAACTCAGAAACGAACAGTCGGAAACTTGGTATTTAGGTTCAGTATCTTCCAGAGATGCGACACTAAGGTTTTCAAGAAAATCACCCACCCCAGATTACCCTTTACATGGAACATTTTTCGAAAATTTTATCTCTCTCAAAAATGGCTCTAACGATTTTGATTAAAATATCATATGTTTAAGATATTTTCATAGCAAATGAAATGTATATCTAGAATTTTCTGGGAATGTCTCCGAAAGTATTCTTCATTATGAACGACTTTTGCATAACTGGTAAACCATAAGAGATAGACAAAATTTTACTACACAAAAAATGTAGATCGCATTAAAATACACAATTTATGTCATATACTTTTTTTGTTGAGTGAACCACTTTCGAGATATTGCTTGTTATTCCCTTAAATTTTTGCAATACTTTTTCTCAAATGGGAATTCGTTATTCATTTTTTTATGTCCTGGACACACAAAGAGAATGGAATGCGCCACATAGCAACCAGCTCTTAAAAGATTTGCTATCACTTAAAGCCTACCATATTCCCCTTGCACCTACAAGAAAATTAGCAATAAGATTAACATCTCGATTAACATGAAGCATATGGAAAATAAGCGTTTGTATAAATAGTTTGCACAAGATTAGAGAAAGTCATGTGAGTGTAACACATATTTTTTTTTTTTGCTTTTGTTTTTCAAACATCTTTTTATAGTGTCAGTAAAATAATTAAAGATTTCCATTTTTAATAATACTTATACGAGATAAGATTTATACGTATGATAAATTGTATCCTAAATATTTAATTAAATTCTACCACTTGTCCCACAATCTTATCTTCTATAACAAATTGTATTTTTTACCTTCTTTTCCTTTAATGCCATTGTTTTATTTAGGGAGATTGTCATTGTATATTCTTTCACTTTTTTCAGGCATACGTACTTTTGAAGATGTTGTTCTGAATTGGATGTAATAATCTGGTCATCTACAAACATTAAAGTTAATGCATAGTATTTTTATTAGAATTGTTTCAATAGAAAGATATAGTATTAATCCGTTGTCTAGCAATTTCAGTAATATAAGTCAAAAAGTAGTGGAGACATGCTGCAACCTTGTCTTACTCCTATGTTAGCTCTTCTTATTTTTTACCCTTTAGCTCCTGAAATTTGAATTTTCGTTTCCTCATAAACATTTTAATTAGATGGAGTGGGATTCTGGTTTACTAATATATTTTTAATTAAACTAAAAAAAACACGGACATGTCTGACATATAACATTTTCCCGTCAGCCTGAAACTATTAATTTTAATGTGTCCCAGAATGCTTTCAAAAATTTGGCTAATTTTACTTTTATTAATATTGTGCGTTACATATGAAAATTCAGTATAAAGAGTTTCAAAGGTGTATGCACATTTGCGCCGTTAGTTTATTAAGCTCCCTATAGACATTGAAATCAATGTTTTCATTATAGGTTTGTTCCAACACGATTCAGAATCGATTCCAAATTATCTGAGTGTGCGCAGTAGCTAAGTGGCGTTCCAACACGACAGAGAATCAGTTCAGAACCAATTCTGAATTTCCAGTTTGCTGTTCCAACGTATTTGGGAACTAGTTCGGAACGAGTGAAATCGGTTCCTGATTAAGAATAGGAACTGAAAATTCCAGACATGCGCAGATTGTATGGTCTACAGCGCATACTCAGTTAATTCAGAATCGATTCTAATCGCTTGGAACAAACCCGACAGAGAGTATTGGAAAAGCGACATACTCTCTGTATTCAGTAGAAAATAAATTTGAATACGTAATTTATTCCTCCATTCGTGTTTATTTCTCAATACGGAATAGCAAAGGTGTTTGGTAAGCAGTTGCTCCCTGTTGAGTAGTATGGCGACATACTTGAGGAAAAGAACAAACGTCTAACAAAGCCAGGGAGCAAAACAGCGTTCAAAGATAACAATAATGAGTGATTTAGGTGACAGTGATCTTTTTAATGATGCATCGACTTCCGAAGAAGAGGATTATTTCCATTTAAACATCATTCCGTTATTTTGGGACCTTTACCCCTTTTTGGCACCTTTATACCATTTCCCCCAACCATGCCCATAATCCCCTTTTTTCGCTTAAGTTTCATTCCAATTTATTCTTTAACTTTCAATTAACGTCTCCTCAGCTTGCTGTGTACGTGCGAATAGTAAGTCTACCTCCCGCCGCGCGGGAATTGAAAGCACACCCGCAACAATGGAAAATAATTGTGTGTTCGACGATAACCTCTTTCTCTCACTTTACTGCTATAAGTAGCCCGCAATAATGCAATTGACAATGAGTGATTCTATCCCAGTAGCCTGCTGTTCGTGAATGTGAGTTTGTTGCTGTGAGAGACGTCATCTGTTTACGTGGAGACGAAGCCTGGGCAGGCAGAGACGACAATAACCTCAACCGCACAGTTCCGAGAATTATTAAGACTGGGCTATAATTCACAAAACAATTATATATAAAGAAATAAAAATTTCAGCCCAATTGAATGGATAGTTTAGAAAATAGCAATTTCAGTTGTGCATCCCCTTAAATAAACCAGCACCTTATTGTGCCTTTTTCACCTTATTTGAGCACCTTTTCCTTTCCTTTTTTCATCTGGAATTTGCAACTAAAAATCCTAACCCTGATCATAAGCATACATTGGTACCATGTAGTTTTGTATTATTTGCATTACGTTTGGAATAGAATTTATGTGGGGTGTCATTGTCTCAGAGTATTGGAGTTTTAAATTAAACATTGTGTTTAGAAGCTTCTGTAGCAGGAAACCTATTGTTAAATTGGAATTGTGTTAAATTACTTTTTCCGGGTTCTGGTTTAAATATAATATCTATATATTACAATTTTTATTTGCAATAACTCAGTATCAATGGCTTTATGCCGATAAACGAACGCGATTTATTTTTGCTGGAATATTAGGACTGGAATCAGTATGAAAGAAACGCTTACGATATACGTACATCGGCGGAGTTTGATTTCATTCATCAACGCTGTAAACGTAGATATTTGATCGTCTTCTGATTGACCGTGCAACGAAGAAGGCCGTGACAGAACGCGAACGGTTCAAGTAGTGTTCCAACCACACAAAATTCCGAATTAGTTCTGTGAGCGTACCGGACTGGCGCATGTGCATTAGCATGTGTTGGGATTAGTTCCGAACCCGTTCAGAACCGTGTGTTGGAACAAACCTTATACTGTTGATTTTTCTAATGTTATTAGTACATTACATTATATTATATCTATTATACACGAGCTCACTTGCGTGCACACACATAAACCATACTCATTCCCGTAGGTTTTTATTGAGAATTTCTTTAATAAACGCAGATTTTTCTGCTGTCTAGAAATTACTCCGCATGCTTCCTTGTGGAATTCTATTTACGCCACCAAGATGTAATGTCATTAATAACACTAGTCCGCATTTTCAAACTTTTTGTCAGATTATTTCTTAAAAGTAGGTGTTCTTGAATCACGTTTTTATGCTGATTTCAGAAATAACCTTCTTTTTTTCTATCAGGTCAGGTTTTTACACAAAATAAGTAATGTTTTATCAATTTTACTAATGAGCGTAGAAAAGTATTCAAATTCCATTTCACACAAGGTAAGTTTTTATTCAAGAAACATTTTAAGAATACTCACAAGAACTCCCCTAATTTATTTCATGACTATATTTTAACAAAACAAGAAGCCAAAGTGTTTCATTTAATTTTTTTCAAACTCTCTCTTCTTTGACCTCCTTGCAGATCCTTGAAGATGACTGTCCCTCCTCAACATCCAACAGTAGTCGGCCATGATAGTTTCCATTCCATCTCCCTTGGTACCTCCTCTCCATTTTCTTAATAACTTGGTGAAAACGTTCACCCTGCTCTTCACTATAATGTCCCAGATTTTCTGGAAAGTAGTCGATATATGAATGCAGAAAATGCACCTTTACACTCATGTTACAACCCATCTTCTTGAAAGTTTCTAACATTCTTTCGACAATGATGTTATAATTAGGATCTTTGTTATTGCCTAAGAAGTTTTCAGTAACTGATCGGAAGGCGGTGCATGCTTCTATTTCTCTCTTATTCATTGTCTTCTCAAAATCTTCATCCTTCAATTTCTTTATTTGAGGACCAACAAAAATTCCAGCCTTTAATTTGTGTTGTGTAATGAAGGGAAATTTCTTGGAAAGGTACCTGAAGCAGGATCCATCCTGTGGTAGAGCCCCTACAAATTGCTTCATCATGCCCAGTTTTATGTGTAGTAGTGGACGCAATATCTTTATATCTCTATATTTTTGAAGTGAAACTGTAAAATAACTAAAAGCAGTTCTGAAATCAGCATAAAAAAGTGAGTCAGAATCACTTATTAGTTTTCAGTCATCCGATATCATGCAGACTAGTGTAATCAATTGTTATAAAATTTCAGCTTTTAATTCGTTAACCTGGCACCTGATGCAAGGAATGGAAAATTAAATGATCTGTGCAAGTTGAAAGTTGTCCAGTTCACTTTAAAGTCTAAAAAACAAGATCACAAAATTACTTCGAGGGCGAAGGTATTCTCACTGAACAACCTACTCCATATCTCGGACAACAAACTCAACTAAATTTAAATTTAGCTACTAGTATAATAATCAATGGTGCTATAGTTTAGTAACTTGGAAACAAAACCTATATTTTATATTCTAACAAAACATACAATACAATTTTCAACAAAACGTAAAATCACTGTTTAAAAATTACTTCTTAAATTTCCCAAACTTACTGATATTAATATTATCATTAATCAAAACAGTTGATCTCGCCATGGAATATTCACTGCAAAGACTCGAAGCTATAATATTTTTCGACTTCTCATAAAAATACGCCAACAAATAATCTTCATTTACGTCTGCTTCATTACCCACACATCAGTCCTTGAATTTCGTATAACTACATAAATAAGCTTTCCTTGACTTTTCTGGAAGTATATTAATAGTTGCATCTTGGGCTGCTTTATAAATGTTTCCTAATGAAACGTGAAAATCACCTACTTCGCTCATTTTACTTCAAATTGACATATGTAACTAGTACCCAAAATTGCAGAATATAACAACAAAGTTTGTTGATTTATCACGTCTGTTTTTTCAAAGATCACATTGCTCATTCTCTAAACATATCGTTTTTGAAATAAATAAATTTCATCAAATATATTAAATATACAACCTATACCAAAATACTCTGCACATAGATAAAATATAGTAGACAACACGCTACAAATTAGGTTTAGTAACTCCCTTCGGTCGTGTTCCTAACTGAACCTCTCATTACTAAACCTCTACTTTGTAACCAGTTCTCTGAATAACTAAGTTTTATTTATGGACGCTCTTCAACTGCTATGGTCCTCAGCATCCCATTCTATATTGTACGTGAAAGACCGGTAATTTTGCTCAGAGGCCTCTTTATCAGGCTTGAGGTTCTTTTACGTGCCGTAAATCTACGACACGGGGCCACCGGCTTTACTTCCCTTCCGAAGGAAGTCACGATAAGAATTTTTACGCCCGAAAAAATCCATCGCCCTCCGTAGGGTTTGAACTACTACCTCGGGAACTAGAAGCTAGGTTAACTTTAGATTAAGTTAACTCCTATTATACTACTACTTTGTTTACGAGCGAACGAAGAGGAGAGAGGCAGTAGTCTCGTGCGCTACTGAGTTTGTGCTGTGCTGAGTACTGTGTACGCTATAGGTATAGGTGGGCACAGAAGTAAGTATACAATTCTGTAATAAAATTAAAATTTTATTACAAAGTATAAATAATGTGAACAAAATAATAAATATGAACTGTGGCAGATGGAATAGTCAGCTTCACGTGTGATTTACGTACCTGGAGAACTACTCCAATGGATTACAATATATTTTCTGAATGTATCAAAAGCAAAACGTCTTCTCAAACTCAAAAAAGTTTATATCTTGAAAAGCTCCGTTCCACATCACATGATGTTACTAGTGCAAAACGAAACTGACGAATGTCTCACACACCTCTGGGAAACGTTTCAAGAACTCTGGTATTACCAGCTATGACAAAGACAAATAAAATTTGCGTAAAGTAGACTCACAAGCAAATTTCATAGATGTACATTTCTCCGGAAAAGATTTAAACACAGAATTTTGCAGCTTATTAAATGGGATATTTGTGCTTACCATCGTGTCAGACGAATCCCTGTAAGCTTCTGTTTGGCTACATGAGTTCGTAGTTTCTGATGTGGATAATATATCCTCACCAGCTCATTTATAGGAAGCAACGTAAAATTTCGTAAGTGTTTAAGTGTTTTTTTTTAGATTTACAATGTCTTGCAATAAAAACCCTTCTCTCTCCTTTGATTTCAATCTGGCATACTTTACAAAGTATGTTTTCCCCTCTTACATCGAAATACTCACGTCGATATTCATTTACAAATAAGACACTCTTCTTACTGGTTGTTTTCGGCATGTTATGTCAGCTAACAACGGCCGAACTTTGTAACTTCATAACAGGCTGTATATATACTGATCGCTTGCTTAGAGTGAATGACTGGTAGTGCTTGGGAAAGGGGAGGTCTCAGTGAATACCTCGGCGTTTTCCAGTGCAACGAAACAGCAACCGGGTCCGAAGCCTAGTAATCACTATACTACGGAGGACGAATCAAACTCAACATACGGAGAGAACAAATAAACAACTAGTAAAAAGACTGCGAAACAAACTATTTGTCCTTATAAGGCTGATAAGGCAATATGGCTGCGCAATATGGAGTTCGGCTTCGACTCTCAATTGAAAAGAATCCAAACCATTCATAACCGGGTTCTCCGCCTTATACGGACGCACCTTGGTACATCTGCAGAAAGCCTACACAGGGATCTGAACATTCTAACAAGGTGCTCTACCCTACTTCCGGGCGGAATATAACTCCTGTTATACTCGACTTCGCTCCTTCCTACACCATTACAGCATTCCAAACCATCTTTCACCATCTCAACATCTGCGAAGATGAAACGGAAACGACATTCAGATTTACTGCAAGATTAGATGTAATGAGGCAGCCACTGGCCTGCAACCTAACAAATATGTCATCTACATATTTATACGTTGCGTTACTGTTGCCGTAAAACTGTATTATACTCAATGTATAATGAAAAAAGAATTCTGATGTGCTATGTTCACATGCCTTTCTATACCCTCTATCGTTTACTATTCGTTATAGAAGCTATCCTTACGAAAGCTTATTTTTTGCTTACTTCATTTTAAACCAGAAGAACCTTGATGCAGTAATTTGTATCACAAATTATTTAAATGTAAAGAGTGATTATAGTATGAATATGCATTATTATGTGACATTGATTTGAGATGTTTGTTGACTGTAATTATTGTTGGGAAGTAAGTTTACACTGCCTTACTGAAACTGTCAATAATAGCGTGCAATAATGCAGCGAGGGGGTGAGCTGTTTATCATTATTGGAAACGAGGAAGTTACGTAATGTTGGCGCGTTTTTCTGTAGAAATTGCTGGAACATTTCCCTAGAGCATATGTATTCATAATTTTCATTGGATATAAAAATAGACGCTAATGTTGGCGCGTTTTATTAGCCAATTGCAGCTCAGTTATAATCTTTAGGCATATCTGGGTGTAGGAGTATAAAAAGAGCAGGTTAGAGGTAGACCCCGTCAGTTCATCTAAAATATTTGTAAAGTACACGTCGCCTTAAGTCAGCCAGTTCATCAAAATTCTTTGTACACTATACGTCGCATTCCCGTCAGTTCGTCGAAAATATTTGTATGATACACGTCGCCTTCAGTCCAGCAGAAATATTACACGTCGGCTATCGATTCACAAGTTACGCGTAGCAGAATTATGAAAAATCTAAAGTGTTGTAAAGTTAATTATACAAAAAGTTGAAGTACGCGAATTAAGAGTGATCAGTAATGAAGTTATTATAACAGTTTCAGTTTGGCGAGTGTCAAGATCAATGTGTAAATGTGATAGTGACTGTGTTCGACAATAAAAGTGTAAAACAAATTCCTTCATCAGTGTTATCTTTGGATAAAAGATTCCTTTCCGTTTACACAACCTGTATAAAGAGAAGTGCTTGACCGAAAAGATCATAGCTAGCCGGAGGACAGAGAACCAAAATTAAATAAAAATAACAGTAGCATTCTTTCAAACAAACATTAATACTACCGCAAATTGCTAACACCAGATGGAGCTAACAAGCCTAACAAATGAATCACGTCACAAGATGGATTCACCACGTGGAGTAAACACAAATACACAAATATTATAAATAATACCGTCACAAATTGGCTCCCCAACGTGGGGCTACAACAAATTAAACAATAATGTTATATCAAATTGGCACCCAAACGTGGGGCTCAACAAATTAAATAAATAACATTAAACCACTCTCAAATTGGCTCCCAAATGTGGGGCTAACAAATACAAACATATACAAACAAATAAAAATATAACAAATAATCCCACCACAAATTGGCACCCAAACGTGGGGCAGTTAAAATTATGTAACCAAACAAAACAAAAGCAGCACAATATAAGATCTTCAAGTTCTAATAATTTACGTAAAAACATATTACGTAAGTAATACTACTTCAACCTCTCCAGTAGTAGCTACATTACATATTTCGCTGTATACTCAAAGGGAGTAGCAATAGTCAAATGTTTAACAACTAGACGCTACAGGTGTGATAGCCTTAAAAGTTCCATGCCATCGCAACAAACAGGACTTGAAAAGAATGACAAACTATTTAACAATTCAAACTATTAATAACTGATAAATTGAAAACGGTTGATGCCACAAAGAGTTACTTTGAAATAAATTCTGTATTTTAAAGCTACATGCTGGGTAGAGGCCTAAAAGTTCAAATGAAAAATTAAATTAAGTTTTAGTACCCAGCACGTACCTTGAGGGAACGTATACTCACTTTACTGCGGAGGACCAAAACGTAGTGTGGGGTTTAAGAGGAAGCCGTGGGTTTTCACTGTACAAATCCATAACAAAAATCTACTTACACATTCCTAGATTCATTTCTCAACCGTTTGGGGTTCCTACATTATTAAAAATGAAAGGTGAGGGGAGATGTTCACCGATCCATAAGCTGGCTTGCACGCGCGATCCGCTCCTCACGGGATACTGAGTAAAACAGACGCTATATTCTCACCACTCGTGTCTAGCAAAAACCACCAGCTAGGTGTGACGTCATCCCAGTCAACATCAAAGTGCCTTCCGGTTGGCGTGATCAGTGCCCAGAAGGAAGGGGAGTCTGCAGCCGAAACTGACTGAGGGACGAAAACAACAGTATGTCTGGTAATGACAATGGAACCCTCAAATTATCAATACGCCACAATATTTAATAATTTGAACCATTAATAATTGGAAATGGCTGATGCCACAAATAGTTACTTTGAAATAAATTCTGTATTTTAAAGAGATCACTTTTTTATTCTCGTCTTCATCCATCGCTTAACGTTTATCACTTGTACAAGGTTACATAAAAATCCTTCCGATTGTAAAGGACTTCACGGGCTATTACCAGAAAATTCAATATATATATTTTATTTTTCAGTAAATATCATTAATATTTACGGTATATATGGCACTTTAATAAAAATTGTCAGTCATTTTTAGTAAATAAAAATTTTCGAAATATGTTCCCTCTAAAGGGTAGTTTGAGGTGGGGATTGTTTTTATAGTTCAATTTATACCCCACCTTTAAATACATTGGTCTTCTCGGCGACCTTTTCTTTGGAACTTATTGCTAAGACAATGATGTTAACTCGTACTCGCTTGTTGTTAGGTTTCTTGCACTTTGAGTTTTAATCATTAGGTCACACACTCACGCTCATACTTCCAGACTTTGGGGAATATAGGCACTCATCTTTGCTAGAGAATTATTCCCGCCCCTAGCCGGGAATCAAACGCAGAACTCTCATACAGCTGGCAGGTGCTCTACCGACTGAGCTAAACCAAGTTTGGCATTTATCCCAGTTTTCGTTTTTGAGTTATGCTGTTCATAGACACACACTCACTCAAATATGAACCTTTTTCTATAAATGCTTTTGCTTTTATTCAAGAAGCCTCAAAACATAAAGTGCCAGTGAAATCTCGGTATCGAATTTTTGGCTGGAATGTAATACCTTCTCTACCCATGTACGTAGTAGAAAAAGTAAACATACACGGATCTAATGAAACATTTAAGTGCCGATTACGTCTTTGTTGACAATTTTTACTTCTCTACTACGTATAGTAAGCAGAGGAAGTATTGTATTCCGAGATGTCACCAGAAATACATGTTTTGAAACCCCTTAAATCCAAAAAAAGCATTTTTGGAAACATGTCCGTGTGTGTCAGTGAACAGCATAACTCAGAAACGAACAGTCGGATAAACACCAAACTTGGTATTTAGGTTCAGTATCTTCCTGAGATGCGACACGAAGGTTTTCAAGAAAATCCCCCCACCAAAGATTACCCTTTACATGGAACATTTTTCGAAAATGTTAATTTGCTCAAAAATGGCTCTAACAATTTTGATCAAAATATCGTATGTTTAAGATATTTTCATGACAAATAAAATATATATCTTGAATTTTCTGGGAATGTCTCCAAAAGTATTCTTCATTGTGAACGACTTTTGCATAACTGATAAACCATAAGAGATAGACAAAGTTTTACTGCACAAAAAATGTAGCTCGTGTTAAAATACACAATTTATGTCATATACATTTTTTGGTTGAGCGTACCATTTTCGAGATATTCCTTGTTATTTCCTTAAATTTTTCAATACTTATTTTCTCAAATGGGTTTTCGTTTTTCATTTTTTTGTCTTGGATATGCAAAGAGTATTAATCTGTGGCAAAGTGAATGGTGCTGCACCTAGCAACCAGCTATTAAGAGATATGTATATGCTTAAAGGCTACTGTATTTCTATACTGCCCTTGTAAATATATATTCCCTTTACATCTACAAGAAAATTAGCAATAAGATAGAGTCTGCAAATGTTTATCTCGATTAACATGAAGTATATGGAGAATAAGCGTTTGTAAAAATAGTTTGTACAAGAGTAGAGAAAGTCATGTGAGTGTAACACATCAGATTTTTTGTCCTGGTAATGCAAAGAGAATGGAATACTCCAGCTCTTAAAATAAGAGCAACCAGCTCTTAAAATATTTGACTATCGCTTAAAGCCTACCATATTCCTCTTGCATATACAAGAAAATTAGCAATAAGATTGACATCTCGATATCTCGATTAACATGAAGCATATGGATTATAAGCGCTTGTAAAAATAGTTTGTACAAGAGTAGAGAAAGTCATGTGAGTGTAACACATTAGATTTTTTCTGTAGACAAAGAAATTCGTGATGAAACTGTACTTCTATTTAAGGTGTAAACAGTCGTTGGTTAACGTGAAGTTAGCTAGCTATATTTTAAGCAATCTGGTGAAACCAGCCAGTATTCCGCCGCGCATATATTTTTCTTTCTACTTAAAGATATGCCGCTAAGAAAAATGGTGGTTAATAAGGCGCTGTTGTTGACAACGACTGAGCCATGGAAAGAAAATTATGCATTCTTAGTTCATTATGTCGCATTCACAGCAAGAGAATCTCATTTTCTCTAATGTTCGTGATTTGCATTTTGTTTGAGATGTTATGAACTACAGAACTAGAATTTTTTACGAAAACAAATGAGGAAAGGTTGAAAAAAGGTTGGCACAGATGTATATTTCTGCATGCGCTGATTGTTCATTCAGCACAAGGAAACATGATTAGTTAATTTGAAAAAAATCTTATGTGATACATTCACATGACTTTCTCTAACCCCTATCTTTTATTAATAGGTATACAAGCTATTCTTACTGAAGTTTATTTTTATATCCGCTACATTTTAATCCAACAAATCTTTTACAAAAATAGCTGCATTATACATTTCGTTATAGATCAAAAGCAATAGCGATAGTCAAATGTTTAAGAACTGAACGCTATATGCTGCCGCTTCCTGCTTCAAATTTTAATCGGTATCTTAAAGATATGACAAAATATTTACATGATAAATAAAGTATATATCTTAAATTTTCTGGAAATAGCCTGTAAAGTCCTCTTCATTGGGAAAGAATTTTGTATAATCTTGTATAGCTGGTAAAGATTAAGCGATAGAAGAAAACAATGTAGATTTCTTTAAAACACACAATTTATTTCCAAAAATTTGATTTGTGTATTAGCCATTTTCGAGACAACCGTTATTAATGGCTCGTGTTGCTAAATACTTCAGTTATTTCTCGCGATGTCATAAAAAGATTATGGAATTGTAAGGCCAGCGTATAGCGTCCAGTTCTAAAACATTTTGACTATCGCTATTCCCTTTGTATCTCTAACGAAATGTTTAATGTGGATATTTCGAGAAAGGCTTATCACATTTAAGGGAACAAGGTAGTCTGAACACATGGAAATTACAACTTAAGTGTGTTAAATTACCACTGCTCTTAAAGTTCTCAATGGGTTTTCCTGAGATGTTTATGCTTTATTCTATAAATCATTACAATTATTTCAAGCGGTGTACCTTTTCTCTGATACTACTTTTAATACAGATTCACAATTTTGCATGATTGTTCTTAGTATAATCAGCTATATTCTGAACCTCAGTTATTTCGTTATGTGTATCAGATCACTATAAACTGAAAAAAATTATTTGCAGAGTCAAAAAAGTGAAAATGTGGAAAATTTGCAATGTTGTTGCTTTCTTAATATAACTAGTATACATTATAAAATTGTGGTTGTGGTTCAAAAAGTTGAACTGTGTGTTGTGTACATGTACTGAAAATTTCAGCTCTCTACCTCTCATAATTTATGAGAAAAAGGTACATAAGTATCCAAAAATGTTGTTTTGAGACTGGATTTAAAATTTGAACATTAAAATTCTGATACACTTCAGTACATTCCAGGGTCATAATCATCTACACCTTCATCCCTGGATTTTTTCAGCTTTTCTGATTGCCTTTTCTTGGTCCTGGTCTCTTTTATTAATTGCTGAACTGCTCGTTGGGCATGATATAGTCGTTCATTGTTGAAAGATGCAAAAATGTTCTAAAAAGAGGCGTTGCATGACAGCTTTGAAGGAATGAGCTTTATCTTTATTTATGGACGCTCTTTAACTGCTGTGATCCTTAACGTCCCATTCTATATTGGGCGTGAAAGACCGGAAATTTTGCTCAAAGGCCTCTTTATCAGGCTTGAGGTTCTTTTACGTGCCGTAAATCTACGACACGGGACCACTGGCTTTACTTCCCTTCCGAAGAAAGCCATGCTAAGGATTTTTACGCCCGAAAAAATTCATCGCCCCCCGCCGGGTTTGAACCTGCGACCTCGGGAACCAGAGGCCGCTTTAAAGGAGTGCAGACTAGCATATAAATGGTATTTAAATGTCTTAAAGATCTCTTAACCTCAAAAAATATATATTTTATGAAACTAGAAATAATAGAAATTTTATTAGTGGCTAAAACACAAAATGTGATTTTTTATCATTTCTGAGCACCTACCTTGTCCTCTCAAAATAGATAGGAATATTAACTTTGGTAAACATAATTTGTATACACACCAATAAGCGAAAGTTATGTAAATGTAACACATCAGATTTTTTCTTTAAACGATAAGATGAGCATTAGGTAACGAGAAGATATTGTAAACTAAATGCATCAGCGTGATTCTGTGCACATGAGCGTAGCTCCATCTTTCGACATTTTCGCCTGCAGACTGCCCTAAATCTGAGCTCCAGACACTCACATAACTAAAGAGGATGAACAGATGCACATCCCACATATACTGCAGCAACCTACAGGTGCTATTTACTTAATTATTGTCACAGCAGTGTTGAAATCTCGGCGGGAGAGACAGCTTTAATAAACTCGCTAGCAAGGAGATTTTCCAAGCCTTCTCTCTGGAGCCCCTTGTTTCAAGCATTACGATCTTTCGGTTTATGGCCATGAAGGCTTTTCCTCAGCCGGGGTAGGGTAAGGTGCAGAATAAAATTAGAATTCCTTCTCTTCTTTCAGGGTGAGACATAAAACATGGTCGTTCAGACAGTTAACGGCGTACACTTGGGTTCTCAGATGTGTTTTTGTATACCAAGCTCCGCTGTTCTTTAAAAACCACATAAAGAACGCTTTATTTTGCCTTTTGTGAAAGTAATGCATTACGATTATTCAAAGTTTTTACACTGCGTTTTACCGTGGTATTAAAGTAGTGTAAAACAATAGGAATACCAATACAAGATGTTACGTTTCGTGCATTACCAGGGGATGATACCGAGCGCGATGGCCCAAGCGGTCTCTGTTCCATGGGTTTTTCGTGGTTTCCTCGGGTCGACGGGAATGCTGGGGTGGTTCATCTTCTACCATGACTCTCATCCCTGTGTCCAACATAATCCTTGTCAACTGTTTCGGGGTTGTAGGACCAGGCAACTGTGTTTGGCGGTTGTGGCTGGACGGTGAATGTGCGTTCTTCTCTGGCGTCTCTGCGGGGACTGCTCAGCTAAGTCTCTCCTCCGAGTGGCCTCCAACACCAGGAGGGTCCTGCCGGAGGTTCTCTGGCTTGTGGACCGGGAGGCGATGGATGCGTTCACTCTGGAAACATTAGGGACGCCGCTGTGTTAGCGCTCGTCGTCATCCGGATCCGGTGGCACTTCCCCTCATCCCTCCCTACCGGGGTAACTGGTAGAAGCACAAGTGGCCGACTGACCTACATGCGGTGCTCTGCCCCAGTTTCTGGGACCCCCCTCCGTTAGTTTGTATCAGGGGCTACTCGCTAGGTTTATTGGTGAAAAATCAATTAAAATGTATTTTTCACTGCATACAGTGACTCCACTAAGTACTCGTCTCCAATTTAAAAAGTGTATCCACCTTAAACGAGAAAATTTGTATTTTTAATAATAGTAATAATGCGTAGATGTCCAAAATATTGATTGTTACTTAAATTGTGCTAAATTTAATCACTGATATCTCCCATTTTGACACACTAAGATAATATGGTATGTGTATGTCGCAGATACTTTACATATATCACACACACACACAATGTTGCAGTCGTCCTCCGTGGTGTAGTGATTACCATTACCTCTAGTTCTCGAGGTCGCTAGTACAAACCCAGCGGAAGGAGATGGATATTTTCCGGTGTCAAAATCCTTAGCATGGCTTCCTTCGGAAGGGAAGCAAAGCCGGTGGCCCCGTGTCGTAGATTTACGGTAGGTAAAAGAATCTCAAACCTGATACAGGGGCCTCTGAGCAAAATTACTGATATTTCACGCCCAATATAGACAATAAAGGTCACAGCAGTTAAAGAGCGTACATAAATAAAACTCGATTTAATTGTAACAATTGCTCGATTCGTGGAAAGACTGATTTCTGCAAATCTTGTGGTGATGTCCATATACGCCAGTGATGTCACAAAGTGGCGAATCGTCTGGTTTGTGTCCGTCCAGGACCGGTTCATCTCCGTTGTGCAAAATTCCATCCAGATATCTTTCCTCTTCCTTATTCTCTCGTCTAGTGCCCTCTTCCAGTAAGGAGTGCAGGGAAGGTAAAAAAATCTTCGCTCTGAGTTCTTCTATCAAGAAGGTCTCTCGAGCAAGTACGTACAACAGTCTTAGAGGGAGTGTATTCACACCCACCTAGTGTAGCCTCCAAGAAATGAACCTTGTTTATTTTCGATATACGGAAACAACTAGTGATATTGCATTTTACGTATTCTGTCAGTTTTAGGAATTTGCATTTTATTAGTTATATCATTTTTATTTTCTCTTTTACGTATAGTAAGAAGGGGAAGTATTGTATTCCATTCAAGAGTTCGTTACTGAGATTTCACTGGAAATCTTTGAGGCCCCCTAGATAAAAAAAACATTTTAAAAAGCTGCATCAATATGGATGTGTGTCATTATGCCTGTGCGTGTATGTTTTGAACAGTATAACTCAAAATCGAAAAGTCGGATAAATACCAAACTTAATATTTAAGTTCAGTATCTTCTTAACATGTGATATAAAGATTTATAAAAAATCCTTTACCCCAAACTACCCTTTACATGAAACTTTTCTAGAAGTTATTATTTTCTAACAAATTGCTTTAACGATTTTGATTAAAATACCATATATTAAAGGTATTATTTACATGACAAATAAAATGCACACACACATATGTGCAATAAAATAGGCAAATTTTACAAATTTTCAGCAGGATAGCATATATGGGAAGTTCATCAACAAACACTATCGTCGAAAACTTATTTTAGATGCATTTATACTCGTCGCCAATCAAGAAAGTGATTGACATTTCGCGGAGAGAGAGAGAGGCGACGTTGCCACTCATTGCGATACGTGGAAGCGTGTTAGAACTGTGTCGGAGGTGACTGGGTTGCGCCTGCATTGTAGAACGGGTATTATTTATATTCGTATACGAAGACAATTGTAAAATGATGAATCTACGTGCAGAGGATAAAACATGCAAGAATATATCAGTGTAAAGATCTGCGTTAACAGAAGAGACATACCTGTGAAATATTGATGCTTGTAATGGAAAAATGCCACTGATTTCTGAATCGCTTGCATCGCTGTTGTTGCTGCTGCTGCTCGTTTGATAGACAATGTTGCCACCGCCACCGTTGTCACCATCATTATCTGAAGAGCTGCTAGAATTCCTCACGGAAATGACAAGCTGTTCTATGGTTTCTTCCAAAATTCCTTCATTTTCCCAAGCTGCACTTATTACGCCCTTTGTATGAATCACCGTTTTTTCCAGTTTTCAGCTTTTACTGCTGTTAGTGCCTCTTCTGTAAGCTTTATTACTGACGACACAGTCAAACCTTTATTGTTTCGCCCAACATAACTCTTTATTTCGGACCAAATTAATTCAATCGGGTTAAAATGACAATGATATGGGGGAAGCCTAACTATTTTGTGACAATGTTTTGCAGCAATGCCGTCGACTACATAACTTGGAAACCGCGGTTTGTTTGCTTTCACAGTTCCAGTAGCTCACTTTCCTTCTGTCCCTCCTTCACCGGTATGTTGCGGCGAACAAGCCACTGAATTATTTTCTCCTCAACTTCTCCTCTTCGAAGTATTCTCCCACAGAGCATATTATTTCCCGCGCCTGTCCTTTAATTGGGATACCTTTACAAATACAGTTTTATTCGGTTCCCGAGTGCCCTCAGTTTTTCGTTTAGCTGCGCTATCTTTGTCACTATTTTTGGACATTGTAAATATCCCTTTAAACGTGTTAACACAATTATAAATGCTCACACAACACACGCACTCACAAACACACGTAACACAAGGCAAATACCACACAGATAGGACGATGCAAAGAACTTTTCAGTACGCAGGCAATCTCTAAACTGATACAAAAACATAACCAAGCTGGGGCTAAAAAGAGGACATTGATTATAACTGCAGGGGCAGCAGAAGATAAGACTGCAGTTGATGTTACTGCAACGGTCGCTCACCCGGCACGTCATGCCAATCACGTGTTACAATTTCGGCAACAAGGCATTTGCATCTATCGTTGCTATAGAAATGTTTTAGTTCTAATTGGTTCTTCTAATGGTTGCTATGACGACCGCTGTGACGTATTCACCCCTCCCATTCATTTAAAGGTTTCCACCACGTGCTTAGTAACTGTCAATCACCTTCTTGATTGGCGCCGATTATAGTAACGCAATATTTTTGCTGTAATACTCAAAGTGTGGTTAAGGAGGAAAAAATCTCAATGACATGAATTATTGACGTTTCCACTGAGCTTATTCATTAACGCCTCAGTTTTTGCTTCAAAAATGTATTTAAATCATATGTCGGTGGCATTGTCAAGTAACCTGTTTACGTATACATCTGACTAAATTTAACTCTTGTAAGATTTCAGGTAGATTACAATTAATACCAGATGGCACAACCGCGAAGTATTTCAAGTGTGAAGACATCACTTCACGCGTTAAAAGAGTTTCAGAACTCAACGGGGCAATTCCAAGTGAGCCAATTATGGCTCTTCGTCTCAGGAATAGCTGTTCTAGCAGAGATGACCGCATCTACTTAATGGCTTTGGAGTGATGGACTACAACTTTCGACCCCTGCTCGTAACCAGATTGCAGCCCGAGTAACAAGCCAGTAACTGGTTGCACCAGATACCAACAGCACTAGCCAGGTTACGCCCTCTCCGCCAGTATAGATAGCGCTCAAGAAGTGTCGACGTCACCGTCAGGTGATCTTCCCGGTGCGCCTCGAGTGAGACGCCCCGGCCAAGAAGAGACAGTGTGACAGTTCTCGGCTACGAGTGGAGAAAGACATCTGGAGCTTTGTGTCTGGGAGCGGCAGTCTCCGCACTTTTCGGCTTTGTCTAAATTATTATATAAATTCTTTCGGTGTAAGTAAAGTTCAAAATTCTTTATGTGTGAAACGGTAGTTAAACTTTTCGAAGCAAGTTCATATTGAAATATCAACACGTGCTAAATTGTATTAAAATAGCTAAACTTGTGTCAGGACAAAGCAAAACACATAATGTAATTCAATTGTAATTTGGTAACGTTTCTTAGATTTGTATGAATATATCCCGTGCTTTCTCGGCTGCAAGAATTACTAGTTTCATTTAGAGGTGTATTAAGTCCTTACTTCATTTCCTTTTACTTATTTGTAGTACAAAAAATCTGATGTGTTACACTCACATGACTTTCTCTACTCCTGTACAAACTATTTTTTCAAACGCTTATTCTCCATCTAATTCATGTTAATGGAGATAAACGTTTGCAGAGTCTATCTTATTGCTAATTTTCTTGTAAATGTAAGGGGAATATATATTTACAAGGGCAATTTGGAAATACAGTAGCTTTTAAGCACATACATATCTCTTAATAGCTGGTTGCTAGTTGCAGCACCATTCCCTTTGCCACAGATTAATACTCTTTGCATATCCAAGACAAAATGAATTCCCATGAATACATGTTTTGAGACACCCTGAATCCGAAAAAAGTATTTTTGGAAACATGTCGGTGTGTGTGTCTGTATGCGTGTGAACAGCATAACTCAGAAACGAACGTCCGGATAAACACCAAACTTGGTATTTAGGTTCAGTATCTTCCAGAGATGCGACACGAAGGTTTTCAAGAAAATTCCCACACCCCAGATTACCCTTTACATGGAACATTTTT
This sequence comes from Deroplatys truncata, assembly GCA_030765065.1. Lineage (NCBI taxonomy): Eukaryota > Metazoa > Arthropoda > Insecta > Mantodea > Mantidae > Deroplatys > Deroplatys truncata. Next base: position 60,479,812 of record CM060977.1, read on the forward strand.
CGAAAATTTTAATTTTCTCAAAAATGGCTCTAACGATTTTGATTAAAATATCATATGTTTAAGATATTTTCATGACAAATGAAATGTATATCTGGAATTTTCTAGGAATGTCTCCAAAAGTATTCTTCGTTGTGAACGACTTTTGCATAACTGATAAACCATAAGAGATAGACAAACTTTTACTACACAAAAAATGTAGATCGCGTTAAAATACAGTTTATGTCATATACATTTTTTATTGAGTGAACCATTTCCGAGATATTGCTTGTTATTCCCTTAAATATTCCAATACTTATACTTTTTCTCAAATTCGTTATTCATTTTTTGTCCTGGTAATGCAAAGAGAATGGAATACTCCACATAGCAACCAGCGTTAAAATATTTGACTATCGCTTAAAGCCTACCAATTCCCCTTGCATCTACAAGAAAATTAGCAATAAGATTAACATCTCGATATCTCGATTAACATGAAGCATATGGAGAATAAGCGTTTGTAAAAATAGTTTGTACAAGAGTGGAGAAAGTCTTGTGAGTGTAACACATCAGAATTTTGTTTACTTTCTCTTCCACGTATAGTAAGTAGTATGGCATTCCACCCAAAAAGTCGATATCGATATTTCACCGGAAATACATCTTTTGAGGTGCCATGAATGCAAATAAAGCAATTTTGGAAACATTTCCGTGAGTGTGTGTGTCTATCCGTCTGTGTGTCTGTGTCTATGAGCAGCATAACTCAAAAAGGAAAAGTCGGATAAACACCAAGCTTGGTGTTTAGGTCCAGTATGTTTCAAAGATGGGACACGAAGATGTTCAAGAAAATCCCACCACAATACCCTTTACATGCAACATTTTTCGAAAATTTTGATTTTCTCAAAAAATGGCTGTAATGATTTTGATAATAAAATATCATATGTTTAAGGTATTTTCATATAAATGAAATGTATATTTTTAATTTTCGGGAATGTCGCCAAAAGTCCTCTTCATTCTGAATGATTTTTTCATAACTGGTAAACCGTAAGAGATAGACAGAAGTTTACTACACAAAGATGTAGATCTTGTTAAAACACACAATTTATGTCATATCCCTTTTTTGTGGAATGAACCAATTCCAAATTCATTATTCGTTTTTTATGTTCTGGACATGGAAACAGAATGGAATGCTCCACATAGCAACCAGCTCTTAAAAGTTGTTACTATCACTTAAAGCCTACCATATTCCCCTTACACCTACAAGAAAATTAGCAGTAAGATAATTTATGCAAATGTTTTCTTGATTAACTTGAAGTAGGTGGAGAACAAGCCTAATTAAAAATAGTTTTACGAGAGTGTAACACATCAGATTCTTTTTTTAATTTCAGTTAAGTCTGCAACACAAATTCCCATGGTGCACTCATTATGATTATATACGAGTAGTTATGTATCAAATAAAACATACTATCAAACTATTAATACTTTTCCATGTTTACCTACAGTAAGCAGAAGAAATTATTGTATTCCACCCAAAATTCGATACCTATCTTTCACAGGAAATGTAAATTTTGAGATTCCTTGAATCCAAAAACAAGCTTTTTTAGCAAAATATTCGTGTGTGTATATGTGTGTGTCTGTCTGTCAAGCTTGCTGATCTTCCATATTTGCGGCACGAAGGTTTTCAAGAAACCAACCTATTGCAAAATGTTTCGAAAGTTTTGCTTTACTAAAAAATGGCTCTAATGCCATTTCTAAACCTTAAGAGTTAGATGAAATCTTACCTCACAAAAAATGTAGATCTCGTTATAGCGCACAACTTATGTCAAATAAATTTTTTGTGACGTAACAATTTCCGTGATATTCTTTATTGGTTTGAATTTTTAAATACACATACTTTGCTCAAATGGTAAGTCGAAATTCGTTTCTCCTCGTGGTTATGCAAGGAGCATGGTGTTTCAGAGTCATCACCAGGGTTAGGATTTTTAGGTGCGCACCTTTTTTTTGGGTAAGGTAAACCTGTGCGTAAAGATATCACAATGTGGAATTTTTTTTCTAGTTGCGAAAAAGAGGCATTTTTTCTCGCACCTGTTTCCCTTTTTGGGACCTTTACCCCTTTTTGGCACCTTTATCCTATTTTCGCCTAACCGTGCCCATAATCCCCTTTTCCCTCCTTTTTTATTTTAAGTTTCATTCCAATTTATTCTTTAACTTTCAATTAACGTCTCCTCAGCTTGCTGTGTACGTGCGAATAGTAAGCACACCCGCAACAATGGAAAATAATTGTGTGTTCGACGAAAACCTCTTCCTCCCGCTTTACCGCTATAAAGTAGCCCGCAATAATGCAATTGACAATGAGTGATTCTATCCCACCAGAATCAGCAGCCTGCTGTTCGTGAATGTGAGTTTGTTACTGTGAGAGACATCATCTGTTTGCATGGAGGCGAAGGCTGGGCAGGCAGAGACGGCAGTAACCTCACTCGCGCAGTTCCGAGAATTATTAAGACTGGGTTCTGCTCGAAACTACTAGAAATCGCTGAGACTGAAGTTCCAGCATGAATGTTATAATAGACTGTGGACAGCGAATGGGCGCAAGAGTGAGTTGAGTGACAGTCGCATTGTGTTAGCAAGTGAACTAGTGTTAGCTCTCCAAACGAGAGAGCCATTCCAAAGGTGTCCAGTGCTCAATTTATTGTTCTGGCTGAGGAACTCAAACAAGATTTCATAGACACGGTGGAACTGGTTATGCGATGTACTATTTCTGATTCAAGAATTTTGTTAGATGAAAAACACCAGCGAGATCGCATCAAACAACACATTTTCAGCTCTAAGATCAAATGAACAAAACTCTTCAAGCAAATAAATCACGGCAACCTCTATTACGAAATGCGTTTCAACAGATTTCTTCAAAAAGCCAAAATTTGATTTGTGTGCAGCTCTTACACAAGCAGGAATTCCACTCAATAAGGTGAACCATGCAGCCTTCAAGGGATTTCTTGAAAAATACACAAAGATGTCAATGCCCGATAAGAGTACTTTAAGAAAAAACTACATGGAGCCTGTTTACGAAGAAACCATAGAAAGTGTCTGATTGCGACGTGGAAATCATTATGGATGAAACCATAGCCTCAATGGAACGATATGTGTTGAACATTTTAGTTTTTCCCTTAGCACAGGAGAAAGTTAAGCCCATGTTGTTAAAAATGTACGAGCTGCAGAAAGTCAATGCCAGTACAGTAATGCAATCCATTATGGACTTCTGCCAAAAACTCTGGCCTATTGGTATCGAGTTTGAAAAACTTCTTCTTGTGGTTACGGACCAGGCTCTATACATGGTTTCAGCTGTTAACCAATTGAAAACTTTATTTCCTAACATGAAGTATGTGACATGCTTGGCTCATGCCCGTCACAGGGTGTGCTTAATCCACAAGGAACGAATACGACATCGCAAATCAATTCATCTCTGCCCTGAAGAGGATTCTACTGAAAGCTCCGAGCCGTGTTGTTTACTACAGGGAAATCACTGGCCTGCCCCTTTCCAAATTTCCCGGTCATTACTCGTTGGGGGATCTTTGATTGAGTGTGCTGCTATGTTATGTGAGAATTTTGACAAAATTAAAGAGTTTGTACTTTCTTTGGATCCATCCGACGCAGGTGCGATTTCCAAGGCACAGCATATTCTGTAACCGGAGAAAATACATAATTTGTAGACAGAACTATATTGTGTCCATAGTTACAAGTACCTGCCTGCAGCTATTAAACGATTGGAAGAACAATGTCTGGAAAAGGAAAAAACATTGGGATATTTTTATTTCCGTGAGGGAGCAGTTAGATGGCTTTGCCAAAGACAAATTTGAATCTAGTCTTCAGAATAATACAGACATTGAGGAATTCGCCACATCTGTAGACTTGCTATTCCGAGTGAATACAAGGTTTGCCCCACTGGTTTCTGTGGATGTTGAAAGAAGCTTTAGCATCTACAAAGACATTCTATCTCCTAATAGAAACAGACTTACTTTTAAAAATGTGGAGATGCTTAATGTCTTTAACTACAACAGCTTCATGTTTTTTTCTTCTTTTGATGAGTGATAATTTGATGTAGTTGTTTGTAGTTCAATAAATTAGAATAGAGGAAAGAGAAATCGTTGAATTAGTTAAGGGAATGCACAACTGAAATTAACCCAAAATCACAGAAATTCTAAAAAAAAATATCATGTTCCCAAAAAATTCTCCACTGCTTGTAGTTTTAGAATCCAATTTTATTTTTGACCTAGCGAACGCTTTAGGATCGTTACGAGACTTTTTAATACCCTTGCGCATTTGATTGCTACCTGTTTATATTTTTAAAACTTCATTTTAAAGCGTTTCTTATTTTCAGGATTTCTGCAGATTCAAAATGTTCCACACGATGTAGTTTTTATCCATTCATATTGACATGTTTATGCTTATTTTGAAAACCCAAATAAATAAAACTGTCATATAAGTTTTCTGTGTAATGAATAGTAATGTATACAAAAAAACGAAAAAATGCAAATACAAAACTGCAAAACTTTTCTTTCTCTTAAACTAAGAATGATAGAAAAAAATTATATGACAGATTTGTAGTTCTTTGACATAGAAGCAACATAAGATTTTTTTTTGAAAAATGCATCATGACTGACATGTGGTTAGCACTTCAGCCCAATTGAATGGATAGTTTAGAAAATAGCCATTTCAGGTGTGCATCCCCTTAAATAAACCAGCACCTTATTGTCCATTTTTTCACCTTATTTGAGCACGTTTCCTCTTCGTTTTTTCATCTGAAATTTGCACCTAAATATCCTAACCCTGGTCATCACATAATGATCTGCATTTTAGCCTAGTGTATCCTTCTTATACCTACAACGAAATGTATAAATGTGTAATGAAACTTTATCTCGATTAATAGCAAGATAGAAGACAAAGCTTTTGTAGGAATAGTTCGTAGAGAAAATCATATGAATGCAACATATATTCCGTTTAAAAAGGTGTTGTGGGTATATAAAAAATGCAAACCAATAAGAACTAATATCTCGTAAGTGGCTTATGGCACAATAAAGTTGTTTAAATAAATTGTGCTTTTAAAAATCTATATTTTTTGTATACTGACCTTTTGTCAACATATTATAGTTTACCCGTTATAAAAATTATACAAAATTAACTCTGAAAAATTAGCCTTCGGAGGCTATTTTCAAAAAATTCAAGATAGGCACTTTTCCGTGTTTCCTTAAACATATTATTTTAAACAAATCTATAGAATCATTTTTGAGAAAATAAAAAAATAACGAAAGACAGTCGTGCAAAGGGTGGACTTGAAGTAGCGGATTTTCTTGAAAATCCTCGTGCTGCATCTTCGGAAGGTCAGCAGGATTTTTTGTTTAAACAACACTTGTTTTTAGTTATACTGTTCACAGCGAGTCGTAGACCTTCTTCTACTTAATGTCTCTACTATGTAAATAAGGAGGGGAAATATTGCACTCCAAACAAAAATTAGATACCGAAACTTCACCCGAAATACATATATGAGGTTCTCTGAATCCAAAAGAAAATATATAGTTTTTGGAAACATCACTGTATGTATCTCTGTCTATGAACACCATAACTCAAGAAGTCGGATAAATACAAAACTTTGTATTTATATTCAATATCTTTCAAAGATTTTCAACAAAATCCCCCACAGCAAGCTACCTTTGACGCAGACACGCTACGTCCTCCAACAATGAAGCAATACCTTTGCCACACGGTTGCTGCTTTTCTCCTCCTACTTGTTTTTTTTTTATTTTGCCACGGCTGCTCGAGCATGAGATCTTAATCACTGGGTTTGCGTGAGTGTATGTACATAGAAACACGAACACTTTCTTGGAACACTTTTATTCACCATTAAAATAAGACTTAAGATTTGCCGATCACTTTTAAATTCTTACGATGTTACTGTGTGTTTTCCAAGAACGAAGATTATCAATTACAGCTGAACGTTCGATTCTCTTGTAAGTTCATACCCAGAGAATGTTGTTCCGCACCACAAGAGGGCCCCAGCGAGAGTGTGTCCTCACCACACGAGCCTTCCAGCGAGAAAGTTCTCACCACACGCGTGATACAAGGAAAAACCTCCTAACTTCCCCTCTCTCCCCTTAAACATTTCGCACCAAAACTGAGCGTCATGAAGCTTTTAGTGACCTTCACATCCTGGCCAGTGCAACTGCACCCATTAATTCCAAAAGAAACTGGCTTGAGCGGATTTACCCTTAATACCTGGGGCTGGTCCCTAATTAGCTAAACTGTGCCTGTCTGGTCTTTCTGTCGTTTTTAACTGTCAACAATTTTCCCAATGCTTCTCTTTTTAATACATGCACTGATTTTAAATATTTTATTATTTATTTTATTTCGCTATCCTCCCCAGATTATTATGATAATTATTCACTTTATAATTTCGGCTTCACCCTTTACATGGAACATTTTTCGAAATATTTTATTTTCTAAAAAATGGCTCTACTATTTAGTTTAGAATAGCACATATGAAAGATATTTACATGATAAGTAAAATTAATATCCTGACTTTTCTGGGAATAGCCTATCCAGTCCTCTTCATTCGGAAGGAATTTTGTATAATCTCGAATAATGGTAAACGTTAAAAGCAATAGACGAAAACGTACTACACAAAAAATGTGGATCTCTTTCAAACACAATTTATTTAAAACAAGCTTTTTGGCATAAACCGTTTCTGAGATATCCGTTATTAAATTTTCGAATTGTTCATTACTTGGCGATTCTGTTTAAGTCCTGACAACATTCGGTTGTCTCTCGCGATTGCATGGAAACAGTATGGAATTTTAAGGCCAACATATAGCGTCCAGTTCTTAAACATTTGACTATAACTGTTCCCTTTGTATCTATAATGAAATGTGTAATGTAGTTATTTCACAAAGATTTATTTGAATTAAAGCGCATTAGATAGAAAAAAATTTGATGGATTACACTCACATGCCTTTCTCTACTCTTGCACAAACTATTTTTACAAACGCTTATTCTCCATCTACTTCACGTTAACCGATTTAAACATTCGCAGAAACTTTTTGCCAATTTTCCTCTAGATGTGCAAGGGGAATATTGTAGGCTTTAAGCGATAGTCAAATGTTTTTAGAGTTGGTTGCTATGTGAAGCATTCCATTATCTTTGCATGTCCAGGACATAAAAAAACGAATAACGAGTTCCCATTTGAGAAAGGGTATAAGTATTGGAACATTCAAACAAATAACAAGGAATATCTCAGAAATGGTTCACTCCACAAAAAAAAATGTATGATATAAGTTGTGTGTTTTAACGAGATCTACATTTTTTGTGTATTTCTTAGGCTTTACCAGTTGTGCAAAACTCACTCCTAATGAAGACGACTTTTGGGGAAAAGAATTCCAGAAAATTCAAGATATGCATTTCATTTGCCATAAAAGTATCTTAATATACGATATTTTAATCAAAATCATTAGAGCCGTTTTTGAGCCGTTTCTCAATGTAAAGGGTAGTCTGGGGCGAGGGGTTTTTATTTAAAACCTTCGTGTAGGATCTTTGAAGGATCTAAATACCAAGTTTGGTGTTTATCCACTTTTCACTTTTTAGTTATGATTGTCTTTTTCTAAATATGTTTTTTTTATTCAGTGGGCCTCAAAATACATATTTTCGGTGAAATCTCGATATCGAATTTTTGGGTGGAATACAGTGCTCCCCCTACTTACTAAACGTAGTAGAGAAAGTAATAAGGTTTAGTAAGAATAGTTTATATACCCACTAATAAACAATAGAGGGTAGATAATGTCATGTGAATGTAGCACATCAGATTTTTGTATTTAGAGTGCCTCAAAACACACATTTCCTGTGAAATCTCGAAATCCAGATTTTTTAGTGAAACGTAATATATCCTCTACGCAGGTGGTATAGAACGTAAGAGTTTACTGAAAAGCATCCCAAATAACAGTCGGAATCAATAATCATTTTGTAGAATGAAAGTGTGCATTTAACTCTTTCGTAATTATCCCTTTGTTGTGTATATCATCATTTACTATGTTTAACTGGCGCTCTTAGACTTAAATATAGCCACATATGCCACCGCGGTACAGAATTTAGCGCACTTGTAAATAATAGATGGCATATCCCTGTCCAGCAATTTGGACGCCAGAGGAATACGCGGAATCTAAAACCAGCGACAGCTTCTGACGTTTCCTATCGCGCTTGATTTCGTTAAAAAATATTTTGTGCTTTTAATGCAGGCATCCCATGTAACTCGCATCGCAATTTACCACTTAGAGTGCTCTGTTTTCCACATCAGCATCTACTCAATATTAATGTATAAAACAAAAAAGAGCGCCCGCGCGCAGTGAGAACGGAAATGAAATATGTACGGCAGTTGTGGAAGCCTCCAGGCAAATTAAATGTAAAAACAGTCGAGAGTTGGAACAGAGAGAAGGAAATACAGCAGCGTTGGTGCCACAAGATTCGCACGTTTTAATAAAACGGTACAGTCTTTCACAAAATGCTGCTAAGCTTTTTCAGGGATGAACACAAGCTACAGGAGATTGTTTAGCGAGTTAAAGAGGAAAGAAGGCATTTAAATTTTACACAGTTGATATGTAACTTATAAACATATTCCGTAAAAGTCTCATATGGTACAATCAAACCGTTTTATCTACCCACTTTAATTTATTTTCATATTCATACAGAATTTATTTGCAAAACGGCTTGTGTCCCTATTATTGTAATAAATGCTTTCTTAAATTGTTTACATAGACATAGGATGTCAAATGTTTAAAAAGTATCAACTATATACTGGCCTTGATATTGCATAGACTTATGAGAAACAAAAGAACGGAAGCGAGTAACTAAAATTACTGGAAAATTCCGATCAACGAAACGGAAACGTGGAGAGGTGGAAAAATAATTTAACAAACATTTTTAAATGCTCTACAAATATCTCTGTATTAAATTTCAATCTGTTGTTTAGGTGTCCAAATTCTGTGAAATTATCTAAAACCAAGGAGAATGGAGAGAACTTTACATGCTTTTCACAGACAATTTAAGATCTGCATTTTGTTTTCTCTGTTAATATATCAAACACATGATAATTTTATTAAAATGTTTACACTTTTTTGAGAAAATAGAAACTAATGCAAAATATTATTTATAAATAGTAGATCAGGGTAGAGTAATTTCATGAAAATCTTGTTACATTCTAGGTTTTTTTCTTTTTTCTTTTATTAGTTATGCGTTCTCCCCCCTTTCTCTCTCTCTCTCTCTCTCTCTCTTTCCCTTTACCCTCACACACATACCTTTCCTACTAGAAATGCTTTTTCTTTCTGCAATGAACCTCAAAACTTGCATTTCAGTGAAATATATACATCGAAATTTTGTTGAAATGAAATACTTTATCTAATAAAGGCAAGTAAAATCTTCAATTTTTAAGATCCATATGACCTTAACCACCCATGTGTTAATTTTGCAATTTTACAATTAATTGAATCAGTTTATTCCTTTATGTATTTTTTATTAATAATGATAAATATACCCCTTTCAATTGCGCAATTTTATTACAATAGTTACACATTTTTTAAGTAGAAACAGCATCTAGCGTTAGTCGGCTATTGTTTTAGCTATGGCATTACGTATTGTTGAATGAGTTCAAAAGAAACAAAAATAAAGATCATTTAAGATTTGAAAGTGTTATTAAAATATGGAAAACATCAAATGTACTACAACGAATATTTCGAAAATAAATCATCAAAAAGATGTAGATATATCTTAGCAATATCTGTTCATTGTCATTCGCATTTTTTGACGTCTACTGAATCCAAAAAGGTGTTTTAAACCTCCATACGCCTATTTGATTGCGCGTTTGTGTGTGTGTGTGTGTGTGTGTGTGTGTGTGTGTGTGCGCGCGTGTCTACGTGGTGTCGTGTGCGTTGTAATGATGATAAAAAAATGAGTGGCCTCTATATTGAAGCCTACAATAGGGTCATTGGAGCCTTTGTGCTCTCTTAATCTGGGATTCAATCAAATCTTATTGTCTGATAAAACGGACCACGTCCTTTATGTTTGCCCTTCTTATATCCTCAGATTCCTAGAAAAAGAAGCCTTTGAATGGCAAAACCTTCACACTCTCATTGTTGGGATGTTTCATATCCCATTACACATTTCCTACATAAAGGGTCTTGTATAAGTCCCATTATGTGTAAATTCTACGCAGTGTATTGTGTCCCGTAGGATAGCCAACACCTCGTGAGTTCAAATCTATTTAATTCAAACGAATCTTAGTCTACCTACCACCAGGACCCGAAATTGGATTTTTGGCTTGCCTGGAAGCAGTCAGTTTATTCTGATATTCAAGATGGGATCTACTTGTTTGTTGATTTATCTTATACTTGATACTTCTGAAGAAACACAACAGAAGGGCTCAGCACCTACGAAATTAAGACCCGCTCCCCTCTTTGCAAGCATATTTTCAATTTCATTGCCCTTAATACCTGCATGCCCAGGGACCCAAATAAGGGTTCCCGAGCTGTTGGCGCAGAGTCTATCTAACATCTTTTGGCACTGTCAAACAATTTCAATGTTATTAACCGCCTTGAGGGAGTTCTGGCTGTCTATCCGAACAGATATTCACTCTTTCCCGTTTGCCTGGCATACTTATAATATGCAATACACAGGCTAAGGTTGCACATACCTCAGCCTGGTACACCGTCCCAGGAGAATGGCAAGTCTGGTTCTAGGACCCGAGGCCCCGGCCCCCGTCCAGTCTCCCTATTGAAACAGCAACTCTAGGCCGAGCCCGAGAACTGTAATTATAGATAATTTATTAATTAACTTTTATTGATGTTAAATCATACTATGTAAATATCTTTTTCTTATACTGCTTGTATATTTTAAGAAGGGTGATTTAACGTTATGTATGTATCTAGGTTGCTAATATTAGTAGAGTTATAAATGGTTTAATGTAAATAATTTAAGCGCTGTGTTAAAATGCTGTCCACGACGAAATGTTTTAGCTACAGGAATGGTGCCTTCGAAGGCAGAAAACCTAGTTTTATGACATCTCTTTGGGTCGCAGGGCCATTATTCCTACAGCGAGGGTGTAACGCCTTTGTCCCTTTATTTGATAATTCGCCGTGACCAAGAGAGAGAGACAGATAGCTTAACGGTAAACTTGGGAAAAGCCGCGATTTATATTAAACTTGGACCAATGAGATCCCTAGAAGTTTATACGAAATAGTTAGACGCGTCGAGTGGCGCTAAAAATGGACCAATAGGAAAGGAAACAGCCTCAGTAGCCTGAGACTATAAATGGATCTGTTTGGAGCAAATTCGAGACAGTTTTGTCATGGAGTCTTAGCAACACAGTTTTGTCATGGAGTCTTAGCAACACAGTTTTGTCATGGAGTCTTAGCAACACAGTTTTGTCATGGAGTTTTAGCAAGACAGTTTTTTCATGTCAGTTTAGCATTGCAGTTTGTTTGACAGTTTTTGTCATGTGTGGTCAGGGAGAGATGCTGCAAGATGTGTGAGATATCGCGCCAAAAAGGGAAACAAGACAGTTTTAGAAACACACCTAAGATCCGCTACTCGTAAAGAGATAATAAGCATATTTAAACTTCGTGTCATATCCGCGCCGTATTTTAACAGCGGTGGACAGTATTTTACGGCGACAATACCAGTTTTGTATACTACGTGTGTTAGTTAAATAAATAAAGAGAAACGGCAGTGTCATCTTTTCATAAACAAAGCACGTCTATGTCTTCCTATATCACCACCCGAGATCTACGCTTTCCTTTACCGAGGATAAGTCCATGCTCCTATATAGTTTAAAGAAAACTACTGCAGCTAGCCGAGGATAAAATTGAAGAGAACCAGCACACTGTGAACTTCTGGAACCAACGGGAGAAGCATCAAGGTAAGACTAACAGCTACGGACGGAGGAGGTGACGGCCGCACTATGAACCACATTTGGCCTCCAGGTTTCAGTGGAGACTCCTTCTCTAGGTTCCATGCGCTCCTGGTACGTATTACCACTGAGTAAATTTGACATACCTAGGCCTCATTTAGTCCTCTCCCATTAGGGTAATGGGACATGTCTCCTGGAGTCTGGTTAAAATAAGAGAGGATCCTTTAAAGGGTAGCTTAAAGCACCATATCTCTAACATCCAGAGACGGTGCGTACTCACTCTAAAAACCTCCTTTACAAACAAAACTTCACTAAGGCGAATTGTGGGCTGGTCCGCACTCTCCGGTTATCATTCAATATGATAATGTTTGCAGGATATTAAGTTTGGCAACAACTGTCATCGCAGAGGAGGCGGGACACCATACCAACGCGGCATAAGTTACAGCGGGGTCCTATAACGGAGAGCCAGCTGTACATCCTTGGTCGGAGGCAACATCTCAGCCCAATTGCTCTTCTACAACCCACCATATTTACTTTATTTTCCACATGCTTCTTTTAGGTCAGTCCAGCTTCAGGATAAATCCTAGGTACTTAACTGAACCAGATATTTTAAATGTCTTCCCAAACAGAAGGTGCTCTACCAAACCAGGCAGCCTCCATTAACAAACAAGTCAGTTTCTTTACACCATTCCTCCAGAGTATGCAAAGAACCCCGATGAGCTCGAAATAGTACTGAGGAATTTTCTGCTTGCTACAAGGCATATGTCATTAGCATAGCCTTGACTAGGGATTCCTATTGAATTGAACCTGTTTAGTAGGTCATCCATCACCAAACATCACTGATGGGCTACAGAATTCCTCCTTGAGGGCAGCCACAGTACACTGGGGCTCTCATGGACTCACTCCTGTCGGCCTTCCAAGGAGACCACTATCCAGTCCGTTACCATCGGATCAACTCCTGTATTCTCTAGACACTTCCTAATAGTGCCTAAATTCATTTGATTAAAGGCACGCTCGTTGTATAGAAAAACTGCATGACCAGTTCTCCACAACCCAGCGTCCCCTCCTGTCTTATCAGTGAGCGGTGATGGCTGTGTGTGTGTGCGTGTATGAGAAGATCGTAACTTAAAAACAAAAATTCGGATGAATCCTGTGCCCAGACCGACACAACCAGAATCATTAATGTCGTAGTTGAGGCAGTGTTTTTAACACTTAGATAATTTCAGTCTAATTATATAATATGTAAATTCAATAACACCCTGCCTTGAAGCAATATGTGTATGTAATAATTTGTAAACTGTATGTAACACTCATTGCATATGCTTGTATTATTGTATCCATGTGTAATAATGTTATGTGAATATATTATGTAATTTAATAATATAGGAGCTGTGAGAATAATAGGTTAAAAGTTTCTAACAATGAGGTAACAATGAGGTGACCTTGAGACAATAATAAATTTGAAAGTTTAACAATACTACTTGTGATTCTTGGAAGCAATAATATTTAGTGACAGTTTATAAAAAATAGCCAATCAACAACCAAAAAAAGCTTTAGTTAAATGAAGGTATTCTATTGGATTAGGAATAGTCAATCACAGACTTGAAATACAGAAATTTACAAGTTTAGGCGGTTGAAAGCAAGTCAGTTGCCTGAAGACAGTGTTTGTAACCGGATGCGAGATGCGTCCTCTAGAGATTTAATACGTGTGAGACGAAAAATAAGTTTACGTGTTAAAAAACACAAGTAATAAAAGAATCTCACAGGTCTATATCAGTGAAGTGTTATAAAAATCGTATCAAGTATTAATAAAAGGAGTGAAGTAAAATTATAATCTTAAGTCGCACCACAACCCTGCCAAGACATCCATGTCTCTAAAATAAATACTGACGCAGCCGAGGCAAACATAAATACATAATATTTAAAGCAACAGTCAAAATTACAAAGTTAATATTTTTAAACTTAGGGCGAAGGCTACCGGAAAGCGGGTACTATACGTGTGGTTGCAACGAATTTCAAGTTCGGTTCCCCAACAGTTGAAATATAATACAACTCCTTCAATACGACCTACTTCAAATTGACGCCCAAAGTGTGTTGCAAACAATACAACAAAATACCTACTTCATGGTAAAGTTCAAGGTACCCTAAACACATTCAATTAAAACTAGGGTCGGAAAAAACTGACCAATTAAACGATTTACCTTTAACAATCTGCTGCATTTGATAGGAATAGTATATAACAAACAATAAAAGTCTCAACGACACCCCAACTTACACAGTAAACTAAAAAGGATACATAAAAGCACAATTACAACGCGAAGCGCGACGCGAAATTACAACAATGAATAAAAATATTATATTACTCAAAATAATTTCGCGAATTTTAGATCGTGAAGCATTTTTTACTAAATAATTTACCTGAAACCTAGGTCGCTTCACGTGAACAGCGACAGAAATGAACAGTGTGTTTCTTGTCGCAACATAACACATTTCAAGGTCTGCCCGCATCATCGTTTCCAAACACACACATTTTACATACGCAGCGAATTGCAAACTAGGTTTGTAGATTATAAAAGCACAAATAAATGATTTATGAGTCGAAGATAAAAGAGAGCACTCTTTGTTGAAAAATTTTGTAAAATCTAAAGGAATTTCCAACTATAACCAAACACGTACCTGTACCTGCAATACCACACACAATACACACAGTAGAAAATTGAAGCGCCTTCGCTGCCTTATCCCACGTGTCGAACTACCAGCTCTCTCTCGCTAGACATACGAGCCATCAAAAGAGGCATCGCGGAAAACGGAAACATAAGTAGCGAAAATTTTCCTTCAGCTTTCGATATATCGAACGTCCAGTAGGGAAAATAATCGGCACTATGCCAAACTTTATATTTAATTCAGCGTCTTCCAAGTTGTTCAAGAAAGTTCCTCAGCTCAATGATTACCCTTTACGGGCAAAATACTTTGTTATTTTTCATTTTCTCAAAAATCACTGTAACTACTTTGATTAAAATATTATATGCTTAAGGTATTTTCATGAATAATACAACGTATATTTCAAATTTTCTGTGAATAATCTCTTCGTTTCTGAATGAATTCTGTATAACTTTATACAGGATAGTCAAAATCTTACTACACCAAAGAAGTAGAGCTCATTAAAACATACAATGTATTTCAAAAACTTTATGTAGCATTAACTGTTTCCGAAATATTTGTAATTATGTTTCTAAGTTATTTTTTTAATGTTTTGTGACATCCATAAAGCATCCTACACGAATCTCTCCACCTTATTTCATATGTAACAAAGAAACTAACTCACTATTTTCGAACTATTGGGTTATGTTTTCGATATGATGCATAAAACCATATTCCAACTGCTTAATTTGAGATTATTTCTATTAAAATGTACAGTAACTTAAGTAAATAAAGTGTTATGTTTTCTTCTCTAGTGCCTATTTATGGTAGGTAGAAAAAGTATTGTATTCCACTAAAAAAAATCAATATAGACATTTCACCGGAAACACAAGTTTTGGGTTCGCCTAAATAAAAGAATTAAAACAATGTCCTAATAATGTGTATATACGAGGGCGGATTGATGAGTCCATGACTTTGACGAGAGATAGCGTTCTAATCACAGATTTCTTGTTTGCACCCAAGTCTTGCATCTATTCTGGGTATAATCGCAGAAATTGGTCATCTTTGTTTCTTAGAACATTGTTGAGAGCGTCTAAAATAAGCAGATTCGTTTTGCTTCGTAGAAAATGGACAAAAGTGAATTTCGTGTTCTGATAAAGCACTACCTTTTGCGTGGTAAGACGGTGAAGGAAATGGAAGAAAAGCCGAACAAGTATTATGGGGACTCTGCTCCATCACATGCCATGGTTCACGAATTTTGATGTAGCCTTTCGAGCACAAGAGATGCCGTGCATACAGGACGGCCGGTTGAGTCACAACAGAAGAAATGATGAACAGAGTTCACGATATTGTGTTGGAAGACCGCCAAGTAAAAATATGTGAGATAGCCAAGACCGTAAACATCTGAGTGAACGGGTGTATAACATTCTACACGAAATTTTAGGTATGAGAAAGCTGTCAGCAATATGGCTGCCACGACTGCTCACAGTTGAGAACAAATGGAATCGCGTGACCACTACACAGGGATGTTTGAACATGCTCACGGTTGATGAAACTTGGATCCATTACTATCAACCTGAAACCAAACAACAATCAAAACAATTGGTTTCCTTCGGCAAACCTGTTCCAAGAAAGCGAAAACCATTCTGTCGGCAAGAAAGATCGTGGCAGCTGTCTTTTGGAATTCACTACTGGAAAAGGGTAAAACGATCACAGGTTCATATTATGCTGCAATGTGAGGCAGTATTTTTAACACTTAAATGATTTCAGTCTAATTATATAATATATAAATTCAATAAATTGCCTTAAAGCAATATGTGTATTTAACAATATATAAAAAGTGTATATTACAGTTATTATATATATTTATATTATTGTATACATGTAATATTATTATGTGAATGTATTACGTAATTTAATAATGTAGGAGCTGTGAGAATAATAGGTTAAAAGTTGCTAACAATGAGGTAACAATGAGGTAACCTTGATGCAATAATGAATTTGAAAGTTTAACAATACTACTTGTGATTCTTGGAAACAATAATGTAATTTTTGTGATAGTTAATAAAATAGCCAATCAACAACCAGAAAAAGGTTTAGTTAAATAGGTATTCTATTAGAGTAGGATTAGCCAATCAGAGACTTGAAATACAAAAATTCACAAATTTAGGCAGAAGAAATCAAGTCAGTTGCTTGTAGACAGCGCTCATAACTGGACGGTTGGTTGTAGACAGTGTTCCTAATCGGACATGAGATGTGTCCTCGAGAAATTTAATACGCATTTTGTGTGAGACAAAAACAGTTTACGTGTTAAAAAGTGCAAGTATTTAATATTAAAAAACCTCACAGCTCTCTTTATATCATTGAAGTGTTATTTAAATCGTGTGAAGCATTAATAAAAGGAGTGAAGTAAAATTATAATCTGTGTAAGCCTACATTCTTCAGTCGCACCACGCCCTGCTAAGACATTCATGTCTCTAAAAAATAAATACTGACGCAGCCGAGGTAAACATAAATATATAATATTTAAAGAAACAGTCAAATTACAAAGTTAATATTTTTAATCTTGGGGGGAAGGCTACCGGAAACTAGGTACTATACGTGCGGTTGCAACCAACTTCAAGTTCGGCTCCCAACAGCTGAAATATAATACAACTCCTTCAATACAATCTACTTCAAATTGACTCCCAAAGCGGGTTGCAAATAACTTAAAGATATAATAATTACTTCAAATGCTGGATTAGTTTCACAAGGAATTGTTAAAGAAACGACCCCATTTGGTGAAAAAAAGATTCTCTTTCACTAGGATAATACACCCGCACACAGGTCAGCCATTGCCATCGCAAAATTTGTGGAATTGGGCTACGAACTGCTAACTTACCCACCATATTCTCCAGATTAGGCTCCCAGCGACTTCTTTCTCTTTGCAAACATGAAGAATTGGCTCGCTGGGAAGAAATTCATATCCTGTGAACACATCATGACAGAAGCAACCTCATATTTTGCAGACTACGAAAAATCACATTTTTGTAAGGATTAAAAAAAATTAAGGAACGTTGTACAACGTGTATTGAATTGAAAGGAGAATACGAGTGTTGAGAAATAAAATTAATTTTTTGGAAAACATTATTTTCTTTAAAAATTCACCGACCTATCAATTTGCCCTCATATGCGTAACTGTCTCTGTCTGTGAACAGCTTACCTAAAGCACGTAAAGCCCGATAAATGCCAAACTTCGTATTTAGATTCAGCATCTTTCATGGACGTGACACTAACATTTTCAAGAAAAGTCCTCCATCCCAAACTACTCCTTATAACGTTTAGTTATATAAGATTTTCAAAAATATATATTAAAATGTGTTTCTTTAAAATAGTTAAATAACTAATGTTATTTATATCCTGAATTCCAGCGAATAGTCTGAAGTTCTCTGTATTCAGCATAAAATTCGTATAGATTTGTATAACTGATAAACCATAAGAAATAGGCAAAACCTTACTACACAAAAAATGTAGGTCATTTTAAAACACAATTTATTTTGAATAAGTTTTGTGTGTCATCAGCCATTTTCGAGTTACTTCGTTGTAATTGGTGTGAATTTTTCAATGCTTTTGTCATGTTTCGAAGTGCTGGCACTATTCAATTGCTTCTCGCGATATTATGGGAAGAGTATGGAATTTCCAGGCCAACATTTGACTATTGCTTCGTTTTCCTATATCCCCCTGTACATGCAACAAAATATGTACTGAAACTATTTCTGCAAAGATTTATCTCTCTTAATATAAGGTAGACAGAAAAATAAGCCACCCAAAAATAGTTCGTAGAGGCTATAAAATAGCCAGAATAGTGGGTAGAGAAATTTATGTAAAAGTAACGCATCAGATTTTTACTTTCTCTACCACGTACTTAGGTAGAGAAGGTATTGCATTCCAATAAAAAAATTCGATACCGATATTTTACCGGAAATACATGTTTTGTGACACTCTGAATCCAGAAAAAGTATTTTTAGAAACTGATCCGCCCGTGCGTGTCTGCGAACAGCATAACTTAAAAACGAAAAGCGGATAAACACCAAACTTATAATTTAGGTTCAGTACCTTCTAAAAATGGGAATGAAAATTTTCGACAAAATCCCCCACCCCAAAATACCCTTTACTGGAACATTTTTCATCATTTTTGATTTTATAAAAAAAATAGCTCTAACGATTTTTATTAAAATGCCATATATTAAAGATATTTCCATGACAAATAAAATCTACACCTTGAATTTCCTAAGAATAGCCTTTGAAGTCCTCTTCATTCGAAAGGAATTTCGTACAGCTAACATAATTAGTGAACGTTAATCGATAGACAAAACGTACTGCACAAGAAATGCAAATTTTTTAAAACAGGAAATTTATTTCAAATAACTTTTTTATGGCATAATCCATTTCCGAGATATCCGTTATTGATGGTTCGAAGTATTCGTTACTTGGTCATTCTTTAAATCCTGTCAATAATCAGTTGTTTTCCGCGATTGCAGTATCGAATTTATAGCAGCGTATAGCGTCTAGTTCTTAAACATTTGACTATCGTTGTTCCCTTTGTATCTATAACGAAATATGTAATGTAACTATTTCTAATTTGTGTATTCGGATTAAAATGAAGTACTTAGAAAAATAAGTTTTAGTGAATGTAACACATCAGACCTTTTTTATTTTACGAGAATCGCAAACATGCATGCACTAAATCGATTTTTGGTTGGAAAAATTTATTCACTATATGTAATCAATAGAAAAAAAAGAGTACAAATTTGAGAAACTGAAAGTGAGTTGCTTTTTTGACTGAATATCGTTTATTTTAAATTTCAGCCACAAGAAACACACGCGAAATTTAGCACTAGCTTACATTTACCGTTATGTTACTTGGTTATTTGTTATTTCTTCATCTCTCGGCAGTGTTACGAGTTTTATATAGCGTGCAAGGGAGGCAGCGTGCTCATTTGCAATTCTCCTTAGCAGCATGTAGAGTTTCCGCAGACGACAGGCTACAGATTTACCTAAACGTAATTAAAGTTTATGCACTCCGTGTTAAAAGAGTTGCACGAATTCCCAAGGGGAAGGAGTCTTGGTCACAACTTGCGCGAACAAGACAAACCCCCAAGTCAGACTAAGTTGGAACTTGCCTTGCTAACCGCTTGTCTTCTGCTAATAAATACTCGTCTGCCGGCAGGAGAACCTTACTGTCGATTATATTACATCACGCTTTCAGCTACGAGAAACTTCCACCAGAGAACGCATACATTACCTTCTCTGCCGCTTCATAACAGAGTGATATGATTCCGCATTCGGGAGGTTCAGGTTCGATTCCCGTCGGACCGGCCACTCTAACCATGATTTTATTCGTGGTTCACCTGAGTGGGTAGGCGAATGCTGAGGTGATTCCTCTTCTACCTCGAATTTTCTGTCCATCATTTCCTTTCATTAGTTTCATTGTTGAAGGACTAGGCGACGGCGTTCGGTATTTGCAAGTTTATGCTCTTTAGAAAGGTTCTTCCCTGCGCTTTGCGAGTCTGCTGAGGGCTCCTTCGTGGGAGTTGTTTCGATTTCTGGGACTCCTCGTGCAGAACGGGGCTAACGCGTGACTAACCAGCACTAGGGTGAGCTCCATCTGGAAGCGTTAGAGGCCCCAAAATTGCTAGCGCACATCGTCGTCCGGATCGGGTCTCATTTCGAGTGCCCTCCTCCTTTCTCCCAGGCTTTGAAGTCAGCTAAAAAAAATCGGGTGTATTACTTTAACACCATTTATTTTTACACGATCACTACACAAGCTACGCTTAATAATAATAATAATAATAATAATAATAATAATAATAAATAATAATAAATAATAATCCTGTGACGCTACAGTCCATGAAGGGCCTAGACCTGCCCACCCAATTGGCGGCCTCGCGTCCACCTACGCACGGCAGAGGTGGGCGATCATCCAACCGACAAGGGAAGGGGATGTGGCCAGCATTACGCATCCTACAAACATGTTTGCTTCCTTGGCCGGGATCGCTGCCTATTGCAGCTCCTCATTTTCCTCACGATATTGAGTGGGTACCGGTCCTATACCCACTACTTAAAATCCGCAGCCCCATGGGTGGAGTCGAACCCTGGTGCATTCCTTGGTCGGGAACCAGAGTTCCATGCTATAGAAAAGAGCGCCACGGTACAAGATTTTAAGGCCAGTAAATAGGGTCCAGTTCTTAAACGCTTGAATACGCTATTCTCTTTGTATCTATAACGAAATGTGTAATGTAGCTATTTTTGCAAAGGTTTATTTGGGTTAAAAGTAGAAGATGGAAAAATAAGATTTAATAAGAATAATTTGTATACCCACTGATACAGATAAAGAGTAGAGAGAGCTTTGTAAATTATGACATCGGATTTTTTATCATTGTCAATTGTCTGGGTACAACGCAAAGCAACTGGATTACATTGAAACCAAGTTTTGGCCGAATAGAGATCCGGTCAGTAAATTATAAAGCTTTCGATATCATTCATTTCTAGCGTTTGCATTAGGTATTGCCATCAGCAAAGTGCGAACTGTAACGGTAATGGTTTCTTAAAGCTCTGTTTGTATGTACCATTCTAGTATTTTCTGTTGGTTAATAAATACACGCTTAACAAATTGTTTTCGTTCTTGATCTCGGTGCAGTGATTCAATTATATGTTAAGTTGACAATGATGTCGCCAACAGTTGAACTCGAATTAAAAAACACATTTTAAGGAACGCAATGATAGAAGTCATACGCAATGATAAAAGTCGTGTTGATTCTTTAAATATTTTGAGCATAGAAAAGAAAGATGTCATAAACTCGTATATCTACACAAGATACAACTTTGCACAAAATGTAAGGTTATACGCACCCTCACTGTTACCTTATCGCAACAAGCGTCTATCCTTGTACACTGGTGTGCAAAATCTAAGGACGAGATGGGTAAAATAACATAACAGATGAACTACTTGGTGGAAGTAGATGAAGGTGCGGGAGCATGTTGCCAGAGGTCTCTCACACGTACACAGAAAGCTGGACGTCACATGGCGTGAGTGTAGCGAGCCTATAGCGCCAAATGGGTCTGGTCCCGCAACATGGGTAGTTGACGAAACAGTACAAGACGGTGTGTAGCAATTAGCGAGCTGTTACGGTGCACTGTAGTGGTGTTCTTCATTGCAACATGGCCCGTAGATAGTGTTTTGATGACTTCACACCGGGAAGAATCCTCGGGAAACTGGAAGAAGGGGGAAGTGTGACGAGTGTTGCTCAGGAGGTTGGAATTGCTCACAGCATTGTTTCACGTGCATGGGAAACCTTCCAAACCACAGGCACTGCTATCCTAAGGAGAGGTGGTGGTCGACCACACTCAACTACAGTAGCAGATGACTGCTACATTGTGGAACGGGAAAGAAGGAGCCACAGCGGGTGCAATTGCAACCACACTTAACAGGACAGCTAGGCATGCAATCTCACGATACACGGCGACTGCACAGAGGTGGTCTCTTTGTCCGACGGCCAGTACGCTGTGTTCCATTGACATCCGCACATCGGTGGCACCGTTTGCGATGGTCCCAAGATTATCAAAATTGGACCAACGAGGAATGGAGTCGCGTGCTCTTCTCGAATGAGAGCAGATTCAGTCAAAATAGTGATTCTCGACGTACCCTCATCTTGCGAGAGGTGGGAACACGTAATGTACCCAGGAACATCCATGATAGTTTTGGTGGTCCGGATGTTATGGTTTGGGGAGGTATAATGTTGCATGGGCGCACCGAGCTCCAAATCTTTGAACACGGTACGATCACTGGTCAACGTTTATGTGATACTGTACTCCTTCCCCATGTGCGTCTTTTCAGGGGTGCAGTCGACCCTGACTTTAGTTTTATGGATGACAATGCGCGACAGCATCGAACAGCGCAGGTGGAGAATCTCTTGGAACGAGAGGATATTCGGCGAATGGACTGACCTGGCCGTTCCCCAGATTTAAATCCCATCGAACACGTGTGGGATGCTTTAGGAAGACGCATTGCAGCACATCCACATGCACCAACGACCATCCAATAGCTTCCAACAGCGCTGGTGAAGGAATGGAACGTCCTACCACAAGAGTTGCTTACCAACCTTGTGGCTAGCATGGGAGCACGATGGTGAGCCTGCATTGCTGTCCGTGGTGATCATACACCCTTTTAAGCAGCATGTATCTGTTTCTGTAAATCTAGAGAGCCATCATGTGTCGTA
This sequence comes from Deroplatys truncata, assembly GCA_030765065.1. Taxonomy (NCBI): domain Eukaryota; kingdom Metazoa; phylum Arthropoda; class Insecta; order Mantodea; family Mantidae; genus Deroplatys; species Deroplatys truncata. Next base: position 60,502,618 of record CM060977.1, read on the forward strand.
TTGACTTCAGTGTAGCCTATGGTCTATGAATAAAAGTGGCATTTCTGTTCGCCTCATTGCATATTCCGTCTAGTTGCCTACTGTAGCATACCGTAGCAGTTCCCTCTATGTAAAATTCGAGTTTCATCGGGCTATGTTACTTGGCAGTGTCATAGCATGCCAAGATTACTTTCGCTCTTAGGTTTTGCACACCAGTGTATTTTGTATAAGGTAGTTGTAAAATCATAATACTGCCTCCTAACATGCTTTGAACGTTCATAATTATTTCACACGTAAACAGTCCAAATAAGAAATAATTATAATAATAATAATAATAATAATAATAATAATAATAATAATAATAGTTTAAGAGCAACTGATTGTGAAAACATGAAAAATTTTACATAAGTAAAGGATTGCTACGCAAGTAATAAAAACAGTGATAATTTATCGAGTTGGCCATGTATGACTCCAATATAGCTAACATTAATTTTAAACCTTTAAACAGTGGGATAGCTATCTATGGAATCAATCTGCATCATACAACTCGGCCCCACATTTATACCTTTAAAAGGATATACCAAGAACAACTACTCCACAAGAGTACTTAACGGACTATTCCAGATATACATGTTATTAGTCGAATAAATATCTTAAGCATAGTGGTATTTTAATAAAAATCATTAGAGCCATTTTCGAGAAAATAAAAAACTACAAAATATTTTCCATGAAAAAGCTTAAAGTAGGGGTACGTTACTGAAATTCATCTTGTTGCATCTTTAGAAGATGCTCAATTTAAATACCAAATATGCTATTTATCTGACATTTCGTTCTTGAATTATGTTGTTCAGAGGCACAACATATGCACAAGGTTTTTTACTTTCTGTACTACGTATAGTAAGTAGGAGAAGTATCGCATTCCATCCTAAAATATACAGAGATTTCACCGGAAATATCTGTTCTGAGGCCCTCAGAATCCAAATAAAGCATTTTTAGAAACATGTCCGTGCGTGTGCCTATCTTTGAACAGCATAACTCAAAAACGTAAAGATTCGTATTGAGTTTAGTATCTTCCAAGGATGCGACACGGAGATTTTCAAGAAAATCTCCCCCACTCTAAATGCCCTTTACATGGAAAATTTTTCGAAAACTTTGATATTCTAAAAAAATGGCTCTAATCATTTTGATTAAAATACCATATATGAAATATATTTACATGACACATAAAATGTATATCTTGAATTTTCTGGCAATTGTCTAGGAAGTCCTCTTCATTCGGAAGGAATTTTGTATAGTCTTGTATAACTTGTAAACGTTAAGTGATAATCAAAAACGTAACACAAAACAAATGGAGATCTCTTTAAAACACACAATTTACTTAAAATGAGCATTTTTAGCATATGTCGTTTTTAAGATATCTGTTGTTAAAGTGCGAATTGTTAAATACTATTATGTTAATGTCCCATTGATTTTCGGTTGTTTCTCGCGATTGCATGGAAACAGTATGGGATTTTAAGGCCAGTGTATAGCGTCCAGTTCTTAAACGTTGTTCTCTTTGTATCTATAAGGAAATGTGTAACGTAGCTATCTTTGCAAAGGTTTATTTGGGTTAAAAATAGAAGATGCAAAAATAAGCTTTAGTAAGAATAGTGTGCATACCCACTAATAAAAATAGAGGGTAGCGAAAGTCATGTGAATGTGTCACATCAGATTTTTTTTCCAAAAGTGTTTCTTCCAGGCCTCCGTGGACGTCAAAACATGCGTTTTCAGTGAAGTATCAATATCGAATTTTTGGAGTGGGAAACCAAACTTCCCCTACTTGCTATAGGCATGTCGTAGAGAAACTGAAAGCTTGATCCATGATTGAGTTTTTTATTTATGGACGCTCTTTAACTACAATAGTTCTTAGCGTCCCATTCTATATTGGGTGTGAAAGACCGGTAATTTTGCTCAGAGACCGCTTTATCAGACTTGAGGTTCTTTTACGTGCCGTAAATCTACGAGACGGGACCACCGGCTTTACTTCTCTTCCTAAGGAAGCCATGCTAAGGATTTTTACGCCCGAAAAAATTCATCGCCCTCCGCCGGATTTGAACCCTCGACCTTGGGAACTAGAGGCTAGCACGGTACCACTAGTCCACGAGGACGACAAGCTTGATCCATCCATCCACCCATCCATCAACTATACATCTACCTGTCTGTTTATCTATCTATACATTTATCTATTTATCTATTTGTCTAACCTATCTACCCATCTTTCGAATCTAAGTGTATTATCTATCTGTCTATATATCTACCTATTTATCTATGTGTCTATATCCGTCTATCTACCTACATATCTCTCTATATACCTGTCTATCTATTCGTATGTAATTGTCTATCTGTTTATATGTATATCTCTCAATCTATCTGTATATCTATCTGTCTATTTGTCTACTTGTCTACCTGCTATCTGTTGGTCTGTCTGTCTTTCTGTTTGCGTATCTGTCTATCTGACTGTCTCTATCGAGCGACTTTTTCCATTCATTCAAACTTCACAAAATCTAAACACTCGTTGAATTGCCTTCCCCTATTTTTTTGGAGGGGGGAATTATGCAACACGATAAGGGGCAGATGTGCCTTAATCTTATCTTCACCTTTCACTCTATACATCACACATGTGCATAGACATAGAAGGCTTGATAATTCAGTAAATAACTGATTTATCCAGCTGGATGGCTCAGGCGGCAAAGTATGTGGCCCACATTTATAAGGTCTTGGGATCGATCCCCGTTGATTAATCACTCCAGCCCTTGGGTTTTACGTGCTTTCCTCGGGAGGGAAATGCTGGTGTGGTTCGTCTTCTACATCGAATCTCCTCCCTTTTATTTGTTGTACCTATCATCTTCCTTGGCATAGGTCCCAGGGTTGTAAGACCAGGCGACGGTGTTCGGAGGATGCGGCTGAGGTGTGGCTTGCGTTCTGTAAACGTTTCTTCCATGGCGTCGCTGCGTTAGGTCTCTCCTCCGAGTGGGCTCCGCCTCGGGGATCTTGGAGGTTGGTGGCTTTGGATAGGGACCGGACGGCGTCGGATGCGTTCTATCTAGAAATCTGAGGGACCCTACCCACGCTTGCGTCCATCGTCATTCGGATCTGGTTGCCTTTCGGGTCTTTCCCCTCATCCCTCACAGAAGTCACGTTGAAAGCAAAAAGGGCCGTTATGGTCTATTTGCGGTGCTCTGCCTCGGTTCCGGAGGCCACTCCGTGATATGTATCTTCAAATAAGTGATTTAGGAGATAGAGGGTAATCAACACCAAAAGCATGGTACTCACATTGTAAGTTGAGGTTAAGAGGGTCCTTTATACTATTATTAACTATGGGACCAGGGAGAAGACAAAGGGGGTTTAAAAATCCATATACTGTGATTACCTAAAAAAAGGCAAAAAGCAAAAATACTCGACCGTTAAGATAATTATTCCAACACTTAAAGATAGTTATAGGCTATACAGCATTTGCAATATGTAAGACTATTGGTGAGAGATCAAGGAAACCAGAAATACAAGTTCCGTCTATATTTCATACCCACGTATGTAAATATTAAGAAATTTTTATTTCATTTTTTAAAAATACCACGGGAATTCATACAATTACAGTTCTAGAGGTAACGGGAAGAAAATTAAATTGAGTTTTATTTATGGACGCTCTTTAACTACTATGGTCCTTAGCGTCTCATTCTATTTTGGGTGTGAAAGGCCGGTAATTTTTCTTAGAGGCCTCTTTATCAGGTTTAAGGTTCTTTTACCTGCCGTAAATCTACGACATGGGACCACCGGCTTTGCTTTCCTTCCGAAAGAAGCCTTGTTAAGGATTTTTACGGCCGAAAAAATCCATCGCCCTCCGTCGGGTTTGAAGCCGCGACCCGGGAACTGGAGGTGGTAACCAATGCACCAAAGAGAACGACGGGTAATGGGAAGGCTTTCCGCTAAAAGCTTCCAGACCATCGAACGTAACTTCATAAAGAATACGTAGGGAGATACGTGAAACGAGTTAAACCGTCATTTGAGGTTTAGAATGTCAGTCATGCAACGCTTGGTAAACCAGCTCTACACTGACGGCACCTCCGTTAAGACAAGCCAGTCAGAAGGGTATCTCCTTTACGAGATGGTCCACTGACTTCTGAAGATATGAAGAAACGGTGCTTAGTTCAATTGAAAACAACCCTCATTTCTAGGACGAATGGAATATATACACTATGTGATCAAAAGTATCCGGACACCCCCACAAACATACGTTTTTCATCTTAAGTGCATTGTGCTGCCACCTACTGCCTGGTACTCATTATCCGCGACCTCAATAGCCATTAGACATCGTAAAAAAGCAGAATGGGAAGCTCCGTGGAACTCACGGACTTCGAAGGTGGTCAGGTGATTGGGTGTCACTTTGTCAGAAGTCTCGTTTGTTGACTGACAGAGACCGCCAACATTTGACGAGGGTCGTAAAGAGTAATAGGCAGACATCTATCCAGACCATCACACAGGAATTCCAAACTACATCAGGATCCACTCCCAGTACTATGACAGTTAGGCGTGAGGTGAGAAACCTAGGATTTCATGGTCGAGCGGCTGCTCATAAGCCACACATCACGCAGGAAAATGCCAAACAACGCCTCGCTTGGTGTAAGGAGCGTCAACATTACACGATTGAACAGTGGCAAAACGTTGTGTGAGTGACGAATCACGGTACACAATGTGGCGATCCGGTGGCAGGGTGTGGGTATGGCGAATGTCCGGTGAACGTCATCTGCCAGCGTGTGTAGTGCCAACAGTGAAATTCGGAGGTGGTGGCGTTATGGTGTGGTCGTGTTTTTCCTGGAGGGGGCTTGCACCTCTTGTTGTTTTGCGTGGCACGATCACAGCGCAGACCTACATTCATATTTTAAGCACCTTCTTGCTTCCCACTGTTGAAGAGCAATTCGAGGATGGCGATTGCATCTTTCAACACGATCGAGCACCTGTTCATACTGCACGGGCTGTGGAGGAGTGGTTACATGACAATAACATCCTTGTAATGGACTGGCCTGCACAGAGTCCTGACTTGAATCCTATAGAACACCTTTGGGATGTTTTGGAACGCCGACTTCGTGCCAGGTCTCACCGACCTACATCGATACCTCTCCTCAGTTCCGCACTCCGTGAAGAATGGGCTAGCATTCCCCAAGAAACCTTCCAGCACTTTATTAAAAGTGTGCCTGCGAGAGTGAACGCTGTCATCAAGGCTAAGGGTGGGCCAACACCATATTGACTTCCAGCATTACCGATGGAGGGCGCTACGAGCTTGTGCGTCATTTTCAGCCAGGTGTCCGGATACTTTTGATCACGAAGTATATATATGATAGCCAGCCATTAGTTTTGCGAATATTGCACTCACTAATGCGAAGGAGAGACATTTTTATGGCATATTCTATGATACCTTCTCTATCGAAATAGGTATTAAATATCATGTACGGTCGTAATGAGATTTTCATCAAAGAAAATGCCGACGTGTAGTAGATTTCATATTGGTAGGCAGGTTTAATAGGAAAGATTAAGAATCTTTGGGTAGAGGTCGTATGGAGTCACTGCATTGTCCAGATGTCCCGGCACTGGATATCGAGGCGGAATTGTAGGTACATGCAGACGAATGTTTGGAGAGGGAAAAAGAGAGGCTGGTAAGCACATTTATGTGGAGACCGGAACAAACACAACTGTTTGAAGAAACGCTTAAAGGAAAAGAACATGAAAACGGCTGAGCCACTAACAGAAATATTAACTACCGCTACGAAAGTCGGAATGAATCGTAAGGCAAGGCAGTCCGAAGGTTGGTACGACCAACTACGTCACATCGTGCAGAAGCTGTTGGATGAGAAAATTCAGAAGCGGGGGGGGGGGGAGAGAGGACGTATAGAGGATTTTCATCCAAAAACTGATAGGAGTACAAAAAGCCTTATAGTGAAAAGCGAACTATTTTGCAGTACAAAATTACTGAGAAAATTAGAATGTTTTAACAAGGGGAGATAATGCTAAGATATTGCAAGTGATAAGCGGTAACCAACCATCAGTCACACAGTGAAATTTCTCCCAAGAAAAGGGAAATGCACTTTATAGCAGTGTTCGGGGGATAAAATGGGGAGAAAATTGGGATTTTGGTGCAAACATTCGACCGATAGAAAACATCATAAACGGTATAAAACAATTAAACGCGAGAAAAGTGAAATTATATGAAATGAAGAGAAAAATATTTTAGTATGATAAACATAAAACGTTGTGTAATAAATGTTAAATACAAGATGAAGAGAAAATCTGATGCGTTGCATTCACATGACCATCTCTGCTCTTGTACAAAATATTTTTACAAACCCTTATTCTCCATCTACTTCATGTTAATCGAGATAAATATTCGCAGACTCTATCTTCTTGCTAATTTTTTGTTGTAGGTGCAAGGGGAATATGGTAGGCTTTAAGCGATAGTCAAATGTTTTAAGACCTGGTTGCTATGTGGAGCATTCCATTCTCTTTACATGTCCAGGACGTAAAACAAGGAATAAGGAATTCTCATTTGAGAAAAAGTGTAAGTATTAGAACATTAAAATAAATAACAAGGGATATCTCGGAAATAGTTCACTCACAAATGTATATGACATAAATTGTGTGATTTATCGAGAACTACATCTTTTGTGTAGAAAAAAGAATTGTGTATATCTTACGGTTTAAGTTATGCAAAAGCCATTCAGAATGAAGAGGAATTTTGGGGACATTCCGAGAAAATTCGGGATATACATTTTATTTCTCATGAAAATATCTTAAACATACGATATTCTAATCAAAATCGTTAGAGCCATTTTTGAAAAAATCAAACTTTTCGAAAAATGTTCCATGTAAAGGGTAGTCTGGGATGGGGGATTTTCTTTAAAATGTTCGTGTCGCATCTTTGAAGTATACTGCATGTTAATACCAAGTTTGGTATTTATCCGACTTTTCATTTTTGAGTTATGCTGTTCATAGACACTCGACAGACCGTGCGGACCTTTTCTTAAAAGTATTTTTTACTTTCTCTACTACGTAGAGAAAGTAGGGGAGGTATTGTATTTCACCCAAAAATTCGATACCGAGATTTCACCGGAAATACATGTTTTGAGGCCTCCTGAATCCAAATAGTATTTTTGAAAAATAGCCGTGTGTGTGTCTGTGTGTCTTGTCTGTGAATAGCATAACTCAGAAACGAACAGTCGGATAAACACCAAATTTCGTATTTAGGTTCAGTATCTTCCAGAGATGTGACATGAAGGTTTTCAAGAAAATGCCTCTAACGATTTTGATTAAAATATCATATATTTAAGACACTTTCATGACAAATAAAATTTATATCTTGAATTTTCTGAAATGTCTCCAAAGTATTCTTCATTGCGAACGAATTTTGCATAACTGGTAAACCATAAGAGATAGACAAAATTTTACTACACAAAAAATGTACATCACGTTAAAATACACAATTTATGTCATACATTTTTTTGTTTTGCGTGAACCATTTTCGAGATATTGCTTGTTATTCCCTTAAATTTTCCAATACTATACTTTTTCTCAAATGGACATTCGTCATTCCACATAGCAATCAGCTCTTAAAATATTTGACTATCGCTTAAAACCTACCAATTCCCCTTGCATCTACAAGAAAATTAGCAATAAGATTAACATCTCGATATCTCGATTAACATGAAGCATATGGAGAATAAGCGTTTGTAAAAATAGTTTGTACAAGAGTAGAGGAAGTATGTGAGTGTAACACATCACATTTGTTTGGATTCAGGGGGCCTCAAAACAGGTATTTCTGGTGAAATCTCGGTATCAAATTTTTGGATGGAAAGCAATACTTCCCCTACTTACTATACGTAGTGGAGAAAGTAAAAATAAAAAAGAAATAAAGGCACGGGAAAGAGTCGAAATAATATTAAAGGGGAATCATTAAACGAAAATAAATGTTATATCAGTTAAATAAAGGGACTGAGTTTAGCAATAAATGAGAATAGGCCAAGAACGAAATGCTTTGCTAGGCGCAGCAGCCTTCAGACGGTGTGTAACAAACGAAGTCAGATCTAGCAGAACTTGAAACGATGGAGACTTATACAATGCCGGGAAAATTCTAGTCACCTGAAATAATTCAAGCGAACTGAAAATACATGAATTGAAATAATATAATTGCAGATGGTATGTGCTTGTAACCTTCTAAAATAAAGAAGCCAAAATAAAAAAGTTAAAATCTGCCACGTGAACCAAGAAAAGTAATCAAAAACCACGTGGCTAAAAAAGTAATAGAGAAAATAGAATCTGGGGTGAAATATAGAATAACTCTAGCGTAGGAGCACAGTTTCTGACGGTGATCACATCATCATTCTGTTTTATCTTTGTACCACGACGACGCGTATACGTCATACCATTGACAAGGTGCAACTTAGGAAATATTTGCTTCAGCGGTAAACCTGCTAAGCTAGCTTAGGGAAACACAGTAAGGGAAATCACGATAAAATAGCATTAAGAATTATGTATAAGTAATATTAATAATCTGGATGTAGGAGTAGGCGAATGGGAATAAGGAGATAAACATGGAGATAAAGTATGGAAACATGTAAAGGGGAAGTTAAGGAGTAATTCATAATTTATTTATCTACGGTCCACACTGATGACTCCCTGAGAGGTGAGACTTTAGTTCCAAGAAATTTCCTGAGGAATTATCTGCCTCACCGAAGCTAGCCGAATAAATATATGTTTCCTTTTAAATTCCGTCTATAAGTTAGAGCCTAATCATCCTATATAAGGATGCTGAGAGAAGTACAGGTTTTGTGGTTCTAGATATCCCAATGCTGAGCGATCAGATCTCAGCAAGAGACACAGCACGAGTTTTGAAGGGTCTAAAAGCAGGCAAACTCCAGGCTTGGACGGGTTTCCACTAGAAGTTTTTAAACTTACAACTAGTTTAAATGAGTTTGGATGTAACATATTTGTAAAAGAATGTTTATCGATTGGGGTTACGACACACGTTGGGACAAAGGCATTGTTCACCCCAGGAAGGGAAGGGAGCTACTGGACACCCGGGCAATTACTCCGTTACCATTCATGGAGAAAATGTATTGCAGAGTATTATATAGTGGTGCTGGAAATCAAAATTTGGCAAGCTTTCAAAATTTTATGTGGGTTTCAGAGGGCTTAACCACACAGACGCCACGTTTTTGTTTTAGATATGTTAAGAACGAGAAAAAGGTTAATGAAACGAGAAAGGCTGGATTATGCTATTGTAGACTAAGAAGCATTTGGTTCTACCAAAAACTAAAAGGGAAGTCAGGTAAAATGATTAGAGCATTACAGGCAATCTATCAAAATGTAGAGTTCTGTATAAAGTACGGCAGGAACAGAGTCGGAGGTTTTCATGAGTTATAGGGACAAAGGAGTTTATCGTTGTTGCTGTTTAACGTTTGTATCTGAGATAATGTTAGTGGAATTTTGTAAGCGCCGGTACTAGGAAATCTGCAGATTCCAGCATTTTTATGCGCAGAAGACTTAGTTTTATGCTCTATGACGATTAACGGACTACAGCAGGGACCATACAGAGTGAGGATTATTGTGACGAATGGCTACTTACAGTTAATGTGAATAACACTAAAACAATGACTTTCAATAATGATTGTAACAGACCTATGCTGGACAGATACTGGACAACGTTAAGAATTTCGTGTACTTAGGAACGGAAGATGGACAAAACATTTTGAGATTACGAAACACAAGGCAGGAATGAAAACAATAGGGGCTTCCGGATACGTAACAGAATTCCAGATATATCCGTAAGCTTATTGCATATCTTATATGGAGCAACAGCTAGAACCACCATGACATATGCGCAGAAATGTGGGGGCGGCAACAAAAAGGGAATCTGGACTAAACCAGGACCCAATTTTAAAAGGAATTCTAGGGTAAGGAAGAGTGTGGTTTACTATGGAATAATGAGGGAATTTGGCCTCGTTGTGAGACGATAGAGTGCAAAATTAGAGCAGATAAATATTGGATAAGAATTGTTCATGGAGGAAATTCACTAATTAGAGCGATCAGCTATGTGAACAGTTCAGAATGGAAGCAAACTCGACATGAGCATCAATAAAGAAAGGTCTGGAAGCCATAGGAATGGGCCATTTGGGTGTCGGGTCAGGGAAATAGACGGAGTGTGACAGGGGCTCGCGTGGCTTAGACTTGGGGCATGGTAAATGATAATTATTGATAAAAGTGGTACGAAAATCAGTTACATTTGCGAGGAAAAGGAGGATCCCTGTATGCAGGTATATCTTGGAAAGCTGTAGAGATAGACAGAAATGGAGGAAATATTTTTACCACAATTCTTTACCACCTCAACGGTTGCTTTTATTATAATGATTATATTATTTTTATTGTTATTATTAGCCTTGAGCAGCAATAGGGGATATATAACCTGTGAAATTATCAAGATAAAAAACGCTGCCAATTGGAGAATGACAAACAGGAACAATTTCTGAATTACCATACAATACAAAATTGGTTACGTGCGTTTATACACAGAAAACTGCTAATAAGAACATAATTCAGTGGACAAGCCCATTGCCTTTACAATTTTCATAAAGTTAGTATCGAATATCGAGTATCGGTGCTCAAAATCAGTATCAGTATCGAGTATTGAGTATTGAGAGGTAGTGGAGCGTCCCATCACTAGTTTGCTTTATAATATGTTTATCCCATAATACGGCATCCAATACTGATATTGAATTTTTATGCTAAGTCCTAACTATATATAAACTTCATGTTAATTATTTTGTTTCTGCATTTTCTTTCATACTATTTTCCCAGAATCCTTAATATTGAATATTATACTCAGATACATATATAGCTATTAATTATTTTGTTAGAGTAAAGTGGAAGAGAAGGTCGAGTGGCCTTAGCTCTGCCACATTAAATAAGTACATGTTCAGGAATTATTAAACAGCTTTTCATTATCGTACACAAACGTTATGTAATTATGCAACAATTCAATTATGTACTCCTTATTTGCTTTTTCTTTGCATATCTGGAACAAATGAAGGCAGCTAGTGTTCATGTAAGATGGAGCGCCTGTTGGTGAACTCTGGCACATGGAGTGTTAAGATGAATGGGACAGGTGACGGTTGCTAGACCACCAAACACCTGCCGGTCGACGTTTCTATTGCCAGGACCACGTGATGAACCGCAAACTGCTGGGATTTATGAAGCAATACGGCGTGTCTATTGAGGAGGTTGCTATCGATCGGCATGTATCACGATACCACGAGTTTTCGAAAGGACAACGCCCCACAAGTAGTTCTAAACGAAGGAGAGTGTTATATAGCCGCCAGAAAATGAAAATAACCATATGGTGATGCAGGAGTCTTGTCTCTCTATTGCTCTGATCCCGAAATCGAACCCCAGCTTAGTCCAGCTACCTTAGGATTTTTCCCTCAGTACCTAAGTAGAAAATCATTCAGCCTTACCACTTTAGGTACTCAGTTCAAATGCGGAGCAGTGTTATACTTTCATGTATCTGCCAAAATGAACCGCCTGTTTAAAATATTGAACTTGTTTGTCTATCTATACCTAACTACATATAACAAATCAGCAATCCAAAACTTTCTGATAATTTTTTATACTGGAAGTGTAGACAAATGGTCATATCAGCGGCATTTTACCTTTAAAACATATAGCCTATCGGTTATGGTGATACCTGTATGTAGATGTAATTGAATTTCTGGTTTTTCTTTAGGTTTTATTCATTATTAGGCTTAATACATTCACGCTCTCATAAATTCGAGACCCTGGAGAGGATAGGAAATAATCTTGGAGAAAAATTCTCACCCCCTGAGAGGAATCGAATCCGGTATCCCTTACACAGCAGGTAGGTTCTCTGCCGAATAAACTACGAGGCCAGCCCGACAAATACTTCAATCAAGACAGAAATTTGTTTCCCCAAAAAGGAGAGATTACAATGGAACGATAAAAAATCGAAATATCTCACTAATTACACAGTTTCATACAGTACAAGCATAGTCATTGATTTTGTTTACAAGTCAGGTTATTTAAAAAATCTCAGTAGGATACCTATTTAGAAATATTTCCAATTTTGCTTATTTCTACTGCTTACCTATAAATGGTGGACTCTACGTATTCCAGCCAAAAATTCGATATCGTGATTTCACAGAAATGCACGTTTTGAGACCCCTGAATTAAGAAAAACATTTTTAGAACAAAGGTCTGCGTGTGTGTGTTTCTGTATGTCTGTCTGTCTGTGAAACGCTTAACTCAGAAGCAAAAAGTTAGTTGAATATCAGATATGATAATTTCAGCAGCTTCCAGGGATGCGACAAGAAGATTTTAAAGGACATCGCCCATCCAATACTCTTTATATGGAAAACGTTTCGTTATTTTCTCAAATATGGGTCTATCCATTTTTCTTAAAGTTCCATACGTTTAAGTTTCTCGCAGGCAAATAAAGCGCATATCTTGAATTTTCTGCTAATAGATTACGATCCCTCTTCATTCGAATGACTTTTTTTTATAAATGCTAAACCTTAACAAATGGACGTCTTACTGCATAAAGTACGTAAGCCTCGTTAAAGGACACAATTTATATCCAATAAAAAATTTTGGCATTAACCATTTCCGAGGTTTCTCTTTTATCAGTTGGTATGTTCAAATCCTTATACTTTTTTCAAGTGGTAAGTTGCTATTCGTTTTTTCTCGTGCTCATGCAAGAAACATGGAATTTCAAAGCTGCCGCACAGCGGATCGCTTTTTAAAAATCTGACTATTGCTTCATCTTATTGTAACCTTCTCATGCCTAAAACGAAGTGGTAAATGTGTAATCAAAGTTTATCTTAATTAACAAGAAGAAGAACAATAAAATTTTCAGAATAATAATGTTAATACAACAAATTAGATTTGTTGTTGGTACTATTCATATAAATTAACCAGGCACATAGTAATTCTCTATCTTTTATTGCATTTTCTCGTTACCATGGAAACCAACATAAGTTCGCTCGCATAAGGAGAATAAGAAAAACGAACAAATGTATGTAGTTTATTTAAGTTTACCTAAGTTGTATTATATCACTGTATTGCACAGAGGGAATGTGAGAGAGTGGAGGAGGTAGGGACAGAATAACCCCTGCCAACGCAAAAGAAGCTGGTTGCACATATATGTATAGCTATAACTGATAGTATTATTTTTAGAATAAATTTGTGTTTTGTATAACAAATAACCGATTTAAAAGCGTAACGTGTTTTTTCTTATATTAAAGAACAGCGGAACCGATTATTATGAATGCTGATGTTTATGAACTATTTAGGTCTTAAAATAGGCTAAGTATATGACATGTTAATTATTTCCTCCAAGGAGAGATTTATAATCAGTGAAATCCAGCTTGTCTGTTATGAGCTAATGCGCCCCCTCTCACCTCTTCCGTTTTGTGTTATGAAGCATTTCCCCTTCAATCACTCACTCACGGCAGGTTGCAATGGCACGTTACAAGGTAATCAAATATTGGAGTTTGGACAATCCATGAGCACAAGAATATGTCATCATAGCTCCGCGAACAATGCGTGGAGGTAAATACGTCCTCCCCTGTTTCGCTTAAGGTTTTAATAAAATAAGAATTCAAAAATTAGAAATGCTTATATTATTATTGAGTTTTATAAAAAGTGTTGAACAAATAAATTTATAGGCCTCCAATTTTGACGTCTTAAACCTTTCGATGTAATAAACATTTAAGTAGATACTTCATTACTATTCATATATAATGTTACCTTCAGTATACTCAATTACTTGCCCGTGTTCCAATTCCGACAGGTTTAAGCTGCCAAGCATATTTTTATTTAGGTTTCGTTTTCTTTAACCTTTATGGTGAATGTTAAATAGCATTGTCGCTTTAGATTTCTGAGTTTATCTGCAGAAGTTGTATTCTTCGCCTAACACAGTACGCTTGATTAAATCATGATGAACATACAAAATACACTGCTGTTTGCAATACCAAGAACGAAACGCAACGAATTCAATTAATTTAATACCACTGGTTAGGTGCATGACAAGTAACAAATGATAAACATTTCTAATCTAATCAGCTTGTATTCGAGCCCACAAATCCGTGACACTGGTTACTGAAGGACCGTGATGCACCAGGTGCCGACCAACCATATCCCAGGTATGTTCGATGGGTGAACATGCAGGCCGGGGAAGCAATGGTACCCGTCGCTCTTCGAAGAAGTCTCGTACATTCCTCGCAATATGTGGCCGGGCATTGTCCTGTTGAAATGTGGCCTGTGGAGATGCCTGAAACAGGGGGAGTATCTCAGGGCTCTACAACCACCATTAGGTACCGGTTGCTGTTCAAAGTGCCCTCAATTCTTAGGAGGCGAGTTCGGTTGTTGTATCCAATGGCGCCCCACACCACCACACCTGGCGTTTGTCCGCTATGCCGCTCAACAATGCAGTCCTCCAGGTTGCGCTCACCACGGAACCGCCGGACACGTATGTGGTCATCACTGTAGGACACGTTGAAGTGGGACTCGTCCGAAAATACTACACTCAGCACCCCAGTGACGGTGTTCACCTGCCCATTGCAGTCGGAGGAGCTTGTGGTTTCTGGACAATGGAAGCTGACGTAACGGCATGCATGCAACCAGCCCAACCTGCAGCAGACGGCGACGAACCGTTGTTGCAGACAACTTCACATCTGTTGCAGTGCTCCAGCGTCGAGCGAACACTCTGGATAAAACTGTACGGTCCGTTATGGCCATGCGGACAAGATGACGGTCATCCCGTGCTGTGGTCATGTTCCGTGGTTCAGTACCCGCTCTTCGCTGCGCACGACCTTCATCTATCCACTGCTTCCACACACGCATCACTGTCGTAGCAGCATCCCTGTACGAGACGAAATGTCACGGTATGACAAACCCGGTTCCCGGAGACCGATTATTCTGCCCCGTTCCAACTCGCTCACATGCCGATATGGCTCGCTTTGACGTCGACGAGGTATACTGGCATTCACGTTATTGTTTCCACCTTGTTTGACAGCTCTGCACTGACTACATTGGGCGCAACACTGACCTTTTCGGACCGACACGAGAGGGCACTGCTCGGCCTACGTGCACCCCATCTCTCTGCAAACCTAATCACTTATTGCTTACACATTCTTCTACACTTCCACCAAGTTTGGAGTTGTTCGAGAAATTATTTCTTGGTGATGCAATTTTCACAAATGGCAGTGTGTATAACTAACTCAAACGCACAAATAAGCTGGAGATAGTTTTCCAAAATGCTCAGTTCAGAAAAGACATTACCTAAGTAAAAGTTATATGTTTCTTTTGCACATTAAAGGTGGTATGTTTCGTAGTTTAAATAATTTTGATTTTACTTAACTTCACTGCGAATTAAAACGCACATTAAGTCATGCATAATATTTCAATTTTTAAGTTATTCCCCTACATCTGCAGCGGCATTATTCAACTTAAGCATGGTTCTAACAGATCAAGGAGTCACAAAGAAAGGGGGGAAATGAAAGATCTGATGTGCCCCACTCACACGACTGTTTAGAAATTCATATATACACCTTATATATTTTAATATGCATATAAAATGCCAATTCTTATATTCATGCTACCCCATTCACGATCCAGAAGCGATGTTTATGTGTTTATATTCAAAGCATGGAGGAATAAATTCAGAAGTCGCAATAACGAGCTCTTGTGTAGGAAAGTAACAAAAAGAATCGCAAATTCTCAATATACTCCGTCATATTAGCACTTACACGTGGGAAAACGTATACTTACAAAATGGAGCATTTATAAAACAGCTAGCTTGCTGTGATAAGCTTTTATTATTTCTTATTATATAAAATTACACAAAACTAAAAACATTGAAGAGGGCTCCACAGGCTCTTAAAAGCAAATTCTAGACATCACGTCAAGCTTTAAGGCATTATACAATTAAAATTGTATTAGAGCTACAAAAAATTAAATTGCACTGTTTTAGGCAAGCAGAGGAATTTTGTGTAAAAATATTGTTTAGTCTTTTTTTTACAAAACATCAGTGATTTGTAAGCTATAGGCCATGTCTATTTTAAAAAAAAACATTTGAATATACAAGTGTAGGTAGAGAACTTCGTCATGCCTAAACTGAGGAGCCGGGATTGAAAAATAATATTCATGCACCATGGCGCGCCACCTCATATCTACACCAGTGCAAAACATTTAATTGCACAGATCTTTCGTGATTTTGTCACCAGTAGGCACTTTCCAACAATATAGTGTCAATATCTCAATTCAGTCTATCTTTGGTTGTGAAGTTACCCTAAATAATGAGTTTTCCTTGTGTATTCAACAATCCCATTGCAACTGAAAAATGCTATCCCTCAAGAAATTTATAACTCTTAAGATATCTTTAAAATACTGCTCATACGTTACAGAAATGATTATGTATGTTGAACAAGAGAACGACGGATGTTCCAAATGTTTAGTCAAATCTAAGCCCCATTTCTTCACCAAAACAATTATGTTTCTGTTCTTTTTATCAATTTTAAATCTATATGATCAAAAAAGAGAGAAAATTTGTTGATATGAGCACGATATGCAACTACACACCCTTCTAAAAGCTCGATCTTAAAATAGTCTAAGCCTCTCCAGTTACCTCTTTGGGTTACAAACCATTAGAAATCTGCCACGTTCGCAATAATATGTACCAAAAATATTCTCTGATATTCACATTCAACGAAACAGGTTTGAAAGTGGGCAACATGAATAAGAAACTGCACTAAACTGAGCTTTAGAAGTTGTGAATGTCCGTCGAGAAGAACATTGCTTTCCAATGGTGAAAGAATTACCAAAATTTGTTAAGTGGTTTCCGACATTATCCCATACACACACAATTTTTTTGTGCTTTCTCTACTACTTATCCACAGTATTGTTACTTTGTCCGTTGTTCAACTGTCAATTCTCTCAGTTCTCACTATCACTGTTTTGATCTGGTTCAACTTTCACTGGGATTTCACTTAGTTACATTTCACTTCAGTAATGTGAACTAGTTCAATTTCCCCGTTACCTCGCTTTCTTCGTGAGGAACTTCTTCCGGACGGTTCACTTACTGGGGAGTCAAACACAAGACTTCTACAATCTCTCGCTCCGCAGAAGCACTCGCTGCTCGTCACAGCAGTCATCATCAACTCGCTCGGGGAACCGCACTTGGTATCGCAGCAGAAATGCGCTCACCAACTCGCTTACTGACTCACTGATCGATTGAACTGACTTCTCTCGCGAGAACGCTCGCTTGTATAGCTAATGGAATATTCCACAGCATATTTTGGAAGTATCTGGACACACGTTCTGGAGGCGGAGGAAAACATTTCCAGAACATTCTGGTCATCCACTGAAAGCGCTTCTGGTGTTTAAGCCGGGCGAGAACGCGACTTATGTTTGTTTATTTCCGACTACCCGGAGCCCACCTCCCAATAGCCTTGGACCACAGCCGTTGCGTCACAGTAAGAGAGAAAATGTTGTATTCCACCCAAAAGTTCGATATGAAAATTTCATAGGAAATGCACGTTTTGAGGCTGTGTCATTGTGAGTGTGTGTGTGTGTGTCCTGAGAGGCATAACTCAAAAATGAATTGTGGGATAAATGCCAAACTTGTTTTTAGTCAGTAAATTCCAAGGATGGAAGACGAAGATTCAAAGAAAATCTCCCACTCCAAACTACCCTTCACATGGATAGCTTTTCATTATTTTTTCCAAAAATGACTAACAATTTTATTAAAATATCACAAATTTAACACACTTACATTAGAATAAAGTTTATATACTGAATTTTCTGGTAATAGCCTGCGAAGGCCTCTTCAATCAGAAAGAATTTTGTATACAACTGATAAACATAAGAGGTGAACAATAACATACTACGCAAAAAATTTAGGAAGTTTCAAAACACGCACTTTACTTCAAATATCCGTTTCCAAGATATCCGTTATTATTATTTTGAACTTTTCAATACTTTGTCATTTTTTAAACCTTTGTCACCAATCGCAATATGAGTATGTAATTTCAGCGCCTGTATATAGCAAACAGCTTTAAATATTTGACTATTGCCATTCCCGTTGTACCTATAATGAAATGCGTAATAAAACTGTTTATGTAAAGAATTTATCTCAATTATTTTGAAATATAACAGAATAGGCGTTTGCAAGAATAGTTTGTAGACGCTATAAAAAAATCTGATGTGTTACTTTCACATGACTTTCCCTACCCTCTATGGCTTATTAGTGGGTATACAAGTTATTCTTAGAATAACCGCACTCAATATGCCATTAGTCAATGACAGGTAGAGTATGCTAGTCAGTTGGCTAATCAAAGCCGTACTACACTGATAGTAATTCATCGTGGTGTACTTGCTACTTTCTCTACTACGTACAGTAAGTAGGGGAAGTATTGTATTCCACCCAAAATTTCGATATCGAGATTTCACGGGAAATACATGTTTTGAGACCCCCTGAATCCAAAAAAAGCATTTTTGGAAACATGTCCGTGTGTGTGTCTATGTGTCTGTGTGTGTGTGTGTGTGTGTGTGTCTGTGTGTCTGTGAACAGCATAACTCAGAAACGAACAGTCGGATAAACACCAAACTTGGTATTTAGGTTCAGTATCTTCCAAGGATGCGACACGGAAGTTTTCAAGAAAATCCCCCCACCCCAGAGTACCCTTTACATGGAACATTTTTCGAAAATTTTAATTTTCTCAAAAATGGCTCTAACGATTTTGATTAAAATATCATATATTTAAGATATTTTCATGACAAATAAAATGTTTATCTTGAATTTCCTGGGAATGTCTCCAAAAGTATTCTTCATTGTGAACGACTTTTGCATAACCGGTAAACCATAAGAGATAGACAAAATTTTACTACACACAAAATGTAGATCGCGTTAAAATACACAATTTATGTCATATACATTTTTTTTTCTTGAGTGAACCATTTGCGAGATATTACTTGTTATTCCCTTAAATGTTTCAATACTTATGTTTTCAAATGGGAATTCGTTATTCATTTTTTGTCTTGGATATACAAAGAGTATTAATCTGTGGCAAAGGGAATGGTGCTGCACCTAGCAACCAGCTATTAAGAGATATGTATGTGCTTAAAGGCTACTGTATTTCTATATTGCCCTTGTAAATGTATATTCCCCTTACATCTACAAGAAAATTAGCAATAAGATAGAGTCTGCAAATGTTTATCTCGATTAACATGAAGTAGATGGAGAATAAGCGTTTGTAAAAATAGTTTGTACAAGAGTAGAGAAAGTCATGTGAGTGTAACACATCAGATTTTTTTTTAATTTGAATGAATGCAGCAAGTGTGACTACAATAATAGCGACTGGAAATGCCGCGCTTTGGGAGTCAAAATATGGCTAATATAAAAGCAGTTGTAGATAATTTAACGCCAGAAAACACAAAGAAGAACAACAGTATGTGTGGAACTAATTTTCAGAATTTTGTACGAGAGAAATTATAAAACTTACGGCTCAGTTAGCGACAAAGAGATTGCTTCCAGGACTAACAAACATGGTTTGCGTTAAACTAAGTAAGTTCATAATAAGTTTTTCGTGTGATTATATACCCTAATAGTACTCATGCTACTAGTTTTACGTGATAATTTAATTTAAAACTCATGCATCTTTTCATAAGATAATTATTTCGAGACCGAAGGTCTGCTGCTATTACTGTTAATAGTTTATTTTATCTACTTCATTTTAATCCATATAAAACATTCCGAAAATAGCATTACACATTTCGTTATAGCTGCAAAGGGAATAGCGATAGTGAAATGTCTAAGAACTGGATGCTACACGCTTGCCTTAAGTGTCCATACTCTTTTCATGACATCGTGAGAAACAACTGAAAATCAACAGGATTCTAAAGAATGACTAAGTATTGAACAATTCGAACCCTTAATAACGCTGATGCCACAAAACAGGTTATTTGGAATAAATTGTGTATTTAAAAGAGATCTGCAATCTTTGTGCAATAGGTGATTTGCTTAACGCTTACAAAGATTATACAAAACTCCTTCCAAATCTTCAAATGCTGTTCCGTGAAAATTCAAGACATACGATTTACTTTTTGTGTAAATATCTTTAAAGTATGGTGTTTTAATAAAATTCGTTATAGACCTTTTTTGAAAAATGGTATTCTAGATTCGGGCCTCAAAACATACATATCCAATGAAACCTCCACATCAAATTTTTGGCTGAAATGCATATAGCTTCCGCAACTACTACGTACGCGGAGGAGAAAGTAATAAACGATTGTCGGTAGAAAAGTGATGTGAATGTAATATATCACATCCATAATATTAGTGTAGATTTGAATGCAAGTGAATTCTTGTTTGAACTACGGCAAGTGTTACATATCAGAGGGCAGAGCAAGTTTGTTCACATGCACAGTATCATACATTCTCATTACATTAAGTAGAGGTATTTTCGCTGTGCAGCTGTCTCTAAGGGATAAGCCTGGATGCGAGTCATAATGAGATTTTGGCTTCAAAAGGATTATGGTATACAAAATCGCTATGGTTCAGTTGCGTCTGATGATTTGTTCCAATTTGTCCCGAGTTTTGCCTTGTGCAAAACAAGCTAATATTTGTACCTTTTTACAAAAAGTTGAGATTTGTGATTTTCCCGGTCAGTGTCCGCCCGTTTGATTGGGGTTGCTAAGCAGAAAATTCTGAATCAATTTCAGGTGATTGGTCAGGCGTAGCTAATGCAATGTCACGCAGCCTGCCGTATCGATATATGGTTTAGCAGTCTTTTTCTGTTGTATACAGGCAATTGGAACCGTCACAACGGATAAAAAAGGACCTTTTGAACCGCACCCAGTTTGCTCAAGAGGAATGACGTAGCTTAACATCTGACGGATAAACGGAACCAAAAGAGAAGAACAAAACACTAATGAAGTATTAAGGATATCTATCGGTATAAATCATTTGAAACGTTACGTGAGTTTGCTAAGTACTGTGTTTGGAATGATCAAAAAAAGTAAAAAAACCTCTTTTACTGTCCGTGTGTGTCTGTGTGTCTGTTTGTCTGTTTGTCTGTGTGTCTGTGTGTCTGTCTGTGAACAGATAACTCAGAAACAAACAGTCGGATAAACACCAAACTTGGTATTTAGGTTCAGTGTCTTCCAGAGATGCAACACGAAGGTTTTCAAGAAAATCCCCCCACCCCAGATTGCCCTTTACATGGAACATTTTTCGAGAATTTTAATTTTCTCAAAAATTGCTCTAACAATTTTGATTAAAATATCATATGTTTAAGATATTTTCATGACAAATGAAATGTATATCTCGAATTTTCTGGGAATGTCTCCAAAAGTGAACGACTTTTGCATAACTGGTAAACCATAAGAGATAGACAAAATTTTACTACACATAAAATCTAGATCGCGTTAAAATACACAATTTATGTCATATACAGTTTTTTTGTTGAGTAAACCATTTTCGAGATATTGCTTGTTATTCTCTTAAATTTTTACTTTCTCTACTACGTATAGTAAGTAGGGGAAGTATTGCATTCCACCCAAAAATTCGATACCGAGATTTCACCGGAAATATATGTTTTGAGATCTCCTGAATCCAAAAAAAGCATTTTTGGAAACATGTCCGTGTGTGTGTCTGTGTGTGTGTGTGTCTGTGTCTGTGTGTGTGTCTGTGTGTGTGTGTCTGTGAACAGCATAACTCAAAAACGAACAGTCGGATAAGCACCAAACTTGGTATTTAGGTTCAGTATCTTCCAGAGATGCGACACGAAGGTTTTCAAGAAAATCCCCCCACCCCAGACTACCCTTTACATGGACGATTTTTCGAAAATTTTAATTTTCTCAAAAATGGCTCTAACGATTTTGATGAAAATATCATATGTTTAGGGTAATGTCATGAGAAATGAAATGTATATCTCGAATTTTCTGGGAATGTCTCCAAAAGTATTCTTCATTGTGAACGACTTTTGCATAACTGGTAAACCATAAGAGATAGACAAAATTTTACTACACAAAAAATGTAGATCGCGTTAAAATACACAACTTATGTCATATACATTTCTTTTGTTGAGTGAACCGTTTTCGAGATATTGCTTGTTATTTCCTTAAATTTTCCAATACTTATACTTTTTCTCAAATGCGTTATTCATTTTTTTTATGTCCTGGACATGCAAAGAGAATGGAATGCGTCACATAGCAACCAGCGTTAAAACATTTGACTATCGCTTAAAAGCTAACATATTTTCCTTGCATCTACAAGAAAATTACCAATAAGATTGACATCTCGATATCTCGATTAACATGAAGCATATGGAGAATAGGCGTTTGTAAAATTAGGTTGTACAAGAGTAGAGAAAGTTATGTGAGTGTAACACATCAGATTTTTTAATAATTTTCTCAAATGGGAATTCGTTATTCATATTTTTGTCTTGTATATGCAAAGAATATTAATCTGTGGCAAAGGGAATGGTGCTGCACCTAGCAACCAGCTATTAAGAGATATGTATGTGCTTAAAGGCTACTGTATTTCTATATTGCCCTTGTAAGTATATATTCCCCTTACATCTACAAGAAAATTAGCAATAAGATAGAGTCTGCAAATGTTTATCTCGATTAACATGAAGTAGATGGAGAATAAGCGTTTGAGAAAATAGTTTGTACAAGAGTAGAGAAAGTCATGCGACTGTAACACATCAGATTTTTATATATACAAATATTTGAAAAAAAGAATTCATAACACTTAACTCACAAAGTAGGTACAATAATCCTTATATTATTTTGACAATGCCATGTTTCTTGCAGTGTTAATTTTCTCTTCGGAATCTATATAAATTTCCAAAAGTCTGTTTTCTTGGTTGATAGCTGGTGTTCGATTGTGTATGCGTGTCAAAGCAATGATTCAAGTTTCTGAAGTTCACTGCACTAAACTTTCAACGTTTCCTGCTTTTTTTCTCGACTTTATTAGGAACACTTAATCGTAAAGAAATTAAATGTTAAATTTAAAATTCTTCTTTACAAATACCCCTTCCTAAACAGAGAGAGCATCTATGTCTCTCGTTTTTTTCCGTTTTAGTCGGGTCCGGTGGTCTGTCAGAAAAGTCTCGAGACCTCGTACACTTGGAGTGGGATCCTGGATATCGAGCTGTAATATAGCCCTATGAATGACATTGGCGTTCTGCGCCATAGTAATGCAGCGAATTTTATGTTTCATCCATTGCCAGGTGTTCGGGAATATAGGTTGTGAACCGGTGATGAAGGGTATCAATATTCTGGCAACGGGTACAACATGGTGAATTGCAAATGTTATGTCGATATTGCTTTTCTGCTGTGGGTATTATGGCATTTAGGATCTTGTAGGCGGAGGCCTTCCAGTCCGTCGAAATCTCGGTGTATCGAAAAACCCTCCAGATATTCTTCCGCTGTATGTTAGGATATTTGTCCTCTATAGTCGGAGTAAAGGAGGAATTCTTAGACCATCGTCAAAATTAAACAAATATATCTGCATAAAATCTCATAAACAAAACATTAAAACAATATAAAATCAAACATTCATTATAAGCTGGTATACCTTGCGCTTCGCGGAAGACAATAAATCTCCAATGACTATTTAGTTATTTCATTTACCTCAGGTATTCTATGATGTCATATTGCACAATGATTTTGGAAGATATTTGTACTTCTCTACCCTACACATAGCAGGTAGAGAAGGTATTGTATTCCAGTCAAAGATTCGATATCGAAATTTTACCATAAATACGTATTTTGAGGCCCACTGAATACAAAAAGCAATTTTAGAAGAAGCTCCATGTCTGTGAATCGATAACTCTGAAATGTAAAGTGTCGATTATTTAAGTTCAGACTCTTACATGGAAGTGACACGAAAATCCCAGGACCACAAACTGCCTTTTACATGGAAAAAAATTCCTTGTTTTGTTTTCTCAAACTGGCTCTAACGATTTCGATTAGAATACCACATATTTAAACCGAGCGGGATGGCTCAGGCGATTACGTCTGTGGCCCGCATTCTGGTCCCGGATCGATCCCAGGTGATCGCCCACTCTGGCCCATGGGATTTTGGTGGTTTCCCCGGGTCGTCAGAAGAATGCTGGGATGGTTCATCTTCTACCACGACTCCCTTCCTCTCATTTAATGTACCCATCATCTTCTTTGTCATCTATTTACGGGTTGTAGGACCAGACGAAGGTATCAGCGGCTTGTGGTTGGGCGGTGGCTTGCGCTCTGTAAAGTTTTCTTCCCTGACGTCGCTGCAGTACTGCTCAGTTAGGTCTCTCCTCAGCGTGGGCCTCCCTAGAGGTTGGTGGCTTGTGAGCAGGGATAGTACGGCGTCGGATACGTTCTATCTGGAAACTTTCAAGAAAATCTTCCCACCCCGACTATCCTTTACATGGAACATTTTCGAAAATTTTAATTTTCTCAAAAATGGCTCTAACGATTTTGATTAAAATATCATATGTTTAAGATATGTTCATGACAAATGAAATGTATATCTCGAATTTTCTGGGAATGTCTCGAAAAGTATTCTTCATTGTGAACGACTTTTGCATAACTGGTAAACCGTAAGACATAGACAAAATTTTACTACACAAAAAATGTAGATCACGTTAAAATACACAATTTATGTCATATAAATGTTTTGTTGAGTGAACCATTTTCACGATATTGCTTGTCATTCCCTTAAATTTTATAATACTTATACGTTTTCTCAAATGGTAATTCGTTATTCATTTTTTTTTATGTACTGGAAATGCAAAGTGAATGGAATGCTCTTAAATATTTGACTATCGCTTAAAGCCTACCAATTCCCCTTGCCCCTAAGAAAATTAGCAATAAGATTAACATCTGGATTAACATGAAGCATATGTATAATAAGCGTTTGTAAAAATAGTTTGTACAAGAGTAGAGAAATTCATGTGAGTGTGACACATCAGATATTTTTTTAATGTCCTGGGCATGCAAACAGAATGGAATGCTGCAAATTTTACCTGGGTTAAGTTGAAGTATATGAAGTACAAGCGTTAGTAAAATAGTTTGTATTAAGAGTAGGGAAAGCCATGTGAGTGCAACACATCAGATTTTTCCTCTATCTGTTTCTTGTTAATAGAGATAAACGTTCATTACACATTTACAAATTTCATTGTTGGTATAACAAGGATACGGTAGGCTAAAGAGACAGTCAGATGTTTAAAAGGCTGATCTCTGTTTGATGGCTTTGAAATTCCATCTTCCTTGAATTACCATGGGAAAAAATTCTGATGTGATACATTCACATTACTTTCTATACTCTCTATCTTTATTAGTGGGTATATAAACTATTCTTACAAGCTTATTTTTCCATCAACTACGTTTTAATCCAAATAAACCTTTACAAAGATAGCTATATTAAACATTTCCTTGTTGATACAAAGGGAACAGCGACAGTCAAACGTTTTAAGAAATGGACGCTATATGCTGACCTTAAAATCGCAAGAAACAGCTGAAAATCGATGGGACTTTAAAAAGAATGACAAGTATTGAACAATTCGACCGTTAATAACAGATGTCTCAGAAACGGCTTATGCTACAGAAGAACTTATTTGAAGTAAATTGTGTGTCTTAAAGACACTACATTTTTTGTACGGTACGTTTTCGTCCATAGCTTAACGTTTAATTGTTATACAGGATTGTACAAAATTCCTTCCGAATGAGGAAGACTTCACAGGCTATTCCCAGAAATTCAAGATGTACATTATATTTTCATGTAAATATCCTTAGTATATAATATTTTAATCAGAATATTTAGAGCCATTTTTAAAAAACTAAATTTTTGAAAAATATTCCAAGTAAAGGGACACTTGGGGTGGAGGATTTTCTTGAAAATCTTTGTGTTGCATCTTTGGAAGGTACTAAACCTAAATACCAAGTGTTGAGTTGTTGTTGTTTCTGAGTTATGCTGTTCATAGGTACACAGATACATACGGATCTTTTTCTAAACATGCATTTTTTTATTTAGGGGCCTCAAAACATGTATTTCAGGTAAAATCTCGGTATCGAATTTTTGGGTGGAATGCAAAGCTTCTATACTACGTGCGTGGCGGAGAAAGTAAAAATGAATAAGTACAAGTGTTTAAAAATTCAAACCTACAACAAAGAATACCTCTGTAATGGCTAACGTACAGAAAATGTATTTCACGCAGACTGCGTGCTTCCAAGACATATACATTTTTTGTGCGGTAAGATTTTGTCTATCTCTTACGAAGTATACAAAAGTCATTCAGAGTGAAGGGGGATTCACAGACAGATACTCATTTTATATAACATGCAAATATGTTAAATGTATGGCATTTTATACATAACAATTAAAACTATTTTTGATAAAAAATAACGAAAATTTGTCCATGTAAAGGGTACTTTGAGATGAGGGAATTTTCTTGAAAATCTTTGTCTTTATGGAAGGTGCTGAAGTTAAATATCATGTTTCGTATTCGTTTTTTGAGTTAGCTTTTCCCAGATACATACATATGGACCCTAAAAATGTGTATTTTTGGTGAAATATAGGTATGGAATTCTTGGATTAAATGCGTAAGTGGTGGAGAAAGTAATAAAAAGGTTAATTTGGCCTATTTTGGTGAGTACAAATCCACACTCCAAAATAAACGTCTCCTGTCCACACGCACATCAAGATATGGCTAAGAAAGGTACCGATTAAATACTGTGAACACTCCGTGTAAACGGATGCTAGGTTTTGCTCCAGCTGTGACAGAGTAGACAAGTAAAATTAGCCAGAAACATAACTTTGGGACAATTGCAGCACTTCCACTTTAGCTTCACGTGTGTTTATCTAAAGCTCTTTAGCACGAATGCCACTAATTTCTTCCCTTATCACTGTGTCAACATTAGCAGCAGCAGTAACAGGGAACCATCTCCACAAAACTAAGTGCGTTTATCGGCAGATGGATACCCAAAACCTTTCAGTTCACCACATACATATCGATTGCTGGAGAGAGAGAAACCCTTCTGTGCATCCATCTGCTGTTCTTCTCTATTCTTTCCTCCAGCTTCCCTTCTTAAAGAGGGTAACACGCTATTAGGTCAGTATCGGTACTCTAAACAGTATGTTTTACAATAATTCTTTAAAATTCCTTCTTTCCAGTTACCTCCTCCTGCCTTCCATTTATATCAAACCATACTGTTTCACCTAATTATGCAAAGTTTTACACGCCTAGGTTTTAGGACCTGTCATAGTTCTTAAGCATTCTATTCACTGTCGATCTCTCTTTAAATTATATCATATTCAAACGCTTTTTATTTTCTCGACCATATAACTAAGAAGTGGATAAGAAGTTACATTCCAACGAAAACTTCGATATCGATATATCACCGAAAATACGTGCTTTTGGACCGCCTGAATAAATAATAATAAAAAAACGTATTTTCAGAAAAAGGCAGTAAGTGTGCGTGTGTATCTGCGAAAAGCATAACTCAAAAACGAAAGGTCAGTTAATTACTAAACTTGGTATACATACAGGGTGGACCATTTAAGTTGAGACTGTACAGTAACTCCAAAACTAAGCGTTGTAGAAAGAAATTAATTGAATAAAAGTTGCCTAGTATTATGGGGGAAAAGTAAATGCCTTTAGTCCTGTTTTTTTGGTGGACGCTATGATGTTCATTTTAGGGCCAATTTAATTTTTTAAATGGGATCTTACATTTTGTATGTTGTTTTCTGATTAGAAAACGTTTTATAAAAAGCTGTTTATTTTGTGATGAGGAATAAGGAAACAAAATAAAAAAAGTTGGTTCCCAATTACGAAACGTAACTTGACCCTCAAATGACCGACCATCCATGGATGGTCCAATCATTCATTGCGCTCTTCGTACACAGGCATTCAGAATTTTCGTTGGTATTTACGCTGGTGTAAGAACAACTGCAAAGTGCTTTATCAAATGTTGTTTAGTTCTTTATGAGGAGTGAGAAAACAACATAAAAAGGGTACGTTCCATTTAAAAGCCTAAACTTTTCTAAAACCTAAAACGATCATATAACGTCCTCCAAACAAAACACGACTAATGGCATTTAGTTTCCCCCATAAAATCAAGCAACTTTTATTCAAGACATTTCTTTCTACAACGCTTAGTTTTGGAGATATTGTACAGTCTCAGCTTAAATGTGTATATATACATTTTAATTTTAAAACATCTGCCTGACAGTACAGGTAACCATAAAGACCATGAACACATAAAATTAGTAAAGCAGAATAAATTACAGAAAACGAAAAATTTAACTAAACAATTATACCTAAAAGAATTGGAAGAAATTACATATAAATGAGACAAAAATAATTTCCATGGATGCGTCACCAATATTTTCAACAAAATCTCCAAACGCCAAACTACCCTTTACATGGACAATTTTCTCCTTTTTCTTTTCTCAAGAATTTCCCTAACGGTTGATTAAATTACCATATATTTAAGATATTTGTAGGACAAATAAAATGTGTATCTTGAATTTCCTAGGAATAGCTGTGAAGTCCTCTTCATTCTTAACGACTTTTGTATAATTGGTAAATCTTAAGCTATAGACAAAATCTTACTACAGAACAAATGTAGACCCATTAAAGCATACAATTTATGTTAAATAATAAACTTTTTTATGGTGTTAATGATTTACGAGATATTCTTTGTTATTGGTTTGCATTTTCAAATAGTTATAATTTTCTCAAATAGGAAGTCGTTATTCGTTTGCTTTTTTACTTTCTCTCTACGAATTGTAAGCAGGGGAAGTATTGTATTCCACCCAAATATTCGATACGAGATTTCACCGGAGACTCCTGAATCCAAAAAAGAACATTTTTGTAAACATGTCCGTGTGTGTGTCTGTCTGTCAGCCTAGGAACAGAGAAGTCGGATAAATACCAAACTTGGTATTTTGGTTCAGTATCTTTCAAGGATGTGTCACGAAGATTTTTATGAAAATGCCCCCACCCCAGACTACTCTTTAGATGGAACATTTTTTCGAAAATTTGCGGGAGTATTCTTCTTGGTTGCACCACGTATGGGATGCCAATCTTGAAGTTGATTATAGATGCCAAACTTGAAGGTGTATGTTTCTAGGAGTTTTCTCCACACGGTTTGAGTACAAACTTTCCGGTGACCTTCGCCCCATGTTTAGAAACCAACTCTTGCGGCGGTCATGTGTGTATTTTTATGTGTAATAATTATTTTTATGTTTATTTATTTATTATATGCCTCGGCTGAGTCAGTAGTATTTTTGTAGAGCAAGTATCTCTTAACAGGGCTGGTACGGCTAAAGAATAAACTTTACACAAATTATAATTGTATTTTGCTTTTTTTATTAATCCTTCACACGGTTAAATAACACTTTACTGATGTATCCTACTATAGAACTGTGAAATTATTGTTAATTACACTTTTAATAGGTATATATTTATATATTATCCTCCACAATGAATTTTCATGTCTCACATATAATCACTGAACCCGTACCAAACCTAACTGCTTGGGTACGCTATCTACTAGCGTCGACCGTTTAAATTTGTACATTTTTTTTCTATTTCTAGTTTCTGGTTGGCTAATCCTACTCCAATAGGATACTTTATTTTACTTTCGCTTACTCTTCACATCCACGTGACCATTTATAAACTGTTTTAAATATTACATTAGTATTGTTACAAGAACTATTAGTAGCCCTTTTTAACTTTCTAACTTATTGTTGTCTCAAGGTTACCTTATTGTTAGCAACTTTCGGCTTCTGCTTTGTAATTCTGTTTGCTACGGAAAGCAACTTGCTTCTATTCTCACAGCTCCTACTTTGTTAAACTACGCAATACATTCAAATAACATTTTATACATATACATAATAAAATAAACATAATGCAATGACAATAAACATAACAAAATAAACATAATACAATATATTATATTAAGCACATATTGCTTTAAGGGGGTTGTTATTATATTTTATATTATATAATTAGATTGATATCATTTAAGCTATAAAAATACTGTCTCAAATTTCAAGTTTTTTAAAAATTGCTCTAACAATTTTGATTAAAAGATCATAGGTTTAAGATATTTTCATGGCAAATGAAATGTATATCTTGAATTTTCTGTGAATCTCCCCAAAAGCCCTCTTCATTCTAAATGACTTTCGCATAACTGGTAAACCGTAAAAGATGGACAAAGCTTTTCTGCACAAAAATGTAGATGTCGTTAAAATACAAAACTTATGTCGTATACATTTTTTGTGGAGTGAAACATTTCCACGATATTCCTTGTTAATGTTCTAATTTTCCAATATACTTTTTATCAAATGTGAATTCGTTATTCTTTTTTTTTTTGTTTCTTTTTAATTTCCTGGACATGCAAAGAGAATGGAATGCTTCGCATAGCAATCAGTTCTTAAAAGATTTGACTTCTGCTAAAGTCTACCATATTCCCCTTGCACCTATAAGAAAATTAGTAATCTCATATCTCGATTAATATGAAGTAGATGGAGAATGAACGTTTATAAAGTAGTTTGTACAGGAGTAGAGAAAGTCATGTGAGTGCAAACACTTCAGATTTTGGTTTTATCGCGGTCATGCAAAGAGGATGAAATTTTAAAGCCATCACTTAGCGATATTATCTTTAAAAATATGACTATCGCTTTACCTACTGTATCGTACAACAAAATGTGTAAATATGAATTGAAAGTTTACCTAGATTAACAAGAAATAGTTAGAATAATAAGCTTTTGTAAGGATAGTTTGTATAAAAGTGAGTAGAGAAGGACATATGAAAACAACACATCAAATGTTTTTTTAATGGAAAGTCACTATTCATTTTTACTTTCTCTAGTACGTACAAAGTTCGTAGAGAAAGTAGTGCATTACACCCACACATTTGATACCAAGATTTCACTGGTTCAACATCTTCCAAAGATGCGACCAAAAATGTGCATCAAAATCCACCACCCCAAACTACTCTTTACGTGTAATATTTTTTCAAATTTCTTTTTATTTCGTAAAAAATGTCTCTAAAGATTTTGAGTAAAATAACATATATGAAACATATTTACATTGTAAATAAGACGCCTATGTTGAATTTTAGCGGAATATCCTATGAAGTCCTCTTCATCCGGAAGGAATTTGAGGAATTGAAAATTTGTAGGAGGCTCTCCATCTAAGCTACCCTTAATTTTGTACCAATTTAAACTATATTTAAAATGTGTCGACAAATATTCTTGAAACTCTTATAAATACAATTTCAGCTCCGCACCGCGCGGTTGGCGTGTTGTATCACGGGTGCAGTACCGCACGTAACTAAAAAGGGAGAAAATCCAATATACTTTATGTTTGAACATCAACCACAAGTGTTGTCACCTAGGATGAATATTCGCATGTTCAGATGCATTGTTAAAATTGTACTGTTAGGGATGTGAGACGACAGAAACGTACTCAAAAAAACAGTATGATAATGCTTATGTTCAATAATATAGGACTCTTCCGACATTGCCAGTACATAGAAGTACTTATTAATTCGAACCACATAACTTTATTTGCAGAAGACATAACCCTATTTCAATACACAGGATAATTCAAAATGATTGGTACAAAAACAGAAGAATGCTGCGACTACTGTAATGAATTTATTACACTAATACAAATATAATCTGTAAGGTTGACTCCCCAAGTTTCCATGGACATTAATAGATGTTCGATGTGGACTCCATTTGTGACACTGCAGATATCTAGGAGATACTCTTGCCAGACTCCTTCCAACTTAGCCTGATCAAATGAGTTAACAACGCCGACTATCGGCTGACTTGGCAGTTGTTAGTCCTGTGGAAATGGTGATACGTACACCATGTCCTTCACATAACCCCCACCGCCAAAAAATCGCACGGCGTAATGTTGGGTGACCTGGAGGAAGCATCTACCACAAAGCTAGGCAATCCAACGTTGTGAAAGATGCTCGTTGAGATGAATATCGGGTTATGCCAATGTGGTGGGGCACAATCTTACTGCAAAATGAACCTCTTCTTCCAACTGGGCCAGCACGTAGAGCCAGTTTAACCCTGGATAGCCTTCACGAAGAAAAAACGACTAAGGTCACTATGGTTGGTTTTGGCTGCAGAAAACATTAAGATTCAGGGAATTCCGTTCGAGTTCCAGAGTGACATGCGGGTCTTGTGTGCCCCAATTCTCAAATTATGTCTGCTCTGGTTACGTCCACGCAGGGGCCGGAATGTAAAGTAGGTATCAGCCTAATGGAAAAGTCTACGGAACTTGTTCCCTGAGCCCTAGGGCCAGGGACTCAGTAGTCAGCCCCTTGCCCGTTGTGGTCATGTTCACAAGTGAACATAAGTGAAACGTAGCTTCGTCAGCCATGCAAATCCAAGCAGAGCTCCCTCCGTTTTGATTTGTCGGTTGCACTGCGAATGCTAGCCCATCATACACTTGATTGCGGCACATTATGTTGCCTGCTGGCATGACACGTGGCTTTTTTTAGGCAGCGCACACTTTTTCCAGCATTTCGTTGTTGGCGGATGCCGTCCAAAGATGCATATGCAGCGCGCCTCCTCCAACTGTTTTGCCTATCAAGTTGTGTGACGGTGTAATACCACTTTAATAAGCTTGGTATGAAAATGTCTCCCGATGACTTTTTGCGTACTCCGGGACACAATATGATCTTTCTATCGCTGATGACGGCGATTTCATTAACAATTAAGATAATGATCGGTAAGCCTTCATATTTGCCAACCACCACTTTGAGAGTTAAGGGTACACATTGGTGAATACGTATCTCTATTAAGTCCTTCCTATTAAGTCCTTCAAAAAGTATTTTTTGGCTTGTTTATAGGGCTACTATTAAGAATGGATCATCTGGTTTCATAAACTTTATTTCGTGTCTGTTACTGAACATTAGAAATAATTTTACACGAGTTTTTAAATATACCTGGGCAAAAAGCCAGATGGCCGTTTAGAATTTCAAACCTGTTTTTCCTGCTTTCTGTTTTCTTTAGATTTTTACGCGTTTAACTTGTTCTGTTTCCATCGACTTTTGTAGAGAAACACCCGAGTCTATAAGGATCAAAATTTTGGGAGCGATTTTTCTTTATCGGTTATCATTGGAAGGAAAATTATTAGAATATCTAATTAACATACTAAAATTAGTGAAAAATATTGTTTCTCCTAAGTATATTTTTTTATTAAAACTTGAAACTTCAGCAAAGAGTCTGTTTCCCAAATTTTTTCTTAAATAACCTTCAGAGTCAAAGCAGATATTTATGCTATAACAATGTTCGGTTTTTTCATCTTATGGACCATTTTTGTTTGCCATTGAGATAATTATTTTAACACTTAATAACTAGAAAACTACTAAAGATATTGCAATGAAAATTTGTACAAAGTCTAATGTTTTGGTGTGTTATTTACGTATAAATTTCAAGAACATATTTTAATAAATGTAAAATTTAGAAAGCTCACTTATATGTATTTTAGGCTTTCATCTTATATTTATATTGTTGAAATAAATTAATTATAATAGTCACAGCAGCATTCTCTTTTTGAACGAATTATTTTGAAATACCCAGTATTTACTTCTATCTCATAAATTATTTAGGTTTTATTTCAGTTGGTGATTATTGAGCAGATCCTCCCTTATAAGGTAAACATTCCTATTAATTGCCACAGTGTTGAAAGCACCAGTATGTAAATTATAGTTACTCTTGGTGTTATACCCATGAATTTCGATAACAGTTTCGTTTAAATTAATGCATTTTGAAAATAATGGATTAAATCTAAGGTTACTGTACTGTAGAATTTCTAGCTTATATGTTTAAAAGTATTTGCATGTCAAAAATAACAATATTGTTACATACTGGGCTGAGGCCAAAAGGTTTGCAGCTAGATATTAAATTATAGTTACCCCAGCAAATACATTGGGAGGCCTAGCTGCAGAGGCAGCAAGAGGACCAGAATCTTAAACAACACATTCCAGAGCAGGCGTGGGATAATTATAACAAAATACACAGAATTTCACGTTACCTGTGGTTTATTCAGTATAAGTACGGTTCCCTACATCACATACAAAATATAAAAAGGAAGAAATTGAGGGGAGATGCTACACACACGACACCACATTCACACGATTTCCATACGACCTTTCAGACCCACACACTCAACCAGACGTGACGCTAACATGCACACCTAGAAGTAACGCTCACTTCCCCCGCTCTCCACCGCTTACTAGGATCACCAGCTATACGGTGGCGAGTCGCCACGCCAGACAAACTTCATAACCCAAAGCCGAAAGATTTACCCCAACAATACTGTCTCCAACGACACAATAATGTGTCTGGCGTGACAATACACACACATACACGCTACAATATTCGTTCATTTATACGCAAAACAGTAACTCTGGACTTTAATGCTGTATGTAGATGAATTGTGAAAAAGAGAACTGAAGTTTACCCAACATTTTTACTTGCTGGTCCACTGACGTGTCTTCCGTGGTGTAGGGGTACCATGGTAGTCTCTAGTTCCCAAGGTCGCGGGTTCAAACTCGGCGGAGGGCGATAGATTTTTTCGGACGTAAAAATCTTAAGCATGACTTCCTTCGAAAGGAAGTAAAGCCGGTGATCTCGCGTCGTAGACTTACGGCACGTAACCGATGTTTCTCGTCCAATATAGAATGGGATGCTAAGAAACATTACAGTTAAATTAAATCTCCATTTAATTTAAAGTACCACCGATGATTTAACCTGTGCCCTCCCTATTCTAATCCACAGTCGAGATAGAACACCTAGCGGGTGCCAATGCCAAGTTTCATGACCTGTCTTAAAAATTTGCAAGTTACATCTAATTGTAAGCATGCATTCACACACGACTCTCCATGCACCCTCCCAGACGAATCAACAGTCTATGCTATAGATACAAAACTCAAACTACAATAGTTTTTTTTTCAAATTTTCTGTCTGATTAAGTGCTCTAAAGATAATTAGAATCCTACGACAAAAGATAAATTGTATCAAGATATACACCCACTGTACCACCAATTGAAAATACGTGGTAAGAAAACTATATGTGTCTGTGCGTGCCATGTGTGTGTGTCTGTCTGTCTGCCTGTGAACAGCATATCGGAAAAAAGAAAAATACGCTAAATACCGGAATTGCTATTTAAGTTCAACAACATAGAAGGATGTGGCAGAAGATTGTCAAGAAAATATCCCTACCCCAAACCACCTTTTATAGAAAGCGTTTTCGTTATTTTTTATTTTCTCAAAAATGGCTGTAGCGATTTTTATTAAAATACCAAATGTTTAATATATTTACATGTCAAATAAAATATTATCTGGAATTTTCTGCGTATAGATTTTGAAGTCCTCTTCGTTATGAATGATTTTGTATAAACGGTAAATCATAAAAATATGTGTTACACTCACATGACTTTCTCTACTCTTGTACAAATTATTTTTACAAAAGCTTATTCTCCATCTATTTAATGTTAATCGAGATAAACAGTATAACTCAAAAACGAAAAGTCGAATAAGTACCAAACTTAGTATTTAGATTCAGTATCTTTCAAAGATGCACACGAAGATTTTCAACAAAATCCCCCCAGAGACCCTTTACATGAAACATTTTTCAACAATTTTTATATTCTCAAAAATGGTTTTAACGATTTTAAGATATTTTCATGAAAAATGAAATGTATATGTTGAATTTTCTGGGAATGTACCCAAAAGTCCTCTTCTTTCTGAATGAATTTTGCATAACTGGTAAACCGTAAGAGACAGACAAAACGTTACTACACAAACAAATGTGGATCTTGTTAAAACACATAATGCAGGTCATATACTTTTCTTTGTCGAGTGAACCAATTCCAAGATATTCCTTCTTATTTGTTTCAATTTTCTAATACTTATACATTTTCTCAAATGGGAGTTCGTTATTCGTTTTTTTATGTCCTGGACATATAAAGAGAATGAAATGCTCGACATAGCAACCAGCTCTTAAAAGATTTGACTATTTATTTAAAGCCTATCATATTCCCTTTGCACCTACAAGAAAATTAGCAATAAAAAATTCTGTAAATGTTTATTTCGATTAACATGAAGTATATGGAGAATAAGCACTTGTAAAAATAGTTTATACAAGAAACGAGAAAGTCATGTGGGTGCAACACATCAGATTTGTTTGTTTATTTGTTTGTATTGGTGGTATTTCCGAGATATTGTTTGTTTTTGGTTGGGATTTTCAAATACTTTACTTTTTTGAAGTGGTAATCGCTATACGTTTTATCTCGTGGTCAGTTTGAGAAACATCAACTATCAAAGCCATCACGTTCTAAAATTTTGACTATCTGTTTGAACTACTGTATTCTTATACCTACAGCGAAACTTGTAATGAAAGCTTATGTCGATTAACAAGATGTAGACAGAATAACAAGCTTTTGTAGGAATAGTTTGTAGAAGAGTGAGTCGAGAAAGATATGCCAGTGCAACTCATAATATTTATTCCTTTGTTACCGCAATTTCCTGTCTGATGTTGTTCAGTCTTTTACCGGAACAACGAACTTCTTGTTCACTTGCACATTATGTCCTCTATGACGTCTATGTCACGGAAACAATTCGTACATTCGTACGGAAACAATTTCGTATTTAATTACACTTATCATACTTCTGTTTATTTTGTACCTTTGATCGGCAGTTGTTATAGCTATAGCTACATCAGGCTCATATGCTCTTTAGCGTAAAGTCTTTCGGACCCAAAAGTGGGTTTAATAGATTCTCTCCCGATCTTATATTTTCCTTTAACCTCCTTCAAGCGCTTCCTTCGTTCGCTCTCTACATTTCCACCCATCCCACGTCCTTCAAAACTAATAAAGGGACTTCTGCAAGAAAGGAAGTTGCAATGTGGCCTTATATTTGTTGCTAACTCATAAGATCTCAACAACTGCATGGGACTTTTTCTTTATCTCTTATCCTTTCACCTTCCCCTTTCTTTTAGCACCGTCTCCTTCCTCTGGTCAAACGCTGTAAGCGCCAAACCTCTCTCTTCCTCCCACTCTCTCTCATACAGACGAACATATTCACATGCACGTGCAATATTGCTTAGAAGTATCACCATCGAGTAAGAAGATGCCTCAAAATCACCCAAGATAAAAAGCTACAGATGGCATGTGTAGTGAGAGAAACTTTAGGAAGAATATTTGTCTCTGCTTAAGTAAGAAACCGTAAATAATAAGGAATACATAAAGATACTTACACAGACACGGAAAAACAATGGGTAAAAAATTCTAGAGTAGAAAGCGGTAACAAATAAGCATTTTGAGTATAGAAACCAGTGGTCGTAGAAGCTTTCCTGAACGTTGTAATTACTTATGCACAAACTTTTAATTTTCACCATTGAGCAGCGTATGTACTGTCTGTTCAGGGATGTTTTAGATAGTGGATGGGGATGCCCCTCTAAGCAGGTAGGAGTTTAGCTACTTGATGGAGATAGTGTTTATTTGGTCTGAGACAAGTGATGGGTAAAGACGCGCGATAGCGTATATTGACTGCCTACGCGCGTCTCGAGTTCAGCCTGCTGTATACCCCTCTCACCAGCTAAAGCTTTACCTCGGATATAAGCCACACCACCCCTAGCTAAAACTTCGTTGAACAGGCAGTAATGGTTAGTTTCTCATTGTATACAAGTACTCATTATTTGGCACAGCACATACACACTCATCATGTGAGTTATATTTCATGTTACCGGCAAATTAAGATATTTCACAAGGTCAGACTTCAATTATATCCATGTAATGTTACTATTATTATACTGCATCTGTGATCCATCTTCTTAACGTCATGCACAGATTAGTTCCACCTGTCTACTCTACAATTTTCTGCACTTTGTGTAATATACATAAAGTGAAAACTACGATGTTAGGATGTCAAGAAATGCACACACCATACCAGAAACGCTCTAAACTTGGAATTTCACATGTTTATATTACTTTCAGTGTAACCTAACAAATCTGAAAATAGTTTTTATTATAGAGGTGGTTTTAGGGGGTTGAAATTTCGCCAAACCCCATAACAATCTACTAGGAAAGGTCATACAGAATGGAAAATGCCACACACTAAAAATACGATAGAGCCCAAATTTAAAACTAATCTTACTCTTTATTTCAACCCTTACAAAGAAAATTACACCGATTGGTTATTCGGATCACAAACTTATGCGCGGCAAAAATTGCATGCTTTCTTATAACTTCCAGAAACTACCTCTACTCATTTTGAACCCCTTACGTACAAATCTGTCCCATCCGGAAAAAGGTATGGATTACACTTTAGATCCCAGAAAAAATTGTAGGCCATTCACGAGTTTCAAAAGCTACCTCATTCTTATTTTCAACACCTTACTTACACATTTTTATTGTGATATTATCGGTAGCACTTTGTACACTAATATTTAGGACAGGGTGAAAATTATACGCTATCTTACAGATTCCAAAATTTACTATTTCTATATTTACAAATCCTAATAGAAGTCTGCACTGTTTAACCCATCTGCACAAAATATTGCACAATATAGGACACGACAAAAATCATAGGTTACCTAATATACTCAAACAATCTACACCATTTCTTATTTTCAATAATTATAATACTTAATTTTTTAAAACTAATCTCATTTGAGGCAGTATTTTCAACACTTAAATGATTTCAATCAAATTATATAATATGTAAATTCAATAACAGTCCGCCTTGAAGCAATATGTGTATGTAATAATTTGTAAAATGTATATAACAAGTCATTGCATATGCTTATATTATTGTATACATATTCAATAATGTTATGTGAATGTATTTCATAATTTAATAACGTAGGAGCTGTGAGAATAATAGGTTAAAAGTTGCTAACAATGAGGTAACAATGAGGTAAACTTGAGGCAATAATGAGTTTGAGAGTTTAAATGTTACTAGTCATTATTGGAGCAACAATAATGTAAATTTTGAGACAGTTTAATAAATAGCCAATCAGCAACCAGAAAAAGCTTTAGTTAAATAAAGGTATTCTATTGGAGTAGGATTAGCCAATCACAGACTTGAAATACATAAATTTACAAATTCAGGCGGTTGAAATTAAGTCAGTTGGTTGCAGATAGCGTTACTAACCAGACGCAAAAAGTATCCTCAAGAGATTTAATACGTATTCGTGTGAGACGAAAATAGTTTACGTGTTAAAACAGTGCAAGTAATTCATAAAAGAATCCCACAGCTCTCTAAATCAGTGAAGTGTTGTTTAAATCATATCCAGCATTAATTAAAGCAGTGAAGTAAAATAATAATGTTTGTAAGCCTACATTCTTGTCACGCCACAACCCTGCCAAGACATTCATGTCTCTAAAACAACACTGACGCAGCCGAGGCAAACATAAATATATAATATTTAAAGAAACAGTCAAATTACAAAGTTAATATTTTTTTAAACTTGGTGCAAAGGCCACCTGAAAGTACATTTTGGGGCCAAGGCTACCGGAAACTGTTTACTATACGTGCGGTTGTAACTACTACAAATTCGGCTCCCCAACAGTTGAAATACAATATAACTCCTTCAATACAAACTACTTCAAATTGATGCCCAAAGCGTAGTAAAAATAACGTAACAAACCATCTTTTCACATTTCTTATATAAAAAACTACTACAAATCGGACATAAGTTTGTTCAACTACACTGTAGACTCAGGGAAATTATAGTCTCCTTAAACATGCTATCCATACTAGTATTTTCAACCCCTTACCTAAAATGTGCATCATTTGATAAAAACCTGGATGTCCATGCTTTGAGTCTCAGCAAAAAACACAGCGGTTGTTTTATGGTCCGGCCGCGGAATGTGTTTACGAGTGCTCCGCGCGCTGTCTACTACACGGGGGACGTTTTCCATTCTAAAACTCCCGTGTTACTTACTCATGAGTAACAGTAATATGCACTATTATGAGTACTAATCTTGATATAAGTGGTGTCCATTCGCATTGAGACATTCCTAGCATCTTCGGATTAAATTTCCTTTCACACGCATAAGTTCTTCTTGCATAATTTTCTTTATTTCTTTTCTAATATTGTCTTTAACTTCGTCTATAGTGTGCGAATTGTTCCTATAAATAAGTGCGAAGGGTTTTACGGCCGAAGTTAATCGATACAATACTAAAATCTCCCGGACTGGAAGGATGTGGTCTGAGGGTAAAATTATTTACACCCGACGTTTCGGATTAGCTGCCATCTTCAAGAGCCAGCTCTGACCTGGCATGAGCTATAAATTGCTAAGCTTCTGCCACCTAGTTGGCAGTCACTGTTAAGCTGCCCCAGGGTGTTAACCCCTAGAAGTTGGCAATTAAAGAGTTGTCCGAAACGTCGGATGTAAATAATTTTACCCTCAGACCACAGCCTTTCAGCAGGGAAGATTTTAATATTTTATTGTTCCTATAAGCTTTATTTTTTTAGTGTTCCCCAAAATAGAGGTCACACACAGTAAGATCCAGGGAAGGGAGAGGGACTTAGCTTTAAGGATCATAGTGTATCTCTGACAGTATCTCTGTTTGTAACTGGAATACCAGGAAACGCCCTCTGAAATTGTCCACACACCTATCTACACGATTCGGTTTTTAAGTACGCATCATACATAATTTTTTTTGTTCAAGCGTGAATTTTTCGGTAGCAAGTTCAGTGGACTAATAATAAGATAACACAATTGTTTGAATAAGCTTTCACTTTTGAGATCCACAATGAACTAAGTCTAGTCTTTGCAGCACGAACATAAGGCGTCAACTGACAACGTAGCCTTGAGCGGATCATTCAATACTACTAAGTTAGCGGAAAAATACAAGGTTACTGCAGTGCAAGCGAACCACGTATACATTCGATTCCTGGCGGGTCATAAAACATCTGCTCTATATAATAGCATACTCGTCACTTTCAAATCTACTCTTGAGCTTATTTTCAAGCCCTTATTTCAAATGCATATGTGCAAATCAATCAAGCTAGTGTGTGATAAACGAGAGATTCATGGCATTGTACGTAAATTAGAACATGTATGTTCCAAGGAAAAGCAAAACTAATGCAAAAATAATCACAAATTGCTTATGGAAAAGGACAATCAGCGTGAAGTCAGATCATGTGAAAAAGAAATTGTCTGATATGACGTTTTCACATGACTTTCTCCACTCACTATCGTTTATTTCTTATAAATTTCTACAAACTATTCTTAAGAAAGCTTATTTCTCTATCTACGTCATGTTTATCGATAAGCCATTGTAAAAATAGTTTCATTATACATTGCATTGTGGGTAAAAGGAGGAAGCTGAATCTATAGTCAGATGTTTAGAAGCGCTCCAGTCTTACGCTATATGCTAGCCTCTAAATGCCATACCATTTCCGTGACACCGCAAAAAACAACTGAACGGCGACAGCACTTTAAGGAAATGGCAAAGTATTGAAAAAAATCAAATGAATTATAATGGAAATCTCGGGAAAAAAGTTATTCAGAATAAGGTGTGTGCATTAGTGAGAACCGAATTTTTTGTTTAGTAAGCTTTCGTCTATTTCTTATAGTATATCTGTTATTAACGAAATACAAAATTCATTCCGAATGAAGAGGTCTTTACGGGTTTTTCCTACAAAGTTAAAGATATATATTTTATTTTTTATGTAAATACCCTAAACATTTGTTATTTTAGTCAAAACCGATTTAGTAATGTTTGAAAACAATAGAAATTGCGAACAATTTTCCAAGTAAAGGATAGT
Source organism: Deroplatys truncata (assembly GCA_030765065.1). Lineage (NCBI taxonomy): Eukaryota > Metazoa > Arthropoda > Insecta > Mantodea > Mantidae > Deroplatys > Deroplatys truncata. Next base: position 60,544,503 of record CM060977.1, read on the forward strand.
TTAAGCTGGAGCGATTTTTTCGAAATCCTTCATGTTGCATCCTTGGAAGATGCTGGATAATAAAATAAGATTTCTGAGGATTACACATTACTTTAAACTGTAAAATACCAGATCAAGCGTCAACACTGATAAGCAAACCACAGCTATGTCAATGGAGTAACCATTTTTGTAAACGTTTAGTTAGATAATGGACTTATAACAATATTGAAAGAATATCTTGTGCTTACAGTTATGATTAACAGTCAATTCTCTTTATGAATAATTTATAGAACATCTAAGAGTTAGCTAATAGAGAAAGCTGTGCATTTATTACTCATTAGATTTTTACTTTCTCTTCTAGGACTAGGTCTAGGAACGGTGGGGACTTAGCACCTCGACCACTGAGCGAGATGGCCCCCATTCAGGAGCTCCCAGGATGATCCCCAACCCCTCACTCCGACCTATGGGTTTTTTCGGGGTTTTCCCAGGTCGTCAGGCGAATGCTGGAGTGGTTTCTTTCACCCTCGAACTTGGTCTCTTTCAGGGTCGGAAGTGTCAGTGATGGTGCTGCGGTGCAGCGTCGCAGGGAACTCTCCATCTCTTTACTCTTTGTAACTCTCCATCCCTCGGCTTTCGGCTGGCAGCCGGAGTATCCGTATCCCCTTGAGGGGCATTGGATCCCTCTGTGTGGGATGGGGCCCCAGTCTGCCTGTCCCTCTGCCGGGGTGTCTCTGTCTGGAAACTAGTGGCCCTGTGATTGCTGTGCCGTCGCCTCATCCTTTTTCCCGGAGACATCCCCTCGTGAGGCGAAGGTACAATATCCACTCTGAATCGGTGCGAGTCCCCTCAGTAGTCAACCTATCCTATCCTAGCACTTCAACCTACGAAGATCTCTGGCTAAGCCCTTGATGGGGCGCCCCGCTAAACATGCGTGAGGTGAGTGGAGACAGGGTGGCCAGGCTAGGAGGCACGAATGGGCAGAGGGCAGGATCCCTATCTTTTTCAAGATTGAAACTCCCTGATGATAGCTGGTACAACCGCCTCCTCTCTCCTCCTGCAGGCTTGCACATCCCACTGGGGAGCCCGGGACTAGGAGATCGCCCCATTGCGTGGTTCGTAGTATTGCATAGAGCATCCTTTTCCCCTGCCATGCAACGCCGTGACTCCCGCCGTCACTTGCAACCCTAAAATGACCAAGCAGTTGAAAGGTGAAGTGAAATGAGCATGGAGATGAAATGGAGGACAGCAAACTCGGGGGATGTAATGAAACTCCCCAGCATTTGCATAGTGACCCGGAGAAACTCCCGAAAAACCCATGATTCAGAAAGGTCAGTCTCCGCAATCACACCCACGACCTCCCGAATGCGGCCACAGACTTTACCGTCTCAGCCTTCCCGCTAGGTTACATGCAGGTAATAAGTCGGAGAGTATTGTATTCCATCCAAAAATTCCATGTCGAAATTTCACTAGAAACATATGATTTCATGACCCCTGAACTCAAAAAAAGCATTTTAGAAAAATATCCTTGTCTGTGCACAGTATAGCTCAAAAACTAAAAGTCGGACTAATACCAAACTTGATATTTAGATTCAGTATCTTCCAAAAATCAACCCAAAGATTTTTAAGAAAATCTCCCATTCAAAGCTACTCATTACATGGAATATTTTTCGAAACGTTTTAGTTTCTAGAAAATGGTTTTAATGATTTTGATTAAAATACTATACATTAAAGATATTTTATGAAAAATGAAATGCATATCTTTAATTTTCTGGGAATAGCTGTGAAGTCGTATTTATTCGGAATAAATTTTGTATTACCTTGTATAATGGTAAACGAAAATGTACTACACAAAAAGTGTACAACTCTTTGCAATACAAAATTTGTTTCAAATACTTTTTTGTGATATCAGCCATTTTACGAGATATCCGTTATTAATGGCTCGAATTGTTCAATATTTCGTTATTCTTTTAAAGTCCTGTCGATTTTCAGCTGTTTCTCGCGATGTCATGGAAAATAAGGCCAGCGTATAGCACCCAGTTCAAAAACATTTGACTATGGCTATTCCTTCTTTGTATCTGAAATGAAATGTGTAATGTAGTTATTTCCGGAAAGGCTTATCTCGATTAAAATGACGTAGATAGGAAAATAAAACCTTGTAAGAATAATTTGCAAACCCATTAATAAGCAATAGAGAGTAGACAAAGTAATGTGAATGTAACACATCGGAATTTTTTTCACTTTCCTTTATGGTATACTGCAATTTCGTCACAGCTATTCTAGCACTTCTAAGTAACATAGCTGTACTTAGAGAAGCCTGTTTAGAAACAAACACTATTTCCTTGTATCGCTGTAAATCGGTTGCTATAATTGCACTGTTTCCTCGAGAATGAAAGGAATATTTGCAGTTTGCGCGCTGCCAACTGAGCTATAACGAGATTTCCCGTTGGTTTCCCTGCTGTATGTGTGGTGCTTTAAAACCTGCAGTGATTCACCTCTCAGCGGCGTCTCTTTCCTTTGCCAGTTTCCCTTTCTTTGCTTCCGGGGTTCCAAAGAAAAAGAAGTTGGCAAATAACTCCCTACTCACCCATCCTCTTTCAAGACAAATTCTACAGGAAAGTTTTGTCATAAACTACTGTGCAGCTTCCACAGAGATTTCTGTCTCTTTAAAAGTATGAGGTACCCTTAGGCTTCAAATACCTGCTTCACGCACATCCTAAAAATCTCCTGATTTTTTTAGCACTGCAAGACTCCACAGCTGTAAATCCAGCAGTTTACACACCAAACACCATCAGCTGTAGTCTTCACTATATCTGTTTTTACTTTCCCTACTAGGTACATACTAAGTAGAAAAGGTATTGTATTCAATCTAAAAATTTAATGCCCAGATTTCACCGAATAGCCTGGGAAGTCCTCTTCATTCGGAAGGAATTTTGTAAATATTGTATAACTGGTAAACATTAAGCCATAGAAAAACGACTAAACAAAAAAAGTATTTTAAAACGCAATAGGCAAAAGAAAGATACAACATCGAAGTATGCCACAAATAATTTAGAATGGCATAAGCATGGGCGAGGACAGGTGTAATTAATTTAAGTGGTCTAACAGGGAGAAGAACTAAACAGGGAGATAAACCATATGTAATGGATTAAATGACAATTGGCATTATATTCTGGAATGCGAGGGGAGAATTTAATACTAGATAAATGTAAAAATTTAACAATAGAGCTAAAAGTTAGGAAGATTTTTAATACAAGATCAAATGAATATATGGAGAAAGCAGGAAAATGTTTTAAAAAATTGGGCTAAAGTGGTTAAAAGAAACGTGAATGAAATTGGAGGATAGGGAAAAACGGTAACAAGGCAAAAAAGTAAATAGCGGAAAATTATACTTCCCCATGATATTGTCGTATGCCTCACTTTATATTATTTTTCAACTTCAGAGGGGAGCTACTCGCTTGCGAGAGGGATCGTTAAATCAAACAAAACTTCAAATTACGAGGCAACGACGAGGGACGCAGCTAAAGTTAAATTCCAAAATAAATGCTATACCAATACAATGCCTGGCTTAAGGGAGAGGAAAGATTCTATTCTACCATAATTAATATTTCCAGATATGGATGGAACACCGTTTATTAAATGAAATTAAATACTCACATATCTTTGCCCATTGCCTGCCGACGAGGACATCGTGCTTAAGCAGTTTCCCGTCTGTCTCACTCGAAGCCTACTCACTGAATCTAACAAGAAGCCACGCCAACTCGGCGTCAGTAACGCTATCCCCTCCTTGACACTGTTTCCCCTGATTCGCCCCTACTCACAGACAAACTGCCGTGCTTCGGTGTCCAGAGAGCGTCATAACATTATTATCTGTGCACATGCCACAATATATACAACAGAATGTTAAATATAAGGGGAAGAGAAATAATAAGCAACTCCACTGTGTTGTAAACATGTATAAATTTCACGTAAGTTCAAGGTAGGCAATAAATCATACATTCACACAAAAAGGTAGATATTGATAAAGCACACAACTTACATTTTTGTGGCATCAACCATTTTCGAGATATCCGTTATTTACTGTTCGAATTGTTCAATACTTACCCATTCTTTTAAAATCCTATCCATTTTCAATTGTTTCTTACTGTTATGGAAAGAGTTATGGAATTTTAAGGGCAGCATATAGTGTCCGGTTCTAAAACATTTGACTACCGCTATTCACTTTGTAACTGTAACAAAATGTGTAATGAAGCTATTTCCTGAAAGGTTAATCTCAATTAAAATGAAGTAGATAGGAAAATAAACTTTCATAACAATAATTTGTATACCCACTAATAAGCGACAGAGGGTAGGAAAAATCATGTGAATGTGACCATCAGATTTTTATTGTAACTCTCCTGTGATAATTATTACGACTTACATTTAGTTAGAAGGAAAATGGCACCAAATTATACAAAACTATACATACGTGGGTAATATACAAACGATGTTCCAAAATTCGTCTTTTATTACTATATTTTATATCGCTTTAACTACGGGGTCATATCGCGACGGATCCGATGGTGGATAACTCTTAGATCGAGTTGCGGAGGACAGTTAGCCTTCTAGGTCTCATCCCTGTAATCATCCGCTTCGTCGTGTCCACAGAGACCCCAGCGCATAGCAAACGTATCTTCTGCTTCGAGCCATGCAGATGACATTAGGGTACCATCCAGTCTAACTGCCGCTTTAATATAGAAAGGCGAGCAGTTAGCCTTCTAGGTCTCATCCCTCTAACCATGCCATTTTGCTTCGTCACGTGTCCGCAGAGACCCAAGCGCATAGCAGTCAGATATTCTGCTTCGTGCCGTGCAGATGGCTTTAAGGTGCCGTCCAGTCTCCCTGCTTTCACTACACTTCCACGCTTAGATGATACGGCATTCCTATCACCACCTATTTTTCAGTTTTATTATTTTTTTGTTTGTTTGTTTTCATTTTGTTTTAGACTTAAGGTGGAGCTTTGGTTCATGGTATTAAATATCCAATCCGGTATTTACCTTAGCGGCTGAGGGAAACCACGAAAAAACATCAGACAGATTGGTCGACCCATGGGATTTGAACCCGGGACCTTCCAAACGCGGGCCATAGACGTGTTACCACCTGAGCCATCTCGCTCGGTTATTCATCTTTTGTCTTCCCATTTACCCATATTTTATCCACCACAACATTGCCTTTCTAATCTCTTGGTCTGTCTCCTTCCTTCTAATAGTTTCCGTCCAATCTGTTCAATGTTTTGTAAGTGGTAAACCAGAGTTCTCTACTATTTCTTCATGTTTCTGCCTTGTTTCATGGATTTAGAATTAGGATCAGTCAGACGGAGGGATCTGAGTTACTGGAACACAGCACAGCACTGCACATAGTCCATAGTAGGCCCTTTTTGATTCCAAGGTGACCCCTGGAAGGAATAGATGGAGGGAAGCCCGAGGGGTGACCAGATCCGGACGACGATGCGCGCTAGCAACGTCGGAGTTCCCAACGATTTCGGAATGACATCAATTCTGACACCGGCACGATTCCACCTTAGCCATCTTCAATCTGGGGATTCGAGAATGAAACTAGCCACTCCCAGGAAGGCCCTAGTCTGCCAGTCTATCGCCAGGGAGAAATATTTACACAGTGCAAATTATACCGTACCACCGCAACGCACAAATCACCTTCGCCTGGTCCTACATCCCTAAGACATATGAGAAGAAACACGAAGTGATCGGCACAGAAAATGAACAGGAAATTCGTGGTAGAGGAGGAACCATTCCAGCCTCGACCTATTGACCACGGAAATCATGAAAAAAAACGCAATATCAGAGTAGTTGGCTCGACGGGGCTCCAACCCGGGACCTCCTAAATGCGAGTCTCATGTTATCACAGTCATCTACTTGGTCTTCATGGTTTTGCTTTAACTTACTTTCATCTTGCATCTTTCCAAACCATGTTAGTCGCTTACGGAGCTGGATGGTTCAAACGGTAAGGCTGTGGCTCTCATTCGGAGGGTCCGAGGTTCGATTCCCGGCGACCGTCCACTCTGATCAATGGATTTTTTGTGAGTTTTTTCGGCTGGTCGAACCAATGTGGAATGGTTTCTTTTATCCCCCTAATTTCCTGTCTCTCAATTTCGTTCCATTAATCATTTCATTCATTTCACCTTCTTTGGTCTGTTTTAGGGGTGGAAGTGTTGCCGACGGTGTTTCGATGCGGCGTGACAGGGAAAAGGATCTCTCTGTGAACTTTCTCCGCCCTTCGGCCTTCAGCTGGTTGTCGGGGTATAAGGTACAGCCCCTTGGGGGCGTTGGACACTGTGTGGCGGCGGGGTCCCCGGTCTGTCTGTCCGACTACCAGGGTGTCTCAATCTAGAAACTAGGGACTCTGACATTGCTGTTCCGTAACGCCTGGTTCCGGTAGCCCGGTGTGTCCTTTCACCGCTTCTCTACCTCCCGGGGCGCCCCCTTTGAGGCGTCGGTAGAATATCCTCATTCCTGTATCGGTGCCGAATTCCCTCGGCTTCACAATCCAGTCCAAACCATTGTTAGTCACTTCTTGGTTACGTATTTTCGATGCAGCTCTGCTTACACTTCTTCTCTTACTCTTTTATGTCTGATTTATTTCATCGGGTTTTACGTAGAACCTTTTGTAGTACTTCAGCTCTCAGAATTCAATAATCAAATTTCAGTGATCGAAGTAAACATACTGAGGAAGAACATACCACTTCGCTTGTGGTCTATTGTTTCTAAATTGTATACATTCGCACCCTAAGGCACATACCTCGAAGGAATATGGGAATAAAGGCGGACGTCTCGAAAAAGGAAACCTTACTGCATAACGCTGCAGGAGAACGCACGCCTCGACCTCGCTTACATAGACTCGTTCAAACATCCTTAACTACCTTTTACTTGCTCTGCAAACTAACTATAGTACAGAGAGAGCCAAAAGACTACGAACTGGCTGCGCGGTGTTTTTCCTGTCCGCGTCCTCGGCGCTCGTTGCCGTCTGCCACTATCACAGAAAGGCGCGGATGAAACTACACATTTTAGACTACTTTTAAAGGCTTTACTTAACAACTGTATGAAATGAGATGCTGAAACTGGCCACGTCGTTGTCCATACATTTTTGGCACCTCTTAAGGAAACTATCCATCACTCGCCGTAGTTCACGTTGAGAAATGCTGGCGATTTCCTGGCAGATATTTTGTTTTAATTCTTCCAGGGTGTGTGGGTTTGCCTTGTACACCTTGTATTAAGTTACGCCAGAGATAGAAATCAAAGGGGGTTAGGTCGGGGGACCGAGGGAGCCACAAATTTCTACTAATAATTCTGTCCTTTAAAATTCTGCCTTTCTATGATAGCGGCAGACGGAAATGAGCGCCGAGGACGCGGACAGGAAAAACACCGCGCAGCCGGTTCGTAGTCTTTTGACTCACCCTTTAGGTAAGGAAAGTATTGCATTGTCGTCCACCTTGATCTAGGGATAGCATGCTATCCTCTAGTTCTCGAGGTCGCGGGTTCAAACCCAGCGGATTGTGATGGATTTTTTTTCGGGCGTAAAAATCCCTAGCATGGCTTCCTTCGGATGGGAAGTAAAGCAGGTGGTCCCGTGCCGTGGATTTATGGCACGTAAAAGTACCTCAAGCCTGATAAAGAGGCCTCTGAGAAAATGACCGCCCAATATAGAGTGGGGCCAAAGGACAATAACAGTTAAAGAGCATCCATAAATAAAACTCAATTTAAGTTTTAAGTATTGCATTCCAGCCTAAAGTTCCATATTAAGATTTGAAATTATTTGTGTCCCCTTGAACACAAAAAGTCACGTGTGTGATGTGAGATGTACTGTGTATGAAAGCATAATTCAAAAACCGAAAAGTTAATGAGTACCAGACTTAGATTTGAATTCAATATCTTCTAAGAATGGGACAATAAAATCTTCAACGACCCCACCCCTCTTTACACAACCACTCTTTACGTAGAAAAGTTATTCGTTATTTTAATCTTCTCAAAATGGCTCTTAACGTATTGTGACGGTAGGTATAGTTTTATTTTACAAGAATGTTATAAATAAAATTTTATATGTTCAGAACAAACTTTGTTTAAGAGGAACGATATGCTTATATAAGCATGGAAGTTGAATTAGGAAATATATAGGAGATGCACCTTTAGAAATATCGTTAGACTCTATAATTCCAATTAAACACTTTATAAAGAACTTCTGGGTCATTGCTGATCCTGAGTGTTGGACGAATAGAACCATGAAAACTCATGTGAAAGCCTTGATGTGGTTTACAGATAGCTCAAAGGATGGCTCAGGAACAGGATCCGGAGTATATGCCATAAAACCAAGGTGCAGAAAGCTTTATTCTCACCTTGGGTGAAAATGTACTTTTTTTCAAACCGAGAATTATGCTATTACTCAACGATACATAGAAACACAAGGAGAGCTTACACAAATCCTTATCTTCTCAGATAGCCAAGCTGCACAAGGCTCTGAGTAGTCATAAGGTAACGTCAGAACTGGTTTTAAACCGCCTAAACACGCTTATAAGCTTGATAGAATAGAATGAAGTTCAAATTTATTTGGGTGCCTGGTCATAGTGGCATAAAGGAAAATTAAAATGCTGATGAACTGCAAGTCAAGGAGCAGTTTCACAAAATATTGGGCCGGAACCGGTTCTAGAAACATCTCGATTCTTAGTAAGAGAGGCTATTAAGAACTGGTCCAAAGTAGATCATAAAATCTGGCTTTAAACTCCAGGAAACAAATATGGTAAAGTATTTATTAGAAAATGATGTAAGAAAAGAGCTCAAAGTTTACTTAGATGTAACACACTTCAGCTGAGAACAATTATTGCATTTGTCACGGGACATGCTCCTGTGAAAAAGCATCTTAACACGATGGGAGTGTTAGATTGCAGATTATGCGAGAAAGAAACTGAAAATGCTCCTGTGAGGCTTTGGTTCACAGGAGATATACTGCTTTTGAGAAAATGTTTATAGAACCAGAAGAATTTGAAAACATAATATCTATTATGAGACTATTCCTTGGTAAAGGGTAGCACAGCAAGACTAAGACTGAAGTGTGTCCGGAGCAATGGCGGAAACCTATATTGAACAAGACAAGCATGAAAGTATCGTGTGATTTTTAAAGAACGTTTTCTGAATATTCGCGAAGCTTTCAGTACGTGGATGAAATGTGCAAAATCATGCTGACGCCCGTAAACGTCAGTGCTGGCTAAAGCACAAGTCAGCATACTCCTCGGGTATTTAGAGCTTTTGATGTTAGACCCGTGCTAATCTTTAACCTAATCTTTAGCAATGCCACCAAGATCCCCAGAACATTGAGAGCGCAACCTTCTTTGCACTCCAGGTAAAATAGTCTGTTGCAGTATTGTCATTGGTTGACGTTTGTAGTAATGTAGTGTAGAAGTTCGGTTAACTAAATCTTGTTGGCATGTTTATTGTAACTATGTAGCACTGCAGATAATTAAACTAAATTTGGAACCAGAGTTAGACGCCAATAATTGCCACCCTTTTCCACTCCTATACCCAGTACCCCACTCTGCCAAGGGTAACTATCTCGTTTGGAAATCTTTTATGTCCTCTTCCTTTCCCCATTTGATGGGGCCGATAGGATTTACATCACAGTAAGTTTAAGATATTTGCACAACATGAAAACATATCAATCCTTAAATAACCTCTGAATTCCTCCTCACATTGAGTGAATTTTACATATTTGGAATGTCATATGGAATAGTATTACTGATTAAAAGGGCTAAATTTAGTCAATTAATTTTTGTAAAATTACCCGTTTTTCAAATATTCCATGTTTACAGTTTCGCATGTAGATCACCTGACAGAGGTGCTTGAAACTTTGCGATTCTTGTTTGTTGTTCCCATCGCAAGTGGCCCGTCACGTTACCACGACTAAACGTTTCAGTGTTGCTTTCCGCACGTTTTATGTAAATCATTCCTAGGCAAAAATGCATCGTGAATAACGTAATGTGAATAAAGGAATCACAGAGCGAAGTATCGCCGCGATAACGTGTGTGACTCGCATTCGGGAGGTCCTGGGCTCAAACCCCCGGATCCGACCAATGTGACCGAAGGTTTTTTTCGTGATTTTCCTCGTCGAATGCTGAGTTGGATAATTTGATCCGCGAATTTTCTTATCATCCCCTTCATCACCACATTCCATTTCCTTCTTCTTCACTGCCATACCAGGCATTGGGCTGATTACTCATCCTGGATATGCAATGATCCAGAGCTTGCTTGCTCATCGACAAGCTACTATTACAAGGCATTGGTTTGAAAATCCTTGGGGTGTAAGTCCCACAAAGAGGAGGGTAATTCGTTGAAAAAGAAGAACAATAGAGGAATCACTTTCTGCGAATCTGTCATATATAATGGGTAGAGAACGTCGTCGAGTGTGACACGTCAGATTTCACAATTAACATGTTCTATTATGTTGTGTAGAATTATGCATTCACTCTAAAGAATTGCACGCGTTTAACGCACAAATACAACTCATTTAATAGAAGACTTGACAGGAAAAAAAGTAGTTTCAAAAATACAAGGGATTAGCCCCGTACCGCTTCGAAACACTGCATACATACACATATCAAGTGTTTATCACGCTGCCTTGCGATTTCACAGCTAAAGTGAAAAGTAAATTTTGTCAGTAGACAGTAGTATTCACGTGGCTGGATAGTGTAGTGGGCAACATAATTCTGTTTCCCCCTGACAAATGGGGTTCTGAGGAAGCATACCAATTAACATTTTTTAGAGAAAGGCCTAAAAGTAGAACTTCTAACACAGTGCACACGAGTTGAACGCTTTAGATTATCGCACTAGTGGGATAATCTTCAATATAGCCAAATTAGGTTTTAAGTCCAATCACATGGCAATTACCCTTTGTATTTCACTGTTTAATAACTCGCCTTGGTTTAATTGGGTTTTACTTTTCATTATGTCGTTTCACATAATCAATTTCTCATGGTGCTCACATTATCTGTTCACAATACCAATTGTGATGCTTCAGTTTATCGCAGTTCGTTGCAGACTTAACCTATACGTTACATTGGATGTTTCTTTGATCTAAATCGTTACTCTTTTATCTAACCTATACAAAGATTAAATGGTGGAAATTATGAATTAAGAAGAAACTGAAATGGAAGTGAAATTACAGAAGCAGCAGAAAGAATAACACTTGAAGTACTTAACCACAAAATCAGAAAGCAATATGATAGAGCATTCAATCGCTTCATTGCCTGGTATAAGACAAATCACGGTGAAAGTAATTTCACTGAAAATGACTGCTATCAAATCAACAAAACATCTGACAGCTTGCTTTTTAACGTCATTTCTCTTGTTTAAAAAACGCGTTCTATACATGATATCTGTTAGTTTCAGGAATCAATTTAATATTATTAGATATTTTATAAATTAGAGTGCTGTCTAAAAATAGTATATGCCAAAAGTGTTAAAAGGTTTCATTTGCTCGTAGGATTGCGAAATAAAACCCTACTTTGACCCCTTGTATCATAATCTATTTCCATCTTGCTTGCTGCTGTGAGGAAAAGTTTATTATTATTATTATTATTATTATTATTATTATTATTATTATTGTTACTATTATTATTGTTATTATTATTAAACTAATTCATTTTGACAAAATTACCTTTAGTTCCTAAGCTTTAAGGAATTAAACTTTCAGAAAATAAAAACATTTGATGTGTTAATTTCACATGAAATTCTACCAGTTTTACTTCCTCTGCCACCTACATAGTTGGTAGAGGAAGTCCTGGATTCCACCCAAGAATTCGATATCGAGATTTCACCGGAAATATTGTTTTAAGACCCCTAAATCCAAAAAAAGCATTTTTAGAAAAAGGTCCGTGTGTGTGTGTGTGTCTGTCAGCAGCATAGTTCAAAAACAAAAAGTCCAGTAAATACAAACTTGGCATTTAACTTCAGTATCTTCGAAGGATGCGACACGAAGATTTTCAGGAAAATTCCCCACCCTAACTTCCCTTTATATGGAAAAGTTTTAGAAGTTTGTTATTTTATGAAAAATGGCTCAAACCATCTTACAACCATATATTACAAATAAGACGTATAATTTGAATTTTCTGGGAATAGCCTGTGAAGTTACCTTATCCGGAAGGAGTTTTGTATTACCTTGTATAAGTGATAAACATTGAGCGATAGTTGAAAACGTACTACAGAAGAAATGTAGATCTGTTTAAAACATACAATTTATTTCAAATAAGTTTTTGTGGCCTAAGTCATTTCCCGAGATATGCGTTATTATGGTTCGCATTTTTTTTTAAAGTTTCATTTATACCCCGCCTTTAACTACATTGGTCTTATCGGCGGCCTTTTCTTTGAACTGATTGCCTATTGGAAATGGTGTTAACTGTGTAACTCTTGTCGTTGGGTTTCTTGCAATTTTGGTTTTTATTCATTAGATCATTCATACTTCCAGACTCTGGGGAAGATGGGAATTAATCTTGGCTACAGATAAATTCCCACCCACCAGCCGGGAATCGAACCCGGAACCCCTCGCACAGCAGACAGTTGCTCTATCGCCAGTTCTCATAGTTCGATACTTTGTCATTCTTTAAAGTGCTGTCGAGATTTAGTTGTTTTTCGTGATCGCATGGAAAGAGTGTGGAATTTTAAGGCCAACATATAGCGTTCTGCTTCTAAACATTTGACTATCGCTGTTTCCTTTGTATCCCTAACGATATGTGTAATGTAGCTATTTCTGCAAGGATTTATCTCGATTAAAATGAAGTAGACAGAACCAGAAGCTTTGGTAAGAATAATTTGTATACTCATTAATAAACAATAGAGGGTAGAGAACAAGTCATATGAATGTAACCGATCAGATTTTTGTGCACGCAGTTCTTACAAAAGCTTGTTTCTCTATATCCCTGATATTAATAAAGATATAAATGTTTGCATAAATGGTTTTATTAAACATTTCTTTGTAGGTAAAACGGGCATATAGGAGACTGAAGTGATAGTTAAATCTTGAAAACGATATGCTGTGAATAAATGCGCCCATTTTGGTACACTGTTCACAAGCGCACGGGGTTTCTAAATATATTCTTTTTTAGGTAGACGTCAAAATATGTATTACCCGTGAAATATCGATATCGAATATTTATGTGGCATATAATGAAATAAAAACGGACAAATGTTTCACCCAATGATTACAGTGTCTACTAGGGATGGGATTTAGATACCGTCGATATCTCTATACTCGCCGGTAACTGAGTAGGTCTAATACTTCGATATTTTTTCGAAACGTTTAAATGCTTAAGTGTTGCATTATTGAAAACTGTTACGTTTAACTTTATGCTAAATAAGAAATGAAAGGAGTCGAGAGTTCATGTTATTGTCTCGCGCATGTCCCCCAAAAGTCGCTGGACTATAGTTCTTGATAGACCTTGACTGCGATGAATGCAACATTCCATAGACTCGTGTCTAAATGAAAACATGCAAAATAATGGGGGAAGGCGTAGAGGTACTCATGTAACATGCAGCGTTAACTGAGTTGTGAATGAAGCTGATTTAGCTGACGCACTAAATCACGTTTCTGCAATAGCCTGGTTTGTGACTCAGTCTCAGCCATTATGTTTACCCACTCCGGTGAACAAAATCCGCGAATTCAGCAGTAACAAATCAGATTTTATGACGTGAGATAATACAGCGTATGGAAATATTTGTTTTTTCATTAATGCTCATGTACTTAAACGAAAATTTTGATTCCTTTATATCTCTGCATTTCATATAATACTTTCCTGGTTTTAAATTCAAATTTTTAATTATCTAATATGCCTTTATATAAAACATGTATATGTATGCAGGTGGGTAGTAGAGAGGTTTAATCCACAAACTTACTATGTTTCCGAGTGTTATAGGGCTAATTACGTATTACCTGATAAAAAAAAATACATATATGGCATTATCAATTGCTGCCAATTGGAGAATGTCAAACAGCAACAATTTCAGAATTGTGTAGCATACAATAAAACATTGGTTACATGCGTTTATGCACAGAAAACTACTAATGAGAACATAATTCAGTGAACAAGTTATCGCTTTTACAGTTTTTATAGAGTATTGAGTGTCGAAAATCAGTGCTCAAAAATTAGTATCTAGTATCGAGTTATCGAGAAATAGTGGTGTTGTCCCATCACTAGTGTCTACTATTCTCTAGATAAAATACACATCACCTAAAATTCATAAAAAGTGACACTCTACACGTTTCTTGCGGGTAATTTAGGTATGTTGTCTTTACGTTGTTTTGTTGTTGATTTATGTATGGACGTAAATTTTGAAGAACATTGTTTGTTACGTAATATGCTGCTACTACGAGAAATCGATTTGAAGTTGTATTTTTGTTGTTACACTCCAAGTTTAAAATATTATATTAACTTTGTTATTAAGCTGCTTCTATAGACATTATTTATGTTTGTTTTTGCCTCGGCTGCGTCAGTATTGTTTTAGAGTCACGTATCTCTTAGACAGGACGTGGTGCGACAAGAATGTAGGCTTACACAGATTTTAAGTTTAAATTCACTTCTTTTTATTAATCCTTGACACAAATTAAATAGCACTACACTGATATCAAGAGCTGTGAGATTCTTTAATACTTGCACTTTGTTAAAGCGTATACTTAATTTTCGTTTCACACAAATACGTAATATTTCTTTAGAGAACACATCTTCCATCCGGTCACTACCAAGGTCTGCAGGCAACTGAACATATTTCAACCGTCCAAACCAGTAAACTTCTGTATTTCAAGTCTCTGATTGGCTAATCGTAGTCCAATAGAATACCTGCATTTTACTAAAGCTTTTTCTGGCTGTTGATTGGCTAATTTTAAACTGTTACAAAATTTACATTATTGCTGTCCTAATCATGACTAGTAGCATTTAAACTCTCAAACTCATTATTGCCTCAAGGTTACCTCATTGTTACCTCATTGTTAGCAACGTTAAAGTTATTATTCTCACAGCTCTTACATTACTAAATTACGTAATGAATTCACATAACATTATTGAACATGTTTACAGTAATATAAGCATTTGCAATGACTGTTACATACATTTTTACAAATTATTACATACATATTGCTTCACATATTGAATTTACATATTATATAATTTAATTTAAATAATTAAAGTGTTAAAAATACTTCCTCACACTAGAACACCTCTTCGTTTTTAAATAAAATTGCTTGAGAAACATAATTCCAAGCAGAGCTCGCTCGCAGACCTTAGCCTCCTTCTATAGCGATATTTTCCACTCAAACATCCATATACTAAAATGTTTGGTACGAAAGTTAGAGCATACAAAACACTTAACGTGTAGTATGAGTTAATGGTGTTTATCAGATTCCAGTCGTTCCCTTTCATCTTGTTTTTACTTTCCTTGCTGACAGCAATGATTGATGAAGATGAAAGATCTAGAAGGAAGGCTTACGCGTAATCCTAAGAAAAGGGTGAAGTAAAAATCGTAATCATGTTGAGGGATGCCTTCGCGTGTCATTTCTGCACTGCAATTATATTTAGGATGAGCAAGAACCGAAACATTCCTCTGCATCCAGAGAAATTATAGTCTATTTATACAACAGATCCAGATTTCGTGTAAGGTTTCCCTCAGTTGACAGGTAAGTACCACACTGAATACTTAAGGGGAGACTAAATGACGAAAATTTACACGAAGTTATACATTATTATTTTATGTACCCTAAAATTGCAACTTTCTCTTTAATTTTATACACAATGAGTCAGAATAACGCCGCATAATTTTAAGGCGCAACTCACGGGTTCTATATGAGTATTTTATTTTAGGGAATGTCTGCCCGTAAACGTTTTGTTATCGAGTTAGAGGGCATTAATGCTTTAGAAACACCGCGTCGGGCTAGATGAAGTTCCGCCGAAACGATCGCTAGGCATCTTTTGCTACAAGGAATTGGGAGAGTTTTGAAAAAGACTAGCAAGAATTTTAAACAATTCAAAATTCTCTTAAACTCATTTAGCAACTTGTGAATCTTTGTTTAATTATCTGGCACTAAATCTATGTTAAAGTAGGTCACATCCTTTTTTAATCAATCTACAGCTACGTATACAGGTTATATTTGTAAATAATGCATTTGTTGATCAAATTTTCTCCACTATTATACAAATTACTTGATAAAAGTTAAAACAATGTTAAATGCTGCAAACATATGTTCTTAAAAGGCTTCAAACTAAGAACAAAACAAGAATTGAGCAAGTGCATTACCTGGTATATCATGAATAGCATCATAGTTCCGGGTTATCAGCCCCCCTTGACTATTAAATGGTGTCTCGTACACGAGAGCCTGAATATGTCCCCAGAGAAAAAATATCCAAAGGTGTTGGACCTGGTGAACGTGCTGGCCATGATTTCGGTACTCCTCTACCGATTCAGCGATCAGGATACATTACATAGGGTAAACGCTTATGTCACCGGAATAATGCGCAGGTGCCCCATCGCCGTGGAACCACATTAATTCGCATATTCCTAAAGGAGCATCTTCCAGAAGTTCTGGCAAAGTGTGTTGGTACAAACTGTAGGTAAATTTGGCCAGTGAAACGTGGAGGTAGTAAATAGGTCCCTATGAGT
The DNA here is from genome assembly GCA_030765065.1 of Deroplatys truncata. Classification (NCBI taxonomy): domain Eukaryota; kingdom Metazoa; phylum Arthropoda; class Insecta; order Mantodea; family Mantidae; genus Deroplatys; species Deroplatys truncata. Next base: position 60,561,161 of record CM060977.1, read on the forward strand.
GTATTATTCACAATTCCAGCCCAAATGTTCACTGTACACCGGTTAATTTGTAACTCTAATAGCTCTAGGGTTTACCTATGTACAAATGTGACTTTTACGGGTGTTAAACATACCCTCTCGTGTAAAAAATCTTCCCTTCCGTCCACAATATGGTTGTCAGAAATGTTGGTTGACCAATGCATTTATGAAGAAACCAATGACAAACTGTAGTCGGGATGGAAAGTCAATTGGTCCCAGTGCTTGAACTCGGGTGAGATAGTACAGATGTAATTGCTGTTCGCGCAGAATTCTAGCAACTGAAACTGCTTGTATGCATTGCATGAGCTATTGTTGCTCTTGTGCTTGTGGACGGAGGATTATGAACCCGATCAAGAACCTCCACTTCTAGAGCCATTCTCCTTACATTTCTTTGGACTCCCGAACAATGGGCTTGTTTTTGGAAAGTTCCTGTTTCTCGCAACCCTCGCAGTAAAGGGCTATGATGAAGCAAATGTCTCCTTGGGTAAAGCCCAACATAACGATCTCGTGCCCTTTTCGCATTTCTCCAAGTAGCACCATAAACACAATGCATGTCTGCTAGTTCTGCGTAAGTAAAGTGGAATATTTTTATAATAGATTGTAAAACTGAAAGTCCTTCTAATAAACTGAACACTTTAGTATATCCTGATAGCTGAGATTGATACGCTACAGAGATCGATTACCTAACCTAACAAGACGTTTACGGACACACATAACCTATAAGTAAATACTCAAATATAACTCCTGAATCACGACATAAAGTTATTCGGTGTTATTCTGACACACGCTATACATTCAGTAAACCTCAGTTATATGCTTTAAAATCTAAAAGCAAATCTGATGCATTACATCCACCTGGCTTTCTCTACCCTTGAGGCAGTATTTTTAACACTTAAATGATTTCAGTCAAATTATATAATATAAAATATAATAACAGCCCGCCTTAAAGCAAAATGTAATTAATATAATATATAAAATGCATGTAACAATATATAAAATTCATTTAAAAGTCATTGTGTTAATGTTTATATTAGTATATACATGTTCAATAATGTTATGTGAATGTATTAGGTAATTTAATAATGTAGGAGCTGTGAAAATAATAGGTTAAAAGTTGCTAACAATGAGGTAACAATGAGGTGGCCTTGAGGCAATAATGAATTAGAAAGTTTAATAATGCTACTTGTAATTCTTGGAGCAACAATAATGTAATTTTTTAGACAGCTTATAAAATAGCCAATCAACAACCAGAAAAAAGCTTAAGTTAAATAAAAGTGTACTATTGGAGTAGGAATAGCCAATCAGAAACTGAAATAGGGCAAATTGTACAAATTCAGAATTCAGTTGCTAGCAGACAGCGTTCCTACCGGACGCGAGATGCGTCCTCGAGAAGTTTAATACGTATTCAGTGTGAGACAAAAATAGTTTACAAATTATAAAGTGCAAGTAATTAATAAATAATCCCACAGCACATTTTTAAATCGATTATCACCGGGGATGAGTCATGGCTGCATCATTATGATCCTGAAGGAAAACAAGCCAGCACAGTGTGGAAATCGCCAGGTTCTGCAACACCAAAACAGGCAAAACTTGTTCCATCTGCAGGGAAAGTGATGGTGATCACATTTTTTTACTGTAATGGAATGATTTACCAGCATGCAGTTCCCCTCACACTACTGTTACAGCAGCATACTACACGTCAGTATTGGCTACACTGAGGAAGCACATTGCAAAGAAACGACAGAGCTTTCTCGGACTGGGTGGCGACTTCATCATGACAATGCACGGCCTCACGTCGTAAATTAAGTCATGCAGTTTCTGGCTCGATTCAACATTACCTGTTTACCACATCCACCTTATAGCCCCGATCTTGCATCCTGTGACTTTTTTTTATTTCCATCACTAAAGGCAAAGCTTAGGGGTATTCGATTTGAGAACTCTGAAGCAGTGCTCAAGAAAAGTGAGGCGATTCTCAAGGACCTGACAAAGAATGGTCTGCAGCACGTGTTCAAGAACTGACAGAGACGCTATAAAAAGTGCATTGAAGTAGGAGGGGACTACTTTGAAAAAAATCATGTAAACATTTAATTGGAGTAATAAACCTCTGTGAAAAAAAATCAGTATCAGTCTTTGTTGATAAGCCCTCGTATAATATTTAAAGAAACAGTAAAAATACAAAGTTAAGATTTTTAAACTTGGGGCGAAGCCTACCGGGTACCATACGTGCGGTTGCAACTACTTCAAGTTTAGCTCCTCCTAAAATCACCCTTTCTCACCCTCTATCGCTTATTGTGGGTATACAAGTTCATTTTCCTGTCTACTTCATTTCAATCGATATAAACCTTTTTCGGAAATAGCTACATTACACATTTCGTTATAGATACAAAGGGAACAGCGATAGTCAATTTTTTAAGAACTGGACGCTATATACTAACCTTAAAATTCCATATTGTTTCCACGAAAGGACTTTAAAGAATGACTAACTATTGAACAATTCGAAACATTAATATCGGATATCTCGGAAACGGCTTATGCCACAAAAGTTTATTTGAAATAAATTGTGATCTACATTTTTTGTGTAGTACGTTTTGTCTATCGCTTAACGTTTACCAGTTATACAAGATTATACAAAATTCCTTCCTAATGAAGAGGACTTCACAGGTTATTCCCATGTAATGGATGGTTTGGGTTGGGGAAATTTTCTTGAAATTCTTCATCGTGTCGTATCTTTAGAAAACACTAAACCTAGAAACCTAGTTTGGTGTTTAACAAACTTTTCGTTTGTAAGATAACGTGTTCACAGACACACACAGATTCACGGGGCCTCAAAACATGTATTTCCGGTGGAAATCAATACCTTCTCTACCTACTATGTACGTGATATAAAAGTAAAGATTCTATTTCCGTTAACAAAGTAACCATTTAGATGAAAGCAGATAAGCAACTCGAAGGCATATATCTGCAAGCTGTAAAAATTTTCAGGTAGAATATTATGTAGTTTCTGAGATAATCGCTCATTAATTTAGAATATTTAATATTGATGAAACAGGACTTTTAATCTCTCCATGAATAACATCTAACCCAAAGTTACACCCAAGAATGAAAGAAATAGAAATAACATATTAGTTACAGGAAGGCGACTCAACAACGGTCATTCGTCTAGTACATACTCGTTTCTGTGTAAGTCTAAATACATAATGCATGACATATACGAACTAACAAAATATAAAATGTATTTTGAATTTTTTGCAAAAAGCCTATGAAGAATTAGTTTAGTATGCTTTAGTATAACTAGTAAAGCGTAAGATAGCAGAAACTTTCTACTTAAAAAATGTAGCTCTCTTTAAAACAAATAATTTATGTCACACAATTCTGTTATTGTAACATTAACCTTTCCCAGATATTCGTTGTTATTGATTTGAATCTTCAAATACTTATACTTAGTTCTTCAGAAGCTAAGTCGCTATTCGTTTGTTTCTGGGATTATGCAAAGATAGAATTTTAAACCCAGCGTATGACCTGCTTTTTAAAGCTCCGACTTGATTCTCCAGAATCCCCTTTCTAACCACAACGGAAAGTTTACGAAACTATATCTGCTAATATTTATCTCAATTAACTTGTAAATCGAAGCATAAAAGTAAAAATAATGCTTGGAAGAGTACGTAGAGAAAATAATGTGAATGTAAAGTATGTATATTTTTTCCACCAGAAACACATTGATATGTATTTGTCATCTTTCATCTAGATTGATTATTTCGATGCAAGAATTTATAGGTATTACACGTTTTGAGGCTCCCTGAATAAAAAATTCTGATGTGATACATTCACATGGCTTTCACTACACTCTATCTTTATTACTAGGTAAACAAATTATTCTTATCTACTACATTTCAATCAAGATAAACCTTTACAGAAACAGCTACATTACACATTTCGTTACAGATACAAAGGCAACAGCTATAGTGAAATGTTTAAGAAATGGGCGCTATACGCTGGCCTGTAAATTCCAAACTGTTTCCATGCAATCGCGAGGAACACCTGAATGTTGACAGTACTTTAAGAGAATGCCCAAGAAATAAACAATTCGAACCTTTAATAACGGATATCTCAGAAACGGCTTATGCCATAAAATACTTATTCGAAATAAATTGTGTGTTTTAAAGAGATCTAAATTTTTTGTGTATTTGTTTTCGTCTATCGCTTAACGTTTACCAGTTATACAATATTATACACAATTTCTTCCGACTTCATAGACTAATTCCTAGAAAGCTCAAGATATACATTTTGTCATGTAAGTATCGTTCATATATGATATTTTAATAACTATCGCCAGACCAGTTTTTAGAAAATAAAATATTTCGAAAAATGTTCGATATAAAGGGTAGTTTGGGATGGGGGATATTCTTGAAAATCTCCGGATCTCATCTTTGGAAGATATTGACCCTAAATACCAAGTATGGAATTTATCCAATTTTTCGTTTTTGCGTTCATAGACACACAAAACACGTGTTTCCAAAAATGCTTTATTTGGATCCCGGTGAAATCTTGGTATTAAATTTTTGGGTGGAATGCAATACTTCCCCTACTTACTGTACGTAGTAGAGAAAGCGAAAAAAAACCAAGGTAGGAAAAAAGTATGTGTCTGTGTTTGTCATTCTAGTCCAGCAACTCAAGGGTTCTATTAGGTTTCTAATACTTGCATTAAACCTTATTCAGGGGTGCGGTTATGTGGTGATGGATTTTGATAGACTTAACCCCATTGTTACAAAGGTAAGGATATATATTACGGTGGGGTCGCCGAAACCGGGCAGAGCACTACAAGCAGGCCTTTTTGATCCTTTGTGGTTCGAACGCGACCCCTAGGAGGGAGGGAGGGAGGGAGGGAGGGGTGAGAGACCCAAAGGGTGACCGGATCTGGGAGACGTCGCTCATAAGGCTGCATGGGGTCCCCAACACGTTCACGCCTGCCCACAAGCCCCGAGGATCCCTTAAGGAAGGCCTCTCAAAGACCGACACCAAGGAGAAACCTTCACAAAGCGCACCACCACCCAGCGCAAACTCCAATCCTGAAACAGATGATGATGAAGGAAATGATGGTGGGAGTAGTAGAGGGGTCTACCGACCCGGGGAAATCACGAAAAACCCATGGTCAGATAGGCGGTTGCCGGGAATCGAACCCAGGACCTCCCGAATGCAAGCCTCATACGTTATCGCGTAGCCAGCTCGCTCGTCCCCATTGTTACAAACGCATCAAAGAAGCAGTTGTTAGCAATTTAAAATTACGGTAAAAATGGGTAAAGCTTGTATTTTCGTTTATGAACAAAAGAATAAAAGAAAGGAATAGAACAACGTCCGTCGCCTGATCAAAGACCTCAGCCTGATGCCATGTTCTCTGCTAGTAAAATACTTAGGCTAAGTGCCCGGTTTTTTATCGCTACAGCATATGTAAGGCATAGCGTCATGTGACATGTTCCCTGGCCAGTGGATGTGATGGCAGGCCCGACAATAAAAACTAACAACCTCGAGGAAGGTACAGCGAGGAGGAGGACGTGTAATGGCTAGGAAAGGAAATGTTCGCCGTACAATCACTACTCCTTACGGCGTTCTGGGAGACCTCATGTTGCCTACTTCCTTTCAAAAATGATCACCTCTTTTACATGGAAATTCTTTTAAATATATCTTCTGCATTTTTATGAGAACATCTGAGTCGTTTTCAAATTGTATCACCTACAGTTTGCTGTTTGTTTTTTAAATTAGAATCTACCAGTCTGTAGTAGGTATCATTAGAAAATATTTTACGGGGAAAATAATTGCAGCGGAAAAACATGGCTGGAAGAATGGTTGATATCTAAACAATTTGAAGCAGCCGAAATGGATGTCAGTAAACGCAGGCAGCAAGCAAACAAGGACATGGAGACAAGCTTTCAAAGCATGCAATTGCGGATTTCTATTTATCCTTCCATATAATAAGAATATTATACGTGTTTTGGAATTAACAGGGAGATCCCAGAGATCAGATATTTTTAGCTGAAGGAATTTTATTTACAAAATCAGCTTACATTAATATCATATAAAATAATCCCCAAAGCTTTTTTCCAGTTACACAAAACTGTGCAGATGGGTAAAGTAACCTAACAAATGAATTACTTGGTGGAAGTAGATGAATGTGCGGCAGCATGTTGCCAGAGGTCTCTCACGCGTACACAGAAAGCTGAACGTCACATGGCGTGAGTGTAGCGAGCCTATAGTGCCAAATGGATCTGGTCCCGCAACACGGGGCAGTTGACGCAACATGACAAGACGGTGTGTGGCAATTAGCGAGCTGTTACTGTGCACTGTAGTGGTGTTCTTCATTGCAACATGGACAGTATACAGCATTTGGATGACTTCACACGGGGAAGAATCATCGGGAAACTGGAAGAACGGCGAAGTGTGACGAGTGATGCAGTAGTTTGGAATTGCTCACAGCATTGTTTCACGTGCTTGGGGAACCTGCCAAACAACAGGCACTGCTATCCCAAGGAGAGGTGTTGGTCGACCACGCTCAACTACAGCAGCAGATGAACGCTACATTATGGAACAGGCAAGAAGGGATCCATAGCGGGTGCAATTGCAACCACGTTTAACAGGACAGCTAGGCACGCAATCTCACGATACACAGTGGCAAGGCGACTGCACAGAGGTGGTCTCTTTGCCCGACGGCCAGTACGCTGTGTTCCATTGACATCCGCACATCGGCGGCATCGTTTGCGATGGTCCCAAGATCATCAAATTTGGACCAACGAGGAATGGAGTCGCGTGCTCTCCTCGAATGAGAGCAGATTCAGTCAAAATAGTGATTCTCGACGTACCCTCATCTGGCGAGAGGTGGGAACACGCAATGAACCCAGGATCATCCTTGAACATCATAGTTTTGGTGGGCCGGGTGTTATGGTTTGGGGAGGCATAATGTTGCATGGGCGCACCGAGGTCCAAATCTTTGAACACGGTACGATCACTAGTCAGCGTTATTGTGATACTGTACTCCTTCCCCATGAGCGTCTTTTCAGGGGTTCAATCGGCCCTGACTTAATTTTTATGGATGACAATGCGCGACCGCATCGAACAGCGCTGGTGGAGGACCTCTTGGAACAAGAGCATATTCGGCGAATGGACTGGCCTGCCCGTTCCTCTAATTTAAATCCTATCGAACACGTGTGGGATGCTTTGGGGAGACGCTTTGCAGCACATCCACATGCACCATCGACCATCCAACAGTTGTCAACAGCGCTGGTGGAGGAATGGAACGCCGTACCACAAGAACTGCTTGCCAGCATGGGAGCACGATGCACAGCTTGCATTGCTGTCCGTGGTGATCATACGCCCTTTTAAGCACCTTGTATCTGTTTCTGTAAATCTTGAGAGCCATGATATGTCGTATTGACTTTACTGTAGCTTATGGTCTATGAATAAAAGTGGCATTTCTGTTCGTCTCATTGCATATTTCGTTTAGTTGCCTACTGTAGCATACCGTAGCAGTTCCCTCTATGTATGATTCAAGTTTCATCGAGCTATGTTACTTCTCAGTGTCACAGCATGCCAAGGTTACTTTCGTCCTTAGGTTTTGCACCCCAGTATACTTCATTTGAGATATTATAAGCAGAATTTAAAATACTAATACTTAATGTACATTATTGATACATTTTGCATAGCTCAATTTTCATGCTTTGAAAATTATTTTCTTGGAAAATTAGATACATAAAATTATGGAAGTTAATTTATTAATATAATCATTTTGGACAAAGCTGTCCACCAAATTGGTGGAAAATAGCCATTTCATAGAGTACGCCTAACGTTACAGCAGAAAAGAAAATGAAGAATCGTTTCTATCATTATGTTCTTAAAGTATGTTTATAGCGGCTATCAATTTGGAATTAGTTTGTGATTTTAACGGAAGGTTACTGGGTTTTGCAGTGCTTTAGGTAATGAATTCATAACAGTGGTATATCCAATTAAGCAAATTTTGTAAAAAAAGAAAAAAGAAGAAATATTTAAACTATTGACGATTTTGTGTTGATTTTAAAGCCACTATACCAATTGAACATTCTTTAGTATCTCGGTTGATAAGATGAACGTTTTTCTTAAGAAGGTACAAAAACCTCAAAAATGACCAAAACTGGAGTTACGACGCTAGCTAACTAGCCTGGCGTATAGTTCTAGGAGAACAAAGACCTCATACGAAATTGTTATATTTTTTTACTTTCTCTACTACGTATAGTAACTAGAAGAAGTACTGCACTCCACCCGAAAATTTCATACCGAGATTCACGGAAAACATGTTTTGAGGCCCCTTGCATTGAAAAATGTATTTTTAGAAAAATTTCGGTGTGTGTGAGCAGCATAACTCAAAGCGAAAAGTCGGATAAATACAAAACTTGATATTTAAGTTCAGTACCTTCCAAAGATGCGACACGAAGAGTTTCAGAGTTTCAAGAAAATCCCCCAATCCAAACTACTCCTTACATGGAACGTTTTTCGAAACTTTTCAATTTTTCAAAAATGGCTGTAATGATTTTGATTAAAATACCGTATATTAAAGATATTTACATGCAGAATAAAATGTATATCTTGAATTTTCTGGGAATAGCCTGTGAAGTCTTCATACGCAGGGAATTCTGTATAATCTTCTATAACTGGTAAACGTTAAGCGATAGACGAAAACGTACTACATAAAAAATGAAGGTCTTTTAAAACACACAATTTATTTCAAATAACTTTCTCGTGCTGACCCCCTCCCTCGTCGTAGGACACGTCACCAGCTCAGGAGCTCTCGAGAATGTACTAGAGGGTGTCGTCATATCTGACATAGCGCTGGTAAAATGACGAAATGGTCATCCAGTGCTGCTATTGGCTGGCTTGTCCACGTCACTGATCGCAGCGCTCTCCTAGACGGGAGTAGGAACGGGAAGCTCCCGGGCAAGTGGAGAAGTCAGTCATCCACGAGGGACAGAGCGAGCAGACACCCAGAGCACTTAGCTGTGCTTTTCCTTCGGCGAAGTTTCAGCATAAGGTTACAAAGAGTACTGTTTCGGCTATTTCCAAATTCTACTATATCACTTTGGTAAGCAATTCAGAACTTATCTTCTTACCCTTGGTCTTCAGCATTTAAACTCGCGGGACAAGCATTCTTTATTCGTGTTTTGTATTTATATTGCAATGGCAGGAAATAAAATACTTGTAATATTGTAAGACATTAAATGGTGCCAATAATGCTGGAAGATAATACACGATAATGCATTAACCTTGGAGTTGTTAAATGTTTAACGGTACTGCAAGCTTTACTGCAACTTTATAGAATTGTTAAACATATAAGAGGTTTTCTATAATAAATCGTTATTATATTATCTCCCACCATAACCCACACGATCCACGTTATGTAACTAAACCAACTTAATATCGCAAATGGATCAAGTACGTAACAGTAGCATAAGCCATTTCCGAGATATCCGTCATTAATGGTTCGAATGTTTCAATATTCTGTCATTCTTTTAAAGTCCTATCGGCATTCAGTTGTTTATCGCGACTGCTAGGAAACTAAGGTCAGCATATAGTGTCCAGCTCTGAAATTTTGACTATCGCTGTTCTTTTTGCATTTGTAAAGTGACATTAGTTATTTCTGCAACGGTTTATCTCGATTAAAATGAAGTACAAAGAAACATAAACTTTCGTAAGATAAGTTTTTACACAGATTAATGAATTTTACTGGGTAGAGAAAGTCATGCAAATGTAACACATCAGGAGTTTTTTTTTCTTCCATTCCATAATTTCATACATTTGTGAACATCTCACAAAATAACTTGCTTCCGAAAACCATAACGAGGCAAAGTGAAACCTAATCTCGTCATGTTAACGCTAACCTAATCTCGCTGCTCTATTATTCCAGGCTCACAATGCTAGGCCCTGAGGGTGTGAGATGTCCTAAGTCTCGCCACCACCTCATTTCCCTTGCTATGAGTTATAATCGGTGGAGTTAACAGGTTTGCGAGAGGAACTTACATTGACTTTTTTAAGTTCCTGTACCGCTTTATGTCACCCCAAAACATTTGACAGATTTTGCCAGAACTACTCGCTCTAAGGTATCTCAGCTGAAGTAAAGGCATCTTTAACATATGCATTTCATAGAAATATTAACAGTTCATCGAATGGCACTCGAATATAAGTGAATAAAGGTACATTCATTATGTAAAGTGACTCTATGAGTTTATTAAAACCTCCAAGTGTTATGTAGGTGAATATTTACAAGCGCTTTCATAGAGGAAACTCTATTCATAAATGTTTTGTGTAGTAAATAGTGTATCCAACGGGCTACATGGACCACCGGCCCTATGCCGAGATAGTTACAGAAAAATAACATTTGTATTCTGAATTGAAGCCGAGCGTTTGTCGTCAGTTTTGAAGCCATACCCTTTGCTTCAATATCTGCTGTTGATTCTGCTGCCGCCTGCTACAGTGGCTGACTATGAGATCTTTCTCTCAGTGTATGCTGGACGTAGTGAAAGAATAACACCAGTTTAAACAGACTGAGAAATTTAATGTGATCTAATATTTGAGCTACTGAAGCAAACTATTGAAACGGGCGGTTTGAAGATAAAAAATTAAACTTATAATGCATCGTAGAACTCGAAACTATAACCATTGACTTATTATACCTGCTAATTTCTGCAGTATCAGCTTTACGCTTTGAAATAACGATTTGCGCAATACCAGAAACTAGAAGTATAAATTGCCGTGAGTCGCTAAAATGCTTACCTGCAAAATCCCTCGCGATTGCCACTAAATTTTACTCACACAAGCGCGTCACTATGTGCTTAAAATTACACACGAGTAATCACCAGATTAAGTAACTAATTCTCAAGGAAAATCGTCACAAATGTATGGACGATTGTGTGCACGAAGGTTTGCATGAATGAATGTATCTCACGCGCTTATACTAACTCAAGTTCTGCATACATTTTACTCCCCTACTAACATTCCTTCATAAGCGTCCCAATCTCAAAATTCCTACGTATTACTAAGCGGTACCTCTCCGACTCTCAGAATTTCATCATCTTTTTCTTTTTCAGAATTTCTGCCTACGTGACCGTTCAAACATGCTGAACTTGTAACCTAACTATATTCCAATAGTCTTTAAGCTAACGCGTTCGCTCCTCACTCTGTTCCTAATGACTTTGTTTAACATGACACGTTAATTAATTGTTTTCCTTGAACAAATCTTTCACTCAGGCTTATTATATTATGCATTGGTTTAATATACGGAAACTATTTATTGCAGCTATTTCTTTATCTTAGTATAATTTCTTTATTTAATTATTTATATCTTCACGTCAATAATTACGGCATCAGAATAAAATACTTCACATTAACAATTTTGTATTTCAGTGTATTCGTGGAAGGATATAATTCACACAAACTTTAGGAACTACACATATGTAACACACGAATAGACAATACATGATACAGGAATTTTGCAGCTCAGTGGAAACTGCTGGATAGCTTCTCACCATACCTAGGTTAAACTTCACCTATAATAGTATATGTATTAATATACCAGGCCAACAAGCTGATGGAACGTTAAGGAATTTTTTGCACGCTGCAGGAGATAGTGAAGGAGATGGTGGTTTATCGGTGGAGTACTGAAATGTGAAACCAATACATTTGTCTATACAGGTAAAGGAAAAAACAGCACGTTATTTCATATACTTGTGGGAAATGGAGCTACGTCACAATTCTATTGTTTCTGGCGTATTTTGCAACTCTTGTTAATTACTAGTGCTGAAACTATGTTATAAGCATAAGCATATAAGCATAACGTAAGCCTATAAGCTTGTTTTATGTAATCTTAATGTATGCGCTCACGTTGACTCACATTGACCTAGTAAACATGGCCATACATTTATAACATTACCATGGGAATTTGCATGCTCCAAGCTTTCATGTTTATGTCTACATCAAACACAAAAAAATTACCGAGCGAGATGGCTCCGCGGTAACGAGTGAGGTTTGCATTAAGGGCCCCGGATTTGAGTCCCAGCGACCGCCCACTCTGACCATGGGTTTTTGTGATTTCGCCTGACCAATAGGTGAATGCTGGCGTGGTTTCTCATCTATCACGTTTTCTTTTCCATAATTTCCCTTTCATTCCGTTTCCTTCTCATGTTTCTGGTGTTCTTCTAGATTTCGTGACGTATGGCGGTATCGGACAGTTGGCGCGGATGCTTGCTCACAGGAAAGCGTACTCCCCGTGGACACTAGCGGGCTGCTTCATCGCCCTCTCTAGGCAGCTCCAACAGTGGAACGGGTCTTCGAGTCTGGAACTGTAGGGACTTCTGCGCGTCATTGTGGCCTGCCTGTCTGAGACCTGTTACCTAGTGTGCTTCCTTCACTTCATCTCTTCTTCCTGGGGGTGTAGCCACAATAGATATATGTAGGTTGCAGTGCGCGAAGTGTTCCCTTCCGTTGCATAACCTATACCTTTATACCTTACATAAGATATTAACCAATCAGAGAGCAATTCTACACACATTTCATGACAATCTCTAACTGCAGATAACGGGGCAGGAATCACTGAGATACCTATACAAATCGCAGCAAATTGTACATAATCTAGCTCAGCTATTTCACGACGCTCTCTTGTGATTGGCAACTGCCGAGGTGAATTCGCATCCACCGCCGACAACGGTACCAGCCACCGCAGAGTTACCGGCCGCTCCTGCCGCATCTACCGGGAGTGCGGCCCCAACGCCGCCGCTACCAGGGACTAGCGACACTCGTCCGCCGCTTCGCCACCACAGCAGGTGCAGCTGCTGTGTCACCCATCGGCGGAAGCGAGGAGCACAGTCCCAACCCCGCCGACACAAGGGACGAGTTAAGCCTCAGTCGCCGCATCTTCCCGACAGCAGGGGCAGCTGCTGTCACCATTGCCGGCTGAGGCAGTTCTACAAGCGCAACCAACATCACATCAACATCACCACACTACCAGGAACCCGGCAGCAGCACCTCCAGCCACCGCCGACCGGAACGGACGTTACAGCGCCGTTGCAGTTGGCGTTCATCCCGACTGCCAACACAGATTCTTCTGGAGGAGGCATGACACATCTGGAGCTCTCTGGTGACCAGAATACAAAACTCTCGTGGACCAACACCTCTGGTACGCTTTGTCTTCAGGGATAGGGCACACTACACCGCCACCATCACAACCGGGATACCCTTTCTCGGCCGCAACATACTAGTCGAAGTCAGCAAGACTTCGTGGACAGCACCGTGCCGCCGAAGTTACCAATTTGGCCACTCGGCGGCCGAATGCAATGCACCTCCGCGGTGTCACTACTGTGGCGCCACATCACTGACGTCCGCCTGCCAGCATCACAACCTAGCGCATCGTCGAAGGTTCTGTGCCACCTGCGGCAGGACGGTCCACTTCACGGGCAGGCTGTATGCGAGCTTTTCCCGGGGGCCTTCATCGGTCCTTGAAGGCCCTTCGCCACCGCCGATACGCCAGCCTTCAAGGCCCGCTCGGCCAGCCACCGAGCCTCAACAAGGGAGCAGCACAACCACCAACGCACTCAAGGCTATCGAGCACTCACTACAATCACTCAACCAAACATCCACCGCAGTGACCTCAGAAATAACCAACATCAGCCGACGCCTCGACACACTCAAGTTATCAGCCTCCAAACGTCTCGCTGCCATAGAAGCCAAGCAGCGAGACACCAACAGACAACTCACAGCTGCTTCAAGTCTTCTCACAAACATCTCCAGAACTCTACAAGAAACAACACTCCCAGAGACCGCCCACGAGACATCTGACCGACTGGGCGCTCTGGAGACCTCAATCACAGCACTACAGACAGATATCACTACACATCACAGAAACGATTGGAAAACAATGGCCGAACATTTCAGTCAGCTCAAAAACCACATCTACACAGACATCAAAAAGCATCTCCAACAACTGCAGGAGAAGCACCAGAAGCTCGATGAAGGTTACGCCCTGATACGCAACTTCATCGAGCAACATGTCCTGATGACCAGCAATCCACCACGAAACAACCGCCGATAAAAACCAAGCAGCATGCGCACAGAAGCCACACTGGAACAGCAGCAATCACCGTTAATGCAATAAAGACAACCACGCCTTAATCCCTTCCAATTCCTCTCCACGAAACTCCTCGTGTCATGGTCGTCACCCGGACATTCCTTTACTCCACTGCCAGCGCAATCAGCTGGCAGCTGTCCTACCGCGTACTAACGGGGGTGCAACAGCGGAATCCCAGTACCCCTCCTAACTTCTCCTTTCCACTCCACGTTTAATCCTACCTATTCCCGAACCCACCTCCAAAAAAAATCCCTGACACCTCTGCGGTACCGCTTAGTTGGGTCTTTCCTACGGTGGGCTTCACCCTGAATGATGGTGGCTTGTGGGTTGGGACCGGTCGGCAGCGGTTGCGTTCTATCTGGAAATGTTAGGAACCTCGTCCATGCTTGCGCCCGTCGAGATCCCGATTTGGTCGCCCTTCGGGTCTCTCCCCTCATTCTTCTCTCCCAAGGGCCACGTTGGAAGCACAAGAGGCCGACTGGCCTGCGAGGGGTGCTCTGCCTTGGTTCCGTGGGCCCCTCCGTGAAGTGTACCTTTACCCTTAATACATAGGATTATTTTCTGAAAATTATTGCATTCCACCAAACTGAGATATTTCAGCCTTTTATTGTTGAAACCTTTGGAGATTCCCAATGACGTCACAGGCAGTTGCGACTTTTGTCACTTAAAAATCCTCATTTGATCCATTCAGTCCGTCGTGACTAAGATCTTGATATGACCACCAAAAAAACGGCCGGCCAGTGAACTGGGCTAACTTTTCCAATCCATCTTATTTGAGAACGGTGCAGCAGCTCAGCAGTGCTGAAATCACAATTAGATCAACAAAGTCGAAATAAATACCTAGTCAGTACTAGACGTATGAAATCCTGCAATATTCCAGCCCGCACATACATTATAAATTGTTTTTAGCTATTAATAAAGTAACAATGTATGGACAGATCAATGGAAAGACAGAAACGACACCAAACTTGGTATTTACGTTCAGTACCTTCCAAAGATACGAACGAAAGTTTTCAAGAAAATCACTACACCCAAATTACTCCATAAATGGAATATTTTTCAAAACTTTTTATTTTCTCAAACATGGCTCTAATGATTTTCATATATTAAAGATATTTATATGACAAATAAAATATATATTTCAATTTTCTGAGAATATCTGTGAAGTCCTCTTCATTCGGAAGGACTTTTATATAATCTTGCATAACTGGTAAACGTTAAGCGATACACGAAAAGGTACTACACAAAAATTTTAGATCTCTTTAAAACACACAATTTATTTCAAGTAACTTCTTTGTACCATTAGCCATTTCTGACATATCCGTTATTAATGGTTCCAAAACTTTGTCATTCCTTTCAAGTCCTGTCGATTTTCGGTTGTTTCTCCCTATGTCATGGAAAGCGTATGGAATTTTAAGTCAACATACAGCGTCCATTTCTAAAACATTTTACTGTCGCTATTCCTTTTGTTTCTATAACGAAATGTGTAATGTAGCTATTTCTGCAAGGATTTATCTGGATTAAAGTAGATAAAAGTAACTAGATAAAAAGTAAGCTTTCCTAAGAATATTTCTATACACACAAATAAACGATAGAAGGTAGAGAAAGCCATGTGATTGTAACAAATCAGACTTTTTCACGTAGTGCATCTAGGAACCTGCATAAAGCGTCATAATAGAGAATAATAGTTACACGTGACAGAAGTGAACAGTGCAGTTTTATTTTGCGAATAGGAATGTTTGCAGAATGAGACTGAAAGCCGAGTGTGGCAGTCCTATGAGAAAATTAAAATCACCTTTAACATGTGTTGCCATTTACTATTTTTAGACAGCCCTGGATATTAAATTATAAGGCATCGAGCTAAAATTTGTGTTGAAACGGCAGTATACATTCGGACACGCGCAATGGTGGTCTGTTATCGTTTGGCCTTCTTGTTGTTTGGCTTTCATAGCACCATCGCTGACACCATGATCATTTGCATACTCATAACATTCTGTAATGCGTGTCTTCGTTTTATGCCAAGGCCGCGGATCGCGCGAATGCGTTCTACACGCACAGACTACTATGCTGCGAGGTTTTCCGTTCCGTAACTCCCGCGTCACTTACCCACTCACGAGTGCTAGTAACACATTTGTAATGAGTATTAACATTGTTATAAGCATTGTTGAAAGTGGTGTCCACAAGCGACGACCGTCTTGGCATCTCGGATGAAATTACAATTCACACGCATAAGTTCTTCTTTGCGTAATGTTCATAATTTCTGCTCTTATGTTCTCCTTAAGTTCGTCTATGGTGTGGGGATTGTTCCTATAAACTTTATTTTTTAGCGTTTAGCGATCCGGTTGTTCTAAATTTATTAACCAAACATCTCACAGTGTCTCTACCCGGAACTGGATAATCAGGAAATTGCTGCTCCAATTGTCTATACCCTATCTTCATCATTCAGTTGTATGTATCATACATAAAAATCTGATGTGTTACACTCACATGACTTTCTCTACTCTTGTACAAAATATTTTTACAAACGCTTATTCTCCATCTACTTCATGTTAATCGAGATAAACATTTGCAGAGTCTATTTTATTGCTAATTTTCTTGTAGATGTAAGGGGATAATATATTTACAAAGGCAATTTGGAAATACAGTAGCCTTTAAGCAGATACATATCTCTTAATAACTGGTTGCTAGGTGCAGCACCATTCCCTTTCCCACAGATTAATACTCCTTGCATATCCAAGACAAAAAAATCTGATGTGTTACACTCACATGACTTTCTCTACTCTTGTACAATCTAATTTTACAAACGCCTATTCTCCATATGTTTCATGTTAATCGAGATATCGAGATGTCAATCTTATTCGTAATTTTCTTGTAGATGCAAGGGGAATATGGTAGCTTTTAAGCGATAGTCAAATATTTTAACGCTGGTTGCTATGTGGCGAATTCCATTCTCTTTGCATGTTCAGGATATAAAAAAAATCTGATGTGTTACACTCACATGACTTTCTCTACTCTTGTACAACCTAATTTTACAAACGCCTATTCTCCATATGCTTCATGTTATCGAGATATCGAGATGTCAATCTTATTGGTAATTTTCTTGTAGATGCAAGGAAAATATGGTAGCTTTTAAGCGATAGTCAAATATTTTAACGCTAGTTGCTATGTGAAGCATTCCATTCTCTTTGCATGTCCAGGACATAAAAAAAAATCTGATGTGTTACACTCACATGACTTTCTCTACTCTTGTACAATCTAATTTTACAAACGCTTATTCTCCATATGGTTCATGTTAATCGAGATATCGAGATGTCAATCTTATTGGTAATTTTCTTGTAGATGCAAGGGAAATATGGTAGCTTTTAAGCGATAGTCAAATATTTTAACGCTGGTTGCTATGTGGCGCATTCCATTCTCTTTGCATGTCCAGGACATAAAAAAAATGAATAACGAATGTGAGAAAAAGTATAAGTATTTGAAAATTTAAGGGAATAACAAGCAATATCTCGAAAACGGTTCACTCAACAAAAGAAATGTATATGACATAAGTTGTGTATTTTAACGCGATCTACATTTTTTGTGTAGTAAAATTTTGTCTATCTCTTATGGTTTACCAGTTATGCAAAAGTCGTTCACAATGAAGAATACTTTTGGAGACATTCCCAGAAAATTCGAGATATACATTTCATTTCTCATGACATTATCTTAAACATATGATATTTTCATCAAAATCGTTAGAGCCATTTTTGAGAAAATTAAAATTTTCGAAAAATCTTCCATGTAAAGGGTAGTCTGGGGTGGGGGGATTTTCTTGAAAACCTTCGTGTCGCATCTCTGGAAGATACTGAACCTAAATACCAAGTTTGGTGCTTATCCGACTGTTCGTTTTTGAGTTATGCTGTTCACAGACACACACACACACACAGACACACAGACACACACACAGACACACACACGGACATGTTTCCAAAAATGCTTTTTTTGGATTCAGGAGGTCTCAAAACATGTATTTCCGGTGAAATCTCGGTATCGAATTTTTGGGTGGAATGCAATACTTCCCCTACTTACTATACGTAGTAGAGAAAGTAAAAATGAATAACGCATTTGAGAAAAAGTATAAGTATTGGAAAATTTAAGGAAATAACAAGCAATATCTCGAAAACGGTTCACTCAACAAAAGAAATGTATATGACATAAGTTGTGTATTTTAACGCGATCTACATTTTTTGTGTAGTAAAATTTTGTCTATCTCTTATGGTTTACAGGTTATGCAAAAGTCGTTCACAATGAAGAATACTTTTGGAGACATTCCCAGAAAATTCGAGATATACATTTCATTTCTCATGACATTACCCTAAACATATGATATTTTCATCAAAATCGTTAGAGCCATTTTTGAGAAAATTAAAATTTTCGAAAAATCTTCCATGTAAAGGGTAGTCTGGGGTGGGGGGATTTTCTTGAAAACCTTCGTGTCGCATCTCTGGAAGATACTGAACCTAAATACTAAGTTTGGTGCTTATCCGATTGTTCGTTTTTGAGTTATGCTGTTCACAGACACACAGACACACACACACACAGACACACACACAGACACACACACGGACATGTTTCCAAAAATGCTTTTTTTGGATTCAGGAGGTCTCAAAACGTGTATTTCCGGTGAAATCTCGGTATCGAATTTTTGGGTGGAATGCAATACTTCCCCTACATACTATACGTAGTAGAGAAAGTAAAAATGAATAACGAATTCCCATTTGAGAAAATAAGTACTGAAAATTTTAAGGGAATAACAAGCAATATCTCGAAAATGGTTCACTCAACAGCAAAAATGAATATGACATAAATTGTGTATTTTAAAGCGATCTACATTTTTTGTGTAGTAAAATTTTGTCTATCTCTTATGGTTTACCAATTATGCAAAAGTCGTTCACAATGAAGAATACTTTTGGAGACATTCCCAGAAAATTCAAGATATACATTTTATTTTTCATGAAAATATCTTAAACATATGATATTTTAATCAAAATCATTAGAGCCATTTTGAGAAAATTAAAATTTTCGAAAATCTTCCAAGTAAAGGGTAATCTGGGGTGGGGGGATTTTCTTGAAATCCTTCGTGTCGCATCTCTGGAAGATACTGAACCTAAATATCAAGTTTGGTGTTTATCCGACTGTTCGTTTCTGAGTTATGCTGTTCACAGACACACACACACACACACACACACACACACAGACACACAGACAAACATATATTCCCGGTGAAATCTCGGTATCGAATTTTTGAGTGGAATACAATACTTCCCCTACTTAGTATACGTAGTAGAGAAAGTAAAAATACGATGTTCAAGCGTGAATTTGTTGACAGGCATTTCCGTGGACTAATAAGAGAATAATATTTCTAAGGAAATCACACACAACACACGTATTGTCGAAACAATTCACAACACGAAGACAAAGCAACGACTGAGAGAGCTCACAGCTGATAATCCTACACTTGACACGTCCTGCGCCGCTTCTGCGCAGTGGTATAATACCGAGGTGACTGCCGTCTCGGCTGATACGCGGCAACGACTTTTGGCCCGTATTAGAGAGGTCCCGGGTTCGATTCCCGGTGACCGCCCACTAACCAATGTGTTTTTCGTGCTTTCCCCGGGGTCGACAGGTTAATGCTGAGGTGGTTTCTTGTCTGCCACGATTCCCTTTCCGTCATTTCGCTTTCAATCCATTTCCTTCTAATCTTTCAGTTTTCGTGGTGCATGGCGGTGCCAGACAGACGGCGCGGATGCATGCTCACTGGAAGGAATATTCCCCGTCGACATCAGAGAGCTGCTAGACTGGTGGGTCGTCATTCCCCTCTCTTGGCGGCTCCGGCAGTAGGACGGGTCTGCGAGTTTGGAAACGTTAGGGACTTCCGCTCTCCTCTGTACCTACGGCCTTTAGTCTCCTGTGTGATTCCTTCACTTCATCCCTTCCTCTGGGGGTTAGATAAATAGACTTATGTAGGTCGCGGTGCACGAGTTGTGCCCCTCAGCTCAACTACCTATACCTATGGCAACTTCTATCTGCTCAAGCCACGTGGTTTCTTTCTTTGTAAATACACGAGAGTTTGTTTTCTCTACTTTTGCTTTGAACAGTTTTTTCATGAATGATATTTTCTGCTATAAATAACTCGTTTTCTCAGAAGCTATTGAGGATAGATAAATTAAAGTTTAGGATTATAAAAACAACTTTTAAGAACTATCCCGAATCTACTTTGGTGTTAATAAGATGTTTATTTTTTTAAATAATTTAAAAGTTTAATAACAATCTGATGCGATGCATTCACATGACTTTCCTTACCCTATATCGTGTATTAGTGAGTATACAAACTATTCTTACTAAAGTTTATTTTTATATCTACTACATTTTAATTCAAATAAACCTTTGCAGAAACAGTTACACTACAATTTCGTTATATATACAAAGAGAAGAAAGTCAAATGTTTAAGAACTGTAAGCTATATGCTGGCCTTAAAATTCATACTGTCTCCATGCAACCGCGACAAACAACTGAATATTGAAAGGACTTTAAAGAATGAAGAAATGGTGAATTCGAATCGTTAATAACGGATATCTCAAACGGCTTATGTTACAAAAAAACTTCTTTGAAACAAATCCTGTATTTTAAAGAGATATATATTGTATTTTAATCAAAACCATTATAGCCATTTTTTAAAAAATAAAAATTTAGAATAATGTTCCATGTAAAGGGTAGTTAGGGATGGGGGAATTTCGAAAAATGTTCGTGTCTCTTCTTTGCAAGGTGCTGAACAAATACTAAGCTTGGTATTTGTCCACTTTTCGTTTCTTAGTCACGCTGTTCACAGACACACACACGGACCTTTTTTACTCAGGGGGCCTCAAAACATGTATTTCGGTGAAATATTGGTCTCGAATTTTGGGTGGAATGCAATATCTTCTGTGCCTACTATGTACGTGGTAGACGAAGTAAAAATATGGTGGGTATAATTTAAAAAATAACTCGATCTTCCTTAATAAACAAATTTATTGGATAAAAATAGATCAGTGGACTACATTCTGTAAACGTTATCTTAAGTGGTTTCTGAGATAATGGGCCACATATTTAGTAGATTTAGCATTGGTGGAATAGGGTTTTTAGTCTCCCATTAGGAAACAACACAGCCTGTTAGATTTTATTTTTTGTGAACTCACTCCCCCTTATAACACAAGTTTCTGTATAAATTCGCTTTAGGTCTTATGGCGCTTATGTAAGAGTATATAGTTCTGACAAAACGTGTTCACAGCAGGTGTTAAATGAACAATTTCCTGCTGCATTTCTGCTTGTGCTATTTAAAAAGCTTTAAATTTCGACACAGTTTTTGGAGCAAACCTCCACATTTGTCATATCTTCGCTTCCATGTTACTAACTCGTGTGTCACTGACCGTTGCGTCACTACCTTCGTGATCCTAATGTACTGTAAGAATCACGAAGGCAGTGGTTATGTGATGTTCGTTTTTTCGAGTTCTATTTTATTTTGTTTCATTTGAATAGCCTCTTTATCTTCCTTGGTATATCGCGGGCTTAGATTTAAGAGACAACTGATAGTGTTATAGTAGTTAAACTTAAACTTTGGTTTTCGTAAATTGTACTATGAAAGACACTCACATTCACACCCATATTCATACTTCCAGATCCTGCGAAGGGTACATAATGATTCTAGTTAAAGAAAAATTCCCTCAATCCAGCCGGTAATCATACTCGGGAACTCTAAGGTGAGAAACCCGGACGCTGATGTCTCGACTACGGAGGCAGTCACTTGCGATTTTTTTTCTCTCTATTTATTTTACGTCGCTTTAACTAAGTGGTCATATCGCCACGGATCGGGAGGAGAGCGCCATCCGAGTAACACTCCTGCCTCCGAGAACTTTTCCTTTGGGCGGCACCTGAAATTTAATCTGGCCCCCCATTACAGAGCGGAAGTGGATACGCCGCTTACGTGCGTCAACCCCAAAAGGGGAAGACTACCGAAGAACCTCGGTGGGGCCGACAGCAACTGTCTACCGGATATCCAGGGTGGTAACAGAGGACCGGTAAACCGCTCAGATGTCCTCAATCTCCCACAGGTATCAGGAACCACTGCCTCGTCGAGCCCAGCCCAATCCAAACGACATCCCAACGGATAGGCCTCGGACGTTTGGCCCAGCGGACTCCTAGTAACGTCAGAAGTACCACGAGCGTTCAGGGTCCGCAGCGCCCGCACGATGGCAGCTGAAAGGGTCGGAACCCTCCCCCCTTACGGGGTGTGTGACGGAAAGTTAGCCTGTACCATACCATCTTGCTTCGTCACGTGTCCACAACCACCTTAGTGCCAGATAACTATATACTGTTTCTACACGTGCGGGGCAAATGACATTAGGGTGCCGTACTGTCTACCTGCCTATGAGTAGATGGCAGAGCATTTGCTATTACCATCTGTTTTTATTTTTACGATTGTTTAAGGCTTAAGGTGGAACTTTGAGTGGTGGTATTATATACCCAATCCGGTATTTACTTAGCGACTGAAGGAAGCCATGAAAAAAGGGTCCAGTCATTTGTGGGCCCACGGGATTTGACCGAGACCTCCCGAATGGGGTCAGAGTTCTTGTCAATTGTTATAAAATGAAAAAAAGATCAGATTGTGAACAGCCACGTCGATTAGCATTAAAAGTGTATGAGTAGTAGTTATTCAAGTTGGAGTTTCGTCGTCATCCTTTGCTTCTTCTTCTTATGAAAATACTAGACGCCACTTACAATGTTTTTCTCTAATAGTGTCCATAATATCAATACATAAGAGTTAATTAGCAACGATAAGTGCGTGAGGGAGCAATTTTGATTATTTCTGAATTAGAGAATTCAATATTTATTCCTATCATGATCCCAAATATTATACTTGAGTTGTATAGTTAATTATTTCTTCGTTGAGGCATAAAATTCTGATCTGGGTGCCCTCATAATGACAAAACCTATAATATGATCTTTCAAGTATTTGTATAAAAGTTTCCAAAACGCTGGAGTTCGTTGCGTTATAAGACACTAGCTGCGAGACATTGCAACTGTCGGTTTTAGTGCCTGCAAACACCATACAAATCTTCTTGCCAATCAGAATTATTTACTCAGTTGAGCTCATAAATACAATGCGAAAGGCAATTGCGATCGCTACAATGATGGATGTTACATCCTTTAACCTAAGTTAAGTGAGCAGTAATTATTATAAGTATTCAGATGGTAAGTCCTGGTCGTGGTGCTGTGAGTCAGAGTGTGGAAGTCTGGTTCCCGGCTACGGAGGGAGCGGATTTTAAATCCCGGGTAATAGATCAGTGCCCATTCAGTATCATGAGAAAAGTGAGGAGCTACAATAGGCAGCGGTCCTAGACTCGTGAGTCAACTTTCCGGCTGGGGGATGCATAATGCTGGCCATATTACCTTCCCGTATCAATTGGATGATCGTTCACCTCTGCCGTGCGTAAGTGGGTGTGAGCAAGCAGTCGGATTGGCAGGCCCAGGCCCTTCACAGGCTGTAGCGTCAGAGGATCTATATTTACTTTCTCTACCACGTACATAGTAGGTAGAGAAGGTATTGCACTCCACCCAAAACTTCGATATCGGTGTTTCACCGGAGATACATGCATTGAGGTCCTTAAATCCAAAAACAAATTTTAGAAAAAGGTCTGTGTGTGTCTGTGAACACCATAACTCAAAAACAAAAAGTTGGATAGATACTTAACTTGATGTTTGGGTTCAGTACCTTCCAAAGATGCGACACGAGGATTTGCAAGAAAATTCCCTACCCCAAACTGCCCTTTACATGGAACATCATTCTAAATATTTTATTTTCTAAAAAATGGCTCTAACGATTTCGATTAAAATGCCATACATTAAAGATATTTACATTACAAATAAAATGTATATCTGAATTTTCTGGGAAGGTGCAAAATTCCTTCCTCTTCATTGGGAAGGAATTTTGTATAATCTTGCATAATTGGTAAACGTTATGGGATAGACAGTATCGTTAAAAAAAGTCTAGAAGTAGAAGGGCTTTGATTGTGAACAGTTTCAGTGTACTCTTGTACAATACAACAATAGCATAGCTCTCATTGCCATACATGCTTTACCTGTTCCAATAATCTAACATTTTATGTATAATACAAAATATATACTCACCATATGTACATAAGTATGTACTAGATGTACTATAATACTAAAATAATGAAGGAAGAAAAACAATAATATAATAATAAGCATGAATTACAATTATATTACAAATATATAAAGTGCCCCGACCCTTAAGAACTCGCTTTTATGTACCGTCACCCCTCTTTCATTCTCCAGGGCGATTAATCCTCCTTTGCCGAATTTTAGACAAGTAAAGAATCTACTTTATGACACCCCTCGTCCAACTTTATTTCCAGGCAGGCCTCCATTCTGAAGAATATTATTTTATTAGCTCCACGTATGGACGCCAATTTGAAGAAGTTTTGTTTGTATTGTAGCTTCTTTGCAACACGCTTTGGGCATCAATTTGAAAAAGGTTGTCTTGAAAGAGTTGTATTATATTTCAACTGTTGGGGAACCGAACTTGTAGTAGTTGCAACCGCACGTATGTTAAACAGTTTCCGGTAGCCTTCACCCCAAATGTACTTTCAGGTGGCCTTTGCCCCAAGGTTAAAAAAAATATTAACTTTGTAATTTGACTGTATCTTTAGATATTATATTTATGTTTGCCTCGGCTGCGTTCAGTATTATTGTTAGAGACACGTTTCTGTTAGGCAGGGTTGTGATGTGACAAGAATGTAGGCTTACACAGATTCTTAGTTTTAATTCACTCCTTTTTATTAATCCTTGACACAAATTAAATAGCACTTCACTGATATCGAGAGCTGTGAGAATCTTTTATTTAATACTTGCACTTTTTAACACGTATACTATTTTCGTCTCACAGGAATACATAATTAATTTCTCGAGGACACATCTCGCATCTGGTTATGAGCACTGTTTGGAGGCAACTGAATTGATTTCAACCGTCTAAACTTGTAAATTTCTGTATTTCAAGGCTCTGATTGGCTATTTTTACTCCAATAGAATACTTGCATTTAACTAAAGCTTTTTCTGGTTGTTGATTAGCTATTTCTAAACTGTCTCAAAATTTACATTATTGTTACTCCAAAAGTCACAAGTAGTACTGTTAAACTTTCTTACTCATTATTGACTCAAGGTTACCTCATTGTTAGCAACTTTAAACCTATTTTTCTCACAGCTCCTACATTATTAAATTACGTAATGCATTCACATAGCATTATTGAACATGTTTACAATAATATAAGCATATGCAATGACTGTTACATACATTTTACAAATTATTACATACACATATTGCTTCAAGGTGGGCTGTTAGTGAATTTACATATTATATAATTTGACTGAAATCATTTAAATGTTAATAATACTGCCTCAATTCCCCTACTGGATTCCAGAAATATTGTTTTCTTAGCAATTCCGTTTCCCTGCACTCGGACAGAATATGATTCCATGTTTCCTTTTCACCACACGGTGGACATATTCTCACTCCGAAGTCATCAGTTAATTTGTTGCCTTTCCAGGCGCCCAACCTTACATCTTTCCTCTGGTGTACAGGCCTCCGTTCCCCAGCCCCGCGTTACTTGACACTAAGTTAGGTGAAATTTTAGCCGTACATTGTGATTCTAAATTCTGTCTGTCAATATCCCGTAGTCGTCTCTGAATTATCTTCCATCCTGTACGTCCCATGTCCCTTCCCTGTAGCCAAATGTACCCCATTCAAATTGATTCTAAGCAATTTCGTTGCCCTTCCTTCCCTACTTGCTCGCTGAACCACACTGAATCTCTTTGAAACACATAATTTATTTCAAATTAGTTGTTTGTGGCATAAGCGATTTCTAAGATATCCTTATTAATGGTTCGAATTGTTTATCACTTGATCATTGTTTTAAACTCAACATGCATTTATTCTTAACAGCCACTTTGTACGCAGGTGCTAAATCCAAAGCAGCCAATATTCTCAAGAGACATTCGCATATAAACATGGACCCAGCATTACAGCATGGTACAGCAACACAAGGGGCACGGCCCAAATAAGATAGCATAGGCAATCAACACGGTAGAAATGTGTGGGAAGCAAGCACAAACCTGAAGCATAACAAAGCTTGTGGGCCGGATAAGTTATACAATTGAGGATCTCAAGACCGCGGCCCCAGTTCTTGTGGAAACCCGGACGGACCTACTCAATGAATGCTTACAGCAGGGAAGGATGCCAGAGGATAGAGAATGCCATAGCTCTTCCACTCTATAAAGGTAATGGCAATGACAGCGACCCACGCTCATATAGGGGTACAGCTCATCACACACAGGGTAACCACTGTCATAGACAGACACAACCCGAAGAACAACTTGACTTCAGAGGAAATCGCTCAACAACCCAAGCGGTAGAATACCTGCAAAAAGGCATACAGGAAGCCCTCGAACAACGGAAAGGAAAACTCTACGGTTGTTTGTTGACTGCGTGAAAGCTTTCGACACCATTAACAGAATGAAACTCCTAATAAAACTCGAACACCTAATAGGAAGGGAAAACCCCATAACGCAATTAATAAGGGACATACAGACAAACAATTGCATACAGATCGATAACACTGCCACCGTCTCAGAATCAATAGATCAGACAACTCCAAGGAGACCCGTTAAGCCCACCCCTGTTCAAAACAGCAACGTGTGATATAATACAAGAAATACAAACAGAAGTAAATGTATACACAGACGACATGGTGCTAGCATCGAAGTCAATCAACTCACTGCAAACAGTGTTGGATAGAATAGTCGCACGAGTAACTACCTCGATGTAAACGGAACAAAGAACCTACTTAAGACCTTTAGGAAAGGAGGCAAACAAGAGAGAGCTGACACCATTTATTTAGAAGGCAAAGCACTGACCAAAGCTAGATGTTTCAAATACCTAGGGATAACGCTCCAACCCCAAGGAACAACCAGCACAATCCGCATAAAAGACAGAATGACTGCATCAATAAGAGCAATGAACCACATCAAATATCAGTCGAGGATATCTCTGCAAACAGCAACGAAACTCTTCAAAATAAAGATACCACCAATCATCAGTTATCCATTATGATTATGGCCGGCAGTCATAACACTTTGGAATAGATAACGATAACTATAAGAAGATGACAATGCAATACACATATTTATGTATCTTCAACAGTGATTCAAATTGAAAAGTTAGCATCAGAAAGAAAACGTCAATGTCATAGCCAGGATTTTAACCACGGTTTACTGCGCTGTTACTTTAACTAATTGTGCTAGCATGGAACATGCCAATACGACATTTAATTCCCAGAGTTTTTTTCCGGTAAACCTTAAGTACTTAAACTTAAGTACGAGATTGCAAGTCGTCTTGTGGTTTACCGGAGAAAATGCGAGTAAGTTGGGGAATTCAGTGCTATGCCTGCATGTGCCATGGTAGCTCAATTGGTTAGAGTAACCACACAGAAAGCCAAAGATCCGAGGTTCAAATACCGCTTAGAACATTGAATTTTTCAGTTTGATTCTACCTTTTCAGCTTTAATCTACTCGCGGCATGTGAGGAAAAACAATTAATTATCAAAGTTATTTACAGTTTTCCAACATATTTCTGGTTGAGTTGAAGTTCCAGGAAGTTATGAAAGTGGCAGTTGACAGCGAACTGCAATAGAGAGAAAGTAGGCCGAGAGGATGTTTCAGGGCCAAAGTCACTCCTGGAGTAGAACTCTCTTTTTTCCCCGTAGCCGTCATTGAAGTACCCACCGCAGGCAGAGTTTTATGATACACAAGGAGAAAGATTCACGCCAACGAGGCAGTATTTAATGATGTGCTATCTAAACCAATGTGCGCGGATGCTCTTCTTGACCATAACGGCTAAACTCCTTCAGCAATGCTTAGCGCGTATCATCCTGCAACAGCGCCACTGCCTGTTTATTGCAGCTGTTTTCCTTTTTCCCCCATCAAAAGCTTCGACCGTACTGCCTCCCGAGGGTGCAGTGTTCTCGTTTTTAAGGAAAATAACTCTTAAATGAGCTTTCTTCGACTTGCCATTAGTCATTTTATGAGGCAGAATTCAATTCGCTTTTTAATTTAATATCTTGCCAGCTCTGACCAACAGAAAGGCAAAATATAAAATTACAGAATTTAAAGAATTGTATACATTGAAATAAATATGCTTTTCAACATAAATCTGTTTTGTAAATAAATCCCACATTACTTATACGCAATTTAATAATGTAGAAAATAACGCTAAGAATGGGGGTTGTTGCATTACAGTTTGTCAGTTGGGGACTTTAATATCCTGCATGGTATCTCGGTTGTTAGAGCAACCAGGCCGAAATTGGAAGATCAGCGGTTCAAATTCAGGATATGGCAATGAATTTTTCAGTCTGATTCAACATTTTAAACCTTGTGCGACACACGGCTTATGTGAAAGAACGCTATCCATATGGCCAACGAACTTCGGGGAACCTTCACCCACCATGCGAATAGCTGGATCCAGTTATTAGCATGAGGCACCTAGCAGGCGTGACCCTTACCTCCTATGGTAGGTGATGAGAGTGGCAATGGAACGAGAGAACCTACAGCATTTGCTGTTGACTTCGAATCAAGTTGGCCTTTGGAGATACTCCACATGAGCTAGTCAGAGGTGAAGCCTTGGATTAGAGCGAACTTAAAATCGCCATCCCAGAGCCGGGAACCGAACCATGTACTTTCAGCAGAGACCCATGAACGAAACTACTGTACTAACCCGGTGCCCTACATTAGAAAATTAATACTAAAACTTACTCAAAATTATCTGGTATAATAGGTTTAAATGACAACTTTTCAGTTACATTTAGCATATACATACAGAATGTTTCAGAAATACTTTTACAAACTTCGGGTATAGGTTCCTTACACCACATGAAGGAAAAATGTTCATATGAACATATGTCCCATAATCCTTTGTTTTCTCGTTAGAAGGTGTTCAACACAGTGGTACACTTATAACACACAAAACTCATACTAAATGCTCGAAATGTCCTCCTCTTGCTTCTATGCATGCCTGTACTCGTCGAATCATGGAATGTCGCACCCTGTCAACGGGATAGTGTCGAATGGTTTCGCAGGCTTCCATGACACGTCGATGAAGCGTTTCTACATCCGGGATGGCTGCTTCATAAACCAATGACTTAAGATGCCCCCAGAGGTAAAAATCCACAGGATTGAGGTCGGGAGAACGTGCAGGCCATGTAACTGGTCCTCCTCTGCCTATCCATCGGTCATGGTAGATACCAGTCAGTGCATCTCGAACAATGTGACTAAAATGTGCCGGAGCCAGGCATTTATCACATTTATCAGCAAGACGACAATAAACAGCGACAAAGATTGGATGACTCGGTTGTCTTCGGTCTGGAAACTCCATCTGATAGAGCCGTGTAGCCTCGCGTCCTTTACCATTCGCGCGAGCATACATAAAAATCATGTCTGCCTGTTCACGAAATGAATATTCAGCCATGGTGGAACTAAACACGTGCAGTTAACTCCCTACATGTACACAATTGAAACGTTCAAGACAGACTAATGACAAATGACAAACGTAAACAAGTCTCCATGACAACACTTCGCCATCTACCTTATGTAGTACAATGGGTCAACGCCTTCTATGAATGCATAGAGAAATAAAGTTTTGAGGTTGACCCTGAAGGCCTTTGAACTCACACTTTCATTGTGACAGGAATAACGCGAAAACCAAGGATTATGGCACAATGTGTTTATGAACTTTTTTCCTTCTTATGGTGTGAGGAAGCCATACCCGAAGTTTGTAAAAGTATTTCTGAAACATTATTGATAATATATGAATTTTTTCCTATGATTTAACTCTTTTCTTTACTTTTAAAAATGGTTTTCCATTTTATTATTGTTTATCCTTCGTTAATGTATCTCTCCACCAAGCTACTCTTTCAAGAGATAGAAGAGGCCTTCGAGAAAGCCACACTTTTACAATCTTAGGTATATTCAGTAAACAGAAAGGCATAAAAATAACCAAGGCTAGCCCCGTGTCTCAGTCTGTAGAGAACCTGCCTGTTGTGTCAGGAGTCCCGGGTTCCATTCCCGGCTGGGGATGGAAATTTTTCTCTAGCCAAGATTATTCCCTATCCCCACCGAGTCTGAAAGTTTGAATGAGAGTGCGAATCAGTGTGTGATCTAATGACAAAACCTAATTTATTAGTAACCCAATGACAAGCGAATACGAGTTAACATCATTGCCTATAGCCAATAATATGTTCCAAAGGAAATGCCGCCGATAAAGCCACTGCAGTCAACGGTTGGGTATAAAAGAATAACCAAACTACATTAACAAGTGTCAATATCATGCGGCTGCCTCAAAACCAAGGTGGTGGATTAATAACATTAAATGTTCCACGTTTTTATATAACTTTTTTTTAAAAAATTGCTGTAAAATGGGAGACGAAATAATAATTATTCAAATACAAATGCTTTGAATGTATTTTTTATGTCTACATAAGAGCTACAGATAGTCCAATGGTCGGAAATTGTTGTAAACTAAATTGTTTGCATATTGTACTATCAAGAGAAAACGTCGCAGACGCTATATGTTTACTTTATCTACCACGTACTTAAGAAGTACAGAAGCTATTACAATCCACCTAAAAATCCAAAATTGAGATTTCACCGGAAATACATGTTTTGAGGCCCTTTAATAAAAAAAGTGTTTTAGAAAGAGGACTATGCTTGTTTGAACAGAATAATTTCAAAACAAAATATCGGATACATACCAAACTTGGAATTTAACACTTGGTATGAGACAAGAAGATTTTTAACAAATCCCTCACCTCCAATTACCCTTTACATGGAACATTTTTCTAAATATTTTACGTTCTCAAAATTTTTTTATTAAAATTGCACATATTAAAGATATTTACACCACAAATAAAATGTATATCTTTAATTTTCTGGGAATAGCCTATGAAGCACTCTTCATTCTGAAGGAATTTTGTGTAATCTCCTATAAGTGGTAAACTTTAAGCGATAGACAAAAAAGCACTACACAAAACATATAGATCTCTTTAAAACACACAATTTACCTAAAATAACTTTTTTGTGGCATCAGCCATTTCCGAGATATTCATTATTGATGGTACGAATTGATAAATTTTTGTCATTCTTTAAAACGTATTGTCAATATTCAGTTGTTTAGAGTACCATAGAGTAGAGAAAGTCATGTGACTGTAACACATGAGGTTTTTTTAAGATTCAAGTCATTAAATATCCTTTTAATTTAATTACCTTAAGTAGTGATGTAGGTCGTTTTAATGCTTAAAAGAGTGACAAGAAGCCAATTCACAAAAAATACATATACACACAAGCGCGTGCAAACACACACGTACGCGCACACGCGCAAACACATACATACATACATACATACATACATACATACAAAAATACATATAAGACATACATTTTATTAGCAATCTAAATATCTAAATCGTTAGAGTTATTTCTTAGAAAATAAGAGCAACAAAAAATTGTTTATTTAAACGGAGTCTGGTTGTCCGATTTTCTTGAAAGCCTTCGTCTCGTATCCTGAACTTAAATAGCGACTTTAGTATTTATTGGAGTTTTACGTTTTTTAATTAAGATGCTCATGGCTTTTTGTTGTTGTTTTCTATGTGGTGACTTAATGGAACCTCAAAACATGTATTTCTGGAAAATATACATGCCGAAATTTTGGGTGTAACACAATACTTCCTCTACCTATTAAAGCAGATGGTGGAGAAAATAAACATATACCTGCCGAAGCATTTTATGACAAAACTCATGCATGCTAATGTTTCTGTAACTTAAACCTATAAAATTTCATTTTAAAAATGCATATCTTAGGAATGCTCCAGTAATTAACGTTTTTAGTGTTTTATTTCTTCTTTCTTTCCAACATTACTTATTCTACAGCTTTTCAACTTTGCAGAATGCTGTTATAAGCCATAGGAAATATACAATAAAAATATCACAAAAATAGTACCTTCTGTGAAAAAGGCAACACCTACAAACATTCTACTTTAGTTCTATGTAGCTTTTATAACTATATGACCTTTTAAAGCACGTAATACAGCGATTTAAATGTCTGCCTGTAAGCTTAGTTTCTTATAAGAGTGTAGTAAAGCTTTGCCCTACATTAAAGTAAACAAACTATCAAAGCTAACTGCTGCAGATTTGAAATTCGTTTGAATTTGCGAAAAATTAAATTGAGTTTTATTTATGGTCGCTCTTTATAACTACTATGGTTTTTAGGTCCCATTCTATACTGGGCGCGAAACACCGGAAATGTTTCTCAGAGACCTGGACACGGGACTACCGGCTTTATTTCCCTTCCGACGGAAGCCACGATAAGGCTTTTTATGCCCGAAAAAAAAATCCATCGCCTACCTCCGCCGGGTGTAGTGGTTACCATGCTAGCCTGTAGTTCCCGAGGTCGCGGGTTCAAACCCAGTGGAGAGCGATGCAATCCTTAGCATGGCTTCCTTCGGAAGGGAAGCCGGTGGTCCCGTGTCGTTGATTTACGGCACGTAAAAGAACCTCAAGCCTGTAAAGAGGCCTCTGAGCAAAATTCCTGGTCTTTCACGCCCAATATAGAATGGGACGCTAAGGACCACAGCAGTTAAAGAGCGTTCATAAATGGAACTCCTTTTGTTTTCCTCCGCTGGATTTGAATCCGCGACCTCGGGAACTAGAGGCTAACATGGTACCGAATTTGAGGACTGCTGGTTACACTAAATGTGGCCTAAAGATCAATGAGTTTGTTTTACAAGAGCTAAAGATGCAACTAATCCTGGAATATATAAAAAAATTACCAGAACAACTGGAGACGAACATTTGCATAGGAAGGACCCAGAACGCATTCCCAAAGCAGTATTTTTAATACTTAAATGATTTCAGTCTAATTATATAATATAAAATATAATAACAGTCCACCTTAAAGCAATATGTGTATTTAACAATATATAAAAATGCATGTAACAGTCATTGTATTAATGTTTATATTATTATGTATATGTTCCATAATGTTATGTGAATGTATTACGTAATTTAATAATGTAGGAGCTGTGAGAGTAATGGGTTAAAAGTTGCTAACATGAGGTAACAATGAGGTAATCTTGAGGCAATAATGAATTAGAAAGTTTAATAATGCTACTGGTAATTCTTGGAGCAGCAATAATGTAATTTTTGAGACAGTTTATAAATAGCCAATCAACAACCAGAAAAAGCTTAAGTTAAACAAAAGCATTCTATTGGAGTAGGATTAGCCAATCAGAAACTGAAATGGAGCAAAATTTACAAATTCAGAAGTCAGTTGCTTGTAGACAGTGTTCCTAACCGGACGCGAGACGCGTCCTCGAGAAATTTAATACGTATTCAGTGTATGACAGAAATAGTTTACGTGTTAAAAAGTGCAAGTAATTAATAAATAATCTCACAGCTCTCTATATCAGTGAAGTGTTATTTAAATCGTGTCAAGAATTAATAAAAGGAGTGAAGTAAAAAAATTATAATCTGTGTAAGTCTACATTCTTAGCTACACCACTCTCTGCAAAGAAATTCATGTCTCTAAGAATAATACTGACGCAGCCGAGGCAAACATAAATATATAATATTTAAAGAAACAGTCAAATTACAAAGTTAATATTTTTAAACTTGGGGCGAAGGCTACCGGAACTTAGTATCATACGTGCGGTTGGAACTAATTCAAGTTATGCTCCCCAACATTCGAAATACAATACAACTCCTAACATAACCTTCTTCAAATGCAGTGCATTCCTAGGGGAAAGAGGTCACTCGACCGTACCAAGGCAGAGATGGAGGGAAAATGTCTTAATGAGATCGTAACAGTCTGATTCCCTAACACTTGGTTGGATGAAGAAGTAGTAAATGTCCTTTAAATAGCATAAAGTCATAAGCACTTATTATTCCTTTATAATTTTTAAACTCGCTTTTCTTGCGGTTTTATTTGTCCGCACATTTTAACATGATACATTTGTCAGTAATTAACGAAATTTTGTATATCTCTTTGTAAATAACAGGATCATTTTTACTTTGTCTACTGCGTATAGTTAGTAGGGGAAGTATTGCATTCTACCCAAAATATCAATACCGAGATTTCACCGGAAACACATTTTTGAAAACATGTATGTATGGGTGTCTGTCTGCCTGTCAGTGAACAGCATAACTCTTAGTCGGATAAATACCAAACTAGGTATTTCCAAAAATGCAACACGAAGATTTATTTTCAAGAACATGCCGCACCTAAAACTATTGTTTACATGGTACATTTTTAGAAATTTTTGATTTTTTAAAAAATGGCTCCAACGATTTTGTTTGAAAAATCGTATATGAAAGGTATTTACATGAAAAATAAAATTACATCTCTAATTTTTACGGAATAGCCTATGAAATTCTCTACATTCGGAGGGAATGTTGTATAATCTTGTATATTTGTTAAACAGAAATGTAGATCTCTTTAAAACACACAATTTATTTAGAATGTCTTTTTGTGGCATATACCGTTTCTGATAAATCCGCTATTAAAGCTTCGAATTGCTCATTTCATGGCCATTCTCTTAGTCATTTCAACATTCCATTGTTTGTCGCGATAGCATGGAAACAACAAACAAGCGTCCAGCTCTTAAACATTTGACTATCGCTATTCCCTTTCTATCTATAACGAAATGTGTAATTTAGCTTTTTCTGAAAAGGATTAAAACGCAGTAAAATAGAAAAACAGGCTTGAGTAAGAATAATTTGTATACCCACTACTAAACGATAGCGGGTAGAGAAAATCATGTGAATACCATTAGATTCTTTAAGAAATAATTGTATTGTGTGGAGCAGAATAAAAAAGCTGATGTGTTACACTCACATGACTTTCTATATTCTTGTACAAACCATTTTTACAAACGCTTATTCTCCATATGCTTCATGTTAATCGAGATGTTAATCTTATTGCTAATTTTCTTTAGATGCAAGGGGAATTGCTAGGCTTTAAGCGATAGTCAAATACTTCAAGAGCTGGTTGCTATGTGGAGCATTTCAGTTTCTTTGCATGTCCAGGACATAAAAAACGAATAACGAATACCTATTTGAGAAAAAGTATAAGTATTGGAAAATTCAAACATATAACAAGGAATATCGCATATGACATAAATTGTGTGTTTTAACGTTATCTATATTTTTTGTGTAGTAAAATGTTGTCTAACTCTTAGGGTTTACCGGTTATGTAAAAGCCATTCCGATGAAAAGTATTTTGGGGACATTTCCAGATGATTCAAGATATACATTTCCTTTGTCATAAAAATAGTTTAATCATTAGAGCCATTTTTGAGAAAATCAAAATTTTCGAAAAATGTTCTATGTAAAGGGTGAGGGGATTTTTCTTAAAACTTCATGTCGCATCTTTGAAATATACTGAACCTAAATACCAAGTTTGGTTTATCCAACTTTTCTTTTTTGAGTTATGCTGCTCATAAACACACAGACACGCACACGGACTTTTTTCTAAAAAGGATTTTTTTGGATTCAGGAGTCCTCAAAACATGTATTTCGGTGAAATCTTAGTACGGAATTTTTGGGTGAAATGCAATAATTCCCCTACTTACAGTAGAGAAAGTAAAAATCAAATGAATGGAAAACTGTAATTCTAGATTTTAGGATAGGTTTCCTTAACTATAATTTCACGAGATTGTTTTTCAAAAACAAAACAAACAACGAAGTTAGACTTCATGGGTTTAGACGTTGAGACAGTGTTTCAAAAATGGCTATGTGTATGGCAGGGATGAAAAATGGTATTACAAGGGACTAGAACTACAAAACGTTAAACATTTCTCGTATTTAGGAGTAATGTTTAATATGAGAGGAAAATGGAACAAACATCTATCAGTAATTAACTATAAAGCTCGAGGGCAGTTAAATGAATTATTACGACCCTCTCGCGGATACCGGATGTACCTGTAGATACATTAGAAAAGATGTATAACTCTATGATAAGGGTGATTTTGTTATATGGAAGTGAAATCTGGGGATGGGAAAGAGCAGAGCATGTAAATAAAACACTAGCATTTTGTAAAAGAGTTCTTGGAGTTTCACAAGGCACATAAAATTCGGGGGTATTGAGGGAGGTGGGATGTTATGAAGACACAATACACTGCAAAATAAGAGCAGTGCGGCTGATGCAGCGGGATAACTCCACACTACGATCCAAATGTTATAAATACCAGCGAGAAAACCTGTCTCCTAAGTTTGGGGCAGCTGATTTGCAAAGGGGTTTGAGGAGAATAGGAATGGGGTCAGTATGGCAAAGAGAAGAACACTAAGAGACATTAACCAACAGGAAATAGAATCGGATTGTAAAATTAAACCTTCTCTAAGTCTAGCAAATGAAATAAAATTGAATTGGGGTAAAGAGGCGTATAAACTTAACTTAGGAAGTACGGAAATATCAGGAATGGCATGGTTTAGACTGGTGGGCTGGAGGGTACAGAAAATGATTGACGATTCCGGCAGGAGAATCTGCCCATTCTGTGATTTGGATGAGGACTGGGTACATATTTTGGCGGAATGTGCATAGTGGGAGAACTAGCGAACAATTAAACTCAAAGAAAAATCCTTAAGTCCCTCAAGAAAGAGATTAGCATGTTGGGACCTACTGGCTGACCAGAGGAACTGGCAAAGCATGGGCAACTTCTTGGCTAAAGTGCGCGAAGCTAGGTCAAATTTGTTCAGGTTAGTCTAAGGTAATTTATCTGTATTTTCCTTTTTCTTGTTCCTTTTTATTTTCTTTTCTTTTGATATTGTTTATTTTGTAGCCATACCTCGTATCTTAAATATGCATGTACAGTCAATGACCCATGCCCTAAATACTTGTGTAATAACTTCAATAATTTGAAACCAATAAGGATACTTTATCTAACTAACTTTGCGGGTGAATAAACTGTGTTGAAATCTGATGGAATCGGCAGGTCTGTTTGCTGTTAACTGTACCCAAAGGTCTGACAGAAACATTGCCAAATAACTAAGTAGATGGTTGCTAGAGCAAACACTGTCGAATAATGGTGACGGTAAGTTTACAGAAACATATTACCATAATGTCTCGGTTTTTGTAACCATGAGAATGCGAGTTCATATGATGGCATGTGCTCGCGCTTGCACTGCCACCCAGTGTTCTCACTAATACATTAAGAGTGTATAAGCTCTTTGGCAATGTTGCATTTCGCATCGGACTCAGCAATATATACTCGCAAGAATGCGCTGTATTGGTGGGAAATGTGCAGCCGCGAGCAACAAAAAGATAACTGCGATATAATACGAATATTACTGCTCGGTTCTTATGCAAATATGGGGAGCAAGCGCCTGCCTACATATGCTATAAATTGTAGGGTAGAGACGAGTATGGTAATCAGCATAGTAAATAAGCTCTGTTTCATTTTTTGACCTCTTTTACATTTTCTTTTCCACCTCGCCTTCTTTTTCAACTCGTCGTCAAGCGAGAGATAAATAAATGATATAAAAAAAGGATAACGTTGAGGAAGCGAGGAAAAATTTGTGGTCTCCTGAGAATTTTGGCAACGTGCTGCTTTTCTTTTTTTTTTTTTTTTTTTGCATACCAACTGTGGCAGAAAACAAATTAAACGGCCCTTCATTTGCTCGAGAAAATGGAAAAAGATGTGAAATAGTTTGAAACAAGCTTGAGGTGAACTTACAGGGCCTACTTCCTCTGTAGTGAAGAATGAAATGTTCAAGGCTTTCAGGACAATGTTCGCGTAAGGAAACTGAAGAAGTCTTGTAGGTTTACAGAAATTATAATTGTTTACTTCACTCCTTTTATTAATCCTTGACACGATTAAACAGCACTTCACTGATATAGAGAGCTATGGTATTATTTATTAATTACTTGCACTTTTTAACACGTAAGCTTTATAATATCCTCGCCGTAATGAATTTTTGTCTCACACTAAATACGTATTAAACTTCTCGAGGACGTGTCTCGCGTCCGGTTAGGAACGCTGTCTACTAGCAACTGAACTGATTTCTACCGTCTAAATTTGTAAATTTCTGTATTTCAAGTCTCTGATTGGCTAATCCTACTCCAATAGAATACCTTCATTTAACTTAAGCTTTTTTTCTGGTTGTTGATTGTCTATTTATAAACTGTCTCAAAAATTACATTATTGTTGCTCCAAGAATGTAGCATTTTTACTTTCCAATTCATTATTGCCTCAAGGTTACCTCATTGTTAGCACCTTTTGACCTATATTCTCACAGCTGCTACATTATTAAATTACGTAATATATTCACATAATATTATTAAACATGTTCAAAATAATATAACAGTAATACAATGACTGTTACATACACTTTTATATATTTTTATTTATACACATATTGCTTTAAAGTGGGCTGTTATTGAATTTATATATTATATAATTAGACTTAAATCATTTGTGTTAAAAATACTGCCTCATCTGTGGTAGGTACCTCGTTGCTGTTAGCCTAACTCGTAGTAAGTTCGCAGGTATATTAATATCTGCCTTACTATATTATCTGTGATGATTGTCTTAATGTTTAGGTTGTTACTATTAAATTTTCAATGATGCTCTGTTTCCTTCTTGCCACGGTTGCTGTTCTATGGGTTTACGCTAGAACATGTATAACTTATCAGGGTCGGGTACGGGAAGGAAAATATGTAGTAACAACACTACCACATGATTACGTCAGGGGAGGAACACAATACTTTAATTGCACACGTATTATATGCTGTGATGACACGTTACATTGTTACTTTCGAGATAACCGGGCTTGTTGGAGCTGTATAAAATTTGTTAGCTAGGTCGCTTAGCAATCAAGGGTTATTTTTATAAGTGCTCGATTAATAATGGAACTATGTATCACACATACCTAAATTATACCTCGTTTACCTTGTAATAACTTACACTTTCAAATTAAGATATTTTAACGTTCCCACTACATTATGTGAGGTAATTATTAACTCCTGCTTCGGTAAGCTTACACGTATGGTTTGTACATTACTGCATTTTACATACAACTGACTTAGGCTTGGGGACGCTATATCTAACTTTCCTGATCTTAAACATTTAAACATATTCCTCTTAAAATCTTATTAGCTCCGTTCCTTCAGCTTGGAACGTTCTCGAAATACTTACAGGCTATCATTCGCTGTTTCCTGACATCTGACCTCTCTTCGAAATATACGTTGAGCTAGCTGTGATTTTCTCCTACACAATGACTCAAGATTCTGCCATTGTGTCATCCCCCTACAGGTCGGTTCACCTGCATCCTAATTGTAACAAAATGTTGCTTGTCTGCTTTATACAAGTGTCCAACTAAACTCCCACATATATAAAATATATACTAAATATGTAATTACATAACAAGTATCTCGCTTATTACTATTATGTTACAAGATTTACTTATCATATTAATGATTTATTTGAGAAGGTCTATTAATTATTACAGTTAGCAATCGTTATTAATAATATACATATGACCATAGATACTGTCTCAAAATATGATTTCAAAGTAGTTCAAACAACTTATACTGCAGTTTCTCATTGACATCTTTCATACCTAGCCCCTCCTTAGTACTGGTAGATTCCTTAAAATGATGTTAACAGCAAAACAAATGGTAAAATTAATTACTCACACATGCAAATAATCCATGAATGGGAAAATGAGTGTAGTTGAGGTATTTTTATTATTATGTCTACCACGTACATAGTTTGTACTGCCCTCCTAAGCCAAAAGGGCATATCTCAAGATTTTCTCAGAACTATATTTTCACATAATTGGGTAGCTACACACCTTCTTCATTCAGAATGAAGAGAATCTCAAAGGTGCTTCACACACAATTTAAGATAGGCTTTTATTTGCCATGTCTCAAATATATGACGTTTTAATCATTGTGGTTAGAGCCCTTTTTTGAGAAAATAAAAAATAAGGAACATTTTCAATGTAAAGGTTTGTTTGGGGTGAGATAAAATTCGTATAAATTCTTGTCTCACATCCTAGAAACATGCTGGATCTAAATAAGTTTAGTATTTATCAGAGTTTTCGTTTTTGAGTTATGCTTCTCCCCCCTCCCTCTCTCTCTCTTGGAGGTTCGGGGACTTCAAAACGTGTGTTTCTAATGAAATTCCTACATCGAATTTTTGGGCAGAATACAGTACTTTGTCTACACACTACAGGTAGGCTGTAGAGAAAGTAACACATTCCAAGAGAGTTAACAATTACTGCCTAATCATTATGATGCTCGAATGTGTGTTGTTGAGACAAGATGTATAGCTCCTCACCACGGTATGTAGTAGCCGACACATAAAATACCACGTGGCGGCTAATTTTATAACTAAACCCGGTAATACTCACTCGTCTCACTACTAGCGCTGGTGTACTCTGGAGGAATTGAAACAACTCAGCGCATGTCGATATAGAGGGCATATACAGGCTTCTTAATGCACTATAGCAATATACTGCTTTTAGTTATTTCATGATATAAAACTTTCACTTCAATTATGCAATTTTATATACAAATGTACATTTCCTTGCATACCCCTTTACTTCTGGTATGCGTTTTTTTTCCCCGTGCCGGAGAGAAACTCAATACTCTCTAGATTTTGTCTTCCACTCGTCAGCTCTTACTTCCTCCATGTCTTAACTTCTGCGCATCTGGTGGCGGGAGGGCTTGAGGTTAGAAATCGATACGTCGCTTATGCCTGTCAATGTCGATTGAACATACTACCAATACTTCGGTGAGAGAGAGACCATATATAGCATACAACTACCGTTTAACAGGTGAATTCTGTGAGACTTAAGGCGATTTAAATCCCACCGTTACGATCACTACTTATGATATACTCAACTTCCTTTGAATAAAGAACTAGCCGCCGAGTTCAACCCAATCCGCATGTCTCCCGCTTTTAACACTATTAATCAAACCTTACAGATTCTTTCTGTGATCACCACATAGTTCCGTGGTAGTGTTACTTCCTGCGGTGCTAGGAGAATTGAGTTTAATCCCCAGTATCTGCATGGGATTTTTCTCATGCTATAGGATGCGCTCATACTTGGGAACCAACTGTTGAGCGTAATCGTTGAGAAGTGGTGGTTTTTGATTTAGCAAACCGCGGCTGAACGACCGGAACGAATCACCGTGCTGTCAACATGAGAGCCAAACCGCCCTCTGCTCACGATATCTTCTGTTGATGGAGGTAGAAAGTGCGAAGGTCTTCAGTCGGCCACGAGCAAAATAAAACCACGTGCGGCATATCCCTAGTTTCTTGACAACGCTCGAATTTGTGAAATATCAATAAAATAATATTATATTGATTCCTGAAACTAAGAACACATTTAGAACGAGATCAACTCGCGTATATAGCGAGATTCTTGAAACGAGAGAAATTGTTAAAACGAGATCACCTCTCGTGTGCAGCGAGATGTTTTGAAATGTTGTTGATTCGCTAGCAGTCATTTTCAGTGAAATTATTAACTTCAAATGTTTTGCCTTACACCAGGAAAATGCTGTATCATATTGCTTTCTGGAATTTTTGAACAAGTACTTCTAGTGTTATTCTTTCTGCTGCTTCTGTAATTTCACCTGGTTTTTCCATTTCAGAGTCGTCTGAATTCACACTTGCCGCCATTTAATTTTATGTAGGTTATGTTAAAAACAATCTGATGTGGTACACTCACATGACTTTCTCTACTCTTGTACAAACTATTTTTACAAACACTTATTCTCCATCTACTTCATGTTAATCGAGATAAACATTTGCAGACTCTATCTTATTGCTAAGTTTCTTGTAGATGTAAGGGGAAAATATATTTACAAGGGCAATATAGAAATACAGTAGCCTTTAAGCACATACATATCTCTTAATAGCTGGTTGCTAGGTGCAGCACCATTCCCTTTGCCACAGATTAATACTCTTTGCATATCCAGGACAAAAAAATGAATAACGAATTCCCATTTGAGAAAATAAGT
The DNA here is from genome assembly GCA_030765065.1 of Deroplatys truncata. Lineage (NCBI taxonomy): Eukaryota > Metazoa > Arthropoda > Insecta > Mantodea > Mantidae > Deroplatys > Deroplatys truncata. The sequence continues at coordinate 60,603,472 of CM060977.1, forward strand.
ATCGAAATATTTAAGGGAATAACAAGCAATATCTCGAAAATGGTTCACTCAACAAAAAAAAATGTATATGACATAAGTAGTGTATTTTAACGCGATCTACATTTTTTGTGTAGTAAAATTTTGTCTATCTCTTATGGTTTACCAGTTATGCAAAAGTCGTTCACAATGAAGAATACCTTTGGAGACATTCCCAGAAAATTCGAGATATACATTCTATTTGTCATGAAAATATCTTAAACATATGATATTTTAATCAAAATTGTTAGAGCCATTTTTGAGAAAATTAAAATTTTCTAAAAATGTTCTATGTAAAGGGTAATTTGGGGTGGGGGGATTTTCTTGAAAACCTTCGTGTCGCATCTCTGGAAGGTACTGAACCTAAATACCAAGTTTGGTGTTTATCCGACTGTTCGTTTCTGAGTTATTCTGTTCACAGACAGACACACACAGAGACACACAGGCACACACACGGATATGTTTCCAAAAATGCTTTTTTGGATTCAGGAGATCTCAAAACATGTATTTCCGGTGAAATCTCGGTATCGAATTTTTGGGTGGAATACAATACTTCCCCTACTTACTATACGTAGTAGAGAAAGTAAAAAAGAACATCGTTTTATATCAAAGGAAGCACAAGGCTGTCAGTATAAGGTACAGATTAACTCTACAACCAAATACGATACATTGAAGTATGACGATTTGTATTGTGAACGGAGAATGCGACCGCCATGAGAAATTAATTATGTAAAAAGACAATGAAAAGTGAAACTGAATCAAATCCAATCGAATTATTATACATGTGCAAATACAAATGGTAATTGCCAAGTGATTGGTCCTGAAACCGAAGTTGGTAACACTGAAGATTATTGCACTAGTGTTAGAAGTGATAGAAGTTATACTTTTAGGTCATGCTGTCTATAAAAATAATTTAGGCTTAGTTTCTACAAATTACCTCATAACGAGAAGTAAACATGTTGAAAGAAAACACTACAGGTATATAATGTTGCACACCCAAGTACATACTGGTTTGCTAAGCAGCCATAGTCTGGGGTAAAAGGGCTAATGCAATAGTTCTCAAAATACAAACTTTCAAACACAGTAAACGTTGTATTGAGAAACGTGAAGTCACGTGATAATGCTCTAGAAATTAACACACACGTGTAAGCTGGATATTTCTGTATCCATGAAATACAGTCTCTATGTTCAACTTCATATGGTTTCCTAATGGACGAGAAGCCATCAAGCTACTTTGTTGCAAAACCCTAGAAATGTCCATAAATGCAGTAGCGTGTCTTTCATGAGTTCTCCCCAACATTCAAAGCAAAACATTTTTATGACTCATAACTCAAAAGTTTCGAGACATTTCCTTCTGCTAACCAACTAGCACAAAGTTGGTAGCACTGGGATTAGCTGTCAGGATAATAAGGGAATCCTTATACTCTCGGCCTCTTCCATTTTCTTGCTAGTTTTTTACGTAAAAGAGTCTTTAATCATGAAAGTGCATAGTAGTTTTTGTTATTCTGCACCAGCTCGAACAATGGTTAGAACGAGAGAAGATGCAAACAACCTTGACACGGTAATTTGCTCGTTTCGAGTAATTAGCATAATAAAAGGCTTTAAGGCTCTATAAACAGAGCAGTCTACGCATACATATCAGATAAATGGAAGGTTTCAACGTAGAAAATACATTTAACCCAGCAACATAAGAATCTCAGATACCCCGGGTGAAACCACGTGCACTTATTCTTAACTATTAGGGCTATTCTGTAATTTCCTTGTTAAGAAGGCGACTACAATTATTTGTTAAGCTTAAAGAACCGCCCTTAACAAATGTGGCGCTATTTGGCATTCTGTAACTTGCTTGTTATCACCATATTTGTTTTCTCGCGGTTTCTTAGCTCACTAGAAGGCTAATCGAAAATTCGTGTGCTCTGTGTCAGCGTTTTGTTTTCACACTGCCGTCAGCGCCGTAATACCAAATACCGAGTGCTTTTATTACTTTTCTTTGACAAAATGTAGACGAAGTGTGCAATGAAAACATCACACAAAAAATATTAAACATATGTGGATTTTTAAAATTTGCATCCATTGCTTAGAATAGCATGACTTACATTTCCTTGTGACCACAAATAATTCTATTTTTATGAGGAACACTCGCCAAGTTGTTGAATAGCTGTGGCAGTGACCCTGTAAAATGAGTTTAATTTTAGGTTAGAAATGACAAAGGAATTAGCAACGCAGTTTCATACTGTTTTGATGAAAGTTTCACTAATTCATATACTCGAAAATATTGCTTAATTTTCTTTATTTTGGGGGGGGGGCTTTTAATTATACTTTTTAAAGGTACAAGTGGTCGTGCAGTTTTTTTCTGAAAATTGAATATATACCATCAAGCATAAATAGGTGCTTATTCTTGCATACATTATTTGGCAATGTTCAACTTTAGTTCAGTTCTGTGGACATGTTCTTTCATCTTAATCCTTGAATAAAAATCATTATGTAATTGTTAATATCCATGTTATTTTAGATAGGAAGGCATTCGTTATGTGGAAGGTAGTAGTGAAAAGAAAGGTTAGTTTCACTAGTTGTGTTATCCGGGGAAATTTACAGCTACAAGTTTCGGATTATTTTTCATACGCAAATGCATAAATTATCATTTTAGAACCCAACCGACTATTATGTTCTTCCTCTTCTAGCAGCATCAGTATAAATTCAATTTATATGGTTACGAGAAACTGATTAAATAGCTTTCGGCTAAGCAATTGTTTTAGCAAATTGGAAATTATCTTAAAATAATTCTGGAAACGAAAACGTATTGCTGTACTACCCTAAAGCTCTGAAAAGTGTTCAGTTCCTAAACTTAACCTAAAAATTAGGCAAATGAATGCGGATCCATGCAAATAAACACAAGATTTATCACTATTTGAGCCTAAAATTCTTAAATCAATAACTGTTTTTATTACGATACCAGATTACACGTTTATTTCCGTATAAAATTCGAACTTATGTTGGGAGCATCATTTACCAATGCTATCAACGGAACATTGTTTACTGAAGCGTAATCTGTAACACTTATATTTCCGCTGAAACGAATAAATACATTTGATAATTAAAATGAGAAGCTTCTATCCTGGTTTTCCTCCTACAGCAGTATGAAAACGACGTCTATGTGAATCTGTTGTACAACAAACGCGTTAGCACCAAGGTCTCGGGGCTTGTTGTGTTCAACAAACAAATCTTTATTCTTAACAAAATGTTGTTACGAAGTTACACAATTGGTTAGCGGCTTTAGCAGTTTGTTAAGCCTTAACAAATCGTTACAGAATATTCTTTTATGTAACCTGCAGAACATAGCCATATGGGAAAACGCCCGTGTGGACGTTTAAGTGTTTTTTTTGGAGGTGATAACGACCCCATCAACAATGGAGATGCTTAAGATTCTGAAGAGGACTCCAATGAGGACGATGGTAACAAAGAGAAAATTATCTGCAGGTGGCACCTGAAATGAGTATCTCCCAATCACACTGACCACACCCCTCTACCCTCATTCACTTTTATGTCATTGTCTGGACCAAAACAGGCATCTACTCCTGATTTCCTAATATATTTTATTTCCATACAATGTGCACTGTTGTTGAAACAAATCAGAATCAAGGGCATATTGCTGATATTTTCAACATGGGGGCTTGTGAAAAAATTTGATGTGTCACATTCACATGACTTTCTCTACCCCCTTTCGTTTATTAGCGGGTATACAAGGTATTCTTACGAAAGTTAATTTTTTATCTACTTCATTTTAATCGATATAAACCTCTGCAGAAATAGCTAAGTTACACATTTAGTTACAGTGCAAAGGGTATAGCGATAGTCACATGTTTAAGAAATGTTGGCCTTGAAATTCCATACTCGTTCCATGCAATCGCGAGAAATAACTGAAAATCGACGGGACTTGAAAATACTGACTAAGTATTGAACAAATCGAACCATTAATAACGGACATCTCGAAAAGTTTAAATAAATTGCGTGTTTTAAAGAGATCTACACCTTTTATGCAGCACGTTTTCGCCTATCATTTAACGTTTACCAGTTGTACAAGATTATACAAAACCCCTTCCAAATGAAGAAGGCTTCACAGGCTATTCCCAGAAAATTCAAGATATACATTTTATTTTTCATGTAAATGTCTTTAATGGAGCCATTTTTTAGAAAATCAAAATTTTCGAAAAATGTTCCACTTAAAGGGTAGTTAAGGGTGGAGGGATTTCTTAAAAATCTTCGTGTGGTACCTTTTGAAGGTACTAAACCTAAATACAAGGTTTGATACTTATCCGACTTCTCGCTTTTGAGTTATGCTATTCATACACAGACACACACGGACCTTTTTCTAAAAATGTTTTTTTTTTGGATTAAGGGGGCCACAAAACATATATTTCTGGTGAAATCTCGATATCGAATTTTTGGGTTGAATGCAATATCTTCTCTACCTACTATGTACGTGGTAGAGAAAGTAAAAAACAACAATTATTATTTCCTTTTGGAATATTACAGCCCATTTCCATACTTCTTGGCGTCGGAAACTGTTTTCTAGAAGCAGACTTCTGAAATTCCTCCATCTTACAGTAAGTTTTCGTCTCCTGCCTCTCCTAATTATCATTCCTGTGTTTGCTCGATTTCAGCCTATTGTACACCATGAAAACGAATGTTCCGGCATCAGTGTTATCCTCATTAACAATTATCCACCAGTGAAAGTTCAGTGGAACCTAAATGCCACTCTCAATTGATGCAATAAGCTCCAAATAAGCACCATCATAAATGGGGGTGTAGACAGTAAGTACTGTTTAGATATGTTTACATATCGGAGACCAAAGTCTTCTGAGGACAAAAATGCAATAAAAACCAATGGCTAAGCTTATACAGGGGTAAAAAAACTGTCCTCTACAGACAATTACCTCATGCAACTATATCATATTTGAATCGATAAATGTTCACATCTATTCCGCTAGTTAAATACTTTTATTCCGCAGGAACTTTTCTAATGCTATACTCGCTTCCACTTATGCCGTCACCGAACTTCAGGCGGCATTCTACTGGCCTTCACAGGTAGAGTATGCTACATATAGGAAGGAGGAGATACGTGTATTCGTTTAGCTTTTTGCCCATGCAGTGGCGTCCTGTTTTATGTGCAGAGTTTTAGATTATTCGCATATGAGTATGTAACTTTGAGCAATACCTTTATTCGTCATCACTTATAATAACCATGCTTAAATATACAACTAAATAAAACTCTACTTTATACAATATTCCCTCGAAAAAATATTTTAATGGCAACGTGATGTAAAACTAAAATACATTATACTTTTTACTCTGAATGGGGACACATTCCAGACATTACTGGAATCCATTATACAAACAAATAAAGCACTGTTTTGTAGAATTCCCCCATCCTATGCAGTGTGGGGGTGGTGTGACCGCTCACATTCAGGTCCCGAGTTCTAATCTCGATTAGAGCAAGTTACTCGGATAAGGACTTTCCGGGGTTTTCCTTTATCCTGAAAAGACGAATCTCGAGTAACTTTAAGCTCTGTGGACCCCTACTTATTTTAGCATCATTTCATTCATCGTCCGATATGATCTAAACGGCTAAAGGACGCTAAACTAACTAAAAAAAAATTCTCCATGAAATGGTATTTTTAATGGCAGTAACGACAATCTAAAACTAAAGTAGATTATACTTTTTCTCTCAAAGAGGACATTTACTAGACATTGTGTTAGTAAACTTTCCATGTGATTACTGCATTGGTTTTCCACACACCCACAATTCTTCCGCAATGCACCTCCAAAACATTTGAATACATCGTGTGAGCTACAGTTAACACACACCACTGTTTGATCGAACAACAGAGGCAGAACGCTCCAGACCAACCTTCCCTACACTGTACGTGCCCTCTGAGGTTGGTAAAATGCCTCCTAAGCTGCGATGACGGCATTAATGGATTGCGTGTACAATAAAGCGGAACAGAAAAGGAATTCTAACTGCTGCGAAGCACAGGTTTAAGACTTAGAAAACAAATATTTCAGGCAAGAGTACTTATTACTTATAGGATCTATGCAGCACACATGGTCATAATTGTGCACGCTTTTTCCAAATGAAAGGTGGTTCACAACTTGCATAATAACTCCCCATGCGCTCATATACCATTCCTGTAGTATTGTAATTGAGTAACTGAATTCCAAAACAAACTAAGTCCGTCAGGGGTCTACGGAGATACAAATTTCACGTTTAATTTAACCAGATACCAGATCTAGAGCTTTTTCCAGGCCTAACTTTACAGTGAACCAGTAAAGGAAGTGAGGATAGGGTAAAAGAAAAATAACGGCGAGGAACATAAACGTAAAGGTACATATAATGAGGGGTCCCCGGAACGGGGACAGAGGAAGGAAAGTAGGTTGTAACGACCCATTTTCTTCCAACGTGACCCCCTAGAGGGAGAGATGAGAGTGAGGGTCTCGAAGGGCAACCAGACCCGGATGTCGAGGGCGCAAGTACGGACAGGGTCCCTAACATTTCCAGATGCCACCTGGTCCTACCTACAGGCCACCGAACCCCCGACAGTTCCCTATCGGGTGAAGCCCTACTCGGGGGAGAGACCTAACTGAGTAAACCCCGCAGCGACGCCAGGAAGAAACTTCTACAGTCCAGTCTCAACCCGCCGAACACCGTCGCCTGGTCCTAGAACCCTGAAACAGATGATAAGAAGTTGAGGGGTTGGAAAGTCGTGGTAGAAGATGAACCACAGCAGCATTCGCCTACCAACCCGGGGAAACCAAGAAAAACCATGGGTCACAATGGGCAGTAGCCGGGGATCGATTTATTGTAATTGTCCTTGCTCTTTAAAAATTACTTTATTATATTCAACTGTTTCAGAACAAATAGAATTTAAGATAAACTAGACAATAGACAGCACTAGAAAGTGTAAAAACTCTATAATCCTGACAGCACCAGATTTCTAATTTATAACTTCACAAAGATGTCGCGAGATCCATCACTAAAATGTTCAATGACCAAGGTGCCCAACAATATGTTTAAAGTTTTTCCGAAGTGCTACACTGCCAATAACAGCGTAATAGTGGAATTGAAGAGACAGAAGTGAGGTGTTGAATTAAAGACATGGAAGGAACTTATTCACTACCAAACATCAGAGATAGACTTCATTCTATTCGTAAGCCACTGCCTTAGAAGAGACATCCTTCTACCTTGTCCCATGGCGCCTTTTTTCTTATTCAACTACTAATCGTTTCTGCAGCGAATGCCTCAAACTTCTGCCAGTTCAAGGTATTCCTCAAAGTCAAGCAACTAGCCACAAGAGCTTCAAATACCAAGAATGGCTATCACGGCGAGCCCAAAGCACATACCAGCGGGGCCAACAGAGGACCAAAAAGAGCAAATACCCCAGACTGGTCGCATGCAAAATAAAATGGCATGTGGCTGCCGCCAGCCGAGTTTCAAACATTTCAAACCACAACTGCAAAAAAAATCGTGTTACATTCGCATAGCTATACTCTCTACCGCTGATAACTGGGTATACAAACTGTTATTGCTAAGGTTTATTACTCTCTCTACTACGTATAGTAAGTAGGGGAAGTATTGTATTCCACCCAAAAATTCGATACCGAGATTTCACCGGAAATACATGTTTTGAGACCCCCTGAATCCAAAAAAAGCATTTTTGGAAACATGTCCGTCTGTGTATGTGTCTGTGAACAGCATAACTCAGAAACGAACAGTCCGATAAACACCAAACTTGGTATTTAGGTTCAGTACCTTCCAGAGATGCGACACGAAGGTTTTCAAGAACATCCCCCCTAACCAGATTACCCTTTACATGGAAAATTTTTCGAAAATTTTAATTTTCTCAAAAATGGCTCTAACGATTTTGATTAAAATATCATATGTTTAAGATATTTTCATGACAAATAAAATGTATATCTTGAATTTTCTGGGAATGTCTCCAAAAGTATTCTTCATTGTGAACGACTTTTGCATAACTGGTAAACATAAGAGATGACAAACTTTTACTACACAAACAGTTGTAGATCGCGCTAAAATACACAATTTATGTAATATATATTTTTTTTTGGTTCAGTGAGCCAATTTTGAGAAATTGCTTGTTATTCCCTTAAATTTTCAATACTTATTCTCTCAAATGGGAATTCGTTATTCATTTTTTTTGTCTTGGATATGCAAAGAGCATTAATATGTGGCAAAGAGAATGGTGCTGCACCTAGCAACCAGTTATTAAGGAACATGTATGTGCTTAAAGGCTACTGTATTTCTATATTGCCCTTGCAAATACAAAACAAGGGGAACATAGTACGCCTTAAGCGATAGTCAAATATTTTTAGAACTGGTCCCTATGTGCAAAATCTAATTCTCTTTGCATGTCAAAAGATCGTTTCTGCAAATGTTTATCTCGATTAATATGAAATAGATGGAGAATAAGAGTTTGTAAAAAGAGTTTGTACAAGAGTAGAGAAAGTAACACATCAGATTTTTTTTTATCTTTACTTCATTTTAATCCAAATAAACCTTTGCAGAAATAGTTACATTATACATTTGTTATGGATACAAAGGGAACAGCGATAGTCAAATTTTTAAGAACTGAATGCTCTATACGCCTTAAAATTCCATACTGTTTCCATGGAATCGCAAGAAACAATTGAAAATCTATGGGACTTGAATTACGCATAACAAATCGAATCATTAATAACGGATACCTCGGAAATGGCTGATGCCACAAAAAAAAGTTATTTTAAATAAAATCTCATTTCTTGTATAGTACTTTTTCCTCTATTGCTTGACGTTTACTAGTTATACAGTAGTATACAAGGTTCCTTCCGAATGAAGAGCGCTTCAAAGGGTGTTCCCAGAAAATTAAATATATACATGTTATTTTTATGTATATATCATTAATATCTGGTATTTTAATCAAAATCGTTACAGCCATTTCATAGAAAATAAAAAAAATGAAAAAAAAACATGAAAATAAAAGCTAGTTTGGGGTATGGGGATTTTCTTGAAAATCTTCGTGTCGCATCCATGGAAGGTATTGAACCTCTAAACACCAGATTTAGTGTTTATCCGACTTTTCACCTTTCACTTTTTCTAAACATGCTTTTTATTTTCTCTACAGCGTATAGTTAAGTAGGGGAAGTATTGTATTCCACTCAACAAGTGGATATCGAGATTCCATCGTAAATACTTGTTTCGGAGCCCCTAAATAAAAAAGCACTTTTAGAAAAAGGTCCGTGTGTGTATCTGCGAACAGCATAACTCAAAAACGAAAAGTTGCATAAATACCAAACTTGGTATTTAGGTTTAATACTTCCAAAGATGCGACACGAAGATTTTCAAGAAAATTCCCCACCTCAGACTATCCTTAGCATGGAAATTTTTAAAAAATATATATTTTCTAATAAATGGCTGAAACGATTTTGATTAAAATCCCATATATTAAAGATATTTACATATCAAATAAAATGTATATCTTGTTTTTTCTGGGAATAGGCTGTAAAGCCCGCTTCATTTAGAAGAAGTTATGTATAATCTTATATAACTGGTGAACGTTAAGTGATAGACGAAAAAGTACTGCACAAAAAGTGTAGATCTCTTTAAAACACACAATTTATTTCAAATATTTTTGTAAAGTCAGTCATTTCCAAGAGATCCGTTATTAATGGTTCGATTTGTTCAATACCTAGTCATTCTTTTTAAGTCCCATCGATTTTCAGTGGTTTCTCGCGATTGCATGGAAACAGTATGGAATTTTAAGGCCAGCATATAACGTCCAGTTCCTAAACATTTGACTATCGCTGTTGTCTTTGTATCTATAACGAAATTTGTAATGTAGCTTTTCTGCAAATGTTAATTTAGATTAAAATGAAGTAGATAGAAAACTAAGCTTTAGTAAGACTGGTTTGTATGCCCACTAATAAATAATAGAAGGTAGAGAAAGTCAATACATCACATGAGACTGTTTTAGTTCGGAGGCCTCCAAATACTCGTACGTATTTTATGGTGAAATATCGGTATCGAATTTTGTTTATAGAATGCAATAACATCTCTCCCTACCATGATAGAGAAAATAATAAGAGCAGTTGATCATCTTCATAGTATGATCATCTCTACCTGAATGAATTTCTCCACTATTAAATTTCCAGTTTAAGGTAATGGTGTTTGTGAAATTTAGAAAAACCACAGTATGTAAGATATCTTGTTAAATTTATGTCATATATTACACATAATAACAGTAATATTTTGCCATGTTTAAAATTCTAATTTGCATGGTTATTTAAACATTAAGTTTGTATTATGTAAATTCATTTTTCTAATGAGAATGTTCCATAAGGTACATTTTTAAAAATATTCAAATCATATCTTCAGGTTATACTTTAAATGAATTTTAAAAATGTATTATATCAGATTATTTACATTGGTCCCTAATTATTGCATAACAATTATTACTTTTTTGTACGTCCAAATTCTTGATTTTTCAGAAGTTAATAATTTATTTCTCAAAATTGGAGCATTATTTTAAAAACTTAAAGTGTGTTTTCTTTAATGTGCTGTTGAGAAGCAATACAAAAACCCTTAAACAAATTAGTACAAAATCCCATCCTGTGCAGCATCATGGGAAAACTGCTGAAAAAAGGATTTGCGGTTTAAAGTTGGACGTGTCTATTAATAAGCATGCGTCTGTCCATTTATAGCTTCAGTAAATTGGTGGTTTGAATGCGCCCAAAGAAAAACTATGTTTTCTTAAAGCTTAGAATACATATGAATTTATTATATAAAAACCTAATTTTTTAATTTTTCAAATATTTTCATCAAATTTCACAGATGCATTGCCTTAAATAGATATACATTAATACATGTAACACATAACAACTTACAATGTTTTGTAATAAGAAGGCATAGAAATTCTTAATTTGTTTCCTTTATGTTAGCTACACTAAAACCATTATCACTACAAAGAACCAAAACAACTGACAGGTAGGTAAAATCCAGACGAGTGCTCCCCGCAAACGCTAAAAGACTGCTCGAGGGATGAGGGGTGGTTTGTTACCTGTGACGTCCCTGCCTACAGTCCAGTAACAGTTCAACCTTATTTCTTTCCATCCTGGCTTTAATGCTTAAAAACTCTTATGTCTGGTAATAAACATGGAAAATATTCTCAACACTTAAAACAGATACTTCATATAATATCATCATACAATATACAGAATATTTTCCAAATGCATATAAGTTACAGAATGTAAACATAAACATCAATCATTTATAAAACATTCTTATCGTGGTGCCTAAGTTCAAATCAACGATAACTGTAACTTCATAAATATTACTGCATTCTATATCTACCCTCAAAAAGTAGTGTTTTGATTTAATGGCATTTGGAATCCTCCTCTCTAATTGTTAACACATCATTTTAAGCCCTCACTGAGTTCCTGACATTAAATTTTAAATTTGTGCTGATGATTTCTTCAGTCTGCTAGAATTCCCAATTATGCCATTGAAGAAACTTTTAGATCAGAGATTATGAAGAGAATTTGAAGAGCAGCGAGGTTTCTAACTAGGAACACCTTGGCATGCTACACTTAAAAGATATTTTGGTTCGTGTTGTTTTGCCCATAAAATACGATCATATACAGTTACTGCACAGTTTAGTAAACATTCTGTGCACAGAAAGCCATTTATCTAACTTCTTATAAATAGAAACATTTATAATGACGGGAAAGAGGAAGCAAGGTCCTTAAGTTCGAGAAAAATACTCGTAGATAAATTACGTAATACACCCATGAAATGTTTTTCTATAAGAAGATTTCAGGAAAGGGGTGTTCAGAAGGTCTTCTTTTGTGCTCACAGTCTTGAAGATACAGTGTTCAGCTCATGTTAATGATGCCATTGGTTAAGTTAAATGCAGGTATGTACCATTTCGGTTCTTCCATACATTGAAATGCACATCTTAACTAGAACTGTAGCAGATTTATATGAACCAGTACTAACATCTTCTAGTAGTATCCCCAGTATTGCTATAATAGTGTACATATAGCTAGAATATTTATTATTGCTATCATTTTCGTTTCCCTTTTCTTCTTATTCCTCCAGCATTATGGCGTCTCTTTATCACTCCCTTTATACTACTGTCAAAGGAAAGAAGGTAGTAAAAGAAAAAAATATGTACAGTTGGCCAAACACGAGAAATCACGAGAGTCTGTAAGGGTCATTAGACCCACACATACTCAACATAACAAGCCCCTGCTTATGTGCAATGGCCAGTTTTGGTGCAATTTATTGCGTAATTATAGCAGACATATAAGAAATGAACTCTTATGCGAGTCATCCTTTTGAAAATTAAGTACACAGACAAGATTTAATAACACAGGGAAGCACTCTAATGCACTGCCCCCCGCAAAAGCATGGGATTCCGAAATAAAAACTCTGATGTGTTACATTCATATGACCTTCTCTGCAAACCATTCTTACAAAAGCCTATTCCTATATCTTCCTTATGAGGTATAAGAGGAGACATTAGGCTAAAGTGATAGTCAAATCCAGACCTGGGGAGCTTGCTCTCATCGGAGCGCAAACATTTTCACCCCTCTTACGCACTCCACCGTGCCCGCTTAGCTGTGTATATGACTAATAATAACAGACAGCGGCCAGTCAGCGACGTTTCATTGAGCATTATATTTATTTTCAACAAAATCATTTATTTTAATTAATCCATTTTTACTTTCTCTACTACGTACAGTAAGTAGGGGAAGTATTGCATTCCACCCAAAAATTCGATACCGAGATTTCACAGGAAATATATGTTGGTATTTAGGTTCAGTAACTTTCAAAGATGCGACACGAAGGTCTTCAAGAAAATCCCCCCACCTCAAACTACCATTTACATGGAAAACTTTTCGAAAATTTGGGTTCTCTCAGAAATGGCTCTAATGATTTTGATTAAAATATCATATATAAGATATTTACATGACAAATGAAATGCATATCTTGAATTTTCTGGAAATGTCCCAAAAGACCTTTACATTCTGAATTCTTTTGCATAACTGGTAAACCGTAAGAGACACACACAAAAAATGTAGATCTCGTTAAACACACAATTTAGGTCATATACAATTTTTTTTGGGGGGGAGTAAACCATTTCCGAGATATTCCTTTTATTTTATTCAATGTTTCAATACTTATTAGTTTTTCTCAAATGGGAATTCGTTATTCGTTTTTTTATGTCCTGAACATACAAAGAGAGCGGAATGCTCCACATAGCAACCAGCTCTTAAAAGATTTGACTATCGCATAAAGCCTACCATATTCCCGTTGAACCCATAAGAAAATTAGTAATAAGATTAACATCTCGATTAACTGAGGTATATGGAGAATAAGCGTTTGTAAAAATAGTTTGTACAAGAGCAGAGAAATTCATGTGAGTGCAACACATCAGATTTTTTTTCTAAAAATGGTTATTACTTTCTCCACTACGTACAGTAAGTAACAGAAGTATTGCATTCCACCCAAAAATTCGATATCGAGATCTCACCGGAAATATACATGCTTTGAAGCCCCTGAATCCAAAAAAGCATTCTTAGAAAAAGGTCCACGTGTATGTCTGTGAATGCGATAACTCAAAAACGAAAAGTCGAATAAATACCAAACGAGTTATTTAGGTCCAGTATCTTTGAAATATGCAACACAAAGATTTTCAAGAAAATCCCCTACCCTTTACATGGAAGATTTTTCGAAAGATTTTGATTAAAATATGATATATTTAAGATATTTTCATGACAAACAAACTGTATATCTTGAATTTTATGCAAATGTCCCTAAAAGTCGTCTTCATTCTGAATGGCCTTTGCATAGCTGGTAAACCGCAGAAAATATAGATCTCGTTAAGACAAACTGTTTATGTCATATGCAATTTCTTGTTTTTTTTGTGGAGTGAACCATTTCCGAGATATTCCTTGCTATTTGTTTTAATTTTCCAATACTTATACTTTTTCTCAAATGGGAGTTCGTTATTTGTTTTTTATGTCCTGGATACGCAAGGGGAATGGGATGCTCCACATAGCAACCAGCTCTTAAAACATTTGACTATCACTTAAAGCCTACAAATTCCTCTTGCACCTACAAGAAAATTAGCAATAAGATAGTTTCTGCAAATGTTTATCTCGATTAACATGAAGTAGATGGAGAATAAGCGTTTGTAAAAATAGCTTGTACAAGAGTAGAGAAAGTCATGTGAGTGTAACACATCAGATTTTTTATTATAAATACTATTCAAGAATTATCAGATCCACAATGGATTAGTGATCTGAATGAGGAACTACAAGGGAAAGATCACATCATAGTAACCATGTTTGACATTGTGAAGGGAGTTAAGAGCAAACTATGCCTTTGGCAGCATCAACTAACTCAGCACATCACATACCACCTTCCTTGTTTAGATTCTCTGGAAAATAAAATCCCTGACGTGTATCGAAAGTATACAATAACTCTGGATAAGCTATATAATGAATTTGAAGAAAGATTCACAGAAATTGTCAGTATGGCAAAAGATATACAATTATTTTTCAACCCATACTCATTCAATGTAATAGATACCACAATGCAGTTACAATTAAAACTAAGTCATTACTTCTCTTAAAACAACGGCTTGCAACTTTACCAAATGTTGCCAGCCATACATACCTCAAATTGAGAGATCTTATAGGCCGTATTGTTGCAATGTTTGGTTCCACATATGAATGAATGAACAGCCGATTTATCCCTGAAGGGCTAAGACCTTCTCTTGCGAGGGGTAGCTCGATATGACTCATGCGGAGAGCTAGTCGCGTAAGTGGTGTTTTTCGTTGCGTTATTTCTTCTGCACTTTGCACCATTGTTCACTCACTTCTTTGCGATCAGCACTTCATGGTCTTGCTTGGGGTTCCTCACTTCGTACACTTCTTCCCTTAATTCCCATCGGACACTAGGTGGTTGTGTTTAGCACTTCCTGCCTTCTTCGGATGTCTCTCTAGCTGCTGCGGTCGTGTGCAGTCCTTGTCCAGTGTGTTCCTACTGCTTTCTTGAAGGCCTCGTCCAATCTTGTTTCGGGTCTACCTTGTCGTCTCTTGTCGATGTAGGGGGTCTACGTTGTAGAAATGTATGCTCATCTGTTGTTGTGGAGCCTTGTCACGTGGCCTCCACACTTCCATTTCAAACTGGTGGCTCTTCCAGTTTTGTTATTTCCTTTAACCTGGTATCGGGCACTCAGTCTTTGAGGGATAGTCCTAACACCTTCCTCTCTATTTTTCTCTGGCAAACTTGAATGCGTTTCTTTTGGATTTCCGTCAAATTTCAAGTCTGGCACCCATAAAGTAGCGACAGGAATATGCAGGAGTCTAGTGTTTCGATTTTCATTTATGTGAGCAACCTTTTTCTAAATTGAAGTGTACTAAGAGTGATGCACGCTCCAGTTTAAATGATGATACCCCTCTATCAACACTCCGTCTCTCTGTGTCTACAATTAAGCCTGACAATAAATTAGTGTCGAGGAACAGCTGTCAGCGTTCTACTATACGCCCGAAAAAAGGTTTGTAAAGCCTCATCTGAGGAAGAAAGACAGCAAGACATATTTTGGTGCTCGGTCACTCCCTTTCAAATTGACTAGTTCCGTCGCTGTTGCACTTTACATGCCGAGCAACAGTCTTGATAACAAACCCAGGTGTAATGGGTAGACGTCACACTTCCCCTCCGTTTACGGCCTCCCCAGGCCTGTCAAATATGTTAAAAACGGGTCGTTATATGATGGTTTTGAAATTCCATGCCCTTTGCATGACCAAGACAAAAAGAAATTAATAATTACTTAGCACTTGAAAAAATATGAATTAATACACTCACATGACTTTCTCTACTCTTGTACAAACTATTTTTACAAACTCTTATTCTCCATCTATTTCATATTAATCGAAATAAACATTTGCAGAAACGATCTTTCGACACGCAAAGAGAATTACATTCTACACACAGCGACCAGTTCTAAAAATATTTGATTAACGCTTAAGGCGTACTATGTTCCCCTTGTTTGGTATTTACAAGGGCAAATGGTTCGAAAATGGTTCACTCAACAAAAAATGTATATGACATAAATTGTGCATTTTTACGCGATCTACATTTTTGTGTAGTAAAATTTTGTCTATCTCTTATGGTTTACCAGCTATGCAAAAGCCGTTCACAATGAAGAATACTTTTGGAGACATTCCCAGAAAATTCGAGACATACAATTCATTTGCCATAAAAATGTCTTAAACTTATGGTATTTTGTTCAAAATCGTTAGAGCCATTTTTGAGAAAATTAAAATTTTCGGAAAATGTTCCATGTAAAGGTAATCTGGGGTGGGGAAATTCTCTTGAAAACCTTCGTGTAGCATCTCTCGAAGATACTGAATCTAAATACCAAGTTTGGTGTTTATCCGACTGTTCGTTTCTGAGTTATGCTGTTCACAGACACACACACACAGACACACACACAGACACACAACGGACATGTTTCCAAAGATACCTTTTTTGGATTCAGGAGGCGATACCGGTGAAATCTCGGTATCGAATTTTTGAGTATCAAGTATTTGAATATTTAAACCAATAACAAAAACTATCCCGAAAATGATTATTAGTGTCACAAAATAATTTGTCATAAACGTTGTCCTTTAACGATATATACTTTGAACTTTCTTTACTATGTATAGTAAGTAGGGGAAGTGTTGCATTCCACCATAAAAATTCTGTATCTAGATTTCATCGAATTACGTTTTGAAAAAAAAAGCCCTGAAAAAAAAAGCATTCTAGAAAAAGGTCCGTGTGTGTGTGTGTGTGTGTGTGTGTGTGTGTGTGTGTGTGTGTCTTTGAACACCATAACTCAAAAAAAGCAAACTTGGCAATTAGGCTCAGCATCTTCCCAAGATGCGACACGAAGACTTTCTAGAAAATCCCCCGAACTACCATTTATATGGAACATTTTTCGAAATATTTACATTTCATAAAAGATGGCTCTAACGTTTTGATTAAAATACCATTTTTAAAGATGTATTTACATTAAAAATTAAATGTATATCTTGAATTTTATTTGAATAGCCTGTGAAGTCCACTTGATTTAGAAGGAATTTTGTATAATTTTATATAACTAGTAAACGTTAAGCGATAGACGAAAACGTAGTCAACCAAACTTGTAGACCTATTTAAAACACACAATTTATTTCAAATAATTTTTTGTGGTATAAGCCGTTTCTGAGATATCCTTACTAAAGTTTCAATTTTTTCATTTCTTGGTCATTCTCTTAAAGTCCTGTGAACATTCAGTTGTTCTTGTGATTGCACAGAAACAATTTTAAGGCCAGAATATAGCGTCCAGTTCTTAGACATTTCACTATCGCTGTTCTCTTTGTACCTATAATGAAATGTGTCATGTAGCTATTTCTGCAAAGGGTTATTTGGATTAAAATTTGGTAGACAGAAAAACAGGCTTTAGTTAGAATAATTTGTATACCCACTAATACACAATAGAGGTTAGAGAAAGTCATATGAATGTATCACGTCAGATTTTTATGTAGTAAGTTTATGTCTGTATCTTATGGTTTACCAGTTACAAAAAAACATACAAAATGCATTTGTTTCATAGTTTATTCGCTGAAAACTATACATTTTTTTTGTCAGGCAAACATATTAAAAACATATGGTATTTTAATCAAAATCGTTAGCCATTTTTGAGAAAGTAAAAATATCGATTTATTTCCCAAATAAACGGTAATTTGAGGTGGGGGATTTTCTTGAAAATATTCGTGTCGTATCTTTTGAAGAAACAAACCTTAAAAATACGATTTGGTAATTACAAAACCTTACACGTTTATTTCCGTTGAAGTCTCCACATCGAAATATTAGGTGGAATGCAATTCTTCCTCTACGTACTAGATACGTATCAGAGAAAGAAAAACTTTAGTGCTGCGGTCGTCCCGGATCTTCCGTTAACCACTAAAATTCCCGTACGCCGAAGACTCATTTTCGAGTCCCGGCTGTAGTAATGAATTCTTCAACTCTGATTCAAGCCTCCAACTTAGTGTGTACCCACGGCTAGTGTGGCTGAACAAGTATTCCAAAAACAGAAGAAAAGTACTCTTGAAGACATCAAACTGTGTAACAAGATATAAATATAACACATCAAATAAAAATGTGTAATACGTAATAGGTTACATTGGTTTGTGTTCAACACTTAATAATGTAAAATATGTTTATAACAAGGTATTAAAATTATTGTTTTATTTAATCAATTTAAAGTATATAATGTATTATTATTATTGTACTTCTATGTATGGATATAAGTCACGATATGACCTAGCAGTCAAAGCGAATATAAATAAAGAAAAATAATAACAAAAGTATTCATAAATATTTTCATGGATGCACTGAGAGCTCGCTCTCTCTCTCTCTCGCTCTCTGATTTGAAGGATGATAGCTATGTCTCTTCCAACCTGCTTAGATACCCACTTGTCTCTTACTCTCTCTTTCTCTCCCATGTTCTCCTTCCTGAATTTATAATGTTCGGCGGACAACAAAACCCTTCTGGAATATTTGAGGCCTGCAAAGAATAGTGTATCTGATCCGAATTTTGGAGACCGGCAAGCGACACAAAATGAGTTTTTTATTTATGGACGCGTTTTAACTGCTGTGGTCCCATTCTACATTGGTCGTGAAAGATCCCTAATTTTGCTCAGAGGCCTCTTTATCAGGCTTGAGGTTCTTTTATATGCCGTAAATCTCCGACACGGGACCACCGGCTTTACTTCCCTTCCGAAGCAAGCCATGCTAAGGATTTTTACGCCCGAAAAAATCCTTCACTCTCCGCCGGGTTTGAACACGCGACCTCGGGAACTAGAGGCTAGCATGGTAAGCATTACACCACGGTGTTTTTATCTAGTACGTCTCCCACTGGGACTTCACACTATCACTTCACTAATGTGAACTAGTCCCTGCCACTTCACTTCCTTCGTAACGTAGTCTCTTCTTCCGGACGGTTCACTCCCTGGGAGTCGAACACAAGACCTCCACAATCTCTCGCTCCCTATTAGCAGTCGCTACTTATCACAGTAGTCGTCACGAACTCGCTCGGAGAACAGCACTTTTCGTCCACCAGAAACGCACTCGCTAACTCATTCACCAACTGACTGCTCTTGTGAGAACGCTCGCATATATAGCCAATGGAATCTTCCAATTCTAGAACTATCTGGACACACATTCTGAAAGTGGGGTGTTTAGAAACTTCCAGAAGGTTGCGGTTAACTGCCGAGAACACTTCTGATTTTACACCGGGCGAGGACGCGACTTATTTTTACCTCCTACTGCATGGCGCCGACCTCCCGATAACCTCGGGGCATAGCCACTACGTCACATTACGCACCAAGAGGACATGCTTACTCAAAGCTTGGAGTTAATAACATTCTATTGGTTTTCTGCTGTATTTGCATAACTGACACAGAATTAATTATTGGTAAACAGAATGTTTTGAACCATTTCAGGAAATAATAACATCTAAAAGCAAACACCTTACCTAAAGTGAATATTACGAGGTAAGGAAGATGCTGTTTACCTTGAAACAGATTTCACAGTAATGATTAGATACGCAGCCACACAAAAGGATGGACGTAATTAATTTCCTGGTGCTGTGTGAGTTTAGCCGTCACTCTACTGACAAGAGGAATATTGTTATTGCTGCTACAGCGTGGTGCCCGTAGGCGGGCCTTTGTGCCACGACGCCCTAGTGCAAAAATGCTTCCGCGCTCAAGCTATAAACGGCCGGCTTTTTTGTGGCGCCTCTATGGATTATCACCAGAAAACAACACCAGCCTGCCCGTTTCCATAAATAATTTTCCCGGGGACACGTCTGCAATAGCTCTCGGAATTTTGCAGAAAGCGTATTGCCTGCACGTGCGATAAGCGTCTATGAATATTTATTCCAATAACAAGTCATTTGTTCACAAACTAGTTTCCCCCTGCAGGTGACGAAATAACTAGGGTTTTCAAAACTATTTCCATGCATTGAAAGTTATGGATTTCGGAATTGTTAACAGAAATGTTGGTTCATCTTGATAACGCAACCGACACTATTGTCCATCAACTTGTTTATCATCATCGTCAGCGCCGTAGCGCGGATAGAGTTTGCAAATTACTCAACACAAATGAATAGCTCAGAGTGACTTTTTCACCCCAAACACACCCCTCTTGTTTTCTTCCAAGCCCAAAACTTTTAACCTTTTTCAATTTACAATTCCTTCTAACGTAATTCCTAAAAGACATTTTCTTTTTCTCTCATCCAATGCCCCTGGCAATTTCTTTTACTCTTCCTGCCAGCACGTATTTACTTTCTGTACTACGTATAGTAGGTAGGGGAAGTATAGCATTCCACCCAAAAATTAGATACTGAGATTTCACAGGAAATACATGTTTTGAGGTGCACTGAATGCATATAAAGCATTTTTGGAAACACGTCTGTGTGTGTCTGTCTGTGAACAGCATAACTCAGAAACGAACAGTCGGATAAATACCAAACTTGGTATTTAGGTTCAGTATCTTCCAGAGATGCGACACGAAAGTTTTCAAGAAAATACCCCCACCCCAGATTACCCTTTACATGGAACATTTTTCGAACATTTTAATTTTCTCAAAAAGGGCTCTAACGATTTTGAATAAAATACCATGATTTTAAGACATTTTTATCGCAAATGAATTGTATATCTCGCTGGGAATGTCTCCAAAAGTATTCTTCATTGTGAACGACTTTTGCATAACTGGTAAACCATAAGAGATAGACAATATTTTACTACACAAAAAATGTAAATCGCACAATACACAATTTATGTCATGTACATAGTTTTTGTTGAGTGAACCATTTTCGAGATATTGCTTGTTATTCCCTTAAATTTTCCAATACTTATACTTTTTCTCAAATGGGAATTCGTTATTCATTTTTGTCCTAGTAATGCAAAGAGAATGGAATACTCCACATAGCAACCAGCTCTTAAAATATTTGACTATCGCTTAAAGTCTACCAATTCCCCTTGCATCTACAAAAAAATTAGCAATAAGATTAACATATCGATATTTTGATTAACATGAAGCATATGGAGAATAAGCGTTTGTAAAAATAGTTTGTACAAGAGTAGAAAAAGTCAAGTGAGTGTAATATATCAGCTTTTTTTTCCTCCTCCCCCAGTCTTTTAAAACAGTCTTATTGCTCATTTCACACACTCCATTCTTCTCTATATTCGCATTGCAAATGCTTACTTCCTCATTTTGTCACAACGTTCAAGTATTCATCCTGTAAAGTCCAATTTTAGGAAACGTGTGATGCTGCTGGTTTCCTGTATATATAGTGTTTTTCTTTATTTAATGTTGGCAGAACTTCTTAGCATCTGTATTCCGCACTAACTCTGGATGAGCTAATATCTTAATAGTATGAATTCATGTCCGACACACACGCATTAGCTATGAACAAATGTTAGGCCTAGGTAAGGGGTGAAAGGGGAGGAGTGCAAAAGAATTTCATCTGAGTGGATGGAAGACATCTTCCCTCCTGAATGACTTCGTCTGTAATGGCTCGATGACAAATATCTGCCTCTCAAACATTAACTTATGAATACTGGTCGGAATGAAAATGTAGGAGTAAGGCAAATTTTAAGTGGAGTACTAGAACCTCCTTACCAATATAAATCACTCCATATTATATCGGTACGATTCCATGTACTCAACTGTACAATATCAAACTTCATACAAGGAAAACACTATGCTAAACCCTTTAGAATTTTCTAGTAACAATAGAAAAGCCTTTTTTTATTAAAAGCCTACTTTTCCATTGATAACCTACTATATTTGACTTCTTGACAATATCACATGTTATGCGGTGTGTGCCAAAGTTGTCCACTTATCCACTACCTCATTTGAATTTGCAAATGCACTTCTTTGGTTTTATGCAAAACTCATAATCTTTACCTTTACATTTATTATTATTCCGTATTCATGGCGATATTTTCCTTAGGTTCTTTCCCCATCTGCTAGTAATTTAAGCATTTTGTTTTTCTTCCTTCTGCTATTATTCCTCCCGTAATCTTAAAGCAATTCTAAGCAAATCCTAGGCAGGTTTTGTAGTGAGAGATATACGTCCTTCTTTTCTCTCTGACATTTTCTTTTCTGACGCGATTGATTCATATAGAGCTTATTAATCTTCTTCTACCTCTGCTCTTCACGAAATAGACAGTAATGCTTGTCCCGGCTTCAAAAGATCTTTTTCTTAGACGTTCCAGATATCTTCTTCCTCTAACGGCCTGTATTACGATCTCCGGTTAAAAGTCATGGTTTGTAACCTATCAGTTATCGCTACCTGAAGGTTAGGTGCATTGCCGCGTATTACAAACGCATATCAACCGATGGTTAGTAACCCTAAGGTTTATGATGCTGGGCGAGAAGTTGGCAACACCAAAGAGATATGTATTTCTCCTTGGCAATAGTTTTCTGAGTGATTTCACTGTTTATACAACGCTATCTCGTGGTAATCTGCAACATTATAGCGTCATTATTGGTCATTAGTAACAAGGCGAGCGGACAGATTATTATAGATTGTGAACGGTTTTGGAGTTTTTTTTAGAGAATTTTGACATGAACATAACCTAAAATGTAATTTATATACATGTCATTGAGCATACAAGATGCGGTTCTAGTACGTTATTGGATTACTGAGCTACAATAGGATACCGTAAACAATAGTTATAATTACCTTTTTATTAGCTTTTCCGTTCGCGAAAGCTATTATATTTATAGAAAAGCAACATCGATGGTTCTAATGTTGATTCGGATTTACACATGTTGCCTGACATTTAAGTTCAACACAATATTCTTAAGTTTGTTGCATCTTTCTAATACCGTTCCTTGGTTATTCTATTTGGAAAACTATGCCACACTTCAAAGTTTCGTTAAAAATAGTGTTAAGAGTTTTGACGTAAACGTTTTACGAATATCACTTTAATAACCGAAAACCATAGTCTTTTGACGCAAACATTTCATGAATATCACTTAAAACTAACGTGGAAAGCCATTCGACAATTTTAAAAACCAACCTAAATATAAACTAACACGCAAAATACGTTTACCTTTGCCCACACTGCTTGTCATTTAACCTAAAATGTTTGGCCTTCCAAAAACAATCCAAGCACAATGGTTAGTTCCTTACGCCCTGACAGTAATATTTAAGACTGGGTGTTGGAGTGAACTATTCTAATGTATAGATAACATTTCCAAAAACTTGAAAATATATTCTGAATCACTCTCAATAATCAATCTCTGCCGGTGGTACGCCATGTTTCATTCGGAAATACGAGTTAACTCCAAGGTATCATCTTTATCCACCACTTGAGGTGGTGGTTAGTTTACCTCCAAAAATAACTCCCGGGTAGCCCTTAACCAAAGATTGTAATACAGTCGCAGTACGTAACTCTCAGGTAAATCTTACCCCAAACCTTAACCGGAGATCGTAATACAGGCCGTATGTCTGTACTTCGCTGTCTTTTAATATGTACTTTCCATTTCATTCTTTTTTCAACTGTTGAGTTGCTTAATGTGCAAATGTTAAATTCACTTTTAATGCATTGATTTCATATAGCCTCGTTCAGCCCTTTGCCCATCTTAAAAATCTCATTTTTCTGCTGCTACTTTACCCAACTTTCCGATCCATATAAAAACACTGGTGCTGTATAACTTTATGGAATTTCATCTTTGTGTCCCAGTTTTTACTTTCTCTACCACATACGTAGTAGGTAGAGAAGTTATTGCATGCCAACCAAAAATTCGATAACGAGATTTCACCGGAAATACATGTTTCAAGGCCGCCTAAATCCAAAAATTCTGATGTGTTGCACTCACATTGCTTTGTCTACTCTTGACAAACTATTTACACAAAAGCTTACTCTTCAAGTTACAAGGGCAATAGGCTTTAAGTGATAGTCAAATCTTTTAAGAGCTGGTTGCTATGTGAAGTATTCCATTCTCTTTGCATGTCCAGGACATTAAAAAAACTAATAACGAATTACCATTTGAGAAAATGTATAAGTATTGGAAAATTCTAGCAAATAACAATGAATATATGTATCTCTTTGTATTATACAAAAATTGTATAATATAAATTGTGTCTTTGAACGAGATCTTCATTTTTTGTAGTAAAA
The DNA here is from genome assembly GCA_030765065.1 of Deroplatys truncata. Taxonomy (NCBI): domain Eukaryota; kingdom Metazoa; phylum Arthropoda; class Insecta; order Mantodea; family Mantidae; genus Deroplatys; species Deroplatys truncata. Next base: position 60,627,769 of record CM060977.1, read on the forward strand.
TTTTGTTATCTCTTATGGCATACCATTATACGAAAGTCATTCAGAATGAAGAGGACTTTTGGGGACATTCCCAGAAAATTCAAGACATACATTTCATTTTTCATAAAAATATCTTAAACATGTGTTATTTTAATGAACATCGTTAGAGACATTTTTGAGAAAATCATTTTTGGAAGATACTAAACTCAAATACCAGGTTTGGTATTTATCCGACTTTTCGTTTGTGAGTGAATGTTGTTCACAGACACACAGACAAACCCAAACTCGGACATGTTTCCAAAAATGCTTTATTTGTACTTGGGGCACCTCAAAACATGTATTTTCGTTGAAATCTCGGTATCGAGTTTCTGGGTGTAATGCAATACTTCCCCTACTTACTATACGTAGTAGAGAAATTAAAAAGGTATTTTAGAAAAATATCCGTATGTGTGTGTACATGTGTATTTGTCTGAACACCATAACTCAATAACAAAAAGTAGGATGCGTGCCAAACTTGGTATTTAGGTTCAGTACCTTCCAAAGATACAATACGAAGATTTTCAAGAAAACGCTCCCACCCCAAACTAACCCTTACATTGAACATTTTTCGAAATGTTTTATTTTCTCAAAACTGCCCTAACGTTTTTTGATTAAAATGCTATATATTAAAGATATTTTCATGACAAATGAAATGTATATTTTGCATTTTCTGGGAATACCCTAGTTTGGAAGAAATTTTGTATAATCTTGCTCGTATATAATCTGGTAAACGTTAAACGATGTGGATCTCTTTAAAAGGCACAATTTATTTCAAATAACTTTTTTGTGTCATGAACAATTTCCGAGATACCTGTTATTAATGGTTCGAATTGTTCAACACTTTGTCATTCTTTTCAAGTCCTTTGGATAGTTGTTTCTCGCGATTGCACGTAATTTTAAGGCCAGCATATAGCGTCCAGTTCTTAAACATTTGACTATCGCTATTCCCTTTATATCTGTAACGAAATGTGAAATACAGCTATTTTTGGAAAGGTTTCTCTCAATTAAAATGAAGTACATAGAAAAATAAATCTTCATAAGAACAATTTGTATACACTAATAAGAATAGAGGGGTAGAGAAAGTCATGTGGATGTAACATCAGGGTTTTTAAAAGTTTTGTTTATTCTGCCGCATATTGCCAGTAAAGCCTTTAATTTATTCTGAATGCTTTTATCAGATATATAACTTATGTCGCATCATAGATATTTAAATTAAGAAACTTGTTCTATCATTTCCTTTTTATTACAATTTCGGATCTACTATAGACTTTTCCACAAAAACCATTGCTTTGGTTTTCGGAATTTATAGTTTATAGTTATGATCCTTACAAAAATCTGATTCGGTTAATACATTGATTTTTGCATACCATTCTCATAATTTTGAACAATTAAATAGATCATCAGCAAATAAATTATATTATTTAAACAATAATATAGCCTCCGCCATATAACAATACAGGTACTATGACCACCACTACTGCCACCTACACCAACCACCTCCATTATTATGCATTACCGTTTGGTGACACGTGCTTAGGCAGCCTTGAAGTTACATAACGTATTAATATTTTCACGTGGTCACATTGAAAGCAAAGTGGCTGGAAATTTAAAAATATATTATTTGTATATAGTTTATCTTCACGAATTTAAAACATCGCCTGTTTTTCTTTCCTCTACTGTTATGGTAGACAGAGAAAGTGTTGCATTCCACCGAAAATTCGGTGTAGATTTTACCGAAAATACGCGTTTTAAGATCTAATGAACCCCAAAAAAGTATTTTATAAAAAAGGCTCGCGAGCACCTATCTGTAAGTCAAAACGAACACCGAAAAGCTAGAAAATTACGCGAAAATATTCATCAATTTCTGTCTGTCTGACAATACTTAACACTGATAAGTTCGCATCATCTTTTTTTTTTTTATTTTCGGAAAAATGCCTTTAAAATTTTACTTTCTCTACAACGTACCTACGTCGTAGGTAGAGAAGGTATTGCATTCTACCCAAAACTTTGATACCGATATTTCACCAGAAATAAATGCTTTTATGCCCCCTGAATCCCTCAAAAAGCGATTTTAGAAAAAGGTCTGTGTGTATGTGTGTGCGTGCGTGCGCTCTGGTGAACAGCATAACTCAAAAACGAAAAGTCTGATCAACACCAAACTCGGTATTTAATTCCACTACCCTTCAAAGATGCAACATGAAGATTATATCCATAAAAACTTATTTGAAATAAATTGTGCGTTTTAAAGAGATCTACATGTTTTGTGAAGTACGTTTTCGTCTATTCCTTAACGTTTACAAGTTATGAAAGATTATACAAAATTCCTTCTGAATGAAGAGGACTTCATAGTCTATTCCCAGAAAATTATCAATGTATATTTTATTCATAGTATTTAATATATGGTAGTTTAATCAAAAATCGTTAGAGCCATTTTGAGAAAATTAAAATTTTCGAAAAATGTTCCATGTGAAAGGTAATCTGGGATGGGGGGATTTTCTTGAAAACCTTTGTGACGCATCTCTAGAAGATACTGAACCTAAATACCAAGTTTGGTGTTTATCCGACTGTTCGTTTCTGAGTTATGCTGTTCACAGACACACAGACACACAAACGGACATGTTTCCAAAAATGCTTTTTTTGGATTCAGGGGGTCTAAAAACATATATTTCCGGTGAAATCTCGGTATCGAATTTTTGGGTGGAATACAATACTTCCCCTACTTACCATACGTAGTGGAGAAAGAAAAATATATTGTGTTCAATAAACTATATATCAAAGAAACTTTATGGTACTACCACCATTTAAGAAGATATATTTATTTATTCTTTCCCATCTTGAAATGTGATGTGACATCTAAGAAGCATCCCTGAAAACAGCTATTACACAATGTCTGAATGGTAAGAAAAATTGATTTGTGATATATACAGCTATGTTTTGCCTTAGGACTATACTGCATAATTTAAATATCATTTCTGGATAATAATGTATCACGATTGAAGTAAAGTGGAGAGAAAACTAATATAAATGGGGTAAGTGTTAATGGTAATAGAGAAATATGTGTAAATGAACTACTAATATCGTATGCCGTATACCCCGTTCTATTCTGTGCAGTGCAGTACGAACGTCGGTGGCTGATGCACACCTCTTGTATGGAGAAGCGGAATTCTCCACGATGCTATTCAGAGCCGATGAAAACCTTTTCATGGCACGTTGGGTTCTGTGGATAGGCGCCCGCGAGAAACAGGGTCGTTCCGGGTTAGTATGCATTATACTGTCCGTGCAAGGTATGACTGACCTCTCAACCTGAAGAGGGGATTTCACACAACTAGCAGTTTCTGGAACGTGCACGTAACCAACAAGGCTTTAACACCACCAACAGCAGCACACGTAACCTCTATAACAAAGGTATTTGTACATGGCTGTTCTGACACACCCTCTTAGCATTTCACTCTCCTTAATGTACCCAGGATTAAATGTGAATGTAATATACGAGGGAAATCCAGAAAACGACCATTTAGCTTTAATAAAATAAAAATAGAAGTATTTTATAAAAAAATGTGAGATATGTTATATTCACATGACTTTCTCAACCCTCTTTTGTTTATTAGCGGGTATACAAACTATTCCTTCTAAAGCATATTTTTCTATTTTTCTATCTACTTCATTTTAATCGGGATAAACTTTTGCAGAAATAGCTGCATTACAAATTTCATTATAGATACAAAGTGAACAGCGATAGTCAAATGTTTTCAGAACTGGACGCTATATGCTGGCCTTAAAATTCCCCACTCTTTGAGTGCAACCGCGAGAAACAAAACTAAAACAAAATAAAATCTACAATAAACCATCCTAATACCTTGTTTCCTGCACCAGGACGTGTATTCCAAGTTTCTGACTTACTTAACACTTATTTCATTCTATACATTATTATTGTATAGAATTTTACTTATAGTATAGTAAACAAAAAATTAAATCAGCTTAATAAAATAAATAATAATAATAATAATAATAAAGTAAGAATGCAGAATATAATCATTATAATTGAAATTTAAATCAAAAATATATTCCACTACTGTTACTAGAAGGCGGCAACGTAAGAGAACTGGTATCCAGCTATTCCTAATTTCTAAATTTCTAGCAAATAATTAGGGAATTAAATAAGTAATATAACACAATGTACTAATCTAAACTACATTCTAACCTATGGCGTCCAGTGGTTGAGGCAGTATTTTTAACACTAAATGATTTCAGTGTAATTATATTGTCGCGTACCTCAATAATTTGTAATTAATTATTTAACTTTCAGAGGAGAGCTACTCGCTGTGAGAGGATCGTTATTCAAACTAAGGAAACTTTACTTTAAGAGGCACCGACACAAAGGGACGCAGCTAAAGTTAAATTCACAAATATTCTTACACTCACATAATTCCTGGCTGAAGGGAAAGGCAAGGATTCTATACTACCATAATTAAAAAAGTCAAGGAAGAAGCTTAAGTAGAAGATTTATTAAATATGCTTACCCATGTGTCTGCCGGGACGAGGACGCCCTATCATTGCACAACTATCCGTACATCTCAACACCGCGAAGACTAGACACTGACTCTTTTAAAAAACTCGTTAAGCTTGGCGTCCTAACGCCATATCCCCTCCAATGAGACTATTTCCCCTCAAACGCCCCTCCTCGGATAAGCTGCCAACCTTCAGCTTGAGTAACCAGAGGGCACGGCTATTACTACAATCTGTGCACATGCCACATCTCCCCCTGGCCACCCAAGTCGACGTCCTCGTCGACAGAAAGGACATAAATACAAAATACAGGAAAAACAAAAGAAAGACATACCAAAAAAAAAAAAAATGACAGAAATGTGTGATGTAAAATAAAAGAGCAATACATATGTGTGGTTGCACCCAGCCGACGACAGAATATTGGTGCTGGGTGATGTGGTGAGAAGCGAGAGCGATGTAAGTGCTGTCGACGTAGTATTGTTAATGCACTAACTTTAGCATCCCGCACACGCACACACCACGCTGCCTTAGTTCACAGGCACACTACACTGCGCAAAAGGGTGATGAACTGCCGTAACTGTTTGTGGGTGGTTGAGACAGTGCCCACAACGACGATTTGTCCTGGTGTAGGATTAGCACCGCAGGTCTCTGGTGATGACAACAGGGTGGGCAGTCGCTGGCTTGGACTGCCCCCCGACATGGTGGCTCCTTATGCCACGGCAGTGTAGTGGCTGCCCGACAGCTTCCCTGTGGTGTTTCTTGACTTCTGGTGTGCCCCGGGGATGCTCTTGGATTTTCTCGCTCTCTGCCACAGCACAATTCTAAAAACAAAACCACGACACAATAAACAGGATGCTCCCACAAAGAATCACACAGAAAAGAAGGGTATGTCCTTTACAAATAAAGATTTTAAAGTATGAAAAGTGTACACAAAAAAATTCTTTTAACATGGGCAAGTAAAGAGAAAAGAAAATTAGAACAACTTGGCATAAAAAGAAATTTTACAGAGTTGCCATCCAAAATTAAACTTACAATGCTTCATAATCCAAATAACAGTAAAACAGACTCAAAGTACATAAACATGACAGAAATGAAACATAACCTTATCTTGGGATCCCAATATTACAACTCAATAACCAGCTGGTATCACTAACAAAAGAAAGTAAGTGCACTTACAAGACAGTCACACATGACGATGAAATGAACTCATTCACACTGACCATGGCCCCAAATTACACACAACAGCGACTTAACTATCTACTCAAACTAGTGTATACATCACTACAAGCTACATCCACAATACATTTCTAAACTACGCTACGTGACATGCTTTCAACTACTAGTGTCCTACTCTTGTCATCAATATAACTTCTTATTCACATCACTATCTTTCTCGTCGCAGTTTAACCATCATCTTTCATAATCATTAGCAGTAGCAGTAATAGTGCAATCTCGATCATTACTTCAATCATCATCATCTTTCAATTTTCTCTCCAAAACAAAACATCTGCACTTACGTGTCTCATTTAACATGCTGTAAATTCAAAACATTTGACATAGGCATAACCTTCAAGAAATCACATTAATTCAGGAATTACACAAATAACATGACATTATAATGTTGCATCTACATCCTCAAAATCAAGAAATAAGCTGGAAAACAGGTGGTATTAACATTTGCTATCTAAGATGGTAATAAACTTGTTGCATAAACAGAGAAAAAAAAATTATTTTCATTACATTCACTTCCATCTATATAATCTCTCGTGTGAATTCATCACACACGCTATACTGGGCACGTTACAGCAACACCAATAAGCAAAATCAGTACAATCATCACATCAACTTTCCAGGTACATGTAGCCCTCCTGAAAAATCAACACATTCATACACTTCAACTATCGGGGTTACACTGTGGCACCTCCACCGAAGCTGACATCATCTCATCTCTTCTCATCTCTCCTCATCAACACCGTCGGGGTTACTCTTACGCACATCCACCGAGGCAAATCTCAACTCTTATCTCTCACATAACCTCACACCACGCCATCGGGGTTACACTTGGCACTCCCACCGAGGCAAATCTCACCTATATCACATAACCTCAAATACACACATACATACAAACACTATTCATGCAACAAATTTTCTGCAAATAAAGATCACAGCATCATTATGGAAATCAAATAGAGTCAAAATCAAATCAAATCATATCCAATCAAATCGAATGCAACAAAACAACATCACATCATTATTCAAAACAATATTGTCACATAACATTCCTGAAAATGAAAGCTCAATTAAGCATATTGTACACCTAAAACACATTCCTGCAGTATAATACAACAACAAAACAAATGATTTGCAGTTACCAAAACATAATTCAAAATTTAGATTACACCCACAATAATAATACACTTGTAATTTAGCAGAGACATTCATATCACATATTCCTGAAAAACAAAGCTTAATTAAGCATCAGTCACTGAAACAATAAATTTAGCATACCTGTGTGAGTCGTAAAACTGTTTCATTCATCCAAACTTTAGCACTCACAATGATTACATACTTACAGGTGAATCTTTTCTTTTCTCTTACTCGTTTACCACAAAATTCCCGTGCAAATTGTCCAAAATCTGGTAACACACGTACAGCTGGTGTATCAACATCCACATCCTACTGGTCCATATTAGAAGCACATCAAACCTAATTAGGTGCAGATACTGGCAAGATTGGTAGCTCCTGAAACTTTTACTTACATGAGTAACTGCGAAAGATCTTCCCTTAAAAATATACATTACGGAATTAAACCAAACTTGGCAACGGTAAAGCAAAATTATCATCATTCTCAGAGCGGCCAATAGCAGTAGTAGCCAACATTGCAACATTCTAAAATAACTCACACGGCGACAACTCGTTGGAATGTTCCACGTGAGAGGGGTCAATGACCGGCGGCAGCCAGCTGATAACTGAGTAACAGTCGTACCAACACTAAACAGATTCCACCACACTGTGCTCGCCAACTGGAGCAATTACTATATCAACTTTCTGTGCAGTACGTCGTTTAGGCATGATTGTAGCACAAAAGATAACGCAACCAATAAACAAACAGTAGAACCAAGCAATTCAGATTACACCAACCTAAACACTTATAGCATCACATGAATGTAAGTAGCAAGATCAGAACATAGCCAAATAAAACAGTTGCAGAAAGAACACAATTAAGCGCCCGCGGCGAAATATCAGAAAATTATACTAACACACGGCTACACAAGCCACTTGGACACAATACCAAGATTTTTAAGCAGAATGGACATATGGAAGATAACAAAATGATAGCTGCAGTGAGAAACCTCGAACTGGAACTTAAAAAAACTACGCCACACTTACTGTGACCACCGCGAAGATTCTCAAAAGGAGCAGAATACAAACATGTAATTTAAACTAGCACACAAAACTTCTCTTTTTTTTTCTAAAATCAAATGTATATAATCTGATATGCACACGCAAAGAAACGCGCCAAAACACGTGCTGAAGAAGACTGGTTACACAAGCTAAAAATTGTTGCTGAAATGCACGACCACGCGGGAATTACACAACACACGTGCGTACATAAAAGTTACACGAAAAATAACTCAGACAAGTGCAGTAAATAGCTAGAAATCACAAGCACTGGAATATAAAGTTATACATTTCCAAACCACTGCTAATAAGCACAGAAAAGAAGATTTGCAAACGGATAGCCAACACGTGACGAGCACATTTTGAAACAACTATCTCGCTCGTTTCTTCTCAAATTTTCACAAAAACATTTTTTCTTGAAAATAACCAGCACAAAGAACGGAACACAGTGATATAATTTAAAGTAAATGAAGCCAAAACAAGGGGAAAATGGAGTCAGAAGTTTTAGCGTCACCCGGCAGACAATGGGAAAATATGCAAAAATGAACTCAAAATTGAAATTTCGACACCAGACTTTCAGAAATGATAGAAACAAAATTTAGAAGAAGAGAACCACAAATAAAAGTATAAAAATCCTTACCCTTCAGCCAGAAAGAACTTTACATTTTTCACGACCACGTGGAGGACAACCGTTACATTTGGAGGGAAAAAAAATTTTGCACTTAAAATCTCAAAACAATTCAATTCTACCTGGCGCCCCCGCCAATTTCCCAGCGACTCCACCAATTTGTCGCGTACCTCAATAATTTGTAATTAATTATTTAACTTTCAGAGGAGAGCTACTCGCTGTGAGAGGATCGTTATTCAAACTAAGGAAACTTTACTTTAAGAGGCACCGACGCAAAGGGACGCAGCTAAAGTTAAATTCACAAATATTCTTACACTCACATAATTCCTGGCTGAAGGGAAAGGCAAGGATTCTATACTACCATAATTAAAAAAGTCAAGGAAGAAGCTTAAGTAGAAGATTTATTAAATATGCTTACCCATGTGTCTGCCGGGACGAGGACGCCCTATCATTGCACAACTATCCGTACATCTCAACACCGCGAAGACTAGACACTGACTCTTTTAAAAAACTCGTTAAGCTTGGCGTCCTAACGCCATATCCCCTCCAATGAGACTATTTCCCCTCAAACGCCCCTCCTCGGATAAGCTGCCAACCTTCAGCTTGAGTAACCAGAGGGCACGGCTATTACTACAATCTGTGCACATGCCACAATATAATATGTATAAATTCAATAACAGCCTACCTTAAAGCAATACGTGTATGTAACAATATATAAAAAGTGTATATTACAGTCATTGTATATGTTTATATTATTGTAAACATGTTCAATAATGTTATACGAACATATTACGTAATTTAATAATGTAGGAGCTGTGATAAATAGGTCAAAAGTTACTAACAAAGAGGTAACAATGAGGTAACCTTGAGGCAATAATGGGTTTGAAAGTTTAATAATGTTACTTGTGATTCTTGGAAGCAATAATGTAATTTTAGTGACAGTTTATAAAATAGCCAATCAACAACCAGAAAAAGCTTTAGTTAAATAAAGGTATTCTATTGGAGTAGGATTAGCAATCAGAAACTGAAAAGGAGAAACATTTACAAATTCAGAAGTCAGTTGGTTGCAAACAGTGTTCCTAACCGGACGCGAGACACGTCCTCGAGAAGTATAATACGTATTCGTGTGAGACGAAAATAGTTTACGTGTTAAAAAGTGCAAGTAATTAATAAAAGAATCTCACAGCTCTCTATCAGTGAAGTGTTATTTAAATTGTGTCAAGCATTAATAAAAGGAGTGAAGTAAAATTATTATCTGTGTAAGCCTACATTCTTAGCCGCACCGCAACCCTGCCAAGACATCCATGTCTCTAACAATAATACTGACGCAGCCGAGGAAAACATAAATATACAATATTTAAAAAATCAGTCAAATTACAAAGTTAATATTTTTTCAAAACTTGGGGCGGAGGCTACCGGAAACTGTTGCAAACAAACTTGAAGTTCGGCTTCCAACAGTTGAACTACAATACAACATCTACTTCAAATTGACTTTCCATACGTGAAGCAAATTTAGCATCTTCACATGGTAGAGGTATATGTGTCCAGTACCGAAACTACTTTATGTATATTTTCAACTTGTCAGAGTTTTATAATAATTATTCTTTTTATAACTTCATATCCAAATTCAAAATCTAACTGCCATGTTTATTTTATGTATCCTTTTTATATTAGTTCATTACATTATCCTTAAAAATATATACTTCAACCATTCACTTTTCTTATCATATTTTAAGCAAATTACAGTTCTTAGTAATTTTATTAAACTTATCATCATCACTCACTCAGGATTAAGGTAATCTTCCCTTATTCTTTTTATCGTTCACTTCATTTAACACTCACATAATTCCCTTGCATAATTTCACTTCATTGACACAGTAATCAGTGTGTTTATCACTCTTCTATGAAACTGTTATTTCACTTTCTCTTTAAAATAGAAGTATTTCACTTCACTTGCCACTATATTCTTTATCTCCACTTACCACCATTTTTTCACACCAGTTTCCCTCGTCCACATCGTCTTCCTCTCGCTCAGAGGTGTAGCTCTGTCGCTCCTGTTCCTTAACTTCACCACCTCCGCTCCAGGCTCCCACTCCTATCTGCCAACAACTCCTCCGCTTAATCTTCCTCCTCGCCGGCTGTCCTCCTCTCTGTTACTGACTGCATCTTCTGCTTCATCCTACTCCTCTTATTCTTTCTTCTTCCTCCAATCGTCCTTTTCAACCGTTTCCTCCGTTTCTCCCCCCATTTTTCCTGCCTGAATTATCCAAAACTATTTCCTTCAATTAGTTTACATTATTATTTTCTTCTCTTTCATCACTTCATACCCTTATCTCTAAAGTATGAATATTGGTATCAGGTGGTTGTATAAGTGTCTTGAATTCCTTCCGATATTCTTATTTCTTCATTAATTACAGGTACTAACGTTACAATTTCATCCTGTTCAATATCTTGTCCCCAGACTATTTTTATAATTTGTTTAGCAAATATGTCGAGCTGTATACATAGATTTTTATTTTTTAAATATATGCTATCTGGTATCCATTTAAAACTTGCCTTTCTTGTATTGTCTCATAATAATTATGTATACTTTCAAACAGTACATGCTACGGAGTTCCTTGATGATTACAATGATTACATATGTCATTCTGTGTTTTATTAATTTTCTGCCAATAGGTTTTATAAGGGTCGTATCTAGTTAAACAATGTATTAAATAATCGTTGGATATGTTTTAATTTTAACCACTCTAAAATGTTGTTTCGTACATTAAAAGTTCTCCTTCCTGTAGCAATACTTTCCCATTCTTGCTTCGGCTTGACCTCAAATTATGTTTTGTTTCCGTTATGGTTTTACATTTTTTCCTAGTTATATCCGCAACCTTATCTGATTCACCTTTCTACCAAAAAAGCTTAACCCTTCAATTTTATCGCTAAATCTATTGGCTAGAATGTTGCGGACACTAACAATGCCATTGTAGGTGTAGTGCTAACTGTCCCTTTAAATCTTAGTAAAATCGTTCGTTGTGTTCTTAGTAACGTTTTAATTTGTACGTCACTCATACGAAATGCCCATACTCCTAGTCCATACGTCATGAGAGCCTTAAAATGCTATTATGATGTGTGATAATCATGCATAATAGGATTTTGAAATTTGATTGAAAAATTCTGGCGAATTTCATCATTATAGTTTCAGATTTTTATTTGAATGTATTCAATATGTTTTCTGAAAATCGACAGGACTATGACAAAGTATTGAGCAGTGCGAACCAATAGTAATGGACCTTTCGGAAATGCCTTTTGACACAAAAAAGGTTATTTGAAATAAATTGTGTGTTTCAAAGACTCTATATTTTGTGCGCAGTGCGTTTTCGTTTATCGCTTAACGTTTACCAGTCAAGTTATACAAAATTCCTTCCGAATAAACAGTCTTCATAGGCTATTCCCAGAAATTTCAACATATATATGTTTTATTGGTTATGTAAATATTTTAATGTATGCTATTTTAATCAAAATCGTTCAGCTATTTTTTAGAAAATCAAAAATTTCTAAAATTGTTCCATGTAAGTGGTAGTTGGTGGTGGAGGATTTTCTTGAAAATCTTTCGGTCGTATTTTGGAAGATACTGACTTAAAATTCAAGTTTGGTATTTATGGGACTTTCCATTTTTTAGTTATGCTGTTCATACACAGACACACACATGGACCTTTTTCTAAAAATTATTTTTGCGATTCAGAGAGCTCAAAACATATATTTCCGGTGAAATCTTGACATCGAATTTTTGGGTGGAACACCCCTTCCTCCCCTACTTACTATACTTAGCAGAGAAAGTAAAGATGTCACATAGAAGTTGAAGCTTACTTTATTTCTTCACGTAGGTAATCACCTCTGTTATTTCAGCATTTGTCATATCTTTGGAATCCCCGTGAGCTTTGGAATTCCCGGTTGTAGTCGACTACCACCATTCCATTAAGGCAAGATATTCGGACACATTTTCACCAAACAAAGAACCAGAAATGTATGGGAAAGAAATCTGTAGCTCATTTAGGGGTTACACGTCTGTCTTGCACGGTTTTTCTATTCACTTGATTCTTCAAATCATCTGTGATGAGTGACATACGTCTGGGTCTAGTTTGATCTTGCACAGTTGAACATTGAACAACACTGAACATTTCACTTTCTCACTTCCTTTCGTTCATTGCTGTATCACTATACTCTTGACGGTTTCAAGTTTCGAGCATTCAAAAATGAATTACACCTCTCACTTCACAGTCGGCAGGACTTTGTGTCACACAAATCATTTTGAACAATCACAGAAAGCACAATAACAACTTGTTTCGTCTGGCATTCACACAACACTGAGAAAGGATGTTGAGGAAACCATTCATCTTAGACAGTAGCCCGACAGCGATCTGTGCAGCGGGAATGCGCAAACAGACGTTATTTTCTAGAGAACCTTGCAATCACTTCGTACACTCAAACCCCTTCTATTTTTATAGAGGTGGACAGTGTACTCCGTTCACCTGAGAATGAAGGTGTTTACTTCATTTATAGGTGACTTTGATATCTTGACTCTCATGGCGAGAAGTGTGTACTTGACACATGCTTCATTGATACAAAATTGTTAATTCGCGCACATGCAACATGGAAGAAATACTGTAGCAAATGAAGATCTAAAATGTTCCCAGAACGTTAAATTTTAAAGTATGAATACAACAGTAGCAATTTAAAAATATAATATTATGGACACTTCTGTAAATTAATCCAAAAAGTTGTAAACTCCTCATTTAAATCTTAATGTTAAACTCCTTATCTGCAGCAGTGCGTGAATTGTTTCGTGTCTTCAAATGGACATAATGGGGTACAGATTTAGCAACAAAGAGCTCCCTTGATCAACAATGATACGTAGTATGAAAAGTGAAGTAAATTCATCAATCGAAAATTACCTTGTCAATGGGTTAAATGTCTCACTGAAAATCACATATTGTCAAATAGAAACTTGGCGATAGATTCAGTGTTATTAAGAATACTTTTCTTTCATTGATTACTTCTGTTATAGTTTAAACTACGCTTAATAATTCTAAATCCTCCAGTACTTTATAATTCTTAAAATAAGTATCACTGCAGCGCTGAAGTCGTGTGACGGCACAGTAATTTAAAACCGCCGCCATCAACAACTATATGACGTCATTCATCCCCATAACTGGGATCTGATAGAGCTACATTGACAGTTCGGGTGATGTTGATAGAACTACACACAGCAGATAGGTAGCTATAAGGGAACCCGAGGATCCGAACAAGGAAGAGGATCCTGCCGTGAAAGATAGTTAGAGAAGGGGTGTGGTAATGGACAAGAACACTTGTACTAAATCCACTATAGTTGTCTTTGTTCTATTATACTCCACAATATGGATTAAAAACCTCTAACATCTGCTGTGTAGAGGTTACCTTGGCGGAAGTGGTTATCTTGACAGTCATGATTTTGTGCCTACGTATCAAACTTCACGAAGAGTGCTATAAGCCAATGAGAGTTCAAGAGAGAGAAAAATTCCTTCTATATAAACCTGGGATATAGGTTGAAGCCGGGCTGCACCACGATGAGGCGCCAATTATTGAGCTGGGCGATGGTTATCACTTTTAAAGGTACCCTTTTCTTTATAATCTGCTGTTGATTCTGCTTCCGGCTGCTACAATGGTTGGCTATGAGATCTTTCTCTCAGGGTATGCGTGGGCGTAGTGAAAGAATAACACCAGTTTAAATCGACTGAGAAATTTAATGTGATCCAATACTTACCTTTTGAAGCGAGTTGCCGACCGTTTGAATATAAAGAATGAAACTGGTCATGAATCGTAACACTAGAAACTATAACAAATAAATTATTATACATGCTAACTCCTGCAATCAATTTTACGGTTTGAAATAACTGTTTTCGCAATAAAAAAATTAGCAGCGTAATTTGCCGTGAGTCGCTAAAATGCTTAACGGCGAAACACCTCGCAATGTCCGCTAAATCTTACTTACACAAGCTCGTCACTGAGCGCTTAAAATAACACACAAGTCGCCACAGGTAGACGGAGTGACAAATGCATGTACGGAGGTGTGTAAGTCCTTATATTAACTTAAGCGCCGCCTACATATTACTCCCTCACCAACGTTCATATGCCCTCCATTCTCAAAACTCCTGTATACGCATAGGTGATACTGTTACTATGCTGTACTTCCCGACACTCAGAATTTCATTACCTTTCTCTTTTTCAGAAATTTTGCCTGCGTGACTGTTCAAACGTACTGAACTTATAACCTAACTGCATTCCAAGAATACTTAAGATAACGCTTTCGCTTCTCATGCTGCTACTAATGACTTTGCTTAACGTGACTTAACTTTTTCTTCGGAAAACTCTTTGAACTCAAGCTTATTATACTATACATTGGTTTAATATACGGAAATTATTTATTGCAATTATTTATTTATCTTACCATCATTTATTTATTTAATTATTTATACGTTCCTATCAATAATTACGGTATCAAGGTAAGGGAGCGGACGTACGGAGGGGCCTCCTGCAACAGGGGCGGAACACCTCAAGCAGGCCGCAACGGTCATTATTTGCTTCTACCGTGATCCCTGGGAGAAAGGGATGAGGGGAGTGAACCAAAGAGCGACCAGGTCCAGATGGAGACGGGCCCAAGCATGGAGGGGATCCCTAATGTTTCCAGATCGAACGCATCCGCCCCCGCCCGGACTTACCCACAAGCCACCAAACCCAGACGGTCCCCCCTCGGAGGCGAGACCTAACTGAGGAGTCCCTTAACGACGCCAGGGAGGAAAACTCTACAGACCGCACAGCCCCGCCTAGCCGCAACCCGTCGAACACCGCAGTCTGGTTGTACATCCAAAAACAGATTGCAAGGAAGATGGTGGGTACAGGAAATGAGGGGCTTCTACTAAATGTAGAAGTTGAACCACCCCAGCATTTGCCTGCCGACGCGGGAAAACCACGAAAAACCCTTGGGTCAGACTCTGTGGTCACCGGAAATTAAACCCGAGACCTCCCGAATGCAATCAAACACGTTACCGCGGAGCCAAGTCGCTCGGTACGACCCTGGAGTGCTTGGTGAGCACCTTCCAGAACAATCGACCAGTCATTATCCTCCGGTTCAAGCGACTCTTTTTGTTGACATGCACATCCGGGAAATGACATGACATATAGGCATTTTATGTTCCTCATGCTAATTTCTTTGTTTTACTAAAATCTGCTAACACACAAAATTACATCCGTCATAGTCGTTTAGGTAAATAGCGTTCTGTTTGTCCGCTACGTAAATCCATCCCTCCGTGTAAACAAAAACACACCTTAGTAGCAGCAGCTTCACCCACTCCGAAATACGGAACCATTTTCTGTCCTTTAATAACTGTGAATGATCTAAGATGGTGGATATAATACCTTCTGCAATGCCACCTTCTGAAGTAATACTAAATAAATTAAAAAATGTGTGCCAAGGTTCTCTTTTGCTTTGTCTTCTGGATTCCAAGAGCAAATATTAAAAACCCTATTATGATACATTTACATGACCTTCTCTACCCTCTATCGTTTATTAGTGGGCACACAAACAATTCTTACCAACGACAAATTCAGATACATATTTTTACTTTCTCTACCACGCACGTAGGTAGAGAAAGTATTGCATTCTCACAAAAAATTCGTTACCGAGATTCAGCCGGACATATATGTTCTGGGGCTTTCTGAATCCAAAAAAAGCACATTAAGAAAAAGTTCCGTGTGTGTGAACAGCATAGTAACTCAAAAACAAGAAGTCGGAAAAATACCTAACTTAGTATTTAAGTTCAGTTCTTTCAAAGATGCGATACGAAGATTTTCAACAAAATCCTCCCCACCACAGACCACTCTTTACATGGGAGATCTTTTAATTTTTTTTATTTTCTAAAAAAATGTATCTAACAATTTTTATTAAAATACCATACATTAAAGATATTTACATGAACAAACAACATGTTTATCTTGAATTTTATAGGAATTGCTTGTGAAGTCCTCTTCATTCGGAAGGAACTTTCTATAATGTATATAATCGGTAAATGTTAAGCAACAGATGAAACCGTACTACACAAAAAATATAAATATTTTCAAAACAATTGACTTCAAATATCTTTTTTCGTAGCATCAACCGTTTCCGGGATATTCCGATTTGTTTAATACTTAGCCATTCTTTTAAAGTCCTGTCAATATTCAGTATGAAATTTTAAGGCAGCGTATAGCGTCCAGTTCTTAAACATTTGACTACCGTTGTTCCCTTTGTATCTAAAACAAAATGTGTAGTGTAGCTATTTATGCAAAGGTTATTTAGATTAAAATGTAGTAGATAGAAAAATAAGCTTTAGTAAGAATAGTTTGCATAACCACTTATAAGAAAGTAGAGAAAGCCGTGTGAATGTAACGCATATTCGTTTGTTTATAGGTATATTATTAAGAATGAACCATCTAGTTTCATAATCTATATTTAATTTCTATTACTGGTGACTATAAATAATATTACACGTATTTTTAAACGTTTTGTAAGGAGATACCAAAAAAACTATATATATAAGAATTTTGGGTGTGAGGTTTCTTTATCGGTTGTTATTGAAGAAATGTTAATTAGAATATATGTATAATTAGCGAAAAATATTGTTTCTCGTAAATTTATATTTGTTTCTCAAACACTAAAGCATCAGTTAAAAATATGTTACCAATATGTACTTGAATATTCGTTAGAGAAAACATATTTATAGTAGTATAATTTTTATTTTTTCATCGTCAGGAGCATTTTTGTTTACCAATAAGGTAATTAGTTAAATAATAACTTGAAAACTATTGGAGATGTTGCAATAACAATTTGATACATGCTAATGATGCAGAAATATGTACATATCGAAATATCTGCAAGAGGTGAAACAGCATCATTAGATTAAAATAAATTTGAATTCGCTGTAAGTTTCCATTAAAACCTAGTTTAGCGTTTTCATTCCGTGTCGTGTTTTAGAAAGTAAATGCTCTGAACCATCAATCTGTCTGTGCAATTCTTTCAGCCATCCGTACTGCTCCAAACGTGACGAGAAATGTATATTTCATCTGTGAAAGATGACGGCTGATTCAATTGCCAATAAGTCTGAGGGACACGAGTGTTGCAGCCGGATCGTACAGCATAGGCGCAAGGGAGATTTCAGCAAAACATTTTTTATTTGTTTCTAACGTTTATTCAAATAAGTGAATGAGGCAGAAAGAAACAAGCCCTGATGCAAGTGACTTCCATATAACTCATTGCTACTTCGTAAACTAAATAACACATTAATCACGTGGATACGTGACAGCATCGTTTTATTATTTCCGTTAGCGTTTTCTTTACTCCTCCCCCTCCAAGTGGGAAGGAGCATTGAGTTGCAAGAGATGAGGCAAGAGCTTGCATGAGATGTGTTCCTCTTTGGCCAGACGATTTGTTTAAATTTGTTTACGTCTTGCGTTTTAGATATATATTTAGGCCTAATTTACTTCAACCAAAACGGAGGGGCTGTAAGAGTATGGAAAATATCGAAAACGTCGATGTGCACTCCAATTTTGCAGGGCCAAATGTATGGCGTGAATATATACGGGAATAATAATAACAACACCGTGACGCTACAGCCCATGCAGGGCCTTGAGCCAACCTAACTTTCGGCCTCACGCCCACGTATACATAGCAGAGGTGACGATACGGGGAGGTGATGTGGCCAGTATCACTCATCTCCAGCTATAATATTGGTCCCTGTGGCCGGGACCGCTGCCTATCGCAGCTCCTCACTTTCCTCATTATGCTAGGTGGGCACCGGTCCTAAACCCGGGACTTAAAACCTGCGCCCCCCTGGGTGTGATCAAACCCGGGCACATTCGTAGCCGGGAACCAGAGCTCTAGCCCACAGCGCCACGCCACAGGACGAATATATGAATATGGACGTTATTAAAAAGTTCAATATGTTACATGTTACATGCCAACTCTTCTTTAAATCATTCTTATTAACTATAAAGTTTATTCTTCTACTTGCAGAAATTGTTTAATAACACACATTTTCGTTGTAGGTACCAGGAAATAGCAATGTTTAACACATGTTCTCACCACATACGGCACCAGAGGCGGTGGACACTGATGATGCATGACATGAAATGATAATTGGGATAGGAAATTTAGGAAAATAAACGTTCCAGGCCCAAGTTTAGGTTAACATTTGCCATTATGAGGAAACTCTGAGAAAAACCTCAGTCACGGAGGATGATCTGGCGGGATTTGAACCATAGACCTCCCGTTTACGAGTGTGTGCCTTAAGCACCTCGGTCACCCAAGTCGGTTACTTGATGGTAATCGAGAAAAGTTTGTAAAAATAGTTTCATTACACATTTCGTTGTAGGTGCAAAAGGGGAAGAAAGAGAAAAGTGATCTACATTTTTTGTGTAGTACATTTTCGTCTGTCGCCTAACTTTTACCAGTTATACTAGATTGTAACAAAATTCCTTCGAAAGAAGAGGACATCACAGGCTATTTCTAGAAAATTCAAGATATACATTTTATTTTTCATGCAAATATCTTTAATATATGGCATTTTAATCACAATCGTTAGTGTTTAGAATATCAAAATTTTGGAAAAATCTTCCATGTAAAGGGTAGTATTGGGTGGAGTATTTTCTTGAAAATCTTCGTGTTGTATCTTTGGAAAATACTGGACTTAAATAACAAGTTTGGTGTTGATCCGACCTTTCGTTTTTCAGTTATGCTGTTCACAGACATACAGACACAACACGGGCCTTTTCTAAAAATACTTATTTTGGACTCAAGGGGTCTCAAATCATGCATTTCTAGTGAAATCTCTGTATCGAATTTTTGGGTGAAATACAATACTTCCCCTACTTACTGTAGGTAGTAGAGAAAATAAAAACCTTTTTATTTAATCTTGTTAACTTTGTAGCACCAGTTGGAGCCATACAGTCGTACTGATTGT
This sequence comes from Deroplatys truncata, assembly GCA_030765065.1. Classification (NCBI taxonomy): domain Eukaryota; kingdom Metazoa; phylum Arthropoda; class Insecta; order Mantodea; family Mantidae; genus Deroplatys; species Deroplatys truncata. Next base: position 60,647,344 of record CM060977.1, read on the forward strand.
AGATTAGCTGTAATGTAATTAAATGATTTAACACTTATGCTCAGGGTTTTGCCAACAAAAATCCTGAACTTTTGTTTATGGGCGAATTGGTCATTAAATAACTGATAAAACATACACAATCACGCACACTCACATTCAAACACCAGATACAGGGCATACCGTGAAACATTCTTGTTTAAAGGAAACCTTCTGGAACCCAGACAGGAATAGAATTGGGGACCCCTTGTACAACAACAGGTGCTCTACAGACAGTTATAGCATTAGTGTTTGTTTTCGAGCGTTGGTCTTCTTTTAGCAAGGTTTCCTCCTGTCAATGGAGTCCCCTTTACGGTTCTGCTTAGGCAAACCTTTTGGCATCCTCGCTATCCGGGATACACTAACTTAGATAAGAATGATTTGTGTGGACTATCTGATATAGCTTATTGGTGAAATATCACAGTGAATATCACACGGGGTTTTCAGCTTAATCAGATGTATGTTCTCTTGTGTTACGTACTCATGAGATTATTCCATAATTTCGAAACCTCCTATTACATTACGGCAAACTGCGGCATCTTTAGAGAATATGGTGCATACAGCGAAGCAAGTGAATGTAAGGTTTGGGCAATCATATATCGAATTACAATTATGAAAGGGGATCAATCACTTATGAGAACAGTATGCTATACGGAACATTTTAGGGTGAGAGGGGACAAGACATGGGCAGCGAAAATCAAAGAGGGCAGGAGAGAATAGGGATGGGTAATATTTGGTTTGAAGAGCAAATGTTTGGAAAAAAAGTACAGAAGTGAATGAAAGACGCTGTCACAATGTAATGAGAAATTATAATTAAGCTTACAGTCGAAACTAAAAACAGAATGAGGTATAGAATAATATATTTTGTCCAGAAATAGAGCTTACAGGCAAGGGCTTGCTTGGCTCAGACTGACATCATGGCGAGCGATCAAACTCATTAACAAAGAAGTCATAAGAATCTGTCCCTGGTGTAGGGAGGAAGAAACTTGGATTCATATTCTGGCGCATTGTACTAAAACAGAACAGTTGAGGGGAAGGTATCTGCCAGGTTCCTTTGTTAACTCAAGGAGAGGTTACAAGCTTGTTGGACCTTGCTGGCTGGGAGGGGTGAAGGTGGAGCAATTGGTACATTTTAACAAACGGTTATGCAGCTCAGATCGGAGTGTAAGAAAGATGGTCAAGGATGGGAGGGGAAGGGTTAGTTGCTTAGGGGCGGGTATTTGTTTGTTTTATAAGCAATTGCGCGCGCTTCTGAACAAGTTCTTTCTTTTCTTCTTCTTCTGTTTTGTTTTTGTGACTTTTTTATTAGTTTATCAGGGTTTTTTCTTTTCTTTTCATTTCTTGTAAATACCATTAGCTTTTAAGTTCAGTGGGATGAATATAGTCTGAAAAATACGAACTACAGTATATTATGTAAGTATATACGGTCTATTTGGCGTGAATGTACGAGTTCAAACATGTAAAATGTTTAAAGCCAATAAACACACCAATCTAATCTAATCTACCTTTGATATTAAAACTTATTCAAAGCATAGCTTCCATGGAGTGATGAGTAATTCAAATCATAGAAAATATGGTGTAATTTTGGATACCGACCATGGGAAAAACGTTCTCTTACTCTAAGATAAGCAAATTATAGGCATCCATGCGTACACATATCTATAGCTCATTTAATACTCAGTAACGAAACGCCTATTGTAATGTGTATGTTTATTTAACAGAATTTCCTCTATATTCACTTTAATAATGTCCTTTTACATTGTAAAACAGCAAGAATGTCCAATTACACAAACAATAAAAGTCAACGAGAATGTATAAACAGAATTTTTTTATTTGACCAGACTGTATCACCAATCTTTTGTCATGGGCACGTCTGTTGTATCGCTGCAACATAATGGCAAAAGACTCCACATGCAGACTCTATGGAACCCAATAAAACTAGGACACTTGAGAAGGATTTTTTATTTTATTTAAAAAGGGGGCAGAAGTTAAAGTAATAATCGTAGTAATAACTTGCTTTTATACGTCTCTTGGCACCCACCCTTCCTCCCACGTCCTGCAGTCACGTGATGCTTCCCGAAGATGATAATGTGTGTTGGGGAAGCAGTAAAAGAAAACGATCAATAAGTGCAAACAATATTCTGTCTCTTGAAATGAAAGGATGTGGTCCATACAGCAGCATAAGGATGCTCCATTGTCAAACCACTTTCTGCAATCAAAATGTTCGTAGTTTCCCATTTTCCGCCACACAACTTTGCTAAACTGTTATTAAACAGGCTGTTCTTAGACGGCCCTCGGTAGTAAATGACGGTGTATTCTGCTCTACTCTTACCAAGTATTCATTACATATTATTTTAATTTTAGTAAACATAATAGTAAGTGCTGCGACGTGGCGCAGAGGGCTGGAGCGTGGTTCTCTAGTTTCCGGCCACGCAATCCGCCCGGGTTCATTCCCAACCACGAAAGTACGGATTTTACCTCCCGGGTATAGGATGGTGTCCACTCAGCAACGCAAGGAAAGTGAGGAGCTACGATTGGCAGCGGTCCTGGACTCGTGAGCCAACTTTCCGACTGGGAGATACGTGATGTTGGCCACATCACCTCTCCGTATCGGTTGGATGATCGCCCACTTCTGCCGTGCGTACGTGGGCGTGAGGCCGGCAGTCCAATTGGCAGGCCCAGACCCTTCGCGGGCTGTAGCGCCACAGGACTTATTTTTAAACATAATAAAATATAAAAGAATATTCACGTGCACTCAATGAGATCTCAGCTTTTACGTTGTTGTGATTATTATTATTATTAATCATTTTTATTATACAAAAGAACCTTCATACCCGGGATTACATGTGCGGTTTTATCGGCTCGAATGCCGATTTACTATCTGTTCAGCGATATTTTAGTAGTGGATGGGAGAGCCTTTCCAAGTATGTAGGAGTTTAGCTACTGGAAAAAAGTACTGTTTGCTTGGTATGAGGCAAGTGAGGGGTAAAGACGCACGATAATGAATGACTGTCGGTTGTTTTCCACTGTACGCGCCACGTGCGGCACGATTTCAGCATACTGTGTAACCCTCCCACCAGCTAAAGCTTTAAAGTCACCCCACACCACTAGCTATAACTTCGCTGATCAAACAGGCACCTTTTCAGTCTCTTCTACTTCCCTAAAGTACGTAAAGGAGTATACTTACCTATTGTAAGTAGAGAGTAAGTATAGGAAGTATTCTATACCAAGATTTCACCAGAAATATACGTTTTGAGGTCCCAAATAAAAAAACGAATTTTAGGAAAAGGCCTGTGTGTATGTCTGTTTGTGAACAGTATAACCCAAAAACACGATATTGAAGTTCAGTGTCTTCGAAGGATATAACATGAAGATTTTCATAAAATTCCCAATATCCCCTTACATAACAACATTTTTATTATTATTTTTTGAAACATTTTCTAACGATTTTTACTAAAATATGACGTGTTTAAGACATTATTTTGCATGCTCAAATAAAATGTAGGTACACATTGAATTTTCTACGAATAGACTATTAAGTCTTCTTCATTGGGGAGGAATCATGGCATTTAATATAGCGGGAAAACCATAAAATATAGAAAAAAACTTGCTAGAGACAAAATGTAAATCTCTTTAAAACACAGAATTTATATCCAATAACTTTTCTGTAGCTCAACCATGTCCAAGATAACCGTTATTATTGATATGAATTTTTAAGTACTAGTCCTACAGCCAGCATATAGCGAAATCTGATTATCGATTGTTCTTTGTTAATTCTTTTATACCTACAAGAAAATTAGTAATGATACTATTTCTCCATAGGTTTTTGGAATGAATAAACAGCCTTATATGTTACATTCGCATTACTTTATCTACCCTCTAGCGCTTATTACCGGGTATACAAATTATTCTGGCAAAAGTTTATTTTCCTATCTTTTTACTTTCTCTACTACGTATAGTAAGCAGGGGAAGTATTGTATTCCACCCAAAATTTTGATAGCGAGATTTCACCGGAAATACATGTTTTGAAACCCCTGAATCCAAAAAAGCATTTTTGGAAACATGTCCGTGTGTGTGTCTGTGTGTCTGTCTGTGAACAGCATAACTCAGAAATGAACTGTCGGATAAACACCAAACTTCGTATTTAGGTTCAGTATCTTCCAGAGATGCGACATGAAGATTTTCAAGAAAATCCCCCCACCCCAGACTTCCCTTTACATGGAACATTTTTCGAAATTTTTAATTTTCTCAAAAAGGGCTCTAATGATTTTGAATAAAATACCATGCGTTTAAGACATTTTTATCGCAAATGAATTGTATATCTCACTGGGAATGTCTCCAAAAGTATTCTTCATTGTAAACCACTTTTGTATAACTGGTAAACCATAAGAGATAGACAAAATTTTACTACACAAAAAACGTAGATCGCGTTAAAATACACAATTTATGTCATATAATTTTTGTTGAGTGAACCATTTTCGAGATATTGCTTGTTAGTCCCTTAAATTTTTCAATACTTATTTTCTCAAATGGGAATTCGTTATTCATTTTTTTGTCTTGGAAATGCAAAGAGTATTAATCTGTGGCAAAGGGAATGATGCTGCACCTAGCAACCAGCTGTTAAGAGATATGTATGTACTTAAAGGCTACTGTATTTGTATATTGCCCTTGTAAATATACACTACCCTTACATCTACAAGAAAATTAGCAATAAGATAGAGTCTGCAAATGTTTATCTCGATTAACATGAAGTAGATGGAGAATATGCGTTTGTAAAAATAGTTTGTACAAGAGTAGAGAAAGTCATCACATTTTTTTATTTTAATCTAGATAAAACTTTCCGGAAATAGCTGCATTACACATTTCATTATAGATTCAAAGCGAATAGTGATAGTCAAAGGTTTCAGAACTGGACGCTGTACGCTAGCTTTAAAATTCCATGCTCTTTGCGTGCAATCGTGAGAAACAACTGAATATCGAAAGCATTTGTTAAGAATGACAAATTATTGAACAATTGGAACCATTAAGAGTCGTCCTCTTGGTTTAGGACTATCATGCTAGGCTCTAGTTCCCGAGATCGTGAGTTTAAACCCCTGTCGTAGATTTACGGCACGTAAATGAACCTCAAGCCAGATAAAGAGGCGTCTGAACAAAATTTCCGGTCTCTCACGCCCAGTGTAGAACGGACGCTAAGAACCATAGTGGTTAAAGAGCATCCATAAATAAAACTCAATTTCAATGAACCATTAGTAATGGATATCTCCAAAATGGCTGAGCCACAAGAAAACTTATTTTAAATAAATTGTGTGTCTTAAAGAAATCTAGATTTCTTGTGGGTGCGTTTTCATACATCGTTTAAGGTTTACAAGCTGTACAAGAATTATACAAAATTCCTTCCAAATGAAGGGGACTTCGAAGCCTATTCTCAAAACATTCAAGATATAGATTTTATTTATCATGTAAATGGCTTTAATATATGGTGTTTTAATCAAAATCGTTAGAGCCATTTTATAAAACAAAAAGTTTCGAAAAATCTTCCATGTAAAGGGTAGTTAGGGATGGGGAATTTTCTTGAAACTTTTCGTGTCACATCTTTGGAAGGTGCTGAACCTAAATACTAGGTTTGGTGTTTATGTGATTTTTCAATTTTGAAACACACACGACCCTTTTTCTAAAAATGCTTTTTTTTAATTAGGGAGCCTCAAATCATGTATTTCCTGTGAAATCTCAGAATCGAATTTTTGAGTGGAATGCAATATGTACGTGGTAGAGAAAGTAAAAGGATTTCAGAAAAAAAAGAGTTATATTTATGGACGCTCTTTAACTACTATGAGCTTATTGTCCCATTCTCCACTTGACATGAAAGATAGGAAATTTTGCTCAGAGGCCCCTTTATCAGGCTTGAGGTTCTTTTACGTGCCGTAAATCTACGACACGGGACCACCGGCTTTACTTCCCTACCGAAGGAAGCCATGCTAAGGATTTTTACGCCCGAAAAAATCCATCGCCCTGCATCGGGTTTGAACCCGCGATTTTGGGAACTAGAGGCTAATATGGTACTCCCAGACCACGGAGGTCAACAAGTTTTCGATAAAGAAGAGTTTATACTAGCCATATATAAAATAGATTAGATATAGAATGTGATATGAATGTAACACATCAGAATTTTTTTTAAAATTTCGTCGCCAATAATTTGTTTCTCGCGATGTTGTAGTAAGAGTATTCCAAGTCACCGTTGAAGTAGTTATTATTTTATCACGTTATTTTTAGCACCACGCTTTGGGAGCCAATTTGAAGTAGGTTTATTGTTGCTACGTATGGAAAGTCAGTTTGAAGATGATGTATTATATTTCGACTGTTGGAGAGCCGAACTTGTAGTTTGTTTGCAACCGCACGTATGGTCCCCGGTTTCCGGTAGCCTTCGCCCCAAGTGTACTTTCAGGTGGCGTTTACTCCAAGTTTAAAAAAAATATTAACTTTGTAGTTTTACTGTTTCTTTAAATATTATATATTTATGTTTGCCTCGGCTGCGTCAGTATTTATTTTAGAGACATGGATGTCTTGGCAGGGTTGTGGTGCGACTAAGAATGTAGGCTTACACAGATTAGAATTTTACTTCACTCCTTTTATTAATACTTGATACGATTTAAATAACACTTCACTGATATAGAGAGCTGTGAGATTCTTTTTATTAATTAATTACACTTTTTAACACGTAAACTTATTTTTCGTCTCACACGAAAACGTATTAAATCTCTCGAGGAAGCATGTCGCATCCGGTTACAAATTTCAACCGTCTAAACTTGTAAATTTCTGTATTTCAAGTCTCTGATTGGCTATTCCTAATCCAATAGAATGCCTTCATTTAACTAAAGCTTTTTCTGGTTGTTGATTGGCTATTTTTAAACTGTCTCAAAATTTACATTACTGCTTCCAAGAATCACAAATAGCATTCTTAAACTCTCAAACTCATTATTGCCTCAAGGTTACCTCATTGTTAGCTCATTGTTAGCAACTTTTGTCCTATTTCTCATAGCTCCTACATTATTAATTTACGTAATACATTCATATAACATTATTGAACATGTATACAATAATATAAACATATACAATGATTGTAGTATACACTTTTTATATATTGTTACATACACATATTGCTTTAAGGCGGGCTGTTATTGAATTTATATATTATATAATTATACTGAAAATCATTTAAGTGTTAAAAATACTGCCTCACCATATAGTGACATACTTTTTAAAAATCTGACTATCTCTTCATATTCCTTTTTGCACCTACAACAAAATGTGTACTGAAAGTATTTCTGCAAACGTTTATTTGGATTAACATTAAGTAGATAAAAAAACAAGCTTTTGAAAGAATATTACGTAGAGACTGCATAAACGTAAATGGTAGCGGCTGTAGAAACTTATGTGAATGTAACACATCAGATTTTTCAGATGCATTCACAAAGCCATCAAGAGTGCAGTAGTGCTCTACTACTGAATAATCTGAGCGTATTATCCTGTTATTACCCCCTCCCAGGAGCCAGACATTTGTAAATAGGTGCTAGACGTTTTGCTACTTAGAAACTGCATACATATGACAATGGGCTATTTGGAACCGTGAAACTTTCAATGGGCAATTCGCGACAAGCTCTCTGCCTCAGAATGTGACCATTTTCATTTCCAATACGCGGTACAGCTCGATATCATCAACATTACTGCAGAGCGATACTGTCTGCATAAGTCGTCCAAATGATAATAGTACACCGCTCACTATATTCTTCCATTCCAGCTTTCATATACTTCTTAACTGCATTTGAAATCATTCCGCAGCAGAGACAAAAAGTTCCGCATTATTTGTTAGGATTAATAACATAAGTTCATAAATGCTCAGGTCAATACGCGCTATTAATTAGGCGGTAATGATTAATAATAAGTTCAAGGTTAAGGTTCCTTCACAATAAACGAAAAAATCTGATGTATTACACTCACATGACTTCCTCTACTCTTGTACAAACTATTTCTACAAACTCTTATTCTCCATCTATTTCATATTACTAGAGATAAAGATTTGCAGAAACGATCTTTTGACATGTTCCCCTTGTTTTGTATTTGCAAGGCAATATAGAAATATTATGGCAATATATGCCTTTAAGCATATTAATAACGAATTCCCATTTGAGAATATAAGTATTGAAAAATTTAAGGGAATAACAAGCAATATCTCGAAAATGGTTCGCTCAACAACAAAAATTTATATGACATAAATTGTGTATTTTAACGCGATCTACATTTTTGTGTAGTAAAATTTTGTCTATCTCTTATGGTTTACCAGTTATGCAAAAGTCGTTCACAATGAAGAATACTTTTGGAGACATTCCCAGAAAATTCAAGATATACATTTTATTTGTCATGAAAATATCTTAAACATATGATATTTTAATCAAAATCGTTTGAGCCATTTTTGAGAAAATTAAAATTTTCGAAAAATGTTCCATGTAAAGGGTAATCTGGGGTGGGGGATTTTCATGAAAACCTTCGAGTCGCATCTCTGGAAGATACTGAACCTAAATACCAAAGTTGGTGTTTATCCGACTGTTCGTTTCTTAGTTATGCTATTCACAGACACACAGACAGACATAGTACATGTTTCCCAAAATGCTTTTTTTTTGGATTCAGGGGGTCTCAAAATACATATTTCCGGTGAAATCTCGGTATCGAATTTTTGGGTGGAATACAATACTTCCCCTACTTACTGTACATAGTAGAGAAAGTAAAAAGAGAACCAAAACGAGAACGGAGCTAGGTTCAGAATACGGGAACGGAAACATGGAGAGTCGATCATGCGCACTGGGATGTGATTTGTTTGTAAACGACGCCCATCTGCAATTTAGTCAATATAACTCAGGTTAACCTACTTCAAAATTCGATGCAATAAGTATTTAATAAAGCTACGCCATTACTATTTCTATTCTCTCTTGTGAAAGTGTCAGCCTGAAATGTTTGTGGTAAATATCATATATTAAAATGTGTTGGAAAGCTGAAAAATTCAATATCACTACCATAATTTGAACCATGGCTCTTTGCCTCTCCTTGCCAGTGCTCTTACCGCTTGAGCTGCCAAGACGGCATGCCCGTACGAGCATTAAATCATCTTGATTCAGATAAGCCAAGGCGATGTGAAATATTAGATATATACATTACACAGGTATATCGCCATTATAGGTACGGAGAACCGAAGATGCTTGATTGAGTGCCGGCCGTGGAATTGAAACTTTTAAGTCTAATTCAGCTTTCCAACTTAGTGCTTATACATGGTTACTGTGAAGGAATAATTATTAAAGTTTGTTGTCCTATGCTTATTTCGGTTGTTTGCTGTTCTGGATTTTGCTAATTGAAATTAATTATACTTTTTACAGACCATAGCCGGTCTTGACAAGTTTTTCAGTTGACTATTAAAAACTTACCAATTGCGCAAAAAAAAAAGAAATATTGTAAAATAGACTTCACTGAATTGTTGTCCAAAAGTGATAAACTCTTCCCTCTCGTTGTTTAAAATTGATTCTTTAGTTGTGAAGCTTAGCGGGGCTACCTCGTGCCTGTTACATTACGCCGCTACGCGCGAGGAAAAGTGAAGTAACTGTGAAAACTGAACAAGGATACAGCATACTATTTCAATACAGAAATGCCTGATGTGTCACATTCACATGACGCTCTCTAGCCACTAGCATTAGTAATTCTAAAGCATTCTTGTGACACCTTACGAGGGGCATTCAAAAAGTTTTGCAAGTGTCATCTTAAAGTCCAAACCAAGGATGGAATTCAAAAATTTATCCTCACAACCCTTCAAAGTAGTCTCTATCTATCTCCATACACAGATGCAGACGGTGCAACCACTTGTCAAAAGCAGTACGATACTCAGACTGAGGTATTGTCAACAGAGCTGAATTTATAGCCTAAGCAAGGTTCTGCATTCGTTTAAAAGGTTTTCCAGCAATGCAAGATTTCACTCAAGGAAACAGCTAGAAGTCGCACGGTGCAAGGTCAGGACTGTAAGGTGGATGGTCAAGTAAGTGGACTTTAGCGGTTTCCAGTTTCCTCAAACTTGCCACTGTTCTGTGAGGAGACAACCTCGAAGATCCTGTCTTTGGATGCCGCCGCCTCAGTTCTTCAAATAAAGGATTCAAAACATAAGAGCCATAGTATTCTACACTCATTGTCATTCCTTCTGGCATGCAGTCAACTCGTAATGGTCCTTCATAGTTCAAGAATACGGTGAGAGAACGCAAATCTGGTCAAAGAACGACTGGCCTTGGATCGTTCTCATTTAACCAATTCTGAGCTTTATTTGGTGTGATATAATAATAAAACCAACTTTCATCACCAGTGCATACATCTGTTCAAACGTTTAGGGCTATTGGTTTCCTTGCACATTGCTATCTCCTCTTCTTCTCTTCATTGGTTAGACAATGCGAAACCCGTTTTAAACAGGTTTTCCGTAGTTTTAAAGGTTCATGGAGTAAACAGTCAATGCTGCCAACACTGATACCAACTTCCATGCTTAGCATTTCAATCGTAATATGTCGATATTTATCCATCAAGTTCCTCACTCTTTGAATTATACTTTCGTTCACAGCTTCCCGAGGCCGGCCAGAAGGAGAGTTGCCTTTCAAAGTCTCTCGCCCTTCTTCAAAAGATCGAGTTCATCTTGCAATGGTATCAAATGAACATATTTGATCACCATAAACAGCCAACAAGTCCTCGTGGATTTTTTTCTCTCTCTTTCACCGAGCTTGTAGTGTGTGAAAATGTTTTCTTTAGAAATATCCATGATTTTTCACCAGCTATTGACACAGGACTCAACAGATTGTACGACTATGCATACCAAAGTTTAAATTCACACTTATGCATATTTCGGTAGCTTAGGGTCAATTGTTGCCAGCCGTATTAGTTATATTTTTGTACCATTATTCTCAACAATGGACAGGCTGGTTGCAAAACTTGTTGAATATCCCTCGTATTCTTCTACCTCAAGTTAATCGATATACGCGTTTGCAAAAATGCTTTAATTAACTATTTCGGTGTGGGTAAAAGAGGGAGGGATACAGGAGCCTGAAGTGATAGTAATATTTTTAAAAAGCGGGTCGCTATATGCCGGCATTGAAATTCCATATCCTTTCATAACATTGCAAGACACAACTGAATGATTACGAAATTTAAAAAAGATTATAGCGTGGGTTACATTCACATGACTTTCTCCTCCTACTAGCGTGTATCTTTATGTAGCTTCAACAGATTATTCTTACAAAGGCTTATTTTTTGTCTATTTCGTGTTAATCGAAAAAAACCTTTTTTCAAAATACGTTTATTACACATTGTAGGTACAAGGGGGGATAGAGGAATCCGGATCGATGGTCAGATGTTTAAAAGCATGCCGCACACAGCTGAGCTTGAAATTCCATACTCTTTCCGTGACATTGCAAGAAACAACTAAACGGTGACAGCACTTTAAAGAAATGACAAGGTGTAGAACATTCAAAGCAACAATAACGGCTATCTCGGAAATAGCTAATGCTACAATAAAATTGTTTCCAAGAAATTTTGCAGGACAGACATAAACGTCTGTCCTGCACCGTGGCGCTGTTGGCTGGAGCGTGGAGTGTATTTCCGGGCCACGGAATACGTCCGGGTTCGATCCAGCCATGGGAGAGCGGATTTTGTGTCCCGGGTATAGGACCGATGCCCACTCAGCATTGTGAACAAACTGAGGATCTGCGATAGGCAGCGCTCCCAGCCACGGAATCCAACATTCTGGCTGGGGAATGCGTGATGCTGGCCAAATCACCTCCCCGGATCGATTAAGCTCTCAACAGGCTGAATCCCCGTGAGATTATTATTATTATTATTATTATTATTATTATTATTATTATTGCGTATCTGTCTGTATGTTATGGTTTACCCACTATCAATATTATACAAATTTCCTTGCGAAAGAAGATGATTTCATAGGCCATTCCCGTAAAATTCAAGAAGTGCATTTTATTTGTCATGCCAAATATCTCAAATATTTTAGTCGAAATCGTTAGCCATTTTTGAGAAAATCAATTTAAAAAATGGTTGCGTGTAAAGGATAGTTTTGGAAGCCGGAATTTCTTGAAAATACTAATGTCCGTCTTTGGAAGATACCGATTTTAAATACCAAGTTTTGTATTTATTGAACTTTTTTGGAATTATCTGTTCAGGCACACACACGTACACACACAAAGGAGATATTCCTAAAAGTGTTTATTTGGGTTCAGGGTGCCTTAAAACGTGTATTTCCGGCAAAATTTCGATATCGAATAGAATACTTTCTCTACCTACTAGTGCATGGTAAAGTAAAAATCAAAGAAAGTATTGAAAAATTGGGAGCAATACGTATATCTCGGAAATGGCTGATGCCACAAAAAAGTTAACTACTTTAAATAACACTTTTTCATGGTGTGTTTTAAAGACGTCTATATTTTTGTGTTGCAAGTTTTTGTCTATCTCTTATTGGTTTTACCAGATATAACATTCTATCCGAATGAAGAGGACCTCGCAGGAATTAGGAGAAAATTCAAGAAATACGTTTTATGAGTCACATATATGTCAAATAATTAAAATCCTTAGAGGCATTTATGGAAAAATAAAAATAATTAAAACTTTCTATGTAAAGTATAATTCTGGTAGGAGGGGAGTTTCTTGAAATTTTCGTGTCGCATCCTTGTAACATTTTAAGCTAAATATCAAGTTCACAGACAGACGCTTACCTAGGGAGCCTCAAAAATGTATTTCAGGTGAAATCTCGATATTGAGTTTTTGGGTGGAATGCAATACTTCCTCTACCTACTGCAAGTAGATGGTAGCGGAAATAAAAACGAATATGAATACGTATATCAGTGTTAGTCCAGGGTACACAGGAGTTTTCAGGTGGAAGGCGAGGCCATTTAAAAGTCTAATAGGACCATATTAAAAGTGAGATATGAAAGTTTAACCGAAATAAAATGTTTGACCACATTTGTGTGCTGGAGCTGCAGTAAGCCAGGAGCATTAAAAGACACAATTTTCTAGTCGAGAGATTCGCTGCTGCTGCTGCTGCTGCTGTGGTCCAGACACACATGCATGTAACATGTGCGGCCGGGGTAGCAATGACCTGTCATCTGTCACGCTAGAGGGTGTGTCGCCCACTACAGCTTCCCCATTTGTTGCTGGCCCCTGCTGTACTTGATGGGATCTGGCACTGGTTCAGCCCAAATACTTACTTACTTCCTTACTTACCCGCGCTTCTTCACTTATACATCATGCCTTTTTAATCTTTACCAGTTGTCTTGCCGGAGTTGCACGTATTTTAAACATGTACGTATATAAGGAATCGTAAAAACCAATTCAGGAACAAAACTGATATGGAGTTTTGTAACATTTTGCCATGACATTTGATACTCAAAAAAATCTTATGTGTTACACTCACATGACTTTCTCTACTCTTGTACAAACTATTACTTACAAACGCTTATTCCCCATATGCTTCATGTTAATCGAGATATCGAGACGTTAATCTTATTGGTAATTTTCTTGTAGATGCAAGGGTAATTGGTAGGCTTTAAGCTATAGTCAAATATTTTAAGAGCTGGTTTTTATGTGGAGTATTCCATTCTCTTTGCATTACCAGGACAAGAAAATGAATAACGAATTTGAGAAAAAGTACAAGTATTGGAAAATTTAAGGGAATACAAGCAATATCTCGAAAATGGTTCACTCAACAACAAAAGTGTATATGACATAAATTGTGTATTTTAACGCGATTTACATTTTTGTGTAGTAAACTTTCGTCTATCTCTTATGGTTTACCAGTTATGCAAAAGTCGTTCACAACGAAGAATACCTTTGGAGACATTTAAAAATAAATGTTGATCCTTTATTAATTTTTTCAAATTAATAATTTAAATTCAATATATGCGTTTTATTTTTCATGAAAATATTTTAAACATATGATATTTTAATCAAAATCGTTAGAGCCATTTTTGAGAAAATTAAAACTTTCGAAAAATGTTCCATATAAAGGGTAATCTGGGGCGGGGGAGATTTTCTTGAAAACCTTCGTGCCGCATCTCTGAAAGATACTAAACCTAAATACCAAGTTTGGTGTTTATCCGACTGTTCGTTTCTGAGTTATGCTGTTCAAAGTCACACAGACATAGACACACACACAGACGCACACGGATATGTTTTCAAAAATGCTTTTTTTGGATTCAGGTGTTCTCAAAACATATATTTCCGGTGAAATCTCGGTATCGAATATTTGGGTGGAATGCAATACTTCCCTATTTACTATAGTAGTAGAGAAAGTAAAAACTATCCAGTTGAATCTGCAGCATTGCCTACTATACAAATACGCACACCTCTCTGTGGAAGAATAAGAACAGAATAAAAGCGGCGATCTTATTCTGTTAAGAGCTCTATTGAAATTTTGTTTTTATCTAAGAAATTTGCTGCTTATTGCTGTGAAATCTTTTTAATTTGCTTTCACAAACATCAGTAGTAAATGAATATGATTGGCAAGCTTTACACTCCAGTCAGCCTTAAGGGTGTAACAGGTATACAATGAGTTTTTGATTTCCAATGGTAACATTAAATATGTTCATTGCAAGGCCCGCTACGAATTACAAATTTATCAAAGTTTCCTAAATCCTAACTGCAATTATATGCAGCAACCAGAGTTGTAGTCGCACACACAATCAACGTAAAGCGTTATGTGCTGAGTCCATTCAAGAATACGTTCTATAGGAAGTATTCCCCCAGAGAAATAATTTGTTTGTGTTGTAAAGAAATTATTTGAAACACGCTTCTCCAAAATAAAACTACTAATATTCTTGGAACTGAATAACATTAAATATAATCACATTAAAAAGTTAACAACGTTAACAAAGTTACACTTGCCATATTTTAAATGTTTCTTTGTTCTATCCTTCTTGCATCATGTTCGCTACCTAATATAATTTAACACAATTTCAGTATTTCAAAAGAGATATGAACTTGTTGTAATAAATATAAGTTTGCCGCTCCACACATAAGAGTTAAATTATGACCAAGAGAATGCATGTATAATTTTGACTAAGCCAAAAAGTGTGGATGCGGCCGCCTCCAAGAGCGGAATCCGAAGTAGATAGATAAGGTATGTTTATTGATTTCAAATTATTGACTTTATTTCACAAGTATTTAGTGCATGGGCCATTGACCGTACATGCATATTTAAGATACAATAGGGTGACAAAATAAACAACAGAGAAAGAAAACACAACTTAAGGAACAAGAAAAAGGGAAATAGAGATAAATTACCTTTGTCTAACTGAACAAATTTGACCTAGCTTCGCGCACTTTAGCCAAAAAATTGTCCATGTTTTTCCAGTTCCTTGGTCATCCAGTAAATCCCAACATGCCAATCTCTTTCTTGAGGGACTTAAGAATTTTTCTTTCAGTTTAATCGTTCGCTGGTTCTCCCACTGTGCACATTCCGCCAAAATATGTACCCAGTCCTCATCCAAATCACAGAATGGGCAGGTTCTCCTGTCAGAATCGTCAGTCATTTTCTGTGCCCTCCAGCCTCCCAGTCTAAACCATTCCATTTCTGATATTTCCTTTCTTCCTAAATTAAGTATATTTGCCTCTTTACCCCAGTTCAATTTTATTCCATTTGCTAGACTTAGAGAAGGTTTAATTTTACAATCCGTTTCTATTTCCCGTTGGTTGATGTCTCTTAGTCTTCTTTTAACACCTTTCCATATGTTTTTGTCATTTGTTTCAGCTCTTTGCCATACTGACCCCAATTCTATTCTCCTCAAACCCCTTTCCAAATCAACTGCCCAAAACTTAGGAGACAGGTTTTATCGCTGGTATTTATAACATTTGGATCGTAGTTTGGAGTTATCCCCATACATCAGCCTTAGCCAGTACTAGAAGAAAGGCGACCCACTTTCTTCCGGGGATAGCTCTTGCTCGAGGCACACGCGGGGAGATCACGTGATGATGACGTTGTCACAACCTCAGCACCTTCTATGCTGGCTGAGCGCACGCATCCTGGTGAGAGCTGCAGTAATGTCCTGCAGCCGGTAACGAGACATGTTACACAGGTGCTGGCTTCCTTGCAGCAGAGGCCGAATCTTGCACTCAATTCCTCCAGAGTGTTGTTACATAACTGAGGTCCATATCTGCTATAGCGGCTACTCAAACTTGGGGAGGGAGCCGTAATTGGCTCAAGAGACATTCACGATAAAATTAAGCACCAACTTTACGACGTGAGTCTTGAGCATAAACGTAGCGCGATATGTTGTCATCCGCAACGACAAACGCAAACATAAACAGCAGTCAATCGCAAGAAAGCGTGAAACACTGAGCTACTATGGGATCCACGAAGCTACCACTGAAACTAACTACAAAAGAGGTTATGTACACTCGGTCAACTAAAAGTGGCGGTGTCTTGAACAGTTATATTTCTACTTTCTCTACTACGTACAGTAAGTAGGGGAAGTATTGTATTCCACCCAAAAATTCGATACCGAGATTTCACCGGAAATATATGATTTGAAACCCCCCGAATCCAAAAAGAAGCATTTTTGGAAACATGTCCGTGTGTGTTTCTGTGTGTATGTGTGTGTTTCTGTCTGTCTGTGAACAGCATAACACAGTCGGATAAACACCAAACTTGGTATTTAGGTTCAGTATCTTCCAGAGATGCGGCACGAAGCTTTTCAAGAAAATCCCCCACCCCAGATTACCCTTTACATGGAACATTTTTAAAAAATTTTAACTTTCTCAAAAATGGCTATAACGATTTTGATTAAAATATCATATGTATAAGATATTTTCATGAATAAAATGTATATCTCGAATTTTCTGGGAATGTCTCCAAAAGTATTCTTCATTGTGAACGACTTTTGGTAAACTGGTAAACCATAAGAGATAGACAAAAGTTTACTACACAACAAATGTAGATCGCGTTAAAAGACACAATTTATGTCATATACATTTTTTTTTGTTGAGTGAACTATTTTCGAGATATTGCTTGTTATTCCCTTAAATTTTTCAATACTTATTTTCTCAAATGAGAATTCGTTATTCATTTTGTTGTCTTGTATATGCAAAGAGTATTAATCTGTGGCAAAGAGAACGGTGCTGCACATAGCAACCAGCTATTAAGATATATATATATATATATATACTTAAAGGCTACTGTTTCTATATTGCCCTTGTAAATATATATTTCCCTTACATCTACAAGAAAATTAGCAATAAGATAGAGTCTGCAAATGTTTATCTCCATTAGCATGAAGTAGATGGAGAATAAGCGTTTGTAAAAATAGTTTGTACAAGAGTAGAGAAAGTCATGTGAGTGTAACACAGATTCTTTTCAAAGTCCCTTAGAGCGAGCACATGATTCACAACCGTCAACTTCTGTGCGCCGCTTTGCCAAACCCTATAATACAAGGCACTGATTTGGGCTACATATACACTGTGCTTGGCTTGAGCAGTGATTAAGCTGCTTAACGTCTACGCATCCAGCTCGAGTCCGATTCTCCGTAGTTAATTAATATTGCTTGTGTTACTTCAGTTTATTTACAATAGTCAATAGAATAATGGTGAAATTTGTGGTTATAAAAGTAAATTAACCGAGTATGAAACCTCTTCCCGACCTTAAACTAATGTCATGGTTGCCATCTAACGGTATGACGGACAACAAATTAAACGCCACATAAATAAAAATGAAGAAACCTTGTTATATTTTTACTCAGGTATTTAAAATGAAAGGAGAAATAAGTTGAGATTTGAACGTGCAACCTCAGAAACAGTAAACCAACCCTCTATCACCAAGCATTTTAATAAGCTTTAGGCACACTCCGCTTGGCAGTCATAAATAATAAAGTGTGTATGATTACAAATATTCAGTGGTAAACCACTTTGAAACATCTGCTTGAAATCTTGTATATGAATTATTTTCACGGAAGAATTTTGTAATTATAGTTGTGTTCCCCATTATAACTACTACAAGATTATATGTAGTCTTGTGAACAAAGCCTGGCTGTTCCAAGCGCTCACTGAAGTACCCAATTCGAGCTCCGCTTTCATACGCCGTCCAGCTTTAAATTTTCGAGTGTACCTTTATAAAAATGAAGAAAGGCTAAGTATCAGGTTAGGTTTACAAAAATGCACCATAAATTTTACCATAAAATTTGTTTTGCTGTGCATTTAATAAATATCCGGTTATTCCTGAACCGTGATCTTACGTATACAAAAAGGCAGTTAGAGGATCAACATATTGTTTCCCAGAATATACACACTTTTCTCTCTGTATAATATTATTATAGATTTATCAAATAGTAGTAGTGAACAAAATTACACCAAGAAAAAATACAGCAAAATGTTCTTACATGTAAGGTTATTAGAATTTTTTGGCATAAGTATCACATACATGCTCTCAGATCCAATGACCCTTTATTTTGTTATAACTTCAGTTCTCCCAGTTTCTAAATTGTGACAATGTAGTACGGGTGTTTCAGTGGGATGTCCCACTTTTTAATTAGCTATAACTCTGCGTCCATAATACTTTTAAATTGTATGTGCATAGCAATGATGCACGAAGTCAGGATTTTCAGTGGATGCTACCAGATGGCAGATTGCCATCGATTTCGATACATATCGATTTTTGCCTTAGATTTCGATACATATTGATACTCCCTGTTGTTGTCACATAACCTTTAAAATAACGTGTATTTATTGTGAAGAATTATTGGATTCCAATTCTGTTACCACAACACAAAGAGCGTACCAACGTGAGCAACGTGTTCGTGATGGTCCTGATCGAAAAACAATTCTAAGGTTAGTGGAGAAGGTGAAACGAACTGGTTCATTAGCCAGTGAAAATGGCAAGCATCATCCGCCGTTATTAGTACCACAGCGCTCTGTAAATGTTCGTGAGAGATTGCTTTGCTCCCCACAAAAGTGTTTTACGCCTTCTGTCACAAGAGACTGGCTACTCGGTAACGATGTGCCAAAGAGCAGCAAAGCATGCACAACACTGGGCATACACAGTGACAGCAGTACACGAGCTGAAAGAACGTGTGCGATACTGCAATTGTTTCCTCAACATTGTGGAAAGAATTCAAGACATACTGAAAATGACGTGGTTTACCAATGAAGTTTGGTTTCATCTCACAGGCTACATAAATCTCCAAACACAAGGATATGGCATCAGAAAGTCATCATGTGTACCATGGGACATCACTTCATCCAGAAAAAGTTGGAGTGTGGTGTGCACTATCCGGGTTCATTGGACCAAATTTCTTTGACCAAACTGTAAATACGGATGTGTTTAAGAACATTTTCACAGAACTCGTGGAGCAGACGACATGGAACTTGCGCAGGAATTTTTTCAAAAGAATGGCGCCACATGCCACACCTCTATTCAATCCATGGCACAGATTAGCAGCTTCTTCGAGAACCGTGTTATCTCTAAAGGTCTGTGGCCTCCAAGATTACCAGACTTAACGTTAGCAGCTTTGGGGGGGGGGGGCATCTCAAGGAAAGAGTCTACAGAAACAGACCACGAACCATTTCTGGATAAACATCACTGGCGTAATAAAGAATATCGACGTAGATATGCTCAGACGTGTATCTGAAAGCATGGTGAAACGGCAAGAATGTGTGTCCAAGAAGGGGGGGGACGCTTCCAACACATCTTGTAACTGTCGTTATTTCCCCCAGAGATAACCTCACATTTACACTTGGGTACGTTTATTTTGTGTTATTTAGTCAAAGACTAGATCTAATTAAAAAGTGGGACATTTCACGGAAACATCCTGTATAATAATGAAATATCCTTGTTTTTTGCCTTATTTTACATGCATTTAATGTGAAGTTACAACTATTTTCTACTCCACGATATTCTCAACGAAGAGTCAAAAATATGTTATTTTATGTTTTCGACATGTTCACAATCTAATATCCTTTTAGCGTTTTATTCATTTTGGAGTTGAAACAATAAGGTTCTTGTAGCATATCCGTCGACAAAATCAGGGGTGTTCAATGGTGAAAGAATGATGAAAATCAGTTAAGGGGTTTCCGAGATTAATCTACAGACACATATAAATGTTCTTTGTTTATAATAATAGTAGACATCCCTTTAAGTTTTGTAAATTTTCCAGTTTTCTGCAGCCCGTTACTTAAACAGTATCAGTTACGAAGCGTGTTTTAAAGTATGTAGCAATAATTTCTTTAAAAAAAAACAGCACAACATTATTTTCCAAGTCCTTATCATCAGTAATTACCATGCACTTTACACTATTTCTCATAGTCACTGCCATTATTCGAGCACTTGTAACGGGAAACCAGATTTTGTATGCCTTCGTCAAAGAATGATGCCGTCTGTAATGAAAGCCAAGTCTGCACTTCTGTGTTTCAGAACATTATCATCGTTTAAATGTTATCCACCAAGGAATTTCTTCACATGAAAAAACAGATGAAAATCGCTTGTGCCAAATCCGGACTGTAGGGAGGGTAGTCGAATTGTTCCCAACCAAATGATGGGATCAGACCTTGAGTTTGCTTGGCTGTGTGTGGCCGGGTATTTTCATGAACCAAAAGGATTCCACGCGAAAGCATTCCACCCCTTTTGTTCTGTATTGCACGACGGAGCTTTCCTAGTGTCACAATAGATAAGTTTGTTATTTGTAAAAGAATTCAACCAGCAAAACACCTTGTCTGTCCAAGAAAGTCGTGCACATGATCTTGCGAGTGGATATACTTGTCTGTTTGAATTTCTTATTCACGGGAATTTGTCTGTGTCCCATGGATTGTTGCTTTGATTCAGGAATGATGTAAGACACCCATGTCTCTCATTTGTAACGCCTTCCTCAGTAGATTGCTGAGTCAGTGCAGTTGCAGATCACCTTGTGCTCATCAGTAAGATTTTTGAGCACCCATTTTGAGCCCAATTTCTGAAATGTTGTAGAGAACTGACCTTTAAATTTGTAGAAAGTGCGAGGACAATACCGATATGGCGAAACGTCTGTCCTCACGATTGTTTTCTTCCACAACTTGCACCAAATCATCTCTGATCAAGCACATTTTCAAGACCTTCCTGAAAACTGATCCACTTCAATATTTCATCACTCATTATTGTTTCTCCATAACCTCACACAATTGGCGATGAATGTTTGCTGGCGCAACATTTCTCGCATTCAAAAAACGAATCATTGATCTGACTTCACAGTCGGCGAGTCGTTCGATTGCTTTGACAGTTTTGAAACGCTCTAACAACAGAAAAACACAAAGTGACGATCGCTCATGCTTGCATCTGGCTTCCTAATGAACGGAGGAAGTGATCGCGTAAGCTCAAAATCGCGATTGCAACATTGCAATGGCAAAATGTTAAAACGTTACTTATGTAAACATGCTATGGCAGCTTATGGGCATTGCTAACTTAAGATGAAAAATATGGAAAAGTTCAAAACTAACCAGCCTCACATGTATGCTTGTATTGCTTCATTATCTGTTGAAATATGTCTTCCTTTCTTTCTCTGTCTACATTTTTCATTTTTCGCTCTTTTGTATCCTCTTCCTTAAAATTATCTCCCAAGTATCAATAATAATAATAATAATAATAATAATAGACTAAATTTAGTTAAAAGTAACATTAATCACATATACTAGTACTCATATTAGAGTGCTAAAATTGAGAAACAAAGAAGAATATTGTGAAGCAAGAGAATCATTGACTTATAGTACAAGGAATATTAAGTACGCTACCTTTTGATAGCTGATCTTTTCACATATTCGGTTTAGTTCAACTAAAATTGGGCGTATTCCTTTAAAGGTATGTTTTCTTTCGCTATCACTTATGCCTACGGGGTAGAGGAAGTGCATTCCACACAAAAACTTTGATATCAAAATTCCAAAAGGGAACTGCAGGTTTCCAAATGACATGAATACCAAAAATTGCATTATTCAATATATGTGTATGTGTGAGAGAGATAGAGAGAGAACAACTTCACCCGAAATCTAAAAATAAGATAAATACCAAAATTTAATGTCATAACAAAGTCCAGCACTAGAATACAACTTGAAGATTTCCATGAAATTCTACCATCCTAAATTATCTTTTACATACAAAATAGTTTATTATTATTTATTATCTCAAAGATTCTCAAAAATTCAAACAACATTTTCTTGAAATATGCAGCTGAGACTGTGGAATATCTCCAAAACTAAGCGTTGTATAAAGAAATGTCTTTCATAAAAGTTGCTTGATATTAGGACGTTGTGATAGTCATTTTAGGGTCAATTTAATTTGTCACCAATTTTAGGTTCCCATTAAAAAAATAAGTAACCCTAAAATGACCATCATAACGTCCCCCAAACAAAACACAACTGATGTCATTTACTTTCCCCCATATCTAGCAACTTTTATTCAAGACATTTATTTCTACAACGCTTAGTTTTGGAGATATTGTACAGTTTCAACTTAAATGGTCCACCCTGTATACGTTTGCGGTAGGTACTCATATGAAAATTAAATGTAATTTTCCAAGTTTTCCGTAGCAAGTAGCCTGTGGAAGTCCTCTTCTTCTGATTGTATTTTGTGCAACTTTATATAACGAGAAAACCATATAGATAGACAAGTTCTATAGTTTGTGTACCAGACACTTCACAAACAACTTTCGTGTACACTAGCATTTGAGGCAGTATTTTTGTTGCTTAAACGATATCAGTCTAATTATATAATATTAAAATAATAACAGCCCGCCTTAAAGCAATATGTGTATAATATAACATAATATATAAAGTGTATATTACAGTCACAGTATTATGTTTATTTTATTATGTACATGTATAAACATGTTATGTGAATGTATTATGTAGTTTAACAATGTAGGAGCTGTGAGAATAGAAGCAAGCTGCTTTTCGTAACAAACAGAATTACAAAGTAAAAGCCGAAAGTTGCTAACAATGAGATAACCTTGGGACAACAATAAATTAGAAAGTTTAAAAAGGCTACTAATAATTCTTGGAACAATAATAATGCAATATTTAAAACAGCTTATAAATAGCCAATCAAAAACTAGAAAAGCTAAAAGTTAAATAAAAGTATTCTATTGGAGTAGGCTTAGCCATTCAGAGACTACAAATAGAGAAAATGTACAAATTCAAACGGTAGACGCTACAAGAAAGCGTACCCAAGCAGTTCGGTACGGGTCAGTGATTGTATGTCGGACATGATAATTCATTGCGGTGAGGATAACATATAAAGTTTAACTGTTAAAAAGTGTAATTAGCAATAATCTCACAGCTCTATAGTAGTATACATCAGTGAAGTGTATTTAATCGTGTGAAGGATTAATAAAAAAAGTTAAATACAATTATAATTTGAGTAAGCCTTGTTATTTAGCCGTACCAGCCCCGTTAAGAGATACGTGCTCTACAAATTACTACTGACGAAGCCGAGGCATACATATATATATATATATATATATATATATATATAATAATAAATCAATAAAATTAAAAACAAAAAGTTGATTCTTAAACGTGGGGCGAAGGCCACCGGAAAGTTTGTACCGTACGTGAGGCGAACACTCCAAGAAACATATCTCCCGCAAGTTTGGTACCTAAACGTGTCACAAAACCTTGCTTCAAATTAGCGCCCATACGTGGTGCAGCCGCAACAATTAATCCCCTCCACATTTCAAAGGGCATTTCCATAAGATGGGGGCCCTCACTATTTCCATGTATTCAAGATGCACTAACGCAAAGGAAACAGCCATTCATATTTTATGTAACTGTGAAAAGTTTTCAAAATTAAGAGATCTTTGTTTTGGAAATCACTTTTCCAGTAAAGTATTTCAGAAACGTTCTAAATGGTATAAGACCAAACAAATTCAGGGGGAACACAAATCAAAGATTAAAGTGGACTTCAAGGAAACTCTACTATGCTAGTACTACATTAATGCTTTATTTTAAAAGGGAACATTAAAGAAGCCTTTTTTTCAACGATAGTTGAAAGATAATTGCTTTTTATCCACTTCCTGCTCATGCTGTCATGGTGTAAAATTGAGTTTTCTGTATTCAATGCTGGTAGACTAACTCACCTGCATATTTTGCCTATTTCACTGTACGTATGTGCATGAACTATATTAAATCCTTTAACTTTTGATGCGTTTAATATTGCAGAGAGGGAATACAAGCATATCTGATAGTTGAATTTTACCATATGCAATAGCTATTTAGTAAATTATTAATTTCATTTTCATGTAAATTATATTTTGTTATTCAGTATCGTAGAAAAATACTGTGCAAGACTCTTGCGTTAAGTGCACTGTAGAAAATGTTTGACTACTCATTTTCGTTCTCAATGATGATATACCACCTTGTATCGTAATTACTATTACTAGTCCACGTCACAAGACTTCGTACCAAGCGGGATGGCTCTGGCGGTAACGTCTGTGCCCCGCGCCATGGTTCAAATCCCATGGGCCGGCCAATTTCACTGGGGTTGTTTAAGTGCTTTTTCTCAGTCGCCAAGGTAAACGCAGTATTGGATATTTAATACAACGGCTCTTAAGTATAAAAAATAGTAAAAATCTGATGTATTACACTCACATGACTTTCCCTACTCTTGTACAAACTATTTTTACAAATGCTTATTCTCCATATGCTTCATTTTAATCGAGATATCGAGACGTTAATCTTATTGCTAATTTTCTTGTAGGTGCAAGGGGAATATGGTAGGTTTTAAGCGATAGTCAAATATTTTAAAACCTGGTTGCTATGTGGAGCATTCCATTCTCTTTGCATGTCCAGGACAAAAAAACGAATAACGAATTCCCATTTGAGAAAAAGGTATAAGTATTGGAAAAACAAATAACGATAAATATCTCGGAAATGCTTCACTCGACAAAAAAAAATGTATATGACATGAATTGTGTGTTTTAACGAGATCTACTTTTTTTGTTTACAAAACTTTTATCTATGTCTTACGGTTTACCAGTTATGCAAAAGTCATTCCAATGAAGAATACTTTGGGGACATTCCCAGAAAATTCAAGATATACATTTCATTGTAATGAAAATATCTTAAATGTATGATATTTTAATCAAAGTCGTTACAGCTATTTTGGAAAAAATCAAAGTTTTCGAAAAATGTTCCTTGTAAAGGGTAGTCTGGAGTAGGGGATACTGAACCTAAATATCAAGTTTGGTATTTATTCAACTTTTCGTTTTTGAGTTATGCTGTTCACAGACACACACACATGGACATTTTTCTAAAAATGCTTTTTTGGATTAAAGGGCCTCAAACCGTGTATTTCTGGTGAAATCTCAGTATCGAATTTTTGAGTAGAATGCAATACTTCCCCTACTTACTCCACTTAGTAGAGAAAGTAAAAATGAAAATTGATGGTAACCGTAAATGCTCTACCATCTATTCACATATAATGAAAGCAGGTAGACTGGACGGCACCCTAATGTCATATGCCCGGCATGTGTAGAAGCATAGATACAGTTGTCTGGCACTAAGGCCTCTATGGACACTTGACGAAGCCAGATGGCCTGTCACAGGAATGAGACCTAGAAGGCTAACTGATCGCTACAAGGTGTATCACAATAAATCCGTCCCGACATGACCAAGTAGTTAAAGTGAGGTAAAATAAATAGATTCAAAAAATAAACTTCATGTGGATTGTGAATCACACGGTTTCGATTCAGTGTTTCTTTATCAATAATATTCTACAGAACTGTAGTGGAAATAGAGCAGAAAACGGTATTAAATAATTGATCATGATTCGAAATCGTGCTTGAACTTTTCAAGTACTCGTACATATTTCTATTTCGAAGCAAAAGCAATACAAGCATATTGGTGATTAATATAAGTAAACGTGAAATTTTGTACTTCATGAACAATCTTCCACTTTCATCTGAGAAACAAGTGAATCACAATTCTCTTTACCTACTACGTGGTAGAGAAAGTAAAAGGTATCAGTGTCTGTAAATTCAAAGCAATAGCAAAGACTAATTCGGAAATGGTTAATGTCAGAAAATATTTGGCATGAATTGTATGAATTTACGAGATTTGCATTTGTGTTTTGTAAGATTTTGTCTATCTCGTACGGTTTACCGGTTACACTGAATTATAGAAAACGTCTTCCGAATGAATATGTCTCATACTTACTCCTAGAAAATTCAACATACAAATTCTATTTTTTATGTAAATGTTGTCTTAAATGTATGGTATTTTAATCAAACTCATTAGAGGTATTTTTAAGAAAATCTAACGTTTTCGTGTTCTTTTTTGGCCATTTAGTCTGCTCTTATGCATCTCCTTTATTTGGGGAGGGATATAAAGTGTTGTAAAAGATGATTTTTGCATGATATTTGTGTCAAGTAACGCAAAGTGAATTTGAGTTACTAATAATTTAGTGCAGGTGCAATGAGGTAGCCGAGATTTGAACAGCAGGTGTGTTAGTAATATGAGCCGCACATTTGGCACGTTACCTTGCAACGTGCCATGTATATGTAACACACACCGCCGTCTCTCGACTTTTATTCCTCGGGGTTTCCAAGAGCGTAAAGCCGATTGAATTTTATACGATTGACCTCTTAGAGGTTACTGTAGCATCCTTCGCCGGAAACATATGAAGAACGCCCCAAGGATCTTGTCGCGGATTCCCCTCCGCACGGATATGGTAATGTATTAATCATGTAGGGTGCGCTGGTATCGACAGACCTAGCGCTAGAACAAAAAGGCACCTGCTACTGCATGAAAGAATTTCAAGTTGGGAAGGAAACTGATTTTTATAAAAGTTTCACACGCCGAAACTCTCCCGCGTAGGTACCAAAAGGTTAAAGGCGAGTTTTGAAGATGTACACTTCGTGAGCACACTGACATCCTACAACTAAAGGTTCGGATTAATGTAACAAATAATAATAATAATAATAATTTTGATATTTGGTTATTATAAGTTCTTTTGGTTTTATTTTATATTCTGATTTCAATACGTATTACGTATAAAGCTAGCGGGTTCTTTACTCTCATTTGTTTCATTATTTGAAATATATTATTCATTCCTTTCTTTTATTTTACCTTCTAAATCACTAAGAGCAGAGTAAATGTGAGTCAAAAGTGCTATATGGTAATTTCCATACGCTTAAAGCTTTGGAAAGAGGTAAATACGTGTGTGTATACATGCTTTTGTGTCTGTCTATCAAGTTTTAATTTTAAGAACTACCCTTCAAGCCGAAGGACCCTTTAAATCGGAATGTTTCCGCTACTTTTGTTATCTTCACAAATATGGTTAATCATTCTGATTACTGTGGGATGGATCAGAGTGACCGTTTACACAAGGTTAACTTGTATGCTGAAGGAGAAAGGGTGAGTCCTGATGTAAACAACGGGCGCCTGCTGCAGTGCTCGTACAGGTTGTATCAAAATAACTGCGGAGATTGTTGAAAGTGAACGTTCTCCGTTTCTTGCTTAAACAAACCTTATACAGTGAGAAACTCCTTTCGATATTGCAAAAGGTAATAGGTGCATACGAATAAATACATTTATATCACTGTCTGATATATTTCTTACTCTGTTTGCGAAGCGGGACTTCATGCCTACTACGGTATATTTCTTTACACAGGGTTTGTACCCATAGGTCATTCTAATCCTCCCACTACTGATTTCAATACTACATATTTGAAATACTGTCTGATAATTATTGAAACATTTTTATAAACAGCCGTTGAAGTCTTAATATAGAAAAACGCTAGTATTCGCTTTGTATCATTGGTCATTTTAGATAATTTGCTGCCGTATATTAAAATTTTCCTAATTTCAAGTCCAATGTATTTTAAAGCGTTAGTTAACAATCATTCCCTTCCTTCTTATTAGCTAATTGGTACCATAAATCGACAGGTTACTAACAGGTCGCCTCTTATGGATATAAAATATGTATTACCCAGACATTACCCTGATGTAATTACTTTATTTATGTACGGCTATTTATTAGAGATGGGAAGTGTTATGGTGCTCTTCCGCTAAAACGGAGAAGCACGAGACAATCAGGCGGTATTTAACGATATCAGAGTTCAACTTTTGATACCTGCTGGGAGTAGCAATGTGTTGTTTGCATTCTCTGCGAGTGCCTCAAGGTAAATGTTTGTAGCCAACAAACTGATCGCTATGCTTGTGTAGTATTAGTTATATAGTGAGGTTAAAGCTAACATTTTTGTAATATTTTTACTGTCTCTACTACGTATAGTAAGTAGGGGAAGTATTGCATTCCACCCAAAAATTCGATACCGAGATTTAACCGAAAATATATGTTTTGAGACCTCCTGAATCCAAAAAAAGCATTTTTGGAAACATGTCCGTGTGTGTGTCTGTGTCGCTGTGTGTGTGTGTGTGTGTCTGTGAACAGCATAACTCAGAAACGAACAGTCGGATAAACACCAAACTTGGTATTTAGATTCAGTATCTTCCACAGATGCGACACAGAGGTTTTCAAGAAAATCCCCCACCCCAGATTACTCTTTACATGGAACATTTTTTAAAAAATTTTAATTTTCTCAAAAATGGTTCTAACGATTTTGATTAAAATATCATAAGTTTAAGATATTTTTATGACAAATAAATTGTATATCTTGAATTTTCTGGGAACGTCTCCAAAAGTATTCTTCATTGTGAACGACTTCTGCATAACTGGTAAACCATAAGAGATAGACACAATTTTACTACACAAAAAATGTAGATCGCGTTAATATACACAATTTATGTCATAGAATTTTTTTTTTTTTGAGTGAACCATTTTCTAGATATTGCTTGATATTCCCTTAAATTTTTCAGTACTTATTTTCTCAAATGGGAATTCGTTATTCATTTTTTGTCTTGGATATGCACAGAGTATTAATCTGTGGTAAAGAGAATGGTGCTGCACCTAGCAACCAGCTATTAAGAGATATGTCTGCTTAAAGGCTACTGTATTTCTTTATTCCCCTTGTAAATATATGTTCCCCTTGCATCTACAAGAAAATTAGCAATAAGATAGAGTTCTGCAAATGTTTATCTAGATTAACATGAAGTAGATGGAGAATAAGCGTTTGTAAAAATAGTTTTTACAAGAGTAGAGAAAGTAATGTGACTGTAACACATCAGATTGTTTTACTTTTATATAAAAAAGAAGGTCCTTTCGAAAGCGCTTCTGCTACGTCCATCAACACAAAGTGCCTTTATGATGTGACAAATAAGAGTCGACTCAGTACATTTTAACAGTATCTCTTCTTGTTTTCTTTTTCAATATTCATTTTATACTGCCAAAAATATATTTCAATTTATATACCTTTTGTTCTCTTTCATATTCATATGCAATATCACATCCGAGATAGTTAAAATAGTTCACTTGTTCAAGTGTTTCGATTTTTAGGGATATCTTTGATCGGAATGGCTATTTACCAATAAGGCTGCAAACAGGACTGCATTTAAGATGGTTTCTACCAATTTAAAAATCAGTTTTCAACTGCAATGGCCACTTGGCAACTGCTGCGTCTCTATACAGCTCTGTCTTATACCTTGGTAAGATAGAGGGCAATGTACATTTATTATTTCGAGTCTATAGGAATGATGAATCAAATGATAATGCTTGATGGATCCAATGAGCCCGATGTGCAAAGAAATAAAATGTACCTGAATTTTTTACTTTCTCTACTACGTATAGTAAGTAGGGGAAGTATTGTATTCCACCCAAAAATTCGATACCGAGATTTCACCGGAAATACATGTTTTGAGACCCCCTGAATCCAAAAAGAGCATTTTTGGAAACATGTCCGTATGTGTGTCTGTGTGTCTGTCTGTGTGTGTGTCTGTGTGTGTGTCTGTCTGTGTGTGTGTGTCTGTGTGTCTGTGTGTGTGTGTCTGTCTGTGAACAGCATAACTCAGAAATGAACTGTCGGATAAACACCAAACTTGGTATTTAGGTTCAGTATCTTCAAAGGATGCAACACGAAGGTTTTCAATAAAATCCCCCTACCCCAGAGTAGCCTTCACATGGAAGATTTTTCGAAAATTTTAATTTTCTCAAAAATGGCTCTAACGATTTTGATTAAAATATCATATGTTTAAGATATTTTTATGAGAAATAAAATATATATCTTGAATTTCCTGGTAATGTCTCCAAAAGTATTCTTCATTGTGAACGACTTTTGCATAACTGGTAAACCATAAGAGATAGACAAAATTTTACTACACAAAAAATGTAGATCGCGTTAAAATACACAATTTATGTCATATACATTTTTTTTGTTGAGTGAACCATTTTCGAGATATTGCTTATTATTCCCTTAAATTTTCCAATAATACTTTTTCTCAAATTCGTTATTCATTTTTTTTATGTCCTGCACATGCAAAGAGAATGGAATGCGCCATATAGCAACCAGCGCTTTAGAGATTTGACTATCGCTTAAAACCTACCATATCCCCCTTGCATCTACAAGAAAATTAGCAATAAGATTGACATCTCGATATCTCGATTAACATGAAGCATATGGAGAATAAGCGTTTGTAAAAATAGTTTGTACAAGAGTAGAGAAAGTCATGTGAGTGTAACACATCAGATTTTTTTTATAAGAGACAACCCGGGAAACTTACCTCAACTGAGACTCAAATTCAGGCCCTCCAGTTTATATATAAACAGCTACTCTTCACACTATGTAGATTCTGTAGGATCGTAATGGTAACGGATGGAAAAACTCGTGGAATATCAAATAATCTCTTGGATCTGTATTAAACTTCAGGTTATTTAACATGAAATATATTCATTCACCCTCTCTGCTATGTGTCAATGATGTCGCTAATTTAAGGTTTAAACATTTCTAACCGCTGTATGAATACTGAAGAGAAAGAAGGGAGATCTCTCTGTAATAAAAAAAAGCTCCTACACCCAAAATGCCGCTAGCATTATTTTTATACTGACATAAGCTCGTGGGATATTTACATGACATCGCACTGTTGATGTAATGTAGCATGTAAAACAGAAATCTGGTTCCCGGACATCCGACCACCATGTTAACTTCTATCAAAAAGTAGCAGCAACAGCTTTTCATAATCTGCGGCGGATAACATTACCAAGCATGCGCAATATGCAGCGGTTGAGGCGATCCGCATGGCTTTGTGGCTCGCCAATGCGGCAACACATCACCAAAAACAGGATGGGCGCCATGGCGCGGACATTCCGTTCAATTACCTTCAAAATTATGTCCACAGCACCATCAATCAGCCGGCTTGCACTCCATGTATTACCGCCCCAATCTAAAGGCTCTGAGGGTCAGCGTCTTAAGCAATAAGACTTCCTCTTGAGTCTACCTGGAGTCATGCCATTTCTGCATTCCTTCTGTTTTGTCCTTTCTTTTTATAAAGTTATTTTAATTTCGAGATCATATTGCAACAATTTTATTTATAGATTTCCTGATGCAAATAAATCAGCGTGTTCCGAGCGGGTGGCCTTAGTTGCGTGGTCGAATTCCTGTATCATCTGATTGAGTAACCTGCTGATAGAAGATCCCAGCAGAAAACTTTATTTCAAAAGGAATCAATTACTTTACAGGCCTGTTTTATTTCACATAGTTGCTCATTTGCTGTGATGAAGTCAATTCTCCAATTCTTCGATATACATCATAATGCATAGAAGTATTTATAATATACTGGCTATTGCTGGAAAAACTTCTTAAAATATAATCCACCTTGCCAAGTGTAAATGCGAACAATGGTAAAATTTCTATTATATCAAAATTGAGGCAGTATTTTATATCACAACATTGTAAATGCCAGAGTGATTGTAGTGTAAATTAACATTATTGTATGACAATGATTTGAGATGTTTGTTAATTATAAGCATTGTTAGGAAATAAGTTTACACGGCCTCACTGAAACTGACAATAGGAGCGGGTAACAATGTAGCGAGGGGGTGAGTTGTTTATTAATTAGAAGAGACAAGCAAATGACGTCAGAGTAGCGCGCTTTTCTTTAGAAATGGAGGGAATATCTTCCCTAGAGCGTATGTGTTCGTAATTTTGATTGGATAAAAAATAGACGCTAATGTTGGCGTGTTTTATTAACCAATAGCAGCTCTGTTATAATGTTTAGGCGTATCGGGGTGAGGGAGTATAAATTATGAAGTCAGAGACAAGTATCGCACAGTTCAACAGAATCATTCACGGGTAACACGTCGCACAGTTTAATAGAATCATTCACGGAGTACACGTTACGTAATTCTACAGAATCTCTCGCGTCGTAAAGTTAGTTACAAAAATGTGAAATACGCGAATTAATAATGCGCGGCAAATAAGTGATTATAGTTGCATTCAAAAATATAACAGTTTCAGTCGGGCATGTATCAAAAGTAATTATGTCAAATTAATAAAGTGTGACGGCAATAAAAGTGTAAAAACAAATTCTTTTATCAGTGTTATCTTTAGTAACAACTCCTTTCCGTTTACACACCCTGTTCAAGAGATTTGCTCGACTGAGTAATAATAACTAGCCGGAGGACAAAGAACCCAAAATTCAAAATAGTAAAACAATAACAGGCGCTCAGCAAATAAGATAACACGAAAGATACCGCGACAAAGTCAACGACATTACGAGTAAACACTGCAAAAATAGACACCATGTGATCAGCCCAGAAATGGTTATTCAAGTTTACTCGCGAATCATTAAAACAATTGTGAATAGAATAGATTGTAGAGACTGTAAAGTCTAGATTTTTGATTGGGTGCGAAGAGGGATTTAGGCTTAGAAGCACTTAGGCTCCAGGTACAACTTACTATTGCACCTAGTGAATCTCGGAGAGGAAGGGATGAAGCAAAGGATAAAGAAGACGATCTGAGGCAAGGCTCGGACGCAGGAGTGGTCTTAACGTATCCCGACGCCAGCGGGACCACCCACACAGGCCTCCCTTCCCAAGGAAAGGTCTCGTGGGGATTTCGTCACATACCGGTCGCCAGAACATACAGTTACTCAAAGGAAATCCGACGGCTATACGCCTCACCACGCCATCCAGTTGCCCAACCCTGAAACATGACAAGGAAATGAAATAACAGGAAATGGGGAAAGAAAAAAATCACAGCAGTACAGAAACCACCACAGCATTCGCCTGACGTGGGAAAACCGCGAAAATACACAAGGTTAGAGTAACCAGTTCAGCGGAAATCGAACTCGAGACCTTCCGAATGCCAGCCTCGCATGTTACCGCGAAGCCATCTTGTTCGGTGTCTAGAGTGTAGCTGGCCATCTATTACCAAAATGGCAGCTTCCGCCTTCTCAAACACAGTTGAAATCGAGCTTCCTGGGGAATGACAGCTCGTTTGTTTGGAAAGGCACAATAATGTGCATCTTCGTGATCTGGAAGGAAGATGTTGTTTGAAAATATTCCATGAATGAAGGTAAATATTAAGACATCCCAGTCAATTAACGGTTTGTTTTGAATCCATGCTCCAAGAGACCTTGCAGTTTGGACATTTCTGCACTGACGCTCAAACCTAAACCACTTGAGTACCTTTGATGGTAATGCGGATTTGGATGATACCCTAAACGATATATTGTAGTTTAATACCAATGGTTTAGGCCTAAATTTAAATAACACAACTACTATAACTTACTCTGCAATAATGCGATAACTCATCAAACAATTTCATGAAAATTTATGCCAACAATCTTTGTTCAAAAGTATCAAACACAGCATTCTTATTAAAGACAAACTCCTAAGAACGCTTTGTTAAATAGTTGTATTGGGATTCCCAATCCGATTTTAAATTTGGATACATATAGATATAGGTTATATAATGGAGGGCCCACTGCGGCCTACATACATCTATTGTGGCTATCACTCCCCGTTAGGAAGGAATAAAGTGAAGGAACCACAGGAGGCCGCAGGCAAACAGGCAGGCCACAGAGGCGCGCTGAAATCCGTAAAAGTTCAGGCTCGAAGACCCGAACCACTGCTGGAGCTTACTAGAGAGAGCGAAGAAGCCTCGTTGACCAAGCAGACCTCTAATATCTATGAGGAAACTGTTTCCTTCAAACAAGCATCTGCGCCACCAGTCTCGCTGCCATAAACCACGAAACCTAGAAGCATACCGGAAACATGGTAAGGAATCAGAATGAAAGGGAAATGATGGAAAGGAAATCGGAGTAGATTTTCCCATCATTCGCCTACCGACCAGGGAAAACCATGAAAAATTCAAATTCAGAGTGTGCTGTCGAGGGAATCCAACCCGGACCCCCCGAATGCGAGCTTGACACTTTACTTCAGAGCCATCTCGCTTGGCATTTTGGAGACTTAATGTCATAAGCATATTTTATTTTACAACAAAAGGCAGTGGGAATAATTAAGGGGTGTGACCCATATTAACACAGTACGCCTATTTTCAAATAACTTGAAATTTTTGTGGTTACTTCTATTTACACTTTTGCTAATTTGATGGTTTTTACACGGTAACTACAAGCAAAAAATTTTACCTAATACTTTACAATATCACAGTACTAGAAACAAATCAATCTAGTTTAGTTATTCCTGAAGTCAGACTAACTCGCACAAGAAAAAGTTATATTGTTTTATATATTGTTTTACCGATTAAGTTCTTTAGTTTTAGATCAGTACTTCAAAACGTGCATAGCCTGCATTTGTACTACTCCAACCGAACTTTATTAACTGCAAAACCATATACTATTTTATATTCCAAAAGGTACGTACTGTATTTTCAAACTACATTAAGGGCTAAATACGAGGTCGGATTGAAAAGTAACGCACAATAATTTTTTCTACCTTGGTATTGCAGCTGGAATGTTGCAATTTCATACAGATATAGTTTGAAGTTTTCACTATTGAGGGTATTTTTGTTTCATATGCAGCTCTAGCGAGAGAAGTGTGAACTATGCAACAAAGATGGCACGCATGTTACTGTCGTCCACGTGTGAAGAGAAGAGAGGTGTGATTCGATATTTGTGGGCCAAAGGGCAAAACCGAGTAATATTCAAAGGGACATGCTTGACGTGCTTGGGGATGATTGTATGGACCGTAGCAATGTCTCCAGGTGGTGTGCATTCTTTCTAGAGGACCGTGTGAACCTTAGTGATTCGCCACGCTCCGGGAGGCCGGT
Source organism: Deroplatys truncata (assembly GCA_030765065.1). NCBI lineage: Eukaryota > Metazoa > Arthropoda > Insecta > Mantodea > Mantidae > Deroplatys > Deroplatys truncata. The sequence continues at coordinate 60,682,563 of CM060977.1, forward strand.
AACAGCTGCAATCCCACAGAATGTCAGAGGCATTGAGGCGACAATTTTGAACGACTGGCTTGTGCAACTGCGAACCTTATCTCGACAGTTCAACATTTCCTATGGTGCAATGTACGATATTGTTCATGACACGTTGAAATTTCGTCAAGTTAGTGTTCGCTGGATGCTTAAGAACCTGACAGACTACCACAAAGGCCAGCGTATGATGACGAGCATGGATCACCTAACGTGATACACTGCAGAAGGGTATGACTTTCTAAAAGGAATCGTCACTGGTGATGAGTCGTGAGCATACCACTACACGCCCGAAACCAAGCAGGCAAGTATGGAGTGGAAACATACTGGTTTCCCAGTGAAGAAAAAAATTCAAAGTGACTCAATCTGCTAGGAAAGTGATTGTGACGGTTTTCGGGATATGCATGGTGTTGTATTGGTGGACTTTGCTGAACACGGGACCACTGTGCATGCTGCAGCCTACATGAAAACTTTGGTGAAGTTGCGTCATGCCCTTCGTGGCAAACACTACAACATGAATGTTGACGATGTTAAAATTCTTCATGACAATGCTCGCCCCCATGTTGCTGCTGTTCGTTAGAAAATCACCAAATTTGGTTGGGAGGTGATCCAGCATCCACCATACAGTCCGGACCTTGGACCGTCGGACTTTTATCTGTTTGGTCCGGCCAACGCTTTGCGACAGATGCGGAAGTGAAATTAGTAGTCCGCTGATGACTATACTGCAAGGAAACGGACTTCTACGAACAGGGCATATTGAAACTGGTATCATGATGGGAGAAACGTGTTGAGAAACTTGTCAAAAAGTAGATAAAAGGTGTAAGTAAGTTCATTTGTAATTTTTGTTGTTGTTTTAACTATTAAACGTTTTTGTAAAAAAATTATTGTGCATTACTTTTCGAACCGCCCTCGTATATGGCCCACTGCAGAAACGATATTTAAACAATGGTCACTCACTTTCTAAATACGAATACTAAGTTGCAAAAACTATGTTTAACGTAAATTGTATTTAAAGTCGATGTTTAAGAGCCAATGTTTAAACGCCCATTAACCTCAAATCCATTCAAATCCCAGACTGCATCTTTTGGAACAGACACAAAAAGGGAAGGTGACAAGTGCGCACGACAGTGCTACACGAAGGATTAAAGGAAACGAAACCTTCATATACATGGAAGACTGCACGCAGGAAGAATGAATCGTTTACAACACCAACCTTACAAAGAAAAATATTCTGTCTGGAGTTTTCCCAGTATCAATGCAGTGTTAAAATTACTTAAATATCTGGTGTGTTGCACATTACTTTTTCTACCCTGTGTAATCTAATTATGCATCTGCTGCCTTCATTCTAATTGAGATAAACCGAGCAGAAATAAACACATTACACATTTCGTTATAAATGCAAAGGGAATAGCGACAGTAAAATGTTTAAGAACTGGACGCAATATGCTGGTCTTACTTACTCTTTCCATGTAATCGCGAAAAATAACTGAATGTCGACAGAACTTCAAAATAATGACAAAGTATTGAACAATTCGTACCACCAACGAATATCTCGGAAATAGCTGATGCCACAAAAAGGCTTATTTGAAATAAATTGTCGGTTTTAAAGGCACCTGCAGTTTTTGTGTAGTACGTTTTCGTCTAACGCTTAGCATTTACCAGTTGTGCAAGATTCTGCAAAATCCATCCGAATGAAGAGACTATACGAAAATTCAAGATAAATGTTTTATTTTTCATGTAAATATCTTTAATATAAAATATTTTAATCAAAATCAGTGTATTTTATTAAAAATAATAAATTTCGAAAAATGTTCCATATAAAGGGTAGTTGGGATTTGAAATAGTCTTGAAAATCTTCGTGTTACATCTTTGGAAAGTACTGAACTTAAATACTAAGATTGGTATTTTTCCGACTTTTTGTTTTTGAGTTATGCTGTTCACAGACAGACACACACACACATAGAAATGTTCCTAAAACTGCTGCTCTTGGGTTTAGGGGGTCTCAAAACATGTATTTTCGGTGAAATCTTGCCATCGAATTTTTCGGGGAAATCCAGTACTTTCCTTACTTGCTATATTTAGTATAGAAAGTAAAAATCACTTATAAGTTCTGCTCTAAAATCGACGCAACATTTTATTGAAAGCCTCTGGTATTACTTTCTCTACTACGTATAGTAAGTAAGGGAAGTACTGTGTTTCACCCAAAAATTTATGTTGAGATTTTCCGGAAATATATATTTTCAGACTCCCCGAATAAAAAAGCACTTTTAGAAAAAGGTCCGCGAGCGCGTGTGGGTGTGTGTCTATGGTTGGACCATTTCTTGTTCCGTTATCGGGTTAAAATCTCTGTACGTAAGTCCACTGGAACGTCATTTGCTCGTGCAATGGGATTCACGAGAGAAAATATCAGCAAATTGTTTGACAATCTGGAAACTGAATTTGACAGAAATAAATTCACTCCACAACAGATCTACAACGGGGAGATTGAAACGGGGTTAACTGTGGTGCAGAGCAAGATACCCGAAGTGATAGCGTTGAAGGGAAAAAGACAAATAGCTGCTTTTACATCTGCAGAGATGGGAGGCCTTGTGTCAGTTATTGTCGCTATGAGTACCAGTGGTGTTTTTATCCTTTCTATGATCATATTCCCCCCCCCAAAAAAAACATAAATCAGCAACTAATGAAAGGGTCTCCACCCAGCTTGGTTGGCATTTGTCATTCATCTGGTTGGTTACAAACTGATTTGTTCAGCCAGTGGTTTGTACAGTTCATTAAATTCCCCAAATCCTACGAAAAATCACTAATTCTACTAATTTTGGATGGCCACAACACCCAAACAAGAAAGTTGGAGGTAATCGAAAAGACATGAGAGATCACGTCACAATTGTAAGGTTACCCCCTCATCCCATGCACAAGCTACAGCCGCTGGACAAATCATTCATGGAGGCACTGAAAATTTACTAGAGTGAGGAAATCCGCAAATGGATTAGGCATAACAACCAAGTCCTCAACCCGTTCGATACTGTTGAGCTGTTTGACATTGTTTACTTGAAGGCTCAAACAGGAAAAGAGATACAAAAGGATTTCGGAAAATTGGGATTTATCCCTTAGATAGGAATATATTTAATGACGTAGACTTCATTGCTGCCGAAGCCGAAGTTGCCAAAAGCGAAGTCAATTGAAGCCCCTATCAACGAATCTGCCAGCAAAAATTCTGCCTTTAAGCAAGGCCTTTCAGGTGTCAGCGGAATCAAAAAATCCACATCAGTGCAAGATGAGATAATTTCACCCTTCCATCTCTCATCTGTGCCTTTTAGCAAGAAGGCTCCGTCTACAAGAGGTAGGAAATTCAGTTCAGTAGCTGTAACAACATTCTCTCCTTACAAAAAGGACTTGGAGTCATCCCTTGAAAATCATCCTTTGACATCAGGAAAGTCAAAAACCAACGAAAAGGCAAAAAATCACGAGAGTAGCCGAATATTCATCGTCTGATAGCGACGAAGATGCTTGCGTTTCAGACGATGACACAGAGTTGGAGGAACAAGGCACAAATCCTGATGATGGAGTTGCATTGTACCTATTTTGCGAAGCAAAATTTTCGGAAGATAGGAATGGTGAAACCTGGATTAAATGTATTTTGTATATTATGTGGGCACATATTGACTTTGCAGGTGCTAAAAAAGAAGATTACGTGTGTGATTTCTGCAAATCAAACCAGTTCATTTTTAGTGATACGGGTATTCCATAATACCACCTTATTTTCAATGGACCAAGAAGTGCAACTTTTCATAAATGTAATTTTTTCGTATTATTAGAATTATAAGATATTTTTAATTTTGTCAGTAGTTGTAGCATTAAACGAAATATCAGTTTATATTAATAAATGTGTGAAAATTTAAACCAGAAAAATTTTGTTTAGTAAATATAAAATTGCATTCTATATTCTTACCATCTCCTCTATAAATGCATTATTTTCCAATTTTTTTTCTACTACTTCCTATGGTAAGTAGGGAAATATTGTATTCAAGCCAAAAATTCGATAATGAGATTTCACTGGACAAACACCTTTAGGTCGTTTAACAATAACAATTTTTAGAAAACGAATTTGTTGGATGGCAAGAAGGAACATTACACATAATTCAAGGTCATAAATGTGACATAGATTCTTCAGGATTGCAACTGTTTCTCATACTCCTTTTTTGCACAAATGAATGGGGAACAGTAGGATCGAGATTGTCTGCGCGCGCGCGCGTGTGTGTGTGTGTATGAACAGCATAAGTCAAAAACGAAAGATTGGTTAAACTTCAGGATCCATCAAGGATGCGACAAGAAGATTTTCAACAAAATCCCTCCATTCCAATCTACACCTTACAATCAACACTTTCGTCATTTTTTATTTTCTCAAAGGTGTCCCTAACGATTTTGATTATAATAATATATGTTTAAAATATTTACATGAAAAACAAATTGTATATCTTGAATTTTCTGATAAAAGCCTGTAAAGTCATTCTGGATTACCTTTGTATAAGTGATATAGCGTTAGACATAGACAAAATCTTACTAGACAAAGGATGTAGATTTTCGTTAAAGCATACAATTTATGCCCAATAAAACTTTTTCTGGCGTTAGCCATTTTCGAGATACTCTTTGTTATTGGTTTTAATTTTCAACTACTATACTTTTCTCAACTGGAAATTGCTATTATTTTTTATTTCTTCTTTTATTCTGTCGTGTTCATGAAAAGAGGACGGAATTTCTAAGCCATCACATAGGCTTTGAAAATATTTGAATATCGTTTAAGTTGAATTTATTTTACTTATACCTACAACGAAATGTTAATAAAGGTTTATCTCTATTAACTACAAATAGTACAGTGCCTTCGTTTTATGCAAAGGCCACAACCCCTTATATGTATATCGACCGAGACGGCAGTCACCTTGGTATTACGCCAAAGCACAGAAGCGGTGCAGGACGTGTCAAAAGGTATCAGCTGTGAGCTGTCTTAGTCGTTGCTTTGTCTTCGTGTTTGCAGTCTTTCGACAAAAGTTGTGTTGTGTGTGATTTCCTTAGGAATCTTAGCCTGTTATTAGTGCACGGAAATGCCTGCCAACAAATTCTCGCAGCGTATTTATATGTACGATACATACGTGGAAGCTGAATCATGCAGACAAGTGTGTAGACAATTTCAGCAGCAATTTTCTGATTATCCAGTTTCGGGTAGAGACACTATGAGATGTTTGGTCAACAAATTTAGAACAATGGGATCGCTAAACGCTAAAAAATAAAGTTAATAAGAACAATCCCCACATCACAGACGAACTTAAAGACAATATAAAAGCAGAAGTAATGAACATTACGCAAGAAGAACTTATGCATGTGAATGGTAATTTCGTCCAACGATGTCAAGAATATCATCGCGCAGATAGACACCACTTTCAACAGTACTTATAACAAGGTTAGTACTCGTTACATATGTTATTAACACTCGTGAGTAAGTAATGCGGGAGTTACGGAACGGAAAACCCCGCAGTGTACGAGACTGTGTGAGGAGCACTCATTCGCGCGATCCGCGGCCTTGGCATAAAACGAAGGCACTGTAGAATAAACTTTTATAATAACGATTTGAAGAATGGGTAGAGAAAGTCATGTGAATCAAATTCTTTTACAAACTAACCTTCACATGCAATAGTAGTTGCAAAGATCCTATAACACTAATTTAATAAACGTTTAAAACATAATGTAGCAATAAGGTTCTTAGGTCAAACAGGGTATTTATTTTAAACATTTATAATTAAGAAAAATCACTAGTTAATATAGTGGAATCGTATACAGTATATATTGACAAGCATTTTGAAACATTAATATGCATCAGTTTAGCTAACCTACAGTAACCCTGCAGTCATAATATACATAGCGCTAGGTGTTGAACTGGCATTTAGCAATAACCACAAGGCAAATCAATGCTATAAAGCTCAAATCGTAATACAAGCCTTAGGCGAAAAGTCTATTTTATTATATACATAGTACGTTTCTACCCATTACAAATCCACATATATCACTTATGCATTATATTAATGAAAGAAATGGAGTATTTTATACTTTTCTGCTATGTATAGTAAGTAGCGGAAGTATTGTATTCCATCCAAAAATTGGATACTTAGATGTCACCGGATATACCTGTTTAGAGGTGTTCTGAATGCAAATGAAGCATTTTCGGAAACATGTCCATGTGTGTGTGTGTGTGTTTGTGTGTCCGTCTGTGAACACCATAACTAAAAAATCGGATAAATACCAAACTTGGTATTTGAGTTTAGTATCTTCCAAGGATACGACATGAAGATTTTCAAGACAATCTCCCACACCAGACTACCCTTTATATGGAACATTTTTCGAAAATTTTTAGTTTCTCTAAAATGACTCTAATAATGTTGACTAAAGTATCATATGTTTAAGATATTTTCATGGCAAATAAAGTGTATATCTTGAACTTTTTGGGAATGTACTCAAAAGTCCTCTTCATTCTAAATTATGATAAACCATAAGAGATAGACAAAATTGTACTACGTAAAAAATATAGATCTTGTTAAAACACACAATTTATGTCACATACATTTTTTTATGGAGTAAACCATTTCCAAGATATTCCTTGTTATTTGTTTGGGATTTTTCAATACTTATACTTTTTCCCAAATGGGAATTCGTTATTCTCTTTTTTTATTCAGGACATGCAAAGAGAATGGAATACTCGACATAGCAACCAGCTCTTAAAATATTTTACTATCGCTAAGAAAATTAGCAATAACATTATTAACCTGAAGTGGATGCAGAATAAGCTTGCCTAGAAACAGTTTCAAACTCCGAATGAGCGTTTATTCACTACAACATATGGAAGGAACATTAAAATGTATGAATCATAAATTGCAGTTAAGTTTCTGAAGGAAAACAGAAAAGAAGAATCACAAACTTTCAAGCATGTTCCATCAGATTACTCACGCACCCTTAGAAAATATAAATCGAATATCTCGAAAATAGTTAGAGCTATGAAGAATTGCAGTCTTTTCATAAATAAACCATAACAATGAAATTAAAATTAACTAATTTTTTACCTTTTCTGCCACCTACCTATAGTGTTGCATTCAACCCCAAAATTCGATGTGTAGATTTCAAAGAAAATACGTGTTTTGAGACCCCTGAATCCTAAAAGCATTTCTAAAAATATTTTTGCGTGCGTGCGCATGTGCGTGAGAGAGAGAACAGCATAGGCCAAAATTAAGAAGTCGGATTAAGATCTAATTTTATATTTAAGCATCTTCCAAAAATGAGCATGAAGATTTTCAACAAAATCCCTACATCCCAAACTACCCTTTACATGCGAAAATATTTCGAATTATTTTATTTTCTTAAAAATGCCTTTAACGATTTTGATTAAAATATCGCATATTTTCGATATTTACATGACAAAGTGTATATCTTGAATTGTCTGGGAATAGCTTATGAAGAAGTCCTCTTCATTCGTAAGGAACTTGGAATTATTTTGTATAATTTGTAAGGTTTAAGAGATGTACAAAGACGTACTAGAAAAAAAATATTAACTTCTTTCAAGCATGCAATTTATTTAAAATAGATTTTTTGTGACATCACCCATTTCGGTGAGATTCGTCATTATAGGTTTGAATGTTTCAATATCCTTGTCATTTTTTAAAATGCTGTCGTTATTCAGTTATTTCTCCTGATGTTATGGAAAGAGTGTGGAATTTGAAGGTCAGCGTATAGCAAGGTCAGCATTTAAACATCTGACAATCGATTCGGCTTTTCTATCCCCCTTGTACCTACTGAGCGGTTACGTCTGTGGCATACATTCGGAGGTCTCAGGATCGATCCCCGGCGACCTCCCACTCTGGTGCATGGGTTTTTCGTGGTTTTCCTGGGTCGCCAGGCAAATTCCGGGGTGGTTCATCCTCTACCACGACTCTCCTTCCTCTCACTTCCTTTATTCATCATCTTCCTTGTCATCTGTTTCAGGGTTGTAGCACCAGGCTACGGTGTTCGGCGGGTTGCGGCTGGGCGGTGACTTGCGCTCAGTAAAGGTTTCTTCCCTGGCGTCGCTGCAGTACCCCTCAGTCAGGTCTCTCCTAAGTGTGCGGCTGCGCTCCAGGGAACCCAAGGGGTTGGAGGCTTGTGGGTAGGAACCGTGCGTCGGCGAATGGTTCTATCTGGAAACGTCATCCGGATCCGGTCGCCTTTCAGGTCTCTCCCCTCACCCTGCCCTCCCAAGGGTCGCGTTGGAAGCATAAGCGGCCGGCTGGCCTGCGCACGGTGCTCAGCCCGGTTCCGGGGGCCCCTCCATGGCAGTATCTTTACCTTTTACCCCCTTATAACTACAACAAAATGTGTATTGAAACTGTTTATCTGGATGAACATGAAGTAAGACAAAAATGCATATAAAAGTTATATAAAACTAAACAATAGTGGGTAGAGAACGGTAAAGATACGAGCGAACGGAGAGGACCCGGGGCAGAGCGCCGATAGTAGGGCATTTTTGATTCTACTGTGACCCCTGGGAGGGAGGGATGACAGGAGAGATCCGAAGGGCGAAAGATCCAGATGACGACTGGGCAAGCATGGAAGGGGTCTCTAATGTTTCCAGATCGAATGCATCCGAATCTGACCGGACCCACCTACAAGCCACCCCAGGAGAGGAGCTCCACACTGGGCAGTCCCGCAACGACGCCAGGTAAGGAACCTATATACAGAGAGTGAACCAGTGTCAAATATGTGGGGAAAGAGAACATTTAGAACATTTCGCTTTTGATTGTAAAGGTACACAGCATTGGAGAAAGCAAGCTATAAATGGGAAATTGTTAAAACTGGATAGGAAAGAGCCTCAAGCAAGACTTTTAACAAAGACAGTAAAAAGGTAGGAAAGTACCTGTCCAAAGTAAAAAAGAAATGGTTATGGACAATAAAAAGACATGTGAATTAGTTTCATCATGTGATGTTAAATTATGTAATTATATTATCATTATTATAATATTAGTATTATTATATTATTATTTTGGTATTACTACTACTATTATTATTATTATTATTATCATTATCATTTTTGTGTTATAATTAAAGAATGTAATATGGGTAGAATATGGCAAGATAACAGCTTGATCTGATGTATAGCCATATTCTAAGGAAGATTGCTAGTACAAATAAATAAATAAATATACAGAGAGCAAGCCGCCGCTCAGCCGCAACCCACCGCATACCGTCTCCTTGTCCTACAATTCTCAAAAAATGACAATGAAGATGATGGCGCAGGAAATGAGCGACATCTGAGTCGTGGTAGAAGATGAACCACCCCGCCTGCCGAACCGGGGAAACCATGAAAACTACATGGGTCAGAATGGACGGTTGCCGGATATCGAACCCGGGACCTCCCAAATACGAGTCACTCACGTTACCGCACTCACCTCGCTCGGCATGGTTAGAGAAAGTAATATGATTGTAACACATTAGATTTTTTTCAAAATGTGCTCGGAGATACACACTTTATTTCTCACGTAAATATCTTTAACGCCTGGTATTTTAATCAAAATCGTTAGAGCAATTTTTTAGAAAATCAAAATTTTCGAAAAATGTTGCATATAAAGGGTGGTTCAGGGTTGGGGAATTTTCTATAAAATCTTTGTATCGTACCCTTGGAAGATACTGAAGTTAAACACCAAGTTTGATACTTATTCGACTTTTCGTTTTTGAGTTACGCTGTTCACAAACACACAGAGACGACCTTACTCCTCAAAACTTACTATACGTAGTAGAGAAGGTAACAATAGTAATAGTAACAGTAATAATAATAATAATAATAATAATAATAATAATAATAATGGTTCTATGTATAGAATTAAAGATTGTTCAACGATACAATCCCGTATAGTGGAACGGGAATGGGTGGAAATTAGTTAAAAATCTTCGTCTTGCATCCTTGAAAGAACCTGGTTCTAAATACGAAGTATTAGTATGATATTCATTTGACGTTTAGTTTTGCAATTATAATTTCTTTCTCCCTCTCCCTCTCTCCCCCTCTCTCTCTCTCTCTCTCACGTAAACATACAAATACAGCCCATAGCCTTTCTCTAAAACACAGTTTTCTTTTTGAAACGAAATTCGGTAATGAATTTTTAGGTAAAAATTTCTGTATCTACCATAGATAAGCAGAAAAGGAAAACTGTTTTAATATTTCCAGAATACTCACATTTGAAACTGCACCTCTGTTACTTCTATTGTTTCTCGCTCACGGACTGAAGTTTTCCAGCACCTAAAAATTAAAATAATACGTATTTTTAAAGTGTTTTCGACAAGCTCCACAAGCTCGTTCCCTTTATGCAGAGCAACCCAGACAGTCCGTGTACCCAGCGGGTTGGTTTAGTCTGTATCTGCCGTAACTCTCCCTTAGGGATGTCTTGGCTTTGATCCCCGAGGGCAGCTAATCCTTTAGTGGCTGTCCTCAGTCGCAAAGGCCAAATCCTAGTTGGTTTCCACCTTACCATGAACTGTCAAAGAGCCACTTTACTGTAAAAGCAATGGAAATGGCATAGGTGGGCTAGTGGAATGTAACTAGGTAACTAAGGCCATCTGGGTCCACAGGAAGTAAACTGAATACTAATCCAAGCAGCGATGATCAAAATCCCATAGAGAACTGCAGTCAAAGAAACTTTAATCATTAGTAGCACATTCCCATAAGGGAGCCATTCCTAGTCAGAAAACTCCAAATAATATAAAAAAAATCTTATGTGAACACATACATAAGTTTCTCTACCCATTGCAAATTTAATATACTATTTTTATCCATATACAAACAAATGCTTCTATCCACTTTGTTATTCGCTAAACATTTAACCTAGGAAATATTTCAAAATTAAACATTAAGTGCATTACATACAACATGCAGAAACAGCATTGAAATTTTAGGCGTAAACTGAGCTTTTTATTTATGGACGCTCTTTAACTGCTCTGTAGTCCTTAGCGTCCCATCCTATATTGGGGGTGAAAGACCGGTAATTTTGCTCATAGGCCTCTTTATCAGGCTTGAGGCTCTTTTACGTGTCTTAAATCTACGACACGGGACCACCGGCTTTACTTCCCTGCCGAAGGAACGCATGTTAAGATTTTTACCCCGAAAAAATCCATCGCCCTCCTCCGGGTTTGAACCTGCGACCTCGGGAACTAGGGGCTAGCGCGGTAACCACTACACAGTTTAGTCGTACACCTTCAAGCGTGTATGCTACTTGGAAAAGTCTAAGCATGCAACACCGAATGCTACGAAAAAACATTTGACATAAATTTTGTATTTTAACAATCCCTACATTTTACTGCAGAAGTTCATGCTTATTCCCTGTAATTTCACAGATATAGGTATCAAATTAAACAAAATTTAATTAATACCAAGCGAACTTTATGGTTATTGACAGAAAATTTAAGGTATGCGTTTAATTTGTCTCACAGATATTTCAAACATTTTATATTCTAATTAAGCATTAGTACTATTTTGCGAAAATGTAAAAAAATCATATGTGATAAATTCATATGATCTTCTCAACCCCCCATCCTTATTATTGGGTGTAAAAAGTATTTTTACTAAAGCATATTTTTCTATCTGCTACATTTTAATTCGAATAAACCTCTGCATAAGTTACACATTTCGTTATAGATACAAATGGAACAGCGATAGTCAAATGTTTAAGAACTGCACGCTATATGCAGGTCTTAAAGTTCCCTACTGTCCCCAAGCAATCGCGAGAAATAACTGAATGTTGACAGGACTTCAAGAGAATGACAAAGAAATGAACAATTTGAACCTTTAATAACAGATGTCTCAGGAATGAGTATGCCATAAAAAGTTTATTTTAAATAGATTATGTATTTTAAACAGATCTGCATTTTTGTGTAGTACGTTTTCATCTATCGCTTAACGTTTAGGAGTTTTACAAGATTATAAAACATTTTTTTCCGAATGAAGAGGACTTCATAGGCTATTCCCCGAAAATTCAAGATATACATTTTATTTGTCATGTAAATATCGCCCATATGTGGTATTTTAATCAAAATCGTTAGAGGCATATTTTAGAAAATCAAAAATTTCGAAAAATGTTCCAAATAAAGGGTAATTTGGGGTGGAGGGACTTTGTTGAAAATCCTCATGTCGCATCTTTAGAAAATATTGAATCTAAGTTCCACGTTTGGTATTTATCCGACTTTTCGTTTTTGAGTTATCGTGTTCACATATATGCACACAGACACACACACGGACATGTTTCCAAAAAGTTTTATTTCGACTCAGGAAACACGTTTTTGGCGTGAAAGCTCGGTAACGAATTTTTGGGTGTAATGCAATACTCCCACTGCTTACTAGTAAGGAAAGTAAAACCAGCTTGGGGCGGAATTTTCTTGACCTGTGATGCTTTAACAGTGTGTGAATAAGATATGAAACTTGGTATTTATCCAAGATTACATTTATCTATTATACTGCACACAACACACACACTCTCTCTCTCTCTCACTCTTCCTCTTACTCTTACTCTCACTCTCACTCTCTCTCTCTCTCTAAAGGACCAGAAGTCTGGATTGAGTGCTGGTTCATGCCATTTACGCACGTGAAGATAAACATTTCACCACTGAAAAGCACTGTTCTTCCAGACAGATCTATAAAATATTTCCGCTGGGAGGGTTTGATATTCATATTGATGTCACCCAATTTTAATTCCTTTTCATGAAATATAAGTATCCAGGATACTTTTTGACTCTTTATTACGAGCATGACGGATTTTTATTGACCAGCACAAACAGGTAAATCGCGAAATTTAAAATCCTTTAAAATCTATTCATTGTAATGGGGTGGAAAGGTTGCCTATTGTGTTCATATCAGCAAATTTCCCTGTGATTCGCTGAACTTGTAATCAAAGAGTATTTTCGGTATGATTTTGACAGAACTTACTACACTTGGGTTTTAGAACCTAACGAAAATGATACGTGATTAGAACATTCAAAAAATTCACTACTCTTATTTTCAACACCTATTATAGTTTGGTATATGTAGAAAAAAATGTGTATACTTAGATCATAGGACCCAATGCCAATTACAGACTAGTTTATAACTCTCGAAAATTACCCCTACCGTATCTTCAACCCATTATGCATCAATTGCACTGTTTAGTCCCTCTGGTCAAAATAATGTACAGTACCTAATACTAGAGAACCTAACAAAATTATAGCTTACCTTACGGTTTCCACAAACCACACAACACTTATATTGAATTATATATTGCATAGAAATTTTTAAAAACGACCCTTATTCTTTATTTCCAACCCTTTGTAGACAAAGGTATACTGCTTCGCCAATCCCCTTAAAGACAAGGCTACTACTTCACCAATCTGCACACCCAGTATGTGCACTTAATCTATAGACCTGGCTGCTGAAATATGAACTTAAAGGCGAAAATGGATTTTGTAAACTTAGTTTTCATTCACCTCTGCATTTGAATCATCTTCTATTTACAACCCTTCAACGAGTACATGAATTAGTAGTGCCCAAAGAAAGTCGTATGAATATACGTTTATTTACGCATATATGTTTATTTTACTTTCTCTATTGCGTACCCAGTAAATAGGGGAAGTGATGCATTCCGCCTAAAAATTAAATACCGGTACAAGGCTGGCCGTAGCTCAGTCAGTAGAGCACCGGCCTGCTGTGCGAGGGGTTCCGGGTTCGGTGGGAATTTTTCTGGAAGTAGGAATGAGAATGTGTGTGTGATCTCACGATTAAAACCCAAAAAGTACAAGAAACCCAACGACAAAAGTATACGAGTTAACACCACTGCCAAGAAGCAATAAGCTCCAAAGGAAAGGCCGCCGATAAGACCAATGTATTTAAGGCGGGGTATAAATGGAACTAAAAAAATCTGATGTGTTACACTCACATGACTTTCTCTACTCTTGTACAATCTATTTTTACAAACGCCTATTCTCCATATGCTTCATGTTAATCAAGATATCGAGATGTCAATCTTATTGATAATTTTCTTGTAGATGCAAGGGGAATATGGTAGGTTATAAGCGATAGTCAAATATTTTAACGCTGGTTGCTATGTGGCGCATTTCATTCTCTTTGCATGTCCAGGACATAAAAAAAATGAATAACGAATTTGAGAAAAAGTATAAGTATTGAAATATTTAAGGAAATAACAAGCAATATCTCGAAAACGGTTCACTCAACAAAAGAAATGTATATGACATAAGTTGTGTATTTTAACGCGATCTACATTTTTTGTGTAGTAAAATTCTGTCTGTCTCTTACGGTTTACCAGTTATGCAAAAGTCGTTCACAGTGAAGAATACTTTTGGAGACATTCCCAGAAAATTCGAGACATACATTTCATTTCTCATGACATTATCTTAAACATATGATATTTTCATCAAAATCGTTAGAGCCATTTTTGAGAAAATTAAAATTTTCGAAAAATGTTCCATGTAAAGGGTAGTCTGGGGTGGGGGGATTTTCTTGAAAACCTTCGTGTCGCATCCCTGGAAGATACTGAACCTAAATACCAAGTTTGGTGTTTATCTGACTGTTCGTTTTTGAGTTATGCTGTTCACAGACACACACACACACAGACACATAGACACACACACACAGACACACACACGGACATGTTTCCAAAAATGCTTTTTTTGGATTCAGGAGGTCTCAAAACATGTATTTCCGCTGAAATCTCGGTATCGAATTTTTGGGTGGAATGCAATACTTCCCCTACTTACTATACGTAGTAGAGAAAGTAAAAATACCTGTACTCTAACTGAAATAGATGTTTTGAGGCCTCCTGAATCAAAGTAAAACAAATTTTAAAAACTTCGTGAGCATGTGTGTTTAAGTGAGCGGCATAATTCAAAAACGAAATGTTCGAGAGATACAAAAGCTGGATTTTCAATAAATCCCCATACCAAACAGCGCTTTACATAGAAATAATTTCGAGAGATTTTTTATTTTCACAAAACGGCTCTAACGATTTTGATTAAAATAATATATATTTAAGGTATTTCCATGAGAAATAAAATGTATATCTTGAATTTTCTTTATTTAGAAAGAACTTCATACAATTTTGTACAACTGGTAAACGATAAGAGATGGACAAAAAGCGCACCCTAAAAAATGTATATCTCTTTAAAACACAATTTCCTTCAAATAACCTTTTTGTGTCATAAGCCGTTTCAGAAATATCCATATTTTATGTTTGAATGCTTCAATACTTTTGTTATCTTTTTTGTGATGTAATTTTATTGTTTCTCGCAATGTCATGGAAAGAGTATGGAAGAGTATATTGGTCTTCGCGATAAAACCTGACCGCTCGCACGGTGTTGTGCGTCAGTGACAATGCAAGCTGGCTTACCTACTCCCACAACCCGCACTCACTACCGGTTTTCTGTCCGTTGCTTAACACCTAGTCATAGCGTCAGTAATCCACTTTCATTTGCGGAGATGAGAAAGCAGTTATCTATAAAACATTGTATACATATATATATATATATATATATATATATATATATGTGTGTGTGTGTGTGTGTGTGTGTGTGTGTGTGTGGGTAAATGTTATTCTATAAACGAATCGGCTCGTCGTGAAGAATTCATCCTTAAGTTTCCTACACAACTGCTTCTTCGAGAACTTCGATTCACGATATCTTGTGAATAAATATGAGATTACTGGTTCCGTGTAAAACAAGAAACACTTGCGAATGCGTACAGTGTTAACAGAAGAAACATTAAACGAAATTGATGAAAATCTTGAATGTTCGCCACGAAAATCACTATCGAAGTTAGCACAACAAGTTGGGGTTTGAATGACTTCTATACATACAGCATTTGCTATGAGATAAGAGTTAATTTTGTTACATTTTATGGCACGACCGGCTGTAGCTTATCATGCTACCCAGACGTAAAACCCCGTGCGAGCGGTCAGGTTTTATACTGAAGACACCGTATCGCCCGATGTAAATTGACTATCGTTTCGGTTTGACGTAACCTCCTTACAATGAAATGTGTAATGAAACGTTGTGCAAAAGTTTTTCTCGCAATTAATAGAAAAGAAGTAGAATGGAGGAACAAGCTTTTGTAAGAATAATTAATAGAAGCTATATAAAACCAGACTTAACGACAAAGTAATATGAATGTTGCACATCATATATTTTTACTTTCTCTACTACGTATAAGTAGGGGAAGTACTGCTTTCCACCCAAAAATTCGATACTGAGACGTCACCGGAAATACATGTTTTTAGGTGTCCTGAATCCAAATAAAGTATTTTTGAAAACGTCCATGTGTCTGTATCTGTCTACCTGTGAACAGCAAACATGAGAAGTCGGATAAATACCAAATTTGGTATTTGAGTTTAGTATCTTCCAAGGATAAGACACAAAGATTTTCAAGAAAGTCCCCTCAGCCTAAACTACCCTTTACATCGAACATTTTTCGAAAATTTTGATTTGTTCAAAAATGGCTGTAACGATTTTGATTAACATATCATATGTTTAAGATATTTTCATGGCCAATTAAATTTATATCTTGAATTTTCTGGGAATATCCCCAAAAGTCTTCTATATTTTGAATGACTTTCGCATAACTGTAAACCGTAATAGATAGATAAAAGTTTTCTATATAGGAATGTAGACCTCGTTAAAACACATAATTTATGTCATACACATTTTTTTCGTAGAGTGAACCATTTCCGATATATTCCTTGTTATTTGTTTGAATGTTCCAATACTTACACTTTTTCTCAAATGGGAATTCGTTATTCTTCTTTTTTTTTTTTTGTATGCCCTGGACATGCAAAGAGAATGAAATGCTCCGCATAGCAACCAGCTCTTACGATGTTTGACTATCGCTTGAAGCCTACCATATTCCCCTTACACCTACAAGAAAATTAGCAATAAGATTAACATCTCAATTAACATGAAGTAGATGGAGAATAAGCGTTTGTAAAAATTGTTTGTACAAGAGTAGAGAAAGTCATATTAGCGCAACACATCAGAATTTTTGTCATATATTACCTCAGTAGCTCGCACAGGCTGTGGAAATGCTGCAGCAGAAGCATGGAAGGCTGTGGAGCGGACTGTACCTGACTGCAGCAATTCTTGGTCCTGCAACAACGTTGTCGGCTATTAAATTGGCACTTCATAACGCAGGCCGGTCAGAAATGTTCTCCGTGAGGGAGGATTATAATAGACGCGACACAAGTATATTCATTTAAAATAATAACTGCGAGTATGTATAAACAACTGCTTGTAATGACCTTGTTTAAACCGTGCCTGGGTTTACACAACCAAAGTTATTACGGCATGCTAACATTTGGTTCACCATTAAGCAAGTAAAATCCGTTTATCAACCAGCACTTGGTTATGCTACGCACCCGTCGTAGCTATAAACAGCGAGAACACGTTATGCTTGCTCGCTTACACCATTCTTTGAGTTTGTTTCATATTAACATAACCTCTATCATCAGAGAATATGTTGAAACAATTACTGAGTTTAGTAATGCCAATCATCTTGAAGCCGTTCTCTGCGATAACTTGATGCCGCTCCCTACTTCAAATTCTTTACAGCCTTTAATATTACTTGTTCTGTTAGTTAGCTGAGAAATTTTAACGGTGGCTTAAAATGTTCAGTTTGAGAGGAGTCACCGACTGTTGAATTTACATCCTTAACAATAATTAAACGAATCGGCAGTTGCCGTAACTCGCAGAAATGTTGCTCGGAAACATCCCTCTTAATAGCCGCTAAATCTTACTCACTCAAGCGCGTCACTAGACTTATACTTCTTAAAATAAAACTCAAATCCATAAGGGCCATCACACGAGTAAATCACAAAATTAAGTAACTAAGTCATTCTGATTTAGAATACACGCCCTTTTCTTAACCTAAACTCCGTCCACATATCAATACCCCTACCAAGGCCCTTTCTCGCGCGAACCAGTCTTAAAATCCTACATATGCGTCCCTTGCTATGCGGAACGTCCCCAAATCTCTACGTGGCTTTTCAAACGTACTGAAATTAAACCTAACTGCTTTCCAAGAACTTGTATGCTAATGTGTTCCATCCTCGGCTGTTATTAATGTTTTCCTTACATGACTTGCTAATTGCCTTTTTCTTTCCGGACAAATCTTTCACTCGGGCTTATTACATTATATGTTGATTTAATATTCGGAAACTATTTATTGCAACTATTTTTCTATCTTACTATAATTTCTTTACTTAATTATTTATATGTTCCCGTCAATAATCACGGTGTTAATCTTCCACCATAACTCCAGATAATTCCTTAGAAGAGTCAACTACAGGGCCTTAATCTGATATGTCAAGTTTTTAATTGTTGTGTCACAAGCATTGTTAACATGTCCATATATTCTTATTATGTGTCCTGGATTACGAAAATACATATTTATTATATAATTGTTTCTGATTTTATGCCAATTTCGATTTTAGGACATTTGTTTTAGACTTTGTACCATTATTTTGTCATTTTCTTTCTCTCGGCATCTTTATATAATAATTTTTCTGAACTTCATTGAGTGTATAAAGATTTTTATATTATTGGCATTTACATAAGGATAACTTTTCAAACATCGGAAAAGGCATAATTCAACAGAGAAATAAGAGTAGCTTTGTAGATCCTTTCCTCGCATTCCTGGGGAAAATATCACATTCGTATTTACTGGTTAGTCCGGAAAGGGTTGCTTGCGGGTGGAGGAATGGCTATTGTCAGGGGAGGCAGATTGCGAATTCAGGACTCAAACTAGGGATGAAACAAGCGGTATTCCCTTTTTCATGCTGATGAGTGCATACTGTAAGTTAGCTATTGTCACCGACTGTGAAGTCCCCTCTTTATTAGCTATGAATTTTGTATAATCTGAGAACTTCAAAGAATTAATTAATGCTACAGATTTGTAAGAGCTGCTTCAAAAAACTTTAATTCTCTTTTCAGATGCTTCGAACAACAAAATGTACTTTTAATTACTTTTCAAAATTATCTCATCAATATTATACCTACTTGGATGTCACTATTTACACGCACAGTCGCCTACTGTGCTTCTGGAAACCTCCAGGAGGAAGGGGTGAAGGAAGGACACAGAGGGCGACCAGATCCGGGGTGGCAGGCTCGAACACGTGGGGTACATAATGTCTCCAGATATTACATCTTTATGCCGGCGGGACTGCCCACAGGCCTACTTCTCCCAATGGAGAGGTGCCTCTGGGCCGATCACACGCCTTGTACGCCGTCCACTCGCCTGATCCTTCGACCCTGAAATATAAGGAAATGAAATGGCAGGAAATGGGGTACAGAAAAATTCGCGGCATTATATAATCCACCGCATCATTCGCCTACCAACCAGGGAAAACCGCGAATAACACCAAGGTCGCAGTGGCCGGCCCAACGGGAATCGAACCCGGCACCCTCTTAATGCGATCCTCATGCGTTACTACAGAGCACCGTGAATATATACACAGCTGGGCAAAAGTATTCGTGTATAAGTTTAACAATTCTAGTCGTGAAATCAATGGAGATAAAATTCATTTTTAATGGACAGAAAGAATAAGTAGCATTACAATTTACTTTTACTGGCAGCTTTATATTTTGAATATTATTAGTTTTACAATTGTTTGAAAACTATATCCATAGCAATGCCTTGTGTTTGCAGAATATTTTCATGCATTAAATAGAGCGATGGGTTTTCATTTGTAGGAAGTATAAAATGTTAAAGTCAGGGATATTCAACGTTTTTTTTCTGAAATCCCTTAGTAATGCCTCATTAACTTCCTCAATAAAGTCAAATTTTACGACTTCAAAAATGTATTTCTCCGCCAATTTAAATCATTATTAGATTAAAATATTACTATTATGCACTACTAAGTGATTAAGAATAATTTTGTAAACAACACAGATGAAAATGTTGAAAAATCGGTGCTAATTTGAAAACATTATAAAACTAATAAAATGAAAGATTTTGAAGAACCTAACCACAGTACAATACAACACTATTTGTATTAAAAAATAGGATTTTATCTCCATTAATTTGGCTGCTAGAATTTTTTAAAGTGAATACGACTACATTTGCCCCGCTCTGTACGTGACACACGTACAAAGAATGTGGTGTAACAATTAATGAGTGATTGAGAGGAAACGCCAAAGTCTAAGTAACAATTGTTCCTTTGTAAGCAAGTCCAAACCTACCCTGGTCTGTCTAAGCTTGCTATGGCCTGCGCTTGTGCAGACCAGTGAAACTCCGCAGCTTGTGTTGTGGGCATAATTTACTTGTAGAAGCCGCGGCAGAGGTCGATAATATCACAACATAATACTGCCCTCGCAGGATCGCCGCCAATCAGGGGCACTGGCTATGACGCCTCTTTCACATTGCCCAAAACCGTATACATGACGGGGGCTTAACCCCCAGACAAACACGTTAAATTACTCCCCTATATTAGCCCACGGCTCTCTCTCGCTTCGTGTTTGTTTACGGGCGGCACGACACAAACCATTAACAGCAGCCTGCGGTCATCATGCGCAAATCTCCAGCTCTCACAATTTACTGCAGATTTTGGAAAAAAATTGTTATCGGTGGCATCATTTTATTAGTACAAAATATCGATTTTAACTCTCGTGAAACTTCTATAATATATCCTTGTTTCTTCTAAATTCAAATAATGAGAACCACAGGAAAATCATTTGTTGGCAAATACCACCACGATGTTTCACTTAAAATCCGATGTATTGCATGCATATGGCTTTCTCCAACCACAATATTTATTTTATTATTTCCTGTACAAACTATTCTTAAAAAATCTAATGTGTTACACTCACATGACTTTCTCTACTCTTGTACAAACTATATTTACAAAAGCTTATTCTCCATCTACTTCATGTTAAAAATATCGAGATAAACATTTGCAGACTCTATCTTATTGCTAATTTTCTTGTAGATGTAAGGGAAATATATATTTACAAGGGCAATATAGAAATACAGTGGCCTTCAAGCATAGACATTACTCTTAATAGCTGGTTGCTATGTGCAGCACCATTCTCTTTGCCACATATTAATACCCTTTGCATATCCAAGACAAAAAAATGAATAACGAATTCCCATTTGAGAAAATAAGTATTGAAAAACTGAAGGGAATAACGAGCAATATCTCGAAAATGGCTCACTCAACAAAAAAAGTATATGACATAAATTGTGTATTTTAACGCGATCTACATTTTTTGTATAGTAAAATTTTTTCTATCTCTTATGGTTTACCAGTTATGTAAAAATCGTTCACAATGAAGAATACTTTTGCAGACATTCCCAGAAAATTCAAGATATACATTTTGTTTGTGATAAAAATATCTTTAACATATGATATTTAAATTAAAATCGTTAGAGACATTTTTGAGAAAATTAAGATTTTCGAAAAATGTTCCATGTAAAGGGTAATCTGGGGTGGGGGGATTTTCTTGAAAACCTTCGTGTCGTATCTCTGGAAGATACTGAGCCTAAATACCAAGTTTGGTGCTTATCCGACTGTTCGTTTCTGAGTTATCTGTTCTCAGACAGACACACACAGACACACAATGCTTTTTTTGGATTCAGGGAGTCTCAAAACATGTATTTCCGGTGAAATCTCGGTATCGAATTTTTGGGTGGAATACAATACTTGCCCTACTTACTATACGTAGCAGAGAAAGTAAAAAGCTTACTTTTCTATTTACTTGATATTAATCCAGATAAACGTTTGCAGAAATGATTCATTGCACATTTTGTAGTAGATGTAATCTTTAATGTGCTGGCTTTGAAATTCGACTTTGCATTAATACTGGTTGAAACTATGGAGCCCGGGACTTAAAGTATTTACAACATTGCAAGTCGCCTTGGGGTATGTCATCTCAATACAATTTGAGATCTCCTTGTGGTTTACCAGGAAAAATGCGAATCAGTTGGAGAATTTAATGCCATGCCGGCATCTTTTCGTGGCAGTTCAGTGGTTAGAGCAACCGGACGGAGACCGGGAGGTCCGTAGTTCAAATCCCGGCTATGACATTGAATTCTTCAGTCATTTGATTCTATCTTTCCAACCTTGTACAATACACGGTTGTGTGGAAGAACAATTAGTTGTACCAACTTTTATTTAACCGACTTTTGTTTTTCTGAGTTATGCTATTCACAGACACACATGCGGACCTTTTCTTTTAATTTTGTTTTACTCGGAGTCTAGAAACTTGTATTTCTGGTGAAATATCGCTAACGAATTTTTTGGTGGAATGAAATGCTTCCCCTACTTATAATAGGCGAGTATAAAGAAAGTAAAAGAAAGTTTATAAAACTAGTAAAACGAAAGTTCATGGGAACGCCATATACGTAGTAAACCGTAACAAATTAAAATTTTACATTTTTGTACGTTAATTTCGCTCCGAGAAGTTTTTAAAATGGAGGTTATAATTTTCTGGGTTCATTGTACGCGACTGAATGCGCTAACCTTCTCTAAATTTTTTTAATGTTGCTTTTGGTCTTAATGCTTATACCCATGAATTTGATTTTCTTTGCAATTTTTCAAGATTAAAATGTGTTGAAATTTTACATTATGCAAAAGCAACTATTTGAAGACTATCTCCAATCAGGAAAAAAAATAGTCTGAAAAAAGGAAGAACACATAGATTATCCCAATAATAAAAATACTATTAAAAACCTTCGGTATTGTTTACCTTGACATTATTTTCTCCCCAGACTTACATTCTTATGAATACCCTAACACATATAGTAATTTATGTCTAATACTTTTCTTTCACACTAACCGAGTGCACGAAATGTTTCTCCAACTTGTAGAAGTCTTTAAGTCCAATAACTTTTCAAAAAGAAGTTTACATTACTAGACTTGAAACAAAACAGTGGAGATGTTAAAACTATTTTATTTCTACATTCCAGGATATGTATTTTATTCCAGTATGGTTGCACGTTAGTGAGGCTATAAATAAGCAACTCACTCTTTGCTCCCAATGAGGTCACACGTATGACATCCCCACACCTGCTTGTGGCCATGTTGCAGCATGCCAATTACTCACCGGGGGCTGCCACTACAGGCCCTAAGGGCATCTACCCTCAAAACACGCTAATAAACCATTTGACAGTATGTAAATCGTGACCAGATTTGTTAGTGAAGCACCATGCAGCGTCCATAATACAGGTAAATTGACAACATAATGCCAAGAAAGCAAAGTATCGTATTCAGTAAAATAAAACTATACATGTTGTGATGGCCGTCTCATAATCTAATTTAAGTAATCATTATATAGAGTCAAGGAAATTGACACCTTCACGGTGTTCGGAGATTTATGATACATGCACATAATCTATAGGAATATAAAAAGAAACATCCATATGTCTGTCTGTATGAACTCACTAGCATCATTGCACAGATTTGTTTGCTGTTTTCGCATTTCTTTAACGAAGATTAAGATACACAGTGCTGCGTCAATAGGAGAGGTTATCTGGTTTTTGTCGCAAAGCTTTATTGCTGTCAATCAGAAACTATGATCAGTGATTACTGTTTTAATTTCTCTACCGTTTGCTTATTGTAGAGATGTTGTTACATTCCATTAAAAAAGAGATACGAAATTTCACCTAGATACACATTTTGACGTCAAAAAATTAAAAATAAAAAGGAGCATTTTAGATAAACGCCCGCGCGCTTCTTTGTGTATGAACAAGAAAACTCGAAAGCAAAAGTTGGAGAAATATGCAGTTTCAAGGAATTCCCTCATTCCAAACAATACCTTATACAAACAAATTCCGCAAAGTTTATAATAAATATCTTTAACAAGTTTTGAGATACCGGAAAGATGAAAATCAAAAAACAGATTCTAAAGACCTATTAATTCTTATTGATTTGTATATTGTGAAACCTTAATTGAAAGAAAGTATCATTACAGGAAAAATAATAATGATAAAAAACCTAATTGAAATATTATGTTGGGTGGAATTAATCATTTCAAAAATCTTTCTTGTTCCCTAGATACCTTCCAAAATTTACGTAGTTACGTTTTCAAATATTTAAAGGTCGTTCTTTGTTTCTCGTAGTTCCCATCGTCTATCTGATTCTAGCTGACCGAAGCAATTTCTGGAGAATAATCACGATTAACACGAAGAAATATAGCCTTTTATGTGATAAATTTATAGAATATATTATTGCAACAATGCCTTCAATTCTCGATATTTTCACACTCACATGGCTTACAGCCACCTCGCATTTTAGATAAACGCCCGCGCGCTTCTTTGTGTATGAACAACATAACTGGAAAACAAAAGTTGGAGAAATACGCAGTTTCAAGGAATTCCCTCATTCCGAACAATACCTTATACTAACAAATTCCGCAAAGTTTATAATAAATATCTTTAACAAGTTTTGAGATACTGGAAAGATGAAAATCAAAAAACAGATTCTGAAGACCTATTAATTCTTATTGGTTTGTATATTGTGAAACCTTAATTAAAAGAAAGTATCATTACAGGAAAAATAATAATGATATAAAACCTAATTGAAATATTATGTTGGGTGGGATTAATCATTTCAAAAATCTTTCTTGTTCCCTAGATACTTTCCAAAATTTACGTAGTTACGTTTTCAAATATTTAAAGGTCGTTCTTTGTTTCTCGTAGTTCCCATCGTCTATCTGATTCTAGCTCACCGAAGCAGTTTCTGGAGAATAATCACGATTAACAGGAAGAAATATAGCCTTTTATGTGATAAATTTATAGAATATATTATTGCAACAATGCCTTCAATTCTCGATATTCTCACACTCACATGGCTTACAGACACCTCGCTTTAAATTACATGCTGAGGAGAAAAAACAAAGGAAGGTTCTCTTAAAAGACGTCCCGTCGCATCGACTGTCGCATCAAACTCTGAATCGGTTATTCTCCAAGCTAGCGCCGTTCGTATGCGGCAACTACTTCAGCACGTCTGCTGTGAAGGTTGCCTAAAAACAGCTCTCCCAGGCGTCAGTCACTTCAATGTTTCCTATTTCAGTGGTAGCGTTTTTCTTTCTTTCTTTTTAATAATAATTTTAGTATATAATGTTATTTATTTTCGCATACATTAATATGTGTGCTCAATATTAAACACTTTTAAGCACGCCAATTAAAATTAATTAAAACAAAATAATTCCAACCATTCATTTAGTATCGTATAGCTATAGCTTCTTTAACTTCTATGGGATCAACATGGTCATCGCAGCTTTTGCTGTATTTTCTATAGCCAAATCACTCCTTTTCCTAATTAGGTACATACATTTATCACTTTAGTTTTAATACTGTATATTCAAAATTTATGACAAGCAAAAATAAATTAACTACCTAAAAAAAAAAACTATCGTATCCTACTACATATTCAAAGACCGTGAAAATTTTGTCTTTGCATAGGAATTAATACGCCCTCGTTTATAACAAAAGAATTTCTCGAGATTAAAATAAAAGTGCGAGTGAACGAATCAATAATCTCATTCTCTTTAATATATATTAAACAATAGGGATTTTGGAACGACTATTTAATAAATATTGTATGAAATACTTGCAAAACTAGCATTTTAAGCACTCGGCGTGTAAACTTCTTTTCTCGTGCTTAAAATACTATCTTTTCGCCACTTTTTACATAAAAATATACTTATTTAATAATATTAGAAAAGATATGAGTTAGCACAGCTATTAGCTCTGAAAATTGCATCTTAATATGTTTTCAAAGGGTGTAGGTTTAAAAAGAGTTATATTTAAGCTCATTTCCTTTATTCTGAAAATATTTTAAGGCATTAACATATCATTAAATGCACCATATTTAAAATATTGGCACTAATGCGCAAAAATTAACACAATCTTAATCAACCTGAACCTTTTAGAGATATTTAAATTATCATGATTTGTATTTTGAAGAAGACAGCTATCTAAAATGAATCCCACAAAAAATTATACGTGAATAGAAACATTTAATAAGTAGCTTTACATTTAGGTGACTTATAACATAAATTTGAGGAAATATAAGTACGAAAGAATTTTTTGTTTTTACATTTATGCTAATAAATGAGAAAAACTATTATGAAAACTTCTAAAATATAGTGCAACATATTTCTAGAAGCTTGAGGACCTTCATAATTTCTCAGTTTTTTAATTCTCTATCGCTTATATTGGATGTATAGGAATTATTGTACTCCACTCTAAACATTTCACCGGAAATAGATGTTTTGATATCCCCTAACAAAAGAGGATGTTTATAAAAAGTTACATATGTGTTAGAGGTAATGAGGGAATAATGTAACTCCAAGGTGAAATGTCGCATGAATAACGAATGTTGTTATTAAAAGTAGATTCTTTCAAAGATGCAACTTCATAACTTTCCCTTACCAAAAGTTCCCTTCACATAAACAAAAATTATTCGTCAATTTTAATTCTCGCAAAAGCCTCTAATGATGCTTATTTATAGCATAGTATGTTTTATATATTGAAAGTACAAATTAAATATACAACTTCCATTTTCTGTGAGAAACCTCCAAATCATTCTCATTACATTTTGTATAAATTACTTTGTTTAAATGTGAAACCATAAAATTTGGACAAAACTTACAATAAGTGAAATGTAAATTGGAACGAAGTACATAATTTATGTTAAGCAATCTTTCGCAGTATTGACCAATTTAGAAATATTTGGTCCTTTGAGTTTAAGTTTTCCTTGGATGAAGCCTAGATTGAACAACACGTCTGAAAGCTTGAACTGTATAAGTGTGTAATTCTCCATTTTTTTTGTTTTGTTTCCATGTTACCTCATTAAAAACAAACACCTACTTGAAACAGCTGACTACAACACCTTGAATTAAGTCCGCAGAGCCTAATTTGAAGTCATGTCTAGGTAAACATTTCTATCGTTAGAAACGTGAAGTGGATAGAAGAATAACTTTTTCTATTATAGATACCTATGAAATGGTAACTGTAGAAGATCATGTGAGTGTACCACATCAGGCCTTTTATACATGATATTCCCGTATGCCCGTCCACTTCTTGAAGTTATATCTCGCAGTTATGCACAGCGCGCCAATAATGTTGGTTGCATATTGCAGAGGTTTCAGGGGTGGTAGAAATTTTAATTAGATACGAGTTGTGGCTCTTTATGCCTAGAGGATGTATTATAGATATAAAAATCTGTAGAGGGAACAGGATTAGAACATTTCGTTAGAAAACCGCCGCTCTAACCACTAGTACTTACACAAAGCGCTGTTGCGGATATGTAGGCCAAAGCAACTACCTTACAGGTAATTTTCACATACCTGGTTCATGTTGGATATAACTTTATTATTATTACTATTATTATTATACTATAATTTGTTATGGAATTATACATTAGTATTCATAGTATAACCATTCTAATAGTATACGAAGTATACAGTACACAATGGGCGAGATGGCTCAGACAGCAACGTCTGCGGCCATCATCCGGGAGGTCCCAGGTTGATCCCCGGCTACTGCCCCTCAGATCAAAGGATTTTTCAAGATTTCTCGGGGTCGATAGGCGAATGCTGGGGTGTTTCGTCCCTACCATTTGTTTGTCCATTTCATTCCATTTCCTTCTGTGCTTCTAGGTCTCGTGGTGTATGGCGGTTCCAGACAGATGGCTCGGATGCATGCTCACTGGAAAGAATATACCACGTGGATATCAAAGAGCTGCTCGACTGATCTGTCATTTATCGCCCTCTCTCTGCGGCTCCAGCACTTAACGGGTCTTTGAGCTTTGAAACTTAGAGACTTCCGCGCGTCTCTGTAGCCTTATACATATCACCTGTAGCCTCCTGTGTGGTTCCTTCGCTTCATCCCTTCCTCCTGTAGGGTGATAGGCAAAATAGATCTATGTAGGTCGCGGTGCAGAGGTGTCCCCCTTAGTTCAAACTACCTATACATATACATAAACAGTGTATCGGATACATCAATGTAACAATCAAAGCTAAATGTTACTACACCAAATACGCTTGCCTCGTACGCACTGACAGCGTTAGCAATACCAGCTTTTAAATAAAATAACAAATAGAAGCAAATAACCCTATGTAATGTAATGAGATATTTTGCCATCCCTGATGTCGTTTGAACGATTGATTCAAACAAAGTGGGCGGCTATTTGGGAACACCATGTATATTTTAATGCACTCCATTAAAATTATAGTAATTATTTTTATAAAAACTGACAAAAAGGGAAGTTTAAGAATTACTGTGGTAAAACGTTATTTACGGAATATATCCTCAAAATAACTTTCGTTCATACCTATATGACGTTCAGATTATTATCTGTAATGCCATGAGTGATTTTCAAATTATCGATAAATCCCTGAGTCACTAGTGAATTTGAAAAATACGAATTGAATTTACTTGATTTTATGCATGGTATCACACTTATTGAGCATAAATTAAAGATAGAGTAGTACATTGTAATAAATCCTTATAATATGTTCCGTTTACCTTTCTCGTGTTAGATGTCCCAGTCTGTTAAAATATTTATCATCTTTGTGATGGTGTTTGCTTTCCTAGTTCATAACCATACACTTGACAAACGTATTTTTATAGATCTATTTATATCCGCCCTCTTTAACTGCAATGACCATATCGATGGCCTTTTACCTTTGTAACATACTGCCTTATCGGCAATCGTGTGCACTTGTCGTTGGATTTCTAGATTTCTTTGGGCTTTTTACATTAGCTCACTCATACATTCACACTATCATTAATACTTCCAGACTTTGGGGGAGTAAGAAATAATCTTGCCTAGAGATAAATTCCCAGTCGGGAATCGAAACTGGGACCCTCGCACAGCCGACTGAGCTACCCCGACAAAATTATTGACATTGGTTTCAAACATACTTTCTATTCTTTTGGGTGTCCGAGGCTTAGGCAGTGGAATAAATTGTTTAATCTCCTGTTTCGCTTGAACAAATCTCTCAGGCGTCATTTTGTGGTTTGTATTTAGAGTTTAGTTACACTGCACGCATGTGCGCAACGGGGCATGGGATAATTGTCCAACGATAATAGACTACGGTTCTCAATTATCAATATAGAGTGACACGATTGATTGATACCTGACACTTTATGGCCACATGATTGGTATATATGAGATATCTAGCATGTGAGTGGGATAGTTACGAATATCACATTAAATGTTTTGATGATCATGTTACTCGAAAAAAACAACAAATCACGCTGCTTTGCCTTATACATCGAGACTTCGGCAACACCACATAAGCCTCTTAACACAAATACAAAGTTTTCCATAATCGATCAAGTACCTAGTGTTGCCAGCTATATACTGCTACAGCCACAGTGAGAAGCATTTTTCAACTCACGCAAGATGGTACTAGGGAGAAGCAGGCGCCTGCAATGCGTGATTTGATATAGCATTAAAGCTCCGATAGAAGCGGCGTTCTTTATCGGTTGATCATTAAAATCATTTAAATTTGGAACAAATCGTACAGCAATTTCTGTTAAGCATATTAGTATTATTACCTTATCAGAATCTAGTTCCAGTGATCACGTGTTCAAAGCCAGCGGAGGGTAAGGTTTTCAGGTATTAAATCTTTGGCTGGCTTCCTTTCAATGCAAGTAAAGTTCTTGTTCGAACTCATACACTGAAAGGATCCCTGAGCAAAGTCATTGCCCATTTTCACACACAAAAAGCGCGTGCTTCTTCGTAGTGCCATCTAGCGTGCAGCGAACCAAGTTCCTAGAGGTCACTATATGCCCAAGTTGGGGTGACATTAAATTTTCATAATTTGACAAGAATTTAAAATTCTAGTCATAATTCGGTAGGTTTTATTGATATTTTAGTAATAAAAAGTTTCTTTCTAGCAAAATATACGCAAGACGAACAAAGTGTTGTGCAGGTACCCGAACATCTGCGTGTTGACACGAACAAGAACTTCCTGAAAATGTGTTAACTATTTTTGGATTCGCAACTATACAACAAACAAAAGATGAGTGGCCAGTGTCCTTGCTGCTTCTCAAACCAGAGGCTCCATGTTCCACACCCGACTGAGGCCGGGAGTTTCTCTTTAGTTAGATTTATCCCCTAGTCCCTTAGTATGTAAGCATGCATGTAAGTGAATGTGTATTTAAGAGTAAAAATCTTATGTGTTACACTCACATGACTTTCTCTACTCTATAAAGTACTTTTACAAACGCTTATTCTCCAACTACTTCATGTTAATTAATATAAAAATTTGCAGAAACTATCGTATTGCTAATTTTATTGTAGGTGCAAGGGGAATGTGGTAGGCTTTAAGCGATAGTGAAGTATTTTAAGAGCTGGTTACTATGTGGAGTATTCCATTCTCTTTACATGTCCAGGACATAAAGAAACGAATAACGAATTCCCATTTGAGAAAATGTGTTAAAATTGGAAAATTCAAACAAATAACAAGGAATATCTCAGAAATTATACACTCGATAAAAAATATATATGACCTAACTTGTGTTTTTTAACGAGATCTACATTTTTTGTAAAGTAAAACTTCGTCTAACTCTTACGGTTTAACAGTTATGCAAAATTCATTCAGAATGAAGAACACTTTTGGGGACATTACTATAAAATTCAAGATATACATTTCATTTGTCATAAAAGTATCTTAAGCGTATGATATTTTAATCCAAATCGTTAGATCATTTTTACAAAATCAAAATTTTCGTAAAATGCTCCATGTAAAGGGCAATTTTGGGTGCGTGGATTTTCTTGAAAAACTTGGTGTCGCATCTTTGCAAGATACTGAACCTAAGCACTAAGTTTAATATTTATTCGACTATTCGTTTTTGATTTATGCTGCTCACAGACACACGGAACTTTTTCTAAAAATCTGATGTGTTCCACTCACGTGACTTTCTCTACTCTTGTATAAACTATTTTTACAAACGCTTATTCTCCATCTACTTCATATTAATCGAGATAAACATTTGAATAAACTTGTTGCTAATTTTCTGGTGGGTGCAAGGGGAATATGGTAGGATTTAAGCGATAGTCAAATCTTTTAAGAGCTGGTTGCTATGTGGAACATTCCATTCTCTTTGCATGTCTTTTCAAAACGAATAACGAATTCCCATTTGAGAAAAAGTATAAATATTGGAAAATTCAACAAATAAGAAGGAATATCTCGGAAATGGTTCACTCGACAAAATAACATGTATATGACCTAAATTGTGTGTTTTAACGAAATCTACATTTTCTGTGTAGAAGACCTTTGTCTATTACGGTTTACCAGTTATGCAAAAGCTATTCAGAATGAAGAGGACTTTTGGGGACATTCCCAAAAAATTAAAGATATACATTTTATATGTCATAAAAACTTCTTAAATATATATTTTAATCAACATGGTTCGAGCCATTTTTGAGAAAATCAAAACTTTCAAAAAAGGTTCCATGTAAAGGGTAGTCAGGGGAGAGGGGATTTTCTTGAAAATCTTCGCGTTGCATCTTTGAAAGATACTGAACATAACTTCGTTTTAAGTTATGCTGTTCACAGGCACACAGATGCACACGGAGCTTTTTCTAAAAATGCTTTTTTGGATTCAGGGGGCTTCAAAACATGTATTTCCGGTGAAATATCTAATTTTTGGGTGGAATGCAGTAGGTACTTACCCTACTTACTGTACGTAGTAGAGAAAATAAAAAATCATAACGTTAAAAACGTTCTGCGAGTAATAACACCGTTAGTTATTTCAAAGGTCCCGGTATGGCCATAGAAATTAAAGGGAGCTAAAAATGAAGTTATTAAAGTAATTAACGAACCATTATTCACTATACGTGTAAATGCGCTCGGGTAACTCCCTCGTTGTGTACTTAATACTCTTCCACGGCGTGCAATCTAATGAATTGTTGCGTACTTTATGTTCATCAAACATCCTTTATTACTTTCTCTACTACGTATAGTAAGTAGGGGAAGTATTGCATTCCACCCAAAAATTCGATACCGAGATTTCACCGGAAATACATGTTTTGAGACCTCCTGAATCCAAAAAACGAATTTTTGGAAACATGTCCGTGTGTGTGTGTGTGTGTGTTTGTCTGTGTGTGTGTCTGTGAACAGCATAACTCAAAAACGAACAGTCGGATAAACACCAAACTTGGTATTTAGGTTCAGTATCTTCCAGAGATGCGACACGAAGGTTTTCAAGAAAATCCCCCCACCCCAGACTACCCTTTACATGGAACATTTTTCGAAAATTTTAATTTTCTCAAAAATGGCTCTAACGATTTTGATTAAAATATCATATGTTTAAGATAATGTCATGAGAAATAAAATGTATATCTCGAAGTTTCTGGGAATGTCTCCAAAAGTATTCTTCATTGTGAACGACTTTTGCATAACTGGTAAACCATAAGAGATAGACAAAATTTTACTACACAAAAAATGTAGATCTCGTTAAAATACACAACTTATGTGATATACATTTCTTTTGTTGAGTGAACCGTCTTCGAGATATTGCTTGTTATTCCCTTAAATTTTCCAATACTTATACTTTTTCTCAAATTCGTTATTCATTACTTTCTCTACTACGTATAGTAAGTAAGGGAAGTATTGTATTCCACCCAAAATTTCGATATCGAGATTTCACCGGAAATACATGTTTTGAGACCCCCTGAATCCAAAAAAAGCATTTTTGGAAACATGTCCGTGTGTGTGTCTGTGTGTCTGTCTGTCTGTGTGTCTGTGTGCATGTGTGTCTGTGTGTGTGTCTGTGAACAGCATAACTCAGAAACGAACAGTCGGATAAACACCAAACTTGGTATTTGGGTTCAGTATCTTCCAAGGATGCGACACGAAGGTTTTCAAGAAAATCCCCCCACCCCAGAGTACCCTTTACATGGAAGATTTTTCGAAAATTTTAATTTTCTCAAAAATCGCTCTAACGATTTTGATTAAAATATCATATGTTTAAGATATTTTTATGACAAATAAAATGTATATCTTGAATTTCCTGGGAATGTCTCCAAAAGTATTCTTTATTGTGAACGACTTTTGCATAACTGGTAAACCATAAGAGATAGACAAACGTTTACAGCACAAAAAATGTAGATCGCGTTAAAATACACAATTTATGTCATATACATTTTTTTAGTTGAGTGAACCATCTTCGAGATATTGCTTGTTATTTCCTTAAATTTTCCAATACTTATACTTTTTCTCAAATTCGTTATTCAATGTTTTATGTCCTGGATATGCAAACAGAATATAATGCGCCACATAGCAACCAACGCTTAAAAGATTTGACTATCGCTTATAACCTACCATATTCCTCTTGCATCTACAAGAAAATTAGCAATAAGATTGACATCTCGATATCTCGAGTAACATGAAGCATATGGAGAATAAACGTTTGTAAAAATAGTTTGTACAAGAGTAGAGAAAGTCATGTGAGTGTAACACATCAGATTTTTTTTATGTCCTGGACTTGCAAAGAGAATGGAATGCGCCGCATAGCAACCAGCGTTAAAATATTTGACCATCGCTTAAAAGCTACCATATTTCCCTTGCATCTACAAGAAAATTAGCAATAAGATTGACATCTCGATATCTCGATTAACATGAAGCATATGGAGAATAAGCGTTTGTAAAAATAGTTTGTACAAGAGTAGAGAAAGTCATGTGAGTGGAACACATCAGATTTTTTTTATAGCTAAAGTACTTACTAAAGTATAATAAAATTTTTATGACATTTTAAACTCTTCTACGAGTAAACATGTCAACCTATAAGAGACTATTCAAATATCTTAAATGGATTTGGAGTGATAAGGTTACGTATATTATTGTTTAAACCGGACATGACACAGGAAGACTGAAATACAAACATTGGCAGTTCAAGAAGTATATGTACAAAATTTCACTTCAGTATGTAACTGCGTTTTTACTTTCTCTATTACGTATAGTAAGTAGGGGAAGTATTGTATTCCACCCAAAAATTCGATACCGAGATTTCACTGGAAGTACATGTTTTGTGAACCCCTGAATCCAAAAAACGCATTTTTGGAAACATATCCGTGTGTGTGTCTGTGTGACCGTCTGTGTGTGTGTGTGTGTGTGTGTGTGTGTGTGTCTGTCTGTCTGTGAACATCATAATTCAGAAACGAACAGTCGGATAAACACCAAACTTGGTATTTAGGTTCAGTATGTTCCAGAGATGCGACACTAAGGTTTTCAATAAAATTCCCCCACCCCAGATTACCCTTTACATGGAATATTTTTCGAAAATTTTAATTTTCTCAAAAATGGCTCTAACGAATTTGATTGCCAAATCATATGTTTGAGATATTTTCATGACAAATGAAATGTATATCTTGAATTTTCTGGGAATGTCTCCAAAAGTATTCTTCATTGTGAACGTCTTTTGCATAACTGGTAAACCATAAGAGATAGACAAAAGTTTACTACACAAAAAATGTAGATCGCGTTAAAATACACAACTTATGTCATATACATTTTTTTTTTTTTGTTGAGTGAACCATTTTCGAGATATTGCTTGTTATTTCCTTAATAAATTTTCAAATACTTATACTTTTTCTCAAATGGGAATTCGTTATTCATTTTTACTTTCTCTACTACGTAGAGTAAGTATTCCACCCAAAAATTCGATACCCAGATTTCACCGGAAATACATGTTTTGAGACCCCCCGAATCCAAAAAAAGAATTTTTGGAAACTTGTCCGTGTGTGTGTCTGTGTGTCTGTCTGTGAACAGCATAACTCAGAAACGAAGAGCCGGATAAACACCAAACTTGGTATTTACGTTCAGTATCTTCCAGAGATGCGACACTAAGGTTTTCAACAAAATCCCCCACCCCAGATTACCCTTTACATGGGAGATTTTTCGAAAATTTTAATTTTCTCCAAAATGGCCTTAACGATTTTGATTAAAATATTATATGTTTTAGATGTTTTCATGACAAATAAAATGTATATCTTGAATTTTCTGGGAATGTCTCCAAAAGTATTCTTCATTGTGAACGACTTTTGCATAACTGGTAAACCATAAGAGATAGACAAAATTTTACTTTACAAGAAATGTAGATCGCGTTAAAATACACAATTTATGTCATATACATTTTTTTTGTTGAGTGAACCATTTTCGACATATTGCTTGTTATTCCCTTAAATTTTTCAATACTTATTTTCTCAAATGGGAATTCGTTATTCATTTTTTTTTGTCTTGGATATGCAAAGAGTATTAATCTGTGGGAAAGGGAATGGTGCTGTACCTAGCAACCAGCTATTACGAGATATGTATATGCTTAAAGGCTACTGTATTTCTATATTGCCCTTGTAAATATATATCCCCCTTACATCTACAAGAAAATTAGCAATTAGATAGAGTCTGCAAATGTTAATCTCGATTAACATGAAGTAGATGGAGAATAAGCGTTTGTAAAAATAGTTTGTACAAGAGTAGAGATAGTCATGTGAGTATAACACATCAGATTTTTTATATATTAAATGATGTCAAATCCTTGTATCTTCTCCTCCAGATACTCAACTACAAATGTTATTCTTTATAATAGTGTTTCTTAACATCCCTGCAATAACTTATTGAATTGAAATTTTCATCTTTATAAGTAGAAAAAAACATAGGTACACTATACAACGGAGGACACCTTGCGCACTGTATCTACTGTGGCTACCTTCCCCCAGAAGGAAGGCGTGAAGTGAAGGAATCACAGGAGGCTACAGACAGACAGGCACAGAGACGCCCAGAAGTCCCTAACAGTTCCAGGCTCGAAGAGCCGTCCCACTACTGGAGCTACCTAGAGAGGGCAATGAACTCATCGTACAAGCAGCCTCTAATGTCCACAGAGATACTCTTTCTTTTGAGCAAGCATCCGGGACATCTGTTCGACACCGCCATACGCCATACGCGTATGAAACCTAGAACACACCTGAAGGATGAGAGGGAAACGGTTCGAAAGAGAAATGGTGGAAGACGAGAAACCACCCCAGTATTCGCCTACCAGCCAGGGAAAACACGGTAAAATGCAAGCTCACACGTTACCGCGGAGCCATTTCGCTCTGTCAAGATGTACATTATTTGCAAATAATTTTAAACACAAACGAAGATTCATATGGAAATACAAATTGCACATTTCACAAATATTTTGAAGTGCATTGTGGAATGTTTTATAACTTTATCTCCGCTTTTTGGGAGAAGGTAGATTTTAAAAATGGAAAATGGCAAGAAAACTAAACGTTAAAGCCACGCCACAAAGTTGCCATACTGAAGTATTTAACCGGCAGAAAGCTTTGAAAATAACGTCAAAAATATGAGATGCATCCACCGTAGAAATGCAATTTAAAGTATTGTGCATTCTTTCATAAAAATAAAACAGATTTTTAACCAAAACTGTTAACCAAAACTACTAAAATAGCACTTCGATCCCCACTTAAGCTTTCTGTACTGAGCTTTCACGACTCACTACGTAAGACGTAATGCAAAAAAAGCATTGTGTCCATAATAATACTGTTTATATTGTGCTTACACAGCAGAATAAGAGGCGCTAGGGAAAAAGGATATTTTAGTTTTGATTTCACACCGTGAAATGCAGTGTTAGATTATATCATCCATTATTTATAAATGTGAATAATATCTCTGTCGAATAATTTCACTGAAAAATGGCATTTTTATTTTTATTACTGTTAATTCACTTGTTTGCACAATGATTTACATTCACTGATTTTAAATATTTACCTATTTTAATTCTTATGCATACTAATTTATACAATGGTGCAATGTTACTGTTTCATATATATGCGGTATTTAAAAGCTCATCAGAAACGTTAACCCACTTTTCATTTCATAATATTCGAGATAGAGAGAAATAAAAAAGTCATTTATTGCATAATTGATTAGGTTCAGCTTTTAATTTGGCTGCTTTTGCATAGGAATATTTACAATTTTCGTAATTGAAACATGAATGGTTTTATATACGCACTTAGGGTTTCATACCGGCTTTCACCCAACAAAATATAGCTTCTGAGAAAACGCATACGAAAACCAGCGCAGCCAAAGCATAGTCAGTAATCCTCTGAAGTTACCCGTGGCGGTGTCAAGGATAAGACATAGGGATTAGAAACGGAGGATTTCAGCACAGCAGTCAAGACTAAGCCTATTTCAGGATAAAAGGATGAGGCGAGAGTATACGAGGCCAGGTACAGCGCAGCGGGATCCCTAACATTTCCAGCTTAAATATCACCGGTCGCCCCATCGATGCCCCTCTATCCTGACGAACAGATTAATGTAGGTTACATACAAGGGAACAAACAGTTCTCTCTTCAAATCACATCAACTACATACGCCGCATACCACCGCCCAACGTGTCTGACCCGGCAAATATCAAGGTGAAACGAAACTAAATCGAAGAAAATTACGGAAGTGAATATTCATGTTGGTATATAATCCACCTCAGCTTCATCTGCTGAGTTGGAAAAATTACTAAAAAAAAACTTATGTGTTACATTCCACTACTTTCTCTCTTTACTATGATTTATTGCTTTCTCTACTACATATAGTAAGTAGAAAAGTATTGCGTTATACCCAAAAATTCTATATCGAATTTCACCGAAAATACATGTTTTGAGGCCCCTAAATCCAAAAATAATATTTTTAGAAAAGGATTTGTGTGTGTGTGTGTGTGTGGCTGTGTGTCTGATAAATCGGATAAATACCAAATTTGGTATTTAGGTTCAGTACTTTCAAATGCGACACTAACATTTTCAAGAAAATCTCCCACCCCTAAATTACAATTTTTCTAAAACTTATATTTTCCCAAAAATAGGTCAAACGATTAAAATATCATACGTTTAAAATATTTTCATAGCGAATTAAATGTATATCATGAATTTTCTGGGAATGTCTCCAAAAGTCCTCATCATTCTGAATGGCTTTTGCATAACTGGTAAACCGTAAGAGGTAGACAAACGTTTGCTACACAAAAAATGTAGACCTTGTTAAAACACACAATGTTTTTTGTGTAGTGAACCATTTCCGAGAGATTCCTTGTTATTTGTTTGAATTGTCCAATAGTTATACTTTTTATCAAATGGAAATTCGTTATTGGTTATTCGTTGTTTTTTTTTAATGTCCTGGACATGCAAAGAGAATGGAATGCTCCACATAGCAACCAGCTCTTAAAATATTTGACTATCGCTTATGGCCTACCAATTCCCCTTGCACCTACAAGAAAATTAGCAATAAGATAATTCCTACAAGTGTTTATATCGAATAATATGAAGTAGATGGATAATAAGCGTTCGTAAGAATAGCTTGTGCAAGAGTAGAAAAAGTCACGTGAGAGCAACACTGGATTTTTTATATACAGCTACTATAAACTATTCTTAAGCAAGCTTATTTTTCCATCTTCCTCAATTTAATCCAAAATAAACATTTGCAGATATACTTTCATTACACACTTCGTTGTAGGTATAAGAGGGATAGAGAAAACCGAATCGACACTCAGGTTTTTAAAAGCGGCTAGCATAAGTTTTAAAATTCCATACCCTTTCCATAACGTCGTGAGATATAATATAGAACCTTAAAAAAGACAGAACTATAGACAGAGCTTTAAAAAAGCTCTCTAAGTATTGAGGAACTAAACCAACATTAATGGATATCTTGGAAATGACTGATTCCACAAAAAGCTCTATGAAATAAATTGTGTGTTTTAAAGAGATCTACATTTTATGTGTACGCTTTTGTCTCTCTCTTAATGTATATCAGTTATACAACATTATAAAAGCTCCTTCTGGATGAAGATGACTTCACAGAGTATTCCCAGAAAATTCAATATGTGTATTTTATTCGTCAGGAAAAAGTCTTAAATATATGGTATGTTTCTTCTTCTTTTTTACTCTATTTTATTTTACGTCGCTTTAACTCCTTGGTCATATCGCGACGGATCTGTTGGTGGATAACTCTTAGAACAATATGTGATGGACAGTTAGCCTTCTAGGTCTCATCTCTGTAACCATCCGCTCCGTCACGTGTCACAGAGACCCTAGCGCATAGCTACCGAATCTTCTGCTTCGTGCCGTGCAGACCAACCATCGCTCCCATATAAAGGCGGACAGTTAGCCTTCTAGGTCTCATCCCCATAACCACCTGCTTCACGCCGTGCAGATGGCATTAGGGTGCCGTCCAGTCTAACCGCCGCCCTCACACAGAAAGGCGGACCGTTAGCATTCTAGGTCTCATCCCTGGAAAATGCCGTCTTGCTTCGTCACATGCCCACAGAGACCGCCAGCGCATGGCAGCTGGATCTTCTGCTTCGTGCCGTGCAGATGGCGTTAGGGCGCCGTCCAGTCTAACTGCTTACATTGTCTGCGAATAGATGGCATAGATTCGCTATTACCACTTATTTTTCATTTTACTATTGTTTTAGACTTAAGGTGGAACTTTGGGTCGTGACATTAAATATCCAATCCGTTATTCCCCTTGGCGACTGAGGAAAACCACGGAAAAACCTGAGACAGATTTGTCGGCCCACGGGATTTGAACACGGGACCTCCCGAATGCGGGTCACAGATTTTACCGCCTGAGCCATCCCGCTCAGTATGTATATTAATCGAAATCGTTAGAGCTATTTTTGATAAAATCAACAATTTCGAAATATGTAAAGAGTGGAATGGAATAGAATGTGTATCAGAGGGGATTCGGTAACGATCCAGGGAATGCGGATATTGTACCTGCGCTCCACAAGGAGGCGCCCCCGGGAAGGAGGAATGAGATGAGAGGAGACATGGGGAGACCGGAACCAGGAGTGATGACACAGCAGTAACCGTGCCCCTACAGTTTCCAGATATAGCTGAAGAGGTATATCCCGGGACCCCCGTGAGGCGAGGAACGGAGAAAGTTCACAGAAAGCATCCTTTTTCCCTGCCACGCTGCACCGACACGTCAAACCCTGAAATAGAACAAACGGAGTGAATGAAATGATTAATGGAACGAAATGGAGGACAGGAAATTTGGGGGATGAAAAACAAACCTCTCCAGCATTCGCCTGACGAATGACGCCCCCGGGACCTCCCGAGTGCGGGACACAGCCGTTACTGCCTGAGCCAGGTATTTTGGGTTGAGAAATTTTCTTGAAAATGTTTGTGTCGCATCTTTGGAAGATACTGGATTTAAATACGAAGTTTGGTATTTAGCCAAATTTTCGTTTTGGGGTTATGCTGTTCAGATACACACACGCACACAAACAAACAAATCTTTTTCTAATTTATGTTGGATTCAGGGGGCCTCAAAATATCTATTTCCTGTAAAATCTCGATATCAATGTTTTGGGTGGAATGCAATACCTTGAGTCCTTCCCAACGTCAGAGTGGCCGTTCCAGCGGCAGTCGAACCCGTAAACTTTCGAATGCGAGCCTCAAACGCTAACGAGTAGCGTTATAGCGTTAATTTCTGGGCCATGGCCTGCAAGGCCAGATGCGAAGTTTTCTTGTATTAGCGCTGCTATAAAAAGTGATAAAATACCAACCAGACTGCCCCTGTGTCAGCGCTCCGGTTGCTCATTACAAAGGTCTCGGTTCGATTCCCGAGACTAGAGCGGGAATTTTTCTTATACCAGAATTATTCCCTGTCCCCCACAGAGTCTGGAAGTATGAATGTGAGTGTGTTTAACAGTTAAGAACTGATGAAAGTAACTTTAAGAGGCCCCAGCGAGCCATACCACCATTAGTTGCGTGTTTGCATCACATTCAAGAGGTCCCGAGTTCGAGTCTCGATTAGGTTGAGATACCCGGATAAACCGAGCGGGATGGCTCAGGCGGCAACATCTGTGGTCTACATTCGGGAGATCCCGGGGGCGATCGCCCACTATGCCCATGGGTTTTTCGTGGTTTCCCCGGATTGACAGGCTAATGCTAGGGTGGTTCACCTTCCTAAAGGCTCTCCTCCCTCTCATTTCCTGTACCCATCACCTTCCTTGCCATTTGTTTCAGGGTTGTAGGAAAAGCGATGGTGTTTAGTGGGTTGCGACTGAACGGTGGCTTGCGCTCTGTAGAGTTTCTTCCCTGGTGTCATTGGGGTACCGCTATGTTAGGTCCCTCCTCTGAACGAGCAGAATCCTGGTGGTTGGCGGCTTGTAGGCAGGGACAGGGCGGGTCGGATGCATTCTATCTGGAAACGTTTGGAACCCCGTCCATGGTTGCGCCTGTGGGCATGCGGATCTGGTCGCCCCTCGGGTCTCTTCCCTCATCCTTCCCTCCCAGGAGTTACTTGGGGGGCTATGTCATTGCGTCCACGCAAACATATTTACGAAAAATCAGTACGTCAGTTGCATCCACAGCTACCTGTTTAGGTAGCTTGGGTAGGTTTAGGTTATTCGATAAGACACAGCCAAAAACTACAGAACGCGTTCTGCGACGAGAGCACTGTTTAGAACGCTTTCTGCTACGTCATATACAGCATAAAGGTCAAACTGAACATACGTAATATTCCTCATTCTCTGTTGTGCACGAGCCAGGGATTCGATGACAAGTGAGAAGGGGAAGCCATCATTTGTGGTCCATGGTTGCAAATTTAGACATCATAAGGATCTGCAGAACAAATTTCGCGTTGGGCGTGCTACATGAAATCTTGTGTTTCATAAAGTTAAATGTTAAAAATGAAAACCGAGAAGGGAAATGTTGTTTGTACCAGGAATTGAAAATACTGGGACTAACAGTTCAAATCTTTCGGAGACCTAACTGACGTATTAACCAAGAAATACAGGGACGCAACTGGCGTATGACCAAAAACAGAGACGCAACTGACGTATTATAAAAATGCAGAGACGCAACTGACATATTAACCAAGAAATCCAGGGACGCAACTTTCGTATGACCAAAAACAGAGACGCAACTGACATATTAACCAAGAAATTCAGGGACGCAACTGACGTATGAGCAAAAACGGAAACGCAACTGACATTTTAACCTAGAAATCCAGGGACGCAACTGACGTATGACCAAAAAAGAGAGCAACTAACATATTAACCAAGAAATCCAGGGACGCAACTGACGTATGACCAAAAACAGAGACGCAACTGACATATTAACAGAAATCCAGGAACGCAACTGACGTATGACCAAAAACAGAGCCGTAACTGACATATTAACCAAGAAATCCAGGCACGCAACTGATGCATGACCAAAAACAGTGACGCAACTGACGTATGACCAAAAACAGAGACGCAACTGACATATTTACCAGGAAATCCAGGGACGCAACTTTCGTATGACCAAAAACAGAGACGCAACTGACATATTAACCAAGAAATCCAGGGACGCAACTGACGTATGACCATAAACAGAGACGCAATTGACGTATGACCAAAAACAGAGAAGGCAACTGACATATTAACCAATAAATCCAGGGACGCAACTGACGTATGACCAAAAACAGAGACGCAACTGACATATTAATCAAGAAATCCAGGGACGCAACTTACGTATGACCAAAACGGAAACGCAACTGACATATTAACCTAGAAATCCAGGGATGCAACTGACGTATGACCAAAAACAGAGACGCAACTGACATTTTAACCA
This sequence comes from Deroplatys truncata, assembly GCA_030765065.1. Classification (NCBI taxonomy): domain Eukaryota; kingdom Metazoa; phylum Arthropoda; class Insecta; order Mantodea; family Mantidae; genus Deroplatys; species Deroplatys truncata. The sequence goes on from CM060977.1 coordinate 60,725,231, forward strand.
ACAAATCCAGGGACGCAATTGACGTATGACCAAAAACAGAGACGCAACTGACATTTTAACCAACAAATCCAGGGACGCAACTGACATATGACCAAAAACAGAGACGCAACTGACTAATTAACCAAGAAATCCAGGGACGCAACTGACGTATGACCAAAAACAGATACGCAACTGACATATTAATGAAGAAATCCAGGGACACAACTTACGTATGACCAAAACGGAAAAGCAACTGACATATTAACCTAGAAATCCAGGGATGCAACTGACGTATGACCAAAAACAGAGACGCAACTGACATATTAACCAAGAAATCCAGGGACGCAATTGACGTATGACCAAAACAGAGACGCAACTGACATTTTAACCAACAAATCCAGGGACGCAACTGACGTATGACCAAAACAGAGACGCAACTGACATATTAACCAAGAAATCCAGGGACGCAGCTGACGTATGAGCAAAAACGGAAACGCAACTGACATATTAACCTAGAAATCCAGTGACGCAACTGACGTATGACCAAAAACAGAGACGCAACTGACATATTAACCAATAAATCCAGGGACGCAACTGACGTATGACCAAAAACAGAGACGCAACTGACGTATTATCAAAAATTCAGAGACGTAACTGACGTATTAACCAAGAAATCCAGGGACGCAACTGGCATATAAAACTGACCGAGGGACGCAATCGTCGGGCACCGTACTTGGAAGCACAAGAGGCCGCCTGGCCTGCGTGCGGTGCTCTACCCCGGGGCCTCTCCGTGATGCGTACCTTTGCCTTTACTGGGACAAGGTTTTTTCGGGGTTTTTCCTTATCCTGAAAGGATGAATGTAGGGTAATTTTAAGCTCTATGGAACCCGGGCTCATTTGAGCATCATTTCACCTATTTCATTCATTCATAGTCCGATATGACTTAACAGTTAAAGGACGCTAACTTGAAGTTAAGAAGTTTACTTGACCAAAGAAGTTAAAGGGAGCTATAGAAATGAAAAAAAATAAATGCAAACCAAGATTCTATCGTTAACTGCTAACACAGTCGCATTAAAAAGTAACAGCATATTTGTCACAGGCTAAAGAGAATCCACCTGGGAAGTACACGGCCAAATTTTCGAAATCTGTGTTTGCGACCGAATGCAACGAGATTTGGAAGTTTTAGGGTAATACTATCTTAAATGGGAACTAGCGAGTTCAAAAATTATCTAGAATAGAAAATGTCTGCAATGCAGGTCATTTTTAAAACAGAGAGACCTTACCGGGTTGCTGATGGGAAGTCCAGTGCTCTATGATGTAGCAGTGTGAATATACTTATGAGTGTTTACCATGTGTGTTGGACTGCTGCGAAGGTGAGACAGTGTTGCCCCAAAAACGTACATAAAATTTTACTGAGCTATGCGATTCCCTACAACAGACTTGTACATTTATTAGTCATAATACACGTTCTTGGAACGCAATTCTGTATTGATGGTCGTATCATTCAGAAGCAGAATTTTAAACCTCCAGATGTCAATCCAATTAATTTTTTAACTACTGGGTTATCCTACACAGCCCTACAGAAACCGAAGGATTCCAGTCAGAGGGAGAGCTCTGCATATTCTCCAGAGAGTGCATGTTAGCCATTATTGCAGTACTTGTCGTAGAAAGAATGTCCGATAAGGTATAACGGTAATTCTGAGCGGAACAGTATTTCAAAACTCGTTAATAAGCTCGTAATCCTAAGAATCTTGCATGCCCACGGATTGTTATAAACATAAAACTAGAACGAAAACATCTCGATAAATATATACGAGTACGTTTTCTTCTATCTTGCATAGATTTAGAAAATAAAGACGTTCGGCAATCACGCGTTTTCCTTTTAGTTAGGTGATAAAATTCGCAACAGATGTAGCAGCATCATGACAAATGTGTCACAGCGAAATGCTTCCTGAGTTTCCGAAGCCGGCCGCGAATGGGTTGCTGCATTACGGGAATCACGTTATTTAAGTCACAAAATAATTATTCCTTGTGTATAATGTGTATATGTGTTTGCCTGCGTGTGCTTTCATATAATATCGGAAATCACTCAAAGAAAAACATTACCACTACAACTGAAATACATTGTTTTTCCGATCGGACATAAAGTATAATATCTAATTTGTAGAAAGTTTTAAACTGGAAGTGAGCAGTTTACATATTCATTGCAACATATTCATATAAACATCTCATGTTTGCATTTTCGTTGCCAAATTTCAATCCTTTTTATTAAACATAAATACCTGAGGATATCACGCATTTTATTGCAAACATCACACATTCTTAAAATTTCCATACCAAAGGGTAAGTGGGGAGGCTTAAAATATTTGAAAATTGAATTATTGAAGAGTTGTATATTTTATCATAGATGCACCTTTTAAATGCTAAATCACTTCTCGTAATAGGTGGCCAAACCGCGTCGTATTTAAAGTGTGTAGATATCCCTTTCTGCGTTAAAAGAGTTGCAGAACTCAACGGGACAATTCCAAGTAAATACAGGTCAGCGTGGAAATGATAAATCAGCGTGAGCAAGCTTGGTTTCCTTTTAAGCTCCATACCCTGCCTTTAACTACAATGGTCTTATCAGCGGCCATTCCTTTGGAACATATTATTGCCTATAGGCAATGGTGTTAACTCGTATTCGCTTGTCTTCCATTTCTACTAAACTTTTGGCTTTAATCATTGGATCACACTGTCATTCATACTTCCAGATTTTGGGGAAGATGGGGAAAACAGAGAAAAATTCCCACTCGGGCATCGTACCCGGGACCCCTCGCACAGCAGGCAGGTACTCCACCGACTGAGCTACGGGGCCAGCAGGCTTCGTCCTACTCCTCAGGTTTATCAGCAAAGGCGGTGAGCGGATCGTGCTCATTGAGAGGCACTTCCCAGGCATCCAATAGAATGTACAGCTCATGATGATAGACAAAAACAGACTCTTGCACTAGAGTGCACTGTCCGTGTGATGATAGACAAAAATAGACCGCAAAGGTCTTCGAATATTTTCCATTTCAGGTACACAAGCTTTATTTTCGAGGGAATAAACTCACTTTTTAGACTGACAATTAAAATTATTTTGTTTGGCCCATCCGTATTTGTCCATATGTATTTTTGATTGTGTTTACACTTTTCTTGTATAACATTAGGGACCATAAGCAACAAATATGAGAGCACGCAGTGTTTCACTGCCATTTTTTCGCATCCTATTATAAATATTATTATTAAAAGTATTTTTATTATCATAATCTAACGCATTATTATGCTAACTTCGCTCATTGAACAGGTGTTCGAAATTTTGCCCCTGTACATTGATACGATATTCCAACTGTCTCCGTGTATCCATATGGAGGTTTCTGAGAACCGCTGTAGTAGTAGTAGTAGTAGTAGTAGTAGTAGTAGTAGTAGTAGTAGTAGTAGTAGTAGTAGTAGTAGTAGTAGTAGTAGTAGTAGTAGTAGTAGTGGTGGTGGTGGTGGTGGTGGTGGTGGTGGTGGTGGTGGTGGTGGTAGTAGTGGGTTTTTAGAATACTAATGCCCCAGTTCCCCTCTGGTCTGTGTTTACTTGGAATTGCCCCGTTGAAATCTGCAACTCTTTTCTTTTAACGCATGAAGAACTATCTGCACGTCAAATACGGCGCGGTAAAATCCGGTAAAATTTCAAAGCTAACATAATAATGATTCACTAACGCTTTAGCTAGTATGCTAGTTTTACCTACAACGAAATGTTTAATCAAACAATTTCTGAAAACGTTTCTCTCCATTAACGTGAACTAAATAGAAAAATCTGATGTGATACATTCACATGAGTTTCTCTACCCTCTATCTTTTATTAGTGGGTATACAAACTATTCTTACTAAAACTTATTTTTCTATCTACTACATTTTAGTGTAGCTATTTGAGAAATAGCTACATTACACATTTCGCTGCAGATACAAAGGGAATAGTGATAGTGGAATGTTTAAGAGGTGGGCGCTACGAGTATATGCTGGCCTTAAAATTCCATACTGTTTCCATAACATCGCGAGAAACAATTGAATGTTGTCAGGACTCCAAGAGAATGTCCTAGTAATGAGAAATCGAACCACTAATAATGGATACCTCAGAAATACCTTATGCCACAAATAAATTACTTTAAATAAATTGTGTATTTTAAAAAATCTACGTTTTCGTCCATCGCTATCAGCTATACAAGTTATAAAAAATTCCTTCCGAATGAAGAAGACTTCACAGGCTGTTCCTAGATAATTAATATACAATTTTATTTGCCATGCAAATATCTTTAATATATGGTATTTTGATCAAACTCATTAGATCATTTTAGAAAATAAAAAACATTCAAAAATGTTCCATGTAAAGGGTAGTTTGGGAAAGGGAAATTTTCTTAAAAATGTTTGTATTGCATTTTTGAAAGGTGCTGAACCTAAATACCAAGTTTGGTATTTATTCTACTTTTCGTTTTTAAGCTATGCTGCTTACAGACAGATACACACGCACACACGAGGGGTCCCTGGTTCGATTCCCGGCTGGGGTGGGAAGCTTTCTCTAGACAAGATTATTCCCTATCCTTCCCAGAGTGTGGACGTATGAATGAGAGTGTGAATATGTGTTTGTGTGTGTGATCTACTGATAAAAACCAAAAAAGTGCAAGAAACCCAACGACAAGAGTTACACGAGTTAATACCATTACCAATAGGTATAATATGTTCCAAAGGAAAGGTCGCCGATAAAAGCAATGTAGTTAAACGCGGATATAAATGGAACTAAAAAACAAAACTTTATACTTAAGTATGTTTAATGTAGAGTTCAAAATTATAATGCAGTAATACAACTAAATCGCTAGACATCGTTATTATTATTATTTTATTGCAGCAGGTGTTTGAGCACGTTTAGCATCTAGCAACATGTTCACTCCATATAATGCAGCAGGCGATGTATCACGATAACCATCAGACGGGAAGTTGCGGGCTGAGTAATGGCAAAAGATGACCCGTTTATCACGATGACGCCAGGGGAGTTTCGACGCGTCCTATTTTTTGCAACCTCCTCCTCATAAAACCTACCCTTGCTACGAAATGTCCGCCGCAATCCATGTTGACAGCTGTTTCATACCTCATCCAATCATCGGCAACTTTATGCATCCCAGAGAACAACACCTGTTATTCATTTTAAAGTGATGTACCACAAAAAGGGAATGAGATATGTGTTTCCGAGTTTGGTGTATTTCTGCCCTATAATCTCAGTAGTAAAGGTAGCACATATAACAACAAGAACGTAATGCAATTTTACTGCTCTCTTCTGGTTAAACGCCTCATTCCTTTTTTCCTGGATTCCTGCCCTAAACATCGTGTTATTCAGACTGATGTGCTACTAAACTCTTTCTCCACTCTGGCTTAACTTTTACGTCAGTTTAGATAAAACTAACGGGGACGTTAAACTGCATACACCTTTAAGGTAATCTACATAAATTAACGTAATCTTCACGCGTGTAATCTACACGCGCAGAATTTGGATATGTAATCTGCACACATTAACACTCAAGCTTATGGATATGGTTATCAGGAAGCAGAGGAGATTTTGGCACTTAAGCGCACGGTCACCCATTGTGCTTCTGGAAACCTCAGGAGGAAGGACCAGACTCAGACACAGGCAGAGTGTCTAACGCCTCCAGATATTACGTCCTGACCCCCAGAGACCCACTCTTGAGGGCCCTTTACACACCGAACAGGCCATGGTAGTCTGGGTGGAGAGCAATGGCGCTGTAAGCCAGAGATCTGTGGTTTAAATCCCGGCTGCGACACTGCATTTTTAGTCTGATTCTACCTTTCCAACTTAAGCCTACACGCGGTATGCGTGAAGGAACAATTAAAAAATTATTGTTAGTCGTTCATAATTAAGCCACAATCACAACCATGATGTAAAGAAAGTTAATCGAGAAATTACGAATATAACGTGCAAGAGAAAAATACTATTTGTCAATATAAATTTAATAATTTCAAGTTCATCATTTTCATTTAAAGGATTAGACTCTTTAAGCCTGTTCCGGCTTCACACAGATTCTTTCCAGCGCTTCCTTGGACTCCTATGGTCTGTCTTCCTTTTGGTCTATACATTAATATTTTCTTAAGAATACGGTTACAACCCAGTCTTTCCAGATGTTCTATCCACTTCTTCCTAAAATTATATATTCTTTTTTTTTTAAATATACGACATAGATCCATTCTTATATCTTCATTCTATCCATCCCAGTACAACCTTTAATTGATGTTAGGAACTTCACTTCGGATGCTTGTAACTTATTCCAATCACTACTTGTGAGAGTCCATGTCTCTGATGCATACAATAAAGCTGGTATTACTGTTATGTAATAAAACTGTGAGTATCCTTTCTTGACTTTTGTTTAAGAGTTTTATTTATTGTACCGCATATTTTCTGGAACATTGGAAGTTTACCAGGGCGGTTTGGTAAGTCAGTGACTTTTTAAAGAAAATAACATTTTTTTCCAAAAAATAAATTTTATTTCTCAACATAGTCTCCTTTCAATTTCACGTTGTCCAACGTTTCTCCAATTTTTTAACCCTTCCAAAAATATTATTTTTCGAAGTCTACAAAATATGACGTTGTTTCTGACATGTGTTCCCTGGACGTGAATTTCTACCCAGCGAGCCAATTTTTAGGTTTGCAAAGAGGAAGAAGTCGCTCGGGGCCAAATCTGGAGAATATGGTGGGTGAAGTAGCAGTAGCTCAATTCCACAAATTTTGCGATGACAATGGCTGACTTGTGTGCGGATGCATTATCCTGGTGAAAGAGAACTTTTCTCTTCACCAAATGGGGTCGTTTCTGTTACAATTCCTTGAGAAACTGGTCCAGCATTGCAGCATAATATGAATCTGTGATCGTTTTACCCTTTTCCAGGTAGTGGATGTCTATCACCCTTTGTGAATCCCAAATGACAGCTGCCATGATTTTTCCTGCCAACGGAATGGTTTTCGCTTTCTTTGGAGCAGATTCGCCAAAGGAAATCCACTGCTTTGATTGTTGTTTGGTTTCAAGTTGATAGTAATAGATCCAAGTTTCATCAGCCGTGATATAACGCCGCAAAAACTCATTTGGGTTGCGCTGGAACATTTTCAGACATCCCTGTGAAATGGTCACACGATTCCGCTTGTTCTCAACTGCGAGCAGTCGCGGCACCCATCTTGCTGACAGCTTTCTCATATCCAAAAGTTAGGAACACACCGAGGGTTGGCGGCGAGGGAAGGTGGATACGACTGCGATCTTGCAGTGTTCTCTGTAAATAAATATAATGACAGTAAAGCACTACACCCAGCTTTGAAAGCAGGTAAATAGAATTAAGGATTATTAGAAGAAAGAAAGCAATGTATTTTTAGCCATTGATAGTGCACATTTAATTTACGAAAGCTACGAAACAAGCATTTCAAATAATTATAAGAAATAGTCTTGATAGTGATGATCTATTCATTGTATTAATTTACCTGGTGACTTTTTCCAATTCTGGCTCTGATGTTGTGGTCACAGAAGCCAGCGTTGATAACGTTTCGTGAAAACATTCTGTGTCCAACATCAGAGCCGAGTGATGAGAATTGGAAAAAGTCGACTAAGTAAATGACTGTAATTTCAAAAGCTGTACATTTTTGCTTTCTCTGCTACGTATAGTAAGTAGAAGTATGCATTGCATTCCTCCCAAAGATGCCTGACAAAGATTTTCAAGAAAGTCGCCCACAACAGACTGCCCTTTACATGGAACATTTTTCGAAAATTTTGATTTTCTCAAAAAAGTCTCTAGCAATTTTGATTAAAATATCATATATTTAAAATAGTTTCATGACAAATAAAATGTATATCTTGAACTTTCTGGGGATGTCCCCAGAGAAAAAAAAACGAATAGCAATTTCCACTTGAGAAACGCATATGTATTATTTGAAAATTAAAACCAACAACAAAAAATACCGCGGAGATGGTGAGCCCCACTAGCGTTTTCATTTAGAACAAATTGCGTGGTTTTACGAGATATACATTTTCTTTTTTTTTCTATGAAGAAAACTTCACAGGCTATTTCCAGGAAACTCAAGATATACATTTCACTTTCCTTCAAAATACCTTAAACATACGTTGGAGTCACTTTTGAGAAAATAAAACATTACAAAACAATTTCCATGTAAGGAGTGATATGGGTTGCGGGGATTTTCTCGAATATCTTCGTGTCGCATCTTTAGAAGATACTGAACTTAAGTACCAAGTTTGGTATTTATGGAACTCTGTTGTTTTCCGCACCTTTATAACGTTTATAATCACACATATATTTGGTTTCTAATTCAAATTTTGCATAATAAATTCATTATGATGTAAGTCGTAAAAGTGGTTTTATTTTTCCTACGGCCTTGGTTTCGCAAATATTCCTACGAGCAAACAAAACCACATTTAACACTATGGTATATACTATTTTAGACAGCGCTCGAATTTGTAAACTATCAATAATATTATATTGATTTCTGAAACTAACAGATATCACGTTTAGAACGCGTTCTTGAAACAAGAGAAACGACTTTAAAAAACCGAGATGTCAGATTTTGTGATGTTTTGTTGATTCGCTAGCAGTCATTTTCAGTGAAATTATTAAATGCTATATCATATTGCTTTCTGAATTTGTTGGGTAAGTACTTCTAGTGTTATTCTTTCTGCTGCTTCTGTAATTTCACCTGGCTCTTCCATTTCAGTTTCTTCTGAATTCATAATTTCCGCCATTTAATCTTTATGTAGGTGTTACTAGATAAAAGAATGTTTTAAATCAAAAAAAAAACAGAAGGCTGCCAATATAACCTATAGGTTAACCCTATAAATAATTGCGATAAATTGAAGTATAACGATTTGTATTGTGAATAAATAATGCAGCGCCATGAGAAATTAATATGTAAAAACACATAATGAAAAGTAAAACCTAATCAGACCAGTTATAATTATTAAACATGTGTAAACACAAAGAGTAACTTCCGTGTGATTGGACTTGAGAACTAAGTTGGTCAAAATGAAAATTATCTCACTAGTGCGATAATCCCGTGTTCACTGTGTTAGAAGTTCTACTTTTAGGCCATGCCATTTGTTCAGCATTTTTCATAAAGTTAAAAAGCAACACAAACAACGATTTTTGTATCGTAATATCTTATTTAAGAGTTCGCTAATAATTTAACAACAAAAGCTATGCTTTCAGGGATAGAAGATTTTGCACATAATCTATTCGTGTGGATTCCAAATTGGAATGGCATATTTGAAAATACAGACCAATTGTAAATTAGTTTGTACATGATAACACTATAGCAGCAAGTTAATCAATTCTGAAAGTGAATTGGTGAATAGAAAATGAATGAAATAGTGAAGGAAAGCAGGTTTAACTGTTTCGCATGCAATGGTAGTTTGCTAACCAACACAGCACGGCACAGAGAATCTAATGAAGACGGAAAGCAGAACCAGAAATGAATTATTCATCCGTGAGTAGTCCATTTCAATCCACATCACCATTGCAATTACTGCTCGTGAGTTTGTAACGCAGCTGCATGCCTCTGACGTTACCCCGTGCCTTTGTCATGAGCTGAAAATTACTCATTTATATTAAATCACACAGAATATTTATTTTCAGCAATATTTTATTGAAATTGGCTTGAATGTAACACGATGAACACATCGAAATTATTTTATTACAATTCCAAATTATAGTTGCATCAGCAATGATATCCAACTGATGGATATAAGGTTTATTGGCACCAAATAAATAGTTCACTTGGGCAGGCCCAATATCTGGGACGTAGAGCACGTTCTTATCGTGCGAGGGGTCCCGGGGTTCGACTCCCAGCTGGGGGTGGGAATTTTTATTTAGCCAAGATTATTCTCTATCCTCCCCAGAGTCTGGAAGTATTATGAGAGTGTGAATGTATGTGTGTGTATGATTCTGATACATAAAACCCAAAGCAAAACCAGAAATCCAATGACAACGCTAATATAGGCAATAACCGAGCGGGATGACAACGTCTGTAGCCGCATTCGGGAGGTCCCGGGTTCGATTCTCAGTGACCGCCCTCTCTGACCATGGGATTTTTCGTGATTTCCTCCTGGTCGCCAAGGCTGATGCCGGGGTGGTGTATTCTTCCGCGATTTCTCCTTTCCATTTCAGGTTTCAAATGTGCTTTCAGGTCCTGCGGTACTGGCGGTGCCGGGAAGATGGCGTGGATGTATGCACGTTGGAAAGATTTCTCCCTGTGAGCGCCAGAGTGATCTGTCCCTCCAGTTAGATTCGCTACGTCACCCTCTTGAGATTCCTCGCCACTGGACGGGAGTGTTCAAACTGGAAAAATCAGGGACTTTTGCACGTCTCTGTGGGCCTACCTGGGATCTACAGTGGCTGCTTTGCCTCACCATTGCCTCCCGGAGGGTGTAGCTGCAATGGGGTGTCCGCCTCGATAAACACACCCTACATCGGCAATGTGTTCTAAAGGTAAAAGGCCGCCGATATGACCATTGCAGTTAAAGGCAAGCTATAAATGAAAGAATAACAATAATACTCCACTTGTCAAAACTCTAAAAGCAAGCATAAGATTGGTTCTACCTTTCCATTTCAAATTATAGCAAGTTTTGGAGTCTATGCTCCAATCAATTAAGTAGTATTATATTTTACATCGCTCTCCTAAGATCGTTTAGAGTGTTTATTAGCAACTAGCAGAACCCTCTGCTCGGGTTATTGCGTTATTTAAGAACCTGAGTGCTTCCCTTCTCTCTGCCTCCTTCACTTTCTCACTTCACTCCTTCCCTCTTTCTCCTCCTCTCTCTCTAACTCTCCTTCATCCTCTTTTTCATCTCCTTACATCTTCCTTTTTTCTTCTATCTCCGTTTACAATCTCCTCCTTACTTTCTCGCTCTGCACCCCCCATTGTCTTCCTTTCCAGTATTTCCATTCTATGTAACTGGGGCAGTCACCTCCTCCTGTCCGTTGCTCGCGGCTTACCTTGATGCATCTTCCATGTTGGTTCCAGAAGTTCGCAGTGTGCTGGTTCTCTGCAATTTTATCCTCGGCTAGCTGCAGTAATTTTCTTTAAACTATATGGGAGCATGGACTTATCCTTGGTAAAGGAAGCGTCGATCTCGGGTGGTGATATAAGAAGACATAAACGTGCTTTGGTTATGAAAAGATGACACTGCCGTTTCTTTTTATTTAACTAACCCACGTAGTACACAACACTGATATTGCCGCCGTTAAAATACTGTCCGCCGCTGTTGAATCACGGCGCGGATAGGACGCGAAGTTTAGATATGCTCCTTATCTCTTTACTAGTAGCGATTCTAATGTCTGTTTCGAAAACTGTCTCTATTCCCTTTTGGCGCGATATCTCTTAAACATTCTGCAGCATCTCCCCCTGCCCACACATGACAAAATGCCCCCAATTTCTTTCTAGCTGACCCATTTATAGTCGCAGGCTTCTGGGGCTGCTTCCTTTCCCATTGGTCCATTTTTAGCGCCACTCGACGCGTCTCACTATTTCGTATAAACTTACAGGGATCTCATTGGTCCAAGTTTAACATAAATCGCGACTTTTCCTAAATTTACCGTTAAGCTAGCTGTCTCTCTCACTTGGTCACGGCGAATTATCGAATAATAGGACAAAAACAATTACACCCTCGCTGTATGAACAATGGCCCTGCGACCAGAGAGGCGTCGTAAAACTAGATTTTCTGCCTTCGAAGACACTATTCCTGTAGCTAAAACATTTCGTCGTGGACAGTATTTTAACACAGCGCTTAAATTATTTACATTAAACCATTTATAACTCTTCTGATATTAGTAACCTAGATACATACATAACGTTAAATCACCCTTCTTAAACTATACAAGCAGTATAAGAAAAATATATGTACATAGTATGATTTAACATCAATAAAAATCAATTAATAAATTATCTATAATTACAGTTCTCGGGCTCGGCCTAGAGTTGCCGTTTCATAACTCAGATACAATGTAATGTTTTGAAAACCGGCAATACAACTACTTTTTCTCGATGTTTATAGAAATTAAACCATATGTAAAGCATCTGATGTGATACATGCACACGACGTTCTCTATCAATGACACATTTACATATATTTGTTATAGGTATTCGCATAAAACGTGATTCTTATATCCACGTTACTCATGATATATTTTTGCTTAGGAATGGACTCAAATTAATCAAGAAGTGCTTGGTTAAAACATGCGGAAACAGCCTTTATATGCATAATAATAAGCTCTTACGATGGAAAGAAAGAAAAATCTAGTAAGTGACATTCACGTGAATTTCTCTACCCATTCAACAAACTATTCTTACAAAAGCATATTTTCTATCTACTTCATGTTGATCGAGATGAACATTTGTTCAACTAGTTTTACTACATATTTCCTTCTAGGTACAATGGGAATAGGGGAGTATAGTAGGCTTAAGCGATAGTCAATCTTATAGGAACTAGTCGGTATATGATGGCTTTGAAATTCCGACCAGGAGGAAAATATTAAATACGAAAAAAGTATAAGCATTTGAAAATTCAAATTAATAACATAAACTGTGTGCTTTAACGAAATATATATTTTTTTATAGTAAGATTTTGTCTATCTCTTATGATTTATCAGTTACGCAAAAAAAGAGAAAAATCAGACTGAAGAGGACTATTCTCAGAAAATTTAAGATATACATTTTATTTGTCATGAAAATATCTTAAACATAGGCAAATTTAATAAAAACAGTTAGAGCCATTTTTTTATAAAATCAAAATTTTGAAAAACTGTTCCATCTAAAGTATAGTTTGGGGTGGAGGAATGTTGTTAAAAATCTTCGTTTCACATTCTTGGAAGAAGCTGAACTTAAATATCAATTTTGGTTTTAACCAACTTTTCCCACACGAGTTATGCAGTTCACAAACCCTCATGGATCTTTTTAAATGCCTTTCTTGGATTCATAAAAATTCAAAACGTGTATTTCGGGTGAAATCTCGGTATCGAATTTTTGGTTGGAATACAATACTTCCTCTGCTTACTATAGATAAGTAGTAGAGAAAGTAATTAAAGAATCACAGACTCTTGAGCATCTTCATTAAATGACGCACTCACACTCCAGAAGGGTGCAAACATGCAATATGGAATCTTTCGGAAGCGGCTAACGCTACGAAAAAACGCATTGGTTACAAATTGTGTTTTAATAACCTCAACGCTGTATTAAGTTTTGCTGTATTAAGTTTTTCTGTATCTTTTATGGTTTTTAGTAACACAAAAATTGAACATTATTTTTTACTTACTCTGTTACTTACCTATAGTAAGTAGAGGAAGTAATGTATTTCATCCAAAAATTCCATACCGATATTAAGAATAAAAAAGAATAGAAAAAGGTGCTTGTATCTGTCTTTCTGTGAACAGCATAACTCAAAAACGAAAAGTGGTTTAAATACCAAACATGCTACCTAAGTTCAACATCTTAAAAGGATACGACAAGAAGATATTCAAGAAAATCTCCGCTCGCCAAACTACCCTTTACATCGAAAAAGTTTCGTTGCTTTTGATTTTCTCAAAAATGACTTAACAATTTTGATTAAAATACCAAATGTTTAAGATGTATGCATAAAAATGTAATGTATATCTTGAATTTTCTGGCAATAGCTTGGAAAGTCCTCTTCATTCTGAATGACTAATTGGTGAATCGTAAGAGACACAGAGTCTTACCACAAAGAACTACCCTTTACATGGAATTTTGCAAAATTTTGATTTTCTCAAAAAAATTAACGATTTTGATTAAAATAGCACATGTTTAAGATATTTTCATGGCAAATGAAATGCATATTTTGAATTTTCTGGGAATGTCCCCAAAAATCCTCTTCATTCTAAATGACTTTTGTATAACTGGTAAACCGTAAGAGATACACAAAATTTTACTGCACAAAAAATGTAGATCTCGTTAAAATATACAATTTAACACGTACTTTTTTTGTGAAGTGAACAATTTCAGAGATATTCCTTGTTATTTGTTTGAATTATTTAATAGTTATACTTTTCCTCAAACGGGAATTTGTTATTCTTCTTATTTTCTCTATTACTCTATTGTACTCTAAAAGATCGCATGCCAAGTAACTCTATCAGACACGATATTTCGTTAATTAAGATCACATAGCAAGAAACACAATTAGACAGTATATTGTGATATTTAATTAAGATCACTTTCTAAGTAACACAATTAGACAGAATATTATGATATTTCATTAAGATCACATAGCAACTAACAGAATTAGACAAGAGCTGAAGATATTTAATTACGGCTACATTCCAAGTTACACAATGCAACAAGATCTGAAGATATTTAATTAAGATATATTCCAAGTTACACAATGCAACAAGATCTGAAGATATTTTATTTAAATGAAACAAACAAAAATGGCATGAACATATTTTAAGACTGGACTCTTCTAGATTAACAAAACAAGCACTGCTATACCAGCCACAGGATCACAGATATCCTATTAGCTTTTCTTAGAGGGGCACAGGCTAAGGTCTACCATGAAGAAGGAGAAGAAGAAGATTATGATGATGATGATTATGATTATGATGAAAGCTAGTATACAGCATTCCGCATTTAAAGGTTTTACTGTCGTTTAAACCTGCCGTATTCCCCAACAAAGATGTATCTTTGTCATCATGAACCAGATAGAAAAAATATCTGATACGTTGCAATCACATGACTTTCTCTACTCTTGTACAAACTATTTTTACAAACGCTTATTCTCCATCTACTTCATGTTAATCGAGATATCTTGTTACTAATTTTCTTGTTGTAGATGCAAGGGGGATTGGTAGGCTTTAACCGATAGTCAAATATTTTAAGAGCTGATTGCTATGTGGAGTATTACATTCTCTTTGTATTACCACAACAAAAAAAATGAATAACGAATTACCATTTCAGAAAAAGTATAAGTATTGGAAAATTTAAGGGAATAAAAAGCAATATCTCGAAAATGGTTCCTCAATAAAACAAATGTATATGACATAAATTGTGTATTTTAACGCGATCTACATTTTATAGTAAAATTTTGTCTATCTCTTATGGTTTACCAGTTATTCAAAAGTCGTTCACAATGAAGATACTTTTGGATACATTCCCAGGAAATTCAAGATATACCTTTTATTTGCCATAAAAATCTTTTAAACATACGATATTTTAATCAAAATCGTTAGAGCCATTCTTGAGAAAATTAAAATTTTCGAAAAATATTCCATGTAAAGGGTAATCTGAAGTGGGGAGATTTTCTTGAAAATCTTCGTGTCGCATCTCTGGAAGGTACTAAACTCAAATACCAAGTTTGGTATTTATCCTACTTTTCGTTTTTGAGTTATGCTGTTCAAGATAGATACACAGACACATACGCGGATGTGCTTCCAAAAATATTTTAATTGGTTTTAGGGAGCCTCAAAACATGTATTTCCGGTGGAATCGCGATATCAAATTTTTGGGTGAAATGCAATATTTCTCCTAATAACTATACGTAGTAGAGAAAGTAATAAAGTGTAATGGGTAGAGAAAGATATGCAACATCAGATTTTGTTCTAAATATAAGGGAGCAAACATACCCTTTAGCCTTTTTTTGCTGCCAAAACCTAAATCTTCGGCATTTATATCCCTTAGGTCTCGTGTGGCATGCAATTTTAGATATCAGAATCAGTAGTTTTCGTAAATTTGCCGGTAGAATGTTACGCCACTAATTGCATTTTTTCCCCCACGTTACAGAATCCAGGAGGGAATTGTGTATCACACCACAATTACGCAAATGACACCGGTTATGCAGCCCGCGGCGCACCGTCTGTGCAGTGTGAAAGTACCACACGCTTTGATGTCCTGCCTTCTGCAGTGGAATGCACAAATCTAATTGGAAAGCATTTAATACATTTATATGCGCGCATGCATCTCAATGACAAACACCCGGACAACTCTTGCGGTTTGACGGTCATACACAATTAATTATTGCAAAAGCACTTAAAAGTGTGCATTTTATTGCTTGGAATTCCTCTCTGTCAGACCAGCAGCATTGCGCTACCTTCATAATACGTAAATCAGATATTAATGGAAACATAGTCCGTACTTGCGATCAAACGATGGACATTCTGACAAGTCCGCTCAATAACAAAGTATTTGAAGCTTCAAATTTCTCATTTATTAATTTAAAAACTACGAATTCATAACGAAGTGTTAAAATTACCCTAGAGCAGTGAATCAGACACAGTTTGGAAACTATCATGAAAATTGAGATGGGTGATTTTAGGAGGAGCCGAACTTGAAGTAGTTGCAACCGTACGTATGGTACCCGGTAGTCTTCGCACCAAATTTACTTTCCAGTGGTCTTTGCCCCAAGTTTAAAAAATATTAACTTTGTATTTTTTACTGTTTCTTTAAATATTATATATTTATGTTTGCCAAGGCTGCGTCAATATTAATTTGTAGAGACATGAATATCTTAACAAGGCGTGATGCGGCTAAAGAATGTACACTTACACAGATTATAATTTTTACTTCACTACATTTATTAACCCTTGACACGATTTAAATGGCACTTCACTGAGTTGTGAGATTATTTATTAATTACTTGCCCTTTATAACACGTAAACTGTTTTCGTCTCACACTGAATACGTATTAAACTTCTGGAGGACGCGTCTCGCGTCCGGTTAGGAACGCTGTCTGCTAGCAACTAAATTCTGAATTTGTACAATTTGCCCTATTTCAGTTTCTGATTCACTATTCCTACTCCAATAGCATACTTTTATTTAACTTAAGCTTTTTTTCTGTTTTTGATTGGCTATTTTATAAACTGTCTCAAAAATTACATTATTGTTGCACCAAGAATTATCAGTAGCATTATTAAACTTTCTAATTCATTATTGCCTCAAGGTTACCTCATTGTTAGCAACTTTTGACCTATTATTCTCACAGCTCCTACATTATTAAATTACGTAACACATTCACATAACATTATTGAACATGTACATAATATAAACATTAATAAAATGACTGTTACATTTTTATATTATATTCTACACATATTGCTTTAAGGCGGGATGTTACTGAATTTATATATTATATAATTTGGCTGAAATCATTTAGGTGTTAAAAATACTGCCTCAAAATACAAACGACGATTTAGTACAAAATTAAGTTACTATTGATTGCACATGACAAATTTGCTAGTCCTAGTAGACTACAAGGGCACCATAATATTTACTTACAGTATAGGATACACAACGGAGGGGGACACCTTGCGCACTGCGACCTTATTTTTCTTCAATGCACGCATTAGAATGTTGCGTCACCAAATTGGTCCGCACTCTCTTGGGAGGTGTTCCTATGTTTTTCAACCTCTCGGTTTATACCTCAAAGCTCTTCTTAGGTGTCCTTCTGACATAGGTTGTACGTCTTCCAGCCATTTATTTCTAAAACTGACAATTCTTTCATTTAAATTGTATGTGTAATTCCTGTTTCATTGTTTCAATTTTTACTTTTCTTTAGTATGTATAATAAGTATGGGAAATATTGCATTCCATCCAAAAATTAGATATCGAGATTTAACCAGAAATACACGTTTGAGGTTCCCCTGAATCCAAAACACCATATTTAGAAAAACGTCCTGTGCATGTCTGTCTGTGTGCCTGTGAACAACATAACTCAAAAACGAAAACTCGAATGAATACCAAAATGGTAATTGAGTTTACTATCTTCCAAGAATACGACATGAAGATTTTCAAGAAAATCCCTCCACTCCAGACTACCCTTTACTTGGAAAATTGTGTTAAAATTCCATATGTTTAAGATATCTTCATGGCAAATGAAACGTATATCTTGAATTTTCTGGGAATGTCCCCAAAAGTCCTCTTCATTCTGAATGACATTTTTATAACTGGCAAACGTAAGAAATAGGTAAAATTTTACTACACAAAAAAATGTAGATAGCACACAATTTGCTGAATACTTTTTTGTCGAGAGAACCTTTACCGAGACATTCCTTGTTGTTTGTTTGAATTTTTCAATATTCTCAAATTGAAATTCATTATTCGCCTTTTTTATGTCCTGGACACGCAAAGAGAATGGAATGCTCCACATAGCAACCAGCTCTTAAAAGATTTTCTTAAAGCCTACCATATTCCCCATGCACTTACAAGAAAATTAGAAGTAAGTTTCTGCTAATGTTTATCTCGATTAACATATAGTATACGGAGAACAAGCGTTTGTAATAATAGTTTTACAAGAGTATAGAAATTCATATGAGTGCAACACATCAGATTTTTACTTTCTCTACTACGTAGAGTAAGCAGGGGAAGTATTGTATTCCACCCAAAAATTCGATACCGAGATTTCACCGGAAATATATGTTTTGAGACCCCCTGAATCAAAAAAAAGCATTTTTGGAAGCATGTCCGTGTGTGTGTCTGTGTATCTGTCTATGTGTGTGTGTGTCTGTGAACAGCATAACTCAAAAACGAACCGTCGGATAAACACCAAACTTGGTATTTAGGTTCAATATCTTCCAGGGATGCGACACGAAGGTTTTCAACAAAATCCCCCCACCCCAGGATACCCTTTACATGGAACATTTTTCGAAAATTTTAATTTTCTCAAAAACGGCTCTAACGATTTTCATTAACATATCATATGTTTAAGATATTTTCATGACAAATAAAAAGTATATCTTGAATTTTCTGGGAATGTCTCCAAAAGTGTTCTTCATTGTGAACGACTTTTGCATAACCGGTAAACCATAAGAGATAGAGAAAAGTGTACTACACAAAAAATGTAGATCGCGTTAAAATACATAATTTATGTCATATACATTTTTTTTGTTGAGTGAACCATTTTCGAGATATTGCTTGTTATTCTCTTAAATTTTTCAATACTTATTTTCTCAAATGGGAATTCGTTATTCATTTTTACTTTCTCTACTACGTATAGTAAGTAGGGGAAGTATTGCATTCCACCCAAAAAATCGATACCGAGATTTCACCGGAAATACATGTTTTGAGACCTTCTGAATCCAAAAAAATCATTTTTGGAAACATGTCCGTGTGTGTGTCTGTGTGTGTGTGTGTGTGTGTGTGTGTCTGTGTGTCTGTGTGTCTGTGAACAGCATAACTCAAAAACGAACAGTCGGATAAACACCAAACTTGGTATTTAGGTTCAGTATCTGCCAGAGATGCGACACGAAGGTTTTCAAGAAAATCCCCCCACCCCAGACTACGCTTTACATGGAAAATTTTTCAAAAATTTTGATTTTCTCAAAAATGGCTCTAACGATTTTGATGAAAATATCATATGTTTAAGATAATGTCATGAGAAATGAAATGTATATCTCGAATTTTCTGGGAATGTCTCCAAAAGTATTCTTCATTGTGAACGACTTTTGCATAACTGGTAAACCATAAGAGATAGACAAAATTTTACTACACAAAAAATGTAGATCGTGTTAAAATACACAACTTATGCCATATACATTTCTTTTGTTGAGTGAACTGTTTTCGAGATATTGCTTGTTATTTCCTTAAATTTTCCAATACTTATACTTTTTCTCAAATTCGTTATTCATTTTTTTTATGTCCTGGACATGCAAAGATAATGGAATGCGCCACATTGCAACCAGGGTTAAAATATTTGACTATCGCTTAAAAGCTACCATATTCCCTTTGCATCTACAAGAACTTTAGCAATAAGATTGACATCTCGATATCTCGATTAACATGAAGCATATGGAGAATAAGCGTTTGTAAAAATAAAGAGTAGAGAAAGTCATGTGAGTGTAACACATCAGATTTTTATTACTTTCTCTACTACGTATAGTAAGTAGGGGAAGTATTGTATTCCACCCAAAAATTCGATACCTAGATTTCACCGGAAATACATGTTTTGAGACCCCCTGAATCCAAAAAAGAGCATTTTTGGAAACATCTCCGTGTGTGTGTCTGTGTGTGTGTCTGTGTGTGTGTGCCTGTGAACAGCATAACTCAGAAACGAACAGTCGGATAAACACCAAACTTGGTATTTAGGTTCAGTATCTACCAAGGATGCGACACGAAGGTTTTAAAGAAAATCCCCCCACCCCAGAGTACCCTTTACATGGAACATTTTTCGAAACTTTTAATTTTCTCAAAAATGGCTCTAACGATTTTGATTAAAATATCATATGTTTAAGATATTTTATGACAAATAAAATGTATATCTTGAATTTCCTGGGAATGTCTCCAAAAGTATTCTTTATTGTGAACGACTTTTGCATAACTGGTAAACCATAAGAGATAGACAAAATTTTTCTACACAAGTAATGTACATCGCGTTAAAATACACAATTTGTGTCATATACATTTTTTTGTTGAGTGAACCATTTTCGAGATATTACTTGTTATTCCCTTAAATTTTTCAATACTTATTTTCTCAAATGGGAATTCCTTATTCATTTTTTTGTCTTGGATATGCAAAGAGTATTAATCTGTGGCAAAGGGAATGGTGCTGCACCTAGCAACCAGCAATTAAGAGATATGTATGTTTTATAATAAACCAGAAGTATTTCTTATTGTGATGTTATATGATACTTAAAATTTGAGTATCAATTAATTCACATCAGTGAATTGAGTTGGGTCTTAGCTGAGGATGAGAGAGATACATATCTCTCGAAAGCGCTCCTACGGTAACAACTAGCGCCTTTATGTGATGTGAATTAATATATACCAACTCAAATTTTAAGAAAAAAGGATATGTATGTGCTTAAAGGCTACTGTATATCTATATTGCCCTTGTAAATATATACTTCCTTACATCTACAAGAAAATTAGCAATAAGATAGAGTCTGCAAATGTTTATCTCGATTAACATGAAGTAGATGGAGAATAAGCGTTTGTAAAAATAGTTTGTACAAGAGTAGAGAAAGTCATGTGAGTGTAACACATCAGATTTTTTTGTCTTGGATATGCAAAGCGTTATAATCTGTGGGAAAGGGAATGGTGCTGCACCTAGCAACCAGCTATTAAGAGATATGTATGTGCTTAAAGGCTACTGTATTTCTATATTGCCCTGGTAAATATATTTTCCCCTTACATCTACAAGAAAATTAGCAATAAGATAGAGTCTGTAAACGTTTATCTCGATTAACATGAAGCATATGGAGAATAAGCGTTTGTAAAAATAGTTTGTACAAGAGTAGAGAAAGTCATGTGAGTGTAACACATCAGATTTTTTATTCTGTCTTTCTTCGTCAGTCCCATTACTGACCTCAGAAATCTCATTTCGATTCCTTGAATTCTGTTTATATATCTTTCACTGTCATATGAACATATGAGTGTGGCCATCGTTTTATAAAATTTAATAATTCTGTCTTTTGTTGTTTTATTTTTAAGTGTTCCTTTTATTGTGCCATATATATGGTTGCATCAGGCTGTTTTATTTTGGACATCTACCTTTCCTTGATTTGATATTTTGAAGCTGAGATAATTAAAACAGTTTACCTGTTGTATAATTTGTTCATTAATGATTTTTTAGACCTTTCCGGTATATTGGTTCTGAAGGCCATCACTTTGGTTTTGTTTGCAGCAATTGTCATACTGTATTTTTTACTTTCCCTACTGCATATAGTAAGTAGGGGAAGCACTGCATTCCACTCAAAAATTCGATACCGAAATTTAACCGGAAACACATGTTTTGAGGTGCTCTGAGTCTAAATAAAGAATTTTTGCAAACATATCCGTGTGTGTGGGTATCTGCAAACAACATAACTCAAAAACGAAAAGTCAGATACATATTAAACCTTGTATTTAGGATCAATATCTTCCAAAGATGCGACACGAAGATTTTCAACAAAATCTCCCACATAAAATAGCCTATCCATGGAAAATTTTAGATTTTCTAAAAAAATAGCTGTATTCATTTTGATTAAAACACAATATATTAAAGATATTTACATGACAAATAAAATTATATCTTGAATTTTCTGGGAATAGCCCTTGACATCCTCTTCATTCCCAGGAAATGTTGTATAATCTTGTATAACTGGTAAACGTTAAGCGATAGACGAAAACATAGTGTATAAGAAGGTAGATCTCTTTAAAACACACAATTTATTTAAAAAATCTGATGTGTTACACTCACATGACTTTCTCTACTCTTGTACAATCTAATTCTACAAACGCTTATTCTCCATATGGTTCATGTTAATCGAGATATCGAGATGTTAATCTTATTGCTAAAGTTCTTGTAGATGCAAAGGGAATATGGTAGCTTTTAAGCGATAGTCAAATATTTTAACGCTGGTTGCTATGTGGCGCATTCCATTCTCTTTGCATGTCCAGGACATAAAAAAAATGAATAACGAATGTGAGAAAAAGTATAAGTATTGGAAAATTTAAGGAAATAACAAGCAATATCTCGAAAACGGTTCACTCAACAAAAGAAATGTATATGACATAAGTTGTGTATTTTAACGCGATCTACATTTTTTGTGTAGTAAAATTTTGTCTATCTCTTATGGTTTACCAGTTATGCAAAAGTCGTTCACAATGAAGAATACTTTTGGAGACATTCCTAGAAAATTCGAGATATACATTTCATTTCTCATGACATTATCTTAAACATATGATATTTTCATCAAAATCGTTAGAGCCATTTTTGAGAAAATTAAAATTTTCGAAAAATCTTCCATGTAAAGGGTATTCTGGGGTGGGGGGATTTTCTTGAAAACCTTCGTGTCGCATCTCTGGAAGATACTGAACCTAAATACCAAGTTTTGTGCTTATCCGACTGTTCGTTTTTGAGTTATGCTGTTCACAGACACACACACAGACACACACACACACACAGACACACACACGGACATGTTTCCAAAAATGCTTTTTTTCGATTCAGGAGGTCTCAAAACATGTATTTCCGGTGAAATCTCGGTATCGAATTTTTGGGTGGAATGCAATACTTCCCCTACTTACTATACGTAGTAGAGAAAGTAAAAATTTTGTGGTATAAGCTGTTTCCGAGATATCCGTTACTAAAGGTTCGAATTGTTCATTTCTTGGTTATTTTCTTAAATTCCTTTCAACATTCAGATGTTTCTCAAGATTGTATGGAAACAGTATGCAACTTGAAGGTCAGCATATAACGTCCAGTTCTTAAACATTTGACTCTTGCTGTTCTCTTTGTATCTATAACGAAACGTGTAATGTAGCTATTTCTGCAAAGGCTTATTTGGATTAAAATGTAGTGGATAGAAAAATAAGCCTGGATAAGAATAATTTATGTCCCTACTAATAAAGGATAAAAGGTAAGGAAAGTCATGTGAATAAATCACATCAGATTGTTTCCTATTTCATTTAGTAAGTACACACCATTTTGTAATTTGTCTTCGTTATCAGAAATAATCACTAGTTCATCTGTATATAGGAGTGTCAGGATTAAATTATTTTTATTCCAACTGTCCTTAATATTTAAAGTTTGTAATTTGTAGTTTGTTGATATTTTGTTCTAAATTAAGACCAGTTGATTGTCTTATATAGATTTTGGTTTTCTTATAAACATTTTAATATCTTTTATGAGGTACCGCGGTATACAGATTTTCTCTAATATATTCCATAGCTTCCTTCCTATAACCTTGTCGAATGTTTTGGAGTGGTCAACGAACAGCATATGTGTTTCACAGTTATATTCTCTCTTCTTTCTAGAACTTACTTTAATGTAAAGATATTGTCCATTATAGATCTATTCTTTTGAAATTCCATTTGCTCCTCTAATAGTATTATTTCTGTTGTTAATATTTTGGTATATATCTTATAAACATTATATAATTAATTTATTCCTCTGTATTTATCTTTTCTTGTCTATTTCCTTTTATAAAAATTAGTATGACAAGTGCTTTCTTCCATTTCTTAAGTACTTTAACCTATTGCTGTTGCCAAAACCTGCAATCTGTTTATGATTTTTAAATAGCATTTTTAAGTGTACTTTGACGTATAGTTATAGGTACACGACACTAAGGGATTAACTACACGTCAGCTATACAAGCAGATCACCCTAGGACACGTGGATCGGACCCTACCTTGGCATACGTAAAGATGAAGGTATATTTACATTATACACTGTCCTAGAAAATATGTTTCCTTTTATTTTCAAAATTAAGTTGGCATTTGAAATTTGAGTATGCGAGCGAATTTAGTTCACAACAAGAACTCAAAATATTAAAGTGTCGATTTCTCTCACACAAAGTTCCTCTTTTCCCATTTAACTTTGTAGAATATGCCAGTTGAGCAAATAAACATGCTTTACAAATTCAATCAGAGATAATCTTTCACAATTGTAACTATATATATTATTTGTATACATTAAACAAAAATTCGTAACATTCTATTCCTTAAAATTGCATATAAAATTTGGCTCCTCCCGAACACTTTTGAGAAATTCAGAGATTCTTTTATATATATATATACATATATATATATATATATAGCTAAGTTCACTTTTAATATTTCGCTTCCACGAATAGTTTTCTTCACATTCCTTGCTCTATTTCTTTACTATTACATATGAATCAATTTTATTCCCCCACTATGCTCCACGACTTTCCGTTAGCATCTTTAGCATGTCGCGGTAATCTGTTCGTGTTATCTTATTTGCTGAGCGCCTGTTATTGTCTTACTATTTTGAATTTTGGGTTCTTTGTCCTCCGGCTAGCTATTATTACTCAGTCGAGCAAATATGTCTAAGCAGGGCGTGTAAACGGAAAGGAGTTGTTACTAAAAGATAACACTGATAAAAGAATTTGTTTTTACACTTTTATTGCCGTCACACTTAATTAATAGTTCACATCTGTAATCTTTATACACGCCTGACTGAAACTGTTATATTTCCGAATGTAATTACTGTCGTAATAGTTGTCGCGTACTTCACTTTTTGTAACTAATTTTACGACGCGAGAGATTCATCCAAACTGTATGACATTCACCTCACGAGAGATTCCTCAAGACTGCGCGACGTGTATCTCGTGAATGATTCTGTAAAACTGCGTGATGTGTACCTCGCGAGAGATTCCTGAGAACTGCATGATGTGTACCTCGTGAATGATTCTGCAGAACTGCGTGATGTGTACCTCGCGAATGATTCTGCAGAACTGCGTGATGCGTACCTCGCGAGAGATTGCTGAGAACTGCGTGATGTGTACCTCGTGAATGATTCTGTAGAACTCCGCGATACTTGCTTTTGGCTCAAGAATTTATACTCCCTCACCCCGATATGCCTAAACATTATAATAGAGCTGATATTGGTTACTAAATCGCGCCAGCATTAGCGTCTATTTTGTCAGCCAATCATAATTACTAACACATATGCTCTAGGGAAGATATTCCCTCAATTTCTAAAGAAAGGCACGCTACACTGACGTCATTTGTTAGTTTCTTCTAAGTGATAAACAACTCACCCCATCGCTTCATTGTTACCCACTCCTATTGTCAGTTTCAGTGAGGGCGTGTAAACTTATTTCCTAACAGTACTTATGGCTAACAAACATCTAAACTCATTGTCATACAATAATGTTAGTTTACACTACAATTACTCTGGCAGTCACAGTGTTATGATATAAAATACTGCATCAAGCAATAATTATTTAAACTTTACTCACCAAAGCAGATCACCAAAATCTTGACAAGTACAAAACCAAAAATAATACGTCTGGTGGCTCTCGATTTACACCGCATATGTCGCCCAGACGTGTATGTAACAAGGACTCTCTTACGGCGACTGACTACCCTGTCTCTCTCGAACTATAGGGAAAGTTCTCTTCTTGGGTATTTCCTCCACTGCCGCCGAGTGATTGCCCCACAACTCGACCAACCAGTATGCATTGTAGCTGGCTGTTACTATATACATATGACGTCAAAGCTACTGCGGGGCCAAAATATCTGAAAATACTAGAGATGCTGTCGTAAATGGCGAAATGGGGAGGAGGACCATCCAAACACAACAGTACCAATATTAATTTAAAATGTCTAGTAATATATTTCGGGCTTCCTTGTGACCTATGTGAAATATATTGTAGAATGGATGAAGTGAAGGCACCACTGGATACTATAGGCCGCAGGAAGACAGACCACAGAAACACGCGGAAGTCTCTAACAGTTTCTGGCTCGAAGACCCGTCCAACTACTGGAGCTGCCCGGAGAGGGCGACGAACAACCCTCTAGTGTCCACGGGAAACACTCTTTCTTTGGAGAAAGTATCCCCGTCATCTGTCGGCACCACCTCACGTCAGAAAACCTAGAAGCGCACTTGAAAGAGAAGGAAACATAATGAAAGGGAAATGAGGGAAAGAAAATCGTGATAGATGAGAAACCACCTAAAAATTCGCCTACGACCAGGGAAAACCACGAAAATCCCAAGTTCAGTTTGGGCGGTCGACGGGAATCAAACCCAGTGTGGCTTAAGGCCGACGACGACGTCATCGGCGCCCTAATCAGTCATCATGTAAAGGATGGGGCAACGTAATACAAGATGGCCTCGAGAGGGCTACAGGTTACAGCAGCATGGGTGGTGAAAGGGTGCCATTATGACATGTAACTTCTGTTCCGAATCCTTTCTAATCTTTAATTTGTCTAATATAACCTAAACTATATTTCAAAAAGAAAGAGTTACACAACTGACGGAGTTACCTGTATGGCGTCGTCGGGCCTAGTACCTACAGATTATAGATTAACACTATATCCGCAAAGACTCTTGCTGGGCACGCGGTTGGTAAGAGACCACCGTCAAAAATCCCTAAGTTTAAATATCTGATAAAATGCTGATTAGTGTCTAGTTTGTCACTGACGTAAGTGTATATCTGCAGAAATTACGGAACTCACCCACGTGTCGGACTAAAGTGATTGTTTACGTGTGTCGCCTAATCTCTGCTTACTTCCACATTCGGGAAATGACGGTCAAGAAATCTAAAGACAGTTTCCTGGAGTTAGTTAAACAAAGTTTGTCCTGAATATCTCAAAATGTATAAAATCATATTTATCAAAACCTGTTAAAATAAAATTATAACGGTCACACCAACTGTTCCCGAATGCGAGCCGTGATTGATACCATCAGTTAAATGTTTCTTAAGTCAAAGACCCGATATGACCAAAGAAGTTAAATGGAACAATATGAATGAAACAACAACAAAATTACAGAATCAGTGCTCTGCCCTCAGAAAACCAAACTAACTAACAATGAAGACAGTTATCATGGTTAGACATTACCGATGTTAGACTTCTTCAGAAAGGAAAACAAAGAATAATCCCACACGCCTACACGTGTCAAGAAAACTGAATATAGCACTTTTACGCAGAACCGTTATCGATGAAAACCTTACATTCTACTTTATTAAAACCAGCCCTGGTCAAGAATGAAGTCATCTATAATCGACAGGGTCTAGAGAGCATGGCAGTAGTAACTCCCTGTGATTGACTACCCAACGGTTCATGCGTATGCTATATGTTGTTCCTCGATAAAGCCAATGTAAAACATTTCCGACCCATAAAGAAGTCAACGAACGATTTATCTCTTTCAGCGTAATTGTGTTAAGCCATGCAAAATAGGTCTTCCAGAGTATAGCATTAGCTATCAGACAGCTCTATGCGAGTAAAGTGGCCATTTGTTTCAAAGAAGAACGAACCTCTTTGTGTTGCAGGAACCACTGGTCGAGGAGTTTGATGAAAATATTACACTCGGCAGGCAATAATACATTGCGATACATTAGTGCATCATTGGAGAACAAGAAGAGCTTAAAAATACGAACGAAGTCCAGATTTTCTGCTTCTAAGATTCTCCAGTGTATTTATCACGTGTATAATTCATACTATATCAGGTGGCCCAACCGCGCCGTATTTCAAGTGTGCAGATATCCCTTCGTGCGTCAAAAGAGTTGCAGAACTCAACGCGGTAATTCCAAGTAAACATAGGTCAGTGGGGAATGGGGAATTAGCGCGATTGAGCTTCGTTTTTTCCCCTTGTTTTTGCTTTTTTTAAGTTCCATTTATACCCTACCTTTAATTCCAATTTCCTTTGGAACATATTATTGCTCATAGGCAATACTAACTCGTATTCGCTTAACTTTGTGTTTCTAGTAAACTTTGAGCTTTAATCATTAGACCGCACGCACACTCACCTCTCATGCATATTTTCAGGATCTGGTAAGAAAGGAAATTATCTTAGCTAGAGAAAGATTCACAACACCAACCGGGAATCAACCCTTCGCACAGCAGGCAGATGCTGTACCGACTGCGCTACGGGGCCAGCCGAACTTCGGTTTACTCCTCTTGCTTAACAGTAAAGACAATACGCGGATTGCACTCATTGAGAGGTTCTTCCCAGGCTTGCAGTAGAGTGTACAGTCCGTGATGATAGACAAAAATAGACCGAAAAAACCTTAGAGAGTTTGCCATTTCAGTTACACGGGCTTTATTTTCCGACGGAATAAACTCACTTTTTAGACTGACAAATAATTAAAGTGGCTTTATTTGACCTATTTTTTTTTTTTTCTGTTTTCCTATTCGTATCCGCCCATATTTATTACTTTCTCTATTACGTATAGTAAGTAGGGGAAGTATTGCATTCCACCCAAAAATTCGATATCGATATTTCACCGAAAATACATGTTTTGAGGCCCTCTAAATAAAAAAATATTTTTAGGAAAACGTGCGTGTGTCTGTCCCTCTATCTGTTTGTGTGCGTGTGTGTCTGTTTCTGTGAACAGCATAACTCAAAAACGAAAAGTCGGATAAGTACCAAACTTGGTATTTAGCTTCAGTATCTTTCAAAGATGCGACACGAAGATTTTCAAACAAAATTCACCCCATACTACACTTTACATGGAACATTTTCGAAAATGTTTATTTTCTCAAAAATGGCTCTAACGATTTTTATTAAAATATCACATGTTTAAGATATTTTATGACAAATGAAATGTATATCATGCATTCTCTGGGAATGTACCAAATAGTCCTCTTCGTTCTGAATGACTTTTGCATAACTGGTAAACCGCAAGAGATAGACAAAATGTTCCACACAAAAAAATGTAGATCTCGTTAAAACAACTATTTATGTCATATTCTTTTCTTTTCTTATTTTTGGTCGAGAGATATTCCTTGTTATTTGTTTTAATTTCCCAATACTTATACTTTTTGTCAATTGGGAACTCTTATCCTTTTTTTATGTCCTGGACATGTAAAAAGTATAGGCTGCTCCACATAGCAACCAGCTCTTAAAAGAATTGATTATCGCTTAAAGCCTACCATATTCCACTTCCACCTACAAGAAAATTAGCAATATGATAATTTCTGCAATGTTTGTCTCGAAATTCTGCAAATCCTTATGAAATTGAAATTGAGTTTTATTTAATGAACACTGTTCAACTACTACGCTCCTTAGCGTCCTATTCTATATTGAGCGTAAAGGATCGGAAATTTTGCTCAGAGGCCTCTATCAGGCTTGAGGTTCTTTTACGTCCCGTAAACCTACGACACGGAACCATCGTCTTTACTTCCCGTCCAAAGGAAGCCATGCTGAGGATTTTACGCCCGAAAAAATCCATCGCCTTCTGCCGGGATTGAAACCGCGGCCTCGGGAACTAGAGATTGCATGATACCCCTAGACCACGGAGGACGACTGCAAATGTTTATCTCGATTAACATGACGTAGATGGAGAATAAGCGTTTGTAAAACTAGTTTGTGCAAGAGTAGAGAGAGTCATGTAAGTGCAACACATCAGATTTAGAAAAAGGTCCGTGTGTGTTTGTGAACAGTATAACTCAAAAACAAAAAGTTAGATAAATACCACACTGGTAGTTAGGTTCAGTACCTTCCAAAGATGCGACACGAAGATTTTCAAGAAAATCCCCCACCCCCAACCACGCTTTACATGGAACATTTGTCGAAAATTTTGATTTTCTAAAAAATGCCTTTAACGATTTTGATTAAATTACCATACATGTAAGATATTTACATGAAAAATAAAATGTATATCTTGAATTTTCTGAGAATAGCCTAGGAAGTGCTCTTCATTCAGAAGGAATTTTGTATAATCTTGTATAACTTTTAAACGTTATGTGATAGACGAAAGCGTACCAAAAACAGTCGATCTCTTTAAAACACAGAATTTTCTTAAAATAAGTTTTTTTGTGGCAGAAGCTGTTTCTGAGATATCCATAATATAAGGTTAGAATTGTTCAATATTTAGTCCCATATATTTTCAGTTGTTTCTCGCGATTGCATGGACACAGTATGGAATTTTAAGGTCAGCCTATCGCGTCCAGTTCTTAAACATTTGACTGTCGCTGTTCTCTTTTTATCTATAACGAAATGTGTAATGTAGCTATTCCTGCAAAGGTTTATTTGGATTGAAACATAGTAGATATAAAAATAATCTTTAGTAAGAATAGTTTCTATACTCACTAATAAACTATAGAGGGTAGAGAAAGTCATGTGAATGTATCACAGCAGATACTATTTTAGTTATGTTTAGTCTGTCCTTATCTAACATTACGAATATAAGCAATAAACATGAGAGTACGCAGTGTTTCGCTACCATTATTTCACCATTACTATTTCGCTAAATTCAATTGTTACAAGTATTATGTTTATTATTAATAATACTAATAATCTCATTGAGTGAGTGTTCGAAATATTGCCCCTTTTGAGTGATAGGATGTTCCAACCGTCTCCGAGTATCTATATGGTCGTTTCTGAGAATCGCTGGTGTAGTAGTAGTAGTAATAATAATAATAATAATAATAATAATAATAATAATAATAATAGCAGTAGTAGCAACAGTAGTAGTAATAGTAGTGGTGGTGGTGGTGGTGGTGGTGGTGGTGGTGGTGGTGGTGGTGGTGGTGGTGGTGGTGGTGGTGGTGGTGGTGGTGGTGGTGGTGGTGGATTTTTAGGACACTAATGCGCCAGATCTCCACTCACCTATGTTTACTTATAATTGCGCCTTGAGTTCTGCAACTCTTTTAACGTACGAAGGGTTATCTGCACACGTTATATACGGCGCGCTTGGGCACCTGGTAATTTCGACGATTATGAATAATAGAAATAGTGCTGACGCGGAAATAAAATTAATTATTAACACATGTTGAACATGCTGAATCCAGCAGAAAAGTTGCCAACATTAAGCTTGATGGTATCGATTATCCACGCCTGGTTGTTAACCTTAAAACAATCAACAACTTGCAGCTAATACTTAGTTACTGCATGAATTAAATCTTAAATAAATATTAATAAATAAAAATATGATGTGTTATATTCACATGACTTTTTCTACTCTGTATCATTTATTAATGGATATAAAAAGTTAGCTTACAAAAGTTATTTTTCTGACTACTTTATTTTAATCGAGATACATCAAGATAATAGCTACGTTACACACATCCTTATAAATGCAAAGAGAATAGCGATAGGCAAATGTTTCAGAACTGGATACTATATGCTGGCATTATTGCTCTTTCCATGTAGTCGCGAGAAACAACTAAATGTCGACAGGACTTTCAAAGAATGACAAAGCCTTGAACAATTCTAGCTATTAATGACGAATATCTTGGAAGTGGTCTATGACACAAAAATTTTATTAAAATTAAGTTGTGGGTTTTATTTTTTTTTCCTTTCTCTTTTGAGATCTACATTTTCTGTGTGGGACGTTTTCGTCTATCGCTTAACATTTACCATTTATACAGATTGTGCAAAATCCCTTCCAAATGAAGAGGACTTCACAATCTATTCCTATAAAATTCAAGCTATACATTTTATTTGTCATGTAAATATCTATAATATGCGGTATTTTAATCAAAATCGTTAGAACCATTTTTTTTAGAAAATCAGAAATGTCGAAAAATGTTTAATGTAGAAGGTAATTGGGTGAGGGGATTTTCTTGAAAGTCTTCGTGTCGCATCTTTGAAAGGTATTTTTCTTAAATCAAGTTTGGTATTTCAAGTAGTTTTCATTTTTTTGAGTTATGCTATTCACCAACACATACACCGACCTCTTTCTAGAAATGCTATTTTTGGATTCAGGGAGCCTCAAAACATGTATCTCCTGAGAAATTTCGGTACAGAATTTTTGGGTGGAATACTATACTTACCCTACTTATTGTAAGCAGTAGAGAAAATAAAAATGAAGATAGGCCAAGGTAAGATTTAATTGGTAAAATTCAACAATCAAATATGATTAGTCTACGATAATAAATATATCCAAAGTTAGAGTATTTAAATTAGTTCATGTGCATACGTGCAGTAAAACAGACAAAACACGCAGATTAGTTACATTACCAGCACTGAATGCACTGAAATTCTATTTTTTGCCATAACAGCATAAGTAGGAAGTAGATAAAAATACTATCGTCGAAAAGGGTACTGTGCATGAAATACACAAACTAGTGGCTTTGGAAATTAGAAATGGTTACTAATATGACCAAGAATATATTTCGTTGGTACTATGTGAAATTTACTCATTCCCAACTTAAGATATAAGCTGTATCACACTCACACGATATCTTCTGAATACAAACGCACACAGACACACTGTATTACAGTGTTAATACAGTGTGTGTATCTAAATTTCCATTACAGACTTTGAGGGGTCGTTTTAGTAGTTTTTAGCTCCCGTTCTTACTAAACTTGGCACCACAGATGCTGGTGGTAAATTCATTGAAATGATATTTTGGGAAGTAAACTACTAGGTCTAAGTTTAGGGTACTTCCCCTGTATTTGCCAGTTATGAGGATGAGGAAAATCTGTAAAAATCCTCAGTTCAGCGATTATGGTACTAGCGGGATTTGAACCGCGGACCTCCCGAAGCCCATGCTAAACGACCTCGGCTACCCCTGTCGGTAGATGAGGGCTTTTAGGGGGACCAAGAGAGTACAATTTTGCACAGGAACTCATGTCCGTAGCAGAACGAATTTTTGTTCTGCTGACAAAGGGGAACCTGAATTTGTCTGCACTTTTCCTTGAAGCAGTATTGTGTGAAGCCGCGATGATGGTGCGACAATTTCCCCTCTAATTTCATCCTTGAATGGCTCTAACGCATGCTGTTGACTTTCTAGTTTCTTTCCTAATTCTTGTCGAGTATTTTCTAATTTCTGATTACTCTCCATCTTTTCCTCTAATCTCTATTGGTTAATTTCTAACTTCTGATTAGTTTACTCTAATTTCTTTCCTATCCCTTGTTGATTATTTTCTAATCTCTGATTAATATTTTCTAATTTCTGATTATTTTCCTCTAGTTTCTGATTGTTATTCTCCATCATACGTTTTAACATTTCCATCAGTGACATTAAATCATGTCCTCCTATTTCTAAATTATTTCTCTCGCTTTTATTTTTTCCTGTTTTCTGTTCCATTTATAAGGTATTCTGCACATTTCAAATATTTTATACCATTTCCGTTACTCTATTCTATACAACTTCATGTCTACTGTTGCTTTCCCCTTCCTGAGCATTCATTGCTTATACTAAATTCTTTTCGCCTAACTTTTATCCACTGCATACATAAAAACATTGAAATAAATTTACACTCAGTACCTTGTTTACTGCTGTTGTCCACTGATGCTAATATCTTCTTTTCTGCTGCCTATCTATCTGTATAGCCTGAGCTACCGCAGTTCTGGATTGTCTACCTTGCTTCTTTTCTTTCCGCGCTATCGGCCACTGGGTTTGATTTGCGGTATGGTTTCCTCAGCTTCTGTGGTCCTCAATTCGAAGTCCCGCGATGTTGCGCCATTTTGAAGCAAAATCAAAAAATGCCGTGATGATGGTGCGACAATTTCAAAAACAAGTATGTGTGATGCCACCTTTTTTACTTTCTCTACTACGTATAGTAAGTAGGGGAAGTATTGTATTCCACCCAAAAATTCGATACCGAGATTTCACCGGAAATACGTGTTTTGAGACCCCCTGAATCCAAAAAAAGCATTTTTGGAAACATGTCCTGTGTGTGTCTGTATGTCTGTGTGTGTGTGTGTGTGTGTGTGTGTGTGTCTGTGAAAAGCATAACTCAGAAACGAACAGTTGGATAAATACCAAACTTGGTATTTACGTTCAGTATCTTCCAGAGGTGCGACACGAAGGTTTTCAAGAAAATCCCCCGACCCCAGAGTACCCTTTACATGGAAGATTTTTCGAAAATTTTAATTTTCTCAAAAATGGCTCTAACGATTTTGATTAAAATATCATATATTTAAGATACTTTCATGACAAATAAAATGTATATCTCGAATTTTCTGGGAATATCTCCAAAAGTATTCTTCATTGTAGACGACTTTTGCATAACTGGTAAACCATAAGAGATAGACAAAATTTTATTACACAAAAAATGTAGATCATTAAAATACACAATTTATGTCATATACATTTTTTTATTGAGAGAACCATTTTCCAGGTATTGCTTGTTATTCCCTTAAATTTTCCAATACTTATACTTTTTCTCAAATGGGAATTCGTTATTCATTTTTTATGTCCTGGACCAGCTCTTAAAAGATTTTACTATCGCTTAAAGCCTACCACATTCCCCTTGCACCTACAAGAAAATTAGCAATAAGATTAAAATCTCGATTAACATGAAGTATATGGAGAATAAGCTTTTGTAAAAATAGTTTGTACAAGAGTAGAGAAAGTCATGTGAGTGTAACACATCAGATTTTTCGTTGTCTCTAATTTCTGCTGCCGGTGCTGAAGTAGTAGAGCTATAAATATTTCCCTCAGGGTATGCGTGGATGTACTGTGAAGGAAAACACCAGTTTTAAATTGGCTGAGAAATGTTTGTGAACTAATATTTGAATTCTTGAAGTGAGTTGCCGACCGTTTGAAATAAAGAAATAACTGAACTGCACACCTCTGAACTGCACACAAAAACTGTAACAATTGAATTATTATACCTGCTAACTTCTGCAGTATCCAAGTGAACTGTTTCCACAATAAAAGAAACCAGAAGCGTAACTCACCGTGAGTCGTTAAATTGTTGCTCGGAAAGACACCTCGCAAAAGCCGCAAAATCCTACTCACACAAGCGCGCCATAAAGCGCTTAAAACATCACACGAGTCAGTAGCACTGATGGTACCACAGAGAGTAACTCTCGGATCTAATTACACGTCTTCTTATTACTTAAGCCACCTCTACATTAGAATTACTCCCACCACTTTATCAGGTTTGAGGTTCTTTTACCTGCCGTAAATCTACAATACGGGACCACCGGCTTTACTTCCCTTCCGAAGGAAGCCATGTTAAGTATTTTTACACCCGAAAAAATCCATCATCCTCCGTCGGGTTTGAACCCGTGATCTCAGGAACCAAAGGCTAGCATGGTAACCACTACACCACGGAGAACGATCTTTATCGGTGTTGATGATTAGCCTCCCAATGCTCGGATTTATCCCCGTCATCTAATATTCTGGTATGATGCCCAGATGTCCCGTGTTTTGTCCCGACCCTAAATTCTAATACAGGTCATTCATATTGTATGCAGTTAATCCTAATCCCCTACCTCACATTCTACAAAATATTGTACCCTTATAAGTATTTTAACTGCTTGGACACGCATTCAGTACGGAGGTCCACTGTTATTTTACTGTTGGTGTGGTTTATATTTTGTGTTTAAGATGCCAGCGAAGAGAAAGCCTGTTGTAATAAGCACTGAGCAGAAGAAAGTCGAAATCATTAACAAAAGCGTTACAGCGGACGAGGGCTTCAAAGCGTTAAAGGTAAGGAAAACTAAAAATTCGTATTCAAATCTTAATGGGAAATAATGAATTATGGCACCATCAACAACTGAGGCAGTATTTTATATCATAACATGCTGTGAATGCCAAAGTGATTGTAGTGTAAATTAATATTATTGTATGTACAGGATTTTAGATGTTTGTTAGCCATAAGTATTGTTAGGAAATAAGTTTACACGGCCTCACTGAAACTGACAATAGAATTGGGTAACAATAAACCGAGGGGGTGAGTTGTTTATCACTAAGAAGACATAAAAATGACGTCAGAGTATCGTGCCTTTTTTTAGAAATGGAGGGAATATCTTCCCTATAGTATATATGTTAGTAGCAGTGATTGGCTGACCAAAACAGACGCTAAAGTGGGCGCGATTTGGTAACCAAATAGCAGCTCTATTATAATGTTTAGGCAATTCGAAGTGAAGGAGTATATATTCTCGAGCCATAAGCAAGTTTCGCACAGTTGCGAAGAATTTTTCACGAGGTGCACGTCACACAGTACTGAAGAATCTCTCACGAGGTGCACGTCACGCAGTACTGAAGAATCTTTCACGAGGTGCACGTCGCACAGTACTGAAGAATCTCTCACGAGGTGCACGTCGCAGAGTTAGTTACAAAAATGTAAAGTACGCGAAGTAATTGGTGCGCGGCAACTATAACGACTTTAGTTACCTTCAGAAATATCACAGTTTCAGTCAGGCGTGTATAAAGATTAAATATGTGAATTATTAATTAAGTGTGACGGCAATAAAAGTGTAGAAACAAAATTTTATCGGTGTTATCTTATAGCAACAACTCCTTTCCGTTTACACGCCCTGCTTAGAGATACTTGCTCGACTGAGTTATAATAGCTAGCCGGAGGACAATGAACCCAAATTTAAAATAATAAAACAAGAGGCGCCCAGTAAATAAGATAACACGAGCCATGAGAACTGCGACACAACACAAAAGGTTTTGGTTTTAGGTTGCCTTGCCTTTTGTAAAACAAGTCAGCGATCAATACGAACAGAAAGGCATAACACTTATCAAACGGTGGGTGATATATCTGCGTGCAGAAAGTTCGAAAAGAATTACTGGCTTTATGAAATAATGTTTTTAAATACTCTAATGCACATTTTAATACTCTAGTCTTTAATTAAACATTATTATATGAAATTTTAATAAATTATTGTCTTCATTTAGATGCTTAAAATCAATATATATATATATATATATATATATATTATCACTTGATACCACTCAATTATCCGAAAAAATGCGTAATTCGAAGCGGCTCTGCCGCTTTAGTTCGGGGTTCTACTGTGTTTACTTGCAGGACTGGTGAAAATATAGCCGTATGAAATTGTCAATTGTTCATACTGTACATAGATATTACTGTGAAACAATCTCTAGATGAGTGCATGCAGGAGACAGGCAAGCAGACAGCTTGACATATGAGCTCTTTGTTTTGTGTCGTATGTTTAGTTTCATTATTATTACTGCAGGATAGAAAATTACTCCACGATATAAACAAATTCAATAATCCCAATTGTGAATAAGAAATTCCAATATTAGTAGCTGCTATTTTGACTCTAAGACCATAAAATAAACGAGCTACGTATTCACATCTTGGGCAAAGAGATTGCGACTTCATTATGAAAGGTAATATTTTTATGTGAAAATTGCAATCCAAAGTGGAAAAACATAGCTCCAAAGTAATGCTGTTCAAGCACTTGGCCGTCAATATCTCTGATTGGAAATATGGCACATATAATACGCCCCAAAACGCCGCGGCTAGGGAGGCGGAGGTCTCCAAATCTCCCCTTCTAAATCAATTGGATTTTTACAAGGGCCATTTGACAAAAGCGTCGTTTCCATTAATTTTTGTTAGACCTTAAAAGGGTATTTTGGGGGAAGGAAGCGTATGAAGGTGGAATAAATCAGTTTATACTCTGTTCGATGGTAGACAGCAAATTTCTGCGTCAGGCTTTAAGGGAAGATATTTGTCAGGTTATAAGCCATACACATTGGTTGAGATAGGGCAAACTACCTCATAGCTCTATCTATAGTCTTATTTACGAACAAGACGATAGCGCTTCGGCTTTTGCTGGATATTTTCTAGCCACTATTGCACACACACTCGAGTCTTGTGTTCTTCTCAGTGATTTAGTTTCATGATCTGTCCAGGATTACAAGAAGACCGTCCTAGCCTAAACTACAATTCAAGTTTAAAAACATTTATTTAGTGTATAACTGCAATAATTAATTTATACGTACTTTGTGTCTTTGTAATACAACACTGTTATTCTGGCATTTTTATTACTAGATGGAGTATTATGCCTTAAGCGTATCAGGGCTATTACGCGTCCTACTGAATGCGCGCGCATTTCCCCTCTTCCACATCGAGATTATCTTGGCTGTGATGCGTACACTCGGTCAAATTAAAAGTGGCCGGTCTCTTCAGCAGTTAAGATTTTTCAAAGTCCCTTCGTGTCAGCGCGCGGTTCACAACCGTCAACTTCTGTGCGCCGCTTTGGCTAATTCTATAATACAAGCTGCTCATATGGGCTACCTCCGCACTAGTCTGGCATGGAACAGTGGTTAAGCTACTTAACTTCTACGCAAGCAGCATGCTGGATTGTTATCTTTTACTACTTTCTCTACCCTGAAATCAAAAAAGCATTTTTAGAAAAATGTCCGTGTTTATCTCTGTGTCTGTGTGGATGTGTGTCTTTGAATACCATAACACAAAAACGAAAAGTCGGATAAATACCAACCTTGCTATTTAGGTGCAGTATCCTTCAAAGATGCAACAGGAAGATTTTCAAGAAAATCCCCGCAAGACTACCTTTTACATGGAACTTTTTTCGAAAATTTTGATTTTCTCAAAAATGACTAACGATTTTGAATAAAATATCATTCGTTTAAGACATTTCATGGCAAATGAAATGTGTATTTTGAATTTTCTGGGAATGCCCCCAAAAGTTGCCTTCATTCTGAATGAATTTTGCATAACTGGTAAACCGTAAGAGCTAGACAAAAATTTACTACACAAAAAATGTATATGTCTGTAGCGGAAAAACGTTGCTCCTCTGGTTGATGCCCTCTGCTGCAGTGTTCTGATCTCCGGCTACCTCTGCTCAGCGGCTGATGATTTCTCCATTCCTAATAAATTACCTATCTAACTAATTTCACTGATCTCAAAGTTTTCGTAGGTGAGGCAAATTAAAATACACTGCATATCCCTTAAAATGTTATTTATTATCAATAAGATACTTATGGGCGGCTAGCTTTTCCCATCTTTAACAATTCCCACCATAATAGTAAATTAGGAGCCTAATCTAACTGCACACGCTCCCCACCCATATCCACACACATGCATCCGTCATCAAGAGAGTGTAATGGAGTATCGACGAGATTGTATAAGAGAATGAAAATCTGGGGCCTGCTTCCCCCTTTTATACCTAAACCTAGTGACGTTTCCAATTGATCCTCAGACTGCATTACCTTATTATGTATGAAAATATTCTGCTTCAAAACTTTTCGCGCCCCGTGACGCGTCCGGAAGCAAACTCAATGTCTACGTCTCTTTCCTTTCTGTATCTGTCTCTTTCTTGAAGTTCTTTGCTCATTAGCTAGGTGACAGGTGGTGGACTCTACCTAGAGTTACTTTTACCTGGAATTAACTAGCTCACCCGTTCCTTACTAATCTAAGTTACAATCTGCTTTGTACATCTCTTGGCTGCTAAATATTCTAACATTTTCTCGCTGAATTACATTATGTGCAATTCTTGTTTGATATTAATATATACGTGTATATCTGTGTGTGTGCCCTTTCATGTCGTTAAAACACACAATTTATGTCATATACATTTTTCTTTTGTCTAGTGAACCATTTCCGAGATATTTCTTGTTATTTGTTTGAATTTTTTGATACTTGTACTTTTTCTCAAATGGGAATTCGTTATTGCTTTGTTTTTTTTTATGTCCTGGACATGCAAAGAGAATGGAATGCTCCACTTAGCAACCAGCTCTTAAAATATTTGACTGTCGCTTAAAGCCTACCATATTCCTTTTGCACCTACAAGAAAATTAACAATGCAATAGTTTCTGCAAATTTTTATATCGATTCACATGAAGTAGATGGAGGAATAAGCGTTTGAAAAGTAGATTTTACAAGAGTAGGGAAAGTCATGTGAGTGTGACACATTATATTTTGTTTACAACACTTTAATTTCAATATAGTTAAATAATACTGCTTGTATTGCTTCATTTTGCTTCAACTATAATTACAATAGTGTGAAATTTGTGTTTATAAACTTATACTGAGTATGAAACTTCCTCCTGATCAATAAATTAATGCCATGGTTGCCATTTATCGGTATGACGGACAACTAAAAATCACATGCATCACATCTTTACGGTCATTTAACATATCTTTCCACGAGTTGTCACGGTTCCATCTAACACACCGTAGAAACTTTCATTGTCTTTTACTTCTCTTTAAACTTATTCACACTTATTCACTTACATACCCAGCTTCTAGCTTTAAAAGTTTGACCTCATCTCACAACCTTCATACACGCTCGGAAAATCGTCACATACTTTCAATACCACTTCACCGAAACTCTCTAAACTCATCTTTTATTGTGAAGGTTGCTAAGCTCTAGAATTCACTGCCACAGAATACCAGGAGCTGACAACTTTATATGCTTTTCGTCAGGGGTTGCAAATTTTAGTTAAAAATAATTGTTAATTTAGAGGAAATATCGTCATTTTCATTATATATATAGTGTATACACATATTTCTAAGAATTTATTACTATTAACTTAGTTTCCTTATATTTTCAATTAACCTAAGTTAATTGCGCCTCTAATATTTGTGTTATTTCTTTTTGTGTTCCTTTTGATGCTGTTTACGCGTACCATCAATGTGTTCGGGATAGGCAGCGTTGCTATGTCAAGGTAGGTCAGTGTGAGAGCAGGCTCCCAGACGTAAACAAAACATCATACCTGAACCTGGATGTGGGGGCACTAGCGATTTTGATTTTCGCATAATCATTAATCCAAACAAACACAATGAATGTGTGGTGTAGTGTTTTGGCGAAATGACAAGTACAACTTGGTAGCTGTTGATCTATACTAACAGTATGGAAGTAATGCCTTCATCTCAAATTAGTGTTCGTGGTCGCTGACTGTAAAGTGCGACACGTTTATGTCAGCTCCAATGCACTTTTAGTCATTTAATGATAAAAGAACCCGCGGTGTTTTAACGGATAATCATGCGTACAGCGCAAGGTTTACGAGATGCCAGGCTTTTCAAATCGTGAGTACCTTGATGTATGGTTAGTGTATAAGGAAAATGTTCAGAATGCTGCAGCTGCCGCCAGATTGTACCAGCAAAGGTTTCCTGCCCGATGGATACCAAACACAAAATGTCGGTGCTGACCGCACACAGGATTCTAGACACAGGGAGCGTGTAGCCAGGACACGAAGGAGGGCGAACAAAAAATACCGTCGCCACAGAGGAAACAACTTTAAATATTGTAGATGAAACAACCCATCAGCAGTAGTCGCGGAACAGCTAGCGCAATAGCATAGTCGACGTGTCCTAATGGTTTGTTCTCAGGACGCTGAATCAACTTATTGCAACCGTATCATTTCCAGCAGGTACAGTGTCTCTCAGCAGCGGATTACGCGCTTAGGCTGGCTCTCATAATTTGTTCCTAGAACAAAGTGCAGATGTGCCTTAATTAATTGTGGTAATAGACAATGATGATGGAAGGACGGGTGGGTGGGTGGTTGGGTGGGTGGATGGATGGATGGATGGATGGACAGATGGACGGATGGATGGATGGGCAATTTGCTGTAGTTTGGTCGACTCACGTCGGCCTAAAAGGCTTATTGTGCAACCCCATTGGAAATGTTTCAAAATATCTGTCCCCTGAACATTTTGCAGGATTTTAGTTCCAATGTCAGCATCCTTTCCTAGATCTTCCCTGGTTACAGAAATAGTGTCTTTCTTGCCAGGAATGGACAGTCAAAGAGAATATGCAAGGCAATGTTGTCATCATCTGCACATTCTACAAATAGGTTCATCCTTGTAGAATCCTACTTTAGGTAAATGTTTCCTGAAGTGGCCAATCTCAGGAGGGATGAGGAAAACGTTTGAATGAGTAATATGCTAATTTGGCAAACATGTGTTGATTTTTTGGATGACGATGTGGGGAAATAGATTCGTAAATATGAATAATGACGTTCCAGAAATATAGTGTTTTGATTTCATTAAAATATTTACACTCACATACAGGTAAACAATTAGAAGGCGTTACTTTACTGCACGCTTTCATACATAATACATTCCGCTTGCCTATGGTAAGTATAGGAAGGTATCTTTAAAAAACATTTGTGTGTGTGTGTGTGTGTGTGTATCGGTTGAATACCAAACTCCATATTTATGTCCAGTATCTTTCAAGGATGCCAGGCGAAGATTTTCACGAAATTCCTTCCATCTTAAACAACCCTTTACTTGGCTACAAAAGCGCAAAAAAGAAAGAAAAAAAGAAAAGAAAATATTGTTACTTTTTATTTTCTCAAACCATTCTAGCGGTAATGATGAAAGCACTATATTTTTTAGGTATTGACATACGAATAAATGTAGATTATGAGCATGCCATGAATATGCCTCTTCATTTTTTATTTAATCTTACACCACTAGGAAACAATAAGAAATAAAAAACAATTATGCGCAGTAATTCTTTTTCACAGCTTTCGCCGTTTCCAAAATATTCGTCGTGTATGTTTAAGTTTCAACAGGCTGAAATACAGTGCGCTGTAATATATTAGAAAATGTATATCATCTTATGATTTCATTATGAACAAAAACTGATTGTTGTTTTCGCATGCTGCAGTTTGAAACACTTTTAACACAAACATTTATCGTGGTTGATGTGAAGAAGATGGATTGACAGCATTTTACGTGAATTGTATAATATATTAAGAATACATATTTTGAATTCTTGGTAGGATAAAGTTGTGCGAGCGTTAATAAGATATTTTGGTAAAAGCAGTTTATCAGCAGTAGCATTTCTTTTGATTCTGTTGGCATTCAGCGGTTAGAAAACTCTGAGCGAAGTCTTTTGAAGCTTTCAGCATTTCTTTCCTTACTAACTTAGAAGAAAGTTTGCAGACTTCCTCCACCAGTTTCCTTTAAACATCTTTTGAATGAATTCTCTAGCAGTTTCGTCGCTAGGGACATAAATATGATATCCAAATAATAAGAAACTGTTTTCCGCGTTTGTAAATAAATATGTCGAGCAAACAGAATGTACAGCTCCACTTCCGAGCGCATTGTACTATTGCATATTTACGTGAATTTTAATTGCTGCAGTTTGCATGGACTGCATGCTGAAGCGAATTCAATGTTCTGATACATTCAAAGAAATTCCTTTTTGATAAAATAAAATAAATAATAATGTTTTGGGGAATATTTTTTACAATCTCTACCACCTGTCTAACTTAGGAAGAGGTAATATCGTACTCCATCTACAAATTCAACATCGGATTTCACCGAAAACATAAGTTTTGAAGGTCTTTGAATTTAAAATAAAGTATTTTTAGAAAACGGTCCGTGCGTATGCGTGTGTGTGAAGAACATTACACTCGAAATATTGTAGTTCTAGGACTAGAACTAGGACCCCCTGGAGAGTGAGACTTAGCACCTCGAACTACACGATCCTTTGTGCCTGAATCGCCCATGACAGGGTGCCCCGGGAGGGAGGAGTGAGGTGAGAAGAGACAGAGGGCGGCCGGACCAGAAGACGTGACAGAGCAGAGGACAGGATCCCTACCTTTTACAGATCGTAACTCCCGGATGGTAGCTGGTACAACCGGCTCCCCTCCCCCTTGCGCCCTTACCCAATCCCCTGGGGCCCGGGACTCTGAGACCGCCCAATTCCGGGAGACGAAAGTTTACCTGGTATCCTTTTCCCTTGCCATGCAATGCCGAGGCCCCCGCCGACACTTGCAACCCTGAAACAGACCAAGCAGATGAAAGATGAAGTGAAATGAGAATATAGGTGAAAGGAGGGACAAGATTCGAGGGAAGTAATGAACCTTCCCAGCATTTGCCTAGCGACCGAGGAAACCCCAAAAAGCCCATAGGTCAGGAAGGTCGGCCGCGGAAATCAAACCCACGATCTCCCGATTGCGGGCCACATACATTGTCGCCTGAAACATCCCACTCGGTTCCTATGTTCTAAGGATGCGATAAGAAGAAAAGTCGTGGTCCCAAAATATTCTTATATGGAAAAAGTTTCGTTATTTTTTTTATCTTCCTAAAAATGACCCTAACAGCTTTGATTAAAACTCCAAATGTATAAGATATTTTTATGACTAATAAGAGCATACCTTGACTTTTCTGTGAATGGGCTATGAAGACCTAGCTGTTATTTTTGAATGAATGTTGTACACTTTTGCCTAAGTCGTAAACCATAAGAGATAAACGAGTTTACTTCACGAAACATGTAGATCTCGTTAAACTGCACAGTTTATGCCAAACAATTTTTGTCATATTAGTCATTTCCGAAGTACTCGTTTATATTGGTTTCAGTTTTCCAATTATTTATGACTTTTGCGTACTCGGTCACCATTCTTTTGTTTCTGGTGATGCCATGCATGAGTGCAACTTTTTAAAGACGACTATTGCTTAAGCCTCCTGTATCTTCCTTGTACCTACAACGAAATGTTTCATGAAAATAATTTCTGCAAGGTTTATATCAGTTAACTTGAAAAAGAAATAAGTTTTTGTAATATTTTACTACTATTAATATTCTGATGTTCACATTTCTGACAAAGTATTCTTGATTTTTAACCTAGAAGCACACAATCAAAAGAATATACTCGTAAAAAAGAGTCAATATGTTCAGCTTTAGAAAGGCATTTACACATTATTCGGATGAGTTTCTTCTGTGCAGGGTGATTTATGAAGAACTAACACATATATTTCTTTAATTGTTTCAAAACGAGTTACGCTAGCGGCAACTTATTATACCTGAAATGCAGAGGAATTTTGGGAGATTATTTACCTCTATAGCAAATGTTGAAAATGTCCTCCATCCTG
The DNA here is from genome assembly GCA_030765065.1 of Deroplatys truncata. Lineage (NCBI taxonomy): Eukaryota > Metazoa > Arthropoda > Insecta > Mantodea > Mantidae > Deroplatys > Deroplatys truncata. The sequence goes on from CM060977.1 coordinate 60,770,155, forward strand.
CATAAGGCACAACTCAACCCGTCGTTCCACGTCACTGGCCACTCGTTGGAGGACTCTGTTGTCAATAGCTTGAATCTCCTGTGCAATGTTGTGCTCCAGATCGACCAATATCTGGGGACGTATGGCATAAACCCTGTCTTTTAAGTAGCTCCATAAAAAGAAGTTCGGCGATGTCAAATCCGGAGATCTCGGTGGCCACAATTTCTTGTAAATTATCCGGTCGTCAAAGAAACTTGCAATTAATGCCTTGCAATTAATGCAATTAATTCATTTGATGTATGGCATATAGCCCGCCCTGCAGAAAATATCCTTCACTCAGCTCTACATCGTCTAGTTGCTCAGCAAACTCTATGAAAACCCTTCGGTACTTGCAGTCTTCACATTGTTTTGGGAAAAAAAAAGTTGGTCCCACTATTCTCTGTGCGGATAAGGCGCACCAACTCCGATTTTAACCGGGTGCGTAGGTGCTTCATGAATAACATATAGATTTTCGCTGGCCCAATAGCGTGAGTTATTTGAGTCCACATAGCCGGATAAATGGAACTATGCTTCATCTGTGAATCATGTGATGGGCAATATGGCAGGATTTTGCATAATGAACGCCTGAAACCAACGACAATAATTCAGTCGTCTGTCCTGATTTGGTTCCTGTAACTGATGGACAACCGTAATCCTATATAATCCTGCACTTTTCAGAGCTCTTTGGCATATTGAGTAGCTGTACCCTGTCTCCTGCGACAAACGTCTTATTGACTTTTGGGTGACTGATCCAGTCGTGCTCTTACGTCAAAAACAACCGTGGGAAGCCTAAATGAACGAGTTCTTCCTTTATCACTCATCAGAGATCCAGTTGTTTCCAATTTGTTTACCAGTCCCAGTATTGTGTTTCTTTGGGGAGGACTCCAAACACCAAATTCTCTCTGGTATGCACTTTGAGTAACTGTAATTGAATTCGTCATCCAGTATTGGGTCGTTCATTTAATGTGTACTCCATTTTCACGTGGACTATAACAAAATCCCCAAAACAAACAGTTGCCGACATAAAATTACAAACAATACAAAATTAAAACAATTACAAACAAGCATGAACATCTGTGCATCTAGTGACAGGCAATCGAAACTCCAGAACATTCTGCTTAATTTGGTGCTAAAATTGGGGCATTGGGTGTATTTCGAACAGAATAATTAAAGAAAGAAAACCAGCTGCATAAAGTGCTAAACATGTGTTTCAGTTGGGTGCAAGATTTCCTATATTTTTACTGGGTGCTATTTTATTCATATCAGAAAAAAGAACCGTAGTTGCAGTGTTTCTCAATGTCAAAGAGAGGTCCCTGAAATAAAAAAATAACAATGGCCCAAGTACTGATCCCTGAGGAGTTCCATTGTTAATAATTCCCAGTATGAATTATCCTTAAGGTGTGAAATGTTTGTCTGAACTGTCTTTCCTGTTATCAGTTAACTATAAACCAAATAATACGCTGATCTTTTATTCCACAAAACCATTTTCCATGGTCAAAGCAGTCAAAAGCTTTGATTAGGTCCAAAACATTCACTTTACCTCCGCTTTGTTATGCAATCGCGATAGGACTTAATTTGTAAGCACATAATCTAAACTTATAGTTTATATATTTTTTCTGAATACAAACATTTACCAAAGCGTTTTTCAAGTACGAATTGGTCGGTCGGGGGCGCCGCAACAGAAGCTTGGTTCCGACAAGCACTTCGCGTGGTCAAGTAAGTCTACGCACCTTGCGATCTTATTTACTTCTCATCTCTCAACTTCAATAAAAGCAGTATGTAGTTCGTAAGTGAATTTAAATGCTTACGTATTACAAGTGTTCTTGATTTCATGTTGAAATAATGTCATAGATAAGTCTATTATAGGAATTGGTTTCATACGATTTGTATGTACTTACATCATCCTGCAGGGATGTTATAAAACGATTTATAACAGAATTCTCAGTTTTGCGTCATGTGTAGAAGTCATGAGAAAACTTATAATTAAATTTAGGGAAACAGTTTAGATTTTCGGTAAGAAACAAAGGTAAAGTGGCAAGGAGAAATTAGACAAATTTGGAGTACGATTAGAATAATGTCTTCAACAATATTTGCGTCAACTTCTACCGGAAACCACAATTACAATGGGTTCAGCGTGGCAAGCTACTAAACCCCTAAAATTAAAACCACACAATATTACTGTTGTTCACAAACTGGTACTACATAATAACTAAACTTTACTACATTTCTGTAAGTGGATTTTGAGGAATGTTAATGATAGGGTAATTAATCGACATTTAATCATCTTCTCTGTCGAACCATGGTTCCATTTACACGGTTATGTTTCCATGCGGAATAATCAGTATTGGAGCTCAAAGAACCCCAATTTAGTACAGGAAACCCCATTACATTACTGAAAATCGGTATACGATGCGCAGTAAGTATACATAGGATAATACAGCTAGTATTTTTTTGGCGATACCGTAAATGCAGAACCTTACAGTAATGATATTCTCACGTCATTTAACAACCGACCGACGCTGAATGTTAGTCTAGATACTTTCAGAAGATTCTATCGCTGTCTATACAGTTGCAGAGTCATTACATTTCAGTCTAGAAAGCTTTGAGGGTAGGATAATTTGTAATATGCAGCACGTTTCCCGGATTTCGCATCGTTTAATTGTTATTTACTGGTAAACCTCAAAAATAGGTGGAGGGTCAAACATTCACGCATTAGAAAAACTGCAAGGTATTATTAGCAAAGAAATTAGCCGTATTTCTGAAGCAGAATGCAACGCGTGAAAGACAATTCTCTAAAAGTCTGCCAAAGATGTGTGGATACAGGAGGAGGATATTTGCTACATCTGTTGTAGCATTGTCATTGTAACTATAATGAACCGGAAGATGCAGAAAGGTGAGAAGTGACTTTTTGCCATTTCACTTTAAACTTAGTATCAATTGTACAGAGGTAGGCGCACCGTTGAAAAATCTGACGTTCTCTACTCTTATACAAGCTACTTTTACAAACACTTATTCTCCGTTTACTTCAGGTTAATCGAGATAAACATTTGCAGAAACTATCTTATTGCTAATTTTCTTGTAGATGCAAGGGGAATATGGTAGACCTTAAGCGATAGTCAATTCTTTTAAGAGATGGTTGCTATGTGGAGCATTCCATTCTCTTTGTATGTCCAGGACATAAAAGAACGAACAACGAATTTTGATTTGAGAAAAGGTATTATTGGAAAATTCAAACAAATAACAAGGAATATCTCGGAAATGGTTCACTCCACAAAAAAGTGTATATGACACAAATTGTGAGTTTTAACGAGATGTGCATTTTTTATGTAGAAACATTTTGTTCTAATCTCTAACGGTTTATCAGTTATGCAAAAGCCATTCAGAATGAAAAGGACTTTTGGGAACGTTCCCAGAAAATTCAAGATATACATTTCATTTGTCATAAAAATATCTTACGGTTATGATATTTTAATCAAGACGTTATAATCATTTTTGAGTAAATCAAAACTTTCGAAAGGTGTTCCATGTAAAGGGTAGTCTGGGGTGAGGGGATGTTCCTGAAAATCTTCGTGTCGCATCTTTGAAAAATACTGAACCTAAATACCAAGTTTGGTATATATCCGACTTTTCAGTTTTGAGTTTTGCTGTCACAGACACACCTCCACACAGGCACACATGGACCTTTTTCTAAAAATACTTTTTTTTATTCAGGGGCCTGTATATCCGGTGAAATCTCGGTATCGAATTTTTAAGTGGAATGCAATACTTCCCCTACTTACTATACGTAGTAGAGAAGGTAAACAAGCTGGTATGTTGTGGCGCAGTATGTGGATGTAAAGCAAACCAGAATCCCTGAAAAGATGCAAAATCCGGACATGTGCAGTTATGTACGAGTATTTGTATTCGAGCCCACAACACGTGACTCTGGTTACTGGAGTGACACCAGGTGCCGACCAACCATATCCCAGACATGTTCGATAGGCGACATGTCAGGCGAACGTGCAGGCCAGGGAAGCAATGGTACCCGTCGCTCTTCGAAGAAGGCTTGTACATTCCTCGCAATATGTGGCCGGGCATTGTCCTGTTGAAATGTGGCTTGTGGAGATGCCTGAAGCAGGGGAGTACCTCAGGCTTTACAACCGCCGTTAGGTACCGGTTGCTATTCAAAGTGCCCTCAATTCGTAGAAGGCGAGGTCGGTTGCTGTAACCAATGGCGCCCCAAACCATCACACCTGGTGTTTGTCCGCTATGCCGCTCAACAATGCAGCCCTCCAGGTTGCGCTCACCACCGTACCGCCGGACACGTATGCTGCCATCACTATAGGACACGTTGAAGAGGGACTCGTTCGAAAAGACTACATTTTGCCACTCAGCACCCCAGTGACGGTGTTCACGTGCCCATTGCAGTCGGAGGAGCTTGTGGTTTCTGGACAATGGAAGCCGACGTAATGGCATGCATGCAGTCAGTCCAACCTGCAGCAGACGGCAACAAACCGTTGATGCAGACAAGTTCACACCAGTAGCAGTGCTCCAGCGTCGAGCCAAAACTGAAGCTTTGCGGTCTGTTATGGCCATGCGGACAAGATGACGGTCATCCTGTGGTGTAACCATGTTCCGTGGTCCAGTACCCGCTCTTCGCTGCGTACGACCTTCATCTATCTACTGCTTACACACACGCATCACTGTCGTAGCAGCATGCCCTGTACGAGCCGAAATGTCAAGGCATGACAAAACCGCTTCCCAGAGACCTATCAATTTGCCCCGTTCGTACTCATTCACATGCCGATATGGCTCCCTTTGACGTCGACGAGGCATAGTGTTACTTATTTTAATTATTTCCACCTTGTTTGGCAGCTCTGCACTGACTACACTGGGCGCAACACTGACTTTGTCGGACCGACACGAGAGGACTTTGCTCGGCCTTTGTGTACCTCATCTCTCTGCAAACCTAATCACTTATTGCTTGCGTACTCTTCTACACTTCCACCAAGTTTGGAGTTATTCGGGAAATTCTTTCTTGGTGATGTAATTTCCACAAACGGCAGTGTATGAAGCCATATATTTTCTGAAGTGTTAAGTGACTGTTCTTTTGTTTCTGATGTGGTCCTATAAAGTGTATACAATAAATATCAAGGCCAGCATAATATAACATCCTACTTTTTAAATACATATTATTATCAAATATTATCATCCTGGTGTGCTTTTTACTCCTTCAACAAAATGTGATTAAAATCATTTTGGTCAGAATTTACCATGTTTAATATAACAGACAGTAGACAGAAAAACGAGTATATTTCATCTGAAAGTTCTCTTACATGACAATAAGTTATGAAGCTCTTCCATCTGGTACTAGGAAAATATAAACTGCACCTCTAAATGGAAAACAAGGCTATTTTAATATTATTGCATTGGATAATGCTCGTTGAATTAAAATAGCGATGCAAGAATGAACGTAATTTTAGCTTCAGTCAGTGGAAAACAATTTACAATCGCTCGTTTCCATTGCATATTTGGCGCTCTCGTTCCGATTTTCATTTAATTTTCAGTTTATATGTAACCACACATCTCGTACAGCTCTGTCCTAGCCTATCAATTTAATGACGCGACATTCGTTACCAGTTTATAAAACTTTTCTGCACTCAGTTAAGTGACTGGGCAGTTTAGCAGCAGAGAACTAATCGGGTGAATAAAATTGAGATACTGCATGGTCTTTGCTGAATCACAGAGCTTCGGTGCAGCCTGCGCGCAGGAATTTGAGAAACTTTACAACTATCAACTTCATGGCATCTTTACGGTATAGAAATGCATAACTGAAGATGGAATCGTTCCGAAAACATCTGATGTGTTACACTCACATGACTTTCTCTACTCTTGTACAAATTATTTTTACAAAAGCTTATTCTCCATATGCTTCATGTTAATCGAGATATCGAGAGTTAATCTTATTGCTAATTTTCTTGTAGGTGCAAGGGGAATTGGTAGGCTTTAAGCGATAGTCAAATATTTTAAGAGCTGGTTACAATATGAAGTATTCCATTCTCTTTGCATTACCAGGACAAAAAATGAATAACAAATTTGAGATAAAGTATAAGTATTGGAAAATTTAAGGGAATAACAAGCAATATCTTGAAAATGGTTCACTCAACAAAAAATGTATAAGAGATATATTGTGTATTTTAACGCGATCTACATTTTTTGTGTAGTACAATTTTGCCTATCTCTTATGGTTTACCAGTTATGCAAAAGTCGTTCACAATGAAGAATACTTTTGGAGAAAATTCCAGAAAATTCGAGATGTACATTTCATTTGTCATGAAAATATCTTAAACATATGATATTTTAATCAAAATCGTTACAGCCATTTTTGAGAAAATTAAAATTTTCCAAAAATGTTCCATGTAAAGGGTAATCTGAGATGGGATATTTTCTTGAAAACCTTAGTGTCGCATCTCTGGAAGATTCTGAACCTAAATACAAAGTTTGGTGTTTATCCGACTGTTCGTTTCTGAGTTATGCTGTTCACAGACACAAACAAACACACACACACGGACATGTTTCCAAAAACGCTTTTTTTGCATTCAGGGGGTCTCAAAACATGTATTTCCGGTGAAAACTCGGTATCGAATTTTTGGGTGGAATACAATACTTCCCCTACTTACTATACGTAGTAGAGGAAGTAAAAAATCTGATGTAATACATTCACATGACTTTCTCTACCCTCTATCCTTTATTAGTGGGTATATAAATTATTCTTACTACAGCTTATTTTTCTATCTACTACATTTTAATCCAAATAAACCTTTGCTATATTACACATTTCGTTATAGATACAACGGGAACAGCGATAGTCAAATGTTTAAGGACGGAACGCTATATGCTGGCCTCAATATTCCGTGCAATCGCGAAAAACAACTGAATGTTGACAGGACTTCAAGAGAATGACCAAGTAATGAACAATTCGAACCATTAATAACGGATATCTCAGAAATGGTTTATTCCACACAAAAAAACTTATTTGTAATAAATTGTGTCTTTTAAAGAGATCTACTTTTCTATTTGGTACGTTTTGGTCTATCTCTTAACGTTTACCAGTTATACAGATTATACAAAATTCCTTTAGAATGAAGAGGACTCTAAAGGCTATTCCAGAAAATTCAAGATATACATTTTATTTGTCATACGATAAGTGTCTTTAATATGTGGTATTTTAATCAAAATCGTTAAAGCCATGTTCTAGAAAATAACAAATTTCAAAAAATCTTCGATGTAAAGTATAATTTGGGGTGGTGGGATTTTCATGTCGCAAATTTTAAAGGTAACGAACTTAAATACTAAGTTTGGTGTTTATCGGACTTTTCGTTTTTGATTTATGCTGTTCACAGACACACACACACACACATACACACACAAGGAGCTTTTTTAAAAATGTTTTTTTTAGGATTCATGGGGCCTCAAAACATGTATTTTCGGTGACATCTTGGTATCGAAATTTTGGGCGAAATGCAATACCTTGTCTGCTTACCATGTATGTGCAGAGAAAGTAACAACCATAGGTTAGTTAAACAGTTCCAAAACAAGTTTTGCAACTTTGCACTAACGGGATTTGTTTTTATTTCTATAGTGCATACCTACAGTAAGTAGAGTAAGTATTTTTGGGGGGACGGGGGTTATTTCCATAACTCCCTTTTACTGCTATGATCTGAGGCAGTATTTTATATCGCAACACTGTGAATGCCAGAGTGATTGTAGTGTAAATTAACATTATTGTATGACAATGATTTTAGATGTTTGTTAGCCATAAGCATTGTTAGGAAATAGGTTTACACGGCCTCACTGAAACTGACAATAGGAGAGCGTAACAATGAACCGATGGGGTGAGTTGTTTATCACTAAGAAGAGACAAACAAATGACGTCAGGGTAGCTTGCCTTTCTTTATAAATGGAGGGAACATCTTCCCTTGAGCATATGTGTTAGTAATTGTGATTGGCTGACAAAACAGACGCTAATGTTGGCGCGATTTGGTAACCAATAGTAGCTCTATTATAATGTTTAGGCAATTCGAGGTGAAGGAGTATATATTCTCGAGTTTCACGCAGTTCTAAAGAATCATTCACGAGGTACACATCACGCAGTTCTAAGGAATCTTTCGTGAAGCGCACGTCATACAGTTTGGAAGAATCTCTCGCATCGTAAAGTTAGTTACAAAATGTGAAGTACGCGGCAAATAAGTGATTATAGTTACATTCGGAAATATAACAGTTTCAGTCAGGCGTGTATAAAGATTAAAGATGTGGACTATTAATTAAGTGTGACGGCAATAAAAGTGTGAAAATAAATTCTTTTATCAGTGTTATCTCTTAGTAACAACTCCTTTCCGTTTACACGCCCTATTCAGAGATATTTGCTTGACTGAGTAACAATAGCACCCTAATCTTAAAATAATAAAACAATAACAGGCGCCCAACAAATAAGATAACACGAACAGATTACTGCGACAGATCATATCGAGTGCTTTGAAGGTGTTTTTCTCTTTGAGCTTTTAAGTTAGGCTGCTGTAGAATTTCGTCGTATTTTTACCATATTTTCACACGCGCATTCACTCTCACATCCGCACTTCCAGACTGTATAGGACAGGGAATAATCCTAATTAAAGAAAGTTCCTACCTCCGGCCGGGAATCGAACACAGTACCTTCAGGTGAGAAGACAGCTAGCTGACCACTTGATCGCGGAGGCAGTTGAGGAAGTATTGTATTTCACCCAAAATTTTGATACGGAGATTTCACCGAAAATATATGTTTTGGGTTCCCTGAATCCAAAAGCGCAGTTTTAGATAAAAAAAGGCCAGTGTGCGTGGGTGTGTACGTCTGTGAACAAAAAAGTCAACAACGAAAAGTTGGTTAAATAACAAACTTGATATTTAAGTTTAGTATCTTCCAAAAATACGACAGGTATATTTTCAAGAAAACACTCCCACCCCAAACTAACCTTTATATGGAGCATTTTTCGAAATTTTTTTATTTCTAAAAATGGCTCTAACGATTTTGAATAAAATACCATATATTAAATCATTTACATGACAAATAAAATGCATATCTTGAATTTTCTGGGAATAGTCTGAAAAGTCCTCTTCATTCGGAAGCAATCTTGTATATAGTTCACTTTATAACACACAATTTATTTCGAATAACTTTTTTGTGGCATAAACCATTTTCTATATATCAGCTATTAATGGTTCTAATTGTTCAAACTTTGTCATTCCTTCAAGTCCTGTCGGTTTTCAGTTGTTTCTCGCGATTGCACGGAAACCGTATGGAATTTAAAGGTCAGCATTTAGCGTTTTTAAACATTTGACAATCGCAATTCCTTTTGTATGTACAACGAAATGCAGCTATTTTTCCAAACGTTGTTCTCGATTAAAGTGAAGTAGATAGAAAAATGAGCTTTTGTAAGAAGAGTTTGTATACCCTCAATAAATCATAGAGGGTAGAGAAAGCCATGTGAATGTAAGATTGATTTTTTCGTTGTTTTTATTCGTATATTCATTCGTTTTTATTCAATTTTATGGTCATATTGGGGGTTTTCGCTTGTAAAACAACTTGTTGTCTATAGATTCTTTAACGTTAGTTTTAATTATTTTTAACATTCAATCCACAATCGCTCGGACAGACATATACTTTCAGAATGTGTGGAGGGTAGGTAGAGATTGTAATTAATTAACCCTCCACCCAGCAGCCGAACCCGCGACATCTGTTTTTTTTTTTTTTTTTTTTTTTTTTTTTTAGGAGTAAGTGTTGCTAACATGTATAATGAGTTGTTTGAAGAAAGTTTTATAAAGTTTCATAAGCATAATACTTCTGTTAAGTTATTGCAGAACCTTTATAAGATTAATATTTAGGAAGTTAGTTAAAGTTTTGGTTATTATTTAGTAAACCAGTTATTACGCGTAGCATTGTGGTTATGATCGCGTTGCAAGTATAAGGAACGGCACAGTTCCGTGTACTCTTAAACCTTTTACCTACCTAAGTTTTAGTTTTTATTAAACATACAAAAAAAGTTTTAGCGCCGGTTTTAAAAACATCACATACCATGTAAGTTAGCACAGAGAGGCTGAGAAAGAATGATGGCGACAGTGGGAGAATGAGTGAAAGAGTAGAAAGGGAAATAGTTAAAGGGGAGCGAGAGAGACTGAATGGGAGAAGATAAAGGCGGAAATAAAGGAAGATAGACGAGAGGAGGAAAAGAGGCAGAAACTGAGAGAAGGAGACAAAAATCTCTGCATTTAACATAATATAACGAACAGCGCTTTAGGTTCCGCTAGTTATTCGTTTGTTTCTCTTGGATTTCCTTCGTCACTTGTGATAAACAAATTAAGACAGAGAGCTGGTGTTTCCGAAAAGGGTCTGGAACAGAGCAGTAACAAGGAATGCGGAATAATAATCTCGAGATGTAAAGTAATTAGCCTGGCTGTTCATTTCTAAGAGCGCCGATAACAGAAAGGGGCCCCGAGGTTAGCAAAGCTTGGCGCTCATTCCCGATATACTGGAGCTCTGCCAGAAGATTAGGTGTCGATTTTTGTGAATAGCTATACCATCCCTCCATTAAGGCGCCCTTTGTGCAGAGCGACCTTGCGACCGCATCTTCTAACAAGTAGGTCAGTTACATGCACCTTGGCATCCATGTCGTAACCACGAACACGGTACCACGGAGTGTTGGGCTCATAACTACACAAGTGACCACTCGAAACTCGCTTCAAGCAAACCTCATATGAGGTATAGTTTCGGAAACAAAGATTAACCTCTTACTCTAGATGAAGCCGTATTAAACTATATTACATCTGTTTTATGTTTCACTTCAAGAATTAAGCACACTTATGTGCACAAAATGGGGCCAATTCCCCTAGATCGCAGTGGTGTTTTTCCCTCCGTAACCAACCTTCGACTCCACTCAGCCGGTATCAGTTCTCTATGTGTGCCTGAAAAACAATTCAGGGACAAAACGATAAATGAACGATGTTATAATCGATATGAAATGAAGGGATGGTTCGAATACCTTTTGTTACGAAAGCGTTTTGTTACGATTGTTACACAAAGCTAAACCAATAAAATAGTTCGACCTTCCCAGAGGAAGAGGTGAAGAATTATTTGCATGTGTCTTGCCGGCATTACTAGGATGAAAACATTGGCGTAGTGTAAATACAAGTTTTAAGTGTATTAAATGAACAGAAACACGACGTTATTAACCTTCGTTTTTATTATATTACATTAGATTGCATTAGGTGTATTATATTATATTACATTTTGTTATACGACGGCTGATCAATAAAGACTGAGACTGGATTTTTCCTGCAGCTTTCTTGAGAGTTTCCTGTCTCTACCATGAATATTTGAAAAGAGCGGGGTTTCATGTATAATGTCCACAGGCGGCAGCACTCTTGTATCAGTAGGTTGGTAGTAATGCTATATATTGTTGACCCTACTTGAATTTCGCATACCACTCGACACGAGAGGAGCAATAAAATTTTGTTTCGTTTAAATCATACAACTTCTGAAACTTTGGAAAAGCTGAAGCAAGCATACGGTGAAGATGCAACAGTGTTTAGGTGGTTCAAGGACTTCAAAGAAGGGCGAGTCCTCTGTGCTAAACAAGCTGGACCTGGTGCTTCGGCTTTTGCTATGACTGAAGTCAACATCAACACAGCTGCTGTGATTGTTGTTCTTCCTCACACTACTGCTACGGCAGCGTACTACACGCCAGTATTGGCTACACTGAGGGAGCACATTGCAAGGAAACATCCAGAACTTCATCAGAATGGGTGGCAACTTCATCACAACAACGCATGGCCTCACGTCACACATCAAGTCCAGGAATTCAACATCACCTGCGTACCGCATCCGCCTTATAACCCCGATCTTACCCCCTGTGATTTCTTTTTATTCCCATCACTAAAGGCAAAGCTCCGGGGCATTCGATTTGAGAGCACTGAAGCGTGCTGAAGAAAAGTGAGGCGATTCTCAAAGACCTGACAAAGAATGGCCTGTACCATTTGTTCGAGGACTGGCAGAGACGGTATAAAAAGTGCATTCAAGTAGGAGGGGACTACTTTGAAAAAGATCATGCCAACATTAAAATGGATTAATAAATACTGTGAAAAAAATCAGTCTCAGTCTTTATTGAACAGCCCTCGTATCATTTTTGCGCCAACATTTAACAAAACATTGCTTTAATGGTGATAACATGGGCAACTAGTTGTATGGTTACCCTTCGGCAGTTCTGCCTTTTTGGGGCAGGTAAAGTACCCTGTCAATGCAATGGCTAGACTTATTATGCTCGAGGAGGTCACGAGGGCTAAATTTGTCATTACTAAAGAGAGGTATTTGTGCGGTTTGTCGTCAGATTGCGTGTGCAAAGACGTTATGCACAGTGTCTGCGTTGACTTCCGTCGTAGAAAAACCACACGAAGCGTAAAGTCTGAAAACGAGAAATGCAACACTCCGTTAAGGTCTAGCAGAAGGCACTGTACACGTATGAGGGATATGTTGAAATAGAAGAAGCTTGTCTTTATTATTCATCGATAGCTTCAGAGCTATCATAAGCCGAATTGCACTGCACTACTTTAGAAATTCTTAAAGTATCGAATGTCAAATGCCGGCGTCGATCACTTAAATAATTCTAGAACTGCGAGAAGCTTTTTTCAACATCACAGGGCGTTAACGGTGCATATGTCAAGTATACTATGCTATCGTCTGATCATTTTGTATTCTTCATAATGCTAGAAATTGTTAAATTGCCCTTATTTTATTATAAAAAGTTTTGTCATTTGGTCTTTATCCGCTTTGTGCAAGCTCCTTTCTTGATTTTTTCTAACACATTTTCTATTATTGTCATGCCCTTGGATATTGGCAACTTCTTGTTGTACTTCTTTTGGGTGCACTGCCTTCATGCGTAATTGTATGTCCACCTATGCTCGCTGTCGAATCAACGTGTATTTCGTGCACAACCCTCATCACTGACAAAGACATTCACAATCACCACAGAGTTTAGCATCTGTAAAGATAATCCTACAGGTAAACGGCGAAGACCTCTGCAATTCTACTCAAATGGCTGCGTATTGAAGCCAAATCTGGAGCAGGCATATATGAGCTACTACAAAGACCTATCGCTATATTGAGTCTAGGTAGCCATACTACGGTTCTTCAGGCAGAAATAATCGCCATACTTGAATGTGCACGCCTGTAATGTGAAAGAGCATATAAGAACCAGAGATTCATATTAACTCTGACAGCCAAGATACACTACTGCTCTCAGCTCACCAGTTTAAATCAAAACTGGTCTGGGAAACACATCAAAAGTTACTTATTCTCTCATCCACCAACAGAGCTAAACTATGTTGAGTACCAGGTCATATAGGTATTGAAGGTAATGACAAAGCTGACTCCCTTGACAAGAAAGAGGCTTACGCTCCATCCTAGGTCCAGAACCACTCTGGAATAAGTCTTAAATCAGCTAAAAAGACAGTCAACGATTGGATGAAGAGAACAATCCTTCACCAATTTGTTGCCTTTTGTAAATCAAGTGATGAAACTGCACTTCATCTTCATCGGGAGTGTGAAGCCTTAGGAAGAAGAGCTAATATTCTAAATGGCTAAACATCTCGGAGAAGGGGATCAACTTGTAAGGCAAATAACTCGGCTCACTGAACGAATTGAACTACGCCTATAACAAGCTAAGGAAGCCCACAAGACGACTTTTAGGCTGAGGTGCACCGAGTTGAAATCACTTCATACATCATCATCATCATCATCAACTTCTCATATTTAGTCATCACCAACATAAACAGCTGTGTTCCATTATGGCCCACTTTATATGCACGTCAGTATACATCTAAATTAGAGCAAGAAATCCAAGATAAAAATCGGCTGAATCGAACTGCACTAATTAAGGCTTAATGCACCACCATTTAATTACTGAAAAAGGGGTATTCGGGAGGACGGGAAGTGGTTCAAACCTTCATTTTCAATTAAATACGCATCCATAATTTCTTTCTTTGGTTTTGATCTGTACACCCCATTGAGAACAATGCTTTGTTTAAGATGTCGCGGTCAGCTATTTGCTGAGCGCCTGTTATTGTTTTATTTTTTTACTTTCTCTACTACGTATAGTAAGTAGGGGAAGTATTGCATTCCACCCAAAAATTCGATACCGAGATTTCACCGGAAATACATGTTTTGAGACCTCCTGAATCCAAAAAAAGCATTTTTGGAAACATGTCCGTGTGTGTGTCTGTGTGTGTGTGTGTGTCTGTGTGTGTGTGTGTCTGTGTGTGTGTGTGTGTCTGTGAACAGCATAACTCAAAAACGAACAGTCGGATAAACACCAAACTTGGTATTTAGGTTCAGTATCTTCCAGAGATGCGACACGAAGGTTTTCAAGAAAATCCCCCCACCCCAGACTACCCTTTACATGGAACATTTTTCGAAAATTTTAATTTTCTCAAAAATGGCTCTAACGATTTTGATTAAAATATCATATGTTTAAGATAATGTCATGAGAAATGAAATGTATATCTCGAATTTTCTGGGAATGTCTCCAAAAGTATTCTTCATTGTGAACAACTTTTGCATAACTGGTAAACCATAAGAGATAGACAAAATTTTACTACACAAAAAATGTAGATCTCGTTAAAATACACAACTTATGTTATATACATTTCTTTTGTTGAGTGAACCGTTTTCGAGATATTGCTTGTTATTCCCTTAAATTTTCCAATACTTATACTTTTCTCAAATTCGTTATTCATTTTTTTATGTCCTGGACTTGCAAAGAGAATGGAATGCGATACATAGCAACCAGCGTTAAAATATTTGACCATCGCTTAAAAGCTACCATATTCCCCTTGCATCTACAAGAAAATTAGCAAGAAGATTGACATCTCGATATCTCGATTAACATAATGCGCCACATAGCAGCCAGCGTTAAAATATTTGACTATCGCTTAAAACCTACCATATTCCCCTTGCATCTACAAGAAAATTATCAATAAGATTGACATCTCGATATCTCCATTAACATGAAGCATATGGAGAATAAGCGTTTGTAAAAATAGTTTGTACAAGAGTAGAGAAAGTCATGTGAGTGTAACACATCAGATTTTTTTTAATGTGGGTTCTTTGTCCTCCGGCTAGCTATTATTACTCAGTCGAGCAAATATCTCTGAGCAGGGCGTAAACGGAAAGGAGTTGTTACTAAAAGATAACACTGATAAAAGAATTTGTTTTTACACTTTTATTGCCGTCACACTTAATTAATAGTTCACATCTGTAATCTTTATACACGCCTGACTGAAACTGTTATATTTCCGAATGTAATTACTCTCGTATTAGTTGCCGCCTATTTCCCATTTTGTAACTAACTTTACGCCGCGAGAGATTCATCCAAACTGTATGACATTCACCTCACGAGAGATTCCTCAAGACTGGGCAACGTGTATCTCGTGAATGATTCTTTAGAACTGCGTGATGTGTACCTCGTGAATGATTCTGCAGAACAACGTGAAACATGCTTATGGCTCGAGAATATATACTCCTTCACCTCAAAATGTCTAAACATTATAATAGAGCTGCTATTGGTTACTAAATCGCGCCAACATTAGCGTCTGTTTTGTCAGCCAATCATAATTACTAACACATATGCTCTAGGGAAGATATTCCTCTACTTCTAAAGAAAGGCACGCTACCCTGACGACATTTTTTGTCTCTTCTTAGTGATAAACAACTCACCCCCTCGCTTCATTGTTACCCACTCCTATTGTCAGTTTCAGTGAGGCCGTGTAAACTTATTTCTAACAATGCTTATGGCTAACAAACATCTAAAATCATTGTCATACAATAATGTTAGTTTACACTACAATCACTCTGGCATTCACAGTGTTGCGATATAAAATACTGCCTCAAAGAAGGGTGATAAAGACAGTGCTACTGGCTCAACCCCTCATTCAAATATCCTTGAAAACATTTAGAAAAGTAATGTATAATAGTTTGTAAGGATACCTTGAACACCATCACATTCTACAGTGCTCTTCACGTATGAGTTGGCCCGTCACGGGGCGGACCTACATGCAGCTGTCAGGGATCTTGATTGCAGGAATCGCATAAAATATCACCCCAGCTGAAACCACTAGATTTTGAGTGATTCAGGTTCTCACAATTGAATCGCAAGATGCAAAAAGCTGACGTGACAAAAACTAATTTTTGAGGAGGCAATAAAATCCTTCTAATTCCTGAAAGCATTTCTGTATAGATACAAAAATTAACTTGCATGTTTCAGTCTATATATTTTTATTTTACTAAATGTGAATTCCTTGAGTTCCTGGAGTAGGGAAACAAACAAAATCTGACGCGATACATTCACATGACTTTCTCCATCCTCTATCGTCTATTAGTGAGTATACAAACTATTCTTATTAATGCTTATTTTTATATATAGCGTATATTAATCCAAATAAACATTTGCAGAAATAGCTACATTACACATTTCGCTATAGATACAAAAGGAACAGCGATAGTCAAATGTTCAAAAACTGGACGCTATACGCTATCCTTAAAGTTTCATACCGTTTCCATGAAATCGCGAGAAACAACTGAATGTTGCAAGGACTTTAAAGAGTGACCAAAAATGAAAAGTTGGAATTACTAATTACGGATATCTCAGAAATGGCTTATGCCACAAAAAAACACATTTTAAATAAATCCTGTGCATTAAAGAGATCTACATTTTTTGTGTGGTACGTTTTCGTTTATCGCTTAATGTTTGCCAGTCATTCGAAATTATACAACATCCCTTCCGAATGAAGGGGCTTCAAAGGCTGTTCCCAGAAAATTCATGATATAATTTTATTTTTCATGTAAATATATTTGATATATGGTATTTTAATAAAAACGTTAGTCATTTTTTAGAAAATGAAAAATTTCGAAAAATGGTCTGCGTAAAGGGTAGTTGGGGTGAGAGAATTTTCTTAAAAATCTTCGTATCATATCCTTAGAAGAAACTGAACTTAAAAATCAAGATTGGAACTTATCCAAATTTTCGTTTTTGAGTTATGCTGTTCACAGACACACACAGACCTTTTTCAAAAAGAATTTTTTGGATATAGGAAGCCTCAAAACACATTTCCGGTGAACTCTCGTCATTCAATTTTTTAGTGGAATGCAATACTTCCCCTACTCAGCATACGTAGCAGAGAAAGCGTAAGATTTTTCTCTACATGTCTTTTGCAAATTATGATTTTCCTGAGTGTCGGTTATATTTTTTTCACTGTACTTTTTCAATTGAAATGGGATATTACAATTAAGTATAGGTAAATACATATTTGCTCTATATGCCATTCAAGGTGTTTCCTTCTTCTTCACTCACTGTCGCTTATGTCAGAATAGTGGCGATATATACATTGCAGTTTGTGAAAATTGTTGTAGGATGGACTGGTTGCATGCATGCCATTACGTCGTCGACCTCCATTGTCCAGAAACCACAAGCTCCTCCGACTGCAATGGGCACCGTCACTGGGGTGCTGAGTGGCTACAGTGATGGCCGCATGCGTGTACGGCGGTACCGTGGTGAACGCAATCTGGAGGGCTGCATTGTTGAGCAGCATAGCGGACAAACACCAGGTGTGATGGTTTGGGGCGCCATTGGTTATAACAACCGATCTCGCCTTCTACGAATTGAGGGCACTTTGAATAGCAACCGGTACCTAACGGTGCTTGTAGAGCCTGAGGTACTCCCCCTGCTTCAGGCATCTCCAAAGGCCACATTTCAACAAGACAATGCCCGGCCACGTATTGCGAGGAATGTACAAGCCTTCTTCGAAGTGCGACGGGTACCATTGCTTCCCTGGCCTGCACGTTCACCCATCGAACATGTCTGGGATATGGTTGCTCGGCACCTGGTGCGTCACGGTCCTTCAGTAACTAGTGTCACGGATTTGTGGGCTCGAATACAAACTGCGTGGAGGGAAATCCCTCAGGAACTTACTCAGAACCTTTTTTATTCAATGCCATGGCGTATAGCAGCTCTAATTGCAGCGCATGGAGGCCACACCAAATACTGAATATTAGTGCTCAAAGGTCATGTATAGATTTGAAAAGTTTATCATTTGTTACTTGTCATGTACCTAACCTGTGGTATTAAATTCATTGAATTCATGCGTTTCCTTCTTGGTGTTGCAATTTTCACAAACGGCAGTGTATATTAGAAAATTCAAACTAACAACAATCAAAACCTCGGAAAATGTTGATACGGTTCAACTAGGCCCCGTATTTGATTTAATTGTATATAGATTAAATAAACATGTAAAATGTCAACTCGGCTTCGTATTTGATTTGATTGTATATAGATTAAACAAAGATGTAAAATATTGTATTTAATATTATAACTCGAGAGAAAAAAACCTTCATACGGAAACATTGCAAGTTGTTTGAGGAAGTAAGGTTCGGGTCACTGGCCTACCTGTTTCCTGGGACAGGAAAAGGTTCGTCGGCAAATGTATACAAAAGGATAGAACCATTATAAAGGGTCTACGAGGAAAGTGCTTGTTTCTTTTCAAAGCGAAAGAAACATGAGGTTTGTGCCGAGAAAAGGCTTAAAGCCATAAACATATATACGTGCTACAGCATAAGTTAAACAAATTGTAAATAGTACCGTGGGAAGAGAAAGCTGAGCAGAACTGAAATTTTAGCAGTAAATGTAATGCCATAAATACAAACTGACGAATCCGAAAACAGGAGATCGTCACATGATTGAAAATCGAACGCGGAGTAGGGATGAAATCAGACAGGGCGAAATTAAAAAAATACTAGTAACGACACTCTTCGTTAAACCCTAGGACAAGTAACACTCTTCGTTGAACTCTACAATTAACACTCTTCGTTGAACTCTACGACAAGTAACACTCTTCGTTGAACTCTACAATTAACACTCTTCGTTAAACCCTAGGACAAGTAACACTCTTCGTTGAACTCTACAAGTAACACTCTTCGTTGAACTCTACGACAAGTAACACTCTTCGCTGAACCCTACAAGTAACACTCTTCGTTGAACTCTACAAGTAACACTCTTCGTTGAACTCTACGACAAGTAACACTCTTCGTTGAACTCTACAAGTAACACTCTTCGTTGAACTCTACGACAAGTAACACTCTTCGCTGAACCCTACAAGTAACACTCTTCGTTGAACTCTACAAGTAACACTCTTCGTTGAACTCTACGACAAGTAACACTCTTCGCTGAACCCTACGACGAGTAACTTCAGTCTTAGCCCAACTCTGCGACCTGTAAGTTGAATAATATCGGACATGGAGAAATTCACAGAATACTAGTAACTTCGCTTCTTCGCTGAACTTACGACAAGTAACACTCTTAGTTGAACTCTGCACCGTACAAGTTAGGCCGCGGCTATGAACGCAGGGAAAACTTATTCAATACATCTTAATACTGCCGACTAACAAAGCATCTCGATGTCAGTCGCGGATAATTAACGAATTGGTGGCTCGCGATCCTGAATGTGTAACGTAACAGTATAATAAATCCAATATTTACCAGAGCCGATGTTGTTATTATCGCAATCGATATATAATTTCACCACACCCTATAGGCTTTACAGAGTCAACATTGCTCAACGCTAGCCGGAGAAAGAAGAGAATTGTTACGTATCGAGGAAGTGGCCGACTTCATATGCCGCCAACGTGTTGAAGGGGGTGTACAGCTTCATATGACACTCAATCCTTGAGAACAGCTCACTAAACCTTTATGAACAGTTTCATATGACGCCCAACGCATATGAGCAACTTCAATGTCAACAATATTTTTACATAATCTGTATGTTTTTACAAAATCTGCATTTTTCTGTAATAAATTTCTATACCTCTAAGAGGTTACAATTTTTATAAAAATCAAAATAAATAGAACTGCTATTCAGAAATTTCAAAGCACACATTTTGTCCTTCATGGTAATATCTCATACGTATCATGATGCTTTAATCAAAACCATAAGATTCGGTTGTGAGAAAATGATAAGCAATGAAAATGTTTCCATGTAAAGGGTAGTTTGGAAAGGGGGAATTTTATGAAAATCTTCCTGTTGCTTGTTTAAAACTTAAAATAGACTTAATGCGAATATTTCTATTCGTCCGTATTTTTGTTGATTTAGTTATGCTCTTCACTCACACACACACACACACACACACACACACACACACACACGCACCCGCGTGTGGTATAGTGATATAACTGTCTACCCGTTAAAAATTCGCAGGCACACCGTACAGCATAGCATTCGTAAACCTTCTATCCGTAATAAAATTTTGTCTATAAATTATTTCAAATTAAACAATAAGTAAATACTTACATACAACTGCGAAAACGTTGCCTAAATATTTATCGGAAGCACAGAGAATAAATTCAGTGCTTGTAGTAAGGACCTCTTGCGAAGGAAAAGAAAAAATCTAATGTGTTATACTCACATGACTTTCTCTACGCTTGTACAAATTATTTATACAAACACTTATTCTCCATCTACTTCATGTTAATCAAGATAAACAGTTGCAGAAACTTTATCTTATTGCTAATTTTCTTGTAGGTGCTAGGGGAATGTGGTAGGCTTTAAGGGATAGTTAAATATTTTAAGAACTGGTTGCTATGTGGAGCATTTCACGCTCTTTGTATGTCCAGGACATAAAAAACCAATAACGGGTTCCCATTTGAGAAAAAGTATAACTATGGAACATTCAAACAAATAACAAGGAATATCTTGGAAATGGTTCACTCGAAAAAAAAGGTATATGACATACATTGTGTGTGTTACCGAGCTCTACTTTTTTGGTGTAGAAAAATTTTGTTTATCTCTTACGGTTTACCAGCTATGCAAAAGCCATTCAGAAACAAGTGGACTTTTGGGGGCATTCCCAGTAAATTCAAGATTACATTTTGTTTGTCATGAAAATATCTTAAATATATTATATTTTAATCAAAATTTTTAAAGCCATTTTTGAGAAAATCAAAATTTTCGAAAAATAAAGGGGTAGTCTGGGATGGGGGTATTTTCTTGAAAATCTTCGTGTCGCATCTTTAAAACACACTGAACCTAAATACCAAGTTTGGTATTTTTCTGACTTTTCGTTTTTGGGTTATGTTGTTCACAGGCACAGGCACACACACACACACACACACACACACACACACACACACACAGACATACAAACAGATACACATACGGACCTTTTTCTAAAAGTGCATTTTTGGAATCAGGGGACTCAAAAACTTCCGGTGAAATTTTGGTATTGAATTTTTGGGTGAAATGCAATACTTCCCCTATTTACTATAGGTAGTGGAGAAAGTAAAAAAGAGGAATCGGAAACTTTCAGGCACTACCGTAAATGACGCACATACGAGTGAAACGTACAGCATGAAGTATCTCCAAAATGGCTAACACTAGAAAAGAAAGTATATGACACAAATTGTACAGTTTAATAAGCTCTGCATTTTTCCTGAAGCAAGTTATTATCTACCTCTTCTAGTTTTCTACTTGTATAATATTATAAAAAATTTCATTCCGAATGAACAGAACTTCACGATTTTCATAGAAAATCGAAGATAATTATTCACCATACGAATATCGTAATATAAGATATTTTAATCAAGTTCTTTAGATACATTTTGAGGGAATTAAAAATAATGAAGAATAATTCCAGTTAGAGCTATTTTGGGGTGAGGAAATTCTCTTGAAAATCTTCGCTTGGCGTATTTAAATATGTTCGACTCACATATGAAATTCGGCATTTTATCATATTTCTTGCTTTTAGTAACGCTGTTTTACACTCGCTTAAATATCATCCTAAAAATGTTGGGTTCAGTGGACATCAAAACGTGTATTTCTGGTGAAAAAAGAGTTACTGAATTTTTGGGTGGTATGCAACAAAAAGATATAATTACAGGGGTGATTTCTTTAAGAAATTTAAATATATTTATGTATTTTTTAAACATTTTTCTTCTATTTACCATAGATAAGTGATAGAAAAATTAATAAATCAGGTTGTTACAACTAAGAGCGAAAAACTTAAGGTACATAAATGAGGAAATATAATTTGCAAATGCTCAGAAGGAACAACATCCAACGGAACTGATTAACTAAGCATTGCTATCCACAAGAAAGTTAATACTTCTTAAAACACAAATGAAATTATCATGAAAGAAAGAGAGGTTGAAATATACATTTATTTGTTGTAGTTTGAATTTTGAAACTTACCACCGTATACATGTTGATCAGAAGTGCGTCTCACTGGTAAGATACATTCACATTTCATGTCCTTTCAGTAGATATTTGTATGTATTACCATGGTAGAGAAGTTTACCAGTACGTATTACTCCTTAATTGATTGTTGTACAATATACACAATTATTATAGGCTATAAGCTTTGCGAAATAAGGAAAATACTATTATTGTAATTATGGGTTAACATTAGTAAGCGTATGTTATAAACGATGTCTACAGGATGTTTCAGGACCTCCAGGACAAACTCTGAGGAAGGATAGATCTTGCAGAGGCGAACATTTTTTGTCATGCAACCACCATCCTCCGACGCATCGTTACGGAGTTATTCGAGGGTTCATCAATAAAGACTGAGACTGATTTTTTCCTGTAGCTTTCTAGAGAGTTTCCTGTCTCTACCATGAATATTTGAAAAGAGCGGGGTTTCATGTATAATGTCCACAGGCGGCAGCACTCTTGTATCAGTAGGTTGGTAGTAATGCTGTATATTGTTGACCCTACTTGAATTTCGCATACCACTCGACACGAGAGGAGCAATAAAATTTTGTTTTCGTTTAAATCATACAACTTCTGAAACTTTGGAAAAGCTGAAGCAAGCATACGGTGAAGATGCAACAGTGTTTACGTGGTTCAAGGACTTCAAAGAAGGGCGAGTCCTCTGTGCTAAGCAAGGTGGGCCTGGTGCTTCGGCTTCTGCGATGACTGAAGTCAACATCAACACAGCTGCTATGATTGTTGTTGTTCCTCACACTACTGCTAGAGCAGCGTACTACACGCCAGTATTGGCTACACTGAGGGAGCACATTGCAAGGAAACATACAGAACTTCATCAGAATGGTTGGCGACTTCATCACAACGCATGGCCTCACGTCGCAAATCAAGTCCAGGAATTCAACATCACCTGCGTACCGCATCCGCCTTATAACTCCAATCTTGCCCCCTGTGATTTCTTTTTTATTCTCATCACTAAAGGCAAAGCTCCGGGGCATTCGATTTGAGAGCACTGAAGCGTGCTGAGGAAAAGTGAGGCGATTCTCAAAGACCTGACAAAGAATGGCCTGCACCATGTGTTCGAGGACTGGCAGAGACGCTATAAAAAGTGTATTCAAGTAGGAGGGGACTACTTTGAAAAATATCATGTCAACATTGAAATGAAGTAATAAATACTGTGAAAAAAAATCAGTCTCAGTCTTTATTGATCAGCCCTCGTACATCCCTGTTTGAAGCGTATCCGGTAGGATAGCTTTGAGAGGCACAGCCAGTACACTTTGACTCTCTGTTTGTTTACAAACGCTGAATTGTCATCGTCTCTTTCTTTTCCCTTACGTCTGCTTAGGTTTGGTAGGTCTGAGACGTAGAGCTCAATTTAACTCGAACGCGGTGGCAAAGCTAAAGGTCCCAGCAGATGATCAACTATTCCAGCGCAGATGTTTATGGAATACTTTTGTTGTTGATGTCTAACGAACACTGTATAAGGGTTCTCAACATCCCGATGTAGCTGTTCTTGCTGTTGAAGTATCCGTTTCGTGCGAAGCAGGCCTCATCGGTAAACAAGACGTGCGCGGGAAATGTAGGATCTGCGATACTTCGTTACAGAAACCACTGGACAAACTGAACAGGAGGTACGAAGTCGCTCGGCCCAGTCCCTGTACTTTCTGGAGGTGGTCTCAGACCTACCAAACCCCTCTGCGAGATCTATCGTTCCTCAGAGTTTGTTGCAGAGGTCCTGAAACACTCTGTATATTGTTCAAATAGAAAATACTCTGGGTGCTTCTCGAATATTCCTTCATATGTACGGCAGCAGTTAACTGCACATGCGCGAAACTGGTGGTAGAGCTCTCAACAGTTAAAAAGTGGACTGGAAACAGCAATGAGCAGGTAACACATACTCGTATAATCAAATGCTCGGATATAGAGGACATTACATCAAAATATGATTGTAAGTTTACTCCTAACCTTACTGCTGTTACCATCCAGACTTCTCGAGTCCACATCCCTTAGTTAGCATATCACAAACGGCGTTCGTTACAGTATCATATATTAAATTGTTCATCAATATCTCTCTGCAGTTCACTGTAGGATGAATTTTGTAATAACCTATGTGAACATAAACACAATATATTTAATTTTAAGTAATCTCTAACTACAAAAGGGCAACATGATCAGAATTGAAGTTGTTTGTTTGTCTTATTATCATTATTATTATTATTATTATTATTATTATTATTATTATTATTTAGATAGGCACAAAACTAACTGCTACTTCTATTAGAGAAAGGTCATATCATGCACGATCCTGCAAGTTTCATTACTTTAATTCTTCTTCTTAAGAGATTCTGGTACTGAATTTCCTAATTTTCTGTAATTTTAAAGCTGTTTGGTGTAAAAGCGATAATTTATGTGAAAAGTTTTGATTTTATGTAATAACTATTTTCCAAAATATTAAGTATTTTATAAAAAGTTCACACAAATTATTGATTTGAACTTTTAAGACTCTTTATAAGATCAAAATTGAAGTATAACAATAGATAAAATTGTTTCCTCTTTTTTAAGCTTGAAAGAATAGGAATAGTTTTACGTTTAAAATAATAAAATTGCTTCTTGAGATTAATTTGTCCTTCGTAAATTTTCTATAGATAATTAAGATTTTCTTGGCTAAATCACAACACAGAAATACGATGACCATTCATAATGTCTAAAGTTATTAAAATGCTTACGAAAATCAAACCTAAACGTTTTCATTAGAACTGGAGCACACCTGATGTGCAAGTAACAATGTTTATATGTTGAAAAATTCACATTGGTGAAAAACAAAATAATAATAATAATAATAATAATAATAATAAGACCTATAAATATATCCTCACTGACATTTCAACGTTGTTAATACATATTTAAAATGGCAGAATGTAAAAACTATAACAAAAAAGATCCGATTGAATACATTAACATGACTTTCTGTACCGTCTATTTTTATTAGTGGGCATACAAACTATTCTTACTAATCCAAATAAACCTTTGCAGAAATAGCTACATTACACATTTTGTTATAGATATAAAGGGAATAGCAACAGTCAAATGTTTAAGAACTGGTTGGGTTTTTTTTTTATTTGTGGACGCTCTTCAACTGCTATGGTCTTAGCGCTCCATTCTATATTGAGCGTGAAAGACCGTAAATTTTGTTCAGAGCCCCTTTATCAGGCTTGAGGTTCTTTTACGTCCGTAAATCTACTCCGGCTTTACTACCTCAGGAACTAGAAGCTAGCATGATAACCACTACACCACGGAGGATTTAAGAACAGGACGCTATATGCTGAACTTAAAATTTTCACACTGTTTCTATGCAGAAACACCTGAATGTTGACAGCACTTTAAAAGAATGACCAAGTAATGAACAATTCGAACCTTTAATAATGGTTATCTTAGAAATAGCTTATGTCACAAAAAAACGTATTTGAAATAAATTGTGTGTTTTAAAGAGATCTAAATTTTGTATGTAGTACGTTCCTTCCGTGTGAAGAGGATTTCAGAGGCTATTCTCAAAAAATTCAAGATATATGTTTTGTTTGTCATGTAAACATATTTTATATTGGTATTTGAATCAAAATTGTTAGAACCATTCTTTAGAAAAACAAAATTTTCGAAAAATGTTCTATGTAAAGTGTAATTGGGGGTGGAGAGGTTTTCTTGAAAATTTTCGTGTCGCATCCTTGGGAAATACTGAACTTAAATACCAAGTTATCATTTTTGAGTTAATAGACACACACAGACACGGACCTTTTTCTAAAACTGCTTTTTTTTATTCAGGGGGCCTCAAAACATGACTTTCCGGTGAAATCTCGGTATCGAATTTTTGGATGGAATGGAATACCTTCTCCACCTACTTTGTAAGTAGTAGAGAGAGTAATAAATAATGCGTTTATTTTGTCAAGCTGACCAAAATCTGTCCTCGAGTCCCAGACTTATCTAGTCTTCGTTGGAATTGTAACTGTATAATTCTGTAACTCGAAAGATGTTTTTGAACCTCTGGTAAGATATTATAAAGTCTTCTAAAATACATGAGAACTTTTAATATATTCCTCCCATGGGAAGTCTTGAAGGATCCAGGGTATCATGAAAATGGTGTAACTAATTAGTTTATTCATAAGAAAATGTTCTCTATATTTGCAAAGAGCTGAAGAGAAACTGCTATCGTTTTAATGTTGATGATAATATGAATGATAACGTGTAAAGAATTAAGATGACAACTTGCGAGTAGCTTTTAATTACGAACTTCTTGGAGGTTGAGGATCCTGGTGCAGAAAAAAGAACAAAGACAAAAACAGCTTCCGGATCTCCAAGTGCACCATTAGTCTAATTACTTTAGCGGTGAAATTTTATACTTCCAGGGAGAAAGTCTTTCCGATCCTGCTATTCTTCCTTTTTAACTTAGGAATGGTATCTTTAAGGGACTGCATAACAGCTCCTTGGAACGAGTTTTCTTCTTGATCCCATTTAAAGCTCTCCTGAAGTGCTTCTGGATTTTATTCGGTAAATGAATGAAGGAAGAATGGAGATGAAACAAGAATACTGTGAACAAAGCCTCTACCTTAATTAACTGCAGAGTGAGCTGGTGAATCAGTGGAACTATTCCAAGCTGCTTTGTGTTGGATGCCCTCGCTATTCACACTTTATGAACTAAACTAGCACGCCATATTTCTTTAAACCGCCCGCTTCCAAAGTTTTCCTGGCGGAACCCGAAAGCGCTACCAGACATTTTCTATGTCAAGCAGCAAGCTTCAGTATCATTTAGTCTTCCGATTTGTTTTATTAATATAACATGGATGTTTTTCAACATAACGTATTCGTTTGGGTATCTAAAATAAATATTTTAAAAGGTTTCGCTTAAATCACTGACAATAAAACTGAAGGAATTGTAAGTTTTTATCTATGAATCACTAGCAATAAGTCTAATGAATGAACATTAATCATGCTAACGAATGACTGCATATTTAAGTAGAACGGGAAAGCATATACAGAATGTATCATAATTAATAGAGCAATCTGAAACGGTTGAAAGTATACGATAGTAGAAGCAGCAAAAACGTTCCAATAAACATACTAGGTCCGCAAAAGAGTCATGTGCGAGATAATTGCAAATGTGTGATTACAAGCAGCCACTGACTTCATTATGCAATAACGTCCTATGAGTGTAAATTAATCTGAAAAGTAGACTTTTCGTTTAATAATTACCATTCTAGGTTGCCTGAAAATTCACTTATACCTTAACTTAACAAGGAATACACATGCCATTAACACTGCACACTATTCCCTGTTAGAGAAGGTGTTCAAAGTGTTGTCCTTACATCTGGGTGCAATACTGCACTCGTCTGTGCAGTGAGTTTCAAATCTTTTAAACACTTCTGGATTATCTCCGAATTCTTGACAAGCACGTGCAATTCTCTGCTGCAGTACTTCAACGGTATCAACGGAAGCGCTGAGATGACCACATACAGAAAAATCCAAAGGACTGAGAAAAGGTGATCGAGGAGACCAAGGTACAGGCTCTCCTCGATATATCCATCTTGGATACGAGCTGGTTACGAGCACAGGGACCGACGTCTGGTTCACTTCTGATTCATCTTCGTCACGGTGTTAAAGTGCTTACCTCCAAGATGACCTTTGAGTCAGGGGAACATGTGAAAATCACTTGGCAAAAGATCTGGTCAATATGGAGGATGCGAGAAAACTTCCCAGTTGAATCTTCTGAGCTCCACCTGGGTCAAGATTCAACTTGAAGTTTTCTCGTATCCTCCGTATTCACCGGAGCTTGCCCCAAGTGATTTTCACATGTTCCTCCAACTCAAAAGTAAGCACTTTTAACACCAATAATGAATCAAATCAGTGAACAGCTGGTTGCGAGCACA
Organism: Deroplatys truncata; assembly: GCA_030765065.1. Classification (NCBI taxonomy): domain Eukaryota; kingdom Metazoa; phylum Arthropoda; class Insecta; order Mantodea; family Mantidae; genus Deroplatys; species Deroplatys truncata. The sequence goes on from CM060977.1 coordinate 60,798,399, forward strand.
GGACCCGACCTGGTACAGCACTGGCTTGGAAAAACTTGTGTCACGTCCGCAAAAATGCTTGGAAAAACATGTTGACTATGTAGAAAAGTAACAGAAGGACTGAACAACATAAATAAAATTAATTCAACATGATCAAATGTGTGTAATGTTTTTATAAAATAGGGAAACTTGCCTATTGGACGACCCTCGTAAATATCTTTAATGTATGCTATTTTACTCAAAATCCCTAGAGCTAGTTTTTGAGAAAATAAAAAGTTTGGAAAAATGTACCACCTATTGTGACTGAGGATTTTCTTGAAAACTTTCGTATCGAAGCTTCGGAAGCTACTGAACTTAAATACCAAGTTTGGTATTTATATTATTGTTGTTTTGTTTACAAACACGCACATACACACGGAGCTTTTTCTAAAAATTATTGTTTTTAATTCAAAGGGAATCAAAACATGTACTTCGAGGTCAAACCTCGATATCAAACATTTGGGTAGAATGCAATAGCTCATCGCCTACCAGGTGCGTGGTAGAAAAAGTAAAAAGAGTTTGTCACTTTTGAATAAAATGTTTACGCAGAGCAAAGACCGACTCAGCTTCGAAGTTGTTAAGTATCTGCTTCCTGCTTACCGTTTTTCCTTTTGAATTGAAAGTGGTTCCTCCTCCCGCCTGTAAGTGATATTTCAATTTCTTTGACTCACAATGTCCCTGAAGATTCCACTTCTTTCCTCCTAACGTGAATGCCGTCTGTGTGGTTGCTACCGGCAACTCGCCATTAGAACATATTACACAGGACTGGCATTTGACAAAGAGTTATTAGTATGTATAATGAATAGGGTCGGAAGTTCAGACAAAAAAAGAACGCTGTTTGCAGGTTACCAATAAAATGGAAAACTTTCCCGTAAATAAGGAAGAAATATAGGGTGGTCCGTTTGAGATGTCAGAAAAGTAAAACGTTATACATAAGAGGTTAATGCAGGTTTGTCGTAAAATAAACGGAAAAAGTGGAAGTTAACATGACTAATGTTTCAGACCTCATCCGCCTGGCATGGCAGCAATATCGTGCATAGGAAACAAAGTGGAAGTCAACAGAAGTCACCTCAACACTTAGCAGAGCAGAATACGCCATACGCAACGTGTTAAGAGGATTATTAGACAGTTACCTAAGATGCTTCCACCCATATTCAGCAAAGCATACTCTGACAGCGTAATTACGAAGTTCATCTCTAGTTTGCTGCCATGATGTGTGAGAGGCAGGAAGCGGACAATCAGTGGTAAATCGAAGGACGTTCATGGATAAAGCCACATTTCATGTGAGTGGCCGAGTCAACAAGCATAACTGCATTATTTAGGAATCCGAGAACCCACACGTCTCGTACGACAGATTTCACGTAACATCACACTGCATGAGTTGTTGTGTCATGACCACCATTTTGCTCCTATGCACAATAGCGCTGTCATGCGGATGAATTCTGAAACAATACTCATTGTTAAAATCCATCCTTTCGGCTTATATCACAGCAAACTGTTCAGAGATATGTGCATTATCCTCTATATATAACCTATGGCTTTTCTGATATCTCAAACGGATCACTGCATATTCCATGTACACAAAAACTACCTGCAAGGTGAAAGTGCTCGAAATCTCATCTTAACCATTATAGGTACTAGAATCTCAATGAAAGCAGATTTTTTGTGCTGGATTGCGTCTACATCTATGTAAACATATAAATATTCAATGTAAAAGTAATTCTGTTTGAAGGAATCTCGGAAACTACAGTTTGAAGCATTTGTTCAATAATGAATAGCTTAAACTCCTGTGTTTACATGGGCTATCACTTTGTAAAAGATATTATGTGTTACATTCAGATGATCTTCTCTACGCTCTATCATTTATTAGAGGTATGCAAACTAATCTTACGTAAGCTTATTTTTCTAACTACATCATTATAATCGAGATAAACGTTGCAGAAATATGTAACTACATTACAGTTTTCGATATAGATAACAAGGGAGCAACGATAGCCAAATGTTTGAGAGCTCGACGCTATATGTTGGCCTTAAAATTCCATACTCCTTCCATGCAATCGTGAGAAATAATTGAAAATCGACAGGACATGAAAGAATGACAAAGCATTAAACAATTCGAACCTTTAATAACGTATCTCGTAAATGGCTTATGCCACAAAACAATTTTTAAAGTAAATTGTGTGTTTTAAAGAGATTTGCCTTTTTCTTTCTTTCTTTTTCTTTCTTTTTTCAGTACATTTTCGTTCACTGCTTAACGTTTAAAAGTTATACAAGCTTATACAAAGTCCTCTTCATTCGGAGGACTTTGTATAAGTTCGAACCCGAACTTATAACTATTTTTGTATTTACATATAGATTTCTTTATAGTAGTAATAAATTGTTTAGAAAAACCCCTTATTTCTAATATTTTCCACAAATGGGGTCTTTTCAACGTATCAAAGGCTCTCTCGTAATCAACAGATGCTAAATGAGCTTCTAAACCAAATTCTTGACGTGTTTTCAACAATTTGCCTTATTATAAATGTATTATCATTACACTAACGTCCCTCCTGAAACCTGGTTGTTCCTCTGAGACTATTGCGTCAGTAATAGTTTGCACCTCTGGTTAAGGATTTTCTCATAAATTTTATATCCTGCGTTTAGATAACTTATTCCTCTATAATTTCCTGTATTTTTATTACCTTTTTTTAAATACAGAAATAACTTTAGCCATGTTCCTTTCTTCAGGTTTGGAGTAGTTCTTCCAGAACATATTTAAAACAAATGATTCCTCCGTATTAATTCAGCAAGCCCAGTAGCTTTTCTATTTTTTGTTACATTTAGGACTGCTTGTAATTCTTTTATGTCTATTTGGTCTACAGAGTTATTATCAGTTTTTACATAATAGCTTTTTTCACTAACCCCATCATCCCATAAATTTCTGTGGTGTTGTATCCAATGAACTTCTGTTATTATATTAATGTTTGCAGCATCTTTCTCCGTCTTATTTATATGTTTCATAAGAATAAAGGTTATATTCTGTCTTCCATGAATGTCATGTTCAACATTATCAATGAATCTTGTACCAGGATTCACTATGGACTCTCTTTATTAGAGAACGATCTAAAAAATCAAACACTTTTTACTTTTTTCTTCCAAATAGATCCTTTAAATTACATCAAACTATGTAGAATTGAGAATCTGGTACAAAAAATAATCAGATTTACGGAGGAACATAATTATTATGCTATAGTATCATCTACTTTGTAAATAAATAGCGCTGCAATCAGTTGGGAACTAGCGTAAGCCCCTGGTACTAGCAAATTTATACTGCTTGCCTAAGGAATAGGATAAATCTCACCAACTGATATGATGCCGACATTAATGACCTGTACGAGTAATAAGTTTATATAGATGAATGGATGGATGGACGGACGGACGGACGGACGGACGTGCGGATGGACGGGTGGAAGGATAGATGGCTGGCTGGCTGGCTGGCTGGCTGGCTGGCTGGAAGGATGGGTGAGTGGGTGGGTGAATGTATGGATGGATGGATACCTGTAAGCAGGTAGGCGGGTAAGCAGTTACGCGGGTGGGTGGGTGGGTGGGTAGGTGGGTAGGTAGGTAGGTAGGTAGGTGGGTGGGTAGGTAGGTAGGTAGGTGGGTGGGTGGGTGGGTAGGTGGGTAGGTGGGTGGGTGGGTGGGTAGGTAGGTAGGTAGGTAGGCAGGCAGGCAGGCAGGCCGGCAGGTAGGTAGGTAGGTAGAGATCATTATAATAAATAATTTCTGTATATTAAGATCAATACATAATGTAAGTAAGAAATAATTACAATACTGAAAGTGGATAAGGAAGTCTTTACCAGGCAAATTACGTGTTCAGGAAAACCAATTAGTTAGAAGTTAGAGTAGCTAAGGCAATTAGATATTCCCACGAATTAAGTCAACAAGAAATTCATTGGATCAAAGTTTAGATAATTAGAACTCAGTTCTCTGAAAACGTACGTATAAACAGTTCTGAAAATTAGAAAGGGAAAGAATTTTAGAATTGAGCTAGTTAAAGATATAAGTTGTGTTTCAGAAGCTTAAGATTTGGCAACGTGTAATTTAGAAACTTTGGTGTGGTAGTCATAAAGAGGCGGGACTTAATAAAAGAACGTGTATTTCTGAAATTAGCGTCTATCGTTTACAGCCTTACAGGCTTGCAGTCTTTTAGATTTCACAGAAGTGTTTTACTTGATCAATTATTGGCAGTCCGTAGCGCCTAAAGACCGCGCACCGTTCTCACATAATAGCGGTAGCTGAAAGGAATTTAGCGTTTAGCATTTCAGCGATTCACGGCAACTTGTGCTCTATTTTTATTGCGGAAATAGTTATTTTTAAACCTTAAATTTGATACTTCAGAAGTTAACATATATAATAATTCAGTCTTTACAGTTTCTCCGGCTATGATTTAGAATCAGTTTTAATTCATCTTCAAAATCGGCAACTCACTTCAATAGCTCATGTATTAGCCTGCATTAAATTTGTTAGTCAATTAAGTATTCCCTATCCTCATATCCATCCAAACATCCCCTTAGAGAAAGATCCATAGCTCACCACTGTAGCAGGCGGTAACACATTCATCAGCAGATATTGAGACATCAAAACTGCCGCAGGTAGTGTACATCGTCAAACGTGATATAGCATGTTTCTATATCTCAAAATCGTACAATGTGAAGCAGTATTTTTAACACTTAAATGATTTCAGTCTAATTATATAATATATAAATTCAATAACAGCCCGCCTTAAAGCAATATGTGTATATAACAAGATACAAAAATCTGATGTGTTACACTCACATGACTTTCTCTGTTCTTGTACAAACTATTTTACAAACGTTTATTCTCCATCTACTTCATGTTAGTCGAGATAAACATTTGCAGACTCTATCTTATTGCTAATTTTCTTGAGATGTAAGGGGAATGTATATTTACAAGGGCAATATAGAAATACAGTAGCCTTTAAACCCATACATATCTCTTAACAGCTGGTTGCTAGGTGCAGCACCATTCCCTTTGCCACAGATTAATACTCTTTGCATATCCAAGACAAAAAAATCTGATGTGTTACACTCACATGACTTTCTCTACTCTTGTACAAAGTATTTTTACAAACGCTTATTCTCCATCTAGTTCATGCTAATCGAGATAAACATTTGCAGACTCTATCTTATTGCTAATTTTCTTGTAGATGTAGGGAAAATTATATTTACAAGGGCAATATAGAAAACAGCAGCCTTTAAGCACATACATATCTCTTAATAGCTGGTTGCTAGGTGCAGCACCATTCCTTTTGCCACAGATTATAACTCTTTGCATATCCAAGACAAAAAAATGAATAACGAATTCCCATTTGAGAAAAGTATTGAAAAATTTAAGGGAATAACAAGCAATATCTCGAAAATGGTTCACTCAACAATAAAAATGTATATGACATAAATTGTGTATTTTAACGCGATCTACATTGTTTGTGTAGTAACATTTTGTCTATCTCTTATGGTTTACGAGTTATGCAAAAGTCGTTCACAATAAAGAATACTTTTGGAGACATTCCCAGAAAATTCAAGATATACATTTTATTTGCCATAAAAATATCTTAAACATATGATATTTTAATCAAAATCGTTAGAGCCATTTTTGAGAAAATTAAAATTTTCGAAAAATCTTCCATGTAAAGGGTACTCTGGGGTAAAGGGATTTTCTTGAAATCCTTCGTGTTACATCCTTGGAAGATGCTGAACCCAAATACCAAGTTTGGTGTTTATCCGACTGTTCGTTTCTGAGTTATGCTGTTCACAGACACACACAGACACACAGACACACACACGGACATGTTTCCAAAAATGCTTTTTTTGGATTCAGGGGGTCTCAAAACATGTATTTCCGGTGAAATCTCGGTATCGAAATTTTGGGTGGAATACAATACTTCCCCTACTTACTATACGTAGTAGAGAAAGTAAAAATTAATAACGAATTCCCTTTTGAGAAAATAAGTATTGAAAAAATTAAGGAAATAACAAGCAATATCTCGAAAATGGTTCACTCAACAAAAAAAATGTATATGACATAAATTGTGTATTTGAATGCGATCAACATTTTTTGTGTAGTAAAATTTTGTCTATCTTAAACATATCATATTTTAATCAAAATCGTTAGAGCCATTTTTGAGAAAATTAAAATTTTCGAAAAATTTTCCATGTAAAGGGTAATCTCGGGTGGGGGGATTTTCTTGAAAACCTTCGTGTCGCATCTCTGGAAGATACTGAACCTAAATACCAAGTTTGGTGTTTATCCGACTGTTCGTTTCTGTGTTATGCTGTTCACAGACAGACAGACACACACACACACACACTCACACACACACACACACACACACAGAGACACATACACGGACATGTTTCCAAAAATGCTTTTTTGGATTCAGGGGGTTTCAAAATATGTATTTCCGCTGAAATCTCGGTATCGAATTTTTGGGTGCAATACAATACTTCCCTACTTACTATATGTAGTAGAGAAAGTAAAAAGTGTATATTACAGTCATTGTATATGTTTATATTGTTGTATACATGTGTGATAATGTTATGTGAATGTATTATGTAATTTAATAATGTAGGATCTGTGAGAATAATAGGTTAAATGTTGCTAACGAAGAGGTAACCTTGACACAATAATGAATTAGAAAGTTTAAATGCTACTGGTAATTCTTGGAGCAACAATAATGTAATTTTTGTGACAGTTTATAAATAACCAATCAACAACCAGAAAAAGGCTTAAGTTAAATGAAAGTATTCTATTGGAGTAGGATTAGCATATCAGAAACTGAAATACGGCAAATTGTACAAATTCATGTCAATTGTTTGTAGACAGCGTTCCTAACCAGACGCGTTGCTAGTAGACAGCGTTACTAACCGGGCGAGAGATGCGTTCTCGAGAAATTTAATGCGTATTTTGTGTGAGACGAAAATAGTTCACGTGTTAAAAAGTGCAAGTAATTAATAAAAAAATCTCACAGCTCTCTCTCTCTCTTTCTCTCTCCCCTCCCCTCTCTCTCTCTCTCTCTCTCTCTCTCTATATATATATATATATATATATATATATCAGTGAAGTGTTATTTAAAATCGTGTCAAGCATTAATAAAAGGAGTGAAGTAAGATTATAATCTGTGTACGCCTACATTCTTCAGCCGCACCACTCCCTGATAACATATTCATGTCTCTAAAATTAAATACTTACGCAGCCGAGGCAAACATAAATATATAATATTTAAAGAAACAGTTAAATTACAAAGTTAATATTTTTAAACTTGGGGCAAAGGTCACCGGAAAGTACATTTGGGGCGAAGGCTACCGGAAACTTTTTACCATACGTGCGGTTGTAACCACTTCAAGTTTGGCTCCCCAACAGTCGAAATACAATACAATTCCTTCAATACAACAACTTCTTCAAATTGGCGCCCAACGTGGGGCAAATAACAATACAACAAAATAACTACTTCAAACGGATCCTAAATCTGGTACGAGTGGCAACCATATTAAACCCATTGAAATTGTGCCGGAATATCTTAGTCCGCCACATGTTTGCTTTTCCCGCGTACTCGATACTGTATTTGTATTGTTAATTAGTCGGTCCGCTGCCGGTGTCCGTGCAATCCTTGCCCATCGTTTGTTCGTAGGTGGGAAGGGCACCACCTTCTCTCTCAGTCGTTCGGGCCGCTTTGTCCGGTTTACGATGCTTTTGAGTGTGCTCTCATACGTCGTCCGGCGCGGTGCGCGATCTGGTCAGTTCCCCCACACCCTTCATTTTGTTCGCGTAATGTAACCTGCTTTGACCTTCATAGTTCTGAGTCTTGTTCCTGCTCGATTCGTGTGACAACTCTGTTTGTGAACTTTTAATGTTTAGCCGGAAGTTTCATGTAATTCAGAATTACCAGTTTAAATGTGCGTTTGTGGCTTTTAAATTTTAGCCGGCGGGGTTTGGTATAATTAAGGATTATTGTTAAATGTTTATAAATAAGGAACGACGAGCTTCTTAGCCGATTTATGGCCAATTATGTAACGTTAATTTTCATTCCTTATTGCGCTAAAGACTCAAAAATCAAGCTAAATGCTTACAAGAAGATCATAAATATTCCGCCAGATGCCTCAAGTTTAAAACTTTGCAAATCTTATAATTGCATTTATGCTGGCGCTATATGCATTTTCCATAAGGCAAAAATACATTTCCTATGCTGAATTTTCGGTGTTTTGTGTGACGGCTTCTGGTGAATAATTCCCCTCCTTTAAGATGTTGCGGTAGGACAGGAGGGCGGTGCAGCTTTGGTAGCAGCTTGCGTGGTTTACGCGGTCCATATTACGATTTTTCTATATTTTTCTAAATGGCATTGTTTTAGTGCTCTTTGAGCTTAGTGTAAATCGAGGTCATATTGCGCCATCTGTTGATGCGGTTGTTATAATTGATGGGTTGTGTCAGTTGAAAGACGCTAAATTCACTACTTTGTCTGAGAATCACAAGTGTAGTACCGATTGGGAATGTGATGGCCCCACCATCGAAAAAAATGTGTCAAGGTTTCAACCCGTATACAGCATTACCTACAGCGTTTGGAGTACCTAATTTCTTGCTATCTTAAATCGCCACATTTAGGCCAGTGGAAAATATTAAAGCAGGAATCTTTAACTGTGCTGATTAACCTGCGGTTTTGGGTTCAGGTGTGTCTGAAGGTAATTCTCTTCCTGCCTGTGCGCCTGTTGATATTCCTGTCATGCATCCGGTGCAAGAAGTGTTTTCAGCGTTTCCTGATTAGTGTATTTCGCATCATCTCCAGCAGTTGGTGGAAACAGCAAATGTTTTGGTGTGTTTGATGTTAGTTCTACGATAACATTTTAAAGTTCTTAGTAAGTACCGTTGAATGTGCGTCAGCTTATCAGATTCGCTTCGCAGCTATTAGAGGTGATTTCGTCTAAATTTAACGGCCTTGTTTTGCAGCTTTGCTACGTGCTAAAATCTCTTCCGACCCGTTAGGTGTTTTTCTCCAATCTGTGTTGGATTCTTTCGTTCTTCGTCGTGAACATGTGAATGTGATGCAAGATTATTATTTGCGTCCACAGGGTTTACGAGAATCGCTTGTAGGATTCATGAACCGAATTAGACTGTTTGCATAGATATTGTAACTGCCGGATTTGGAATGTGATGTTTGTTCGTTATTCTTTTTGACGTGAACCCAGAGGTCTGTTCCAGCTTAATGTTTGTTATTTACCCCAACACATTTGCCAAATTAGAGGTATTAATGTCATGTATTTCAGAATATGCGAATGTGGATAAGTTTCGGGTTCGGGAAATTGCAATTCTACCTCCTCCGCCGTTGTTTACGCACGAACACAACTTCCCACCATTGGTAGAGTATGCTGCCCGCCTTGCGCGTCCCTAAGCTCGTTGTTATAATGTAAGCAAGTTGGACATTATATAAAAGGATTGTGTAGCTTCAGGTAATGCATCCTATGACTTTACGAAATTAGCTCGCGACAAAAGACCCTGTAAAGTCCTGCTTGACGCTAAAAGTTACCGGATGCGAATTGTGCTGCCATCTACACGTCGTGTTATTGGCATACCATTTGTGCCTAAATCGCTGGACTCGAATGGCTCACTATCTTTAATCGACGAGCAGTATTTTTACCAAACGTTGGCTAAGTGGCGCAGTGCTTAATGAGTTGTGTAATGGTGAAAGGAGATGTATTTCTTATAACAATCGGGGTATTGCTGTCTATCCGTTTCCCTAGATTTACATAGAAATACTGTTGTGTTCTGGTTCCTAATTTACCGCATTCAGCTATTTTGGGAGGTGATTTAATGACATGGTGATGTCAAATATTGTGAACGTGAGGCAAGTGTAGGCAATCTTGCTCATTTATCTGCGCAACAACCTTCAGCTATTAAGGGTCTCGTTAACGCGTTCTCGGATTTGTTTTCCGATAAATTAGAAGTCACAAATTTAATAGAATATGACATACAATTGACTGATAACACACCAGTAAAGTGTTCCCCGCATCGCTTAACGCCTCCAACATGGCCCTTCGAGATGTTGAACAAGGGAGAGATTCGTCCATTTTTAAAATGCGTGTATGTTTACTACACTTGATTTGAATAGTACCTGTTTGCAAATATCTTTGGCTGAGCGCAGTACAAACATAACCGCCTTCGCCACACCATGATGCCTGTATGAATTCGAACGCGTTCCCTTTGGTTTCTCGACTAGAGTGCAAGTTTTGTCTCGGTTCCTAGCGAACACTTTTACCGCATTCAAATTTAATTTTCTATACCATTATCTTGATGATTTGGTCGTTTATTCCCCAGACTTTGAATCTCACATTCAACATCTCCGTGAAGCATTCAGCCGTCTTCGGAGCGCAGTGGCAGTTAAACCAAATAAGGTGAAGTTTGCAACTTCTCAGATTTATTTCTGGGAGATCTCGAGCTGTTATACAGCTCCCTGCTCAAAGAAATTTGCATTGTCTCGCTCGTTTTATCGGCATGACCAATTTCTTTGCCAAATTTATTCCTATTTTTTCCGCTAGAGCGGAACCTTTAAATCGGTTATATAGGAAGAGGATTCTATTTGTGTAGGCCGCTGATCAACTAGCGGCTTTAGAATATCTCAAGGTTGCTATTATCAATCCTCCTGTACTAACCTTTACCGATTTTAAACGGAGGCTTGTACTCTAGATCGACGCCAGCAAACAATCTCTGGCCGCTATACTTTTGCAGGATTTGCTTGGTGATCGTCGGCCGATTCATTGTTGTTACAGAACGTTAATTTCTGCTGAGTGCAAGTTCTCTGTGAATGAGCTGAAGCCTTAGTGGTTGTGTTTGGACTAGAAAAACATAAGCAATATCTAGAACATGTCGAGCTCTTTTTGGAATACGATAATCAGCATTGATCTGGGCGTTAGCGACTCCGAGATCTACAGGAGTGTTATTAAGATGAGGCATTCATATTGGCGCATTTTGCTTAACTCCTGTGCATATTTGTAGCTCGGAGAATCTTATGGCTGACGCATTAATGAGCGTAGTTACTCAAAGCCCTTAGGAACCAGCAACATCAGGGAGTTCCTGTGTGTAAGGTTTGGTATCTATTTCCGGAAACGTTCACCAATGTCGCCGAGCATCAGCGTTGTGATTCGGATTTAGCACCCATTATCAAACAAATAGAAGGTGGTACGCCTGTCCCGCCGTACCGTATGCGTAACAAGATTTTAACCATTCGTGTTCGACTAGACGGAAAATGTAATATTGGTGCGCCATGAGCTCTTGTTCATATGCTGTTTAAATACGATCATACGTCATCCTTCGCAGTCATCTGGAAATTACAAAGACACTTTACAAAATCCGTCAGCAGTTAATCTGTCGTTACATGCATAAACAGACTGTGACTAGGTTGGAGTTGTGTCAGGTTTGTGCTTTGGCAATACCTGCTCAACGCATGGCTTTGGACGGCCTTGATTCAGGGATAACTTCGAGTCCCAGAAAAAAGGCTATAGATTATAGGCACCTTTTCAAGTTATGCCCAGCATAACACTTATGCCCTCGTTGTCATTGACGCCTTTTCGAAGTTTGTTGGTTGCCGCCGGTCTCTAAAGTGACTGCCCTTTTAGCTACCAAGGTGTTAACAAATATGTTCGCGACTTTCAGCGCACCACGGCATTTGGTTTCTGATAATGTAACCAGTTCACATCGCGTTGATTTAGTGCATTCTGTTTTGTTTTGGATGTTTCACATATCACGACAACTGCATATTACCCTAATCCCTCACATGTAGAGAAGGTGAACCGTAATTTAAAATCGGTTCTTATAGCCTATCATCACGAACAACACAACACAATCAATACGAATTTAGGACATTTGCAATTTTCGTTTAATTCTGCCCGCCATGAGGCTCAACAATCCGTCTCGTTTAAACCAATGTTTGCAGCTGATCTTTACTAATTTGTCGACTTTAGATGATCTATTGCCACAACAATTTTTCCGATACAATGAAGCATAATTGGAAGAGAGATTTCACCAATCTTAAAAGAGCACATCGGATCACTAAGAAACGGTATGATAAGTCTAGGAAATGTCTCCGTATGTGGTTGGCCAGAGAATTGTGTGCCGCAATTATCCTGTAAGTTCCAGAAAGGTGCTTTTGTGGCAAAGTTTGCACCAAGATATGTAGGCCCGTATAAAATAATTGCAATGTACTTAGGTTTAAACGTGTGGCGTTGAAAACGTCACTCAGCTCCGAGATGGCGAAGAAGAAGATTCGCTCAGTCGCCGCTCCTGCTAAGGCAGGAACCTCTTCGTCTCCTCCGGCACCCGCCGAGGAGAGCTCGCCGCAGCCTAGGGTAACCTACGCCTCTACCACCGCTTCGCCGCGACTGCCTCCGCAGTTGCCGCTACCTTCACCGCCACCCACACCGCCAATTCTGGGAAGCACCCAGCCTGCGCAGATACAGCCTGCACTTCTTGGGAGGTACAGCGCTGTTATTCGAGGAGTCCCGAGGGACCTGCCAGTCAGGTTCCTCACCAGCGCAGCTCACCAGCAGAGGCCTTGAAGGTCACTCGAGTCTTCGGAGCTCAGGGACCCACTTTGTTCGTGAGGATCGAGTTCGCAGACCCTAGCGACTATGAAGCTGCCTTAAGGGCGGGCCTGCCCTTGTTAGGGCGGTGCTTACGCATCGAGGCTAGCCCAGTAGAACGCCAGGTCCCCTGCGGGCGCTGCTGTACCTACGGGCACGAGGAGACGACCTGCTCAGCACAACTCAGGTGCCACTATTGTGGTTCCGCCAGCACCACCTCATCGTGTACCCAGCACGACCTGCGCCGCCGTCGCCGCTACTGTGCAACCTGTGGAGGGTCAACACACCTCACCGGCCAAGCGCTCTGCCCCCTGTATCCTCGCAGGAAGGCACCGCTGAAGCCACCAGCACCTACGCCGCAGCCAGTGACAGCTCCACAGCCGCCGACACCAGCACCATCACTTACGCCGATCATCGAGGAAGTCCAGGGCATACGTGATGCGTTCATGATCTCCACGTGGAGTTCCTGAACATGACGACGAAGCTGACAACCCTGGAGCAACTTATCAGGGATCTTCAAATTTCATCAGCTGCTCAACAGGTTTTCCTGGCTGGGCAGTTCGACAGCACTTCATCCAGACTATCAGCTATCACCGAAGCCATCCGGGTCTCATCTCTTGGTCCCAAGCTGAAGAGTAATCCGGAGAGAGTCGCCAACTTCTTGCAGCAATGCAAGGAGTTTAACCAACAGCAGCATCATCGTCAGTACCATCCTCAAACCTAACCTCCATTCTCTTCCTAACCCTCGCCATTCCCACTAGTATTGCAGTCAGGTTTCATGGCTTCCTTTACCCGCTCCCACCCATAGGGCGGCAGCCAATATCCTTCACATAGTAACGCGGGACCGCACAAAGCCACGATTTATTCCGCTTTTTCTTATTCCATTTTCCTTCCGGTGGAGGAGTTTTTAGTGGGTAGGCCGACTATTGGTGAGTCTTACCGACTCCCATCGGGGTTTAGGTCAGCGATTAAATCATTTTCTCCTCCACTCGAAAAAAAATCGTTCAAGCTGCAGGATCTACACACGCGACAGATTAGTAGTGCCCGCATGTCATAGTTAAAACCGTGTTTCGCTTGCTCTACTTGAAGTGTTATGCTAGATGTAAATGTTGTAAATGGTTCTTTTTACATTTGTTTCATTGTTTATATTTAATCTCTGTGTTTGGTTTCATTTACAATGTTTGTTTTCATCCTACTGTGTCAACTAGCGAGCGGTTTACTTATGTACTTCGTGGTGTCCCTCTGTCGCTGCGTAAGCTGTTCGTGAACACAATTCCATGTTTGGTGTTGTATGTTCCCTACCTTTTCTTTTTTTCCATTACCGTCGTCCTTTTCCTCGTCCTTTCCTTCTCTTCCCTATGTACTCTCGTTGTGTTTGTGTTGTGCGGCATCTAATTTGTTAAGATTTTTTAATGAATTCTCAGTAAATGAGAGTGAGATGTATGGGCCATAATGGTAAAATGTAATTTGTTGGTCTGGTAAAAACAGGTTTGAAGTTCCATCTCACTTCCTTATTGTGTTTCATTGCTATTCCTTTAAAGTTTAAATCATATCATTCTTATCTTTGTATTCTAACCAAATGTGCAATGCACCTATTTCTGCAAAGGTTTATCTGGATTTAAATGAAGTAGACAGAAAACTAAACTTTTGTAAGAATAATTTGTATACCTACTAATAAAGGACGGGGATATAGAAACGTCATGTGAACGTAACACATGAGATGTTTACTTTCTCTATTACGTAGGGAAAGTATTGCATTCCACCTAAAAATTCCATACGGAGATCTCACCGGAAATACATGTTTTGAGGTCCCCTGAATCCAAATAAAGCATTTTTGTCCGTGTGCGTGTGTCTGCGTGTCTGTCTGTGAACACTTAAATTAAATGGAGTTTTATTTATGGACGCCCTTTCACTCCTATGGTCCTTAGCGTCCCATTCCATGTTGGGCGTGAAAGACCAATAATTTTGCTCAGAGGTCTCTATCAGGCTTGAGGTTCTTTTACGTGCGGCAAAGCTACGACACGGGACTATCGGCTTATCTTTCCTTCCAAAGGAAGCCATGCTAAGCATTTTTACGCCCGAAAAAAGCCCACCGCCCTCGGCTGGGTTTGTAACCGCGACCTCGATATCTAGCATGGTAACCACTACACCACGGAGGACGACGTCTGTAACACGATAACTCAAAAACTAAATGTCGGATAAATACCAAACTTGGTATTTAGTTTTAATATCTTCCAAAATGCAACAACAAAATTTCCCACTCAACAAAATTCCCCACTCCAACTACCCTTTACAATTTTCGAAATTTTTATTTTTGAAAAAAATGGCTAACGAGTTTGATTAAAATATCATATATGAATGACAATTACATGACAAAATGTACATCTTGAATTATCGGGAATAGCATATGAAGCCCTCTTCATTTCGAAGGAATTTTGTATAATCTTGTATAACTGGTAAACGTTAAGCAATAGACGAAAACGTGCTGCACACAAAATGAAGATCTCTTTAAAACACACTATTTTAGTACACTTTTTGTGGCATAAACCGTTTTTGAAATATCCGTCATTAAAGGTACGAATTGTTCATTTCTTTGACATTCTCTTCAAGTCCTTTCAACATTCAGTTGTTTCTCACGATTGAATAGAAACATTATGGGATTTTAAGGTTAGCATATAGCGTCCAGTTCTTAAACATTTGACTATCGCTGTTCCCTTTCTATCTATATCGAAATATGTAATGTAGCTATTTCTGCAAATGTTTATTTGGATTAAAATGCAGCAGATAGAAAGGAAATCTGATAAGTTGTACTCACATGACTTTCTCTACTCTTGTACAAACTATTTTTACAAACGCTTATTCTCCACATACTTCATGTTAATCTAGATAAACATTTGCAGAAGCCCTTATTGTTAATTTTCTTGTATGTGTAAGGGGAATATGGAAGGCTTTAAGCGATAGTCAAATCTTTTAAGACGCTAGCTCCTATGTGGAGTTGTTTATTATTATTATTATTATTATTATTATTATTAGTAGTAGTAGTAGTAGTAGTAGTAGTAGTAGTAGCAGTAGTAGTAGTAGTAGTAGTAGTAGAAGTAGTAGTAGTAGTAGTAGTAGTAGTAGTAGTAGTAGTAGTAGTAGAAGTAGTAGTAGTAGTAGTAGTAGTAGTAGTAGTAGTAGTAGAAGTAGTAGTAGTAGTAGTAGTAGTAGTAGTAGTAGTAGAAGTAGTAGTAGTAGTAGTAGTAGTAGTAGTAGTAGTAGTAGAAGTAGTAGTAGTAGTAGTAGTAGTAGTAGTAGTAGTAGTAGTAGTAGAAGTAGTAGTAGTAGTAGTAGTAGTAGTAGTAGTAGTAGTAGAAGTAGTAGTAGTAGTAGTAGAAGTAGTAGTAGAAGTAGTAGTAGTAGTAGTAGTAGTAGTAGTAGTAGTAGTAGCAGTAGCAGTAGCAGTAGTAGTAGTAGTAGTAGTAGTAGTAGTAGTAGTAGTAGTAGTAGTAGTAGTAGTAGTAGTAGTAGTAGTAGTAGTAGTAGTAGTAGTAGTAGTAGTAGTAGTAGTAGTAGTAGTAGTAGTAGTAGTAGTAGTAGTAGTAGTAGTAGTAGTAGTAGTAGTAGTAGTAGTAGTAGTAGTAGTAGTAGTAGTAGTAGTAGTAGTAGTAGTAGTAGTAGTAGTAGTAGTAGTAGTAGTAGTAGTAGTAGTAGTAGTAGTAGTAGTAGTAGTAGTAGTAGTAGTAGTAGTAGTAGTAGTAGTAGTAGTAGTAGTAGTAGTAGTAGTAGTAGTAGTAGTAGTAGTAGTAGTAGTAGTAGTAGTAGTAGTAGTAGTAGTAGTAGTAGTAGTAGTAGTAGTAGTAGTAGTAGTAGTAGTAGTAGTAGTAGTAGTAGTAGTAGTAGTAGTAGTAGTAGTAGTAGTAGTAGTAGTAGTAGTAGTAGTAGTAGTAGTAGTAGTAGTAGTAGTAGTAGTAGTAGTAGTAGTAGTAGTAGTAGTAGTAGTAGTAGTAGTAGTAGTAGTAGTAGTAGTAGTAGTAGTAGTAGTAGTAGTAGTAGTAGTAGTAGTAGTAGTAGTAGTAGTAGTAGTAGTAGTAGTAGTAGTAGTAGTAGTAGTAGTAGTAGTAGTAGTAGTAGTAGTAGTAGTAGTAGTAGTAGTAGTAGTAGTAGTAGTAGTAGTAGTAGTAGTAGTAGTAGTAGTAGTAGTAGTAGTAGTAGTAGTAGTAGTAGTAGTAGTAGTAGTAGTAGTAGTAGTAGTAGTAGTAGTAGTAGTAGTAGTAGTAGTAGTAGTAGTAGTAGTAGTAGTAGTAGTAGTAGTAGTAGTAGTAGTAGTAGTAGTAGTAGTAGTAGTAGTAGTAGTAGTAGTAGTAGTAGTAGTAGTAGTAGTAGTAGTAGTAGTAGTAGTAGTAGTAGTAGTAGTAGTAGTAGTAGTAGTAGTAGTAGTAGTAGTAGTAGTAGTAGTAGTAGTAGTAGTAGTAGTAGTAGTAGTAGTAGTAGTAGTAGTAGTAGTAGTAGTAGTAGTAGTAGTAGTAGTAGTAGTAGTAGTAGTAGTAGTAGTAGTAGTAGTAGTAGTAGTAGTAGTAGTAGTAGTAGTAGTAGTAGTAGTAGTAGTAGTAGTAGTAGTAGTAGTAGTAGTAGTAGTAGTAGTAGTAGTAGTAGTAGTAGTAGTAGTAGTAGTAGTAGTAGTAGTAGTAGTAGTAGTAGTAGTAGTAGTAGTAGTAGTAGTAGTAGTAGTAGTAGTAGTAGTAGTAGTAGTAGTAGTAGTAGTAGTAGTAGTAGTAGTAGTAGTAGTAGTAGTAGTAGTAGTAGTAGTAGTAGTAGTAGTAGTAGTAGTAGTAGTAGTAGTAGTAGTAGTAGTAGTAGTAGTAGTAGTAGTAGTAGTAGTAGTAGTAGTAGTAGTAGTAGTAGTAGTAGTAGTAGTAGTAGTAGTAGTAGTAGTAGTAGTAGTAGTAGTAGTAGTAGTAGTAGTAGTAGTAGTAGTAGTAGTAGTAGTAGTAGTAGTAGTAGTAGTAGTAGTAGTAGTAGTAGTAGTAGTAGTAGTAGTAGTAGTAGTAGTAGTAGTAGTAGTAGTAGTAGTAGTAGTAGTAGTAGTAGTAGTAGTAGTAGTAGTAGTAGTAGTAGTAGTAGTAGTAGTAGTAGTAGTAGTAGTAGTAGTAGTAGTAGTAGTAGTAGTAGTAGTAGTAGTAGTAGTAGTAGTAGTAGTAGTAGTAGTAGTAGTAGTAGTAGTAGTAGTAGTAGTAGTAGTAGTAGTAGTAGTAGTAGTAGTAGTAGTAGTAGTAGTAGTAGTAGTAGTAGTAGTAGTAGTAGTAGTAGTAGTAGTAGTAGTAGTAGTAGTAGTAGTAGTAGTAGTAGTAGTAGTAGTAGTAGTAGTAGTAGTAGTAGTAGTAGTAGTAGTAGTAGTAGTAGTAGTAGTAGTAGTAGTAGTAGTAGTAGTAGTAGTAGTAGTAGTAGTAGTAGTAGTAGTAGTAGTAGTAGTAGTAGTAGTAGTAGTAGTAGTAGTAGTAGTAGTAGTAGTAGTAGTAGTAGTAGTAGTAGTAGTAGTAGTAGTAGTAGTAGTAGTAGTAGTAGTAGTAGTAGTAGTAGTAGTAGTAGTAGTAGTAGTAGTAGTAGTAGTAGTAGTAGAAGTAGTAGTAGTAGTAGTAGTAGTAGTAGTAGTAGTAGTAGTAGTAGTAGTAGTAGTAGTAGTAGTAGTAGTATTTATGGACGCTCTTTAACTGGTGTGTCCTTAGCTTCCCATTCTATATTGGGCGTGAAAGACCGGAAAATTTGCTCAGAAGCCTCTTTATCAGGGTTGAGGTTCTTTTACGTGCCGTAAATCTACGACACGAGACCACCAAGCCCTTCCCTTCCGAAGGAAGCCATGCTAAGAATTTTTACGCCCGAAAAAATCCATCGCCCTCCGGGTTTGAACCCACGACCTCGGAACTAGAGGCTAGCATGGTAAACAGCACACCACGGAGGATGACGCATTTCATTTGAGAAAAAGTGTAAGTATTGGAAAATTCAAACAAATAACAAGGAATATCTCGGAAATGTTTCACTCGACAAAAACAATGTGTGTGACATAAATTGTGTGTTTTAGCGAGATCTAGATTTTCTGTGCAGTAAAATGTGTATCTCTTAGGGTTTACCAGTTATGCAAATGTCATTCAGAATGAAGAGGACTTTTGACGACATACCAGAAAATTCAAGATATACATTTCATTTATCATGAAAACATCTTAAACACATGATATTTTAATCAAAATATTTAGTGACAATTTTGAGAAAATCAAAATTTTCGAAAACTCTTCCATGTATAGGGTAGTTGGAGTGGGGGGATTTTCTTAAAACTCTTCTTTTCGCATCTTCTAAAGATACTGAACCTAAATACCACGTTTTGTATTTATTCGATTTTTAAGACTTTTTTCTAAAAATTCAGAATTCAGGGGGTCGCAAAACATGTATTTCCGGTGAAATATCAGTATAGAATTTTTGGGTGTAAAGCAATACCTTCTCCACGTGCTATGTACGCGATAGAAAAAGTAATAAGCTTTAGTATGAATGCTTTGTATACCCACTAATAAAGCTAGAGGATAGAGAAAGGCATGTGAATGTATCGCATCAAAACTTTTTGTATCTATTTCGTCTTCAGCTACTTGTAATGACTTTTTGGCTGGTCTGTGTTCACCAGCAACAAATTGCTTCGTTTCAGCACCTATCGCTTTTCCCAGAAATACATGTTACATCTATATTTTTTATTTATTGTATTTAATTAATATATAGCTCACTTTTTATTGCACTTCTGCTATCTAGCTTTATTCATTTGCTTATCTATGTTCCTCTTTATTACATTTGTGTTATTTAGCTTTATTACTTCAACATCTTATTTATTTAGCGTTTATTCTTTATAATATTCTCATTATTGACTTATTCTTTGATTATTTTCCCCGGGCGAATATTTCAATCTCACTATACATATAAGTGAAATTACAATAAATGCGATAAACACATTTTGAGACCAGGCTGCCTTCACGTGTTACTAGTTTAACACATTCGAGAGGCGCACTCGGGTAAAGAGATATTCCTGTAGCTGTTTCTTTGTTGCACGGATTAGGCAGTGCGAGGACGGCGGGAAAAGAGCAGCCGTTTTCATTGTACAATTAGGGGAAGGAGAACGGGCTAACGGTCTGTGGCAGAGCGCTGGGCTCGGAGCCAAAAACCATGTGACTGAATGAGTGAGCTGGCTTCCTCCCCCCGCCCCGCATTGAAAATCTGCATTCCCGGCGCTCACCACTGCAACATAATTTACTTTGCAACTACACAGCGGTTTTCTCCAATAGGAGACATCGTGACGTTCCTCACGCCCTTGCCAATAGCCCCATGTCATTTGGACAACTAGAATACGTCACATCAACCACTTAGTGCCTTGGGGCACACGTCGTTTTAACTCTCTCACTTTAGTATGATTAATCTATGAGTGCTCCTGCAAAAATGTTTATTTTTATCGTAATTATTGTTAAAATAGGATTGTTAGAACTATACACACACGCACACCATGAAATTGTTTGTTTATTTTCTCCAGTCTTTACGGTATGTAGAGGATACACAGGCTTATTCAAAAAGAATGAACAGATTTTAAATATTCATTTTAAGGAATGACAATAGATGGCAATACATACGACACATCATTGAATAGAGGAAGGTTCAAAGTTTTAAGCCCCACCTATTAGTTCCATTTAGTGCCTCAGCGGCGTTGGGTTTGTTTACGAGTACATGGCAACACCACAGGAAAAGTTGTTTTGTGTGCTGCAGTATGCAAAGAGTGAATTCATTGTTTCACTGCAGCGTGCATATCGTTCTAAGTTCAACAAAGAGCCACCTCGTCATAAAAAAATCTGATGTGTTACACTCACATGACTTTCTCTACTCTTGTACAAACTATTTTACAAACGCTTATTCTCCATCTACTTCGTGTTAATCGAGATAAAAATTTGCAGACTCCATCTTATTGCTAATTTTCTTGTAGATGTAAGGGGAATATATATTTACAAGGGCAATATTGAAATACAGTAGCCTTTAAGCACATACATATCTCTTAATAGCTGGTTCCTAGGTGCAGCACCATTCCCTTTCCCACAGATTAATACTCTTTGCATATCCAAGACAAAAAATAAATAACAATTCCCATTTGAGAAAATAAGTATTGAAAAATTTAAGGGAATAACAAGCAATATCTCGAAAATGGTTCACTCAACAGAAAAATGTATAGGACATAAATTGTGTATTTTAACGCGATCTATATTTTTGGTGTAGTAAAATTTTTTCTATCTCTTATGGTTTGCCAGTTATGCAAAAGTCGTTCACAATGAAGATAACTTTTGCAGACATTCCCAGAAAAGTCCAGATATACATTTTATTTGTCATGAAAATATCTTAAACATATGATACTTTAATCCAAATCCTTACAGCCATTTTTGAGTAAATTAAAATTTTCGAAAAATGTTCCATGTAAAGGGTAATCTGGGGTGGGGGATTTTCTTGAAAACCTTCGTGTCGCATCTCTGGAAGATACTGAACCTAAATACCAAGTTTGGTGTTTATCCGACTGTTCGTTTCTGAGTTATGCTGTTCACAGACAGACACACACACACAGACAGACTAACACACGGACATGTTTCTAAAAATGCTTTTTTTGGATTCAGGGTGTCCCAAAACATGTATTTCCGGTGAAATCTCGGTGTCGAATTTTTGGGTGGAATGCAATACTTCCCCTATTTACTATAGTAGTAGAGAAAGTAAAAATTACAATTGATACAATAAATTCGTAAAAGATGGTTGATATGCAAACGGAAAAGCACTGGTCGTCCTCACATAACAAACTGTGGTCATTTTGAACACATAAAATAAAATTTTGAACCTGTCTCTATTCAGTGATGTATCGCATGTGTCGCCATCTATTGTCGTTCATTAGAAATAAATATTTCAAGTCTGTTCCTCATTTTTGAATAACCCTGTATATATTTCTTTAATTTTGAAACATCTGCTCGGCAGTATAGGTGACCATAAAGATCTATAATACATAAAATAAATAAAACAAAATAATTAAAATAGAGTAAGTTACAGAAACAAAGTAGTTTAACTAAACCATTACATCTAAAGTATAATTTGAAAAAATTACATATGATAATAATAAGAGTAGCACAAATGCAATTTTTTAACATTTAAAATAATGAGTATAAATAATTATTTAATATTGTTAAAGAATCCTTTAAAATTGGATACAAAGGTTCTCAACTTGTTTGATGGAAATACCAAGTAGTTTTAGGTAATCGCTGGTAAATTTATAACAGCAGCCACGAGCCCTGAAAAGACCTTTCACCCTCCATGCATTAGCAGGTGTACCTCTCTGGGGTGAGGAATGCATAGTCGGTAAATTGTCTCCTCGTTGCTCATCGGTATTGCCTGCTGAATGTTGTTTTCCATACGAACTGTAGGATCTAGCACCAACCCTCTTCCTGCTTCTCTGTCGATAGCCATAATGTCGCTCTACGGTTGCTTCCATTCTCGGATATACCATGGACTTCCGCATAAACCTCCCACTTGGCCTTACGGAGGGCTCTGGAACTTGATGAGTGAATCCGGTGATGAGTATTTCTTAGCAACCCTCCCTTTGCGCAGTATCCCAAAGAATTCAACCAACAGTTCGAATTTAAGTTCGGGATCTTTAAAGGATGCAAGGCAAAGATTTCTTCTATTCCAAACAAACCTTTACATGGAAGACTTCCTCAAAAATGCGTCTATCGATTTTATTAAAATACTCTGTTTAAGATATTGGTATGACAAAACCCATATCTTGAATTGTTGTTACTATGGCGTTCTCTTCGTCCATATAGAAATGTACTTTACTGAAAAACTGTGCAATTTAGACCAAAATTTGCTGTAAAAGAAATGAAGAACTCGTTGCCAAATAGGTTTTTCGTAGCATCAGCTGTTGTGAATTAATTCTTGTTGTTAAAGCTACGTTTACGCTTTGCTTTAATGCGCGCACTTCAAAACTGTATTTTACCATGTCAAATGCAGGGCTCTAGATAAAATTTACGTTTCAGATCAGCAAGTACAAAGCAGTCTCTTATGGTCCGGCCCGGGTTGCATCGGGGGTTTCCATTCTAGAAATCTCGCGCTACATACTCTTGAGTAATAGTAACATGTACTGTTATGTCCTTGTTATAACCGAGCGGGATGGCTCAGGCGGTTGCGTCTGTCGCCCGCATTCGGGAGATAATGGGTTCGATTCCCGCGGCCGACCTTCTTGACCCATGGGTTTTTTCGGGGATTTCCCCGGATCACTAGGCGAAGGGTCATTGCTGGGAAGGGTCATTGACTCCCCCGACTATCTCTCGTTCGCATTCCGTCTCATTTCATCTTCCTTTTTCACGTTACAGGTTGACTCCGGAGCTGTGCGTCGGACGACTGCAGACAGATGGCGTGTTGGAACCTCTTCTCTGCCCCGTCAGATGGAGGCCGCTCGAGTCTCCGCTGGATAAAAGGGCTCACTTGAGCGCTCTCCGGCTGGGTGGTCAAGCCTGTAACTCCTAGGGAGCTCAGCGCGCCTCTTTTGTCTGCGTGGCCAGTCCTGCACCCATAAATCACCTGCGGTTCCTCATCCTATCCGGACCTTGTGGATCAAGACGCTAGGTGTTCCGTTTGTTGTAAGTTATGTTGACAGTGGTGTCCAACTGCATTGAGACATTCCTGGCATTCTTTGTCGTCACGAGGTTAAAATTAATCAACAATGATCACCCTGTACGGTTTTTCAAAACTTAAGCAGCTGTATGAACACACTTTTTGAAATACCCACTTGCTCTATTTGGAACCTTGAATACCAGGAAATGTGTCCTGGAATTGTTTACACGGTTCGATTTTTACGTATGTATCGCACATAAAAATCCTTTGTTCAAGCGTAAATTTTTCGGTAGATATTTCAGTGGACTAATAAGCCAAGAACCTCAACAATAATAAGAATACTCTGAAGCAATCCACACACAACACAAATGCTTGAATAAGTTTTCACTTTTGAGATGCACAATGAACACGCTCTAGTCTTTACAGCAAGAACAGAAAGCAATAATTGGCAGTTGACATTCACAGACAAAGCGTAGCCTTGAACGGGCCATTCGCCACTAGTGAGAGCGGAGCATATCGAGGTCACTGCAGCGCAAGCGAATCACGCATATACGCGATCGCGGTCGAGCTACACAACGACCGCTCGGTATATTCAGGGGTTTGTTTCTATGCGCCGAGAATGTAACTTTCTAAACTTGCTACTTTCTATACACCAATAATCCCAGCCGTATAGTGGTAGTGGTAGTGGTGGTATTTATTAAGTATTTAGTATTACATTAATTGCATAACACAGTCGCATGGGTCATAAGACCGTACATGCTCTCTAGATAAATACCTGGTCTGTATACGTGACTTGCAGTATCAACCAGAAAACAACTATTTTTTTTTTTTTTTACAATCACCGCACTATATACATACATACATACATACATACATACATATAAAATTGAAAGAAAACACACTGAGTCACACACTCAAACACACACACACACACACAGTCGCGCACAAGTACTCAGGCACCACATATGTTTAAAGAAAAATTACATAAACACCTTATCTCTTAGTACACGTACTTCCATTAAGTATGTGCCCAAGCTTGGCCAGTTTTGGCTGTTTAGAATCATGTCCCAGCATGCTGTCCTCCGTCTGTTGGAAGCCAAAAATACTTCCGGTAATAGTTTTTTCCTAATACCCTCCGTCTGCACGCATGCTGCCAAAATATGCGTCCAGTCTTCTTGTTCCCCGCATAATGGGCAAATCCTCCTGCCATCGTCATCAACAATCTTGCGAGCTTTCCACCCTCCCAACCTAAGCCATGCTATTCCAGTCCTCTGTTTTATACTCAATTCCAAAATATATGTTTCCTTACCCCACCTAGTTTTTATTTCATTTTGTAGCTCCAATGTTGATCTTTGTCTACATTCAGATTCGATTTTCTGCCTGTTTATATCGCATAGTCGTCTTTTGACCTTTCTTACAGCACTGTGTGTATTTTCATTACCCCTTTGCCAGATATCATTTAAGCCAATTTTTGATAATTCGCGTTGCAACCCCGCTGCCCACCATTTTGGATGCCCTATGTTGTTTATTTGATGACGATAACATATTGCTCTCAGAGTTGTTTGATCGCCTTTAATTATTCGCAGCCAGTACCTAACTACGTTTAGTTTAGCAAATACAGCATCTTCCCAGCATCCTACCTCCCGAAGAACTCCGTAGTTTGAAGTACCCTTCCCCAACCCTAGAATGCGCTTCCAGAAATTGCATTGTATTTTATTTACATTATCCACCCTCTCCCATCCCCACACTTCACTGCCGTATAGTAATGAGGACCTAACCATTGCTTCATACATGGTCTGTAATGTTTTTACTGGCATATCTGGTACCCGTGTCAATATCCTTAATACTTCAGAAAGTTGTCCAATCCCTTTGTGTTTTATAAACTCCATGTTCTTGTTCCATTTTCCGCCCATATCAAACCTTACTCCTAAGTAATCGAAGTGTTTAACATTTTGAATTTCTTCCTCCCCATAGGTCCACTTTTCATGTTGGCCGTACACATATCCATTTTTAAAGGTGACTGTTTTAGTTTTAAGAATATTTACCTCCATACCCCATTGCCTACAGTATTGTCGAAGAGCGTTTAAACCAGACTGCAAACCTTTTATCGTTTTAGAAAGAACTACAATGTCATCCGCGTACAAAAGAATTGGTATTTTTTGGTCTGCGATTGTCGGTGCATCTATGTCTTCCTCCGTCAACACGCTAACAACATCATCAATAAACAAATTAAAGAGTAACGGAGATAGTATACAACCCTGTTTAACCCCCCTCTGCGCTATGTTACATTCTGATGTATTGTGCTGATCGGTCTTGATAACAAACTTAACTTCTTTATACATTGCCCTAAGTGCTCTAATCATTTTCCCCGAAAGTCCTTTACGTGTTAATTTCTCCCAGAGAGCACTGCGTTCTACAGTATCAAATGCCATTTTAAAATCTACAAATACAGTATATACCTTACCACCTTTATTTCTCAAATTGTCATCAATTATTGTTTTCAGAACAAAGACATTGTCAATAGTCGAGAAACCTTCCCTAAATCCTGCCTGAAATTTAGAAACCCTATGATGTGTCTTGGCCCAACACTTAATTCTTTCATATAAGATTCTACTGTAAATTTTTCCAATATAGAGAGCAGCGAGATACCCCTGTAATTTCCTGGAATGCTGTAACTCCCTTTGCCCTTGTAAAGAGGTTGGATAATGGCGGTTTTCCATGCTTCCGGATATTCTCCGCCTTCAAATATTTTATTGAAGCTTTTTCTATAGAAATCTACCATTTTATTAACTTCTAGCGAGATCTTGAAAAACTCAGCTGACAAGCCCTCTATACCAGCTGCCTTCCCGTTTTTTAAACATTTTATTGCACGAACAACCTCTGCTGTGCTAATTTCATAATCAAGCATTTGCACAATTGGAGCCCCAGTCATCCCTTCAGCGGCCAAAGTATTTAATTGTATTCTAAACTCCCCTCCTTCATAGACTGTTTTAAAGTGCTTTATCCATTCTCCAGCAGGGATAGTTGCCTGAATGGACCTTCGCCTTCGAATCTGTCTAATAACTTTCCACATGTCACCAAGCCGTATAACTATAGTATGTAACATCTCTATTACAATATTATCCACATTACACTCTTCTAAGGGGTGTGGAGAGGACTTAGTAAATACAATTTTGGTGAGAAACGCCTGATGTAAGTTTAGGGTACCTCCCCGGTATTTGCCATGAGAACTGAGGACAACCTGAAAAAACCTCAATTAGGGAGGATGGTCTTGAATTTGAACCGCAGACCTCCCGCTCACGGCCCCGTGCCTTAACGACATCGGCTACCCGTGTCGGTGAAACTCACATGTGTGTAAACGTAATGTATTACGTAAAGTATTATAAATTATGACAATTTCGAATCAGTTTGAAAGCTCCTACTTCACGGTAGGCACTCAGTTTGACGGGGGCGACTACTGCAGCCACGTTATGTCTGTGTCTTCTGTGTCTATTTTTATAAATACCAGCACTCCTATTCAGCTGGGTTATTGAGCTCTTCCTGTCCAGTACGAGTTCGATGCACGAACTGTATCTGCGAAGCATATTCGCACACATACTCTAATTAAATATCTAATATGTGCTCAATAATTTCTGCTGCAGTCAGTGCAACGAGATCTTCCTCTGACTCAGGAATCTAGAAAAACAAGGCTCTTGATTCAACCCCGCAAGAAACAGTGAAGAAGCGTTAAACTCCACAATCTCGGGGCAAAGATGTTAGTTAACCTTCATCTATCTGCCTTTCCCCTTAGTCGAGAAGTTGGATGTCGCTTGAACAGTGTGTTGGTGCGTCATCATGTTGAAACCACGTTTGCTTATTCCTACATAGGTGACGCAGTAGAATACACTGTTCTATCATTCTATGGTTAAGGACACAATTAGTTATTTTTTATTCTTCAGGAGTATTAATAGATTTGTCACATATCTGTAGGTATATTTGAAATGGCTATGTTCGTGTGTTTGCATATCAAAAGGTGGTTTCTGCATAAAATTAATATATATATATATATATATACTTGCCATGAGTATACCCCGAATAAATTCGAAGAATTACACAGATATGCTCGAATCTGAATTAGAAATAACGGCATGGAATTCTCACAACCGTTATATCGGCTGTTGGCGATAAGGTCACAGTCTCCTCGCGCCGATATATCGGCCTTGGCGTGAAAGGTTAAAAATAAAACCTATGGGGTATATTGGCAAAGCATGAGAATCGCAAAGGACAGTGATTCGGGCACAGTGGGCTGCAATTTCAATAGAAGGATTAAACAGTGTTGTTCAAACAGTGTTCTTTTTTTTTTTATCTCGGACAGGGAATGAAAGACGTAGATGGAGAAGGGAGGGTGAGAATCACAAAATGAGATGGGGAATTACGTGAGCAGATCTCGGGTTCTGCTAGTACATAATAAAGTATCTGTACATGTATACCTACAACATATTAATAAGACAGTAGTTTTATTGGTTCTCTGTGAGTGTAGAAGTATAATCACCCAGCAGAGCCAGCACGCTTATCGGCAAATATAAATGGGATACGTAATACTACCATGCAACACGTAATATTCAACCATTTCTAACCATTTTCAGTTTTCGTTGTCCAAATGTTTAAATTAAAACAATTAAGATATCAAAGCAAAGTTGATGATATTATGGTATACCTGGAATAATTAAATATTCGTATGCTGCCAACTTGTGTTGGTAGTGACATAAGGATTATGGGCGGAGTTATCACATGGATATTGGAGTGCATACAGCATTCCCTCTCTTTAGAGAGCAGTGTGTCAGTGGGTCAACATGAGGGAGAATCAGTTCTTATTGGAATGCGACGTAAATCATGTAGTTTATAATTTTCATTTATAATAAACCTACTAATATTTTGAAATATGTTTATCTTTTAGAAGTACAAGCTACTCCCTTTTAGTTCTGCTAGTAGAAATCCTCAATAGCATGTGTTGGAATTAATAGTTTCTCGGTCCTCTAGGTTCTATCATTCTGGCTTTCTTTGGTATGTGTCATTATAGCTAACCTTGAATAAAAAATCTGATGTGTTACACTCACATGACTGTCTCTACTCTTCTACAAACTATTTTTACAAACGCTTATTCTCCATATGCTTCATGTTAATCGAGATATCGAGATATCAATCTTATTGCTAATTTTCTTGTAGATACAAGGGGAATATGGTAGGTTATAAGCGATAGTCAAATCTTTTAAGCGCTGGTTGCTATGTGGCGCATTCCATTCTCTTTGCATGTCCAGGACATAAAAAAAGTGAATAACAAATTTGAGAAAAAGTATAATTATTGGAAAATTTAAGGGAATAACAAGCAATATTTCGAAAATGGTTCACTCATCAAAAAAATGTATATGACATAAATTGTGTATTTTAACGCTATCTACATATTTGTGTAGTAAAATTTTGTCTATGGCTTATGGTTTACCAGTTATGCAAAAGTCGTTCACAATGAAGAATACTTTTGGAGACATGCCCAGAAAATTCGAGATATACATTTCATTTTTCATGAAAATATCTTAAACATATGATATTTTAATCAAAATCACTAGAGCCATTTTTGAGGAAATTAAAATTTTCAAAAAATGTTCCATGTAAAGGGTAATCTGGGGTGGGGGGATTTTCTTGAAAACCTTGATGTCGCATCTCTGGAAGATACTGAACTAAATACCAAGTTTGGTGTTTATCCGACTGTTCGTTTCTGAGTTATGCTGTTCACAGACACACACACACATGGACATGTTTCCAAAAATGCTTTTTTTTGGATTCAGGGGGTCTCAAAACATGTATTTCCGGTGAAATCTCGGTATCGAATTTTTGGGTGGAATACAATACTTCCCCTACTTACTATACCTTGTAGAGAAAGTAAAAAAGTTGTTCGATCAGGTAGAAAATGTTGAACAGAATCTCTCGCTTTCAAATATTCAAACTTCGGTAGAGGAGTGAGTACAGTGAGCTTCCGAAGTAAAGAATTTGTACTGAGTTACAGTCTACATTTGGATTTGTAAACTATAGGTTAGAATGTATATGAATTAATGTTGTATATCGCATGGAATTTGTATGGACGGTGAACGCTGAATCCCCTTTATATTACAGAGCGGGATAGCTCAGGCGGCAACGTCTGTTGCCCGCATTCGGGAGGTCAAGGGTTCCCGGTGGCCGCCCAACGCTGTCCATGGGCTTTTTCGTGGTTTTCTTCCCGTTGCCTAGGCGAATGCCGGGGTTGTGTATTCCACCGCTAATTCTCCTTTCCCCCATTTGCTTTCATTTCATCTCTCTCCCTTTCATGTTTCAGGAATGTCTTTGGGACCTGCAGGGCTGCCGACGTCAGACAGATGGCATAGTTGCTTGTGCATTGTAAAACTTTCTACCCTTGAACGCCAGGGTGCATTGTGCCGCCGCTAGGGTCGCTTCATCCCCTATCTCGGGATTCTTCGCCTCTACCGGTGAGCGAGTGTTTCAACCTGGAAATATTAGGGATTTCTATGCATTCCTGCAGGCCTGAGTGCTTGCGGCCTCCTGCGGCTCCTTCACTTCATCCCTACCTTCCGAAGGGTTTAGTTAAAATAGGTCAAGTTGGTCGCAGTGTCGAGATATCTCCCTCCAATAAACACATCCTAAATCCCCATGTATATTTTCTCTTCAAATGTTTCTTCAGGCATTACTATACTACTCGTGAGAGTTTTAAGATGAAAAGTCAGAACAATATTCCCGAATGAAATAAATTACTTCAATAAGTCCGAAAAAATACTTTTCAAGTTTGGGAAACCCCTGCCGTATCTCTCGCATTAATGTGAAGCCTGATTTGCGCCCATTTAATGACTATTTATAAGCTGCTCAAACCATTTCTGGTCTTTCTGACGGTCGCTTTTAGCCGCTGTTCATCACCAAGATTTCACAACACCGGCACCAGGCGCTCGTGAGGAACTTGTGCGAGGTATGTAACAGTGAAAAGGTTAATTAAACCTGCATTTAATCAAACCATTGAGCGCTATTTATGGTTTCGGTGTAAAGAGTTACCTGCGCCGTTACGGAGCGAGAATACTCCACGTAAAGTGTGAGGCTCGCATTCAGGAGGTCCCGGTTTCGATTTCCGTCGACTGCCCACTTTGGGCTGATTTTCCCTGGTCGCTGGGCGAATACTGAGGTGGTTTCTCATCTACCACGATTTTCTTTCTATACATTTCCTTTCATTCCGTTTCCTTGTCGTGTTTCAGGCGTGCTTCTAGGTTTTGTGGCGTATGGCGGTGCCGGACAAATGGCTTGGATGCTTGCCCAAAGTAAAGAATACTTTGGGACACTAGGTGGCTCTTCTGTCGACGGGTTGCTCATCGCCCTCTCTTGGCCTCTAGACAGCTCCAGCAGTGGGACGGATCTTCGAGCATGGTACTGTTAGGAGCTTCCGCGCGTCTCTGTGGCCTGTTTACCTGCGGCCTGTAACCTCCTGTGGCTCTTTCACTTCGTTACTTCCTCCTGGAGGTGTTAGCCACAATAGATCTATGTAGGTCGCAATGGGCGAGGTGTACCCCTCCATTGTATAACCTATACTTATAACTGCGCCGTTTTCCACAAACTGGATTAACGAACCGTTTGCAGTTACAGTGAAGCACCTACGTCAGTAAGAGCTTGCAAATGCGATATCACCAAACGCTGAACGTGGGTGTTAAACGCCTGAATTATAGATGGTCCATAAATAAATATGACAGGCACATAACGTTAGCATTTTTATGGGCCTGTCGTTGAACATTGCAGATAAATTTCCGAGAAGGAGATTGAAAGAGGCAGCTTGGCATCATCACGGTTCCTTCCTCAGAGCCACAGAATAAACAGAAGACGGTTGTTTACATTACCTCACTACATTTGCATCTTACTGTAGGCCATGCATTGCACATGAGAGCTTCCCTTCGTGTGTATTTTGATTCAGCATCATCATTTTCAGGTTAACTGGCCCGCATAATGTGCGTGCTACGAGTAGGGACGACGTTTTAACGCAGATGTGATCTTCTGCAGAGCAACTTTCGTTAGCTACCTAACTGTAACGTTTGCATATCATTCTATTACCGCTTCTGCAATTCGCTTACAGTTACGAACTTGAAACCGATTAAGTTAAATAAATACGAAGCAAGGCTAATGCATGTGTACACTTCCGGGCAAAATTTTTGCCAATATACCCAGATCGCAACAATGCATTTTTTCCTTTGTAACGTTACGACAATAATTTCTGATATTATTATTGTTGTTGTCAACAAATATTATAGATGATATAATTAACAATTTTTACTTTAGATTCTGAACTTATAACAGTTGCTGCTTTTAAGCAACCACTACATTTCTTTCTGAAAATAAACCAGCAATTATTAAGGAATGTATGGGAAGTTACTGTTTTAAGGAAGCAAAATTTACGTTGTAACATTAGTTTAAAATCAACAATTTGAAAATATAACGTTAAATATAAAGTTGCAAGAGATAGTAAAGGTAAATTACCTTTTACATTGTACTCGTGTAGCCCAGCTAACCCTATGAATACCAGTACATAGAAAGAATACATATCTACCGTTCATCTAATCTTAGTTTTACCCACATGAAATCTCTCTCTCTCTCTTATTTAACTATATCGCTATTAATAGCCAAAATCTCTAGCCTGAGAAAAACCAACAGAGAAGTCTAAATAGCAGAAATTGCCAAAAAACATTTTAATTTGTTTGTGCGGTCTTATAAATTAGAATTTCATCTTTAATATTATATTATTATTGTGGGCACAATGCTTATATTTTAAACGTATTTTTTTTAAAAATTGTACTGTATCTACCATTTTGTACCGTTATTTTTGCATCACTTCACTGAATAAAAACCTACAAACCTGGGAATAGAGTGATAAACTCTAACCCATCATTTAGAGGAAGTTTTGTTCTACGAATTTGTATTACTAAGTATGGCAGCTTACTGCAGCGTGGATCGCCTACTCTGAGGACCACAAAAGGCGCATTTCCGTTAAAATATCTACATCGAGTCCATCCATTTGAATGGAAAGCAATACCTCTTCTACCTATTGTAGGTAAGTAGGGGGGAAAGTAAGATGTCTGGATTAAAGCATCGCCTGCATCAACATTGCTAATTATAATTATAATAACTTTTTTACCATCCGAACAACAAATTTCGTGATAGCTCCCGCTGCAAATGACCACGGAGAATCAATCGCCGATGTAGCCCACCAAGAATAGAAGTGTGTTTTGCTCAACGAAAAGCAAGGATCCTTTAAAAAGCGAGTAAGCATGGTAGAGCTCAAAATCTCAACACAGTAGTCAGAACCTGCGCGCGCATAAAGCAAAATAAGGTAGCAGTGTAGACAGGATGGTTGCTAAAACACGCAAAATAATCACAGGGAGGATACAACACTCAAATATTATAATGGCATATAATTGTATGTTTATTACAGAAGAACTAGGTTTCAATGCAGTATGGTCATTCTTATCGTAAATGTATCTAATTTTTATATAAAAACAGAAAACATACCTTTATCATTGAATTTAATATGCCTTTGGATTACTTCTTAACGTTTTTTGCAGATCCATACTCTCTCACACCCCTTGTTTGCTTAGAATTCTGTGTTATATTTCCAACTTTTCAACACATGGCTTCTGCAAGTCAAAAGTTTCATGCACCCTGAAATGAGGGAAAAAGTTCAATTATTTCAAGCAAGTAACTAACCCTTTTACAGTTTCTTTTAAATTCCATGATGAAATAGGTGTAAAGGACGGTTCTACATAAAACATATAGCCCTTATTACAGACCGATTACATTTATTTTGGAACGCAGCAGCAAAATTAGACAATAGGTCCATATGGGTCTGTTTATCTATCTGTCTGTCTATTTGCTTGTTAACACTATAACCCAAAACCGAAAATTCGGCTAAATACCACATCCAAATTTGGTATTTAAGATAGGATATGAAATTTTTCTATCATTTCTTACAAGATATAAGAATTCCAAGAAAATCTACTCTATTCCAAACTATGCTTTACATGAAAAACACTGGTTGTTTCTAGTTTTCTCAAAAATATCTAACGTTATTGATTAAAATGTCATATGACATTCTTATGACTTATTAAAAACATATAACTTGAATTTTCATCAAATAGCTTATGAAATTATTTTTATTCTGAATTAATTTTGTATAATTGAGAGAGACAAAAATCTACCAAACAAAAATGTAGCTAAAATACACTTTTTCTGGCCAAAACCACCTGCTATTCTTTTGAACTTTCCAATACATTATCCTGCATTTGAAGCGGAAGTCACCATTCATTTGTTTCTCGTGACCCTCTTTTTACTTTCTTTACCACGTACATAGTCGGTAGAGAAGGCATGGATTCCAAAAATTCGATTAGAGTATTCATCGGAAATACATGTTTTGAAGCCCAGTGAATAGTATGCCTGAAAACGGCATAACTCAAAAACAAAAAGTCGAATGAATACCACATTTGATATTTAAGTGTAGTATCTTCCAAAGATACGACTTGAAGATTTTCAGGAAAATTCCCCTCAAACTATCCTATACAAGGAACATTTTGAATTTTGATATAATCTATCATTAACCTTTGAGTTTGTGTAAACTGTAACATTAAACCTATGTATAGTTTATCTATAACCCTAATACAGGATTATCTTTATTGGTGTCATATATTTGGGAGACGACTTCTTGACATCAAACAGTAAAAAAGGTTCATATAAACATGGGTCTGAAAATCATTTATTTCAGAGTTACAACACAAAATCGAAAGTTACAAAAATTCCTCGAAGTAGCTTCCTCTTGCTTCGATGCATGCAGTAAGCCTGCGTTCCATACTCTGGCAGACTCTGTTGAAAATTCCTTGTGTGTTTTGTATTTGGTCAAATCCAGTTTGGATACATCCTCTCAAAATGTCAACATCAGATACAGGAGTCGCATAAACCAAGGACTTCAAATGTCCCCAGACCAAGAAATCCATTGGATTCAAATCAGGGCGAGCAGGCCATGCAATGGGTCCCCCTTGACCAATCCATCTTTGCGGAAATCGATCATTCATAAACTTAGGAACTATCATATTGAAATGAACTGGAGTACCATCGTTTTAAAACATATTCGTTGGATGATGTCCAGAGGTACATTATCAGTTAAGTGATGCAACTCATTTCTGAGAAACTGGAAATAGGTTTGTCCATTCAGACGCGGAGGGAAGAAGTAGGGACCAATAAGGTCATCATGAATGATTCCACCCCGAACGTGGAGAGAGAACCTCTGTTGAGGTTGTCCTGTCGTACTTCATTAGGATTTTCAAATGCCCAGTTATGAGTGTTATGAAAATTGACGACGCCGTCGCGACTAAAACCAGCCTCATCCGTGAATAAGATACACAGCGCACTGCTGTAATATGCACTGACAGAAACGTCTTCTTGGCTCAAAGTCCACCTCATTTAATCCTTGCACAAGTGAAAGTGATATGGTTACAGAAGATTTTCATGCAGAATTCTCCAGATAGTCGTATGACTAACTCTTTCCCTTACAGCCATACGTCTTGTGCTTTGTGATGGGTCTGTATCCACAGCACGAAGAACTCGTTCTTCAAGCTCAATGCCTCTTGGTCCCCCAACATCCCTAGTACTCCTCTCAAACGCGCCATTCTCTCTCAAGCATTGGTGAATTCGTGCGAATGTTCTTGCTCACGGTAACTGCCTGTCAGGGTACCTTTCTGCATAAAGTGCATGTGCTCGTGCTGCATTGTCGTCTGCACGGCCATACGTGTAGTGCATATCCGTCTGATCACTCATGGAATACATCTTCTTTGACCTCTAACAACGAAACGGTTGATTTTCAGATCCACGTACAAATGAACTTTTTTTACTGTTTTGATGTCAGGAACACCTCCCCCCAAATATATGACAACAATAAAGATACACCTGTATACTTTATGTAAAATACAGTTGGGAAAATTTTAAATTAAACAAATAATAATAGTAATACATGGAACATTTTTCGAAATTTTTTATTTTCTCAAAAACGCCTCTAACAAGTTTGATTAAAGTGGTATATATTAATTATATTTACATGATAAATAAAATGTATATCTTGATTTTTGTGGGAATAGCCTGTGAAATCCTATTCGTTACGAAGGAATTCTGTATAATCTTGTATAGGTAGCTGGTAAAAGTTAAGCGACTGACGAAAACGCACTGCACAAAACAGTAGTTCTGTTTAAGGCACACAGTTTATTGCAAATAACATTTTGTGCCGTCAGCTAAGTCCGAGATCTTCGTTTAGATGGTTTGAATTGTGGAATTCTTTTTCATTCTGTTTAAGTCGTCGACATTCAGTTGTTTCTCGCGGTTGCATAGAAACAGTATGGAATTTTAAGGCCAGCGTATAGCGTCCAGTTCTTAAAACATTTGACTATCGCTGTTCCCTCTGAATCTATAACGAGGTGTATAATGGGCTATTTCTGCAAAGGTTTGTTTGGGTTAAAATTAAGTAGATAGAAAAATAAGCTTTAGAATCGTTTTTATTCCTATAAATAAATGATAAGAGGGTAACACACGAGATCTTTAAAGATTTTACTATCGCTTTAACCTCCTGTATCCCCTTGTAACTACAATGAAATATGTAATGGAAGCATTTCTGCAAACGTTTACCTCGATTAATCAATCACCTTTATACTCAAGTTTAAGTTTCTTGAAGCACTAAGAAATACATGTATTGTACTGCCCACTAGAGTTTGCCTCAGGCGTGCAGTCCAATTTAAGTTATACACAACAAATTACAATAGGCACTACTACTACCACCACCACAGCCACCCTCCGTGGTCTAAGGGTACCATTGCTAGCCTCTAATTCCCGAGGTCGCGGGTTCAAATCCGGCGGAGGGCGATGTAATTTTTCGGGCGTAAAAATCCTTAGCATGGCTTCCTTTGGAAGGGAAGTAAAGCCGGTGGTCCCGTGTCGTATATGTATTTACGGCACGTAAAAAACCTCAAGGCTGATAACGAGACCTCTGAGCAAAATTACCGGACTTTTACGCCCAATATAGAATGGGACGCTAAAAACCACAGCAGTTAAAAGAGTCCATAAATAAAACTTAACAACAAAGAAAACCACTACTACTACTCCTAACATAAATACTCATGAACTACAGTTCTTCTTCTCTTTTAACAGTCCATTTCCATTCATTTTTAACTTTTTCTAAAGATTGCCCCATGCTCTTGCAGTTTTTGTTTATAATTTCATTTATATCAGATTCCCTATTCATTCTTAACCACACACTTTCTTTTCTCCATATTTCAGTTTTCTTACATTCAATGTTGTACATCTTCTTTTCCTGCACATAATGGGCATTCACCTTGTGGGTGTCCGTTTCGTTGTCCTTTTAGACTCCCTATTCCTGCTCTTAAGCATGCTATCCCCAACCTTTCTTCCTGACTAGTGTTATCGGTATACTTTCCTCTTTCCCAGCTGCTTTTCATGGCATAGAACACATGTGATCTCTACTCCGATTGCTGGCTGAACAATTTTTACTTGCTTTACTACAGATAGTAAGTAGGGGAAGTATTGCATTCCACCCAAAAATTCGATACCGAGATTTCACCGGAAATACATGTTTTGAGGCCTCCTGAATCCAAAAAAAGTATTTTTGTAAACATGTAAACATGTCCGTGTGTGTGTCTGTGTGTCTGTCTGTGAACAGCATAACTCAGAAACCAACAGTCGGATAAACACCAAACTTGGTATTTAGGTTCAGTATCTTCCAGAGATGCGACACAAAGGTTTTCAAGAAAATTCCCCAACCCCAGATTACCCTTTACATGGAACATTTTTCGAAAGTTTTATAATTTTCTCAAAAATGGCGCTAACGATTTTGATTAAAATAATATATGTTTAAGATATTTTCATGGCAAATAAAATGTATATCTTAAATTTTCTGGGAATGTCTCCAAAAGTATTCTTCATTGTGAACGACTTTTGCATAACTGGTAAACCATAAGAGATAGACAAAATTTTACTACACAAAAGAATGTAGATAGCGTTAAAATACACAATTTATGGCATATACTTTTTTTGTTGAGTGAACCCTTTTTGAGATATTGCTTGTTATTTCCTTAAATTTTCCAATACTTATACTTTTTCTCAAATTCGTTATTCTTTTTTTTTTTGTCCTGGTAATGCAAAGAGAATGGAATACTGCACATAGCAACCAGCTCTTAAAATATTTGACTATAGCTTAAAACCTACCAATTCCCCTCGCATCTACAAGAAAATTAGCAATAAGATTAACATCTCGATATCTTGATTAACGTGAAGCATATGGAGAATAAGCGTTTGTAAAAATAGTTTGTACAAGAGTAGAGAAAGTCATGTGAGCGTACCACATCAGATTTTTGAATCTCTATATCTTCAATCTTTTTCTTAGTACCTTCCAAACCGAGCGGGATGGCTCAGGTGGTCCTGACTACCATACACAGGGAGTGGAGCAAGAGTGGATAGAATTTTGGGGAGATTTCTTTATTTTGTCATCTGTAATTTACAGGAGTTGTGTTTTGCGCCGCTGTAAGAGTGGCGCTCAGTTTCGTCTTGGATAGCTCCGAACATGCGCCCAATTTTGACCTTGTGTAACCATAAGGTTACGTTGTTCCTGGTCGGCGTTCAGTCAGCTAACACCGAGGTCCAGTTTGCAGTCGTAGTCAAGAGGACCACGATTAAGTCAAAAAGGCCGGTTAGGGTACACCTCGTCTCCTTGAAGACATCCTTCGGAGCTGGTGAGAGCCTGAGTTCACAGAATTGACAGTGACGGTGAGGTTTACGAGTGTTTCTTCCTGGTGGGAAATGCAGGAACTGATGTTCAGGATCTCCGTGTGGTAGCGTTGTTGAAGTCGTCGGAGCTGGAGCTGGAGGCACTGAGGAGGCTGGAGTCTGACATCCATTACGAGGGTAGAGTGGCACTGCGCCTGCCCTGTAAAGTGGCCGTGGCAGTTGCACGTGGCGCTGTATCTGCGGCGGCGACGGAGGTCGCGCATGCCACGGCTTGTTTTCAGAACAGCCGAGAAACTACAACAACTGCACCAGTGAAAAGTAATGTTTTCAAAACAAGCGGGAAGCAGGTTGGCACCGAAAATCATTGCCTATCCAAAGCCGAAAAACAGCACCTCAAAGTATCGAGTTAGGAAATCAAATATCTTAAACACCTAGGAAATGTTAAAAAGAAGTGCAATAGAAAAAACAACGAATTGCAACAAAACAGTTTTAAAAGGTGTTTGGAATGGCTTTTATGATCGGGTCAGCTCTTCGTGGCTGAGCCGATCATAACCTGCTACCAATAAATATTACCACTAAAGATTTAAAAACAGAAGTCTTTACCTGTTATTTCCGAAATGTAATAAATATTTCGGGAACTAGCAGTAACAAATCTCAAAATGTTAAAAAAGCAGAAGGCTACCCAAATGAGGTATCGGATCCCTGAGAATTCAAGGTCGCATGTGCTTTGACAAACCATGGGACGGGTCCAAGTAGCAGACCGCCCTGTTCGTCACTAAGTTATTGCTGTAGGGGTGGGTAAAATAAATTATATTAATAATGGTAAAATGAGATAAACACTGCCTCGACTAGACCTTTCCGGCTCCCCTGACACGTGTCTGCCATAACCCTCTCTCAGTGATGAGCGGGCCTGTCTCTGCGTATAAACTAACTCATTACTTCCTTTACCATTTACCAAATATATACGAAATATTACTTTTAGTCTATAAAGCGGAAATGGAGGTTCTGAGGCCCCCAGGGTCTAATTTAAGTACTTTATAAAAACAATATTCGACTTCGTCTGCCTGTGAGTGTCTGTCTGTAAAGAGCATAACTCAGAAATAAAAACCCAGATAAATACTAACTTTATAAAATAATGCGGAATTTAAGGATGATAGGCGAATATATTACCCCAACTTAATTAAGCTTTTACATGAAGAATTTTCGTTTTATTTTAGTTACTGACTTAATGTTTCAGATCAAAATATCAGTTTGAAATATTGTCATTCCGAATAAAATGTATACATTTATTTTTTCGTAAAGAGTCTGTGAAGAACTCTTCATTCCCACTAGAATATAAGAGATAGAACATTCCTGCCGGAAAAAGTAGTGCTCATCTAATTAAACAACTTATGCCAATAGAAGATGTTTGTGGCGCTGAACATATGTGAATTCTTTTGCTGTTGTTCGTCTAAATGTTGACATACTTTAAACAGAATCCACTGAAACATTAACTGAGCTTTCCTTTGTTTCTCGATCAAACATGCCGGTGATTAGATATCAGTAAATAGGGCTATTTTAAACGGACAAAGATGACATAAAAATATAATATTAAAGTCGCTTTAAATGACATCATAATTGTGATATTCTGAACCAAAAAAATGATATTCAACATGTATTTATACCTTTAAACAAAAGTATAGAAGTAGAATACAAGTATCATTCTCTAAGGTCAGTGCTAGAGATCACTGAAAGAGACAGAATAAGGAATGAAGATTTAAAACAGCAATTCGATGTCTGGAGTTTGGAAGAAAAGGTAACAGAATAACGAGATCAATGGCGAGAATGGGATGTTAACAGATCTCCACACAACATTCTATTTTAATGTTTTAACAAAAGGAAGAAGGAACATAGATCTAAAAACCCAAGGGCGCAACAGTTTAAGGGGAGATTAAAAGCCCTATCCCGGACCCTTTACGACACATTAGGCCCCATTATCTCAGAAACGATTTAAGATATCTCACTGAATATTTTTACAGGATGTAGATAAGTGTTTTCTACGTTCACTGATCTACTTTTATTCAATAAATGTGTTTATTAAGGAAGATAGGATTTTTTCCCAACTAGACCATCTCTAGATTTAAGTTTATCAGTAATTGCTTTCTCTACCACGTACCACCTAGTAAGTAGAGAAGGTATTGCATTCCACCCAAAAATTCGTTACCGAAAATACATATTTTGAGGTCCCCTGAATCCAAAAAAGTATTTTTAGAAAAAGGTCCATGAGTGCTTCTGTGTGTATCTATGAACAGCATAACTCAAAAACGAAAAGTTGGATAAATATCAAACCTGGTATTTATGTTCAGTACCTTCCAAATATGCGAGACAAAGATTTTCAAGAGAATTCCCCATCCCACAATACCTTTACATGAAACACTTTTTGATTTTATGAAAAATGGCTGTAACAATTTTGATTAAAACAGCATTTATTAAAGATGTTTACATGGAAAATAAAATGCATGTCTTGAATTTTGTGGGAATAGCTTGTGAAGTCCTCTTCATTTGAAAAGAATTTTGTATAATCTTGTATAATTAGTAAACGTTAAGCGATAGACGAAAACGTACTGCACAAAAAATGTAAATCTCTTTAAAATACACTATTTATTTCAAATAAATTTTTTCTGGCATGAGTCATTTTCGAGATAACGTTATTAATGGTACGAATTGTTCAATACTTAACTGTGTTTTAAGTCCTGTCGATTTTCAGTTATTTCTTGCGATTGCGTGGAAAGAGTCTGGAATTTTAAGGCAGGGTACAGCGTCCAGTTGTTAAACATTTGAATAACGCTGTTCCCTTTGTATCTGCAACGAAAGTGTAACGTAGCT
The DNA here is from genome assembly GCA_030765065.1 of Deroplatys truncata. Lineage (NCBI taxonomy): Eukaryota > Metazoa > Arthropoda > Insecta > Mantodea > Mantidae > Deroplatys > Deroplatys truncata. The sequence continues at coordinate 60,839,378 of CM060977.1, forward strand.
GTTTAAGGAAAGGTTTATCTCGATTAAAATGAAGTAGATAGGAAAATAGACATTCCTAAAAATAATTTGTATACGCACTAATAAGCTATAGGGGATAGAGAAATTCATGTGAATGTAACGCATCAGATGTTTTTAAAACAATAACCAGTTATGTTATTAATTCCAAGGAAAGATGTTATTAATCTGCAATAACACTTAAATCTTGTTTTATTCATCCTAAAATATAACTTAGATATATTTAGTGGATTCTGAGAAAACGGGTCATTTATAGCAGAAAATGTCGTTTACAAAATAGATGTTCAAAGCAAAAATGGATAAAACAAGCTCAAATATATTTGCAAAGAAAGAAGCCACATGGCTTGAGCAGACAGAAGCTGCCATCCTTAACAGTAGCACCAATTTGTAGAGCAACATTTCACCAAGGCTAGAGTTTACCACTCTACTTAAAATGTGTTGGAGTTCTGATTGTGCTGCAGAATAAAATGAAGAAACATCATAAAATGTAAGACTCAGAACTGTATTTAAAATATATATTTAACATGTATGTAATGTACCTAAAACGATAAGAGGAAATTCCCATTTTAATAACGAACAAAAAACTGAAAATATCACTTTTGCCATTTAGTCTCTCCTTAAGAAAACACAAGAAATCAAAATTTTGAGAAAGAAGAAGAAGAGTGTACTAAAGAAGTAAGTATTTTCTTTATGTTACACACTAAGTGAAGTTGCACACTGCACTTTGAAGTTAGGAGCACATAGTTATTTTCTTTCGAGGTAAGTTCTGTATGATTTCACAAGAGGCATTAGCGTAGGCAGAAGAGATTATGCGTTTAAACCTCTAGAGAAGCGACTGTGGAACATCTGCCAGTGTTTGAACACTAAGAAACTTGAGCTAGCGCATGGATTAAGTGCCCTCTTAAAAGCACCAAGCAAATAAACACAGCAGAAATTGTTTTTCTTGACGCAGCAACCGCCTTCCTTGCCACTAAACAAATTAATCTCCCACAAGTCAGACGGTTCCTAAGTTATTTTGTTGCTTTGCTCCCCCCGAAGCGCTGCCAGAGTTCCTGCAGCATTACATGGCGGTTCCAGAACAGAAGACTGTCGCACTACTCGAGAGGTACAACCAAAAATGTTGTGCTGTATACAGGAGATGTTTGATGGACATCAAGAGAGCAGCGCATCATTATTTTATCAATGCTGAACCGGAGTTCTATCGTAATGGACTTTTAAAGCTCCCACAACGGTGAGAAAAATGTGCTCATATAAAAGAGACTGTGGGGAAAAATAAATTAAATACACATTTTCTTTGCCATGTAAATATTTTAAGCATATGGTATTTTAATCAAAATCCTTAGAGCCATTTTAAGTAAATAAAAAATAACGAAACATTTTCGATATAAAGTCTGGGGGGGTGGGGTTTCTTAAATATCTTTGCATCGCATCCTTAGAAGAGCCTGAATTTAAATACCAAGTTTGCTACTTTTTGTTAATTAACCAACTTTTTGTTTCTAAATTATGTTGTTCATAGACATTCGGACGAATACACACACAGACACACCTGCACGCGCGCATGGAGTTTTTTATAAAATAAAAATTTGCCTCAATTTTACGACATGTGACGCGAGATTTTTTCTACATTCAACATCTTTGGCATACTTTTTCGAAGTACAGCTTCACATTCTTTGGTTTAATATGTATTTAGAATTATTTACCTGGATGATTTGTTGTTGTAAAAGGTTTTATTAACGTAATTTAAGTCTTATAATTATTTATTTACTTACTGCGCATGTAGTCATATAGAAGAATTGGGCAGCCAAATTCTCCATCTTACATCATTCAAAGTAATGCATCTTACACTATTTTTGTCAGTAAATTACACTAACTATATAATTATATACATTGTTCCTGAATTATGATGACTAGCTATATACACTAAACACTGACCCTTAATTTAACTACGCCTAGCCTAAACTTTAATTAACCTAATCACTACACCACAGGTTAGACCTGCCTAATGTCTACCATTAGTACCTGGAAAGGGTCTGCTGAACGGTTCTTGGTGTCAGGATGTCATAAATATTGACAAATGTGAGCATCTAGGTAAGTTTTATTATTTGCAAGAATATCTCCAAGAACATACAAATCTTGCCTTTCACACTACAATAAATTCTATTTCACTGCATGACCGTGATTATAAAGCAATAAAACCCGAGAGAAAGCATGTTCAGGACATTTCAAAAGTGACCGACTACTCGCTTCCAGATTGTTCTGCACATGTGTGGGAATTTTTTTCAGAGGTTGGCTACGGATGTTACAAATGAAGCACGTTGGCTGCTATGCGAGAAGCAACAAAACTAGTAATCATCGGCCGTTTTAGTCAGCTTGCGCATGCGCATTGAAGAACGTTCTGACTTAGAAAATTTCTCGTGTTTCTCGTGTCACATGTTCGAAAGTATCTCCAAAAGAAATCTTCATATTGAATTTTGGGTCTATTTACCATGGGTAAGTAGTGGAGAGGAGAAAGTAAATATTCATCACTTTCAGGATGGAGTATTTCCATATGTTCACTGGATTTAAAGCCCATGAAGCATGGTTTTGAATAGTCTGTAACTAAGTAGAGGCAGAAAAAATAGCGTAACCATTATATTGAAACAGTCCCAAAAAATAAATATAAGTTCAGTTACACACTTCCAAAATAACAGCACTCCAAATTTACACTAAAGCGATCATTCGAATATTGTTATACGCAGTTGCAAAAGTAAGGCTCTGATAGAGGAGATTAGCTACAATACAACAGTTACAAGAATGTTTACAGTGTGAGACCTTAGAACCGTCCCCGCTTCCGAGGTACAAGTAGGGACGATAGTTCTGTGCTGGTGAAATCCAGCAATCGAGAACAGGTCGCCCAGGTTCACCTGGGCGGAATGTAATCGCCACAGTACCTAGCCGCGTATGCGGCTTTACCTGTGCGATAAAGAAGCTTAAAAGAATATACACAAGCTTTTGATTTATGTCAATGTCTTGGGCGGGGTTTAGCTTTCTGCGCTACCATTGGTTGGGTCTCGGTGTTTCCTCATGGGCGGACTTGCGACCATGTGGTGACCAACCCCAATGCTGCTTAACTTGGGCGACCGCTTGTGGGGTCGTCAAGTTAAGCAGGCCGGCATGGCAGCAAAGCAAGATGGGAATGCTAGGCAATGGGATGGCGGCAGGGCGGGTCGTTGCTAGATGGTCACTCATCCAGCCAGCGACCGGGCCCAATGCTGCTTAACTTGGGGAAGTTTGTGGAATGAGGGATTGGCAGACTTCAGCCTCGGGGGCCCAAGCCGTCCTTCGGCAACCGGTAGCTCTTTCACCGCCTTGGCGCCTTGTGGTCGTAGCGGCCCAAAGAGTTCACCAGCTGGTTGGTGTGGTAGGTGAGTTTCGTGTACATGGTACGGGTTCTCTCCCGCACCACGTCCACGATGTATGGGAGACCGGAATGGGTGTGTAGGATGTGTGACGGGAATCTACGCCCGGTATCATAGATCATCCGAAGCGCCCTGTTCTGAACGGTTTGTAGCCTGCGGATGGTGGTCGCTGCCGCCGATCCCCAGACCTCGCAGCCGTAAAGTATCAGGGGCGGGATAATCGCCTGATATAGGCGTAGTTTGAAGCGTATGGGCATTGTGGAGCGGAATACAGGGTACTGCTGGTGAAACCTGGATGCGCGCTGGTTATATGGACAGAGAACGAGTCCCAATTCTCGAGCTTGCGCAGTGAGTGCAATCAGTTCAGTCTAGCAGTAGCAGTAGGCTGACTAACATCTCCCTTGCTAATCGGCATTTTGTGCTATCTTAAACTTTTTGTGCATAAATCTGATGTTTTACATTCACAAGAACTTTCTCTAATCACTAAGTGCCTCTTCCACAAACTATTCTTGTAGAAGCCTATTTTTCAAACTACTTCAAGTTCAACGAGACAAACATTTGCAGAAACATTTCTATCATACTTGCCGTTATAGGTGCAAGGGGAATACAGAGACCTAAAACGATAACCAAGCTTTAAAAATTGGGTCGCTATGTGATGACTTTGAAATTTAACCTATAGTATTTTAATCATAAATCGTTAGAGCATTTTAATAGAAAATAAAAAGATATTCTGACATGTTGCATTCACATGACTTCTTTACTTACCCTTCTGCAGACTATTCTTAGAAAATTATATTCCTCTATCTCTAGTTAATCGAGATAACCTTTTATTGCACATTTATGTAGGTATAATAAGGATAGAAGTAGGCACAAACAATAGTCAGATTTTTAAAAAGCGATGTAATGGCTTTGAAGTTCCATGCTCCTACCAGCGCGAGAAAAAACGAATAGTGACTTACCGCTTTAAAAGGTACAAGTACTTGACAATTCAAACTAACAATAAAGAATATCTCAGGAATGGTCAATGCAACAAAACAAATTGATTTGACAAATGTTATCTGAAATACATTTTCTGTAGCACTAACCGTTTCCCAGATAGTAGTTGCTACTGGTTTTAATTCTCCAATGTTATTGGGATTTTTTGAAGTCCTAAGAAACCATTTCTTTGTTTCTCTGGAGTTCGTGCAAAGAACATGGAATTTCAAACTTTCATATGACAACCTACTTTTAAACATTTGACTACCACTTCAGTTTGCTGTATTCCCCTTACCTACGATGAAATGTGAAATGAAACCGTTTCTGTAAAGGCTTATTTCTTATCTCGATTAACATTTAGTATATAGAGAAACAAGCGTCTGTAAGATTAATGTGTAGAAGAGATACAAATAAATAATGGATAGAGAAATTCATGTGAAGGTAGCACATACAGGCTGTCCCAGAAGTACCCGACCTAACAAAGAAAACACAAACATTTTGAGAGAAAGAAACATCTTTATTTCTCTACATAGTCTCCTTTCAGCTCGATACACTTTTCCCAGCGATGTTCAATAGCTTCGATACCCTGTTTATACTGAGAACCGTCGAGTTCTGCAAAATAGCCATCAACTGCAAACTCCACCTCTTTATTGTTGGCAAATCTTTTACCACCAAGCCATGAGGAAGCAATTCGAACTTTAACGCATTGATTTTGGCCATGGCGATGGATGTGTGAATTGGTACATTGTCGTGATGAAACAGAACTTTCTTTTTCGTTAAATGCGATTCATCACTCAAATGCTGCAATAAGATTGCATTATATTCGCCATTGATTGCTCTTCCTTTTTGAAGATAATCAATGAAGATTATCCCACGCGCATTCCAAAACCTGACGTCTTGACCTTTACTGCAGATGGAACTGTCTTCACCTTCTTTAGAGCCGATTCTCCCCTTTCAATACATTGTTTTGACTTCGTCTCAGGTGTGAAGTGATGGACCCATGTTTCACCCATGGTTATGAATCGACGCAAAAACTCGGCTTTATTGCAGCGAAACATCGCCAAACACTCGACTGAAACATCTTCACGATACTGCTTTTGTTCCATTGTAAGTTAACACGGCACCCATCTTGCGCACAGCTCTCTCATTTTCAGTTAGTATCCGATGTACAGCACTTTTAGAAATGCCTACGATGCCTGCTAGTCGACGGTCAACCAATACCATTTTGTGGACTTCCTTCACAATTTCTGGCGCGGTCTCCTCATTGGTCGACCACTGCGATGTTCGTCTTGGCAGCTCGTACGGTCCCGCTTAAACTCTGCCACCCAATATTTTACTGTTGTAAACGAAGGAGCAGACTCCCCCAGAGTAGCTCAGCTTTAATATTAGTTGGACTAAGACCTTTCAAATAAAAGTATTGTATCACATAACGATGGCCAGTTTTATCCATGTTTACAAATTCGCTGAGAGAGTTCACTATTAATGGTTGTCAAACAATTACTAAACAACGTAGCATCGTCAAACTTGAAACTTAAGTTTTATAAGGGTGGTACTTTCTACCATAGTCATTTATTTGAAACAACCGCTATATATACGTCAGGTCGGGTACTTCTGGGACTGCCCTCGTAGATGCTTTTTGATCCCCCACGCTATAATACACTGATTTCATGTGACGTACCTGAACTGTTATGGCATATTTCAGCAACTCATAATGGTCTTTCTCGGCGACGCCCACAGCTCCCCTATAGCCGATATCTTTAACACCTTCAAAGCAATCCACTGGGATCCATTCTCCAGATAAATAATAAAAGATGTATATTTACAATAGATTCTGTTAATGGTAACTTTAACATTCTAATAAATTGAGTTAATTTCATTTGTTACAACTTAAGTTGCTTCCACGTTACCTGCAAATTCAATAAATACAGCGTGGACTCAACAGTGCTGCCATCTGTTGCATACGCCCAAGGTCCTGCCATCCGATCAGCATTTAATTACACGGAAATAATAAGGTAAGCTCCTTTTGTAAAAACTCAAAGTTTTGAAATTATAGTGTGGTCAACCAAACACAGTCGTATAAACTTCACTGTAAGGTAATTAAGACGCTGGTATGAAAATTATGAAACCACGCATATTACTTACTGCCATTATAGTCTTGTTGCATAATATACTATTAAAGCGGTGTCAGAATATTCTCTGTTTGGATGTAATGTACAGTGTACATAAAAATATTGTCATACTCCAAACTTGCACCACGTCGCCTGGAATAATCATATTTAAATGAAATTGGCGACATTCGAAAGAAAAACTCAAATATTTTTTGTGCATGTCAACATTGGACAACAATGGACAAGCTCGCGGAAATCAAACATAGAAACTAAATTCACTCACGAATATCCTAAACATATGTATTTTAATCAAAATCGTTAGAGCCATTTTGGACAAAATCAAAATTTTAGAAAATTGTTCCATGTAAAGGGTAGTTTGGGGTGGGGGATTTTCTAGAAAATCTCCCTGTCGCATCTTTGGGAGCTAGTGAACCTAATACAAAGTTTGGTGTTTATCCGGCTTTTGGTTTTTGAGTTATGCTGTTCACAGCCACACACATACACAGAGACCTTTTTTCTAAAAATGCCTTTTTTTATTCAGGGGGTCTTATTTCCGATGAAATATCGGATCGAATTTTTGGGTGGAATGCAATACCTTCTCCACCTATATACGTAGTAGAGAAAGTAAAAAACTGATGTGCGATGTAATGGTATATTATGCAACAAGTCCATAATTGTAGTAATTAAGACACGAGTATGTTTAAGAAACGAGCGGCAAGGAGCTAAAAGAAACAATTTTAATACCACCGTCTTCATTACCATACGATTGACTTTGGTCGACCACACTATAATTTCAAAACTTTTGAGTTTTTACAAAAAATTATTTTACCTTGTTAATTGTGTGTAATTAAATGCTATTCGGGTGGCAGCATTGATGGCAGGACTTTGAGCGCATTTTCGATTAGCACAACAGATGGCAGCACTGTTGAGTCCATGCCGTATTTATTAGGTTTTTGCAGGTAACGTGAAAGCAACACATATTGAAGCAAAGGAAATGAATACAGTTCAGTAGAACATTAAACTTACAGTAAACAGAGTTTATTTTATTTTAAATACAAGTATTTCACTGTTTTTCTGTAGAATGGATCCCAATGGACTACTACTTTGGTGTTAAAAGGTATAGGCGAAAAGGGAGCTGCGCGCGCTGTCGAGTAAGACCATGAGTTGCTGAAGTATTATGATTGCCAATCAGTTCAGTTACGTCGCATGTAATCAGGGTGTCAAAGTGTAGTCGACCAAAAACTATTTTATACTTCTCGGCTTGGGATGTAACTGATAAAGAATAAGTCATTCTAACCGCGAGGTATAACTGTACTAAGAGTAACCTGCCTGCTGGTATTTTACATATAGCCTCAGGTTTAGATACAATTTTCTTGTAGAAACTCCAGCTACAGTATCCTAAGTAATTCATGTGATAATGAGTGCCGAATTTTGCAGTAACAGCGTTGCCATTATCGCCTTGTCAAGTCTGCACACGACGTAATGAAATGAATTACCTGAGCGTCCAACGATCGGAACAAAGAAAGGCAGAAATGCGGGAAAGGGGAAAGCAGGAGCTCAACTGTGTCTGCCTAAAACTTTTCCTTGTCTCCTCTCGCGTAAAACTTTGGCTTTGTTGTAAGCACCGAGGGAATGGAGTTTAATTAGATGGATGTACTCCAGCAAATAAAATTATAAATAACTGCTTATCCAGTTTAAGTATTCACTGATTTGAGTTTTTTAATGCTGGAAATTGTTACCGCCAGAGTATCACTGCAACTGAGTAGAACAGACACTAACGGCTTGTGGGTACTTAATAAATTAAATTAAAAAAATCTAATATGATACATTCACATGGCTTTTACTACCCTCTATCGTTCATTAATGGGTATACAAACTTACCTTACTAAAGTTTATTTCTCTATCTACATCATTTTAATATAGAAATAGCAACATTACACATTTCGTTATAGATACAAAGGGAACAGCGATAGTCAACTGTTTAAGACCTGGACGCTGAACGCTGGCCTTAAGATGCCATACTGTTTTCATGCAATCGCGAGAAACAATTGAAAACCGACGAAAGACCAAGCAATGAACAATTCCAACCATTAATAAAGGATATCTCAGAAATACCTCATACCGTAAAAAAAATTATTTGAAATAATTGTGTGTTCTAAAGAGATCTACATTTTTTTAGGTACGTTTTGTCTATCACTTAACCTTTACCAGTTATACAAGGTTAAACAAAATTCCTTCCGAAAGAACAGAACTTCATACGCTACTCTCAGAAAGTAAAAGATTTCGAAAAATGTTGCTTGTAAAGAGTGTGGAGTAGGACCTTTTCTTGAAAATCTTCGTGTCACATTTTTGGAAAATACGAAACTTAAATGCCAACTTTGGTCTTTATCACACTTTAGTTTTTGAGTTATAAACTGTTCACAGACACACACATGTACACACAAACGGATTTGTACTTTCTCTACTACCTATAGTAAGTAGGGGAAGTATTGTATTCCACCCAAACATTCTATACCGATATTTCACCGGAAATATATGTTTTGAGACCCCCTGAATCCAAAAAAAGCATTTTTGGAAACATTTCCGTGTGTGTGTGTGTGTGTGTGACTGTGAACAGCATAACTCAGAAACGAACAGTCAGATAAACACCAAACTTGGTATTTAGGTTCAGTATCTTCCAGAGATGCGACACGAAGGTTTTCAAGAAAATGCCCCCACCCCAGATTACCCTTTACATGGAACATTTTTCGAAAATTTTAATTTTCTGGCTCTAACGATTTTGATTAAAGTATCATATGTTTAGGATATTTTCATGACAAATGAAATGTATATCTCGAATTTTCTGGGAATGTCTCCAAAAGTATTCCCTATTGTGAACGACTTTTGCATAACTGGTAAACCATAAGAGATAGACAAAATTTTACTACACAAAAAATGTAGATCGCGTTAAAATACACAATTTATGTCATACATTTTTTTTTGAGTGAACCATTTTCGAGATATTGCTTGTTATTCCCTTAAATTTTCCAATACTTTTTCTCAAATGGGAATTCGAATGAGAATGGAATGCGCCACATAGCAACCAGCTCTTGAAAGATTTGACTGTCGCTTAAAGTCTACAATATTCCCCTTGAACCTACAAGAAAATTAGCAATAAGATTAACATCTCGATTAACATGAAGCATATGGAGAATAAGCGTTTGTAAAAATAGTTTGTACAAGAGTAGAGAAAGTCATGTGAGTGTAAAACATCAGATTTTCTTAAACGGTGTTTTATTCAGGGGACCTCAAAAATGTGTTTCCGTTGAAATCTCGGTATCTATTTTTTGGGTGGAGTGCAATAGCTTCCCTATCTACTATGTACGTGGTAGAGAAGGTAAAAGGTTATAAGTTTCAACTCAATGTAGGGAAACATCTATTTTTTGACATAAACATCATTTGGTAATACCAACAGTTTGCGTGTTTTTGGCAGTTTTTCAGATCGTTCACTTTATGAGCTTTATAATTTTTTTAAAAATATGCCCAAATTGCAACTTTTTTGTAGTGGTGTTTTAAAAATTATCTTTCATGCATTGGGTAGAGAGTTTTTTGTGCATACATCCATACAGTTTTATCGACATATGACTTAAACTGGTGGAGAAATAAATTCGTGAAGTTGTAAAAAGAGAGCCGAAAATGAGGAATTCAGGCAAAAACGTTGAATATTTCAAACTTTGACATGCTATTCATCCGTCAAATAAAATCCCTTTCTCACCGCAAAATCAAGTAATACACAAACAAATTGCTCCACCCAATAAAAGTAAAATAATTTTGAAAACAGCAGTACAAAAGATTTGCAATTTTGGCATATTTTTCAAAAAATTATAAAACTGATATAATGAAAGATCTGAAAAACAACCAAAACAGGTACATTTATTACCATTTGATGTTTATGTCCAAAGAAATTTGATTTTTTCTTCATTAATTTGGCTGTTAGAAATTTTTAAAGTGCAGACGAATACTTTCTGAAGAGGGTTGTATATATCTATATGAATTTCCCCCCCTACCCTCTCCTTGCAAGCAATCTGACAGAACACTAACCGAAGAAGAATGAATGCGACTGCTTCTGTGGTCGAGTGATCAGCGAGATGACTTCTCACGCGGAGATCCCGGGTTCGATTCCCAGCCAGGTGGTGGAAACATTTCTTTAATTGGGATTATCCCCTAGCCTCCATGGAGTCCGGAATTATGGATGTGAATATGCGTGTGAAAATAAGTTAAAAACGGCGAAAGCTTACAGTAACCTAACCTTAAAGTTCAAAGAGTAAAAGCACCATCAAATGTTTTAGTCCAAGCCCCCGATATGATTGTAGCAGTCAAAAGGGGCTTTAGAAATTAAGAGAGAGGGGGAGAGAGAGAGAGAGAGAGAGAGAGAGGCAGACAGAGCTGCTGTTTCTGTTCCTTACACATGTTGGAACAAGTTTTGGAAATCCAGTTGGCATCTAATAGGATTATGGATACTATTGTTTTTCAACAGGATGGGGTAACACCCCAATTTGCCATCATTATTCCGAACTACCTCAACCAAGCTTATCCCGGCAGATGGATTGGTCGTGTGGCGCCAAGGATATGGGCGCCCACTAAAGAGACCTGACGCCCTTAGATACATTGCTTTGGGGTTTATCAAATCTAAAGTTTTTCAAGTGAAGCTCCACAACACTGAAGAATTAAAACAGCGGATTGGAGCCACGGCTGCTGAGATTACGTCAGCTATGCTTGAGAAAGCTTATAGTTAACGTGAGAAAGATATTTCGCAAGGCCCCCTCAAGAATCAAAATATTCCCTTGACTCCACAATCAATTGTAGCTCAGAGGGGCACATGGCTACAGGCTGTAATATATACGACAATGTGTTGATGTAATTATGTCTTTGACGAGAAAAAATGCTGCTATACATTCAGCGAAGGAAATAATTTCTCAGCTTTAATTTAAGATTTTTCATATATTCAAAACTATTTCAGTAATATTGCAACTACAATAACACGTGTCTTTGCAAGCATAGACACTAAAAATACCACAAACTCTTGAGGCAATAGAACAGGTTTCAGAAACAATGAATAAGGTATAAAGCTGGAATTTTAAAGAAAGGGTGACAAAGAAACTTAAAAGCATTCTAGAGAAGAATTCAGGGTACGCAGAAATGTATAAAATGAGGGACGCATTACTGAGGCAGGGAACCTCAAGCAATCCTGATATTTCATTCTTTATTTGCTCCTACTGCGTCGGGTGATTTGGAACATAGTTTTTCAAGATATAACAACTTTCTACATTCTAATTGCGTGCGATCTATGTTCAATGTATTTCGAAAATACATTATTTTACATTGTAAAACTCACGATGTAACACAAAAATCAACATAACTCAGATTTCTGTACGTTAATAACTTAATTATATAATGAAGTAACTTTATTGCACATTACCAATGTACATTGTTCTTTTTTCGATACTCAGGAAAAACACAGTTCCATACAATGTTAATGCACAATCCGTTACTCAGCAGGTTGTGGCGCCTTCAACTGTTCATATCTGTTTACAGAGAACATTGCAAGCTCACAAGCACTTCCATCTTCTCTCACTACCACCCTCGATGCATTCCCAACTTGATGGTTTACTTACTAAAACCCCTCTGCCTGGTAATGAAGCACTGGGGGCTGAGTCTAGACGTTCAAGGTCATCACTTTGAAATGTACAAAATGATGCCCTATTGTGTTTCAGTACTATTGCATGCTGTGTAACAAAATCTTTAAACACCAAATGTATACTGTTTTACTGAACTATATCATAATGAAATATGTGTTTGGCTTTTCAAAAACCACACTACCGATATGGATAATTCTTTCACCATTGAAAATCCCTATTCTTCCAGTCAGACAGAGTTAAATTACGCTTTAAAACATTTTAAAATTGCGGGGTTCTCATATTTATATCGCCAAACTTCACAAAATGTCATTAGAGGATACTTTTGGCAGTGGTAGATATTTAATGGCTTCCAACCCAAAGGATAAATACACATATATCTTTACGATAAATATACATCGAATACTACTTAGGGTATATCACAAAAAATCTTGTCTGTTACATTCACATAAATTTCTCTACCAACGATCGTTTTTTCTCCATTCCTTCTACAAAGCCTTCTTATTATGTTGTCTCATAAGTAATGTTGGTTTTTAATTTTGGTGTTTTATAAGATAGAATTGGTTTTATTTGGTTCGGCAATGCTATTTACAGGTTGCATTGGCTAGTATTGCCTATATTGCGAGAATGTGCCAGTCGTCAGTTGTTAATACACAATCACAAAATGGAAGTTACAAAGTTTGAGAGTAGAGTCCTTTTAAAGCACTACTGGAAACAGATAATAAAGCTGATGCCGCGGCTGGAAAAATATATGAAGTGGAAGGAGAAGGTGTCGTGAGTGTGTGGCACAAAGATGGTTCCAACGTTTCAACACTGGAAAAGAAAACACTAAGTTACCACATTTTGGAAGACCTGAATGATGGAATATTGAGAATACACGCAGGTTTTTGGAAGAAAATCCGCAAAAAGTACTCGTAGGCTGTCAGAAGAAGGTACCATACATCGCCAGATTAAGAAACTTGGAAAATCAAACAGAAGCTGTAGATCTGTACCTCATGAATTGACACCTCAACAGGCCCAACGTAGAGTGAATATCTGTTGTCAGGTTATCCATGGATGATAGATTTATCAAGAGAATTGTCACATGTGATGAAAAATGGGTCTATTACCGCAACCCTGACGCCTCGAAACAGTAGCTCAGTACCGTCAACCTGCCTAAGTCATCGATAAAGAAAATCAGTTCGGCCCCAAAGTAATGTTGTGTTTCTGGTGGAATTTTGAAGAAGTGATTCACTGGAAGTTTGTTCCAAACGGGTGAACAGTCAATGCGAATCTTTATTCTCAACAACTGGAACGAGTTCATGAAATTTTGAGATGGAGATACCAAGCATTAGCTAATTGAAGTAGACTTCTCTTGCAGCAGGACAATGCAACACCCCATACTGCACGAACAACCATGACAAAAATTCTGGAATTGGAAGGGTTCGAACTGCTGCCACACTCAGTATACAGCCCTGATCTTGCGCCTTCAGATTACCACCTGTTTTGATTCATGACCCATTTCTTGCGTGGAAGAAATTTCGAAAACACTGAAGCTGTGGAAGTGGGTCTCACCAAATTCTTCACATCAAAAACCAGAGACTGGTACCGTCACCTCGCTGAAAGATGGCTAAATAACATAGAATCTGATGGTCTTTAATATGGAGAGTAGCTTACTTTCTTGTCAGAAAACATGTTCAAATAAAGCTTTGCTTAAAAACAGACATTACTTACATCTATATAAAAGCTTATTTTTCTATTTCGCAATAATGGAGGTAACTTTACAGAACTGCATTCATTACATATTTCGTTGAGGTACTACAGAAATACAGAAGACTGAATCAATAGTCAAATGTTAAAAGCTGGACAATATATGCTGGCCTAGGAGTGTCATACTCTTTCCATAACTTCGTCAGAAACAACTGAATGGCGCAACCACTTAAAAAATTATAAGGACAGAAAAATTTAAACCAAGCAACAATGGATATCTCGAAAATTATTGAGGCCAAAAAAAGTTATTGAAAATAATTTGTGTTTCAGAGATCTACATTTTGTGTGGTTTATATGTTAAAACTAAATTATATAAAATTCCTTCCGAAAGAAGAGAACATCACAGGCTATTCCATTAAAATTTAAAATATACATTTTATTTGTCTATAAACATCTTAAACATGTATTTTTATCAAAACCGTTAGGGTATTTTTGAGAAAATCAAAAATAACTAAAAATATTCCATATAAAGGGTAGCTTAGGGTGGGAGATTTTGTTAAACTCTTGGTGTCGCTGAACTTGAATACCAAGTTTGCTATTTAACTACACACACACACACACACACACACACACACACACACACAAGCGCATGCGGACCTTTTTCTAAAAATTGTCCATTTTGGATTACAGGGATCTCAAAACGTGTATCTATTTTATGCAACATCAACATCAAAATTTTGGTAGAATAAAATACTTCCTCTACTTAAAAAATATACTGACGTGCATAAAAAGTGACTCATAATGGAATGGACCTGTTTATATTTGTATTTATAAATGTAACCCTAGCCTCAGCCAGCGTGATCTCGAGCATAATGGATTGGCAAAATACTTTACCTCCTCTAAAATATGGCCAAACTGCCGAAGGGTAACACTAGAAGTTAAACTCTATTTCTTATAACCTTGCCCCGCATACTTGCATTCTTCCGCGCTGCCTTTCTTTCCCCTTTTCCCTGGTTGGCTGATGTACTACTTCGAATGGCGATAAACAAGTCAAACGGTGTGCGGTGCAAGGATAGGCGATAACAGCAATATAAACACATTGTCTTGATAGATGCACGAGCTTTCGTCATTCCGAGAGGCAGTTTAAACCGAAGGATCCTCTCAGCTACTTTTTTTTTAGATAGATAGATACTTTATTTGTACATTTTTACACAGTTCTTTTTACAACATTCCACTTATAAACTAACTTAACCTATGTACAAACTTCCTTGCCAGCTATGCTGCTCTTTTTGCCTGGCACCCTGGCCTTCTGGCTCATCTAAGCATCCCTTACTACCTTTAATCCCTATTGTCCATCCTCTCCTTCCTCCGTTTGCCTTTCTACCTTTCTTATCTCTCTAACTCTTCTAATCCATTTCTCTTTTACTTTCTTTAACAACTCCCCCATATTCTTATTTTGCTTTTCTTCCTTTCTCGTTAGCATTTTAATTGCTACTATGTTCCTAATCATTTTTCCCATTTTTCTTTCCATACTTCTTGTCTCCATTCTGCTAATTCTTTGCTTCTGCTAATTCCGTTTTTTTTTACCTCTTAGCCCTCTCAGATACATTGATCCTGTTCTCATCCATGCAAACGCTTCTTCACCTATTTGTTGGTAAGAATTTACATGCATTCTAGATGCATTAACTGTGTTACATAATACGTTTAATTCATACGACTATGAGAATGTAAATATGTTAGTTACAGCGAAGGTCTACCCGCGGCAAAGTCCCACTCCTAAGCCCAGGGTTAGCGCCAACCGTGTGGCTATCCAACCGGGGTTTTCCCATGAGGTTAATATCTGATTTCCTAAAAAGGTCCTCCCCGTTTACGCGGAGATGGAAGTGGATACGCCACTTACGCGCGTCATCCCGAAAGGGCGGCTACCGATAACCTCGGTAGGGCCAACAGCATTCTAGCAAACCGTCTACCGGCTATCCAGATCGGTACCGGAGGACATTGAGGCGTCTCACAACCCCTCGGTATGGAAACTCATACAGACGTACCCAATCTCCCATGGGTATCGGGAACCACTGCCCTGTCGATACCAACCCAATCCGAACTGTTCCCCAACAGGAGGGGATCGAATATTTGGACCGACGTACTTCTAGTAACGTCAGAAGGTAACAATTACTTTTGAATATATTAAGGTAATATATCATGTTAAATAACGATCTATTTTGTATCGTATAACAAAATATTTCACGAAAGCAGCCAATGAAAGGTGACTAGTGCACGTGACGTTACCTTATAGAGCAGACCTTAGGTGTCCATATTCTCGCCAGCGAATAGCGATTAGGCAATGTTTCGTTGAGTTTTGGCACAAAAATAAAATGTAGTATTAATAACATGGTGGAAATAAAGACGAAAGTTAAGAGTTTTTTGTGTTTTGTTCTTTTAATACACTTAAACTTTATATATGTATGCTACATTACCGATTACTTTATTTTACTTTTGTCTCCATGTCGCCGATGAAAGCTCTCATAAAAAGTGTAGCTGTCGTTCAGTTTAACACACATGCAAATAATTCTTCACCCCTTCCTCGAGAAGGACGAATTATGTTGTATTGATTTAGTCTTTCTTTGTGTACCAATCCTAGCCAAACTCTCACAGAGGCGGTATCCGAACCACTCCTTCATTACACATATATTATATCACTGTTCAATGGTTCGTTTTTTGTGTCCCTGATTTTCTTTTAGGCCAGTTGCATTAGAGAACTAATACTCGTACCAAGTGGATGGAGTCAAAGGTTGGTTACTTGACGGTGAAAGCCTTATGAACGATAAAACATTATGATTTAGAGGAATGGGCCATATTTATGCAATTAGTGTATGTGGTAGAGAGGTCTGATGTCATGCACACGACTTTGTACCAATAAAAAGTTCACACAATGAGCCTTTAACTTGTCCCTGTAATAACACTACCATTATAATATACTCAATATCAGGCTTCGGAATTTCTAAGCATTAAAACTAGGGCGGAAGGAAATACGTTGAATTGTCACTGGACTATAGTCAAGGATGTCGTATATAACAAACCACTCCCATCCCTTGTACATTCCTTTGGCACTGGAAGCTAGCACTCGAATGGGTTTTACCTGCCTCTTGTTTTGCATTCTTTGTAGTACAAAGGCTTGGGTGTAGATAAATTGAAGCCATCAGCTTAAGAATTCCTATGTCTTTCATTACATGATACCGTAATTATTGTCAGGAAGATATCAACAATTAAATAAAGAAATAACCGCAATAAATGACGTACGTATATTAAATCAATGTATAGTGTAATAAGCTTGAGTTGAAGGACTTATCCGGAAAGGTCATTAGCGTGTTAAGTCAACGAAAGCCATTAGTAACAGCCGAGGAAGAACACATTAGTTTAAAGATTCTGAGAATGCAGTTTAGAGTTAAATTCAGTATGTTTGCAGGGTAATGTAGGCAGAAATTCTGAAAAACAGAAAGTCACTTAAATTCTGAGAGTCGGAGAGCTCCATCAGAGACACAAGGTAAGAATCTACATGTAGACCAGTTCGGAAAATGCGAGAGAGAAGGTATTCTTAGAATTTGGTAGTCAGAGTAACAGTTATATTTTAGATGCGTGAGATTTGGCAATGTATAATGTAGAATTTTTATGGGTGGGGCCTAAGTTGATGTAAAGGTTTGCAATCTTATATAGAGACAACCTTTTGTACACACAGTCGTGCACACAACCGCGCATACATTCATCGCTTGGATAATTACGACGACTTGTTATTTTAAGCGCCCAATGACGCGCTTGTGTGAGAAAGTTTTAGTGGTCATTGCGAGGGGTTTCGCTGGTAAGCATTTTAACGACTCACGGCAAATTACGCTACTAGTTTCTTTTTATATCTCGGCTTCTCAACAGAGGTAGGAGGAAGACCAGAAACACCGATGCTCCAAAGCCGACCGGCGATGAAGTTGAACCCTGCACAGTCGTTGCCGTACCTGCCGAATCTCTACCGTCGACCGATGAAGCCGACTCAGCCGTTAACACCAGCACTGCCTCCAGCTCTTCACGCCAGTAATTGCCTCCCCGCATCTCTGCCGTGGTCAAGGGAGTTCATAGCAACTCCCTGGTGCACTGCTTCTCCGCGTCGACCAGGAATTCCGGCCCTCTGCCAAAACTTTTAGGATACATAACCAACGGGGACCGACACCGCTGATGAGGTGGGAGTTTATGGACAGGGCGGAATATTCGGCTGCACTGGACACGGGGCAGCCCATGTTTGGGCAAACCCTACTGATACAGGCCAATCGGAGTGTCCACCCTGATCCATGCCGCCGCTGTTGCCAGTACCGTCACACAGCTGACTCCTACTCCAACGATTCGAGGTGCCACTACTGTGGCGCACCTAGGCTGACCGCCGACTGCTCCCGACACAACTTGCAGCACCGACGCTGGTAATGCGCCACCTGCAATGGCTTCTGCCATTATACAGGCCACGCGCAATGCCCTCGCTCTCCCGGATGACGACAGTCACCGCCACCTCCGCAGTTTCCAGTCCAGGGCGAAGCACCCAACACAAAGACCTATCACCAACAACACAGAACTCCACTTCAGCTCAACCGGAGAACTTCCAGAAGATGCAGGACCTCTAAGCCAAAATAAATACTTCACCTCTAAGGACGGGTTGCAGCCTTGGATGAGGCACTTTCTGAGTACAACACAGCACACCAAGAACTTCAATCGACCCAAGAAACCACCAACGACAGGTATACAAATACTAGCGACTGACGATTTCAATGCTACAATACGCGGGATTAAAATTACAATCCAGAGAATCGTCAAGGATGAACTCAAGTTCTTCCTGAGAAGGTTCAATGGACAGCCAACTACAGAGCCACTCAAGTGGCCGGAGGCAGCACCAAAGGCCGCGCTCGGCAGCCAAAGTTCTACTAGAAACCATCACACCGTATTCGTCACGGTGGGCTTTGCCTAGCTTGCCTTCAGGTACACTATGTGATCAAAATTATCCGGACACCCCACAAACATACGTTTTTCATCTTAGGTGCATTGTGCTAGCACCTACTGCCGGTACTCATTATCCGCGACCTCAGTAGTCATTAGACATCGTGAAACAGCAGAATGGGACGGTCCGTGGAACTTACGGACTTCGAATGTGGTCAGGTGTCACTTGTGTCAGAAGTCTGTACGCGAGATTTCCACACTCCTAAACATCCCTAGGTCCGCTGTTTCTGATGTGATAGTGAAGTGGAAACGTGAAGGGACATGTACAGCACAAAAGTGCACAGGTCGACCTCGTTTGTTGACTGACAGAGACCCCCGACATTTGAAGAGGGTCGTAAAGAGTAATATGCAGACATCTATCCAGACCATCACACAGGAATTCCAAACTGCATCAGGATCCACTCCAAGTACCAGCTAGGCGTGAGGTGAGAAACCTTGGATTCCATGGTCGAGCGGCTGCTCATAAGCCACACATCACGCAGGAAAATGCCAAACGACGCCTCGCTTGGTGTAAGGAGCGTCAACATTACGCGATTGAACAGTGGGAAGACGTTGTGCGGCGTGACGAATGACGGTACACAATGTGGCGATCCGATGGCAGGGTGTGGGTATGGCGAATGCCCGGTGAACGTCATCTGCCAGCGTGTGTAGTACCAACAGTGAAATTCAGAGGTGGTGGTGGTGTTATGGTGTGGTCGTGTTTTTCCTGAAGGGGGCTTTGCTCCTTGTTGTTTTGCGTGGCACGATCACAGCGCAGACCTACATTGATATTTTAAGCACCTTCTTGCTTCCCACTGTTGAAGAGCAATTCGGGGATGGCGATTGCATCTTTCAACACGATCGAGCACCTGTTCATACTGCACGGGCTGTGGCGGAGTAGTTACAGGACAATAACATCCCTGTAATGGACTGGCCTGCACAGAGTCCTGTCTGGAATCCTATGGAATACCGTTGGGATGTTTTGGAACGCCGACTTCGTGCCAGGTCTCACCGACCTACATCGGTACCTCTCCTCAGTTCCGCACTCCGTGAAGAATGGGCTGCCATTCCCCAAGAAACCTTCCAGCACCTGATTGAAGGTATGCCTGCGAGAGTGAATGCTGTCATCAAGGCTAAGGGTGGGCCAACACCATATTGACTTCCAGCATTACCGATGGAGGGCGCCACGAACTTGTACGTCAGTTTCAGCCAGGTGTCCGGATACTCTTGATCAGTAGTGTACCTCATTCCTCCTCTCACAATCTTCCCTCATTACACCACTCCGGATTCCCATGGGTGCTAGTAGGGCCTCAGTCATGCTTGCGTCCATGCACCTTACTTCACGTGACTTAGGTCATCTGTGACCGGTCAACATATCTTTCCAACAAAACGCAGGTACAACAGCGGTATTGCTTCATTCTCACCCTTGAATTCTTCTTTTTCCTTCTTCTATATTCCTTCCGGTGGAGCTTTTAGTGGGTATGATCACCTACTATATCATCTCTCCGACTCCCGTGGATTTAAACCACTTGAATAATAAGTTAGCAGCTTATATTGTATCCACATTACAATAGTCATATCCAAAAGTACAACTTAATCCTACCCAACAAAAAAAGTCTATATTGATCAAAAATATGAAAAAATATGTAAAAGTTTATTACAAATGTTTACGTTTAGAAGAAAAGAATCATAAACCCATTTATTATTTTTTTCATCAAACAGAGCGCTTTAATCAAATTTCTTTACAAAAAATGTTATCATTTTCATCAATTAATCATCGTTACTCCAATAACAAAAAATCTATATTAATCAAAAATATTAATGAATGAAATAATAAACAATAATTTAAAATTTATCTTCTCCACAAACTTCTGAACATTGACCATAAAATACTCCAGGACGATTAATGCTTTTTTATTCAAATGAAATTTTACTAACAATAATTTCATTACCAGTTTTTTTACATTTATTTAAGATTGTCTTTCCTTTGAAGTTTTAAAAGCTTGTTTCGTATTTTTATTTACACGACAAATTATAATGTTTTATTATAAATTATTAAAACATTTAATGCTAATAATATTTTATTTTATATTTATTGAAGATAGATACAAATAAAAAATGGGGCTGAAGGAGAGTAAATTAATTTCTAGACCTATTCATGCTCCTAGTTGCAGTTTTAATTTGTATTGCTCATTTTGATAATAAATTATAAGACAATAAGGAATTAAACCCATTGCTAGATTCTTTTATTATCAAATGAGAATTTGATTTTTATGTTTTCGGGGCATGTAAATGTGTTTTTCTCCTCCACCAGAAAAAAAAAGTTTCTTTTAAGGCGGAAGCAGCTATTTCAAACCGTAAAAATAATACCGCAGAAGTTAGCAGGTATAGTAGTCATAGTTTGAGTGCTACGATTCATAATCATTTTCATTATTTCTGTTCAAACGTTCGGCAACACGCTTCAATATCTCAGTGTTGCAACATACTAAATTTCTCAGTAAGTTTAAACTGGTGTTATCCCGCATACCCTGAGAGAAGGATTTCATACTCCACAGCAGCTGGCGCACGAGACAATTGAACAAGCAACGACATAACAACGTCAGAAGCAAGTAAAATAAACGACATCAAAATTGTCGCATCACCGCAACACAAAAACGACTTCATATAATTAAAGTATTTTTACTTTCTCTACTGCGTATAGTAAGTAGGGGAAGTATTGTATTCCACCCAAAAATTCGATACCGAGATTTCACCGGAAATACATGTTTTGAGACCCCCTGAATCCAAAAAAGCATTTTTGGAAACATGTCCGTGTGTGTGTCTGTGTGTCTGTGAACAGCATGACTCAGAAACGAACAGTTGGATAAAACCAAACTTGGTATTTAGGTTCAGTATCTTCCAGAGATGCGACACGAAGGTTTTCAAGAAAATCCCCCCACCCCAGATTACCCTTTACATGGAACATTTTTTGAAAATTTTAATTTTCTCAAAAATGTCTCTAAGGATTGGATTAAAATATCATATGCTTAAGATATTTTCATGACAAATGAAATGTATATCTCGAATTTTCTGGGAATGTCTCCAAAAGCATTCTTCATTGTGAACGACTTTTGCTAACTGGTAAACCATAAGAGATAGACAAAATTTTACTACACAAAAAATGTAGATCGCGTTAAAATACACAATTTATATCATATACATTGTTTTTTTTTGTGAACCATTTTCGAGATATTGCTTGTTATTCCCTTAAATTTTCCAATACTTGTACTTTTTCTCAAATTCCTTATTCATTTTTTTTGGTTCCTGGTAATGCAAAGAGAATGGAATACTCTGCATAGCAACCAGCTCTTAAAATATTTGACTATCGCTTAAACCCTACCAATTCCCCTTGCATCTACAAGAAAATCAGCAATAAGGTTAACATCTCGATATCTCTATTAGCATGAAGAATATGGAGAATAAGTGTTTGTAAAAATAGTTTTACAAGAGTAGAGAGTGTCATGTGAGTGTAACACATCAGATTTTTACATAGGGATTGTTGCAAATTAAGCAAGAAGATTTTCAACATGCGGAAACAAAATTGCGATGGAAGCAAAACAAAGTGGGGAAGGAGGAAGTGAGAATCACTAACTTTTGAAGCATGTCCAACTTCCAATATGGAAAACGTCTAACATTACGAAAAGATGTATTTGACTAAGATTGTGTATTTTAAAGGGCTCTGCATTATTTTTAAGGTAAATGTTTTAAAATATGCTAAGAGTTTCTGGTTATATAAAACTATACAAAATTCAGTCAACTAAAGGGAAGTTTAAGAATATTCACAGAAAACTCATTTTGTTTTTCATACCAATATATTGAATTTTAATCAAAATCGTTAGAACCCTTTTTATAAAGTAAAAATCTGATGTGTTACATTCACATGACTTTCTCTACCCTCTGGCGCTTATTAGTGGGTATGCAAATTATCCTTACGAAAGTTTATTTTCCTGTCTGCTTCATTCAAATCGAGATAAACCTTTTTGGAAATAGTTGCATTACACATTTCGTTATAGATACAGAGGGAATAGCGATAGTCCAATGTTTAAGAACTGGACGCCATACGCTGGCTTTAAAATACCATACTATTTCTATGCAATCGAGAGAAACAGTTGAAAATCGACAGGACTTGGCTAAGCATTGAACAATTCGAACCATGAATAACGAATATGCCAGAAAAAAAGTTTATTTGAAGTAAATGGTGTGTTTTAAATAGATTTACATGTTTGTGTACTACGTTTCGTCGTCGCTTAACGTTTATCAGTCACACAAGATTATACAAAATTCCTACGGAATGAAGAGGACATCATAGGCTATTTCCAGAAAATTCAACATATACATTTTATTATCATATAAATATTTTCAATATCTATATGGTATTTTAATCAAAATCGTTCGCCATTTTTTAGAAAATCAAAAATTTCCAAAAATGTTCCATGTAAAGCGTAGTTGGAGTGGAGAGATTTTGTTGAAAAACTTCGTGTCACATCTTTGGAAGATATTGAACTTAAATACCAAGTTTGGTGTTTATGCGACTTTTTATTCTGTTCACAGACACACACACACTGACACACACATTTTCTAAAAATGCTATTTTTTGGATTCAGCGAGCTTCAATTTCCACTGCAATCTCGATATTAAATTTTTGGGTGGAATACAGTACTTGCCCCTCCTTACTATGCGTGGTAGACAAAGTAAGAAGTAATGATATTTTGTACATGTAAATGACAGTATACGATGGGGAATTTTCTTGAAAATCTTACTGTCACATCTTTGAAAGATGCTTAATGTAATTAGGAAGTTTGATATTTAATCGAATTTTATTTTTTGAGCCATTATGTTCACGACAGATACCCACACACATACACAAACAGAGACATGCACACACAGACCCTGTTCTAAAAATGATTTCTTTCTTTTTACTTTCTCTACTACGTTTAGTAAGTAGGGGAAGTATTGTGTTGCACCCAAAAATTCGATATCGAGGTTTCACCGGAAATACATCTTTTGGGACTCCTGAATCCAAACAAATCAGTTTTAGAAAAAGGTCCGCCTGTGTGTTTGTAAAGCATAACTCAAAAACGAAAAGTAGGATCAACACCAAACGTGGTATTTAAGATTTTTAGAAAATATTGATTTTTTAAAAAAATGCTTCTAACGATTTCTATTAAAGATATTTACAAGCAAAAGAAAATGTATATTTTGAATTTTCTGGGAATAGCCTGTGAAGACCACTTAATTTGGAAGACAGACGAAAACGCACTACACAAAAATGTCGATCTCTTTTAAAGCACACAATTTATTTCAAATAAGTTTTTTTTGGCACAAGCCGTTTCTGAGATATGCATTATTAAAAGGTCCGAATTTTTCATTTCTTATTCATCTCTTTAGTCCATTCAACACTCAGTTGTTTCTCGAGATTGCATGGAAACAGTATGGAATTTTAAGACCAGCACATAGCTTCCAGTTCTTAAACATTTAATATCCATGTTGTCTTTGTATCTATAATTAAATGTATAATATAGCTATTTCTATAAAGGTTTATTTGAATTAAAATGTAGTAGATAGAAAAATAAGTTTGAGTAATCATAATGTGTATAGCCACTAAAAAGGATAAATAGTAGAAAAGGTCATGTGAATTTTTTTTATTCGGGTAGTCTCAAAACGTTTATTTTCGGTGAAATCTCGGTATGGAATTTTTGGGTGGATGCAATAAGTCTTCTACTTAATATACTAAAGTAATTTATTTCAAGTAGACAGATTTCATTTTTCTTACCTTATAAATGGAATCTGTCTACTTGTAAAAAAATACTTTAGTATATAATAATAAATTTAATTATATATATATATATCTTTTATTGAATTAATAAAGAATAATTGGAATACACGTACATATGTATTTATTATTTAGACCTTTTTAATTTTTTCTTTCCAAAATGAATTACTATTCAATTTATAATCCAAAATCTAATAATTTTTACATCAACAATTTTAGTTATATCCTCCTTACTACCCTTATACTATTATATGCGAATTATATACACAACGGTAAGTATTAGAGAAACTAAACATGTTTATGGGAGGGACCCAAAACGTTTACTTCTGGTGAAATCTCAACATCATAAAATTACAACCTTTAAGCTGGTAGCTGAGTGCTGTGACGGGTCCAAATAAATTACCGTTCCTATCTTGCATTAGCCACTTAGTACATGAATGAAATAATCAGTGAAATAAGGGTTATCTTCACTTCGTTAATATTCTTTTATCTTGCTGGTGGATGTGTTACTTTACCAGGCTTTTCTCGAGAGCTGGCCTTATGGATAATAACGAACGAGATGAGGGAACTAAACTCTTTGCCGCAACAGCCTTTTGATGAGATTGTCAACACAGTAAAAATGGTGAAGACTGCCGGCAGCAGAGAGTAATTAACTTGCAGTCAAAACAATGTTGTTGAATCATCTCACACGGTAAATTAGCTAAGGAGGTGGCATAATTACAATGCCAAGGATACGTGTAGACGAGAATTCCAAGTATGAAATTAAATGCGGGGTGTCGGCACGGAACAAAAGGACATGACTCAACTCCAAACAAACCCCCAGCGAACGTGTTTTCGAAACCGAGTAATAGCAGCTGTTAATGAATAGGCGAGGACAAGTTCTCCGACGAGAAGCAATACCACAAGCAGCTGAGCTCTGTTCCCTACAAGTCAACGACATACTTTCTCTGCTACCAACATCCTCTGGTGCTATCGTACATCAAGTATTGTGTTAGGAATCGAGATATACGATGCGAGAGACTCACACGACTTTCTCTTCCCATGAACGATAGTTAATTGTTTTGTACTTACGTTGTAGTGCTTATCGAAGTCCACAATATGGAGTGGTTGTTAATTATACCAGCTGGCCCAATCGCGCCGTATTTAACGTGTGCAGATAACCCTTCGTGCGAAGAGTTGTGGAACTGAACGGGGCAATTCCAGGTAAAAATCCCTAAAAAAAACACTACCACTACACCAGCGATTCTCAGAAACGTATATATGGATACACGGAGACGGTTGGAACATCATATCAATCAACAGGGGTAAAATTTCGAACACCCAATCAGTGAGCGAAGTCAGAATGACAGTACCGTTAGATGATAGTGACGATAATAGTAATAGTAACAATAACATTTATAATAGCAAGCGAAAAAATGGCAGCGAAACACTGCGTGCCCTCATGTTTGTTGCTTATAGTCCGTTATGTTAGGCAAGAACAGCGTAAGCACAATTTAAAAAAAAAATAGCTATGGGCGGAAACGAACAGGTCAAATAAAGACATTCTAATTATTTGTCAGTCTAAAACGTTATGTCCTGTGTATGTCTATCATCATAGACAGTACACTCTAGTGCAAGCATCTGTTCTTGTCTATCATCACGGACTGTCTTTGCTGATAAGCAAGAGTAGTAAAACGAAGCTCGGTTGGCCCCGTAGCTCAATCGATAGAGCACGTGCTTGATGTGTGGTTCGATTCCCGGCTGCGACGTGCGAATTTTTTCTAGTCAAGATTATTTCCTATCCTCGCTAAAATCTGGAAGTATAAATGTGTGTGTGTGTGATTTAATAATTAAAGTCCAAAGTTTACTAGAAACCCAGAGACAAGGGAATACGAGTTAACACCTTTGCCTATAGGCAATAATATATTCCGAAGGAAAGGCCGCGGGTAAGACCATTTATAGTGCCTTCGTTTTATGCCAAGGTCGCAAATCGCGCGAATGCGTGCTCCGCACACAGTCTACTCCACTGAGAGGTTTCCCGTTCCGTAACTCCCGCGTTAGTTACGAGTGTTAGTAGCATATATGTAATGAGTGCTAACCTTGTTATAAGTGTTGTTGAAAGTGGTGTCCACTTGCGCGAAGACATTCTTGACATCGTTGGATGAAATTACTATTGACACGACAAATTCTTCTTGCGTAATGTTCCTAAGTGTTTTTATATTGTCCTTAAGTTCGTCTTTGGTGTTGGGGTTGTTCCTATAAACTTTATTTTTTAACGTTTAGCGACCCTGTTTTAAATTTATTGACCAAATGTCTCACAGTATCGCTGACCGGAACTGGATAACCAGGAAATTGCTGCTGAAATTGTCTACCCACTTGTCTACATGATTCAGTTTTCACGTATGTATCGTACATAAAAATACGCTGTTCAAGCCTGAATTTGTTGTCAAGCATTTCCGCGGACTAATAAGAGAATAACATTCCTAATAAAATCACACACAACACCAGTATTGTCGAAATACTTCACAACACGAAGACAAAGCAACGACCGCGAAAGAACACAGCTGGTAAACGTACCCTTGACACATCCTGTGCCGCTGCTGCGCAATGCATAATACGGAGGCCTCTGCCGTCTCGGCGATGCGCATTTAAGGTGATTGAGGGCCTTGGCATAAAACGAAGCACTGTAGCTAAAGGCGTGGAACTTCAAAAATAAAACAAACTTTAAAAAAAGCTAAGCTCTCTCACGTTAATTCGCTAGTTCCCTACTGATCTGTGTTTTCTTGGAACTGCCCCGTTGAGTTCTACAATTTTTAGCAAACGAAGAGTTAACTGCACACTTGAAATACGGTGCGATTTCGAGATTTCACCAGAAATATGTTTTGAGAACCCCTTGAATAAATTTTTTTTTAGAAAAACATCCGTGTGCGTGGGTGTGTGTGTGTATATGTGTGTGAGAGAGAGAGAGAGAAGAGCGCAACTCAAAAACGAAAAGTACATTAAATAATAAACTTCATATTTAAGTTCATTATCTTCTAAGGATACCACACAGATTTTCAAGATAATCCCCGCCACGCCAAATTATCATTTATACTTGGAAACTTTTTCAATTTTTTTTATATTCTCAAGAATGGCTCTAGCGATTTTGATTAAAGTACTATACGTTTAGGATATTTTCATAACAAATTAAATGTATATTTTGAATTTTTTGGGAATAACCTCTGAAGTCCTATTTATTCTGAATGACTTACATAACTGGTACACTCTAAGAGATAGACAAAATCTTACCACAAAAAATATAGATATCTTTAAAGCCCTCAATTTATGTCAAATAAACTTTTTTGTGGAGTTAACCATTTCGAGATATTCCTTGCTATTGATTTGAATTTTCAAATTATATATAGTTTTCTCAAATGAGAAGTCGTTATTCGTTTCTCTCTCTCTCTCTCTCTCTCCCTCCCTCCTGGCCATGCAAAGAGAAAGCTAGTGACCAGCTCTTAAAAGATTTTACTATCGCTTAAGGCAGTTGTATTTCCCTATTCCCATTGTACCTATAAGAAAGTGCATACTGAAACCATTTCTAGAAATGTTTAACTCAGTTAACATGAAGTAGATAGAAGTATAAGCTTTTTAGAAAGGGTCGCTTCTGCAATGATAATGTTTATAGCATTAAGAACGTTATAGCGAAAAGACATAAAATCAATTTAGAAACACAGATTGCATTCATTGAATTCGAAACGCCTTTTGACTCTTTTGACAGAAACAAAGTGTGGGAAATAATGTACAAAAATTACTATCCTAGACGTTCAGTTGAAACTGCTAAATATTGCTATATAAATACAAGAAGAATAATCAGCACAAGCATGTTAAAATCAGAACCTGTAATAAAAAACAAGGCATAAAGACAAGGTTGTAGTCTGTCACCTACACTTCTTTATGTCTATATTGACGAGTCATTAGTAAATGGAAGAATGAAGTAACTTCAGGTATACTAATAAGCAGAAATAAATATGTAAACATATTTCACAAAAATAAGTTATATGCATAGGATATCACTATAGTACAGAATAGTGAAGATAATTTACAACTTTCGGTATATACGCTAAGTTGAAAACGAAACTTATGGCCTATCGGGGTAAATACTCTGTGAGCTCAAAAATAATAACAGTAAATTAAATATTGCAACAAGTAACTTATTTTGATAATCTGGGACGTAATATAAGGTATAACAAAGACAGGAACATTGAGAATAAATTGGATTATTTCCAATAAATATGTAGAACAATAAATAGAAATCTTCAAAATAAAGCCTGAAAATATATAAAATTAAAGTTTTACAAGGTAATAATGGCTGTTAATGTTTGGAAGTGATAACATATGAAATAGATAAAAGTAAGATACAGTCTGCGGAAATGAAATAGAATGAAAGGATGCACAAGAATAGATTTGACACGAAATGAAACTATACGAAAATAATTAAGTATATATAACTTTAATGAAAATATAGAAGTGCACAAAGACACTAGGAAAGCCCACCTATCTTGCATTAGCTGAAAGAATCCCGGCCTTTGTGAATACTATCGGTCTCAAGGTAGTACAGAAGAGATGATGAAGTCGGAACCGGTAAGAGTGCCTAATCCTTGGAAGGATGGTGATGATGATGAATAGTTTGTTGAAGACTGGGTAGAGAAAGTCATGTGAATGTAACAAGAATTTTTTTAATGGAACGTTCCATATTACATTACTTAAATTAATTGCATTCTTCATCCTGACTCAAATAATATAAGCATAAAACATCACGCGTTTGTATTCGGGTCATTTAGAGAACAAAAATGGTCTAAAAACATGATGTGTATACTTCCAGTTGAAAAATGTGTATTTAAAGGGAAATGTTAATACAAATGTTCAAATTGCCTTCCTTCTTTTGTAATACATCTTCTAAGGTCTTCTTTGTGTGCCGTCCTGTGACATTATACAGTACCTGTAAAGCATGCCTCGACAATCTTGTTTTGCAGATCTACATATTTTTTGGCTGTGCGTCGTAGACCTCTAATTTTAAGAGTCCCCATAAAAAGAAGTCTAATGGTTCGTATCTGTAGAACGTGCTGGCCATCTCATAGGTTCCAATCCAACTTTGTAGGAATTTCTTGCCCAGGCATATAGAAATAACAGGTGCGTTGTGTGCTGGAGCACCATCCTGCTGAAAGACTATTTCAAGTCTATTTTGAAGAGATAGTAGTTCCGAAAAGAAGTCACCAGAGCATTCTGAAGAAATTGTAACTATAAGGCGGCTGTTAAGGTACACTGATAATAAAAGTAACGAAATTTCCCTTTCCATGCAAACTTTACAGCTAAAAATGTACACATCATGTTTAAGCTGTTATCGTTCTCCAAATGACCGGAACACAAACCCCTGACACTTAATGCCCTAGCATTTGAACAAGGATGAAGAATGCAACAAATTATGTAATAACATACAGGCTGTTCCATTTAAAAGATTGATATGATGCATTCACATGACTTTCTCTACGGTCTATCGTTTATACAATCTATCCTTACTAAAGTTTATTTTTCTATCTACTACATTTTAATCCGAATAAACCTTTGCATAAATAGAAACATTACACATTTCGTTATAAACACAAAGGTAACAGCGATAATTAAATGTGTTAGAACTGGGCGCTATACATTCGACTTAAACTTCCATACTGTTTACCTGACATCGCGAGAAACAACTGAATGTTGAACAGTAAGACAATCACCAAGAAATGAATAATTCGAGCCTTTAATAACGGGTATCTCAGAAACGGCTTATGCTACAAAAAATCATTTGAAATAAGTCCTGTGTTTAAAAGAGTTTTATATGTTTTGTTTAGTAGTTTTCGTCTATCGCTTAACGCTTACCAGTTATAAAGGATTATACAAAATTCGTTGCAAATGAAGAGATGTTCATAGGCTATTCCCAGAAATTTCAAGATATACATTTTATTTCTCATGTACGTAACTTTCGTATATGCTATTTTACTCAAAATCGTTAGTCATTTTTTAGAAAATAAAAAATTTCCAAAACTTTCCCATGTAAAGGGAAGCTTGGGGTGGGGGAATTTTCTTGAAAATCTTCTTGTGGCATCTTTGAAAGTTACTGAACCAAGTTTGATATTCATTCGACTTTTTGTTTTTGTTGTTCACAGACACTCAGGCATAAACACAAACACACGTGGACATTTTTTAAAAATGCTTTATTTGGATTTAGAGCGCCTCAAAATATGTATTTGAGTTGAAATCTCCATATCGAAGTTTTCTTCGGAATGCAATACTTTCTCTACCTACTAGGTACGTGGTAGAGAAAGTAATACATAGCTTTCTGTCACCACGAACTTTAGGAACACCCTGTGTAACTACAATCCATTCCATATTGCAGGTCTTGATAAACACTACAACGTAAATACAAAGCAATTCTTAAATATACCACTCCATACCAGTTACCAGTTACGTAATGGGACACACTGTGTATAAACACACATGTATAAAATCATATTGGTAGCTGAAATCATTAAGGCACGGACTAGTGACCTTGAGGTCTGCCGTTCAGGGTTGTCTTTCCTGACTAAGGTTTTTCCAGATTTTCCTCAGTCATAACTGGCAAACAAATGCAGGGGAGATACCCCAAACTTAGGCTTGAAACGTTTCCTTCCCAAAATTGCAATCCCAATTATTATTTCGTTTCATGTAACATCGGTATCCACCGTTTTCATTACCGTGTGCAGTAAGAACGGGCATTAAACACTACATAAAAATAATGAATGTGTATAAACAATAATCTCAAAAACCATAACTCACCGATTCTGATAAATATTTCGCCACTGAAAATTTCTATTCGTGCAGATGAATACAGACTATGTAGCCTTTCAAAAAATTTAAATTGTGGGGAGGGGTTGAGGGGGGTTTCATATACATGCCACCTAATTTAATTTCGTTTCGTTCAAGATGCATATCAGAGGCTAATTTTTAGGCATTTATTGCGAAAATGGCGGATCTTTAATGACTTTCAGCCCAAAGTAGTAAACAGTGGCTTAAGATGCTTTAAATTTTGGTTATTGGAGGGGAGAAGTGGCAAATCGATTTGATATCATAAAATTTACCTGCAATATTGCTGAACGTTATCAAGGATTATTTTTGCTATGATTTTAACAAAACTTGATACACTTACGTTAATTTCTAACCTTGTTTTCTAGCCCTAACACACAAATCAACACTCTATGAACAATATAGACAATTATGTACATGATGGGCCGAATAAAAATTTTAAGCTACCTTAAAAGTATCAGAAACTGTCTTTACATATTTTTATCCTCTTATGGAGAAATCTGCACCGTTTAACCCTTTTGTTCAATTTGTACTGTTATACTATAGGAGCTAGAAAAAGCATAACTTACCTTACAACTTCCAAAAATTATTCATCCCTTAATTTCAATAATATAATACCTCGAGACCCTTAAAAACTATCCTTAACATCTATTTTGAACCTCCTTATACACAAAAATGCCTATACTGCTTGACCAGTAAGAACTGCACTTGATCTATAGACTTGGCGAAAATCATAGGATATCTTACAACCTCCAAAACTACTCTATTCATATTTTCAACACCTCATGTTCACAGTTTGAACAATTGGACAAAACTTTGGACAATTACGCCTTAGTTACAAGTGAAAATTGTAGGCTATTCACGACTTTCAAAACCAATTCCTATGCTTCTTTTCAACGCTTGACGCAACCGCGAGACCGGCCGGCGAAGGCGGGAAGTATATTTCCCCTCCGCTGGGTTAGGCTTCTGTGTGGGTTGAAATCTTGCGCAAGTAGCACATACAGCCCCTTCTCATTACAGGAGATTCATGAAGTGTTTCAAGCTAGTTATCACTAAATGTATGGCCACCTCGTTCACTTGATTTAACCCACTGCGATTTTTATCTGTGGAGGGCATTAAAAGAGAAAGTGTACAAAATAAATCCACATACTTTAGATGAACTTAAAACTAACATTCGTCAAGATACTGTTGCCATTTCTCAGAGGTAACTGCAGAGTCTAATGAGCAGTTTCCTAAGCATGTATCCTTAATGCTTGAACAACGAAGAGAGGCAGTTCCAGCATCTCCTTGCTTAATATACGTGAGCAATTTACTTTTCTTTTAAGTGTTTATGTTATGCGTGTTAGAAATAACTTTCGCGACAAACCGTACTATATTTACTGCGGACATTCTGTCACCCGCACCGCCAACACAGCAGCCAGCCTCGCCGGCTGGCCGCACGCCGCGAAACCGGTTGCGTGAAGAATCGTTCACCCCGTAGAAGAGGGGTGTAATGTTGAGAAAGCCAGTCAGTGTTCATATTAAGCTGATTTTTTCATCCATGTTAGGTTATTCACATATACAGAGTTTCATAAGTAACGCCTCGTCCCAGGAAACCTAAAATTAGCTCATTTAAAAAATAATATTCCTAAACACCAATACAGGAAATTCGATTTAATTATATTAAGATTTTGGATTTGCATTTTAATAATTTTAGCTAGTTGAGTATCAACTTGCACTTTAATCGTAATAATCTACTAAGATTTTAAGTTAAATAAACATTTTTTATCAAAATGTTATGTCTTATAATGCTGGAATATCTTTACGATTTTTATTGATTGCAATCATTTTTTTAATTTTAGAGGGATACTTTACGAAACACAAACAAAACTTTCAGTCTTTATTTTAATTGGTAACTTATTTCCTCTACTGTGTACCTAGTAGGTAGAGAAGGTATTACATTTCACCCAAAAAATTCTATATCGAGATTACACGGGAAATACGTGTTTAAGGTCCCAGGATCCAAAAAAACATTTGTAGAAAAATGTCCGTGTGTGTGTGTCTGAGCAGCATAATTCAAAAAGTAAAACTTGGTATTTAGTTTTAGTAATCTTCCAAAAATGAGACACGAAGATTATTAAGAAAATCCCCCAGTACAAACTAACCTTTAATTGGAACATATTTTCTTCAGTTGTTTAATAAGTAAGATTTGGTTGCTTTGGGAACTATTTAAACCTTGGTTTGTTTATCAGATTTTTATGAAGAAACTATTTTATTCGTGAAATCAGACTAAAGCAACACGTTTTAACAGAAACTGAAAGGACAGGAATTTTGATAATAGGAATTGGTGACAGAAGACGTACACAGAAAAACCAAGAAGGAAAGAAACTGTAAACCTTTCAACAAAAACCATCCAAATTGAAAATATGTCATAGCAACCGTGAGTGGAATAGAAAAAAAGTTCAAAGAACACATGTCAGAAATATAAAAATGTTCGAAGTCCTCAAAATATTAAATTTGACATGCTCGTGCGGCTTTTTAATGAGAAAATGTTTGCATAAATGTATGTCTTACTTATGAAAAACCTTGGAAAACAGCATTCAAGTGTTTATGTCAGAAGAATGGGAGAGTAAATTTAGAAGTCGCAGTAACGAGCTCTCGCGAAAGAAAAGAATAAAGGAAGCATTGCATCACGTAGAGGGATGTAAAGCCAATAGTAACACGTACAAAATTGTTGCGTCATCTCTACGTACACGCGTGCGGTAAGAGATCGCCGTTTGTTTTTAAGCTCACTATCGCATAATAACATTAATTACAACCAAAAGAATGTTGCATAATTAGGTAAATTTGACGTATAGGCATTCGGGTATTAAAACCCGAGCTGCGAGCTCTTGATTTGATTCTTCTCTTCTTTTGGGGGAGGGGGTGGCGGTCATCCGTCGATTAGGAGGTTGAGCTAGAATTTGCAAAATCTTATTTTAAGGTAGGAGCATAGCATTTTTAGCTTTTCTATAAAGTGGTAACAATTTAATAATCTAATTCTGATGAGCTTAGCAGCCATATCGCCGCTACAAAAGAAAACCTCGATCCACAGCAATACCTATTACGTGCGCCAGAACGCTGCCCTGATATTGATTCTTTAAGAGCTGCATCATGTTCTATTCCTTGTAGGTGTGAAATACCTAACTAGGCAACAGATTGGACAAGCAATTTCAGTTCCACGGTCCCCGGTCGATCTCTCTTCATAAGGACTGATATCGTTTCGGTTTTATGGCCTCTCCATCATCACAGAAAACGTCATTCGCCTTCCCTTTTCCTCTACCTTCCCTTCTCATCCCAATTTTAAAACGCGGCAGCTCCTTTTGAGATCCCAAACTTCCTATAAAACTTACAGCCCTTTCTCTTTGTCATTTAAAGGCATTAAAACACACTTTCATATAATTCCTTCCTTACGAAAAAGCTATCATTATGCGCACCTGCCGCTATTAAAGTAGATCAAACACTTGGAGCAATAAACGTAGTACAAATCATTCTATAAGCATTCTTCCACGAACCTAAAAAAATGCTTTCACGTATACCCATTTAATCCACAGCTTACTAACACCCTGTCACTTATTGGCATTGCCGATAAAACCATGATGTGTATAAATATACCTAAGAAAACTTTTATTTACTTATTTTATTTACTCATTCATTTAATCATTCGGAAAAGGTCATCGGGTCAACAGAAAAATACGCATAGAATACTCGGAATAATACGAAAAATTTTGTTATATTCGAATGACTTTCTCTAGCCACTATCCTGTATTATTTTCTCTACTACTTACATAAGTAAATACAGGAAGTATTGCATTTAAGTCAAAATTCGATATCCAGATTTCACCTAAAATAAATGTTTTGAGGTATCCTGAATCTTAAAAAAAAAATTTAGAAAAAGGTTCGCGCGCGCATGTGTGAACTGCATACCTCAAACGAAAATTCGGCGGTTAAACATCAACCTTGGTATTTAAATCCAGCGTCTTCCAATGAAGCGACACAAGAGTTTCAAGAAAAGCCTCTCGCCGCTAACTACCCTTTACAGGGAACATTTTTCGTTATTTTGTATTTTCTCAAAATGACTAACGTTTTGTTTAAAATGCCATATCTATGCTTAACATATTTTTGAGACAAATAAACTGTAAACCTTGAATTTTCTGCAAAAAGTCTATGAAATTCTCTTCATTCTGAATCACTTTAGTATAACTGGTAAACCGTGAAGCGATACGCTGAAGCAATAAGCATAATAATATATATGGTCTATTTGCGTATCACCTAAATAAATGTAGAAACATGTAACATATTTTTATAAGACTGTACAGAGTAGGTATACGCCGGGAAGTAAACATACCGTTAGGGGACCGGAATGCCTGCCGAACATTTCTTTTGTCTAAGGGCACACATGTGACTTGGGGAAACAAGGCAGTCAGAAAGTTAGGGTTAAAAACCTTAAGGAATGCGGAGCGAAGGCTAAAGACAAGCACTTGTAATCTGGAATCCGACGCGAGCAGACGTGGACAACACCACGGGCTATCATGTGGCTATAACCTGATTTGGCGATGGTGTAGTTAAATATATTTGTGTGCCCGGATGTTAAATATATTTGGTGGACGGATCGATTGCAGGAATGGTTTTAAGGAGGACAGAATAAAACGTACAAAATAATATAAATGTCATCGGTTAACACGACGCGTGATTAAGAGCACCCTATATATATATCCATGCTGCTCCGATATTTCACCGACCTCCTTTCTTTCCCCCTGCAAAACCGATACCGTACAAAAATAACACCCAACGAAGTCCGTCCCAACCGTAACAGATAGATAGTCTTACTTGATCTCGTTGAAACACACAGTTTATGTCAAATAAGACTGCTTATGGCGTTAATCATTTTTGAGGTAATCTTTTTATTGGTTTGAATTTTTAAAAACTTGTTCCTTTTTCAAGTAGTAACTCTTCGATTTTTCTCATAGTCATGCAAAGAGTATGGAATTTCAAAGCCACCACATGGCGAACGGCTTTTTAAGAATCTGATTATTGCTTTAACCCAGCTATCGCCAAGTACCGAACAAACCGGCTGGGAGCTTGTCTGATCAGTATATAAGCGTGATGGGAGCAACTGAAAGAGGAATAAAAGGAAAATGTTTACGTCATTCATATCCTCCCTCAGCGCAGCGGCGGTTCTGTCGCTTATAACTCGACCACAATAATATTCCACTTCCCTGAGCGGGTTTTCCGTGTGTATTCAAATGCATGTTTCCGCAAGGTCAAGTGCAATAATATTGTGGTCGAGTAGTACGTCAAAGCGAAGGTCAACAACACCAACTAGGTTCAACCATGCATGTGAGGAAACGCATTTTATTTCAGCACTAGGTAATTAAGTTAAGTGTTTAATTTGTAATAAGAAGTTAAACCATATAAAGAAAGTTCAATCTACAGCGCCATTATTCGTCTTGTCATGCAATCAGTACCAAGGGGAAAAAATATAAGCTTTATTGGAACTAAAATGTACAATGTTTGGATGTAAGTACAATACATTTTATCGTAGTTAATTTATTGCTATTGCTGAATTTCTTTATGCTGGTTACTCTTACAACTTGTTTATTTTGTCTTTGAACATACGAATTATAACGTTTTTATTCAATAATTTATTATTCATTGCTTGTATAATCCCTCCTATGATGCCATGCACAAATTAATCATATTTCGCCATACTGAACATTGCTAATTGTATTGTGTAATAATAATAATAATAATAATAATAATAATAATAATAATGTATGATCTTATTAGCAGTGTACTCGCGTAAAACAATATGATTATAACGCTTCAAATTAATTTGTATCACAAAGTTGCTCCCGTGCAGTTACAGGAAACGTCACCGAGTTTACAAACCGGCCTACTGCTCAGCTTTCCTTGTGGCAGACACTAACGGGAGTGGAGCAGGTAAAGCCGGCTTTCTGGAGCTACATAGTAACATGGCTATTTTAACCCCCTGTATCCTTATGCCTACAACGAAATATGTAAGTGAAAGTTTATCTGTATTAACAAGAATTGGATTGAGAATAAGTTTTGTAAAAATAGTGGAAAAACGTGTGATCAGATTTTTTATATAGTTTCTACCAAATATTCTTGCAAGAGCTCATTTTCCTATTTGCTTCACGTAAATGAACACAGAGTTTGCAGAAATATTTTCATTATACATTTTATTGGAAGTACAAGAAAGATAGGAGGCAGAAGTGAGAGTGAAATCTTTAAAAAGGGAGTCGCTAGGTGCTAATTTTGAAATTCCATACTCTTTGCAGGGCATCGTGAGAAACAACTG
Source organism: Deroplatys truncata (assembly GCA_030765065.1). Taxonomy (NCBI): domain Eukaryota; kingdom Metazoa; phylum Arthropoda; class Insecta; order Mantodea; family Mantidae; genus Deroplatys; species Deroplatys truncata. The sequence continues at coordinate 60,877,240 of CM060977.1, forward strand.
AATGGTAACAAAACCTAAAAAAAATGGCAAAGTATTGAAAAATGTCAAACCAATGACAAATAATATCTCGAAAATATTAATGCCACAAAAACGTTGTTTGAAGTAATCTATGTTTCTGAAAAGATCTACATTTTTAGTGTAGCTAAATTTTTCGTCTATCTTATAGTTTATCATTTATACAAAATTGTGCAAAATTAATTCCGAATTAAAAGGGTTTCATATGTTATTTCCAGAAAATTTAACATTTCTATTTTATTAGTCATGCGAATGCCTTAAACGCATGGTATTTTAAACAAAATAGTTAAAGCCAATTTTTGAGAAAATAAAAAATCACGTACATTTCCATGTACATTGTAGTTTTGGATGGTGGTATTTTCTTGAAAATCTTCAAGTTGCATCCTTGTAAGATGGTGATCTTAAATGCGGTGTTTAGTATTTATCCGACATTTCGTTTTTCATAGAGCGCGCGAGTACCTTTTTCTATTTTTGTCATTCAGGGACCCCGAAATATGTATTTCCGGTGAATTATATGAATTTTTGTACACACTATTATTCACTTTCCACTTCTCTATAAATTACTAATAATAAAGATCTCATTTTTCTACTTGCTTCTTATTGCTCATGAACAGACTAAGGATTCGGAAAACTTAAGAGTATACTGTGCATTGAGTAGAGTGGAGTGGGGTAGCGCATTGGGGGTTGCTTATGCAGTCTTGTGAACAAAGCGAGCGCTCACGATAGTACCCGATTCGAGCTCCATCTCTCAGTCGCCGGCTAGTTTTAAATTGACCAATAGTACATAATACCTTTGTTCAAAATTCCTTATCTGTCATTCCTTATAATTATCTAAGACATAGATTACTTGAATATATAAAATATTAACTAAGCGAATCCTTGTGTTAATTTATAGTTTTGGGTTAATAAGCCAAGTAACGTGTATAATGAACTGCTCTGAAGTGAAAAAAATCCATTTTGAGCGTGTGCGCTGTATGTTTGTACAATGGTCGAAGTGAAGCTTAATATACAGAATATTGTCCATTCCCACTTACAGTAGAAGCTACTATATCACTTTTTCCACAGCGTGGTGTTGTAATGGGACATGAAGTTAAATAATTGTTTATAATTGAATTGCACTTTTAAAAATGTAACCTAACAAAAGTTTATAAAATAAGACATTAATAAATTCGAATATCTACAAAATTTCCCTAGAATGAATACTTAAGAAGTTATTCCTATTTTTACTTTCTCTACTAAGTATAGTAAGAAGGGAAAGTGTATTCCACCCAAAAATTTGATACCGAATTTTCCCGGAAATATATGTTTTGAGGCCCCCCTGAATCCAAAAAAGCATTTTTGGAAACATGTCCGTGTGTGTGTTTGTGTCTGTCTGTCTGTCTGTGAACAGCATAACTCAAAAACGAAAAGTCGGATAAACACCAAACTTGGTATTTAGGTTCAGTATCTTCCAGAGATGCGACACGAAGGTTTTCAAGAAAATGCCCCCATCCTAGATTACCCTTTACATAGAACATTTTTCGAAAATTTTAATTTTCTCAAAAATGGCTCTAACAATTTTGATTAAAATATCACATGTTTTCAGATATTTTCATGACAAATGAAATACATATCTCGAATTTTCTGGGGATGTCTCCAAAAGCATTCTTCATTGTGAACGACTTTCGCATAACCGGTAAACCATAAGAGATAGACAAAATTTTATTACACAAAAAATGTAGATCGCGTTAAAATACACAATTTATGTCATGTAAAAATTTTTTGTTGAGTGAACCATTTTCGAGATATTGCTTGTTAATCCCTTAAATTTTCCAATACTTATATTTTTTCTCAAATGGGAATTCGTTTTTCATTTTTTTAGTACTGGTAATGCAAAAAGAATGGAATATTCCACCTAGCAACCAGCTCTTAAAATATTTGACTATCGCTTAAAGCCTACCAATTCCCCTTGCATCTACAAGAAAATTATCAATAAGATTAACATCTCGATTAAAATGAAGCATATGGAGAATAAGCGTTTGTAAAAATAGTTTGTACAAGAGTAGAGAAAGTCATGTGAGCGTAACACATCAGATTTTTCATTAACTGTCACTGTCGTACTCCGTGGTCTAGAGTACCACTAGGCCTCTAGTTCCCGAGGTTGCGAGTTCAAACCCGGTGGAGGGCGATGAATTTTTTTCGGGCATAAAAATCCTTCGGAAGGGAAGTAAGCCTGTGGTCTCATGTCGTAGATTTGTGGCACGTAAAAGAACCTCAAGCCTGATAAAACGACCTCTGAGCAAAATTTCCAGTCTTTCATGCCCAGTATAGACTGAGACGCTAAAAACCATAGTAGCTAAAGAGCGTCCACAAATAAAACTTAATTTACTTTATTTATTAACTGTTACTGATGTATATGAAACGCACGGGAAAATGTAAACTTGCTGTCGCATAATAAGCATACGCAACAGGCACAAGTGTGCATAATAGAAACAGTTTATTTTTATACTGTTCATTACTGATTTTCAAAATATCACATGACGTGTGCATTGCATGCAAGGGAGAGCGCAAGAGTGTGGAATGTAGATGTTGAGACGGACAGAGATAGAGGAAAATCTTATGTGCCATGTTCACATGACTTTCTCTACATATTACTACTTATTGTTGTATAGCATCTACTGACTACCTTCAAACTACTGAACAACAAGTTCAAATTGACTGAGATAAAGTTTGTACAAATACAGGGTGGTCCAGGGGAAATAGTACATTTTCAATTGGTTACTAGAAGGTTTGGCGTTTATTTGCACCAATATAACTTATAGATAACTGTTATACAAACATTGCCATTACTGAAAAACACAAACACATTTCTGAACATACAAACAGACGTTTATTTCACAAAGTGCACATCGTGCAAATGGCTTTCCGGATTGCAGCTTTCAACTTATCAGTACAGTGGAGTTGCCGTGAAAAACTTGTTCTTGAGGTGACCCCACAGAAAAAATCTGATGCGTTACATTGATATGACTTTCTCTGTCCTCTGTATCTTATTGGTGAATATACAAATTATTCTTACAAAAGTTTAGCCTCCTACCTACTTTATTTTAATCACGTTAAACGTTTCCGGAAATAGCTGCATTACAAATTTTGCTATAGATACAAGGGGAACAGCAATAGGCTACGTTTTCCATAACATCGTAAGAAACAACTGAAAATCTACAGAACTTGAAAAGAATGGTTAAGTATTGAACAATTCGAACCATCAACAACGGATATCTCAGAAATGACTGATGCAACTAACAAAGTTATTTGGAATAAATTGTGTGTTTTAAAGAGATGTGCATTTCTTGTGTAGTATGTTTTCGTCTATCGCTTAAGGTTTACCAGTTATACAAGATTATACCAAATTTCTTCCGAATAAAGATGTCTTCAAATGCTATTCCTATAAAATTCCAATATATATTTTATTTGACATGTAAATATCTAATATATAGTGTTTTAATAAAATCATTAGAGCCATTTGTTAGGAAATTATCGATTTTGAGAAATCTTCCATGTACGGGTAGCTTAGTATGGGCGATTTCCTTGAAAATATAGTGTCGCATTTGTGGAAGGTACTGAATCTAAATACCAGTTTGGTATTTATCCGACTTTTCGCTTTTGAGTTACGCTGTTCACAGACATACACACAAGGACCGTTTTCTAAAAATTTGATGTGCTACACTCACATGACTTTTTCTACTCTTGTACAAAGTATTTTTACAAAAGCATATTCTCCATATACTTTGTGCGTTGAACCGCTGATTAGAGGAATAGCGACTTTACTTTCTCATTCCGTTAATCCGTTCAACTGTGAAAGAATTTTGGCTTATGCTGATGATGTCACCTTGATTCTCGCTCATGCTGTTGATCCTGACAAACTTGCGCCGCTATTGACAACATACCAGGATGCCTCTGGAGCTTTGATAAATTATTGCAAATCACAACTATTACCGTTGAATAGCTGGCCAATGGACACTCATCAATTTACCTGTAGCACTTCAGTGAAGACATTGGCGTTATTTTTACCTCCAGGCTGGAAGTGTTAATAGCGCAGAATTGGAAGCGACTTGTGCCTTTGTGCATTTCTCTTATGACCTCGCAGTTGACACGGAATTCAAACTTTGTGCAAAAAATCTGGCATTTTAACACCTTTGTGCTCGAGAAACTCTTATATGTGGCGCAGGTGATACCGATGTTACCACAATATTCCCAGCAACTAGAAAGATCGATTGGCTACTACGTTTGGAAAAAGCACTTCTATAAAGTAGACCGACCCCAATTACGCAGAACAATTACGGAGGGTGGTTGGAATCTTATTGATGTGCATATTAAATGTCGGGCTTTGTTGCTCCATTCTATATTGAGTGCGTTTCACAGACAAGGTGCCAATCAGGTTGTGCAGTTTTGTATGAACATGGTTGGGACGGCTGCCGAACTCTTCAAACAGGTTCTGACAGACTATAGAAGAATACTACCAGTGATAGATACATAGAGCAGTATTCCCACCACCAAAACGTTATATACCACGTTGCTGAAAGATTTCATGACAGTGCCTGCAATAGAACGGAAATACCCTAACTCACCATGGCAGCGGGTATGGACAATTTTGCTTATAAATTATATACCGTTGGAGAGGAAGGTTTCTTTTTATTTCTTCATCAACGAATTAATACCCATAGAGTCCAAGTGATATAAACATAATTTATCCTAGGCACCTTGGTGTTAGCGTTGTGGTGGGGTGGACACTCATATTCATCGAATAACCACTTGTGTTAGTATCAGGGACATATGGAATTGGACCAAGAAACATATAGGTCATTTGATCGGCAGCTGTTTGGAACATCGGACTACCTCTGTCCTATTAGCTTGGGACTTTCAGAAGGGAGCTACCGAAATTACACAGGTGTGGTTAACATTGGCACTCTATCATTACTGTTTGCAGGAAGAATTCCCATCTCTCCTCACTTTCCAAAAATGACTTTGGTCAGAGCGATATAAGCTTCGGTGACAACCCCAGATATGGAATGTATTGAATTTGCAGTTGGATTTCACGCTGTAATATATATAAAATAGTAAACTGAGCATGCCTGGTGTAAAAAAAGAAAGTGTTGTTTCCACCTCTTGCATGTAACTATGCTTTTGCCTAATTTGAAGTAATTTCTATGTATTTTATCCACATTAACCCAAACTGGGTGGAAAAACAGGCTTCATACGACATATAAAGGATGCGTGTAAAATTGAAAGGAAAAATACAAGAAGGGTGTATTTGGATTTCATTTTGTATAAAGGATAATAGCTGCTTCTGTAAGTATAAGGCACTTACATATCTCAATCCAAATTATTTATTGAACATGTTCGTTTAAGAACGCTCAGGACTGCCGTTCTCAAAACAACTTTTGCTAAATTTGTTTGCGATAAGTGTAATTCTCTTAGCACAGAACAGATAGATATATTATAGTCTTAAGGCGTTGGTTTCAGAATAGTTTCCAACGCTGTTAAGCAGAAATAAAATTTATTCTTGCTCTTCTATGAAGTTCATAAAAAAAGAACGCAATGACCTCTACACAAGCAAGGATTGTGTGCTTTAAACAGAATATTAGACGTCCCGCAAGAAAATGCCTGTATCACCAACCTAACAGCTGTAATGAAAAAAAAAGTCGCGGTGGTCACTTAACTGATGTTCTCTTCCACACGTAATGACATTAATTATGTTCCAAAATAAAAAAAAGAAATACACCTCTATCATTTATACAACGTGTTTTATTTAAGTACAAAGATAGGACACTCTTGTTGAAAGACCCTATACTATTTCCCGTGGGCCATCCTGTAGTTTCGTTGTAGATAGAAAGGTATAAGCAATAGCCACATGTTTAAAAACTGGTCGCTATATACTCGCCTTGAAATTTCATACGCTCTCCATGGCATTACGAGAAACAACTGAATAGTGACAGCACTTAAAAATGCCAAAAGTATTGAAAAATGCAAACCAATAATAACGCATATCTCACGAAAAGCTGATGCTAAGAAAAAGGTTATGCGAGATAAACTGTGTGTTTTAAACAGACTTACATTTTTGGTGTATTACGATTTTGTCTATCTATAAGATTTACCAGTTACGAGTATAAAAAATTATACGAAGTTATTTCCGGATGAAGAGGGCTTCGCAAGGTGTTCCCAGAATATTCAAGAAATAAAATATATTGGTCATGGAGGTGAGTATCTGATAAGGTATTTTAATCAAATTAATTTGAGCCATTTTTGAGAAAATCAAAAATAACGTAAGATTTTCAATGTAAAGGGAAGATGCTAAACTTAAATATCAAGTTTGGTACTTATCCAACATATCATTTTAAGTTATGCTGTTCATAGACACAAAGACACACACACACACACACACACACACACACACACACACACACATAGAGGACCGTTTTCTAAACTGTTTTTATTCAGGGAGCGCCAAAATATGTATTTGCGGTGAAATCTCAATAAAGAATTTTTGGGTGGAATACAATACTTCCTCTACCTAATAGGTAAGTGGTAGAGAAAGTAAAAATCGCCGCAGTTACCGCTACAACGCGACAGGAGCTGCGAGTTCTGGTATTTAAAGCTATCAAATTCTTACTTAAACAGGGTGATCTTTGAGGCAAGATACACCGGCCTCAATTCTTAACTAAGAACATGCCTGGAAACGTCCCTGTTTTTCTGTTATCCTTCAAGAGGCGCTGGAGGCCAACAGAAAGGATTAATGAACGGAAGCACACTAGCACGGCCATGAAATATTATTGTATATATAAGCACGGTATTACAGAAGTATTGGTGCATGAAATGAAGGGATTTTCCGAACGAACAGTTCTCACTGCCAAGTGCTTTGCCTCGTGCCAAGGAGAGCATCTTCTTACGGCTTATATCTCAGTAGAAGTGCGATTTTCTTGGAAGGGGGCCCCTCATTCTGTATCCTATTTCTTGTCACATGTGCTTATCCTCCCTTATTGCTTCTTATTGCACTGCGAGGATTAAAACTCTTTGCTTTTGTGTGCGGCCGTAACAAATCTCTGTAGCCACCAGTTTAGTTGTCAAGAATCTCTGGCGCATGCAAGCTTCCGGAAACAGTAGCAAACGGCAACAGAACTTTCATTATTTCAAAGTTTGTGCGTTGGTAAGGCCTCTTCACGTATTTTGTGGCTATAACATGCAGGCAAAAACGTGTCCTCGTCATCGTTGTCTTGATTTGGGCCTCGTCATCACACGACTAAAGGTAAACAGGGTTGATTGTCGATGGGAATGAACACAAGAGTTTCTTCCATAAAATGTTCCAGCCAACTCTTTCCCCCTTCCTCATCAGCTTGATTGCTTATTTTCTCTGTCCATTTACAAGGCTCCTTCTTCTGCATAGTCACTTTTCAAACTGTTCCGATCGTTTATACTTACTTCGTAAGCTTCCGCATTACACAATGCACTTCACTGTTCTCTTTTTTATTCGTCTTTTTAAGAATACACCGAAGATATTTCTTTTTACTTTCTGAATGTATAGCAGGTAAGAGGAAACATTTCCACCCGAAATTTAGATAATGATGTTTCAAAGGAAATACACGTTGCATCCTCCCATTCCAACAAATGCATTTTTATAACAAGAAAATCTGATGTGTTACACTCACATGACTTTCTCTACTCTTGTACAATCTATTTTTACAAACGCCTATTCTCCATATGCTTCATGTTAATCGAGATATCGGAATGTCAATCTTATTGCTAATTTTCTTGTAGATGCAAGGGGAATTGGTAGGCTTTAAGCGATAGTCAAATATTTTAAGAGGTGGTTGCTATGTGGAGTATTCCATTCTCTTTGCATGTCCAGGACATAAAAAAAATGAATAACGAATTTGAGAAAAAGTATAAGTATTGGAAAATTTAAGGAAATAACAAGCAATATCTCGAAAACGGTTCACTCAACAAAAGAAATGTATATGACATAAGTTGTGTATTTCAACGCGATCTACATTTTGTGTGTAGTAAAATTTTGTCTATCTCTTATGGTTTACCAGTTATGCAAAAGTCGTTCACAATGAAGATGACTTTTGGAGACATTGCTAGAAAATTCGAGATATACATTTCATTATTCATGACATTATCTTAAACATATGATATTTTCATCAAAATCGTTAGAGCCATTTTTGAGAAAATTTAAATTTTCGAAAAATGTTCCATGTAAAGGGTAGTCTGGGGTGGGGGGATTTTCTTGAAAACCTTCGTGTCGCATCTCTGGAAGATACTGAACCTAAATACCAAATTTAGTGTTTATCGGACTATTGGTTTTTGAGTTATGCTGTTCACAGACACACAGACACACACACGGACATGTTTCCAAAAATGCTTTTTTTGGATTCAGGAGGTCTCAAAACACGTATTTCCAGTGAAATCTCGGTATCGAATTTTTGGGTGCAATGCAATACTTCCCCTACTTACTATACGTAGTAGAGAAAGTAATAATTTTCGTACAAAAGCTTATGTTTCTGTCTACTTCATGTTAATACAGATAAACGTTTCCGGAAATGCTTCCATTGCATAATTCATTGTAATGTACGTGCAAGAGACTGAAGTCTTAGTAAATAATATTAATAATAAAGGATCGCTGTATGCTGCCTTTGAAATTTCATAGCTTTCTGATATCAAGAAAAACAAGTGAATGATTATTTAACACTTAAAAAAATGTATGATAATGTATTTGAAAATTCAAAGCAATAGCAATGAATATCTCGGAAATAGATAATTCAGCAAACAAAAATTACACAAATTGTGTTTTTGAAGAGATACGGATTATTTGTGTCGCAAGTTCATGCCTACCACTTGCTGCTTTCCAGTTAAACAGAGTTATACAAAATACCTTCCAAACAAAGAGCTATTCACAGGTTACTGGCACGCAGATAGCTTAAACGTATAGTATTTTATTGGAAATCGTTGGAACAATTTTTATTACACACACACACACACATATATATATATATATATATATATATATATGAGTCTTCTCAGCTTGCGGATTGAGAAGTTATGCAGTCCCGGCGTTGTACAGGAAATGCCGTAAACACTGTTCACTGTATCGCGTCGTATCAACTCTTGCACCGCTAAAGGTGCCGTGACTTGCACTCATAGCGCAACAGTGTGCGCGTTGGCCTTCAGTGGCGATGGTCCCAAGTTCAAATACTGTTACTTGTTTGAATATGCAAATCCACTTAGTAGTACATTCGGAAAGAAATCATGATTGCTAGAACGTTCTCAAAACATGAACAGAAATGAATGAAAAGCTCATTTATTCGCAGACGTGATTTGAACCTCCGACATTCACCATGACTTACCAGGATGTTAACCAATGCTCTACTAGAACGCGTTAACAACGAGCACTAAAGTAGCCCTAATCAGCGGGGTGATGAACACGGTGTCAGCATCTGCATTTCGTAACGTCTGTAAAATGCAGGGTTGCCTAGTTAGCAATCCTTAGGATGAGAAGACTCACGCGGTATATATATATTCCATTTAAAAGGTAGTTTGGGGAGGGATATTCTTGAAAATATTCGTGTCGATTCTTAGAAACTAAATACCAAGTTTGATAACTATACGACTTCTCGTTCTCGTTTCTGAGTTATGCTGTTAACGTATCACGGAGGAACCTCCCGAACCGGAGCAGAGCACCGCACGTAGGTCAGTCGTCCCATTGTGCTTCCAACGTGACTCCTGGGAGGGAGGGATGAGGGGAGAGACCCGAAGGGCAACCAGATCCTAATGCCGACAGACGCAAGCGTGGCCGGGGTCCCTAACGTTCCCAGATAGAACGCATCCGATGCCACCAGGGCCCTGTCCACAAGTCAGCAACCTCCAGGGTCGCCCGGAACGGAGCCCCAAGCTGAGGTGCGACCTAACTGAGCGGCACCCAGCGACGCCAGGGAAGAAACCTTTACAGAGCGCAAGCCACCGCCTGGTCCTACAATCCTTAAACAGATACAGGTACAGGAAATGAAAGGAAGGAGAGTCGTGGTAGAAGATGAACCACCCCAGCATTCGCTTGGCGACCCGGGGAAACCACGAAAAATACATGATGCAGAGTGGGCGGTTACCGGGGATCGATCCCGGGACCTCCCGAATGCGCGCCACAGACGTAACCGTCTGCCATCCCGCTCGGTGCTGTTCACAGTACCTTTTCCTTTTAAAACATTGTTCAGGGGACCTCAAAACATGTATTTCCGGTGAAATCCCTATCTCGATGTCTTGGGTGGAGTACATATTTCCTCTTGCTATCACAGATAAGTGGTAGAGAAAATAAGATCCTATGAAGCACACTGCTTTAAAATGACAAACTTCTACGCTGTTCACCAGGTTTTGAGGTTTCGCCTTTTAGCGCACTCCGTGTATGGTAAGGGATGTAGAAAGAAGAAACTCTTCCTAGGAATTAAGAAAGTGTAATGAACGTTGATCCCCAGGCCATTTCCTTATCAAGGCATGTAATTAGTTCCGCATTCCCAGTTGTTTATTCCGTAATAACTGGTAATATATTTAATTACTAAGGGAAAACAAGAGCATTTTGGCAAAAGGGATTAGCCAATGAGAATTACTCGTTGTGACCCTAAGCAAAGGAGGGCGAAACCCTTGGAAGCAAATGGAGTGTAAGGTACACGATATCCCTTCCCCCTAGCACACAAGCGCACCAAGAAGTGGAACAAAAGAAAAAAGGAAATCAAAGTCTCTGAATATACAATGCCTGCTTTGTAACTACTTCAGGGCACATTTATTTTGTCTTCGCCGATCCTTCAGCGCGAAAGAAATCAATGAGGGATATTATATTCCTTTTTTACTTCCATTGTACTACATTACCTCTTACTAGTTATACACAAAGTAAATGTTCTTTCAACAAGAGTGTCCTATCTTTAACACGTGATAGCTGCCGTTGTTATTGAGTTACATCAGTCATTTTTTCATGTGGTTACAGCTGTTATTGACAAATAGCCATGGAACGTTACAGCGTAGAACGCGTAGAAATTGTGAAAATTTATTATCAAAATGGATCATCTGTTCACCAAACCTTACGTGTATTATTGCGTGAAGTTTACGGCGTGCATAATCGTCCCTGCGAGAAAACGACTCGGCGTTTAATCGATAAAATTGAAGGAAGTGATTCTGTTAGTCATCACAGAATGCCTGTACGTAATCGACGTAAGCGCTCCAACGAAAACATAGGCGCCGTTCGTGAGAGTGCACGCGAGAACGGAAATAAATAAATTGCTCGTCCAGCGCAAGAATTGGGTCTTTCGCCGACCACAACTTGGCGAATTCTGTATCTGGACTTGAATTTTCACGCTTACAAAATGGGTTAACTCAAGAACTAATGCCCAACGACCATAGGTTGCGCCATGTATTCGCTGACTGGGCTATGGGGCAATTAGAAGCTGATCCGGAGTTTTGTCGAAAAATCATCTTCAACGACGAAGCCCACTTTTGGATGGACGGTTGTGCTAAAGAAAATTGACGCTATTGGAGCAATCACAATCCAATGCAGATTGAAGAACGACCACTTCATCCCCAAAAGGTTACTATGTGGTGTGTACTTTGGTATGGTGGAATCATTGGTCCATATTTTTTCCAAGATGAAGATGGAGAAGCTCTAACTGTCAATGGAGAAAGATACCGGGCTCTAATAAGAGACTATTTGTGGCCTCAATTCGATGGTATGGATCTCAGAAACATTTGGTTCCAGCACGGTGGTGCCACAGATCATACTGCTCTCGAAACAATCGATCTTTTGAAGGAGAAGTTCAGAGCTTTCATCATTTCCCGTGGTGGTGATGTCAACTGGCCCCCGAGGTCATGTGATTTAACGCCGTTGGATTACTTCTTGTGGGGTTATGTTAAATCCCGAGTTTATGTCAACAAGCCAGAAACAGTAAATGATCTTATGAATAGCATCACGCGTGCTATTCGTGAAGTTGGACCTAATTTACGTTCTTCTGTACTTGAAAATTACTGATGTTCTCTTCCATATGTAACGACATTAATTATGTTCGAAAATAAAAAAAGAAATAAACCTCTATTATTTAAAGAACGTGTTGTATTTAAGTTCAACGATAGTACACTCTTTTGAAAGACCCTATACTACATTACCTTTCCTACCTCTTATCTAATTATACATATTATATTCTATCCGTAGGTTTGAAATCGCGATTTCAACAAAAATAATTTCTGATGCGTTACATTAACATGACCTCCTCTACCCATTCTTCACAAACTATCATTACAAAAGCTTATACTTATATCTACTTTACGTTAATTGCGATAAACGTTTGCAGAAATACTTTTATTTCACATACCTTGTAGGCACAGGGGGATTAGGGGAAAGCGATAGTCAAATCCTTTAAAAGCCTGTTCCTTTGCGATAGCTTTGAAATTCCATTTTCTTTACATGACCACGTGAAAGAAAATCTGGTGTCATACATTCACATGACTTTCTCTACCCTCTATCGTTTATTGGGGGTATACAACCTATTCTTACTAAAGCTTATTTTTCTGTCTACTACATATTCTTAATCCAAATAAGCCTTTGCAGAAATAGCTGCATTATAAATTTTATTATAGATACAAAGGGAACAGCGATAGTCAAATGTATAAGAACTGGACGCTATATATGGGCTTTAAAATTCCATACTGTTTCCATGCAATCACAAGAAACGACTAAATGTTGATAGGAGTTTAAGATAATGAAAAATAAATTAACAATTCGAACCTTTAATAATGAATATCTCAGAAATGAACTTATGCCACAAAAAATATTTTAAATAAATTGTTTGTGTTAAGGAGATCTACATTTTTTGTGCACTACGTTTTCGTCTATCGCTTAACGTATATGTAGGGTCTTTCAACAGTGTCCTATCTTTGAACTTAAATAAAACACGTTCTATAAATGATAGAGGTTTATTAATTTTTTATTTTGGAACATAATTAATGCCATTAAGTGTGGAAGAGAACATCAATTAAGTGACCGCCGCGACTTCGTTGGGTTGCGCGTATACGGTTGACCCAATTTTCAATGACAGAAGAACGTAAATTAGGTCTAACTTCACGAATAACATGCGTGGTGCTATTCATAAGATCATTTACTGTTTCTGGCTTGGTATAAACTCGAGATTTAACATAACCCCACAAAAAGTAATCCAAAGGCGTTAAATCACGTGACCTCGGGGGCCAGTTAACATCACCACCGCGGGAAATCAGGAAACCTCTGAATTTCTCCTTCAAAAGATCGATTGTTTCGAGAGCAGTATGACATGTGGCACCATGTTGCTGAAACCAGATGTTTCTGAGATCCATATCATCCAACTGAGGCCAAAAATAATCCCTTATAAGAACCCGGTATCTTTCTCCATTGACAGTTAGAGCTTTTCCATCTTCATCTTGGAAAAAATATGGATCAATGATTCCACCATGCAAAAATCCACACCACGCAGTAACCTTTTGGGGATGAAATGGTCGTTCTTTAATCTGCATTTCATTGTGATTGCTGCAATAGCGGCAATTTTTTTTGTTAACACAACCATCCATCCAAAAGTGGGCTTCGTCGTTGAAGATGATTTTCGACAAAAATCCGGGTCAGCTTCCAATTGCTCCATAGCCCAGTCAGCCAATATACGGCGCAACCTATGCACGTTGGGCTTTAGTTCTTGAGTTAACACCATTTTGTAAGCGTGAAACTTCAAGTCCAGATGCAGAAATCGCCAAGTTGTGGTCGACGAAAGCCCCAATTCTTGCGCTCGACGAGCAATTTATTTATTTCCGTTCTCGCATACACTCTCACGAACGGCGCCTATGTTTTCGTTGGAGCGCTTACGTCGATTGCGTACACGCGTTCTTTGATCGCTCACAGAACCACTTCTTTCAAATTTATCGATCAAACGCCGAATCGTTCTCTCGCAGGGACGATTATGCACACCGTAAACTTCACGCAATACACGGAAGGTTTGATGAACAGATGATCCACTTTGATAATAAATTTTCAGAATTTCTACGCGTTGCTGAATGTTGTAACGTTCCATGGCTATTTGGCAATAACAACTGTAACCATATGAAAAAAGTTATTGCTGTAACTCAATAGCAACGGCAGCTATCACATGTTAAAGCTAGGACACTCTTGTTGAAAGACCCTATATCTTGTCACGGCTATAACATAATCGTTCTGAATCCTAACCTCTTAGCTCAGCCGGACAAAGGGGACGTAAAAACTAACACTACTCGCTTGGCTTATGCAATACCGAGGACTAAGGAACATTGAACGGGAAGCCTAAATGAACAAGATTCAATTTACAAATAACACAATTTATTAATAAATTCCAGAAGTACCTTTAACCTCCAAGATAATTCTGAAGCCATGTCCTGCCATGGGGTAGACGAAGGTCAAGCACACTTATATGCTCCTCTCACTATGCCCAGAACCAAAAAGAGACCGAAACACACTAATTCAACTCTTTTTATAATTCATCATCCCCACCCCAACTTCCTGTTAAACTCCAATCTACTGGAGCATTCCAAACATCCAATTAACTAACTAATCAGTAGGACTAACATTTTAATCAAGCCTTTCAGTATACAAATATAATCAGGTGTACCACAGTAATTCTTACGAAGGCTTGACTCAACACAGGGCCTACCAACCTGACATGTGCTCGCCACATCATATATATATATATATGTATATAGCTTGGACACAATACCTAATATTGCCACTATACAACAATGGATACACTATATAACAATTTAACAAATAGCACTGACGAAAGCAAGAGTTTGCAGTGAAATGGCTATACAGTTTACCGAGCACCTGCCTCGGCGGCAACTCGCGCCACATCAAATAAGATTCCGTGACCTAAAATAACCTTGACTCAGGTCACCAAGCATCAGTTTTCTTGCCCATGGGTAAAAAGGTGTAGGATCCGCCGCATTCCTATCGTTTCGACTACATACCACAAAGGTATATATCGGATGTGAACCACCAAACACTACAACCAGAGAGAAGAAAGACAAACGCAAGGAAAAAGGGGAAATAAACACTCTTCCTCACCCGAATAAATATTAGCAGTACTACTACTTTGTGTGAGTGCAAATTTCTGCATAAGAAACAATTTTTGTGCGTGTACAACGTTAAATTAGGAAATGTAAAAAATAAATAAATAAATTATTTTAAAAAACAAAAAGGACAAACTATACAAAAATCAAAGCTGTTTCCTTGATTCAAACCATATTAAAACTAAGAGAGAGAAAATAGTTTTGGCAGGTAATGCGTTTAAGATAATTTCTAAAAGTACAAACCGATCTTATATATTCTATCACCATTCACGCAATTTCAACCCCGTTTCGTTGAATATGTTAGTAATATTATATTTTGGGTACAACATTTCATCAAAAGGAGTGTTCTAAGTAATGTAATGAAATAAACCTTAAAACACATTATAAAAAATACTATGCTTTCCTCGCAAACATTAACGTTCCCCTATCACTTCAAAACATTTTTGTGGTAAACGCACACATGCCATGAACTTCATAATTACTACCATAATAAACTCTAAATGAGTAACCATTTAAATAAACTATAAAGATCCTAACACATAAAATGAACCACAAAGGCTACAATAATAAATGAACCCCAAGCATTGTAACTGTAATAATTCAAATAGGCCACTGAGATGTACAATTTAATAAAATAAGAGCATTAAAACGATTTAAATAACCCATGAACAGCAGAATAATTTAGAATGAAAGACCCCAAATTAAAGTACACTACCACAAGAAAATACAGTTGTGTCTAACATATTTTATGGCACTGCGTGTTATAAACTGCCTTACAAAGACGACAAGAACGGAAATTCCAACAGGCAAAGGCGCAATGAAAGAATCAATCAGATAGCCTATACAAGTTATAACATGTGGTAATTACGCCATAGTAGGAAACTTATCCCTTGGACTCGAACAAACTGGTCGAAAGATGAACACCAACTCTCAGAGACAAAGCGAACGCGAACTAACTAAAGTGAATTCGCTGCAATGCGCCAGCATAGCGGAAAATATTTATAAACAGTACAGACGCCACTCTCTAGAGAAATATAAACTATTACCAGATGCAAGCGTACCAAATCGGCACAAACTCTTGTGTATAAAATTTCAATTCTATAGGTGCACTGGTTCGCCTAAAAATGTGGGAGGCTCTACATTTAAACTACGCTTAATTCTGTACTGATTGCAGAAAATTTTAAAATGCGCGAACAATTTTCTTCAAATGTTTATTTACATATAACCCTTAGCATGGAAGGGAAGTAAAGCCGGTGGTCCCGTGTCGTAGATTTACGGCACGTAAAAGAACCTCAAGCCTGATAAAGAGGCCTCTTCAAAATTACCGGTCTTTCACGCCCAAAGTAGAATGTGACGCTAAGAACCATAGCAGTTAAAGAGCGTCCATAAATAAATAAAACTCAACTCACTTTCAATTTCGCGCTTGAAGCGGTTGACTATTGTTCCACGCGTACGACGGACGACAATAATAAGTCTTCTGAAGCAGCGTACGCACATAAAAGAGAATGATTCAGAAAAAGGTCTGTCTGTGAATAGCGTAACTACCAAACGAAATGTCGGATTAAACATTAAGGCCGCAATCTCTTAAGGATGTAAGGCAAAGATTTTAATTGAATCTTCCACCATAAAAAAAACTCTTACATACAAATGCTTTGGAGAAATAATCCCAAAATTTGTAAACCTTCATCAGATTCCACAATTAATAATCCATTTTGAACAAATTACATCTATGAATATCTATTTAGTATTTGTTTATTTACCTAAGGGGAGATGTAGGCAAATTGCATCAAAAATTAATTTTTCTAACATTTTATCTGTCAGATTATGCATTAGATAACAGATTCTCAGAGTATTTGTTTGTTTTTCACCTCTTAAGTTCGTTAAAAAATATAAATGTCTTGGCATTTCACCTCTTAAGTTCGTTAAAAAATATAAATGTCTTGGCAGCGAAACTTTTACACACTTATTCTTCAGATCAGGCGCCAGATACGCCTTTATATGTGTGTTTAGATTGTCATACTGTTATTTATTCCAATGAAATTATAAACTCTTTTAAATATTAAATGTGGTTTATTATCAGCGGCTACAGAACTCATCATTAAGAATGCAATAATTGTTAAAAAAAAAACAGAAGTCTCACACAGGGTGCTTCTACTTGCCTCGCCATCAACCAAGCATACCACACCACCGATTTTTATCCTGGACCCTTCCCATCCAAATTTACAGGCGAGATAGAGCACCTAGGGGATCTAGCCACACCCACCAAAAGCATATTTCCGGCCGTGAAATAGAAGCGTCTTCAGGCAGAAAACGGTTCGATTCGTAATAAATGACTTGCTGTTTTCCTCCTCTATATACATATATCACTCACCCAGAGCTAAAACGATCCGTGAGAGTTGCCAGTTATAATCGAATTAAAAAATCTGTTGTTTCTTTCAGAAAGTAAATAAACATGTAAGTAAGCATCTAATTTATTTCAAATTGTTTGTTTAAGAAAATCATGTGTTAAAATAATAATTATGACACAACGGAAAAATACAATGAAAGGTCATTTATTTCATAGAATAAAAACGAGAGCAAACGAGAGAACCTGCTATGTCACAGCATGGAATGAGTAATTTCTTGGTGGAAATACTTGCAGGCTAAGGCTAAAGGCGCTATTTTGTGTTGCGCTTTTTGTTTTCTATTTGTGAATGCTACTTCCTATAAACCTTCCACATTAAAGAGTCTCTTACATGGCCTAACAGTTTGATTAAAAATTATGTTTAAGAAATTCGCATGATAAACAAAATGTAAACCTTTCTTACAGTATTAAAACACAGCTTTCATTAAAACGTACGATATATGATAAATTATATTTTTCGTAAACCGCAACATTTTTGCTGTTTACGAAATATTATTTGGATTTATAGGTTTTGCTCGATTGAAGTTTGCATTGGTACGGTATACATGTTACACGTTTGAATATGTAAGACTCTTTTTCTTCCCTTCACTTGAGTTACTTACAAACATAGACGTATCTATGATATAAACAACTGAGCATTATTTCCGCAATTCAATGTAACCAAGTCCAACTAGTCTAATTTGAAATAATTACTAAGCAAACATTTATTGTGATCAAGGTAAGATGAAAGCCAAACCACTTTCTACGTGTACACATAGCACTGCTTTTTAAATTACTTTTATATATTAACTGAGTTTTATTTATGGACGCTCTTTAGCTAATACGGTCTTTAACGTCCCATTCTATATTGGGCGTGAAACACCGTAAATTTTGCTCAGAGGCCTCTTTATCAGGATTGAGATTCTTTTACTTATCGTAAATCTACGACATGGGGCCATAGGCTTTATTTCCCTTCCGAAGGAAGCCATGCTAAGGACTTTTACGCCTGAAAAATCCATTGCTCTCCGCCGGTTTTGAACACGCGACTCGGGCATGGTACACTCAGACCCGGAGGACAACTTCAGATGCGTTAGAAACATTTTGCATCTTACAATCTGATATTTACTGGACTTTTAGGAAACAATCTCAAAAAAGCAAATTTTTAGCAGACTCCTCAATTAACCTAAGATTAAATTTAAATCCACTCCAAACAAATTAATCCATAAATATTCGCTTAGAAATTCTTTATTTAACGCCTTCACTTGATGTCTCCCATTTAAAAAATACCAAGATAACGATATGATGTCGCTTAATTATATACAGTATGCGCAGTTTGAAAGTCTACCTACATGTCTGCGGTTTTTCCATTACGTTATAAGATACAATGCTTAGTAAATCCATGAAGTTCTCCAGGGGTTTATTTACTTTTAATATTGGCTTTACTATTGTTATAATTTGTGAAAAAAGACCTAGAGAAACATAGCACTTACGCGTGCATGCCAGTGGATCTGACATGTTTTTAAAAAGTAATTTAAAAATAAAAAACCTGAATATTTTTATCCAAATTTCAGATGATTAAAACTACATGATTCATTTAAGGCTTAATGAGATACAATAAAGTATATAACCACCAGTGAGGAAATGGTTCGCTGTTCGCTTCGAATGCACATGCTCAATACATTACACCCCGAAGATACTGACTGTGAACTGAAGTTATAGCGTGTAAACCCTGTTTCAGGTACTGTAATGTATTGCATAATTGTGGTATGTGCCTCTAATGACAATAAAAAATTAAATAAAAGAGTGCATTTATTTCATCACGCAGATTTTGAATGTTTTAGTCATTGTTTCTTTTAGCTAACCTGTGGCCTCTGTTCGGAAAAAGTCGGCTGTAAACTCACTTCCAAACCGTTCCGCTATGTAATTGATAAATTGTTATATATTTTTGAAGGTCATTTATCCTCAATTTTGCACCGATTTCAAACTCTTATATCTTATATAAAATCTCAACTCATACCTGCAGCGGTTGACGAATTTCAACCGGTTGAGTTGACGACTATGTTGTTTCATATGGGCAGATGGAGCGACGCCAACAGTTACTGTGCGATAGCCAACCCTGTGGATAAAGGATACCAATAAATATGAAGTGGGTAGATAAAGTTGTGAGAGTGCGTTTATTGGATTTTTATTTTCTCTCTCACTTGCCTATAAAAGAAACGAGATAATCTTATATTTCTTCAGAAACTGTATATCGAGATTTCACATGAAATCAGGTTCGTTTTGAAATCCCTGGGTCTAGAAAACAAATTTTCATAAAAACATCTACTAATGTGTATTTGTGAACATCATAACTCAAAAACGAAATCTCTGATAAATACCAAGCTTGGTATTTAAGTTCAGTACCTGCCAAAGTTGCGACACAAAAATTTTCAAGAATATCCTCCCACCCCAGCCTACCCTTTACATGGAAGATTGTTCGAAAACTTTGGTTTTATAAACAATGGTTGAAATGATTTTGATTAAATACCATATATTAAATACATTTACATGACAAATTTATATCTTGAATTTTCTGGGAATAGTCTGTATAATCTTGTATAACTGGCAAACGTTAAGCGATAGACGAAAACGTACTGCACAAAAAATGTAGATCTCTCTAAAAGCAAACAATTTATTTCAAATAACAATTTTTTGTGGTATAAACCGTTTCTGAGATATCCGTTATTAAAGGTTCGATTGCTCATTTCTTGGTCATTCTCTTAGTCCTGTCAACATTCAGTTGTTTCTCTGATTGCATGCAAACATTATGGAATTTTAAGGCCAGCATGTAGCGTCCAGGTCTTAAACATTTGATTGTCGCTGTTCTCTTTGTATCTATAACGAAATGTGTAATGCAGGTATTTCTGCAAGGGTTTATTTGGATTAAAATGCAGTAGATAGAAAACAAATCTAATGTGTTGCACTCACATGAGTTTTTCTACTCTTCTACAAACTATGTTTACAAACGCTTATTCTCCATCTACTTCATGTTAATCGAGATAAACATTTGCAGAAACTGTCTTACTGATAATTTTCTTGTAGGTTCAAGGGGAATATGGTAGGCTTTAAGCGATAGTCAAATCTTTTAAGAGCTGTTTGCTATGTGGAGCATTCCATTCTCTTTGCATGTCCAGGACATAAAGAAACGAATAAAGAATTCCCACTTTGAGAAAAAGTATAATTGTGAAAAATTCAAACAATATCAAGGAATATCTCGGAAATGGTTCAATCCACAAAAAATGTATATGGCATAAATTGTGACTTTTAATGAGATCTACATTTTTTGTGTCGTAAAATTATGTCTATCTCTTACGTTTACCAGTTACGCAAAGGTCATTCAGAATGAAGAGGACTTTTGGCGAAATTTCCAGAAGATTCAAGATATACATTTCATTTGCCATGTAAATATCTTAAACGTATAATATTTTAATCAAAATCGTTAGTCATTTCTAAGAAAATTAAATGTTTCGAAAAATGTTCCATGTAAGGGTAGTCTGGGGTGGAGGAATTTTCTTTAAAATCTTCGTGTCGCATCTTTGGAAGATGCTTAACTCAAATACCAAGTTTAGTATTTATCCGACTTTTCGTTTTTGACTTTTGCTGTTCACAGACAGAGCGACACACACACACGGACATGTTTCCAAAAATGCTTTATTTGGATCCAGAGCACATCAAAATATGCATTTTCCGGTGAAATCTCGTTATGAATTTTTGGGTGGAATTCAATATTTCTCCTACTTACTATACGCAGTAGAGAAAGCAAATAACCTGTCGCAGTTCTCAATGACTTGTGTCATCTTATTTGTTGGGTGCATTTTGTTTAATTATTTTTTATTTGGGTTCTTTGTCCTCCGGCTAGCTATTATAACTAAGTCGAACACGAGGCTCTAAGCAGGGTGTGTAAACGGAAAGGAGTTGTTACTAAAAGATAACACTGATAAAAAATTTGAATCTTGACTTTTATTGCCGTCACACTTAATTAATAATTGACATGTTTAATATTTATACACGCCTGACTGAAACTGTGATATTTCCGAATGTAACTACAGTCGTTTTAGTTGCCGCACACCAATTACTTCGCGTACTTTACATTATTGTAACTAACTCTGCGACGTGCACCTCGTGAGAAATTCTTCAGAACTGTGTGACGTGAACCTCGTGAGAGATTCTTCAGAACTGCGCGACACTTGCTTATCGCTCGAGAATATATACTCCTTCACCTCGAGTTGCCCTAAACATTATAATAGAGCTGCTATTGGTTACCAAATTGCGCCCACTTTAGCGTCTGTTTTGGTCAGCCAATCACTACTACTAACATATATGCTCTAAAAAAAAAGGCACGCTACCCTGACGTCATTTGTTTATCTCTTCCTAGTGATAAACAACTCACCCCCTCGGTTTATTGTTACCCACTTCTATTGTCAGTATCAGTGAGGCCGTGTAAACTTATTTCCTAACAATACTTATTTCTAACAAACATCTAAAATCGTTGTCATACAATAATATTAACTTACACTACAATCACTCCGGCATTCACAGTGTTGTGATATAAACTATTGCCTCAAACCTTGTATAAGAATAATTTGAATACTCTCTAATAAACCATAGAGGGTAGAGAAAGTCATGCGGATGCATCACATCAGATATTTTTTTACCCAAGTCTTCAGATCTTACACTACTTTTCTACTATTCATCAATGCTTGTGGAACATTTGTCTTACCGTAGCATAAATTTTTTACAACAGTAAAAGTTTATTTACAAGTTCATCTAGAAAACGTGTAACTACTTCTATAGTTAAACGTTTACTTTCTCTGCCACGTACACAGTACCCAAGTAGAGAAGGTATTGCATTCCAACAAAAATTCGATATCGAGTTTTCATCGGAAATGCATGCTTTGGGGCCCCCTGAATCCAAATAAAACCTTTTTGGAAACATTTCCGTGTGTGTGCGTATGTATCTGTGTGTTTGTAAGCAGCATAACTCAAAAGCGAAAAGCCGGATAAATACTAAACTTGGTATTTACATTCAAGAATGCAGGACGAAGATTTTCAAGAAAATTCCCCCACCCTAAACTACCTTTATGTGGAACATTTTTCGGAACTTTTGATTTTCAAAAAAATGGCTTTAACGATTTTGAATAAAACGCAGATGTTAAAAATATTTACATGAAGAAATAAAATGTATATCTTGAATTTTTTGTGAATAACCTGTAAAACCCTCTTCATTCGGAAGGAACTTTGTATAATCTTGTATAACTGGTAAATGTTAAGAGATAGACGAAAACTACTACACAAAGAATGTAGAACTTTTTAAAACAATAATGTTTGTCAAAAGTTTTTGTGGTATTAGCTATTTATGAGACATCCGTTATTAAAAGTTCCAATCGTTCATTACTTGGTCATTCTCAAGTCCTGTCAACATTCAGTTGTTTCTCGCGACTGCATGGAAACAGTATAGAATTTTAAGGCCGGCACATAACATCCAGTTCTTAAACATTTGACTGTCACTGTTCTCTTTGAAGCTATAATGAAATGTATAATGTAGATATTTCTGCAAAGGTTTGTTTGTGGTAGATAGGAAAACAAGCTTAGTAAGAATAGTTTGTATACCCACATGGTATAAGGTAGAGAAAGTCATGTGAATGTATCACATTAGATGTTTCTGTATAGAAAATGAGGTGTGATAATTCTTAGAGAACATTTGCGGCACATGTTGATGCAGTAATTTGTATCATAAATTATTTAAATGTAAAGAGTGATTATAGTATGAATATGCATTATTATGTGACATTGATTTGAAATGTTTGTTGATTGTAATTATTGTTGGGAAGTAAGTTTATACTGCCTTACTGAAACTGACAATAATAGCGTGCAATAATGCAGGGAAGGGGTGAGCTGTTTATCATTATTGGAAACGAGGAAGTTACGTAATGTTGGCGCGTTTTCCTTTAGCATTTTTCTGGAACATTTCCCTAGAGCATATGTATTCATAATTTTCATTGGATATAAAAATAGACGCTAATGTTGGCGCGTTTTATTAGCCAATTGCAGCTCAGTTATAATCTTTAGGCATATCGGGATGTATGAGTATAAAAAGAGTAGGTTAGAGGTAGAGCCCGTCAGTTCATCAAAATTCTTTGTACACTACACGCCTTCAGTCCGTCAGTTCGTCGAAAATATTTGTATGATACACGTCGCCTTCAGTCCAGCAGAAATATTACACGTCGGCTATCGATTCGCAAGTTACGCGTATAAGAGTTATGAAAAATCTCAAGTATGGTAAAGTTAATTACACAAAAGGTTGAAGTACGCGAAGTTGTTATAACAGTTTCAGTTTGGCGAGTGTCTAGATCAATGTGTAAATGTGATAGTGACTGTGTTTCGACAATAAAAGTGTAAAACAAATTCCTTCATCAGTGTTATCTTTGGATAAAAGATTCCTTTCCGTTTACACAACCTGTATAAAGAGAAGTGCTCGACCCAAAAAGATCATAGCTAGCCGGAGGACATTGAAACAAAATTAAATAAAAATAAAAGTAACATTCTTTCAAACAAAAACTAATACTGCCGCAAATTGCTAACACCAGATGGAGCTACAAACCTAACAAAGAATCACGTCACAAAATGGCTTCACCACATGAAGTAAACACACATACACAAATAACATTATAAATTTACCATCGCAAATTGGCTCCCAAATGTGGGGCTCAATAAATAAATAAATATTACAAGTATACCACTTCAATGTACGAAAGCTTCTTGAAGAACATAAATAAAGAGTCGTCTGCTTTGACTAATATCACATTAACCTGCAGATTCAGAATTGTTTCGTTTTAGCTACTCTGTGATAAAGATCTGACTTCCGGTCCACTAGTTTCAATCCACATCCCCTGAAACCAACTATTCCAATAACGTAATTCCTTCCGCCATGAAATCTTAGATAGAGGAAAAGTGCATCTTATAAACTAAGCTTTTATTAGGAGGAGCCGTCAAAATTTATTCTACATCAAAATGAGAAATCAATTGATTGCGAAAACTGCGTGGAAAGAAAGCTGGTGTTTATAGAATGGTATAAAAAATTGGTCAAAATATTCAGTTCTAATTTTTCTGCCTCTGCTTTAAAACATACCTCGTAATAGGAAATCACAAAACGTTGCACCAATGCTCTATAGGAAGGTGCGCCGTCTATCACGATAAGAGTACAAATTGTGGTGTCTCGTATCGGAATACGAGACACCATATTCTCCTCTATGCAGAACTATGTCGACACTGCACTTCCCTATGCAAATGAATAGTTGCGAAGCCGACAGACACTATGTTGCTGACTGCAAACGAATGTCCTCTAATTCATCTAGCGGAAAGTTTCCTGAGGGTTATTTAGTAAGCAATTATGTAAAGCAAAGGTACATTATTTTCCAAATGTTACACTACTGGTAAACTGCTAATACTTCCAAGAAGACAGGCCCCTATCCTATTAATAAGTATATAATTTGTATACCAAAGCTATAAACAGCCTTCATTACGGGTTAAAATTGATAATAATTTACTAAACTACGCATTAGTCTAATACTCGTAAAATCACAATTACGTCGTAAAGTAGTTACGTTACATTTTTCATAAACGCTGCAATCTTTGGAAACTTAGCAATGTCAATTCGTTTTTGTTTTTTTTATTTTCAACATACATTTTAGTTTCAAGTGCAAATACCACAGTGATGATGCCTTGTACAGTCGAGTTTATGGAAACATACCGGTGCTTCAGATTTCATATAGTGTTTTCTTTATTCAGTGTTGGTAGAAACTTCTTATCATCTAAGTTTCACACCAACCCTGGGTGAGCCAATCTCTTATTGGTTTGGATTCAAATCCAAAATATCCGTATTAACCTATGAACCGTCTAGGTGAACGGCGAAAGGGGAGGAGTAGAGAAAAATTTCACCTGAGTCGCTGGAAGGCAATCTTGCAACGACGGTCCACACTCACCCCTGGGGTCCGTCTCATATTGGTTTGATAGCATACGTCTGCCACTCAAACATTAACCTATAAACACAAGTCGGTTTCAGCCCAGTGCGAAGGAAAAAGGGGAGTAAGACAAACTTTAATCCTCAAAAGGAGTTTTGGGTCGTTTTCGATTTCAGTGAAAATGTATACCCCTGTCATTTCCTCTGTTGGTCATTCTATTGGTTGACTCGATCCAGCCTTAGAATCAGACTTGATGTAAACAAAATATTTTGTATCCCTCTACATTAACCTCGTATTCGTATCAGATACGAGTAACAAATACAAACTCATTTTTATAATGCAATAGAACTGGGTACCATTCGAGTAATAATTATAATAATATAATGATAATATAATAAACACCTACATAAAAGCTGAACTGAAATTAAATATAGGATAATTAAAATAAAACTTACATTAATCTGTAGCTACATCACCGTCTGGGGAAGTGTATTTAGCTCTCGACATGCTGTCAATAATTGTATTCAATTTATTTCTCTTTACAAATCCAAATCCAATTTCTAGCAATAATTTCTGAAAGAATGGATTGCTCAAAACACGATAACTTAGGATCATTGTTGACGGAATTTAAGACACCTAACGTTGGTGATTCTTAAAGATAAACTCGTGCACTTTCCTACGAATAGGACTTTTGATAGTCATCTGCTTCTTTTCTTCCCTGGTGTTTGAAATGTTCTTTACACGCACATGCAACGCTACACTCGGAAACACGGATATAACCAGCAGATAATTTAACAATGTTATTCACACCGACTGTTAGATTCTTCTGCGTCAATTTGTTAAAAACACTCGACACAATTCATTTCTTGCCGCCTTTAACGGCTTATCGTTAAAATGCTCCACTATTTCACATTACTGTCACTCACCAAGCTAACAGCACTTGTAGAAGCAGTCATGTGTATCGTCCTACTGCTCGTCGTTATCGTATTAATGCAGAAGAGGGGTGAGAGAAAGAAACAGAATTAAACGCAACCTTCTTTAGTTCTCCTAT
The DNA here is from genome assembly GCA_030765065.1 of Deroplatys truncata. Classification (NCBI taxonomy): domain Eukaryota; kingdom Metazoa; phylum Arthropoda; class Insecta; order Mantodea; family Mantidae; genus Deroplatys; species Deroplatys truncata. The sequence goes on from CM060977.1 coordinate 60,903,812, forward strand.
TCATATTATTTACTGTTTCGTATTAAATAAAAGTTTCGCACTATGTTTAATTAAATACTTCTTGAAAATTCGCATATAATCACAGAGTATTTAAGGTACTGCATATTATGGTGTGCTTCGGTTTCCTGCGTATCGCGGACTAGTTAATGACGTCAAGTGCTTAGGTCAGGTTTGGTTCTAAGCGTGGAGCGGCTGTAAATTTTGGTTGGTGCCATTATTGACCCCACGACACCGTAAGTGTTTCTACTTTGTGTGTTGTCAAATTTTACTTACCAACGACTTGGTGTAAATATTAAACATTTGTGAAATATCGTGTAAAATGTTTCGGTGGAGCGTGGCAGGCAAAACGGATGCTCTCTGTGAAGCTTCTCCGTCCCTCGGCCTCGGTTGGTTGCATATCTGGAAACTTTAGGGACCCTGCCATTTTCTGTGCCGTCACTCCTTGTTCCGGCCGCCCGCTGTCCCCTTTCACCTCATCCCTTCCTCCCGGGAGTGCCCTCTTGTGGGGGCGTACGGTACAATGTCCGGATTCCCTGGATCAGTGCCGAAATCCCCTCCGCTTCTCATTCCATTCCATTCTTTGTCACAATTAGACTAGGATTTCCTTGTAATTTGGGATAATTCTGCTGTTTTAACTACTCTTCCGGAAAATCCATTTCTGCTGTTAATGTCAACAAATGAATGTACTTCAACAAATCATTGTGCTGTGTACATAAGCTCCGGCACTGGGGCCCCGTCAGCAAAGTTAATAAAAGAGCCTAGCTACTATTTTGATAGAACCAGGTGTAGTTATTATTCGCTATCCCCTACTTACTCTATGACATTCTCTCGCCCGGCACTGAGCATGTCTATCTGCCCGTTAGCGGCCCCAGGGCTGACTAACCCGGCTTCGTTATAATATATCCTTATTTGATTGCAAATTGGCGCAAGGAAATACATATTTTCATTTTGATTTTGATTTTATAATCATTAAAAGGGAGTATAACTATAAGGGAAACCAGGATAATGGCCGAAACCAGGTTAACTTGATTACAGACTCTTATTCCAAACAGTTGCTGTGTGGTATAATGGTTTGTGCTGGCATTTATCATATGAGAGATCATATTCTTATTTACCGCGTGGGTATTAAAATTCAAAGGAAAATATCGAATTAATGGAAAACAGCCAAAGTCGTACCAATATTTAAGAAAGGACAACGAACAGAATGCAAGAACTACATGGGTATCAGTTTATTAAACACGACATATAAGACATACGCAAAGAATATTAATAATATATTTAAAAATATAATGGAAAACATACGGTAAGATATTTGTTTGCAAAAACAATTTGATAACCAAACCTATGTATAGAATCTATTGGTGGTATTTCCATTTTCCGAAACAAACCGGAAGTAGGCGTACTCGCGGTCAACTTTGACATTTTAAATGGTAACATGGACTATTTAAGGTATCATTGGGTAGTACTTCTAAGATGTCTTCAGAAGAGCAAGATTATGTTTAGATAATATATGTGTACTAATTTTATTTAACGTAATAAATTTTTACATATTTTCTCATAAAAATACACTAACTTCAAATAAAACTTTGTTAAAAACTCCAATTTGAAAATGATAACCAACTTATTTTCAGTTTTTGATCCGTCATAAAATTAGTAATTGAGAAGAGAAGATAATTCAACTTGAAAACATATATAGCTTTTGTAGATTATTTAAAAGCCTTTGACAGTATTATAAGAGGAAAATTATAGAAAATAATGGAAAAAATTAAATTGAGTTTTATTTATGGACGCTCTTTAACTACTATGGACCTTAGCGTCCCATTCTATATTGGGCGTGAAAGATCGGTAATTTTGCTCAGAGACCTCTTTTACGTGCCGTAAATCTACGACACGGGACCACCGGCTTTACTTCCCTTCCGAAGGAAGCCATTCTAAGGATTTTTACGCCCGAAAAAAATCCATCGCCCTCCGCCGGGTTTGAACCCGCGACCTTGGGAACTAGAGGCTAGCACGGTACCACTAGTCCACGAAAGACGACTAATGGAAAGAAGAGGTATACCTAAACATAGAAGTGAAGTTATTAAGGATATATACCAAAATACCCAAATAAATGTAGAAACTAAATCAGGTGAGATTCTTACAGAAAGAATAAGGGAGTTAGACAAGGATGCTGCATATTGCCTACACATTTTAGAATATATTTTGACGGTGCACTAAGAAGGTGGAAACAGGTAATGAATGTTTTAAAATTTAGAGATGATTTTTAATAGGAGAAGCTTTATAAATACCCTTTTATTTGCAGATGATCAGGTTCTTATATCTGACAATGAAGACATCTTACAAACATCACTCTTCGAATTACAAAAGATTACTGAAGAATATAACCCAGAGATATCTGTCCAAAACACAATGTCATTTCGAGGAAGATTTCCTCTTAGAATGTAAATCAGTGATACAGAACCAAAGCATTGAACAAATAAGCTCCTTCAAATTCCTAGGGTGTGACCTGTCATATATAGGAGAGATAGGTGCAGAACGGAAGATTGAAACATTTAATCGCATGTGTGGTACTATCAGAAGAACATTAAAAGATAAGTTCAGGAAGGACACATATGAAATTGTACAAAACGATAGCGGTACCACGTGGGTTATATGCAGTGAGACTTGGACCCTTGATGACAAAAAACACGTAGTAGGATACAAACAGTAGAGATGGAAGTTTTGAGAGGATGTCAGGGAGTCACAAAATAGATATATTATACAATGAATACATTCGTAATGGCCTGGAAATATATGAATTATTAAATGATAACATAGCTGATTATAGAAGACATGGGAAGACCGCGTTAATAGAATGGGTACTGAAAGAATGCCAAAGAAGATTCTACAGTACAAGCCGAGAGGGGAAAGAGAAGTTGGAAGACCCAAGAAAAGATGACGTGACCAATCAGACGCAACAGATCGTAAGGTCTAATGCCTGAAGAAGAAGAAGGTATTAAAATGTTAATCTACCTTATAGGTCTCGAATGGATTTAGCGTATTTCAGTTATCTTAAACTCGACTGAAGGACATAGCTGGTCCTTTTAGTTTAAATGTATTTCCATAATTGACACTTGTCTAGTTGTAGTACAACTATTCTCCCCCATAAGAAGAAGTCCTTTGATGTTAAATCAGGAGATCGCACCGGCTAACATACTGGGCCTCCCCGTCCAATCCACTGTTCAGAAAACAACTGGTCAATAACTTGCCAGAACTAAGTGAACACGAGCTGAACAGCCATCCTGTTGAAGCCACTTCGGTAACCGTACAGGCAGAGGAACACCATCAAGTAACTGGTCAAAAATGTTGACGAGCAAGTCTATAGTTCATTTGTGAGTAAACATTAAAAGGTAGAAAAAAAATTTTGATAAAAATTGCTTCATTTTAAAAGTACTATCCAATGATGCATTAAATAGCCCATATTCCCATTTAAAATGTCAAAGTTGACCGCGAGTATCCCTGCTTCCGGTTTGTTCCGGAAAATGGAAATACCACCAATAGATGCTTTACATAGGTTTGGTTATCAAATTGCTTTTACAAAAAAATATCTTACAGGTTTAGAGAAAAACGACTGATTACGTGTCCTCTGGGACACCCGGTAGTATCATTTGCTACAATATTGGTTCTAACAGTATGGTATATTTTTCCTGGAAAGTCATTGTTTTTGTTATAATCTTAAAAATTCATTGCTCGTATATCCTCGTTTTGAACAAGTTCTGCTCAACATGAGGATATGGTAGAATTTACCAAATGTAGGTTTCTTTAGCGCATGGACATAGCTGCCATTATTTATGCCACGGTCCGATTCATCCTCACTTATAGATGAACATCTTGCTTTTCAGGAATGTTTAAACGTTTTCGAACAGTATCTCAATTCTTATTTTCCTTTTTAACTACCGTTCTGGTTAAAACCGGAGGTATTACACAGAAATTGTAAAAAAAGATTTCGAACGCCCTGTAATAGGGATGAAAATAAGCACGTATCGTTACACGTAATAACCTGGAAAATTAGAGTTATGCTTTGCAAACAACATTTTACATGTGGTGTTCAGCCACGCTTGGAAAAAACACGTTTTAAAGGTGATGAACAGCTTTGCCAGTTACGTTTATTGGTTGCATTCCCTTAGTCTACAGCACGGCTTGGAAATGCACAGTCCTAGTGTTTATAAAAAACTGAGTTTGTTCTGTTTCGGAAATAGAAGTATACATAATTCCTTTTTTTTCATTTATATAACCCCCAATGTCAAGGGAGAGGCTTTCATTTTAAAAACAGCTCATGGTGTTAGTAACTCGTTGACTATAGGATTTTGACCTTTATTTTAATAATATTTTTAGGAATCACACCTAAATTCACTTTCACATTCATACTTACAGCTCTGCGGAGGGTAAGCAATTATTTCTCGCCCAGCCGGGAATTAAATCTGGGACCTGTAGGTTGAGAAGCCAGAACGTTGACCTTTCGTCCACAGAATCGGATAAACACCAAACTGGTATTTAGGTTCAGTACCTTCTAAAGATGTGAAACGAAGATTTTCAAGAAAATCTTCCAACCCAAACTACCCTTTAAAGGAAACTTTTTCGAAAACTTTATTTTCTAAGAAATTTTTCTAACGATTTTGATTAAAACATCATATATTAAAGATACTTATATGACAAATACAATGTGTATTTTGCATTTACTGGGAACAGCCTGTGAAAGCCTTCATTCGAAAGCAATTTTGTATAATCTTGTATAAGTGGTAAACATTAAGCGATAGACGAAAACGTTCAAACAAAAAAATGTAGATCTCTTTAAAACACGTAATTTACTTCAAATAACTTTTTGTGACATAAGGCATTTTCGAGATATTCGAATTGTTCATTACTTCGCCATTCCTTTCAAGTCTTGTCGGCATTCAGTTGTTTCTTGCGATGTCATGGAAAGAGTATGGAATTGTAGAGCCAGCTTACCAAGCCCAGTTCTTAAACATTTGACTATCGCTGTTCTCTTTCTATTTATAACGAAATGTGTAATGTAGCTATTTCTGCAAAGATTTATTTCGCTTATAATTAAGTAGATAGAAAAATAAGCTTTCGTAGGAATATTTTGCATACCCACTAATAAACGATAGAGGGTGGAGAAAGTCATGTGGATGTAACATATAGCTCGGTTTAATTCTATGGTCATATCGGGGAATTTGACTTTAGTAGCAACTAACTCTTTGAATGTAGGTTTCTGTTGTTCGAGTTTACTAATTTTCATTTGGAAACACACTCACAATCGCTCTCATATTCATACTAACAGACTCTGTGGAGGGAATAATTCTAATAAAATAAAATGTCCCTCGCCCCCAACCGTGAATCGAACCCATTCGAGACCTTGGGGCTAAGAATCCAAAACGCTGACCACTTGACCACAGAGGCAGTCGATTTCGCTTTTGTAAGCAAAGATATATTGCATTATTACACAGAATTAGAAACACTCTATCAGACTAAATCACTATAGTAACTTGCGTTGCAAAATGACATAAAGCAGCTTAATAATAATAGTAAATAAATGACTTAGATCAGGATTTGCCAAACTTTTCATAACAGCTCCCACTTTAACCGTCAAAGAATGAATCGCGGTCGAAGCCACATAAGGCTAGGATAGAAACAATAAATTCAAAGGCACGTGGATCACATTAGTTTTCAAACACAGTATTTTATTCAAGTAAAATCTGCACTTATACATTAATAACTGATGTAATTGAACACTTAACAAACGGTCAGTCTTTTATTCATAGTTCCATGACAATGTAACTCAAAGGCAATATACCAGGTGTTAAAGTTCCATTTATACCCTACCTTTAACTACAATAGTCTTATCGGCGGCCTTTCCTTTGGAACGTATTATTGCCTATACGCAATGGTGTTAATTCCTATTCGCTTTGAGTTTCTAGCAAACCTTGGACTTTAATCATTAGATTACACACACACATTCCACTCTCATTCATACTTCCAGATTCTGGGGAGGATAGCAGGGAATCGAACCCGGGACTCCTGTATAAGGCAGATGCTCTACCGACTGAGCTACGGAGCCAGCCGAGCTTTGTTCTACTCCTCTTGCTTATTAACAAAGACAATAAGCGGATCATGCTCATTGAGAGGCACTAGTCCATGCTTGCAATAGAATGTAAGTCCATGATGATAGACAAAAACAGGACCTTGCCTAGACTGTACTGTCCGTTTGATGACAAATAAAAGTAGACCGAAAAGGTCTTAGAATATTTTCTACTTTAGTTACACAGGCTTTATTTTTGATAGAATAAACTCACTTTTTAGGCTGATAAATAATTAAAATGTCTTCATTTGACCTATTCGTATCAGCTCATAGGTATTTTTAATTATGTTTACTCTGTTCTTGTCTAATATTATGGACTATTAGCAATCAACATGACAGCACGCAGTGTTTCGCTACCATTGCTTCTCTTGCTATTATAAATATTATTGTTGTTATTACTATTACCATTATCATCTAACGGCACTGTTATGCTGACTTTGCTCATTGAATAGGCGTTTTGAAATTTTGTCCCTGTTGATTGATACGATGTTCCAAAAGTCTGGGTGTATCCATATGGACGTTTCTGAGAAGCTCTGGTGTAAGATAGTGGTAGTAGGTTTTTAGGTAGCCAATGCGCTATTGTTCCCACTGACCTGTGTTTACTTGGAATTACCCCGTTGAGTTCTGCAACTCTTTTAACGCGCGAAGGATTATCTGCACACGTGTAATACGGCGTGGTTGGGCCACTTGGAGTGTATCAATCCCTATTATACGAAGGTCATATTTTTACGTTAATAGCAATTAATATTCAATGAGAAGAACGAAACTGACTCTTGTGCTATAGTTGCAGACATTTGTAGTAATAATTTTGCACTGCCTGTCATCAAAACAAATTATAAATGTTCATCAGTCAAAGCAGACTTATATTTTGATTCGATATACATATTTCATTTTTAAAATGTCTTTAAATGTCTTTTCATGGATATACGTTGATGCGAACTCTGACATCAGTCCTTATGCAGTCTTTCAAACGAGAAAATTTTCCGTTCAGGAAACTGATGTAAAAAAACCAAGTCCCTCATATTTGTCCTTCAGCAGGTCTATTACACTCTATATCAATTAAAAATCTGAGCACCTAATATTATCAAATCGCTCAAAATTCATGAATAAATTATTCCAATACAGGTGCACCATTTCTTTCTATTTATATTACTTGAAGTTATAAGGCAGGTCCAACAAAAGCAGTTCGCGGACCGGATTCGGCCCCCGGACTGTGGTTTGGCAAACTCTTGAGTTAGATGATTCGGAAGGTCACAACTTCAACTTCCGTGTGCTGGCCAATCTGAATGCGATTTATTTGCGGTTTCCTCGGGGCAAGTAAATAACGGATTACATATGCAATCCTGAAAAAAACTAATAGAAATAAAAATAATTGGTACACGAAGGCGACTACGCAACTAAGGTCTCCTATCCACAAGTTACCTAAGCAGATTGTACATCAAGGCAACTACATATCTAAGGTTATCTGAATAATGGCCAAAGATACCATAATCTCAAAGTTCATATTCCGCCAAAAAATCAATAGTAACAAAATAGATGGTACAGAAAAGTGACTACGCAACTAAGGCTGCCTATCAGGCATACAGTGACTCATATGAACTACAAAACTACAATAACTACCAAGAAATAAAATTTGGCCTTAAACAATAAATCAAAATTGTTATTTAAAAATCTTATGAGTTAAAAGACTTTCTCTACCCCCTGTCGTTATTAGCGGGTAAATAATCTATTCTTTCTAAAGCTTATTTTACTATTTCACTTTAATCGAGATAAGCCTTACCGGGAATAGCTGCTTTACAAATTCCGTTATAGATACAAAGGGAGCAGCGATAGTCACATGTTTAAGAACTGGACTCTATACGCTGCCTTAAAATTTCATACTCTCTGCATGCAATCGCGAGAAACAACTGAAAATCGACAGGACTTGAAAATAATGTTTCGAATTATTAATGTCGGATATCTCGGAAATTGCTTTATTCTACAAGAAAATGTTATCTTAAGTAAACGGTGTGATTTAAAGAGATCTATATTTTTTGTGTAATACGTCTTCGCCTATCTCTTAAGGTTTACCAGTTATGCAGTATTATACAAAATTCCTACGGAATGAAGAGTACTGTACTGGCAATTCTCAGAAAACTCAAGATATGCATTTTATTTATCAGGTTACTCGTGTAAATATCTTTAATATATGGTATTAAAAACAAAAATTTACAAAAATATTCTATGTAAAGGATAGTTGGAGTGGGGGATTTTCTTGAAAATCATGTTGCATCTTCTGAAGATACTGAACTTACATGCCAAGTTTGGTGTTCATCCGAGTTTTCGTTTTTGAGTTATGCTGTTCACAGACACACACACACACACCTTTTTACAAAAATGCTTTTCTTGGATTCAGGGTCCTCAAAACACGTATTTCTGGTAAAATCTCGGTATCGAAATTTTGGGTGGAATGCAATACCTTCTCTACCTAATATATATGAAGTAGAGAAAGTAAAAACTTGTCTCTGATAACGACAGTAATTATATTTGACTTTAAATCCAGAAGAAATTACAAATAACCAGAGTTGTGCTTTAAATGTAAATACAAAGCCAACACAACCAAATGTTGAATTATAGCTTACTACAATCCTGGCAGATTTCCACTGGAGGCAGGGTTTGTGCGTTAATAAAAGACCCATATGAAGTAAATGTTAAAATCTGTGAGACGGGTAATTTCGTTTCCTGTTTAGTTATTAACGTATTTGATACTGAAATGATTTCGGTGTACATCACTAATTTGTTAAAAGGTCAATGTCTACCATTGCAATCGTCATCATGACATTTAAATTAAACGTTAACCAGTGGGAATCAACAGTAAATGAGGTTCCTCCAATCACAGTTTCTCCATAATTAAACACGATTTCGACTCTAGAGCGCTTGAACCGCTAAGCATAAATCGGTTACATTGCGTGTTTCACTTTCAAACAGACTAACCAACTTCTAGAAGGCTATGTTATTTAAATTCCAAAGCTATATACAATTTCGACATACCTTTTTAAAAATCTGAACTGAGGGATTGATTAAACCATTTTTCTTAATCTGAAACATTCTGAGGACATGTGCTGTTGCAGTAGAATCTAATATATTTCTTACCATAAACATAAGGATATTAAAACATTTAAACATATCAAAACTACACACTATAATAAAATTTATACTCATTGCCATTCTAATTTCTAACCAACCTCCAAAATTACACAACCTTTAATAACAACACTCTTTTGATTTTCTCTGTTCCAAGTTGGCGGTGATACAAACGATGACATATTGCAGCAACGAACCAAAATTTTACTGCGAATTTTATAACATAAGACTAGCTGTCTTACTCAGGATTGCACCAATACATAAGGGACTGAAAATAATTTGAAAGCGTGAATAGTCTACAATATTCACTGGTTCCTTTAGGGTAAGTCTCCAGCGTTGCATCGAGACTACTCAAAGGCTGCAAATCTGTGCATAATCAGTTGAAAAAATGAATGACGGGTGGCTTTCTGACGTTTTAAGGCATTCTATAATTTTCCTATAGCTCAGGTGCACAAATGTTTTCTCTGATTACCCAATCAGAATCGTTTAATCTATGAGTTGAAAATAAGCATTATGAGTAATTTTCAAACATTCCTAGGATAGAAAGTAAGGATTGGTTAGTTTAGTTTCTGAAAGTTACAGAACAACCTACAAGTTTTGCTAGGTCGTATAAGTGTACAACATTTCAACTTTGCAGATTTCTATAAAAGAAATCGAAAATATGGTAGGAGTAGTTCTTGATAGTTTAAGAGCAATAGCTATACAGTATTGATTTGTGTGTTAGTGGTTACTAAAACCCAAAGTTTTGTCAGAATCACATCAAAAATACTCCTCGATAACGAAGATTAGCGAAATCGGAGGACATTTTAGCGATATGCAACAAATATACAAAATCATTCCCTTAGTCCAATTAATACATAGAATACATTAAACCACCATTTGGGCTAGAAGACCATGGGAGCTATTTCTACAAAGGTTTATGTCGATTAATTTGAAGTAAATAGAAAAAAACCTGACGTGATACATTCACATGACTTTCTCTACCTTCTATTGTTTAATATGGGTATACAATTATTCTTACTTGCGATGGTCTTATTTATATTTAACATTATTGTAGCCCCACGTTGGGCGCCAATTTGCGAGTGTATTTCTTATAAAGTTTGTGGATTTGTGTTTACTTCACGCGTTGAAGCCATCTTGTGACGTGATTCATTTGTTAGGTTTGTTAGCTCCATCTGGTGTTAGCAATTTGCGGTAGTATTAGTTTTTGAAAGAATGCGACTGTTATTTGATTTAATTTTTGTTTACTGTCCTCCGGCTAGCTATTATCTTTTCTTGGGTCGAGCACTTCTCTTTATACAGGTTGTGTAAACGGAAAGGAATCTTTTATCCAAAGATGAAGAAATTTATTATACACTTTTATTGTCGAAACACAGTCACTATCACATTTACATATTGATCTTGACACTCGCCAAACTGAAACTGTTATAATAACTTCATTACTGATAATTCTTAATTCGCGTACTTCAACTTTTTGTAAAATTAACTATATAACACTTGAGATTTCATAACTCTGTTACGCGTAACCTGCAAATTGATATCCGAAGTGTGCCGTACAAATACTTTCGACGAACTGACGGGAATGCGACGTGTAGTGTACAAAGAATTTTGATGAACTGACGGGGTCTACCTCTAACCTACTCTTTTTATACTCCTTCACCCAGATATGCCTAAAGATTATAACTGAGCTGCAATTGGCTAATAAAACGCGCCAACATTAGCGTCTATTTTTATATCCAATGAAAATTATGAATACATATGCTCTAGGGAAATGTTCCAGCAATTTCTACCAAAAAAAACGCGCCAACATTACGTAACTTTCTCGTTTCCAATAATGATAAACAACTCACCCCCTCGCTGCATTATTGCACGCTATTATTGTCAGTTTCAGTAAGGCAGTATAAACTTACTTCCCAACAATAATTACAATCAACAAACATCTCAAATCAATGTCACATAATAATGCATATTCATACTATAATCACTCTTTACATTTAAATAATTTGTGATACAAATTACTGCATCATATGCCCCACTAGAAACATAATTATGAATATTTACAACTTGTTTGGAAATTTTATAATTGGGTTTTTAGTCTCCTAAATCTTGGAACACACGCTATCACTTTCACTTAACACTTCACACGTATTTAACACACGATATGTTTTTCCTCTATCTTGCCACTACTTACTGGCTCTGGTTTAATGTTTTAGACATTAATCTGACATTCCAAATTTTTTTATAGCAAATACTTTACCCAGAATTATTTAATTACTGTTACAAAATTGTTTACTTTCATAAGTTGTTGACAAAAATTTATACATTTAAGAATTTTTGTAATTATTAAACATTTTTACCAAAAATATTCACCCTTTACATAAATATATTTACATCTCTTAAATCTAAGTACTGTTTCACATGTTCTATTTGCTACATAAATATTTGTTTTAATGACTTTTACCCAATTTTTGTTGTTCTGTACTGTATATTCACAATACTCTTGGAATTATATCTACGTACTTTACTTTAATATAACATTATGCTTTATTTCAAATGCTGTTACAGTTACTAAAAAAATGTTATTTTTTTCTTTTAAACATTTAGTTCTGTCCAAAATTTATTTCTCCTTTCTTATGACATACTACATACATAATTAACCCTCTTACGTTCCAATACATTGCTCTGCAAGTCATCTTTAACTATCCAGCATTTACTTTACATCTCATTGTTATTCACCCTCCTGGATCAAATTGTGTGTGGCTAAACATTACTCGTAGCCGTATCCCAACCTTCAAAAATTTATTCATGAATAACCTCTTGTATTCATATGAAATTTCGTCCCTTGATAACATTTGAAAACAATCTAAAGTTTCCTGAACAACACATCTTTTAACAACTGTCATTTTCAATTCTTCTACTATCTCTTTAATCTGAGAATACTCTGAAAAATCTGTACTAAACTGTACTGGACTGGAGTTTTCAATTTGAACATCTTGGTACTTGTTAATTTCAGAAGTTAGCTTTTGATTCAAATCTATAGACAAAACTTTAACTTCTTCGGACAATGTATTTCTTTGCGTTTCTGATTCTTTCTGAATTTCAGATTTCTCCCCTCTGAAATTAACTTGCGCCTGATTCACATCTACATTCATAACCTCTTTCATCTCTCTTAGCTCACTTGAAATAATACTCATTCTACTACCTGACTCTGTACATTTTACATCAACATGTTCACTTTTATTCTTAATCTCACTTTTTTGGTTAGATATTTCCCTACTCATATCTGACATTTCCTTTGAAACTTCCCCTATCTCATTTGCTATTATTTCCTGATTCTCATTTCTCATTCTTGGCATACTACTATCTAACTTCATAACTTTCTTTTCAATTTCTTCCCTGCTTTGATCTAATTTATGCTCTAATTTCTCATTACCCTTTTTCATGTTCTGATTTAGTTTATCCAATTTCTCACTACTCTGAGTTAGTTTTTGTTCTAATTTCTCATAACTCTTAGCAATATCTTCCCTCAATTTCTCATTATTCTGAGTTAGTTTTTGTTCTAAACTCCTATCAATATCTTCCCTCAATTTCTCATTATTCTGAGTTAGTTTTTGTTCTAAACTCCTATCAATATCTTCCTTTAATTGATCTGATTTTTGCTCTAATTTCTCAATATTCTTTTCCATATTCTGAGTTAGTTTTTGTTCTAATATCTCATTATTCTTTTGCATATCTTCCCTGTTTTGATCTATAAAATTTCTCAGCATTTCCATCATCATACTAGCATCAAAATTAACATTTCCTGCTATTCTATTCTCACTTTCTGCACTAACATTTCCTCCCTCAAATCCTACATTGTTTGAGCTATTTTCTGTAACCTGTATTGAATTACAGCTAACTGTTACACTATCCCCTTCCATCATTGTTTCTTCAATATTATTAGTAGCCATTGTTTTCTTTATCCTACCACTCCTCGAGTACATTTGAATGTTACAATTTTGTTTTCCAAAAAAAAAAAATTACTATACTCTGACCTTTGTGATGCTGTCTGTTGCTGTTACTTTGATGTCCAGCTTCCTACCCCTCTCTCCTAGATTATGTTGCTTCTGCGTTGTGTTATGATGAATCTACGTCGTTTTGTTGTCCTGTAGTTTAATTCCCCTGTTGCCCCTTTACCGTGCCGTTCCTCTAAGTGAGCTGCTATGGGGACATGCCGGAACGATATTAAACTCTCCAACTGACTCACATTTTTTTCCGGTAAACCACAAGGAGTTCTCGAATCATTTTTGAGATAACATATTCCAATGGCGACTTACAATCTCATAAGTAGCTACTCTAAGTCTCGGGTTCCATAACCGAGCAAGGTGGCGCCGCGGTAACGCATGCGACTCGCATTAGACAGGTCTCGGGCTCGATCTCCGGAGACCGCCCACTCTGATGTATGGTTTCGTGGTTTGCCCTGGTCGGCAGGCGAATGCTAGGGTGATTCATCTTCTATCACAACTTCCCTGCCCCTCATTTGCTGTACCCTGCAAATGCTTCCTTGTTATCTATTTCAGGATTGTAGGACCAGGCGACGGTGTTCGGCGGGTTGCGGCAGGGCGTTGGATGTGCGCTTTGTACGACGTTGCAGAATTGCTTAGTTAGAACCCACCTCCGGGTGTTCTCGGGCAGGCGCCCCTTCTGGAACCCCCGGGGATTAGGGGCTTGTGGATGAGCCTGGGCGGCGTAGGATCTGTTCGATCTGGTAACGTAAGGGACCCCGTTCATGCTTGCACCCTTTGTCATCCGGATCTGGTCGTCCTTCGGGTCTCTCCTCTCAACTCTCCCTTCCTTCCAGGGGTCACGGTAGAAGTAAAAAGGGCTTTGTGGCTTAGCTACGGCCTCTGCCGCGGCTTCGGGAGCCCCGTTCGTCCGTACAATTATCTTTCACCAGGGCTTCATAGCTAACCACTATTAGGTAAATCAATGATAATTGTTTTTCCACACATGCCGTGTGAGACTAAAGCCTGGAGGAAAAACTGGCTACGGCATTGAATTTTCAGTCTGATTCTACCTTTCTAATTTCAGCCAACAGACGGCTTAAGTGGAAGAACGATTAATTAACCTTGTAATAGTTGTAGAAGAGGTAAACTAAACGATAGTGGATGTAACACATTATTGTAAAGCGTCAAGAAAGTCGTGCAACTCTCACTATATTTTGTTGCTTGTATGCCTTACCTTCTAAATCGACATAAGGACGCTGTAATCGTATCTGAAAATCATGACGCACCTGTTCTGTAGTTCCATCATGGCACTGCAGGTCATGCGGATATGTTGTTACCCGGCTCACGGATTGGCCAGCTAAGAAAAAGGGACGATCTAATTGGTTCCAATGGGATCTATATTCAGTAAGACAACAAGGGGTGGAGTACGTGACGTGCTTTTCCTAACTGTAATGAACAGTTAACGTCTGCAGGGGGCGTGACGAAACAATGGCTATTGGGAATTTCCTTTCCTTTTTATATCGCAGTGTTTCACTTTGAAAGGGACAGCAAAGCCATTTTCATACCAAGCACGCTCGCACTCAAACTGGCGACTAAACGGAAGGAAGCAAATCCTTGTTTACTTCCCCATGGATGTTCTAAGTGCACTGCAGTTTATTATATGTCAGTCGATAAACCTTGCGAGTCATTGTTGAACATCAGCCCTACTACAACCTCTGATCTCACAGATGGATTTGTTGTTTTCTGCAGTCGGAAGCGCGTGCATGTTGCCCTAGTCAATGAGACATATTCATAACTGGCAACCAAACATCTTGAACTTCCAAAAGTTGTATGATGTAGTATACAAAATAAATGACCAATAAAACCAAGTGCTGACTTGTAGAGTAGAGGTGAAAACAAGATAACATAATCCTTATTTTGAAGTTACATTGCTCATTGCTCATCAGTAGGTACACAAACTATTATTATGAAAACTTATTTTCCTATCTAGTTCATTTTAATAGAAATAAACCTTTACAGCAATAGCTACACTACACATTTCGTTAGAGATACAAAGAGAATAGCGATTGCCAAACGTTTAAGAGTTAAGAATCGCAAGAAATGACTAAATATCGACAGGACAAAGTATTGAACAGTTCGAACCATTAATAACGGATCTCTCGGAAATATTTTATGGTACAAACAAGTTATTTGAAATAAATTGTGTGTTTTAAAGAGATCTACATTTATTGTGTAGTTCGTTTTCTTCTATCGCTTAACGTTTACCAGTTATACAAGATTATATGACATTCCTTCCGAATGAAGGGGAATTCACAGGCTATTCCCAGAAAATTTAAGATATACACCTTATTTGTCAAGTAAGTATCTTTTATGTGTGGTATTTTAATAAAAATCGTTCGCCAATTTTTGAGAAAATCGCAAATTTCTAAACATATTTCATACAAAGGACAGTTTGGTATTGAGCGATTTTCTTCAAATCTTCGGGAAGATTTAACTTAAATACCAAGTTCGGTATTTATCCGACTTTTCGTTTTTGAATTATGCTCTTCACACATGCACATACACACACAGACCATTTTCTATAAAACTTTGTTCTTATTAAGGGGCCTCAAAACAAACATTTCCTGTGAAATCATTATATTAATTTCTGGGTAGAATGCAATATTCCTCCACTCACTAGGTGCGTGTTAGAAAAAACAAAAATAAATAAATAAAATAGCATCTGTTATATTCAGATGAGAGCCCAGTTTCGTTTATTTTTGTATCTCTTCTCAAACTATTCTCACAATACCATATTCCGATACAAATACGGTAATTGCATCTTTGCAGAACGAGGAAGAAGTTTGAAAACGACGAAGTCGAGAGTATTCAATTCCAGGTTTTAGTAAAGCGCTTAATGCATATTATTTTTTTTCCTTGATAATGAATGATAGAAATATTTACACAAAAATAAAATTAATAACTGTTAGCTGTTCAAAAGCAGTATCAACGTAGCAGCCTCTGCTAATTTGTGATCGATTAGTCACGCCTGGTAATACTGACCAAGTCAACAACCTAAGGTGACATGTCTACTTGTGCCCAAAGTGCTATATTTAAATGCTGAATGAATTAAATCATAAGCAAACGTTAACAAATAAGGGGAAGCAAAGACGATAGAATTTAAATGATAAAAATCAATTATCAAGTATATAAATATATATATATACAGTTGGAATATTAAATACATTTATTAAAGTCTGTCTTAAAAATGCAAAACGAACGCAGTGCAGGAATTTCAATTTGCCACACACGATAGTGAATAAAAAAAATACTATCATCGAAAACAAGTTTAGTTTTCTTTCTACTCATCTTAATCGAGATAAACATTTGCGAAAATAGTTTCATTACTCATTTCAATGTAAGTACAAGAGGGAGGGATACAGGAAGCTGAAGTCATCAAATCTCAAAAAGTGGGCTAAGTTAGCTTTGAAACCCACACTCCTTCCATGACATCGCGAGAAACAAATGAATGGTGACCAAGCACTTCAAATATATAAAGCGTTGGAAAATTCAAACTAAAAGCAACAGATATTTCGGTAATGATTAATAACACAAAAAATGCATTTTGCATACACTATGTGTTTTTAACCAGTCTACATTTTTCGTGTAGCAAGCTTTTATCTATCCTTTATGCTTAACTAGTTATAAAAATATTTCAAATTCATTCTAAACCAAGAGAACTTCATAGGCTTTTCGCATAAATGTTAAAATATACATTTATTTGACCTGCTAATACCTTAAATATGCGGTTATTTTAATTAAAATGGTTAGAGCCATTTTGTATAAAAAACAACGAAAAAGCTTACATGTAAAGGGTAGTTCGAGTGGGGAGATTTCTTGTTTTACTGTGGTGAACACGGAGTATGAAAGTATACTGAAAATAAATTTCCATTTTCCGCACTGTGTTTAGTTTGGAATCTAGCAAATTTCGAGATAATGTTGAGCTAGCATAAAACGGTGCTATGGAATGAATGTGTTATGTATGTATACAAAACTATGTCGTGACTCGTTTTACAACGCATTCCTGCAAATGACAAGAATCTGTATACCTAATTTATAAAAATGGTGTGGAGGTAATGAGTGGTTCTAAAACTCAGGCCGGATTTTAAAACGAGTTTTGGAGCTGTTTCAAACGATGATGAGTAGCGGTGGACCTTGATACCGTCGATATCTCGATACTCTCGATACTTGCGGGTATCGAAGTATGTCTGATACTTTGAGATAAACCTGCGATACTTTTTCGATATTTTTTAATTTTTTAAATTTTGCGATATTGAAAGTTGCTGCGTTTAAAATTATACTAGATAAGGAATGAAAGGAGTCGAGAGTTCATGCTGATATAACTGACGCAGTAAACCACGTTTCCGCAATAGCCTGGCTTGGTGAATCACTCTCTGCCGTTTCATTTACATACTCTAGTGATTAAAGTCTGTGAATCCAGCAGAAAAAAATCAAAACTTAAGACTTGAGATAATACAGCACATAGAAATATTTGTTCTTTCAAGAATGCTCGTGTTTTTTAAAAAAAAATATTTGTTTCCTTTATATCTCTGCATTACATATATTTCCTTGATGTTTTCTTTAACACTTTATTGTGTCTAATATGCCTTTGTATTAAATATGTGTATACTAACTTATGTGAGTGGGTAGCAGAGAGGCTTCATCCACAAACTTACTATGTTTAGTGTTAAATGGCTAAAATTAAAAAATACATATGCTATGTGGTAGTTGTGAATAGTAGTAGAACAGTATGACACACACTTATTTTTATTTGTTTGAGTTTCACGTAAAATACATATTATTTTATATTTTCAAGATTGCAGAATAAAGAAGAAACGCTAGAATTTGCTTTTCTATTGATAGAAAATTCTTTAAAAGAAAGTTTTAGCACAAATATAATTAGATAAAGTGGGAAGCATATAAATAATAATAATAATAATTTATTATTATTATTATTATTATAGTTGAATAACAGTAGGGAAATATATAACCTGTGTCATTATCAAGATATAAAAAATTGCTGCCAATTGGAAAATGCCAAACAGGAACAATTTCGAAATTAACATACATTAAAAAATTGGTTAAATGCGTTTATACACAGAAAATTACTAATAAGAAAATAATTCAATGAATACAGTTTTTTATTAAGCGAGTATCAGTGCTCAAAAATCAGTATCCGTATCGAGTATCGAGAAATAGTAGCATCGTCTCAATGCTAATTAGGAGGATTCCTTCGATATCTTCTACAAGGTAGTACCTCCAACTGAATTTTGGATGTTTAATGCACTAAACGCGTTTTGGAAATGGGCAATACACTGCAACGTCTTTCTCTTAGCTACCAAATATGGCTATGAAATATCCAAACGACATTGTAAGTTTCTCAGCATCGTTTTGTTGAATATTATTCGTAAAATACAAAACAAATCTGATGTGTTACACTCAAATGACTTTCTCTACTCCTGTACAAACTATTTTTACAAACACTTATTCTCCATATGCTTCATGTTATTCGAGATATCGAGATGTTAATCTTATTGCTAATTTTCTTGTAGATGCAAGGGAAATTAGTAGGTTTTAAGCAATAGTCAACTCTTTTAAGAGCTGGTTGCTATGTGGAGCATTCCATTCTCTTTGCATGTCCAGTACATAAAAAAATGAATAACGAATTCCCATTTGAGAAAAAGTATAAGTATTGGAAAATTTAAGGGAACAACAAGCAATATCTCGGAAATGGTTCACAACAAAAAATGTATATGACATAAATTTTATTTTAACGCGATCTACATTTTTTGTGTAGTAAAATTTTGTCTATCTCTTATGGTTTACCAGTTATGCAAAAGTCGTTCACAATGAAGAATACTTTTGGAGACATTCCCAGAAAATTCGAGGTATATATATATATATATATATATATATATATATATAATTTATATTTCATGAAAATATCTTAAACATATGATAGTTTAATCAAAATCGTTAGAGCCATTTTTGAGAAAATTAAAATTTTCGAAAAATGTTCCATGCAAAGGGTAATCTGGGGTGGGGGATTTTCTTGAAAACCTTCGTGTCGCATTTCTGGAAGATACTGAACCTAAATAGCAAGTTTGGTGTTTATCCGACTGTTCGTTTCTGAGTTATGCTGTTCACAGACACACACACACGCACACAGACACACACGGACATGTTTCCAAAAATGCTTTTTTTTTGGATTCAGGGGGTCTCAAAACATATATTTCCGGTGAAATCTTGGTACCGAATTTTTGGGTGGAGTACAATACTTCTCCTACTTACTATACGTAGTAGAGAAAGTAAAAAACTATGCATATTTGGAAAGCACAGAGATAATATGACGTTGAATATTTTTAGCCTCCTTTTCGCTTACAAATCACTCCAACTTTTGGACTGCACTGTACTTCGCCTTTCACACATTCACACATATATATTCCCATTTGCACAATGATTTGCATTTTCAATGGAATGCAATTTCTGTAATGTAAATGCATTAACCACTCCATTATTTATATGTACCATGATTATGTTTTATGTATGTGGGACTTTCCAGAACAAAGAACGTTAAATTAAAATGTCCCATGTGAAAATTAACTTAGTGGCTCAGTGCAAAGCACACGCACTAGTAGTTTTTGTAGATTCGGAAATTGATTACACGCATATTATACAAGAAAATATAGATAAATGCGTGCTTCAACAGTGCTTATAAGGAAATCTCCACATAGGCACAAACAAAAGGGCTGACTTAAAAATATAAATGTGACCTAAGCTTTTTGATATGGATGATGTGAAAGCTGAATGTTTTTATTATTATTATTATTATTATTATTATTATTATTATTATTATTATTATTTACAAATATTCCTAAGCGCACTACTTAATAGATCCTGTGGGATCTGACCCTGATCACTTGTCCCAAAGCCATCCATGCATACAAATTGTGATATAAAATATATTATCCGAATCATTTTTATATAGCTAAAAGGCTATTTACGTAAGCAAACTACTATTATTCGCTGATCATTTCCATTTCTTATTAATATTAAAAACAAATTCCCCACAGTTTGGACATATGTCCTGTGTAATATTACTTCGAAAACCACACTCCTTAGTTTCCACACTCCTAACCTAAGCCATGCAATATTCTCTCTCTCCTTTTTGTTACATAGTCTAAATACTTGTCTGTATTTAATTCTGTCATGGTAATTTTATAACAACTCTAAGAATTCCTCTCAATCATTGCTTGTAAGTATATCTTCATATCTGGAGCGGATATATTTCCAAAATTCTCTCAGCATTGTAACAAATATCACTTGAACCATTCTTCTCTAGTTGATCCTTAACAAATGCTTTTTCTTGGTACCTAAGGTAACATTTTAAATCATTTTCCTCTGACATACAAATAACTCGGCAGAATATTTCATTATTCTTCCCATCGCCAGCCCATTCACATTGACCTTGCTCATTTCCAATAATGATCCTAAGTTACCTGTATACTGAGGAGCATACATCAGCTTACAAAGTGAACAAGTCAATTTTACCCATCCATCGACTTTTCCCAAAAATTCAACAACCTTTCAAACCATACTACCTTCAAATGGTTTAGACTGGGGGGCTGGAGGACACAGAAAATTACTGACGATTCTGGCAGGAAAATCTGCCCATTCTATAATTTTGATGAGGACGGGGTACATATGACTGACGATTATTTTTTGTTTTATTTTGTTTTTCTGTTGTTTATTTTGTCACCATATCTTGTATCTTAAATATGCATGTACGGTCAACGACCCATGCACTAAATACTTGTGTAATAACTTCAATGATTTGAAACCAATAAAGATACCTTACCTATCTATCAAACATATCTGTGTAATCGTTGTCGTTAATGAACACTCCAGCTGTACCTGTTTGACTGAATGACCTGACTGGAATTGCAACCAGACGCCCACGTGACCTTATCATTACGAAACCAAGAAGTAAACGCATGCAGAGCAGCACTACTCAGTGACCTTTCGCTTGTACCAGCACTACCCCTTTGAACAGAAAAGATGCGGCAACCCTTTTTGCACTAACGTATGCGGGCAGCATGAAATTGCAGAAAAAGGCTTGCGTGGACCACCTGGTATATATTGGATTTTCCGCGAACTGCCTGTGAAGTTTCCTTTATTCTGAATGTAACTGGTGAACCATAATAGATAATGACCATACAATCTCATACATTTACATGATTTCTGCAGCCAATACCGTTTATTTTTATATTTTTTCTACAAACTATTCTTATAGAAGCTTACTTTTCTCTCTGCTTAATGTTGAGATAAACGTTTGCAGAATTGGTTTCGTTACACATTTCGGGGAACAGCTGAATGCTAGCAGCACTTATTGAAAGGTTCAAATCAATAACAACTAATATCTCGGAAATGGCTGATAACACAAAAAATATATTTGAAACGCACAGTGTGTAACACATATGAAGAATGTGCTTTGAGGAGAGAACTATTTCTTCTTGCATGTAACCTTTGCCTGAACCAGTCCGCCAGGATAGAAGTTCTAGAAGGAGCGGCCGGAAATAGTCAATCTGTAAACGCCTGCTGACATCAGATCTGGTCCACCTTCGTGCCTTCTCTCTCGCCTCATCCCTTCCTCTCGAAGGGTTCAAAGACGCAATAGGCCTAGCCTTGGCTGCAGTGCTGAAATTCTCCTTCGTTTCTAATTCAAATTTCTTTATTGTTTCAAACATTATAAAGATAGTCACTTCTCATATCAAGAGTATTACAATAAACTAAAGCTCAATAAAAAATACGCTTCTATTATTGTTACATTCCATACATATACTTTTCCAAGTAAACACAGATCAGTGGGGAACTGGCGCATTAGCGTGAGCAACCCTCGTTCTATTCTTCGCTTATCAGCAAAGACGATGAGCGGATCGCGCTCATTGAAAGGCACTTCCCAGGTTTGCAATAGAGTCTACAGTCCGTGATGATGGATAAAAATAGACACAAAAGGTCTTATAATGTTTTCCATTTCAGTTAGGCAGGCTTTATTTTCGAGGGAATAAACTCACTTTTTAGACTGATAAATAATTAAAATGTCTTTACTTTACGCCCATAATTTTTTAATTTCTCTACTACATATAGTAAGTAGGGGAAGTATTGTATTTCACCCCAAAATTCGATACCGAGATTTCACCGGAAATATATGTTTTAAGACCCCCTGAATCCAAAAAAAAGCATTTTTGGAAGCATGTCCGCGTGTGTGTCTGTGAACAGCATACCTCAGAAACGAACAGTCGGATAAATACCAAACTTGGTATTTAGGTTCAGTATCTTCCAGAGATGAGACACGAAGGTTTTCAAGAAAATCCCCCCATCCAAGATTACTCTTTACATGGAACATTTTTCGAAAATTTTAATTTTAACTAAAATGACTCTTACGATTTTGAATAAAAAGTTTAAGACATTTTTATGGCAAATGAATTGTATATCTCGAATTTTCTGGGAATGTCTCCAAAAGTATTCTTCTTGTGAACGACTTTTGCATAACTGGTAAACCATAAGATAGACAAAATTTTACTACACAAAAAGTAGATCGCGTTAAAATACACAATTTATGTCATACACATTTGTTGTTGTTGAGTGAACCATTTTCGAGATATTGCTTGTTATTCCCTTAAATTTTTAAATACTTATTTTCTCAAATGGGAATTCGTTATTCATTTTTTTGTCTTGGATATGCAAAGAGTATTAATCTGTGGCAAAGAGAATGGTGCTGCATCTAGCAACCAGCTATTAAGAGATATGTCTATGCTTAAAGGCTACTGTATTTCTATATTTCCCTTGCAATTACAAAACAAGGGGAACATAGTACGTCTTAAGCGATAGTCAAATATTTTTAGAACTGGTCGCTATGTGTAAAATGTAATTCTCTTTGCATGTCAAAAGATCGTTTCTGCAAATGTTTATCTCGATTAACATGAAGCATATGGAGAATAATAGTTTGTAAAAATAGTTTGTACAAGAGTAGAGAAAGTCATTGAGTGTAACACATCAGAATTTTTTATTACTAGTCATGTTGCGACGAGTCTGTTAGAAGATACCTCATAACTCGGTGTGTGGCGGGCAGTTAACCTTCTAGGTCTCTCCCTGTACCATACCATCTTGCTTTTTCACGTGTCCACAAAGACCTTAGTGCTAGGCAACTGTATCTCTACGTCTATACGTGACGGACAGATGAAACTTCGATACGTGTCCACAGAGACCTTAGCGCCAGGCGTGCTGTCCAGTCTACGTGCTTTCATTATCTATGATAGATGGCAGAGCATTCGCTACTACCATCTATTCATTTTTGCTATTTCTTTTTAGACTTAAGGTGGAATTCTGTGTCGAGGTATTAAATATCCAATCTGGTATTTACCTTCGCGATGCTAAACCACGAACACACTCCAGTAAGAAGTCGGCCCGCGGTATTTGAACACGAGACCTCCCGAATGCGGGCCTCAGACATCTCCTTAGTCATCCCACTGGGTTAAAATGTTATTATTTCCATGTATTTCTCAATTTAAATAACTGTTTTGGTGTATAGACATTTAGATACGAGCAAAATTAATAATTTATTATTACTGTTATTTTGGTTGTTGTGTAGTGGCAACCACATATTGGTAGTTAAAAAGTGTCGTTAAACAAATGGCCCAAAATATAGTCATTATTATTGTACTGGTAGCTTGTGACGACAGCATGTCAAAAGTATATTGAATTTTAAATGATCGCCATTATTGCATTTCCTACATTTTCAGTACAATACAGACAGACTTAATTAAAGCTCAGTTGTCATATAACTAACAGATACTCAACTCTCATGGATTGGTTACTATGAAGAAAGATTTAAGGGAGAAATAAGGGGCAAGTTAAAATATGCAATTTATCTTAGATTTGATGATTCCACTATTTCACATATCCAAGAAATTATTTATATATTCCAAGTGTAAGCGAACTGACAGGAACAAAATAGAAATGGTAGTTAGGAGTTCTAGTAATAGCCATCAGGAAAGTTCTTTGAAGAAATAAAGTTTAAAACAAGATTGATGTAAGCAAGGAAAAATATAAGTTACAAGCCTCTAAACGAAAATCTGATCATTCACATAATTTTTTCTATCCACTAAGGTTTATTTTGCATCGATTCTACAAATTATTCTTGCAAAAGCTTATTCTTCTATCTACTTCAAGTTAATTGAGATAAATATATGCATAAATAGTTGCATTATACAATTCGTTTCAAACAGAGTAACAATAGTAAGATAATCGATATATAGAATGGTCATTTAAGTTGAAATTGTACAGTATCTCCAAAACTAAGCGTTGCAGAAGGAAATGTCTTTAATAAAGTTGCTTGATATTATGGTGAAAGTAAATATCATTAGTCATGTTTTATTTGGAAGACGTTGTAGTAGTCATTTTAGGGTCAATTTAAATTGAACCTAATTGTAGGTTCAGATTTTTAAATATTAAATCGACACTAAAATGACGACCACAACGTCCTCCAAATAAAACATGACTAATGACATTTACTTTCCCCATAATATCAAGCAACTTTTATTAAAGACATTTCTTTCCACAACACTTAGTTTTGGAGACATTGCACAGTCTCAACTTAAATAATCCATCCTATAAACTGGCTCTGAAATTTCATGTACTTTCCATGACAACACGATAAACTACTCAAGAGGAATAGCAATTTAAAAAAGACAGAGAATTTAAAAATTCCAATCAATAACATTGGATATCTGGAAAATGGCTGAATCCACAATAAAGGATTTAAAATTAATTGTTTTGAAAAGATTTAAATGTTTGTGTAGTAATGTTTTGTCTAACTCTCATGATTTATGCTGTTTCTTCTTCCCTTTCTTTCTCTGTTTTTAGGGCTTACAAACTGGTGCCTGGGATCAAACGCCTGTCGAGGAGCACAGACTATGGATCAGAGAGAACAGCCAGGTTGGGTGACCAGTCCGAAGCCTGATATAGGAGCGAGGAAGGAGATGATATGAATTGACGATAAGAGAATAAAAGGGAAGATGATGATCGAGCAATTCGTGGAATGAATGGTGGGGAAACCAGAGAACCCAGAGAACACCCGTCCAGACGCCGCCTTGTCCACTAAAAATCCCACATGCCATTCCTGGGATTGAGCCCGGGCCGCCTTGGTGAGAGGCGAGCGATCTAACCACTCGGCCACGGCGCGGCCTTCTTATGATTTATCCCTTACACAAAATTATACAACATTCCTTCAGAATGAAGAGGACTTCAAGGGCTATTCTCTGAAATTTGAAGATATACATTTTATTTGTCATGTAAACATCTTAAACATATCGTATTTTAATCAAAATGGTTAGAGCGATGTTTTAAAAATCAAGAATAACAAAAATGTCCCATGTATAGGG
This sequence comes from Deroplatys truncata, assembly GCA_030765065.1. Classification (NCBI taxonomy): domain Eukaryota; kingdom Metazoa; phylum Arthropoda; class Insecta; order Mantodea; family Mantidae; genus Deroplatys; species Deroplatys truncata. The sequence continues at coordinate 60,929,524 of CM060977.1, forward strand.
GATTTTCGAGTGGGGATTCACTTGAAAACCTTCATGTTGCATCTTTGGAAGATCTTAAATACTAGGCGTGGTATTTAAACAACTTTTCGTTTTTGAGTTACACTGTTTACAGATGGACACACGCATACACACACGGATGGACCTTTTTCTGAAAATTCTTTTTTTTTTATTCAGGGTGCCCAAACAATACCGCTAGTGAAATTTCTAGATCGAATTTTTGGGTGGAATACAATATCCTCTTACCTACTACAGGTAGAATGCTACGTAGAGTAAGTAAAAAGTTGATAAGCATATCAGCGAAATGAATAAAATATTCAACATTAACAGCACAATATCAAGGTTACAAACCTAAGCAAAGAAAATTGGTAACCATAAGAGTGAAATAAAGAACTCTACTGAGTGGAAAAGAAAGATAAGTGCATAAGCCACACCTACTTTCTAGGTGCGGCTTACGCACTATACAGAGTGTTTCAGAAATACTTTTACAAACTTCGGGTATGGGTTCCTTACACCACAAGAAGGAAAAAAGTTCATATGAACATGTCACATAAACCTTAGTTTTCTCGTTAGGAGATGTTCAACACAGTGGTACACTTATAACACACAAAACGCATAATAAAAGCTCGAAATGTCTTCCTCTTGCTTCTTTGCATGCCTGTACTCGTCGAATCTGGAATGTTGCACCCTGTCAAAACCTCCGGGATGGTGTCGAATAGTTTCGCAGGCTTCCATGACACGTCGATGAAGCATTTCTGCATCCGGGATGGCTGCTCCATAAACCAATGATTTAAAATGCCCCCATAGGTAAAAATCCACAGGATTGAGGTCGGGAGAACGTGCAGGTCATGGAACTGGTCCTCCTCTGCCTATCCATCGGTCATGGTAGGTACCAGTCAGTGCATCTCGAACAATGCGACTAAAATGTGCCGGAGCCCCATAATGCATAAACCACATGTTTGTTTCTTATTTGCAGGGGCACATCTTCGTGAAGTAAGTCGGGAAGAGTGAGCTAAATAACGTCCCTGTAGACAGCACCAGTAAGACGTGCTGGTAAAACGTATGGACCTACCAGACAGTCACCTACAATGCCAGCCCACACATTCAGACTAAATTGTTGCTGATGTCTAGCCTGAAGTATAGCATGAGGATTACGATCTGCCCATACGTGTACGTTGTGGAAATTAGTAACTCCATCTCTCCCAAACGTTACCTCGTCTGTAAACAAATATGATGAGACAAACAATGGATTGGCTGTTTGTGCTACAAACCATCGGTAAAAGTTATCCCGTGGTGGATAATCGGCAGGCGAAAGGCCCTGCACACGTTGAATATGATATAGATATAGGAGCTACTCGTGAAGTACACTCCATGCTGTCACGTGTGATGTACCAGATGCCACAGCCAATTGTCTTGTACAGATACCTGGATCGTCTTCGACACACTTTAACATCTGTTCTTCGCGTTCCGGCGTACGAACAACTCTTGGTCTTCCTCGATCAATAGTCCATGGTGCAACGGTTCCTGTCCCAGCAAGGCGAAGATAAACAGCGACAAAGGTTGGATCACTCCATTACCATTCGCGCGACCATACATAAAAATCATGTCTGCCTGTTCACGAAATGAATATCCATCCATGGTGGAACGAAACACGTGCAGTTAAGTAACTACATGTACACAATTGAAACGTTGAAGACAGACTAATGACAAATGACAAACGTAAACAAGTCTCGATGGCAACACTTCGACATCTACCTATGTAGTACAATGGGTCAATGCCTTCTATGAATGCATAGAGAAATGAAGTTTTGAGGTTGGGCCCCGAAGGCCATTGAACTCACACTTTCATTGTGACAGTATTAACGCGAAAATTAGGATTATGGGACATATGTTCATATGAACTTTTTTCCTTCTTTTGGTGTGAGGAACCCATACTCGAAGTTTGTAAAAGTATTTCTGAAATATCCTGTATATTCTATCTACTATTTAAAAAATCTGTGTTCCTTTACGCGCAGTGGATTTAGACACCAACATTTACCACCACGTTCTGAAAGCAATAAATGTTCAGAGCATGTGAAGTACATATGATGAGATACATCCGCCATTTTTACATTTTTGCGGGACAATTTTGGGAAATAGTCCTCGTTTTAGTAAATTTTGCAGCTTGTGGATATGAGTGTGTGTATCTGTGTGTGTGTGTGTGTGTGCGCGCGCGTGCCAAATATGCAGCATTACATGCCGCTTGGCGATGTTTCAAAGGAATCACATATACCAGGTGAGTCGCCTGCCCTTAGGTATTCGTATCTATGCAACCCGCAGTTTATAATCTACTGCGAAAACATTGATCCTCTTAGCAAAAAAACTGTTATTGTAGCTCTGCCCTTCTATTCGGTACTATACGCAACTAGCATTAATGATTAAAGGCCTGAATGAGAACCAAAGAGCTGCGAAATCCTTAAAAAAGACGGCGTTTCATGATATAATGCTTGCAAGGAGATAGAGGAATGCTTTCCCGAAGAACGATCCAGACTACGTGGATTCTGGCCGAGTGGGTTAGCTGCCGGAATGTGGTGAAGCAAAAGTTAGCTTCGGAGGATCGAATCTGATACAAATATCAAATTAATTTGGTTTTTTTCTTCTCTCCTTGTGTTATTTTCTTTATTTTAGTGTACTAATTTATTTATTTTTGTTATTGGCTCTCCGGTGAGCCAAAGACACAAGAATTACAATCAGATAATTGTGTATCATGTTTATCCTAACAATCTGTACCGAATCTGGTGTTGTAAACCGTGTTATGTAGTTAGCTTTCATTCTCTTGGCCGCATATCGACAATATTAAATATAACAGTTTTTGTTTCATGTTTAAACCGTATGTTTCATTTATTCTACTGACAAAGGAGTTGTAAATGTGTTAAGTTCACAAGCAAACAGAATAATACATTGTTAAAGAGCGTGGATTTCATCATCGAAGTAAATGTTCAGAATGATGACCCCCTTCATCAATGCACATTTGTGTACGTTGCCGGAGAGACCTTGCATGCTGAAATCATGCGGTGTAATCTGTCTGCATTCTTCACGTATGAGTGTGCCCGTAGATGATTTGGGCTTTGCGGTTCTTCTTCTTTACGATGGAATACATGACGATTATTCTACTTTGTATACACTTATAATGTTATAAAAATGTTATTTATATCGCAGTATCAAATTATAGGTCCAAAGAGATAACACAAAAGGTAATAAAAAGTTTGAACTTAACCCGAAGGATTTGAACCAGAACTGAAGTGGCACAGTGTTAAAGCAACCATAATAATACCAATAGGTCAATGCTACCTTGTCAGCTGTGGTTCCTATACGAATTAGTAATCCCAGAGCTAGACCCCGCCTCGAATCTTTACACGCTTTTTGCGTCATACAGTGTTTTGAGCTCAGTTTGATAGTTTTAATTTAAAGAAATAATCTACATCAGTCAAAACAATTACTGTATGATCTGAAATATGCCATAGTTTATGACATAAGTGAAATTATCTACCTAATACTTAGCATTTTTTGACAAGGCTGTACAACTTTGACTGACAGCTTAAATCCAATTGGTCACACTGCGTAGATATGCTATTTTGTTTTCAAATGGTTTTTTCAACCAATACATGTGATAGGTTGTTCATTCAGGGGCGTTTTCAAAGATGTGCATGAATGTATGCCAAATAATAAAAGCTTGTAAAATTGGGTAAAAATGCTACTGCAGCTCCGAGAGTCAGGGGAGATGTTTTTTGTATCGACATACATAGCGATTGCACTCTGTCCTGTAAAACACTTATGCACTTAGTTATCTAACCCTCCTCTATAAAGTTTTATGCAAATCAGCCATTAGAAGACATTCAAGAAAGGCGTAAGTATTATTTATGAAGCACATTTCATTGTTTCTCCAAAAACGTGTTCTACTTTTACACAGTAAAATATCTTCCCTTTGGCGTACTTCCCGATTTCGTCTGTTTCTTTCAAGGATAGTCTTTATTAGGACTGTATCTTGAAGCTTCACAACCGCTTACTTCCGTTTTCCTAAGATTGCAATTCGCTACAGCCATCAAAGGAAACCAGAAGCAGAAGAATTCGCGGAAGTGATAATTCGAATCAAGCCATCTGCCTACATTTTGGCGGCATACATTTACGAGTAATAACGGAAATTAGTATCATCGAGTATCAAAACCACGGAAGCTTGACTTAATAAAACCTCACACGAGGATTAAGGAGAGAGAAAAGCACATTTGCGGGAGAATTGCTATCCCAGATGGGAGAATGAAAAAAATCTCAAAATATGGGACTGTCCCGATAAATTCGGGGACGGTACACCGCCCTAGTGTATAACATAGCACAGACTGATTTTATGTAAGGCGACTTTTCCGCCTTGCTTTTGTGGTGTATAGCAAGTTTTCAAGGAGGAAGTTTTGGTTGAAAGGATGGACATATGCGACGCAGGCTTTGAGGAAACTGACAAATGCCGTACTTGAAACATTTGAAAGAGGGATAGACATTAGAAACGGAAGGGAATTTTTATCACTGAGGCCAAGATTAGACCTATTGCGACTACTAAACGAGCGGTAAGAAGGAATGAGGCGAGAGAATACGAAGAGCGGCCAGATCTGGTGGTGGCAGGCGTACCGCAGCTGAGTCCCTAAGGTTTCAGATTGAATATCCCCTGGCCCTTAACCTCTAGGATAAAAGTTCCATACCAGGAAAGAAACAGCTTTCTCCTCAAAGCACATCTACCACATACCGTCTATCCCACCAGGCCGTGCAACCCTGAAAGATAAAGAGGGAAATGAAATGAAATAATAAAACCTGTGGTGGTATATAAACCACCACAGCATTACCTACCGATCTTAGAAAATCACGAAGAAATGAAAGGTCCAACGGAACCTCGCGCTACCGCCTGAGCCATTCCCCTCTGTTTGAATTAGCACACTATATTTTTAAAATATCTAAATTGTATACTGCAATGAAAATTAGCATATGAAGAATTACATTTTAAACAGTATATATGATGAAAGGCAAGGTTAAGGAGGAAGTTGCTGACTCAGTACAGTCTAAGCGCAAAATTAGCACAATGCTAACCTATGAATTTGCAAATGAAGGCGCTTTTCTCTTTTTTATTTATTTCCCGGGCGGCTTAGCACATGCTATATACAATTAGAAATCGGTTATTGGGTTCAGTTTTAGCAGATTATTATGAAACTATTTAGTTTTCGCTGGCTAGGTGTTATTACTTTTTAGACAGCATGGTCTAAAATTAGAACTTCTAACTCAGTGCACACGAGCTAAAAGCATTAGACTATCGCATTAGTGTGACCAGCTTTGTTTCATTTCGCTTTGTATTTCCACATGTTTAATAACTCGACTTGGATTGACTAGGCTTTACTTTTCATTATGTCATTTTACATGATTCATTTCTCACAGCGCTCGTCATACTTCAATTTATTGCAATTCGTTTCAGAGTTACATTGGCAGTCTTCTGCTTCTTTAATGTAAAACGTTATTCTTTTATCTAGTATAACCAGCAAAAAAATTAAATGGTGGAAATTATTAATTCAGAAGAAACTGAAATGGAAGACCCAGGTAAAATTACAGAAGCAGCAGAAAGAATAACATATTGTGGCATGTGCACAGATTATAGTAATAGTAATACGTCCTCTGGTTACCCAAGTCGAAGGTTGGCAGTTTATCTGAGGAGGGGCAATTGAGGGGAAACAGTCTCATTGGTGGGGATATGGCGTTAGTGACGCCAAGCTTAGCGGGGTTTTCTGAGCATTCTGTGACTAGTCTTCGCGTGAGGTGAACGGATAGCTGCCCTACGATATCGCGTCCTCGCCCGGCAGACACATGGGGTAAGCATTTGTTAAATAAATCTATTAGTCATCCTTTCTTTCAACTTTTATTATGGTAGAATAGAGTCCTTGCCTCTCCCTTCAGCCAGGAATTATGTTAGTGTAAGAATATTTTTGAGATAACTTTAGCTGCGTCCTCGTCGTTGCCTCTTAAATTAAAGTTTCCTTTGTTTGATTAACGATCCCTCTCACAAGCGAGTTGCCCTCCTCTGAAGTTAAGTAATAATTAAATATTGAGGTACTCGACAAATTGGTGGAGGCGCCGGGTAATTGGTTTGATTTGTTTTGAGATTTTAAGTGCAAAATTTTTTTCCCTCCAAATTTAACGGTTTCTGCTCCACGTGGTCGTGAAAAATGTAAAGTTCTTTCTGGCTAAAGGGTAAGGATTTTTATACTTTAATTTGTGATTCTCTTCTTCTAAATTTTGTTTCCATCATTTCTGAAAGTCTGGTGTCGAAATTTCAATTTTGAGTTCATTTCTGCATTTTTTCCCATTGTCTGCCGGGTGACGCTAAAACTTCTGACTCCATTTTCCCCTTGTTTTGGCTTCATTTCCTTTAAATTATATCACTGTGTTCCGTTCTTTGTGCTGGTTATTTTCAAAAAAATGTTTTTGTGAAAGTTGAGTTGTGAAACGAGCGAGATAGTTGTTGTTTCAAAAGGTGCTCGTCACGTGTTGGCTATCTGTTTGCAAATCTTGTTTTCTGTGCTTATTAGCAGTGGTTTGGAAATGTATAACTTTATTTTCCAGTGATTGTGATTTCTAGCTATTTACTGCACTTTTCTGGGTCATTTTTCGTGTAACTTTTATGTACGCACGTGTGTTGTGTAATTCCCGCGTGGTCGTGCATTTCAGCAATAATTTTTAGCTTGTGAAACCAGTATTCCTCAGCACGTGTTTTGGCGCGTTTATTTGCGTGTGCATATCAGATTATATACATTTGATTTAAGAAAAAAAAAGAGAAGTTTTGTGTGCTAGTTTAAATTACAAGTCTGTATTCTGCTCCTTTTTGAGAATATTAGCGGTGGTCACAGTAAGTGTGACGTAGTTTTTTTTTAAGTTCCAGTTCGAGGTTTCTCACTGAAGCTATCATTTTGTTTTCTTCCATATGTTCATTCTGATTAAAAATCTTGGTATTGTGTCCAAGTGGCTTGTGTAGCCGTGTGTTAGTATAATTTTCTGATATTTCGCCGCGGGCGCTTAATTGTGTTCTTTTTGCAACTGTTTTATTTGGTTATGTTCTGATATTGCTACTTACATTCATGTGATGCTATAAGTGTTTAGTTTGGTGTAATCTGTATGCTTGGTCCTACTGTTTGTTTATTGGTTGCGTTATCTTTTGTGTTGCAATCATGCCTCAGCGACGTACTGCACAGAAATCTGATATAGTAATTGCTCCTGTTAGCGAGCACAGTGACGTAGACTTTCTGTCCAGTGTTGGTTCGCCTGTTGCAAAGCAATCAGCTGTCTGCCGCCCGGTCATTGACCCCTCTCACGTGAAGAATCCCAGTAGGATGTCGGCGTATGAGTTACTTTAGAATTTTGAAATGTAGGCTACTACTGCTATTGGCCGCTCTGAGAAAATAATAATGATGATAATTTTGCTTTATCGTTGCCAAGTTTGGTTTATTTAATTCCGCAATGCATATTTTTAGGGGAAAATCTTTCGCAGTTACTCATGTACGTAAAAGTTTCAGGAGCTACCAACCTTGCCAGTATCTGCACCTAATTAGGTTTGATGTGCTTCTGATATGGACCAGTACGATGTGGATGTTGATGAACCAGCTGTACGTGTGTTACCAGATTTTGGACAATTTGCACGGGAATTTTGTGGTAAACGAGTAAGAGAAAAGAAAAAAATCACCTGTAAGTATGTAATCATTGTGAGTGCTAAAGTTTGGATGAATGAAACAGTTTTACGACTCACACAGGTATGCTATATTTATTGTTTCACTGACTGATGCTTAATTAAGCTTTGTTTTTCAGGAATAATGTGATATGAATGTCTCTGCTAAATTAAAAGTGTGTTTTTCTTGTGGGTATAATTTAAATTATGAATTGTGTTTTGCTAACTGCAAATCATTTGTTTTGTTGTATTATGCTGCAGGAATGTGTTTCATGTGTACTATATGCTTAATTGAGCTTTCATTTTCAGGAATGTTATGTGACAATATTGTTTTGAATAATGATGTGATGTTGTTTTGTTGCATTCGATTTGATTTGATATGATTTGATTTTGACTCGATTTGATTTTGGGTTCCATAATGATGCTGTGATCTTTATTTGCAGAAAATTGTTGCATGAATAGTGTGTGTATGTATGTGTGTATTTGAGGTTATGTGATATAGGTGAGATTTGCCTCGGTGGGAGTGCCAAAGTGTAACCCCGATGGCGTAGTGTGAGGTTATGTGAGAAATAAGAGTTGAGATTTGCCTCGGTGGAAGTGCCAAAGAGTAACCCCGACGGTGTTGATGTGAGATGAGGAGAGATGAGATGAGACGAGATGTCAGCTTCGATGGAAGTGCCACAGTGTAACCCCGACAGTTGTTGTATCATTTCAGAGATTTTGCTTATTGGTGTTGCTGTAACGTGCCCAGTATAGCGTGTGTAATGAATTCACACGAGAGATTAAATGGATGGAAATGAATGTAATGAAAATATTTTTTTTCTCTGTTTATGCAACAAGTTTATTACCATCTTAGATAGCAAATGTTAATACCACCTGTTTTCCAGCTTAAATTTTCATTTTGAGGATGTAAATGCAACATTATAATGTCATGTTATTTGTGTAATTCCTGAATTGTTAATGTGATTTCTTGAAGGTTATGCCTATGTCAAATGTTTTGAATTTACAGCATGTTAAATGAGACACGTAAGTGCAGATGTTTTGTTTTGGAGAGAAAATTGAAAGATGATGATGCTTGAAGTAATGATCGAGATTGCACTATTACTGCTGATGATGTTGATGATTATGATTGCGTTGATGCTAATACTGCGATGAGAAAGATAATGATGTGGACAAGAAGTTGTATTGGTGACAAGAGTAGGACACTAGTAGTTGAAAGCATGTCACGTGGCGTAGTTTAGAAATGTATTGTGGATGTAGCTTGTAGTGATGTATACACTAGTTTGAGTAGATAGTTAAGTCAGTGTTGTGTGTAATTTGGGGCCATGGTCAGTGTGAATGAGTTCATTTCATCGTCATGTGTGATTGTCTTGTAAGTGCACTTACTTTCTTTTGTTTGTGATACCAGCTGGTTATTGAGATGTAATATTGGGATCCCAAAACAAGGTTATGTTTCATTTCTGTCATGTTCATGTATTTTGAGTCTGTTTTACTGTTATTTGGATTATGAAGCATTGTAAGTTACACTTTGGATGGCAACTCTCTAAAATTTCTTTCTTATGCCAATTTGTACTAATTTTTTTTCTCTTTCTTTACCCCATGTCATAAGAATTCTTTTAGTGTACACTTTTCATACTTTAAAATCTTTAATTGTAAAGGACATACCCTTCTTTTATGTGTGATTGTTTGTGAGAGCATCCTGTTTATTGTGTGGTGGTTTTGTTTTAGTATTTTGCTGTGGCAGAGAGCGAGAAAGTGCATCAGCATCCCCAGGGCACACCAGAAGTCAAGAAACACCACAGGGAAGCTGTTGGGCAGCCACTACACTGCCGTGGCATTAGGAGCCACCATGTCGGGGGGCAGTCCAAGCCAGCGACTGCCCACCCTGTTGTCACCACCAGAGACCTGCGGTGCTAATTCTACACCAGGACAAATCGTCGTTGTGGGCACTGTCTAAATCCACCCACAAACAGTTACGGCAGACCATCACCATTTTGCGCAGTGTAGTGTGCCTGTGAACTGAGGCAGCGTGGTGTGTGCGTGTGCGGGATGCTAGGGCTAAGTGCATTAACAATACTAAGTCGACAGCACTTACGTCGCTCGTCTCTCCACATCACCCAGCACCATTGTTTCGTCGGCTGGGTGCTTACCACACACATGTCTATTGTTATATTTTACTTCACACATTTGTATGTCATTTTTGGTATGTCTTTGTCTTGTTTTTTTCATGTTTATTGTATTTATTTGTTTCTGTCGACGAGGACGTCGACTTCGGTGGCCAGGGGGAGATGTGGCATGTGCACAGATTATAGTAATAGTAATACGTCCTCTGGTTACCCAAGTCGAAGGTTGGCAGTTTATCTGAGGAGGGGCAATTGAGGGGAAACAGTCTCATTGGTGGGGATATGGCGTTAGTGACGCCAAGCTTAGCGGGGTTTTCTGAGCATTCTGTGACTAGTCTTCGCGTGAGGTGAACGGATAGCTGCCCTACGATATCGCGTCCTCGCCCGGCAGACACATGGGGTAAGCATTTGTTAAATAAATCTATTAGTCATCCTTTCTTTCAACTTTTATTATGGTAGAATAGAGTCCTTGCCTCTCCCTTCAGCCAGGAATTATGTTAGTGTAAGAATATTTTTGAGATAACTTTAGCTGCGTCCTCGTCGTTGCCTCTTAAATTAAAGTTTCCTTTGTTTGATTAACGATCCCTCTCACAAGCGAGTTGCCCTCCTCTGAAGTTAAGTAATAATTAAATATTGAGGTACACGACAATATAACTCCTTACCTACCCCAAAAAATCCAAAAAGCCAATATGATATAGCATTTAATCGCCTCATTGTCAGGTGAGTTGAAAATAATTTCACTGAAAATGACTGCTAACGAATCAACAAAACATCAAAAGATCTGACATCTCGCTTTTTAAAGCCATTTTGTTTCAAAAACCGCCTTCTAAACATGATCTCTGTTAGCTTCAAGAAACAATATAACATTATTCATATTTTACAAATTCGAGAACTGTCTAAAAAATCTGATGTGTTACACTCACATGACCTTCTCCACTCTTGTACAATCTATTTTTACAAACGCTTATTCTCCATCTACTTCATGCTAATCGAGATAAACATTTGCAGACTCTATCTTATTGCTAATTTTCTTGTAGATGTAAGGGGAATATATATTTACAAGGGCAATATAGAAATACAGTAGCCTTAAAGCACATACATATCTCTTAATAGCTGGTTGCTACGTGCAGCACCATTCCCTTTGCCACAGATTAATACTCTTTGCATATCCAAGACAAAAAAAATGAACAACGAATTCCCATTTGAGAAAATAAGTATTGAAAAATTTAAGGGAATAAGAAGCAATATCTCGAAAATGGTTCGCTCAACAAAAAAATGTATATAACATAAATTGTGTATTTTAACGCGATCTACATTTTTATGTAGTAAAATTTTGTCTATCTCTTATGGTTTACCAGTTATGCAAAAATTTTTCACAATGAAGAATACTTTGGGAGACATTCCCAGAAAATTCGAGATATACATTTTATTTGTCATGAAAATATCTTAAACTTATGATATTTTAATCAAATCGTTAGAGCCATTTTTGTGAAAATTAAAATTTTCGACAAATCTTACATGTAAAGGTTAATCTGGGGTGGGGGGATTTTCTTGAAAACCTTCGTGTCGCATCTCTGGAAGATACTGAACCTAAATACCAAGTTTAGTGTTTATCCGACTGTTCGTTTCTGAATTATGCTGTTCATAGACACACACATACACACACATGTTTCCAAAAATGCTTTTTTTGGATTCATGGGGTCTCAAAACATGTATTTCCGGTGAAATCTCGGTATCAAATTGTTGGGTGGAATGCAATACTTCCCCTACTTGCTACACGTAGAAGAGAAAGTAAAAATAGTATATGCCACACGTGTTGAAAGTGGCTTTATTTCGCTCGTAGGATTTCTACTCGAAAAAATAAAACTTCTTTTATCCCTTGTATCACAATCTCTTCACCGAATAAGTCACACATTACCGATTTTTTAATTAATACGTAAAGCAATGAAATACTGAACACCCGTTATTAGGCACGAACAAGCAGCTTAATATTTTGTCATCCATGTTTGGAATATAAAGTTGGACGAAGCTGTAAATTTGGCGATATCACAGAGTATAGCAAACGCCCTTTTCCTACAGATGATGCAATTACAGAAGAGCGCCGGATCGCCGTAGACTTTTCCCGAACTATCCTCCACCTCGGTCTCTTTTTCTCTCCTTTCCTTTTTTTTCAGCCTGGCGAAAGCAGCAGACCAATTTTAGATGCTAACGAAGCACCATTGGAACTGCAACTCAACCTCGGTGGTAAAGAACATGCTCGTATATTCAAGTATAAGCTTCTTTTTTTTGCGTTTAAATTCCTCGCTGCCGGTTCAGTGTGTGAAAATCCTATTAACCGTTATTCAACAAATTACCAGGAGACGATAACCTTTAGCAATGCAGATTGTATTTAATGATATCGCCTCGCCAGCTTATCGCGTCCCTCTTTATCGGGAATTTTTGCTTCCTAGCCCAGATGTAGTCGTGTAGTATGAGTCTCTCCCACTCACTAGCGCATGTGGCTGAGCGGGCATTGAGAATTCACAGCTAAAAATCTTATATGTTGCACTCACATGACTTTCGCTACTCTTGTCAAACTATTTTTACAAACGCTTACTCTCCATCTATTTCATGTTAATAGAGGTATATATTTTCAGAAACTTACTCTAATTTTCTTGTAGGTGCAAGGGGAATATGGTAGGCTTTAAGCGATAGTCAAATCTTTTAAGAGCTGGTTGCTATGTGGATATTTCACTATCTTTGCATGTCCAGGACATAAAAAACATAGCAAATTCCCATTTGAGAAAACAAATATTGGTAAATTCAAACAAATAACAAAGAATATCTCGGAAATGGCTCACGCGACAAAAAAAGTATGTGACATAAAGTGTGTGTTTTACACAGATCTACATTTTTTGTGTAGTAAAATTTTGTCTGTCTCTTACAGTTTACCAGTTATGCGAAAGTCATTCAGAACGAGAACATCCCCAAAAAAGCTCAAAATATACATTTCATTTGCCATAAAAATATATTAAACACATGATATTTTAAACAAAATCGTTACAGCCATTTTTTGGAAAATCAAAATTTTCGAAAAAAGTTCCATGTAAAGGGTAGTGTGGGGTGGGGGAATTTCCTTGAAAATGTTCGTGTCGCATCCTTGGAAGATACTAAACTCAAATACCTACCAAGTTTGGTATTTATCCGACTTTTCGTTTTTCAGTTATGCTGTTTACAGACAGGCACACACACACACACACACACACACACACACACATATGTTTCCAAAAATTCTTTATTTGGATTCAGGGCACCTTAAAAAGCATGTATTTCCGGTTAAATTTCGATATCGAATTTTTGGGTGGAATGCAATACTTCCCCTACTTACTATACGTAGTAGAGAAAGTAAAACATGTACAAGTTTACGGTGTCGTCTTACCGAGCGAGGTGGCGCCGCGGTAAGTGTAAGACTCGCATTCGGAAGGTCCCGGGTTCGATCCCTACGACCGCCCCCTCTGACTCATAGGTTTTTCGTAGTTTCCCCGGGCGGTAGGCGAATACTTGGTTGGTTTTCTCTCTACCATGATTTCCTTTCTAGAATTTCCCTTTCATTCCGTTTCCTTCTCAACTTTCAGGTGTGCTTCAAGGTTTCCTGGCGTACGGCAGTGCTGGACAGATGACGTGGATGCATGCTCAATAGAAACGGTACTCCCCACGGACACCAGAGAGCTGCTTGGTTCGTGGGTCGTTTATCGGCCTCTCTCGGCTCCAGCAGTGGAAAGGAGCTTGGAAATCTTATGGGCTTCCGCGCGTCTCTGTGGCCTGTCTGCCTGCGGCCTATAGACTCCTGTGGTTCCTTCACTTCATTCCCTCCTCCTGAAGGTGGTAGCAGCAATAAATCTATGCAGGTCGCAGCCGGCGTGGTATCCCCTCCGTTGAATCACCTTTACATACGAACAATAGACCTAGCTCCAGTAGTACTTTATTTTTGACGTCATTAGTACACCTATTTCAGAAGTTATGCCTCAACAAATAATTGGCCAAGCGAGATAGTTCAGGCGGTAGCATCTGTGGCTCCCATTCGCGGTTTCAAATTCAAGTTTTTGTTGATCCTCTAGCTTCCAAGTAAATGCCGGATTTAATATTCAATACCACCGCCCAAAGTTCCAACTACAGAAATAGAAACAAAAATAGATGGCACAGGAAGGTGACTGCGCAACTATACATATGTATACTCAAATAACCCAACAGTTCCTAGATCCCAAAGAACACATTCTATCAAAACTCAATAGCAAGAAAAATAGGTGTTGCAGGAAACCGACTATGCAACTGTGGCCGATTAAATGCGAATTCCTCAAGAAGGTGGTAAAGGAGGCAATACGCTACTAAAACCATATGTCTGGCAAGCACTCAATCAAGTGAACAAACGATGCTACAGTAACCATTGTGATATGACCAAGAAATTAAAGTGACATAAAAACTAAATAAAATTTCTTATACAGAACGTATATAACCTTTGGGATTATGGTAGGGATAAATATCTACTAAATACACGAACTAACTATTATAATCAAAATTACTCTCAGGCCTAATTATCGTCGTTAATTAACCATTATAGTGCTAGTACAAGCACTACTAGAAAATACACTGCCGTTTGTGAAAATTGCAACACCAAGAAGGAAACATGTGAATTCAATGAATTTAGTACCACAGGTTAGGTATATGACAAGTAACAAATAATAAACTTTTCAAATCTATACATCACCTTTGAGCCCTAATATTCAGTATTTGGTGTGGCCTCTATGCGCTGCAATTACAGCGGTTATACGCCGTGGCATTGAATCAAAAAGGTTCTGAATAAGTTCCTGAGGGATTTCCCTCCATGCAGTTTGTATTTGAGCCCACAAATCCGTGACACTGGTTACTGGAGGACCGTGACGTACCAGGTGCCGACCAATCATATCCCAGACATGTTCGATGGGCGATATGTCAGGCGAACGTGCAGGCCAGGGAAGCAATGGTACCCGTCGTTCTTCGAAGGCTTGTACATTCCTCGCAATATGTGGCCGGGCATTGTCCTGTTGAAATGTGGCCTGTGGAGATGCCTGAAGCAGAGGGAGTACCTCAGGTTCTATAACCACCGTTAGGTACTGGTTGCTGTTCAAAGTGCCCTCAATTCGTAGGAGGCGAGATCGGTTGGCGCCCCAAACCATCACACCTGGTGTTTGTTCGCTATGCCGCTCAACAATGCAGCCCTCCAGGCTGCGCTCACCACAGTACCGCCGGACACGTATGCGGCCATCACTGTAGGGCACGTTGAAGCGGGACTAGTCCGAAAAGACTATATTTTGCCACTCAGCTCCCCAGTGACGGTGTTCACGTGACCATTGCAGTCGGAGGAGCTTGTGGTTTGTGGACAATGAAAGCCGACGTAATGGCATGCATACAAGCAGTCCAACCTGCAGCAGACGGCGACGAATCGTTGATGCAGACAAGTTCACACCTGTTGCAGTGCTCCAGCGTCGAGCCAACACTGTGGATGAAGCTGTACGGGCCGTTATGGACTTGCGGACAAGATGATGGTCATCCCGTACTGTGGTAATGTTCCGTGGTCCAGTACCAGCTCTTCGCTGCGTACGACCTTCATCTATCCACTGCTTCCACACACGCATCACTGCCGTAGCAGCATGGCCTGTACGAGCCAAAATGTCACGGTTTGACAAACCTGCTTCCCGGAGACCGATCATTCTGCCCCGTTTGAACTCCCTACATGCAGATATGGCTCTCTTTGACGTCGACGAGGCATACTGGCACACACGTTATTGTTTCCACCTTGTTTGATAGCTCTACACTGACTATACTGGGCGCAACACTGACCTTGTCGGACCGACACGATAGGGCTCTGCTCAGCCTACGTGTATCCCATCTGCAAATCTAATCACTTATTGCTTGCACACTCTTCTATACTTCCACCAAGTTTGGAGTTATTCGGGAAATTCTTTCTTGGTGTTGCAATTTTCACAATCGGCAGTGTATTTTAAGTATCATCACATTTTAAGAAGAAGAAGAAGAAACTGAGGAAGAATAAAATGATGACGAAGCTGCAATACGAACACTTAAACCTACTCATTCACATGTAACACCGTTGGTTGCTGCTATTTATAATCTGCCTCTCCTTTCTTATTTATACATATATTTATTCAAATATTTTTGTAAACCCTTAGCTGTACAGTACATTTACTACATACATTAAATGCTCTCCTGTCACTGCTACCTCATAGCTGATACTCTTTATCATATATGTTGTCCTCCGTGGTATACGGGTATCATACTAGCCTCTAGTTCCCGAGGTAGTAGATTCAAATCCTGCGGAGGGCGATAACTTCCTTCGGAAGGGAAGTGAAGCCGGTGGTCCCGTATCATAGATTTACGGCACGTAAAAGAACTCCAAGTCTGATGGGGTCTCTGGAAACATTTCGTTCTTTCACGCCCAATACAAAATGGGACGCTAAGAATCATAGTAATTAAAGAGCGTCCATAAATAAAATTCAATTTTATTTAATTTCTATCATATTTGCCACCCCAACTGAGACATAGAAGATTTCCTGTATTATGGCATTACTGTCTGTCACTAGAGCCGCAGTAATGAGTGATTACATCAGTATTCTCTAGATGGTGCT
The DNA here is from genome assembly GCA_030765065.1 of Deroplatys truncata. Taxonomy (NCBI): domain Eukaryota; kingdom Metazoa; phylum Arthropoda; class Insecta; order Mantodea; family Mantidae; genus Deroplatys; species Deroplatys truncata. The sequence continues at coordinate 60,946,029 of CM060977.1, forward strand.
ACAGAGAAGCAGCAGTATATGGATATGAAAATAGTAGACAACTTTACTCAGGGATCCTGCCTACAAGATCGTTATTTAATATCACAACGCTTTATTCCTCTTCCGAAGAAAGCCATTAGAGCAAGGGAAAAAATAACATTACATCCACTTATAAGAATCGCAAAATAATATTCCCCCAATTTTTTTACTTTCTCTACCATAATATGTACAGTAGGTAGGGGAGAGGAAGTATTGTATTCCACCCAAAAATTCGATATCGAGATCTAACAGGAAATACATGTCTTGATTGGAAAGGTAGAATCAGACTGGAAAAGTCAATACCATAGCCAGGCTTTGAACCACGAATCTTCCGGTTTCCCTCTATTGATTGACCTAATGGTTAGTTACACTATGAAGCCCGAGACTTAAAGTATTTATGATATTGCCTTTGGGGTATGTCGTCACAAATTGAATTTGTGATCTTATTGTGGTTTACCAGAAAAAATGCGAGACAATTGGGAATTTATTGTTATGCCGGCATGTTGCTAGGTATATACGTTGATTAGAGTAACCGGACGGAAACTGGAAGATCCGTAGTTCAAATCCCGGCTATGATACTATGATATTTTTCAGTCTGATTCTACCTTTCCAACTTTGCCTTACACTCGGCACATGTAAAAGAATAATTTAATTACATGACTTTGTGTGCTATGAATCCAAAAATCATTTTTGAAAAACACACATGTGTGTTTGCGTTTATATTAATATCCTGAGCTTTCAAGATATATAATTCATTATAATTGCCACACTTTTAATGTATTTCCTTCTCGAATTATTATTTATGAGCTAAATTGCCTTGATATTTTATTTTATTTAGCTTCTGTAATCGTAATAAGTTTGCTTTGCTATCACATATATTTATAACATTTATATGTATGTAACCTTGATTGCCGAATCAGCTTGTAAACAAGAGAATAAAAAATTAATAATATACCTACATCTTATGAATTAACGTTTCTTGCAATTATTTTGATTATCCTAAAACGGACAGTTTTTGTGTTTGCTTAAAAATATTTGCTATGACATTATAGCAAATGTATACACGGAAACTGTGCAAGTTTCTGATCGATATAAATCTGAGTATTTAGTCTGTTTAATATGGACCTCTGTGGTCTGGTGGTTAGCATACTAGCCTCAAAAACCAGAGGTTCGATTTATGGCTGGAGGGCGGGAATTTTTCTTTAATCAGGATTATTCCCCATCCTCCCTATAAACTGGAAGTATTAAAGGACAGTGTGAATGTTAGTGTGAATTTAATGTAATAACCAAAAGTAAAACCAACCCAAATATTAACATCATTGTAAGTGAGTGAATATCATTGCCGATGAAAAGTTGTTCCAAAGGTAAAAAACCGCCGATATGTCCTTTAGATGTTAAACGTGGCATATAAATGGAATATAAAAAGAATATTGTCGTTTCTATAATACATACATTTAGGTATCCTACACTACTTTATATGTGAAATAAAGTCTTAGCTTTTGTTTAATTAAGGTACTTGAGGTATTGTTACACAACAAAGAGCAATGTATGTACAAAATGTATTGTAAATGAATTAGAACTGTGCTCATAAACGCAACACTTTGAACTTTGGTAACAGTAGAATACAGTGTATGTACATTAATAAACAATTACAGTAGATCAATATCTGGATTTAACAAATAAAATAACTTATACAGTAGTAAATAAGTCATTATATCCAAAAGAAACGCTAATAAACTGTTTTAAAGCATACAATGCAAATTATGAGTAATTGCACACATTTATTACAATTTTGATTTACAATAATCGTAAGTACTTTGAATAATTTGCGATATCATTCATTTTTATGAAAATCTGATGTGATACATTCACATAACGTTCTCTGCCCTCTATCGTTTATTAGTAGGTACACAAATTATTCTTACTCGAGCTTATTTTTCTATCTACTCTATTTTAATCCAAATAAACCTTTGAAACAATAGCTACATTACAATTTGTTTTGCTAAAAACATTTACACATGTATAGCAACGTCAAATGTTAAATATTACAATAATTTAATCTTATAAAATTCCTGGACCTTATACAGAGAATTTTTCTTCAATATCATTAAAATCTGTCTTTTAAAAATTTCGTATGTAAGTGTCTTGATTTTATCCGGTAAACTATTGAATAGATTAATGAATGATACTTCAAAGCTATTTTGTATTTTACTATACTTCCATTTACCAAAATAAATATTGTTGCTACTTCTTGTTGGATAATTATGAATAGTTTCACACTGATATACTGTTGTAGATTCCTCTTAATGTACAACAGACAATTCGAAATATATATACAAGGAAGAGTGAGGATTCCAAGTTCAATAAAATGTGGTTTACAATGTGTTTTTGGCGGAACTCCACATAATATTCTTATTGCTCTCTTTTGCAAAATAAAAAGCTTATTAGCATAGATATGGTTGCCTCAAAGTAAGACACCATAATTTAAAATGGAGTATATATTACTGTAATACACTGACAAAAATGACTTTATTTATTGTTTGGCTCAGCTCACGTAGCATGAACAGTCCTTTACTCAGTTTCCCTGAAATGTAGTCTATGTGGGATTTCCACCCTAATTTAGATTCAAGATAAATGCCTAAGAATTTGACTGTTGAAAGATTAGTCATTTCGTTATAGACACAAAGGGAACAGCGACAGTCAAATTTTTAAGAACTGCATGCTATATGCTGGCCTTAAAACTTCATACTGTTTCCATGCATCACGAGAAACAACTGAATGTTGAAATGACAGAATGACAAAAAAGTGAGCAATTCAACCTTTAATAACGGATATCTCAAAAACGACTTATACCACAAAAAAGATCATTTGAAATAAATTATGTGTTTTAAAGAGATCTACATTTTTTGTGTAGTACATTTTCGTCTATTGCTTAACGTTTACCAGTTATACAGGATTCTACAAAATTCCTTCCGAATGAAGAGGACTTCATACACTATTCCCCGAAAATCTGAGATATACATTTTATTTTTCATGTAAATATCTTTCATATACGGTATTTTAAACAAAATGTTACAACTATTTTTTATAAAGTAAAAAATTTGGAGAAAGTTTCCATATAAAGGCTAGTTTAGAATGGGGAGATTTTGTTGAAAATCTTCGTGTCGCATCTTTGGAAGATATTAAATCTAAATACCAGTTTAGTATTTATCCGACTTCTTGTTTTTGAGTTACACTGTTCAGAGACACGCACACGGACATGTTTTCAAAAATGCTTTCAGGGCGCCTCAAAACATGTACTTCGGTGAAATCTCGGTATTGAATTTTTGGGTGGAATGCAATAACTCCCCTACTTAACCGAGCGGGATAGCTCAGGCGGTTTCGTCTGTGGCCCGCATTCGGGAGGTCGGGTTTTCTGGGGGGGATTCCAAGTACCAGGCGAATGCTGGGAAGGATTCTCACATCCCCCGAATTTCCTGTCCTTCCATTTCTCATTTCACTTCATCTTTCAACCGTTGGTCTCTTTCAGGGTTGGAAGTGTCAGCGATGGTGTTTCGATGCAGGGGAAAAGGATGCTGGCTGGCTGCCGGGGGTATCTGACCCCCCTCTGTGCGGGATGGGATTCCCGGTCTGCCTGTCCGTCTCCATCTGAAAACTTAGGGACCTTGCCGTTTCTGTACCGTTACTCCTGGTTCCGGCCGCCCGGTGTCTCCTCTCGCCTCATCCTTCCTCCCGGTGACGCCCCCTTGTGGAGTGTAGGTGCAAAACCCCCCTATGTGGATCAATGCCGAAACCCCTCCGTAGCCAATTCAAGCCCCTACTACGTAGTAGAGAAAGTAATAAGATAATCTTGTCTGTTTTCTCACCGTAATAGACTTCCAAAATAATTCCTGGATTTTGCCTAAGCCTCCTTATAAGTGCTTAATGTTTTATGTTGTTTTTTTTTGGCTCAGTGCGTAAAAGTATGAAATGTTGCACTTATTTATTCATGCCAGCTCTCTGTGGTACGTTCTTCGTTTTGGCCATCGCCACCTGAGTCTCCGTTTTTCATTTGTACAATCCGTATAAGCACTTTTCAGTTATGTGCGCCGTGATCAGCACGTGGAAAATTAGCAACTTCATTCGAACTCGGATCCCCTCGCCATGCAACCAGAATTACCATCACCGCGAACTAAGCGGTTTTTGCATTTTTAAAATATTCAGTGGCGACACAACTTTGTGAATAAAAGGGGTGTTACGGTGAGTGTAACGCTTCATGTGTTCTCTCACAGAACACGCCGCGTTAAAACTAATAACGAATTCTCTTTCATCGTGCGATGTTTTCATTGAGAGCAGCTCTGAAAGATTCAGCTGTGTAGTTCAACTTCCTGCAGCTTTTTCACTATTTTAGTAAAAGCATTGCTTTCCTAGAAGCTAGTGTACGGAACGGAATTCCTCGAACACATTTAGAACTGATTGGACACTGTTTGATGGAACATATGCAGTTTATAAAAATGTGATGTGTTGTATTCACATGACTTTCTCTACCCTCTATCGTTTATTAGTGGATATACAAACTATTCTTACTGAAGCTTATTTTTCAATGTACTACATTTTAATCCTAATAAACCTTTTCATAAATAACTACATTACAAATTTCGTTATACATACAAAGGGAACAGCGATAGTCAAATGTTTAAGAGCTGGACACTATATGCTAGCACTAATTCCATACTGTTTCCATGCAATCGCGAGAAACAACTGAATGCTGAAAGGACTTTAAGAGAATGACCAAGTAATGGACAATTCGAACCTTTAATAACGGATATTTCAAAATGCCTTATGCCACAGAAAACTTATTTGAAATAAACTGTGTGTTTTAACGAGATCTACATTTTTTGTGTAGTACGTTTTCGTCTATCGCTTAACGTTTATCAGATAACAAAATTCCTTCCGAATGAAGTGGACTTCATAGGCTATTCCCCGAAAATTCAAGATATACATTTTATTTGTTCATGTAAATATCTTTAATGTGCGATATTTTAATCAAAATCGTTAGAGCCATTTTTAGGAAATGAAAAACTTCGAAAACTGTTTCACGTAAAGGTTAGTTTAAGGTGGGGGGATTTTCTCGAAAATCTTCGTTTTTCATCTTTGTAAGGTACTGAACTTAAATACGAAGTTCGATATTTATCCGACTTTGCAGACTTTAGCCTTTATTCGTTTCTGAGTTATGCTGTTCACAGACACACACACAGGGACCTTTTTCCATAAATGCTTTATTTGGATTCAGGGGGTCTCAAAACATGTATTTCCGGTGAAATCTCGGCATCGAATTTTTGTGTGGAATACAACACTTTCCCTAATTACTATACGTAGTAGAGAAAGTAAAAAAACTCGTTAATGTTGCATAGGTACTCCTGGATTATGCATACAGTAAGTTTATTTCTTTACACGTTATTGTTAATTCAAATAACATGCATTTAATGGAAACTTTCTGAAATAAATTGAGTTTTATTTATGGACGCTCCTTAACTGCTGTGGTCTTTAGTTCTGTATTGAACGTGAAAAGCCGGAAATTTTTCTCAGAGGCCTTTTATCAGGCTTGAGGTTATTTTAAGTGCCGTAAGTCTACGAAATGGGACCACCGGCTCTACTTCCCTTCCGAAGGAAGCCATGCTAAAGATTCTTACGCCCAAAAAAAACCATCACCCTCCGTCGGGTTTGAACCCGCGACGTCGGGAAACGAAACTTTCTGGTTAATATACACTTACCGAGCAAAATGGCTCTGCGGAATCGAAGTCCAAGTTCGATTCCCGTTGACCGCCCACTCTGACCTTGAGCTTTTGTGGTTTTCCCTGATCGGTAGGCGAATTCTAAAGTGATTTGTTATCTGCCACGATTTTCTTTCCATCATTTCCCTCATTCTGTTTCCTTCTCATATTTCAGATGGCGTATGACGGTACCGAACAGATGGCGCGGATGCTTGTTCAAAGGACAGAGTACTCCCCGGGACACTAGAGGGCTGTTTGGTCGACGGATCGTTCATCACCCTTTCTGGGCAGCTCCAGCAGTGTGACGGATCTTCGAGCCTGGAACTATTAGGACTTCCGCACTCTCTGTGGCTTGACTGGTTGCGGCCTATAGCCTCCTGTGATTCTTAGAGCTTCATCTCCTACTGGGGGTGTTAGCTGCAAGAAATCTATGTAGGTCGCAGTGCGGAGGTGACCCTCTCCTGTACATAATAATATGCACGTATTCATGCACAGAATGCCAATATAACAATACTACTTTCTCTGGCATTTGCCTACAATGGGGAGAGGAAGTATTGTGTTACAACCAAATTATTCTATATCGATATTCCAATAGAAAAACACATTTTGAGGTCCCTGAATAAAAAAATAAGTATTTTTCGAAAAATGCTTGTCCGGGAACAGCATGACACAAAAATTAAAATCGAACAAATACTAAACTTCGTATTTAAGTTCTGCCTCTTTGAAAGATATAAGGCAAAGGTTTTCACGGTATTTTCACACTTCAAACTTTCCTTTACGTATAAAAATGTTTAGTTACTTCCTATTTTGTCAAAAATGAATCTACATTTTGATTAAAGTATCTTACATTTGGGATATTGGTATGACAAAAAAAATTATTTCTTAAAGTTTCATGAATATCCTATGAAGTCTTCTTCATTCTCATTGAATATATGTATGTGTAATCTAAAAAAAAATCACTCTACCGAGTTTGATAATGTTTCATCGTTGGAAAGCCCTGTTCGTCCCGACGGACAAAGGCTGTAATGTACTCCAAAAGTCTTAAAATTGGGGAGATAAGGGGGATATGCATATCACCCAATTCCAATCCATTGTGTTTGTGTGTGTGTGTATGTGTGTGTGTGTGTCTTGGACATGTGATTCTTTTAAAATATCGTTCAAAGCTACCCCTTATTTTGAACTCCTTTTACAAAAACTATACCGCTTGGCCAGTCGCCTCTCAAATTTGTGCTCTTAAGCTATAGTGATAATTATAGGATATCTTACAACCCCTACTCATATTTATAACCCCTTGTGTATAAGAAATCTGGCAAAAGTTTGGATCCTTACTCATCAGGTCCCAGCGAAAATTATAGTCAACTCAAGAGTTTCAAAAAGACCCCTAATTTTGTTATAAACCCTTTACAGATTTTTCGCTGTGACTTATGTGCAAAGAAGTTTGTGCACTTATTCTTAGTCGCTGTGAAAAATTACCTATCCCCATACCTTCAGTTCCTAATGCAGAAATCTGCACCTTTTAACCTATATGGACAAAGACTGCACAATTGTACTATACCACTTCACAAAATTATAGATTACCTTCTAGCTTTAAAATACTGCCCTAAACCTTATCTTAATCACCTGCATTTTTAAAAATTACCCAAACCATTATTTTATATTCTGTATAAAACTGCACTGAGCAGCCAAATGGGATACAATGTTGTGCACTTACACCACAAGACTGGAGGAAAATTACAGGCTACCGTACACATGCCAATCATACCATGTCATTTCAGCCCCTTATACACGAATTTACATCATTTGACCAATATGTACAAAGCCCTGGACACTTACTTATCCCTTAAGCATCAACGAAGATAACAGAATACTCAAGACTTTAAAAGCTAGCCCTGTCCTTACTTTCAATCCTCTATTTACAGAATTCGCCTGTTCAACATCGATAACAACAGTTTTATATAAGTGATAAACTTTAAGAAATAGAGACAAAACTAAAGAAAAAAATTCTGATATGTTACATTCACATTCATTTCTCCCTTTATCGTTTGTTAGTGGCTATACAAATTATTCTTACGAAAGTTTATTTTTCTATTTACCTCATTTTAATCCAGATAAACGTTTGCAGAAATAGCTACACTACACATTTCGTAGATACAAAGAAAACAGCGATAGTCAAATGTTTAAGACTTGCTGGCCTTAAAATTCCATACTGTTTTCATGCAATTGCGAAAAACAACTGAATGTCGACAGCGCTTTATAGACTAACAGTGTTTAACAATGCGAACGTTTAATAAATATCTCGGAAATGGTTTATGTCACAAAAAAGATCATTTGAAATAAACTGTGTGTTTTAAACAGATCTACATTTTTAGTGTAGTATGTTTTCATCTACCGCTCAACGTTTACCAGTTATACAAGATTATATAAAATTCCTTCCGAAGAAGAGAACTTCACAGGCTATTCTCAGGAATACAAGATATACGTTTTTAGTAAGTATATGGTATTTTAATCAAAATCGTTAGAGGTCATTTTTCAGAAAATAAAAAATTTCGAAAAGTGTCCCATGTAATGGGTAGTTTGATATGGGGTTTCGCTTCTTTGAAAGATACTAAACTTAAATACGAAGTGTAGTATTTATTAGACTTCTCTGCTTCGAATTGTGCTGTTCAAAACAGACAGACACAGACACACACACACACACACACATACGGACCTTTTTCTAAAAATCTTATGTGTTACACATACATGACTTTCTCTACTCTTGTACAAACTATTTTTACAAACGCTTATTCTCCATACGCTTTATGTTAATCGAGATGTTAATCTTATTGCTAGTTTTCTTGTAGATACAAGGGGAATATGGTAGGCTTTAAGCGATAATCAAATGTTTTAAGAGCTGGTTGCTATATGGAGCATTCCATTCTGTTTGCATGTCCAGGACATAAAAAAATCTGATGTGTTACACTCACATGACTTTCTCTACTCTTGTACAATCTAATTTTACAAACGCCTATTCTCCATATGCTTCATGTTAATCGAGATATCGAGATGTTAATCTTATTGGTAATTTTCTTGTAGATGCAAGGAAAATATGGTAGCTTTTAAGCGACAGTCAAATATTTTAACGCTGGTTGCTGTGACGCATTCCATTCTCTTTGCATGTCCAGGACAAAAAAAAATGAATAACGCATTTGAGAAAAAGTATAAGTATTGGAAAATTTAAGGAAATAACAAGCAATATCTCGAAAACGGTTCACTCAACAAAAGAAATGTATATGACATAAGTTGTGTATTTTAATGAGATCTACATTTTTTGTGTAGTAAAATTTTGTCTATCTCTTATGGTTTACCAGTTATGCAAAAGTCGTTCACAATGAAGAATACTTTTGGAGACATTCCCAGAAAATTCGAGATATACATTTCATTTCTCATGACATTACCCTAAACATATGATATTTTCATCAAAATCGTTAGAGCCATTTTTGAGAAAATTAAAATTTTCGAAAAATCTTCCATGTAAAGGGTAGTCTGGGGTGGGGGGATTTTCTTGAAAACCTTCGTGTCGCATCTCTGGAAGATACTGAACCTAAATACCAAGTTTGGTGCTTATCCGATTGTTCGTTTTTGAGTTATGCTGTTCACAGACACACACACACAGACACACAGACACACACACACAGACACACACACAGGGACATGTTTCCAAAAATGCTTTTTTTGAATTCAGGAGGTCTCAAAACGTGTATTTCCGGTGAAATCTCGGTATCGAATTTTTGGGTGGAATGCAATACTTCCCCTACTTACTATACGTAGTAGAGAAAGTAAAAATGAATAACGAATTCCCGTTTGAGAAAAAGTATAAGCATTGGAAAATTTAAGGGAATAACAAGCAATATCTCAAAAATAGTTCACTCAACAACAAAAATGTATATGACATAAAATTGTGTATTTTAACGCGATCTACATTTTTTGTGTAGTAAAATTTTGTCTATCTCTTATGGTTTACCAGTTATGCAAAAGTCGTTCACAATGAAGAATACTTTTGGAGACATTCCCAGGAAATTCAAGATATACACTTTATTTGTCATGAAAATATCTTAAATATATGATATTTTAATCAAAATCGTTAGAACCATTTTTGAGAAAATAAAAATTTTCGAAAAATGTTCCATGTAAAGGGTAATCTGGAGTGGGGGGGATTTTCTTGAAAAAACTTCATGTCGCATCTCTGGAAAATACTGAACCTAAATACCAAGTTTGGTGTTTATCCGACTGTTCGTTTCTGAGTTATTCTGTTCACAGACACACACAAACACACACACAAATACACACACAAACACACACACGGAAATGTTTCCAAAAATACTTTTTTTTATTCAGGGGGTCTCAAAACATATATTTCCGGTGAAATCTCGGTATCGAATTTTTGGGTGGAATACAATACTTCCCCTACTTACTATACGTAGTAGAGAAAGTATAAATATTACTATTTTGGATGGAATGCAGTACCTTCTCTACTTACATGAAAGTGGTAGAGAAAGTAAAAACGGTTTTCAAAATATTAGCTGGAATTATTTTAAATGTTCCAGTACCAGCAATACCCCTAATATGACACCATCATTCTGCTTCCCTCTTGAGCTCTTGAAAACAACATGCGATATCAAGGTAGGCATGTAGAAAACATCTACTGTCGTACTACACTTTTGTATGCTTCTTTGTACTCACAATAATATTAGTGCTGAAACAGTTTGTGCCAATATTTATCGTAATTAACAGGAAGTGGACGGCAAACATGAGCTTTTGTATGAACAATTTATGTAATAGTAATTAAAATGAGAAGAGAAAGCCGTGTGATTGTCTGAGTTTTACTTTCCTCCAAGTATTGTATTCCACCCAAAACTTTTATTTCGAGACCTTGCCGGAAAGTGTTTTGAGGTCCGCTGAGTTAAAAATGGTTTGTGCTGCATTCACATGACTTTCTCTACTCACTTTTATACAAAATATTCTTACAAAAGGTTCTGGTTGCTATGTGTTAATCGGAATAAATCTTTGCAGAAATGGCTTTATTACATATTTCGTTGTAGGTACAAAGGGAATGCAGTAGTCTGAAGTGATAGTCAAATCTTTTAAAAGCGGGTCGTTACATGATGGTTTTTTTTTTTTTTTTGAAACTCCATTATCTTTCATGATCACGCTAAAGGAACAAACAGCCACTTATCAGTTGAAAAAAGGTATAAAATGTCTCACAATTCAGAAGAATATATCGGAAGTGGTTAATGTTACAAAAATTGTATTTGACATAAATTGGATACTTTAACAAGATCTACATTTTTTGTGTAGTAAGTGTTTGTCTATATCTTACCATTTATAACTTATACAGAATTAATTCAGGAAGAAGACGACTTCACAGGCTATTCGCAAAAAATTTAATATGAATTTTATTTGTCAGTAAATATCTTAAACATATGGTATTTCAACCAAATCGTTAGGGCCATTCTTGAGAAAATAGAAAAATAACGTAATTTTCCAGTAACGGATAATTTTTTGTAGGGAAATTTTCTAAACAATCTTCGTATCGTATTCCAAGGTACTAACTTAAATACCAAGTTTGGTATTTATCCGAGATTTCGTTTTTGAGTTACGCTGTACACACACACACACACACAAACATACACACGCACACACATGGACATTTTCTAAGAATACTTATTTTGGATACATTATTTTTCATTTACTCAAAAATGGTTATAATGGTTTCATTTAAAATACCGTATGTTCAGGTATTTCCATGACTGATAAAATGTATATCTTAAATCTTAAATTTTCTGTGCATAGCTTGTTAATTCCTCTTTATTTTGAATCAATTATTTATAATTTTATATAACTGATAAACCATAAGAATAGACAAAAGTTTATTATGCAAAAAATTTAGATATTGTTAAACCCAAAATTTTATGCCTAATATTCCAATATTCTTGCTTTGAATTTTCCGATAATTCATATTTCTGTAAGTGCTGGTCAAAATAGTTCTGTCTCTCGTAATGCTCATAAAAGAGTATGAATTTCAAAGCCAGAATATAGCGAACCGCTTTATTTTAAAGATTTGACTGTAACTTCAGTCCCTTGTAGCTACAACAAAATGTGTAATGAAACCATACAACCATTTTTGCAAACGTTTATTTTAATTAACATTAAGTAGATACGAAAATAAAGTTCTATAGGAATCGTTTGTAGATGAGAGATAAAAATAAAACAGTGAGTAAAGAAAATCATGTGAATGTAACACCTGTTTTTTTCTCTCAAGACACTTGAATGTGATTGAAAGCAAGATTGTACCTCTCTCGTTCACTCAGCTTACCGTATTCTCTTAGGGCTGCCAGGACTCTAGCGTAGAAAAGTCTACACCCGCCCAAGACCGAGGCGTATCGTTTTTGGAGTTCTTATTAGATCGGACGTCGTACGGCAATCAACTATGCGCATGCGCAAGCAAGTAGTTTGCGGGATACTTGATACCTGCGTATTGTTTTGGTTCTTTCAGTGAATGAGGCATCCTATAAGGCCCGCTATAGAAGAGGTTGTACACAAGCTAAATAATTACTGTCTTATAAGCCTTTGTGCGTTTACTAACAGCCACAAAAACGGTAGTTTTCTTTGCGTGTGTTATTTTCACCGCGCAAAGTGCTCACAATGGCAAGTCTTTAGAAAACAACATTGGGAGTGAGATACGAGTAGAGAGTAGCTGTATGCAGCTAGTGACACCATTATCACCACAGGACCTGCAACTGGTCCTGCTCCCGGAATTGCGTTACGTTAACTAAGGCTGCTTAAGTCCCTGTTCTCTTAATTAACCAATTGTGATGCGGAATTGCTCTAATTGCTCCCAGTTGAACTCGCCCCCATTGGGGGTGAAGGAGAGATGTGGCGATGGATCTGCATCAACAACACCCTCAAGGGCAGGCGCACCCTCCTTCCTATGTGCAAATGTCATACCTACCGACTACATGTTAGTGCGACGACTTCCCCAAGCTATGGGACTGACAACTTTGTTACCTTGTGCGGATACTGTATATTACTTCCATTTTGTTTCTAGTTTCTGCTAGTCGTGTCAAATATTCACCACAGACAGTTTCAATGAGGTAATACCACAGGCTAATACAAAACTCAACTGCAGTAATAATATACTAGCCTTGATATCTACACTTACATTATAAAGAGAAAAAATCTGAAGTGTTGTATTCACATTACTTTCTCTTCCCACTATCGCTCATTTGGTGGGTAAATAAATTATTCCTGTGAAAGTTCATTTTCTTATCTACTTAATTTTAAATGAGATAAACCTTTTCAGAACTTGCTGCATTACACAATTCGTTACAGATATCGTACAAAGGGAATAGCTATAGTCAAATGTTTTAGAACTGGACGCTATACGCTGGTCATAAAATTCCATACTATTTCCATGACATCGCGAGAAACAACTGAAAATCCACAGGACTTAAAAAAATGATAAAGTATTGAACAATTCGAATCATTAATAACGGATATCGTGGGAATGGCTGATGCCACAAAAAATTTATTTTACACTAACTGTGTGCTATAAAGAGACCTACATTTTTGTGACGTATGTTTTTGTTTATCATTTAGCAGTTATACAAGATTATACAAAATTCCTTCCAAATGTAGAGGACTTCGCAGGATATTCCCAGGAGATGCAAGATATATAGCTTATTTGTTATGTAAATATCTTTAATATATGGTATTTTAACCAAAAACATTACAGCCATTTTTTAGAAAATAACACATTTCTGAAATGGTCATGTAAACGGTAGTTTGGGGTGCGGTGACAGTTTTGCTGTCTTGAAAATATTCGTGTCTGAATTTTCGTTTTTGAGCTCACACACACACACACACACACACACACACACACACACATACACACACATTTCTGAGATAGCATGTAAACGTTAGTTTGGGGTAGGGTGACAGTTTTGCTGTCTTGAAAATCTTCCTGTCCGAATTTTCGTTTTTGAGTTGACATAAACACACACACATGGACCGTTTTTCTAAAAATCAGTTTTTAAATCAAGGGACCTCAAAACACGTATTTTGAAATCTCGACATTGAATTTTTGGGTGGAATGCAATACCTTCTCTAACTACTATGCACGTGGTATAGAGAAAGTAAAAATTGTATGCATGTACCTAATGTGGATGGGCGTGTGCGCGCTAATCTTCGAAACCGCTAAATCGATATTGCTACTTCTTTCACCCCTGGAAGGCACTGTTCTTGCCGATGGGGATAGGCTATAATACTCCTTTGATTTCAATTCCTTGGAGGCTATAAAGATCTATAAGGCTTGCGTACTAGAATACGAACACGTTGGAGTCATGATAATAATGTATGCCACAAATGGATAATCTTGAAGATTATGGCAAGGGTAAATGTGTCATATTAAGATTATCCACGAAGTGGATACATTTTATGCAGCCTTAGCATTATTGTAGGAAATAAATCATGGAATAATTCGGCATCTATAGCTGACATATGTGAAAGCATATTCATATGTTCGTAAATGAGAGGTTAGCCTCTCTCCCCGCATTAATTTGTTATCACCTGGCGTATTGTACCGATAACCAAGTCAGCCACTTGCATGCATTCTCTTCGTGGGAGAGAAGTAAGCAGGTGTTACGGACTGTGATGTAGTCTATTATGAGCACAGCATGGTAAATAATTATATATTCAGATCTTAATTATTCTATATTTAATACTGTGCATAGGTTTTTGCATCTTCTTTGCTCAAGTAAAAGAATATCACAACATGCTTTCGTCTTCTCTCTATAAGCCATAGCAACTTCGAATGCTGTTATTACGTCATTGCTATTATAGGCTCACGTGCCATGATGAGCCAATTATGCATGATATTGAATACAGTAACAGCCTGATTATAATGCTAGGGTTGAATTAAAAAAGCATACTTGCGAATACGTCTTTGACTTTTCATTCAAAATGTCATGGAGTAGATAACGTTGTTTTACACGTGAAAATGCATCTAAAAATAAGCAATAATCATTGATTACGCAACACAGAGAACAGAGGACACTGCAAAACAATACATAATCGAACCTCACTTATAGTAGCAAGAGATTTTATACGACATTTATTTCTTTAATTTGTGTTTTATTCAAATACTGCAGATATGTACAGATTTAGCATTAAAATAACTGAGTAATATTATGCTAATCCTACAGATTATGCAGTGAATTTTCTAGATGTCATAACCTTATAATGCACCTTATGTAGAAAAGTTTTGTTGCATTTATGTTGTAATAAAGCTCATCTCTGGTGTATGTAAATAATGTATCCAGCATAACATAAGGAACTACTCAATCGATATTTATAATTAGCAACTAAGAAGATTCTTTTTTCTGGATGGTTGCACTCTGTGTGCCGTTTCCGAAAGTTTAATTGTTGGCCTGGGGATGGGGAATCCAATTTCTTTTGATATTGATGCCAAGACTTTCTGTATTATATGAAAATTATGGAACTTGTGGATGTTATTCAGTAAACAAAGAAAAGGCACAAAAGTTTAAATCTTCATCTACTGCAATATAAAATTAAACCACTATTCCGATAACTCTTTCACCCCTAGAAGATATTTACTCAAGGCTGTACAATTCCATAATTTGAAAGACTGTTACAGGAAGCTTAAGGAAACCAGAAATACAAAATCCGCCGAAATTGAATGGAATTAAATAAAATTAATAGGCATTCGAGACAAAAACAAAAGCCATCCGTGCAATACGGTTAAGGCAGCTAGTTAAACTTATGAGCATATAAACTTATGAAAAACAAAAGAACGTCCGCTTACAATTTCAATGTGTGTGTTTAAATTTTTGAAATTGTAATGAAACAAATATTTCGGTTGTGGTTGATGCCACAAAAATATATTTCACCTTATATACCTTGTATAAAATGCAATACCTTCTCTACCTACTAGGTACGTGGTAGAGAAAGCAAAAATGAATCTCGGTTAACTGTACCGTCGGGCAAAGTCATTCTTCCCCAGGTTGTATGTGATGATGCTGATGATAATGCTGATGATGAAATAGGTCTAAATAATGAAAGTGTTCCCAGTATGTATTAAACAATCAAGTTCTAGAAAAATCACACAAAAATTGACAATTTTTTTAAACCAGTGTAAAGTACCAGTATTCTGAATTTATTTTTTACTTTCTCTACTACGTAGAGTAAGTAGCGGAAGTATTGCATTCCACCCAAAAATTCGATACCGAGATTTCACCGGAAATACATGCTTTGAGACCCCCTGAATACAAAAAAAGAATTTTTGGAAACATGTCCGTGTGTGTGTCTGTGTGTGTGTGTGTGTGTGTGTGTGTGTGCGTGTGTGTGTCTGTGAACAGCATAACTAAGAAACGAACAGTCGGATAAACACCAAACTTGGTATTTAGGTTCAGTATCTTCCAGAGATGCGACACGAAGGTTTTTAAGAAAATCCCCCCCACAGCAGAGTACCCTTACATGGAACATTTTTCGGAAATGTTTATTCTCTCAAAAACGGCTCTAACGATTTTGATTAAAATATCATATGTTTAAAACATTTTTCTGGCAAATAAAATGTATATCTTGAATTTTCTGACAATGTCTCCAAAAGTATTCTTCATTGTGAACGACTTTTGCATAACTGGTAAACCATAAGAGATAGACAACATTCTACTACACAAAAAATGTAGATCGCGTTAAAATATACAATTTATGTCATATACATTTTTTTGTTGAGTGAAAATTTCGAGATATTGCTTGTTATTGCCTTAAATTTTCCAATACTTATACTTTTTCTCAAATGGAAATTCGTTATTCATTTTTTGTCCTGGACATGCAAAGAGAATGGAATACTCCACATAGCAACCAGCTCTTAAAATATTTGACTATCGCCTAAAGCCTACCAATTCCCCTTGCATCTACAAGAAAATTAGCAATAAGATTAACATCTCGATTAACATGAAGCATATGGAGAATAAGCGTTTGTAAAAGTTTGTACAAGAGTAGAGAAAGTCATGTGAGTGTAAAACATCAGATTTTTAAGGTAAAATGTGAACAACAGTATTGGTATGCATGTAAGTATTACTCTAATTAATAATGTACTATATATTTATGTATTTGTTTCTTCGTTTTAATTAGTTTGAATAACAATTTAAGGGGCCGGCCCTCGTAGCCGTGATCGCTGGAATGTATAGCTCCGGCACTCCGCCAAGCAGAGGGTCGCGGATACGAGTCCCGCCATGGGCATGGGTGTTTGTGTGTCTTTGTGTGTTGTGTAATTGCGGTAATAAGCGGTAACGAAAGCAGACAAAAACACAGTAATTATAAAAAAAGGAAACTGAGTTCCATAACAAAATTTACTTTTACTTTTTCTCATGTATACATTGTTTTAGCTGTCTCCCTTTAAAAACATACAGCTGGGGGTTATACTATATAGTTCCACTTTTGTTGCATTAACCCCAAAATAATGAAAAATTGATAATTTTAAACAACTGTAAAATATTTAAAATAACTCAAAACAAACTCCGCGAAGATTTGCTTTACCTCTGTTCACACCTCCTTCTTCACTTTAATTCTGATCTGTCTAGCAAACATTTGCCGAACCAGTCCCCTTCCTTGCCGCCTGCCAGTAATGTCAAACATGCCCAGCGCCCTTCTATGCGCTAAACTTCACAGAAGATATTTATATTCTCAAGTTGTTTAGGCAATACATAAGTCTGCATCCAGCGCAGGTCCGCCCAGAAAGGGGAGAGGTGAATCATGGTGCAAGTTGCGCCATTAGGAACATTTTGGAGGAGGAATTCAAATTTTTGGGAAATACAAAAATATTTAAGTAAATTAACGCAATGATATAAACAGTTTATTACAATTTTAATCGAATACTGTAGTTGTTAACTCAATTTGTATCTTTAAGTTTATTAATTTAAATGTGCCCCCCCAAAAAGTAATGTTGAATGCAATTAATACTGTATGGTATAATGTGGCGTATCAAATGATAATTTCTGAAAATATATAATAGGAACTACTAGGTGATGATGTAGTTGTTCAGAACGTTAAGTGTTATTACACTTACTACACTGCTCTATTTAGGTAGACTCAATAGGATACACTGAAATACCAAGTAATGAAATACGCCACGTACCAAGTATTTTTATTTGTAGTTTTTGCTGTCAATATCACGATATTTTATTGGTTTTTAACTTCCCATTTCTTTGTTTAAGCTTTTATTGTGTACCTGTGTCACAATAGCTACTATAGTACATGTAAGACAGCTCATTTGCGAAGTTTTCCAGTAACATAGAAAAGGAACTAACGGCCTGTATTACGATCTCCGGTTAAAAGTCATGGTTTGTAACCTATCAGTTATCGCTACCTGAAGGTTAGGTGCATTGCCGCGTATTACAAACGCATATCAACCGATGGTTAGTAACCCTAAGGTTTATGATGCTGGGCGAGAAGTTGGCAACACCAAAGAGATATGTATTTCTCCTTGGCAATAGTTTTCTGAGTGATTTCACTGTTTATACAACGCTATCTCGTAGTAATCTGCAACATTATAGCGTCATTATTGGTCATTAGTAACAAGGCGAGCGGACAGACTATTATAGATTGTGAACGGTTTTGGAGATTTTTTAGAGAATTTTGACATGAACATAACCTAAAATGTAATTTATATACATGTCATTGAGCACACAAGATGCGGTTCTAGTACGTTATTGGATTACTGAGCTACAATAGGATACCGTAAACAATAGTTATAATTACCTTTTTATTAGCTTTTCCGTTCGCGAAAGCTATTATATTTATAGAAAAGCAACATCGATGGTTCTAATGTTGATTCGGATTTACACATGTTGCCTGACATTTAAGTTCAACACAATATTCTTAAGTTTGTTGCATCTTTCTAATACCGTTCCTTGGTTATTCTATTTGGAAAACTATGCCACACTTCAAAGTTTCGTTAAAAATAGTGTTAAGAGTTTTGACGTAAAAGTTTTACGAATATCACTTTAATAACCGAAAACCATAGTCTTTTGACGCAAACATTTCATGAATATCACTTAAAACTAACGTGGAAAGCCATTCGACAATTTTAAAAACCAACCTAAATATAAACTAACACGCAAAATACGTTTACCTTTGCCCACACTGCTTGTCATTTAACCTAAAATGTTTGGCCTTCCAAAAACAATCCAAGCACAATGGTTAGTTCCTTACGCCCTGACAGTAATATTTAAGACTGGGTGTTGGAGTGAACTATTCTAATGTATAGATAACATTTCCAAAAACTTGAAAATATATTCTGAATCACTCTCAATAATCAATCTCTGCCGGTGGTACGCCATGTTTCATTCGGAAACACGAGTTAACTCCAAGGTATCATTTTATCCACCACTTGAGGTGGTGGTTAGTTTACCTCCAAAAATAACTCCCGGGTAGCCCTTAACCAAAGATTGTAATACAGTCGCAGTACGTAACTCTCAGGTAAATCTTACCCCAAACCTTAACCGGAGATCGTAATACAGGCCGTAAATAGTTTAAATTGAGCTCTCAGAAAAGTTGGGAGGATGGTTGTTTTTTGGGAGGATGCGCCATAGACATATAAATCAATATTAAACAAGAATTGTACATAATAATATAATTCAGCAAGAAAGATGTTAGAATATTTAGCAACCAAGAATTGTACAAAAGCAGATTTTAACTTAGATAAGTAAGGGACGGGCGAGCTAGCTAATTCCAGGTAAAAGATAATTCTAGGTAGAGCCCATCTTTCACCAAGCTAATGAGCAAGGAACTGTAAGCAATAAGGAGAAGTAGAAAGAGACAGAGATATTGAATCTGCTTCCGGACGCATCACTCGGACGCGTATGCGAAATCTTTTGGAGCAGAATATTCTCATACATAATAAGGTAACGCGGTCTGAGGACCAATTAGAAATGTCGTTACATTTTGAGGCGCGGAGGCGAGCCCCAGATTTTCACTCTTATAGAATCTCGTCGACACAGTGATACTGTCTGGATGACGGATGCACGTGTGCTTATGGGTGGGAATCGTGTGCAGTTAGACTAGGCTCCTAATTATTATTATGGTGGGAATTGTTATAGTGGGAAAAGCTAGCCGCCCATAAGCATTTATTTGATAATAAACCACATCTTTAAGGGAAATGCAGTATATTTTAATTTGCCTCGCCTACGAAAACCCCAAGATCCGTGAAATTAGTTAGGTAATTATTAGGAATGGAGAAAACAGAAGCCGACGAGCAGCAATAGCCGGAGACAAGCATATTGCAGCAGAGGGCATCAACCAGAGGAACAACGATTTCCAGCTACAATTGATGCACAACGCTTTCCCACTACAGGGGATGGGCACCCCTGATCCTGTATGAACCGCAACCCTCCTTCGACTTGTAGCCCGACTGTACTTCTAGCGAAATATCCATGCATTTTCTCCTGGAGTGTGCTATGTTTTGATCTTTCACAGCTAATGCCATCACAACCGGCAGTAACGTGTCTTTCGCATGCACGATACTTACTGAACATCTCACATCTCTGTATACGAAGGTGATACCCGAAATAATGCGCTCCCGTCTCCATGGAGATGCATGGTAGTTACCACAGTATCAAGAAGACCATAAAATAGGACAGACTCGAGTCCTGTATGCACATGTCACAAACACGGTGTCCTTTGCTGACATTTCAGTAATCTCTAACACATAGTTCTAAATGTCCAGGAAAAGTGGCGCTCTTTAATATTAATGGAGAAGAAACTGAATAATGTTTTCAAATAAATAATTATAATACTTAATGAGGGTATTTCAGCAATAATATTGATTACTTTCGGGTTCAAATACTCAGAAAGACCTGTAAATTCAGCTTGCTACATGCTTAATTTAAATATTGGGAATGTTTTTCGATGTATTATTTGTATAATTTTTACTTTCTCTACTACGTATAATAAGTAGGAGAAGTATTGTTTTCCACGTAAAAAATTCGATATCGAGATTTCACCGGAAATACACGTTTTGAGGCCCCAGAATCCAAAAAAATCATTTTTAGAAAAAGGCCAGTGTGTTTCTAAACAGAATGACTCAAAAATGAAAAGTTGTATCAATACCAAACTTGGTATTTACGTTCAATACCTTCCAAAGATGTGATATTAAGATTTTTAAGAAAATTCCCCCACCCCAGACTACCCTATACATAGAAAATTTTTCGAAAATTTTGATCTTCTAAAAAATGGCTCTAACGATTTCGATTAAAATGTCATTTATTAAATATATTTACAAGATAATAATATATATATTGAGTTCTTCTTTCGGAAGGAATTTTGTATAATCTTGTACAACTGGCAAATGTTAAGCGACAGACGAAAACTTACCACAAAAAATGCATATCTCTTTAAAATACAATTTATTTCAAATAAATTTGTTGTGGCATAAGCCGTTTCTGAGATATCTGTTATTAAAATTCGAATTGTTCAATACTTGTCAATTTTTAAGTCTCGTCAATTTTCAGTTGTTTCTCGCGATTGCATGGAAACTGCAGAATTTTAAGGCCAGCATATAGCGTCCAGTTCTTTAACATTTGACTATCACTGTTCTCTTTTTATCTATAACGAAATGTATAATGTAACTATTTCTGCAACGGATTAGTTGGATTAAAATGTAGTAGATAGAAAAATAAGCTTGAGTAAGACTAATTTGTATATCTACTAATAAAATATAAAGGGTAGAGAAAGTCGTGAAAATGTTTCGCATCAGATTTTTAACATTGACCACACTCACATTCACTCCCATATGTATACTTCCAGACTCTGCGGAGGGTAGAAAATATTCTAATTAAAGAACATTTCCCCTGCCACAGTCCGGAATTGAACCCGAAGCCTCTGGGTTGAGAAGCTAAAACACTGACTACTCGATCACAGAGGCAGAACATTCTGAATTATTGTTTATATTTGCAGCACCTTCTGATTAAATCGTTATAATTTCCGGTATTGCCTCAAAAACACTCGTAACATGGAAGAAAATATATTTATCATAATAAGCCATGACTTTAATTAAAAATGGTTGCTTGGTTTTATATCCTTAAAAGAAAGAATAAGCATGTATCCTGACTCAGGATTGTTTATTATTGCCACAAAGTGTTGCAGCATAATAATTTTCCCCGTTTTCTTACGTTCCTCCCAATAATTTTTGTTTTAGGCAAACAACCTCAGAATCAGCATATAAATAACTACTATGAGTAATGAAGGAGAAAGCTGTTCAGTTATGTGATCATACAATTGCTGCGAGATTACGTGCATTAGTTTTATTTTCACTGATAAATTACGCTATCCTATAAGCTGATAAAATTAAATGGTCAATTTTATGTAAGCAGAAACTTGAGAAAAGGTATTTATGGGAGTCTAAATGCCCTATCCCGTCAATGTTAAATGTGCTAACTTAATGATCTCAGAAACTATTTAAGATATTGCAGCGAAAATGCTACAGGATGTAGATGAGTGCCTTATTAGTTCTCTGGTCTACTACTATATAACAACGTGGTTTATTAAGGAAGATAGGATTCTCCTTAGTTACAATTTTTGGGTAAAATTTATCAACAATTAATTCTTTATAACAGGTATGGGCTTTCTTGACCCCGAGTGTCAAGGGACTTGTCTGCAATACACAACAGTCTTTTAACCCTGTGGTAGAACACTGCTGTACTCAATATGAAATGAATTAGCAATAGTTGGTTGGACTGGACACATAGGGAAGAATGGGCTCTCCGCTCTTTCATATTTTGTAGCATATTAAGATGTTACAATGTACTATATATAAATATATACTATATATATGTATATACAATTTACTGTATATATGCCTTATCTAAAACAAACAAAATTGAGTATATAAAGAAATCAGTTTAAATACCATACAAGTTGTTTTCCAGAATAATTAGTGGCCCTTTAATAACTCTGATGCCCACTGCTTTAATATATGAATTGTTTATTTATATGTTGTCAAAATGATACAGCAAATCATGGAATAATAGCACTGGCTACAGTTAATAAGCTAACAACGTCGATTGAAGCAATATGATATTTATTTACTTAATAACTGTAAGTACTGAGTATTTTTATTCATTTTCCCTGCAAGTTTATAAGCCATATTATATTTATTTCTTCAATTTGATATGAAGTATGAGAATTTTGTGTTTCAAACCTTTATTGTATCAATAACAATGAACAAAGCGCTTTATTTTGTTTTGTTATTTAATGCATGCCTTACGTCTTAATTATATGAATTTCTAGCTTTTCAAAACTAGGAATCACATTATGCCATTGCTCCGATAGAGGGTGATGCAGTAATTTGTATCACAAATTACTTAAATGTAAATAATGATTGTAATATGAATATGCATTTTTATGTGACATTGATTTCAGATGTTTATTGATTGTAATAATTATTGGGAAATAAGTTTATACGGCCTTACTGAAACTGTCAATAATAGCGCAATAATGCAGCGAGGGGGGTGAGCTGTTTATCATTATTGGAAACTAGGAAGTTACGTAATGTTGGCGCGTTTCTCCGTTGAGAACCTTCTGGAATGTTTCCCTAGAGCATGTGTATTCATAATTTTCATTGGATATTAAAATAGACGCTAATGTTGGCGCGTTTTATTAGCCAATAGCAGTTCATTTATAATCTTTAGGCATATCGGGGAGTGGGAGTATAAATAGAAGCCAAGTTAGAGGTAAAGTCAGTCGGTCGCCCAGTTCATCAAAATTCTCAATACATTACGCGTCGTCGTCAGTTTGTCAGTTCATCAAAAATCTGTGTACACTACACGTCGTCTTCAGTCAGTCAGTTCGTCATACATCGGATATAGATTCACAAGTTACGCGCAGCAGAATTATGAAAGATCTAAAGTATTGTAAGGTTAATTATATAAAAGATTGAAGTACGTGGATTGAAAGAATTATCATTAAGAAGTTATTATAACAGTTTCAGTTTGGCGAGTGTTAAGATCAATGTATAAATGTGATAGTTAACGTGTTCGACAATAAATGTGTAAAACAAATTTCTTCATCAGTGTAATTTTTGGATAAAAGATTCCTTTCCGTTTACACAACCTGTATAGAAATACGTGCCCAAGCCAACAGGATAATAGCTAGCCGGAGGACATTTGAAATGAAATCAAACAAAAGCTAATACTGCCGCAAATTGCTATCACTAGATGGAGCTACAAACCAAACAAATGAATGACGTCACAAGATGGCTTCAACACGTGATGTAAACAAACATTATAAGCAATACCGCATCAACGTGGAGCTACAATAATGTTAAATAAATATAACATTAAAACAGCATCAAATTGGCGCCCAACGTGGGGCAGTTAAAATTATGTAACCAAACAAAACAAAAGCAGCACAACATAAGATCTACAAGTTCTAATAATTTACGTAAAAACATATTACGTAAGCACTTTCTATCGCAAATTGGCGCCCAACGTGGGGCAGAGTGACCAGGAAAGGAACACGATGACCAGGAAAGAAGCAAAGTAACCAGGAAAGTAGCAGAGTGATCAGGAAAGGAACCAGGACGTGGAACGAATGCAGCAGTGAAATGATCTACAAGACGCAGATTCCAAACTACAGGACAACAAAACGACGTGGACTCATCATAACACAACGCAGAAGCGACATACAAATCTAGGAGAGAGGGGCAGGAAGCTGGACATCAAAGTAACAGCAACAGACAGCATCACAAAGGTCAGAGTATCGTAATTTTTTTTAGAAAACAAAAACAATGGCTACTAATAATATTGAAGAAACAATGATGGAAGGGGATAGTGTAACAGTTAGCTGTAATTCAATACAGGTTACAGATAATAGCCCAAACAATGTAGAATTTGAGGGTGAAAATGTTAGTGCAGAAAGTAAGAATAGAATAGCAGGAAATATTACTATTGATGCTGGTATGATGAAGGAAATGATGGAATTGCTGAGAAATATGAATGAGAATATGGAAAAGAATAAGAGGGAATTGAGGGAATATTTTGATAGGAGTTTAGAACAAAAACTAACTCAGAGTTATGAGAAATTAGAACAAAAACTAACTGAGAGTATGGAAAAGAGTCATAGGAAATCAATTGAAGATATTGGTAGGAGTAATGAGATATTAGAGCAAAAAGTAGATAAAAGCAGGGAAGAAATTGAAAAGAAAGTTACGAAGCTAGATAGTAGTATGCCAAAAATGAGTGATGAAAATGAGGAAGTAATAGCAAGTGAGATAAGAGAAATTTCAAATTATTTAAGGGTGGTGTGTCATCGAAAACAAACCCAATGGTATGGATACGTGAATTTCGTTCAGAATCTACTAAATGAAACCGTAAACAATGTGACAGGATACAAACCATGTGAACTTAAGTTAGGAAAGAAGATCAATACAATGTGTAAAAAAATTCCAGAAGCCATTCCAGATGCGCATTCGATACCACAAACAGAAGAAGAGATGTTCCGAAAAGCATTCGAGAGGATGAAGAAAAAGGCCATAAAAAGAAAAATTAAACATGAAGAAAAGAAGAGAAAGAAATGGAGGATCAAAATAGGAGATTTAGTTTTGGTCAAAACCAAGAAATTGTCGGATAAAGCAAATAAACTTTATTGGCGAATGTTTCTCAAATACCATGGACCATATGAAGTTGTTGAAGTATATGGAACTAATACATATGAGTTATGTAATCCAACAACTCGAAAAAGCATAGGAAAGTTCCATATTGAGATGCTGAAAACATACAACAATGAAGATCAAGGTGAAACAGAAGACAAAGATGATAAATAGTAAATGCTGGATAGTTAAAGACGAAATGCAGAGCAACGTATTGGATTGTAAGAGGGTTAACTATTTATATATGTCATGTGAAAGGAGAAATAAAATTTTGGACATAATTAAATTTTTAAAAAAAAAAAAAAAGGAAAATAACATTTTTTTTGTAACTATAACAGTATTTGAAAATTAATAATGCAAAGATTGAAACTCAATATGATATTAAAGTTAAAGTATAAAATAACAAAAATTGGTAAAAATAAATAAAACAAATACTTATGTAGCAAACAGAAAAGGTGAAACATTGTCTAGATTTAAGAGATGTAAATATATTTGTGTACAGGTAAATATTTTTGGTAAATGTTTAATAATTACAAAAACTCTTGAATGCATAAATTTTTGTCAACAATCTAAGAAAGTAAAAAAAAAACATTTTGCAGTAAATAAATAATTTAGGGTACAGTATTTGCTATAAAAATTTGTAAATGTCAGATTAAAGTCTAAACACATTAAACCAGAGCCAGTAAGTAGTGGCAAGATAGAGGAAAAACATGTGTGTTAAATGCGTGTGAAGTGTCAAGTGAAAGTGATAGCGTGTGTTACAAGATTTAGGAGACTAAAAACCCAATTATAAAATTTCCAAACAAGTTTTAAATATTTATAATTATGTTTCTAGTGGGGCATATGATGCAGTAATTTGTATCACAAATTACTTAAATGTAAATAATGATTGTAATATGAATATGCATTTTTATGTGACATTGATTTCAGATGTTTATTGATTGTAATAATTATTGGGAAATAAGTTTATACGGCCTTACTGAAACTGTCAATAATAGCGCAATAATGCAGCGAGTGGGGGTGAGCTGTTTATCATTATTGGAAACTAGGAAGTTACGTAATGTTGGCGCGTTTCTCCGTTGAGAACCTTCTGGAATGTTTCCCTAGAGTATATGTATTCATAATTTTCATTGGATGTTAAAATAGACGCTAATGTTGGCGCGTTTTATTAGCCAATAGCAGTTCATTTATAATCTTTAGGCATATCGGGGAGTGGGAGTATAAATAGAAGCCAAGTTAGAGGTAAAGTCAGTCGGTCGCCCAGTTCATCAAAATTCTCAATACATTACGCGTCGTCGTCAGTTTGTCAGTTCATCAAAAATCTGTGTACACTACACGTCGTCTTCAGTCAGTCAGTTCGTCATACATCGGATATAGATTCACAAGTTACGCGCAGCAGAATTATGAAAGATCTAAAGTATTGTAAGGTTAATTATATAAAAGATTGAAGTACGTGGATTGAAAGAATTATCATTAAGAAGTTATTATAACAGTTTCAGTTTGGCGAGTGTTAAGATCAATGTATAAATGTGATAGTTAACGTGTTCGACAGTAAATGTGTAAAACAAATTTCTTCATCAGTGTAATTTTTGGATAAAAGATTCCTTTCCGTTTACACAACCTGTATAGAAATACGTGCCCAAGCCAACAGGATAATAGCTAGCCGGAGGACATTTGAAATGAAATCAAACAAAAGCTAATACCGCCGCAAATTGCTATCACTAGATGGAGCTACAAACCAAACAAATGAATGACGTCACAAGATGGCTTCAACACGTGATGTAAACAAACATTATAAGCAATACCGCATCAACGTGGAGCTACAATAATGTTAAATAAATATAACATTAAAACAGCATCAAGGGGTAGCTACGTTACGTCACTACCCATGGCCATCATGCTGGATGTGACACGCGGCTCACCCATACCTGCTTTAAAACATAACCAACTAATTTATTACCACCAAAGCATATCAAAATCAGCATTGAGGTATTGTTTTTACCACCTCAAAATGCCATAAGGCTATCTTCAATAGTCCCTGAGAAAATGGCTCTATTGCTTGGACGTACGGATTCTGCAATATTTAGAAGTGGTACCAATTTCTAGAAAAAAAACGTCGCCTAAAAGATGAACTACAATTTACCTCTCTACTCAAAAGAGTACAGGAGTTATTATTCTTTCTGTGAAGTAGTCCTGAATTGGATTACAAAATGGCAGATGAAAACTAGTTTTAAAAATATATTTAAAAACTATCATTATGCTTACAATGATAAAATAAATAGAAAATTCGAATTTATAAGACCACACAAAAAACTAAAAATGCAACCTGTTGCCAATTTTCGCCATTTAGTCTCCCTTTAACGTGTATTCCGAGTTATGAAAAGGAAAGAGAGTTAACTACGAATATATCTTTGATACAAGCCATACCTTGCTCATCAACCACTATTAAAATATTCCTAAATTCTTGAACATATAGATATAGAATGTACTCCGACTGAAGAAATTAGAAAGGGATTACTTATTTGTTTTATTGTGAATCAATGGGGTTTCATAGCTGTATATTTTCACATAAACGACGAACGTTTAAAAGAAGCAAACATTTCTTGTTTCAGTGCTAATGTTATTTTATTGCCAGAAAATGATTGTATAAGATACAAACAATAATGGTTAATTTCTAGCCACATCCCGAATGGGAAAATCTCGTGTTCATGTGGGAGGATGCCTAATACATAGTATATAAAAATATAAAACTATTAAACAATAATTAAATAGATATGTACTTGTTACAAAGCAATTAGACAAACTTTATTTAACATAAATTATATATTTAAATGAGACATAAGTTTTTCATGCAGTATGCTTTGTTTACTTCTTATTGTTTACCAATCATTTAACATGCATTACGGATGAAGAGGACATCACAGACCACTGAGATAAAATTCAAGAGATACATTTTAATAGTTATACAACTATTTTAAATATATGGATTTTAATCAAAATCGACAGCCATTTCTTATAAAATGAAAAAGCAAAACGTTTCCATGTAAAACGGCGTTTGAGTTTGGGGAAGTTCACGAAAATCTCCGTGTTTCATCTCTGAAAGGTGCTGTATTAAATATGAACCTTGGTGTCCATCCAAATTTTCGCTTTTCAGTTATGCTGATCACAGACACAGACGCACATTTTTTAAAACATCCTTCTTTTTGGTTCACTGGACCTCAAAACGTGTATTTTCAGTGAAAACTATATCGATATTCCGTATAATATAATACTTCCTCTACATACCATAGGTAGATGTAGAGAAAATGATAAATGTAAACAGAAGATAATACAAACGTTAAAATTGTCATCAGAGAAATAGCTAAGTCTTCGAATTATTTTTCGGATATTCTGGAAAAAGAAACTGCGACAGAATGGCAAAAATTAGCCACATCTGGCAATCCTGAATTCAGGTATGGGTTCATTATTTTGAGCTTTTCCCCAAGGTGAAAAGGTGTGAGCCTCAAAACATGTATTTCCGGTGAAATCTCGACAATTTTTGGGTTGAATACAATACTTCCTCTACTTACTGCTTGTAGAAGAGAAACTAATAAAAGTTAACGTTATTGCATTACATGTAATTCCACCAAATAAATATGAGGTTTCTTACTTCTAATGTCATAAACATGACGAAACAAAGCTCATACTCACCCATGTTGTGTATTTGGGTTTCTTCGTTGAAGTGGAAATTATTGTGGAAATAAGGTAATATAGTGCTTCCGGAAAGCGAAGAAACACTGTCAAGACCAACAAGAAAATGCCTTGTTTGTGTGGACCCACTGGATTTATGTAGGTATACTGGTATTTTATTCATGAATTTGTAATGGAAAGTCTGCTAGAAGTAACGCACAGATTTACTTAATTCCTACACATTTCATTTTTCCAAAGAGCTTTCATGAACCTCGCTCAAAAGAATCGTTTTAGAGTATAATCACTGTTTTCCAGCAATATAACATCTGCTTAACACCGGTTCAAACCCGGAGGAGGGCGATGGATTTTTTCGGGCGTAAAAATCCTTAGCATGGCTTCCTTCGGAAGAGAAGTAAAGCCAGTGGTCCCGTGTCGTAGATTTACGGCACGTAAAAAAACCTCAAGCCTGATAAAGGGTCCTCTGAGCTCAATTACCGGTCTTTCACGCCCAATATAGAATGGAACGCTAAGAACCATAGCAGTTAATGGGCGTCCATAAATAAAATTTAATTCTTCTTCCGAACCCGGGGTTCCGAATGCGAATTTCACACATTACTTCGGAGCCAACTCGCACGGTGTCAGCAACATGCACTACAATTTCATTTATGATTGTATATTATTACTTCGAGCAAGACTGTCACTAACATTTGTTGCCTACACATACTTTAGATTTGCTGTTGTTCGATAAAACCTGTATGAGACGCCAAGAGGAGTCTAAACCGTATACACTTCATTAAACTGGTATGGCGCGAATTCGCTACGTCAGGAATTAAGGGGTTTACAACGGACGCAGAGATCTGTTGCGGTATGCATATCGACTGACATCCCTCTTTGCTGAAATCAAGAAGCTCGTTTCGGGAGAAAGAGACCATTCACGTGGCCGTTATTGCGGTATTCTCAGCACGTATCAGCTTGCAAAGGCGCAGTATAGCACTTTGCACGTGTTCTCCCATATGTCGTGACGAATATTGGCCACATTTCTCCGCGCGTTTCAACTGCAATAATGTTTTTAATGCTGCACAAGTTGTCTTGTGCTTGAAAAGCAAGTTAGGGTGTCGTTCACTAGGTGCATAACGCGAAATGTAAGGACACCTTGAGAACTACAAGCTGGTGATTAATCATGACAACTACGTTTATTTTCTCTGCCCATCACTTAAGGCACAAGAAACATTATATTCTACTCTGTGAAAAAAAAATCTGTTGTATGTTTACACTTCCACCAACTTTTGAGTGCGCCATATAAGGGATATGCTTGAAATATTGTGATCCTTTTTACTTTCTCTACTATGTACAGAAGGTAAGTAGGTAGTGGTGGGACGATACCATTATTTCTCGATCCTCGATACCGATACTCGATACTCACTTTATAAAAACTGTAAATGCGATACTTGTTCACTGAATTATGTTCTTGATCGTAGTTTTCTGTGTATAAACTTATGTAACCAATTTTGTATTGTATGTTAATTCCGAAATTATTCATGTTTGACACTCTTTAATTGACAGCAGGTTTTTATCTTGATAATGTCACAGATTATATAACCCCTATTGTTAGTTTATTATTATTATTTCTGTGCCTTCCTTTTTATGTAACTATATTTGTTTTCTTTTAAAGGATTTTCTATCCATATAAAACCAAATACTAGATAGTATTCTTTATTCTGCAACCTTCAAAATATAAATTAATATGTATTTTACATGAAACTGAAACAACTAAACATAACGTGCGTGTTACACCATTCTACCACTATTCACAACTACCATATAACATATGTATTTTTTCATCCGGTAATAAGTAATCAGCCACATAACACTCGGAAAATGACAAAAACATATCGGAAGTTGTCAAAAGAAGACTAAGAGACATCCACCAACAGGATATAGAATCAGATTGTAAAATTAAACCTTCTCTAAGTCTAGCAAATGAAATAAAATTGAATTGGGGTAAACAGGCATATATACTTAACTTAGGAAGAAAGGAAAGATCAGAAATGGTATGGTGTAGACTGGGGGGTTGGAGGGCACAGAAAATGACCTACGATTCTGGCAGGAGAATCTGCTGGGTACATATTTTGGTGGAATGTGCACAGTGGGAGAACCAGTGAACGATTAAACTCAAAGAAAGATTCTTAAGTCCCTCAAGAAAGAGACTGGCATGTTGGCATCTACTGGCTGACCAGAGGAACTGGCAAAGCATGGGCAATTTCTGGGCTACAGTGCGTGAAGCTAGATCAAATTTGTTCAGTTAGTCAAAGGTAATTCATCTCTATTTTCCTTTTTCTTGTTCTGTTTTGTTTTGTTTCTTTTTCTGTTGTTTATTTTGTCACCATACCTTGTATCTTAAATATGCATGAACGGTAAACGACCCGTGAACTAAATACTTGTGTAATAACTTCAATAATTAAACCAATAAAGATACCTTATCTATCTATCCAGTATCTGTAGATAAAGCCTGTTTACTACCCAGCCACATACATTAGCATATAAATATTTAATACAAAGGAATATTATACATAATTAAAATTATGAAGAAAAAATCAAGGAAGTATTTTATGAAACGCAGAGTTACAAAGGAAAGAAATATTTTTGTTTAACAATACGAGCATTCTTGAAAGAACAAATATTTTCACCAAGCCAGGCTATTGCAGAAACATGATTTAGTGCAACTAAATCAGCTTCATTCACAACTCAGTTAACGCTGCATTTATATGAGTACCTCTACTCCTTCCCCCATAATTTTGCATTTTTTATCTTACACTCAAGAGTCTATGGCATGTTGCATTGATACACCTACAGGAAACACAGTCAAGGTCTATCAAGAACTATAGTCCAGTAATTCTTTGGGGACATGTACAAGGCAATAACATGAGGGAAAACATTAGACTGCTATCAATCGACACAGCCATGGACCTGTTTAGGTTAAAGATATTGCCTGGCCTTGTAGGTATATGGAATAGTACTGGGTGGGAACATCTCACACATAAACATAGAAGAGATAGAAAAAATAAAATCCAAATACCTCAAGAAAGTTTTATGAATGGCACAGATCACAAGAACGAGGATGGTATACGAACTCACTAGAGAGACCTTCCTATTATGTAGACCAAATCTCTTGACGTTTGAGGCGTGTCCACTAATACGGCACTAGCGAATAACAGCAGTGCGGCGTTGCCTCATACGGACAGTACACCTCATCGCTGGTAAACTCTAATTGCAATATGTCCAAGCATGCGTATTTAATATTTCAGAAAAGCAACAAGCAGCTGGATTAAAAGGCGACGTTTTCCTGAAAAAATACAAGTCATATCTTTACACCCAATGGTTCACCATTAATCTATAGTTATCTTTCGTGATGTTTAAACAGAGGCATTTAATTATAGTTATGCTTGTAATAGTAATAAATCCATTGTTGTCGTAGTTATTTTATACAGTTATGTCATAGACATAATTATCACTTAATAATGCGTAATTCTCCATATCCAAAACAAATTTAGAAATAGTTATCCCACGAGGGTTTCTAATACAGCTACAAAATTATCATGAAAGTCTTTTCAAAGCCCTCTAACTCAACTCTACAAAACCATATATGACTTCTTTTCTTCTGATGAATGTCATGTTTTGTTTCACAGTATAATACCATTGGAAAACCAATGATTAAATACATTTTAATGGTTATAGAACTAAGCACGTACCTGTTACATGAGAGGAGCATGTTTTGCTTTTTAGAAATTCAACATCTCGTTACTTGGAATGCACATCAAAAAATCTGATGTGTTACACTTACATGACTTTCTCTACTCTTGTACAAACTATTTTTACAAACACTTATTCTCCATATGCTTCATGTTAATCGAGATGTTAATCTTATTGCTAAATTTCTTGTAGATGCAAGGGGAATATGGTAGTATTTAAGCGATAGTGAAATCTTTTAAGATGAAATCTTTGCTATGTGGAACATTCCATTCTCTTTGTATATCCAGGGCATAAAAAATGAATAACGAATTCCCATTTGAGAAAAAGTATTGGAAAATTTAAGGGAATAACAAGCACTGTCTCGAAAATGGTTCACTCAACAACAAAAATGTATGTGACATAAATTGTGTATTTTAACGTGATCTACATTATTTGTGTAGTAAAATTTTGTATATCTTTTGTGGTTTACCAGTTATGCAAAAGTCGTTCACAATGAAGAATACTTTTAGAGACATTCCCAGAAAATTCGAGATATACATTTCATTTGTCATGAAAATATCTTAAACATATGATATTTTAATCAAAATCGTTAGAGCCATTTTTGAGAAAATGAAATTTTGGAAAAATGTTCCATGTAAAGGGTAATCTGGGGTGGGGGGATTTTCTTTAAAACCTTCGTGTCGCATCTCTGGAAGATACTGAACCTAAGTATCAAGTTTGGTGTTTATCCGACTGTTCGTTTCTGAGTTATGCTGTTCACAGACACACAGACACACACACGGACATGTTTCCAAAAATGATTTTTTTTGGATTAAGGGGGTCTCAAAATATGTATTTCCGGTGAAATCTCGGTATCGAATATTTGGGTGGAATACAATACTTCCCCTACTTACTATACGTAGTAGAGAAAGTAAAAATAAATAAATAGATAAAAGCCATATAAAGAATAATCCAACTGAGAACTTTAAGCAAAGAATCAGCAACTGGCATCACATTCCCGAGGAAGCCTCAACAATGGAGTTCATTACACCATTGACGCGATAGCTCAAGGTTAAAGCATTGACAAAATAAAAATACTGCTGGTGTACGTTTTACAGCGCGCTTGCTGGAAGGTTAAGCGATTCAATTGTGAATTCAACTGCAGTGTACTCAGTTCTTACAGTGAGAGGCTTTGCTCTAGCGTTTTAAAGTTAACTCTTTCATGAAAATGTTGCTTAGTAAGCCCAGTTGTACCAATATAGCAGTAAGGTTAGGACTGTTATCTTCAGTGTGTATAATTTCTTTAAATAGTATGCCAACGAAGAAAACCGCAAAAATCTTAACTTCACGAGACGTCAAGAACTTAGGGTTGAGGTGTGGTCATTAAGTACATCAACTGTTTCACATGTGTGTAGGTAAGCAAACAGACGCACTTAGAGGGAGCCGTGAAATTGTTTACATCGCCGAGAAAGCATATACGCTTACCTAAGAGAGTGACAAACCTGGACGATTTCGAAACAGATGTTGTACGGCGCAGTGTTTTTTAATTTTATGATAAACGTGACATCGGGACGATGAGGATATGCCGTTAGCTGTGTCACTTGAATAGCAAAAGACACATAGAAAGGTATGGTTCTCATTTCTCTATTTGTGTATTACATTTCCATTATCGTGTCTCTTTTTACATTCTTGTTTTTAAGCGAACATTGCAATAGCATTTATAACAAACGCGTAACGTTCTGTCGAAAAGAGTAAAGTTCAGCAACCGTCCGGTCACTCCGTACTGGTTGTCACGAAACGTCAAGAGATTTGGACCGCACAGTAATAGAGGATATGCTGGAGCTTCTCGGTGCCACGGTCCGCTTTGAAGCCAGCCGCACACAATGGACACCACCGTGCCGTCGATGCTGCCAGTATGGGCACTCGGCGGCACAATGCAGCAATTCACCACGCTGCCACTACTGTGGCTCACTGGCCTTGACGTCCACCTGTAAGCAGCATGATTCTTCCGCCGTAGAAGATTCTGCGCCACCTGCTGCAGGATGGATCACTTTACAGGTCAAGCTTGCATCCCCCGCTTTACCCAAGAAGGGCAGCATCACAACAGATGCAACAAGACGCACCACCTCTACCACCACGCTCTCGCCAGGATAGAAACAACGCAGACAACATCATCAACACGCACACAACCACCACACTAAAAGCCATAGAAACATCAATCACAGAACTTCTAGCGGCCTCAGCCACCATACAGGCAGAGGTCACCAAACTGAACCAGAAACTGGAAACGCTTCGGCAGGCCGCCAAGCGGCGGTTTGCAGGTATTGAAGCGAAGTAGCGCACTTCAAACTGGACCTACGCCAGCGCCACAGGAAGTCTCAACAGACTCAGGGTTTCAATTGAGGAGCTATCCCACTACGACGATCCAGATCTGCTGCCATCGATTCAGCGAAAGCTGTACCGCATCGAAAGTTATCTGGAAGAAGACCACGCTACCGACAACACTGACGACCGGGACGAGCGGTTGACGGACATTGAGGCCTCAATCGCCGGCATCAGAGAGCAACAACTACGGACCAATACAGATATCACCAACAGCCACCGCCAGCTACAGGACAACCACCACAAGCTGGATGAGGGATACCAATTAATACGCAACTTTATGGAGCAACATGTCCTACAACAACCAGCTCAACAAAACAGACGCCGCAACAGATAGACGCCACATCACCATCCACACAGCACAACAACCACTGCCTGGAGGTAACAGGCCCGGGCACAGAAACCAAAATCAAAGCAAATACTTTTACAACACCGCTGTTCCTAGGTTACTGTTCAGGACCTCGGCCATGACGTTTACCTATTCCCCACTGAGGAATTTGTCCATTTTGGAGTTCTCCGTTCGTAGTAATCACCCACGAATCGCAGGTTTGCTACGGCGGTACCAGCCAACACGACACCAATTATGTCCCAATAAACAGAGACACCACAGTACAACATCCTTTCTATACCTCATCCTTTTTCCTCTAAAATACCCTATATATCTTGTTTTTTCCTAAATCCTTTATTTCTGTTCCCCCCCCCAAATGCGAACGACATTGCTACTGCCTTCTTGTCCAGCCTACAATGTACTCCTACATGACTTACGAGAGAAGAGATGGTATTCTATGCAACTTACGCAATGCAAGACAGAAGATGGACACAGGCGAACTACGAAATGCGCCATGTGACTACAAGATTGGTAATCCATGGTTTCTACTATAAGATGTCCTTCAAGAAGGCTTTCCACGAACCTAGCGATGCCTGCATCTATGTTTTGTGCTCAGAAAAATGTGAAAAGTGACATATACTGAAGTGCAAGAAACGATGTAAATCTATCGCAAGGACAACTAAACTCACATGTTTTTATTATGCGCGATTTTTGCGCTATTCTCCTTTATAATTACAAATGACATGAAGACTCGACTGATTTCATTCTTATCTATCATAATGTTAAACGCAACACTTTGAGTGATGCAAAACTTAAAAATTCAAAAGTGTCGAAGGTTTATCTCAAAGTATTAAGACATAATTCGAAACCACCAAATATCGAGAGTATCGACGATATCGTGGCCCCATCCCTATAAGTATGGGAAGTATTGTATTCAATCCAAATATTCAATACCGAGATTTCGAAAATCCATGTTTTGAGACACCCTGAATCCAAAGGAAACACTTTTAGAAAAAGTTCAGCGCATGCGTGTACGTAAGTATGTATGTCCGTGTGTGACAGCATAGCTCAAAAACAAAAAGTCGGATAAATCCAAACTTACCATTTAAGTTTAGTGTCTTTCAAAGATGCGACACGAAGATTTTCAAGAAAAATCCCCCAATCTTAAAGTACGCTTTACATGGAACATTTTTCGAAGTTTTAGATTTTCTCAAAAATGTCTCAAATGATTTTGATTAAAATACCGTACATTAAAGATGTCTACATGACAAATAAAATGTAGGATATCTTGAATTTTCTGGGAATAGCCTGTGAAGTCCTCTTAATTAGAAAGCAATTTTGTATAATCTTGTACAACTAGTAAACGTTAAGCGATAGACGAAAACGTACTACACAAAAAATGTAGATCTCTTTAAAACACTGAATTTATTTCAAATATTTGTGTGGCATAAACCATTTCCGAGATTTCCGTCATTTATGGTCCGAATTATTGAATACTTTGTTCATTCTTTCAATGTCCTGTCGACATTCAGTTGTTCCTCGCAACTGTATGGGGAGAGTATACAGGACATAATATAGCGTCCACTTCTTAAACATTTCACTACACTATTCCCTTTGCATTTAAAAAGAAATGTGTAATGTGCCTATTTCTGCAACGGTTTACCTCGATTAAAATGAAGTAGACGTAAAAATAAGCTTTTTATATCCATTAATAAATGATACAGGGTAGAGAAAATCATGTGAGTGTAACACATAGATCTTTTTTTCTTTCTTTCTTTTCTTGTTTCTTTCTCTTGTATTTCCATCGCAAGAGCTTATTAAGATAATATATTTATTTCTCATCATAGGTACATTAGTCACATAATTTGGTATTTCTTATATTCTGTATAACATAAAATCCAAAATAAGGTGCTATATTATTTAAATGAGTCAGCTCATCACATTTTAACAATGAATATAACAGCACTTTTAATATCACTTCTTATAATTATAAAGATGCTGTATATTTATTTCTCTCTCTCTCTTAAATATTCTCTTTCTGAGGTTTCTTACCTGTATTTATTGGTCCAATACAACAATTTTAGCCTATTATTCTTAAGGAACTTCCTTTAATTCCAGCTTCTGCTTGTTTATTCTAATCCATATCTCTCTTAACTTTACCAAAATAATTCCCTGCAATTTGTATAGTTTTTTCTCCTTTTACGGTCAGAATATATCTAAATAGTATTTCCCCCTCTAAATTCTTTCATTTGTTGCTATGCCTATTGTCTCCATGCCTTTGATTGCAGTATAGTGGACAATGAAACTGTGTCTGTTTCTTCACGCATTGGACATTTCTGTAAATACTTTGTCATTTCTTGCGTCTTTTAAATTCATGACTCCAGTTTTGGCCCAAGAAAACCCTTTACGACTTGTTTTATCACATAGTACTATATATTTTCCCTGGCCCATGCTTTGAAGGTTTGCTATTACGAATAAACACGTGAATGCCGTTTCTGCATATTATATATAAGCGTTTCTTACTTAATCTGCAATAATTCCTGAGAAGAAACATATTTTAACGTAAGAAGAATCCCTTACACTGTATGTAAATATAGGAGTTTATCATTTGCAGAGAAAGTCGTGTAATTTATGACAGCAGAGTTTTAGAATAAGGCGTATGTGTGTGCGTGCGTGCGCGTGCGCAACGTGGCTCAAAAGTGAAAGTCGGATAATTATCAAACCGGGTATTTAAGTTTAGCATCTACTAAAGACTTGAAGATTCTCAGGAATATCCCCCACTCAGACTACCTTTATACGGGAAAATGCTAGTAATTTTTTTATTTTCCCCAAAAAATGTCTCCAGCATTTTGATTAAAATAACATACGTTTAAAATATTTGCATAATAAATTAATTGCATATCTTGAATTTCGTTCTAATAACTCGCGAAATCTCTTCATTCAAGTATTTCTTCTTCATTTTGAATGAATTTTGTATAATTGGTAAATCATTAGAGAGAGACAAAAACTTATTCAAAAAACAAAGAACTTCTTAAAAATACAATTTTGGAGGCCGAGATATTCGATGTTACTAGTTTGAATTTTCAAACATTCTACCATTTCTGGAGTGCTGTCACCATTCGTTTATTTCTCGGAATGTATTGGCAGGAGAATGAAATTTCAAACGCAGCATATAGCGACCCGCTTTTTAAGTGTGATTATCACTTCAGCATCCTGTATCATTCTTGGACCTACAACGAAATGTGTAATGAAAATATTTTTCAAACGCCTATCCCAATATAATATTCTTATGTATTACATTCACATGAGTTTCCCTACCTGTTATTTTTTATTTTTATATAGCTTCCACAGACTGTTCTTACGAAGGCGCATTACTTTCTCTAATACGTATTTACAATAAATAGGGAAATCATTGTATTCCACCCAAAAATTCGAACACCGAGATTTTACCGGAAGTACATGTTTAGAGACGATGCGACTGAAAAATGTTCAGAAATGTTCTAATGGTTTTGATTAAAATACCATATATTTCAGATGCTTTCATGACAAATTAAATGCATATCTTGAATTAACTAGAAATAGCGTATGACGTCCTCCTCGTCCTAAATGGTTTCTAATTGGTAAATGTAAGAGACAGACAAAATGTTACTAATAAAAATACAGAGTTCATCAAAACAAAATTAGATAGATTAGATGGATGCATGGGTGGATGGATGGATGGATGGATGGATGGATGGACGGACGGACGGATGGACGGACGGACGGATGGACGGATGGACGGATGGATGGATGGACGGATGGACGGATGGACGGATGGATGGATGGATATTTTATCTTGTAGAGTTAGTAGGCCATAAGATAGGTCGAAAAATTACAGCTTAAAGTTAGATCCATGCAAATCATAAGGGCACATTTGAATTAAAATTTTCTAAGATTACCTTTAAAGTACTTAAAGTTAGTTGTAGATTTAATATTTACAGGTAAGCAATTAAACAATTTCAAGTCATAGATCATAGAAGATCTATTAAATTTCGTCGAATGATGCATTGGAATGTTAAATTTTGTCGTATACGTGTATCATGCGTATGAAAATCAACATTTCTAAGAAAGATATCTCTGTTAATAAACATAAACATTAATTTAAAAACATGTAATCTGTGAACAATCACCACATTAAAACTAATAAAATAAGATACCCTTACTATCAATGCCAGCAATACACCGTATTATGCGTTTTGGGCAATAAAAACCTGCATCATGGATCCTGACCCCCAAAAACAAACACCATATGTCAACCGAGATTCAACATGTGCAAAATAAAACAAGAGTACAGCCTTAACATTAAGACAGGGTCTCAAAATCCTTAATTAGTAGCAACAAACATTTAATTTAGTAATTAATTCAATACACTGGGGTTGCCAAGATAGATGTTCATCAAAAATAATTCCTAAGAATTTAGTATGCTGAAGACAACGCAGATTCTGAGCAAATGTATTCATGCTTAATTTATGCCAAATAATTATGCAGTTGCTGTTTACTATACATATATATATTGCTTATTGATTGAATTTTCAACATCTTTATGCTTTTTAAGTGCCAAGCTCCTATTCGTTTATAGTTTCCAATTTTATTGTTTTATTCTATAATTTTATTATTTTATTTTTAATTTAAGTTCTCAAATTTTACTCTTTTATTCCATAATTTTTAAGTTTATAATCTTTATTATAAGTGGAGGAAACATTGTGTTGCACCAAAAAAATTAATATGCAGATTTCACTGAAAACACACATTTTGAGGGCACTGAATTTAAAAAAAAAAGGCATCTTTAGAACAAGATCCGCAACGCGCGCGCGCGTGTGTGTATGGTCTGTGAACAGTACAGCCAAGCACAAAAAGTCGGTTAAATAATAATAAACCTGGTAATTAAATTCGCCATATTCTAAGGATGTGACATGAAGATTTTCAAGAAAATCCCCCCTCCCCAAACTTCCCTTTAGATGGAAAATTATCTATTATTCTTTTATTTTATAAAAAATAGCTCTAACACATTTGATTAAAACACAATGTGTTTAAGATATCTGCACGTAAAACAAAATGTATATCCTGAATTTTCTACGAAGTGTCTGTAAATTTCTCTTAATTCTGAATGTATTTTATATAATTTTGTATAACTGGTAAACCATAGGAGATACACAAAAACCTAGTACACAAAAACTGTAAATCTGTTAAGTACCATGTCGTCTTAACGTACCATATTTTGTAAACGTGTATTTCTTATTTGTATATTTACAATAAGTTATTTTCATCTCTTTCCGGCTTGTATTCTCTTCATCTATTGTAAAAATTTGCACGCCCCCAACACAATTTACTATTGAGCACTAAGTTATCACATGTTTAGACTGCCTTCTCTATTTGGCCCTGCCCACTAAGAGTGGCAGTCATTTGAATTACAGTTGCATGTTAATACGTTTAGTAGTTCTTATATTTATTTTTATTTACATTATTTTTCCCCTTTTAACCGTGCATATCCATTTATTTTTTACTTTCGCTAAGTATTTACCCATATTTTTACAGTTTTTATCTAAAATTGTATGTATATCTTTATTTCTATTCATTCCATATCATTAACTTTCTTTTCTCCAAATCTCTGTTTCTTTGCATTCAAGTATAATATGTTGTATATCTTCCCTTCCCCCGCATAATGGATATTCACCTTGTGCATAGCCATTTCGCTTCCCTTTTAGCCTCCATACTCCTGCCGTTAATCATGCTATACCTCCTCTTTCTTCTTTATTTGTGTTGCCTACATATTTCTCTCTTTCCCAATGTTTATTTATATTAGCATAAAAAATCAAAGATCTCTTCTCAGTTATCTGACTAAATAATTGTTGTATCTCGATGTAATCAAATCTTCTTCTAATACTCTTCCAAAAATCTTTGTGGTTTGCATCTCTTTTTCTCCAAACAGCTCCCATGCCATTATTCTCAAGGTTACTTCTTAGTTCATTTACCCACCCTTATTTTTACTTTCTCTACTACGTATAGTAAGTAGGGGAAGTATTGCATTCCACCCAAAAATTCGATACCGAGATTTCACCGCAAATACATGTTTTGAGGTGCACTGAATGCGTATAAAGCATTTTTGGAAACATGTCCGTGTGTGTCTGTGTGTCTGTGAATAGCATAACTCAGAAACGAACAGTCGGATAAGCACCAAACTTGGTATTTAGGTACAGTATCCTCCAGAGATGCGACACGAAGGTTTTCAAGAAAAGCCCCCCACTACAGGTTACCATTTACGTGGAACATTTTTCGAATTACGATTTTGAATAAAATACCCTAAGTTTAAAACATTTTTATGGCAAATGAATTGTATATCTAGAATTTTCTGGGAATGTCTCCAAAAGTTTTCTTCATTGTGTGTTTTGCATAACTGGTAAACCATACGAGATAGACAAAATTTTACTACACAAAAAATGTAGATCGTGTTTTTGTTGAGTGAACCACTTTCGAGATGTTGCTTGTTATTCCCTTAAATTTTCCAATACTTATACGTTTTCTCAAATGGGAATTCGTTATTCATTTTTTTTTGTCCTGGTAATGCAAAGAGAATGGAATACGTCACATAGCAACCAGCTCTTAAAATATTTGACTATCGCTTAAAGCCTACCAATTCCCCTTGCATCTACAAGAAAATTAGCAATAAGATTAACATCTCTATATCTCAATTAACATGAAGCATATGGAGAATAAGCGTTTGTAAAAAATATTTTGTACAAGAGTAGAGAAAGTCATGTGAGTGTAACACATCAGATTTTTAAGCTAGTTTCTCCGTATTTTAGACATTGTTGTAGTAAATTATCATCAGAATTCAAGATCCTGTGCCAATATTTCAAGGCTCTCTCCATAACCATATCTCTTCTTGTTACTCGTCCCATTTCGATTTGAGCCACTTCATTTGCTGTAGCTGTTAGCAGATCTTACAAAATATTCTGCGGACCATGTCCACCACTTCCCATCCATTTTCAAGCCGCCATATTTCAATCCCGTATAACATTCGTGGCTCTCTCGTATACTCTTTCCAATCATTTCATCTCCAACTCTGACACTTTAAATTAACATTGTCTAACAGCCGCCATTGCTGCTCTCCCCTTTGCCAGAGCACCATTTACTAACGAGAGCTTTACCACTTTAACTTCATGTTAAATCATTATCTAGTGACGTGTAACGCATTATAACAAACACCCATATGACAGCTACTACATCAACACATTGAAAAATCAATATTTTGTTATCTCAAACGTTTAAAATTTGATCTAAGTTTCCTAGTGCACAAGACAAAGCGCATAAAGGTCTTCGCCGTTATGGATTTAATTTCACTAATGTACTAAAGTGATTAGCATTGTTACTTCCCCCTTAGCAATAGCACAGTATTGATCAGATAATAAATTATGTTTACTTCAGTAATGATCGTTAACAGGTGAACCTTGTTCAGTTTAGGCTTCCTTCTAGAGACCTATTGAATATGCCTCGTCCAAATGTAGTTTTTGTCGAGACCAAGAACCCGCCAGATGCTCCGAAGGATGATATAAATCAACAAGACATCTATTGGGCGGCGAAACCGTTACTGTATCTTAGCAGTTTTTTTGGACTTGCTTCACTTAGTTCGCATGGTAACCAGTTTAGAAGTTTGTTACTTTTTCTATGGGGAATTGTATTCACTGCTGGAGCTTGTTTAAAGTTCTTGGAGAAACAACCAGAAAAAAGGTTTGCTGTCACAATTAATGTTTTGCTAACTTTAAGAATCACGACAGTATTCTCACTGATCCTGTTCTGTGGAATACTGAAGCGAGATAACATCCCGAAGTTTCTAATACTAATATCTCAGTTTGATAGCGTCCTGCGAGCAAAGACAGAGTACTGCAGATCTAGAATATACTTCTATATAATGGCGGCTGTATCCGTGTTGAGCACGACGGTATTTTACTTCTACCACACGCTTAGGA
The DNA here is from genome assembly GCA_030765065.1 of Deroplatys truncata. NCBI lineage: Eukaryota > Metazoa > Arthropoda > Insecta > Mantodea > Mantidae > Deroplatys > Deroplatys truncata. The sequence continues at coordinate 60,989,619 of CM060977.1, forward strand.
TTTGTGACGATGCACATTGTCTCATTTACAGAGTATCTACTTATTTCACACATTTGGCGATCAACATGATGTTGCAGCAGTTTATTTGTTCAGTATTACTTCTGAGGCAGAAGTATTGTCTCATCAACAACCGCTTACTGACAATGTCACTTAAGGAAGCTCCACTGACACAGGTTACTCAACTTCGAGAAGCGTATTCCTTGTTGTACGATGCTACCAACCTTGTGAGAGAATACATGTCGCTCCCAGTCGCTTCAGCCTTGTGGTGGATAACCTCGATGATTCTACATTTCTACAACACGGTGGTACTGAAAAACAACAGAATGACCGGAGCTGAGTATGCCAACTGCATGTTTTATACGGTGCAAGTGTGTTTTAACCTATTCGAAGTACATTTAGTGAGTCATATCACTTCGTCCGTTTCCAAAGATACAGGTATTTATCTCAGAAAGATGACAGTGTCAATCAAGGAAAATGAACAGTTGACTAAAACAGTAAAAGAGTTCATCATCGATGTGCAGACATTCCGTTTCGATTTCAGTGTTTATGACATCTTCAGCATTGACATGAAGTACTTTTTCTTTTTGGTAAGCCTTATATTAACATATATTTTAGTTCTGGTACAGTTCCGGCACCAGAACTAATTTTCCTACTTGTTCAGGAAAATTAATTCCAAAACGTCAAACAAACAATAGATAAAAACAGCCTGGGACTTCATCATTGACATGCAGACATTCTAGTTAGATTTCAGTGAGTGCATCTTCTTTCCAAGTTCAACTATTTCTGCTTCCTAGAATTCTTGTTGTTGGCGTTTTGACACCTGACCAACAAATTTAAACTTTTCGAGACAAATTAACAGCAGGTTGAAACCTTCAAAATGTTCACCAAAGAAGTTCAAGCATTTAAGTTCGATCCCATTGTGGGCGACATCTTCAGCATTGGTTTGAAGTATTTTTTGCTTTATGGCAATCCTGATGTTGAAACACGCTTTAAGTCAAAAAATAAAATTGTCCGAGGAGTCATCCACGACATTCAAATATTCTGGTTTTAGTTAGTGTGTATATATCTGCATGGTTAACTTTTTAGCAAGCCTGGTGTTTAGATAAGCACTAGATCTGACATAGCTCGGTAAGGGGTATGTGTTAAAAAAAAAAGTAGAGCAATGACTAGGAAGAGAATAATGAAATATGAAATTCAGTACTCTAACTATGCCTCCTAGCACAGTTCAGCCAACTGAACATCAAATTACACGTCTTTCTTGCTCCCGATGCAGAGTGAGGAAGACGTAGAGAAATGTCCTCTAGTTCCCGAGGTCGCGGGTTCAAACCCGGCAGCGGGCGATGGATTTTTGGGCGTAAAATCCGCAGCATGGCTTCCTTCGGAAGGGGAGTAAAGTCGGTGCCGGATTTACGGCACGTAAAAGAACCTCAAGCCTGATAGAGAGGCCTCTGAGCAAAATTACCGGTCTTTCACGCCCAATATGGAATGGGACGCTAAGGACCATAGCAGTTAAAGAGCGTTCATAAATAAAACTCAATTTCAATTTCATTTTGCAGAGAAATGTAGGGCAGGTAACGCAAGGGGAAAAGCGAAGTTACGCATAATAAAAAGTCTACGGGGCAAGAGGAATGCCCGTTTTATACCTGTAAAGTCTGATTCAATGAGGCTGTCCTATCTTTCCTTCGCTCTGGATTCGTTACCAACGAGACTCAGCTGGTAACTGTATGTACACTGTACTTTGCTGAGGCTATGCCACGTCACACGTAAGCCATTTGGCTGACCCAGTTCTTTTACCATTAAAAGAACGATTTTCACGAATAAAAATATACAGAATACAATTACGTTTAGATTACCAATTTTATAAGGTTTGGTTAAATATTCAGCATTCAATCTCATATTCTCCAACATGTAAGGATGATGATGGTACGATGAGGACAAAAAGAAGTAATTGTTGAAAATAAATAAGTTCTCTGATGGTTTTTATAGCATTTTAATTAATTTCTTACATTAAAAGAAATTATAAAACTGTTCTCTGCTTTGGTCATTATACTTCTATAGTCACAGTGGTTGCCCGAAAGCTACGCAAGTCTAATAGCAAGCATATAAAGTCCGTCATTATATACAATTAATAAATAGGTGTTACTCGATTTAAACTGGCAAAACAGGACCCTATCGGAACATGTCTTGCTAATGTATATGTTTGTCTATCTGTAAATGTAATAATAGCCTAATACAATAACAATATATTCAGATTGGCTTTGGTATAAGATGGCAATCGTCATATGTTCACTTCCCGACCCAAAAGCACGCGCCTCAACAATCTGGCAGCAGCTGGCCTCTTTTGAATGTTTTGTAACCTTGTAAACTCAGCTGATTTGCGCATGTGGCACTAAAGAAGGAGAGTGTTTTATAATCACAAAGAGCGGGAGCGCTTCCTTCTCCCTACCATACGAGTGTAGAAGAGAGAGGAAGAGTTGGGTCCAAAGAAGGGAGAGTAGCTTAGCAGCTAACTAAGGCAGCTCTTGCCCTCAATTTGTCTTTAGTGTGGTAAAGATACTACATCGTATTGCAGTGCGATACCTTAGGTAGAAATCTACTATAGTTGCTTTTTATGTAAATATTTTAATAAATATATGCAATTTACAGAATTACCTTCAATTTATTTTTTTTCTGGTGGTTAGTGAAACAGGTCATGAAAAATATGTGAGCTTCTTGTATTTTATTTCACAGCATTGTCGACAGAAAACTGCTTTAAGGGTACTCGATACTGAAATTGCTAATTTCTACAAATTTCTGCCAATTGAATTTAAACAAATCAATTAAACTTTAGCTAAGTCCGCCTTTCCAGGTAGGAAACTTCTTTAGTTTGTCTGCATAGCATATAGTAAGCACTCAAGGGATGAAGGTGCGTTCCCAGGTGTTATGTTTCTACGACCTACAGAAACATAAAAATCTGATATGTTACACCCCCATGACTTTATCTACTCTTGTACAAACTATTTTTACAAACGCTTATTCTCCATATGCTTCATGTTAATCGAGATATCGAGATATTAATCTTATTGTTAATTTTCTTGTAGATGCAAGGGGAATTGTTAGGCTTTAAGCGATAGTCAAATATTTTAAGAGCTGGTTGCTATGTGGAGTATTCCATTCTCTTTGCATTACCAGGACATAAAAATGAATAACAAATTTGAGAAAAAGTGTATTGGAAAATTTCACAATTTCGTTCACAATGAAGAATATTTTTGGAGACATTCCCAGAAAATTCAAGATATACATTTTATTTGTCATGAACTATCTTAAACATACGATATTTCAATCAAAATCGTTAGAGCCATTTTTGAGAAAATTAAAATTTTCGAAAAATGTTCCATGTAAAGGGTAATATGGGGTGGCGGGATTTTCTTGAAAATCTTCGTGTCGCATCTCTGGAAGATACTGAGCCTAAATACCAAGTTTGGTGTCTATTCGACTGTTCGTTTCTGAGTTATGCTGTTCACAGACACACACACACGGACATGTTTCCAAAAATGCTTTTGTTGGGTTCAGGGGGTCTCAAAACATGTATTTCCAGTGAAATCTCGGTATCGAATTTTTGGGTGTAATACAATACTTCCCCTACTTACTATACGTAGTAGAGAAAGTAAAAATAGAGTGGAGGACTGTTTCAAAAAGTGGTACGAGTTGGCAGAAGTAGGTTGCTGTGAGGAGAGATTACTTTGAATTTGATTAATAAAAGTGCCATTAAACTTCTGCATACGTTCGGTAAATTTGTTGACTAGTGGTATTTAACCTAGAGATTTGAAATCTTCACATATATACTATTGCATTAGTTTCCATAAAAACGGTATTGGTTTTGAAAAGTTGAAAAATTACAAATATATTTTAAAAGTTCCAGATTTGTGTAATTTTTGCTGTAACTTCAAAAGTAAATTATAACCAAGATACCCACTAGAGCAAAACTATTGGTTCAATAAAGAGAACAAGGTATACTTTATGTTGGCAGCATATGAGCCAATGAGTGACCATTAAAGTGTATGTAACGTAAGTTATGTTATTTCACTTCGCTTCAAACGAACGTTCACATCAAAATGCCCTTTTAGGTACAAAAAGATGTATATTTCGGCTTTTCAATAAATACCTTAATTTAAATTAGCACAAATGGATTCGAAAGTTTAGAAATGGATGCGCTGAATTACTTTCTCTGTAGGGAACGCACAAAGATGGCTGATGCCATATGTCAGGGCGATCAACGTTCTAACTTGAGTCACTAGAAATATGACCAGAGAAATCACCAGACAACCTATTTACAAAAGACGCACTACTTCAGTTTTCTGTTAGTATTATGAATCATTGTCATAGCATTTATACTGCTCTGATATTTTCTTCGGTGCAAAGGTTTGGTCATCGCTTTCCTTCTCCGTCAAAATCGCTGATTACCTGTAACCTGGATGCACATTAAGCGTTAGATTAAACACTGAACCGTGCTATGGACTTAATTTATATAACACGCGCATGTTATTAAACGTTGCAAATTACTGTACTGTTATAGAATGAACAACAACTTGTAGATACGCTGGCCCCGTAGCTCAGTCGCTAGAGCAGCTGACTTTTGTACGAGAATCCCGGGTTCGATTCCCGGCTGGTGAGAATTTTTCTCTAGCCAAGATTATTCCCTATCCTTCCCAGAGTCTGGAAGTATGAATGAGAGTTGTGTGTGTGATCTAAAGATTAACCCAAAAAGTGCAAGAAACCTAACGACAAGGCAATACGAGTTAACACCATTGCCAATAGGCAATAAGTTCCAAGGAAAGGCCGCCGAATAAGACGGTTAGTAGCAGTTAGTTTTGTAGTTACGCTTTAATATGATTTCGGCGTACTTAATTACATTTCTGGGTATTCTTCGACTTTTTTCTTTTTATTACGCTCTTTAACTGCTATAGTTTTTAGCGTCCCATTTATATTGGGCGTGAAAGACCGGTAATTTTGCTCAGAGGCCTCTTTATCAGGCTTGAGGTTCTTTTACGTGCCGTAAATCTACGACACGGGACCACCGGCTTTACTTTCCTTCCAAAGGAAGCCATGCTAAGGATTTTTACGCCCGAAACAACCGAGTGGGATGGCTCAGGCGGTTACATCTATAGCCCGCATTCCGAAGGTCCAGGGATCGATCCCGGCGACCGCCCACTCTGGCCCATGAGTTTTCCGTGGTTTCCCGGGTGGACAGGCGAATGCTGGAGTGGATCATCTTCTTCCACGACTCTCCTTCCTCTCATTTCCTATATTCATCATTTTCCTTGTCATCTGTTTCAGCGTTGTAGGACCAAGCGACGGTGTTCGGCGGGTTGCGGCTGGGCGGTGGCTTCTTGCGCTCTGTAAAGGTTTCTTCCCTGGTGTCGCTGCGGTACTGCTCAGTTAGGTCTCTCCTCAGCGTGGGGCTCCGCTCCGTGGGACCCTGGAGGTTGATAGTTTGTGGGTAGGGGCCGTGCGGCGTCGAATACGTTCTATCTGGAAACGTTAGGGACCCCGTCCGTGCTTGCGCCCGTTGGCATCCGGATCTGGTCGCCCTTCGGGTCTCTCCTCTCATCCTTCCCTCCCAGGGGTCACGTTGGAAGCGCAATGGACCGACAGGCCTGCGTGCAGTGTTCCGCTCCGGTTCCGGGGCCCCCTCCGTGATACGTACCTTTACCTTTTACATCCGGAAAAATTCGTCCCCCTCCGCCAGGTTTGAACCCGCGAGCTCGGGAACTAGAGGCTAGCATGGTCAGCTCTAAAAATAAAACCCCACATAAACAGACAAAAACTGCAAAAGCAATTCAAATTTCTATCTAACTTTAAAGGTAAGACCTAATAATTAATAATAACTTAACAGCCCAATAACCTAACCTATCAATAATTGATAATTAAATTATAATTAACCTTATTACTGTAATTAATCTAATATAAGCAGTAATAAATTAATATAATAATATATTATATACTGAATATAATTCGTATTATAATCAGTGACTAAATGGTTGGCGTGCAAAGTTTGAACACCTGCAAATATAAAAAGCTGGGCGCCAAGATACAGATACATTACAACTAACCTTCCAATATGTGCAACACGTGCGTATTTGCGGAGAATTTGCCGTTTATGAATTGGAATCTAATTACTTGAATATCACCAGATTCTAGTGATTTATCACATGTCAAAATTGCAGTTTAGTATATTGTAACTCCTATAGCACCTACTCATAGTATTTACACAAAGTATTGCCTCCCGACAAAAGTTTTATATGTATAGATTATCACTGGAAACACATTTTCACAAATGTTGAGCTTCCCTAAATAAAAAATAATTAAAATTTTTAAAAATGCATTATTAAAACAACGTCCACGCGTACGAACGTTTATCTGTGTGTGTGTGTGCGTGAATAGCAAAACTCAAAATGGAATAAATATCAATAAAATAAATGTAATTTTAGCATCTTTCAAGGACCCGACTGACATGAAGATTTAAAGAAAATTACCCAACCCCAAGCTACCCTTTATACGTAAAAGTTTTCGACGTTTTTTTTTCAAATATGGTTCTAATTAGTTTGATTGATATATAACATGTTGAAAATATGTGCATGACAAATAAAATTTATAGCTTGAATGTTCTACGAACAATCTGATAAGCGTATTCCTTCTGAATAGCAATTCAATAGGTGTTGTATAATTTTGTATTACTGGTAAACCATTAGAGATAGACAAAAGCTTACTACATGAACAATAGAGCTTTCGTTAAAAAAACACAATTTATGTAAAATATATTTTGTGGTATTAATAACTTGGGATATATTAATTGCTATTTGTTTAAATTTTCCAATACCATACCAATGTTTTAAGTGCTAGTTAAGCCTATGTTTCTCGCGTGTAATGGAAGGAGTATGGAATTTCTAGACCAGCATATACCAATCCACTTTTTAGAGATTTGACTATCGCTTCGCTTTCCTATATCCCCTTGTAGCCACAACGAAATATGTAATGAAACTATTTTATGTTGATTAACATGAAGTATATAGAAAAAAATCTGATATGTTGCACTCACATGACTTTCTCTGCTCTTGTACAAATTATTTTTACAAACGCTTATTCTCCATCTACTTCATGTTAATCGAGATATCGATATGTTACTCTCATTGCTAATTTTCTTGTAGGTGCAAGGGGAATATGGGAGGCTTTAAGCGATAGTCAAATCTTTTAAGGGCTCGTTGCTATGTGGAGCATTCCATTCTCTTTACATGACCTGGACAAACGAATAACGAATTCCCATTTGAGAAAAAGTATAAGTATTGGAAAACTGAAATAAATAGCAAGGAATATCTTGAAAATAGTTCACTCCACAAAAAAATGTATGTGACATAAGTTGTATGCTTTAGCGAGATCTACATTTTTTGTGTAGTAACATTTTGTCTAACTCTTACGGTTTACCGGTTACGCGAAAGTCATTCAGGATGAAGAGGGCTTTTGGGGACATTCCTAGAAAATTTAAGATATAAATTTATTTTGCCATGAAAACTTCTTAAACATTTGGTATTTTAATCAAAATCGTTAGGGCACTTTTGACAAAATCAAAATTCTGAAAAAATGTTCCGTATATTACATTCTCTACTGCGTATAGTAAGTAGGGGAAGTATTTTTCAGTTATGCTGTTCACAGGCTAACAGACAGACACACACAAACACGGACATGTTTCCAAAAAATGCTTTATTTGGATTAAGGGCGCATCAAAACATGTATTTCCGGTATAGTTTCTATAAGAGATATTAAATATTAAAGAGACATTAAAATAGATATCTAGAGATATATTAAAATAAACGATAATGGGTTCAGAAATTAATGTGAATATAGCACATAAGATTTGTTTAAAGATATTAATAATGTCGCTTAATGTTAAGTTAATAGATTTTTAAAACGTATTGGTAAATTTGTGCTCCACTTCTCTAATTCCCTAGCATCTTTATGTACCAATAAAAGTTTCCTCACCTTGGAAGTTCATCTAGACCGTGGTTCTTTTAAACAGAGGACGAAAACAAGACGATTCGGAAAACAGTGATTATTGAATTACTGCATACTTCTTAATTTACTCCCGAGGGCTCATTCACTTTAAACGTGGCCTAATGCCAAACTAATTACATTAGCTCTCAAATGCAGGGTCTTCGCCTCTTCATAAGTGCCTCTATCGCAGTTTCTAACTACACTGTGACACTTACTTGGGTTTTTGATCCTATTCTGAGTGGAAGCCAAAAGCATTAAATGTAAGGATAACAGTAAAGTGGACAGAACAGAGCAACCAAAATAATAACTGGTAGAGGCGAGTCAAATTCCACATCAGAAAGGAGATGTGTTGGGAGGTCCAGAAATTATTAGATACAAAAGCTAGTGCCGTCAACAGTCACACTGCAGATAAAAATGCTTTAGATCTCCATATTTTATGATTATGGTCCAGTAATCTAAATAAAGTGCTCTTCCAAGTTAAATCCGTCTACATTGTTGCAAGATCATTTCTGTCTCTTTCTCCACTACTTAATTAACGTAGAGGTGTATTCTACCATGATTTCGGCTTTCCTCCATTTCCTTTCATTTCATCTCCATTTCAGCTTCAGGTTTGCTTTCAGATCCTGCGGTGCCGGGCAGATGGCGTGGATGCGTGCGCATTGGAAAGGTTTCTGCCCGTGAACCCAAAGTAAGCTCTCCCGCCTGTTAGGGTCGCTGCGTCGCCCTCTTAGAATTCCTCGCCACTGGTGTTCAAACTGGAAGTTTTCGGGACCTCCGCGTCTCCGTGGGCCTGTCTGCCTGCGGACCTGGGACCTGCTACGACTTCTTCACTTCATCCCTGCCTCCCGGAGGCTATGGCCACAATAGATCAAGATGGTGGCGGTGCGCGAGGTGTTCCCCTCCGATGGATGCCATGCTAGCCTCCAGATCGCAGGTTCAAACCCGGCGGAAGGCGATGGATTTTTTTTTCGGCCTTAGCATGGCTTCCTTCGGAAGGTAAGTAAAGCCGATGGTCCCATGTCGTAGATTTACGGCACGTGAAAGAACCTCAAGTCTGATAAAGAAGCCTCTGAGCAAAATTACCGGTCTTTCACGCCCAATATAGAATGGGACGCTAAGGACCACAGTAGTTAAAGAGCGTCCATAAATAAAACACAATTTTTTGTCCCTCTCCGATAAATACATTCTACATCTACTACTTATCTATAGTAAATGGGGGAAGTATTCCATTCCACCCGAAAATTTGATACCGATAAATCACCGAAAATACACGTTTTGGGGCTCCCTCAATCCAAACAAAAACATTTAAGAAAAAGGTCTCTGTGTGTGTGTGTGTGTGTGTGTGTGTGTGTGTGCGCGCGCGCGCGAATACCAAAACTCATTTAAGTTGAGGGTTTTTCAAGGATGAGACACGAAGATTTTCAAAAAATCTGATGTGTTACACTCACATGACTTTCCCTACTCTTGTACAAACTATTTTTACAAACGCTTATTCTACATCTGCTTCATGTTAATCGAGATGTTAATCTTATTGCTAATCTTCTTGTAGATGCAAGGGGTCTTGGCTTTAAGCGTTTAAGAGCTGATTGCTATGTGGCGCATTCCATTCTCTTTGCATTACCAGGACAAAAAAATTAATAACGAATTTGAGAAAAAGTATAAGTATTGGAAAATTTAAGGGAATAACAAGCAATATCTCGAAAATAGTTCACTCAGCAACAAAAATGTATACGACATAAATTGTGTATTTTAACGCGATCTACATTTCTTGTGTAGTAAAATTTTGTCTATCTCTTATGGTTTACCAGTTATGCAAAAGTCGTTCACAATGAAGAATACTTTTGGAGACATTCCCAGAAAATTCGAGATATACATTTCATTTGTCACAAAAATATTTTAAACATATGATATTTTAATCAAAATCGTTAGAGCCATTTTTGAGAAAATTAAAGTTTTCGAAAAATGTTCCATATAAAGGGTAGTCTGGGTTGGGGGATTTTCTTGAAAACCTTCGTGTCGCATCTCTGGAAGATACTGAACCCAAATACCAAGTTTGGTGTTTATCCGACTGTTCGTTTCTGAGTTATGCTGTTCACATACAGACACACAGACACACACACACACACACACAAGGACATGTTTCCAAAAATGCTTTTTTGGATTCAGGGGGTCTCAAAACATGTATTTCCAGTGAAATCTCGGTATCGAATTTTTGGGTGGAATACAATACTTCCCCTACTTACTATACGTAGTTGAGAAAGTAAAAATATCCCCACCCCAAACTACCCTGTATATGGAAAAATGATCATTAAGTTTTATTTTCCCAAAAAATAGTTGTAACAATTTTTATTACAATACAGGCTGTCCACAAAAACCGAGAACGAGAACGACAAAGTTAAAATGCAAGCATTGTAATGGGAGCGTTCACAATTGACGGGAAGCTTTCCCGGGCTACGGGAACGTGAAGAAGACTTACCAAGTTTTAACTTTCTCGTTCTGGTTCCCAGGCACGGCATATTAGATCCATGTTGTTCATATTAGACTCTCTCTGTAGGGATTATTCTAGTTGGCCGTGACATGAAACAGCCCCTAGTGCTCTCTGTAGTCGCAAGCTGGAAACTGTAATAAATTCTATGTCCATCTTAACCTCAGATCCTGACATCCGCTTAACCATTGAGTAAAGATGACAGATAACGCCACTGAGCGTTGGTTCGTCTGTAGTTTGTTTATATGCAACTCAAAATTGGTGTTGCCTCAGAAACAATAGCAAAAACTACAAATAACAAAAACCGGTAGAAATTAACAAAGAACAGCAAACAACTTTAATCTGCGTTATTAAATAAAGGAATGGTGCGATTAAAGGAATCGGAAATGTAATAGATCTGCATTTAGATAATGTTTACTCTATCGAATTTTGGCATTGGCTAACTCGCGTTATGATGCCTCAATTGGAATCAGGTGGGGAAAAAACATTAAATCACAATGCGCATAATCGACTTTCCACTTTGTGATCGATATGATCATCGATATGCATTCCCATTCTCGTTACCGGGCTCTTGTGAACCAAAATCTCGTATGATGTATAGTTTTCCGTTCTCGTTTCCGGTACCTAACGGTGGCTATGGAACCTCAGGTAGTCCCCCATCTTCAGGCATCTCCACAGGCCACATTTCAACAGGACAATGCCCGGCCACATATTGCGAGGAATGTACAAGCCTTCTTCGAAGAGTGACGGGTACCATTGCTTCTTTGGCCTGCACGTTCGCCTGACATGTCGCCCATCGAACATGTCTGGGATACGATTGGTCGGCACCTGGTGCGTCACGGTCCTCCAGTAACCAGTATCACGGATTTGTGGGCTCGAATACAAACTGCATGGAGGGAAATCCCTCAGGAACTTATTCTAAACCTTTTTTATTCAATGTCACGGCGTATAGCAGCTCTGATTGAAGCGCATGCAGGCCATACCAAATACTGAATATTAGGGCTCAAAGGTCATGTATAGATTTGAAAAGTTTAGCATTTGTTACTTGTCATGTACCTAACCTATGGTATTAAATTCATTGAATTCATGCGTTTCCTTCTTGGTGTTGTAATTTTCACAATCGACAATATATATATATATATATATATATATATATATATATTGAGAGAGAGAGAGAGAGAGAACATTATGAGAAAATCAAGTTTTAAAATTTCAGATGCTATTTCATATACATCTACGCGCGTACATTTAAACGTCACTTTGGGCATTTAAATCCCTAGAAAGGGCAAAACTGCAGTTTTTTGACGATTTTTCCACCACAATTTTAAATAGTTTTTAACATTTTGTCGAAAATTTAGTTAGTGTACAGTTAATCCAAAACTGATTTTAATTAGAAAATTATGTCTGCGTGTGTGTTGTAGCGGGAAAGGAAACGTTGGTTCCCTGGTTGATGCCCTGTCTCCGGCTACTGCTGCCCAGCGGCTGATGATTTCTTCATTCCTAACAAAATACCTATCTAACTAATTTCACTGCTCTCAGGGTTTTCGTAGGTGAGGAATTTACCTTAAAAGATGGTTATTATCAACAAAGTACTTATGGGTTGCTAATTAATTCCATCTGTAACAATTCCCACCATAATAATAAAGTAGGAGCCTAGTCTAACTGCACAGCTTCCCACCCATATGTACACACGTGCATCCGTCGTCCAGAGAGTATCACTGTGTGTCGTCGAGATTCTATAAGAGAGTGAAAATCTGGGGCTTGCTTCCCCTTTTATACCCACATTTAGTGACGCTGACCTTCGCGCCCTAGAATGTAACGACATTTCTAACTGGTCCTCAGACCGCGTTAGCTTATTATGTATGAAAATATTCTGCTCCAAAGCTTTTCGCACACGCGTCCCAGTGACGCGTTCGGAAGCAGTTTCAGTATCTCTGTCTCTTTCCTTTCTGTATCTGTCTCTTTCTATTTCTTGTTATTGCTTCAAGTTCCTTGCTCATTAGCTTGGTGAAGGCTGGTGGGCACTACCTAGAATTAGCTAGCTCGCCCTCCCTTACTTATCTAAATTACAATCTGCTTTGTACATTTCTTGGCTACTAAATATTCTAACACCTTTCTAACACCTTCATCTACTTCCACCAGGTAGTTCATTTGTTATGTTACTTTACCCATCTCGTCCTTAGGTTTTGCACACCAGTATTGGTGTGCAAAACCTAAGGACGAAAGTAATCTTCGCATGCTGTGACACTGCCAAGTAACATAGCTCGATGAAACTTGAATCATACATAGAGGGAACTGCTACGGTATGCTACAGTAAGCAACTAAACTAAATATGCAATGAAATGAACAGAAATGCCACTTTTATTCATAGATCATAAGCTACACTAAAGTCAATACGACATATGATGGCTCTCTAGATTTACAGAAACAGATACTTGGAGCTTAAAAGGGTGTATGATCATCACGGACAGCAATGCATGCTCTGCATCGTGCTCGTTGGTAAGCAGTTCTTGTGGTAGGGCGTTCCATTCCTCAACCAGCGCTGTGGACAACTGTTGGATGGTCGTTTGTGCATATGGATGTGCTGCAATGCGTCTCACCAAAGCATTCCACACGTGTTCGATGGGATTTAAATCGGGGGAACGGGCAGGCCAGGGAAGCAATGGTACCCGTCGTCATCTATAAAAATGTGGTTAGACTGAATTCTTGCATCCGCCGGGATGATGGCCAGTTCCAACACCTATTACAACCACATGGAGGAAACGGGTAAACAGTAAAGGTTTATTTGTGTGATGGTCCGGCGTGATTCATAGTCACTGTTAAATGCACTACTTTGGGAACCAGAGAGGTTCAAAACGATCATAATATGGGCTTGCAAACGTTATCTAGTTTGTATGTACGTACCGCATTTTGTAAATTCTCAGAATAATTTATTGGCTTTCTTCTGTATGAAAGAATTGGCTTTAGATAGTAAAATATTATTTAATGATGCTTTATATTTGTAAGTTAGAATTACAATGTTATATGCATTTATTTATGATGTTCATTAAAGCATATTCTAACAAGCAACAATTTGTGTTTTAATGAAATTCACATAATTAAACTAATTAAGTGAAACGACACTTCCATGCCAAACTATCAGTTCTCGTTTAATTTGCTAAACATAAAAAGCACCTTCAAGTGGCAGTATTTGAATCTGGGACCTTCACCATTGAAGGCCAACACACATACTGTTGCGCTACGAGTACAAGTCCTTGCACGCACAGCAGTGCAAAGCAGAATTTCGGCCGAAGTTGATACGACGCTATGCAGTGGACAGTGTTTACGGCTAGTCTGTACAACGCCGGGACTGCATAACTTCTCAATCCGTAAGCTGAGAAGACTCACTGCCGTTTGTGAAAATTGCAACACCAAGAAAGAATTTCCCGAATAACTCCAAACTTGGTGGAGTGTAACCCGGCGCAACATGGCCGGTGTGATGTCACGGCAAGCTAAGAGGAACTTTGTATTTTTATTTTATTTAGTATTTTCATACATTTCATATTTAAGGCAAATCCACTTTCTAGTGCATTTGGAAAGAAATCATGATTACTAGAACGTTTTCGAGACATGAACAGAAATGAATAAAAATCATTTATTCGCAGGCATAATTTGAACTTCCGACCTTCACTATCACTTTCCAGAATGTTAACCATTGCGCTACTAGAGCACGTTAACGAGCACCACCGTAGTCGTAATCAGCGGGCTGGTGAATGCGGAGTCAGCACCTGCATTTCGCATCGTCTGTAAAATGCAAAGCTGTCTAGTTAGCAATCCGCAGGATGAGAAGACTCCGCGGTATATATTTGTTTGTTTGTTTGTTTTACGTCGCTTTAACTACATAGGTATATCACGACAGATCTGTTAGGAGCGTACTTCGTGGATCGGCGTGTGGCGGACATTTAACCTTATAGGTCTCATCCCTGTACCATACCATCTTGCTTCGTCTGGTGTCCATAGAGGCATGTGCATAGTAACTGTACCTCTGCTTCCGTGACGGGTAGATGACAGCTTCGGCACGTGTCCACCCAGTCCTTGGTGCACAGCAACTGTATCTCAGCTTCCACACGTGTCGGACAGAAGACATTAGGGTGCGTCCATACTACCTGCTTTCATTATCTGTGGATAGGTGGCAGAGCATTCGCTATTACCATCTATCTTCATTTTTACTGTTGTAGACTTAATATGGAACTTTTGGTCGTGGTATTAAATAGCAAACCCTTATTTACCTTGCCGACCGAGGAAAACCAAGAAAACAAAAACAGTCAGATTAGTCGACCCACGGGACTTAAACGCGGGATCTCCCAAATGCGAGCCACAGAAGTTACCGCCTGAGACATCCCGATCTGTTCTCGTAATATTGTTTACCTGCCATTTTGTCACTTTAAAAGCTTCCCATTATGCAATTTTGGTTCACTTTTTTCATATTTTCAATATACGTTTATGAAGATATCTAATGGGCCTTTTATTTATGTCGCGTATAGTATTCGATTTAAGGTTTTAAAAATTTAATAGATGATAGAGTTTTAGAAACTTACATGCTCATACTTCATTATTTTTCTAGGAAAATTTTAATGCTACACAAAATTTAGTATTTGATTGTAAAGAACTATTCGAGGAATAGCATGCGAAATTTAAAACCTTAAGCTTTCCAAATTTTCATCACGTGGAGCATTTCGTTTGAGACTAGATTTTCACTTTTTGAAAAGTGAGGTACATAGTACCATTAAAATTCATTTTATGTTATTACTATGTTGAACAAATCATCATCATCATCATCATCTACATCACGTATCGAGCAATACACGCCCGTTACGTCTTCAAACAAAGACCGTTCCGACAATTTTTCCTTGTTCGCCCTAAGTTTTATATTGCTATCCATCCAATTTAAATGAGTCCATAATTCATTTCTGCGATTAATTATTATATAATTTACATTTCTCAAATTTAAACGACTTATTATGTCTACATTTTTAATTCGTTCTGCATTCTACGTGTCTTAAAAATCTCATTTTTGCAGTTTGGAGTCTTCTTTCATCTGCAGCTTTGAGAGCTCACACTTAAACTCCATATAGACATGCGGGAAGCGCTCAACAAAGATTTTATACAAATTGAGGTTAAAATGGTTTAAATTTCTATCTAACAAGGTAGGTTAGAGAAAGTAAACTATGTACCATATAAAACGTAAAAGCAACACAGGAGTGTTTCCTAAAAAATTATTTCACAGTTTAAAAAGAAATTGCTAACAGGACCATGACATTTTCAAATTAGCTTCTGACGGCACCTGAAGCAAACGTACAAATAAATACATTTCCATGGAGAGAGTTTCCAGGCTTGAAAGAGAAAAAGAATTTGTTGCTTTAACGGATGGGAAAGAATCAAATATAATTTATCAGGAAAGGCAGACACACACACTATTGCAGGCAAGTCGGAAATGAATAGGTCTGAGAGGGATCGGGGAGGGGGTTAACGTCGCGCTGCGCAAGGGGCGAATGCTCTTAATCCCGAAAGGGCGGGTAAAACTACGGCAGAAAGAATCGCGTTCAACAGGGCCGGGGGAGTCACATTCCCGCACAAAACAAAGACATCTGAACAGACTTCAACTCAAAACCTCCTTCTCAACGAAAGGTGTGCATTCCTTGGTTATTGTTTCCTTGCGGTCCCCACTAGAAGATGTATGCCCCATCAATCGACTGTTTTAAGCGTAAAAATCTGATTTGTCACATTCAAGTGAACCTCTCTACTCCCTCTTCTACAAACTATTCTTACAAAAGCTTATTCTTCCATCTGCTTCTACATGGTAAACATCCATTACACATTTACGTATTTCCTTGTATGTTTAAAAAGGATAAAGTAGGCTAAAGCGATATTCAGATTTTTACTTTCTCTACCACATACATAATACGTAGAGAAGGTATTGCATTGCACCCAAAAATTCTATACCAAGATTTCACCGGAAATACAAGTTTTGAAGTTCTCAGAATCCAAATAAAGCACTTACAGCAGACTTATGTATGTGTCTGCATGTGAACAGCATAACTTAAAAACGAAAAGTCGGATAAATGCCAAATTTGGTATTTGAGTTTAGTATCTTCCAAGGATGCGACAGGAAAATTTTCAGGAAAATTCCCCACCCCAGAATACCCTTTAATGGGAACATTTTCGATAATTTTGATTTTCTTAAAAATGCCTATAACGATTTTGGTTAAAACATCATATGTTTAAGACATTTTCATAACAAATGAAATGCATATCTTGAATTTTGTAGGAATGTCCCCAAAAGTCCTCTTCATTCTGGGTGACTTTTGCATAAATGGTAAACCGTAAGAGATAGACGAAATTTTACTATACAAAAAATGTAGATCTCGTTAAAACACATAATGTATGTCATATAAATTTTTTGTTGAGTGAATCATTTCTAAGGTATTTCTTGCCATTTGTTTTAATTTTCCAATACATATACTTTTTCTCAAATGGGATTTCGTTTATTTCCCTCCTGGACATGCAAAGAGAATGGAATACTCCACATAGCAACCGGCTCTTAAGAGAATTGACTACGCTTAAAGCCTGCCATATTCCCCTTGCACCTACAAGAAACAAGATAGTTTCTGCAAATGTTTATCTCAATTAACATGAAGTAGATGGAGAATAAGCGTTTGTAAAAATAAGTTGTACAAGCGCAGAAAGTCATGTGTGTGTGTGTGTGTGTGTGTGTGTCTATGAAGACTATAACTTAAAAGCGATAATGGTGTCATCTGCAGTTGTCTTATTACCTACTTGATTACTTATTTCAAATTATATTCATTAAAGTTAATCATTGAAATCTGTAGTGTGGGGGTAGCGTGTCTACCGTACATTCTAGAGGCCCCAAATTCGAATCTCGGTTAGGTTGAATTACCCGGATAAGGGGTTTTCCGGTTTTTTTCCTTGCCTTGAAAATACGAATGTCGGATAACTTTAAGTTCTGTGGACCCCGGACTCATTTGAGCATCATTTCAACCAATTCATTCATTCATTTATTCATCGTCCCATATGACTTACCCGATTCAAGGACATTAAAACAAACAAAAAAGTCATGGATCATTAAGTACAAGGTTTCTGCCAGCGCGCTCACTCAAGCAATTCGGTTTCTCCAGGCTTTCCATTCAACTATACATCCACACCCACAAATGTTGGTCATCTTGCCATTCGAAAAAAAAAATATTACACCGACAGCTTGGCATTACTCCCGCCACCTGCGGCTATCAAACTAGTGTATTTACTGAAGAAGAGCATTATGATCCGATATAACATAGCGTTTGTGTTGGGTCTGAATTCTTTTTATAGATAGCTCTGGATCTGTATTTATATGTGTATACATATCTGCAACACATACTTCAGGTGCGTTCGCAACAGTTTGTGTCTTGCGTTCTGGTATTTAGAAGGCATTTTAGGAAACAATCCCAAAAATATTTATCTTAAATTCACAAATTACATCCATCTATATTCATATGTTAACATTGTTTTAAACGCCTTAGTTTCTTTTCTCGCCATTTAAAAAATTCCAAAATAACAGATATAATGTTGTTTCATTGTACACTTCAACGTACATTTATTTTGCGTTTTGCAACTCTACTTACATGGTTTTTCCATTACGTTCTCCGATAGAGTGTTTTGCGAATCTGTGAAATTTCCCAAGGTTCTATTTAATTTTAATGGTAGCTTTGTACTGTTTTACTTGTGGAGATCACTTAACGTTGACAGGACAAAATGGCATTTCTGGGCGTATGCCAATGGACCTAAGATGGCTTAAGAAGTTTCAATTCATGGCGTTAAATTTAAAGAAAAAGGTGTACTTCTGTTTCTCTGTCGAGTTGTGGATAGTTAAAATACGTTTAATCCATTAAAACTTAATAAGGTAGATTAAATATGTAATATCCTGTGCGGAATCGAAACCCAGTGACTCTCATGACAATCCATTACACCATGCAGCAACTGTTTCGTATCGGAGTCTATAAACACATTACAAAGGTTTCGCCCACTGCCCTGGATTACAGTATGGCTATGTTCCGCTTCTAATGGTTATAAAAATCAAATTTAAGATAAACGTATTTCTTTGTTCCTGGCGATTTGGAATCAATTCCGTATATATTTCAATTAAATATTTCTTTTAGCTAGCAAAGTTTCAAAGCTACCCTTGGTTCGGAAATATTCACCACGATTCGGAAGCCCTTAATCTTAACTACTCTTAATTTAGTATCGATTTCAACAAAATTTGAAGTATGTCGACAAATATTGTTCAGACTCTTGTGTATCGTCCTCCGTTGCGAGTGCTTACCATGCTAGCCTCTAGTTCCCGAGGTTGCGGTTTCAAACCCGGCGGAGGACGATGGATTTTTTTCGGACGTAAAATTCTTAACATGGCTTCCTTCGGAAGGGAACTAAAGCCGGTGGTCCCGTGTCGTAAAAGAACTTCAAACCTGATAGAGGCCTCTCAGCAAAATTGCCGGTCTTTCACGCCCAATATAGAATGGGACGCTAAGGACCACAGCAGTTAAAGAGCGTCTATAAATAAAAAGCTTAATTCAATTCAATAGACTCTTGTGTATAAAATTTCAACTCCATACTTGCAATGGTTCGCGCCTAAGAATTAAAAAAATTGTGGATACTCTCCATCTAAACCATTTTTAACTATCTGCCGATTTCATTCAAGATGAAACGTGCCGACAAATTTTGTTCAAATTCCTATGAATAAAATTACAAGTCCATTCTTGCAGCAATTGACGAGTTGTTTCATACGAACGGACAAAGGTGATCGCACTAATAGGTGATCGCAGTAGCATACGCACCTAACATAAAGTTATAGAAATAATATCAATAATACTAATCCGCAATAATAAAAAACTATAAAAATAATCATATCCGACATTTAGAGCAAATTTACTCTTAATTTTGTAAGTTTAAACACAAGTTGCCACCGACCAAGTTAGGAGTTTAGGGTTAAGGAGCGGAGGAGGAAATCGATACTGTGGCCAAAGCTAGGTCTATGAGAGCGATACTGAAAATGTTTAGGATGCTATGTTTCTAAAAACAAATGAAATTTGTTTATATTTGACAGTTAATTTATAATTTTGGCGAGTTGATTGACGTGTAGTTTATTCGATTGGCTTTAATAGTGTCACGAACGTGACTGAGGAGATCCGTATTGTAATTATTATTTTATATTAATCGCCATTATTTTATTAACCTGTCACAAGTTTCTGAATTCATATAGAAACACATTTTATATTCTTTATTCTGCTAAAGTCTTAGTAAATTGTATATATGACAGGAAACAGTGGTTTGTCATTTCCTTTGACATTTCAAAGGGATGTTACTGTGCCATCATTTCCTGAGGAGTACGTGTCTTTCTGCAGGCTTTTAGCGTTACGTCACATAGAATGTTCTAGAACATTGACGTAGCGAGTTATGATTGGCTGCTATATTTCAAATCCAGGGCGGTGGCAGACCATATTTGGTAATAGCTGCCAGGGTATTTAGCCCTATATAAACAAGCCCTCAGTCTCGACTCGGGGGATTTTTGTGTTGTAAATTGATCGGGACCGCTATGGTACCCGTCGACGGCCGCGGCACGGCCGCTCCGGATGACTTCCTCTGATACCACTAACGACTTGACGAAGTCGTGTCGAGTATTGGCTCTCCTCATCCACGACGAGACATGTTTCTCAAGGTAAGCCTTCTAAGATAAATTGATAATAATAATGTTAGCCAGTATCATCATCATCCCTGATAATGTAAACTCGACAATCGCACTATAGAAATGTAACGTTCTAGAATATAATAGTTTTGCTAATCCAAATTCTGAATTCTCTATCATCTGATTCCAGTTATTCCCCCCTGTGTCCAACTTTAGTTGCGACAATAGTTTGTTAATTATCATCATTTAAAGATTTGTGTTCACCCAAAAATGAATTTGACTATAGAACATTTCCGGGCTGTGGTTTTTTTTTTCCAATTTTAAATCGTCGTTAACGCCTAAACAATGTGAAGATCGATTTAGAAATGCATTTGGCGAAGAAGCCCCATCTAAGGCAACAATTTATAGCTGGCACAGCGAATTCAAAAGAGATAGGATTTTTCTTAGTGATGAATTTCGTGAAGGAGCCCAAGAACTGCTGTTACTGATGAAAATATTGCCGCTGTTCGAGCAATGCTTGAAGAAGATCGACGGACATGTTAGAATTTATTCGGACGACATTGGGCACTGATATAAGTCAAATCCAAACATTTTACATCAACAGTTAAACGTAAGAAAACTTTGTTGTTACACACTAACTGATTCCCGATCAAAAACAATAATGCATTCATTGGTGCAGAAAAACTCTGGATTGGATTTATCGTTATGATCCTGAAAAGAAAAGTCAATCGTCTCCATGGGTCTTTCGAACAGAACCTAAGCTTACAAAAGTCCTACGAATTCGCAGTGCTGGTAAGAATAGGTTGCTGTTTTTCTTTTTCTAAAACCGGCTCTATTACTACTATAGCACTCTGAAGTAGACGTACGCTTACTGCCGATTGGTACACAAATGTCTGTTTACCGCAAGCATTTGAAAACGTTCGTGAAAAACGCCCAAAAGGAAAACTAACGTTACATCATGTCCAAGCATCGTCGCATACAGCAAAACTAACAACTGATTATCTGGACGACCCAAAGGTCAGCATCATGGACCCTCCGCCATACAGCCCTGATCTAGCACCTTCTGGTTTCTTTTTGTTTCCAAAACTTACGATAAAATACGTGGAATCAGTTTTTCGTCATCAGATGGAGCAGTGGAACATTATAAAAACCTGGTTTGTGAAGTGCCTCAGGAAGAGTATCATCATTGCTTTAAGTACTGATTTCATCGAATGCAAAAATGTATTGATGTTAAAAGGAAATATTCTGAAAAACAATAAAATCATTTAATTTTTTTAAAAGTAATCCCTGTTTCATTTTCAACATTTTCACTGTCGCCATCGTATACTACCTGCTAAACTTCCGCAAAGGAAGGCCAGATCTAATGGCGGCAGACGCAGCTCAACAGGACCCCTAACGTTTCTAGATTGAGTATTTCTGGACGCCCCTTTGATGACTCACACGAACAGGTTCGGGCGGTAAGAAATATCCTAAAAGCATATCCACCGCATGCGCCACACACCACTGAGCATTGCGCCAAACCCTGTAAAACCGAAAAATGATAGTAAAAGAAATGAAATGAGAGGAAATGAACGACAGGAAAATATACAATATAGTACAGCATTCGCCTACCTAAATGGGAAAACCACGAGCAAGTTAGGGTGGCCAGAACAATAGTAATCGAACCTAATAGCTACAAAGGCTACCCCCTGAGCCATCCTGCAGACTAAGATTTTGGTCCTTGCCTAACGAAATTAGATATATTCAGTGCATGAGAATGTAGATTCACAATTGTCTGTTTTAAACATATTCTAATTTATATGACACGGTAGCTGTACATATAGCTACCGTGTTCTCGAGAGTTACATCAGATTAGGTTAAACAGAAAAAGAGTGTCGCCCCAAGCCGGAACAGTGGACCGTACTAAGGCTAGCGGTTTGTTGTATTTTTCCTTGGAGGAAGTCACAATAGCATGCGTGGCATCTGCATGAATTGCCACGTCTTCTAACAGAGCCTCCTGCTGATGATGCAGGAATCCGAGGGAATTTCCCACAGGGATCTCTAATCTACTTGTGTTTCCCTGCACAGTGAAATAGGATGGGGAGCAGGCAAGTGCTCGAAACGGCTCACGAGTTTAAATAGAGCAGTGTGTGTCTGGGTCCCAGCGTGGAATTACTTTTCCTAACTCTGGCATTTGTCTTTATTGCTATTGCTGAGATCTGATTCAAAGGAACCAAATCTCTATTGGCACCAGCAGTGCCATCTGTGTTCCTCGAGAACTGAATTCATTCAAATACCTCTTGCCCCTGCACAAACAAAAATCTGTTTCAATTTGCAGTTGGTGTTATTTACTGCAGTGATTTTTGTTGCGCCGCCTTGTCAGCGGAGATCAAATGGCGCTAGAGTTAAAGATTGTGGATCTTATGTTGTGTATCAAGTGTCTTAACGTATTTATATCATCTAATTTATACCTATAACAACACTGTAACAGAAATTTGTGTACGCGAAATGTGTAATCACACCATTTCTGCTAAATTTTAACACGATTAACATTAAGTAATCGAGCGGGATGGCTAAGACGGCGTCGTCTGTGGCCCGCATTCGGGAAGTCGTGGGTTCAATTCCATTAGTTTTTTCGGAGTTTTCTCGGGTCGCCAGGCGAATGCTGGGAAGGATTCTCACATCCCCCGAATTTCCTGTCCCTCCATTTCATTTCCATTCTCATTTCACTTCATCTCTCGTGCGTTGGTTTTTTTCAGGGTTAGAAGTGTCGGCGATGGTGTTTCGGTGCAGTGCGGCAGGAGAAAAGGATGCTCTTTGTGACTCTCTCCGTCCCTCGGCTTTCAGCTAGCTCCGGGGGTATCCGAATCCCCTTGAGGGGTGTTCGACCCCGCTCCCCGGTCTGCCTGCCCGTCTGCCGGGGAGTCTCTATCCGGAAACTTAGGGACCCCGCCATTTCTGTGCCGTCACTCCTGGTTCCGGCTGCCCGGTGTCTTCTCTCGACTCATCCTTCCTCCCGGGGACGCCCCCTTGTGGGGCGTAGGTACAACATCCCCTATGAGAGGAGTACCCTCCTTAACCAATCCAATCCAACATGAAGAAGGTAGAAAAATAAGTCTTTTTAAGAATAGTTTGCAGAAGAGATATAAAAATAAACGATAGTGCGTAGAGAATGTTATGTGAATGTAAGATATGTCTTTGGGTTATTTAACTCCTTTACTGCATATCTTGATGGTTTTACTGTCGGTTAAGCCAGTGGTCGTATTTGCGTAGTTAACTTCCTGCCCCTTCTGCTTCAGTCAACCGTTGACAGATGGCATTAGCTGCGTAGTCGCCTTTCTGATTCGTTCATTTAGTTGTTATTGATTTCGTAGGAATGTGGACTTTTGGGATCTCGGCTGTGCTGTGGAGATACAGTAACTCATTGTGATGGGAACCAAATGGCTTTAGTTTTGAAGTGACCTTCTTGTACCACTTATTTTATTTATATTTCTTTCATTTCTGACTTTTGGTTCGGGTGTTGATATATCCAATCCACCCGATGGAAAAATTAAAAATAATAATAAAACAAAACAGGCAACGCGAACCACAGAGTCTAATGCCTGAGCCATATCGATCAATTATTATATTGCAAACTCTCTAGCGAATGTCCATTAAATTAATGAACAGCATAACTCAAAAACGAAAAGAAAGTCGGATAAACACCAAACTTGTTAAGTTCAAAGATTCAAATATTTCAAGAAAATCTTTCCCACCCCAAAGTTCCCTTCATATGAAAGAGATTTCGAATTTTTTTTTTATTTTCTAAAAAATGGTTCTTTACGATTTCGATTAAAATAACTTATATTAAAGGTCTTTACACGATAAATAAAATGAATATCTTTAATTTTGTGGGAATATCCTGTGAAGTCCTCTTCATTCATAAATAAACCTTTTTGACAGCATGGCCTAGTAGTAGGACTTATAACACAAGGCACACGAGCTAAAACCTTTAGATTATCGCATTAGTGCGGTAATTTTCAGTGTGACTAACTTTTTTTTCAAGTCAAATCACATGGCGATTACCTTTTGTAATTCAAATCGTCATTCTTCAATGTATCGTAGTTCGTTGTAGAGTAAACCTATACGTTATACTGGCAGCTTTCTTTGATCTAAAATGTTACTCATTTATGTAACCTACATAAAGATTAAAGGCGCAAATTATGAATTCAGAAGAAACTGAAATTGGAAGGAAATTACAGAAGCAGGAGAAAGAATAACACTAGAATTACTTAGCGAAAAACTCCAGAAAGCAATATGGTATAGCATATAATCGCTTCATTGCCTGGTGTAAGACAAAACATGGTGAAAAGAATCTCACTGAAAATGACAAAAAAAATCTGATGTGTTATACTCACATGACTTTCTCTACTCTTGTACAAACTATTTTACAAACGCTTATTCTCCATATGCTTCATGTTAATCGAGATATCGAGATGTTAATCTTATTCTAATTTTCTTGTAGCTGCAAGGGGAATGTAGTAGCCTTTAAGCATAGACATACCTCTTAATAGCTGGTTGCTAGGTGCAGCACCATTCTCGTTGACACAGATTAATACTCTTTGCATATACAAGACAAAAAAAATGAATAACGAATTCCCATTTGAGAAAATAAGTATTGAAAAATTTAAGGGAATAACAAGCAATATCTCGAAAATGGTTCACTCAACAACAAAAGTGTATATGACATAAATTGTGTATTATAACGCGATCTACATTCTTTGTGTAGTAAACTTTTGTCTTTCTCTTATGTTTTACCAGTTATGCAAAAGTCGTTCACAATGAAGGATACTTTTGGAGACATTCCCAGAAAATTCAAGATATACATTTCATTTGTCATGAAAATATGTTAAACATATGATATTTTAATCAAAATCGTTAGCGCCATTTTTGAGAAAATTAAAATTTTCGAAAAATCTTCCATGTAAAGGGTAATCTGGGGTGGGGGGATTTTCTTGAAAACCTTCGTGTCGCATCTCTGGAAGATACTGAACCTAAATACCAAGTTTGGTGGTTATCCGACTGTTCGTTTCTGAGTTATGCTGTTCACAGACACAGACACACACACAGACACACACACGGACATGTTTCCAAAAATGCTTTTTTTGGATTCTGGGGGTCTCAAAACATGTATTTGCGGTGAAATCTTGGTATAGAATTTTTGGGTGGAATACAATACTTCCCCTACTTACTATACGTAGTGGAGAAAGTAAAAAACATCTGACATCTCACTTTTTAACGCCATTTCTGTTAGTTTCACGAATCAATATACTATTAATAATATTTTACAAATTCTAACGCTGTATAAAAAATAATATATGCCACACGTGTTAAAAGTGGTTTTATTTTGCTCGTACGATTCATTCCTATCTGAAAAATAAATCTCTACTTTTAACCCTTGTATCATAATCTACTATTGTATAATTTGTGAACCGTAAGAGACACCAAGCGAGATGGCGGTAACGTTTGGGAGGCCCCGGATTCAGTTCCACTCTTTCTTCTTTTTTTTTAATTTATGGACGCTCTTTAACTGCTGTGGTTCTTAGCGTCCCATTCTATATTGGGCGCGAAAGACCGTTAATTTTGCTCAGAGGCCTCTTTATAGGCTTGAGGTTCTTTTACGTGCCATAAATCTACGACACGGGACCAACGGCTTTACTTCTCTTCCGAAGGAAGCCATGCTAAGAATTTTTACGCCCGAAAAAATCCATCGCCCTCCGCCGGGTTTGAACCCGCGACCTCGGGAACAAGTGGCTAGCATGGTAACCACTACACTCAGTTCCCCTGGGGTCGGCCACTCTGACGTTGGAATTTTTCGTGAATTTCCCAGTTTGATAGGCGAATGCTGATGTGGTTTCTTTTCTGTTAAGGATTTCTTGACCCCCATCATTTCCTTTCATCTGTTTCATTTCCATGTGTTTTAGGGTTGTAGGACCAGGCGACGGCGATTGGTACATTGAGGCGGGACGGTGGAGTTTGCGTTGTGTAAAGATTTCCCTCTGGCGCTTGGCTAGCCGGTTGGTGTCCCTTCCTGGGGGCTCGTTCCCGGGACCCTTGAGTTTGATTTTGCCTTTGGCAAGCGCGTACCGGCATCAGGATTGGTGTCATTCTGGAATACTTAGGGACTCCGTCTTTAGTAGCGCACGCCGTCGTCTGGATCTGGTCGCCCTTCGGGTTTCCCTTCATGCCCTCCTCCCGGGGCCTTGTAAGTCACAAAGGGTCTACAGTATCCTGCATAAGGTGCTTAGCTCCATTGTCTAGTAGTCCTCTCCGTTTGACTAATCCTATTCCAGTTTAGACTGGTGTAAGAAAAAATAAACAAAGGCCCCTTCTATCAGGAAATCAAATCTAGCCCAAATTCGATTTAAAAGATAGTTTAAAACAACGGTTTACTAAACACATCATTGCCTATTACATTTTTTGTTTTGTTTTACTTTTTAAACGGAATATACTGTAGTTGTAGGTATAAGAAGATAGACAAAACCTTACTACCAAAAATGAAGATATCGCTAAAAATCACAATTTATTTCAAATAACTTCTTCATAATGTGGCATTAACCTTTCCAAGATATTCTTTATTATTGGTTTGATTTTTTAAATACTTAATACTTTTTTAATCTGCAGAGTCGTTACTCGGGTTTTCTTTTCTTTTGTTTCTTCTCGTGGCCATGCAAAGAGAATGAAATTCCCATCATATAGCGATGGCTTTGACAATCGCTTAAGCCTACTGTATTCCCCCTTGTATTTGCAACAAAAAGTGTAATAAAATAATTTCTACAAACGCTCATCTCGATTTACATGAAGCAGACACTAGAATAAGCTTTTCTAAGAAGAGTTTGTAGAAGAGGATATAGACAAAGTCATGTGAATGTAAATTGAGAAATTTATCGGGATAATTAGTACTGTTTAAAGTAAAGTGTAAAGAAAATTTAAGACTGAAATTTTGTGTCAAATGTAAAAAGAATTCTGATGTGATACATTCACATGACGTATTCTACCCTTAACTTTATTCATGGATATACAAACTATTCTTAATAAAGCTTCTTTTTTCTACTTCATTTTAATCCAAATAAACCTTTGCAGAAATAGCTACTTTACACATTTCGTTATAGATACAATGAGAACAGCGATAGTCAAATGTTTAAGAACTGGATGCTATATGCTGGCCTTAAAATTCATACTGTTTCCATGCAATCGCGAGAAACAACTGAAAATCGATGTACTTTAAAACAATGACAAGGACTGAACAACTGGAACCTTTAATAACGGATATTACAGAAACGCCTTATGCCACAAAAAAAAACCTTATTTGAAATAAATTCTTTGCTTCAAAGAGACCTAGATTTTTTGTGTGGTACGTTTTCGTCTATCGCTTAACATTCATCAGTTACACAAGATTATAGAAAATTCCTTCCGAATAAACTCGACTTCACCGGCTAGTCCCAGAAAATTCAAGATAGGTATACATTTTATTCGTAATGAAATTCTTTAATGACTGTTATTTTAATGAAAATCGTTTGAGCCATTTGTATTATATAATCAAAAAATTCGAATAATGTCCCATATAAAGAGTAGTTTGGGGTGGGGAGAATTTCTAGAAAATCTTCGTGTCGCCTCTTGGAAGGTACTGAACCCAAATACCAAGTTTAGTGTTTATCCGCCTTTTCGTTTTTGAGATATTCCGTTCACAGACACACGCGGACCTTTTTCTAAAAATGCTTTTATTTAGATTCAGGGGTCTCAAAGTATGTATTTCCGGTCTTATGTCGGTATCGAATTTTTTCTTTCTCTACTACGTATAGTAAGTAGGGGAAGTATTGTATTCCACCCAAAAATTCTATACCGAGATTTCACCGGAAATACATGTCTTGAGACCCCAGAATCCAAAAAAATGCATTTTAGAAACATGTCCGTGTGTGTGTCAGTTTGTCTGTCTGTCTGTCTGTCCGTCTGTGTGTGTGTCTGTGTGTCTGTGTGTTTGTGAACAGCATAACTCAGAAACGAACAGTCGGATAAACACCAAACATGGTATTTAGGTTCAGTATCTTCCAGAGATGCGACACGAAGGTTTTCAAGAAAATCCCCCCACCCCAGATTACCCTTTACATGGTACATTTTTCGAAAAGTTTAATTTTCTCAAAAATGGCTCTAACGATTTTGATTAAAATATCATATGTTTAAGATATTTTCATGACAAATGAAATGTATATCTCGAATTTTCTGGGAATGTCTCCAAAAGTATTCTTCATTGTGAACGACTTTTGCATAACTGGTAAACCATAAGAGATAAACAAAATTTTACTACACAAAAAATGTAGATCGCATTAAAATACACAATTTATGTCATATACGTTTTTGTTGTTGAGTGAACCATTTTTGAGATATTTCTTGTTATTCCCTTAAATTTTCCAATACTTATGCTTTTTCTCAAATTCGTTATTCATTTTACTTTATCTACTACGTATAGTAAGTAGGGGAAGTATTGTATTCCACCCAAAAATTCGATACTGAGATTTCGCCGGAAATACATGTTTTGAGACCCCCTGAATCCAAAAAAAAGCATTTTTAGAAACATGTCCGTGTGTGTGTCTGTGTGTATGTATGTCTGTGAACAGCACAACTCAGAAACGAACAGTCGGATAAACACCAAACTTGGTATTTAGGTTCAGTATCTTCCAGAGATGCGACACGAAGGTTTTCAAGAAAATCTGCCCACCCCAGATTAGCCTTTACATGGAAAAATTTTCAAAAATTTTAATTTTCTCAAAATGGCTCTAACGATTTTGATTAAAATATCATATGTTTAAGATATTTTCATGACAAATAAAATTTATATTTCGAATTTTCTAGGAGTGTCTCCATAAGTATTCTTCATTATGAACGAATTTTGCATAACTGGTAAACCATAAGATTTAGACGAAATTTTATTACACAAAAAATTTAGAACAATTTATGTTATATACATTTTTTGTTGAGTGAACCATTTTCGAGATATTGCTTGTTATTCCCTTAAATTTTTCAATACTTATACTTTTTCTCAAATTCGTTATTCATTTTTTTATGTCCTGGACATGCAAAGAGAATGGAATGCGTCACATAGCAACCAGCGCTTAAAAGATTTGACTATCGCTTATAACCTACCATATTCCCCTTGCATCTACAAGAAAATTAGCAATAAGATTGACATCTTGATATCTCAATTAACATGAAGCATATGGAGAATAAGCGTTTGTAAAAATAGTTTGTACAAGAGTAGAGAAAGTCATGTGATTGTAACACATCAGATTTTAGCTTTAGAATTCGCTGTTGCTATAATTCAATCATATGTGTTTGCAGTATTAGTACACTTTATTCAATAGAATAACTAATATATTTTCATGATCATTCTATATTTTTATCACCATAATATAATAATTTTAGGCGGCGGCGTGGCCGAGCGGTTAGACCGCTCGCCTCCCACCGAGGCAGCCCGGGTTCAATCCCAGGGACCTGCATGTGGGATTTGTGGTGGACGAAGCGGCGTCTGGGCGGGTTTTCTCCGGGTTCTCCGGTTTCCCCCGCCATTCATTCCACCAACTGCTCCATCATCACCTTTCCTTTCATCCATTTCACCAACATTTCGTTTCATCTACTTCCTTCATCCCATACCAGGCATTGGGCTGATCACCCATCCTGGATGCTCTGTCTGATCCATGAGTGTCTGCTCCTCACGGGCCTCTGACCCCAGGCACCCGCTTGTAAGTCCTGGGGGGTGTAAGTCCTACATAAGAGGAGGGTAAACAGATAATGAATGAATGAATATAATAATTTTAATAATCAATCTGGAAAAGCTTTACAAAATCGAATCAATATATATATAGAGTGGAATGCGATACCATCTCTACCTACTATGTGCGTAGTAGAGATAGTAAAAATGCGATGCATTTCCATAATAAAGTGTCACGTTCTAAAAATCACGTTATTAGTTTTTTTTGGGGGAGGGGCATTTTGAGGCAAGCATTCTTCTTGCAACACCCGGTATGTGTTAACAATTTTGAGTGAAGCACGTAGGTAGTACTTTGCTGTAGAATAAGCAGCACACGGGAGCAGTTAGTCACAACTTGTACTGCAATACAGCCCTTTGTCTGATTCATTAATCACGTTGCTATCATCACAAGGAGGGGAGGATTAGCGTCTCCTTGCTACTGTCAGGGTGAACCGACTTGGAAACCTTCCGGGAAAATGTTTTTTTTTTTCCTTCTTACTTTTGTATGGGGAAATCAAAAAGCGATAGAAATAAGCTCGGTGAATGACGTGACCGTAATGGTTTGTCGGCACATAGAGACATTTTCCTCTGTTGAGAAGAGAAGCCTTGGTTTTTTTTTCTGAAAAAAGTTTCTCAACTTGTTTAAATGCACGCATTTATGTTTATTTAATTGATAAAGTGACAATCGCAAGCAGATTTCGTTACCTTCTAGAGATGTCGTCCTTTTTAATTCAAAAACTTCTTAACTCGCTGTTTGGCGTTTCATATTAAGGAGTCTATAACTGGGTATTTCGAGAACGAATTGTTCAAAACACTTTATATAGGTCGGGAGTTTCTTTTATGCTTTTTGTTTTCTCTACCACATACCTAGAAGGTAGAGAAGCTATTGCATTCCACCCAAAAACTCGATAGCGAGTTTTCGCCGGAAATACATGTTTTGAGGTCTTCTAATAAAAACAAAAAACACGTTTAAAAAAAGACCCGTGTGTGTGTGTGTGTGTGTGCGTACGTGCAGAACATAAATCAAAAACGAAAAGTCAGAAAAATACCAAACTTGGTAAGTTCAGTACCTTCCATGAACATTTTCAGGATAATACCGCATCCCAAATTACCCTTTACATGGAAATCTTTTCGAAATTTATTACTGCTCAAAAACGACTCTAAAAATTTTGATTAAAATGTCATATATTAAAAATACTTACGTGACAATTAAAATGTGTATCTTTAATTTTCTAGGAACAGCATGTGAAGACCACTTCATTCGGAAGGGATTTTGTATAATATTGTACATATAGGTAACTTGTATATGTTAAGCAATAGACGAAAACGTACCTACTACACAAAATGTAAATCTGGCTAAAACACAATTTATTTCAAATAACTTTTTTGTGGCATAAGCCACTTCCAAAATATCCGTTATTAATGGTTCGAATTGTTCAGTACTTTGTATTTCTCTTAAAGTCCTGCAAATATTCAGTTGTTTCTCGCGATTGTATGGAAAGAGTATGGAGTTTTAAGGCCAGTTATAGGCCATTTCTATCGCTTGTACCTATAGCGAAGTGTGTAGATTAGCTATTTATGCAAAGGTCTATCTGGATTTAAATTAAGTAGATAGAAAGAAAAAACAATCGTAAGAATAATTAGTATATTCATTAATAAAGCTAGAGGGTAGAGAAAGTCATGTGAATGTAATACATCAGATTTTCTCAATGTTTTTAAACTAAACGATGTTATTGTTTTATTGTCTCATTGATATAGCCCCATTAACTTCTGTTGTCATATTCAGGTTTTGGCTTGAGAAATAACTGATGAAGTTATAACCCCTGGATTGTATGTGTATCATCGCACTGAATATGTCATTAGCCAATGACAGGTAGAGTATGCTATAGCCAATCAAACCATACTGCACCGATGTCGCGGGTTCAAACCCGACGGAGGACGAAGGATTTTTTCGGGGGTAAAAATCCTTAGCATGGCTTCCATCGGAAGGGAAGTAGAGCTGGTGGTCCCGTGTCGTGTATTTACGGCACGTAAAAGAACCTCAAGTCTAATAAAGAGTCCTCTGAGCAAAATTACCAGTCTTTCACGCCCAATATAGAATGGGACACTAAGGACCACAGTAGCTAAAATCCAATTTATTTTTTAACCTTGATTAGTATACTGATAGTATTTCCTGGTGGTGTACTTGTTTTTAATTTGAATGAATGCAGTGAGTGAGATCACGTAGGCTGTGACTATGATAATAGCAACTGAAAATGCCGCGCTTTGGGAGTCAAAATATTGGTAATGTAGAAGCAGCTGTAGATAATTTAACGCCAGAAAACACAAAGAAGAAGAACAACAGTATGTGTGGAACCAATTTTCAGAATTCTGTACGGAGAGAAATTATAAAATTGACGGCGCAGTTAGCGACAAAGAGATTGCTTCCAGGACTAACAAACATGGTTGGCGCTAAACTAGGTAGGTTCATAATAAGTTTTTCCTGTGATTATCTAGCCAAGTAGTACTCGTAGTAGTAGTTTTACTTGGCAATTTAATTTCGGTTTCAAACTCATGTAACTTCGGTCTCGAAATAATTATCATGAAAAGAAGCACTAGTTAATCAAAATGAAATTGTAAAACTATCAGCACTAGTGCCACTACTGTTGATAATTTCACTTTCTCTACTCTGTACTTACAGTAAGTAAAGGAAAAATTGTATTTCACCCAAAAATTCGATACCGAAGTTTCACGAGAAATACATGTTATGAGACCCCTTAACTAAAATAATCTGATGTGTTACACTCACACGACTTTCTCTCTCTTGTACAAACTATTTTTACAAACGCTTATTCTCCATCTACTTCATGTTAATCGAGATAAACATTTGCAGACTCTATCTTATTGCTAATTTTCTTGTAGATGTAAGGGGATAATATATTTACAAGGGCAATATAGAAATACAGTAGCCTTTAAGCACATACATATCTCTTAATAGCTGGTTGCTAGATGCAGCACCATTCCCTTTCCCACAGATTAATACTCTTTGCATATCCCAGACAAAAAAATGAATAACGAATTCCCATTTGAGAAAATAAGTATTGAAAAATTTAAGGGAATAACAAGCAATATCTCGAAAATGGTTCACTCAACAACAAAAATGTATGACATAAATTGTGTATTTTAACGCGATTTACATCTTTTGTGTAGTAAACTTTGTCTATCTCTTATGGTTTACCAGTTATGCAAAAGTCGTTCTCAATGAAGAATACTTTTGGAGACATTCCCAGAAAATTCAAGATATACATTTTATTTGTCGTGAAAATATCTTAAACATATATTTTAATCAAAATCGTTAGAGCCATTTTTGAGAAAATTAAAATTTTCGAAAAATGTTCCATGTAAAGGGTACTCTGTGGTGGGGGGATTTTCCTGAAAACTTTCGTGTCGCATCTCTGGAAGATACTGAACCTAAATACCAAGTTTGGTGTTTTTCCGACTGTTCATTTCTGGGTTATGCTGTTCACAGACACACACACGGACATGTTTCCAAAAATGCTTTTTTTGGATTCAGGGATCTCAAAACATGCATTTCCGGTGAAATCTCGGTATCGAATTTTTGGGTGGAATACAATACTTCCCCTACTTACTATACGTAGTAGAGAAAGTAAAAAAAAAAAAAAATAGAAGAGAGCTCGTGTATGTGTGTGTGCGTGTGAAAAAAATACCTCAAAAACGAAAAGTCGGTTAAATACCAAACTTGGTATATAGCTTAGCATCTTCCAAGGATGCGGTACCCCAAACTACCCTTTACATGAAAAAATTTCGATATTTCTGATTTTCTCAAACATGGCTCTAATAATGTTAATTAAAATACCATGTGTTTAAAATATTTTCATGGTAAACGAAATGTATATATGTAGGTATAGGTTATTCAACCTCGCGCGGTGCGACCTGCACAGAATTATTGTGGCTACGACTTCCAGGAGGTAGGGATGAGCTGAAGGAACCACAGGAGGCTACAGATCGTAGGCAGAGATGCCACAGAGACGCGCGGAAGTCCCTAACATTAAAGTTCGCAGACCGACCCACTGCTGGATACGCCGAGATAGGGTGCGGCCATAAATCACGAAACCTAGAACCTGAAAGATAAGAAGGAAACGGAATGAAAGGGAAATGATGGAAAGGAAATCTGGTAGAAAAGAAACCATCCCAGAATTCGGCTGCTAAACAGACGCTAAAGTGGGCGCGATTTGGTAACCAATAGCAGCTCTATTATAATGTTTAGGTAATTCGAGGTGAAGGAGTATATATTCTCGAGCCATAAGCATGTGTAGCGCAGTTTTGAAGAATCTTTCACGAGGTGCACGTCACGCAGTCCTGAAGAATCTCTCGCGAGGTACACGTCGCACAGTTAGTTACAAAAATGTAAAGTACACGAAGTAATTGGTGCGCGGCAAGTATAACGACTGTAGTTACATTCAGAAATATCACAGTTTCAGTCAGGCGTGTATAAAGATTAAATATGTGAATTATTAATTAAGTGTGACGGCAATAAAAGTGTAAAATCAAATCTTTTTATCAGCGTTATCTTTTAGCAACAACTCCTTTCCGTTTACACGCCCTGCTTAGAGATACTTGCTCACTGAGTTATAATAGCTAGCCGGAGGACAATGAACCCAAATTTAAAATAATAAAACAAGAGGCGCCCATAAATAAGATAACACGAACCATGAGAATTGCGACAAATTATACAGCTATTCTATAATTTTTCCTTCTAAAATTATTTTTGCTCTAATTGTAAATGTTATAAAATATTAATTATATGAAAACATTTATGAAATTGAAAACACTTGCCATATTATGAAATCTGAAACTTTTAACGCACAAATTAAATTCTTTGCACCTCAACTCGTAAAAACCTTATTTCTAAATATTAGCAATCTTGGTTTAGAATTGCAATGCCATTTTATGACACTCTCATTCTCCTCTTTTCTCCCTCCAACTGCATAAGTTGGGGGTAGTTGAACTTTACGGCGACACTGTCCTAATAGAATATAAGCTCCTTGGACGGTAGGCAAGCCTAGAACAAAACAGGAGATAGGTTAAACCTCGTGTTCCTCCAGTGGCAACCCCGATTTAGAATATGAAATTTCATATGTTGTCTCTCGTTATGATGCATTACTGAGAGAAATGTAGCAAATGAGTTCGTTCCTGAATGAACATCAGTTTAGCCATGCTATATGCTTTCTACTACTTTATCTGAACGATTCATTATAAAGAAGTAGTTCTTAAGAATGAACTGTTTCAACCTTCTATAAGAGATACCTTACACGATGTGATACTGTCTTTACTTCTGAATGTAGGTACATGGTATGAAGGGGAGAAATATTTCGGTGACGAGGCACATTCGAAATTTCTAGTCTACAAGTTTCAAAATTGGCCCTGGTTATATGAAGACCAGCTTATCATTATGCAAGTATTGAAGGTATATATTGTTATTGTTACAAGAACAATAATAACATTGTTATTGTTCTTATAGGTAACAATTTTTACACTGGAAGGTATTAAAGGCATGTGTCGTTTGAAGGTATACGAAGTTTCGTTGAAACATAATGGTAGTCTTCGGAAATTGTGGATGCATTTACATCCATATTCCATGAGTAATGCAAAACAGATAACAGATAACAAGGGAGATAAAAATTAATCCCATATTCATACATTCTTGCAGCACTTTTCGTGTTTCAACAGCGACTGCACATACTCTTGAAATTAAGGTTATTCTGTACTGAAATTGCTAACTTCTATCAATTTCAACCACTTTAGAAGACATTCTTATAACATATTTATTCAAAAACTATAGGATTTACAAAAATGAATATCGAGTTATAGTATAAAATGTTCCTCGTAATGAAAATTTCAAATTTCTAAACTTTTAATTTTTTCTTAAATACAGTTCCTTAATTTCAAAATTAAAAGTTTCGTAGCATAAACTTACTACTGAAAAATAATAAAATATCATGCTTTGATGTCAGTCCTCTATTAAAGCCCTAAATACAAAACAGTGATTGACAAAAATAAAATGTCCTTTAGATCTCATCTTACTTCAAAGAACGTGTACTAAAATTTGAAGGAAAGGGAACAAAAATAGCATTATTTAAAGCGGCAAATATGTAAGAAAGCAGGATTACGAAAAGATCCAGTTTTAAAACTTCACATCCTATTTGCACACACATACGCAGCTTCATTTAAACGTCGCGTTTGGGCAAAACAATAATTCGATCCTGATTCCAGAATATTGAAGGTTTTTTTCTCTGAAGACTTAAAACCACAATTTTTGTTCAAAAATCTGTTGAACATTCAGTACCGAAAACCCATTAATGTTTGAAAGATTGGTGGTTCGAGTCTCGCCCATGGCAGTTAATTTTTCAATTCTGATTCCACTTTCCGGTGGCTGAAAGCTTTATATTTCAGGCAAATAAAGCAGCTTGCTGTACTTAAAATCTGCCATTAGTTCGTAATTCTTTTCTTTTTTAAAACGCATGTTACTTGATATAAGGTCTATACTTTTATCATTTTATAATATTCAGGTATACATGAACAAAATAGACAACATGAATGTTAAAGTGATCTCAAAGTCTCGTACCACTGAGAGTTATCCGACGTTTGCCTTCTCAGGATTAAAGGTGTACATTTCTACGATTTTTACTGTCTGCACCTGCTTACCATGGCCGGTAAGTTTTCAGCGGACCAACCTGCGCATAGTGAAGATTTAGACAGGGAAGCCTGGAAGTAGGAGTAGGACTAAGTACGAAGAGGGACTTAGCAACTCGACCTACAAATTCTTTTGTGCCTAAGCCCCTGACGCGCTGCGCCCGGGTGGTAGGGATGAGATGAGAGGAGAGAGGCGGCCGGACTAGGAAACACGACAGGGCAGAGGGTAGAGTCCCTACCTTTTACAGATTGAAACTCCCCGGATGACAGCTGGTGCAACCGGCTCTCCTCCCCTGCAGGCTTGCACATCCCACTGGGGAACCCGGGATTCGGAGACCGCCCCCATTCCGGAGACCGTCCTTCCAGGGACGAAGGGTTACGGAGAGTATCCTTTTCCCTGACATGCAATGCCGAGTCTCCCGCCGACACTTTCAACCCTGAAACAGACCAAGCAGATGAAAGGTGAAGTGAAATGAGTTCGGAGATAAAATGGAGGGACAGGAAATTCGAGAAATGTAATGAACCTTCCTAGCGAACCAGGGAAACCTCGAAAAAAACCCAAGAGTCAGGAAGATTGAACTCTCGACCTCCCGAATGCGGACCACAGATGTTACCGCCCGACACAGCCCGCTGGGTAGAGGGAAGACTAACTCTCAAACTCCTGCATTCTGGTAATGGTAAACACGCTTAGCGTTATTTCATGAATGGCCTTATGATACGTCACATGTTATTACTGTTATATTTAAGTTGTTTTCCATAAGTATATGCTCCAAACTGCTAATTAAATAATAAAACGTCGCCACTTGGAAAGTTTTCATTTGGAATTATTTCAACCATTACATTGAACAACCTTTATCGACGTTTCAAAAATTGTTTGAGGTATTGACAAATGTTTACAGCTTAGCAAGTTGATATATTTTTAAACTGTTGTTAACCTTACTACAAGTTTTCTAAATGTTTGAATGTTATTTGTTACCTAAAATTTTCAAACGTTTTATAGCTGTTCTAACTTATTACAGGTTTTCGACCTTTAACGTTTCTGACTTTTTACAGGTGTTTGACATTTGAATGTCCCAAAATGCATAATAATGTGAACCCGGGAAAATGGTGAAGTGTGCAAGGTTAAACATTGTAAAATCGTGGAAAATAATTTCAAAACCTCAAAAATTCAAAGGTATTAAGAAAGAAATCATTCTCACCATTAAAAGTTTCTACAAAATATCATGTAGTATATTAAGCTAGGGTGAAAATACAATAGGAATGTTTGCGCTTCACTAGCTCTCAATATATTTCCAAAGTAAGCATTGTTTCATTCGACGTCTCATTGTAGGTGCTGGACGACAAACTTCAGTTATTATATGCATCCAGCAAGGTTCCAGCTCCAGTAGGCACATCACAGCAACTGGTAGGTCTGTGTATAAGGGAAGGTGGGAGAAGATAAAATACTCCCTTCCCTCACACCAGGACGAGATCTCGTGCGCGTGCCTAAGTAAGCTAGTCAGGAGTATCAGAACCAGATCGAAAACTGTACACCTCTACTCAGGACAAGGAGAAACCCCGGAAAATTCTTTGGTCAAAATCCAACAGAGATTCGAACTCGTGACCTCCGGATTAGAAGAAAGACATCCTTGTGTTACATTTTATAGCTCGCCATATAATTAGATACTGTTCTTTCTATTTGAAATAAAAGCAATATAAAAATCCGTTTGCTGCGCTTTTGGCATATAGTTTTATACTCGTAGTTTTAGTATTTAAACATAGATTTTCGGTCGATTTGATTCGCTGTGTAGGATTCTCGTGTTTGTTCATGAATTTCGTCGTCTCTCTGTAAGAACATTAGGATGATGAAGTAACCACTTTATGACCAATGTTATTAACACCGACTTTCAATATCCACAATCGCAAAACAAATCAAGCTAATTAACAACGTAATTAGTGTTGGTTTGTTACTGTTTCAATAATGGCAATTAAATTCAGAATTAAATGTCAATTTAATTTATTGAATTCGTGGCATTCAAGAGGGCTTAGAGCAAAATGTGGTGCATATGTCACCACGCCTCAGCTTTTTCGCCAGAGAATGTAATCAGATTGCCGTATCCTTGTAAACAGGTAGAGGTGAACGCTCCATGCAACGTTCGAACATGATACAGTAATTCTTGAACAACGACAGCAACGATTATGAATGGAGCGTGTAATCTATCGCCCAAATCGCCTCAAGATTGTTTGGTAGACGATGTTCGAAGCGAAGTTTTCTAATTGGATGGGTGACGCTGCTTTTCTTCTTCTTCTTCTTCTTCTTTTTTGTGACAAACAAGATACGTCATACAAATATTCATCTTTGCAGAATAAGGCAGTTTTAAAAACAGCAAAAGGCTGTACATGCGGCAGTTTAAAGAAGCATATATGTGTATTACCAAAACAGGGAAACCAGATTCTCAATTCTCAATTTTGGTTATAAAACATTCGGTATTGGGATTAAGATAAAGCCTTTAAAATCAGCAGATATGGGAAGCAATATTCTGTAAAAATATCTGGATACTTAGGTCCAATCAAAATGATTTCCTCTATACATGACAAATTCAGATATATACGTTTATATTACATAGTGACACAAAAAGGTATTGTTTTTTTTACTTTCTCTACCATGGACGTAGTTGGTAGAGGGACTATTGCATTGCCCCAAAATTCGAAAATGAGGTTACACCGGAAATACATGTTTTGAGGCCCTTTGAATAAAAAAACATTTTAGAGAAAGGTTTGTATGTCTGTAAACAGCATAACTCGAAAATTAAATTTCGGATAAATACCAAATTTGGTATTTAGGTTCAGTATCTTCCAAAGATGCGACACGAAGATTTTCAAGAAAATCCCCCACCGCAAACTCCCTTTACATGGAACACTTTTCGAATTTTTTTCTATAAAATAGCTCTAACGATTTTGATTAAGGTACCATATATTAAGCATATTTAGTTGACAAATAAAATGTATATCTTGAATTTTCTGGGAACAGCCTGTGAAGTCCTCTTCATTCGGAAGGAATTCTGTATAATCTTGTATAACTGGTACACGTTAAGCGACAGACGAAAACGTAGTACACCAAAACTGTGCATCTCTTTAAAACACAATTTATTCCAAATATCCGTTATTAATGCTACGATTTTTTTAGTTCCATTTATACCCAGCCTTTAGTTACATTGGTCTTATTGGTGGCCTTTCATTTAGAACTTATTGCCTATTGGCAATGGTGTTAACTCGTGTAACTCTTGTCGTTGGGTTTCTTGCGCTTTGGTTTTTAATCATTAGATCATACACACTCACACTCTCATTCATACTTCCAGACTCTGGGGAGGATAGGGATTAATCTTTAGATCACACACACATTCACACTCTCATTCATACTTCCAGACTCTGGGGAGGATAGGGATTAATCTTTAGATCACACACACACACACACACACACATTCACACTCTCATTCATACTTCCAGACTCTGGGGAGGATAGGGATTAATCTTTAGATCACACACACACACACACACACACACATTCACACTCTCATTCATACTTCCAGACTCTGGGGAGGATAGGGATTAATCATTAGATCACACACATCCACACTCTCATTCATACTTCCAGACTCTGAGGAGGATAGGGATTAATCATTAGATCACACACATCCACACTCTCATTCATACTTCCAGACTCTGAGGAGGATAGGGATTAATCATTGGATCACACACATCCACACTCTCATTCATACTTCCAGACTCTGGGGAGGATAGGGATTAATCATTAGAGCATACACATCCACACTCTCATTCATACTTCCAGGCTCTGAGGAGGATAGGGATTAATCATTAGATCACACACATCCACACTCTCATTCATACTTCCAGACTCTGGGGAGGATAGGGATTAATCATTAGATCACACACATCCACACCCTCATTCATACTTCCAGACTCTGGGGAGGATAGGGATTAATCATTAGATCACACACACACACATCCACACTCTCATTCATACTTCCAGACTCTGGGGAGGATAGGGATTAATCATTAGATCACACACATTCACACTCTCATTCATACTTCCAGGCTCTGGGGAGGATAGGGATTAATCATTAGATCACACACACACACACATCCACACTCTCATTCATACTTCCAGACTCTGGGGAGGATAGGGATTAATCATTAGATCACACACATTCACACTCTCATTCATACTTCCAGGCTCTGGGGAGGATAGGGATTAATCATTAGATCACACACATTCACACTCTCATTCATACTTCCAGACTCTGGGGAGGATAGGGATTAATCATTAGATCACACACATTCACACTCTCATTCATACTTCCAGACTCTGGGGAGGATAGGGATTAATCATTAGATCACACACATTCACACTCT
The DNA here is from genome assembly GCA_030765065.1 of Deroplatys truncata. Taxonomy (NCBI): domain Eukaryota; kingdom Metazoa; phylum Arthropoda; class Insecta; order Mantodea; family Mantidae; genus Deroplatys; species Deroplatys truncata. Next base: position 61,030,716 of record CM060977.1, read on the forward strand.
CATTCATATTTCCAGACTCTGGGGAGGATAGGAATTAATCATTATATCACACACATCCACACTCTCATTCATACTTCCAGACTCTGGGGAGGATAGGGATTAATCATTAGATCACACACATCCAAACTCTCATTCATACTTCCAGACTCTGGGGAGGATAGGGATTAATCATTAGATCACACACATCCACACTCTCATTCACACTTCCAGACTCTGGGGAGGATAGGGATTGATCATTAGATCACACACACATCCACACTCTCATTCATACTTCTAGACTCTGAGGAGGATAGGGATTAATCATTAGATCACACACATTCACACTCTCATTCATACTTCCAGACTCTGGGGAGGATAGGGATTAATCATTAGATCACACACACACACACACACACATCCACACTCTCATTCATACTTCCAGACTCTGGGGAGGATAGGGATTAATCATTAGATCACACACATTCACACTCCCATTCATACTTCCAGACTCTGGGGAGGATAGGGATTAATCATTAGATCACACACACACACTCACTCTCATTCATACTTCCAGACTCTGGGGAGGATAGGGATTAATCATTAGATCACACACACATCCACACTCTCATTCATACTTCCAGACTCTGAGGAGGATAGGGATTAATCATTAGATCACACACACATCCACACTCTCATTCATACTTCCAGACTCTGGGGAGGATAGGGATTAATCATTAGATCACACATACACACATCCACACTCTCATTCATACTTCCAGACTCTGGGGAGGATAGGGATTAATCATTAGATCACACACACATCCACACTCTCATTCATACTTCCAGACTCTGGGGAGGATAGGGATTAATCATTAGATCACACACACATCCACACTCTCATTCATACTTCCAGGCTCTGGGGAGGATGGGGATTAATCATTAGATCACACACATCCACACTCTCATTCATACTTCCAGACTCTGGGGAGGATAGGGATTAATCATTAGATCACACACATCCACACTCTCATTCATACTTCCAGGCTCTGGGGAGGATAGGGATTAATCATTAGATCACACACATCCACACTCTCATTCATACTTCCAGGCTCTGGGGAGGATAGGGATTAATCTTGGCTAGAGAAAGCCAAGGAATCAAACCCGGTACCCCTTGCACAGCAGGCACTTGCTACGATTTGTTCAACACTTTGTCATTCCTTTTAAGTTCCGTCGATTTTCGGTTGTTTCTCGTGGTTGCTAGGAAACAGTATGAAATTTTAAGACCAGCATATAGCATCCAGTTCTTAAACATTTGACTATCGCTGTTCTCTTTGAATTTATAACGAAATGTGTAATGTAGCTATTTCTACAAAGCTTTATCTCGATTAAAATGAAGTAGATAGAAAAATAAAATTTCGTATGATTAGTTTGTATGCCCACTAATAAGCGATAGAAGATAGAGAAGGTTATGTGCATATAACATAGATTTTTTCTATCCATGTTACAAATCTGTTCACATTTTCCTAGAAATTATTTCAAATTAAACAACAAGTGCTTAGTTAAACACAGTATATGGAAGAACATTCAAATGATTAGATGTAACAATGAGCTCTTACGATAGAAGAATCGCAAACTTGCAAGCGTGTCTCAAATGAGGCACTTTGAAAAAGTAAAACTGCAACATGGTATACTTCGAAAGCAGTTAACGCTACGAAAAAGAAATTGACACAAATTTTGGGTATTAAGAAGCTTTACATTTTGCTGAAGTAAATACTTGTCTGTCTCTTGTGGTTTCCTATCTATATAAAATTATACAAAATTCGATCAGAATGAAGAGGACGTAAACAGGTTATTCACAGAGAATTCAAGAAGCACATTTTATTCTTCATGGCAGTATACCAAACGCATGATATTTTAATACAAATCGTTAAGAGCTGTTTCTGAGAAAATAAAAAATAATAAAGGTAGTTTGGAGCTAGGGGAAGTTGACGAAAATATTCATGTCACTTTCTCTAAAGATGTTGGACTGGTACAGGAACAAGTTTGATATTTATCCGACTTTTCGTTTTGAAGAATTCTGTCCATAGACACTCACACATACACGACATTTTTCTAAAAGTGTGTGTCTTTTTCCAGGACCAAAAATCGTGTACTTCCAGTAAAATTATGCTATTGAATTTTTTGATAGAACACATTTATCTACCATAAAGTAGACGGCAGAGAAGGTAAAACAGAAATATTGCAGTGAATATTGAAAATCTGTAACGATTTTAAGACATGTGGAAGTTATTTACATAGTTTTGGTTAATCTATTTTCTATAATCAGAACTTAGTTGTAAAAAAGGTTTATCAAAGCACAGTTTGATAAAATATAGCCTAATGACCCAGGTATTCCAATTCCTTGCTATCATGATTGTAAACGTAACTGTCCATAAACACCCATTTCAAAGCTTAACATGCCTCTTGCATTTGTTTTCAGCGTCAATAACAGTATGCAACCTATGCACACCACTTTCAGAATATTTACTGTATATTTTGCAGATTCATTCACTGAAGCATCCTACAATAGTCTCATTTCTCATTTTGTGTTTCAGTGAGCATAGGTATTGATTTTTGGAAATAACTCAACGATTTCTGCTTACATACGAAATAGCGCCGGTTCAGTATACAGAATTGTATTTAGAATTGTATTATTGAGGCATAGCATAACGCTTTTATGCACATAGGCAAACTAAACCACTGCATGGGAGGGGGAGAGCCCAGGTGCGCATACCATGCATTCATGTTGTGAACTGCAGTTTCCCAATTCCATTTGTTTACTCCTTCACACAATACAAGCGGTTAAATGGGTTTTGGAGTCCAAAGTTGGCCAGTAGTGGTCCGTAATGCCAATGTGCAACATGGGTGTGAAAACAGAATTTAATCACGAAGTACCAATATTCACGTGTGTGTTGTGAATATCAGTACTTCATCTCGGAAACCTCGTTAAAGGTCACAGTAAAAAGCCGGTAAAACTTTGTTTCTGTAGCAGGAAAAGGGGAGGGATAACTTGCGGGATAGAAAGCTTCACGCGTTTTGTGCCTGGTGTTCGAGGTCCTGAGTGAGAGGAACTAGTGTACAGGAATAAGGTCGAAGGAAAAACATTTGGTTCTCATTTTATACTTGACAATATGAACCGAATTTGGAGCACGCTAAACATGGCGGAGACGAGATCCCCTTCATACTGACATGTTTGTGCGGTTTAGGATGACTCTTTGGAACCAGTTGAGGATCTACCTAATGGTAAGGGCAGTAGCTCCTGATGAAGGTTCCCCAAAAGAGGGGATGTGGAACCTACGGGGGGGGCGCAACTTAAGTGGTTGTAAGTAAATATCAGAAAAGCAGATTATCGGTTTTACCACGTTATAACGGGTCTTCAGATTTATTCGGCCTTTACCACCAGTCGGTTTAAACGAATGACGTCATTATTAGTTGAGCGAGCCCCTTGACTTAAAGGGGAGGTGCGGAATTGAACCTGAAACTGCATGCGTTTCCGACTTCGTAAACACGTTGATGTACTGCTGTTTTTCACTGGGACATTTTGTGCGTTCTTTGCACGCGAGATGGAAGTGACCATCGATCACAGAACTTAAATGGTTCAAGATCACAGCAGTTTTTTTTAATTTATAAAAACTTTAAAGTTGTGCCATTAAAGCTGAGACACTCTACGCTACAAAAACCGTCCAAATATTTCAGTTACCTATCAGCATACATGCTGAGATTGCGGGTTTACGAAACGCCAGCGAAAGAAGTTCCAAATGTAAATATTGGAAAGGTACTAAATAAGTCCGATTTCATTAAGGTGACCCGAAACTGTTTTCCATTATTATATAAATCATATAGGGGTTTGTGATTAATGAAGGGTGCATCTTGGTCTTAAGAACGAACATGAGTGCATCTAATGCTGTCTTCTGGATGCCATATGGTCATTACAATTTTTGAGATTACGGTTTTCCACAATGGCTAACATCAACCAGCACATTTCCTATGTACTTTCCTAACCTTAGAGGACCAAAACACAGAACGAGTGAAGTCAAAAGAATGGTGAACATTATTTGGTAACCCAAAATATTTACAAAGAATTCTAACTCATTCTCTAACAAGTAGTTTCCAAGGTTGCAAAGGTGGCAGCTTCTAGCCACAAACTTCGTTCGTAGTACAGCCGACCGACACCCAAGTTCCCTAAAGTTATTTCAAAGATTAGCCATATAATAGATAACTAACAACGAAGACACTGCTAACTTGGCGATGAAAGGCTGGTCTCGCATTCCGCTTCCAACAAGCGACGCGCTTCCAAAAGTTTGCATACGACAGATGACCAAAGCTCAATTCATTTGAGCGGAACTGATCCATATGGTCCGTCTTCTATACTCTCTAGTAATTACTTCGTAACATCGATCACGGTCCTCTTAACCACCTGTCGTATATTTTCAATACTGACTTCTTCACACTGAACTGTATTATTAATTTTAACAATAAAAGAGGAAAAACAGCGTAGCATGAAACAATATATTGCTAAAGAAAGTGGTTTTTACGGGCACACTTCCAAATGGCCCAGTCATCTCGGCGGTGCCGTTTCTATCTCATTAATTTCTCTAGCATCCACTTACAGAAGGTAGAGGAAGTACTGTATTCTACCCAAAAATTCGATAAAGACGTTTCACCAGAAATGCATATTTTGTGGTTCTTGAACAGACACAAAAGCGTTTTTACAAAAATGCATAAGTCAAAAACGAAAAGTCGGATAGTTACCAAACTTCGACTTCGCATCTTCTAAGGCTGCGACAAGAAGATTTTCAACAAAATCTCCCCCACACCAGACTAATCTTTATAAAATAAAATATTTCTTATATTTCATTTTCTAAAATTCCTCTTCATTCGGAATGAATTTTGTCAAATTTGTATAACTAGTAAGTCATAAGCATCAAACATTTACTAGATAAAAAAGCAAATCTTTTGAAACACAGAAAGTATTTCAAATGATTTTTTGGCACCAGCCATTTCCGAGATATTCGTTATTGATTTGAATTTTTTTCTTTTTCACGTTTTGAAATGCTATCACTTTTTAGTTGTTTCTCGCGCCATTGTGAAAAAGTATGGAATTTCAAGGTCAGCATATAGGAACACGCTTTTTAAACGTTTGACTGTCGTTTCAGCCTCTTGTGTTCCCCTTGTACCAACAACGAAAGGTATAATGAAACTATTTCTACAAACGTCGTTCTCTATTAAAATGAAGTCGCTAGAAAAATAAGCTTTTGTAAGTATAGTTTGTAGAAGCTATATAAGAATAAAGGATAGTGGCTAAAGAAAGTATGTGAATGTGACACACATTTTCATTCAACGCAATACCAACCAATTCTAGTGTAAGTTATGGTGCAACTAAATAATTTAATTACTTTATTTGCGCTAAGTTATTTACACCTTCGGGGCGTGTCAGGATTGGCCCCGGCCAGCTGTTCCCCAGACCTCCGGTATTATATTCTGCGTTATAGTTCTCACGTTCTTAAATTCTACATTTCCTCACTCTTCGTCTTTACACATACTATTTTCAACTTCTCTCATCTTCCCATTTTCTTCTCACGTTCCACAAAAAAATTATCCTAAAGGCTTGTTCACAACCGCTCGAGAACGGGAAGCAATGCAGCATACAAGATTTTGTTTCACAACAGCCCGGTAACGAGAACGGGAATGCATATCGATCACAAAGTGTAAGTCAATTTCGCGCTTTGGGATTTCATTTGCTTTTATTTTACCAATGATATTTTTTCACCTACTTCCAATTTAGCCAACACAATGCGGGTTAGTCAACGTCAAAATTCGATATAGTAAACATTATCTAAATGCATATCCGTTTATTTCAGATTCCTCTATTTGTACCAAGCTTTCGTTCCTATATTTAGTGGCTTACATAAAACTTCTTTATTGTTCTTTGTTAATTTCTACCGGCTTTTTTCCCTGCCCTTTGTAGCCCTTGCCATTGCTTTTAGGCAATAGCAAGTTTTGAGTTACATGTAAACGAACTACAGATGACCCTTTCACTACAAGAACCAATGCTCAATGGATCTGCAGGTATCAGAATATGTTAGGAAGCACATAGGCTACTAATTTCTTCCAGTTTCATGTTTTAGCTTGCGAGTATAGAGAGAACTAGCGGCTGTTTCATGTCACAGCCGCCTAGAATAACCTCTAATGAGTCTAATATGCACAATACTGATCCAATATGCTGATCCCGGGAACGAGAACGTTAAAACTTGGGCAAGTCTTCTTTCTCGTTCCCGGAGCCCGAGAAGGCTTCCCGTCGATTGTGAACGCTCCCATTTGAATGTATGCAATTCAACTTTCTCGTTCTCGTTCTAGTTACCGTTCTCGTTTATTGTGAACCAGCCTTAAACCTCTAACCTGAGACCTTTAAAATATTCTATTTATTTTTTACAATGCTATTATTTGTTTAGTCATTTCTCTCTAATAAATCTTTTCCTCCATTCATTTGTCCCTTCACATACAATCAGAATGTGTATTTCATCTTCAGTTTTTCCGCATATTGGATATATTACTTGTATATTGCCTCTGAGTTCTCTAAGCTTCCATACCCGTAGTTAAAACCATGCTATTGCTTCCCTTTCTTATTACGAGTATTACAAATTTCTACGCACTTTTCTTAATTCCGTCTTTATCATTTTATTACTCCTGTATATCAATGTCCTCATAACTAAATAATGGAAAAGAGTGGAAAAAGTATGTCTTGGTCGTGTTCATAGATATTCCAATAAGTAAGAAATGTGAGGAAGGTGTTGTATTGTATTTCAACTGTTGGGGAGCCGAACTTGAAGTAGTTGATATCACACGTATGCAACCCGATGGTCTTCGCCACAAGTTTACGAATCAACTTTGTATTTTAATGTTTTCTTTAAATATTATATATTTATGTTTGCCTCGGCTGCGTCAGTATTTATTTTTAGAGACATGAATTTCTTAACAAGGTGTGGTGCGGCTGAAGTATGTAGGCTTACACAGATTATAATTTGTACTTTTATTAATCCTTGACACGATTTAAATAACACTTCACTGATATAGAGAGCTGTGAGATTATTTATTAATTACTTGCACTTTATAACTCGTAAACTATTTTTGTCTCACACTGAATACGTATTAAACTTCTCGAGGACGCGTCTCGCGTCCGGTTAGGAACGCTGTCTACTAGCAACTCACTTCTGAATTTGTATAATTTGCCCTATTTCAGTTTCTGATTGGCTAATCCTACTCCAATAGAATACTTTTATTTAACTTAAGCTCCTTTCTGGTTGTTGATTTGCTATTTATAAACTGTCTCAAAAATTACATTATTGTTGCTCCAAGAATTACCAGTAGCATTATTAAACTTTCTAATTCATTACTGCCTCATTGTTAGCAACTTTTAACCTATTATTCTCACAGCCCCTACATTATTAAATTACATAATACATTCACATAACATTATTGAACATGTACATAATAATATAAACATTAATACAATGACTGTTACATGCATTTTATATATTATATCATACACATATTGCTTTAAGGCGGGGTCATATTGAATTTTATATTGTATAATTTTGACTGAAATCATTTAAGTGTTAAAAATACTGCCTCAAATGTTAGTGCAATTGTCAGTGTTTCACAATTCGTCCAACCGCCGCTGAAGAACACACATGTTGCTGTTCAAAATGCCTGATGCACGTTGCCACTTCTTTGTTTTTATTTGGAATGTAAGAGACAGGTGCTTGCAACTTAGAATTCGCGAGATTAGCTGCTCGTTTCATTACGAGCACGATGAGAGAATGGCTGTTGCAAACGCTTTCAAGACGGTAAATACGAAAACGGGAAGGAAATGAAATTACGTCGTGTTAATGGCAGACAGTTTCCGCTTTTTGTGCGCCTGTATTTGCTGTACAATTAATGGATTGGCCCGAGGCTGGGCCGACCCGCTCTTTGCCTCGAACAGAAGGAGGCGGTGATAATAACCGGATTGTTTTCAGAAAGGAATTGAAAGGGATGGAAGATGCCGAGTAAATGAAATTTCAAAACCGCTGCAAACCCAACTCTCCCAATAATATTATTATTCTGCTTTCCTCTTTATTAGCGTTTATTTAATCATATAATTTAATACACGCTAGTTTCGGTTGCCTGGTTAATGTTCACATTCCTTTATGTTCCTCCTTTGTTTCTTAGTTCATTTCCTCTTTAGCTCTACCCTACTTTCTCTAATTAGCATACTCTTACCTTTTTACTTCCCCTACTACTCGCTATAGCATGTGTAGGAAGTTCGACACCGAGATTTAACCGGAAATGCACGTTTTGAGGCTCTCTAAATCCAAAAACAAACGTTTTACTTTGTCTACCGCTTACGTATAGCACATAAGTAATAGTAGTATTGCATTCCACATAAAATTCTATATCAATGTTACATCGGAAATACACGTTTCGAGGTTCCAATAAAGTGGGATTTTTTAAAAAAAGGTTTGTATGTGTATGTGAACACCATAACTGGAAAACGAAAAGTCGTTTAAGTACCAAACCTGGTATTTTAACTTCAGCGTCTTTTAAGGACGCGCCAAAAAGATAAAAAAAATCTGGTGTGTTACACTCACATGACTTTCTCTACTCTTGTACAAACTATTTTTACAAACGCTTATCCATATGCTTCATGTTAATCGAGATGTTAATCTTATTGCTAATTTTCTTGTAGATGCAAGGGGAATATGGTAGTATTTAAGCAATAGTCAAATCTTTTAACAGCTGGTTGCTATGTGGCGCATTACATTCTCTTTGTATGTCCAAGACATAAAAAAATGAATAACGAATTCCCATTTGAGAAAACGTATTGGAAAATTAAAGGGAATAACAAGCAATATCTCGAAAATGATTCACTCAACAAAAAAAATGTATATGACATAAATTGTGTATTTTAACGCGATCTACATTTTTTGTGTAGTGAAATTTTGTCTATCTCTTATGGTTTACCAGTTATGCAAAAGTCGTTCACAATGAAGAATACTTTTGGAGACATTCCAGAAAATTCGAGATAGATTTCATTTGCCATGAAAATATCTTAAACATATGATATTTTAATCAAAATCGTTAGATGCATTTTTGAGAAAGTTAAAAGTTTCGAAAAATGTTCCATGTAAAAGGTAATCTGGGGTAGGGGGCATATTCTTGAAAACCTTCGTGTCGCATCTCTGGAGGATACTGAACCTAAATACCAAGTTTATCCGACTGTTCGTTTCTGAGTTATGCTGTTCACAGACACACACAGACACACACACGGACATGTTTCCAAAAAAAAAAATTATTCAGGGGGTCTCAAAACATATATTTACGGTGAAATTTCGGTATCGAATTTTTGGGTGGAATACAATACTTCCCCTACTTACTATACCTACGTAGTAGAGAAGGTAAAAAGAGGATCATCCCTCCCCAAAATACCCTTTACATGGAAAATGCTTCGGTATTTTTTCGTCAAACTTTCTTTAACGATTTTAATTAAAATGCCATGTGTTTAAGACATTTACATGGCAAACAGAATGTGTAATTTTCTGCGAATAACCTGCGGATACTCTTCATTCTGAATTAATTTTTGCAGACAAAAACTTGTTGCACAAAAATGTATATCTTGTAAAAACACACAATTTTTCAAATAATGTTTTTGCAAGACATGCTTTATTATTGATCTAAATTGCCAAATGCTTTATACTTGTTTTCAACCGTTAAGTGATATTGGCGACACACACGCACGCACGCCATAAATGCGCGCGTGCGCGGTCATGCAAAGGGAAAGGAATTTCAAAGGCATCACATAGCGACCCGCTTTGAAGGATTTGAATAATGCTTAAACCTACTGTATTCCCTTGTGTCTACAACGAAATGTGTATTAAAACCTTTTCTACAAATGTTTACTTCGATTAGAATGAAGCAGATGGAAGACTAAGCATTTATAAAAAATGTTTGGAAGAGTGGGTAGAGAAAGGCTTGTGAATGTAACATCAGATTTTTACTAGTTTAGTTGTGCACACTGCCTACCAGTAGCACTATACCATCGGCCCACACACTACCCGTACCAATCACAAACGCTGCATGACTGAAAGAATATTACAAGGCTGTAGTGACACAACCGGTTTATAAATTGAACCCCAGTCCTTTACTCGAACGCTCCAAAATACCGTATCTCTGGTCGACAGGTTCTGTTGAGGATGAAAGACGGTTCCTTTTGAAAGCGCTTCTGCTACGGCCATCAACAACAAGTGCCTTGTGATGTGAGAAATAAGAGTCGACTCAGTACATTTTAACAATACCGTATCTCATTTACCCATTTTGACTCGCGTTCTCATGGCTGCCCAGTGCACTTTAACCGTGTTGGAAGGGATTAAGGTGTGTTAAAGAAAGATGATGTAGCATACAGTTCTACTCAAATTGGAGTTATGAAAAAAATTCCTACTGCAGCAATGGAGACACTCTTGAACCTGACTTATTGTATTTAGTTGTAATGAGGGAGGTAGGAATGGCACTCTATAGACACGCTAAGCAACTGAGAATTCGTGAAATACACTCAGGTTTGCTAAGAATTAGGAAATACATAGGAGATGCATCTTTAGAAACAGGATCCGGAGTATATGGCATAAGACCAAGGTGAAAAAATCTGATGTGTTACACTCACATGACTTTCTCTGCTCTTGCACAAACTATTTTTACAAACGCTTATTCTCCATATGCTTCATGTTAATTGAGATATCGAGATGTTAATCTTATTGCTAATTTTCTTGTAGATGTAAGGGGAATTGGTAGGCTTTAAGCGATAGTCAAATATTTTAAGAGCGGGTTGCTATGTGGAGTATTCCATTCTCTTTGCATTATCAGGACAAAAAAAAAAGAATAACGAATTTGAGAAAACGTTTAAGTATGGGAAAATTTAAGGGAATAACGACCAATATCTCGAAAATGGTTCACCCAACAAAAAAAATGTATATGACATAAACTGTGTACTTTAACGCGATCTACATTTTTTGTGTAGCAAAATTTTGTCTATCTCTTGTGGTTTACCAGTTATGCAAAAGTCGTTCACAATGAAGAACACTTTTGGAGACATTCCCAGAAAATTCTAGATATGCATTTTATTTGTCATGAAAATACCTTAAACATATGGTATTTTAATCAAAATCGTTAGAGCCATTTTTGAGAAAATTAAAATTTTCTAAAAATGTTACATGTAAAGGGTAATCTGGGGTTGGGGGATTTTCTTGCATACCTTCGTGTCGCATCTCTGGAAGATACTGAACCTAAATACCAAGTTTGGTGTTCATCCGACTGTTCGTTTCTGAGTTATGCTGTTCACAGACAGACACACAGACACACACACGGACATGTTTGCAAAAATGCTTTTTTTGGATTCAGGGGGTCTCAAAACATGTATTTCCGGTGAAATCTCGGTATCGAATTTTTGGGTGGAATACAATAGTTCTCCTACTTACTATATGTAGTAGAGAAAGTAAAAAGTTGTTTCCCTTGGATGAATATGCTACTGGTTTTTAAACAGAAACGTATGCTATTTTTCAATGCATACATGAAAACATAAGGAGAGCTTACACTGGTAAACAGATGCTTATCTTCTCAGATAGTTTTACACTTAAGGTTTTAAGTAGTCATTAGGTAATGTTAGGATTAGTTTTACACTGCCTAAACATGCTCACAAGCTTGGCAGAACAGAGTGAAGTTCAACCCATCTGGGTACAGGGTCATAGTGACATAGAGGGAAATGAAAAAGCTGATGAACTTGCAACACAAGGAGCAGCTTCACAATTTATTGGTCAGAACCGGCTCTAGGAACATCTCGATGTTTAGTTCCGAGAGGCTGTTAAGAACTGGTCCATCATAAAGCCTGGCTTAAAACTCCAGGAAACAAATATGTAAACTAGTATTAGAGAACCGCGAAAGAAAAGAGCTAACGCTTACTTAAATGTAACGGACTTCAGAGTAACTTAAGATTGTAGATTGTGCAGAAAGAAACTGAAACAGCCCCGCACATCATATGCTACTGTGAAGCCTTGGCTCACAGGAGATATATTGCTTTTTGGAAAATGTTTTTAAAACGAGAAGAGTTTGAAACCATATCTGTCATGAGACTATTACTTAGTAAAGGGTACAGGCATAATGAATTGGCTTTATATGACACAGATAGCACAATAAGCCCAAGGTTGAGTGCGTTCGGAGCAATGACGGAAATCTGTATCGTATAAAACAGTATCTAATCAAATTAATTTTGAAAGTTACGAAAACGAATACGGAATTCAGTGTATATCATAATCATAAACAGTTGAAAACTTTTAGAATTTCAGCAGGATGTTCGATTTCCTGTTGACCGCTCTCATACTAACATTACATATTATAAACTCGCTGCATCATCTTAAACCAACGTATGCGGATCACATTTTGCTAAACGTCAATGTTTTTAACCTTACGTTCATTAGCGCATCGTTACATCCACGATAGCCAAGCGGATACACTTTCGGGAATAAAATCTCTATTAAGTGTTTCTTTCTATTCCGCACTAGAATGGCCATTCAGGGTCCCAATCCTTCCATTGGTTGGGGTGTGTACCTGATCCACACCATTTTATGTGCTTCAGTTCTCAGAAGACTTCGCAATGATCAATTAAATTACGGATAGGAAGTTACAGAAGGCGTTTCAGAATTCTTAGGCCGTTGTAATCTTTACATTCAGAAAGATGAAATAATTGTCAACATATGCTTTGATAAAAAGTAAGATCAAAGTTGCGTTTTCTTATCAGCTCCTACTAGCGCATTATTTGTATAAGACGGTAGGCCTAGCACGGCACATGAGTTTATCGTGCGGGGAGCGCCCGCATATCCCCATTAAACGCGCTACCTACTATAGAACGCCGGTAGGTTTGAAAAGGTCCGCAATGTATATTACATAGGAATATATATATATATATATATATATATATATATATATATTTGTGGTTAAAAGCATTTATAGGAGTGTTAAATGAAACATTTCATGCTATATGACTGCTTTTGCTATTTAAAAAGTATTAGGCTTTCGACTTAGTTATTGGAACAATTCAATATGGTTGTCATATCTTCTCCATGTTGTACAGATTTTCCATATTTACATGTGTGTCACTGCCTTCGTGATCCTAATATGCCATAAGGATCATGAAGTTAGTGGCATGTGCTGTTACAAAATGAAAACAAAGAAAGCAGAGGCGGATTATGAAAGACAGTGCCGAATGTTATGAATGAGTATTAATTATTCCTGTTGAAGCTTCGTCACCTTCAGCTTCTCCTTCAGATAATAACATGGAGACGAGTAGCACTGCTTTGTGCAATTGTGCAATTGAAATGTTATGGTATTTCCTAATGATGTTTATAACACTAGTAACATAAGGGCTAAGTGGCGACGATAATAAGAATTCAAGATAGATTAAAAAACCGACATACGAGGTGATTAATTAAAATGTCATCACTATGTATTACATATTAATTACGCTAAATACATCTATAATTCTAGACATAGTTTATTGTAATCGAAAGCAATCTTATGATATACAGGGTGGACCATTCAAGTTTAGACTGCATATCTCCAAAACTAAGCGTTGTAGAAAGAAATGTCTTGAATAAACGTTGCTTGATATTATGGGGGAAAGTAAATGCCATTAGTCATGTTTTATTTGGAAGACGTTGTGATGGTCATTTTAGAGTCAATTTAATGTTTTTAATGGGAACCTATGTTTTTTATGCTGTTTTCTCACTTCTCATAAAAAACTAAATACATTTGTATACAGCATTTTGCAATTGTTCTTACACCAGCGTAAATACCAACGAAAATTCTGAATGGCTGTGTACGAAGAGTGCAATGAATAATTGGACCATCCATGGATGGTCATTTGAGGGTCAAGTTGCGTTTCGTAATTGGAAACCAACATTTATTATTTTGTTTCGTTATTCCTCACCACAAAATAAAGTGTTTTTATAAACCATTTTCTAATGAGAAAACAACATACAAAATGTAGGTTCCCATTTTAAAAAATTAAATTAGCCCTAAAACGACCATCATAACGTCCTCCAAACAAAACATGACTAATGGTATTTACTTTCCCACATAATATCAACCAACTTTTATTCAAGACATTTCTTTCTACAACACTTAGTTTTGGAGATGTTGTACAGTCTCAACTTATATGGCCAATCCTGTATATTCTTCACATTCAATACTTATTCCTATCACCAATACAAAGCATGTGAGGTATACTTAACTATTTCATTGCTGCGGCATAAAATTCTGAAACAAAGGACTACTAGAGGTGTGCTCACTGTGTTTATGTGGCAAGCTGTTGCCTTAGCATCACTACTGTTTTATCTTCATTTTAAATTCTCTATACACGATTGTTTAAAGGCTTCGCCACTGGTCATGTTGGATGCGCATGTTACACAGAAATTCTTTTAATTTACTCGAGAGGAGTAAGGTTCTGGAAGCTGCAAGCCACAAATCCTTAATTTACTAGTTTGAGCATGTTAATATCTCTCCTCGAGCCGTAGGCAGCAACGCGTGCTGTAAAAAAGGCAAAAGTGCTCTTCAGCGGTTTATGGCTCCCCCTGTGATACGGGGTTAACATGGATGACTAGTCCTGAGGGACAAGATGCCTGGGTCCAAGTTGTTTAAACACAAATTGCTCTCAATATCACCAAGTCCCAGTGTTTCCGCGGTATGGAGGATGGGAACAAATGGTAATGGGTAGAGAAAGTTGCATGACTTTACACACCAGATTTTTTGTTTTATTTTCTAGCGTTTCATTCCTCTCTTCTTCTTTACTTCCATTTTCTCCTTTAAATTTAGAAATGTATCTTCCCAGCAAAACATCCATTTAAGTTCTTTAAGTATTTGTAACCTTTTTCCAGAGTATTTGTCAGCGTTTCTTTCGGAGGATACCAGAGGGAAAACCCAGAAAAATATAAATTGTTTTATTCTAATTTTGTAGAAACAAATGATTTCCCTTTAAAACAACGATCAACACAGTAATCCTTCATTCAGCATACATTTCTCTAACATAACTATACTTTTTCTGACAATCTTCTACAACAATGTCGGAAACCTCGTCTGCCAATGGAATTAACGGCATCTATTTTAAACCCAACGTTTATTTCTGCAACGCAGTAGTCCATATTAATTGTTCGGTTTAGCTCAGGAAGGTTTGGTGATAAATGTAAAACAGAATAGGAGTACCTTCGAGTGAACGTGGGGTTCACAACCGTCAATTTCTGTGAACCACAAGGCAACGATTTGGGCTACCTGGTGGTTAAACTAACTAAATCCTATGCAAGTAGTTCGAGTTCGATATTCCGCAGTGGATTGTTATCTTTATTTTTACAGCTCGTTTTACTGTAATAAAATTAAATAATATTGTTTGTGTTACTTCCAAATGTAATTACCCGATCGATAAATTAATATCTTGGTTGCCATCTCCCAATATGACGGATAATTAAATGTCACATACATAAAAAATTAAGAAACCTGTAATATTTTTACTCGTGTGTTTAAAATGAAAAGGCGGGAAGCTAATTAGCTCTCCGGAGATTTGAACTTGCAACCTCCGGAACGGTAAGCTCTTTACCACCGAGCTAAGAGTGCTGCAGTAAGCATGCCACCGTAACGAGCTTTAGTCATACTGCACTTGAGAACCATAAATCAAAGCCTATTTTGGTTACAATATTCAGTGTTGAAACACTCTAGAACATCTGCTTGAAATCTCGTATGCAAGCAAGAATAATTTTGTCTGAAGACTTTTGATTATAGTTGTGTTCCCCATTATAACTAGTACAATAATACACACAACCTTGTGAACAAAGCCTGGCTGTCCCGAGTGCTCACGGAAGCATCCGATTTGAGCTCCGCCTCCGATTTGAACTACGAGTATGTCTCTCAGACGCTGGTCAGTTTTAAATTGACCGGGTGTACCTAAAGAATGCTGTCTACCTTGTAATTTGGATCTTTTGTTTTTAGTGGAATTGTCGTACTATAAATATCAGGCTTATGAAGGGAGGAGGAATTATGTTGTATAGGAAGGCTTTGCTTCAACCAGAAAATATGTCATTTCTTTTAGGGCTTGTAGTCTTTTATTAAGTACTACCACACTGTGATAAGGAGCGTTGCCAGCAATTAGGACGGAGTTTGGAGGAAGATTGAGAATCAGTTTCATAGTCGGTGTAGTTCATGTCACCATGGAAGTTACTGTGACTTAACACGGATATAAATATTGGGGATAAACCCAACTCGCATGAATGATAAGGACCTTTGGAAGTCGTTGCTAGCTTTCTTTAGATGCTGTCTTCACTCCCAGCTTATGGAGTGGTACAGTTTGGAAGCTGTACTCCAAACTAATGGAGTAGTATGGGAGAAATTAGTGGATGTATGTCTCAGGATCTACATTTCGCTGAATAACCAGACATTGGGTTTGCCATCAGGATGCCGGCAAATGTACTTCTGTATACTATGTATCATTCCAATAACTCTGAACCAAAGACCTAGGACGACCTTCACTTCTGTAATGCTGTATCATCCTGAAGTAACAATCACTTCGCTCTATGGCGCTCCATTAGGATTTTCCTGTTTTTACTTTCTCTACTATGTATAGTAAGTAGGGGAAGTATTGTAATCCACCCAAAAATTCTATACCGAGATTTCACCGAAAATATATGTTTTCAGACCTCCTGAATCCAAAAAAAAAAAAAAAAAAAAAAAAGCATTTTTGGCAACATGTCCGTGTGTCTGTGAACAGCATAACTCAGAAACGAACAGTCGGATAAACATCAAACTTGATATTAAGGTTCAGTATCTTCTAGAGATGTGACACGAAGGTTTTCAAGAAAATCCCCCCACCCCAGATTACCCTTTACATGGAACATTTTTCGAAAATTTTAATTTTCTCAATAATGCATCTAACGATTTTGATTAAAATATCATATGTTTAAGATATTTTCATGACAAATGAAATGTATATCTCGAATTTTCTGGGAATGTCCCCAAAAGTATTCTTCATTGTGAACGACTTTTGCATAACTGGTAAACCCTAAGAGATAGACAAAATTTTACTACACAAAAAAAATGTAGATCGCGTTAAAATACACAATTTATGTCATATACATTTTTTTTGTTGTTGAGTGAACCATTTTCGAGATATTGCTTGTTATTCCCTCAAATTTTCCAATACTTTTTCTCAAATGGGAATTCGTTATTCACCTTTTTTTACGTACTGGACATGCAAAGAGAATTGAATGCTCCATATAGCAACCAGCTGTTAAAAGATTTGACTATCGCTTATAACCTACCATATTCCCCTTGCATCTACAAGAAAATTGGCAATAAGATTAACATCTCGATATCTCGATTAACATGACGCATATGGAGAATAAGCGTTTATAAAAATAGTTTGTACAAGAGTAGAGAAAGCCATGCGAGTGTAACACATCAGAATTTTTTTCTTCTGTTTTTTTGTTTTTACTGTTCCACTACGTACTTATAGAAAGTAGAGGAAGTATTGTACTCCATCCAAAAATTAAATGTCTAGATTTTAATGGAAATATACGTTTTGAGGCCACCTAAAGTGTGTGAGAACAGCTAATGCGAAAGCGAAATGTCCGATAAATACCAAACTTGAGATTTAAGTTCAGCATCTTCCTGAGCTGCAATACGAAGTTTTTGAAAAAAAATCTCACCACCTCAAACTACTCTTTACACGAGACTTTTCGACATTTTCGTTTTCTAAAAAATGCTTAAAACTTTTATTAAAATACCCTATGCTTAAGATATTTACATGGCAAATAAATGCTATATCTGGAATTTTCTATAAATAGCCTGTTAAGTCCTCTGCATTCGGAAGGAATTTTGTACTGTTCTGTGTAACCGGTAAACCATAAGATATAGACCAAAAAGTGTATATTTAAAACACACAATTTATTTCAAATAATCTTTTTTCCCTTTCTTTTCTTTCTGTGGCATGAGCCATTTCCGAGATGTCCATTAACACTGATTTGTCATTTCTTTAAAGTCTTGTCGCTATTCGGTTGTTTTTGCGATGTCATGGAAAGAGATTTCCGCTATTCCTACAACGAAATGTGTAATGAAACTAATTCTGCAAAAGTTTATTTCGATTAATATGAAGTATATGGAAAAATAAGCTTTTCTAATAACAGATTGTAGAGGTTATATAAAAGTAAGCGATAGCGGGTAGAGAAAGACATGTAAGTTTCAATCTCAGGAGCATCCTTCTCAGCTCAGATACGCTCCTTTCGAAGTTGGTCGCATCCTTGTATTTTGCAGGTACCTTCTTCTGCATCAGTATTTGTAGAGAATGTAAACTAATTAACTGTTCTGCTCACTACTGTGTTGTTGGAAATATCTGAACTGGCACAGACTGTTGTTCTAAACAAAAGTGCCAGTCTTGAAGAAATATTGAGCACATACTTAAAACTCTGTGTTACAATCGCATGGCTCTCTCTACCCTCTATCCTCAAGCGTGATATTGCTAAAAGTATTAAACTACGAAATAGGCCTTGGGTTGCGGAGTATGATTTAACTAAAAATGGGCTTGCCAAAATGCTATAAATGTACACAAAGTGTCATTGCATCTGTATTTTCAGAAAAAAAACATTTTCTGTGTAACTAACCAAACTTTGCTGGTTTCATATTTTACTTACTACATTACGCACACTATTAAAAAACAGAAATTCTTAAAAAAAATAAAATATTCTCATGAAATCTAATTGTATTGTTAATTCAGAAGTGTTTTCTCCATCCCACCACCTCTTTAGCAGTCAAAAGCTTAATTCCTAGTACCATACAATTACGTTTGTTTATTTCTACTAAGCTCTTTACAGTGTCCATATGGCTTGGCTAACCCAGGTTCTATCCAAGGTCAGAGTAATAAATAAAACGATTTTCTACAACTATTACCACACCAAAATGTCCAAAATACCTATCCTGCAACATGTTTTTTGGTGGATAATGAAAGGAAGCGGAGAAAAGAAAAACCCAAAAATATTTTTTACCAAGTGGTACATTTCTTATAATACATTCAGTTAATGGGCAGCTTAACACTTTAATTTTTTCCAAAAATTTTCCATGTAAAGAGTAGTTTTGGGTGGGGAGATTTTCTTAAAAATCTTCGTGTCCCATCTTTGGTAGTTACCGAACCAAAGTAACAAGTTTGGTATTTAGCCGACTTTTCGTTTTTGAGTTATGTTGTATTTTCTAAAAATGTTTCCTTTGGATTCAGGGGCCTCAAAGCCCCTGATTTCCGACGAAATCTTGGTATCGAATTTTTAAGTGGAATGCAATACGAGCGCTAGCTACTACGAGGCGTGGTTTTAAAGTACCGACAATTTTTTAAATAATAACAGAACATTACTTTCCAAATACTTTATTATAATTCATTACGTTACACCTTATACTACTCCTCCACAGTCATCGCCATTATTCAGGCAGTTGTCGTAAAGGGAAACAGTTTTTGTACGCCTTCGTCAAAGAATGACGCTGCCTATGATGAAAGCCAAATCTGCAGTGCTTCTTGTTTACTACCACCATTGTCGTTGGAATGTTTTCCACCAAGGAATTTCTTCAGATGAAAATTGCTTGGTGCCAAATCCGGACTGTATGTAGAGTGGTTGAATTGTTGCCAACTAAATGATATGATCAAATCTTGAGTTTGTTTGGCTGTGTGATCGGACATTGTCACTCATTATTGTTTCCTAATAAACGTCACACAATTGGCGATGAATGTTTGTTGCCGTAACATTTCTCCCATTCAAAAAACGAATTACTGATCTTACTTCACAGTCGGCGGGTGTTTTGAACATTTCGAAACGCTCTAACAGCAGGAAAACACAAAGTGACGATCGCTCACAGCTGCGTCTGGCTTTCTAATGAATGGAAGAAGTGCTTGCGCATGCTCAAAATTGCGACTGCAGCACTGCAACGGCAAAATATTAAAACAGTGCTTACTTTTAAAACATGCCTCGAATGTACGTGGCAGAGAAAGTAAAAATGTAAGAAATCATAAATAATTATTGTTATTGTTATTAAAGCATGTCCATATCATTGTTTAATGAGTTGTGACTTCGAAATGTTTTTCATCTAGAGTAGATATTGCAACGATTCAATAAGTTTATTCTCATATAATGTTTTTTGCTGCCTCTCTGACTGACTTCCCAAAGATAAGAAATACGCCCAAGAACATTGTTTTCTGAAAGAAACAAACGCTGATGACTATCCTATCCGAGCAGTATTGTATGACAGTTACATACTTTTCTTCGTTTAGTTCGCCGCTTTGTTTTTCTTTGGTGTTGCCATTGAGTGCACACAATGTTAGACGAATCAAGAAATATCAGTTACCGACATGTTTTACTTCTGAAGCAAGACAGCAGCGACACAAAACAATATGTTTACCGTCCTGTCGAGATTTCCTTCCATTTCCGTATTTGTTCCTGTCTTTCCGACTAAGAATCGATGCTCCCTTCTGTTTATGTAAGGAGTGGTCCATGTGTTACAAAGAGGTATACTCACACTGCCTTCGGATCGTATTAATACCAAGCCTGCATGCAACTTTTCTAACGTCACGCAATGAGTGGATTTTACCACTGGAAATTATGCACATTTGGTGAACTAACACATATTATTCTACTAATAAACGAGTGCAAGCAATCTATACTGTTGTGACGGTTGTTTTAAATGTAGTTAAGGTATCAATATATGTTGAAAATTACATTTTCTCGGTCAAAATATCAAAATTAATATTTTTGCCAGAATTTAAACTTGGGCTATGCATTCACAAAATGTAACATTTATATCCAGGGTGCTGGAATCAATATTTAAAAGTACTTGAATTATTTTTATATGCAATCCTTATTTTGCTTTTCTGAGATTAAAAAAATTAACATTCCTCAACTCATTAAATATAACATTGTGCATTTTATACCACCCTATAAAGCTCGTTTATATTCAGTTTAAAGCTTGAAAGGCAGAATTTGCTGTTAACCGAATTACAATTTTTATCATATGGTGAAACGTTTGGGAGTTTTAGAATGAAACTTGGAATTCCTTTTAGTTTTGTAGCAGCAAATCTTAAAAGTTTAAGAAAATGAATAAATACCATTTTGTGGTTTAACACATAATACTAATCTAAAGGAATCATTCGATGTCAAAAACTTCCAATTCCTTAGTCTTTTATACTGTTATTAAACATTTAAATACATAATACAATGTATGTGGTTTTAGAAATGTGAAAGTTTGATTCTAAAATACGGATTTGCCATTGAAATGTATAGTGATATCTTATGATTAAAACAAGAATTCGCACAGAAAATCAATAACAGTAACTTCTTAAGGAAGTGGTAAATTTTACTTTAAAATGAAATGTCTTAAATGTTTGATGAAAACCAACAGTTTGTTGTAATTCTGTGTTATTTTAATTATCCTTCTGAATCACAAATATGCGGAAAGAATTTTGCCACATTGCCTTTTAAGCATTGCACTTAACAGGTTAATTTCTAAGGTAGCACGCAAATCAGGCCCACAGCTAGTTCCTTACGTTTGGTGGAGGTAACATGAATTTGGGGAGAGGGAAAACAAGTGACATGTCACGTTTTTATACAACTCAAAACTGAGCGTGTGATTTTGCTTTATCCAATAGTGTTAAGGTCGTCTTCATGAACCAGAAGCTCAAAAACATATCACAATGGAATGCTAAACAAAGTTGGACGGCTTCATGCAACAAACAAATAAGGTTTCAGAGACAGAGAGAGAAGATAAAGCATTTTACTCTGAATAACTCGTTTAACAATTAAGATAATACAAAATTGAGAAGCATATAAGGAAATATTTAAAACCACCCAACTCAATGTCACCTGAGTGACTTTTACGACAGCATTCAGCTTAAAAGCAATATTAAAAAACTTCATTTTGAACAACGCTATGAACAAAACTAAAAACTAACTAAAATATAAACGAATAAACAAAAATCAGATGTGTTACACTCACATGACTTAATCTTATTGCTAATTTTCTTGTAGATGCAAGGGGAATATGGTAGTATTTAAGCGATAGTCAAATCTTTTAAGTGCTGGTTGCTATGTGGAGCATTCCATTCTCTTTGTATGTCCAGGACATAAAAAAATCTGATGTGTTACACTAGCATGACTTTCTCTACTCTTGTGCAAACTATTTATACAAACGCTTATTCTCCATCTACTTCATGTTAATCTAGATAAACATTTGCAGACTCTATCTTATTGCTAATTTTCTTGTAGATGTAAGGGGAATATATATTTACAAGGGCAATATAGAAATACAGTAGCCTTTAAGCACATACATATCTCTTAATAGCTGGTTGCTAGGTGCAGCACCATTCCCTTTGCCACAGATTAATACTCTTTGCATATCCAAGACAAAAAAAAAGAATAACGAATTCCCATTTGAGAAAATAGGTATTGAAAAATTTAAGGGAATAACAAGCAATATCTCGAAAATGGTTCACTCAACAAAAAAAATGTATATGATATAAATTGTGTATTTTAACGCGATCTACATTTTTTGTGTAGTAAAATTTTGTCTATCTCTTATGGTTTACCAGTTATGCAAAAGTCGTTCACAATGAAGAATACTTTTGGAGACATTCCCAGAAAATTCAAGATATACATTTTATTTGTCATAAAGATATCTTAAACATATGATATTTTAATCAAAATCGTTAGAGCCATTTTTGAAAAAATTAAAATTTTCGAAAAATCTTCCATGTAAAGGGTAATCTGGGGTGGGGGGATTTTCTTGAAAACCTTCGTGTCGCATCCTTGGAAGATACTGAACCAAAATACCAAGTTTGGTGTTTATCCGACTGTTCGTTTTTGAGTTATGCTGTTCAGACACACACACGGTCATGTTTCCAAAAATGCTTTTTTTGGATTCAGGAGGTCTCAAAACATGTATTTCCGGTGAAATCTCGGTATCGAATTTTTGGGTGGAATACAATACTTCCCCTACTTACTATACGTAGTAGAGAAAGTAAAAATGAATAACGAATTTGAGAAAAAGTATAAGTATTGGAAAATTTAAGGGAATAACAAGCAATATCTCGAAAATGGTTCACTCAACAACAAAAATGTATATGGCATAAATTGTGTATTTCAACGCGATCTACATTTTTTGTGTTGTAAAATTTTGTCTATCTCTTATGGTTTACCAGTTATGCAAAAGTCGTTCACAATGAAGAATACTTTTGGAGACATTCCCAGAAAATTCAAGATATACATTTTATTTGTCATAAAGATATCTTAAACATATGATATTTTAATCAAAATCGTTAGAGCCATTTTTGAGAAAATTAAAATTTTCGAAAAATGTTCCATGTAAAGGGTAATCTAGAGTGGGGGGATTTTCCTGAAAACCTTCGTGTCGCATCTCTGGAAGATACTGAACCTAAATACCAAGTTTGGTGTTTATCCGACTGTTCGTTTCTGAGTCATGCTGTTCACAGACACACACACGGACGTTTCCAAAAAAAATTGTTATTCAGGGGATCTCAAAACATGTATTTCCGGTGAAATCTCGGTATCAATTTTTTGGGTGGAATACAATACTTCCCCTACTTACTATACGTAGAGACATCTACTTGCTATACGTAGTAGAGAAAGTAAAAACGACATTTTATAAACGGTTCACTTATCTTCGTAAACCCTTTATCATGTTAAAACTAAAAGAATACAAAAGCTTCTGACCGTCGCTGTCAACTTGCACAGCTTTTCACCTTCGCATTCAAATATACTTAAATTCCTATCAATGTAATTCAGATATAAATTGTTCAAAACATACAAAATAAGGATGTGTTCCACATGCAATACTTCAGTTCTCTTTAATAAATAAACAGTGTGTCTTGCCATCACATTTACATTAAACATTCGGTTATGGTAGGAAACAAATTATGGTGTGTATACGAGGACTGGACTGATCAAATATAAACCAAGCTTTCTTTGTAGCAGCCAGGCTACCTGAGGTGCTAAAAATGGGGATCTAGAAAAAAAACTTTACAAGAGCACATGACAACGCTTCGTAGTATATAGCATTAATGAACGAAATGTACAGTCATCCATTACACAAATTATGGTAAAATTTCATATAAAATGTGAAATCCGTTATAATCGTGTGTAGCCATCTGTACTTTCTCCCAAAATCATTTCTGAACGTCACAAAATATTCTGAGAAAAAGACGTACTACGAGGGTGATTCTAGAAATAATCTAGTGGTTACCCCACATGGATAATTGGGTAACCACTCCGGCAACTCAATCAACAATTTGGTTCAAAATTATCCCTTTGGAGCTGGTACCCAACATGATATCTGTTGGATCCCGTTCATTTCTCCTCTCAGGTTCTTCTGACCTTATATGTGTGTTACTTAGCATTACAAAACGTTTACTCTGAACTGTAAGTTTCAGATTCAGAAGCAGGTGTACTAATTTCAGTACTGTAAACAGTATGAAGGAGTGTTTCCCAATTTTATTGTTATCGCTTAATACCTGCACCACTGGTCGCGTTTAAGCGGTAGCACTACCTTGGGGAAGCAGTGACCTCTCTCTTTTGAGGATAATCTAACAAAATGCGATGCACCGATAATTTTTAAGTACATTTCGCGGATCGTCCTACGCGTGAAGTGGTGGGTTGGAGAGTTCTCCGGTTCCCAGGTACGGAATACGCAAGGGATTGAACCCACCCGATTGGATGTGGATTTAGTCCCACCCAAAGGAATGTGGATTTGGCCCATGGATAGCAAGGAATTTGAGAAGCTACATTGGGAGCTATCTGTAGGTCACGGAAACTAGCATTACTTCATCTTCCCGTATCGGTGGATGATTGTCCACCTCTGGCGTGCATATGTGGAAGCGATATCGGCAGTTAGGGCTGTCGTGCCACAGATTATCTAATTGCATTTCCCGGATCACATCTTCATAATCCCTGTTCCAAAATGTTCACAATGACCTCTGTGGTGGTAATCTGGATCTTCCGAAGTGTTGTCTACCCTTGAAACACGACCTTGCCATCAGGAAATGGTGCTAAGTTATACTACGTGTCACACACTTCTGGAAGCAATCCATATAGTTCCGTCGGGGCAGGTCCACCTAATACTTGAATTTTAATTACAGATATTTGATTTATTGACATTTTCACCG
This sequence comes from Deroplatys truncata, assembly GCA_030765065.1. Taxonomy (NCBI): domain Eukaryota; kingdom Metazoa; phylum Arthropoda; class Insecta; order Mantodea; family Mantidae; genus Deroplatys; species Deroplatys truncata. Next base: position 61,056,004 of record CM060977.1, read on the forward strand.
TCCACTGCTTGTAAAGAAAAACATTTTATAAGCAAACACGTTACAGCTACACCGTTCAAAATTATTTACAGTAGTAACGCAATGGTTAACAATTGGAAATCTCTCTAGGGAGAGCATATTTGCACTCTACATCATTTCTGGAATCGCCCCTTTAGAGACCAAAGCGACAGCCAGGGAGGAAAGCCACTGAGGAAATATTTGGGCTCTTTTGAAACCTTGAAGATGACGGTTACTTTGAATTTCTTTATGGTGATAGTCATCTAAATGACTATCAATTACGACCAGCTTGTTAACTAAAAACTTGATCAAGGTGTGTTCCATGACGTATTCTCATCGCTCAGCAGGAACATTTAGAAAATTCCTTAGAAACTTCCTAACATACTTCACTCAAACCAGGTTATTATCTTGTGATTGTGCACTTGTGAAAATTAAATTAAGGTTTCCAGAATGGTATAGTGAGGATGATACCTGGATGAGAAGTTCGTGCTCAAGTAGCTGCAGACATGTCCATTTTCCAAAACAATGACATCACAAAATTTTCTTTTCACTGCCAAAAATACGTTTTAGTAGATGAAAAATATATGGAAAATGAGTTGTGCTTTGTTTATGTCAAGTACAAAAATAAAACCTGGTTTATATTTGATCTTTCCTCGCGTACGTTCATTTCTCTGCGACTATTTCAAGCTACTGACTCAGAAAGTGTGTTTTCTTGAAGTACAGCACTCTATAAAGTCACATCGCAGAATTAATCACCGCTTAGCATAGGCGCAATGCAAATACGAGTAGATTGGTACTATTCTGTCAAGTATTAACCTCCATGAAGTGTTGATATGAACAATATGTTGTCGCCGTTCTTAATTTCATAGTCCAGCTGGCCCTGAAACAAACAAAAACTCATTTCAAAATCCAATGACACAACTTTCTGCAGACATAGGATAAGGTGGATAAATTCAGCAATCGCTTTCAAAAAGCATCTACTTAGTTTACAGCATAGAGGAAACATTTCTGCCATATTAGTATAACTCAATGAGCTTACCAGTATGTAGGCGTGGGTATGCTGAGGAAAAGGATGTAGGTTATGGTTGCCAGCTGAATGTTGACGAGAGGAAAGATGTTTTCTGAGCGGTAAATCAGAGGAATGCGGTAGCGGGAAAATGAAGCATTTCATGCACTCTATAGTTTTGAGCAAAAACATAAAACTTCGATTCTGAAAGCCTGAACCGTTGCCTCGACTAATATGCGTGGATGATTCAGCATTACTATTAATACATTTAATAATAAAAGGTTCATCTGTCAAAGCTAGAAACTTTTGCTGTAAGAATAACAATCCCTTGTGAAAAAAACTGATGTAATACTCACACGACTTTGTCTACCCAATATAACTTCACATAATCTCTTAAATATTATTATCTATAATATTCACATAAAAATGGTCCTCTATTTACGTACGTTACTCTAGTCTGTAGGCCCGGGGTCGCGGGTTCAAACCCGGCGGAGGGCGATGGATTTTTTTTGGGGGGGCGTAAAAATCCTTAGCATGGCTTCCTTCAGAAGAGAAATAAAACCGGTGGTTCCGTGTCGTAGATTTACCGCATGTATAAGAACCTCAAGCCTGATAGTGGCCTCTGAGCAAAATTACCGGTCTTTCACACCCGATATAGAATGGTATACGCTAAGGACCACAGCAGATAAAGGGCGTCCATAAATAAAACTAAATTTAATTTAACTTACATCACTCACAATACATTTTTTACTAAAGATAGTCTCAAATTAAGTAATAAAGATAATACAGAAAACAATTCGTATACTTCTTACTAATGAACGCAAAGACAGGAGGGGGATAATCTCATATTTTTTAAAATGATGACAGTTCAAACCGGTTTTTTTAACCTTCCAGTCACATCTTAGTGCGTTGTACTCATTATGATAATAAACGTGTCATATATAACGGCTGTGGAACATGTATTCAGGCAACTGCCCAGCGACAGTCCTGCTAAGGCTAACTGGTTACTAAATAACCGGATCGCAAACACACTCTTATGCATACGCCAGACTCTGGACATGTCCAGGAATCTTCTTTACCAAAGAAAAGTTTCTCGAGTCCAGCCGAGAATCGAATCCTGATACAGTAATTATTGACGGAAATATATAAATAATTAAATAAAAATGATAATACACAGAAATAATAGAAATAAACAATTTCGTACATTAAATCAATATATAATGTAATAAGCCTGAATTGAAACATTTGTTCGGAAAGAGAAAGGTATTTAGCAAATCATGTAAGAAAAACATTAGTAACAGCCGAGTGTAGTACACATTAGTTTAGAGATTCTGGGAATGCAGTTAGGGTTTAGCTCAGTACCTTCCCAAAGGCAACAATTCTGTAAATTAGAAACGTGAAAGGTACGGCTTAGCAACAAGATAGGATAGGTAGGATTTTAAGATTGGACCGCGCGAGAAGGAATGTTGGTAGGGAGCTTAAGTTAATAAAAGATCATGCATTCTAAGTCAGACACACATTCTTGACTCTCGTATGTAATTTTAAGTTGTGTAGCGCACAAGAACGCGTCGGAGTTAAAAGATTTAACGGCTATTGAGAGGGATCTCTCCCAGCAACGTTTCTGCGACTTACGCCAACTGACGCTTCGCTTAATTATTGTTATAGAAGTGATTAATTTGTAAATTCAACAGTCGGCAACTCTTCTCTGAACATTTTAGTAACTAAACTGGTGTTATCCTTTCGAAGTACACTCACGCATACCCTGAGATAAAGAACTCATAGCTATACCACTAGAGCAGCTGGCGTACAAGACAACACAGACCGAGCTACGAGATATCATAAAACTCAACAGAGCAGGTAACATTACATAATATAAAATTTTGAAGCAGGGAGCGGCATCAAAGTTGTCGCATCGAGAGCGGCTCTTCTACCCTTGGAACAGCAGGCATCTGCTTTACCAACTGAGCCACTAAGGCACTCTAAAACGGATAGTGCCTACTACAGAAAAAAATATATGTAATTGACATGAATTGTATTTTGAATAAGCGCTACATTTTTCATAAAGCAAGCTTTCTATCTAATTGATGGAATTAATTGTTCTTTCACACAAGCCGTGTGTTGGACAGGGTTGGAAAGGTAGAATCAGATGACTGAAAAATTCAATGCCATAGCCGGGATTTGAAACACGGATCTCCCGGTCTCCGTCCGGTTGCTCTAACCACTGAGCTACCATGGCAAGATGCCGGCACGCCGGGAGATCCGTGGTTCAAATCCCGGCTATGGCATTGAATTTTTCAGTCATCTGATTCTACCTTTCCAACCCTGTCCAACACACAGCTTGTGTGAAAGAACAATTAATCCATTAATTGACCTAATAGTGGTTGAAACTAAAAGCCCGGAACTTAAGTACTTACAAAGAATGTAAGTCGCCATTGGGGTATGGCATCTCAATACAATTTGAGATCTCCTTGTGGTTTACCGGGAAAAATGCGAGTCAGCTGGAGAATTTAATGGCGTGCCGGCATGTTGCCATGGTAGCTCAGTGGTTAGAGCAACCGGACGGAGACCGGGAGATCCGTGGTTCACATCCCGGCTATGGCATTGAATTTTTCAGTCATCTGATTCTGCTTTTCTTTCTAATTCTTGTTGTTTACCAGTCACATAAAATGCATCGAGAAAGAAGAGGATTTCACAAGCTTTTCACGTACAACTTAAGATGTACATTTTATTAGTCACGCAAATATTTGAAAATATGAGAAAATTCTTGCGAAAATTTTAAAAAAAAAATGACAACACTTTCCCTGTAAAGAATAGTCAGGGGGATTTGTTAAAAATGTTTGTGTCGGAACCTTGGAAGATGCTGAACTGAATTACTAAGTATGGAATTTATCAGAATTTTCATGTTTGGATTCTGCTGTTACCCACCAAACCCACGGATCATTAATCTTTTTGGGGGGAGGGGCGCAGGTTGAGGGATTTCTAGACGTGTATTCTGGTGAAATACGAGTATAAATATAGAATTTTTGCATGGAATTGCAATGCTTTCTCTCATGATGAAGTGGTAGAGAAGCTAAAAAAGTATTATTCTACCCACTTCACGTTAACAACGATTAATGTTCAACAAGAAATTGCTCCAAATTAAACACGGGCTTTGTTGTATGCACAATGCATATAAATTCTGTGTTTCTAAACGATCTACAATTTTGTGTAGTGTCTTTTTGTTTCCCTTATGGTTCACTATTTATACACAATTATGAAACATTAAGACTTCAGAGGCTATTCCCAGAAAATTCAAGACATACACGTCATTTGACTGTGAATGTCTTAAATATATGGCACGTTAATCAAAATTGTTACAACCGATTATGAAAAATTGAACGTTCCCCAAAATGTTCCTCTTTGGGTAGTTTGGGGAAAGGAAATTTGCTGAAAGACTTTGTGTCGCATCTTTGGAATATACTGAACTTAAATCCAAATTTGATAGTTATAGACTTTTTGTTTTTGAGTTATGCTGTTCACATATGGAACTTTTTCTAAAATACTTTTATTCGGGGTCTCGAAACATGTATTTCCGGTGAAATTTCGGTTCGCATTTTTGGGTGGAATGCAATACCTCCTCTACCAACTATGAAAGTAATAATTACTCAAATTCTAAAAACTTTCACTGCCCTTATTTTCAATTACTATTTCCATCCCGTAGTATACAATCTCTTTGACCTATCTATACTAAGCCTTATATGCTCTATCTGTAGGATCCAACGAAAATTACAGGCTACCTTACACTTCTCAAAAACTACCCCAAACATATTTTCAACAACTTGTGTACAAATTTGTACATGAGGCAGTATTTTTAACACTTAAATAATTTCAGTCTAATTATATAATATATAAATTCAATAACAGCCCACCTTGAAAGATTATGTGTATGTAATAATTTGTAAAATGTCATTGCATTATGCTTATATTATTGTATCCATGTGTAATAACGTTATGTGAATATATTACGTAATTTAATAATGTAGGAGCTGTGAGAATAATAAGTTAAAAGTTGCTAACAATGAGGTAACCTTAAGTCAATAATGAGTAAGAAAGTTTAATAGTACTATTTGTGATTTTTGGTGTAACAATAAGGTAAGTTTAGTGATAGTTTATAAAATAGCCAATCAACAACCAGAAAAAGCTTTAGTTAAATGAAGGTATTCTATTGGATTAGGAATGGCCAATCAGAAACTGAAAAGGAGAAACATTTACAAATTCAGAAGTCAGTTGCCTGCAGACAGTGATTGTAACCGGATGCGTGATGCGTCCTCGAGAGATTTTATACGTATTTTGAGTGAGAAGAATAGTTTACGTGTTAAAAGTGCAAGTATTTAATAAAGACCCTCTCTCTCTCCCTCTCCTTCTCTCTCTCTCTCTCTCTCTCTCTCTGTGTGTGTGAAGTGTTATTTTAATCGTATCAAGTATTAATAAAAGGAGTGAAGTAAAATTATAATCTGTGTAAGCATACATTCTTGTCGCATCACAACCCTCCTAAGAGAAACGTGCCTCTAACAATAATACTGACGCAGCCGAGGCAAACATAACTATTAAATATTTAAAGTAACAGTTTAATTACAAAGTTAATTTTTTTAAACTTGGGGCAAAGGCCACCTGAAAGTACATTTGGGGGCGAAGGCTACCGGAAACTGTTTACTATACGTGCGGTTGCAACTACTACAAGTTCGGCTCCCCAACAGTTGAAATATAATACATCATCTTCAAACTGACTTTCCATACGTAGCAGCAACATACAACATCAACAAAACATTGCATACTTGCTTACGCTTTAGGTACGAGTGAAAATCAGAGGCTACTCACGACTTTCAGAAACCCCATCCTCATTTTCAACCCCTTACGTGCAGAATACATCCGACAGCTATATAACATATAACTGATAGGGAACCGTGGCAGATTATTCGAGCGCTGGTGACACCATTAAATTCCCTTTAATTAAATGTTTACCAATTTTTAAGAGAATGTAATTTCCATTAATAGACATAATACTGGGGAGGATGGTCCCCAAATATTCAGCCAATGAAGGGGGAGTTCCCCAGCATCCCCTCCTATCAACGGCCGTGGTCAGTGTGATTTGGAGCAAACCAAAATATAATAATTACGAACAGGAGTGTAAAGGATACAATAACTGGCACTCCAATACAAGCCTAAAATTAAGCTGTGCCAAATTTAACTAGAAAGTCCTAGGCACAATACTTGATAGGTGAACGCGTTAAGGGCTTCTAGCGCAGTGGTGGGCGGGTAATTTAGAAGCGTAGGTTCAAAGGTATGATTAATTTAAATCAAAGTAGAATAAATTACAAAGCTATGTACTTTAATAAGTTTTGTAGCATTAGCCGATTTATGTAGTATATATACAGGGTGGACCATTTAAGTTGAGACTATACAATATCTTCAAAACTAGGTGTTGTAGAAAGAAATGTCTCGAACAAAAGTTGTTTGATATTATGAGAGAAAGCTAATGCCATTAGTCGTGTTTTATTTAAGAGGATGTTATGATGGTCATTTTAGGGTCAATTTAATTTTTTTAATGGGAATCTACCTTTTTATGTTGTTTTCGCACTTTTCGTAAAAAAAAACTAAACCTTTGTATAAAGCATTTTTCAGTTGTTCTTACACCAACGTAAATAACAACGAAAATTCTGAATGGATGTGTACGAAGAGCGCAATGGATGGTCATTTGAGGGTTAAGTTAGTTTCGTGATTTGGAACCAACATTTTTTATTTTGTTTCCTTATTCCTCATCGAAAATAAACAGCTTCTTATAAGCAATTTTCTAATGAGAAAACCATACAAAATATAGGATCCATTTAAAAAAATTAAATTGACCCTACAATGAACATCATAACGTCCTCCAAACAAAACACGACTAATGGCATTTACTTCACCCCATAATATCAAGGAACTTTTCTTAAACACATTTCTTTCTCCAGTTTGGGCCGTTTTCTTCCCCTCTTTTCTGGTCGTGGCACATGCATCCAGCAGATCATCGGCACATTGCTTCTAGTATGATGTCATTCATCGAGATCAGCAAGTAAAAACAGGAAGGTTCGAGAAAGACGTCATCACTCATGAGGTAGCTTGTGGTAGTATGGTCGTCCAGGACTACGATTGGCTGGGCTGGAGCGCCATCGAGCTCTTGGCCAAAAGCAGCAACTCCCGGGCAGGATGGATCGGCAGTCTTCGTGCAGGGATCGAGTAGACAGTCTGTCAGAGCTTTGATGCTCTGTTCGTGACGGCGAGATTTTGGCGTAATTCACCAAGAATAATGTTTCGGCCTTTCTAAATTATTCACAATCTTTTGGAAGCTTCAAAATTCAAGTATTACTCTTAGTGTTTTTTGAAATTAGTATTCGCAGGAGAAGCATTTATATACTGTTCTTTGTAAATTGCATTTGCATTATTTGCCATCTCAAGAGGCATTTATGACTTTGTATAGTAACTTCGATTTTGTAACAAGGCGAAAGAGCTCATTGCATTATCGTCTTTTCAATCGCATTATTTGCAATTCTAAAACTGTTAAATGTCAAAGAAAGCTGATTTAATATTTCAATGGAATTAGTTAACGAATGCAACGCTTTTTAAATAAATGGTTACACATTTGCTGTGATTCCTTTCAACTCCTACGTAATAGTACACGATCCGCATCATATAGTACCTTGTGAGTAGGTATAGGAAAGTCCAACGTAGCAAGTTTTGGATATTGTACAGTCTCAACTTAAATGGTCCACCCTGCAGGCTGCATATTGCATAAAAGTATAACCTCGACCTCTGAAATGAAAATTCATTAACTACGCAACATTGTGATCAGATCAGGCCCCCTCTTAGGTGAGGGAGCATAATTTTTTGGGAGAAGACAAATAATGTGTTACATTTTTACATACGAGTAATTCAAAACTCTGTGATATTGTTTTTTCCAAAAGTGTTATCAAAAGCATATCACAATGGAACACAAAACTAAATTGAAGGGTTTTATGCTACTGTTTTCAGGAAAGACCAGAGAGCATTTTACTCCGAATAACTCATTTAATAGATTAAGATATTATAAAATGAAAATATGTGTAAGGAAATATGTTGAACTATGTTCATTCCTAGGTATTGTGTAAAGCAAACAATTAAAACTGCGTTCAATGCACTGGACTGATTTTGCAATGAACCAATATACACGAAAGAGTATGCAGCATTTCACTTCAAACGCAATAAACGCAAAGATAACATTTTGAACAATAATTTGAAAAAAACAAACCCGACTGAATAAAATATAATGAAACATCGCGCGCATAAACTTAAAACATACGAGTGCTGATCAACAAAGACTGACACTGATTATTTTCACAGATGTTTATTACTCCAATTCAATGTTTACATGATCTTTTTCAAAGTAGTACCCTCCTACTTCAATGCACTTTTTATAACGTCTCTGCCAGTCCTTGAACACGTGCTGCAGACCATTCTTTGTCAGGTCCTTGAGAATCGCCTCACTTTTCTTGAGCACTGCTTCAGAGTTCTAAAATCGAATACCCCTAAGCTTTGCCTTTAGTGATGGGAATAAAAAAGTCACAGGGTGCAAGATCGGGCTATAAGGTGGATGTGGTACACAGTTAATGTTGAATCGAGCCAGAAACTGCATGACTTGATTTGCGACGTGAGGCCATGCATTGTCAGTCCGAGAAAGCTCTGGTCGTTTCTTTGCAATGTGCTTCCTCAGTGTAGCCAATACTGACGTGTAGTATGCTGCTGTAACAGTAGTGTGAGGGGGAACTGCATGCTGGTAAATCATTCCATTACAGTCAAAAAATGTGATCACCATCACTTTCCCTGCAGATGGAACAACTTTTGCCTTTTTTGGTGTTGGAGAACCTGGCGGTTTCCACACTGTGCTGGCTCGTTTTCCTTCAGGATCATAATGATGCAGCCATGACTCATCACCAGTGATAATCGATTTAAAAAATGCATCCCCTCCATCAGCAAAGAGACGCCGCACCTGATTGTCCGGTATGCGAAATGCACGTAGGGTCTACAAAATAGAGCATTACTACCAACCTACCAATACGAGAGTGTTGCCGCCTACCAACATTATACATAAAAACCCGCTCTTTTCAAATATTTACAGATACGAAACTATCACGGAAGCTATAGGAAAAAATCAGTCTCAGTCTTTGATGATCAGCCCTCGTATATTTTTATCTCCATGTGTTTTGCATTAAAGTCAAATACTTTAAAATGACCGACATACTATCCATTGATTAAAAGGGAGAACTACCTGGAAATACAGTAACTCTTTTAGAAAATGTGTACATTGAGTGAAACAGGTATAACTATATGACCCTGCAATAATTCTCATAACCTTGACAAATACTTAAATACACCATAAATCCTCATTCACTTCTGCTTCAATGCTAGACTCTTTGGGTGACAGTATAATATAATCACTTATACAAATTTGATGTTTATTGTAAAGTATTTTTATAAAATTAAAAACCATGTTTAATAAAAATGAGTTGCAAAATCTTCATGTACACATGAGAACAAGGAAGCTAGGTGGCATAATTTGGAGACGTTGGAGATTGCTGTGGTATGTAGAGATTTTAGCAAAATAAGGTACTGATGTGTGCCCCTACCATAAAATGGTCTCAATGGTGCCACCACTACGTTGAAACAGATTATATGAATGTACAGTTTTTAAATGGTTTCTATGTGTTATGTTTGATTGTGAATGCAAAGAATTTTCATACTGTTTCACATTGACATTTGTTCTATTGTTATTAATTGCGCCCTTATATTGTGAATCGCTTTTGTGTTGGCACCAAGTTACGAAAGCTACAGTGAATCTAAGTCGTGCTTTATTCAAATTAAGTTAACTTGGCCATTATTAATATGCTGCGGAATACGCGTATGTTTTGTTACTACTTATCCATGGAGAATCAACGTAGGTATAATAAAGCAATTAATTCGCGCTATGATGATGTGACAACTTATCAATAGTTACGGAAAATGTTCACCACTTCCCTCAAAGATTTCGAGGGAAGCAGACGTATTACTGAAGTTAAGAGGAAATTTCGTCGAAGAGAAAGAGTCGATCGCGGCATAATGTATAGTGGCAATGCTAACACATTAGCGAATTAATCAACGTAATTGGTTCATTGTATAGAGCATCAATTATTAATATACACTGAATTTATTTTCGAAGTGACTAATAAATTATTTAGGCTGCTACTTTGAAAAAGTTGTTGTCCTTATTGTTGTGGTTCTTATTGTTCTCCGCTTCCACGCCCTGCAGATACAAGATTCTCGTCGCTCAAGTAATGACGTATACGTATAACAATAATAATAATAATACACCGTTAAAACTATTCCCATTAAAAATCCCCGCTAAGTCATTAGTGCCTACTATTTATTTGCTTTTCACCAAATATTTTTTGCCACAGACAAATTAAAACCAACCGGAATTCAGACATCGCATATCCTACACGAACATGCGCATGCACACAGCCAAGAAGGAACCAAAAAAGATTCGAATGTGGGACCTTTGCCAGTCCAACCCATGTATTAAAGACCTCGGTGAACCTTTGTGCGTTTTGCAAGCGCATCTATCATGTGGAGGATATAAGGTTGAGTTGTGAGATAGGATATTTTGTAAATCTATGAGATTCCACAACATTTTTATCCACTTTTAACGGAAACACTGCGATAATTCAAAAAGATATATTAGGTGGTGCCTGGGCACTCTTGGCATACTTGGGCGCTTGTCACGGCAATATACGAGGGCGGATCGAAAAGTAACGCACAATAATTTTTTTCTGTCTTGGTATTGCATCTGGAATGTTGCAATTTCATACAGATATAGTTTGAAGCTTTCACTACAGAGGGTACTTTTGTTTCATGTGCAGCTCTAGCGAGAGAAGCGTGAACTACGCCAAAATGATGCCGCGCATGTTACTGTCGTCCACGTGTGAAGAACAGAGAGGTGTGGTTCGATATTTGTGAGCCAAAGGGCATAATCGAGTGATATTCACAGGGACATGCGTGGCGTGTATGGGGATGATTGTATGAACCGTCTCCAGGTGGTGTGCATTCTTCCTAGAGGGCCGTGTGAACCTTAGTGATTCGCCACGCTTTGGGAGGCCGGTAACAGCTGCAACCCCGCAGAATGTTAGAGGCATCGAGGCGACAATTTTGAACGACTGGCGTGTGCAACTGCGAACCTTATCGTAACAGTTCAACATTTCCTATGGTGCAGTGTACGTTGAAATTTCGTAAAGTTAGTGCTCGCTGGGTGCCTAAGAACCTGACAGACAACCAAAGGACCAGCGAATAATGACGAGCTTGGATCACCTAACGCGGTACACCGCAGAAGGACATGACTTTCTGAAAGGAATAGTCACTGGTACGAGGGGCACTATTTATATTTTAAGTCTTGGTAACCCTGAATGTTGTAGGTGCCATCTGACGTTTCCAATGGGAAGTTTGACATTTTTTACCATAATCTACTTCAAATATTTTGTCAATAGAGCGTCCATTTGTTTTGCTTACACTAACTTGAAAATTGTCAACAAAAACATGGAATTAACTCGTGAAAATGTTCGTGCAATGATTTATTATGACTTTCGACGTGGATTATCAAGACAAGAGTTCATCGATTAACTAACTTCCACATTTGGCGACGAAGTTCCGTTCTTTGCCACTGTGAAACGCTGGTATAACGAGTTTAATCGTGGCCGCCGTTCGCTCAATGATGAAGTTCGTGAAGGTCGTCCAAAATCAGTTGTACCAGAAAACATTGATGCTGTGCAAAACCTAATAATAAAAGATCGTCATGCGACATATTGTGAGATTGAGGCAACCTTAGGCATTAGTTCCATCAGCATATATAAAATATTGCACGATTATTTAGCCGTGAAAAAGGTTTGCTCTCGTTGGATCCCACATAATTTGTCGCAATCTCAAAAGGATACTCGCGTCGATTGGTGTACAAAAATGCTCAGGAAATACAATGGCGGTGCCTCAAAAGACGTAGATTATAACAGGTGACGAATCATGGATCTATGCGTATGAGCCGGAACGTAAACAGCAGTCAACTGTATAGGTGTTTCAAGATGAAACAAATCCAACAAAAGTTGTTCGCACTCGAAGCACTTCGAAGCAAATGGTCGCCTGCTTTTTCAGCAAAACTGGCAATGTGGCAACAGTGCCTTTAGAGGAACGTAAAACGGTCAATGCCGAATGGTACACAACCATTTGTTTGCCGGAAGTCTTCGGTGAAGTAAGGAAAAACCAGCAAGAACCGCAGGATCGTTCATCAAGACAACGCGAGCGCACACACATCTCGTCTAACAACAGAATATTTGAAGGCTCAAAAAATAGAATTGATGATCATCCGCCATACAGTCCTGATTTGGCACCCAATAACTTCTTTTTGTTCCCGAACGTCAAGAATAAATTGCGTGGACAAGGATTTTCGTTGGCAAAAGCCGTTGATGCCTTCAAAAAACATGTTTTGAGGTGTCTCAAGAAGACTGGAATAAATGCTTTGACAAATGGTTCAAACGGATGCAAAAGTGTATTGATCATAAAGGAGAATATTTTGAAAAACAATAAAGCAGTTTTCAATCCGAAATTACTTTTGCTTTAATTATTAGGCTCAAAATATAAATAGTGCCCGTCGTAATGAGTCGTGGGCATACCACTGCCCGAAACCAAGAAGGCAAGTAGAGTGGAAACATGCTGGTTCCCCAGTGAAGAAAAAAATTCAAAGTGACTCAATCTGCTAGGAAAGTTTTTGTGGCGGTGTTCTGGGATATGCATGGTGTTGTATTGGTGGTTACTGAACACGAGACCACTGTGAATGCTGCACCTACACGAAAACTTTGGTGAAGTTGCGTCGTGCCCTTCGTGACAAACACAACATGAATGCTGACGATGTCAAAATTCTTCATGACAATGTTCGCCCCCATGTTGCTGCTGCGGTTCGTCAGAAAATCACCAAATTTGGTTAGGAGGTGCTCCAGCATCCACCATACAGTCCAGACCTTGCACCGTCGGACTTTCATCCGTTTGGTCCCATGAAGAAATTCCTGGCCGGCCAACGCTTTGCGACAGATACGAAAGTGAAATCAGCAGTACGCAGATGGCTATACTCCAAGACAATGGACTTCTACGAACAGGGCATATTGAAACTGGTATCACGATGGGAGAAATGTGTTGAGAAACTTGGTGACTATGTCAAAAAGTAGGTAAAAGGTTTAAGTTCATTTGTGATTTTTGTTGTTTTAACTATTAAACTTTTTTGTAAAAAAATTATTGTGCTTTACTTTTCGATCCGCCCTCGTATGTAAGCAGAAAGCGTAATGATGATGGTGTTCGACAAAATTGCAAATTAATCAGAACGCGATTAACCATGTGAATATTAATAAGAAAAAGAACCAGCTATGATGCAGTTGCGAATCCCGGTCATAAATGCGAAAGACGGCAAGCGTAGTAATCACTATACCTACTACAAAAACGGCATGCAAGTCAGTGTGCTATGAAACAGAGATCTGTACGAGGTTGGGCCTAGGCCCGGTCCAGGTTCGCGCTTAATTTGAAAGATTTAGTGGAGCTCGGGCCAGTCTCGGACTTGAAAATAAGAACGAAGTTATCAACTTTAACATAGTATTTTATTTGTCGTGTAAATATATAAAACCTATGCACATTAATCAAAATTATAGCGCCATTTGAGAAAATCAAAAATAAGGAAAACGTTTTAATGTAAAGGAAAATAAAGATGAAAAAATGTATCATTCTTTGGTCTGCGATGTTGAGATTCCCAGAATAGCACAATAATTATCGCAGTATCCACACATACACGATAGTAGTAATAGGAAATAAACACTCGCTTCGGCCAGTTGCGAATAACGTTACAACAGCATGGCAACTGCAAACTCCGCCTGCCTCCGTCCACCAACTAACATCCTAGGCAGAATGCAGTAATAGAGGCGAAATGTGGTCAATAAGGCAGTATGCCCCCAACATGCGATTTCAGCACCTCAGCTGCTACTAGTTAGGTAAAGTGGCTCCTGAGTTGGTCCCAAGGACTGAGTGTATCCCTTACCAGGCCCCCCAGCAGCGGAAAAGACACTCATGTCGGTACCGGAAATCGAACTCCAGTCCCTTCGCACGGCAGGTAGCAGTGCTTCGTGTACGACGACGACTACCACCACCACTAGTTGGTGTCTTTAGGGTAGAGTTTCCACCAGGGACAACGGCTATTGGTTATGCTGATGATTTGGCCCTACTCGTCTCCGGTGTTTCCAGAGTGGATATGGAGGATAAAATTGAATGGTCGACACATTGCCCTGAAACCTGGATGCTGCAAAAAAAATACAATTAGCACCTCAGAAAACTGAGACTGTGATCCTGGAAGGTAGAAGAACCTTGCGAGAAATTCAGATATGTATTAGTGGTCTGACTATAAAGTAAAGTAACTTGGGGTCCGTTTTGGACATAACATGCACATGGGTGCCCATATCGTTATGTAGTCGGTAAAGCAGAAAAATCCATTGAAGCATTAGATCGCCTGATGCCTAATATTGGCGGACCGAAATCCGGCACAAGGAAAACCCTTGGAAGTGTTATGAACTCAGTTGTTTTATACTGCGCACCTTGGGCAGAGAAGGCAGCATATAGGAGAATATTAGAGCAGGCACAACGTAAGATTTCCTTACGGATAGCCAGTGCCTAAAGAACAACGTCCACGAAGGCATTACAGGTAATTGCTGGGCTGATACCTGTTCACCTGTTAGTTAAAGAGCCATGGCTGAACGAACAGTTGTGAGAAGAATACAATGCAAACTTGGCAAGAAGAATGGAACCAAGAGAGAACAACATCGCAATGGACCAAGATACTTATACCCGAAATAGAATCGTGGGTAAGTGGAAGCCATGGAAACTTAAGTTATTACTTAACACAATTCTTGACTGGCCACGGCCGATTCAAGGTATATTTACATAGAATGTAACTGGTTGAGGAAGAATGTTGTTCTTACTGTACTGAAAGGGACACACCAGAGCACGCTGTACTGCAATGCCCAAAATGGGATGTAATAAGACGCTTATGTCTGAGCGAATTGGGAGAACTCTTACACCACATAATATTGTTACTGAAATGTTTAAGTCACAGGGAACATGGAATATTGTTGAAAGGATGATAAGTAACATCCTCCAAGCAAACGAGCAAGATGAAAGAAAAGAATAAGCCAGATTGTAGCATTGTGAAGTAATGCTTATGTGGTTTCCCAATGTTTCAAGGAATTACTCTGGGTTTATTTTTTTTTGGAGGGGGGTAACCCTTCTGGGAGTCGCACTCGGAATGCGCATAAAGCGTTTTTCCCCTCAAGAAGTACTCCTCCTCCTATTACTATTAATAATAATAATAATAATAATAATAATAATGCAACATAATTTTATTTAAAATAAAATTAGACAAGTGGGTCCAGGGCAGGTGTGCAGTATAACCTACTGTCGGGCTCGGGCTCCGTTCAGATCGTATCGGGTCGTGCAGACCTCTAGCATAAAAACATAAACCTTACGCGGATAGCGCAGTGGTTCCCCTGACTGAGGTATGTTTGGAAATTTATTTCAATTCGGCTTTATTATTACGTGGAATCATAAAATGGTGAATTAATTACACGCCCTGTGTTCCAAGGCATCTAATAAAACTCTCGTTTATGGCACTCCGCCATATACTTCCCTTAAACTTTCTTCCAAGCCGTTTGTAATCCTCAGTAAAATAACATATAGAAGACTTAAAAATTAGGAGAGCTCAAGAATATTTTGGGGGCTAAGATCCTTCCCTGCGCCCTCTGGCTACGGGGCTGGTTGTAATAAAACACACAATACAGAGTGCATCTCTTTAACACCCACAAAAACTTCACTTACTAAAACATGCAAATTTATAACATACTTACAATAAATATACATGTGAATCTTTCTTACGATATATCGCAAGTTATATAGTTTCAGGAAAACTCGGCTTTTAAATGTTGCTTTTTGCGTGTTGAAGACTTTCAAAGTATACAATTAAAAGGAATGGTATTAATAAAATTATTTTAAATTATTTTGCGCAAAAATATACAATATTCTCAGGGTAATAAGGGATATGAACGCATTTCGAATACAGCTGCTTCAGTCGTCAGTATAGGTGTCCAACACTTCAAAGCATTTAAGAAGTGAACCCACGTTGTCCATCACTGAACGAGGAAATGAAAACATGGTTCTTAGTGAGCCCGCTAACTGCGATCTTGTTTGTTTACATCGAGACAACATCGGTGACGATTTCGACTGGAGAAACTTGTAGGGAATCATCCATGGTTCCAAAATAAATCCCTGCACACAAATTTATCCCTGAACACAGTCCTTGCAACAGCGCCAGCTCCTTTTAAACTGAAAGTCGTATTAAACTCATAGGTTACTAGACAAATGGTTGAACAGTGGCATCTGCTTTCATTACATGTTGAGAGATTGTATAGCAGCGTAATTGCACTCCTGTAGCATTTATCTGGTGTCTATTGCTTCTTGAAATTGCCCAGAGGTTCCAGTCAAAGGAGCTTGACTCTTGCTTGTTTCTCCAGTAATTGAGCGCGAAGGTTTAGGACGGACTAGAACAAACTTTGGTGGGGAGATATAATAGTCAATCACGTGTTGTAGGTAAGCTCATTTAAGGCTATAAAGGCTCACAAGGGAATTTGGTACCTTTGAGGTTTGGTGATGAAATGTTTCTCACTTTAATTGTATTATGAACGGTGTTGTTTTTATAACACAACGACTTTGGGTCCTAAACCGTTCGTGTATGCCGCAGCAATAGCTATTGTTTTAATGTACAATATTCCAAGCACGGTAGGAGGTTATAAAACAAAGGTTCACCAATAGTGACCAATCATTTGTGGTGGAAGTTGGATTCAAGCCAAGAGAGTCAACTACGAATAACCTGCAGCACACGACGAACTCATGAACTAAAAGGTACATTCGAATGCACGGAAACGTGCCGATGTTTCCTTTGTGTTTTTCTTTATTTAATGTTGGCAGAATCTACTTATCTGTGTTTCACACCAGCCCTGTGTGAGCAAATTTCTTATTGTTTTAAATTCAAGTCTGACATACAAACATTACCGTATAAACGAGGTCAGGACTAGGTAAGTGACGAAAGGGGAGGAGTACGGAAGCATTTCACCTAAGCGGCTGAAATGCATGCTTCATGGTCCACACAAGTCCCTGAATGAGTCCATCTCAGATTGGTTTGATGTCAAAAGTCTGGCACTGAAACATTAACTTATGAACAAAGCTCAATTTAAAATTCACGAGCGAAGGAGAAGAGGGGAGAAGACAAACAGTAAGTTCCACTTTTGTACCAAAATAGTGCGTACTATAGTATCCTTCAGCAAAGGGAATGAATATCTTATAGCCCGCCCGTGCTACTGCCACAAGCATGCAACCTTGCATATATGTTTTAATTTCATTTAAAGCCGCCGAGTTAATGGCTTTAGTTTTCGCGCGAATTTTCCGCTTTTGATATACAAGTGAGCTTTGTAACGAGTGCTATACGCAGCTCTTACGCATCAGCGGAACAGCATCATCATTAGCAACCTAATATTACAGTACGTTGCCAATGATACGATAACTGCTCTCTTGAAATCTATTACGTACCTTTATATTACAGTTATGCAAAACTTTTTTTAGGCTTATTATTGATTTACTGGCAGTTCACTTGCTGTATTTAAGGCCTCCGAAAAATGTACAATGAACCAAATTTTACCTTTTATTAAAACAACTTGTGATTCTTCCCGATTCAGAATTTAACACATGCCAGAAGTTACCTTTTCAAAAAAAATTAAATGGTTTGTATTTTTCAAAGGCTGGTTTGCCATATTCCTTCTACTGAAATACATTTTAAAACATTTGACCTCATATTCTCTGGTTTCTAAACAACAAACGTTAATTAGCCAACCACAAATCAACTGTATTATCGCATTGCTCATTAGTAAACATGCGGCATATCTTTGTTTTCGGGCCGGTTATCCCTTAGAGCTTGGGTCACTGCAGATGACCTTTCTCCAATGAAATCCAGCCAATAGCTGCACGCCATTACAGTTGACGGTTGCATACCAACTGCAAGTAGAGTCTGCGATTTTCTCGTATTTCTTAATAGCCCAGTCATTTTCCTTGTACTGAGAGCAGAGCACTCGACAGACAGGTTCAGGTCTGAAGAGACAAACGGTGTTTTAAATGTCGACGGTAACCAAATGAACGCTGTGATAATACTCACCGGGATAAGTACCATCCGGTATTCATGAAACTAGTTTATACTTCGTTAAATTTCGATACTCTCTTGAAATCACCTCTTTATCAAAAATATAAAAGCTACAAAGTCAGAAGTTCCTTATTGCCTTAGGTAATTCGTCTTGAGTATCTGACAATAACCATATTTTTACTTTCTCTACTACATATAGTAAGTAGGGGAAGTATTGCATTCCACCCAAAACTTCCATACCGAGATTTCAACGCAAATATATGTTTTGAGGCCCCCTGAATAAAAAAGAGCATTTTTGGAAACATTCCGTGTGTGTGTGTGTGTGTGTGTGTGTGTGTGTGAACAGCATAACTCAGAAACGAACAGTCGGATAAACACCAAACTTGGTATTTAGCTTCAGTATCTTCCAGAGATGCGACACGAAGGTTTTCAAGAAAATCCCCCTACCCCAGATTACCCTTTACATGGAAAATTTTTCGAAAATTTTAATTTTCTCAAAAATGGCTCTAACGATTTTGATTAAAATATCATATGCTTAAGATATTTTTATGACAAATAAAATGTATATCTTGAACTTTCTGGGAATGTCTCCAAAAGTATTCTTCATTGTGAACGACTTTTGCATAACTGGTAAACCATAAGAGACAGACAAAATTTTACTACACAAAAAATGTAGATCGCGTTAAAATACACAATTTATGTCATACTTTTTGTTGAGTGAACCATTTTCGAGATATTGCTTGTTATTCCCTTAAATTTTTCAATACTTATTTTCTGAAATGGGACTTCGTTATTCATTTTTTTTGTCTTGGATATGCAAAGAGTATTAATCTGTGGCAAAAGAATGGTGCTAGACATAGCAACCAGCTATTAAGAGATATGTCTGTGCTTATATTGCCCTCGCAAATACAAAACAAGGGGAACAAATATTTTTAGAAAACTGGTCGCTATGTGTAAAATGTAATTCTTTGCATGTCAAAAGATCGTTTCTGCAAATGTTTATTTCGATTAATATGAAATAGATAGAGAATAAGAGTTTGTAAAAATAGTTTATACAAGAGTAGAGAAAGTCATGTGAGTGTAACACATCAGATTTTTAAAGAATGAGCATGTTGCCTTAAAAATATAAGCTAAAACTTCAATTCGTTCTCTTTAAAGAAAATGAAATCAAAAACTGAAATATTAATAGCCCTCTTTTACAGTTCAGAGGCATGAAACAGGCTGGTTTAATGTGCAGCAATAAAGCCAACTCTGTACGGTAAATTGTAAACGCTCGTTCCGCCCAAAAATTCAAGCTTAACAGCACGGAGTCATTTATGCTTCCATTAAGGATTTTGTAAAGCTTGAAAACTCCAGCATCCTTTAACATAATGACTTCATTAGATCATTCAATCCAAAGACTAATCACACTTTTGCTCTTTAACAGTACTGCAAATACACAAATTTATAATTGCAGGTAGCTAGGTTTAGTTACTATTTTCTTTGATCTAAAAACCAACAAGCACAGGCGTTCAAAACATCAAACCCTCATTAATTTCCGGTTGACCCATTCGATCTGCTCTGTAAGAGTGTATCGTCGAACACGCCCACTAACATTATTTCCCGAGTCTGGAATTCATCACGCCAGTCCCACAATTATGTCATTTACTTTGATATAATTCTGCTGTTGAAACGGTAACAACGCAATAAAGCTGGCAATTGCACACGTAATTAAAGCTGATATAAATAAAACAAGGCACGAAGCCGACTTCTGTTTCCCCTCACGCTACCGCAACTAAGCATAAACATTTGGTACAAAAGGGAGACTAGTGGGATCCACTTTCTTCCCTTCTGGCCAGACATTTGTAGTTATGTCGATGAGGTTGCCGGATAGTGGGAAAATGAGAGGACACCACCCTGCCGGCACTGAAGCTTATCAAATGCTGCGCAGAGGTCAGAGCAGATCTGTGTTAGCCTACTTTGTCTCTCCAACATCCCGTCCAGCGTTATACGGTCGATTTGTTTATAAAATGAAGCGGATCGCGGATGCGCTGGTTCCGGAATGCAAACAATGGAGTCGGAAATACATTGCAGTTTATTCTTAGCACCAATTTGTACGAGGAGTGTTCAGAAATGATTTATAACAGTAGTTTTCTCGTACGTATGTATTGTGCAATATTGTTCTACACAAACGCTATCTCTCAATACACTCTCCACCAACATCAATACAGCGCTGCCAACTTTCTAAGAGTATTATACAAGTATAATTGGCGCAACAGTTCTAGACATGTGAAAATCTTAATGACAGCTATAAAGCGAGTTACTTACCAGATCAGGAGGTGGCGGTCGTCTGCATGCGGCAGGAGTGCGTGGGACAGTCATTGTCAAATATCCGCGCACATCCGCACATGAAATATCCGTTATGCACTGCACGATAAACTTATAGTTATTTATAGTATATCTAAATCCACCGCTGTAAAAACCGCTTAATATATAAATCTGTCAACCATCTGCCTCCAATTCTTTCACATCTGACAGCCCTTCCTCTTCTGCGGAATCACATCATTGCCACCATCATTGCTGTCGCTACTTTCTGCACCATTATCCTGGATGTGAATTCTTTATATTCGATTTTCCGCAATTCCATATTTTTCGAAATGATTCTCAATTTATTCAACATGTCGACATGCATTTTCCCATTCTCGCCTTCCAATTTCTGTAAATCGCATAACTGCTCCAAATCTTTTAATTTAAGTGATATTTCTGCAGACCACCCATCTTTCGACATCAGCCAGATTAATTCGATTGGGTTTAGATCTGGGTGATACGGTGGCAGTCTAAGTACATTATGGCCATGTTGTATTATCTGGCCAAGTATGTATGACTTCTGAAGTGGTTTGTTGGCTTTAATTAAGTTATATAACTTTGTTTTACTCATGCTTCGATTTAAAGCTATATTATGCCTAAGTAACCAAGCTCTTACTCCTTTCAAGGAATTTGAGGTAGGTGGTTTGTCAATTTGAGTGTTGACGCATCGTGAAGCATTGTCGATAACCGGAACAGATCCAGCAGGTATATTAGGTATCAATATGGTGTTGATTCACTTCATGTGATTTTCTGTATTCATTTCTTAATGAAAATCTCCTGTTTTTTGTTGCGACTTGTAAAAGAAGGGCATTTGGAACGAAGCCGATCTTTCCAATAGCATGAACGATAATAAGTATTTGCCCTTTGGCAATAGGTGCCTGAAAATCTAACTCGCTATCGTCACTCCAACTTTTAGATGTTGTATGACTCATCTTCGTACACTATAGTTTGACCCTCTAATTTGTACCAGCTGAGATCGTATGTCGTGCTTTTCTATTAGATTTCGTTTTCTTCTACTTGAACCCTAAATCTTCTATAATTTTTCTGAGATTTGTATCACCACCTTGAAAATTTATGCTGTCTTTGGAACAATCTGCTTATTGTTGGCAGTTTTTTCTTCCACATAGAAATTGTGAATCATGTGAATGACACATTTGTCGAAATCGTCTATTTTTATAATACGTTTTGTGACTGTTTCTTCCCAGGTGTGTCAAATGGTACTCTTTCATCCATATTTTTTCTTATCTTTGAGAACTCCGGAAACGGAACTCAGTGAAACACCAGTTGCTTTGGCTACTCTTTCTTTCACTTTCTTTAGGCTTTTGTGGAACTCGGGTGAACATCTCTGCTTCTTGCTTCATGAAGTCGAAGACATTTGCAATTACTTTCCTGCTTTGACTATGTAATACCTTACCACTTAACTTTGAAAACGTAGGAGCCATGGTTATAAATATACCAAATATAAAATAAGCACTATTTACGTACTGCTCTCTTTGACTGTATGTGTTACGCACTCTGAGTAAGCAAAGGTATTATATCGCTTTAGTTGAATTAAGCTAAACATGTACCATTCCTAGGCTCGGCAGCTGGGGTGGCAATCAAGGTCACGATTCCAGAAGCTTTGGGCCAGCTATAGCGTCGCAGACCCATTCTTTGAAGGTCCAACTCCACTCACTACTCGTGAATAGTTGAATGCATTTCCTCATTGTATGAGAATGTTCGAAGTCGCAGTCCATCTTATAGTCGAATAAACCACAATAAGACGAAGCGAGGTCTGGTAAGTATGCTTACCTCTTGCAGCACAATCCATCGATGCCAACTTCCCATACTGTTGTGTGGTCGTGTTTGAGCAGAACTTCTCGTGACCAATGCCACTTTTACCGTTGCTGTCTGTGCCTCAAAGGACCTAAATATTATCCAACTCATTATGTTTTATTGTGTATAACTAATGAAAATAATTATACGTTTTAAATACCTACACGGCCTAAGGATTGTTTTTCTTGTAGAGTCAGCTGAAAAATTCGTCATAGCCGGGATTTAAACACGGTGAATTTTTCAGCTGACTCTACATCAAAAACAATCCATAGGCCAGGTAGGTGTTTAAAAACCTAAAATTAACTTAATTAATAATACATAATAATAAAACATAATATTTGCCTTATAGCTGACTTAACTATTTGTGTGCCCAGGAATAAAGTGCTTAAGAATAAGTCGCCGTTGAGATTGCTGTCTCTAAACTGAGATGCCTTGATAGTCTACCTGGGAAAACACTCGCGTTAGTTGGGGAATTCAATGTCCTAGGGCATGTGTGTCAAATCCTGGCTATGACGTTGAATTTTTCCGCTGAGTCTGCATAAAAAATTATCCAACTTGGTGTGCCAACCACCCAGCCAATCTTATAGACTGTGAAATCCAAGTTTATTGCACAACCAAACCGACTGTCAGTACGGCCGTAGTGACAATTCATGTTGGCGAGGAAAGCACTAAAGTTATTATTCAACTACTGAGTAAAACAGGTATTTGTAGAGCACGACATTCCCACAGCATTCAGAATAAAACGAGGCCTATAAGGTAGTATTGGAGATATTTAAAAAGTACAAACAAGTGCAACACTCGTGTGAATGAGTTAATCATTTCTTTGCAGCAATCGCTTTTTTTCACATATTCCTTTTCGTTCGCCTCGTATTATTCTGAGTTAAACTTATAGCTGGTAATGCAGCTTCAAGTTTTGGGATCGGAGCCATTTTTTACATTCTGAGAAAACAATCTCTGCTGACAAATCGTACCATCAATCGGATGGTGTGTAGTGTCGCTCCTTTAGTTGGTTGTCCTAAAAAATTCGAAGGGGTATGGTCTCCAGTACGCCATGTCTTAAATCTTCCTCGTGATAGTCTTCATCTTATTCTCGTATTTTCTTAGTTGAAAACAGGCATGCTCCATGATGTCACTATATACAAGAGTTACACCTCCTAGTCTATCACCCTATGATATCACTATATACAAGAGTTACACCTCCTAGTCTATCACCCTATGATATCACCATATACAAGAGTTACACCTCCTAGTCTATCACCCTATGATATCACTATATACAAGAGTTACACCTCCTAGTCTATCACCCTATGATATCACTATATACAAGAGTTACACCACCTAGTCTATCACCCTATGATGTCACTATATACAAGAATTACACCACCTAGTCTATCCTCTATGGACACGAATGCCCGGAGATTGCGCTATATTTGCACAACACAGGTATGATAAATCATTCCTGAGCCCTCCTCGCACGTTGGAATTCTTGCACTCGTTTGAAAGCAAGTACCGAATTCGTCAGTTCTCACCAGTAATGCCAACCCTGAAGTTGCTTGTAGTGTTTCATCAATCTTTGAAATGAATGCAGCTTTCATTGGTGTGTTATTCCCTGATTCAGCTACATCATCAGAGTTTTGAATACGCAGCTTTAAATGCTGGCACGGAAAACCATAATCTTATATGGATATTAAAACTTGAGATAGTTGGTGAATGAGAACTTAAATTTCATTACTCATTTTATTTATTTATGAGACTGGTAGCCCGCCGCTCCCACGACACTAGTATACGAATCCGTTCCTCTAGTAGGGGCGCAATGGCTCACTATTTCTCCTTTTAGATAATACTGAAAATGCGAAACAAGTGAACATTTACGTCTACCTTACTTTATCAAAGGGGTTCTACGTCTATACAAGCCTGTCACGTTTTGAACACATTATTGAATACTCGACGAATTTCTGCAGCCGAAATATTGGAATGCGCAAGCCGGGTACTATCTTCTAATTAGTAGAGGAATGGGGATTTGTTGCATTAACTTTATCTTTAAGCATTCCTCACGGAATCGCACGATTTAGACTGGAGAGCGATCTAGCCAGTCAATTACTTTCATAAATGTGAGGCAACGATTTTCTTGGACCTCTTTCCACTACAACCCCTATCTCGTATAATTTTTCCTCTGCATTTCGTTTTGTTAACACAGTGTTAAATATTTCCTAACAATCTATAAACTGTGGAATTATGCCACGAGAGAATTCCTGTATAAATTCAAGTTGATAGTCCACATATGATTCCAATCGAACAAATCTTAACACCATCACTACAACAGTAAACACACCAACAGACAGCTTCATATAGCGCTATTCCCGTTATATCTACCCCATGCCAAATAACTTTAGACTGAACTGCAAATGCCGTTACTTGCCTTAGAAGCGCGAGCTAGGCTATCGTAGAGCGAGGTCATTCTACTCACACCTGCAATGAATCCTACCTGGCGGCCGCCATTCGCGTCATTTAAGATAAACCTGATATATGTAATACATACTAGTATTGCATTCTGAGGTGTACGGATGTAGTTTATTGTACACATTCCAAGTTACAATTTTACAAATTTGTTACATTTATTTTCATGCTCCTACTTCATTATGTACACGTCTGGTACCCTACTTTGTGTTGCTCAGCCAGTGTAGCTCCCTGGCCTCCAGCACTACTGTGCAACCTTTACTTCTCTTTGCTAAAGGCTCATTGCAATTTAATTCTTGCATTATAAGGTGAATATTACTAATAAAAGAACAGAAAGGTGCGACATGAATATACAGATTCTTAATGCGTTGGGCAATGATGATTCTTAATCTTGAACCAATAACTCAAAAACTCGTAAAACAAAAATTTATCGAAGAGGTTCGGATAAAAATACAATATTCCTACGGACAAATCGGAGGCCAAAATACTGAAGATAAGATGTTCTAAGTGTAACAGTTTTCGTGCGATAGCCGTAAAAATATTAATCAAAGAACCAACCTCATCTCAATTTCAAGTAAAGCACTCGCAGTACGCTACTAATGTTTACCCAGCCTAACAAATCTGAAGGTGGCTTGCCTTTCCTACCAGCAAGCCCGTCCAGTTGAAGATCCTTACATCTTTATGAGGGGGATTTTAATTTAATATCTATATTTAAATTAAGTGAAGAAAATCGAATAATAGTTTATGGAATATTGGATTTAATATTCGGAAGTGAGGGAGGGACTGTATGGCAGAGTAGCAGGTTGACTTCTGTGTAAACATTGACAAGCCGGAGAAGCGCCTCGGACTAAAGTGCGATGAGATTGGCGCCTCGTGATTGCTTAAATTTTTACGCCAATGACACGTAACCCGTTTTGCTCAGAAAACGATTTCTTTTAATGCCCATCTCCGATCGTCTAGAATATAAATCTAGAGAACAAGCGGTAGATTTCGAATAATATTGTTACTACCTCCATTTTCATTGCTATTTCGTTGCCTAAACCGAGAGAATTTGTTTTCCTTGTCAACTTGTGATCCTCATTCAAATAATACATCTTTGTTTTAATTTAAGGCACTGGAAAATGAGCACAAGTTTCGGATTTTTTGCGTATATATACACTATAGATATTGGTGATTCAATCTGACAAAGCTTTAAGCTCTGCTGTTTTAAGTTAGAGAGACATTTTAAAAACTGCTGCACGCCTTTCTCTGTATTAAAAAGAGGAAAACATACCTACCACATGCTGAATGAAACAGGCAATATGACAACTATATGTTAGTAAGCTATTGCTTTCATGGCCAGACTCAAAATTACAACCTGCGGCTGATCACTGAGGAGGTATCGATTATGCCACTGAGGGTGTTTATCGCAACTGTGGACATGTAAATCCCAGGCAGACTACGGCTTCTCAGACCTGAACATACTTCTAGTTCTATTTGCAAATGTGAAAAGAGACAATTATTTCAATGCCAATGCCACATGTATGGAATATTATTTATTTTAAAGCAGTGTGGTATACCTTTATATCCCTGAACAGAATACGCAATCTTAAGCTTTCAAAAACGATATATTCTCCAAAGATTACTCAAGCTTAGCTTGGGAAAAGTTGTTCATACTAAGTAGTACTTTGATAATGTGTTTGCATGAGATGCAAACACACTGGTGTGAATTAAAACAAAAGCATTTGGATCACAATAGGAGTTGTACTGTAAATTAATGCTAGTTGGAAAAAACAAAGGTTTTTCACCCTGAAGTACGGCGGCATACACAAAGCAGACATGGTTCTGTTGCAAAGGGTCTAAATCCCCTTTAAATGTTAAGGTTTTGTGGTTCTTTTATTTTGGTTTTCTTATACTAAAAAAATAGTAAGATTTATAATAGCATTCGTTCCCCGGAAAGCCTCACTTCCCTCCCGTTTTCTCTATTGCTTCTGAAAGCAGCACATTTAGTTTAAATGTTTAGAGTACTAGCCAATACTGTGATTCCATGCGATGACATTCATCGTCATTTGTGTCACAGTAAAATACTTTCGATAGCAGTTTAGGTTTTATTGCACTTAATAGCAGATTATGATACCGGTAAAACTAGGGTTTTACTTTGCGAGCACGAATTTGCTCCTACAAGCAAAATGAAACCACTTTTAAACATGTGTAGCATATACTATTTTTAGACATCGCTCGAAATTGTAAAATATCAATATTATATTGATTCCTGAAAAGAGAACATGTAGAACGCGTTCTTGAAACAAGAGAAATGATGTTAAAAAAGCGAGATGTCAGAAGTTTTGTTGATTTGCTAGCAGTCATTTTCAGTGAAATTACGCTCACTGTTCTGCCTCACACCACGCAATGAAGCGATTAAATACATCATATTGCTTTCTGGACTTTTTGGGCAAGTACTTCTAGTGTTATTCTTTCTGCTGCTTCTGTAACTTCACTTCCATTTCAGTTTCTTCTGAATTCATAATTACGTCGGCTTTCATTGTCCAGAAACCACAAGCTCCTCCGACTGCAATGGACACGTGAACACCGTCACCAGGTTGCTGAGTGGCAAAATGTAGTCTTTTCGGACGAGTCCCGCTTCAACGTGTCCTACAGTGATGGCCTCATACGTGTCCGGCGGTACCGTGGTGAGCGCAACCTCGAGGGCTGCATTGTTGACCGGCATAGCGGACAAACACCGGGTGTGATGCTTATTGAGGGCACTTTGAACAGCAACCGGTACCTAACGGTAGTTATAGAGCCCGAGGTACTCCCCCTATTTCAGGTATCTCCACAGGCCACATTTCTACAGGACAATGCCCGGCCACATATTGCGAGGAATGTACAAGCCTTCGAAGAGCGACGGGTACCATTGCTTCCCTGGCCTGCACGTTCGCCTGATATGTCGCCCATCAAACATGTCTGGGATATGGTTGGTCGGCACTGGTGCGTCACGGTCCTCCAGTAACCTGTGTCACGGATTTGAGGGCTCGAGTACAAACTGCGAGGAGGGAAATCCCTCAGGAATTTAATCAGAACCTTCTTGATTCAATGCTACGGCGTATAGCAGCTCTAATTGCAGCGCATGGAGGCCACACCAAATACTGAATATTAGGGCTCAAAGGTCATATATAGATTTGAAAAGTTTATCATTTGTTACTTGCCATATACCTAACCTGTGGTATTAAATTCATTGAATTCATGCGTTTCCTTCTTTGTGTTGCAATTTTTACAAACGGCAGTGTAGTACATGGCAACACATGTTAAAAGCTATATTTTTTTACTCCAATGGGTACAATCGACTTTAAGCCTCGTTCCGCAAGCATTACTACTTACAAAATAAAACTCCCCTTTTAACACTTGTATCATAACAACTATTTAGTCTTAAGTATCGGTCACCCTTCATAGCAAGGTAATATCTGCCACTCTATAAACAATTACTTCTCTCTCCTGAATAATATATTCCTGCACCAAAAGCTCTTTGTGTCGAAGCACCAGGAGCGGAATTGTGTGGCTGGTCCTCTCGCCCCTACATCTGCATCCAAATACACAAAGCCAGGATAGGGCACAAGGAATATGCATGATTTTAGTCATTCATTCCAACATACCAATCTTCGAATACTATCTTCTTACACCATACAGCAATTAGTTCGCCCTTCTAAGTTCAAACTCGGCATAAATCACCAAACAGAAAATCCTCTATCAAGAGCGGAAACAAAATAAAAAAAAGGTTGCATCTTTGTGTCCTTCGGCTGCACTATGCACTATTAGCACAACAAACCGACCCGGGACTAAACAAAAGAACAAAAAATAAAAGTTGCCCTTCCCTCTCACCTCCCTCATCTACAATTGCTATGGGATTCATTAGACTGCCTCGAGCTGGTAGAGATATAACGTTTTAACATAGTGCAGTGGCGACCTTTGTCGATAAATATGGCGCCCAGATAATGAAGACGCAGCTTGCTCCCGACCATAACATTATTACGATAAAAGACCGCGTTCCCGCTCGCTCAGATTGCATGTTTAATATTAACTGGCATAATACATTTCCTCTCTCTCGTTATATGGGTTAACTGTTAAACCGGTTAAATCGCGTTTGCTCTATCTACTTTCCCGTAAAACTGGTTGCGCAAATAGCATTGGGGTAAAGAGCTTTTATCGGAGTTTACAAGGGAAATAAAATGAGACCAGAATGCCTCTTAAATAAGGTTTGGCGGTAAACCTTTCTCGCCATCGTAACCCGTACGGATATTGCACCGGATACGTAAAGCACAAGTTATTATCCAGATGTATACAGCTTTCATCGGTCTCTCTGTCCTCTAGCTGCTGATGACGGGAGGCGTATTGTTCTGCTGCCAGTTTTTCTTTACTTCTTCTATGAATTGGTAAAGTTAGAGGAAACACTGATTACTATAAACAAAAGTTTCATTCACATGTGTTTATCTACCCCTCTTCTGGACAACCATTCTTACAAAAGCTTACTCTTCTACGAGGGATGTTTTTAAAGTAGCGTTCATTGTGCAATAAAATAAGAAGTACTGAATATTGGCTAATTTTTTATTCCATTCTATATAACAAGACTTCTTCTCAGAGAGTTTTCACAATCAATTAAATTCCCATTCTGGTGTACAATAAATTTTAATGGCTCCTCCTAACAGAAGTTCGCTGCCAGTCCATAAAACAATAGTATAGTTTCTAAAATGCATTTTTTGTGTATAAGATTCCATATAGAAGAAATTGCGCTATTGGTATCGTTAGTTTCAGGGGATGGGGATTGAAACTAGTGGTCCGGAAGCCAAATCTTTATCACAGAGTAGCTAACAGGAAACAATTGTGGACATGCAAGTTAATGTGATGTTAGCTAAAACAATGACTCATTTATGTCCTTCAAGAAGTTTTCATAAAAGAATTAAATTAGTTTTATTTATGTACGCTCTAACTGCTGTGGTCCTTAGCGTCCCATTCTATACTGGACATGAAAGACCGGTAATTTTCCTCAAAGATATCTTTATCAGGCTTCAGGGTTTTTTTCGTGCCGTAAATCTACGACATGGGACCACCGGCTTTACTTCCCTTCCGACATGCGCCGCATATATACCCTAAGAGATTATTAAGCTCATTTTCAATACAGAAAAATTTAACTCCAAAAACAACTACACGTTTCCTAGATGAACTGGCGGCGCTCTAAAAAACGTATGCAACGATGTTCGAAAAACATTGACAAGTGGTAGAAAAGTAGTGTAAGGTCTTAGGTAAAAATTAAATTATTACCAGAAAATATTTAGTAGTTCGTACTTTATTGCAAATCAAACCTTACTTTTAAAATTCCCCTTCTGTTTGTTTCATCTTAATCGAGATAAGCGTTTCAGAAATGGTTTTATTGGACATTTAGTTCCAGGCATAAGAGGCACATTTTTATTTACAAATCTGACATAATAAAGGTTTGCCATGTGACAGAGAGTAGCTCACAGATTCATATTTTTTTAAATTACAAAAAGAAATGTGATGTGGTGTAAGTAAATATCAGGTGATTAGTTGTGAATTTTGACAATAAAAGTTATACTGTTGAATATTAAAAGATAATAAACATGTTGTAGATTGAACTCATTTATGCTATATTACGTTTACGGATATGATTTCGGTAAATATCCACGAAGTATTTTATTACCGTTGGGACAATGTCATCCTGTAGCGTTTGCCTTAAGCGATAGTTAAATCCATCGCTATGTGATGGCTATGAAATTCCGTTCTCTTTGTATGACTACGAGGAAAAAATTGAATAGCGACTTCCAGCTTAAAAATAGTATGAAGTATTTAACAATTCAAATCAACAATAAAGAATATCTCGAAAATGTTTAATGGCACAAACAACATTTATTTTACTTAAATTGTTTTAACAAGATCTACATTTTTTGTGTAACAAGGTTTTGTCTGTTTACGGTTTACAAGTTATACGAAGTTCATCCAGAATAAGAGGACTTCGCAGCTATTCCCAGAAAATTTAATATACACATTTTATTTATCAGCAAGTATCTTAAACATATGGTACTTAAATCAAAATCGTAAAGAGCCATTTTTGAAAAAAATCAAACTTAACGAAAACATTTCCACATAAAGGGCAGGGAGAATTTTCGGTGGGGAATTGTCTTGAAAATCCTCGTATTTTGAAAAGTTTTTGAAAGATGCTGAAATTAAATCTTCGTTTTTAGTTATGCTGTTCAGACACACGCGCGAACCTTTTCCTAAAAAATGCTTTTCCTGAAATCCGGGAGCTTCAACATGCATTTCCGAGAAATCTCCCTATTGAATTTTTGGGAATGCAATACTTCTTCCAAGCAGTAGAGAAAGTAAAAATTGACAGATTTCAACGACAAACTGTCTGAATCAAACAAGAAGAGAGAGAACAACTCATTTTTAGAAAAGGATCCTTACGTCAGAGTGTACGTTTTTCTAGAACTTCCTATCTCAAATACAAGTTTCACAATCAAGTCAACGACGCAAGACGTGGAGTTTTAACAATTTCGGGAAATGTTTGTTTATATTTGTTTCGCAGTATTGGATTGTGAAGGAGAGGATTCGGTACCGATGATCCACGAGGGGACGCGAGGAACGGATGATGCGAACGGAGACACCGGGCGGCCGGAACCAGGAGTGACAGCACAGCAATGACAAGGTTCCTACATTTTCCAGATGTAGACGCTCCGGAGACTGGAGATCCCGCCCTACACAGAGTCTAAAGTCCCCCCAAAGGACGTCCTTATACCACGGCAACCAGCCGAAGGCCGAGGGACGGATAATGTTCACAGAGAGCATCATCTTTCTGTCATGCTGCACTGAAACACCATCACCGACACATCAAACCCTGAAATAGACCAAACGGGGTGAAGGATGAATGAAATAGTTAATGGAACGAAATGGAGGAACAGAAAATTCACGGATGAAACAACTCCAGCATTCGCCTGACGACCCGGGAAATAAACCGAAAAAAAAACATGGTCAGAGTGGGCGGTCGCCGGAAATTGAGCCCGGTTACTACGACTCTGATACAGTTGAATGTTGCTTTCGCGTACTGTATGTAGAAAGATCCATATCGATTCTGAAATTGTTTCTAGGCAAACGTTTAGCGGGAATAATATATGCGGACGTGTAATGTGAATAATAAATAAGGGATACACGGCAATTTGTAATGCATAGAGAAAATCTAATCAGTCCCCACGTTAGATTTTTCTTTTTCTTTCTATACTAAAGACATGTAAAGAATATAGTGCATTCGACTCCAAAATCGAGTTTTCATCGCAAATGCAAATCTTGAAGCTACCTAAATACCCACCACTGCGCCATATTTAGGGAACTGTCAGATGGTTTGCCTGCCATCTCTCTGTGAACACCGTATTTCAAAAGTCTGATCTGTTACATTCACGCGACTTTCTCTACGCTGTAGCGCTTTTGCTGGATATACAAATTATTCTTACGAAAGTTTATTTTATTTTCTTCATTTTAATCGAAATAAAACTTTCCGGAAATAGCTTTATTACACGTTTCGATATGGATACAAAGGAAACAGTGATAGTCAAGTTTTTAAGAACTGGACCTATGTGCTGGTCTTAATATTGCATACTATTTCCATGTAATAGCGGGAAATAACTGAATGTTGACAGGACTAAGAAAATGACCAAGAAATGAACAATTCGAACCTTTAATAAGAGATATCTCAGAAATGGCTTATGCCACAAAAAACTTATTTGAAAAAAATAATTGTGTTTTTTAAAGAAATCTATACTTTTTGTGTAGTGTGTATTCATCTATCTCTTAACGTTTACCAGTTATACAAGATTATATAAAATTTCTCCAAATAAAGTGGACATCATAGGCTATTCTCAGAAAATTCAAAATATACACTTTATCTGCAATGTAAATATCTTTAACATGTGGAATTTTAATCAAAATAGTTAACCATTTTGTAGAAAAACAAAAATTTCGAAAATCTTCCATGTAATTTGCAGTGGGGCATTTTCTTGAAAATACTCGTGTAGCATCTTTGTACGGTCCTGAACCTAAATACCAAGTTTGGTATTTATCCGACTTTTCGTTTTTGAGTTATGCGCACGCACGCGCGCACGCACGCGCGCACGCACACACAGGCCTTTTTCTGAAAATCTGATGTGATACATTCACATGACTTTCTCTATCCTCTATCCTTATTAGAGGGTATACAAACTATTCTTACTAAAGCTTATTACCTTCTCTACTACATATAGTAAGTAGGAGAAGTATTGCATTTCATCCAAAACTTCGATGAGATTTCACCGGAAATACATGTTTTGAGGCACCCTGAATCCAAATAAAGCATTTCTGGAAACGTGCCCATGGGTGTGTGTCTGTGAACAGCATAACTCGAAAACGAAAAGCCGGATAAATACCAAACTTGGTATTTAAGTTTAGTATCTTCCAAACTTGTGACAAGAAGATTTTCAAGAAATCCCCCTCCCCAACTACCCTTTATATGTAACACTTTACGAAAATTTTTATTTTCTCAAAAATGGCTCTAACGATTTTGATTAAAATATTATGTTTAAGATATTTTCATGGCAATGAAATGCATATCTTGAATTTTTTGGGGAATGTCCCCAGAAGTCCTCTTCATTCTGAATGACTATTGCATAGCTGGTAAACCGTGAGAGATAGACAAAATTTGACTACGTAGTACGATTTGGTCTATTGCTTAACATTTACCAGTTATACAAGATTATACAGAATTCCTTCCGAATGAAGAAGCCTTCACAGGCTATTCCCAGAAAATTCAACATACACATTTAATTGTCATGTAAATATCTTTAATCAAAATCGTTAGAGCTATTTTTTAAAAATCGAGATATTCGAAAAATGTTCCATGTAAAGGGTAGTTGGGGTGGGGGATATTCTTGAAAAATCTTCGTGTCGCATCTTTGGAACATACTGAACCTAAATACCAAGTGTGGTATTTATTCGACTTTTCGCTATAGAGTTATGCCGTTCATAGACACACACACGAACCTTTTTCTAAAAAGCTTTTTTACATTCAGGAGGCCCCAAAACATATATTTCCGGTGAAATTTCGGTATCTTATTTTTGGGTGGAATGCGATACCATTACCTAGTATGTACGTGGTAGACAAAGTAAAACGGAAAAGAAGTATGCCAAATGTAGTGCTTAAACCGTCGGAGGACACGATTTCAGAGATTATTTTATAGGAATAGTTCGTAAAAGAGATCTAAAAATAAATAATTGCTGGTAGAGAAAGTCATGTGAATGTAACATCAGATTCTACATCTAGTTTCTCCAGAGTAACAACAAATACTTTCTATACCACGGCATTCTCGAGGAAAAGTCAAGTGTGGTATTTTATGGCTCCAATGTAGTCGTATTCTGGTAATCAGCCCTTGTATATGCCTTTAGATACTTGGGAATTTAAATTCGAAGGTACCTTATAGCCAATGTTCGTCGGGAAGAACACATTTTTCAATGGGGAAAGCAATGTGAAAACTGATAAGAGCAGGTTCACACATGCAATTTTTTTCTTTTTACTTTCTCTACCACATACCTACATAGCAGGTAGAGAAGATATTGCATTCCACCTAAAAATTCGATACCGAGATTTCACCGGAAATACATGTTTTGAGGGCCCTTAAATGAAAAAAGCTTTTTTAGAAAAAGACCCGCGCGCCCGCGCGTGCGTGCGTGCGTGCGTGCGTGCGTGAAGGGGGGCATAACGCAAAACAAAAAGTCGGATAAACTTGGTATTTAGATTCAGTACCTTCAAAGATGCGACACAAAGAAAATTCCCCTCAACTATCTATTGCATGGAGCATTTTTCGAAATTTTTTAGTTTCTAAAAAAATAGCTCTAACCGTTTCGATTAAAGTATTTTAATTTTATTAAAGATATTTTTACATGACAAATAGAACGTACATATATGTTGAATTTTCTGGTAATAGCCTGTGAAGTCCTCTTCATTCGGAAGAAATTTTGTATAATCTACAACTGGTAAACGTAACGATAGAGAAAACTTCTAACCCCTCCCCCCCCAAAAAAAATATGGATCTCTTTAAAACACACGGCTTATTTCAAATAATTATTTTGTGGTATCAGCCATTTCCGAGATATCCGTTCTTTTGAACGCCTGTCGATCTTCAGTTGTTTCTCGAGAGTCGTGGTAAGAGTATAGAATTTTCAGGTCCGCATGTAGCGTTCTAAAACATTTGACTATCACTATTTCCTTTGTGTGTGCAACGAAATGTGTAAACCAGCTATTTCCGGTAAAGTTTATCTCGATTAAAATGAAGTAGATAGAAAAACAAAGTTTCCTAAAGATAATTTGTACACCCCAATAATAATCGAAAGAAATTTAAATTGAGTTTTATTTATTTTTCTTTAACTGCTATGGTTCTTTGCGTCCCATTCTACAGGTTGATCTGTTTGAGATGTCAGAGGAGTAAAAGGTTATATACCAGGCAAATCAGCTGGTATTCGTATCTAACCCGCAGTTTATAGTCTAATGTGAAAACATTAAGCCTTTTAGCAAACAAACTGTTATTGTAGCTCTGCTCTTCTATTTGGTACTATACTCAGTGCCCATTAATGATTAAAGGTCTGAATGAGAACCAAAGAGCTGCGAAAGCCTTAAAAATGACGGCGTTTCGTGGATATAATGCTTGCAAGGAGATAGATGAATGTTTTCCCGAAGAGCGGGATGAACTACGTGGGTTCTGTCGAGTGGTTTAGCTGCCGGAATGTGGTGAAGCAAAGGTTAGCTTCGGAGGTTCGAATCTGATACAAACATAAAATTGTTTTCGTTGTTCTCTCGCTCTCCTTGCGTTTATTTTCTGTATTTTAGTGTACTAATTTATTTATTTTTGTTACTGGCTCTCCTGTGAGCCAAAGACATAAGAATTACAATCAGATAATTGTGTATCATGTTTACCCTAATAATCTGTACCGTATCTGGTGTTGTAAACCGTGTTACGTAGTTAGCTTTCATTCTCTTGGAAGCATATCGACGATTTTTGTTTCATGTTTAAACCTTGTTTCATTTCTTCTATTGACAAAGGAGTTGTAAATGTGCTAAGTTCACGGATAAACAGAATAATGAATTGTTAAAGAGCGTGGATTTCATCAAGGAAGTAAATGTTCAAAATGACGACCCCCTTCATCAATGCACATTTGTGTACGTTGCCGGAGAGACCTTCTTTCATGCTGTAACGTGCGCGGTGCAATCTGTCAGCATTCTTCACGTATGTATGTGCCCGTATATGTTTTGGGCTTATCGGTTCTTCTTTGCGGTGGAAAACATGGTGATTATTCTATTTT
Organism: Deroplatys truncata; assembly: GCA_030765065.1. Taxonomy (NCBI): domain Eukaryota; kingdom Metazoa; phylum Arthropoda; class Insecta; order Mantodea; family Mantidae; genus Deroplatys; species Deroplatys truncata. Next base: position 61,092,330 of record CM060977.1, read on the forward strand.
GTACACACTTATAATGTTATCAACATGTTATTTATAGCATATCAAATTATAGGCCCAAAGAGATAAAACAAAAGGTAATAAAAAGTTTGAAATTCACCCGAAGGATATGAACCCGAATTAAAGTGGCACAGTGTTGAAGCAACCATGATAATACCATTTGGCCAATGATACCTTGCGTGCTGAGGTTCCTATACGAATTAGTAATCGCAGAACTAGACCCCACCTCGAATCTTTATACGCTTTTTGCAAGTCATTCAGTGTTTTGAGCTCGGTTTGGTAGTTTTAATTCAAACAAATAAACTGCATCAGCCATTACAATTAATGTATGATCTGAAATACGCCATAGTTTGAGAAATAAGAGAAATTATCTATCTAATACTTAGCATTTTTTGACAAGGCCGTACATTGACTAACGGTTTAAATCCAATTGGTCGCACTGCGTAGCTCTGCCATTTTGTTTTCAAATGGTTTTGTCAACCGATGCATGTGGTAGGTTGTTCCTTCAGGGGCGTTTTCAAAGGTGTGCATGGATGTATGCTAAAGAATAAAAGTTTGTAAAAATTGGCTAAAATTTCTACTGCACCTCTCAGTGACAGGGTGGGATGTTTTCTGCATCGACATACACAGCGATTGCATTCTGTCCCGTAAAACACTTATACACTGAGTTATGTATCCCTCCTCTATGAAGTGTTACGCAAATCAGCCATTAAAAGGCATTCAAGAAAGGTGTAAGTCACATATGTCGCTTAGCACGTTGCATAAATTCAAAAATAAATAGGCGCAGCTGACTCACCTGGTATATATGGCACACATCTCTGAGCAGTTTGCTGTAATGTAAGCGGAAAGGATGGAAGTTAACCATGATTGATGTTTCAGACCTCATCCGCTTAGCATGGCAGCACTATCGTCCATAGGACACAAAATGGTGGTCACGCCATAACGTGCGCTCAGTGTATCGTATGGTATACCAAATTTTTATGTGCAACATGTACCCAGCGAGCTTTCAGTTGTCAGTACAATTCTCTGTATGCCCTATTACATAGACACATTCTTAACTGGTGCATGTGTTTGGCGAAAAGTCTGTAACTGCCTTGTACAGGCGGTAGGATGTGTGATATAAACAAGTTTGCTGCCATGATATGTGGGAGGCAGGAAGCGGACTATCAATGGTAAATAGATGGATGTTCATGGACAAAGCCACATTTCATGTGAGTGGCCGAGTCAACAAGCATAACTGCATTATTTGGGAAACCGAGAACTCACACTCTCATACGACACATTTCACATACCATACAACACACTGAGTGAGCTGTTGTGTCATGACCCCCATTTTGTCTGTGTACAATACCGCTGCCGTGCCATGCGGATGAAGTCTGAAACATTACTCATTGTTAACTTCCATCCTTTCTGCTTAATACTACAGAAAAACTACTCAGAGATATGTGCATTATTCTCTTGTATATAAACGTTTTACTTTTCGGACATCTCAAACGGATCACCCTGTACATTGAGAGTGAAAGACGGAAAATTTTGCTCAGAGGCCTGTTTCTCAGGCTTGAGGTTCTTTTGCGTGCCGTAAATCTACGACACGGGATCACTGGCTTTACTTCCCTTCCGAAGGAAGCCATGGATTTTTATGCCCGAAAAAAGCCATCGCCCTCTGCCAGGTTTGAACCCGCGACCTCGGGAACTAGAGGCTAGCATGGTACTCCTAGACCACGGAGGACGACGATAAATGATAGAGGTAGCGAAGTCATGTGAATGTAACGTCAGATTTTTATATCAGTATAAATTAGGAAATCCTCGAAATAAGAAGCTTCTAGTGGCAAGCCAATGAACAAAGTTTACTTTTTGATAGTCGTAGAGTGTACACACAGCCCGACAAATGACTGCCGATGTGTTTTAGCTGTGCCTTCGAGGTGCTGATTCCGACACTTTTCCTGTATTTCGGTTTGAGATTCTGCAGCACCGTCGCTCGTTTTCCAGTTCATGGCTTCTCCCCTTCCCCCTTTCAGCGCAGAGTGCCCGCATGACATTGTCGGGGAAAGATGCATGTCACTCGGGAACATTTTTTTTTTTTCGATTTCTCTCGATGCCATTTCTGTAGGGGTCATGTGCGGCCCACAGCACTCGCCGAGAAATTCTAGTGGACTCTAGTGGCAACATTATTTAAATGCTTAGTACTCAATTCTCACATGGAGCTTAAAGCGGATGAGAAAGCGTAACAGAAAACTTACTAGACATGTATCGTATCTCCCTACTGTACACAATACAAAAGTACCTCCCCTCTCATGTTTATTACTTTCTCAGCCGTCTATGTCGGGTAGAGGAAGTCTTGTATTCTGACGAAAGGAAAAAAGCAGAGAAAAAAGTGCCAATATTTGAACTATTTCATCTCAAAAAGTTGCTCTTAAAATTTAATATGGTTTATATAGTCTCTTAATGAACCATTCAGCAATATTTTAATACATGGAAAATAATTTTATTCCCATAGTTACTTGTTACTATTGTATGTCAGGAGGAAACAAATTAGAAAAAAAGTTCCGTGTATGACTTTTGTACCCAATCTCATATTAAAATTACTTTAAAAGCTTAAAATTGTTATACTTACTCAAGGATAATTCTATTAAGTAAACTAGTACCTTAGTATTACTTTTATGCAAATAAAATGTTGAGGTTTGTTATAAAAATGTCCCATAATGTCATTCAAAAAGTGTGAAATGTTTGCAGTTCTATAATAGTACTCCGCTTTTTAAATATCTGTGTGCTCAAGTAGCACACATTTTCTTGAAAATTTTCGTGTCGCATCCTTGGAAGATACTGAACTCAAATATACAATTTGCTATCTATTGATCATTTGGTTTTGGAAATACTGTTCACACATAGAGACCCACACTTCTTTAAAAAAAAATATTTTAGATCAAGGGCCTTAAAATGCGTATTTTCGATGAAATCTCGATATCGAATTTTTGGGTGGAAAGTAACCATTCACATTAAAAATTTGTAAAATCGCTAAGAAATGGTTATGGTACAGACACGGTGTGACTGTTACACATTTAGGTATTTGCATTTCCGATGGGACAGCGCTCAGGTCTTCTACCCTAGGTAATGGGTGGAAAATCACTAGAAGTACACACATTGCTTTGGACATGAATTAGCATTTGAATGCACTGTGGAAATACTTCATTTTGACAAGAATTATCATCAAATCAACGCCAGTGATCTCGTTGCCGCAGCAACGGTAGCCGACACAGAATCGATAAGACAACTCGCACGTGCCCTTCCAAAGTTACTGTGGACAAGTTATTCAATTGTCATGTGATGCACGAGCACGCTTATGTGCATTTGAATCAGATCTGATATGAGCATTGTGCTGCAAACTATCTCTGCAGTTATAACCGCCAGCCGCAGCCGAAACGTCGCAAAGTCCAACTCTATCAATGGGCCAAGTCGCAGCTCAAGCCAATAAATGCTGCTGTTGTATTAGTTCCTGCAAGTCTAGATATAGTTCTTTATCATGATTGCCAATTTAGCTGTCTCCCCAACCCTCAGATTTAGACGCTTTAACACCAACCATCAATGCATTTGAGGACTGTAAAGCAAGTGTCGGTTCATTAAAAGCGGAAATTCCGTTTCACCAGAGTGCATCATTTGGCTGCCGCAATGCAGTTAACTTTTGAGGAGCCATTTTCCACCCTTCTAATCATTGAGGTCAGTCGATTCTTTATTTAGCGTTCACCATAAAAAGAATGGATTAGGCCTTTAGTAACTATTCCGTCTCCACTTCGTGTAGTATCGTACTATTCTGGATAAACAATTGGAATCCATTCTACTCACATGATCATGCCATTCTAATCTATATCTAGTATTTCTGTTACACTGGTAAAACCCAAATTCATCGCGGATTTCCGAATTTGGTTTGTGAGCTAACATGCTGTACACGGCTAGCGGTATTATAGCATAATTTCCGTTGCCTCTATTCCTTGGCTTTTATTTTTTCGTTAAAAATTAAATTTCTGGTCCTAGAGCAATAATGAGAAAACTCTTGCTGGCATCTTTAAATCATACTGTTCAATAATAGAGCTTAATTTATACACAGCTGTCTGCATCGTGTCCTCCGAAGTTGCAAACACAACTAGTCAGCAAACAGTACAGTATTTAAAGGTATGTCATTCATTAAAATCAAGCATAATTCTGATTGTAATCTTCTGGTAATCTCATCACTGCATAACTCAAACAAGATTGATGACAAGGGACTCCTTGCCTTGCACCTTTATTAATAACTTTACTTTCTATGCCTAGTCCTCGAACTTGTTTTACTTTTGTATCTATGTACAAGCTCTGTATGGTGCTAGGCAGATGTGGACTACCTCTTAATTTCAAAATGCCCCACAATTTCCTCCAATACATGGCCGCATCTCCAGCATATATTAATAAAATCTCTTCTGGAATATATTTGATTAATTCAGTATTTATTTGGTCAGTACCTGGAGCTTGCTGTTTTTAAGATTCTTCAGTACCAATTTCAGTTCTTCCTAGCTATAAGGTCCAAATATAGTGTTTTTCCCTCACATTGCGGACACCGAACGCGACCGCCGCCGCCCGGACTCCCGCAACTGCCTCACGTTCTCATATACACAGTTACAATTAAAATGATCATTAAGCACATACCTTACCATAAGATATAATGAACATGTCCTCTATCCACATATTTCTAGGAATGTTCTCAGGAATTTTTCATTCACACTGGAGTGTTCAATATCCGAAATTAAGCCAATTTCTCGCCTTTTTTCTTTTAGTTCTTTCAATGTATGGGGTTTGTTGCATACATCTTATTTTTCAATTTCTGCAGAGATAAAAATCACAAAGTTGAATCACTGGATCCTAAGGGCCATAATCCTTTACTCATTACCCTATCATAAAAAAAACTTCCTGAATTAAACTGAACGACTCATCAGCTGTATGAGCCATAGCAAAGTCTTGTTGGAAGAATCCAGACACGTTCAACGTCGGTCAGCTATTAAAACTGGTTTAACTCATTGTTTTTTCAAAAAATGTAGGTCCTATTATACTGTATGCATTAACCACAAGTAGGGAGAAAATGGGCATTCACGGCCCCTTAATATGCAGGAATGTGTATTCATACGCTAATTAGGTCTCCCTCCACCCCCGCCACGTCCCCTCTGGTACCTTCTGCTTGCAGCTGCGGTCATAAATGTTGTTGGGTATAATGGAAAGCTTGACAGGTAAGCAATTAAGGTTGTCCATCACCTGTCAAAATGAACAATGAGGATAGTAAATTATTATTTTGTAACAAAGGCGGAGACGCAGTTCTACCCATTCCATAGCCGCACCTGCAACAACCCACCGCTAGCCGCATTGTTTAACGACCGCGTGCAAAAGAACAAAGGCTACCCTTCACCTGTCAAAATGAACAAAGGGCATAATATACTACGCTTGTAACAATAGAGTAGGCTGGAGCCGCGTAAACAAAGGAGCAGTCGTTATTGTTCCAGCTCTATTGAATTCCCTGCACATGTGCAATTTTAGGAATGCCACCTGCAACAACCCCACCCCCTCAGCATTGTTTGACGACCACGTGTAAAATAACAATAGAACAGGCTGGACCCAAGATAACAAAAGATTGAATGACAAAGGGAGCAGATTCTATTGTCCCCCATTACATGGAGGCTTTATACCTGACCCTATCTTTGTTTGACGATGGGAAAAGATACTCCCGTTTCCCCCGAGGCAAGTTCCATCTACCTGATTGACCATAAATTCCACTCTACCCCAGATATCATGGCACCGGCACTGCTTGAGGCTAGTTCTCTCCGAGAGCAGTAGAGTCTTCACGAAGACCTACGGGTATACCCGAACATAGTTATACAAGCTCTCTGTTTATGCTTCTATTGGCTCTTTCAAACGGCGATATCAAAAATGTGTTTAACATGTATCATTACCTATATTAAACCCCATGTGTATACTTAGATATCCAAAGGTCGGTGTTCGAATCTTACTGCAGTCAAAAAGTTTAATGTTTTAATTGCTAATGAAAAATTGATGCTTTGATAGGGTAAAAACTTATTATATCATTACCCTGATTAATGAAATACGTTCTCGGGTACCCAGAGGTCATAGTTCGAATCTTACCCTTCGAAACTCTAATGCTTAATAAATATTAAACTATGAGAGTATATGCGCTCAGATTAAAATGGATTTAACAAATATAATTATTTATATTAAACACGGGTGTATACTTAGGTATCCCAAATTCATACTTTGATAGGGTAAAACATTATATCATTACCCTGATTAAGGAAAGACATTATCGGTTACCTAGAGGTCCTAGTTCGAGTCTTACCCTGCGAAACTCCAATGCTTAATAAATATTGAATTACGGAAGCATGCACGAATAGATTAAAATGTATTTAACAAATATAATTTAATTTTTTATATAATTACGAAGTTTTAATGAGCTGTATTCTTAGGCACTTAGAGGTCCTAGTTCGAATCTTAGCCTGCAAAACTCTAATGCTTAATAAATATTAAACTACGCTAGCATGGACGTCAGATTAAAATGTATTTAACAACTATAATTATTTGCATTAAACCCTGGTGTATGCATTGGTACACTATGCCTAGACACGATTCTTTATTTTCTTTCTTCTTCTCCTCTCTTTTTTTCTTTCTTTTCCCTTTTTCTTTCTATCTCTTTCTTACTTCTTGACATGCATACATCCAAGCATTCAAGCCATTACACATACATATTTACACTCAGCTACACACTCACACACAATTACACCAGCGCGCGCGCGTACGCACGCACACACACAAATTACACCAACGCGTGCGCACGCGCACACACACACACACGACAGCACTGGAAATTATTGGCTTTACAGAATTCAAAGATCTCGTTTCATTTCACTGTAACCTAGCAAAATGTAATTCTTTCAGGCTACCACATTCACATGACTTTCACCCAACGCATTTTTATAGCTGGTGTAGACATTATGGAGATACTCTCTGAGAGGGAGAGAGGGGGGGTTGAAGAAAGTAGGGATAGAAGTGCTGAGAGCCTCTGCGCATGCGAAACAAGTGATAATTCTATGGGATGCAATAATCACGTCACGTGTAAACACCCACTACCATGATGTGCTGACATCGTCTGGAGAGTTTTATATCCTTATAAAAACAGCTAACGACGCATACTAGAGCTATTGTGAGCTTATTAACTCTACATTTAAATTTTAAAGAACTTCAAAGCAACGCGAGGTGTTTTTTAATTGAAGAAGAGGTGCGAGTCATCGATTTCTACACGTACAGCATTCATCAACAGGAAACAATGCAAGGTGAGCTTTTACGTAACTGTACAAAATCACTGCTGGCTTTACAATACATTTAATTTTGTTTAAACGATGTACTGTATGAAAGACGAATCGTTGCGTAAGTAGCATATTTTTTTTAATCTGAACTTTACACTCATCTGGATTTCTCGACGCACTCTTCTCCTGTTCACAGGATTTTTTCTACTCATTCTTCTATTAACATTCACACGATTTCCTCTACATGTTCTTCCATTAACACTCATACAATTTTCTCTACTCATTCTTTGTTTCTCTGCAGGTTCATCTTCCATTAACATTCACACGATTTTCTCTACTCATTCTTTCTCTATACGTTCATCCTCAATTAAAATTCATACGATTTTCTCTACTCATTCTTTGTTTCTCTACACACTCTTCTTCCATTCACATTCACACGATTCTCTCTACCACTGTTTCACCACACATGCTCTTCTTCCATTCACCATCACACAGATTTCAACACCTACATGATTGTCATAAACTAGCGCTTCTAGCAAGCACCCGAACCTATACGAATACCTAAGAGTATACCCGAACACAAGCATGCATAAGCATACTTACAAAAACTGTTGTCATGTAGCGCAATACATACTTTAGTTTTATATAAAGAAATGCATAGCTTGTTCATTTAACCTGAATAATACATTGAAAAATAATTCATGATCAATACCTGTTACAGATTGCTCAGCAGATAGACTTAACAAAATGGTTAAAGAGCGCAGTTTCCTACCGACTCGGGGAAATCAAGATCTCGAAATAGGTCTTAAATATGTGATAAAGGCCTTAAAGAGAGCTCAAACAAGATACGGTACCAGGATCATATCTTCACTGGAGGAGGATTCTCAAGTGTTCCTGCCTGAACGCCGTAATTCGTTAACCAACGAAGAGCTTGCAGAAATGCCTGGAAAATTATATCTCGAATATAAGGGCATGTCAGAGATGCGGAAATTTAAGTCATGTAAATTGTCTTTTGTACCCGCAGCGAAAGTATGTAGAAATGGCAAACTTAAGTATTAAATGTTTTCCAATTTACAATGAAAAAATTAATAAATAAAACAGCTGACTCATTGATATTACATATAAAACATGCTCTATATAATATTGCATATAAAAGATACATGCTATAGAATTTTATAAAAAAATTCATGAAATCACAATCTCACAAGCTTGAATTCAGTTATATATATATATATATATATATATATATATATATCACATTGAAATAATGCCTGATATCCGAATGTTTATACAAATTTGCATTTCATTTTACATGTATCATAGCAAAAACTGTAATTCTTTTCAGGTTACCTTCACTTCCCAAAGCTGAGACGTCTACATCACCAAACGTTAAGACAGGATTCTTATATAACATTCCAGAGCATACGGTGAAAAAACACGGACAATTGTGTATACAATCCAGGCATAGCTGAGAGTTAGCTGGAACGAGTCTCCCTCTATTCGGTGAAAATAAGAATTGTGAGCAGTAATTTAAATGATTGTGAAATACTTTTAAATAGTCATGAAATTTGCAGTCTAAAAAAACTTGAATCGTTTATAGATTGCCATTTAGGTAACCTAACTGTTACAAGTGAAACGACATATGCAGGAACAATGAGTTGGACTAGAGGAATACTTGAACTGTACAATAAAAAAATAAAAAATAAAAAGAATGAAGAAGGTATGCTTTTACATCATGCTCTATTCATTAAAAAAATCCTTACATTCCTTGTTTTATTCATGAAAATTAACGTATTTCTAATGAAAAAGAAATCCTTACATTGCAATGATTACTGTAAAAATAAAAACTGCATCACATGAGGCAGAGGTTTGCATGTAAATACTTTATCATAAATTATTCAACAATGCAATGAGTTCAGTGCAGCGAACTAAATTTTATAATTCAGGTTTCTGTAAGTTGTAGTACATACAATATAGTCATTGTAATATTCAATGATTCATAGGCAGGATTGTTTTAGGGAAATAATTATAAATATAAAATGTGATTTCATTCCTCCAATAACAGAGTTTTTTTATTTTTTCTTGCTACATTTTTTCAACGATTCAATAGCTAGTATTTGCCTGATTACAGAGAAAAGCAATTCCTTAATGTTTTTTAAATAAAAATGCAGGCAATACAATAAGATAAAGAATGAATCTGTGAAAAGTACAATCACACGTGTTACAGCATTATCATTCTCCTAAACATTTTCAAAGACTCAATAGCTAGTATTTGCCTGATTACAGAGAAAAACAATTCCATAATGTTTTTAAATAAAATGCAGGCAATACAATAAGTTAAAGAATGAATCTGTGAAAACTACAATCACACGTGACCCACCATTGTCGTCCATAGAGGTGTACTATGTCAGTAATATCAATGATTGATACAACACCACATCAATATTCTCAGTGATACATCAAAAGTTGTAGCACAATAGTGTTTGGTTAGAGCATGCAATGAGTTTTTCCCATTATCAGCATATAATAAAGAGAGATATTGCTCTCACATTGAGCTTCACTACAGTTAAGTAATGTGCATGATCAATCGAAGCTGAAAAGAATTAAACATAAAATCAGGTTACATGAATGATGCTTTTAAACGGAAATGATGTTAAAAATTTATTTGTTCTTTAACAACTCAAAATTTTGAAACATAGACATGCTAATCTTCTTCTGTTATTGCTGTTTTTCTTTGAATTGTATGATTGAAATGAATGAGAAAAATGAATGAAAACGACACAGGGGATAGGGTAGGAGTGTAGAGGCGGATGGATGTGAGTGTGTGTGTGCGTGCGTGCATGCGAGTGTTTATCGGTGTATTCGACGGAATCTCATTATGGCATTTCTAGTTATAGGGATTAATGGAGGGAGTGGTGGTAAAACTGGAGGCCAATCAAAGTTTAGCCTGCACCTTGCATGTGAATGGTATGGTGTCTGTCTGTGTGAGTTGCTTGTTTCTATGGGTGATATAAATAAAAACAAGCAAAAGCTTGTGAGCTGTAGCTCCAAGCAAGTTGAGAAACGAGCAACAGGTCGTGGTTTGGTATAAATAAAAATTTCCCCTCTTCGATGAGCTATTGCTATCACCTACCAAGCTTTTGCTCAGTGACCACCACGACACATCATCTGAGTAAACAAACACGCCCATTCTTTGTCAGGAGGCGATTTAAATCTTTACTGCGCCTAAATATACATATACTCATTCATGTTAATCATACTCTCATTTATGAAATCTAATAGACATGCAAATTTTAAATAACACAATTATAATTAAAGATTTTGCAAATAAAACAGACATTGAGATTCACCCAACTTTTAACAGCTAACACTCATCCCCTTTCTAAATCTAATCCCTCATTTCCTTATTTGATAGTATTACAAACGTGTCACCAACTGATATATTGAAAGTAGATTATTTGTACTTCTGTTTTTGCACCTTTATATTGATATCCTCTACACCTATATAAAATATCACTACATAATTCCAACAATTTATAAGATGTTAAGAAAGGGAATTAAAACAAATTAATCTTAGAGTTAAGACTTTCATTTACACTGAATTAAAGTTAAACTGGATTAAAGAGTTGATTAAAGAGTTTCATTTGAAAGTTAAATTTAAGTTTGGTTTTAATTGAAATTCTTTAGTTATAATCCGGTTTTGATTTGTGCGAACATTCTGCTCTATGTAAGTGTTTATTTATATATCGCTTTGATTATATTACCAGTCTTCGGTAATAGAGCGTCTCGCTATGACCTCACTCACATTCTGTTTAGCATTATAGTACCCAGATGAAAACACGTCAGGATCTTTTCAGCATTGTTAGAAGGTCGTGCTTTCATTTGCCTCTGGAAGAAAATGTTGCGTAACCTTTTACATTTTGTCTTTTAAACAACTGTTTATATCAGCACACATCCGAGTTCTTGCGTCTTGAAACAATTTTTAATTTCACTATAGCAAGTAGGGGAAGTATTGCACCTTAAGCAAAAATTCGATACCGAGATTTCATCAGAGATACACGTTTTGAGAGTGCCTGAATTAAAAAGAAACATCTTTAGCAAATGTGTGTGTGTGAGAACAGCATAAATAAAAAAACTAGTTCAAACTTAGTATCCTCCAAAATGTGAAAAGATTTCCAAGAAAATTCCTATACCCCAAAACTATCCCTTTTCTCCAACAATTTTGATTAAAATCCGCTATTGTTTAAAATATTTGCATGGCAAATATAATTAGGTATATCTCGAATTCTCTGGTAATAGTCAGTGAAGTGCTCTTCATTCTGAATGACTTTTATGTAACGCTAAACTGTAAGAGATTCCGGCGGAGGGCGATGGATTTTTTCGGGCGTAAAAATCCTTAGCACCGCTTCCTTCGGAAGGGAAGTAAAGCCGGTGGTCCCGTGTCGTAGATTTACGGCACGTAAAAGAACCTCAAGCCTGATAAAGAGGTCTCTGAGCAAAATTAACGGTGTTTCACGCCCAATATAGAATGGGACGCTAAGGGCCACAGCAGTTAAAGAGCGTCCATAAATAAAACTCAATTTAATTTAATTTTGTAAGAGATTCTACTACAGGAGTCCTACTATGCATCTGTGTCTGAACAGCAAACTCAGAAAGGCAAAGTCGTTAAATAACAAGTTTGGTATTTAAGTTCAGCACCTTCCAAACATGCGTCAGGAAGATTTTCAAGAAAGTTCCCCTCCCCCCAAACTGTTCTTAACATGGAAACTTTTTCCAAAAGCTTTATTTTCTCAAAAAGACTTAACGATTTTGATTAAACACATGTTTAAAATGTTTTCATGTCAAATGCATATATTGCATTTCCTGGGAATATCCTCCGAAGTCCCCTTATTTCTTAGTAACTTTTGCACAATTGGTAAACCATAAGATAGGCAAATCTATCTACAAAAAATCTTACTACAAAAAGAAAATTGTTCTCGTTAAGCAAACAATTTATGTGAAAGCATTTCTTTTTTACTTTCTTTTTTTTTAACATAGTCATTCCTGAGATATTCCTTGTTATTGGTTTAAACTTTCAAATAACTACTTATAATTCTCTCAAATTGGAAGTCGGTATTCGATATTTTCTCGTGGTCATCATGCAAAGAGCATCGAATTTCAAAGCCCTCATATAGCCAGGCGCTCTTTAAAAAGCTGACTCACTTTACCTACTGTATCGTATAACAAAATTGTAAATGTAAATTGAACGTTTATCTGGATTAACAAGAAGAAGCTGGAATACTAAGCTCTTGTAAGTATAGTTTGTAGAAGAATGATTAGAGAAAGCCATGTGAATGTAGAATAGCAGGATTTTTTTCTTTTTTCCGCGATCATGTTCAAATCCATCAAATAGCGACCCGCATTTAAAATATTTGACTATCCCTTTAGTTTACTGCATTCTTCTATTCCTACAATGATAGTTTATCTCGATTAACAAGAAGTAGCTACCAAGAATAAGGTTTTGTAAGAATTGTTTGTAAAAAGAGTGATAGAGAAAGTCGTGAGATTTGTATTTTCCTCTCTGGAACCATGATCATGAACTCCACGAATGTATTAAAATGCAGTTGAGCAAGCTGAGGTACCTACGGAGGTACCTCAAGAAATAGCAAGCAAAAGCTTACTAAAGGCGAGCAGGACTTGTTTTTATTTATACCATATCGCGAGCAATAGCTCAGCGATCAAGGTCAGCAAGCTTTTGCTCGCGAGGAGGTTGAGCAGAAAATTTTTATTTATACAAAACCGAGCAATTGCTTGGAGTTAGTGAGAAATGAGCTAAAGCTTCTTTTATTTATAGCACCCTATGAGTGACTGGATGCAGATTTCTTGATGAATGATTTCAGGTGTTACTTCGTGTAATCATACTGTTGATACTGATGCGAGCGAATGAACGTGTCCCTGTTCTGATGATGATGATGCCAATAGTCTCGATTGATCACCTGAAAAAGCGTAATAATTTCATATTTTAACAAAAAACATTTTTGCTATATATATGCTCTAGAGATTGTCATTGTTCTAGAAGAAATAAATCAAGTTATTGATGATTCTTACCATCAGCGGCCTGCCAATGATGATTGCATTGCATTCCCTGTTCAGGTTGTACATGATTAAAACTATAATTTGAAGACTCTCCTGAAAATAAAAATAAAATCACTGCATGATGCATCATGTAACAATATGATATTTTTAAGTTGAAGAAGTTTAAAAAAATACGAATACCGTTCTTTGAATCTTCAATGCTATCCATAAAGCTTGCCATCAGCCAATTATCTTCTATATTAAATGCACCGCCTGTAAAAAAAAACGTTTCATTGAGCTTTTTTCTTGATATTATAAACGTGATTATTTTAATTAATAAGTTTAGTCATTCTCTTATGTTTTAATGTAGCATATGAAAAAATATATATGCATTTAGAAAAAAGAGAATAGTGTATTCATTACCTTTGATGATCGAGGATGAAGCATGCATTGCCATTGGCATGTGCTCGTTAACATACCAAGGACTTAGGTTTGAATTAGAACCCACTAAAAAATAACAGAAAAAATATAAATCGCAGTATAGTACATGCTTTAGCAATGAAACTTTAAAAATTGTGTTCTCTTTATGTTTTAATACAGCATGTGAAAAAGTATATACATTTAGGAAAAAGAATTGGATATTCCTTACCTTCAATGATAGAAGATGAATCACTCATTGGTCTTAACATATGTGCGTTAACATCTATCAGGCTCAAATGCTGAGCTAGGCTCCCCTAAAATAACAGAAAAACTAATTCATGATATAGTACATGGTTAGAATATATATATTTTTTTGAGTCAAAAGCTACACCATGACGCTTAAAATAATATGTTCTATTTATGTTTTAATGTACCGTATGAAAAAAAAAAAATATATATGCATTTAGAAAAAGAGAATAGTGTATTCATTACCTCCGATGATTGAGGATGAAGCATTGGTATGGGCTCGTTAACATACCAGGGGCTTGTATTAGGATCCACTAAAAAATAACAGAAAAAATATACATCGCAATATAGTGCATGCTTTAGCCATGAAACTTTAAAAATTGTGTTCTCTTTATGTTTTTAATGCAACATGAAAAGTATATACATTTAGGAAAAAAGAATTGTGCATTCATAGCTTAGATGATTGAATGGGAGTTTTACATTCACTGAACCCAATGCACACTTCCGCCGCAAATGTTTAACTTAAGCTTCGAGTCGATTATAAACTCGGATAAAAAATACTTATATATATATTCAATAAAAATCGGTAGTTAAGTATGATTTTACTAAACCGATACGAATGTATTTTTTGAATCACTTGTAAATTTCATAATTCTTTGACTACAAAGATATATATTCTTGAGATCAGCGGTACTATTTAAGTAATGCATGCTCCGAATGCTCACTTTCGCCGCAAGTGTTTAACATAAGCTTCGAATCGATTACAAAGTCAGAAAAAAATACTTATATATACATATATTCAATAAAAATTGGTTAAGCACGATTTTACTAAAACCGTTACGAATGTATTTTGAAATTTAAACAAACATACTAATGGCAATGAAAACATTTTCTATACTAAACTAAAAATTAAACAATAACAAAACTCACCTGGCATTATTGACATTGAAAGCGCCCACACTGAACTAAGTACAAACCAGTCAACTGAACTACCTCAAGCAAAAGCTATAGAGTAAGTATAAACACCTCGCGTAGGGTTTCAGTCTTTATATGCAATCGGTTCTTCCAAGTCCTCCCAATTCTTTCCCATACTTCCCAATTCTTTCCCATACCTCCCAATTCTTTCCCATTGTTTCATTTAGGATGAAGAAGCAACTGAGAGAGCTTTGACGTGAGCTTTATTGTCTTAGAAAGTATATTAGCCAGGCTGTGGATACAACCCTTGCAGAATAACAGACTCGTCTGTAAGCAGCGGGTTAGTGTAGACACAATGAGTTTTTTCATTGAACAGTACAGGGGTCCCATGCTCGAGCGTTCAAGGTCATCAATCCTTTTGCCTGTAGGTAGACCTTTTTGTAACGGTGGGGAATGTTCTTAAACGACACACGACATATTCTCATACTTTAAAGTTTTTTTGTGTCGATGCTGTGAGGGGGAAAAGAAATACCTTTTAGACATTGCTATAACCACCCGCAGCATTCTTTTCACCGATCGAGCACTCCTATCTGTCAGAGGCTGTGAATAGATGGTAGGTTTCATTTCCTTTCAATGATATGATCTATCACTGGCAGATGAATTTATGGTCTATCTGGTAGATGAAACTTGCCTCGGGGGAAACGGGACTCTCTCCCTTTTCCCATCGTCAAAGACAGGGTCAGGTATAAAGCCTCCATATGGACAATGGAATGGGGGAAAATAGAATCTGCTCCCTCTGTCATTCAATCTTTTGTTATCTCGGGTCCAGCCTGTTCTATTGTTATTTTGCACGTAGTCGTCAATGCTGAGGGGGTGGGGTTGTTGCAGGTGGCATTCCTAAAAGTGCACACGTGCAGGGAATTCAATAGAGCTGGGACAATAACGCCTGCTCCTTTGTTTACGCGGCTCCAGCCTACTCTATTGTTACAAGCGTAAAATATTATGCCTTTTTTCATTTTGACAGGTGAAAGACAACCTTTATTCTTTTGCATGTGGTCGTTAAACTATGCGGCTAGCGGTGGGTTGTTGCAGGTGCGGCTATGGAATGGGTAAAATTGCGTCTCCGCCTTTGTTACAAAAGCATAATTTATTATCCTCATTGTTCATTTTGACAGGTGATGGACAACCTTAATTGCTTACCTGTCAAGCTTTCCATTATACCCAACAAAATTTGACTGCAGGTGCAAGCATAAAATACCAGAGGGGGCGTGACAGGGGTGGTGGGAGACCTAATTAGCATATGAATACATATTCCTGCATATTTAGTGACCGTGAATGCCCATTTTCCCCCTACTACTGCATACCAATTTTTGCGTCATGCAAGAGAATCTCGTGCGCAAAGTCTGGTTTCTCTGTGCTCCAATATCTGTTATTTTAGGGCGAAACATGCCCATATAAATGGAACCATGCTTCGTCAGAGAAAATTAAATATGGGGTCAATTTTTCTATCATTTCGAAAAATCCAATTAGAGAAATTTATCACACTCGTGAGCATATGAAAAATAAGATGCATGCAACAAACCCCATTCACTGAAAGAATAAAAAGCACCAGGCGGAAAATTTACTCAATTTCGGATATTGAACTCTCGAATGCGAATGAAAATATCGCGAGATGTTGGAAATGTATGGTTAGAGGAGGACACTTCCATCATCTCTTATGGTAAGGAATGTGCTTATTATCATTGTAACTGTAAATATGAGAGCTTGAGGCGATTACGAGGATATTATAACTGTTTCGACGGGAGTCCGAGCAGCCATGTGGTGGCCGCAGCGTAAACGAAAAGCTCTGTATATAATTATTCATTTACTGCTAATTTCTCACAGCTTTTTCAGCAGTCCATAATCTCTGCTAATACTCCAAGCATGTGCTTGCCGAGATTAAATTCATTTGTAATTTTTTTTCCATCGAGTTTTAAGTTTTTATTTATTCACCACACGTCGTACTCTAACACCTGCCTGGTGCTTATAATTACTAAGATCTTCTGATTAGCAGAAGTTTAGCTATGTTTCTAATATATTCCTTTAAGTTGTCATTCCCACTCTGTTGCTGCCTGGACTAAAGTCTTTAATTTTTCTCATTTATAGTTTCTATTTCTAGATATGGGTATATAAGTTAGTAGAACGTTGGCTCTCTAATGATAGCTTTTTTTACACCTTCATTCATTAATAGCTTAAGTTTAAAAGTATCTTCTGGATCTGTTACAAACTAAGAACTGAAGAAAGAACTAAAAGAGAACATCAGGTGAGAAGTTCAATTAATTCCGGTACTGAACCCTCGAGTGTAATTGAAAATTTCCTGAGAAGATGCCAGAAATGTGTGCATAGAGAAGCACATCATCTTCAACATATTTTATGGTATGTGCTTATTATTACTGTAATTGTAACTATGACAACGTGAGGCAGTTGCGATATTACAGCCAGAATTCGAGTTGCGGCGACCGGCGCGCGGTGGCAACAGCGTGAAGGGAAAGCACTATATTTGACAACAGTCAACTAAAAATATTCGGGACAGGAAGCCGTAATTAGGGCTTCTGCTAGGCGACAATGTCCAACGATGCCTTATTTAATGACGCCGTTCCTGAACGGTAGTTAAGAATACGAGGTAGCGTGGCGAGGGTCTTAACAAACAAAAAACACGTTACCTTTCTTATTTGTTTTCAAAGACAAACGCAGCTAACGAAAAGAGATGTTTCAAACATTTTTCTGTCTATGTCTGACGGTTGGTCCCTCCCTAGAACGGTCAGTCTCCAGAAACTTATGTTAGGAATCGTCAAAGTTGACGCACCGACATTTTGACGCGATTAGCGTTGACGATACGGCGAAAATTGACGGTGTTATTTTAACCTCTTTCTTATCGTTAGTTTTGAAAACAAAATGGTTCATACAATTTAATCTTATGAGGATTTAAACTGAAAGGAAAGTAATCCACAATTATCAGAGAAAGCTTAGTTAAAGATTTATTATAAAAATTTTAGATTACATTGGATCCGAGCGGTTTACTTGTCCGTTCGCCAGTCATCCTGATGACGCCGGTGAACGAACACCACGCCGTAAAACCTACCAAGCATTATCTTAGTAATCTACAATATCCTATGAATCTGTAACTAAAACGTCTCATAGTTTTCAATTTAGAATAAATAACCAGTGCTACGTTACAACGGGCCGTTCATACGCCACAGAAATTGGCGAAGATATAACAATAACAAACAAAAATCTGTTTGGTGATTGCACCGAACATATTTTATTTATTTATTTTTTTAATTAATCGTTCTGACTGTAAACTGATTGCTGGTGTTTTAAGAGATACATAGATTTAATTTCTTTCAGATATTGCATCCCAAGTCTAGTTTAAACGCAGTTTTGACAAAGTTTGAAAGTATTAACGTTCTCCAGTGTAAGGTCTGATAACTTGAAATTCTACAATTGTCTAGGTTTAATTTTCGACACTCCTTCAACCCCTCCATTCATGAGCATGCAGGTAACTCGCATCACAATTGTGAGTCAGGTGATATGCTAGGACAAGTGTGCACAGCGAAAGACACAAAAGAAAGAAGAATGCAGATGAGGGGAGCTGGGGACAGTGTTGCTGTTGCAATGCAAATGAGTTAAATATCAAGCTTGTTAGCCGTCAACAGCTTGAGAAGGGCCAGTGTCCAGCAACATGTTTCTACATCCTCCTAGGGCATGAAGTATCTGATACAGTAACGCCTTGTTCTGAATGCCTAACTTTTAAATCCACCCATGCTTCTAAAGAGCATGAGTACTTCATCAGAGCTATTACCTTATAAATAATAATATAACCTAGTTATATTCATGTGAACTTCTCTACCCACTCTTCTACAAAAACTTATTCTTCTATCCACTTCATGTTAATCTTGATAAAAGTTTGCAGAAATTGTTTCACTACACATTTCGAGGTGCAAGGGTGTAGCTGAAGTGATACTCAAATCTTTAAATAGCAGGTCGCTATTTGCTAGCTTTGAAATTCCACACTTCCTGCATGACATTGTGAGAAGCAATCGAATGGTAACTTTCCACATCAAACAATGCGTAAATTGGGGTCAAAAGTGACAAAACTGGGAAAAAGTATTTAAGCTTTGGCTATGACTTGTATTGCTCCTTAAGGTTGATTTTTGCCAGTTCAATTGGCAAATATGCTGTTTACAACAGGGATACATTGTCAGCAATTAGTAACATTTTTATTGTGTTGGTGGCCCTCATTCAAGAATCTTTTGTAACCTGAAAAGTGTTACAAAATTTGAAATTTGTATTGAAGTGTTTTGGTACTCGGTTATTATTTTGCTGTTTTATAGTTAGTATTTTCATATAAACATATTTAGAAAATATTTATTTTGAAATGATCAAATTAAGTTTCTCTTTAGAGGTGTGATTCTTTCATAGAAATAGGGTGAAAAGGAACAGGGTATAAAACACCCCCAAAAAATGAAATTTTTACTTGGAAATGAAACTTGAGTGTTGATTAGAAATAAAATGCATAAACCTTGTTTCATAAAACTGTATCATTTTTATCGTCCTCCCCCTCCCAACTTCAATATATCCCTATAATGTGTGCATGCCTGTGTTTTTTGTAGCAACTAAGAACTCTCAAAAATACAAGAGGGATCCTTGACCTGAACAATTTGTGGCGGTATTAATATTTGTGTTCGAAAGATGCTACTGTTTATCTGCCGCACGTATGGAATACAATTTGTCACGGTCACTTTGTGTTATCTTTTACTGAGCGCCTGTTATTGTATTTAATTTTGGGTTCACTGTCCTCCGGCTAGCTATGATTTCTCGGTCAAGCACTTCTCTTCTACAGGGTGTGTAAACGGAAAGGAGTTTTTATCCAAAGATAACACTGATGAAAGAATTTGTTTTACACTTTTATTGTCGTAACACATTATTCACTTTCACCTATTAATCTTGACACTCGCCAAACTGAAACTGTTAGAATAACTTATTTACTGCACATTATTAATTCGCGTACTTCAACTTTTTGTGTAATTAACTTTACCACGCGAGAGATTTTTCATAAATTTGCTACGCGTAACCTGCAAATCGATAAACTGTGCGATGTATTCACCATGACTGCTTCTGTTGAACTCATCGATGTCTTATATGCGACTGCTTCTGTTGGACTCCGTGAAACTTGACTCTGACACGAATTTATACTCCTTCGCCCGATATGCCTAAAGATTTATAACCGAGCTGCTATTGGTTAATAAAACGCGCCAACATTAGCGTCTATATTTATATCCAATGAAAATTACGAAAACATATGCTCTAGGGAAAATGTTCCCGCAAATTCTAAGAAAAACACGCCACTCTGACGTCATTTGCTCGTCTCTAATAATGATAAACAGCTCACCCCCTGGCTACATTGTTACACGCTATTATTGTCAGTTTCAGTAAGGCCGTATAAACCCACTTCTCAACAATGATTACAATCAACAAACATCTCAAATCAATGTCACACAACAATGCATATTCACACTACAATCACTCTGACATTTACATTTTTGTGATACAAATTACTGCGTCACAATATCACCCAGTTGACAGAACAGGTCTAGGCATTTATACAAAACATGTCAATGAGGAAGGCAGAAGAAGAATTCTGATTTTCAAAATCTGCACTTCATGTTAAAAAATATAGAGAGCTGTCCCTAGTAACAATTTTTAGAAAAGAAATGTGGTCAAACCTGTCTTTCAGAGTCTAGAAAATGACATTGAATTGTCTTATGAAATGTCCTGAGTGGAATATCTTTGCCTTTGACATACAATGCTCTGTGAGGATATTGTTTGGACAGAGAGGGAAAGCACATACACAAATTTAAGAATATGCCAGGCTATGATTGGTCACATAGCTTCTTACTCCAAACAAAGCTAGAATCTCTCAATTATGTGCCAAAACATTCAAAAGAGGCAAGCAAAATTGTCTCTTGAGATCTTCATGGCTGGAACCAACATTTGCCATTAACTATGATGAGTCAGCACTATCTGATGAACAAGATCTGCGCAAACTCATTTTTAAAACTGGTGGTAAGTATCCTGAGTGATGAATGAAAACAAGGCAAGTGTTGTCTGTCAATTTTGCAGCAACACCTTCTGGAAAATGTTTCCTTATGTGATCTACAAGGCTAATATTTGTATGACATGGAGTGAAGGTGGACCCTCTACTATGATTGTAATAAGTATGGAACTTAGTGATGTTCCAGGTTACTGTACCATACTCTTATCAAGTTGAATGGAAGAAGCTCCTGATAGATGAAGACCTAAGCTCTCACTTATCTCCAACAGTTGCCAGACCATACAGGGGAAACTTCTTGTTTGTATGTCTGCCTACAAATTTGACACATACATCAAATGTTACACAGTACAGAACCTTTGTATTGACCCTCCCTCCATCAAGACAAGTTGGAAAAGTGTTCTGGAGGAGAGTATAACTCAGGCAAATGGTTGTAGCAGGTTCTTCAGTAAGAGGTTTTTTCCTTCTCTCTTGAGAGAAGCATTAAACTTGCTGGAAAGTTACATAAAATCTGGATTTTGTAAAGTAGTTATAGCTCCTCTTAATTGACAAATGGTGCTGGATAGATTGACAGCTGAACCTGCCATAGATGAGACTGCTTAAGGTCCTGAAAGATATTGCTGCAAATGACTCGCTGACAGTTCTTAAAGGAAATACATTATGTAGAAACAACTGGATGCACCAACAGGAAGAAGTGTCACCACAATGGATTTTGCAAATTCTTGTAATGAAGATGAACCAGAACTTGTTTCAAATGAAATGAAGATGATGAGGTAGAGATTTGAATGAAGGGGATTGAGTGAGACATTTTTCATTATGCTAAGGTGTCCAAACTGTACATAAGAAAAGTACTCCAGCAAACTACAAAAAGCTAGGGAATGGTACAATGGAACTTTTCTTAGCCAGTTAACAAAGTGCTGTCATATTTGTTTTCCCGAAGAAGATGAATATGAGTTTTCAAAAGCTGATGTTCTTGAAGTTTTGACACCATCAACTATGTGAAGAGGATAATATACTTTTAAACAAACTCCACTACGGTAACCTAGCACAGTCAATGTCAGATTTCCTTTCAATAACAACTATTATCATCATCATTATTATTATTATTATTATTATTATTATTATTATTATTATTATTTATGAATCTGTATTTTTAATTCTTTTTTCAGAATGATAATTAAAGGTTTAAAGTCGTGTTTCTTTCCTTCTCAGGTGTAAGAATCAACTATTTCTTTTATTAAAAAAGATAAATTATTTCTATTCACCCCAATGTGGGTTTTCATATGGTATACAAAGATAAATGCCTGTTACTTTTGACCCTAACACTGGGAGGATTACAGACATCCACTATACCAAATATACATTTAACAGGAAGGTGATGCAAATTTATGCGATACAGAATAAGGAAGATAATATAAAATTATTAACCATATCAACAA
Organism: Deroplatys truncata; assembly: GCA_030765065.1. NCBI lineage: Eukaryota > Metazoa > Arthropoda > Insecta > Mantodea > Mantidae > Deroplatys > Deroplatys truncata. Next base: position 61,114,823 of record CM060977.1, read on the forward strand.
TTAAAAAAATCTTATATTTCTCCGCTGGAGGGTGGGTATTTTTCTTTAGCCAGGATTTTTCTCCATCCTCCCTAGAGTCTGGAAGTATTAATGAGAGTGCGAATGTGTGTGTGAATTTAATATAATAAAGTAATACCAACCCAAAAATAACACCACTGTAAGTGAGTGAACATCAATGCCGACAAGCACTTGTTCCAAGGCAAAGCTGCCGATGACTTTAAATGTTAAAAGGCAGCATATAAATGGATTAAAAAAAGATTAACATCAGGATTTAGGGGGGGGGGTGGAGAAAACTGTCCCTATTGATCAGTTTAGTTGAAAATTCAAATCAATAACAAATATCTAAGGAATGGTTACTATTACAAAAAAATTTACATAAATTATTTCAACACGATCTGCATGTTTTATGCAGCAAGTTTTTGTCTGTATCTAAAATGGTTTACCAGTTACACAAAATTACTCAAAAAAAAATTCATTCAGATTGAACAGGACTTCACAGGCAACTTGCAAAAAATTCAAGATATACATTTCATTTGTCATACAAATACATATGATATTTTAACCAAAATTATTAAAGCCATTTAGGGTAGAATAAAAAATAAGAAATTTTTTCCATATAAAGGATAGTTTGGACTGCAGGAAAATTTCTCTTCCTCTCCCTCTCTTGGGATTCAGGGAACTCTAAAACATGTATTTCTGGAGAAAATTCAGTATGGAATTTTTAATGGAATACAACACTTCTATTTACTGTAGGTAAGTGGTAGAGGAAATAATAAGGTATATTAGCAGGCAGCAAAACTTCTTGATGGCGCCTATGGGGATGGACAGATGATTTTAGATTAATTATGTTCTAGAGTAGTTTTGTGCACTGCACGCAATGTGAGAAGTGAGTCATGCCCCATTGAACTAATGCATCTCAGTCATTCCTAAGTTGGCAATGCAGCCATTGTTTACTTTTGTGTTGCAGTGGACAAGTACAATAGCTTACATCATGGCCTCATGGGTAAAATAAATGGATGGAGTGTTTGCTTGTTTCTCTCTCTCCCCACTGCTGACCATGACTACTTTTATGTGCAGTAGACATACCTATTGTCACTCAACAGCTAACCTGTTTCATCAGTTACCATGTTTCGCTGTGTGTATTACGTTTATGGAGGACTGAGGGGTGGCATCATAATGGTTGAGAGTTCAAACTCAGATTATTTTAACTGTTCAGCAGTCTATAATTAATAGAAATGTTAATAATATGTAATTTTAGTCTCCCACACACAAAGAGTTTGGAATTTACAAATTTCAGTTAAAACATTTTAAACAAAGCATTTTAGATAAACTCGTATACACATCCATATACACCAAATACTTTAATATTTTCTTTTTATTTTCTCTACTGCTTAACTATGCTAGGTAGAGTAAGTATTGTATTCCAACAAATTTTAATACTGAGGTATGCCAGAAATACATATTTTTAAGTCCTCTGAACACAAAAGCTGTTTTCGACAAAAGCAAATGGCATCTAAGTTTGTAAAATAATAATTAATGATAAGATAATAGACCAAGTGAATAACTTTGAATTACTTGGGATTCAATGTGTCTTAATGCAAAAAAATCTGATGTGTTACAGTCACATGACTTTCTCTACTCTTGTAAAAACTATTTTTACGAAAGCTTATTCTCCATATGCTTTATGTTAATCAAGATATCGAGATGTTAATCCTATTGCTAATTTTCTTGTAGATGCAAGGGGAATTGCTAGGCTTTAAGCTATAGTCAAATATTTTAAGAGGTGGTTGCTATGTGGAGTATTCCATTCTCTTTGCATTACCAGGACAAAAAAAATGAATAACGAATTTGAGAAAAAGTATAAGTATTAGAAAATTTAAGAGAATAACATGCAATATCTCGAAAATCGTTCACTCAACAAAAAAAAATGTATATAATACAAATTGTGTACTTTAACGCGATCTACATTTTTTGTGTAGTAACATTTTGTCTATCTCTTATGGTTTACCACTTATGCAAAAGTCGTTCACAATGAAGAACACTTTTGGAGACATTCCAGAAAATTCGAGATATACATTTCATTTGTCATAAAAATATCTTAAACATATATTTTAATCAAAATTGTTAGAGCCATTTTTGAGAAAATTAAAATTTTCAAAAAATGTTCCATGTAAAGGGTAGTCTGGGGTGGGGGGATTTTCTTGAAAACCTTCGTGTCGCATCTCTGGAAGATACTGAACCTAAATTCCAAGTTCGGTGTTTATCTGACTGTTAGTTTCTGAGTTATGCTGTTCACAGACACACACACACACATGGACATGTTTCCAAAAATGCTTTTTTTTGAATTCAGGAGGTCTCAAAACATGTATTTTCGGTGAAATCTCGGTATCGAATTTTTGGGTGGAATACAATACTTCCCCTAATTACTATACGTAGTACAAAAAGTAAAAAGACAGACAAAAGATATTGAGTAAATTCTATGGTATGATTAGCACTATAACATATATAATGAAAAACAAGACAATAAAAAACACACAACACTTTATAAAATAGTGGTAGTGTGTATACTAACATGCATGTGAAAATTAAACAATGAAATAATCAGGTAGAGGAAAACTAGAAAGCTATACATTAGGAGAAAAAAGAAAAATAAGAGGATAACTACGCACTACAATCTCACAGAAATAATTAAGGAATTATAAACAAATTGGTAACAAATAACTCAGAGGATGGCAAAAGATAAAATACCCACGAGTGTATTACATTACTAGCCACAGAGAAAATTAAGACTGTGACGGTATTTACTTATAATGTAGATGATTGTGATGTTTGTGTCCGAGTGTTTATTTCATGCGTTGCCATCTTGTGACGTCATTCTTTGTTAGGTTCGTAGCTCCATCTTGTGTTAGCAATTTGCATCAGTGTTAGCTTTTTGTTTGATTTCATTTCAAATGTCCTCCGGCTAGCTATAATCTTATCTTGGGTCGAACATGTGTATCTATACAGGTTGTGAAGCGGAAAGGAATCTTTTATCCAAAAATTACACTGATGAAGAAATTTGTTTTATAATTTTTATTGTCGAACACGTTCACTATCACTTTTACATATTGATCTGGATACTCGCCAAACTGAAACTGTTATAATACTTCTTACTGATCACTTTTAATTCACGTACTTCAACTTTGTGTATAATTAACTTTATAATACTTTAGATTTTCGTAACTTGTGAATCTATAGCCGACGTATCTCATACAAATATTTTGACGAACTTAAGACGACGTGTAGTGTACACAGATTTTTGATGAACTGCGGGGCAAGCTACCTCGAACCTACCCTATTTATACGCCTGCATCAAGATATGCCTAAAGATTATAACTGAACTGCTATTGGCTAATAAAACGCGCCAACATTAGCGTCTATTTTAATATCCAATGAAAACCACGAATACATATTGCTTTTAGGGAGAAAATATTCCAGAAGTTTCTACCGAAAACGCGCCAACATTACGTAACTTCCTTGTTTCCAATAATGATAAACAGCTCACCCCCCCGCTGCATTATTGCGCTATTATTGACAGTTTCAGTAAAGCCTTATAAATTTACTTTCCAACAATATTTACAATCAATAAACATCTGAAATCAATGTCACATAAAAATGCATATTCATATTACAATCATTATTTACATTTAAGTAATTTGTGATACAAATTACTGCATCATATGCCCCACTAGAAACATAATTATAAATATTTACAACTTGTTTGGAAATTTTATAATTGTGTTTTTAGTCTCCTAAATCTTGGAACACACGCTATCACTTTCACTTAACACTTCACACGTATTTAACACACGACATATGTTTTTTTTTTTTTTTTATCTCGCCACTACTTACTGGCTCTGGTTTAATTAATTTAGATATTAATCTGACATCACAAATTTTTTTATAGCAAATACTTTACCCTAAATTATTTAATCACTGTTGCCAAATTGTTTACTTTCTTAAGTTGTTGACAAAAATTTATACATTTAAGAATTTTTTTTTTGTAATTATTAAACATATTTACCAAAAATATTCAACCTTTACATAAATATTTACATCTCTTAAATCTAGGCACTGTTTCACATGTTCTATTTGCTACATAAACATTTGTTTTTAATTATATTTACCAATTTTTGTTATTTTATACTTTATCTTAACAATACTCTTGGAATAGTATTTATGTACTTTACTTTAATATAACATCATGCTTTATTTCACATGTTCAGTTACTAATAAAAAATGTTATTTTTCTCTTAAACATTTAGTCATGTCCAAAATTTATTTCTCCTTTCACATGACGTACATATTTATTTAACCCTCTTACGTTCCAATACATTGCTCTGCATTTTGTCTTTAACTATCCAGCATTTACTATTTATCATCTTTGTCTTTTGTTTCATCTTGATCTTCATGGTTGTATGGTTTCAGCATCTCAATATGGAACTTTCCTATGCTTTTTCGAGTTGTTGGATTACATAACTCATATGTATTAGTTCCATATACTTCAACAACTTCATATGGTCCATGGTATTTGAGAAACATTCGCCAATAAAGTTTATTTGCTTTATCCGACAATTTCTTGGTTTTGACCAAAACTAAATCTCCTATTTTGATCCTCCATTCCTTTCTCTTCTTTTCTTCATGTTTAATTTTTCTTTTTATGGCCTTTTTCTTCATCCTCTCGAATGCTTTTCGGAACATCTCTTCTTCTGTTTGTGGTATCGAATGCGCATCTGGAATGGCTTCTGGAATTTTCTTACACATTGTTTTGATCTTCTTTCCTAACTTAAGTTCACATGGTTTGTATCCGGTCACATTGTTTACGGTTTCATTTAGTAGATTCTGAACGAAGTTCACGTATCCATACCATTGGGTATGTTTTCGATGACATAACACCCTTAAATAATTTGAAATTTTCTTAATTTCCCTCTCCACTGGGTTGGAGTTCGGTCTGTATCTTGACGAAAAATATTGTTTAATGCCATTTTCTTTCAGTCCATCCATAAATTTTTTTCCTGTGAAGTACGAAGCATTATCGCTCAATACAGATTGAATAGGTCCTTCTTCTATCACATATGACTTGAGTAGTCTATTCAAACATGCTAAACCTGTAGGTTTTCTCAAAGGGTAAATTCTTACATATTTGCTGAATATATCATAACAGACAAATATATATTTGTTTCCAAATTGACTTGGAGGCATCGGACCATGAATATCAATACTAATTACACATCTCGGCTTATCCCTTATAACCGAATTAGTTTCAAATGCATATGCTGCATTTATTTGCTTTGCCTTCTGACACAGGTTGCAGCACGATATAAATTTTCGAACTTTCTGACGCAATTTAGATATGTATAAATTCTCTAAAATCATAGAAGTTGTCCGGTCCGTCCCTGAGTGTGCTAACCCTTCGTGAAAATTCTTAATTAGTTCTTTCTCCATGGTTTTCGGAACCATTATCTTCCAACTAGGCACTTCTTTTCCATGCTTCTTGTATAATGTCCCATCTCGAATTGCTACAATTTCTTTCTTTGCCTCTTCAATTAGTGGTGCCTTTTCTTTAAGTTCTAACAATTTTGCGTTCTCTTTTTGAGTTTCCCCCATATTTTTCAATTTTCTAATCATTTCTTTGCTTAAAGGAATTTCAATTGTCAATATTTTGACTTCATTTCTAGGCCTTTCAATATTTTCGGGAATTTGTGGGTTGTAGTTCAATCTTGATAGCAAATCACTGAAGGTATTATTTTTGCCAGGAATGTGGATAATCTCAATATCGAATGCAGATATTGCATGAATGTATCTAGCAAGTTTTCCACTACATAATCTACACCGTTGTATGAAACTTAAGCTGATGTGGTCTGAATATACTTTCACCTTTTGCCGATAAATATAGGTTTTAAAACGAATTAATGAGAAATATAGTGCTCCAATTTCTAACTGAGTCACTGAAGAATTCCGCTCAATATTTGTAAGTCCTCTAGAAGCTGTACTAATGACGTGAAAGTCATTGTTGAAGTCTCGCTGTCCTAAAATTCCGGCATATCCTTGCATTGATGCGTCGACATAAATCTCATATTCCAAATCTTCTCTGGGCCTCTCGAGTAATATGGACTTAGCAAAGAGTTCCTTTACTCTCTCAAAACATTTTTGATGATCCTCTGTCCATTTCCACTTATTGTTCTTTCGGAGAAGCTGCCGTAGTGGTTCTATTTCAGCCGAATATCTTGGTACGAACTTACTCTGAAAGTTCAATACCCCTAAGAGACGTCTAATTTGTTTTACGTTCCTTGGTGGTGGAATTTTCATTATTGCTTCTATTCTTTTCTGATCAGGTCTTATACCTCGTTCATCCACTACATAACCCAGAAAATTTATTTCCTTGACACAAAATTTTGATTTTAGTATGTTCACAGTCATACCATGTTGTTGTAGTTTATTTAACACATAATGGACATTATTCATGTGTTCTTCAAATGTTTGACTAATGATTAGGAAGTCGTCAATATACTTTATTAAAAAGTCATCTGCAGAATTTCCAAAGATACTGTGAATGGCTCTCAAAAATCCACTTCCTGAGTTTTTTAAACCAAAAGGATTTACACAAAAACGATACTGGATCCCCGAGTATTGAAATGAAGTGTAATCACGCACTTGTGGATCTAATTCCACTTGCCAATATGAAGCAGTGAGGTCAATGGATGTCAGAAATCTCCCTCTTGAAAGTTTCGTAATTAGTTGTTCAATTCCCTCACTTTGAAAATGATCTGGGACGGTATTTACTTATAATGTAGATGCTTGTGATGTTTGTGTCTGAGTGTTTATTTCATACGTTGCCATCTTGTGACGTCATTCTTTGTTAGGTTCGTAGCTCCATCTTGTGTTAGCAATTTGCATCAGTGTTAGCTTTTTGTTTGATTTCATTTCAAATGTCCTCCGGCTAGCTATTATCTTATCTTGGGTCGAACATGTGTCTCTATACAGGTTGTGAAGCGGAAAGGAATCTTTTATCCAAAAATTACACTGATGAAGAAATTTGTTTTATAATTTTTATTGTCGAACACGTTCACTATCACTTTTACATATTGATCTGGATACTCGCCAAACTGAAACTGTTATAATACTTCTTACTGATCACTTTTAATTCACGTACTTCAACTTTGTGTATAATTAACTTTATAATACTTTAGATTTTCGTAACTTGTGAATCTATAGCCGACGTATCTCATACAAATATTTTGACGAACTTAAGACGACGTGTAGTGTACACAGATTTTTGATGAACTGCGGGGCAAGCTACCTCGAACCTACCCTATTTATACGCCTGCATCAAGATACGCCTAAAGATTATAACTGAACTGCTATTGGCTAATAAAACGCGACAACATTAGCATCTATTTTAATATCCAATGAAAACCACGAATACATATTGCTTTTAGGGAGAAAATATTCCAGAAGTTTCTACCGAAAACGCGCCAACATTACGTAACTTCCTTGTTTCCAATAATGATAAACAGCTCACCTCCCTCGCTGCATTATTGCGCTATTATTGACAGTTTCAGTAAAGCCTTATAAATTTACTTTCCAACAATATTTACAATCAATAAACATCTGAAATCAATGTCACATAAAAATGCATATTCATATTACAATCATTATTTACATTTAAGTAATTTGTGATACAAATTACTGCATCAAGACTAAGAAGACCACCGACAACAAAATAGAAAGATACTCTCTCTTGACTGGAAACATACAAATGGCTAATTACATGAAGCAGAAGTAGAAATATTAAAGGGATATGTCTGATGCAAGAGAATGCAATATAAATCAAAAACAAAACATCTTATAAAATACTCAAAGGTTACATTTAATCAGCATCTTTCAAGAAGGCAATGAAAAGGTTTTCACAGAGTTCCCCCTCCACAAACTATCATCTACATAGAAAACTCTAAAATAGCTCTAAAGACTTTTATTAAAATGTAACATTTTTCAGACTTTGCCATGATAAATAATATGCATATCATAAATTTTTTGCAAATAACCTGTGAAGTTCTCTTCATTCCCATTGAATTTTATATAACTTGGACACCAAAAGAGAGAAACAGGTCTTACTAGAGAAAGAATCTGATGTGTTACATTCGCTTGACTTTCTCTACTCTCTATTGTTTATTAGTGGATATACACACCATTCTTAGGAAAGCTTATTCTTCTATTTAATCAAAATAAACCTTTACAGAAATAGATACATTGCACATTTCCTTATAGATACAAAGGCAATAGCAATAGTCAAATGTTTAAGAACTGGACACTGTAAGTTAGCCTTAAAATTCCATACTCTTTCCACGACACCATGAGAAACTACTGAACATCATACAAGACTTTAAAAGAACAAAGTATTGAACAATTCAAACCATTAATAATGGATATCTTGGAAATGACTCATGCCACAAAAAAGTTATTAGCATCTTTGGAAGATGAAGAGAGAGTCTCTCTGTCTCTGTCTCTCTCTCTCACACACACACACGCACGCACAATCTTCTTCTAAAAATTTTCTTTTTGGATTCAGGGCCTCAAAACATGTCTTTCTGGTGGGTTCTGGTATTATTGGGTGGAATGCAATACCTTCTCTACTTAGTATGTACATGGTAGAGAAAGTAAAACTGTAGGTTGTTTAAATACAATTTTTGTTAAATAACTCATTTCATAGCAGTAGCTTGCATTTTTCCAAATATAAGCGTGATATCTGACAGAATATGTTTAAAAGATTGCAATTACTTCCGATTTTCTTTTCATTTGCATGAGCACATTAGTAATGATTTGTATAAAAGTTGAATATTATTTCAGTATATCTAAGTAGACAAGTGCATATTACTGAATTTGAAATTATTTCTACACAAACACATATCATAAATATCCTAGTGTGATTAGAAAAATCTTTTCATGTGATTAGTATTAACACATCACAGATACATGCAGCACCAAATCCATAAAGAAACACATACAAGTGCTGCACATCAAACTTTTAGATTCCAAAGAGTCCTTTAAGTACATGTTAATGTAAGTCATTTAATTGAAATAAAAAGAAACTATACATATCTTCATTATAATTTTATTACTAGTTCCAGCATAAAATACTTTTAAAAAATTGTATGCATTACCACACTATTTCTTTAACTCGTGCCATTCAGGCCTTTCTTTATAATTATAAAACAATAATACTTTATTCTTATCGTGGATCAATTTTGTAAACTGGGTGCTGAAATAAATATCTAAGGAATAAATCCCTTTAGTTTTGAAACATAATTTCAGGACGGGAGAAAACATAATTGTCAGCAAATAGCCTTTATCTGGAGTTAAACAGATTGGTATTCAAATCTACTTGTCTTAATTAAACTCTTCTGGAGTAGAGATACCTTTTCCCCTCTAAATTCATTAAATAATTGTAAATATAAAGTAAGAATGTTAAAGAAGTAATGAAGGAAATGTTTTTAAAGAAAATAAATGCATACATACAGAATATAAACAAGAAAATAAGAAAATGTAATAATATTGGCAAAGGCTATAAGCTATAAAAACTTGAATTTATAACAGCAGGATGATTCAAGATGGTAATATGCCTTAGAAGACCAAAAAACAACCTTTACAACTTCTACAAGCCTATGAGTTGTCATAACAAGGTAATATTGCCAGAATTTCACAGCAACACAAAGTGACAAAGAATGCACGCCTAATCAAGCAGTAAAACCATTGGAGTATGACAACTAAAGCTAGAAATGAGTGGCAGGTTACAAAACCTTTTAACAGAGGAAAGACAATCTTTTACTACTCTCATGATCACACCCTCCAGTGGCAATGGGGGAGAGAGGAGAGGTGGAACGACATATGATACACCTGTGGTTAGGAATCCAGTCTGTATCACCTAGAAAATCATATAATATTCGTATCATAGCCAAAACTCATAGTTAATAGGAAGGTTCACTGAAAAAACTAGAATTTCTGTCACCCTTTTTGTTACCTTAGGATGCAAAACAGATGCACATCAGCAATGTCTACAAGATTCAGAAAATTTCTAGATCCACAAAACTTAATTGCAACCACTTGTGACTTAAACTTGGCACAGTATTTAAATGAGTTTTGAATGTTTTATAAATAACCCGAACCATGATTGACTGATAGCTGTGTAGTGCAGAATCCTGAGACAGGGAGCTCTCCCTGAGACAAATGTCCTTTCACTGTCTATGGGAGAGTTACAAACTCACACAGGGGCCAATGACCCTTGTCGATGCACCTCATACAAACCACAACCTAACATTCCGTACCACTTAGGGGTACCAGGGTAGCTCAGTGGTTTCGTTTGCACCTCTCATGCCGAGTGTCTTCGATTCCCAATTCTGGGGTGGCAATTTTAAGTCGAACCTACCCAAATTTTCACTCTGGCTAGCTCATGTGAAGTATCTCCAAGGCCCAAAGTGGTTTGGAGTCCCAGTAAAAGCTGCAGGTTATCTCATTCCATCACCACTCACCACTATCACCCCCTCATCAGAGATAACAAGACTCCGTCCTCAAGTGCCTCCAGTTAATAAATGGGTCAATACATTGCTTGATGGAATGAGGTTTTCCCCACAGGTCATCAACCATATGGGGAGCATTGTAAATCAACCAACACATCATTAGATATGCTTATTTTCATCTAAAACAAAATGTTTACTATGCAATCCATGAAGAGAGTATAATTAGACACATAGGTACTTTAATTTCAGCAAATAAACTATACGAGGGGCACTATTTATATTTTGAGCCCAATAATTAAAACAAAGTAATTTCTGATTGAAAACTGCTGTTTTTCAAAATATTCTCCTTTATGATCAATACACTTTTGCATCCGTTTGAACCATTTGTCAAAGCATTTATTCCAGTCTTCTTGAGACACCTCCAAAATATGCTTTTTGAAGACATCAACGGCTTCTTCTGACAACGAAAATCCTTGTCTACGCAATTTATTCTTGATGTTTGGGAACAAAAAGAAGTCATTGGGTGCTAAATCAGGACTGTATGGCGGATGACCCATCAATTCGATTTTTTGAGCCTTCAAATACTCTGATGTTAGACGAGATGTGAGTGTGCTCGCATTGTCTTGATGAAGAATGATCCTACGGTTCTTGTTGGTTTTCCTTACTTCACTGAAGACTTCCGACAAACAAATGGTTGTGTATCATTCGGCATTGACCGTTTTACGTTCCTCTAAAGGCACTGTTGCCACATGGCCAGTTTGGCTGAAAAAGCAGGCGACCATTTGCTTTGAAGTGCTTCGAGTGCGAACAACTTTTGTTGGGTTTGCTTCATTTTGAAACACCCATACAGTCGACTGCTGTTTACGTTCCGGCTCGTACGCATAGATCCATGATTCGTCACCTGTTACAATCTTATATACGTCTTTTGAGGCACCGCCATTGTATTTCTTGAGCATTTTTGTACACCAATCGACACGAGCATCTTTTTGAGATTGCGTCAAATTATGTGGGATCCAACAAGAGCAAACCTTTTTCACGGCTAATTAATCATCAATATTTTATATATGCTGGTGGAACTAATGCCTAGGGTTGCCTCAATCTCACAATATGTCGCATGACGATCTTTCATTATCAGTTTTGCACAGCATCAATGTTTTCTGGCACAATAACTGAGTTTGGACGACCTTCACGAACGTCATCATTGAGCTAACGGCGGCCACGATTAAATTCGTTATACCAGCGTTTCACAGTGGCAAAGGATGGAGCTTTGTCGCCAAATGTGGAAGTTAGTTGTCTTGATAATCCACGTCGAAAGTCGTAATAAATCATTGCACAAACATTTTCATGAGTTAATTCCATGTGTTTGTTGGCAACACAATTTTAAGTTACTGTAAACAAAACAAATAATGCTCTATTGATAAAATGTTTGAAGTAGATTGTGGTCAAAAATGTCAAACTTTCCATTGGAAACGTCAGATGGCGCCTACAACATTCAGGGTTGCCAAGGCTCAAAATATAAATAGTGCCCCTCGTAGTATATTACTGCTAGCTATCAATTAATTACTAGCAGTTAAAAGAGAAACAGCTAGTGATACGCAGTTCTGCAGTGTTTGGTTATTAATCTTAACTTGTAGTTAATATCGGTATTGTGGATGAATCTTGAATTTATTGTTATGATCCTGAAAAGAAAATTCAATCGGCTTAATGGGTCTTTCGAACAAAACCTAAGCCTACAGAAGTCTGATGAATTCGCAGTGCCAGTAAGAAGATGGATGCTGGGTTTTTTTTCTTTTCCTAAAATGGCCCATGCTACTACTATAGCATTAAAGTTAGATGTACCGTTACTGCTGATTGGTTCACAAATGTCTGTTTACCTCAAATTTTTTAAAAAGTTCATGAAAAATGCCCAAAAGGAAAAATAATGCTACATTATGACGACATGTCATCGCATACAGCAGAACTAACAACTGAGTATCTGGATGCCCTTATGGTCAGCACCATGGGCCCTCCACCATACAAGCAATTGAAATTTCTTCATTCCATACAAATTCCATGTGTATCATTTCTGTCATCACTCTCAGTACTACTACTGCTGCTACTATAGCATTCATTAGCATAAAATAATTTTACAATATAATAACTCCAAAAAATACACTTGCATTAACATTTAAGTTGCCCATGCACTGCATGCAACAAATACTAACAAGAGAAACATAACTATCTACAAAATTGTACATGTCAACATATGTTTCATAGAATAGAAGGAATCCTAAAATCAGACGCAGAGACATCTCTGGTAAAAAGCATTAGGAAACAAAAATATTGTCATACAAGGGCCTCACACAACATAAAATGAGTACTGGTGATACTGAATTGAAAAAGAACAGAAAACATATACTGAAAAAACTTGCATACATATTTCCTCTCTGATTTAAGCCATATAGTCTGCTGTATATTTCTATCACAATTTCTCATCATGTTTACTAATACAAAGGAGCAATAAATACACAGTTTGTAATTAATGTTTATTTTCTGCCAAACTGGGAGTAGCAAAAAGGGTGTTTCGACGACAGTCGCACAATTTATACACTCTGTTGCATAGTAACATTAAAATTATCAGAAATTATTGTCCAAAATCAAATATTATTCGGAAATCATTGATATAGCTGTCTGTGGGGAAAACACTGATTTTGTTTATTACAAATTCAGAATAGGGTTGCCAGACGTACAGTTTTATGGAGCAGTGTGGTATTTTCTATTTTTGTTCTATGTAAAGTATAATATAGGTACTGTACAGCGAACGTTTATTTTAATACATGACACACAACGAATGTCAATTGCCATCATGTTAACGAAAACTAATTGGTAATACTGCTTATCAGTTCAAGTACAAACTGTTGTGCTTGCCTCTTCAGTAGTTATTGTGATCCACAGACCTCATCTTTTACTAAAGATGATTTGACATGAATTTTCTGTGGTTTGAGTCTCTACTTTTATTTCTGGTAGAATCTAGAGGTTAAGTGGCCTTTATAAAAACATTAGCTATTGACTTATTCAGTTACAATAATTAATCATGTAGAGTACCATGTTATGATGGTACTGTTTGCCATAATGCCACAATAGTAAATATGAAAATTGGTCAATTTTAATTAATGTGTACAAATGTACACATACTTTGCAAATATAACATTTTGTAAAGATAATGTAATACATATAAGTTTTCTACAAGCAATAGAGTTTTTTTGGTTTCAATAAAAACAAATATAACCCACATGGTGCTCCAATATCTGTGATCACAGTCTCTAGATACTGTACACTGTAACCATAAGTGTGTTCCTAATTTTCAATTTGAGAATTTGCAACCAGAATAACCTAACTGATGCAAGAACTTCAGTTTTTATGAAAACTACAGCAAAAAAAAATTGCTGTTTAGCAATACCCCATAGTTATTCAAATTGCACTGTAATATTGTAGCTTGACTTTGTGAACAGTAAATATACTCACATGTAGCTCCCAATCTGTTTCATTTATCAACACCAGGATGCCAGGTCTCCTGCAAAGAGAAGTATATCACTGCATTTCCAACAGATTAAATATAAATGTATAATCCTTTGTTACATAACCAAAAAGATGCCAATTTATCTTAACAGTTATCTTTCACTATGCCTGACTCAGGGCCTGTATTACAATCTCAGTTAAGGTTCCAGTTAGACAACTAGGAGTCAGGGAAAATTTTGGTATTACGACCTTCGGCTAACAGCCAACCGGGAGTTATTCTTAGTGATGAACTAACCACCATCTCAGGTAGCTCTTAGGGTACTAACTTGATGGTAACCATAACAAAAATGGCATACCTTCAGCCTCTATTCATAGTTGATAGCAATTCCAAAGTGAAATATTAGAGCAATATTTATATAACAGGAGGAAAGCCAAAATAATTAAGACTTCCAAAAGAGTAATTTCCAGTTTCCAGGTACTAGTTCCTTTAAGTTCTATTACATTTCTGCTACATAATACCTCCAGCATTATTCTTAGTCATAGTTTTATATCATTTTATTCTTTTTAACGTAAATGACAGTAATGTTTGCTGAAATGTATAATGTAACTGATATTAACTCATATCCATGCATCTAACCTATTTTTCAAGGAACCTTTACAAAATGAAAATGAAACTTATATTCCAAAATGTCCTATTTTCCTACTAACCTATAGGAGCCGAAAACAAAAATCTATATAAGTTAATGCTCCAAAATCATGGAACATATTTCCACACTAATCTACAAGAGTATATTAATGACAAAATCCTGCATAACATAAGTTTTCCATGTTTTGTTTGTTTATGGGAGCTTCCTTCTAAACATAAGCATTTATTAATAACGTCATTCACACTACACAAAGTGTTAACAGCAAACCTATAAAATTTAATATTCTGAAATGTTTTAATCTAGTGAAAGCCCTACATTATTCCTTTTGTAGCGAAAGGAATTACTCTCATTAATTCCTTACGAGGGAAAGGAATTACCATCCAGACATTAGAAATAAGAACTCTTAAAAATAAATTTGAGGAGAGGGATGAGGAAGTTTGGAAGTTTCAAGTTAACAAAAATTGCACTAGGGCTCTATTTTCTATCACACTTATTGCTCTGTAATAATTTGTAGCAGCATCACAACCTCTTCCTGAGTTTATGGTCTGCTTTTAACTCAACACACTTGTCAAAATTGTTTCTTAAATGTAACCATCCCAAAATTCAATGTAGTGCAATAAGCCTTACAGCTAATACCTGAATGCCATCAAGCACCTGACAGAGATAAAATAAGTAAGATACTAATGTACATCAGGTTAGCCATTTCATTCCTGCTCTAATCAGTTTCAAATATTTTAACACCAACACTAATACAATATGCATTAGCATATGTCAGAATCAAGAGAGACTCCAGCATTCTCCGCTACCCACGCATTCTTATATTAAATGCAAAATCTATCTTTCCATTAACCTAAATCATACTGAGAGTGAAATCCCACCTAACTTAATACTCCGAAATGCTATAACTTATTTTCAAACTACACTACATGTATAGGTATCCTATTTTACACTACTTCCAAGAACTATATTAACAGCAAATCATTCTTTTTTAAACATACTGAAATGCACTTAACCTATTCTAATGCAAACTAAACTAACAGCATAAGCCTTAGAAATGTGCCGCTACATAACCTATACAAATTGTAATATTAACAAGTGTGCTTTATTTCATTCCCGAATCAATCCAGCCATCAGAAACTATACATACTAATCACAAAATTCCTCAAACTAATTAAATAGAAACTTGATGTTGTTATATACAGCAATCAGATGGCAAACTCAAGAAAATTACAGCAGAGAGCTTATTTTAAAGATATAATGTTACAAGTTTACACCTAGGTGGCATGAAACCGCCCACAAAATGTCAACTATATCAAATTGTTAACATACTCCAGGTTAATTACCCTACAGTTACCTTCCACTTGTAATATGAGCCACTCCATTTAACCAAATTAGAAATACCAACTAAATGGATAGAAAGAATGTATAAGGTATTGGTAGAAGCAAGAGTGCTATATGTAGTTGAAATTTGGGGGGGGGGGGGAATCTGAATTAAGCCAAAAAATAGACCAAAGCTATAGAACGTTCTGTAAACAGCTATTGGGGATACCAAGATCAGCACCAGGGGAAGTAGC
Source organism: Deroplatys truncata (assembly GCA_030765065.1). Taxonomy (NCBI): domain Eukaryota; kingdom Metazoa; phylum Arthropoda; class Insecta; order Mantodea; family Mantidae; genus Deroplatys; species Deroplatys truncata. The sequence goes on from CM060977.1 coordinate 61,131,095, forward strand.
ATTATTGGAATTAGGAGGAGGAGGAGGAGGAGGAGGAGGAGGAGGAGGAGGAGGAGGAAGAAGAAGAAGAAGAAGAAGAAGAAGAAGAAGAAGAAGAAGAAGAAGAAGAAGAAGAAGAAGAAGAAGAAGAAGAAGAAGAAGAAGAAGAAGAAGAAGAAGAAGAAGAAGAAGAAGAAGAAGAAAGGGAGTGATACTAGAAAGGATATTGAAATTTTGGTTTAGATGCCTGTAAAAAGATGAAGGGGAAATTTTAAAGAAATGTATAGAACAACAAAATAGTACAAAAAATAAACATCTGATGTGTTACACTCACATGACTTTCTCTACTCTTGTACAAACTATTTTTACAAACTCTTATTCTCAATCTATTCCATATTAATCGAGATAAACATTTGCAGAAACAATCTTTTGACACGCAAAGAGAATTACATTTTACACATAGCGGCCAGTTCTAAAAATATTTTACTATTGCTTAAGGCGTACTATGTTCCCCTTGTTTTGTATTTGCAAGGGCAATATAGAAATACAGTAGCCTTTAAGCATAGACATATCTCTTAATAGCTGGTTGCTATGTACAGCAGGGCGATTTTCTTGAAAACCTTCATGTAGCATCTCTGGAAGACACTGAACCTAAATACCCAGTTTGGTGTTTATCCGACTGTTCGTTTCTGAGTTATGTTGCGCACATGCACGCGCCCGCCCGCCCGCACGCACACACGCATGTTTCCAAAAATGCTTTTTTTGGATTCAGGGGGTCTCAAAACATATATTTCCGGTGAAATCTCAGTATCAAATTTTTGGGAGGAATGCAATACTTCCCCTACTTACTATATGTAGTAGAGAAAGTAAAAATAGCTGGTGGACAGGGGTAGAAAAAATTATGGAGAAGATAGGAATGGGAGATATTTGGAGAGCAGGAGAAAGAAATAGCAACGGCTTCTGGATAACAGTAAGAAACAGAGTGGAGGACACAGAAAGACAAGAGATTTGGGGAAGCTTAGAGAATAAAAAATCTGATGTGTTACACTTACATGACTTTCTCTACTCTTGTACAAACTATTTATACAAACGCTTATTCTCCATATGCTTCATGTTAATGGAGATATCGAGATGTCAATCTTATTGATAATTTTCTTGTAGATGCAAGGGGAATATGGTAGGTTTTAAGCGATAGTCAAATATTTTAACGCTGATTGCTATGTGGCGCATTCCATTCTCTTTGCATGTCCAGGACATAAAAAATGAATAACAAATTTGAGAAAAAGTATAAGTATTGGAAAATTTAAGGGAATAACAAGCAATATCTCGCAAACGGTTCACTCAACAAAAGAAATGTATATGACATAAATTGTGTATTTTAACGTGATCTACATTTTTCGTGTAGTAAAATTTTGTCTATCTCTTATGGTTTACCAGTTATGAAAAAGTCGTTCATAATGAAGAATACTTTTGGAGACATTCCCAGAAAATTCGAGATATACATTTTATTTGTCATGACAATATCTTAAACATATGATATTTTAATCAAAATCATTAGAGCCGTTTTTGAGAAAATTAAAATTTTCGAAAAATGTTCCATGTAAAGGATAGTCTGGGGTGGGGGGATTTTCTTGAAAACCTTTGTGTCGCATCTCTGAAAGATACTGAACCTAAATACCAAGTTTGGTGTTTATCCGACTCTTCGTTTTTGAGTTATGCTGTTCACAGACACACAGACAGACACACACACGGACATGTTTCCAAAAATGCTTTTTTTGGATTCAGAGAGTCTCAAAACATGTATTTCCGGTGAAATCTTGGTATCGAAATTTTGGGTGGAATACAATACTTCCCCTACTTACTATACGTAGTAGAGAAAGTAAAAATCACTAGGGTTCTATAGATTAGTAAAAAGGAAATGGAGAGAGAAGGGTATGTGGATTATTGTAATAGAGCTAAAAAAGAAGCATTTGCAGGATAAATGTACCCGAGAGGGCTAAGAGGCAGAAAAGCAGAATTTGTGAACTATGCAGAGGTAGTGAAAGCAAAGAGCATTATATGACAGAAAGCAAAGAATTAGCAGAATGGAGACAAAAAGTATGGTGGGAAAAATGGGAAAAAATAGTAGCAATTAAAATGTTAAGAAGAAAAGACAAATAAGGATATGGGGGAGTTCTTAAAGAAAGTAAAGGAGAAATGATTAGAAAAGTAAGAGAGATAAGAAAGGTAGAAGGGCAAACGGAGGAGGGAGAGGATGGATCATAGGTGATTAAGGGTAGCAAGGGCTGCTCAGCTGAGCAATAAGACCAGGGTTCCAGGCAAAATGAGCAGTTTAGGTAGAACATAGCTGGCAAGAAAATTTGTACATAGGCTAAGTTAGTTTATAAATGGAATATTGTAAAAAGGATTGTGTATAAAAAATGTACAAATAAAGTTTATTTATTTATTCATTCATTCATTCTATTTAACCAATAGGTAGCAATAATTACAAGTGAGAAAACCTCAGCTCTTAACCAGAAATGTAATACAAATCCCTAATCACCAGCATTTCCTTTAGCAATTTCTCACATGCTTGGGTTTATTGAAAAGATGAGTCACAGTGTTAGGAAAGATACAATACCTGAGAGCAGTCCTCCAATAATCAGACATGTGCTCTATTACTTGTTCCACCGCAGTCTACAGTTGAGTATTCCATGCATATATTAATCATCTAAAGCCACTCAACAGTAGCATTATTTATAGCAAACATATATGAAAATTTAATTGTGCTCAGCTCTCCAGTCAGCCAACTTTGCTGTGTGGAATTAGCAATACAACTAAGCATCCAAAAAAAACAAGAGTTATGCATCCTCACTGCATGATCAGTATATCAAACAGACCCCTCTATTTGCTTCAGCTGTGGTTCAGTTTAATTTCTTCAGAAAATCTAAGAAGAAAACATTCCAGGTCAAAGTTTAGGGTTTGGTAGTTATGACTGAGAAAAAGCTGTAAAAAACCTCAGTGAGGGAGAATGGTCCAGGCAGGATTTGAACCTCCCATGCTATAATGACCTCAGCCTCCTTTACTTTAATATGTATTGTCCTCTGAATGATCTTTCTTTATACCTTTGGCCACATTTTTGGCTTTTATTTTTAATATTTTTAAATATGAATACAATTTTACATTTTACTATTTCCACAAAGATGTATCTATGTTTATAATATCATTACATATAAATAATGCTGGTTTTGTTTACATTTGATAAGTCTGCTAACTCTAGTGGCAAAGCTTCTATTGGTGTGTGTGTGCACGTGTGCGTGCATGTTCAGGATATGCATTTTATTGATTTTCTCAAAAATGGCTTCTCAAAAATGTTCAACAATTTTGAACATGCCAAATAAAATGCATATCTTGAGTAGCCTGTAAATGAATTTCCTTAATTGAAAAGAAATATGTATAGTTTTATATAACTGGTAAAACTTAAGAGATACATAAAAACCAACTTAACGAAAAATATAGATCTCTTTAAAACATACAACTTATTTCAAATAAATTTTTTGTCAGCTCAGCCGTTTCTGAGATAATATTATTGGTTTGAATTTTTCAATATCTCATCATGTTTTTAAAGTGCTGTCACCATTAAAATATTTTTTTCATTATCATGGAATTTCAAGGCTACCATTGTACCGGTTCATACACCCCGTTCCCCTACATCAGTTACAATATATACGTTCCAGACCAATAATTGCTGCGCAAGTGGTGGGAGCAAGGGTTATTGCATCTTCCCTACGACATCACTACTTTTTCGTCATCATGCTCCAAGAAACCAGATTGACAGCCTCATGGAACCTAGCAACAGCAGCTCCAACATCTAGCAGCAGCTCTGGTGGCCTCCCAGGGAGACAAGTCAGTGCACTTCTACGCTGTTCTAAGGCAACTGCATTTTTAGACTGTCAGCTTTGCGCAGCCAGACGACTTAAGTGCATTCACAGCATTGTCAAAATTATCACAAATTACGATTTCGGTGAGCAAATTTCAAAATTTCAACCTCATGCCATTGATTGTATTCAAATATCGTCTGGAAAGAAAATATGTAAGCATTGGTTTGAAATACATATCACTGCTTTGTTTAAATGGTAAATTTAGCAAGACAGAAAAGACAAAATTCATATGATTCTTTGCACTGTACTTATTCAGAAAGAGTCTCGCAGTGAAGAATTAAAAGTTGCTTTATTCATAAGTTATTATGCAATGCCAGTTAAACTTAATAAATTTTAAATTGTTCAAGCTCAAAGCTTTTACTGTTTTAAAGCACTATCTTGCACTGTCCATTATCATCAATTTATAATAAACTGTTATAGTGTATTCTTTTGTAATGAATTACTGACAAAGCCATATTACACAAATCCTGTAGTCATCCTATGGCAATGACCAGTGCAAAATGGTAGCAGTCGTGTGGGATGACTACTAAATTCATTCAACACAAATTTTGTTTCTTTAATGCTTTGTACAAAACGAGTTAAGCATTAGTTACTTAGCTCATTCCACCTCACAATTTTTCTACACTTTCACTTTCTACTTAAGAAATGTCATTGTGACCTTTCGTATTTATAGGGAACAACGTAGTCCGCATCCACACGGTGTTCCCTGCGTAACGCTAAATGGACTGCAACACAGGCATGCTTCCCAAGCCAAAAAAGAATTTAAAAGAAGAGCACTTCTTAGTGCTATTTTGGAATGCCGGTGGAATGAACCCTCTACAAGATAGGATGCCTACCTACACCCAAGTGCACTCTCTGTGAAGAAGATGTCATCCTGAATGAAAAACATCTCGCCAAATGCAAAGGCCTTAAAAGTAATAGCTTACAGACTTTATATTGGGAAGCCACGGGGAAAATGATGCAGATCAATTAATCCCCAGTGCCATTGGTGAACAACAACAACCTTTTGTATTTATGCTTCTTTGTTTTGCATTATACGAGGATCGGCTGATAAGTGCCGGGCCTCTCAATGAAAATAACATTTTAAAAAAAACTTTTTTTTTATTTCTCAACATAATCTTCAGAAAGGTTAATACATTTGTCATACCGGTGTTCTAATTTAATTAAACCATCTCTGTAGTGCGATTTATCAAGGTCCTCAAAATAGCTGTTTACCGCATCAATGGCCTCCTCGTTGCTGTGAAATCTTCGTCCTTCAAGACATTTTTTGAGATTAGGGAACAGTGGTAGTCACAGGGTGCTAAATCTGGCGAATGGAGTGGATGTTCAAGCAATTTGAACTTTAATTCGCAAATTTTCCCCATTGCAATGACTGAACGATGGGCTGGAGCACTGTCATGATGAAACAAGATTTTTTTTTTGCCAAATGAGGTCTTTGTCTTTTCACCTCATCACTCAAATGTTGCAGTAAGCTTGCGTAGTAGTCACCAGTGATACTTTTACCCTTTTCCAAGTAATCAATAAAAATAATCCCCTGTGCATCCCAGAAAATACTCGCCATAACCTTGTTAGTTGACAAAATTTACTTTGCCTTTTTTTGAGGTGGTTCACCTAGCGCAATCCACTGTTTTGACTGTGATTTACTTTCTGGAGCGTAGTGATGTATCTCAAGTTTCACCGATGGTAATAAGCCATCATTGGGAGTTTTACGTTAGAGCTCCAATTTTTAACAGAAACAGTTTTTCTAAGCAACTTTTGATCAGGTGTCAACAAACGCGGCACCCACCTCGCACGACCTTGTGAAAGCCCAAAACATTGCTTAAAATGTTACCTGCATGTTCTTTTGATACGTTTACAGCCTCTGCTATCTCAAACAACTTTAATCTGTGGTCTTCCAGTACTAAATGATGAATTTTTTTCAATCATCTCTGAAGTTGTGACTTCCACAGGGCGCCCAGAGCGAGGCTCAGCACTAGTGCTCGTACGTCCCATTTTAAACTCTGCAACCCACCTTTTAATCATTGAATATGAAGGGGCAGAGTCTTTCAACGTACTGTCCATTTCTTCCTTGATTTCTTTAGGCATTAAGCCTTTCAAATGGAAGTATTTTAATCACTGCTCGTTTTTCCAAATCCTCCATTTTCGTGAAAACTCTAAAGTTGTCTTGTTTAAAATGCTGTCATTCAAAAACTAAACAAGCTATTGACCTGTAACTATGGATACAAGCTAGTCTAGAGTAAAACTATACGATGCTACCATTGTATGAGACCCAGGACTTATCAGCCGACCCTCGTACAATATATCATCTGATTTTCTTTCTCCAATTATTTATGCTTTTGGGGATTACTGGACTTCTCTCTTTGTCTGCCAGCACATTCTTTGTGTATGATTTTCTGTCTAAATTTATATCATATATGATTTGCATCATGAAATTTTTTTGCTGCATCCACAATGGCTTTGTCAAACTTAGAGCTGTTATGTAAAAAGGAAATTTTTTATGTTAATATTTCTGACACCTTGCCGTCTCCTTTGGTTTTGCTTAAAGACCATGTTGATATTCCGTCTGATTTAAAAAAATCTTTCTCAATCTGACATTCTCAATTTCAAATATGAGTGTTTTTCACAATTTGAGGAATTTCGGGCTATTTACCTTGAACATCATAGTGCCTTTTCTCCGTCTACGTTAAGGCATTTGAAGGCACGTGTGAATCACTACATTGATAGGATTCATATCCTTTCTTTGTCATCCATTTTGCAAGGTGATGTTAAATCTATGTTGAAATTACAAAAGCAATATTTGGAATTATTGGCACCTCTTAATCAAACAGGAATTCCGGGTGTAGTCACGGATATTACTTCTAATTTGCAATCTGTTTCCACACAGGCTGAGCAACCTCCTATTGCATTTAAGCCATTGCAAATTTCTCATCCAGCACAACATTTGTTAACCATGCACATTATATTGTTAATACGGATATCCAGGCTCTAAACCTTTTGGAATTTTTTGTTCATTTCCGAGAACTTTGCACTGGCTCTATAGTTTTCTGCGTTAAGACTTCTTTACTGCACTTCTTATGGTGGTTGAGGGTAAAATTTCCTTTTTATTGCAGACAGCATTATCTCAGAATTTAGATTTAATAGAATTTCATGCTTCCGTACTGGAATTTTTCTTTGCCTTATGTGTTTGTACAATTTTTCTCTCTCAGCATTATTATGTGCCTCAATCTTCTTCTGAAGATTTGTTGGCCTTTGTACAATGGGTAAAGCATTTTGCAAAAATTTTCCAGTTACCTGATATAGAAAGTCAAGTCTATGACATTCTTACAGGTTTATATGCTTTACTCATTTACTTTGTACCTTTGCTTCTCCTCCGACATATTTTGCTTTATATCGTTAAATTATTTCCGTTCCAAATTTTCCTGATGTATCAATACTGTCATCTTTGGCATCACTCTCAGTACCTCCAATTTAGTCAAATGCGACTATGCAAGAGGTACCTTGACTGTCTGCTTTGGCCGCCTTGCCTTCAAAATCTTTGCAATCTTCACCGTTACCTGTTTACCAGTGTTCATATTGTCATAAAACCAGACATACTCAGGCATTTTGCTTTAAATGATGTCATGATGATCATGCAATGCCATCAAGGCCATCTTGACTATCCGTTTTTCCCTTCTTTACCATCAGTTTATGGCATTCCATTTCTACCTTTGCCAGTTCTTTCTGTTTTTTTTTTTTGTGGTAGCGTCGTTATTCTGTTACTTAACTCTGATTCATCTTTGAATTTGGTAGATTTGAATTTTTGGCAAACTCTCAAACCCAAATGAGGTACCTTGCAAATGAGGTTTTACCACGTCAGGTTCTCTGTTATATTTGGTGCGTAGAATTCTTTTGCATATTAAAATTCAGAATTTTTCCTGGGATTTACCTTTTCATGTCAATCGAAATTTGCCTTATTAATGATTCTGCATTCTCTGTTCTTGTCGCATACTCATGCATCTTTGAATTTTTATACTTTCACGCCTTCTTTTCATTTTCTCCAGAAGATCACATCCCGTTTTCTTTAGGCATTACCATTCCTTCTTTCGGTTTACCACTTATGGATACATACTTGTTTAACTTTACAATTTGATCTTTTTCATTTAATTTTACTGAATCAAAATCAAACTTTATCATTGGTTTCTGCATTTCATGATGTATTAACTGATGCTCTTGGCTCAGTTCATGCCTTCAAGTATGATATATGTACCTCCCCATATTACCCTCGTCCATCCTTGGCTAGACCAGTAAATCGTAACCATAAATCCATTTTGATCACTTTTCTTCCATCATTCCAAATGGAATTCCTTAATCCATCACTTCCAGCTTACCTTAAACACAGCTGTCCATGAAGCCCATTCTGACGTTCCTTTTCATCTTCTTTTCAAATTTCTTCCAGTGTGTTCATTTATTAATCATTGGTAGCTTTCTGATCTTTTTACAGATTCATCTACTCCTGCTGAGATTCATCGCCAAAGCCAGAAAACCTTTTTTTCACTTCACTGGGAGTAAGCAGCATGTTCGCCGGTATAATAGAGGCTGTAAGCCGACTCCCTTTCAAGTTGGCAAACTGGTGTTGCTCCAGTCTCATTTTTAGAGTGGCACATCACAGAGGTTTTCACAAAAATTAGGCCTACATTTTGTTGGCCCGTTTTGGATGCTCCATGTTATGCATTTTGTTTCCTTGTAAATTTAAGATTGCAATAATACATCTCTATCACTGAAGGTACCTAAAAGTGCTTTCACTTTAAGTTTGAAGAAGCTGTAAACCAAAGCACGAAACTAAAGAGCACCTCATTGGCTGGTAGGCAAACTACAGCTTTTCCCACTTAGCATGTCGTCTCTTCTTCTACATAAAACAGTTCAGTTCAGATCGTAACATTTTGTGGTTATTCTTATGCAGAGAAATTTAAAAAACCCATTATTGAAACAGTACAATTTATGAAACACAATGTGTTTGTCCAGATTCACCTATAATGAACCAGTATAGCAGAGGGTTTAAAAGGCTATGCGGAGGCACTGCAGTTTGCTTCTGAATGAGCTGCTAGTGCACTCGTGAGAAAATATTACTTTCGAGAGTGTCATGGCTATGAATCCTCTGCCACTGTGGAAAACAAAAGCGGAAAATGGGAAGAAGACAATTGTGCTTATTGTTTTTAACAAATTCTGTGAAAAGTACCCACTTTTAATCTACAGCGAATAGGATTGACTGTTATTTAGCAATTACTGAACTTCTTTGGATTGTTTGGGTCATGTTTGTTTTCTATTGTTTTCTAATCTATAATGCTAATCATTTTCTTAATTTGTTGACTCATAAAAGGTTAAAGCGAAAGTGGTAATCTGATATTAGTCATTAAATGAATGATTTGTAAAACCTGAAATTAAGAACAGTTTAATCCAGTACCTTTAATTACAGATGCCAAACTGCTCAGGCACTACTTTTATTTGTCTACTCTTAGTATTGTGTATCACAAGTTTAAGATGTAAGGCAAAATATAGGATTAAGACATAAAATGTTTAAAAGCCAATGACCACCAAGCTGCACAATCTACCGTATTTGCATTCTGCCTGAAGCATTTCCTCTCACGTGTACTTAGTTCCAGTCATCTTCCATGTGGTGTTGCCATGTGATCAGCAGAGTGCTACATTGAAGTTTTGTCTATTTCTACTTTAAACTTAAGAGTGAAAAAGGTATAGGGGAAATTCAGCTTTGCACACACACTTTTATTCAGAGAACAGCTGTTTCGCTGAGGACTTAAATTTAAGGATGGAAAAAGAACAGGGGGAGAAGGTTGAAATCTAAGTTTGAAGCTTTTAGCAAATATGGCACCTTCATCGGTCCTGCTTTCGCCTTGTTGGTTGGAGGCAAACTGTCACTAACATGGTCTGTGTTGGAGAATTCTACATAGGTGGCAGAGAAAATAAAGCATATCAAACATACTCCTGTCAATCTTAGATCACAGCATCTGAATTAAGAGGTCAAGTGAAAAGAAAGCCAATTGTATGACAAGGTGGCACTCCGTGATAGCCTCATCTTTCACCATCCTTAACATTTCAATCTTCTAACCAAGCCACTATCTACTATAAAAATACTTTAAATCAGTATAAATAGCAAAATATTCTCCATAAATATAGCAAGCATTACAGTGTATGTCCTCATAATTTCAGAAGTAAATTATTATCATATTACAACTTGAGCATACATCACAGCTAGTTTCCTACAGCAAAATGTAATGTTATACGGCCTAAGACATTCTACAATGCATACTCACACAGAATCACCTTGAAGAAATAATTCTGGACGTTCCTTTAAGAGATTGCCTTTAATCCATGAGAGTAGCCTTTTTATTGTCCCTGTAACAAAAGAGAATATCTTTACTGTAATCACAATTTTCATTCATCTCTGTGGTACCTATGTTTTGCATGCTTTTATTTGAATATTAGGGGATTCTTCATCCATTTCAAGGAATAGTCTGGGCTGTATGCAATTACAATTATATGGCATAAAGGGAAAGATTCACCTAAAAATCTTCTACATCGATGTAAAATAATTTCATGGGGAATGGGAGGGGAGGTAAATGAACCTATATTCAAGTTTAAAAAGCTATGCATGCAACATAAGTAAATCAGGAAACAGTGAAACATTGAGTAAAAAGTAATGAAAGAAAGGGGAAAAGAAAAGAGCACTGGGCAAAGATTACAGATGTATGTTAATTACACACACATAGTGAAGGTGGTGAAAAGTCTATACAGGGTGAATCACCTAAAACTTGCACCACAAATATTTCGGAAATGCAAAGTGCTATTGATGTGCAGTTTTCACAGCATTGATTGGTAGTCAGGGGCTCGTACATTTAGCCTATAAACAGATTTTAACAATACTGGGAAAGTGTATTTTTTTAGCAAACATACAATTTTTTAAATGGAACAATACCTAGTTACATCAACAGAATAAAGGTAGTGTAAATTAGAATGTCAATGGTCTTTGTTGCAGGAGTTTAGTTAAAGTGGTTTACGAGAAATCGTATTTTAAAAAGGTTCCACCCCAACAATTGTTTCCATTCAACCTGCTTAGTTGCTAGGTATGATGTTATTATGTTTGTTTGCATTGTGTTTTCTCTTCATTGATTGCATTGCGACTTTCTGGTCAGTTAGTTTGTGACAGTTCAAGCAGTAAGTCGTGAGTGGAAGATGGGGTTTACTAATGCAGAAAAAGCCGACATGCTCATGGTATATGGAGAGTGTAGGAAGAATGCAGTTCGTTCCTGTACGGAGTATGCGGAAATGTATCTCAATAGATGTCAACCATCTCGGCAATTATTTATCAACCTCTTCAACCAATTACCTGAAAGTAGTACTGTAACACCTAGAAAACGTAACAGAAACAAACAAGTGACTGGAGAAGAGGCAGAAATTGTTTTGGCTGCCGTTGCAGTAGATTCGCAAATTAGTTCCCGCACAATTGCACATGGAAGTGGCATAAGTCAGGCAAGTGTACTACGCATTCTCCATTGACATAGGTTCCATCCCTATCATATCTCTCTCCATCAAGAGGTGCATGGAAACGATTTTGAGAATCACGTTAACTTTTGTACATGGGCATTAAGACATGATACACCAGATTCATCATGTATCTTGTTTAGTGATGAGGCAACATTTATTAATCATGGCCAGGTAAACCGCAGAAACATGCACTACTGGTCTGTTAACAATCCCCATTGGCTTTTTCAGGTGGAACGTCAGCATCCATGGAGTTTAAACGTGTGGTGTGGGGTAGTGAACCATCAGCTCATAGGCCCTTTGTTCATAGAAGGAACAATGAACTCGCACAAGTATTGCAGCCTCCTGACAGATCATCTGCTACAGATGCTAGAAGACATTCCCCTTTGCAGACTAGGAGGAACCTGTGGTACCAACATGACGGCTGTCCAGCCCATAGTGCACGAAGTACTACAGCTTGTCTTACCGGATTGTTTCCAAATCATTGGATTGGAAGAGGACCTGTACCTTGGCCGGCCCGTTCACTGAATCTGACCCCTTTAGACTTTTTTCTTTGAGGCAGGCTGAAAGACACTGTCTACAAGGATGTACCAACTACACCAGATTATATGAAACGACATATTACTGCTGCCTGCTCTGAAATTTCTGCTGAAATGCTAGAACATGTGCAGCAGTCTTTCCATAGCAGACTGGAAGCGTGTATTGAAACTGCCGGTGGTCATTTTGAACACAACCTTTGAAGGGCTATGTTCTCTTTACTTGCGAATCCACAGAAGTATTGTAATTTCATTTTGTTTTTCTTTAGTTTGTGCTACCATAGGTTGTACAAGTGTTGGTGTGTAAAAGTTTCAAAATAAGATTTCTCGTAAACCACTTGCACTAGAATCTTGCAATAAACATCACTGACATTCTAATTTACCCTAGGCATTGTTCCATTTAAAAAAATTGTATGTTTGCTCAAAAAATACACTCTCTCAGTATTATTAAAATCTGTTTATAGGCTAAATGTACGAGCCCCTGACTACCAATCAATGCTGAGAAAACTGCACATCAATAGCACTTTCCATTTCCAAAATATTTGCGGTGCAAGTTTTAGGTGATTCACCCTGTATGAGGAAACAAAAAAAGTTTTAAATTTTAGAACAGAGAAACCAGAAAAAATTCTAACTAATAAAGGAGTTAGAAAAGGGTGCCCATTGTAACCAACTTTATTTAATATTTATATTAACAACATAATCCAAAACTGAAAACAAAAAATTGACATAGGCATAAAAATACCCCGAGGAAATATTTTAAATATTTTACTGTACACTGATGATGATGTAATAATACAAGAAACAGAAGATGATTTACAAGTTCAATACATTACCTTAATCAAACATGTAAAAATTATAATATTGAAATATGAAGAGAAAAGACAAAAATAATGGCAAACTGGGGGGAAAATAACAAAAAGGTTGAAAATAGTCGTCAATGACAAAGTACTGGGACAAGTCTCCTCCTTCAATTATTTAGGATGTGAAATCAGTAATGAGAAGGATAAAGTCATAGACAGACAGAAAATTAATGAGATTCCAAACAATTTGTGGAAGAATACTTAACACTTTAAAGAATAAAACAAGACCTGAAACAAGGATGAAGTTTTATAACACTATGGCAATCCCTATGTTATTTTATGGATGTGAAAGCTGAGTACCTAAACAAGACAATAAGTAGAATACAAAGTTGTGAAATGAAATGTTTTAGAAAAATGAAAGGATGTACAAGAGAAGGCAGAATTAGGAATGAGGAAATAAGAAAAGAATTATGAGTAGAAGTTTAACTCAAGAATGAACAGGTACAGAGCAACATGGTTAGAACATGTTAGGAGGATGGAAAATACCAGATTGCCAAAAATAGCTTTTCAATATGCCTCTACAGGAAAGAGAGATGTGAGAAAGCCAAGGAGATGGAAGGAGGCTATGAAGATGGGACAGGCAGTAGCCTAATCCATCAAGTGGAGAAGTTAATTACACAATTTTAACCAGACTATATGTGACACCATCAACTTATTTCAACTCATATTTTATCACAAAAGCTTACATGAGCAAGTAATAGGGGGACAAAGATTATGGAATAAAGTAAAAGCTAGGGCGGATGATATAGATAAACAATAACTATTCAGTAGCTAAAGCGATAAGAGTACTCTGATATCATACAGGGGCGTTAAGAAAGAATGGGGAAGAGAAAAAACCATTGATGTTTGTAATAAAATGGAAAGAGAAGAAATGTCATGGGCAGGAACAATGTTATTAAAAGGTTTAAGGGTTGATAAAGAGGTATGCCCACTTTGCGGCATTACTGATAATAACTTTCACAGTATAATGGAATGTGGAGAGAGGAAATATGGAAGAAAAAGTGGGGAAAATTACAAGTAGAGATACTATAAGCTTTTTGGGAACAAAAGAAAAGAATTTATCAAACAAGCAGGTAAATATGCAGGGAAAGTAAGACAGAAATGGTGGAGAAAAATCATCAAAGAACGTGAGGATCAAAAAAAACGACAATGTCGATGTGCATAATTTATAGAAGAGGGAATCTAATTGAAGGGAAGCGAAGGGAATTTTTAGCAACTTCAGGGGAATAAATTATACATATGTACAATATTTATAATTGGAAGAGATGAAATAAATTACCTTACCTACCACAAAAGGTTACATTTAAGTAAAAAACTTTATGTCTAAAAGGTAGAACTACCTAAAGATATTCTAACACGTGTTTTTAAAAATGGAATCATTAAGCTTAGTAGTAATTAAGAAATCTATATATTAATTGAAAAGAGAGAAAATTACTTTGATTACTAAAGGCTAGTTCACAATAACCCAAGAATGAAAACCAGAAGGGAACCGAGAACTGGAAGCAAAACAGCATAAAACATTTTGGCTCCAGGAATGAGAATAGGAATGCATATCGATACCATATTGATAGCAAAGTAGAGTCGATTTTGCACATTGGGATGTCATTTATTTGGAACTGAGAATGATACTTTTTCACCTGCTTCCAATTCAGCCAACATAATGCCAATTAGTCAATCTCTTTCCAATTTTCCTAGTCATACCAAGTGTCATTCCTTCATTAACAGTGTACATTAAAATTATTTGTTCTACCACTTTGTTTCTTGTTAATTTCTACTCATTTTTCTGTTCTTTATAGCTTTGACTATTTTTTTTTTTTTTAGCAAATAGCCAGTTTTGCATTGCATATAAACAAACTACAGATGATGTTTGCATAAGAAGAACCAACCCTCAATGGATCTGAAGGAGTCATTATGCACATTTGCTGGAATTTCTTCTGCTTTTATTTTTCCAGTTTACCACTAGGACAGTTCATGTCACAGCAACTTGAATAATTTCTACAGTGAAGAGCCTCATATTCACAATAAGAATCTAATATGCCATCCCCACGAATGAGAAAGTTAAAATTTGGCCAAGTTTTCTTTCCTGCTGCTGGGTAAGCTTATCGTCACTTGTGAACACTCACGTTATAAAACGTATATTTTAACTTTGTAGTTCTTGTTCTGGTTTCTTTTCTCAGTTATTGTAACCAGACTTTAAACATTAGAGGGGAGGACAGGCTCTCCCCTAGCTATAACCCCAGTACCCTCAAGTACTGTTGTAACATTAACAATAACACTATTTCATATCTGTGTCATTAAAAGCCACCGCCAAATTACTCTGTAGGATTGAGAACAAATTCCAGCTTTGCTACTCATTCGAGACCAACTATAGAGCATGTGATACTAACTTTGGACTCTTCTTTAGTTAATACACTTATTTTACCAGAATGAATGCAGCTGGTTTAATAGAATACAACCTAGTGGATATGGACAGCCCGTGCTTATGTGCTACAGCACATAACAAAATAAGGGAGGAAAATAACTTTTGTTTAAAAAAAACAAAAACATATTTGGTATAATGAAATAGCTGTGATGTATTCTTCTGTTTCCTATACTGTCAAAACATTTGAATCGCCACCTAGTCATACATCTACATTTACCACCAATGAACTGCAGACGGTGCTGAGCACCAGAAAGTTTTGAAAAGTAGGAAACTGCACGTGAATAAACCACATTTGCCTCTTCCCCGTTCGCGTCAAAAATCTAACCAAACTGCTGCCCTTAGTGCTCTCCGAAGATGAGCCAAGACACAATAGCCAATTTATTTTTGATTTGTTCCTAAAATATCATACATTTAACCTGTATTTAATTGTAAATAATTGTTTTTTGTGTTAGAAACATGATATTTAACACTGTAGTTGCTTTCAGTTCTTTTGGTTAGTAAAACTAGACATGTACTTTAACTTTATGAATTTAAACTGTATTCCTTGCAGAATATGAGAGCTGGTGAGTTGGCATCAGTCATCACTAATCAGGCTTCATGTGGACGCGGGGAACAGCTACATGCTCTAAGTTATTTGTTCATGCTTTATGTTATTTTGTGTTTTTAAGTGTTGTTTCCTCTTCTCCTAAATCAGCACCAGTGCTAGTGCAAGAGCATGGATTCAGCTGACAATTTGTTAAAAACTTTGACTGTATCTTTTGAATAAACAATTAGGTAGACCAGTCACAGACTTAAAACATAAAAAGCGAAAGGAGCTAGCAGTCAGGAACATGTAAGGCAGTTCAACGCAAAAATTTGATACATGTAGCTGGATTTGTGGTTGCAGCATTAGACATTCTCTCTTCTGCTTCCCATGCCTTCTTTCCGGAAACAGTCATGCCTTTAGCAAGACAGGGATTAAAGATCTTGGCCATCTTAATTAAAGTTCACAGTGAAAATAAGAAACATATCAACAACCTGTTAGATATTTCCTTGCTTGGCAGTTAATATTTCTACAACATTAAGCAAAGCCTACCAAGCTAATATTATACAACATAATGAACAGGTAGAGAAAAATCTGATGTGTTACACTCACATGACTTTCTCTACTCTTGTACACACTATTTTTAAAAAACGCCTATTCTCCATATGCTTCATGTTAATCGAGATATCGATATGTCAATCTTATTGGTAATTTTCTTGTAGATGCAAGGGGAATATGGTAGCTTTTAAGCGATAGTCAAATATTTTAACGCTGGTTGCTATGTGGTGCATTCCATTCTCTTTGCATGTCCAGGACATAAAAAAAATGAATAACGAATTTGAGAAAAAGTATAAGTATTGGAAAATTTAAGGAAATAACAAGCAATATCTCCAAAACGGTTCACTCAACAAAAGAAATGTATATGACATAAGTTGTGTATTTTAACGCGATCTACACTTTTTGTGTAGTAACATTTTGTGTATCTCTTATGGTTTACCAGTTATGCAAAAGTTGTTCACAATAAAGAATACTTTTGGAGACATTCCCAGAAAATTCGAGATATACATTTCATTTCCCATGACATTATCTTAAACATATGATATTTTCATCAAAATCGTTAGAGCCATTTTTGAGAAAATTAAAATTTTCGAAAAATCTTCCATGTAAAGGGTAGTTTGGGGTGGGGGGATTTTCTTGAAAACCTTCGTGTCGCATCTCTGGAAGATACTGAACCTAAATACCAAGTTTGGTGCTTATCCGACTGTTCGTTTTTGAGTTATGCTGTTCACACACACACAGACACACACACACACAGACACACAGACACACACACGGACATGTTTCCAAAAATTCTTTTTTTGGATTCAGGAGGTCTCAAAACATGTATTTCCGGTGAAATCTCGGTATCGAATTTTTGGGTGGAATGCAATACTTCCCCTACTTACTATACGTAGTAGAGAAAGTAAAAATACACACATTCTTACTAGAATAATTAATTGCATAAAGTTCTATGGTGCCTTTGAATCGCCCTTAGGGGCCCATGACGAATCAAACGAGTCAAAATATCCTGGTGTCTTTTCAGGACTTGTAAACTTTACCAGAAGCATTGACAGTGCAGTGAAAGCCATATAGAATCATATAATGTTTTCAAAGCAACTTCAAAAACAATTCAAAGCAAATTGTTAAACTGCATGCTTGAAGTCTGCCATGATGCAATTGAAGCTGAAATTAGGAATGCAGATTTTGTATCAGTTACACTATGTGATCAAAAGTATAGCAAAATTATCTGTCTTTCACGCCCTGTATAGAAATGGGATGCTAAGAACCATAGTAGTTAAAGGGCATCCATAAATAAATTAAAAAGAAAAAAACACAAACATACGTTTTTCATCTTAGGTGCAGTGTGCTGCCACTTACTGCCTGGTACTCATCCACGACCTCAGTAGTCATTAGACATCGTGAAACAGCAGAATGGGGCGCTCCGTGGAACTCATGGACTTCGAACGTGATCAGGTGATTGGGTGTCACTTGTGTCAGAAGTCTGTACGCGAGATTTCCACACTCCTAAACATCCCTAGGTCCACTGTTTCTGATGTGATAGTGAAGTGGAAACGTGAAGGGATATATACAGCACAAAGCGCACAGGCCGACCTCGTCTGTTGACTTACAGAAACTGCCGACATTTGAAGAGGGTCGTAAAGAGTAATAGGCAGACATCTATCCAGACCATCACACAGGAATTCCAAACTGCATCAGGGTCCACTCCAAGTACTATGACAGGCGTGAGGTGAGAAACCTTGGATTCCATGGTCGAGCGGCTGCTCATAAGGCACACATCACGCAGGAAAATGCCAAACGACGCCTCGCTTGGTGTAAGGAGCATCAACATTACACGATTGAACAGTGGCAAAACATTGTGTGGAGTGACGAATCACGGTACACAATATGGCGATCCGATGGCAGGGTATGGGCATGGCGAATACCCAGTGAACGTCATCTGCCAGCATGTGTAGTGCCAACAGTGAAATTCTGTGGTGGTGTTATGGTGTGGTCGTGTTTTTCCTGGAGGGGGCTTGCACCCCTTGTTGTTTTGCATGGCACGATCACAGCGCAGATTTACATTGTATTTTAAGCACCTTCTTGCTTCCCACTGTCGAAGAGCAATTCAAGGATGGCGATTGCATCTTTCAACACGATCGAGCACCTGTTCATACTGCACAGGCTGTGGTGGAGTAATTACACGACAATAACATCCCTGTACTGGACTGGCCTGCACAGAGTCCTGACTTGAATCCTATAGAACACCTTTGGGATGTTTTGGAACGCAGACATCGTGCCAGGCCTCACCAACCTACATCGATACCTCTCCTCAGTTCTGCACTCGGTGAAGAATGGGCTGCCATTCCCCAAGAAACCTTCCAGCACCTGATTGAAAGTATGCCTGCGAGAGTGAACGCTGTCATCAAGGCTAAGGGTGAGCCAACACCATATTGACTTCCAGCATTACCGATGGAGGGCGCCATGAACCTGTACGTCATTTTCAGCCAGGTGTCCGAATACTTTTGATATTGTAGTGTATGTAAGATGAGGTGACAGTTTTGGAACACCCTCAGTTTTAGTATTCAGATACGAAACTGATGGATGCCCACATGAAAGATTCTGGGGATTTTTTAACCCCAAGGAACAAAATGGTGATGCCATTGCAGAATGTATTATTGATGAATTAGGTCACATTCTAAAGGCTGATAAATGTAAATTGATTGCAAAGACATATGACGGAGCAGATGTTATGAGCAGAGAGATCGTGGTGTGCAAGTTAAAATAAAGCAACACTATCCTAACGCTCATTACACCCATTGTTATGTGCACCAATTAAATTTGGTAATGGAATATGCCGCCTCACAAAATCAAACTGCTAGGTTATTTTTCATCACATTTTCTGGATTTCCAGCCTATTTTTCTAGGTCTTCACTATGAATTGCTGCTCTAGAAGCAGTTATTTCTAAGAGGATTCCCAGTAGCTCACCAACCCGGTGGAATTTTAAATCTAGAACAGTCAATGTGATTTATGAACACAGAAATACGCTGGCTGAATGGTTCTTGGAATTACAGCAAACACTTTCATCAAAAGTGAGCATTCAAGGAGCTTGGGGGCTTATGCTTAACTTAGAAGATCCTGAATTTCTATATATCCTGTCATTTTTTCATTTCATTTATTAGCTTCAATTATAAATACATTTTACAAGGATTGTCAAATTGTTAAAATATGAGTGTTACATAAAAAGAATATATATGTAATTGAACAAAGAAACATCCTGTATAACAATAGGTACCATGAAACATTTACATCAGTAAATTATACTCTTCTACCAACTAACAATCCATATGAAAGTTACATAAAAAAATTTACCTCAAGGTTCATATGCATTCAGAAATTTATACTCTTCTAGCGAATAAAATACATTTTCTAACAGATATATTTTAGTTACTTTAAGCTTTTTCTTATCTTCTGTTATTTGTTTTATGTGGTTAGGTAGGTGATTGTACAAATCTTTAGTATTGTTTTCTATACTTTTATGTCCCAATGTTCCTCTTAATCTATTGATAAAATAGTTCTGCTTTGTTCTTGTGTTATGTCTATGTATGTCCATGTTCTTAGTTTGACTACTATGATTTTTTATTGTATATAATGCATTCATATATATAGTGCAGGAAATGTTAGTATATTTAATGTTTTGTAGGCATTTCTACAAGGATCAAGTTTTTTTAAATTACATATTATTCTCAAGGCACGTTTCTGAAGCCTAAAAAAATTGTCACATGTGGGCATTCTTTACAGTCAGTTACAAACCAGAATTGTTGACGTGGTTAAAGTGAAAAGTAATGCGACTTCATTTATTCAGGCAATAATCAACATCAGGCACTCTTTAGATGAGACTGACAATGAGGAAAAATTGTAGACACCTGCAAAACGCCTAAGAAATTCTTGCATGGTCAATGATGTAAAGGAAATATGCAATCAAGTCAAAGAAGCTCTCAGTCATTTTTGGTCTTTAGATCACTTAAAATACGAAAAGCTTCTGTATTATGAACATTTTCCCGAATTCTCAAAGAAATTTTCAGACAATTTTCTTATTGAAGTATTACAAACTTATTCTTTATTTGACAAAAAAAAAATGCTTAAAACACAGCTAAGTATTTTATATTCCTTCCAGACCTCGGAAATATAGCAGGTGCTGTTCCTGTGTTGCAACTTATTATGAAGCAAAATTTAGCACAAAATGCATTGTGTGACTTGGCCAACCTTATAAAAATCTTAGTGACAACACCTAGGACAACTTCTGAGCCAGAGCGATGCTTTTCAACCCTCAAAAGAGTTAAGATATTTTTGAGGAATACCGTGAGTCAAGATCGCTCGACAGCCCTTGCAATGTTGTCCATAGAAAAACGTCCAGTACTACAAATGGAAGGGTTCAACACAATGGTGATTGAGAAGTTCGCTAGCAGGAAGGAAAGGAGAATGGGCTTCAGTTTTATTAGGGTAAGTGCTGCTATTATTATTATTATTATTATTATTCTATGTTGTTGCCACTGCTGTTATTGTAACTTTGTTGTAGCACATAAGTTTTAAAAGTCACAAGCTGCCCTAGTTAATTATACATATATCATATCCAATGTTATGCTTAACCTTTTCCCTTTTACTCTGCCCAGATTGTTAAAATCCAAATTTACTACCTGTATTTGCTATTATGGCACATGAAAGCTTGCAGTAATGTAAATGCATACTTAAATTTCATGTTTCCTTATCCAGCAAAGCATATAATTTTGCAATGATATGAAATTTAGAATGTGTAAAATGCTTGCTGCAGTACATGCACAAAATCGGAACCTTCTACCTGAAACTGTCCATTCGTTCTTCCAGATATGGGGGAACAGCTGAAGGGACATATGTGGATGCTTTATCTGGAAATGCCTGCTGCCCTGCCTTGGGCATGCCCTATCTGGATATGATAAGAGAATCTGCTGCCCCACACTTCATACACTCTTACCCCATCCCTTCCTCTAAACCCTAATATCTTCCCTACTTCCAATGAAATGGCCAGAATGCCAATTTTATTCCCATACCTGATATTAAAATAAAAGGGAATTCTATTTTTATAAGAATCCTTGAAGACTTGGTGTTACTGCTTCTGTCACAAATGCTGAAATTCTTCTTGATAACACAATAAACATCTGTTAAATAGCAAAGAACAACACTCCTAGGCTATACACAGATTTCAAGTTATTTTACATTTCATACCATGAACTCTAAATAAAAACTGTAACAAAAAATGGGAAACTAAACTTATATCATTGCAGCCATTGAAAGCAAATAAGCTAATTTATGTGAGGGAGCTGGCTTTACAACCCATGTTGTCCGTTACTGAATATTCACACTTTACTGCTTATTGGTACTGTTGGTTATCATTAGAGGTACAATCAAATTTTAAATCCCACAAAACAAAGTCTGCATGCTATGCATTTTGTTGCAGCCCAATATCTATTCCCTTTTGAGAAATATAATGGTGATGAATTCACGCACAGGTAAGATCTGGCCTAGCATAGTAATGTATACCAATTAGTATGGTACAATGGTACATTTGGGCTGTAATCTTAAGTTAGCAAAAAGTCTTAATATAATGCAATATGAGGGTCACTCTGAAAGTTTTGAGAATGAGCAACAATGCGTAGTGGTAAGCCAAAACAGCTTTTCCTAACTTCAGATTGAAGTTCAGATAGTAACATGTTCAAATCTGGGTACACTCCAACAATGTGCATCATCAGCACTGCATATGTATGTATAGCAGAAGTTGGTTTAGGGCACAGAAAATGTCTTGATAGACTGCATTGTGCATTT
The DNA here is from genome assembly GCA_030765065.1 of Deroplatys truncata. Classification (NCBI taxonomy): domain Eukaryota; kingdom Metazoa; phylum Arthropoda; class Insecta; order Mantodea; family Mantidae; genus Deroplatys; species Deroplatys truncata. Next base: position 61,153,268 of record CM060977.1, read on the forward strand.
AGGGATCTTTGTCCTTTGCAATTTACCATCTATCGATGGTATGCAGAGTTTAGAAGAGGAAAAAATTCCCTCAAAGATTAAGACTAAGCAGGATGGCCAGCTACAACAACAATGGATGAAAATGTGGTCAATGCAGAGCACATGTTGTGGGAAGATCATCGTTGAACATATGGTCACATTCAAGAAGCCCTAAATATTGGATTGGCAGCAGTGAAAACAATCCCAAAAGAAAAACTTGACATCAGGAAGCTCTGCAGTCACTGGACTCCCCACCACCTTACAAATGAGCAGAATCAAGCACATGTACAATGGTGCCAGGAAATGATTGAAAAATTCAATGGAGGAAGATCCAAAAACACACTAAATTGTAACAGGTGACAAAAGCTGGATTTACCAGTATGATCAAGAAACTAAATGACAGGCATCGGTCTGGGTCTTCCCAGGAGAAGATCCCCTAATAAAAATGAAGCGAACGAGAAGTGTTGGCAAAAAGACAGTCTCTGTTCCTTCTTCTCAGCAAGTGGCCACATCATGGCAATTCCGCTTGAGGAATTAAAGACTGTTGCTGCCAGATGGTACACTACAATATGTGTGCCAGAATTGTTTAATGAACCGAGAAAAAAGCATCCTAAGACTGGTCTGCGTGGAATTTTATTGCACCATGACGATGTCTCTGCACACACTGCGCAAGAAACAACCCAATTTCTGAAGGTGTCAGAAGCCAGATATTTGTCCCATCCTCCCTACAGTCCAGACTGGACCCATGCAACTATTTTTTCTAGTCACCAAAATAAAATAAAAAATTTGAGGTCAACAATTTGAGTCACCTGAAGCCACAGTAGCTGCTTACGAAGAATGTATTTGCACTATCTCCAAAGAAGAACGGCATTCAGCATTTGAAAAATGGTTTGAAAGGATGAGACAGAGTATAGAATGCAATGGACAATATTTTGAAAAGACGCAATGATCAGATCTAAATTTTTAACATTTTATTGTGTCCATTCTCAAAACTTTGAGGGATTTAAAATAAAGAGAGTTGAAGGTTGTTTTGGAGGGACCCTATGTAATATTTAATGCATTGTCATGTACATGGTAAAAAACTGTAACTCTTTAAATATGCACAATGAGACAGTATTTTTAACACTTAAATGATTTCAGTCTAATTATATGATATATAAATTCAATAACAGTGTATATTACAGTCTTTGTATATGTTTCTATTATTGTATACATGTGTAATAATGTTATGTGAATGTATTACGTAATTTAATAATGTAGGAGCTGTGAGAATAATAGGTTAAAAGTTGCTAACAATGAGGTAACCTTGAGGCAATAATGAAATTGAAAGTTTAATAATACTACTTGTGATTCTTGGAAGCAACAATGTAATATTTGAGACAGTTTATAAATAGCCAATCAACAACCAGAAAACCTGAAAGTAAAATAAAAGTATTCTACTGGAGTAGGTTTAGCCAATCAGAAACTAAAATGGAGCAAAATTTACAAATTCAGAAGTCAGTTGCTTGTAGACAGTGCTCCTAACCAGACACGTTGCTTGTAGACAGTGTTTATAACCGGACGTGAGATGCATCCTCGAGAAATGTAATACGCATTTTGTGTGAGACAAAGATAGTTTACGTATTAAAAAGTGCAAGTAATTAATAAAAAAGTCTCAAAGCTCTCTCTCTATATCAGTGAAGTGTTATTTAAATCGTGTCAAGCATTAATAAAAGGAGTGAAGTAAAATTATAATCTGTGTAAGCCTACATTCTTCAGTTGCACCACTCCCTTCTAAGACATTCGTGTCTCTAAAAATAAATACTGATGCAGCCGAGGCAAATATAAATATAATATTTAAAGAAACAGTCAAAATTACAAAGTTAATATTTTTAAACTTGGGGCAAAGGCCACCGGAAAGTGCATTTTTTGGGGGCAAAGGCTACCGGAAACTTTTTACCATATGTGCGGTTGCAACTACTTCAAGTTTGGCTCCCCAACAGTCGAAATATAATACACCTTCTTGAAACTGACTTTCCATACGTAGCAGCAACAAACCTTCTTCAAATTGGCTCCCACCCAAAGAGTGGGGCAAATAACAATACAACAACATACCGTCTTCAACAGAAAGCCATAAAAAGCCATTGCCGTAAAGCTGTAAAACTGCCTTAACTTTTATGGACAAACCATAAAAATTGCCAAGTATGTAAATGTTTATACAAATCAGCATGAACTGTTTAAAAAAGTGCATAGATTATAACACAGCAACCCTATACTGCTGTCTATATAACATTAAAGCCCTTTTTTCACTAGATGTAGCAGGTTTACTAACAATTATAGCAGGCATCAAAAAACATTTTTACAATGACATTACATTTTGTGTTTCCAGCGAATACACTTTTAATTTTTACTGATCAGTACATGATCACTGTAGTTCCTATGTGACTAGCAGAATTAACCTTGATGACAGCACACAGAGCTGACTTACATGTTTGTTCATCTTGTGGTAGATCTACTTCATGCCTCTTAATTTTATTAAAAAGCAGCTCAGCTCCTCCACTGAAACAAACAACGATCAGTTACATTAGCAACATTCTGTTAGGCTGTAAAATGTGGATTCATAAAAGAATCTTTGAGCTATTCATCCTCAAAGCAATCAATTTCATAATAAATAAATGAAAGAAGTTGAATCAAACAAAAAAACCTAGCATTGCACAACATAATCGAACTGATAAAACAGTTGTAATCAATTTGTAACAGCAATTAGCATGTCACACATGCTTGGGATCATGAATGCCAATTCCTTCAATATCCAGCAACAAAATCATTTGACATGTGAGGAAACCAGTTCCACAGCAATGATGTTCTCAATGAGAGGTGAGATTCTTGATTTACTGCGAGAACTAGAAAGATTTTAAAATGAGAGTTAATCTGCCTTTACAGATTAACAGATTATGCATTAACACTTTTAAACATCTTGTAAACACAACAGCTGATGAGCCCTGTAAGAGTGCTACAGATGTCAGCATTATCTCACAAACTGCAAGTGTTTACCGATATCTTTGGATCAGTTTCACAAGTTAAGCTTAAGCTTTGAATAGAGTTTTACAGTACATAGTTCAAGTAATAAGCTGAGCTTATACATGGCGTGGCTTTGCTTAAACTCTACTGAACGTGGTTTAAGCTAAGGAGTCGCCATGTTATCTGAAGAACACAATATTAGTGATGAGGAAATGCAAACTATTTTAACCCATATGCACAACAGAACATCCAGAATGTTTAGAATGTGTCCAAACCATTTTCACAAATGGAATCTACTGCAGTATTGAATTATGGGCAAAATCGAGGTATTTCACTTCCAAAATTAGGGTTTTTTGATATCCAGAGTAATCCTTGTGTTTTGAGAAATGTTTTGGTGTATTAGATGTTGCTGTGATGGAATTCTTAGCCCTAACCACTCTCCCAATTAGGCCACCATTTAACATAGAGATTGCTAGCGATTTTTGACATTTTGAAGTGCTGCACACGTGAGTCATTCTAGTTTTAGATGGGCAGATCCTACAACTACGCTTTACAGCTTAGAGCCCTCAACGTTGGACTACACTTTGGGGTTTAGGATCGTCAGCTATATTGGGATTTCAAATGTTGGCTGCAGCAGAAAGACAATACAACCATGCTCCCATGTCACTTCTGATACTGAGTAGTATGGAAAAAATGACAAAATATGCCATAAATTCATGAAAATATTTAAAGAACTAGGTTCATTGTTGTCGACAATCTGCTCTTAGTTCTCTTCCTTGGTGATGAAAATGTGTCATATGTACAAAAGACGAATATTTAATGCCGCCAAAGCAGGTAAGATACTCAGCCTCAAGGCGTAGCCGAGAGATTGGGGGCCCTCAGCCTCAAAGCGTAGCCGAGGGATGTTGTTTAGAAGAAAAGCCGTATAGCAAAGAGAACTAAGAGCAGATTTGACCATTGTTGTTTATGTGTAATGAATGATGGTATTAAAGAAATTATTCCGTATGCGGGTAAGAGGATTATTCCGTATGCGGGTAGGAGGTATGAAATGTTAAGAAACTTACGGAATCGAGTGCCCTAAGCCGCAAGGCGCAGCCGAGGAATTGAGGACCCTCAGTTTCAAAGCGTAGCTGAAGGATATTTTTTTGGACGGAGGGGCCGCAGTGAAGCGAGGACAGGGCGAAGCCCAGGGATCTGCGCGTCTAAACTCGAATGAGAAACCAGGATACTACACATTCAACTCTACGTATTAAAAACCCCTGATTCTGTAAGTTTCTTAACATTTCATACGTCCTACCCGCATACAGAATAATGTCCAATGACATTAGTACAATGTGTATGTGTACATGTGTATAGTGATTTCGCCCATAATCCGATACCGCAGCATATCGCGATTTCCTTTCTTACTCCACAGTAATTGCCATATTACACGGTTTTGCCTAATATTACATTTATTACCAAGTGCTTACCCAAACTCGACTGTCACATGCAATCCCTGGTTCATTCTTTTATGTAAAAACTTAGCACTTGAGTCCAGAGCGTCAGATTACAGAATTTCTACTTAGTGTTCTGTGATTTCTACCTTCCAAAACGTTCACGTTACCTTAACCTTTCCGCCTTCGACTCAATTTTCACGTACTACCAACAGTACCAACTACAAGCGTCTAGAACCTGACATAAATTTTCATTCTCGGTCAAACTCGGTAGCTTTCGGAGACTCGGTATGTGAACTTCGGCTGCATGATGAAGAAGCGTCTGCACACACCGCCTTCGAGAGTATTCTTATTCTTGTTGTTTTGTTTAAAGAATCAAAAGTTCCGTTAGAGTCTGATTTTCTCTGTGAAGATATATTTAAACTAAGCACCAAAAAATTTTAGCTGGATCATATTTTATAACGTTCTCGTTTTCTTTATGGGTTTCCCGTTTGCTGAGACTATGCTCTTGGAGTTACCTTGTAGGGACCACAGAACACTATAGGGACTCCTCCCTCCCCATTTCGGTTAAAGGTCATGTCAGCACCACAGCCAGCACTAACATAGGAACTAGAATTAGTGTGGGAATACATCATGACACATCAGATGGAGAAAACAGAAAAGATCAAAGCGACTTCTTAAAGAGAGTGCTTGGAGTTTCAAAATACACGAGATCCAGATTGGCCTACGTTTAACAAGAGAAAGTTTCCTTATTGAAGATATACGATTCCATCTAGTACTAAGAGCCCCAATAGTTACAAAGAAGCACTTGGAAAATTGGAACAGAAAAGGGAGGAAATATGGAAAGATTTTTTTTTTTTTTTTTTTGTACCGAGGCTATGGCGAACTGGAAAGATACAAACTACCAACTGAGACACCCGGTGACAAGAATGGCTGTGCATGGGTTCCATTTCAAGATGTGGAACCAAAAGAAAGTGCATGAACCAAGCGGAGAGTGTGTATACATATTGTGCAATAATACCCGTGGAAAATATCATATACCAAAATGCAAGGCAGGTCAAAATCTATAGTGGAATACGCCAAAGAAGATTAAAATAACTTACGTGCACGAAAGTGCGAATTTCTCACATCAAATTTTACATTACTAATTTTGATAGGACCAGGAAGACATGTTGTATACAGTTGAAGGCTTTCAGTATCGTGGTTGACATATACAAACAGATAATGATCTAAGTTACCATAGCTGCCGCAATCACACAGAGGAGAGTCTCTTTCAGAAATTTTGTTTAGAAAAGCAGGTGTATCTCAATTCCCAACCTCATTCTTGAAAATATGGATAAATCTTGCGTGTTAATATTGACGTATTTAAACCATGGAATAATATTATTGCTGTGATTTACTACTGGATTGGTGGACGTAGATCTCCCGTTATGATCTTAAGACCGTCGTTAATAGGTAACTAAATATTGACAATAATTCTTGACTCTTGTGGACCACTCTGTCATTTCCTGGAATGTTTGAATGACCAGAGATCCAAACAAGCTGTATAGAAATACCTTCAGTATATGCTTTGTAAATAAGAAATTTTATTTCGATTTCAAAAGGTTCAGATTTCACAAACGTCCAGATTTCATTAAATTACATAAGAACACTTTTAGCATCTGTGAATATAATATTATTTTCAATTTTTCTTTCTTATTTCAAATAAGGCAGCTTTGTTAGCAAGTTTCGGCAGAATAAATCGACCAACGGTGATCTAACTGTATTAATCCATGAAGGTTAAGATTTTGATACCAAAACGCAGCTCCAACACCATGTAATTTGTTCTTAGATCCATCAGTCTAAAAAAAAGTTCCAATTTTGAATGGGATATTCGGAGAATATCTTCGGAATGAGGAAATAACAAGATTTTTCAAGTGAATAAATTCTGTATCCAGGGTGTGTAAATGAATCATCCGAGGCGTGCAAGGAGTAGTTGTGAGATTCCAAATATTATTGAACTTGTATCAGGAGAAGAATAGAGGTACATATATCATAGAAGTTATCTTGATTGCACCCTGCCGTTACAGAATGTAGAATACGTTTTAGGGAGATATACAATCGATCTTGAGCGTTTGTCATTAGTTTGCCGATGAACTTCGATGCAAGAATATTTTGCCGAACAGATAATGGAATAAATTCAACTTCATTTCAAGTGGATTGCGTCTCTGAATTGCCTCATATTCCCAAAATTAGTTTTGCAATTTTGTACACTGACGAATTCACTTTATTTATTGGAACAACACGTAATTTGTGGAATATAATGCAGCCGTATTCGCAATCGGACGAATGATGTTATTAAAAAGAGCCATTAAGGCTAGCGGATGAGCGCCCCAATCTCTTCCAATAAGAAATCTGAAGATATTGAATCTGCTGTTTAATTTAGTAATAATGTTTTCAAAATGGAGTTTCCGAGAGAGCTTGTAGTCCAGAGTAATTCCCAATAATTTTATAGAAGATTTGGGAACGAGAGTTTAGTTCCAAAAGATAATCTTAAACCAGAATAAGGTTTTCCTTTTTTAAATATAAGCCATTCATATTTAGAGAAGTTTACTTCCAAACCGAAGTCAATAAAGAAATGTATAGCTTTCTTAAGAGAGATCAAAATCCAATTTATCTTTGAAGAGCTTTTTGTGGGATGCATAGATGAAAAAACTAAAAGGTCATCTGCAGAAGACGAGCCTTTAAAGGTCTTATTATAGCAAATATGGAGGTGAGAAATATAAACAGCATGTAAAATTGGGCTGAGTGCAGATCTCTGGGGAAGTCCCACTGAAGATTGTCTGATTACATAATTACTGAGTATGGAGTGAAAGGAGATGACTCTGTCTGATATTATATGGATTATAATTATCTGGAGGCAGTTCTAAATTAATTAGGTTTTTTGTCAATAAATGTAGCTAAACAGAATTATAGGCCTGAGATATGTCAATGCTTAAAGCTTGGATCATTTGATTCTTCTGAAAACTGGAAAGTATATCCATGGAGATAATGGCTAAGTTGTTCGTTGTTCCTAAAACCATACTGCTTCTTATCTTTCAAGAAAATAATGTAATATTTTCATCAAAAAGTTTTCATATATCTTTCTAAGACACAGGAGAGAGCAATAGAGCGGTAACCATCACCATTTCTTGAATTCTTTTTAGGCTTATGCACCTGAAAAATATAAAAATGCTAGAACATTTCTAGAATAACTGCTTTTTTTTTAGAATATTTGTATAACCTTTAATTAGTAGATCTAAATATTCGTAAGGTAAGAGTTGAACCATTAAATATGCGACTTCATCTGATCCTGGGACTGAATCGTTATGTCCTTTAATTATACTCTCCATTTCTGCTAATTTGAAAGATTCAGTCAAAAATTGAGTTAGTTCATGGCCAAACGGAAGCTTATGAGAACAATTTTAGGTAGGTATAGTCAAATGTGTTTAAAGAAACATATTTAGGGAAAAGATTGTGTAAGAACTTATTCTGAAGTTCAATCAGAATCAGATATTTATTTGAATTGTCTCTTTTAGTAAACCAACGTATGGATTTCCGTATAAGAGCTGTAGGTTTAAATTCAGGGGATAACTTATTACAAAATTTGATCCAACCTGATCTTTTGGATTCGTTGACTATACTTTTAGCAGAAGTTGTAGTGTTTTTTAAAATTAAATAATTTTTTAATGATTTACATTTCTAAAAGAATCGAATGGCCTTTCTCCGAACAGCTATGGCTGCATTACATTCCACTGTCCACCTACAGTTTTTTTTTTAATAATCTTTCTGCTTGACTGCCGAATTAAAGGATGAAAGGTGTTCATATATAAATTTACAATATCATAAATGAACTGGAAGGGATATTCAGCTTCAACAGTCCCCTTATTCTGAAGTGCAGATATACGGAAATCCTGGAATCGATTTCCTTCTATGTTTAGCTGGCGAAATTTGACGACATTCTCAAGAATATTTAGCCTACTATTTATTATGTGACGTTAATTGGGAAATGGTCACTACTTAGAGTGTCAGAGGTTAATTCCCGTTCAGTAAAGTTCATTAATGAACATGAAACAAACGTTAAATTAGGATTGAGATTTTTTTATGGACGCTCTTTAACTGCTGTGGTCCTTAGCGTCCCATTCTATATTGGGCATGAAAGACCGTAACTTTGCTAAGAGGCCTCTTTATCAGGCTTAAGGTTCTTCTACGTGCCGTAAATCTACGATACGGGACCACCGGCTTTACTTCCCTTCCAAAGGAAGTCATGCTAAGGACTGTTTATGGTCGAAAAAATCCATCACCTTCCTCCGGGTTTAAACGCGCGACCTCGGAAACTAGAGGAGCATGGTAACCACTACACCACAGAGGACGACGTTAACTCAGGAGAGGAATCATTCTGAACATATGTACCAATTCTTGTGAGAGATCCATAATTTAAAACATAGATGTTACATGACGATAAGTATCGAATTAAAGGACAGTCAAAATCACTAGATGAACTTTGATCAACTCCTAAGGTGTAATTTAAGTCATCCAAATTCGAGATTTTATCAACTGAAGAAAGTTGAAAGATGTTTTTCCAATATGAAAGGCAACATTAGTGTTTGGAACTTTGTAAATAAGTAACAGCTGAAGATTACTAATATCAAATTTTATACTTGAACCGAATAATCAAATCTGATACAAATTTCATACTGAGTCAAACATAAGCCATTCTTCATTGCAACCAAAATATCACATCTAAAAGAAAGATCTGAACGAATGACTTCATAATTTGGGATATTAAATCTGGAATTGTCTGTTAACCAAGTTTCAGTAATTCAAATCAAATCATATTTATGGCGATTAATTAAAATCTTTAATTCTTCTTTCTTGTTTGTAACACTTCTGGCATTCCAATAGAGTATGGAAAGATCTGGTATTCTATTGACCATCTGATGAAGGTATTTGAGATTTCAAAATCTTTGAAGATATTTCTAGATAAAACAATCTTAATATTATCAGGATCGTTCTGTAAAATCAAATCAATTAACAGCAGTAGAAGCCGATGTTTCTACATTAGATTTCCCAGAAAGCCTCAGATGTTGCAAGGAGAAATCAATGAAAAGTTGAAGAGTGTGATCTGCCATTAGGAAAAACTAAAAATTTGGCGGTATCATTATCATCTGTGTACTTGACTTGGATAGTCAGATTTTCTCTTAATCACTTGAGTGAATCGACTTCCTTTATTGTTTGCAGATTTAATATGTGTGACTTGAGATGCATAATTGACCTGAAAAACTTTAAATTTTGAGAAGCTACTTGACTTAAAATATCCAGATTGTTTGTTGGTTTTTCCTTTTCTTGTAGAACAGAGTCAGCATATGAAGTTTTTTTAGTGATCATGTTTATGGCCTCAAACCTTGATATTCTAAGTTGTTGGACTTTTTTCAGAACTTCTTACTCTATTATTTATTTGCTGCAAGATTTATCATCGGCCTTATGGGATGATCCATAATTAATACATTTAATAAAGGATGCCTCACACTCAGAAATAGTATGATTGTCTCTATATGACAGATACAATCTTGGGTTCTTACAAAATTTAGCTGGATGGTGAAATTGCAAACAGTTCTTGCACTACAGAGGTTTGGCTATACATTTGTCTACTTGACAGGAAGAATCATAAAGGAAAATTTGCTGAGGTAACATCTGGACTCTGAAAGTTAATAATACTGACTGAGTGGGAATATATTTAGCATTGCCTTGTTCATGCGTTACCTTACGGTGCAATCTATGTGCATTTACTATTTCATAACCAGCATCTGTTCTAGACATTTCTTGAACTACCTTGCCAGGAAGATCGGTGTCTACTCCTCTCATAATTCCTTTTGTCATGATGTTATAAAACAGGATGAAAGACCCAACATTAAAGGTTTCATCAAAGTCAGAGGAAAGAAATTTGTTTGTCTCAGAGAAGGAAACAAAAAATATCTCAAGTTTGTTTCTGCCAGCAGATTTTATTGATTGAGCCATAAGTTGTTCTGAAATAACATTTTACCATATTCGTGGGATGCATCCTACTTAGATTGCAATTATTGCTCACTATATTCACGAAGAAAGAGCCAGAATCTCTGTAGTTGTACATGTATTTGTGATTTAAGACTGATTCCAAATTTCATTTTGTTTATCCAGGCCCACATCGTTACTACATGATAAATCAAGGTTCTCTGGTCCCATATTCAATTCCATTTAAACCTGCAAAGGGCAATCAGGTTAAAATTACTAATTATACTAAATTAATTAATATGCTTCTACTGTAAAAAGAAACAATAAGAAAATACACAAACGAAATAATTAAATAGGGTACTTAGTTATGATATCCAGAGAAATAAGCCAGCCAGCCAGATTATACGTCCTAAAACCAACTAGGACTGCTCCGAAATCTCAGATGGATGTTGAATTTACTTGAACTGAAAACCCAAACAGGGAGATTACTCTCTGGGGTAATGTTGCTCCAGAGGTCAATGTGTCATGGCAGATTTATGTAAGTGGCAAGATTATGATAGAAAATATACAAGATATTATGGTGTCAGCTTATGAAGGAAATGTGGGTTCCAGGTAAAGGAAACACAATGAAACAGACTGGGAAAGATTTGTCAATTTGTAATTATAATTACAATAATTATTACTGTAATAAAAGATTATTTAAGTTAATTGTACTCTCATCACAAGTTATATACAGTTAGGTGCAAATCAAGTTATATCCATTTTTTAAAGTTAAAATCATCTTACCATAAACTGTAATTACATTTTCCTTATTTCTAAGAAAAGTAATATAAGGATATAACTTGTTTTGCTTTTGAGCTCTTCACATACAAATCTGAGAAGAATGTAAAACAATATCATAATGCAAAGCAGATTCCTTCTTTGAAATCAGAACCTACTCAGTGGTTTCAGTATGAACTCCTGGAAAATATAGGAATAAAAGATTTTAAGGATACACAATTTAAATACCATGGGAAAGTTGCTGAAAAGCCAAGCCAATGGCTGGCTCTGCTTAAAAAAAAACAAAAAAAAAACTTACCACTACACTAAGGCTTCAAAGGACAAGAGTGATCTAATACTACAGTTCCAGAATGATCATGACCTAAATATAACACCCAAAGCATTAGTTTTCCTGATTATGAAGCATTTGCTCCTTGGAAAGCAAAGTTATGCAAACTATACCACGCAATACTGCAGACAACAAAAGCTGGAACATTTCCAAGACACCCAACTATTCCAAATACAGACCAAGAATGAAATTTCATGTCAGGGTCTAGACACTCATCTATCAACCTACCAGTCAGGGTTACCATTCACTCGCAAAGTTGTAACAATACCAAATATCATCTTTGTATGGTATTTGGCAATGGTACTGGTTAAAAAGATGCTTTTTTCTTTCCCCTCCAAAATATAGCATTCATTTTCTTCCATTTTATTTATTATGGCTAATTTAGTATTCTTGAAACTCATGTTAGATTTTAATCTTACATTTTATTATTACTTCCTAGTATGGCAGGTACCACACAGTGCCAGGCAAACAATTTCATTAGCAACATCAATTGAAATTCATCAAATTTATTGCATTTAAAATAAGAAAGACTAAGAGGACTGGAACAACTAGAACTAGCTGTTGTAATCCTCTTGTAGACGATGTGTATATTTAAATTGCAAATATCATTTTGAATGAGTGGTTCACTACCCAAATTTCATTGTTGCCAACAAAGAATGCAATGAACACTACTCCTGAGTATCACAATAGTAGTAAGATGCTCTTCATACCACTCCTGGGTGTGTCTCATTCCTCTTAATGAAATGTTCAATGTTTATACTGCTGAGTGGAGGTGTGCTTTATCAATCAGCTTATTGAAGAGTTCAGTATGAGCTGGCTGGCACATCGTCTCCTGGTTAAGAACAAAGTAAGATGTATCAATTATTGCAATGTGCCATGTTGCCTGCAGATAAACACCAAAAGCACAATAGGGATGTGAAGTTGTGAACACTGCAAATAAAATACAACCACTGACTCTTTTGCAGCAAATTATCTGTCAATGTCAAAGATGGCTAGGTCAAGCATGAAATAAAAAGAATAATATATTACAGCAAAGTGGCAAATTATCAAAACTCATGAAGGACTCTATATCTAGAAATACTAAAATAACAATTGTTAAGACCATGGTATTCCCAGTTGTATTATACGGTAGTGAAAGTTGGACTCCTTGTAAGGAAGATAAAAATAAGACTAGACTCTTGAATTTGGACTTGGAGGAAAATGATGCAAGTGTTTTGGAAAGAAAAAAGAACAAATGCATCAATTTTAGGAGCAGTAAATCCAACCATTCCTTGACAGCAATTGCTACAACAAAAATATATATGTTGGTCATCTGATCAGAAGATCCATATCAATGAAGAAAGTTCTTGATGATAGGCATCACAGAAGCCAGCAGGAAAGAAGGCAGGCACAGACTAAGGTGGACAGAATCAAAGACACTCTTCAAATGGAATGGCCAGATCATTAGGCTTATAGAGTCTAAATCTGAATGGAGAGATGCTGTGCAACAGGTCATGCAGAATATAAACATAATATGCAACCTAAACTGATGTGTATATCCCAAACCATTGCCACCACCACCACTATTATCTGTCAATGCAGCAGATATATCTTCACATAGTTTTGGGTGTCAGACTACATGCAAATACCAATATGCCCAGTAAGCAAGGTTTGTTCCCAGGTATTCTGGTCCAACTTTTAACAATGGAGTGTGGAATCCTCATAGAGAAACATGCATGCATCAGAAATGAGCTAATTTCCACAAAAATGTTTATCATGGTGAAAGTAGAAGAGTTGAAGTACTTCCACTGCTAAGTACTTCACTGCATGATGGTGAGGGCATTGGGTCTTTGGTAGAGTAATAAATAAATTGAGTTTTATTTATGGATGCTCTTTAACTTCTATGGCCCTTATGTCTCATTCTGTTCAATTGGGCATGAAAGACTGGAAATTTTACTCAGAGGCCTCTTTATCAGGCTTGAGGTTCTTTTGTGTGCCATAAATCTATGACATGGGACCACCAGCTTTACTTCCCTTCCAAAGGAAGCCATGCTAAGGATTTTAAAGCTCTTTGGTAGAGTGAAAGTAATATTTGGGAAGTACTGCTTGGTGGAAGGGCCAACCGAAATCGTTAAAGTGCTTGAAGCCCTCATTCAGCAGCACATCTTGCCAATCCCACAATGTTTTCAACTGCTGGGCTGTATATGTTAATGTGGAGAACACAAAAAATGGCATATACATGCATTCTATTAAGACACATAGTGCTGACAAGAATTATGTGGATAAGGACTACAAGTTTGGTACTCCTCAGGAGCTCTTCATTTCATACCTCCATGAGTTTATCTCATGACACTCAGAGAATTATCTTGCTTAACATCTTCACAGCTTTGGCTGTTCCTGGAGAAACCCATGGTTCTTCCATATCTATCTTCTCCTACTCTTTCTGTCTTTCTTCCTTCCTCTTGCCCTTTTTTAATGCTAACAATTGCATCAACAAAGAGCCAGTACGTCGTTGGACATCAATAAATGATTATTATTATTATTATTATTATCATCTCAATCTTTAGAATGATTATCATGTAGCATTAGTACTTTAGCTCCCTGAACTTAGTTTATTAATCCATCCCTCACACAAATTATCTGCCCAGTCTAAGTAAACTTTAATAGTATGCTTAGGAATGATTTCAAATTAGCAAGAAGTGCTTAGTTACAACAGCATTCAGATGTTGATTCTTGTAACAAACTCTTGCAATGAAAAGAAAGGGGAAAAGAAGGAAATTGCTAGCTTTCAAGCATGTCTCTCAGATAACACCTCATATTGAGAAAGGTGTAAACTTGCAATATGAAATACTTCCAAACAGCTAGTGCTACAAACTGTGCATTTTGATGAGCTCTACATTTTTCCTGTAGTAAGTTTCTGTTTATCTCTTGCAGTTTGCTAATTGTGCAGAAATGTACAAAATTCTTATTGTATTGTTCACCCAATATTTTCCCAATGTTCACAGATACACTTTGCATCTAGTTGATGGAAATTTTTAACTTTGTATATCTTGTGGTGGATGCCATGTATTGCAAAATGTATACAAATATGTCTGAGGTCATAGTCCCCACGTTTCCAGTCATCACAAATCCTAGCATTAGCACTGTAGAAATTGCTCCATATTTCTCTCTTTTTCCTTCTTAGCTTCTCCATGAGTTGTTCATATCCAGGGGTGGAGGGCATCAATAACCTGATTTGAAGCTCTTCCAAGAAAAGAAGTTCCTCAGTCAATTCATAGGTCAATCCTGAGCGGGTATATTTTGAGACACACAGATTTTTCTTTAAGAAATTCACTTTTAGTTTTTCCAGCTGCTACAGATGTTTTAGTTTTAGGTCAGATAATTTCTAGTCTGTACATCATAATAGGTGTGATCTTTATATGAAATAATTTCAGTGCAGTTTTGACGAATAGTCTATTCAATGTTTTATGTCACTCATGGCTCTAATTGCAACAATAATTTGGCCAGTGATGTGATGAGTGAACATATTTACATCGGTTGCAATGCGACACCTAGTTAATTTAAAATAGAGAGTTGAGGGTTGTTACACTACATCACTATGATATTCTTACTTGAACGCGTTTCGGGAGACGGCTTGTTCCCATCGTCAGCATTTTCTCTCAACTGATTTTTGCCGGTCATCGTCTGGGGGATGTGTGTGGTTTGTGGTGTTCTCTGGTGCTGGGTTGATGAACCTCCAAAGGCTGTTGGGTGGCGGCAGTTCAAAATTCATTAGGTGATTCCTGTGTTTGACAATATGTATTTTTTCCCAGATGTCCAATTCATTGCTGCTGTTGATCGGTTTTAAGAGTTTTATGTTTGGAGTGATATCATGGTTTGAAGACCAGAAATGATGTGCTACTGCTGATTTATCTTGTTGCTTTTGGTAAATGCATCTCATATGCTCTTTAAGTCTTATTTCAAGATTTCTTTTTGTTCTTCCTATATATACCAGGTTACATTCATTACAATCAATTTGATATATACCAGCTGATTTATCGTTGGGGATAGGATCTTTTGTTCTGTTGCATAGTTGTTTCTGTATGCAACAAGATAAATCAGCAGTAGCACATCATTTCTGGTCTTCAAACCATGATATCACTCCAAACATAAAACTCTTAAAACTAATCAACAGCAGCAATGAATTGGACATCTGGGAAAAAAATACATATTGTCAAACACAGGAATCACCTAATGAATTTTGAACTGCCGCCACCCAACAGCCTTTGGAGGTTCATCAACCCAGCACCAGAGAACACCACAAACCACACACATCCCCCAGACGATGACCGGCAAAAAATCAGTTGAGAGAAAATGCTGACGATGGGAACAAGCCGTCTCCCGAAACGCGTTCAAGTAAGAATATCATAGTGATGTAGTGTAACAACCCTCAACTCTCTATTTTAAATTATGACACATCACTGTTACAAGCTTCTAAATCTTCAAAAATTGAGACACCTAGTTACTTTAAATCAGGTACACTTTTTATGTATCTTTCTTCTATGTGAAAAATTGTTGGTTTTCCTCCCTTCCTAAATATCATAGTCTTTTCCTCATTTAGATCTAATTTATTTCATTAACTGGTCAAAGGCTTTATGAAGTTCTTCCTGGGAGCTTGAGGCTAGTACCATATCATCTGCTTACATATATAGATTAACATCTTCTGGGATAATCTCTGCTATATCTACCATATCTATGAAAAATAATACAGGGTCTACCTGTAGTGATGATAATACAGTGTATACTTTTATATCATACCCATTGGGTGCCATTCTTCTTTAATTCAAATGTACAAAATTCAATCAAATATAGGCATTTCACAGGCTATTCAGAGATAAACATTTTATTCCTCATGCCAAAAGTCAAACTAAAGATGTCTTTTCCCAAAATTTTTGTGTCTTCTTTGTTAGGTCGGGTACTTCTAGGACAACCCTCATATTACATCTCACTCTTAAGAGGGAGGTGTGTGCCTTAGCACCCTTACCATTATGGAACACGGTATTGGTGCTGGAAGGTACCAGTGCTTCAACCATTGTTTCTGAGTGACTTTATTTTTTTTTTCTTTTTTCTTTTTTTACATTTTCCTCAATCTTCATAAATGGAAAATGCCAAAGAGTTACCCTAAACTTAGGCCAGGAATGTTTGTTTCCCAAATGAGAAGCACTTTTTCAAAACTCAACAAATGCAAAATATTGAATTTTTAAGGAAATGCATTTATTTTTATCTAGAGGGAGACATTATAAGAATTTAGTATTTTTAAAGCATTAGATCTTACTGTTTTAAATAAAATGTCGTAGTAAGATAAACAGAAACAAATTTTGTACTATGTAGGATTATAGGATGATTTATTCAGGTTTTTTCAAAAGTTGATAAATGCATCTTTACGTAAGAGAAAAAAATTGTTGTAATTATGTGTTACAGTTTTGTTGTTCATTCTTATGCAACTACTTATATATTTATTATTACAATAATTCCTACGCATACATAAGCTTTACAGTTTAATATTGGCTGCACTATCACTTATTATATACTAAACATTTATTTAACATTTGGTTTTTAATTTTATTTTGTGAATTTTATTGAGAATAAATATAATAATTAATAACAAAAGCATAACATAATATTAAAATGTTAACATGCAATGATTTATCCTTAATAGTGCACATAGATCAATAATCTAAGCTACTAGAGTCATGTATCATTTATAAAATATTGAGCATTCTTAGACTGATACCAAGACAAGGTCAGATTTGTAGTTGTCCCTTAGGACATCTTTGTAGAATGCAATTGCATCATCTGGTACTTCAAAATACTGTAATAGTGCATAAACATCCTCCTTTTCTTTTCTAACCATGTTTTGCTTTGGTAGATCAACCTATGATAATAGTGCTGGATGGCATGGTTTTTTCTTAAGAACTTGAACTTCAACAGAATCTCTGAAGTATGTGCCTTTCACTAATTAATTAACACTGTTTTTTACTTTCTTGTATGCAATGACACACTGACTATCCATTTTGAATGGTAACCTGGATTTTAGTACTTCTTTTGCACTATCATTAGTTTTTTAATTTCCCAGTCTTTGTTGAGTACTTTCGGGGTACCGTGCTCTTTTTAAGATGTAATATTGTTTAGGAGACAACATGCTTCCTTTTTTTCTGTATGATTTCTCAACTCTATCAAAAACTCGGTCTGGAGCCATATAAACTATGTCCCTGGATTGGAAAGAAATGAAGAATATTCTTGAGCTTTTTTCAAGAATGCTATAAGTGTCGCCATCATGCAACTATTTTTATTTTGACTGCACAGGAGTCAGAGAAGAGATGTATAGTGGTGGGACCATAGTGGCAGTTTCTTCTCTAAATCAAAAAGAAAGTCCAGCTAAGCTGATGCAACCTGGTTGCATCCTCTTGAAGACTCTGTTTTCAGCCAAATATAGAAAGCAATATTTTCCTTCTTTTGCTTATTAGCATGGATCATGATGCACAGATTGTATAACCAACTTGTCTAGCATAGAAAAGGCTGACAGTTTTGAAAGTGGCTGATTTTGCTGCATATCGAAGGCAATCTTACTGGCACATGGATTTTCTTCTTTCATTATTCCATAAAACTGCTTTGCACAAAGTTTGTGCAATCTATGACAAGCTCTTAATTCAGTTTTATTCTCCAAACACTTCTCTAACCTTATTTTCAAGACACCAGTCTTACAAGTGGAACATGTATCAGTGTGCGGTGTTCAAAATGATAAATTGAAATATTTATAAAATACGTTCTTGTATTTTGATAAAGAGCATTGTCTCAGTCCAAAATTTCTTTCTTCGCAGAATCTTTTTCACGTCTTATTGCTGTGAGTTCTGAAGGTAAATAACCCCTCTTAGACTTACCCCTGCCATGATGTCTCTCCCTACATTTGTGTTTCTTTATGTCATTCTTAATGGCAATAACTAAATTCTTATGATCCTCTCTTTTCCTTTGGCAACTTTCCTTCTTCGTGAAACCTGCTTGCTAGATAGAATAATCTATCTCTTGACATATCAGAAATTCCTTGAAAAGTAACAGCACAGACAGGCATAACCTCGCACTTTTCTTCCTAATGCTATATTTTACTGAAAGTGTTTTCTTGCCTTCTCCTTTCTCATTGTTCACTTCTCTGCATTTAGCTGAAGTAATAGTCATAAACTTTAAGAAAAATTTATCTTGGTCTGTCTTGTTTAAAGATATCACACGATGGTGAAATTGGGCAATATCTTCTTAGCATAGTTCAGCAGCTTTGCATTGTTTCTTATCTTTAGCTTTTGCATTTGAAGGTGAAATTGCAAGTTCATGATTGCATTTAATATTAGCATTGTTTATACCTTTGTTGTTTTGCTTTTCAAGAAGGGTGACACCTTTCTTGTCTCTAGATCTTCTGCCCTGAAGATTCTTTTACCTGTACACCATATTCAGAGTCACTAGAATCACCATCCATTCTGATTTAACTTGAAATACTGTTCCTTATTCAAATACGACTACACAATTGATAAGTTCTCTATAAGTAACCCAAAAATACGCTGATGACAATGAAATCTGGTGGGGGATTATAAGTAGCTAATAAAGAACAAATTTTCTTACAATAATGAGCAACACCGCCTGCAATAGCTCACTTGTATTATTGCCAACTGCTCAGTTGAAATGGAAGTAAAGAAAAATGTAGTGCATTTTTCGACTTTTGCTTTAACTCTCAGAGTGCATATATTGGTTTTTGCTAAAATCTGTGAATTGACCTGCTTGTATACACAATATTTATCAACATTTGCTAAAACCTGATTCACAGGATGATGTAGAAGGTCAAAATTATATTGTTATGATATATAACTTATGATATATAATTACATTTATCGTGTTTAGAAAAAATGCTCCTCAAATATTGTTTATAATTTCACCCATTGAGTGATAGTGTATGCTGCAAGAATGAACATTACTTATTGAAAATAAATTTTGTAAACTTCTGAAGCATTCACATTTATTTTATAACAGAATAACAATCTTTAAAGCAAACTTGGTATGTGTAACAAAGTTAATGATCACAAAGACATTCCCCATATTCAAAGTTATGCATTTCAAATATGAAATTATCCACTGATATCTCACATAAACATAAACACAACCCAATTCATTATTAATGAACAAACAATTATACACTCAGTTTTGTCAACAGTCATTGATTTCACCATTATTCCCTCCAGCGATGAGCACACTGATGATTACAGCACTTATAGAACGTAGTCATTGGCTCATCAGCAGAACGTGTTTGTATTTGCATGAAATATGCTCGCGGATGGCTGCAACGTGGACATCTTTCTTCAGTAGAGTCTACATTGTCCCAAGCTGCAGCTCCACCAAGGACATCATCCACTTCTTTAAGTTTAGGGTACATACGTGTGCTGAGTCGACGACTTACATTGTATACATATGGACAAGTGGGACACGAAAAACGCATACACTGGGCCCCTTCTTCTGCTGCCAGCAAATTGGCACAGGTGGGGCAGAACATCAACATCTTCGGACCTGAAAATAAACCATAAATTTAAAATGTTTAAAACATAATGAGTCAGAAATTGAAACACTTTTACACTTCACTAACTTGTTCTGATCAGAACATGTTTCAAGAGTGTTTGCTCTCACCCTCAGCTGTGGACTGACTGACAGGTGAACTAGGAGCCTTCCTTGATTTGGCGACATCTGGTGTTGAAAATTTGCCTCATCCAGAAGGTGGGATGATGAATTTGTTTAGCTGATCTGGAGGGGGACACATCAAAGTTCATTGTGCAGTCTTTGTTCTTCAGGATATATACTTTCTCTTACATTGACAGTTCAGCTGCATTGTTGGTACATTTCAAGAGTTTGGCAATGGGCTTGATTTCATGGCTGAGGAACCAAAAGTGGGCTGCTATTGCTGATTGATCAGTTTGTTTGTATTTAAAGTTTCTTAAATGTTTTTGAATTTAGTCTCCAGGTTGCATTTAGTTTTTTTGCTGTATATTTGTTGTTAGTCTGCAATCAATTTAGTATATACACATGCATGTTTTTGGAGTGAAATTTTATCTTTCAGCGTACTGCATACATTTTTACTTTCTCTGTCACCTACCTATAGTACATAAGAAGTATGGTTTTTCACCTAAAATTTTGATGTCAACATTTCACCATAAAAACATGCTTTGACCCTCCCCTTCTACTACTTACCTATTGGCTAGTGCATAAAAAAAAAAAAAATCTGATGTGTTACACTCACATGACTTTCTCTACTCTTGTACAATCTAATTTTACAAACGCCTATTCTCCATATGCTTCATGTTAATCGAGATATCGAGATGTCAATATTATTGGTAATTTTCTTGTAGATGGAAATATGGTAGCTTTTAAGCAATAGTCAAATATTTTAACGCTGGTTGCTATGTGGCACATTCCATTCTCTTTGCATGTCCAGGACATAAAAGAAATGAATAACGAATTTGAGAAAAAGTATAAGTATTGGAAAATTTAAGGAAATAACAAGCAATATCTCGAAAACGGTTCACTCAACAAAAGAAATGTATATGACATAAGTTTTGTATTTTAACACGATCTACATTTTTTGTGTAGTAAGATTTTGTCTATCTCTTATGGTTTACCAGTTATGCAAAAGTCGTTCACAATGAAGAATACTTTTGGAGACATTCCCAGAAAATTCGAGATATACATTTCATTTCTCATGACATTATCTTAAACATATGATGTTTTCATCAAAATCGTTAGAGCCATTTTTGAGAAAATTAAAATTTTCGAAAAATCTTCCATGTAAAGGGTAGTCTGGGGTGGGGGGATTTTCTTGAAAACCTTCGTGTCGCATCTCTGAAAGATACTTAACCTAAATACCAAGTTTGATGTTTATCCGACTCTTCGTTTTTGAGTTATGCTGTTCACAGACACACAGACACACAGACAGACACACACACGGACATGTTTCCAAAAATCTGATGTGTTACACTCACATGACTTTCTGTACTCTTGTACAATCTAATTTTACAAACGCCTATTCTCCATATGCTTCATGTTAATCGAGATATCGAAATGTCAATCTTATTGGTAATTTTCTTGTAGATGCAAGGGGAATATGGTAGCTTTTAAGCGATAGTCAAATATTTTAACGCTGGTTGCTATGTGGCGCATTCCATTCTCTTTGCATGTCCAGGACATAAAAAAATGAATAACGAATTTGAGAAAAAGTATAAGTATTGCAAAATTTAAGGAAATAACAAGCAATATCTCGAAAACGGTTCACTCAACAAAAGAAATGTATATGACAAAAGTTGTGTATTTTAACGCGATCTATATTTTTTGTGTAGTAAAATTTTGTCTATCTCTTATAGTTTACCAGTTATGCAAAAGTCGTTCAGAATGAAGAATACTTTTGGAGACATTCCCAGAAAATTCGAGATATACATTTCATTTCTCATGATATTATCTTAAACATATGATATTTTCATCAAAATCGTTAGAGCCATTTTTGAGAAAATTAAAATTTTCGAAAAATGTTCCATGTAAAGGGTAGTCTGGGGTGGGGGGATTTTCTTGAAAACCTTCGTGTCGCATCTCTGGAAGATACTGAACCTAAATACCAAGTTTGGTGTTTATCCGACTGTTCGTTTTTGAGTTATGCTGTTCACACACACACAGACACACAGACACACACACACACAGACACACACACACACAGACACACACACGGACATGTTTCCAAAAATGCTTTTTTTGGATTCAGGAGGTCTCAAAACATGTATTTCCGGTGAAATCTCGGTATCGAATTTTTGGGTGGAATGCAATACTTCCCCTACTTACTGTACGTAGTAGAGAAAGTAAAAAATAGTAATAATAAAATAGAATTTTTACTTTGTGTACTACTTACCTATAGGTAGAGAAAGTATTGTCTTCCACCCTAAAATCCAATGTCAGGAGTTCACTGGAAATGCATATTTTGAGGCCCCCTGAATTAAAAAAAATTTTGTTTTACTTTCTCTACTACTTACCTATAGCAAGCAAAGGAAGTACCACATTCCACCCAAAACTTTAATACTGAGATTTCACTGGAAATACATGTTTTGAGACTACATGAAAACCACCCCCTTTAGAAAAAGGTTTGTAAACAGCATAATTCAAAAACAAACATTTGGGTAAATACTAAATTTGCTATTTGAGTTCAGCATCTTCCAAGAATGCGATACAAAGATTTTCAAAAAAATACCCCCACCCAAAACTAAACTTTACATGAAAAGTTTTTCGAACATTTTGATTTTCTTAAAAATGGCATACGTTTAACGTATTTTTTGTCAATTGAAATGTATATGTTGAATTTTCTGGGAATAGTCTCTGAAATACTCTTCATTCTGAATGATTTTGCATAACTAGTAAGCTGTATAAGAGCTAGGCAAAGTCTTACTACACAAAAAATATAGATCTTGTTAAAGCACATAATTTATGTAAAATAAGTTTTTTTGGGGGGTTGTTTTTTGGATGGAGTTAACTACTTCCATGATATTCCTTGTTATTGGTTTTAATTTTCAAATACTTAAATGTTTCTCAAATGGGAAGTTGTTATAAATTTTTTTCTCATGGTCATGCAACGAGAAGAGAATTTCAAAGCCATCATATAGCGACTAGCTCTTAAAAGATTTTATTATAGTTTAAGCGTACTGTATTCCCCTACTCCCCTTGTACCTACAAGGAAATAAGTAATAAAACTAATTCTACAAATGTTTATCTCGATTAATATGAAGTAGATAGAAGAATAAGGCTTTGTAAGAATAGTTTGTTGAAGAAATGGGTAGAGAAAGTCGAGTGAATATGACACATCAGATTTTTAGGGGAAAAAAATGAGAGAACAAGCACATGTGTGCGTGTTCATGACTTGGAAAATATTTTTGATATTCTTGATTTTCTTAAAATTAGCTCTAACGATTTTGATTGAAACTCCTTATATTATAGATATTTACATGACAAATGACTTGAATTTTCTGGTAGAGCCTGTGAAGTCCTCTTCATTGGAAAGGAATTTTGTATAATTTTGACTAACTGGTAAACCATAACACACAGATAGAAGTTTGCTACACAAAACAGATACATCTCTTTGAAGCAAGTAATTTATTTCAAATAACTTTTTCTGTGGGACCAGCAATATCCAAGATATCAGTTATTATTTGTTTGAACTTTTCAGAACTTTTGTCATTCTTTTAAAGCGCTGTCGATATTTAGTTGTGCTCGCAATGTCAAGGAAAGAGTACCGAATTTCAAGGTGACCTTTATCGATTCTGCTTTCTGTATCCCCCTTGTATCTACAATGAAATGTACAAGGAAACTATTTCTGCAATGGTTTACTTTGATTAACATGAAGTCGATAGAAAAATAAGCTTTAGTAAGAATAGTTTGGAGTAGCTATATAAAAATAAACAATAGCAGGCAGAGAAAGTCATGTAAATGTAATGTAACACATTTTTATACTAGTTGTGGGAAACCAGAGTATACTGTGCTCATTAAACATTTTATTAATTTACTATCTGACCACGGAGGATATGTAAACTTTATGCATTGTTTGAATTCTTTTTGTTTATTGAGTGTAGTTATTTGGTTTACTGATTTGTCTCATGAATTTCATAATAACTTCGTCTATGAAGGTATTCTGAAGCAATTATGGGATGCCGCATTTAGGATCTGCTTATATTCTTCCTGGTATTTTTTGTCATTGAGTGAAAGGTTGACTAGCCTATAAAACTCCAGCAAGCTGCATACGTGGGAGGAATTACTATCCTGAAGAACAAAGTCTGCATAATGAACTTTCATGTCCACTCCCCCTCCAGATCAGCTATGCAAATACATTAACCCACTTTCTGGATGGGACATATTTTCAACACCAGATGCCACCACATCAAGGGAAGCTCCTTCCAGTTCACCTATCAGTTGGTCTACAGCTGAAAATGACAGCAAACACTCTTGAAGCATGTAGTGATCAAAACAAGTGAGTGAAATTGAGGCGGTATTTTAATGCCTGAATAAATTTAATTTTATTTTTTATTATAACTAAATTCAATATCAGCCCACCTTGAAAACAATATGTATATAATTATTATTTAAATTGTATGTAAGTCATTGCAAATAATTATTTTATTGTAAAACATATTTTATTAATGTTATGTAAATGTTTATATACTCTAATAGTGTAAAAACTGTGAGAATACTATGTTTTAGGTTGTGACAATAAGTTTGGAGTTTTGAATTAGCCAATCAACAGTAAAGAAAAGTTTTAGTTTGAATGCTTAAATTCTATTGGACTAGAATTAGCCAATAAGAGACTGACAATACCAAAGCTTTAAGGTTTTTTACCATTGAGATTAGTCAGTCGCGGGCATGATGTTATAGAATGCAGATGTAAAAGTCGCGAACCAGGTTTCATAGAGTGCAGATGGAAAAATCACGAGCAAGATTTTAGAGTAAATACATTAAAAATGTGTAAAGTTTCTCACAGTTTCTTTTATAAAGTGCAGTGTTTTATATGTGCAAGTATAAAGAAATAAAAAGAAGTGAAATTTAAAAGTAATTCTGTGATGTCTTTAATTTTTTGTCATACCACAACCTGAACAAGACCTTATGTCTCTATAGTTCGACTGAAGCAGCCGAGGAAGATTTAAATAATATAACATAAGTATAAATTTGAAACCTACGCCCAAAGCAACAAATTAAATATAAAATCTGCAAATTCTGCATAAAAATTGCATTACGCAACATTGTGTAACATTACGTAATACAAACATCACCATCTCTACTAATACAAAGCATGGCGTCCCAAGCATCTAAAATCAACTCCAAAGTAATTTTCATGCATGGGGCAAACACACTAAAATAACATTCTTCAAAGTGCATCTCCAAGTGTGGGACAACTTCATAAGTTTTGAAGAACATAACTTCTTAAAGTGGCGCCAAAAAATTGGGCTAACAACTACTTCAGAGTGATGCACATACGTGGGGCTTCTCACATTTTTATAACTTCTTCAAAATGTAGTGGTTAATTTCCAACTCATATTTTGATCATAAACTTGAAAAATTGTAAATGCCTTGGGCATATCACTTCAAACATCTTTCAAAATGTCCCAGTAAATTTCTCACATATAAACACAAAGTTGCATTAACTAAACTGAGCCGGAATGTTAATGATGTGCCTATGAAAATTATGTAAATGAAATCAATTCACCATCTCCAAATGCTCACTACACAACATATTGCTACCCTGCACATTGTGTTTGCCCACTCTGTATTTCTCAGAAAGCCAATAGGAATCATGTCAATGGCTAGCAGACTTATTAACAAATGTAAATCAGGCAAGTAATTTCAGTCTGTCTAAAATAGCATAAAATGGATTCCACAGTAAGGTAAGAGTAATAAACTGAGTTGGATTTTAACACATAACTTCCCTTCTTTCTGAGGTGGCAGATGTATATATTTTATTTTCAAGCTTTGTAATTAATGTATCAAAGTTCATTAAATTTTAATACAGGCAAGAGTAAATGCTGAAATTGCAGACAGCTGAAGCAGAATTGTGATACCATACTCTTTTGTTGCTTATAATTGTCATAATTATTGCTTAGTTGTCATTGTTACGACAACCATTTTTTTGTATATAACTTTTATACACATTTTGATGATTTCTATATATGTGATCGGTGGAAGATAATAAATTCAGTTCAATTCCTTATGAAAGGCTCTTGGGCTCAAAATTTCTATGCCAAATTGGCCCATCATGTGAACGCCCTTGTTCACATCCCTGGGGGGGGCTACTTACCTCAAGAACATTGCTACCGACACTATCGGGTTCCCTGCATAGCTTGTGGGCACCCCCAGTAACAAAGGCATTAAACTTGCCAACAGCATAATGCTGTCACTAAGTACTCCCCCCTCCCCATGGGAGTGGTCATTCAAAATTCAAACCATATCCACTTAAGGAATAACAGACACCAGCAGAGCAGAGGATGGTGCTGCTCCTGAAATGGCATCCACTGAGGAGCCTATGAAAACATAGTGCTACCTCCTATCACAGCAACCACCTCAAAACCAAACACATCACCCTACAATAGTCCTATCATCCCTGTGGTAAAGCCCTTCCAAGGGTAGGTACACACCAATATTACTTAGGCTCACCACGAGCCTACCAGACTGAGTTCAGTTGAGTTGAAAGACTCTTCCCAAGTTGATGTAGCTGCTGGTCTGTCATTGTGTCTTATTACTTTGGTCTCTTTTTCTTATTCCACATCCTTTCCAAAAATGTGCTGCAATTGCTGGTTTGAATTTTATATTCCAAAAATATTCTCTTAATCTAACTTCAAGGTTATGTTTTTTCTGTTCAATGTAGAACTTTTCACAATCCATGCAACTAATTTTATAAATACCTGACATCTGTCTATGATTTTCTTTAATCAGTGTTCTCATTTTTAAATTGTTTTTAGTTTAAATTTAAGTTGCAGTCCTTGAATATTTTCCGTATGCCCTTAGATATCTGATTTTTGTAGATGGTAATTTCTTTTTCTTTGAATGCAGTCATTTTCTTTAACCTTAATTGTTTCTTGAACTTCTTTAATTTCTCATCATCATTTCTTTTCTGTAACCACTTTTTTCTTGCTGCATTGATTACATCTATGTATTCCTCTCGATCATATTGTTTACTGCATGTTTGTAGGCCATTGGATTGTAGCTATCCTCTTTAGTATAGCTGTCTATGTGTATTTTTTCTGAATATGCCCCTAATTTATTCATGTTTTCAACAATCTTTAAGTCCAAGAATGGTAAATATTTGTTCACTTCAATTTCTATTGTAAGTTTTATGTTTTGGTCTTAGATGGCCAAAAGTTTTAATGTGTTCTGGACAAGCTTTTGTTCAGAATTGCAAAAACTATGACACATGCATAGCAGACCTTAAACATCCATAGAAAAGCTTTGTAACTTGAATTTCAAACTTATTCATGAGAAAATTAACCAGATATAATGTACACAGTATTTTCCTCCAAGTAAGAAAATATAAAGTAAGAGTGTCCAAGACATGCACCATCTGTCAAGTTTATAACAGCGAAAGTCAAATCAATTAAACAGATATTTCCATGTTCTTGTTTTAACCCTTTGCGACGCATAGCGTAGTAAAGCGTAGTGAAATGATAAACGCCCTGCTGCGCATAGCGTAGTAGAACGTAGTAAATGTGTTTATCGTTTCATATAGGTTCTGCTTATGCTGACCTCAGCTTTTAGGAGCTGTGTTGATGTAAACGTACTCCTGCTGCATTGTTCCAGCGATTTCGCAAGCCAGAATGTAATACCAAACCATAAATAGCACTGTTTACAGCAGGGTGCAGTTGTGTAAGTAAGCAGTTTCCTGTCGCATTTATAGCCATATCAGTACAATGGAGGCTGTTCCAAGTACATCACAGTCTAGGAAACGTAGTGAAAAGGTATTGGTAACAGACGAGGAAATACTTGCAGCAGTTTACGAGGAATTAGATCGCGAAAGTAGCTCCGACGAATCTTGGTTCGGTGAGTTAGTGCAAGACAGTGATAAGCAACAAAGTGACAGTGAGAGTGCTGAGAGACAGGCAGTAGAACAGGGGGCTAAAGCTAGTGAAAGACAAATTAAAACAAAAGCAGTACCGGCACAGTGGACCTCTAATTTGACTTTCAATAAGTTAGAAACATTTTCATTCCCTACAGGTGCAAATCATTCTATTCCTACAGGAAGTCCAGAAATAGATTATCTTGAACTTTTTATAGATTCCAACTTTTGCGGAAAAATAGCGGAGGAAACCAACAGATATGCAGCTCAGATTCAAGTTAAAAAGGCGGATCCAAAATGGGAAGTTACAAATTCAAGGGAGATACAGGTTTATTTAGGTATTTTGATATATATGGGGATGATGCATTTACCTGAAACCAGAGATTACTTTTTGGGGGATTTTTGCATTTGTCCAATTGTAAGACAAGTAATGACGTTGCTCCGCTTTCAAAAGATATCGCAGTACCTTCACCTGAATGACAAATCTGCTAGGCCACGATTAGGGGTAGAGTCTTGCGATTATCTGTATAAATACGACTTGCTTTAGACATAATCAAAAAGTTTGCGAGTGTCTACAAACCAAATCGTGAACTTTCTGTTGACGAAGCGATGATAGGCTTCAAACGACGCATCTTTCTAAAACAATATATGCCTGCTAAATGTACAAAATAGGGGATAATGGCATGAGGTATTGCAGACAGTAAAAGTGGGTATTTATTGAAATGTAAAATCTATCTGGGAAAAAAGGAGGCGAGAAACAGCGATCTCCTACTTGGGGAACAGGTTGTTTTAGACATGTGTTAAAAATATACAGGGTTTTGGCATCACGTATATTTTGATAATTTTTTTTACTTCGACGCGGCTAATGAAATTACTTTTGGACAGTAAAATGTATGCATGTGGTACAACTCGTGCTGGAAGGAAAGACTGGCCAAAACAATTTTCAAAGCCAAAACAACTGAAATTGAAAAGGGGCTAATCTCGCAAACTGCAACATGAAGGCGTAACTGCGGTTGTTTGGCATGATAACAGGGACGTTCTTTATTATCTACAAACTCGTAATATGGCAGTGATTGATCTGGCAGACCAAAGGAGGGAGTATGACGGTGTTGGCCGACCCTAAAAAAGGGTGGAAATATCTGTTCAATTTTGTAGTGAATGTTGCTATCGTTAATAGTTTTATTATATACGACATTTCGAACAGACCTACTTCTATAGCTCATGGCAATAGGCTTCTTTACCACAGGCAAAACTTAGTGCAACAGTTAATCGCAGACTTCACGTCGCGTAAGCGAGCGGGATTTCAGCGTAGCCTACCTTCTGCTACTCCTGCACCAAGTTCTCCTCACACCCTCGTAAAAATTTAAGGCCGGGTGAAATCGTGTGCTCAGTGCATAGTGAAGAAAAGGAAAACACCATCAGGTCGTGGCATACAGTCACAACACAAGTGCAAACAGTGTGACATTGCGTTGTGTAGAATTGGGTGCTTCGTCAATTATCATGAGGCAAAGGGGGTGGAAATTCAAAACTAATACAAGGGTGTACATACGCAACCATTAATAATCTTAAGTTTATATATAACATTTGTATGTTGCAAGATAATAGTCTAGCTAACATTTTATGGACATGCTGCAATATCTTCACTGCAATAATGGCAGGGATGTAAACATTTTAGGGGTGAGTACCATAATAATTTAGCAGAAATTATTGCATTTATTTTACTTAAGTATAGCAGATTTTATTCTGGTTTTTAATACCCTAAAGTAACAAATTCCATTGACATTAATATTGCGGAGTTATAAAGATGCATTGCAAAGGGGTGCATGTATATAAGTGTTGTTTGTCTACAAAGGGGTTGATGTTTGCAGTTTTAAATTATTGAAATAATATTTAATCTTATTTACTTCAAACCAATTTTAAATGAGTTATTAACTAATCAATTTCATTTAGCTACTAAAACATATAATTAGGCGTGTTTATAGGCCACTTTTAGTTTAACATCTGTAGTAGCAGTTCAGAATTTAAATGGACACAATTCTGCTTGGAGAACAACTAGCTAATACTCTATGCGCAGCAAAGGGTTAAATACAAACATACCACAGAGGTAAAAAAATAAATTGCTTCATCTGCAAAAGGTTAATTCTGTTACTAAAAACTACTCTTTCCAACTTTTGCCCTCAATGTGCCTTGAATGAAAGAACAGGATGGTAACAGGATTACCTGCTAAACAGAAAGCAGTTACCTGTTTTTAAAAGTAATGGTTTTTCGAATCTTTTCTCAGATTATTAATCTCTCATTGTTGAAACAACTTTAAAGATATTTGGAATACACAAAATTAGATAAGAATGGTTTATGACCAGGTTCAGGGAGACTGTCACAGTGTAGCAGCATTGAAGATCCACAGTTCAAATACTGGACTTCGTCCAAATTTTTCTCTTTAACTGAATGTAGGACAAAGCCTGGAATGGGTGAACAAAGTTTCTGGGTTACAGTTGGAGTTCAAACTTTGGCTTCCTCTGCTGATGCTCATAACATCTAGAGAAGATTTAAAAACTTCTTAAAAATAACACTTTATTTTAATTTCAGGTATAAAATCTTTTCTGGAGGTGGACAATGAGGTGACGTATCTTACATATTTTATTAATTTTTTGTTCCTAGTCATTCCATGGAATTTTAAAATTAATAAGATGACCCCCAGATTTCCAACAAAAATTTTTTTCCTGACCTGAAAGTTTACCATTAACATTCAGCTCAGTGCCTAATAACGAATTTTCGACAAAAGTTTTGGAAAATCAAACATTTAAATAGATCTGTGCAAATAGCATAAGATTTTTTTTTGTGTGTGTAATCTTGTTTTCTTACATTTTTACCATCTTAAAATGTTCATGAAGGAAGTTTTGTTAATTTCAAATTTTCAGTACGCATTCTCTGAACACAAATGAAGAGATCTAAAGAACCTTTTCTTGATGTCATCTATAGTTTTGAAGTTAAGTTTCATGTTGATTATTTTGTTTTTCTGTGGCACAATATAACACCTTTGTTTTATCTCCTATGCTGGCGTTAGTTTATTTACCAATCATTTGGCATTGCTGGTGTCATGTTTGCCTCGAGTGTGTGGCGCCATCACTGTCCAGTTGATTTGGTTTTCAAATTTTGTGGATGTGAGTCATGCTATGGGAGTCATCCAGTCTGCTAGCTTACCTGATCTTAGTGAGTGCTGTGCCTTTACTTAATTTTCTTTTGGTTTTCTCATGGGTGTGTAAATTATGTAATCACCCCTTTGGCTGTATTCTGAGCACTTGGTTATCCTGCACACATCTTGAGAGTTTTCTTGAAGCTCTCTTTCTTCTTATGAGTGTGTATTTTAGCTAAAGGTTTTAATGCTGTATTAATTATTGCCTGTTGAGGCAGTATTTTAATACCTGAATAATTTCAATTATTTTTATATAAAAGTAAATTCAAATACAGCCCGCCTTGAAACAATACGTATGTAATAATTATTTAAATTGTATGTAACAGTAACTGCAAATACTTTTTTTATTGTAAATATATTTTATTAATGTTATGTGAATACTTTATATATTCTAATAATGCAAGAACTGTGAGAATAGTAAATTTTAGATTGCTAAGAATGAGTAATAATGAGGTAATTGTGGCAATAATGTGTTTGGAATTTAAAAATGTAAACTCTGTACACCAGAAGAATAAAGTAGGCATAAACAAATCACCAGTTTGTATCACTCCGCGGCCATGTGCGCTCCAAATGAGGTTACGCCCACCCTCCATCAGGTATCAGTAGTTAATTATGTTCAGTTTATTGAACACATTTACCCATACAGTAACTATTATATGAGTTTTTCACCACTTGGAATATTTATTCACTCTAAATAACATACAGCACGCTAATAACAGAAATTGCTATTTACTTACGTCATCTCTATTCGTCTTAAACCCGCATGAAATGCCTGCTTTCTTGATTTTACAGTGGTGTCTGTCCATGCTTTGCTTGTCGTGTGTCCCTCATTTATCCACGTTTCATCCAAAAAGTACACTTTTCGCGTTTTTCACAGTTCTTTTATTCTACGGAGAAAATCTCTACGCCATAAAATAATGTCATCTCTGTCCACAATAATACTTTTTCTTTTCCTGCTGACAAACTTGAAACCTATCTCCAGGAGCAACTTGTGAAGGGAGGTTCGTTTTTAAGTTTGGGAGGTCCAGATCAGAGTTAACTGCAAACAGCACTTTGTTTAAGGTGGGGGGTTCATTGTTAATAAAGAACTGGTGAACTTTTCTGCAGATTGCTGACCTCACAAACTCATCACAAACAACAGCCAGCACTCGTCTCGCATGTGGTCTCTTCTTCCCAGGAGTTCTAACCTCACCAACTGTGGATTTTTCTTTGTGTGCGCTGTAAACACTTGAAATTGACACACCAGTAAACTCAGATGTTAATTTCACCACATCATCGATAGCAAGTTCTGGATATTTCTCGCAGAACTTGTTGTACACGTTCAAAACTATTGTCTTCTCACCACTTTGTAAAGGCTTTCCGCGCTTATGTTTAACAACACCGGTTATTTCCGCCATGTTGATACATACTGAGTGTTTTGCTTTTTCCTCCTTCCCCAACCAGTTCCAGCAACCAATGAGCGTCGTTACAAATTGAGTAACGCTAGTTACAAATTAATTTATTTATCATTTAACATATTGAGTTGAACTATGCTTAGTACTCAATAGTTTGTGCTTTATGAAATTAAGTGAGCTTCAAACCTTAGTATTTAGTAACACTTTTCAAGGAACTATTTAGAGGGCGGAAGCATCCAGCAAACCGTGAAGAAGGCACGCTGCGGTCAAAACGCACGAGGTTTTGTTTATGCTTACTTTGACCTTTTGATGAACATATAGTACTGGTGTTGATTAGATCGTTTCAGTGACAGTTTTAAAATTAGTCAATCAACAGCAAAGAAAAGTTTTAAGTTGAATGCGGAAATTCTATTGGACTAGAATTAGCCAATCAGAGAGTCGCATTACCGAAGCTTAAGGTTTTGACCGTTGAGGTTATTCAGTTCCTGGCAAGACGTGGTAGTGTAAAGATGGAAAAATGTGTTCTCTTCGGGGGATTAGTAAAAACAGATATACACGCTAAGTGAATATGTATAAGTTTTTCACAGTTCTTTTAAAGGTGTAGTGGTTTATAAATATGTGCAAGAAGTTAAAATAAAAGTAAAATTTTAAAAGTTTAATTCTGTGACGTCTACAACAATTGTCATTACCATACCCTACCCAAGATAAATGACTCTAAATTAAGACTGAAGCAGCCGAGGCAGATTCAAACAATAAAATTACGTAAGCATTAAATTCAAACCGACGCTCAAAACAACTATTAATACATAACAACTCTTCAAGTTAGCATAAACATTTATTACGCAACAACAGCAGCAAAAATTATCTTCAAGTTTACATATTTTTTTTATTACGTAATCTAAAGCATCATCTACCAATCTTATTCAAATTGGCGCACATACGTGGGGCTAACTCAAAACAGCATCCACTCAAAAAGCAGCTAAAAATAATACATGAGCCAACTCCTGAACCACCCACATACTTCAAATTGGCACCCATATGTGGGGCAGTTACGCAAACTCCTGCAAACAGCGTAAAAAGCAGTTGAAGAACATTTCTTCTTCACTGTAACTTTGTATCTTAACAGATGGCTAGTTTTATATATATATAGAAACTTTGTAATTTAACATGTTGCTAATTGAGAATGGTAAACTGAATAGGCTGCGTATGGTTCAAAATGGTTGACGTGTACCTATTAATGTTAAAGATATGGCAAATGATCAGGTACATGCAGGCATGCTTTCCAACAATTCCTGTAACCTTATTTAACATACTGTGGCAGTTACATTATTAAATGTTAAGCATAACATGTTCTTGCAGTAACACTGATACAACAGGTTGAACAAGGCACAAATAAGTTACATAATAAAGGATGATGTCACCTTTGTCTTAGAAGCTGGGGAAGTACTCATGTAATCGTTACTATATTCAAATCTTATAGGCTTGTTCAAATGGTCATGCAGGATTAGCTATGGTAGTAAGGGGTGGGGGTAAGCTGTGGTATGGGGAACGCTTCCGTTAGCGAGCAGAGTAAATGGAACAGCTAAACGGACAGGATGTGACTGCTACAGTTTCCAGCAGGTGAGTTAATTCTTCCTCCCTCTACTTTCTCGGGTATGTAAAATTGAGATAAATTGTAAAGCATAGTTTTGTTAATAACATTTTGTTGAAACAAAGTAAACTTTGAGTGTTCTTTGGAGCGATTAGTGGGTATCATAGAGATCCTTTGGTTATCTTTTCCTTAGTCCTGAGTTTTGTCTCCAGTCATGTCCACTAGGACGAGTGAAATGAAGCAGAAACTAATTACAAATATAGTGGATATCATGACAATATTCATTGCTATTTGTTCTGTAACTTCAAAATGCTGATAGAACTATAAACCTGGAGTTATTGCTCGAGAGGATCAAGAATTTTTTAACTGTAATTTTCTCAGCTATTATTGATGTTTCTGGAAAATACATGCTCTGATATGTATTTGTCCGATTTGCTACTATGGACCTCAATATTTATATCCTCTTCTTTTAAGGGAATAATACATAAGCTGTGGTAGGCAGATATGTAAGGGGAGGGGCACAGTATAGGTTTTAATAATATATGACTGATTTTTAGAAAAATGAAGTGTGCTACATGCTTTATATTTTTTCCAAAAAAAGTTTAAATGTTACACAGAATTTAATCTTTGATTGTAAAGAGCTATAAATGTGCGGACATTAAAGTTTCAAATTTTCATTATATGGGGACATTTTTTACAATTATGACTTGAGTTTTCATTTTTTGTAATGCATTTTCTTGGAAAGTTAGGTAAGATCATGAAATTAGTTTTTCTATTATAATTATGTTTAACAATTTGCGATAACCCTAAATTGATTGAATCTTGTTGAATTCCCTTAACTATTTCTTTTTTTTTTCCATTTTAATTTAATGCATCTTCTACATTTTACACTTTCCATTGGTTTTCTCTACATAAATTATATTGCTATCTTAGTAATTTAATTTATAAATTCCTTATTTTCAGTATTTCAAATAACAATTTCAACAAATAAAGTTTAAAATGAGTTGCACCATCATTCACTCTACTTCACTAATTTTACAGCTTGTTCGGACATGTTTTGCAAACCCTCATTTGCATCCTCACATCCAGAAATTTGGTGGTTGGGATTCCTGCTTCCATTTGCTGGGTATCTGATGCACTTGAAGGTTTAATTCTCTTCTATCAGAATACAGAAATGTATATATGTAGACATTTCCCCAAGTATCCAGTTCTCTAGGTTTTTGGATTGATTTTTGAAGCTCTGCTTTTTCCTCTACTTCATGATTTTTAGCTAAAAATGTGCTGCCACTGCCAACTTATCAATATTTTTATAACAAATATTCCTGAAAGGTTCTTTTAGCCTGGAACAAATTTTCCCTTTTGCCTTTCCTATGTAAACTTTCTCACGATATTTACATTTTATGCAGTATATACTTGATTTGTCCTCTGGGCATATCTTAGTCTATTGTATTGATTTTTAAAAGATTCTTGATGTTGTAATTGTTTGTAGGCCTTAGTGTTAATCATTAAAGTATCCTTCAAAAATTTTCTGTAGCCCAAGGGTAGGGGTAAATTTCCTGAAATGTTTATATTTTCTCTAGTGTGCAAAGAAACTGTAGCGATCATTTTAAATTTTCTTCTAGTATTTGAGCCTCTTTATTTTTTCTGTCACCAGATTTTGTTTGTAGATCTTTAGTAACCAACATCATGTTTTCCTTTCTGAGTAATTTTGTTTTTACTTTTGGTGCAAACTTCACAGATATATATAGAGGACAGACAAGGATCATGCTTTCTACCCACCATCTGTTTCAAGGGATGTCTTATTTAAAGTCTTAGATCTGGGACTTCAATTGCTAATTATATAGTAAAATTACATTTTTTAATTAGTCCTATGATTAATTCAGTATGTATAATTACTGAGGTGATTTATACACTATGTTTTAAGGAATTTTTCTCTCTCTAAAATTCTTTCACTTTTTGTGTGTGATAGAAATGTAATTTTAGGTAGCCCATAATTGTGGTGAGAGTGAAACACATCTAATATCTACAGACCAGACCTTGAGCTCCCCATTTGAGAATGGAAAGTTCATTTTTGACTTGCACTATATATAAAAGTTTAAAAAAAATAACAATAAAAAAAATCTAGGATTGCTTAATTACATATCGAATGATTTGAATCTTTGGGTAATTCTAATAAAAGTATCCCCTTGAAATTTCTATTTAAAATAACGTTAAAATTCACATTTAATTCAATATTTTGAAGCCAACATTTGGATAATTTGAAGTTACAATTTAATTTATTCTTAATGAAAAACTTGAATTTTAGAAAAGTTGAAATGTGGTTCGTGTACATCTAAGTTAATTGAGCTCTGTTAAAAATTCCAAGAATTCATCTTCAATTTTCTGCATTCCTAGTCGCTTACTGTTAAGAAATTCTACTGCTAGGCGAACACATTGCCCAGCACTTTGTGTTTTCAGTCAACAACCTCAGCCGGCACATTTAGGTTACTTAGTGGCTACTTTCACAATGTCGAAACACAGAGTGTACACCAGTTTAATACTGATGAAAAAGGTTGAAGTGCTCAGTGAAGCAGAAAAGGGAATAAAGAAGGAGAGTATTATTGCCAAGGAATATGGAATATTGTCCATCACTTTATCTACCTACATAAAGAATAAAGAAAAAATAATGGAGAGTTGGAACCTACAAAGTGATGGAAGTAGGAAACACATGCGAGGTGGTCAATTTCCTCAATTTGACGAGTGTGGGTTTAAATAGTTCAAACAATCATGTGATTGCAACATACCATTGAGTGGCATAGTACGTGCAGAAGAATTTGCAGAAAAGTTGGGTGTTCAACATTTTAAAGCAAGTGTGGATTGGTTCAGTGGATTTCGAGAAAGAAAGAACATTTCCTTTAAAAACATATGTGGTGAAAGTGATTCAGTTAATAGGGAAATAGCTAATGAATGGATTAATGGAAATTTTATGAATTTTTTCTGCTAAATTGCTTGAAACATTGTGCCACACTATTATGACTACACATTTCATGGATAAAACATGGAAATTAACAGGGTGAGCTGCACTGTATGTTATTTATTAGCATGAAATGAATTTATTTCAAGGTGTACTTTCTATAATAAAGAGCCTATTTGTTAATTCAAAGTGTGGATAATTTGAATTTTTTAAAATTCCGCTTTGAGTTTGAATTACAAAGTCCAGTAGTATGAATGGAGACATCTTTAATTCATTCATTGTTGAAAGTTAGTATGCACTATTCAAAACCTCTAAATAAGACATGAGAGAAAACTTACACCTCTACTTACAAAGGTATGTGCCTTAATCACTGTGAAAAAATTTTACAGGAAGTTGGCGCTGTCTGCGTTCTACATATGGACTGACACCATCACGACTGTAGTAACGCTGCTCTATGACTTTATCAAAGAAACGACTTAGCTTCACAGCAGAACTAGATCCAGCAGCTAGAGAGCGTACTTGTCTGCAATCCTGAAACACACATATTTATTCATTTATTTGCTACATTCAGAGCTGATTTGTAAAAATAATGCTGACTGGGGATCACGTGAAAATGAACCGAGATCAGACTGGAGTCCTGTTGTAAAATGCTGATCTCAGGTCAACAGATCTAAGTTCAGTTTTTATATAAGCTCATAAAGGAGAGTTAGGAATATAGTATAAACAGCTGGATGGTACTATTGCTTTTAGTTAATATTGTGCATCTTGCACTGAATACTGATGTATGAATTACTTAATGAATTATCAACTAGCTGCAGCACTTGCTTCTTTTAAGAAAATTTGAAAATGACCATCACGTCTCCAAATAAAACACAACTAATGGCATTTACTTTCCCCCATATCAAGCAATTTTTATTCAAGACATTTCTTTCTACAACACTTAGGTTTGGAGATATTGTAAAACTCAACTTAAATGGTCCACCCTATATATATATATATATATATATATATATATATATATATATATAAACAAAATCCATTGCTTGACAACTTAATTATTATTAAATTTAAACACTTTTAAGTGAGACTCACTATTTTACTTCCAAAAATATTTTGCTCGATATTACTTAAAATCATATTTAGTTCTCTGTGCTTCAAACTACATAAAAATTGTGTAAATTACTTACATTATCACTATTTTAGTCAAAGGTACTAAGCTCTATTGTGCTTCACCTACCAGGGTATACTTTCAAGCTCATTTATAAAAGAAATCATTTTCTTTTTCTAATACATAATTTCAATTGCTGTATGTGACAAAAATAATTACCTAAACAACACTGTGCATTACCTTTTTGTCAGGTGTACAAATTGCAGGCTAACAATGAAAAGCAAAGAAAGCAATGCAAAATAGATGCTTGAGTTTGGCATTCTGTTTTTAATTATTTATGTCCCTTATAACATTCAGATCTGCAGAGACTGATTTATGACTACTCAAATGAGCTCAGAGTCTGAAAAGCTCAAGGTTATCATTTATTTTTTAAACAATAGGGAAAAATCCATGAAAAAACTTTATCCAGGCAACTCTCACCCCATTCAAACTTGAAACTTGGGATTTCTAGTTCACTAAGCAGCCAAGTTACCCATTACATCATAGGGGGCAATATATGAGTTTACCTTAACTTTTTTACCTCAACTTTTCTTCAAAACTTGAGCTATACTTCATGTATAATGCATAATTTGTGATTTTACTGCCATCAGTACTATATTTTAAGGTCTAAATACAAGAGGAATTCAAACTAAAAAAAGGTGATTACTACAATCAAGTGACCTGTTTTGGAGCATAAAACGTTTTTCTTAAGAAAGTTTGGTGAAATTACCTGTTTCTTACTTTTTTCACTGCTTTCTTTGCTTATTTTGTCTTTTTTACATTAACCTTTGTCAATGTTAGTAAACTATGATTAATAGGGTTGTCTTCATCGTCATAAAACAAGATCATAAACTTACAAATAGCATTATATCTCAGGTGTGTTTATTTTATGATGGAAATAATGTGGTAGCATGGATAATATTTAGTATGCTATGAACATTTTGAGAAATTATCCTAAAAATTTAATAACTTCTCCATTTAAACTACCCTTACTTTTATTGTGGATTTCAATCAAATTTTAATATGTGGACAAGTGTTACTTAGAGTTTTATGAAGAAAGTCCCAGAAGTACCCAACCTGACATATATATAGCGGTTGTTGTTTCAAACAAATTACTATGGTAGAAAGTACCACCCTTATAAAGCTTAAGTTTGAAGTCTGACGATGCTACGTTGTTTAGTAATTGTTTGGCAGCCATTGAACTCTCTCAGCGAGTTTGCAAACGTGGATAAAACTGGCCATCGTTATGTGATACAATATTTTCATTTGAAAGGTCTTAGTCTCACTAATATTAAAGCTGAGCTAGATTGTACTCTGGGGGAGTCTGCTCTTTCGTTTACAACAGTAAAATATTGGGTGGCAGAGTTTAAGTGAGGCTGTATGAGCTGCCAAGATGAACATTGCAGTCCAAATGAGGTGACCATGCCAGAAATTGTGAAGAAAACCCACAAAATGATATTGGATGACCATCAACTGAAAGTGCGCGATCTAGCAGACATCATAGACATTTCAAAAAGTGCTGTTCATTGTACACTAACTGAACATTTAGATATGAGAAAGCTGTGCGCAAGATGGGTGCCGCATTTACTCTCACAATGGAACAAAAGCAGTGTCATGAGGATGTTTCAGTTGAGTGTTTGGTGATGTTTTGCCTGCAATAAAGCTGAGTTTTTGTGTCGATTCATTACCATGGATGAAACATCGGTCCATCACTTCACACCTGAGACGAAGGAACAGTCAGAACAGTGGATTGAAAGGGGAGAATTGGCTCCAAAGTAGACGAAGACAGTTCCATCTGCAGGCAAGATCATAGCGTCAGTTTTTGGGATGTATCTTCAAAACGGAAAAGCAATCAATGGCGAGTATTATGCAAACTTATTGCAGCATTTGAATGATGAAATCAAGCAACAACGGCTGCATTTAGTGTAAAAGAAAGTTCTGTTTCATCAAGACAATGCACCAGTTCACACATCCATTATCGCCATGGCCAAAATCAATGAGTTAAATTATTATTTTCTGTTTTCAAAGCTGAAGAAATGGCTTGGTGGTAAAAGATTTGCCAACATTGAAGAGGTGGAGTTTGCAGTTGATGGCTATTTTGCAGAACTCGATGGTTCTCACTATAAACAGGGTATCAAAGCTATTGAACATCTCTGGGAAAAGTGTATCGAGCTGAAAGGAGACTATGTAGAGAAATAAAGATCTTTTTTTCCAAAATTTTTGTGTTTTCTTTGTTAGGTCGGGTACTTCTGGGACAGCCCTCGTATATGCAAAATTTCAACTCATTATGTGCCTTGTCATCTAGAAAATTTAAATTTTTAGTAGGTTCTCCATATAAAGCTCTTAGTAAACCAGAGTGAAAAATTAAATGACATAGCCATGATTTGAGTCAATTAGAGAACTTAGTGTTGGAGTGATATGTTGCCATGGTAGCTCAGTTGGTTAGAGCAATGACACAGAAAGTCAAAGATTCGTGGTTCAAATCCTGGCTATGGCATTGAATTTTCTACCTTTCCAACTTTATTTAGCCTACACACAGTTTGTGTGGAAGAACAATTATTACCCTTGGTTTCGTTTGGATTTCAATCAAATCTGAAATATATTGACAATGCTTTTCATGATAATAATTTCAACTCTGCACGCGCGCGCGCGCGCGCACACACACACACACACACACACACACACACACACACACACACAGATATATATAGTGGTTCTGGTAAAATATACATTGATATTCTTTAGGATGACTTTGTAAAACCTACCTTAAGTTTTGTAGTGATTGCAATGAAATTCATACACTTTCGATTTCATAAATTTTTATCAGGTTCTTTATATAAACTATCTTCCATTTTGTAGCAATTTTATCCAAATTTAAAACAAGTTTATTCTCCTTATGCTTAAAAGTTTACAAGTTATTTCATGCTCATGGACCAAACAGAAGCATGGAAAGATGTGCTAATGTGTTTTCTGCAGCAGTGAATGCATCTAAAGTCTCTCAAGATATCTTACTCAAGAAATGATACTCACCAAAAACACCTCATCTGCTCCACATTCCTCTGCTATGGTGGATGATCTTCGGTGTGAATGAGTCCTTACTTCTTCTGACAAATCTAACTTTGTGCCAATGACTAGTATGGGAATCTGAAAATGTTATTTACTGTTTCATTTGCATGTAAAAATACTTATTAACAGAAATGGAGTCTGGTGCCAGCAGCAAGAGGGAAAGGTTGTGTGGTGGAGCGAGTCCAGGAGAACAGGATAAAATGGGAGTGGACATTCAAACGTACCATCCACTCCCATTTTATTGTGTTCAAACGTACTGATGGAGAATCGGAAGTTTTGACAGAAAAAAATAAGAAAAGATGGAAAACTAAATGGAAACCCAGATATGCAGAGTCACCATGATTGCAATTGCGATATTGCTCATAAAAGGAGTGGAGCAGAATCCGGAATCAGTGGAAATGAACAAATTAATGGAAGAAATAAGGGAGATGGGAAATGAACTGGGAAAAAGAATGGATAACAATATGGGAGAGATGAAAGACACAATGAAAATACAGAGAGAAGAAATGGAAAAACAGATCTCAGAATGTAGAGAAAGAATAGATGTAATGGAAAATAGACACAAAGCAGAAAAGAGTAGAAAAACCTGTGTTATATTTGGGGTGAGAGAGGACAGAAGAAGTTTAGAGGGCATGGTGTATGAAATCATAGAAGATGGATTGAGAATACGGATATGTTCAGGATAGGTAAAAAAGGAAGAAGACCAAGACCAATTATTTTGAAACTGACAACAATGGGGAAAAAATGAGAGATTTTAAGACAAGCAAGAAGACTAAGGGGGGCAAAAATATTTATAGAACAGGAGTATATAAAAGAAGAGCAAGATCTAAGGAAGGAATTAATTAAAAGAATGAAGGAAGGAAGCAAGAGCGGAGGGGAAAAAAAAGCAGCATTTTTGAGAGGTCTACAGTTAATTGTAGGACGTGAAAAATGAGTAGGAATATAAAAAGAAATGAAGCCAGAGAAATGCATGGGCCGCAGCAAAATATAGAATGGCTGGAATACACAGGACGAAAACCCGAGCAGAGAATAGAAACGTCAATGGGATTTTAGCAAAGTCAAACACGGGCAAGAGAAGGGCATCAACTCGAGAGAACACACATACTTACGAAGCTGATAAAGAAGCAGCTTCGGAGGGGGACAAGACACAAGGGAGATATATCAACAAGAGGCAACAAGGGGAAGGCAGAGAGAAGAGTTGGTGGTGGAAGGGAAAGGCGAGGAACCAACATTGGTGAGTGAGATTATTGAGGAAGGGCCAGAAGAAAGAAGAGGACAGGCAGCAAGAGTCGTGAGGAGTAATGGAATAGAATCAGTGAGAAATGCAAGTGTGGGGAGGGGTAAAGTGTCGAGTGAGGAAGTGATGTGGGTAGGAAGCATGAGAGAGAAATAATAAAAAAGAAGGGTTTAGAAATTATATCCAAGGAGGATTATATTCAGCTTAGGAGTGAAAGAGAAGAAAGGGAAACGGAGCCCAGACTACAAGATATAGGAAAATGATAGAGAAATC
Source organism: Deroplatys truncata (assembly GCA_030765065.1). Taxonomy (NCBI): domain Eukaryota; kingdom Metazoa; phylum Arthropoda; class Insecta; order Mantodea; family Mantidae; genus Deroplatys; species Deroplatys truncata. The sequence goes on from CM060977.1 coordinate 61,196,302, forward strand.
CAAGTTTCCAGAACAACCAAAGAACAAATAGGGAAACGGGTTGAAATTAATGTGTTGGAATGTGGAAGGGCTAAGAAATAAGATAGGCAATGGTGAAATAAAAAACATGATGTGTTCTATGGACGTTGTAAAAGTAGCAGAGACATGGCTGGGAAAGGACGAGGTAGCAAAGATAGCAGGTTTTAAGTTTTTAAAGAAAAAGGCAAGCAAAAGATGTAATAGGGGAACAGCATCAGGAAGAGTAGGCCTGTTTGTAAAGAACTATCGAAACAACTACTGATATAGAAAAAATGGAGAATAGAGGTGGCAATGTGTTATGGTTAATCATTAAACAGATGAACGGAATAAGAAAAGGAATAGGGATAGGGGTGGCAAATAATCCACCACAAACATCATATTTTTATGACGGTAATTTTTATAGTAAGTTCGAAGAAGACATGGAGGAAATACAGGAAAAGATGCCAGATATAGAATTTGTGATGAGAGATTTGAATGCAAGAATAGGGGAGGAAAAAGGAAGGTTATTAGGGAAAGAGCAGGTAGAAGGACAGGAAGAGAGATGTGATAAGATCAAGGAAAAGCAGGGACAGTGTAAGTAACAGGGAAGGAAATAAAATTACTGGAATTCTGTGAGATAAATAATCTGTTAATATGTAATGGAACAATGGGAGAAGTTGAGGAAGGGGAATTCACATTTGTAAATGTAAAATGTACTAGCAATGGCTGACACCAAAAAGTAGCTGAAAGAAGCATCTTAAAAGCCAAAATAGTAAAACATTATATTACTTTAAATACCATTGGGCTGAAATTATATGAATTACACCTATGTTTAACTAAAATACGCCCACTTACATGACTTTATGCAGAGAGAAATCAAACTTTAAAACAGAAATTGTACAGTGCCTTATTTTCAACTCCTGGCCGACAGTTGGGTAGCTGCATGCGCACAGTGCTTCTAACCGGTTCTGCCTCCCACTGTTCTCCCTCCACTCCGTGCATCAGTGCATGTGCGACCGTTGCTAGTGTGAGTTTATGTTTTGTTCTTTGTAGTTAAAGTGTGATAGTCCTGTTATAATGCCAAGAAGTGTATTTACTTTAGAATACAGCATATTCATGTATGATTTCTACGTGTGAACAGTCTTGTAGACAAGTGACACAGCTATTTATAGACAGATTTCCTGGAATCCGTGCGCCTCACAGATAGTTTGTAGTCTTATAAATTGATTTAAAGAAACGGGTTCTGTTCTTGATAAGAAACCCAAAGTAACTTGCCATGTTCTTAGAGGAAAAACTCGATGAGATAGAACAAAGGTTTGAACATACCCCCAAAAGAATCTCTGAGTAGGTTATCACAGGAAACGGGAGTTTCACAATTCTTGGCTTGGCTTATAAGATAACCGTAGTTCAGGAACTGCAACCACATGATACTGTGAATAGAGCAAATTCCTGCAATTGGGTGTCTGGTAAAGTTAATGATGGCTCTATGGACCCAAAGCTTATTTTTTTCACAGACGAAGCATGGTTTTCTTTAAATGGCCATGTATTGACACAAAACAACCGATACTGGAGTGCAGAAAAACCCAATATTGTATACAAAATGCCATTGCATGACCATAAAATTGGTGTTTGGTGGCTGTGAATGCACACCAAATTATAGGGCCAATATTCTTTGAGGATACAGTTAATGGACAGAGGTACAGGAATACAATAATCAAACCATTCCTGGAATATTTGTGTAACATTGAATGCATACAAGCATATTTTCAACAAGAATCTGCTACAGCACATACAGCTGATCTCTCGTTGAAATTAATTGCAGAAATTTTTGAAGAGAGGGTTATCAGTAAAGGATCACTGCCGTTTTGTGCCATCACACTCCCAGACCTTATGGTATGAGACTTTTATTTATGGGTGAACTTAAAAAATAAAGTGTATTGGAACAACCTGCATACATAAGAAGACTGAAAGTCAATATCAGAAGAGAAATTACTGCAATTTCAGAAGAAGAATTAATGCGTGTTAATGGAAATTTTCTTAAAAGGTGTGAGAGATGCGTGGCAGCACAAGGACATCATTTCCAACATCTTCTGTGATAAAGGTATGTGGTTATTGTAAGCATGTGTGCATGCAAATCTATGTGCTTGAATTACTGGCATGCTATGCGCTTGAGCTCAGGGTCTGAATATTCAATTCGGCCAGCAGCGGTATGCAGTCCTGTGGCAGCAGCGGGCCAAGAGTCAGAAATAAGGCACTGTATTATTTAAAAGAGCAACTTCCAGACTTCAAACTTACATCTTTGGATAAAAAAGAAAAACTGATAAAGAAGAATAATACTGTGGTGAATTTATCTGATTAAAATTTCAGTACAGAAGAATTGCAAGTACTAGATAAAGGCTTAAAAATTTGTATTTTTTTCTCAAATGACAGTCAAGGTTATGTAACTGATGTAGAATTAGCCAGCAGGGTTTGGATCAAGTTGCAGTAAATGGTTTAAAATCACAATGCTTCACATTTCTTAAGAAGATGAATTTTAATGTTGCTGATAATAGTTTGAAGTTGTTAATAACGTCCATTTGTTCATGAAACGGGAAGCAGCTTCTGGCGATATTCTAATTCCATTGAAGAAAGTGCAAGAGAGGGTGAGTGCAGCAACAAAAGTATCTGAGAGGACTACGTAAAATAATTAAAGAAGGGGGAACATGTGAGGAACAGGGAACCTCCTTTGGGACACCTGGAAAGGTACATCGTGTACCAAAATGGATTACAGACATTGATGACTTTGATAGGTGTGTGATTCGGCAAACAATTTACAATTTTTATATTCAGGAGAAAACCGTGCCCGCTGTCAGAAATCTGCTCCTGAAGCTTAAGGATTCCATTAACTTTAAAGGGGGAAGCACTAGTTTAAATATTATCTTACGTGACGTGGGTTTCACGTGGAAGAAAACAAGAAACAATAAGGTCTTGTTACAGGAAAGACATGAGATAAGAGATTGGCGCGTGTCATATTTGCGTGCCATTAAAAAGTTTAGAGACGAAGGAAGGCCGACTATATATGAAGATGAAACATACATGATAGTGAGCTGTCAGGTGTTGAATATTTGCCAGATGATTAGATACCTCATTGATAAAACTGTGTGCGAGTGTGTGCGTGTTGGAAAAAAGAGAAACCAGCTGTACCACAATATTTAAAATGGTTTATATTAACCTGGTGTTCTGTGAGGAGTGCAATACATTGTTCACCCGCCCGTAGCAGCCGTCATTCTAGGAATGAACAACAATACGGTGAGTCACATGATAGTATACTACTTAGTTATTCTTTTGCCGATTTATTTTCCCGGGTTTTCTGTTTTACTGTTTGTTTACCGTTTCCATACACCACATTTACAGAGAGCTGCCTGGCGTTAGACATAGATTCGCTTCAGTGCGCGAGGAAGCAAGGTCACCGGCACAGAACTATCGTTTCTACTGTACTGTTAAAAAAGATTCTTTAAACCTATGCATTAAAGAGGTGAATAAAACTATATCAATGTTGGCTATAATACCATCAGATGCTAAAAGATATTTAAAATGCAGTAATCCAATTCTACCTAGGATTTACTGCTCACCAAATCCCACAAAACACATAATAGTGTTATCAATAACATAGGTTCGCCTAGTTATGGGTTAGCCAAAAGGCTGACAAAGTTATTTTCAACTTTTGAAAAATTTCCAACTCAAAGTATTAAGAACTCTGCTGATTTGATAACTAAGATCAAAAATTTAACCGTCAATGATGAAGATTTATTGGTATCTTTTGATGCAACCTCACTGTTTATTACGTGCCTACAGACAGCATTCTAGATTTATTAAATACATGGTTATCTTCTATTAATTTACTAGAAAATCAAATACACAACCTGAGTGCACTCACATCTTGCTGTATATCGTAAACTTTTTTCACCTTCATCAACAGTTTTACAAACAGACACATGGACTTGCTGTAGGCAACCCATTGCTATCTCTGCTAGCAGACCTTTATATGAGTTGCTTGAAAAAAGCAGTAATCACACCACATTCAAATATTTTTAAATTGTGGTTCACGATGTAGATGATGCATTTGCTACTATACCTCAGTAACATACTGATACTGCACTGACCATTTTGAACAAACAAGATAAAAACATTAAATTCACAATGGAAATACAGCAAGATAATATGTTACCTTTTTGGATTTAACAATTACAACAAAAGATAATACTTTAAAATTTGAATTTACAGAAAAACCTACTCATATAGACAACTATATTAATTGCAACCCTGTATCACATTAACATGCAGTATTTCAAAGCTTAATTCACAGATTAATAAATACACCTCTTGAAAAGAAAGATTTTAATGCAGAATTAAAACACATTAAGAATGTTGCTTTTACAAATGGATTTACTTCACAATTAATCAATATTTTATTAATAAAATACAGCAGAAAACATATGCTACAGGCTTCTAATACCTTATTGTGTGGTCCAAATCTTTTGACATTTCGCGACAACCAATACAGAGTGACCATGCGGTTGCCAAACTTCACGTCGCTTTGTCAGAATGTTACACATTTGTTACAAACGCCATCACAAGGTTCCTTTAAAAACTACAAGAACAGAAGTAGAGACACAATAATGAAAATGTAATACACAAATAGAGGAATAAAAACCGTACCTTTATGCATCCTTTGTTATTCAAATGGCACAGATAACGGCATATCCATTTTTGCTTCCCTACATACAAGTGAAACAGTTGATGTGCTTAATGAACACGCCTCAGCCTTAAGTTTTTGACATTTCATGAAGTTAAGGTTTTTGCAGTTTTCTTCATTGACATACTTTTTAAAGAAATTATACACACTGAAAACAACAGCCCTAACCTTATTGCTATATCCACTGGTACTACTGGGCTTACTAAGCAACATTTTCATGAAAGAGTTAACTTTATAAATGCTAGGACAAAGCCTATCACTGTAAGAACTGAGTACACCACAGTTGAATTTGCAACTGAATCGATTAACCTTCCAGCAAGTGCACTGTAAAAAATATACCAGCAGTGTTTTTACTTTATCAATGTTTCAACCTTGAGCTATCATGTCAATGGTGCAGCGAATTCCATTGTTGATGGTTCCTCGAGAATGCAATGACAGATGCTGATTCTTTGCTTGAAGTTCGTAGTTGGCTTATTCTTTATATGGCTTTTTTTCTTTTGTAGTGCATTCCAAGTAACGAGGTGCTGAATGTTGTAAATGTTGCTCTTCTCATGTAACAGATATGTATTTGGTTCTAGGACTCTGCATTATGCAAAAACAAGCATAATAATCAAAGTACACTTAATCATTGGTTTTCCAATGCTATTATTCTGTGAAACGAACCATGCATGACAATTATTAAAAACGCCATGTCTGGTTTTGTAGAGTTGCATCAGAAGGCTTTGAAAGGATCTTCATGAGGAGTTTGTAGCTGTATCATAAAATCTCATGGGATAATTATTTCTAAATTTATTTAGTACATGGACATGGAGAATTGATATTATTAGTGATAATTATGTCTATGACATAGCAATATATAAAATAACTAGACACCAATGAATTGATTACTATTACAAGCATAACTATAACTAAAAGTCTCCATTTAAACATCATGAAAGATAATTACAAATTAATGGTGAACCATTGGGTGTAAAAATATGATTCTTTTTTGTACTTGTTCAGGAAAACATCACCTTTTATCCTAGCTACTTGTTGCTTTTCTGAAATGTGAAATACGAATGCGCACACATGATATTGCAATTACAGTTTCACCGCGATGAGGTGTGCTGTCCATATGAGGCAACACTGCACTGCTGCTATTCGCTAGTGCCGTATTAGTGGGCACACCTCAAACATCAAGAGATTTGGACTGCGTAATACAGAACCCAAAGTCTGCAAATTTGGTTAATAAAAAATTTACATATCGCCTTGTTATGTTTAAACAATTTGAAAATTTTTCTAAGAAACGTAATATTCAACTGGCACCTCAAAATAGTTTTAATTTGAGAAATATTTTGAAGACACTTAACTAATACTGTAAAAAAAAATAAAAAAATCAGGAATATATCATATCTTTGTCAAGACTGTGATAATGTATACACTGAGAGAACTAAAAGAAATTTGAAAACATGGCTGAGAGAACATTAAAGAAACATTAAATTAAAACAAATATACAAGTATGCTATTGCTAACCATTTTTGGACTTCAAATCATGAAAGAGGTTCAGGAATATTGATAATATTTTGAAATTCCACTATTTGGTTGGTAACTACAATTTATCCAATCAACTCATAGAAGAGTAGACAGTGGAGTTCCCCATCTGCGCCACAGAGAGCAGTTGAGCCAGAACAGATGAAAACAGAAACAGATGAACCAAGTATGAACTTCTTACAACAGAGGGCAACCATTTTACCTTCTGCTGGACACATAGGGGATAGGGCAGAGTAGCGATATCGGCAGTTAACATCCCATGCTGAAGATGGGAAGAAGCCTTCCCGAAAATGTTCTGTGGCCAAAAACATCAAGAGCCGAGTGACGAGAATTAGAAAAAAGTCGACCATGTAAATTACTACAATAGCTATTCTACTTTATAGCTAAAGACAACTATAATACTATAGAAACGAAAAACCAACAAAAATCTTGATAATTTCTAAAAATAGCAGCTTTACACTGGACATCTATACACATTCATATCACAAAAGAGGTTAAATGTATATAAAAACTGATGTGTTGCATTGATATGACTTTCTCTACTCACTGTTCTACATTGTTCTTCTTTCTACTTCTTGATAATAGAGATAAACTTTCATTACACATTTACACATTTCATTGTAGGTATACGCTAAAGGAATAGTCAGATTTTTAAAAAGTGGATCGCTATGTGATGGCTTTGAAATTCCATGCTCCTTGCATGACCACGAGAAAAAATGAATTGCAACTTACTAGTTGAAAAAAGGATAAGTATTTGAAAATTCAAACCAATAACAAAGAATGGACTTGATATGTTGTTGCACTGAAACATTAATTTTTTTGAAAGCATATAAATATGCAGTACATTCCTAATAATTTGAATTGCACATAATATTTGTTTTTCACTCCTTTTTGGAAGGAAGGAGTTGTTAACATATCTTAGAACTACTAATTAGGAACTCTTGTGAAAACATATATTCAACATAACTTGAAATAATAATAATAATAATAATAATAATAATAATAATAATAATAATAATAATAATAATAATAATAATAATAATAATAATAATAATAATAATAATGTTTACCTGTGTAGAGCCTACAAACTGTTCTGGATCAAAGTCATCAAAGCTGGATTGTCTAGCCTTTGCACTACCTTCTCTATTAATTACTTCTGATAACCACTTTTGTAAATTCTGTTGTGATTTACGATTTGTTAAATCGTGTACCAAAATGATTCCTGAAATATAAAACAAATGTGCGATAAAAGTACTGATTTTACTTTCAATGCTGTGTACAAACTGTTGGCTTACCATTAGAGCCTGTAGGTATAATTTTATTGAATGCTGGATTTTCAGTGAAATTTGTGTGTATGTTTATTAATTTCAGCTCCAGGTAAAAGCATTGCATCTGCACATATTAAATTTATGACAGTTTTAAACTGGGATAAAAAAGGAACTTACTTTGCTCTCCTGAAAAATTATCCCACCAAAGTTGTGAGGTTTAAAAGCAAACCAACAAAAGTTTGAAGTACTCTATAAAGTTCGTATTAAAAAATCTGATGTGTTACACTCACATGACTTTCTCTACTTTTGTACAAACTATTTTTACAAATGCTTATCCTCCATATGCTTCATGTTAATCGATATGTTAATCTTATTGCTAATTTTCTTGTAGATACAAGGGCTTTAAGCGATAGTCATTCTCTTTGTATGTCCAGCACATAAAAAATGAATAATGAATTCCCATTTGAGAAAAAGTATTGAAAAATTTAAGGGAATAACAAGCAATATCTCGAAAATGGTTCACTCAACAAAAAAAATGTCTATGACATAAATTGTGTATTTTAATGCGATCTACGTTTTTTGTATAGTAAAATTTTGCCTATCTCTTGTGGTTTACCAGTTATGCAAACGTCGCTCACAATGAAGAATACTTTTGGAGACATTCCCAGAAAATTCAAGATATACATTTTATTTGTCATGAAAATATCTTAAACATATGATATTTCAATCAAAATCATTAGAGCCATTTTTGAGAAAATTAAAATTTTCGAAAAATGTTCCATGCAAAGGGTAATCTGGGGTGGGGGGATTTTCTTGAAAACCTCCGTGTCGCATCTCTGGAAGATACTGAACCTAAATACCAAGTTTGGTGTTTATCCGACTGTTCGTTTCTGAGCTATGCTGTTCACAGACACACATACAGACACACACACAAGGACATGTTTCGAAAAATGCTTTTTTTGGATTCAGGGGGTCTCAAAACATATATTTCCGGTGAAATCTCGGAATCGAATTTTTGGGTGGAATACAATACTTCCCCTACTTACTATACATAGTAGAGAAAGTAAAAATCTGATGCGATACATTCACATGACTTTCTCTACTCTCTATCGTTTATTAGGGGTATACAAATTATTCCTACTCAAGCTTATTTTCCTATCTATTACATTTTAATCCAAATAAACGTATGCAGAAATAGCTACATTACACATTGCGCTATAGATACAAAGGGAACAGCGCTAGTCAAATGTTTTAGAACTGGACGCTATACGCTGGCCTTAAAATTCTATGCTGTTTCCATGCAATTGCGACAAACAGCTGAATGTTGAAAGGACTTTAAGAGAATGACCAAGAAATTAACAATTCGAACCTTTAAAAATGGATATCTCAGAAACAGCTTGTGGCACAAAAAAACTTATCTTAAACAAATTATGTGTTTTACAGAGATCTACATTTTCCATGTAGTATGTTTTCATCTATCACTTATCATTTACCAATTATACAAGATTATACAAAACTCCTTCTAAATGAAGAGGACTTCATATGCTATTCCCAAAATTCAAGATATATATTTTATTTTTCAGTAAATATCTTTCATATATAAAATTTTAAACAAAACCTTAGAGCCATTTTTTTACAAAATCAAAAATTTTGAAAAATGTTCCATATAAAGAGTAGTTTCGGGTGGGGGAATTTTGTTGAAAATCTTCATGTCGCATCTTTGGAAGATATTGAACCTAAATACCAAGTTTGGTTTTTGAATTATACTGTTCACAGAATAGACAGACACAGACATTTTTCCAAAAATGCTTTATTTGAATTCAGGTGCCTCAAAACAGTATTTCTGTGAAATCTCGGTATCAAATTTTTTTACTTTCTCTACTACGTACAGTGAGTAGGGGAAGTATTGTATTCCACCAAAAAATTTGATACCGAGATTTCACCGCAAATACATGTTTTGAGATCCCCTGAATCAAAAAAAAAAGCATTTTTGGAAACATGTCTGTGTGTGTATCTGTGAAGAGCATAACTCAGAAACGAATAGTCGGATAAACACCAAACTTGGTATTTAGGTTCAGCATCTTCCAGAGATGCGACACGAAGGTTTTCAAGAAAATCCCCCCACCCCAGATTACCTTTTACATGGAACATTTTTCGAAAATTTTAATTTTCTCAAAAATGGCTCTAACGATTTTGATTAAAATATCATATGTTTAAGATATTTTCATGACAAATGAAATGTATATCTCCAATTTTCTGGGAATGTCTCCAAAAGTATTCTTCATTGTGAACGACGTTTGCATAACTGGTAAACCATAAGAGATAGACAAAATTTTACTACACAAAAAATGTAGATTGCATTAAAATACACAATTTATGTCATATACATTTTTTTGTTGTTGAGTGAACCATTTTCGAGATATTGCTTGTTATTCCCTTAAATTTTCCAATACTTTACTTTTTCTCAAATTCGTTATTCATTTTTTTATGTCCTGGACATACAAAGAGAATGGAATGCGCCACATAGCAACCAGCGCTTAAAAGATTTGACTATCGCTTAAAACCTACCATATTCCCCTTGCATCTACAAGAAAATTAGCGATAAGATTGACATCTCGATATCTCGATTAACATGGAGCATATGGAGAATAAGCGTTGTAAAAATAGTTTGTACAAGAGTAGAGAAAGTCATGTGAGCGTAACACATCAGATTTTTGTTGGAGTGTAATACTTCCCCTACTTACTATATGTAGTAGAGAAAGTGAAAATGTACTGACTAGCTAAGTATAATTTCGATAGCAACAATAAATGTGAAAGAAGCTGAAAAAGTGTGGATTTTTATCATGAGAAGCTCAAAATTGTACTATTTAAAAAGTTTATAATGACAAACTATTGCATATCATATTGCAACAAACAGATCCACTCTCAATATACATATGCAACAAGTGTGATACTCAAGTTATTACTGTTACCGTGTGTTGGATTATAAAAGACAGAACGTGTGTTACGATGACTGCTACTTCCTCCGATGTCCCACAGTTCAACAAAGTATGTCTTCTGAAGAGGCGTGCCCTCCTTATACTCATGAAGCTTCACATCCACAGAACATCCTATAGTCCATGAAGGATTACTGATTGGTTGGTTGTGACAAATTAGATGGGTCAATGAGGATTTCCCCACTCCTGTAACAAAAGCACTTCTATCAGCCAAAATTTTCACTAAATACAGTGAAACCATAGAAATGCAATCATCAATTTAAATTTAAACACATCACAAATTTGAACTGGGCCTTCATCAATATTTTGCCACATTATGGTTTCTTCTTACTCAAAAGCATCATATTAACCATAGTCTTTTGAGCCAAAAACAGGGCATTCCAAAAGCATCATTACTGTCTCTCTAAAATATAAGGCTAGTGGTGGTGGTCGTCGTCATTTTTGCTTTCTCAATAACCTACCTTTGATAGGTAGAGGAAGTACTGTACTCCAACCAAATATTGGATATTGAGATACACATTTTGAGATCCCTAAACTCAAAAAAGCACTTTAAAGTGCCTGCACATGTTTACGTGTGTGTGCATGTGAAAGAGAGAGGAAGAGAACAGCATAATTTACAAATGAATTTCATATTTGAGTCAGACACTGTTTAAGTATACCACACAACGATTTTCAAGCAAATGCCCCCACCCAAAACTACACTTTACATGGAAAAATGTTACAGATTTAAGATACATCTATATGACTAACAAAATTTATATCTTGAATTATCTTTGAATAGACTGTGAAGTTCTCATTCTGAAAGCCTCTCTTTCTCTCTCTCTCTCAATTGATCTCCAAGGACATCAAGAGGCTGAGTGCACCCCATACTATGCCTATTAACAAGGCAAAATGTCCCTGTGATTTACTGTTGAAGCCAGATTCCCTTGCACAGCACACAGCAACATTATCACAGTAGAATAGGAGAACCACACCTTGATGAACTAGCCAGTCGTAAACTGATATGGGTGCCAGGACATCAGGGTAATGGAAGGGCTGACTAACTGGCAAAGGCAGCTCTAAACTGTCTATTCATAAGGACCAGGACCCTCTGGATACCGGACCTGACACTGACATTCAAAATGGCGGCCGTATGTGGTGGGAATTTGGGAAATGCCTTAATCAGTTCTTGTCTACAAGTTATGACTTCTCCACAGTAAAATACAATTAATGTGGCGCAGTGACATGTCTTTTGTGTAGATATATGCTGTTGTGCACAAAAACGCTGTCTCTTAAGTAAACTAAATGCATTTTAACATTAAATGAAATATGTAACCTCAAACAACATTCATGCAGTCTACAGTTTTGTATGCTATAACTTAACAGCATTTCTAAACTACAGCTACTTATTTAAATTACAAAGGACATAGTTTTATAAACTGCAAACACTGTAATACTTGCATGAAACAGAACTGTTGGTATTGATGTTGACACTGATTGAGTTCACTCAAAATTACGTGTCACTATTTACACTGTTAATCACACTGTACATACACAATATTATATGCACAAAATATACACTGGATAGCACGAAATGGCGTTGTTTACAGTAATTAGCTATTAAATTTAGAAGCTTTAGGGTTACTTTTGATTTCACTGAACGCTTTTCATTTATACGTTTGCAATAATTATTCAAAACTATACCACTTAGCGACTTATAGCATCCTTTACTAGTTTTTGCAGAGTCCACACCGACAGACTGAAATGTAACAAATAAGTAGTCTTAAACCAGCACTGCAAATGAAAAATATGAAATACATAACCTTAAACAGCATTGCAAAACAACATTCATGCAATCTACAGTATTGCATGCAACAACGTAACAGCATAAATACGATGGCTGAATTAAAAATAACTGTCAGAAATGCACCATTCTGCAGTTTAACCACGTTCTTGGAACCGTTATAAAAGAACCACCGTAACGGAATTTATCCTTTCTTATAACTAAGTCGGAAACAACGATGTATGCATACAGGTGAATCCTTCGAAGGCGTAAATTGTTTACGATTTATGAATATTAACCGTTTTCTTTTAAATCTTTATATTTTGGAAATATGAATGGCAATACTCCGGTATATGAGAATAACTGGGACTCCTTGTACACATACACTCTCAAATACTCATAATTGTTTTATTGTATCTCACAAATATACATGATTTAATATATTTTATAACTCAAATTAACACTGTATATAGCATATTTTAAAATATTTATCACAATTATTTGCACCTCTATTCATTATAATCAAAGTTCGATTTACATCCGGAAACATAATGGCGTTGTAATGTTTTAGGTTAAGTATATTTACAAGCACTACGTCCAAACTGTAACAATTTCTTTATTTCACCACAGTAACCGTGACACAAACTATATTCTCAAGTAGGTAAATTAAAAAAGGTATAATTATACTTTACATTTAATGTAGCCATAATCTACATGTAATATATTAGTAAACATAAGTAACACTTGGAAAGCACACGGAAGTGAAAACGAATGACTGGGATTATTCCCGTTTCCCAAATTGCTCAAATAAAGGCTTTTAAACACTATTGCTTCGCGAATGTGATTACAAACTGCCGCAGTTACTAAAATACTATAAATCGCAGGCATCGGAAACACAACACAGCAGTTAGCGAGTGTAAACACCTCAGGGATCACCACCAACTACCGCCGCCATTTTTCTCAATCTCGAACCCAGTGTCAGGTCCGTTCATTCTAGATGGTCCTGATAAGGACCTACAACCATATTGTGATATAAGTCAGCCAGAGAAGTGACTGGATGAAATACAAGCACAAAGAGCACTGGAAGAATATTAAAACCTATAGCCACTTTGAAGTCCTCATAGAAAGGCCAATAAAATGCAGCTTCATGAGGCAGCTAAAATCTCTTGTATGTCAGGTGCTTGAATGGCAATGACACTGTCTAGCATTTGTAAGAAACAGAAGCCCCAGCAAGGTTAAAAGGCCGCATTTTTGGCTTACACTTTGGAGGACAACATTATCTCTCAAATATCCCTGTTGACTATACATTTAGGTTTGCTTCTAAAGTAGGTGTAACATAGAAATAAAATGGGGATGCACAATATCCCTTATTAAGTAGCAGTATGCAGTGTCAAATCATTAACCTCCCCTTTAAGTCTAATCTAAGGCAGAAAAATAGTTAAACCATATGAGAAGAATAAACAAAACATGTGTAAAAATAAACAATGTGCTTCAAGTAAGGAAATAAGTCAGTCAAACAAAAGGTTACAAAAATTAAATCCAGGGATTTACAGTTAGCTAGTTGAAAGTCAGAGCTACAATTCCAGACCTCCATCAGATTCACACATTGGACATTTCTGATGATGGTAATGATCAAGATGGTGAAGAGCAACTTGTGAAAGAAGAACCCTGGTTCCTGACTTGGCCACCTCTATAATGTCTTCCTCATGCATGTTTAAACATAATATAAGTAGTGTAAGAGGAAAACATGGTCATAATACGGACCGACAAATAGCCACTTTATATTAGCTCCATCCTAAAAGTGGATGATGTAATTGAACACATAACAAAAGCCATCAACATAGTGAAACACAAAGAAAATGTAGTTCTAGGAGGTGACTTAAATTGCAGAATAGATAAACCAGATCACAAGATGAAGATACAACTAGATTTACTACATGAAGAAGGCTGAAAACTGTGAACTACTCAATGCAGGACACCTATATTGCTCAAAATGGTAATTGACCTAGTCTTTGTCAAAGGTACCAACCTAAGAATACTAGGGTGAGTTATGCACAGTGATCCAGCCGCTACCCTGAGAAAGCATATCCCTGTAGACACCCAAATCTCAACTTTTGGGTCATAACTCCAAGAGTGAAAGGAACACAACTCATTTCAAGAGCATTGGATGAGACCACCCTCTTAAGAACGAACTTCATTAAAGCAGCACAAATTCGAAGGACTCCAAGAAAAGCCAAACCCTGGTTTGACGGAGAGCGCTACAGACTTCGCAGAGAAACCTTGGGTCTATTACATAAAACTCGCTAAACACACAAGAATGCAATCCTTGGAGCATATGCCAGGTAAAGGAAAGCATACAAAACATTAATAACAGAAAAGAAAGCCACATATACAGAATACCAAGCTAAATTGAAAGCAGAAGCAGCTTTAAAAGATCCTTTCATAGGCATCAAGCGCAGACCAACGAACCCCATTACAGAACTCACAATAACTGCCTGGGAAGAACACTTCTCCAAAACATTAAATAAGGAAAACTTGGAAATGGCCCTGAATCTAAGAAGAATAAACAATCCAGATTTATCCCACATTCTAAGAAGTGAAATAGAACTAGCAAAGCAGCAGGACCTGATGGAGTGTACAATGAAAATTTAAAAGATACATCAGAAATTCTGTTACCTATATGGACTTCACTGTTCAATACCTGCTTCACAAAAGTAATTATTCCACAAAGTTCGAGAGAATCAATTATTAAAACTTTATATAAAGGAAAAGGGAATCATGAAGACTCAAGTTCGTACAGAGGCATTGCCCTAGAAAAAAACATACATAAAGTTTTCTCCAAAATCCTTAGTGAAAAACTGAGCATCCAAACTTGGGCCCATATTCCAGAGCAACAGTTCGACTTCTGGAAGAAGGAGACACACCTCACGCCATTAAGAACCTGATAGCAATATACAAGACGCAATAAGATTGCCAAAAGGGAAGTTCTATGCCATATTTATCGACTTTACGAAGACTATTGACTTACTGAATAGATTAATACTGATAACAAAATTGGAAAACATGATTGGACAAGATAAACCATTGACCGTAACACTAAACAACATTCTGCCTACAACAAAATAAGAATCCAAGACAGCAAGACAACTTCAGAACCTATTAAGCAAAACAATAGAGTACTACAGGGAGACCCTATCAGCTAGCTTCTGTTTAATATTGCAGACATCACAAAAATAGCTCACACATTCAACCAAAATACGCTTACATACTGATGGCCTAGTTATACTCTCCAACAACAAAGATCTCCAAGCAACTATGGACAATCTAGAAAAATATGCCAAAGACAAACTTAAAATTAACATGAACAAAACAGTGAAAATGGTCTTCAGAAAGGGAGGAAGAATTAAAGCAAGTGACAGAATAAAATACAAAGGAGAGATGTTGAGAATAGTGAGCTCCTTCAAGTACCCAGGCATCACATTACAGCCAACAGCAGCATCATTTAAGTGCCACATAAGCAAAAGGACGTCAGCAACCATCAGGAGTATTTATGATATAAATGACCCTACAAAACTGTCTCTAAACAAGGCAATGTTCCTCTTCCAAGGAACAGTTGTTCCAGTTATTACTTATGGATTGGAACTATGAGGGCTGATCAATAAAGACTGAGACTGATTTTTTCCTGTAGCTTCCTTGATAGTTTCCTGTCTCTACCATGAATATTTGAAAATAGCGGGGTTTCATGTATAATGTCCATAGACGGCAGCACTCTTGTATCGGTAGGTTGGTAGTAATGCTGTATATTGTTGACCCTACTTGAATTTCGCATACCACTCGACACGAGAGGAGCAATAAAATTTTGTTTTCGTTTAAATCATACAGCCTCTGAAACTTTGGAAAAGCTGAACCAAGCATACGGTGAAGATGCACTATCTCATGCAACACTGTTTAGGTGGTTCAAGGACTTCAAAGAAGGGCGAGTCCTCTGTGCTAAGCAAGGTGGGCCTGGTGCTTTGGCTTCTGCTATGACTGAAGTCAACATCAACACAGCTGCTGTGATTATTGTTCTTCCTCACACTACTGCTACAGCAGCGTACTACACGCCAGTATTGGCTACACTGAGGAAGCACATTGCAAGGAAACATCTAGAACTTCATCAGAATGGGTGGCGACTTCATCACAACAACGCATGGCCTCACGTCGCAAATCAAGTCCAATTCAACATCACCTGCGTACTGCATCCGTCTTATAACCCAATCTTGCCCCCTGTGATTTCTTTTTTATTCCCATCACTAAAGGCAAAGCTCCGGGGCATTCGATTTGAGAGCACTGAAGTGTGCTGAGGAAAAGTGAGACGATTCTCAAAGACCTGACAAAGAATGGCCTGCACCATGTGTTCGAGGACTGGCAGAGGCGCTATAAAAAGTGCATTCATGTAGGAGGGGACTACTTTGAAAAAGATCATGTCAACATTGAAATAGAGTAATAAATACTGTGAAAAAAAAATCAGTCTCAGTCTTTATTGATCAACCCTCGTAATTTGGGACTATCTCACATTAAGTGATTTAAATTGCATAGAGAACATGAAAACCAGGTTTCTCAAAAGAACA
The DNA here is from genome assembly GCA_030765065.1 of Deroplatys truncata. Classification (NCBI taxonomy): domain Eukaryota; kingdom Metazoa; phylum Arthropoda; class Insecta; order Mantodea; family Mantidae; genus Deroplatys; species Deroplatys truncata. The sequence goes on from CM060977.1 coordinate 61,213,200, forward strand.
TTAGGTGTTTCAAAAATGGCACCAACAAGGATGGTCTACATACTGGCATGGGAGGCTTTTTTCTTAGAACAACTAAGACTGCAGCTGCCTTCTACCAAACAGGAAACAGAATTCCTCCAATGAGACAGAGGAAAAGAGAAGAAATCTATCTTGGGTTCTACTTAACAGAGGCCATGACCAACAGGAGCTGGACCGGACGGACGACATGAGAAGCCCCTGAACAGACTGACAGTCTACAAGTTCCACCACAAGATATGCACACAAAAAAGTTTTCATGAACCCTCCATAGACTGTGTGTACGTTCTGTGTAGCAAACAGTGCAACCACTACCATTTTAGCAAGTGTGCTAAAAGAGTAAAAACATTAATAGAATACAGCAAAGAATAATCTATGCACATTTGTGGCTATTCTACTATTATTATGTCTTCCTGATATTCTGGAGAGGCCAAGTTCAAAATTCAGTTACCTGTGTAAGATTTCCTTTTTTTTCAGCCATTTGCTGTTCCTATCAAAACAAATGTAGGGTAACTAAGCTGTATCTATGGACTTCACTCATTTAAGCATAATTCTACCTACCATTGCATTCACTGCATAAAATTTGCTGGCAAAGAAAGAAGATAAAAGATCTGTTCATATTTCTTAGGAAAGTTAATAAAAATGGGGCAGATGAGTTTTGAAATTTTGCAGCTCTGGGGTGGAAGTGCTCTTTATATGGCCAGCAGAAAGCCTAGATACTATCTCTGAGAATACTGTGCAGTTGTGCAGTACATTCTTTCTGAACCAAAGGATCAATCACACTATAGATACTAAAAAGCAAACACAAACATAAGAGAGAGAGAAATTTCTGACATTCACATTTCTGAATTATTTCCTGGCTTATAAGCTTGGTTAAGAAGTGGCCCCAGACATTTATTACATTAGCTGATAATTTATGTCTATGGTCAACTTCTGATTGTAAAATGTTCATTTGTTTGCTGGAACAGTGCAGTCAATTAATGATAAAAGTGCTTAAAAGTGCTTTCAACAAATAATGTAAATGACTTGTGTTTCTCAACATTTTATTATTCTTGCCAGCTTTCCTTAAATATTATTTTAATTATAGCAGAACAATACAATATCTGGAAGTCACTGTGTAACTGGTCAATTATTGATGCAGCTATCTTATAAAAAGCTTAGGAGAAAAGTTATTTATTAATCTTTAAAAATATATTTTTAAAAACTAAAACTAATTATATTTTCAACGACTAACAAATATTCATGCTCCAAAGCCTTGTATAGCCTTTTAACTGCACCAGTTCTTGACACTGAATAAAACTCAAAGTATCCAAATTCCAGCTTTACCACTTAAAACATGTGCAGTTAATTGCTTTGACTTCCTTTCAAATGAAGCTGATTCACTCCAAAACTGGTGTTAGACTCTGATGTAAATTTTACATTTAAAATCAATTATGACATTGCCTTGAAACAAACTAATTCAGTTATCATTTCCTATTTCTTAAAGCAAATAGCAGCTAAAAAGGCAATTTCACTGAAGTGGAATGGAGTTCCCAATTTTAACATATGCTAAAATGTACTTCACTAAGGGTAGTTAAAAACATTCAAATGAAGAATGGAATGGTATATGAGAGATACATGTATCATAATGTAAGTTTTATTTCTATGACGTGAAGTATTCTTTGGAGGCACGTGCTGTTAAGACTTTATTCCCCTACAGTGAAATTTGTGTGCTAAAACAGAGCACAGGATTTAAAAACTGCAGTGTAATTACATTTTCCATTTTATCTAACTGATTGCAAAACATGGCAGTAATGTGACAAAATATTTTCTGGGGGAGAGGGGCATATAAAAGTTCAGATTACAAATCTATACATTGTTATCACATATTGTTATATGTGTACAATATGCTGCATACAAAAAAAAAGCATTTCAAATTATTGAAATTGAATGTACCACATGGACACAAACTCTGCATCAAAGAGCTAAACATACTCCTAAATACCCACACCTCCTGCAAATTTAAATGGATATTTTAATAATGGAGCAAAGCATATGCATACAGGTATGTGTTAAAAATGGAGATTCTATAATCATGTATATAACATCTTCCTTTTTCAGTGATAATAGAGCATATGACCGCATGCTAAAATATTCTTCTGAAATATAATAATTTCATAGTTAAAATGTAGTGGAGCATAGCCATAGTCCACTCGCTACTATGATATTGAGTTAGTTGACTGGTTTGGTACCATATCAAATAACAAATGCTATGCTCAATATCCCAGAGCACGCTCACTGTGGAATCAAAGAGTGAATAAATGTTTTGCACAGTAATTATACACTACACGTTCCTTATCCATGTAAATTTATGAATGCCAATGATTCTGAATGAATCTGGTAGAACAGAACTGTATAATTGTTTTAAATTCTTTTGCTATCTGTCTGTGTTCATTTTATGGTTGTGTGAATGTTCAATACTTATACACGTTGCACACTTTTGACACCTGAAGACTCCCTCAAGCCTCCCATCCATGTACCCGCAGCACTTTCTTTAAAGAAAAATTATAATTCACTGAGCTTGAATTTTGCAGGCCCATACAAAAAAAAAAAAAATAGCGAGATGCTTTATAAAATATATTTGACATTACATCTTCGTAACGAAGTTACGTCGAAAGGAATTTTCTAAACATAAAGCTGCTAAGCGGATCCATGGTTGGAAGTTACCGCCTTCTAACCTACACTCTAGGACAAAAATTCTAAGCACACACCAGAATCTCCAATAACAATTACTTTAACCTTCTCTATTGCGGCCATCACTATGGATAAAAGTCACGAAAACGAACTACAGCTATTTTCACACGTACCAAGGAACTAAATTAATACAATACCGAAAACTTGACACCTCTATGATGAACTCGCAACACATACGGAACTAAATTAGTAATAAACAATACCGACTTAACACCAACACGTTACATTTGTCAACAAGAACGGAGCTGCACGGAGCTAATACACGAATGCATACGAAGCAGATTCGAACGTTTCCGAAAGTCGATACGGAACACGACAGCTGCATTTTGCGATTTTTCATATTATCTGTCAACTTCTAACAATCAGGAAATTTTAATTGGACTTCGTAACATAACTGTTATCATTTCTTATAGAACTTTGTAAAGTTATTAACATTTTCTCATTAACATTACAAAGAAACCATGCTGCCAAAAACACCATCAAATCCACTAAAATTGAATGCCCGCGCGAGCCTGACTTACGAACTTCAGCCAATACACACCAATTAGCTCTAAAAGTAAAATAATAATAATAATAATAATAAAAGCCTTATCTCAATCTTTATGTAAACCACTTGTATGCAACTTCGTTATTTGTTATGCTTGCAACCTTGAATGACTATTAGAATTAATGGGAGTTCGAATATCAGGATTTAATGTAATAGATGCACCTATGACAGGATAGAGTTCCGCCTAAAAAGCCGTAAAATGGTGAAAGAAGCAAATCCTGGGTGTGAATTAGGTAAGAAATGTAGTTTTAATTGCCTGTATCGGAACACAGTTGAAAGGAGGCGCTAAAAAGAAAAAGTTCCCAAAGCCCCTGCCTGACTATAGCTCGAGAAGGAACAAATAGCAATTCTGGCTGCCTATCTAAGCTTAGTACGGGTATTTCTATAACATAAACTTGCTTCGTTACTCACAAAATTTTAACCCAAACAAATCATGGATGCAAGAAATTAGTTCTTTTGCTGCATAAATGAGAATCAGTAATGACTCCACCATCGCCCCCTTCAAAGGTACATCCGCAAATTTTAGCGAGCTTTAATGAACATTTGACTATTGTATATCATTTATAGAATTGGAGAATAACATTTTACAGTTTTATTTATTCACATGCAGAATAAAGTATTAACGTATCAACAGATCAATTAAATAAAAAGCTGATGAGCACCTAGTGGAACTCAATTAAATTAAGAACTTTGACTATTGTACACACATAAATAAGTTTGAAAAAGCTTAAGATACTTTCAGTAGCTTTTGTAATTGTATAAAGGGCCAAACTTCCGTTTACGAGCCCCACGAAAAGTGAGTTAAATGACCTTAAAACGCGATGAAAGTGAGTTTAGCGTATTCGCCATAGTCGAAAAGGTCATCATTATTGCATTAAGAGCGACACATTAATTGTTGATTTTGGTTACGTTTGTTATAAGAGTAGTTATATAACACCAAAACACTTTTGCAGTAATTAGAGGGCTTTTAGACAAGTAATTTGAAAGAGGAAACTTAGAGATAAAAATATTGAAGTTATGAACTATTGCAGTTTGGTACGAGTTTTATACTAAAACTAATCAGGTTAAAATATTTATTAGAATAGCTTTGCACCTCCTTGATAATAATAATAATAATAATAATAATAATAATAATAATAATAATAATAATAAGCAGTGAACAGCTTTTTCACAATTTAACATTAAAATACTGGACAGAATTTCACATTATTATGTCTCATTAAATTGGAGTGCCATTGTGTATTCTGGGTTGAGAGCAAGTTCACGAAGCTGTAAACAGAGGAGGGGGAAGCAGAAGGCAATGCCTAGCGAACTTGCTGCTGTATTGTTAAATTCTTTTCAGTTTGCTCTCCAGTGAGCTGCTCCTTTTGCTCCCTCCTAACAATCATGAGCCAGCAGTAGATACGAGAACTTCTACTATTAAGACTCCAGAACTAGGAAGTAATTGGAATTCAGCTGTTAGAAATAAGAACACAATTCTACTTATCTTGGTATTGCTACTTTGTAAAATATTTCAGTGGCATGTATGCCCTTTAAAAAGCTTTAGCTCTAACATATAAGATTGCAACCTTCTACTATTGTTTCCCTATCTGATATTATTTGTGTGTTACCTATCCAGATAGCTACAAATATTTTCATTTTGTTCGATAATGTTCTATTCTTGGGAAATCCACTTGTTTGCATTTTCTACATTTCTTTTTCTTTTACTTGTTTTTCTGTATTCTGTGACAAGTAAATTAATTATTTTCATCTGCTTAACCTGTTTCATTCGTTATTCTTTCACTTCAATGTATATATGTATATAATAATTGTGGAATATACATATTTTGTAAAAATGTACTAGATTTGCAAGGTTTGAGCTGTGCAAACTTGACCTTTATTGACCAAATGTGGGAACCCAAAATGCCATATTTACAGACCATTTAATGACTATTGTTCATGTCTTCTATTACTATTCCATGTGTTTCCCATACGGGTACCATCATCATCTTCATCATCCAAACACAAATTAGACCACTGGTGATCTGTTACGACTCCAAACTAAAGCTGCTCCATCCATCTTCTAGCAGGTCTTCCTAGGCTCGTTGTCTTCTTGGTTTATAATTTAATGACACAAATTATCCGGTACCCTACTCACGTAAAAAAAAAAAAAACTCATAAACTCCAAATTAATAGCCATAAGGGTACCATTAGACAAAAAATAAAATTGGCAATGTCCAAAACCCCTTATACAGGTTCACTAGTAAAAAGCTGGAGCTTATATGTACTTTGCATTTGCACTGTACGCTGTGCTATACTAATTGTAGTGAGTACGTACTAAGGAATGTTGTAAACTCTTACGTATACATGCGTAACTTCTGTATGCTTTTGTTCTCATTTTTATATTACATAAACTATGTTGGCAATTCTGTCTTCATTAGCATCCAGGTTGTTTGAGATTAAGTTTGGTTCTATTTATCATCTATTTTGAATGGATGAATGAGTTTACTCACTAACTTTTCCATAACTGTGTTTTATTACAAAATGTGTGTAAACATAATACTATTAATAATATTTTCCAATTTATAATCCTCTACTTATAGAGTTGCTTTCTTCTGTACTCCATTATAATTAACACCAGGTTATCATTTATTAAGTATACTGACAAGTTGAAATAAAATGATACTCCTCCACTCAAATATGTAGTACATGTCTGTTTTTCTACTGTGTATTACTTGTTTCATGTACATATTTTGCAATAGGCTACTGAACATTGGCATGGCTGTTATTGGCTTTCTGTGAAAGTAGGGCAGGACAAACAGGACATCCACCATGCTAAACAAGTGAATGGTGGTAGGTCCTGGGCTTGCTTCCATAAAAGCTATTCTGCTCTTTCCCTGTTCTGTATTGGCATTCTCAAAAACTGTCAACTTCTATGATAAATTCAAAGCATTTGAAAGTACTGACATAAAGTATGGTCTCCGTTACTTAAAATGTATAATTATCCTTAAGCGAAATATGAATTTTGGATTGTATGTAAAAGCAATCTAAACTCTGAGAACTACCACAGTCCCAAAATTAAAGACAAACGATTTTAAGTGTTATTAAATGTACTATTCAGGCTTGCAATGACAAATGAAATGGATTAAATGAATGCACAAAGAAGCCCAAGGCCCAAGAGCTATGAGCTCCGGATGCAGTTTTCCAGGAAACAGAAAACTTGAAGATAGGGGAAAATAAACTTAACCCAGGCAATTCACCATAACCAACATTCAAATTTCAGCCCTCCAGATATTAAGAAGCAGACAGTAACATCTATCATGGGAACATACAGTAAATTGCAAAGAATAAGTGTCTATTTAATATTTGGTTTCAATTTCATATCTCGCTTGTAGAAATCATTTAATATTGAAGACAACAAATGATTTTTCTATACCATCACCAAGAATTACACACTTTGTATTTTTGTATTACTGTAAAGTGAAAACAGCAAGAGAAAAAAAGCAGCTTAATCTGTGCCTTGTGTACAGAATACAATACATAAAACAAAAATACAATAATTTACTTTGAGAACAATGCATAACTGATTGTTTTATATGTGTGAAGCAAATGTCACAGAGATAACATTAAATGCAGTGTTTGAAATACATTGTTGCAGATTTAGGATGGCTGAATGAAGTCAGAATAAATTTATATGCTGTAAAAAAGCGAGCAGCACAATTACAGTCCCATCGTTCAGTCAAGAAACAATGGCAAGCTGCATGGCTCTTAAGGGCTGTCACATGCATTGACCTAACAACCCTGGGAGGTGACGACACCCAGAGCAATGTATCTCGTCTTTGCAGGAAGGTACGTACTCTCATATGCATTATGATCCGTGTGCATATAATATGGGCTATTTCTGGTAATATAATTATTACAGTAGAGCTCCGGTAATTCTAGCTAATTGGGGCTGAGGCTACCTCGAATTACGAAACACTCAGATTATACGGAAATATCACTAAATCAATGGGTAAATCATGAATAAATGTTTAATGAGCACAATAATGGTTAAAAAAAGTAAATAAAATAAAAATACAATTTTGTACATACCTATATTATATGTACTATATGGGCACACATTTCCAAGTTGCAAAAATATGTTACATCTTAAAGAAATTGTCCAAAGTCCTTTGTTTTAAAATAGAAACTCTTTTTTAGCAGCAATGTTGCGCCATCCTTTAAAAAGCATGGTGTCAGTTGGAATTTCTTCCATTTGCTGCTCGATATAACACAATACCACATCTAGAGCTGCCAAGCCCTCAGTGTGAGTGATCATTGGTACAACTTCTTCAGGCAATTCCTCGTCACCATGTCTTCAGCAGGCTCACTAGCCATTGTAACAATTGCAAGATCGGTCACTTCAAACTGTTCATCACTGTTCATCCATTCTGAAACCTCACTCGCATTCACATTTTCACATCCAGCAAGTTTTTTCACACTGGTGCCAATGGTAGATCATCTTCATCTGTACTGTTGGTACCTGTTTCATTCCGTAAAATCCGATTCCAAGACTCTTTTAGTGCCTCCGCCTTTATTTCAGACCATGAATAGGCTATCCAGTAAACTACATCTTTTATCATAGTTTTCTTTATATAAATTTTTTTATGGTTCCTTCAACTTCTGTTGTTTGTAGAAGCATCTGAAGCAAACGATGATGATCCTTGGTCCATAGGCTGTATTAAACTCGTCACGTTAGGGGATAAGAACAATGCATGAATACCGTCACATTGTAATTCTTCCTCATCAGGGTGTGAACCAGCGTTGTCAAGCATTAAGATTGCTTTGGAAGGCAAGCACTTTTTCTTTGGGTATCTTTTGGTCTCTTAGAACAAAATTTCCAAAAAAACCACTCCTTAAAAATATTTTTGTCCATCCAAGCAGATTTTTGGTGGGCATATGTAAGGGCAGTGCAGAAGCAGCAATATGTTTTGAAGCTATAGGCTTAGCAGACTTCTCTATTACCAGTAGCTTCAGTTTATGATCTCCACTTGCATTCACTGCAGCAAGAACTGTTAATCTCTCTTTATGTTTTTTGTAGCCCGGGGTAGCTACCTTTTCTTCTTTTGAGGCTAGAGTTTTAGATGGAAACATTTTATAATTTAGCCTTGTTTCATCATAATTATACAGTTGATCAGGGGTAAGATTTTCTTCTTGTATAATTTTTCTTAATTTCTCACAAAATTGTGTAACAGTCTGAGAATCTGCAGAAAGCTTTTCACCGCAAATTTCAAGCTGCCTTATGCCATATGACTTCTTCCACCTATTCAACCATCCTGAACTTGCAGCAAAATCGTCCTCACTTTCCTTTAACTCATTCCTAAAACATACAGCTTTCTCTTGCAGAACAGGCCCTGAAATTGGATTTCCTTTTTGTTTTTGTTGAGTAAACCAAATGAACAAAGCTTCACTCATTTTTTCATACTCAGATTTCTTCATTTCTTCTGTTCAAATGACTAAATAGAACACTGTTGGATGAAACCTTCTCAATCTTGTTTCTGTTTCTATGCCAATCTCTAATTGTCACTTCACCGACTTCATACTCAGCAGCAAGTTTTTTTAATGTTTCTTCTTTGTCTAGTCTTTTCAAAGCCTCCAGTTTCACATTCAACAGCGAAAATTTTCTCTTATTCCTACCACTCATTGTAATGTATGAATTAAAACATTAAGAAATGTATAAAAAAATGTATAAAAATAGGATTTTTCTCTAGTATTATGTAAAATTTTAATTTTCTTAAGACCAGCTCGAATTACACAGAACCTCAAAATACCGGGGCTCTGCTGTAGCCCAGGTATCTTTCATGGACTGGGAAGATTTAGCATTAATCTTAGTTTTTAGATGTATTTTAACACTGAGCAGTTGTTGGGCAAAAAATTCATCTAATTCTTCAATTTAAAGTTATGTTATTTATATTCAAATTTGTTAATTGCATCATATTTAGTAAAAATTCAAATTTTAATACAAATATGAATTCAGGCAGTCAGGGGTTAAATCCCTTGGGGAGCTAGCTATTCTGACTAAAGATTTCTCACATTCTCTCAGTTGCTAGATGAATGATAAGTTGAATTATGTACTTCTATGAATTTTCCTATTGTTTATTCCTTCATTTCATATCCTTCATCACACTCATTTTATGTTTCCTTTTTTAATGGTAATTTATTGTCCTTCAACTGGGTAGTCTTATTAGATAGTGAATGAATGAAATGGAAAAAAATTATGCTCAAATAAGCCCAGGGCCCATAGAGCTTACAGTTACCTGACATTTCTCTTCTCAGGAAAGGGAAACCCTCAGAAAAACCTTATTCAGGTAACTCACCACAAGTGAGATTTGAACTTGGAACCTATGGAATATGAGCAATGGCGGCTCATGTTGTTTATACCTAGAGGGGCTGCACTGACTATTGGAATTTTAGCTTACCTTAATTATTTGAAGATGAGTTACATACAGCGATTTTTCCTTGTAGCAAACTTATTAACCACTCTCTCGTTGAACTTCGGGATGTTTTATATCATTTCCTTTTCCATGGAAAACATAGGAAATGCAGTTAGTCTATCTTCTCCAATAATGTTCCTAAGGAATGTTTTAATTATTTTCAGTGTAGAGAAACAGCGTTCAGATTCACTTGTTGTTAAAGGCAGAGTAATCGCTATTTTCAAAAGTTTTAACACTTAGAAAAAGTGGAAGAAAGATTATTAGCTCTAAGATATTGAAGCAATTTTACAGCACCACCAATATTTCTGAATTCTTCTCCTGAATAGTTGACTGAAAGTTCTGCATGTAGTTTGACCTTATCAAACACTGGAAACATTTTTACGCATTCACTGAACGCATTTTCTGAACATATTGAATTAAATGGCTCAAACCGTGATTCTTGTAGCAGGGAAGACACAGAAAGATGTTCTCTAAACTGGAAGCAGAGATTCAATTGACACAGTATAACATTACATACTTCCTTGGCCACTGCTCTGCTCTGGTCTGCGTGTTTAAAACAATTTTTCTTTTGTCTGGGTTTTCTGCTGCCAAATCACAGGACTCCACAGTGTTTCTTACTTTATAATTTCAGCAGTGAAAGTAGATATGTACAGTGGAACTTTGGCAGCATCTATGTGGTGATTCTGTAGTTGATTGTACTGTATTTCTACATGAGGCATAGTTAAATGGAAAAATTAAGCCAGAAACAAAACTCATTATTTTCAAAATACTCCAATATAGCAGATGCCTCATTTATTGTTGCACTGCTTTAAGTCTCTGATTCTGACAAAATTTGAAAACCTTCTTTCAATGCCTCCTTCTTTTCATAAACAACATTTGTGGCAGTATTTTATATCACAACAATGTAAATGCCAGAGTGATTGTAGTGTAAATAAGCATTATTGTATGACATTGATTTGAGATGTTTGTTAATTATAAGCATTGTTAGGAAATAAGTTTACATGGCCTCACTGAAACTGACAATAAGAGCGGGCAACAATGTAGCGAGGGGGTGAGTTGTTTATCAATTAGAAGAGACAAACAAATGACGTCAGAGTAGCGCGCGTTTCTTTAGAAATGGAGGGAATTTCTTCCCTAGAGTATATGTGTTCGTAATTTTTATAGGATATAAAAATAGACGCTAATGTTGGCGCGTTTTATTAACCAATAATAGCTTGATTATAATCTTTAGGCATATCGAGTGAGGGAGTATAAATTATGAAGCCGAGAGACGGGTAACGTTCAGTCCAACAGAAGCATTTGCGGGTAATACGTCGTGCAGTCCAACAGAATCATACAAAGGTTATACGTCGCTCAGTTCATCAGAATCCTTCGCGGGTTACACGTCGCACAGTTTAACAGAATCTCTCGCGTCGTAAAGTTAGTTATAAATGTGAAATATGTGAATTAATAATGTGCAGCAAATAAGTGATTATAGTAACATTAGAAAATATAACAGTTTCAGTCGGGCGTGTATCAAGAATAATTATGTGAAATGAATAAAGTGTGACGGCAATAAAAGTGTAAAAACAAATTCTTTTATCAGTGTTATCTTTCAGTAATAAATCCTTTCCGTTTACACACCCTGTTTAAGAGATATGCTCGACTGAGAAATAATAGCTAGCCGGAGGACAAAGAACCCAAAACTCAAAGTAGTAAAACAATAACAGGCACTCAGCAAAAAGATATCACACGAAGTAACCGCGACACATTTATAGTCCTGGATTTGTAGTTCCACCTCGTTGATCCACCACTGGGTATTCTTTACTTAGTACACAAATCTAACACTGATGATCTGTGTGGAGAGCGGGAAAAGAAGGCGGGTATAGCAGAAAGATTTGAAAAGAAAATCCTAGCTTTTGTGTTTTACCTTGCAGTTCTCTCCATTATCAGATTTAATTGATGTGCTAAGCAATGTACAAAGTACGCATTGGGGCACACGTCTCTAACTTTAACTTGCACTCCATAGCCCCGCTCATTACCACTGCACCATCAAAACTTTGGCTTATGAGCTTTTTCTTCTTATCTTTTAATATATTGCCAAGCTCAGAAATTATTACAACTTCTGCAATTGCATTGGAATTTTGCCCATTCGGAACAAAAAATCCACAGAATCGCTCAACAGGACTACCTAAGGCATTACAATACCTTAAGACTATTACAAGCTGGAACATGTCAACAATATCTATAGTTTCGTCATCATAATAGACACATAGTCTGTTGCTTCAATTTCTTCTAAGATTTATTTAAAGGTGAGTCGGAATTGTAACACTAACATCACTTAAGTTTACTCACTTAACATGTTTCGGGAAACCGTTGTTCCCATCCTCAGAAGGTTAATTCGACTGAAGGTTAATTAACCTTCTGAGGATGGGAACAACGGTTTCCCGAAACATGTTAAGTGAGTAAACTTAAGTGATGTTAGTGTTACAATTCCGACTCACCTTTAAATAAATTCAATACACATCACTGTTTCTAGCTTCTTTTCATTACAATATTCTTCTAAGATGTTTTCTTTACAAACTTCTAGAATGCACTGAAGTAACTCATTCTGTATTGTCTTAGAAGTTCCTTTAAAAAATGAATGGTTAAGATGGTACTTAAATAGGGAATCAACTGCTGCTGTATATTTAATGAATCCCCTGAACACTCCTTGATTTTGCGACCCTTCATGCTCTTCATGTCCTCTTAGGGGTAGCTCGTGATAAAAACAAATGTCACACAGTTGACTATCTTTATAAGCATGTCCCTATTTTTAGGACTCGATTGTTGTGATGATCTATTGATTCCTTATAGGCTTGGCTTAAACATGCCTGTACATTTACTGACCCATGTGTAGCAAAATTAAGCATGTTATTAACATGGTTTTTGGACATTTCATGTTTGAATTTTTCATATAGTCTCTTCAAGTCTGAAACCCCCTTTTGAACCCATGCAATGTTGGCTGCATTGTCTTTAATTCCAAATAAAAGGCAAGGAAAATAGAAAAGGGAATTGCTGACTTCACAGCTACATATCCACTCATATTTCATGTAAATTTCAGGACTGAAACGCCCACTATATTGTTTTTGGCGGCTTGCTGCAGTCTGAATAATATTTAACATAGCAGTCGGTCTTCCACGCACTTTAATGTCACATTTCTCTTGCAGTGTTAAAGCGCCAAAATGAAGCGACTTTAAATACGACTAATTACTCATTGTTACAAGCACACCATTGACACCAGTATATAAAATCACATTTGGTTGTACTTTACTGTCAGGAAACAATTTGAATCGCCGTGAAAATATTCACAAAGTCTGATTTCACGAAAATGCACTTACATCGCTTTTGGGACTGCAAACATTGCAATCCAGTGAGTTCACTAAACGATAGGAAGTGTGGTAAGCCGAAACATGTAGCGGGGCTAGCAGAGAGGGAAATGGAAGCAATACACATGAGCGAGTTGTACTGGCAGTCTTCTGAGGGAGAATTGGCTTCACATATGAACTTGCCACGCAGTTTGATATGAACAAGTTGTAATGAATTACAATATATATATATATATATATATATATATATATATATATTTTATTGGCTGCCACTGAATATGAGTCATATGTGTTATGCCCATACCACAGATGTAAGAATCATCATGTTAATTTTGGGTTAATCATTCATCCAAGGAATGTTGTGATTCAGTGGTCACTTTACTTATGAATTCACTCATCCAGGGAATGCTGTGATTCATTAGTGACTTACTTCTGAGTGGATGTCTGACCCAAGGCATTGACTTGTAAGTCTTTTGTAGTTTAAGTCCTAGTCTACAAAAGAATTTGAATAGTGTTTAATCCTGACTCTTACTACATACAGTGTCACAGGCAGTGACACTAGTGATTCATGAAATTAAATGATAATTGGAAAAGGAAATTTGAGAAGAAAACGTTCCATGCCTAAGTTTAGCGTATCATTTGCAGTTATGAGGACTGAGGAAAACCTTGAAAAAACCCTCAGTGAGGGAGGAAGATGCTGTTGGGATTTGAACTGCAGACCTCCTGCTCACAAGTCTGTCCCATAACGACCTAGGCTACCTGTTACGGTCCAAAGAAAAAATGGACAGTTTTAGATTTATTCAAAAATAAACAGCTTAAAACATAATTCTTATTTGTCTTGGATTAACTGAAATAATCTTATATTTCCACAATAAATTACTTCTTTCTTCTTCTTCTTTAGCTGATTATCCTCCTCTTTGTAGGACTTACACCCCCAAGGATTAACAAGCCAATGCCTTGGGTCAGTAGACTGTCGAGAAGCAAGCAAACTCTACATCATAGCATTTCCAGGATGATCAGCTCAATGCCTGGTATGGATATGAAGAAGAAGGAAATGAAATGTAATGATGAAAGGGATGATAGGAAAATTTGCAGATCAAATTATCCAAACCCCCCCCCCCCCAGCATTCGCCTAGCAACCGAAGAAAACTGGATAAAAGCCTTCAGTCAGATTGGACGACCCGGGGTTTGAACCAGGAACCTCCCAAATGCGGGCCACAGACTTTATTGCTTAAGTCATCCCGCTCGGTCACAAGAAATAACACAGCACAATAATAACAAAGGATAGGTAATAGAAATACAAAGCTGAATTACAATAGCCATATATGGCTTACACTGCTCTCATAGGAAATATGCACCAGGAAACCAAATTAAGGATATACAAAACTATTATTTGGAATATTTTCTCCAATTCTTGATACATGGATCTATTGAAAAGAAACTTGATATTTTTAAAGGAAGAATCTAAGAAAAATCTATGGAGCATGTAGCTGTTTACATAGCCTTAGCAATATAAACAGGTTCACTTAGGGATGGATAATATAGTGCATTATAGTGCGTTCATTTTTTTATACCAGTGCTACTGATACTTAACACTGTCATTATTATCAATCTACTTAGTAATCACAAATGGCCAGTTATAAGCAGTATGTAGTACGAGAAAGTACTTATCAAGGATGTCACACTAAAATAGTAATAACAGGGTTAGGATGAAGAATAACCTTATTTATTATTTCAGAAATTCTTTTTTTGTATCATATTTTTAACTTTTTATCATAGAAGATTAACTCCTAATTAAGTGAAGAGAGTTGAGTAAAAACTTATGGAATATTAGGTTTAACAAGAGAAACCAGTACAATGCTACAACTACAGGGACGTTTTCTAACGAAAACAACAGAATTTGTGTTCACATCTAGCTAAAATGTGCTGCCAGAACAGTGGGAGATTAAAGTCTTCAGCCTTTGTCAAAGAACAGCATGGTGCCTATTTAACGAGTTGCTCAGAGGGATACGGGAATAGTGCCTTAGCAGACCGCCCTACATGATGTTTTTCCGCAAGACAATGACTAACCTACATACATATGACAACTGAGCATGAGATGGTGGCGAGATAGGTTCTAACTACAGAAGTAAAATAAATATAAACATTAACATTCTGTGTGCAGTGTTCTTTTAATACAATAATTTGTCCGCAACCACACCAAGATAAAGCTACTGAATCTCATGCTACCACTGATGCCAAGGAAGGAGAACAAGAAAAACCAATACTCTCTAATTCCTGAGATACCAATTAATTCCTTCTCCCACATCTTACCCATCAAATGACCCATCTCATCTCCCACCAGGTCTTTTACCAAGTATTCTCTCTTCCGAGACCATCTTTGGTTTCTGGTATCCCTACCATGTATAAATATGGTTAACCCATTCTAGGCTCTCCAGTTTAATATCAATAATTAGTGAGGCTTTTACACTTTTCTTAAAACTGATGATTTCTCTAATCCAATTGAATTTTCTTATAGTGCTTGATGAAGAACAGATTTATATTAAAATAAATGTTTTTATTACAACAGTTTGCAAAGTAACATAAATGTACATGCTGCCAATTTTATTACTGTAAACAAATGTAATTATTGTCTGTGCTTGCAGGCAGCTCATCCCCTTCCTCCAGATCTGTCTGCTGCTTTGGGTTTTGATGGATCAGAGGAAGACCTGACAATAACTACAGCTGCTGTGTGTGTGTATCCTGCAAGAGTCAAGGATGCTGCTGATACTCTCAAGCAGATGGGGATGCAGGATAAAATTGCTTTAGCTTCAGGTACCTAGAATAAAAACTGATGTGTTACACTCACATGACTTTCTCTACCCCTATTGTTTATTTTTATGTGAATTCTACAAACTGTTCTTGCAAAAACCTATTCTTCTATTTACTTCCAGTTAACTGAAATAAACATTTGCATAAATAGTCGATGGTCGATATATACTGGCCTTGAAATTCCATAATCCTTGCATGACATCACAAGAAACAACTGAATAGTGACAACACTTTAAAAAAGTGATGAAAGTATTGAAAAATTCAATAGATATCTCAGATATCCAATAATAATGGATATGCTACAAACAAAATTAATTGCATGTTTTGAAAAGATCTACAATTTTTTGTGCAGTAAGCTTTTGTCTATTTCTTATGGCTTACCTATTATTCAAAATTCCTTCTGAATGAAGAGGACTTCACAGACATTTCTCAAAAAATTCAAAATATAAATTTTATTTGTCATATAAATATCTTAAATATATCAAATCATTAGGAGCACTTTTAAGAAAATCAAAAATAACTAAAATTGTTCCATGTAAAGGGGTAGTTTAGCGTATCACATCTTTGGAGAATGCTGAACTTAAATATCACATTTGGTATTTAACCAGCTTTTCATTTTTGAGTTATGCCGTTCTGTGTGTGTGTCTCTCTCTCTCTCATATGTTCTTTCACCCACCCATCCACACTGTTTTCTAAAAATGCTTTTTCTTGGATTCAGGGGACAACCAAACATTTCTAGTGAAAGCTAATCATATTTTTGGGTGGAATATAATATTTCCTCTTTCCTACTACAGGCAGAGAAAATAAAAACTGATGTAACATTCTGACAATTCTTTCTATCAGTGATAAATAGTCATCACTGATGATTGCAATGATAAATATGCAAATGAATGACAGTATATTGTCATTCATTTGCCCTAACTCTGAAGCAATATGTCTGACAACAATGCTATGATGTGAACTCTTGAACAAGCAAATACTCAAATGATTAAACGCAATTTCTCACAAGAGGGCATACGAAACAGAAGCTCGACCATAGTTAGCTATATTCGTTGCTGCTTTTCAAACAAGCTGGACTTGAAGAAACGAGCAAGTCTCATTAAATATCATATGAAATGAACAAGTAAAACACATGTCCTTGACAGCTCTACCACAGACCTCCCCATTTACAGGTGCATGCCTTAACAACCTTTGCTACCTGTGTCGGATCAATATTAGAAAGCTCATATTTCTTTGGATGCTTTTCAAAACTAAAGAGAAAGTTCACTTCAGATTTTCCCATTGTCTTTACAGACAGGATTTATGATTACTTGAACTGTAACAGTTACAACCATGTAATAACTACATTGTCATTCTGATGAGTAAATTATAGGAAATAATTATGGAAATGTTCTTTTTATGTATTCAATTACTTTTACTTCATCATTGATTCCTATCTTATTATATTGAATAAAATTACAGCTTTATTACTGAAAGAACATGTATGAATGCATAAAATTCATTAAATTAATCTAAAAGACTCTAAATCTGTTTTATGATTAAGGCTGGTTCACAACCACCCAGTAACGGTAACCAGAATGGAAACGAGAACGGTAAGCAAGAAATTTTGATTCACAACAGCCCGGTAACGAGAACAGGAATGCATATCGATCACAAAGATAAAGTCGATTTTGCGCATTGGGATTTCATTTGTTTTTAACTGACCAATGACATTTTTTCACCTACTTCCAATTTAGCCAAGCCAACGTCAAAATTCGATAGAGTAAACATTACCTAAATGTATATTCATTACATTTCCGATCCCTCTACTTATGCCAAACTTTCATTCCTTTATTTAATAGCATACATTAAAATTGTTTATTGTTCTTTTTTCATTTCCACCGGTTTTAGCTGTTTTTTGTAGCTTTTGCCATTGTTTTTTTAGGTAATAGCCAGTTCTGAGTTGCATATAAACAAACTACAAATGATCCCTTCACCAGAGGAACCAACGCTGATTAGATTTGCGGGTGTCGGGATGAGGTTAGGAGACACATTTACTACCACAGTTTACTACTAATTCCTTCCAGTTTCATGTTTCCAGCTTGCGACTATAGAGAGCACTGTGGCTGTTTCATGTCACGGCCGCTTAGAATAACCTCTAGAGTGAAGAGTCTAACATGCACAATAGGGATCTAATATACCGTGCCCGGGAATGAGAACGAGAAAGTTAAAAGTTGGGCAACTCTTCTTTCCCGTTCCCGGGGCCCGGGAAGGCTTCCCGTCGGTTGTGAACACTCCCATTTGAATACATGTATTTCAACTTTCTCGTTCTCATTCTGGTTACTGTTCTTGTTGGTTGTGAACCAGTCTTTAGTCTTAAGAAGTTGCACTACACCATTATAGAGTATTCAGTGTAACATTTACTTTCCATACACTTTTATTTTATTACATGACAAAACTTTTGATGTGATGCAGTGGCAACAGGGTTCCCAAGTGGGCAGTATCCTTTAAAAACAAGGCTGGAGGAGATAAAGGCAGCCATAGAAGATGGAGCTACAGAAATAGATGTTGTAGTAGATCGCAGTCTGGTACTGGCACATCGATGGGAGGATCTGTACAATGAAATTCGACAGATGAAGGAGGCCTGTGGTTCTAAGGCACATCTTAAAACAATACTAGCTATTGGTGAGCTTGGCTCATTGACAAATGTGGCACATGCTTCTCTGGTGGTGATGATGGCTGGCTCAGATTTCATCAAAACATCAACAGGTATACTTAAAGGGAGACTACAAAAAAATTGTCAAAAAAATTAAATGTTTAGTTTTTTAAGTAGTCTTATTAATTGGAATTTCATCTTTAATTTGATATAAAGGGTGAGTTAGAATAACAACTAATTCTAAGGCATAATTCAGGGGTTATATTTGAGTATGTTCTTATAAGGAATGTATGTTCATAAACATGTTATCAAGCTAGGGACATAAACATTTTTCAAATGTTGCATCGGGTTATATGAAATTCTGTCAAACAGATCTCTGTTCACCCATGGCATTGGAATATCGCTTATGTTATCAATCTCAGCTATTGGGATCTACTAAAGTGCTCCGTTTATGGAAGGACTTTCAATTTTACAGCCTATTATAAAAAGTTGTTCCACTTTACTTACACAGAACTAGCAGACATACATTATGTTTATGGTGCTGCTTGGGGAAATGTGAAAAGAGCACAAGATGTTTAAACTGAGCTTTACACAAGAAGACATTTGCCTCATCACAACACCTTACTGCAGTACATCAACGACTGCAAGAAACAGGAACTTTCCAAAAACAAGCACATCATTTGGGAGTCCAAAGAAATGTAAGATCAGTGGCTCTAGAAGAGGAAGTTCTTGACCAGGTCCATGATTCTCCATCTACAAGCGCAAAAGCAAAAGTGTATGTCTTTGGTTACTAGAATTCTGCACGAACGGCAATCACATCCATATAATCTCACCCGAGTTCAAGCACTGGGCCCAGATGACTTTCCACTCCGACTTTGCCCAGTGGTTTCTTCATAAATGCGTTGATCAACCAAGATTTCCTACATACTGTGGATGGACGAGAAGGTTTTTAGATGAGAGGGCATATTTAACACACATAACTAGTCATATTTTGGTACAGGATAACCCTAGAGCTATTAGAGTTGCAAATTACCTACACCAATTTGTAGTTAACATTTGAGCTGTCACTGTATTTACTACCTCCACGTTTGACTAGCCACATTTACCTACAGCTTTCACAACATACTTTGTCAGAACTTCTGGAAGATGTTCCTTTAGGAATGCGCCAGTTAATGTGGTTCCAAGGTGATGGGGCACGTATGTATTACTCTAGTGACGTAAGGGATTTCCTAAGTGTAACGTATCCTGATCGTCGCTGGATTGGTAAAGGAGCACCAAGATCATGGCCTGCACATTCACCAGATCTAAACCCTTTGGATTTTTTCTTTGGGGACATGTTCAGATTCTTGCATATGAGATGCCGGTTAATAGTAAAGAGGAAGTGATGGACAGAATCTTTGTAACATTTGATGCTATTTGTGATATGCCCAGTATTTTTAACCCATTCGGGGATATGGACGTCCATGTTAAAATGCAGGAGAAAGCATATGGATTTAATGCTTATTTAACCTTAATTATTATAACTTTTCTCTTTTATAATAAATTTGAATAAATTCTCCATTTAAAATTTCCTTCTTGAATGGTATACCTCAAAACATAGATAAACACAATGGCACATCACATTCATGACAAATCATATTAGCTTCCTTGTGAACAATTTTTTGCGAAACACCGGACACTTTCGAAATGGACGCCACTTTTTTTGCGGTGGGTGGTATCCTTTTAGGAACGTGTTTTCCTACAAGTCTGAGGGGATGGGTACAGGGAGCAATGTGCTTCCATCTGCAACTTGACTTCGACATCGGGATTTATGGCCATGCGGTCTAAGGCATGATAGGAGTAGCTAACCTATCAAGACCAAGGATTCGTAGGATCGAATCTCGGTAAAATGCATGTTCTGCACTCAATTGAAACTGTGGAAAAGGATGGGGAGGGCCCAACTAAAGCAAGCGGTGTGACGGCACGGTTGGATGCTGACGGGTTTCAATTGAGTGCAGAACATGTATTTTACCCCTTTTTTTAAAAAAAAATCACTCCCTATATTGGGTGGCGGTTTATGAGACCAATCAATGCTGCAACTATCATGTGTTCAGATGGCCGAGCGGTTTAAGGCATTGTGGCATCATATGGTTACGTTGCATAGTCGGAGGTTCGCGCCCCAAAGTAATTTTTTTTTATTTTTACTCTCATTGTTAATTAATGACATCAGACAATGCTGCAGCTATCATGTGTTCAGATGGCCGAGCGGTTTAAGGCATTGTGGCATGATATGGTTATGTTGTATAGTCAGAGGTTTGCACCCCAAAGTAACAAAAATATTTTTTCGTTTGTGTTTTTATTCTTACTCTCATTGGGTATCCTTGAAGGGGTTAAAGAACTCAGCAATCATTACAATGACGCTATCAACTATGTTCCAAAGTCAAAGGTTGGCTTTTGAACAGCTTTTATAAACTTATGCACTTGCTCAATTTTTGTAACATATATTTGTACAATTTTAACTTTTCTCAAGTAATTTGTGTAATGATGGAGGAAATTTGACCAACAATAGTAATACTTGCATAATATGTTATTGACAAATAACCTGTATTCGCAGCTGCAGATCGGTTAAAAAAGTTTTCACCTATTTCAGAGCACATGGATTTAGTGCCATATAATAAATAAAGATTTACAAGTTACTAAATCAATTTAAGAGTTTTGCTTTGTTTAAAATTAAAGATACTAGCTACTCTTATTTCAAAACTCACCCAATGCCTTGTAGCAAAAGATATGTAGTGACCGTCACCCTCTGTGGTGTAGTGGTTACCATGCTAGCTTCTAGTTTCTGAGGTCGCGGGTTCAAACCCGGCGGAAGGCGATGGATTTTTCTCGGGCGTAAAAATCCTTAGCATGGCTTCCTTCAGAAGGGAAGTAAAGCCGGTGGTCAGTGTTGTAGTTTTACAGCATGTAAAAGAACCTCAAGCCTGATAAAGAGGCCTCTGAGCAAAATTACCATTCTTTCATGCCCAATATAGAATGGGACGCTAAGGACCACAGTAGTTAAACAGCATCCATAAATAAAAAAAGCAAAATGTGTAGTGACCTGTGCTGAAGAATTTCATCTAACCCAACATGGTGTTTCAAAAACAGTAATGCCCTCTAGCTCAATAATAAGACACTTACCGCATAACCCTTCCCAAAAGAAAATACTCAAATAGAAGCTTAAAATTATTCAATGTTATTCTGACTACCCTGTATATTTTATCATTGTAGCCCAATACTTATAGTATCTACATCTGGTTAAAATTTCAGTCTGATATCTTAAATAGTTTCTAAGATAATGAATCATGAATTTAACAATTCAATATTGGCGGGATAAGGCTTTTAATCTTCCCTTAATCAAAATGGATTTAATGTAGGGGTAATGTGTCTGCCTCACATTCAAGAAGTCTTGAGTTCAAATCTTGGTTAGGGTGAGTTACCTGGATGAGGGTTTTTTTGGGGGGTTCTTATCTGAGAAGGTGAATGTCAGTTAATTCTAAGCTCTAGGGACTCTGGGCCCACCATTTTGTTCATTCATTGTCCCATATGACCTATCTGGTTAAAGGACAAAAGTAAACATAGAGAAGAATTTAATGGACAGGGATGTGTTACTAACCAGTAAAGTATAGGATAGGCCAGATGCTTACAAACTTCATTTACTTGGTAATTAATTCAAACTAGTTTTGAGAGCATTCACTTCAATCCTCAGTTGGAGACCAACTATTGTCCAGGATTGCTTTTACATGGTGTATTCTATTGGAGGCATCTAGTATCTTCCAAATGAATCTGTAAAGGCAATGTGAAGGGGCACAATGAAGTTTATTATGAGACCCTGGTTTTTGAGAATGTAGGTTTTTTCTCCATTGGTTTTTTTCTGTGCTTCCAGTTCTATTTTGTGGTGGTTTTTGCAGCACACTATAGAAGCTCAAAATAATATGCATCTTGTCCAAAGTGATTACAGTTATGCTTTCACAAGGTTATAAAATTAAAATAAGCTGGTATGTAATTATTTTGAGGAATAAGAGATATTTACATCTCTAATTACGTTTCAGGCAAAGAGGCAGTGAATGCGACCTTACCAGTTGGCATTGTTATGTGTCGAGCAATTCGTGATTATAATGCACGTACTGGATATGTGGTAAGTAAATTGAACTTTTACTTCTTAAAGGAAAAGTATTTATTGCATTTACCTTGTTTATGAATTCAGGATTTGGCATGTGAGGAACCAATTTATTCACAAATCCAGAGGCTGCAGTTGACTGGTGCAGTTTGCTGGAAGAAAGATCCTGTAAGCTAGATCTTTTTCTGAGGAAAAAGTCAAAATCTCAGCATTAACTTTTTGGTGTCAGATGCACCAAACTTAATCCAGAAAATTTGAACTTATCTGCCTGAAGCATATTATTTCAAGAAGATTGCAATTTGTGCTTAGGTGCTAAAGTTAATTGCATTGATGGTGTTATGGCATACATGATTACATAATTTCACAAGATGTTTTATAGTGAACTTTGATCACTGCATTCATTTGTTAATGTGTGCATAACGTTTACAAAAAATTACAAGGATTACTGAGTAAAAATCCAGGGGTAGTAATGAAATGATGATTTACTTAACCTTTTGCCTGAATCAAATTTTTTCTGTGTATTAGAATACAATGTGGTTTACGATTTTTTGCCAGGAGATACTTCAAAATATATGAATGATAAATTGATAAAAGGAAATCAGTCACAGCTTGGATTTTTGGAGGTGTTCCAATCTGTCTTAGTAGTGCTATTACATAGCGTTAAGGCTACATCAGTGGTGCTCACACTTTTGTATTCTGCATCCCCCTTTTTTACCTTGGATGATCCTGTTCTCTCTAAGATAGAAAGACAGATAATGATAACCCATTAAACAAGAATATAAACTCAATTTGGCAACACTGACTATCACTGCTAATGAAGTGATGTCAACATCCCCATCAAACCACACCTCTCATTCAAGGCTTATCTATGCAAAATTACAAATGTTTTTTAAACTTCTCCAATTATGTCTCTTAAAATATTGTTATAAATGCTGAATCTGCTCACTGTGACTAATGCCCTTTTAAATATTGACCATCTGCAAATAAAACACAACTGTAACTTCAGTTTTGGTAAAATTAAGAGCTATAACGTCCTTCCAAAAGATCATTGATATAATTCTGTCATCTGACATACATGGAAACAGTTGTGTAGTTTGGGGATGTGCTTCACTATCACAAACCCTACACAGTGCATATCTTTGAATGATAACTGTTATACCAGGAAATGTACAACATTGTTATCTAAGTAGGAATTTCTCTAAGAAGCATATACTTGTACCTAGGCAATTCAATATTGTTATTCCAAAAGTTACTACACACCTAGGCATGTAGCTCAATCATCGGAGGAGGGAAGAAACAGAATATAAGGGAGACACTCCAGGAGGAGTTTGCTGTAGTATGTACTAAAATATTGATGTAATTATTTGTTTTAATGCTATTTCTTGTTATATGGATTTTAGGTTGGATTTAAGCCAGCAGGAGGAATCCGCACTGCTCGTGATGCTCTCAGCTGGCTAATACTGATGCGTGAAGAATTAGGTGTAGAATGGCAATATCCAGAGCGTTTCCGAATTGGAGCATCAGGGTTACTAGGGGATATTGAGCGTCAGTTGTACCATTATGCTACTGGTCGCTATGCAGCTCTTCATGAATTTTCTATTCCATAGTGTATGAAATTTCTTGCTACATAAGCAAAATAATCAAACAAATTGTAAACCATCTTAAAACAGATGGTTTGAAATAAAATTGCATAGCATGAAACTTCCTGCCACGTACACTTCCATAAAAAATTTCCAATTCTCGCATAGTATTTGCTGTAGTTAGCTTGAATTTTTCAATATCTTATGCTCTGTACATTGAAATGTTAAGTAGTACTCTTTTGTTTCTCATGAGCTCATGCAGTTATGTACAATCATTGTCTAAGTGTTTATCCACCTGGTTTTTAACCAGTTGTCTCTTGTCTTGTAGGCTTTTGAGTACCAACAATGTGTATTAAATCATTTCTAGCACAATTATCATGGTTAATAGGAAATAGATGTAAAAGTAATCTTGTACATAAATAATTTACTAAGAAGGTATGAAATAAATATCAGAAAAAGTTATGTAACTCATGGTGTATTTAGTCTTCAAAATTACTGTTCGATTTGATATGCATTGATTTTATCGACTCGTTTCCTATATCTAATATTTAATAGTCACCTATAAAACTAAGCACATAATACATTTTGCTAGACCTAAAGTCAGGAGAACACTTGAAGGTGGATTGGGGAAAGCCATTGTGCAAAGAAAGAGAGAGCAAGAGTGGAAAAGGACACACTTTCTTTCATGTTAAGGTTAATAAAAATAGTATTCTTGTAATTGTTCAGCTTATTATATCTGATCTAAAATGAATAATAGTTATAGTATAATTAAAGCAATTTCATCTTGCAGTTCAGATGGCTCAAAGCAGTACTACTGCACAACCTGCATTCATGTGTGCTCCCAACTATAGCAATAAACTGGTAACAGCATATGGCACATACCCTATGGTTGACGTCCTCCAAAATTTGTAAGCTTTATGTGAAATCCATGTGAACTGTGGGCTACTCTAGCCTGTGTAACAATAATGCTAACTAAAACTGAATGGGTGCCTTGCAAAAATGGGCTAGCCATCATTTTATCAGAACAAACTATAGTAAACTTTGCAAATGCCAATGAAAACAATCACCCATAGATTCTAGCACAAATAAGAATAAAACAACAATACAACCAATTTACAAATTTTGCCATCTGCAGAGCCTCCTGTCTAAAGTTCCAAGTGAACCTAATTTTGCTATAACAAAACAAAATGGCACATTTTCAAAAAACTGTCAACAGGAATAAAATGATGGGGGAGAATATTTGGGAAAAGTAAGGGAGAAATGGATAAGAGAACTGAGATATAAATTGATAAAATAGTTAAACAGTGTAACGTAAATAGTGAGAGGGAGGGGGGGTTTGTACACTTATGAAAATGTATTAAGGGTTACAATAAACATTCTTAAACTGACAAAGTTAAAAGCTTTATATCCCACTATAAAGCTTTTCTTAAAGTTAGCCAAAGTTAGAGAATGTATTGCATTTTCTGCAGCAGATCGAAGCATGTAACCTTTTTTTTTTTTTTTTTTTGGTTAAATTGGTTAGCCCAGTTTTGCAAGCTCCCATTCAATTATATGAATTTGGTTTCTCAGAGCTGTTGTAAAATCTCAACAAACCAAATGGCAATGTTGCAATGGTGAGACCAAGGTAAAACATGGATGGTGCTTTCAGGCTTTCCACTCACCTCCTCCGGGGACAAAATGCAGACTCTTAAGTGAAGAGATGCAAGCTGAGACATGGGAAATGGCCTCTCCATACTCTCATCTCCTATTCCTATTTAGTGAGTGTGGAGCTAGCATAAGAAAAGGAAAAAAGGAGGGGGAAAATATGAAATTATAAACATGTGACTGCCACAGATATATCTATTGCTGTTGTTGATGCTTTCCACAGCTCCCATTCAATTATATGAATTTGGCTTCTCAGAGCTGTTGTAAAATCTCAACAAACCAAATGGCAATGTTGCAATGGAGAGACTAAGGGAAAACATGGATGGTGTTTTCAGGCTTTCCACTCACCTCCTCTGGGGACAAAACACAGGCACTTAAGGGAGGGGGGGAAGGTGATGGGTGAAATTTCTATTTTGCAAAATTTTAAAGCTACATACTTAATCTTTTGGACACATATTTGGGGTGTGAAACTACTTGGCAGACTTTCATTTTTGTATGTCAATTAATTTTTGAATTATTGAAAATTTTCTTTCAAAATATTTGCAAATTTCAAAATCAAATACGCTTTACACCTTTTTGAAAAAGAAGTTTGAAATTTTTTTACAAAACCAGAAACTCATTTAGAAAAACTTGACGCATGGATTTTGTAATATCTTAACTGTAAGGGAAATTAAAAAAAATATGACCTGCATAGTAAAAATTTCAAAATTTTTGCAATCACTGCACACATTTTATTTTTTATCTCTAAAAGCGCTAAGTTAATCCTGAATTCCATGTGTCAATTTTTTGTTATGTTTTATAGAACGTACAGTAAACATTTCAGCTCTCTAACACATAATTTGTGGATGTTATTTTGTTTTGAATGAGTAAAAGTATAGCAAAAATTAAAGGGAGGAAAAATGAGTTTAAAAGTTTGTGTGCAGTTAGACAGAAATAATGACTTGCAGACTTTCCTAGAAGTGTTCAGCTTAGATGTGCAATTTTTACTCTTTTTTTCACTGCAAATCAGTTTCAATTTATGGCATAAGCCAAGCCTTTCAGTGCCAAGTACTATATTCAAACACTTTTGATTGTGGTCATTACACTTCAGGTCAGTCACCAATGGTGACAGTAAAACTGGTGTCCACCAATATATATTTACAGTCTTCTTATTTACTACAGGTATATGTTCACAATTATCCTCCAGCTGTTTCTGCCTTAAATTTTTCTTTTGTACATCACATTCTTGTTCATTTAACCTTTCATCATTGTATTATTTACACTTGTTTCTGGCTCATGTATATGAAACAACATACAATTTGATGTTACATGACATCTACTGACAGCGCTGCAGTTACTATGTTATACTGAACACAGTGACTCAGTGACAGATCAGAAATTAACTTTCACGGAAAAAATCCCACAAAAATCAGTAAAAAAAGTGGATTTTTTGCTTCACGCAGCGATTCCATCACCTGCCATACCTTCTCAGGGACATTTAAGGAGCACAGACTTTTAAATATGATGTAATTAGAACAAATTCCAGGCATTATACTGTTTTAAAACTTTGCATATATGCACTTCAAATCACCTAGTATTTTTTGGTACAAAAAACACAAAATGTCAATTTTGGTCACATTTTCACCCGTTTCCCCCCTTAAGTGGAGAGATGCAAGGTGAGACATGGGAAATGGCTTGTCCATACTGTCATCTCCTATTCCTATTTGGTGAGTGTGTGGAGCTAGCGTAAGAAAAGGAAGAAGAGGGGAAAACTATGAAATTATAAACATGTGACTGCCACAGATATATCTATTGCAGTTGTTGATGCCAGTTAAGTTGATGCTTTATTGACGACATATAAAATATACAGCATTTCTAATGGCTTTATTTTTGTCTCAAATTTTCTTTTACTTCATAATTGACAGAAAATGGCACATATGCTCAGATCGGAATGAGATATATACACTGAGTGCTTAGACAATGAACTTGCTTTCTATGAATTGTTTTGTTGAGATTTGTGGTTTGTGAAATAATTCGTTATGACTGCTTAAAGCTATAAAAAAATACAAGCACTAAGCAAAAGTTAGTGTTCATATTGTAACAAACAAAATTAACTTCAACATCATCTCTCTATAAAATATCTAAATGAGAACACATTAACAACAATATTTGAGTCACTGCACCTATATGAACAATTACTAGCACTCATCACAGGTATGTAAACAAGTTAATGAAATGCAACTTTAAAAAAATGGATGGAAGAAGTGCTTTCAATGGCTACTATACATTAATCTGCTATACAACATAAGACGCTTATATATTATGGTTCATGGTACTAGGTTACAGTATTCTGTAGTGTGGAATTCAACATTTTGATAAGAGATGTCATGCTGATCTACATTACACATATCTTGTCTGCTCCATGGAATTACACCTTTACGTACTCTAGCTCTGAAGAAAGTTCCCAAGGAAGTCGGAACATACTGGCAGGCAAAGGTGTACAGTGGGATGATCGATAATCTATCATATACTTGTGTGCCTGCAAAAAGTGGTTAAAAAGTTAGCATTTTCAAAAAGAACTTACTGCTCACATGAAAATGCCACAGGATAATTTTCGCTCTTTTTTTAACTTCTTGCAATATTTAGGTATATTAATACAGATCAGAGAGTATAGAGCAGGAGGAGGGAGCATTTTGTTTAAGAATCAGCAACACAAAATTACATTATATTCCTCTAGTTGTAGCCCATAGTACTTAGTGCTAATAGTGGCTATCTATAATTTAATAATTTACAGTCTATTCTCATTTTAACACATGCTAAAATATATTTTGCAGAGATAACTATTAAAAAAATTCAAAACTTAATAAAGGATAGAAATGGAAATGACAGATAGAAGGATAATATATGTGTGACATGTTAGGTGGTAGTGAGTACCTTCTAGCCATAGAATTGACTTTGCTTTGTATGGATGTTTGTTATAGACACTGGATATAACTTGTAGGAAAATTAAACCACTTGTTAACAAGATGTAGATTGAGTCACACTTTTTTGCACTCACCTTCATTAATTAAAAGTTATATAAAACAGAAATGTTTTCGAGGGCATTCGTCCTCATCGTCAGCGACTGAGTGACTAAGGGTCGTTTTCTCCCGTGTAAAAAAGTGTGACTCAATCTACATCATGATGAATACTGCACTGCTAATAGTGCTTCTGTTTTTAATTGTTAACACTTGTTAACAGTTTAATGCTTGTTAACTGGATCATATAAGTCAACTTAATTTAGCTTACTTTCATTACCCAGCTAGTACATATTTGTGTGTGAAGCCTAACTTCTCATTCTTTCAATTGTAACTCAGCCCAATCCACACTACAATGCAAGGGCCTAATAATAATAATAATAATAATAATAATAATAATAATAATAATAATAATAATAATAATAATAATAATAATAATCACTGAAAAAAACAGAAGTATATGCTCTCATCTGCTCAATATCGAGTACAGTGCTTTAATAAAGGTCAGAACAGGAAGCAGGTTTTATTTATGTATCTAAGGATGTCACAGTCTTTTAATTTCTCCATTTTTCAATAAGCTGCCCAGAATTAAGTACGTTACATGTACTATTGCCTGATTCTAATCAATGTTGAACTGAAAAACACATTACATTTCCAATCCTGTAAATTGTGGCTACAGTCACTGTACTTTGGGTGATAATACTGCCCTCCAATGCTTCACAGCTTTAATCAATGGATATGCTCCCTCCTCTAAATTATATACTCTCCAATAATTTGACAGGTATGTCAAACTCGAGTGCAGGCTGACAACTACTGTCCTTGTTGTGTACCTATGAGGGCTGATCAACAAAGACTGAGACTGATTTTTACTTTCTCTACTACGTATAGTAAGTAGGGGAAGTATTGTATTCGATCCAAAAATTCGATACCGAAATTTCACCGGAAATATATGTTTTGAGACCCCCTGAATCCAAAAAAAGCATTTTTGGAAACATGTCCGTGTGTGTGTCTGCCTGTGAACAGCATAACTCAGAAACGAACAGTCGGATAAAAACCAAACTTGGTATTTAGGTTCAGTATCTTCCAAAGATGCGACACAAAGGTTTTCAAGAAAATCCCCCCACCCCAGATTACCCTTTACATGGAAGATTTTTCGAAAATTTTAATTTTCTCAAAAATGCCTCTAACGATTTTGATTAAAATATATGTTTAAAATATTTTCATGACAAATAAAATGTATATCTTGAATTTTCTGGGAATGTCTCCAAAAGTATTCTTTATTGTGAACGACTTTTGCATAACTGGTAAACCATAAGAGATAGACAAAATTTTACTACACAAAAAATGTAGATCGCATTAAAATACACAATTTATGTCATATACATTTTTTTTGTTGAGTGAACCATTTTCGAGATATTGCTTGTTATTCCCTTAAATTTTCCAATACTTATACTTTTTCTCAAATTCGTTATTCATTTTTTTTATGTCCTGGACATGCAAAGAGATTGGAATGCGCCACATAGCAACCAGTGCTTAAAAATTTGACTATCGCTTAAAACCTACCATATTCCCCTTGCATCTACAAGAAAATTGGCAATAAGATTGACATCTCGATAAACATGAAGCATATGGAGAATAAGCGTTCGTAAAAATAGTTTGTACAAGAGTAGAGAAAGTCATGTGAGTGTAACACATCAGATTTTTTCCTGTAGCTTCCGTGATAGTTTCATATCTGTAACATAAATATTTGAAAAAAGCGGGTTTTTATGTATAATGTTGGTAGGCGACAGCACTCTCGTATTGGTAGGTTGGTAGTAATGCTCTATTTTGTAGACCCTACGTGCATTTTGCATACCAGACAATGGAGGTGATGCGAGAGGAGCAGTACAGCGCAATCAAATTCTGTTTTCGTTTAAACCATACAGCCACTGAAACTTATGAAAAGCTGAAGCAAGCGTACAATGAAGATGCACTACCTCGTGCAAAAGTGTTTAAGTGGTTCAAGGACTTCAAAGAAGGCCGACTTGTCAGTGTTAAGCAAGGTGGGCCTGGTGTTTCGGCTTCTGCTGTGACTGAAGTCAACATCAACACAGCTGCTGTGATTGTCCGAGAGGATCGGCATATAACATTACATAACCTCAGTGAAGTGTTGAGAATTTCATATGGCAGTGTGTTTACAATTATGCACGACCATCTCCATATGACCCGAGTCTGTGCTCATTGGGTGCCACGTGTGTTGAATCCTGAACAAAAGGCTGTGCAAATGGAGACAAGCCGTGAGGTGCTGCGTCTCTTTGCTCATGGAGGGGATGCATTTTTTAAATCGATTATCACCGGTGATGAGTCATGGCTGCATCATTATCATCCTGAAGGAAAACAAGCCAGCAAAGTGTGGAAATCACCAGGTTCTCCAATACCAAAAAAGGCAAAAGTTGTTCCATCTGCAGGGAAAGTGATGGTGATCACATTTTTTGACTGTAATGGAATGATTTACCAGCATGCAGTTCCCCCTCACACTACTGTTACAGCAGCATACTACACGTCAGTATTGGCTACACTGAGGAAGCACATTGCAAAGAAACGACCAGAGCTTTCTCGGACTGGGTGGCGACTTCATCATGACAATGCATGGCCTCAAGTCGCAAATCAAGTCATGCAGTTTCTGGCTCGATTCAACATTACCTGTGTACCACATCCAGCTTATAGCCCCGATCTTGCACCCTGTGACTTTTTTTTATTCCCATCACTAAAGGCAAGGCTTAGGGGTATTCAATTTGAGAATTCTGTAGCAGTGCTCAAGAAAAGTGAGGCGATTCTCAAGGACTGACAAAGAATGGTCTGCAGCACGTGTTCAAGGACTGGCAGAGATGCTATAAAAAGTGCAATGAAGTAGGAGGGGACTACTTTGAAAAAGATCATATAAACATTGAATTGGAGTAATAAACATCTGTGAAAAAAAATCAGTCTCAGTCTTTGTTGATCAGCCCTCGTATATATACAGTGTACCTGCTTGACTAGCCTCACCACAGAGATAAGACACAAGCCTACAAGGGGTGTACATACCAGTGATTGCTTAATCTTATTTCAGTAATTTATTACCTATTAATTGCAAGGTAGAGACATTCTAATATGCTGTTTCACTATCTGAAAACATATAATGGACTAAAAGAATTAAACCAAAATTTATAAATTTTTATGTAATAATAAAGTAATGGCATTATTAGTAGTTAAACAAAGAGTTAGAGCACTGGATCAAATAGCTAATATAAAGTTCTCCTTCAAATCAAAGTAATGGCAAACTTAGGTTCACTGAGTCGAATGCTATTGGCATTTCTTGACAATCAGTCCTTCAAATTTAAAGTGAACTTGGTATTGGAAGTCATTCTCATCATATCTGTCAGTCAGGCTGTCATTTATGTTTGTTGAGCTTTATCTTGGAATAAAAATACTGTATAACTGTGAGTACGCTCAAATTTTGAGATTTTCAGCTGCAAATTTTGAGAAGCAATTGGGATTAATGATCTGGTAAAGCCCAAATATATCTTATTCTTTATATTCTTCTCTTAGTCTTGTGTAACATTGTAAATCAAATCAGTTGTAATTGTAAAATTTGCATCCTCCAGGTTTGCACTCACATCAAACAGTTATAACTTATCTTGAAAGACCTCAACATGCTGAAATATGCTACCTAAGAGGGACATTAGTTTACGGCTAAATGAAAACAAGTAAACAAAATTTTGTTGTTAATTTACTCTTTCCAAAGGAATTTGTCAATTATATCAATAATTTAATTCTATTACTGCCCTGGATACCAACACTTTTTCAATGTGGTGTTTACAAAATGACTGTATTATGGATTTAGTACAGAAATTGCTTTTATAAAATAAATGACAATGTCACTGACATGATTTAAAATGACAGAAAAATGAATTTGTGAAGTGATAAAAACTGAGATGCTAATGAGAAAGTTTAATAAATTTGTTGATAATTCCTGACTTCAACATTTTCTTAGCCTGTCAGATCAAAACCTATTTTCACTGCAATTTCATAAATTTACAAGGGTCATTCCAAAAGCAATGCACAACATTTATTTATAAACTACATGTTCCTCCTATCTTAACTATTTTTACAGTGTGTAAATACATCCCTTAAGCCACTTGTACACAATCCAATTTTTGTCAAATTCAATACTTTACAAGACCTTTCAAGAGTTGTCACAACTTTACAACTTCTCTTGTCAAATTGCAACTCTTCGAAAGCCTTGAAAGCAAATAAGGACATGCTCTAAACGATCAAAGATTTGACGGTTTTAGCCAATGAAATGCGAGTATTCACAGTGCGTCACGAAATCTGCAACATGGCGAAAAGTAAATAAAAATGGCTACCCGGCCAAGGTATGTTGTATGCGAACTGCTTAGGTTATACATAAGCAAGTCATGTCCATATGTCTAGGACTCCGTGAATTACCACAACAAGATGAAGCAGATGATCGCGGTTATGAAGAAATAATTGCCAGGCAGATTTCCGAACTAAGTATACATTAATGCAATGTTATATAGTGTGGTTAACCTATCACTTGGTGTTATTTCCATTGTGTTCCATAATCGTAATGCGATTTCATTGGATATAATACGTGAAAGTGCTACATAATATTGGTATAGAACAGTATTTCATTGCAAACTGTTAAACCGTGATGCAAATAGTAAATTGCTTTGTGCGTGATAAATTATCTATTAATGTGTTCTGAAGGGTTTCAGTTTGAAAAAAGACAACTTGTAAATACACATTTACGACATTGTCAAGTCTTGTCCAATCTTGTCATACATTGAAAAATGTTTGACAATTTTTCTTGTAAACTCATGAATTGAAAAAAAAGTTTGATCGTGTACAAGGGGCTTTAGGAACATAATTTAATGTTTCCATACAATCCCCATACCTCTTAACTGCCTACCCCACCTTGGAACTAGGGCCTGTATACCTGCATGGCAAAAGTCTGGACCAGCATGTTTGAGCCACTGTTTGGCAGGTTCATGAGGCAGTCATCATCTTCAAACCTTATTCCACAAAGAGAGTCCTTCAGTTTACCAAAGAGATGGCAACCGCATGGAACCAGGTCGGGACTGTAAGGCGGGTATTTCAATGTTGTCCATCCAAGTTTGCTGATCTCGTCCGTGGTTTTCTGACTGGCATGTGGCTGTGCATTGTCGTGCAACAGCAAAACATCCTGCTTCTCTCGATGTGGTCAAACATGTCTCAGTCAAGCTTGAAGTTTCTTCAGAGTTGCCACATATGCGTCAGAATTAATGGTGGTTCCACGTGGCATAATTTCCACAAGATAAGAGTCCTTCGGAATTGAAAAACACTGTAGCCATAACTTTTCCAGCTGAAGCTGCAGTTTTACATTTTTTTGTCTTCATAAGCAAGTTTGCATGATGCCACTCCATGGATTGCCTCTTTATCTCTAGTTCAAAACGTGAGGCCACGTTTCATTGCCTGTCACAATTCTTGCAAGAAGTCATCTCCACCATTCCCGTACTGTTCCAAGTTTTTGCTGCACACTGTTTTTCATGTTTCTTTGTGAGCCTCTGTCAACCTTCTTGGAAGCCATCTGAACAAACCTTTTTCAACCCCAACTCTTTCAGTATTCTGCAAACACTTGCTTCCCCTATTCCAACATAGTGTGACCAATTCCTTCACTGTGATGCACTTGTCAGCTGAAACCATGTTGTTAACTCTCTGCACATTTCAAGCAGTGTGGGGTCTGCTACTCTGAGGAGAATCCCGAATATTGGTGCGCTTGCTTTCACAATGTAATCTGCTTGCCCACTAACTGTACTGCGATCGACAGCAGCATCTCTATACATCTTCTGCAACTTATTGTGGATGTTTCCTACTGTCTCGTTCTCACAGCACAGGAATTCTATAACAGCATGTCACTTTTGAAGGATGTCAAATGCAGCAGCCATCTTGAAGACATGCTACGACAGCGCCACTCATGGGAACAGGTTGCACTAAATTTGAACACAAGCAGCAAGGATGTATCTATGAACTCCGTAAATTGCAAAGATGTAGAACGAAACATAGATTTAAAAAAAATAGTGTGCATTGCTTTTGGAGTGACCCTCGTACCAAACAATCTGCTCTACTAAATAGATGTAAAATAATTTTGTAAACACCATACACAAAAAATATGAGATACTGGTGCACTATTAAAGAAGTTTAAAACTAGTAAAATGAAAAATCTTAAAAAACTGCCAGAACACATAAACTGTAATATTGTCCATTCTTTCTGTATTAAAAATTAGAATTTTCCCTCAATTAACTTGCCTTCTAGAATTTTTATGAAGTGGAGACAAATACTTTCTGGAGTCACTATATATATGGAATTGAATATATAATTAAAGATAGTAATTTTATATAACATGTTTAAACTCAGAATTGCATTTGGTGCTTATTTCCTTTTAGCTTCTGAGGTAAAACCCTTGAATCTGCCTGGTTACTTCACTTTCACTCTATGTGTAATATTTGTAAAATATAACCATCAGTTTTAATAATATACTTTTCACATACCAGGAACAGAACCATCTGTGCTTTGAGATCTGCTGTAAATTCTTCTCCGACCATAGAAGGATACGAGTTGGAATGTTCAGTAATGTAAGAAACAAGTGTGGAGACGCAAAGATCTTCATCCACCTGATATCTGCTCCACAGTATACCTGAAACAAGCAAAATTCTATTATTCTTACTGATGCTATGGCAACTCATGTAAATTTCCTTTGAAATAAAATTTCTCACAAAAATAAAATGCTATAGGCTAGTATTTATTTGTAAAGTCCAAGTAATCAGATTTAAAATACGTTTTACAGGGACATATTGCACAATTTTTAATCTACTCTCTCCAAAAAAATTCTAGTTTTTAGAATATGTTTTAAAATGCTGAATACAATGAGAGGTGGCAGCAGTACTGAAAAGAAAAAGTCTATGTTTGGGTCCTAGAATTAATATCATTCAAGCACATTCCCATTTATATACAACCTGTTGGACCCAAGCCTGAATATTTAAGACCCAGTTTGAATACAGTTTTAAATATGGAATTATTTTACAAAACAGATTTTTTTTCCAAGGATGCAAGTTTTGTTTTATTCTTGCCCAGATTTGAGTGCATATTTTTTCATTTCAACATTAGATGTGGAGTGTGTCAGGATTGCTGAAGATTTGTCGCTGGCCATCTCTTCAATGCTCAACACTACAGTATACCTATTATTGCTGTACATGCTATGTACACTCCATAAATTTATAACTGGCCTGCGTCTGAGACATGGAGCTCTAATTGGGTATTTGTGTGAGCCCTTGGCACAGGCAGCCTTTTTTCACAAGATGCACATATTCTTGTAGTAGGTACAATGGGGAACACAACTTTAGTCACAAAAGCGGTATGAGGAAATCGCTCATATACGAGATTTCAAACATACAGATGTTTCAGAGTGTTACAAAGTTGAATATTTGTAATCAAAACATACTTTATTGATTTATGGTTCTCAAGTGGAGTATGACTAAAGCTCGTTACAATGTCATACTTACTGCAGCACTCTTAGCTCAGTGGTAGAGAGTTAGCTTACTGTTCATGAGGTTGCAAGTTCAAATCTTCATGGAGCTACTCAACTTTCCCCCCCCTTTCATTGTAAAATATAACAGGTGTTCATTTTTTATGTATGTGGCATTTATTTAGTAGTCCTTCATACTGGTAAATGGCAACCATTACATTAATTTATCAGTCGGGAGGAGGAGGTTTCAACCACAAATTTCACCATTATTGTAATAAAATTTGTAAGTAAAATGAAGTAACACAAGCAATATTATTTAACTATATTACAGAAAAAGAGTTGTAAAAGATAATTCACTATGCAGAATTGAACTTGAGCTACTTGCATAGAACTCAGGTAGCTTAACCACTTCTCCATGCCAAGCACAGTGTGAAGGTAGTCCAAATCAGTACCTTGTGGCTTGTATTATAGAGTTAGCCAAAGTGGCACACAGAGTTGATGGTTGTGAACCACATGCTCGCTCAATGGGACTTGGAAAAAATTTAACTGCTCAAGAGACCAGCCACTTTTAGTTTGACCAAGGTACATATTAGTATTTAAAACTTGTCTGCTTACATCTAAACATCCTGTCACCTTACAGGCACTGCCATATTGCCAGTTTATGTTCTGCTCTCATGCAAGGAAACAAACTGGACTATTAAAAAGTAACAAGGTGTATTGCTATGGGGTGCAACCGTGGCACTCCTTCCGTCACATTATTGATATGAGCAGCATCAATTCAACTTGTCTACTGGACAAAATTGAGTTTGATACTTTTTCATATAGTTTTGGATGCAATCTTTCATGCTGTGATATCCGATTGTCTCAAATCGCATTTAGTCCTTATAATGTTTCATATCATATTATGTCCAATATTCATGTTATAAAATGGTGTAAATAAAACTTAATTATTTACGTTGACTATACTGACAATCTGGCACACTTTTCTTGATAATGCTACATTATTCAACGGTAGGTACAGTCTTTTCCTTGTGAGCTGTGTGTGATGAAAGTTCCTTCCAATATGGAACAAGAAATTATTGTAGGTGACAATTCAAGAGGAAGCCGAAAGAGGTTAAAGCAAGCAAACATGCACATACATCATCGATGCCATTGTCGTGGGAACTGGTGATACGGATGATGGCAATACGGATAACTGTGGCTGCTTAGAAAAAGTGATGGAGGAAGATATGAAAAAGTGAAAAACACTCAAACACCATGAATCCAATCGGCTGTGTATTATGAACACCCTGTAGGCTTGAATAAAAATTTGTTTAATACATAGACTTCTTTTTTGTATTAACAATTTGATGTTTTAACAATAATAATGGTTTTTATGCATTCATTTCATTTATGAAAGACATTATGATAGCACAAAGAAGTTATGAACACCTGTACTATATCAAATGTTTAATGCAGAAGCTGTAGTTTTGTATGAACAGGCTAAACTTTTCTTTAATAAATAATAATAATAATAATAATAATAATAATAATAATAATAATAATAATAATAATAATAATAATAAATTTCATGTATTTGCCTAATTAAGAGTTTTTGATTATGTACATAATTGCATTAGGTTACAAATGATAACTTTTTTTATGCAGTATGATTAAACTAATTTTGGTGCGCAGAGTTAAAAAATGCATTCCATTTTTCTGTAGCAATCTCATTTTGGCAATATGACAATGTTCATGAAAATATAATTGTAAAATTTGCAAAAATCTTACACACTCATATATAACTTTTAAACAAAACAAAGAAGAAGAACATGAAAGTGCACCTGAATTTGAGAATGTATGTTAGTTATCTTGTGTACCTCTTTTTCTTTTTCCATGGAACTTCAATGTACATGATTTTCTCGGGTGTTCTCTGGTAGTACATCACAAGCAAGACACCAGCAGTAATCGGTCATGATATGTACATCCCAACATCCCAGATGTCTTCAACATCTTTCAAGACCTGTGAAACCTTTCACATTGTTCTTCACTAACAGCTCCTAAATTCGACAGGAAGTAGTCAAGATGTGATTTGAGGAAATGAAGCTGCATAATCATATTGCAGCTGAGCAGTCTGAAATTATCCAACATATTTCTGACAATTTCTTTGTATCGAGGGTCTTTCACGTTGTCCAGAAATTTCTTAACCACCTCTCTGAATCCATTCCACGCAACTTTTCCAACTTCACCCATAGAACTGGTAAAATTAACATCTTTCATCAATTTCCTTATCTGTCGTCCATCAAATACGCCCTCTCTTATTTTAGCCTGTGACATGATGGAAACTTTGTGCAAGTACTGGAAGCATGGGCAACTTTTGTCAAGTGCTTTCACGAACTGTTTCATCATGGCAAGTTTTATGTGTAATCGAGGGAGTAGAACTTTTTGACGATCAACAAGAGGCACATTAGTAACATTTTTTGATCCAGGTTTCAGTTGCTGCCTCCCAGGCCATTGGGCAGTTTCCCAATGTTTGTCCTTTGCCTTACTGTCCCATTCACAAAGATAACAAGGGAATTTTGTGTATCCTCCTTGTTGTCCTAGTAACAGACCAATTACCTTCAAGTCACCGCAAATTTGCCACTGATGGTCAAGGTACTTAATTTTATCAAGAACATGCTTCAGAGTTTCATAAGACTCTCTTAGGTTTGTGGAATGTGCAAGCGGTATTGAAGCTAACTTGTTGCCATCATGAAGTAACACTGCCTTAAGACTTTGGAAGAATCAATAAAAAGACGACACTTACTTGGCTCATATGCTTCCCTGCCCAAATGTTGAATAAGATTAGACATTCCACACAAAACACAAGTTGATCTTCTGCATAGTATTTGTGGAACTGTATTTCACGATTCCTATACCACGAAAATGTAATGCCAGGTGATTAATTCTTCTTCTGTAGTCTTGAGCCCAGTAATTCACTTTTTTGTTTTGCGAGGCCTAAATCCCTCACTAAATCATTTAGCTCACATTGATTAAACTGTTGTGGTGAATTGTAAAGTTCTTTTGGATCAGAAACCAACTCATTGTCGGAAGTCATGGAGCTGCTTTCAGATTCACTAAAATTGAGGTCTGCTGGTGGTGTAGATAGGGCAGTTCGGGTCCATGAGGAATAGGCTGTGTAGCTGAGTTCAGATTTGGGTATTTGATTCCTGCCTTTTTTTTTGTTGTTGTAGCCAGCAACTTTGCATGTGTAAAAGTAACAAATCATCATGGCGATTCTGCTGCTCTCTCCATATCACTGTTTGGCAAATGGCATTGTCTTCTATTTTCCTTCATACCAATAATGTAATCCCTCAACACAACTGTTACATACAATACGAGGCACGAATGATTTGCCCTGATCACCAACCTTCTCTTTGAAATATGAGTAATACGGTTTGTGAGTTTTTTTTATATACCTTTCCGTCAAACATGTAACACCCAAAAATGTAACAAAACTTCTGAGGATTTTGCAGACACTGTCTCCTGCGTAATCCTAATGTGGAAGTCATACTCAAACTTTTAGTCAGCACTACATGTATAGAAGACAAACTGCATATTAACTCAAGTTTTCAGCTCAACTGAAGTTGAGATCTATGATAGCTGTAAATGTAAACATAAATACCTCACAAGAAGACAGACCTGACCTATAGAACAAAACCAATGTGCTGGGAATATAAACATAAACATCTGGGTGATAAGGGAGGATGGCAGTAAGCCGATTAAGAAAATCAACAACAGATTTAGATTAACATAATGAAACATAGCAGTAAGCTGTAGAAGCTGAATGAATTTAGCACCATATACATATATACACATATCATAAAAACTAGATGTGATAGCCAAATATGGACTTCATTTTTTAAATCAGAGCAGTGATTTCCATTAAAGTTACATATTTTCCTTTATACCACAGAATCAATGTTGACCAGTACTATCAGATCAAAATGTATTATGTTCAATATATTTTGCTTCAATTTGAAGAACATAATTGAAAAGCAATTTCATTTTTACCGTTTTTTTTTTTTTTATGGATGCTCTTTAACTGCTATGATTCTTAGCGTCCCATTCCATATTGGGCGTGAAAGAGCGGTAATTTTGCTCAGAGGCTTCTTTATCAGGCTTGAGGTTCTTTTACGTACCCTAAATCTACAACATGGTACCACCGTGGTGGTCCACTGCTTATTTTTCTATTTACTACATTTGCTTTGCAGAAATAGCTACATTACACATTTCACTATACACAGTGAACAGCAACAGTCAAATGTTAAGAACAGGGCGCTATATGCTGGCCTTAAAATTCCATACTGTTTCCATGCAATTGCAAGAAACAACTGAATGAAAAATTAAAACCTTTAATAATGGATATCTCAGAAACGATTTGTGCTACAAAAAAACTTATTTGGAATAAATTGTTTTTTAAAGGCATCTACATTTTTTTTGTTTAGTACGTTTTCATCTATCGCTTAAGATTTACCAGTTATACAAGATTATACAAATTTCCTTCCGAATGAAGAGGATTTCATAGGCTGTTCCCCAAAAATTCAACACGTACATTTTATTTGTCATGTAAATATGTTTCATACATGGCATTTTAATCAAAATACCTTAGCCTTTTTTTTAAAAAATTTCGAAAAATGTTCCATGTAAAGGGTAGTTTGGGGTGGGCAGATTTCGTTGAAAATCTTCATGTCGCACCTTTGGAAGATATTGAACCTAAATACCAATTTTAGTATTTATCCGGCTTTTCGTTTTTGAGTTCGGCTTTTCACGGACCTTTTTCTAAAATGCATTTTTTTAGAGATTCGGGGGCCTCAAAACATGTATTTCCGGTGAAATCTCGGTATAGAACTTTTGGGTGGAATGCAGTATCTTCTCTACGTACTATGTATGTGGTAGAGAAAGTAAAACGAAAGAAAAAAAAAAAAAAAAAAAAAGAAAGGAAAGTCGACAGTTTGGGGTAGTGTATCTGCCTTCTAACCCGGTTCGAATCTCGGTTGGTGTGAGTTGTCTGAGTAAGGGTTTTTTTTCTCGGGATTTTCTATGTTAATAAGACAAAAGCCTAATAGCAGTCAGCTCAGTATACCTGAGCTCATTTACGCTCCATCCCACCCATTTCATTTGACGTCTCTGCAGTCTGGAGTTGCTAAAGAGAATGTTAAACTAAAAAAAAAAAAAAAAAAAATAATAAACGATAGTCCCTAGCCATCTGGTGCAGCGAGATTTCATGTAACTTCTGAGGATATCTGGTGGCTGGCCCACCCAGTCCGAAAAGTGACTCTTACGAAATCTGATGTTCATTTTTAAAGGTACTTCAGCGAAAAAAAAAAAGTCTGATCGCTTGATATGGGTACTAATTCGTCTTCCCACATACTCTTTACATACCACGGCTGTAATCTGGTCACGGATATGGTGGCCGAACGATTCGATGGCACCAATGTAATTTCAACTCGCCGAAGGTGATCCTAGATCATCACTTTCCAATGCATGGCACTAACAAATCGAGGCAGGAAAGAGGCGGTTCTGACACAACTAGGTCTCAGAATGATGCTGCACTTTTGTGCACGTTGTCATGGACTATATACACATCTGTCATGTCAAAGCGAGCACTGGCACAAAAAACAAGCGACAAAAGATCTTGAACAAAACGCAATTCAACGGGAAATCTGGGTTACCGCTAACGTGAACTTGCGGTCCACTCAACTTTGAATACCTACCTACTGCAAGATCCAAGGACAGGAACTCTCTTCCTTTCTTCCTTTTTACAACAGGACCCTATTGTTTATTAAATGTATAGCATCAATCATCTTCTTGGACGTCCTCCTTATTGAAACAGGGGAAAAGACACGTCGTAAATGCAAGCAAAGCGGTTTATTTCAGGTGCGGTTGCAAAATGTTGTATCTTACATTCTGATATTTAGTAGGTCAAATTTGGGATACAATCCTAAAAGTTGTACATTTTTAGGGGACTGTTCATATAAACTGCTCTTAATTTTGTATCTATTTCAAATAAATTTGTGTTTACAAATGTCCTTAAAACTCGTATATAAAAAATCTCAAATACATATTTGCAGCGGTTAATTAGCTGTTCCATGCATACAGAAGGACGGTCAAAGTAACGTTTATATTTGCGCCAAACGCACCTATGTGTACACAGAAGGGCAAAAATGGTGATAGTACAGAGGATCCTTTAGCTGAGAATAGGAAGAAAAGCAAATGAAACTGACGAAGCAAATATAAACCAGACACTTTTATTCCGTTTTATTATGACGAAGTTTGTTAACATTAATTTAAATCTGATTTTGAACATGTTAATCCCCGATGCCGGAATGATGCTTCATCGTGATGACGTCTCTCTTGCCTGCATTCTAACGGCCTCCTTGTAGCCACTAATAAAATTTCCTTGCTCAGAAAAAATGCTGAATCACCAGCAAGCATTAGGATTCAAGCCATTGCTTCTTCCGGCTAAAAGGAAAGCGCCCTAAAACTTGATATGAAATTCCCTCTCAAACAGATTCTTGCTAAGTGATCATTAAAAGATTATCCGCGGAGTTAATGCAAAGAATCCAATACGTAACATTTTGTTATTGTATTCTAGAATCCATGCAGAACGTGGAAGTGCTTATTATAAGTTCATTAATACACTCGATTCTGGATCTTAAAAATCGCTAAGTTTTACGATTCAAAACACAATAAATGGCCTTGATTAGAAATACTGATCAACCGTCTCACTTAACCCGTATCGTAATGGCGATTGCCAGTAGCTTATGTTACCACATGGCGTAATTTGAAGAATTTCCTTGCGTATCTTACACAAGATTACAGGATGAATCCTTATTTGCAATACCACTTTCCTTGTGATGCTATTTAGATTTTATGGTTTATTCATTATGCAATCCTGCACCTAATATAACAGCAAAAAATAATTGTATTCAAGAACTCAAGTGAAGTTGTGGCCGAAGGTCCTCAGGAGGAGGAAAACAGTTACTTCCAAATTAACGAAACTCGGCGAGTCATGAAACTTCTTTTTTTCAGTCGTCGGCACCTGAATGGAAGACAACTTGAATTTTCACTGAATGGTATTAGATACAGCTAA
This sequence comes from Deroplatys truncata, assembly GCA_030765065.1. NCBI lineage: Eukaryota > Metazoa > Arthropoda > Insecta > Mantodea > Mantidae > Deroplatys > Deroplatys truncata. The sequence continues at coordinate 61,256,756 of CM060977.1, forward strand.
GTTTTTCGTTTTTTTTTTTGCGTAAACTATTATTATATGGAATTTGCTTATCTGTAAAACTAAGCGATGACCAGGTACCAAGGGATGCTAAACGGATTATATAATTACTTGACCAAACATTTTTTGCTTGCTAACTTTCGCTTAAAATATTTTTGCTCTCCATATATATTGGAGCATCCAACAGAAACATATATTCATAATTGCCTTTCCTTTCCAGGAACTCGATGCGAGACTTTTCTTAAGGTAGGTACGAGGAGAGGAGCGTTTTTTGCAAAAATTTCCGGAAATGAGTTATATATTGCATCTATATGTTTTTTTAGCATCTGAATCGATCTGTTACATCAGATTTAGCGAAACCCGATTCATGCTATACAGAAAACCAAACATTACTGGTCTTTTCAAAGTTCGATAGATGCAGTCACTTAGTTACAACAAAACTTGATACATGCGGACTCATCTGAAACACACAAAGCCAAGTAAAATGTTTTTCGCCATAGTATAAGGTTTAAGGTGAGAGCATTCTCCAGTGCCGTAATATTCCAACTACTGCGATTCTACGAGAAGGTTCCGCGGTTCTCAGGTGGCAAGGAGCAAAATATGAATCCTTGCATCCTTGGGCATACGTTGGCTGCTTAAATAGTAATATTTAAAGCTTTCGATGTAAGCGTGTTTTCCACTTAACTTGTACTGCGCTGACGAACATTCATATCTGAAACCATGCAGGTGCAAAGCTGCAAAGTTAGCAGATTCCTTTCACGACTTTTCACCTGGTTGCAAATCAGTACCATAGTTTCTGACTCTCACTTGTGTATGAATAATGGATACAGGGGTGAATTTATTATGGCTCAAGAAACAGTATATGGTAGAAAATCAAGAGCTAAAGAGAAAAATCCTCGTACAGTTAAACGTAAGAAAACGGAGCATGAATCAAACATAAAATGCTCCCATGGACTAGCAGATTCTCCATGTATTCCAAAACTAAAGGAAGTAAGCAAGCAGTGTAAAGTGACAGAGTTGACATATGAAGATATTAGTGTATTTCATAATAAATTAGAGATATTGTGCAAAATAGATCAAAACAAATTGCTTCATCATATCACCAAGTGGATACAGAGTCTTGGAAAAGAAAACAAAGTGTATCGTTAAATACAGCGTAAGGAAAACAGGTGGACAAATAATACCTGTTTGTGCATTAAGTTTCCAACGTTAACTGGTTTCTCAAAGGATCGATTGTCTCTCCTGGCAAACAGATTTCATTCTACAGGAGAATCGCCAAAGGAAAACAGAGAAGGAAATCTGAAGGAAAGAAGCATAATAATCTTACGATAGCAGTAAAAAATGAAATGAAGACATAAAAATGCAGAGAGCCACTATACTAGGGGAAAATCTAGCAGAGCAGATCATACCTGTCTCCAGAGCTCTGTTTAAAAAATGTGGGCAAGTTTCTGTACGAAAAGAAGAAACTTGAGACTTGTTCCTTGTCAAAGCATAAACATATATTTTACCACTGTTTCAACCTGTCTTTTAAAACGCCCTAATCCAGAAGTAATAAATATATGTTTTGATTTGCAGCAGAACAACCATTACCAAAATTATCTGTCAATGAAGTGTTTTATGCAAGCCAAGTATGACTCTGCAACCTGTGTGTCATGATTCATTCGAAGACACAAGAAAAGAAAGACATTTCTTTCTACACTTGGTTGGAAACTCACTCACCAAGAGGATGTAACCAAGTTGCATTGCAGTACTAAATTTTTTTTAATTGAATCTAGAAAAAAAATTCAATCAATGGTCCTTCCATCATCCATTTGTTTTCTGATTCTTGTGCAGTCAGAACAAGAACAGCATTACAGTGGCAACGCTCGTGGCTTGTTTGCAGCAAAGCAGATGTTTTGATCGCATTCTTATTTTTTTCTGACACGCGGTTATAGTTATATGGCTCCAGATCGTGTTTTCGGAAGAATAGAGAAAAAATACAGAAGAATGGAAGACCTTGACACCCAGTGGTAACTACAAGATATTTTTGAATCCTGGCACAATTAAGATCCTCAACAAGGACTGGAAAATATTGGACTTAGAGGCCAGTGCTCAAAAGGTGTTACGATCGACATTGCCTTTCTAAATGGCTCCGCAGCGAGTGATCAACCACGCATCATAATGTATTGGTATGCAGAATACGTATACAGCGTGTCCAGCGACAGAGTGGGTGCTAAAACCAAGAGTTAAAACATGTGACGTTAAATTCCTGTGTTCTTCTAGAAGTTAACACTGTGTCTAAAGGAAAAAAAAAAAAAAGAATGGCATTAAGAAACTCATACAGAATTTCGAAATAACAGATGAGGCAAAGGACTTCTACAACTGTTCTAGCTGCGGTATCCCATTAGACTTTTGTGATAATTACAGTTATGTGCTAAAATTATTAATTTTGTTTAGTTTTATTACTGTTCTAATGAGACTCATTTAAATAAAGACTGCATCTATCGGGTTTTGAAGAAAATCGTAGTTTTGTGGGAGTAAAATAGTCCAATATTTAAAAGGTGCACATATTTTTGTTTAACCCACTTTCAATGCCTCTGAACAAAGAAGGCTTCATGACAAAAACTTTTGTTATAAAGTATATGCTTGTATGTTTGAAATAAAAAATGCGATTCCTGTAAAATTTTGATTTCTGCGCCTATCGACTTTTGCAAAAACGCTCCTCTTAATTGTGGATTGGTGATTTCTTAGCCAAGTTATGCGGCCAGTTATGTGCTGATTTTAATAATTTCGAGATCTAATGCAACATCGACTCGTGTTGGTTGATTCTTAAACCTCCGAGGACATCCGTGTTGTCATCTAAGCCAAGAAGGATGTCTTTTGAATTGATGTTCCTCTTTCCCCGGAGGCTAACTGTTACTACAATTCCGCGTACCACAAAAAGAAGTGAAGACGCACTGCGAAGCTATATAAGGGAGTTGAACAGACCGGTCTCGTTCTGATGTGGTGCACTGTGAGCAGAGCAAGATGTGGAGGATAACCATCTCGCTCGTCATTATACTTTCAGCCTCAGCTACCCTTGCAGTACCAACCAGAAGCATTACAAGCGAACGTGGTAAGTTTATTCCTTTTGTTTTTGGAGAGTAACTAGTGAAAACTGCCTTGCGGAAACAAAACAAATAGGTTTTAGACAACTTCACTAACGCTTTTTATCTTCAGAATAAAGAAACAATTATCACGAATAAGTAACCAACAACAAAAAATGCGTTTTTATGAGCTTTGTAAAGTTTTTGGAGCGTCTTAATGCCAGGAAAATCTACTAAGTCCATTAGTGCTGTAAGTGTAAAGTGTTTTCTCTATGCTAGCCTCTAGTTCCCGAGGTCGCGGGTTCAAACGGCGGAGGGCGATGGATTTTTTTCGGGCGTAAAAATCCTTAGCATGGCTTCCTTCGGAATGGAAGTAAAGCCGGTGGTCTCGTGTCGTAGATTTACAGCATGTAAAAGAACCTCAAGCCTGATAGAGGCCTCTGAGCAAAATTACCGGTCTATTCACGCCCAATATAGAATGAGACCTAAGGACCACAGCATCCATAAATAAAATGCAATTGTCTCTTCCCTATGCGCTTCCTTTCTGAAGAAACACTGCAGTGTGTCCAGCTTGTTTTCTTAATCAAACGCCATAATTGAGCGTTTTGTCCAATTTATCTTATGATTTAATCGAAAATACATATTTTGAGGCACCCTGAGTTAAAATAGAAACATTTTAAGAAAAAAGTGTGTGCATGACAGAGAGGGAGGGAGAGAGTAACTCAGAAATGAAAAGTTACATATACCCAGCATCTTTCAAAGATGTAACACAAAGGTTTTCAAGAAAATCCTCACACACCAAATTATCTACCTTTTATACAGAAAATGTTTCTTTATTCCTGATTTTTGTTTCAAAAATGGCTTTAATGATTTTGATTCAAATAACACATTTGAGGTATATGCATGAATAATACAATGTTTATCTTGATTATTTGTGAATAGCCTGTAAAGTCCTCTTCATTCTGAATGAATTTTGTGTAGTTTTTTTTATATTGGTAAACCATAAGAAGTACACAAAAAGCCTTTCATACAAAAAATGCAGATCTTGTTCATGCAAATGATTTACACCAAATAAAATTTTGTTGTAGCATTAACTATTCCTGACATAATCGTCACTATTGATTTGAATTTTCCAATACTTTGCATTTTTGAAGCACCAAGTTGCCATTTGTTTGTTTCTCGTGGTGTCATACAAAGGGTATGGAATTTCAAAGCCAGCAAATAATGACCCGCTTTTTAAACATTTAACTTGCTTTTCTTTATAAATTTGGAGGAGTCGTAACTGCTATGTTACAGGATGAATGTAAAAATCATCACAATGCTATTCTACCTAGAACCCTCCATTCCTTAGTAAAAAAATCTCAAAACTAGCTAAAGGTCAATCCTCAATCCCCCTGTATACCCCTTGTACCTTCAATGAAATGAAATCATTTTTGCAAATGTTCATCTCAATTCACATGAAGTGGATAGAAAAATGAACTTTTTAAAATCGGAGTGTAGAAGAGACATAAACAACAATGGTTAGCGAGAGTTATGTAATATAAGACAGATCTTTCTACTTATTATGCAACATCTATTAACATTTTCCAAGAATGAATGAAGTGTTGGTACAAGTGCTTAAACCTGTGGAATTTAAAATTATATGCTGCTTTTTCAGAACAAAATAGAACTCCATAAAAGAAACTGGGTCTGGGAAAGTGGTTTCTATCAGATATCAAACCCAGGCTCTTTAAGCAATAAACATATTACTTTCACCCTGGCAGTGAGCTTTAGCATGCTAAGTATTGTTGCTTTAGTTTAATATTTATGCTTATCTAGAAACCTCTAACTCTGTGCTCAAATGATGTATTCATTCAAGATATAATGCTAAAATGGTTTTACATGGTATTCCTTTTTCCATACAGTCAGTAACGCTACATACATGGCTTGTAGAAAACATTAATTAGCACTTACTTAGTGTTTATTCTGAAGCTACTAACAATCAATTTATTGTACTGGGTGTTCAATACTTGACAACTTTCTGAAATTGAAATCCATAAAACTTTCCTTCAACCAGCAAAATGTAATAATTTTTCGATAATATGAAATTTAGAATGCATAAAATGTTTAGTACCGCATATATACAAAAATTACATGTCAAATAAATGGGAATTCCATTTTATAAGAATCCTTGACGACCTGGTAGTACTGCTTATTTGTCATGCATGTTGAAATTCTTCCTGGTACCATACAAAAAATGTATTAAAGCAAATAACACCACTTCCAAGGCATATATAAATTTGTAGTCCATATTTTATGCTTTATAACAGGAACTATAAACAAAAATTGTCATAAAAATGGGAATCTTATATCCCGCAGCCATAGAATGCAAATAAGATAAACAATTTATGTGAAGGAGTTGACTTTACAGTTCATGTCATCCATTATCAAATTTTTGCACGCATTTACTTGTGATTACTATAGATCTTAGTGCTGCAATCAAATTTTAAATTTGTACACTATACATTTTATTGCCACTCAATGAAGAGGGACCACTAGGATAAACACACAGATAAGCTCTGGCCTATCATAGCACTGTATACCAATTAACACGGTACATTCAATTGTAATATTAAGTTACAATATAATTTAATGATTTGCCATGTCTGAGGTGAAAATCGTAACACTTTGAATTTACCAACAAAGCCATAAAAATGCCTCCTTTGCTGTTAAACATGTTAAAAGCTCAATTCCCATACATTTTATAAGCTAACCATAAAAGTTGGCAAGTATGCATGTTTATTTCTGGACTTTCCCTCCAACATATTTGAATATAATAATATAATGGCTATTTGGTGAGCATTGCTTGGTAGGCCATAGAAGAGAGGGAGGGGAGCCGAAGTTAACTTTCTAGTTAGTACCTACATAACAATACTATTGGGGGGCCCTTTCAAAAGTGTTCCATTCTCTTCACACATGCACACCAGAACTATGTGCTATTATTTTATACACATGATATGTGGCAGAGGTTACTCCAGTTTTTTCTTTCTTTCTTACGATATCTCTTGTTTATTGATTTTCTTAATTGTCATTTAAATCTGCTTGATTATTAACATTGCTAGATTAGAAACTGCATTCATAATAAAAGCAGCAATTGAACCAAAGCACAGTCCCATAGCCAGGTGAAGGGAGGAAGGGCCTACCCCTCAAATATTTTTGAATACCTCCTAAAGTTTAAGTAGTCAAAATAGTAGTATCTATTTCAATTAATGTACGAATTTCCTAATTAATGCTAAATGTGAAACACAGACAATAGATTGCATAGTAGTCACTCTGACTTTAATGTCTTTTGACTAATGTGTTTAAATAAGTTGATGCTAGTATACATAATATTGGCAATACAAAACTGCTGTAATGCTGACATTTCTTTTTCATTTCTTTCATTACCTTTTATTTAATTTGATTTCAATTTCATTCCTATTATTGATCAGAATGTTATCTTTTCATTTATTATTTTTGAACTGAACTGAATACTTATTTATACCCTTAATACAATTTCATAAATATACAAATACAAACAAATCAAGAAAAAACATATTTGTTTTACAATTACATCAATTAAAGTGATTAATCTAAATTTATAAGCTAATAAGTTAACATCCATCTATATGGGACTTCCTTACACAATACCAGGGTTATCAGTATGAATGAAGTCCCCCAATCTTTACATTCCATTATTTACACTATTTAAAGCCTTAAGTTGTTGCATAAATAAGACTGCCCTCTAAAATTTGGCCCAGGCCACTATTTAGAGGGCAGCCTATTAAGGTATGAAGTACATAAATATATAATGTTCTTACATTTACAGTCATACACTGTTGTTCCTTTCCTCTTTTAACAGTCTAATTTCATTTATTCTTCACTGTCTCTAGCTATTGACCTATGTACTTGCAATTCTTATCTAAGATTTGTTTCATATCCTTACTCCTATTCATTCTAGTCCAAACCCTTCCTTTCCTCCACATTCTCTGTTTCCTTAAATTCACATAAGATATGTTTAGCACCTATACCCCCACAGAAAGGGCATTCACTCTGCGGAAAATCATTCCATTGACCTAATTTGCATATTCCTAGCCTAAACCATGCTAGCCCCTCCCTTTCCTTCTTGCTACATTCATCAATATCCCTTTTTCAATTCTTGAAATAGCACCAAATAAATTTTCTCTTTGGTAGCAGCATACAGAGTTTGTCTATCTATGTGTTCAAATCTGGTTCTGATCATCTTCCAGAAATCAACTGTCAAGAGTTTCTTTCCTCAACCACTCCTTCCTCATTCTATTTCGGCTTAGCTCAGCTCCAATTTTTCGTACCCAGCTCAATTCAACCAAAAAGGATTCCTGAAATTTTAAGCCTTCTTTCAATATATGGCAACTTGCACTCTGAACCAGTATTTAGGTATTTTTTCCATCACCCATCCCCTCATACTTATCTTTCCCATTTCTAAGAGGGCCCCAGCAAAAGCTGCATTTTGTGCAATCCTAACCTAGTTTTACAAAACATATTCAGAATCTTGTGCATCTCTTTCCAACTATCCTCCACCCATATCTAGTTGTCGTCCGTGGTGTAGTGGTTACCATGCTAGTCTGTAGTTCCAGAGGTCGCGGGTTTAAACCCAGCGGAGGGCGATGGATTTCTTTGGGCGTAAAAATCCTTAGCATGCTTCCTTTTGGAAGGGAAGTAAACCCAGTGGTATAGATTTATGGCATGTAAAGAACCTCAAGCTGATAAAAAGGTCTCTGAGCAAAAATACCGGTCTTTCACACCCAATATAGAATGGGACGCTAAGGACCACAGCAGTTAAAGAGCGTCCATAAATAAAACTAAATTTAATTCTTTTAACCCCCATATCTCTATACCATAGTGCACTGTAAAGCCTCTCACACTAAGCAGTATTCATGTTAGGCACAAAATATAAGCATTTCCTTACAAGAGACTTAGCTAACTTACCCTTAGCCAAGGCCAAACATTTCTGCTTCTTCCATTGACCAGAGATGTCAAACCTTATTCCCAAATAAGTAAACTCTTTGATAATCTCAATGCTGTTTGCTCCTATAATCCATTTTTTATACACTATTTTATCAATTACATCCCAAATCCCTCAGTTTTCTTAACTGCTCTAATCTTCTCCCTTAGTTTCCCCAAACATTCTTCCATCATTTTATTCCTATATCAGTCAGCAGTTTATGCGCTTTAGTTTCTTTCTGTAATTTGTGCTATTTTATTTCGCATATATCCTCCCCAATCTCTTCACCATATCACATTGCAATAAACAATATAATATACCCTTCTCTGTTTACCCCTCTCAAACTCTTTAAAAACGGTGCTCCTGATTGCATATCTTTCCCTCCCATATCTATCACAACACTCCACATTTTTCTTCCTCCCCCACTCCATTTTAATTATTCTATGTAGGTAGTTTATTGCTTTTGGATTGAAATGTATTTTATTTATTCTCCTGTATAATGGTTCATGTAAAAATGAAATAAGTGACACTGACAAATGCAATTTTGAATACATTATTTACAGATACACAGAATAAACATAGTTCCGAATAATTAATTACTTGAGGAGCATCAAATCAAAAAGTACTAAGTACATAATAAAAAAGTTTTCAGGAGAGGAAAAACCGGTATCTCCTATACTTACGCACACTTTTTAGAGCTCTTCATACCTAATTGTAATGCAAATACCACTTTCCTAAACACTGTTAGCACCAAAATGATTGTTTAGATATACCACATTTATAATAAAACATATTTAGAACTTAGTGCATTTTGAACCATTATACCGAAAGTATTCTCATGAACATTAAGAAAAAAATCTGATGTGTTACACTCACATGACTTTCTCTACTCTTGTACAATCTATTTTTACAAACGCCTATTCTCCATATGCTTCATGTTAATCGAGATATCGAGATGTCAATCTTATTTGTAATTTTCTTGTAGATGCAAGGGGAATATGGTAGCTTTTAAGCGATAGTCAAATATTTTAACGCTGGTTGCTATGTGGCGAATTCCATTCTCTTTGCATGTTCAGGACATAAAAAAAATGAATAACGAATTTGAGAAAAAGTATAAGTATTGGAAAATTTAAGGAAATAACAAGCAATATCTCGAAAACGGTTCACTCAACAAAAGAAACGTATATGACATAAGTTGTGTATTTTAACGCGATCTACATTTTTTGTGTAGTAAAATTTTGTCTATCTCTTATGGTTTACCAGTTATGCAAAAGTCGTTCACAATGAAGAATATTTTTGGAGACATTCCCAGAAAATTCGAGATATACATTTTATTTGTCATGACAATATCTTAAACATATGATATTTTAATCAAACTCGTTAGAGCCGTTTTTGAGAAAATTAAAATTTTCGAAAAATGTTCCATGTAAAGGGTAATCTGGGGTGGGGGATTTTCTTGAAAACCTTCGTGTCGCATCTCTGGAAGATACTGAACCTAAATACCAAGTTTGGTGTTTATCCGACTGTTCGTTTTTGAGTTATGCTGTTCACAGACACACAGACAGACACACACACGGACATGTTTCCAAAAATGCTTTTTTTGGATTCAGTGATTCTCAAAACATGTATTTCCGGTGAAATCTCGGTATCGAATTTTTGGGTGGAATGCAATACTTCCCCTACTTACTATACGTAGTAGAGAAAGTAAAAAAGGCACAAAATTATGTTTAATTATATTTGAATAAACAATTTAAATTCCACTTACAAAATTAGTTTTATACTTTATGCATATTTTTTGGGAAAAAAAGTGTCTTCAAATTTCATTTGTCACGTTTTCTGTCAATCTTATGTCAATGCTTCTTTCAACAAACACAACTGTTTCTCTATTTAAACAATACCCATTTCCTCCTCCAATCAATCAAATTCTTCTTCATTCTGATTTTCACTACAGATTGCAGACTCTTCATCCACAACCTTCACATAAAAGTGCAGCTCAGATTTATGTCTCCATTTACTCCCGAACCTCTTCTGTAAGAGTACGTCAACATCCCTTTTCAACTCTGCTTTGGAGTGTTAAAGCTTGGACCTGTGGTATACACTCAAACGGAACTGCCCATTTCGATGGAGATATGAATAGGAGAACTTAATACTTCTCGCCATCTTTTTAAAACCAGCATGAAAGACAAAACAACACAGAAAGGCGTCTCAGTATCCTTTGCAGACATTCTACTGTATTTATTTGCATGAGAGTAATACAATAAATACATTTTAATGACATAGCACAAGCTATTTATCTCAGTTTTACTTCTTTGTTTCCCTTCGATTCCTACATTTCTATTCCCTTTCTGGTACCTCTACTATTGCCTGCAACAATTATTTCCTTTTTCATGTTGTAATACTTTACCACATCTACTATTAGTGTTTCCTTGACACAGCTCACTATCTCACACCTTCTTCTTCATTCGTTCATTCATTTGACATAACATAATATCGCTAACAAGACCCAAGGAATCAATATGTGATACTGTGTGGTAGTAACACATGCATTCCTGGTTCCACAGAACACCAACATAGCAATCAAAGTATGTATGTATACACTTCGGTAAAATGGTGCTTTTTGTTCAGTTTGTTTCAGTGGACTAAGCACTTTCTGAATCAAACACTGTATTTTGAAGCAATTTTACAATAGGAAAGAGGGCTATTTGAAACAAATGGATTGCACAGATCGATTCAGCACTATTGGAATAGGGAGAATCTGTATCAAAAAGGATTTTGTCCATGGGTGGACTTAATGCGTTTTGTTTTGATGCTCCTCATTTATACTCCTTTCAATCTCATACTGTCTTATTCTGTTAAATGAGGTAGTCAAAGCAAAATCCTTTTTTAGTCTCTGCTGAAAACTTAAATTATGTTATTTGTTGCATAAAACATTCAATTTTGTTTTGTAACCCACTGTGAAATGCTTTTTATGCTTCTGGTCAATTGAAGACATTAGCACTATCAGAGAAATAAATATCACAAGAGTTTTGAACTTTATAAAAATGTGACATAATACTTGTTCCCCCCTCAAACAAAAGGAGAGCCTGCCAAGGCACTGGTAATAGATTGATTGAATGATTTATTTTTTACTTTGAACTTACATGCAATGATTAAAATGTTTACAATACAATGGAGTTGCATATTATTTCTCTTCCCCCTATACTTAACATTCTGTTGTATGTATAATGGGGAAGTATAATTTTCCACTACTTACTTTTTTGGCGTATTTTTCTGTATCTTCACCAATTTGGTTAACATCTCTTTTAACCTAATTTTTCCTAAATCTTTTCCTGCCTTCTCCAAATAATCATTTGATCTTGTATTAAAAATCTTCCTAACTTTTAGCTCTATTGGTAAATTTTTCCATTTCTCTAGTATTAAATTCTCTCTTCCCTTATCTATGTCCTCGCACTCCACAATATGCCAATTGTCATGTAATCCATTACATTTAGTACATCTCTCCCCCTTCTTCTCCTTGTTAGATCACTTAAATTCATTACACCTGTCCTTGCCCATGCATACCCCATCCTGGCCTCTTTGTGACATACTTCAATGTATCTTTCTTTTCCCCATTCCATTTGAAAATATTTATAATCTATGAATGACCTTTTTTCCTTGAAACTACTTATAATTTCTTGCTTTCCAATATCCTCCACTCTTGTTCTAATTTCTTTCCAGAAACCCTTACTTCTGTTGTTTCTTTCTGCCCATGTCTCCCCTATTCCTATTTCTTCCAGTGTTGTCTGTATCTTGTGCATTCAAGTTTCTTTTTTCCCCATTTTCTCCTGTACAACCAAGCATTGCTTTAGTATCTCATTTTCCTCTAGTAGCTTTATTCTGAACCAATATTTGATTGCCCTTTCTACCAATTTGCCTTTAGCTCCCACTCTCCCTAGTTGTGCTTGTGCTACTCCATTCGGTGAACTTCTTGGTAATCCCAGGGATATTTTGCAGAAATTCCTATGTATAGTATCCACATTTTCCCATCCTTTTTCCAGCCCCCATATCTCTGCTGCATATAACATCCTTGCCTCCACAACCGTGCTATATATCCTTTCTAGCCATGTAATTTGCATTTCAGGTATTTTATTCACATAAGCTCTGAGTACGTGTATTGTTTGTTTCCCCTTTGCTAGTACTTTTTACTTTCTCTACTACGTATAGTAAGTAGGGGAAGTATTGCATTCCACCCAAAAATTCGATACCGAGATTTCACCGGAAATACATGTTTTGAGACCTCCTGAATCCAAAAAAAGCATTTTTGGAAACATGTCCGTGTGTGTGTCTGTGTGTGTGTGTGTCTGTGTGTGTGTGTGTCTGTGTGTGTGTCTGTGTGTGTGTGTGTCTGTGTGTGTGTCTGTGAACAGCATAACTCAAAAACGAACAGTCGGATAAGCACCAAACTTGGTATTTAGGTTCAGTATCTTCCAGAGATGCGACACGAAGGTTTTCAAGAAAATCCCCCCACCCCGGACTACCCTTTACATGGAAGATTTTTCGAAAATTTTAATTGTCTCAAAAATGGCTCTAACGATTTTGATGAAAATATCATATGTTTAAGATAATGTCATGAGAAATGAAATGTATATCTCAAATTTTCTGGGAATGTCTCCAAAAGTATTCTTCATTGTGAACGACTTTTGCATAACTGGTAAACCATAAGAGATAGACAAAATTTTACTACACAAAAAATGTAGATCGCGTTAAAATACACAACTTATGTCATACACATTTCTTTTGTTGAGTGAACCGTTTTCGAGATATTGCTTGTTATTTCCTTAAATTTTACAATACTTATACTTTTTCTCACATTCGTTATTCATTTTTTTTATGTCCTGGACATGCAAAGAGAATGGAATGCGCCACATAGCAACCAGCGTTAAAATATTTGACTATCGCTTAAAAGCTACCATATTCCCCTTGCATCTACATGAATATTACCAATAAGATCGACAGCTCGATATCTCGATTAACATGAACCATATGGAGAATAAGCGTTTGTAAAATTAGATTGTACAAGAGTAGAGAAAGTCATGTGAGTGTAACACATCAGATTTTTTCTTCTGTCCTCCCCATCCCCTGCACTGAGCCTTATTCCTAGATAGTCAATTGTCCTCACTACTTCCAGCTCCGTTCCTTCTCAATACCACTTTTTGGTCTTTCTTAGTTTATATTCTTTCTTAAACATCGTGATTTTCGATTTCTTTTGTTTATACTCAACCCCCAATCGTTACAGTACTTGCCAATTGCTTCAATAGCTTTACTTAGCCCCACAACTGAGATGGAATCTTCCACTTGATCATCTGCAAACAATAATCCTGGTGTTTCCTTATTATTAATAACTGGTGAATGCTTATTCAATTTTTTTTTCTCTCTTCTATAATATCATCTATAAATAGGTTAAATAGCACTGGATTAAGTTTGCACCCTTGTCTAAGCCTTGAATTATTCGTGTTCTCTTCAGTAATTCTTCCCTTGGCTATTTTCACACAGCACTCATTATTTGCATATAAATGCTCTATATTCTTTATAAATGCTTCGCTCATTCCTTTCTTAATTAGTTTTAACCATATTGCATCCCGGTTGATAGTGTCGAATGATTTTTCTGAATCAATAAAAATCATGTATACCCTTTTATATACCTAAATATTTATCTACCATTGTCTTTATACACTGATATTATTTCTCCCTCCTGGATTTCTCAGCTGTGCCACTGTCAGTTCAAAACTGCTACGGATAAAGTAATTTCATCATGTAATTAAGATGTTTGCAAATGTGGTGATTCAATTGAAAGTGATGTAACACTTTTAATAATTTTAGCGATGGCAATGCTGTTGGTATGTCTGTTTTAACATCAAGTTCTCTGAAACTTGCTCTCATAATAACATTATTACTTCAAACCCTCAACCACAAAAGACCAAAAATAAGTGAACATCCAATATAATCCATTAAAAAATGATTAGTTGAACTTGTTTACACACTTCACTTATTTTGGAAAACTAGAACATGTTTCAAGCCATCATTCCCATTGTTAACTGTGGATACTAGCCCAATGACCAGATGTTCACCAAACAAAATATATATATACTGCTGACAATGGGAACAATAGTTCTTGATACATGTTCCAGTTTTTCAAAGTAAGTGAAGTAAGTAAACAAGTTCACCTAATCACTGGTACTGTGTTGTGATTAGTAAGTTTAAATTAATAAGTTATCAGCTCAATTTTCAATAATACTCTTGTAAAGTGAAAATGCTTGCTGAAGTCCATTTAAATTGCACATTATACGTCACACATTTAATTCAGTTTCAGATCGCTCTCTAAGAATAGGAGGAAGTTCCAGTGTGACAACAGCTTCTGATACATCATCAAATGGCTTCTCATTGTCCTTCGTGCCACTATTTAGTCTTCTCGCAAACTTTATTCCACGACTTTTGAGTCGATTTAATGGAGTAAATGCATACAAGGCTCGAAGTAAGTATGTCATTATCTCAAAAAAATATTCTTTGTAAATATTTTCAAGCTACTGAAACTTTATTAAAATGTTTTTACAAAAATCTTGATTCAACCCAGGTTCCAGGTTCGATTCCAGCTAGGGTAGGGAATGTTTCTATAACCACAATCATTCACTATCCTTCGCAAGTTATGGAAGTATGAATGTGGGAGTGAGTGTAGTGTATTTAAAACCAAAAAGTATTAAAAACTAACATTAACAAAACCTTACAGTTCAACAAGTGATTAAATAACACCATCAGCTGTTTCCTCAAGTAAATGTGTATATATATAAATGAAATGGGGGGATTCAGATTATATTCATACAGGGTATACTGTAAAAAAATTTTGAAAAAACAGTTTTATTGATTTCATCACATTTCTTCTATATATGATAGCTCTGATTACAAACATTTATTACAGTAACTTCCTTTTATGAAATAATTATTCTGATAGAGAAGACCAAGAAAAGGTCAGAATTATCTTTTTTTCTCATTAAGCAAAGTCTGAGTTGATAATGTTTATGTGCTCTGCCACTTAAGGTAGAGGAAGTACTGCACTCAACCTAAAATTTGATACAGAGTAGCATGTTTTGAGCTCTCCTGAATCCAAAAGCAGCATTTTTAGGAGTAGGTGAGTTAAGAAGATAAGACAGATGATAGTGATTGTGTGTAAGTATGCAAGCAGTTTTAATATTTTATCTTTATTCAGTTACCAATGCTTGTCTTATTGCAACTATAAGGGGTGGAAGGTGACCTATGATAATCCTTTTAAGTTATGAAATAGCATGTTGTTTTGAGTGTTTTTCCTTAATAAATTTTTTTCATACACCTTTCCGTTCTTGAGATAATTGCTATTTTATTTTGCACAATATTGCAACAAGCAAATTCAACAGGTTCACTTTACATTCAACAGGTTAGCTTTTAATTCTTCAGCTTATAAAGGTAAATAAAAGCTTGAGAAACCTAAGTAACAAGATTATGCATCCTTTCTTTGTGAATTATAAAAAACTCTGTGAATAATTAAAGCAAGACAAAGGCAGAAAATCAATGAGAGCTTCTGTTCAAAATGTGCACCCCTTGCCAACACACATGCTTTACAACATTTTCTCCAATTCTGCTGCACTCTACGAAGTACGTCCACGTTGTATTTTATTTCTTCCATTGCCTGAACTATTCTTTCTTGCAACATTTTCTCATCAGGCATTTCTGTAATGTATACATGAATTTAGAGTTTTCATATCACCCCAAAGAGAAAAATATCATTTGGATTTAGATCTGGTGATCTTGGTGGCCATCTTATTGGTCTATTTTGGGGGATTCAGCATTCTATATGGGTGTTGCATAAATGGTCACACACAGCTCTACTTATATGTGGAGGTGCATCATCATGTAATGGCCACATATAATTTCTTACTGCCAGAGGAACATCCTTGAGCAGAACTGGTAATGTTTCTTGAGAAAACTGGAGCCTGAAGAAGAAACCATGGACCTATGATTCCTGTCCAAACATTTACAGAAAGTCTGCGCTGAAATCTGTCTTGTCTTATTGTATGTGGACTGATTTAAGTCCAGGTGTGTGCATTATGATAATAGTTATTCCATTTCTGGTAAATGTTACTTCATCCGTTGCAAGAATTTTAAGAAAGAAAGTTCCCTCCTTGTTGAAGAAACCATTTGGAAAATGCTACCCTTGGCGCATAATCTGCTTTACAGAGATACAGTCCAATGGGATATGCCAATGGTGTGGGCTATACCACGGCCGTTGCTTCCAGGATCTTCTTCCACCAAGTGAAGGATTTATTCTTCTTGTGCAACATTTCTTTGACCAACTCCTTCAACATGAGGAGATACGCTTCCCGTATCTAGAACACTTCGGTAGATGAAAACAAATGTCCTATGGTGTGGTGCTTGTTCATTTGGGAATCTTTCTTGATAAATTCTTGCCGCATTACGATGTGCTTTACTGTAAATGAGTAGCACTTCAAGATACTTGGTATTAGTAAAGTGAGCCATTTTGTAACTGATAATCTGCTGTTTCGAAAACAAGCCATAAGTGCAATATACAACAGCTGAGTGCATTTCTTTTGATCTTACACTGTTGTCATGTTGTGTAGTCTCGTGGCTAACAATGTAGATTCAACTGAGACAAATTTCAAAAGCTTATAATTATAGTAAGAGTGTGAATTCTTTTAATTCAAAATGTATTTAAACACGTAGAAAATATTTATCTTTCAATCTTGTCTGAGAAATATTTGAAAAAGTATTTCAGTTTTGTAAAATCTTCATTTAAAAGCGAGTTAATATTAAGCAATTTTTGTTTTCTCCTAAAAAACTACTTTAAAAACAGCAAAACTGAGCTAAAAGTTTTTATTCTATTCATTACAAAGAGTCATCCTGTTCAAGAATGATCATAGGTCACCTTCCACCCTGTATTAGGAAAATATGTAAATGGAACTTGGTCACTGTAAGCAACATACCATATGCAATAATAGTGCCATGTGATTTCTTGCAAGCCAGGGTTTTCTACTGTCATTTGCACATATCATCAAGATCATTTGGAAAATACGCAGGTTGGCCTTTATTCTGAGGTTAGCTATTTTACAAAGCTCTGTGGCTGCAGATTTTTTTGTTTTTAATTTCTCTGTTATCTGCCCATAGTAGATAACGGAAGTATTGTATTCTACCAAAAAGTCAATGTGGAGATTTGACCAGAGGTTAACTGATCCCAAAAAGAAAAGTGTGTGAGGAGATAGAGGGAGAGAACAGTACAATTCAAAAATGAGATAAAATACTTCAGCCAGACATTTTAAGCATGCCAGGTGAAAATTTCCAAAAAAAGATTCCCCCACCCAAAATATTCCTTAATGTAAAAGTAGAATGTGGTCATTTTATAGTGAGGTCAAGGATCGCTTGTATGCATGCTCAACAAACTATTACATTGGAAGTTTTTCGTTCCACAACTCCCTCATTATCTTGAAGAAGATAGTTTCTTTACGCTCCACGTATGGATGACAATTTGAAGTAGAATTGTTCTTTACATTGTTTGCTGCTACGTATGAAAAGTCAGTTTGAAGTAGTTTGTATTGAAGGAGTTGTATTATATTTCAACTGTTGGGGAGCCGAGCTTGTAGTAGTTGCAACCGCACGTATAGTACCCAGTTTCCAGTAGCCTTCGTCCCAAATGCACTTTCAGGTGGCCTTTGCCCCAAGTTTAAAAAAATCTGATGTGTTACACTCACATGACTTTCTCTACTCTTGTACACACTATTTTTACAAACGCCTATTCTCCATAAGCTTCATGTTAATCGAGATATCGAGATGTCAATCTTATTGGTAATTTTCTTGTAGATGCAAGGGAAATATGGTAGCTTTTAAGCGATAGTCAAATATTTTAACGCTGGTTGCTATGTGGCGCATTCCATTCTCTTTGCATGTCCAGGACACAAAAAAAATGAATAACGAATTTGAGAAAAAGTATAAGTATTGGAAAATTTAAGAAAATAACAAGCAATATCTCGAAAACGGTTCACTCAACAAAAGAAATGTATATGATATAAGTTGTGTATTTTAACGCGATCTACATTTTTTGTGTAGTAAAATTTTGTCTACCTCTTATGGTTTACCAGTTATGCAAAAGTCATTCACAATGAAGAATACGTTTGGAGACATTCCCAGAAAATTTGAGATATACATTTCATTTCTCATGACATTATCTTAAACATATGATATTTTCATCAAAATCGTTAGAGCCATTTTTGAGAAAATTAAAATTTTCGAAAAATCTTCCACGTAAAGGGTAGTCTGGGGTGGGGGGATTTTCTTGAAAACCTTCGTGTCGCATCTCTGGAAGATACTGAACCTAAATACCAAGTTTGGTGCTTATCCGACTGTTCGTTTTTGAGGTATGCTGTTCACAGACACACAGAGACAGACAGACACACACACGGACATGTTTCCAAAAATGCTTTTTTTGGATTCAGGAGGTCTCAAAACATGTATTTCCGGTGAAATCTCGGTATCGAATTTTTGGGTGGAATGCAATACTTCCCCTACTTACTATGCGTAGTAGAGAAAGTAAAAATATTAACTTTGTAATTTGTTTGTTTCTTTAAGTATTAAATATTTATGTTTGCCTCGGCTGCGTCAGTATTATTGTTAGAGACACGTTTCTCTTAGCAGGGTTGTGATGTGACAAGAACGTAGGCTTATGAAGATTTGTTTTAATTCACTCCTTTTTATTAATCCTTGACACAAATTAAATAGCACTTCACTGATATTGAGAGCTGCGAGTTTCTTTTATTTAATACTTGCACTTTTTAATGCATATACTTATTTTTCATCTTACATGAATACGTATTATATTTCTCTAGAGGACGCATCTTGCATCCAGTTACTATCACGGTCTGCAGGCAACTGAATAGATTTCAACCATCTAAACTTGTAAATCTCTGTATTTCAAGTCTCTGATTGGCTATTTTTACTCCAATAGAATAACTCATTTCATTAAAGCTTTTTCTGGTTGTTGATTGGCTATTTTTTATAAACTGTCACTAAAATTACATTAATGCTTCCAAGAATCACAAATAACATTTAAACTCTCAAACTCATTATTGCCTCAAGGTTACCTCATTGTTAGCAACGTTTAACATATTATTCTCACAGCTCTTACATTATTAAATTACATAATATATTCACATAACATTATTACACATGGATACAATAATATAAGTGTATGCAATGACTGTTACATACATTTTACAAATTATTACATACACATTGCTTCAAGGCGGGCTGTTATTGAAATTACATATTATATAATTTGACTGAAATTATTTAAGTGTTAAAAATACTGCCTCAATCTACTCACAAATGATAGTAACATGCAATAAAATGAGTAGTAATCTTGTTATAACTGATGCCCATCTATGTGAAGACTTCCCTGGCATCTTTGGATGAAATTTCCATTCCATGCATAAGTTGTTCTTGCATAATGTTAATAATTTCTGTTTTTATATTGTCCTTAAGTTTGTCTATAGTGTGGGGGTTTGTTCCTATAAACTTTATTTTTTAGGGTTCCCCACAAATAGATGCACCAAGCTTTTCAATTTTTTGCTCTTGTTAGGATGTCTTGTTTTCACTTCTTAGGTTTAGCAATCCCATTGTGCTAAACGTATTAACCAGATGTCTAACAGTTTCTCTACCTGGACTGGATTACCAGGAAATTTCTCCTGAAATTGTTTACCCACCTGTCTACATGATTCGGTTTTTATGTATGTATTGCACATAAAAATTCATTGTTCAAGCATGAATTTCTCAGCAGGCATTGCAGTGGTGTAATAACAAGACATTAATACTCTTAAGCAAATCACACACAACACAAATGTCTTGAATAAACTTTCACATTTGAGATGCACAATGCACAACTCTCTCTACAGCATAAATGCAAAGCAATGATGAAGCACAGCCGATAAAGATAACCTTGAATGAGTCATGTGCTACAAAGTGTGCATCGGAAAAGTACCAAGGTCTCTGCAGCACAGGGTGCTACAACGAGGGTGGTCTGAAAAGTTTCTGACCTCAAAATGAAGATGGCAGCACTCGTAAATAAAAGCTAGTGAATTTCGTTGTTCATCTGTTGACAGTTACTCACCAAAGTTTCAGCCATTTTGGACGCTCAGTTGTTATGTAGCAGTCGTTTGAGTGAGGTGTTGTGAGTGTTTTTATGAAAATGAACAAAATTGAGTATCGAACTGTCATTAAATATTTGTTTTTGAAAGGCAATACGCCTACACAAATCAAATATGAGTTAGATTCTGTGTATGGGGAGTCTGCACCATCATTTACCACAGTGAAATTTTGGACAGCTGAATTTAAACGTGACCGTAAGAGCTTGGGAGACAATGAACGTTCGGCACATCCAAAAATTGCAACTACCAACGAAAACATCGCCAAAGTTCACCAAATGGTGCTAGATGACTGCCGAATTAAAGTGAGAGAGATAGCAGAGGCTATGAACATGTCAAAAGAACGTGTTTGTCACATATTAAATCAACATTTAGACATGAGAAAGCTGTCCACGCGTTGGGTGCCACGTTTGCTCACATTTGACCAAAAATGTGTTCGAATGAACATTTCCAACGCTTTGTTGGCACAATAAATCCGAGTTTTGGTGCCAATTAATTACTGTAGATGAAACTTAGATACACCATTATACGCCCGAAACAAAAATACAGTCCAAACAGTGGACTGCAAAGGGGGAACCGGCTCCAAAAAAAGCAAAAACCGCTTTTTCGGCTGGGAAAGTGATGGCGACTGTTTTTTGGGATAGTCATGGAGTTATTTTAATCAATTATCTTCAAAAAGGAAAAACCAATACAGGAGCATACTACGCATCATTACTTGAGAAGCTGAAGGCAGAACTTGCTGAAAAACGGCCACATTTGCAGAAAAAGAAAATCCTGTTTCACCAAGACAACCTCAGCGGTTGCAATGGCGAAAATCCGCAAATTACAGTTTGAACTGCTTGACCATCCACTTTACTCACCAGATCTAGCCCCAAGCGACTTCCTTTTGTTCCCTCATCTGAAAATTGCGCTCGGAGGACAGAGATTTTTGTCAAATGAAGAGGCAATCACCTTCGAGAACAATTATTTTGCAGAGAAAAACGCCGAGTACTATTTGGACGGGTTACAGAGATGGGAGCATCGCTGGGAGAAGTGTGTAGAGTTTCAAGGAGACTATGTCGAAAAATAAAAAAAAAAAAAAAAAATTCTGAAAAAGTGTCTTGTATCTTTATTAGGTCGGAAACTTTTCAGACCACCCTTGTATATAGCCAGTCTGTGGCCTCCCCTTAAAACAACCACACTGTATATAAAGTAAGTGAAGTATCCACCGACTCAACATTCAATTAAATTACCACATTGTATTATTATTTTTAATTTTCTCATAAATGATTTTAATGATTTTGATAAAAATACCTTATGTATAAAATATCTGCATGACTAACAAAATGTCATCCTCTGTGGTGTAGTGGTTACCATGCTAGCCTCTAGTTTCCGAGGTTGCGGGTTTAAACCCGGTGGAGGGCGATGGATTCTTTTGGGCGTAGAAATCCTTGGCATGGCTTCCTTCAGAAGGGAAGTAAAGCCAGTGGTCCCGTGTCGTAGATTTATGGCATGTAAAAGAACCTCAAGCCTGATAAAGAGGCCTCTGAGCACAATTACCAGTCTTTCACGCCCAATATGGAATGGGATGCTAAGGACCATAGTAGTTAAAAGAGCGTCCATAAATAAAACTCAATTTTCACTAACAAAATGCTTATCTTGAGTTTTGTGTAATCTTGCATAGCTGGGAAATGTGACATAGACAAAAACTTACTACAGAAAAAAATGTAGAGTTCATTAAAATATATAAATTGAGTCAAATTGTTTCACTATATTAGCCAATTTTACTATCTCTAGTATCCACTTATTGTACTCCACCCAAAAATTCTATATAGAGATTTCACTGAAAATACAGGTTTTGAAATCTCCTGAATTCCACTCCCCCCAAAAAAGCATGTTAAGTAAAAGGTGTGAGTGTGTGTGTGTGCGCGCATGTGCATTGGTGCACAAGCAACATAACTCAATAGCAGAAAGTCCAATAATACCATATTTGGTATTTTAAGTTAAGCACCTTCCAAAGATACAATACGCAGATTTTCAACAAAAATCCCGCAACTAACAGCTCTTTACAAGGAAAAAATGTTCATTACTTTGGATTTTCTCAAAATGGGTATAACAATTTTTATTAATGAATTGAATTTATTTGTACAGTTTGTTTACAATTGTATACAATATTTTATATATCAAGTCTCCCCATCTCATATACCTTGGGTACAGATTGTATGGTTCTTAGCTTCCTACTGGCCACTCAGATTGTTTGGCTCCCAGGCCTTATGGCTCATTGAGCGGCTCATTCCTTCTCACATCTCCTACTATTCTTATTTACTTCTTACTTACTATACTTTTTTTTTACATTCCTTTAGTAAAAAAAAAAGTTAATTTCTGTTACACCTGACAGTATTTCTTTCCCATTTGACAATAATTCTGTGAACCAACATACCTTGTCTGTTCTTTCTTTAAATTTTCAATCACTTATTAATAAAACTGGTGATCTTGAAATTATTTTATATGAAAATAATTTTCAAGCTTTTTGTATTGCTGAGAACTGGTGTAATTCTTAGTCCATTAGTTTAGTTAAATTAACAGTATTCACATGTGCTTCAAGTTTTTGTAGAAGCGTCAAGATTCATGGTGGTGTAGCAATTTATCTCCAGGATAATATGGATTTTGTAGTAGTTAATGTGGACAGATTTTGTATCAGGCAACACCTTGAGGTAGCTGCTGTAATTTTGACCATGTTCAATACCATTTTAGTGTCTATATATCACGCACCTTGCAGCGATACATCACTGTTTTTATGTTCATTAGAGAAATTTCTAGTGTTTTTAAATCATAATCTGCCAATTATCTTGTGTGGGGACTTTAATATTGATATTAATTTTAACTCAGATTTTACGTCTGAATTTCTGAATGTATTAAGAGCAACTAATTTGTACTGTACCAATACCAATCCAACTACGGGAAAGTCATGTATTGGCAATGTTGTTACCAACATGCCGAGAAATCAGATAAATACTTTGGTTTTTAAATTACAGCTTCTGATCATAATGGTTTAGCAATATTAATTTGTAATCCTGACAATATAGTTGTACATACTTGCAAACTAGTGAAAGTGCATAATATTCAGGATTCTAATAAATATCTATTTATGAACAACTTTCTTTGTGCAGTCGATTGGAATCATCTAAATGAGAATAATAAAGATAACTAAAACATTGGTTGGATTTTTGACAAAGTTTTAAAAATAACTTTAGATGGTTTTAATGACTGTTTTCCTTTTAAATATACTAAACAAAATACTTCCAAACTTAACCCAACTAAGTTGGTGTTCTAATGACTTAAGAAATATTATTTGATTAAATTATACAGGTGCAAGCAATGGGCATCTCTTTATAATATTAACACAAATGACATTACTGTTTTATATAATAGAACTAAAACAGCTTATGCCAAAGCCATTAAACTGGCCAAATGGGCACTTAATGAAGCCTATATGAACAAGTTGACCAACAAATGTAAAGCTGCTTGGAAGTTATAAATAAAGAGTGTAACAAATCAGGTACAGAACATAACTGTAATCTCAAGCCTGATGATGTAAATAACTATTCTATTAATTCAATTAATTTTCTTCATAATACAAACTTGTTCGTGAATACAGTTTTTACTTACTATGACACTGTTCCTAATGCTGTCTTTAGTTTAAAAAATTCTAGATGCAAACATATCTATGGCATGGATAGTGACCTGCTTAAATTGGTGATTCCCTATGTAATTGGACCATTAACTTATGCTACCAATGAATGTTTTTCTACTGGTCTTTTTCCTCAGTCTTTAAAGAGCAATAAAACGATACCTGTTCTTAAGAAGGGTGATCCTGACGATGTGGCTAATTATAGACCGATTTCTATTGCTCCAGTTTTCTCAAAAGTAATGGAAAAATTAATGAACAAGCAATTAACAGCATATTTTGAGTCTAATTCACTTTTTACTGAATCTCAATATGATTTTAGATTAGGATTATGTACAATTGATGCTGTTGAATAGTTGTGAATCGTGCAGCTATCTGCTCTAAACTAGACTTTTATGGAATATGAGATAAAACCCTAAATTTAATTAGGGCTTATTTATCAAATCACATCCAAGTAACTTTCATTATGGCAAACTCTCAAACTCTGTTAAAATGGATACAGGGGTTCTTCAGGGGTCTATTTTGGGTCCTTTGTTGTTTTTAATGATTACTAACTTGCCTTTAAACACAAACAGTGATTCAGTATTATTTGCAGATGACACCTTACTCTTGACTAATGGCTATTCTTTAATGAATATTAATCAATCTATGGAATCCTCTTTTCATAAAGCTGCAAGATGGTTTGACACCAATGGCTTTAAACTTAACACTGACAAAATCCAGAGTATATATTTTACACTTAAGCAAACTTCTGATTATGTGTTCTCTGAAGTTAAACTCTTAGGCATTGTTTTGGATTCCAAGCTTGCTTGGGCTGGTGACATTTCCTATGTCTGCAAAAGGTTATCTCGTGTACTATTTTTATTGAGTCGTTTGAAAAATCACATTCCCAGACACCATCTTAAGCAAACTTATTACGCTTTCTTTCATTGCATAATTTCTTATGGTATCCATATTTGGGGTAATGATGCCAATATATACAAAGTATTAACTCTGCAGAAAAAGGCCTTAAGAATTATATCTGGTTCATCGTTTGATGCCCATTGTCGACGTATATGTAAACATTTTAAAATCCTGACAGTAATTAATTGAAAAAAAAAAACCACATACACATGCGCGCGCGCATCCTTGCATACACACACACAATTGCTTATTAATTACTATTAGATCAAGTTTAATAATTAAGTATTTCATCATCAGCAATATGAACATTATATTAGGAATAATTATTTTATTGTCGCACACAAAGTAAGGTTGACTAAATCCAAGAAATGGTGTAATAATATCGGCATCAATATGTTCAACAGATTACCAAGAGCTGCCCATTCAGCTAGCCTAGATAGATTTATAGTTGCTTTAAAAGTTTGGCTTGCTGCAAACCCATTTTATAGTCTTAATGAATTTTTCAAGCCAATCTGACGTATTTTGAAGTGTCCTGCTTCATATTTTTGTATTTTTATTGTTTTTGTTTTACTGATGCATTTTATTATTCTCACTGTATTATTGACTTATGTTAATAACTGCTTGTGATGCAGTTCTACATCAATAAATATTCTAGACAATTTCTCTTTTACCTTCCTTAAAACCTCCCCCATGGCTTTGATTTTCTTTTCTTCTTTCCTTGTCAACTTCATAGTTACTATCTTTCTATCCATATTTTCCCATTGCTTTTCCCACACTCTTTCTCTCCATATCTTTATTTCCTTACATTACATCATACAATACTCTATACTTTCCCTTTCTCACACCTCGCATATTCCTCTTCCCCTGCCTCTCAACCCTCTTAGATACATTGCTCCTGTTCTTATCTATGCTAAAACTTCCCTTTCTTGGCAATCATGTATCTCTCTCTTCCCCATCCTCCTTTTATTATTTTATAAAAGCTTAATGAATTTTTTATCTTCTATGCTTCCTCATGTCTGTCATTCCATATATTCCACTTTGCTTCTTACTATCTTCCAAAGCCATTTGTTTCTTTCTTCTGATCTCCATATACCTCCCATACCTATTATTTCCGTGTTTTTTTTCCCTCCCCATTTCTTTCCACCAACTGGTTTTGCTTGTCAGACTTTTGCTGTGTCATGCGTATCCTTAAAATTTCTCCTTCCTCTTTTGTTATACACCTAAACCAAAATTTTAAAATTATTTCTGTTATTATACCTTTCCTTCTAGTTCTACCTAGTAATTTTTATTAAAGTCATATGTTTCAAGATATTCAGATGTAAAATATAATGCATATCTTGAATTTTCTACAAATACCTTTGAAGCCAATTCCATTCTGAATAAATTTTGTATAATTTTGAATAACTGGTAGGAGATACATAAAAACTTACTACACAAAGAAGTATCCCATTAAGAGACACAATTTATCTCCAATGATGATTTGTTTTTTTTGGGGGAAGAGGCATAATTTGATGCTTAATTTGAAATCATTCCAAGGTAAAAACAATTTCATGTAACATTCACATAATTTCTCTAACCACTATCATTTATTTTCATACAGCTTCTACAAACTAGTCTTACGCAAATTTATTTTTCTATCTGCTTCACATTAATTGAGATAAACATTTGCAAATACACATTTTTTTGTAAAAAAGGGATACAGGAAACCAAATCGATAGCCAAGTGTTTAAAAGCACCTACTATGCCTTAAAAATCATATACTCTTTCCAAAACATCAGAAGAAACAAGTGAATAGTGACAGGACTTTTTTTTAAAACTTACAAAGTATTGAACTGAAACCAATATTAATGGATATCTCAGAAATTGCTGATGACACAAAAAGGTTATTTGACATAAACAGTGTGTTTTAAAGAGCTCTACATTTTTTGTGTAGCACATTTTTGTCTCTCTCTTAATGTTTACCAGTTATACAGAACTATACAAAATTCCTTCTGAATAGAAAATTCAAGGTATAACTTTTATTTGTCATATAAATATCTTAAGTACATGGTATTTTAATCAAAATTGTCAGAGACATTTTTGAGAAAATCAAACAGTTTTAAAAGTTTCCCATGTAAAGGAAGGTTTGGAAGGGGGAGGGGGATTTTCTTGAAAATCTTCATATTGAATCTTTGGAAGATACTGAACTTATTTGTTTTTGAATTGTGTGTGTGCGCACACATACTTTTTCATAAATGGTTTTTGATTCAGGGGACCTCAAAACATGTTTTTCTGGTGACATCTCAATATCAAATTTTTGGATGGTGTGTTCTCTACCTAAGTAGACAAGTTATTGTGTTCTAAGATATTCTATTGTGGTAGAGAAAGTAAACATATGTAAATAACAATGTGGATTGAAGAATCATGTTTTATATACTATTATATATGACATACGCAAATTTGTCATGGAGAGAGAAAGTTGTATGAGCGTTTACATCAGGTTTTTTGCCATACAATGAAACAACTTGCTTAGGCAATCACTGCTTATACTTATAATTACACATCAACTCCATGTGGAGTAAAAGCATGCCAGAGCAATTTATGTTATCATTCCGTTAATATCCCTGTCTGTTTCCTTTGCACTGAAAGGAGAAAGAAAAGCGACAACAGGGTACTTACTGTCTTTAAGAGCAGGATGATAGAGGTTTTATTTTTCTTTCTTTTCTTTTTCTTTAAATGCAACCTTAAAATTAAGTTTCCAGTGAAATCTCTGAATCACAATTTTAGTTAACTCTGATATTTTCTCTATCTCAAGTACCTAAATGAGATAGAGAGGGAGAAAATTTATAATCTATTTGGATGAACCAGGTGTCTAGATCAAAGAAACCAGTTGTATGACCTACTTATATGAATTTATTTACAGCATTTCTGGCTCCAACACTGATAATTCCCTGGCCTTGGGACCTTTCTATGACAACCAATGAGCATTATTTCCTTTCCTCTTAAGCGCATACTTCCAAAGAAATACTCTTTGCTTTTCTTATTAAAATGTTCATTGCTACTTTGTTTTATACATGACAATTTTATTTTAAATGATTAATGAAAACAGTAAAAACCTTTAAAGGGCTTTTTACTTTCCAGGGGTGGTACAAATACTTAATTTTGACACTTCATCCATCCTCCTTCATAGCCACTCCTCTCTCCCCTTTTATCTTAAATTTCTATTTCAAATACTGAAAGTTTTTAAAATCTTATTTTCTTCTATGAATAATTAATGTGATTTAATTCTGTTTATGTAGGTCTTGGAAACCCATCTGCAAACACTCAAATCTACAATGACCAAGATGGCAAGTTCTGCAGTCCTACACAATTAGGACCATGGCCTGATGTATCTAATTGCAGGCAATTTTATGTCTGTCAATTAAACAGAAACTGCAGCACTGCAACATCTGGGAATGAGGTGAGAGCTTTATACTCATGGTGCAAATAATTTCTGATTTGAATTCCTTTGCTAACAATTTGATTATGAACAGAGAACAAGTACAGAAAATTGGACATGCAGACATTAAACCGGAAAAAATTTAATGCAGGACATGATATTAATATTACAATGGGGGAGAAATTACCTTCTGATTGATACATGCTTATGTGACTCAGTTGGTTTAGGACATCATCATCATCATCATCATCATCATCATCATCATCTCGCTGACCAATCATAGCTAACCTGAAGATTTATCTTCCTGAAATAATTGGTCAGCTGCATATACCTAGTAGTTGAGTCACAATGTATCACATTCATCCAAAATTTATTATTGAGATTTCATCGGAAATGTGTTTTGAGGACCTCTGAATAAAAAGAAACATTTTTAAGGGAGGGAGAGGGAGGGAGAGAGAGAGAGAGAGAGAGAGAGAGAGTGTGTGTGTGCATGCATGCCTGTGTGAAAAGATAACTCAAAAATAAAAATGTTAGATAAATACGAGGGTCATTTCAAAAGTCCTGTAAACCGCACATGTGTGACCGTTACGGTGGCATGAACAAGTTGAAATTTATGTTAGTTGTGAGTCAGACTTTAGGCTTGATGGCTGTATATGTGTTTGCTGGTTCACATGGCTGTATCGTGAGTAATTCAGTTTTAAAGTGGAAGCTGAAACTGAGTCAGGTTGGATTACACATAGTAACCAGAGTTCCTACATCAAAATCGAATCCCTACGTGGAAAGAATCCAACTGAAATTTATAATGCTTTGAGACAGGTGTGTGGGAATAGTGTTGTGGATCGTAGCACAGTATCACAGTGTCTGCTCATTTCTAAAGGTCAGGTAAGCATTGAGGACAACCCAAGAAGTGGAAGGCCATCAACTGCAACAGACTACATCTCTCAGATTATTGTTAACGACATTTTGAGAGAGAATTGACAAAAAGCATGTGAGGAAATTGCATATGAGGCCAGAATGTCTATCACTTCAGTTTACAGAATCATTACTGAAAACTTAAACATGAGAAAACTTGCTGCCAAATGGGTTCTGCATGATCTGAAGAGCAGAAAGCAGGTCGCAAAAGAATCGCTTCAACATTATCGAACAGAAGGAGAACAGTTTCTGAAAAGGAATGTTGCACTTGATGAAACCTGGATACGAGATTTTGAGCCAGAACTGAAGTCTCAGTCATCACAATGGAAAAGTTCCGACTCTCTGTGCCCGAAAAAATTCCACTGTCAACAGTATAAGGCGAAACTGGTGATGATCTTTGCATATGAAATGAATGGAGTCATAGCTGCAAATAGAGTGCTCCAGGGGACGTCTGTAACATGCACGTACTTCAAGGTGTTTCTGCAAAATGTTTTGCGCCCGAAAATTCGTCAAAGAAGGTCTGATATGCTTGCAGCTGGTGTCCTCATTTTGCACGACAATACAAGACCGCATATTGCCCTGCCAGTGAGAGAAACGCTCGAAAAGTATGGATGGGAAATACTTCCGCACCCACCATACAGTCCTGATATGAGCCCACCAGACTTTGATTTGTTTCCCAAATTGAAGGAACCACTCTGTGAAAGATGTTTCAATACAATTGACGAAGCTTCCAGTGATGTGACCCGAGTAATCAGACAGCTCGACAATGAAGGTGCCCTATCCGGAATACAGAATTGATAAATCAGTGACTTTTTAAAGAATATAACATTTTTTTTCCAAAAAATCAATTTTATTTCTCCACATAGTCTCCTTTCAATTCAATACACGTCCAACAGTGTGTGTGAGTGCGTGTGTGTGCGTGTGTGGGTGTGTGCGTGTGCGTGTGTGTGTGTGTGTTGTTTTTGTTTTTTTTATCCAGCTTTGCTGTTTAAACACACCCTATTTGTTAGAACTTGGTAGTCTTACTTTCTTACATGTTAATAAAGCCTGTATTTACAGTTCTAAGATGGTGGTTTGTTAGACGTAATGGTTTATAGGGTATCTAATGGGGTACTTTTAACTGCTGCAGATATTAGTTGAAGGATTTGAGTTTCTGTGTTCTTGTACATTATTACAAGTGCATGTTGTGTTTAATGTTCTTCCGAAACTGCCTCAGTTTGTTCCTAACAAGCTTTTTAAGTTTTAATGATAAATTATTTTCTTTTGACTAACTTACTCAATGTTTATGCTATCTAAATATTAAAATTTCTCTGTATTCTTTTAAGCATCTTACTTAAAACAAAATGTTGCTGAGAGTGAATTTATTTGCTGTATTTAAATGAACTGTTTCATGATTATTTCTACTTGACATGATCATGCTTGTTTATAACTTGTTTATGAAGTTAGCTGCTTAATCACAAATAAGCTGCCTAATTGTGATCACGTTACATTTTTAAGTTGCACTTTTTCAGGTCCTAACTCAGCCTCATGGTGAGCAAGATGCAGGAGATTATGTGCATATAGACACGATTTCAACAAACTGCACTAACATAAAGATATTTCAATGTCCAGGTGCATTTGTGTACAATCCCAGCACTAGGAAATGTGAAGCAGCAGTCAATTCTTCAATAGTGTGTGAACAGAAATAAACTACCTATCCAGAATACCATTACACTCCATCAAAGCATCAGATCAGTAGGATCCCCATAAACTTTCATGACTTCTATGAACATATACAAGTCAGTAGAAGGTGAATATGAACTGTACAAATTACATAGCAGGTTTCTTCGGAGCCTCAATGGCTGCATTCTGTCAAGGTATAAAATGGCAAAGCAGTTGACATCTATATTTGAAGATTCTTATCAATATGCATGGATAAAGTAAGAAAACAAATTCCACGAAATTCCAAAACAAAGCAGTTGAATTTGCAGTGTTTTGCACTAAAATAATGCCACAATGCTCTTTGAAGGTAACTAGTGCAAAATGCAACTGCATGAGTGTTGTGGTTCATATTAGATGGGAATGATGTGTAGACTGCAGATTTATAAAATATTAAGTAACAATATCGTTAAGCAATGAGTTACAAGCATTTGAATTTCCTCTCTAACACATTACTACAACTGTAGTCACTACTTCCAATAGATGCCATTACTGTAGCTAACAATCCATCACCTAGCGACAGTAACTACAACAATATAAATAGAAAAAAATGAAGCTGATGATGAAATCAAGAGATTTCGAAACATGTTCTGCTATTGATTTATTGTACAAGATAAGTGAAGATTTGTCACCAATAGTTATTGTTATATTAACATCACTGTATATTGGTTGAGGGCATAATTAATAAATGCCTTTCTTTGGTTGAAACATTCACAGTCATGTGATCTATGCTGACTGAAACATGGTAGGCTACTATTTCAAATAATTTTGCAAATACAGTAGAGCCCCTTTTTAACGAATTTCAAAGGGATCAAACATTTTTTCTTCCTTATATGGGAGTCTGTATAAATTGGGGTATAATATTGCTAGAAATCAATAACAGTTGTGCTTTTTAATCGATTTAATGAACATTTTAAATGTAAAACTATACCTGTTTAATACACTACAATTGAAGGAATGAAATATTTTAAGAAATAGCCAAAGGTTGGACAAACTATTATAACAAGTTGGTACACTCTAAGAACAAAATACTTCTACAAATTATAACCTATGTACAAACTAAGGTATATGATATTATTTTAGCAAAATATACATAGTTATCCAAAATAACAAACATTTACATAACTTGACTGCCTCCATGTGAGCTCAATCTACAACAAATAAAATTACAAAAGAGTATGTGTTTTTTGATATTAAGGCTTGCAGGTTGAACTTCAAAATCACTCAATAAGTAAGAACTCATCAAAATAAGGTGTCAACCTTCACTTTTTAAAATAGTCTAACAGTGGAGTTTGCTTCCTCCTTCCTTGATGCCTCACAATGAAAAGCATCTGTTGTGGTTGATGTTGATTAGCCTTTCATCAACACTGAAGGAGCTGAGGTAATGTCTCAGACCATCCGGCACTTCCACTGCTGTTGCAAATGCTGGCAGCGCTGATTCCTCCTCTTTTTCCATCTCTCCTCTTCCTCATTCAACACTACTGCAAATATCTGCATTATCTCTATGTGTTGTTGAAGTCAGAATTTCATATTAAAGTTCATAAATTCTTCAAATGTTAAGTTTGTATTCCAGTCTTCTTGCATGATTTCTTCTTCCTGCTCCTCACTTTCTTCAAGAGAGGCACCAAAACTAGCTTTATAGAAGCAATTGTAGATGGTGGCAGGTATTACCCATTGCCATTCTGCTACAAACTTGTGCATTGTCTGTAGTGTTTTCAGCTTCTGTTCCTCTTATCTTTCCATACATGAAATGACTCTCTATACCAGGGATTTTCTATATTTGGCATTTAAGGGACCAATTACCCACAAATCCAGAGGCTGCAGTTGACTAGTGCAGTTTGCTGGAAGAAAGATAATTAACATTTCTTTAAACCGACTTGTCTGCAGAACATCCACCACCAAGACTATCTTTCTTTCTTTGGAACTCATTTTAGAGCCTATATGATGTAAAAAGTCTGCAAATGTTTCAAAAATCATCCAACAATTTTTCTGAAAGTCATAATTGCAAAGAAGTGTGCAAATGTTTTTAAAACACCTGGTGGTTTATATATCCCAATAATAAGCATGAGAAGTTTCTTGCTATCATCGCTGCTAATGCACACTAGTGCCATACATCACTGCTTGCATTTTTTTTCCCCATCATCACATTTTTCCATAAGGATTACATGTTTTGTTTGGAAAGAATATCGACATTTTATCAGGGTTGAAGATGTCCTTTAGATGGTAGCCATTGTGAACGTGGGTTACAGTTTCCTTTTTGCAAATATCTATCATACCATCATTAATTTTTGTGCTCTCACTGCACATGATATTTAACATAAAGTGTTACTTCTTTAATATATTAAGCCACTCAATGATAACAGAAAAAACATCTTTTTTGAATTTTAATGAAATTTCTTTAAAATTACCATCAACAGATATATTTTTGCTTCTTCTTGTAAACCCTTTGACTAATATTTGTTCTACTTGGGAAAAAAAGATAAAACATGAAAATTTGTATGTTTTGTACCACTATTTCTGCATGTAAGAATGCATTCTTTTGCTTCAAAATCCCCCTCAATGTGGATGGGGCCAGTTCACATTTCTCTGCAATGTGTGATAAATTCACATCTGGTGAATGATTAACTTCATCTGCCATTTAATCCGCACACTAAAAATCAAAATAAAATGTTGAGCACTACACACCACTATACAAGTTTACACTTATTCAGTACAGACAGCAAGGTAATGCAAATTTACAGTATTGAGCGAAACCTGAAGAAGGTGAAAATATTGACATATCTGATGCCACATCAGAGGATACAAGCTGTGGCAGGCTTTCATTTTCATCATTTAAGGCAAACATTCAACAATTTACAAAAAGTTTCTTAAAAGCAGACTTTTCTTTAAATTGGATTTTGTAAAATGTGGGTTTAAATAATATTGGTCTTATGGCCTTTTTGTTGGGAATTCTACTCATTATTTGTTATGACCAGGATTTCATTAAATGTGGGAATATTAAAACGGGGTTCTACTGTATACTGAAATAAACTTGAAATATGCAACATGGGGATGAGTTTTACACTTTTGAAGCACAAAGTGGAATGGAGCGGTTAACAGCGTATATCTCAGAGCAGTAAATCTGGGGTTCACTTCCTAATAATAGTGCCCATATTTTATGTTTTCAAAATGCTTGAGAATATAATACATCTAACCTTGAAAATACATTCTTTTCTTATAGTTTTACATTATTTGAGATCTCAAATTTTACATTTATTTCTACGCTAATAGTCTACTTCAGTTAACTTCATACAACTACTTCTATGGTACTTTAATTTAAATTATAAATTACACAGGTTTGCAGTATATTTACAATTCAGTTAATTCGAGCACAACTTAAGCGAGCTAATTATTAAAATGGAAAAGTAGATAAAATTTGAGATTCAAATAACATAAAACTACACAAAAAGGATATATTTTAAACATTAAATGTATTACTTTCTCGTGCATTTTAAAAACATAAGAAGTAGTGCTATTTTTAGTGTTGAACTGCAGATCTCCTACTCTTGATATGTACCATTCATTCAACCATTCAGCTTCATGCTTAAAACTATTGGTTTTTCTAACATAGTAGAAAACCAAGCTGGGCTGCATAATTTATGTTTCTTTCTTTCTTTTTTTTTTTCATCCATAAAATGCTGCACTTTACATTGGTACATTTGCATGTATCTTTGAAACAGTGGCTTATCATATCTCAATTAACATAGCGTCTATATGGAAAAGTGAAGTGCAGTTATAATGTGAACCAAGATGATACACTCAGGACATGCACAGTGTGGAATTAGACTTAGAAAATATTTGAACTGCTCACCTATTCTCTCCCCATTGTATATGACCATAAAGTGTATTGGAACTGTTCATAATTAAGTTTTACTCGTATATCTACACATCAAACCCATTTACATTAACCACAGCTTGTATAACAATTGTTATCAGTGCTGAATAAGCACTTTTTTCACAAAAACAATAAAAAGCAATCCACTGGCATTTGTCTATAATTACATTTTTACAAGATGCCATCAATTTCACACCCAAATATTTAACTGAACATTTAAAATGGTATTTATGCAATTTTCTAAACAATATGCAAGTAATGTAAATAAAATTTATATGATTATGCTTCTATGAAAGACAATAGTTTTATAGTGCAGTGACCAAAGAGAAATGAATAATGTTTTAAGAACATGAAGTATCAGCTTTAATTAATTGCATTTGCTTATTATTTATGCTTTAGGTCATTACTTATCCATGTATTTATTTATTTTTATTTATTAATTCATTTACTAATGATAAAGGAACAAACATGTATATAAAAGGAAAATAAAGAAAGCCTATTGACAACACTTTTTAAAAAGCACTATTTCATGAAATTCATCCTTCTGTTAGGAGTGCTCATCAGTAAGGCCATTTACATACAGGTGACTTGCTGTCACTAAATGCTGTATCACATATGTAAACAGAAAGTGATTGGTGGACCCAGTTCATTCACAAGAACTTTTCTCTCACTCTTCACTGTGAGTCAATCAAATGAAGTAGTTGTTCAATGATGCATTGATTATTTATGAGACATAGTTCATTCATGAAGTACTGAAGGACAACAAAGCTGATGAACCTGTCATTCACAAGTGACTTCCTTCACCACAGTTTCCAGGGCTGTAACCACACAGGGGGAGTGTTTTGCCCACCTTTATCGTTTGGTAACCTTCAAGTTTGAAATCTAAATCCAGGAAGATTGTTATATTTTATGAGATCTTGGTGTTGCAGTTGAATGTAAAAATCTGGAGTACTTTGGAATTGTGTATAATAATTTATTTGATGATTAATACAGGTATCAATATTTATTGGTGCTAAAGTAATGCACTCCATATTTGATCAAGATTAACGACCATGTTTCAAGAAATAATGCCTATAATTTTGAAGGTCCAGATACTGATAAGGGATTACGATGTTATAATGTTGTGAACACCTTAAATGTCATTTATCCATTAAAGATGTTTTCTCCTTAACATCTTGTATTAAATTCTGGGAACATTAGCAGTAATGAGGATGAGAAAGAAAATGATTTAGACTTGGAGATTATGCCACTATATGTCATCTTTAATTTAGTTCAATAATACCAATGAAAGTGATTACATTGTTGCATCACATTCATTAGCATTTTTCTAGATTTATCCCAAGATTACATTATGTTTAGTGTATTATAAATTGATGTTCCCGTAATTTCTATTGTGCTAGTGATAGATTAGGAACATGCAGTATATTCTAGACCTGCTCTGCAACTTCTGCAAGAACGATGGAAACGCTGAGTAAAATTTTGCACCCTCCCTCTTGCAGGCATGTGGTCCCACTCCATTTAAGCTTGAAATACTTTAACGATATTATTAACAGATAACACAGGCAACATCTAACAGAAACAGGCAATTAATTATATGGAAGTAAAACGACTAGAAATTTGGTTCCAGTCATTTCTTAACTCACACAAAGGGAATGGAGTCAAAGGTGGGCTTAAGATTATCATTGTCACTATGTAGAGCTTTTCCATAGAATATGGCAGGGCACTTTATTGCATGTATAACAGTACCATGATGTTAACATGTCATGTAGTGTAAAACGAACTTTTGGAAGATTGTTAGATTACACTTAGAGGATATATGTAAAATTATGTTTACAGAATACAGAAAGTTTTCATTACATTTAGTGATTAAATAGTGTTACAATATCATAAAACTTAGAAAAATGAGTGATGTAAAGGCTGAAATGTGTGACGATGGAGAAGACACAATGGACCTGAATAAGTATTATGCTGATGGAAGGGGTATAGATGTCCACCTTAAACTGCTAAAAGAACTCGAAAAGGACAAAAAAAAAAAAAAAGAATAACCTTTGGTCTGTTTCCAAACATTTATCTACAAAATAAATGATTTGCAATGCAATATCTAACAATGTTGAACTAGACAGTCATGTGCAAAAGCCCTGTTGTATTTTTGCCTATCATGGGTTTTGCAGTAGGTCATGAAATAAGCAACTGGAGAAAATTGGTGCTACTACTTGACAAATCAAGCAAGTGTAACAGTCAGTGTCACATCTCTATCCTTGTGTCTTATGCACAGTACTATTCCACAAATCAAACAAGTGTAACAAACGGTAATGCTCTCTACTAGAGCACTTCCAAAAGGAGTGAAGATAGTAAACATTGTTATTGTTATGGTATTTTTCTGACTGCTTGGTCATTGTCTGCTCTCTGTCAGTATAGAGGAAGGTTTGTTATTAAGAAATGTTTGTATTTTTCACTTACAGTGCTGAATAAAATGAGAAATGTTATGTAGAATGTGTGTAATAATTGAAAAACTTAAATAAATAAAGAAAAAAAATCTCTTGTGTTGCAGTTGCATGCAGTTGTAGCCACTATAATTTATTTTTATATAGTTTCTGTGAACTATTAAGCCCTCTAGCCACTACCATTTATTTTTATATAGTTTCTGGTTTCTGCGAACTATTAGACTCTCTTCCGGTTTTGAAGATTTTGGATGAACTTTGGGGTCTCTCTCTATAAAGTAGGGCATTACACTAACCACTTCATTGAACAACAGCCACACATTGATGGAAAGTTTTTACTAGCAGATTTATCTTAATAAAGTTTAAATTGTATTTGTTAAGCTGCATCTTAATTGCTAATAAATCAAAAATTGTTTCACTGTTCCCAGTATGCAAACACTTCCATACCTTATGCAGCCTTTTACCATTATTTATCTACTATAGTGGCAAAAGTGGATAATTAGTACATTATTTCCACTAAAAAAAGTGAATCTTTATATGCAAGTAAAACAAACAACTTGCTTAAATCAAATGTAAAACTTGTTGTTATATTATTTTACTTAGCAACATGTTATAATAAAGCATTCTATATGTACACGACTCTTAGAGGAAAGTTACAGTAATCTGACAATTTGTACAGTTTTCAATATTGACTTATGGAGTCATATTATTCTATCATTAATCACAAGTGTAGTTCTAAGTATAAGTACTCTGACTACATACTGGTCAGACGCTTTGCCTTTTCTAAAAAGTAAACCAATAAAACTTTTTGCATAATGTCTTTTATAGGTTTCTTAAATACTTATTTTTTAAACTTTTATATATTGCTTCATATAATTTACAGTATTTTTCTGCTAATAAACCTAAGTGGTGATATTTGTCGCTAGTTCAGAAAATCCTCCATAATTTCACAATTTTTATCAGTAAAAATGGCGACAACTTGAATACCTTTATCATTTCTGTTGTTGATCTAATGTGCAGGATTTTGATCCATCAATTTTTCCCTTGCTAGCCAATATAAATTGTGTATCTTCCCATCTGGTACAACTTTCCTCAATTCTGGGCATTCCAGTAGGTATTCTCCATTTAAAATCTTGTCAGCATTGCAAATTTTACATGCTTTGTCATTCATAAAACCAAATCTATATAGATGTTCTGCCAGACAGTCATGTCTAGTGGCTAATCTGAAGTGAGCAACGGCTTCTTTCCTTGGGACATTTTTTATTTTTTATACTATTTCTTTTATGTTGGAGTAATTTTTGTTAGTAATTTCCTTTTGAATATTACATTGGTATTTTTGTTCTATATTAATTTTGACATTTTTTAGTTTCATATCCATTCCACAAGACTTTATAGATTTTGAATATAACACTGCTCCTTTTTTGGCCAGAAAGTCTGCTGTCTCATTACCATTCACTCCTACGTGTGCTGGAATCCACAGTAATATTATCTGTTGAAATTTTTTTTGGAGTAATCCATAATAAGACCTCACATCCTTAATATTATAAGATTCATCTGGACTACCATATCGTTCTATTGCTTGAATGGCAGAAACTGAGTCTGTGAGAACAACTGCTTTATTTTCTTTTATATCAGTCCTGTAGTACAAGGGTGGCAAAAACGCCTTCCTTCCGCAAGTCACCAAATATGCAACATGCACTACACCACTTAGCACCAAATGGGAAAACAAATGAATAGGTGACTAGAAAAGGAGTTGTGCCTGCGAGTCACAGTGCCTTGCGAGTCGCGCTTTCGCCACCACTGCTGTAGTATATCTGTTCTAATGCTCGTATTGCAACAACTTCACCATCAAAATTTGTGGATTGTCTAGGCCAGAGGTGGCGAAAACGTGACTCGCGAGTCATTTTGACACGCAGGCGCACGTTCCCTCTCTGCAACCGTCCGTTTGATTTTCACATGCTGCTGAGTGATGCAATGCATGTTGCATATTTGGTGACTTGTGGAAGGAAGTCGTTTTCACCACCCTTGGCAACGTAAAATAATATGAAAAGTAAGTTTCACACCATTTTTAGATCACTAATCACAACATCAAACCCAATATTACATTAGTCAAACCAGCCAAATTTGCAGCCGAATTAGATGCATGGGAGAAGATCACCATTCTAAAACACAACACACATCTAATGAATTTTGATTTGCCGCCACCAAATCCTCTCTGGAAGTACATTTCTCCACCACAAGATGCCACCACAGTATCCAGTCCAAAAAACGGAAACACCAACAACACGGGCCAGTCGAATTAACCTTCTGAGGATGGGAACAACGGTTTCCCGAAACATGTTAAGTGAGTAAACTTAAGTGATGTTAGTGTAACAATTCCGACTCACCTTTAAATAAATTCAATACACATCACTGTTTCTAGCTTCTTTTCATTACAATATCAACGTAATTTAAGACCAACAAGTCACAAGAAGCAAAAGTTATAATTGGCCACCACGTTGGAAAAGATACAAGTCATGGCAGAAAACAAGGTAAGATTAGAAACCCTAAATTTCAATACAGATTTCAGTGGAATAAAAAGTGACATCAAAAGATACCAAAAAATTGAAGAAAAGAGAAAAAACACATTTGCAGACATCCGTTTTTTAAACCTATGCATACAAAGCAAAGTCACACCAAAGTTTGTAAGGAGAATTGTAAAATATGACAAAAACAGCAAACACCAAACATCAGCCGATAAAAAAGTATTAATAATTGAGAGAAACAACCACTACGCAAAATTACAAAAATTGGAACTGGAATTATATGCTCTTCACCTTAAATTAACGGACACACTCGGCTACCCACTTTGGCAAAACATGCAATCAAAATTCCTCACTATTCTTAGCTACAGGATGAAAACAAAAACGCTGAAATTAAAGAAAAAACTAGACATACTACGCCGGAAGCAACATTCATATAAACCTAACCTAAAAAATGAAAAAACGACGTCATACCCAGACGTAATTAATCTTTCAAATGTAACTTTCACCAAAGCAGAATTATCGGTATTAAACCTTGGCCTAAAAACATGTGTTGGCTACACAAAAACAACCGATGAAATAGTCGCAGACATTGAGATTGCTACTTACAACCTAAATGAAAATAGTAAAACCACTATAAAAAAAGAATGTGAAATGGTTCTCCAAGAAATACAAGCAGATAAACATAACAATTTCCCAACCAAACATGTGATCAAAACATTAAAATCAAAACCAGTAGTATACACAAAAGCTGACAAGGGAAATAAACTAGTTGTACTACAAAAAGATGATTATATTGCCAGAGTAGAAAATATGCTGCAACAAGAAAATTACATACAAATTCAAGAAGACCCATTAAAATTACATTTAAAAGCCTTCAATCAAACCATCCAGGAAAGCAAAACTATAACAGACACTGATAAATCTAGATTAAAACCAGATCACCCCACTTTACCAAGAATGTATGCTCTACCTAAAATACACAAACCGGGTAATAAGATGAGACCAATCGTCAGCAATATTGATTCTCCTACCTACAAATTGGCAAAATGGTTAGTACAGAGATTCTCTTCACTACCAAAATTCAATAGCAAAAACATAATGAATTCAGAAGATTTAATACAGAAGATAAAATCCCTGGAACTTGAACCAGAAGACAGATTAGTTTCCTTTGATGTCACTGCACTATTTCCAAGTGTTCCTACAGATCAACTCCTGCGTCAATTAAAGAAATGGCTACAGCAGACTAACCTACTTGAAGAAGAAATAGAAGACCTCATACAACTTACCAATTTATGCATTGCACAAAATTGTTTTAGTTTCAATAAGAAGTTCTATCAACAACCAACTGGTCTAACCATGGGCAACCCACTTTCACCCTTCTTGGCAGATTTATTTATGAGCTACTTAGAAACACACATAACAACTTCCTTTCCATACATGTTTAAAGTTTGGCACAGATATGTTGACGACATCTTTGCTGTTGTCCCTAACAGGTTCATACAAGACTCCTTAGCCTTACTAAACCTACAGAACCAATCAATAAAATTCACCATAGAAATAGAAAAAGAAGGCATGCTACCATTTTTAGACCTAAAAATCATCAGAGAACAAAAGAACCTAACCTTTGGCATATACAGGAAGCCAACACACTCTACTAATTACATAAAAAATAAGAGTTTCAATCCAACCACACACAAACATGCAGTACTAAACAGCCTAACACATAGACTGGTATATACCCCCTTAAATAAAAAAGAATACCAGTTAGAATACCAGCATATAGTAGACACAGCAATACATAATGGGTACAACAAAACAACTATTGACAAAAAAATTGCAAAATTCAAACGACAGATGCACATCAGAAACACAGCAAATCTCAGCCAGCAAGATAAAGAGCTAAAGTTCAAGAAATTCACATACCACCCAGGAACTTTTCACAAATTTAAGAAGATTTTCATGAAACATAACATCAGCCTAGCTCCACAGAACAAATTTAACATAGAGAAATTACTTTGTAACAAGTCAAAAGACCCCATTCCACAAGACAAAAAAGCTGGAATCTATAAAATCAATTGTTCAGATTGCAATAAAGTATACATAGGTAAGACAAAAAGAAACCTAGAAACTAGGCTAAAGGAGCACATGAGATGTATTAAATACAAACAAATGGACAAATTTGCAGTTTCACACCATTTTTGGATCACTAATCACATCAAACCCAATATTACATTAGTCAAACCAGCCAAATTTGCAGCCGAATTAGATGCATGGGAGAAGATCACCATTCTAAAACACAACACACATCTAATGAATTTTGATTTGCCGCCACCAAATCCTCTCTGGAAGTACATTTCTCCACCACAAGATGCCACCACAGTATCCAGTCCAAAAAACGGAAACACCAACAACACGGGCCAGTCGAATTAACCTTCTGAGGATGGGAACAACGGTTTCCCGAAACATGTTAAGTGAGAAAACTTAAGTGATGTTAGTATAACAATTCCGACTCACCTTTAAATAAATTCAATACACATCACTGTTTCTAGCTTCTTTTCATTACAATATCAACGTAATTTAAGACCAACAAGTCACAAGAAGCAAAAGTTATAATTGGCCACCACGTTGGAAAAGATACAAGTCATGGCAGAAAACAAGGTAAGATTAGAAACCCTAAATTTCAATACAGATTTCAGTGGAATAAAAAGTGACATCAAAAGATACCAAAAAATTGAAGAAAAGAGAAAAAACACATTTGCGGACATCCGTTTTTTAAACCTATGCATACAAAGCAAAGTCACACCAAAGTTTGTAAGGAGAATTGTAAAATATGACAAAAACAGCAAACACCAAACATCAGCCGATAAAAAAGTAATAATAATTGAGAGAAACAACCACTACGCAAAATTACAAAAATTGGAACTGGAATTATATGCTCTTCACCTTAAATTAACGGACACACTTGGCTACCCACTTTGGCAAAACATGCAATCAAAATTCCTCACTATTCCTAGCTACAGGATGAAAACAAAAACGCTGAAATTAAAGAAAAAACTAGACATACTACGCCGGAAGCAACATTCATATAAACCTAACCTAAAAAATGAAAAAACGACGTCATACCCAGACGTAATTAATCTTTCAAATGTAACTTTCACCAA
Organism: Deroplatys truncata; assembly: GCA_030765065.1. Taxonomy (NCBI): domain Eukaryota; kingdom Metazoa; phylum Arthropoda; class Insecta; order Mantodea; family Mantidae; genus Deroplatys; species Deroplatys truncata. The sequence goes on from CM060977.1 coordinate 61,299,634, forward strand.
AGCAGAATTATCGGTATTAAACCTTGGCCTAAAAACATGTGTTGGCTACACAAAAACAACCGATGAAATAGTCGCAGACATTGAGATTGCTACTTACAACGTAAATGAAAATAGTAAAACCACTATAAAAAAAGAATGTGAAATGGTTCTCCAAGAAATACAAGCAGATAAACATAACAATTTCCCAACCAAACATGTGATCAAAACATTAAAATCAAAACCAGTAGTATACACAAAAGCTGACAAGGGAAATAAACTAGTTGTACTACAAAAAGATGATTATATTGCCAGAGTAGAAAATATGCTGCAACAAGAAAATTACATACAAATTCAAGAAGACCCATTAAAATTACATTTAAAAGCCTTCAATCAAACCATCCAGGAAAGCAAAACTATAACAGACACTGATAAATCTAGATTAAAACCAGATCACCCCACTTTACCAAGAATGTATGCTCTACCTAAAATACACAAACCGGGTAATAAGATGAGACCAATCGTCAGCAATATTGATTCTCCTACCTACAAATTGGCAAAATGATTAGTACAGAGATTCTCTTCACTACCAAAATTCAATAGCAAAAACATAATGAATTCAGAAGATTTAATACAGAAGATAAAATCCCTGGAACTTGAACCAGAAGACAGATTAGTTTCCTTTGATGTCACTGCACTATTTCCAAGTGTTCCTACAAATCAACTCCTGCGTCAATTAAAGAAATGGCAACAGCAGACTAATCTACTTGAAGAAGAAATAGAAGACCTCATACAACTTACCAATTTATGCATTGCACAAAATTGTTTTAGTTTCAATAAGAAGTTCTATCAACAACCAACTGGTCTAACCATGGGCAACCCACTTTCACCCTTCTTGGCAGATTTATTTATGAGCTACTTAGAAACACACATAACAACTTCCTTTCCATACATGTTTAAAGTTTGGCACAGATATGTTGACGACATCTTTGCTGTTGTCCCTAACAGGTTCATACAAGACTCCTTAGCCTTACTAAACCTACAGAACCAATCAATAAAATTCACCATAGAAATAGAAAAAGAAGGCATGCTACCATTTTTAGACCTAAAAATCATCAGAGAACAAAAGAACCTAACCTTTGGCATATACAGGAAGCCAACACACTCTACTAATTACATAAAAAATAAGAGTTTCAATCCAACCACACACAAACATGCAGTACTAAACAGCCTAACACATAGACTGGTATATACCCCCTTAAATAAAAAAGAATACCAGTTAGAATACCAGCATATAGTAGACACAGCAATACATAATGGGTACAACAAAACAACTATTGACAAAAAAATTGCAAAATTCAAACGACAGATGCACATCAGAAACACAACAAATCTCAGCCAGCAAGATAAAGAGCTAAAGTTCAAGAAATTCACATACCACCCAGGAACTTTTCACAAATTTAAGAAGATTTTCATGAAACATGATGTGGCATGTGCACAGATTATAGTAATAGCTGCGTCCTCTGGTTACCCAAGTTGAAGGTTGGCAGTTTATCCGAGGAGGGGCGTTTGAGGGGAAACAGTCTCATTGGTGGGGGATGGCGTTAGGACGCCAAGCTTAACAAGTTTTTTCAAGTCAGTCTGTGACGAGTCTTCGCGTGAGCTAGACGGATAACTGTAACATGGCGCCCTCGCCCGGCAGACACATGGGTAAGCACATATAATAAATCTTCTAGTTGTTCATTTCCTTGACTTTTTAATTATGGTAGTATAGAATCCTTGCCTCTCCCTTCAGCCAGGAATTATATTAGTGTAAATTATGTTGTGAATTTAACTTTAGCTGCGTCCCTTTGTCGGTGCCTCTAAAATTAAAGTTTCAAAAGTTCCAGTTCGAGGTTTCTCACTGCAGCTATCATTTTGTTTTCTTCCATATGTTCATTCTGCTTAAAAATCTTGGTATTGTGTCCAAGTGGCTTGTGTAGCCGTGTGTTAGTATAATTTTCTGATATTTCGCCGCGGGCGCTTAATTGTGTTCTTTCTGCAACTGTTTTATTTGGTTATGTTCTACTCTTGCTACTTACATTCATGTGATGCTATAAGTGTTTAGTTTGGTGTAATCTGTATTGCTTGGTCCTACGGTTTGTTTATTGGTTGTGTTATCTTTTGTGCTGCAATCATGCATAAGCGACGTCCTGCACAGAAAGTTGATATAGTAATTGCTCCAGTTGGCGAGCACAGTGTGGTGGAATCTGTCCAGTGTTGGTACGACTGTTGCTCAGTTATCAGCTGTCTACCGCCGGTCATTGACCCCTCTCACGTGAAGGATCCCAGCGAGTTGTCAGCGTATAAGTTATTTTAGAATTTTGCAATGTTGGCTACTACTGCTATTGGCCGCTCTGAGAATGATGATAATTTTGCTTTACCGTTGCCAAGTTTGGTTTAATTCCGCAATGCATATTTTTAAGGGAAAATCTTTCGCAGTTACTCATGTAAGTAAAAGTTTCAGACTACCAACCTTGCCAGTATCTGCACCTAATTAGGTTTGATGTGCTTCTGATATGGACCAGTACGATGTGGATGTTGATGAACCAGCTGTACGTGTGTTACCAGATTTTGGACAATTTGCACGGGAATTTTGTGGTAAACGAGTAAGAGAAAAGAAAAAAATCACCTGTAAGTATGTAAACATTGTGAGTGCTAAACTTTGGACGAATGAAACAGTTTTACGACTCACACAGGTATGCTAAATTTATTGTTTCAGTGACTGATGCTTAATTAAGCTTTGTTTTTCAGGAATACTGTGCTATGAATGTCTCTGCTAAATTACGAGTGTATTATTATTGTGGGTGTAATCTAAATTTTGAATTATGTTTTGGTAACTGCAAATCATTTGTTTTGTTGTTGTATTATGCTGCAGGAATGTGTTTCAGGTGTACTATATGCTTAATTGAGCTTTCATTTTCAGGAATGTTATGTGACAATATTGTTTTGAGTAATGATGTGATGTTGTTTTGTTGCATTCGATTTGATTTGATATGATATGACTCGATTTGATTTTGGGTTCCATAATGATGCTGTGATCTTTATTTGCAGAAATTTGTTGCATGAATAGTGTTTGTATGTATGTGTGTATTTGAGGTTATGTGATATAGGTGAGATTTGCCTCGGTGGGAGTGCCAAAGTGTAACCCCGATGGCGTAGTGTGAGGTTATGTGAGAAATAAGAGTTGAGATTTGCCTCGGTGGATGTGCGTAAGAGTAACCCCGACGGTGTTGATGAGGAGAGATGAGAAGAGATGAGATGATGTCAGCTTCGGTGGAAGTGCCACAGTGTAACCCCGATAGTTGAAGTGTATGAATGTGTTGATTTTTTTTAGGAGGGCTACATGTACCTGGAAAGTTGATGTGATGATTGTACTGATTTTGCTTATTGGTGTTGCTGTAACGTGCCCAGTATAGCGTGTGTGATGAATTCACACGAGAGATTAAATGGATGGAAGTGAATGTAATGAAAATAATTTTTTTTCTCTGTTTATGCAACAAGTTTATTACCATCTTAGATAGCAAATTTTAATACCACCTGTTTTCCAGCTTATTTCTTGATTTTGAGGATGTAGATGGAACATTATAATGTCATGTTATTTGTGTAATTCCTGAATTAATGTGATTTCTTGAAGGTTATGCCTATGTCAGATGTTTTGAATTTGCAGCATGCTAAATGAGAGACGTAGGTGCAGATGTTTTGTTTTGGAGAGAAAATTGAAAGACGATAATGATTGAAGTAATGATCGAGATTGCACTATTACTGCTACTGATGATGATGATTATTATGGAAGATGATAGTTAAACTGCGATGAGAAAGACAATGATGTGGACAAGAAATTGTATTCATGACAAGAGTAGGACACTAGTAGTTGAAAGCATGTCACGTGGCGTAGTTTAGAAATGTATTGTGGATGTAGTTTGTAGTGATGCATACACTAGTTTGCGTAGTTAGTTAAGTCAGTGTTGTGTGTAATTTGGGGCCATGGTCAGTGTGAATGTGTTCATTTCATCGTCATGTGTGATTGTCTTGTAAGTGCACTTACTTTCTTTTGTTTGTGATACCAGCTGGTTATTGAGATGTAATATTGGGATCCCAAGATAAGGTTATGTTTCATTTCTGTCATGTTTATGTACTTTGAGTCTGTTTTACTGTTATTTGGATTATGAAGCATTGTAAGTTACACTTTGGATGGCAACTCTGTAAAATTTCTGTCTTATGCCAATTTGTTCTAATTTTCTTTTCTCTTTACCCCATGTCATAAAAATTCTTTTAGTGTACACTTTTCATACTTTAAAATCTGTAATTGTAAATGACATACCCTTCTTTTATGTGTGATTCTTTGTGGGAGCATCCTGTTTATTGTGTGGTGGTTTTGTTTTAGTATTGTGCTGGGCAGAGAGCGCGAAGATGCACCAGCATCCCCAGAGCACACCAGAAGTCAAGAAACACCACAGGGAAGCTGTCGGGCAGCCACTACACTGCCGTGGCATAAGGAGCCACCATGTCGGGGGGCAGTCCAAGCCAGCGACTGCCCACCCTGTTGTCATCACCAGAGACCTGCGGTGCTAACTCTACACCAGGACAAATCGTCGTTGTGGGCACTGTCTCGACCCACCCACAAACAGTTACGGCAGTTCTTCACCCTTTTGTGCAGTGTAGTGTGCCTGTGAACTAAGGCAGCGTGGTGTGTGCGTGTGCGGGATGCTACAGCTAAGTGCATTAACAATACTACGTCGACAGCACTTATGTCCCTCGCTTCTCGTCATCGCCCAGCACCATTATGTCGTCGGCTGGGTGCAACCACACATATGTATTGCTCTTTTATTTTACATCACACATTTCTATGTCATTTTTTTTGGTATGTCTTTCTTTTGTTTTTCCTGTATTTTGTACTTATGTTCTTTCTGTCGACGAGGACGTCAACTTGGGTGGCCAGGGGGAGATGTGGCATGTGCACAGATTATAGTAATAGCTGCGTCCTCTGGTTACCCAAGTTGAAGGTTGGCAGTTTATCCGAGGAGGGGCGTTTGAGGGGAAACAGTCTCATTGGTGGGGGATGGCGTTAGGACGCCAAGCTTAACGAGTTTTTTCAAGTCAGTCTGTGACGAGTCTTCGCGTGAGCTAGACGGATAACTGTAACATGGCGCCCTCGCCCGGCAGACACATGGGTAAGCACATATAATAAATCTTCTAGTTGTTCATTTCCTTGACTTTTTAATTATGGTAGTATAGAATCCTTGCCTCTCCCTTCAGCCAGGAATTATATTAGTGTAAATTATGTTGTGAATTTAACTTTAGCTGCGTCCCTTTGTCGGTGCCTCTTAAATTAAAGTTTCCTTTGTTTGAATAACGATCCCTCTCGCAGCGAGTTGCCCTCCTCTGTAGTTAAATAATAATTAAATAGTGAGGTACGCGACAATAACATCAGCCTAGCTCCACAGAACAAATTTAACATAGAGAAATTACTTTGTAACAAGTTAAAAGACCCCATTCCACAAGACAAAAAAGCTGGAATCTATAAAATCAATTGTTCAGATTGCAATAAAGTATACATAGGTAAGACAAAAAGAAACCTAGAAACTAGGCTAAAGGAGCACATGAGATGTATTAAATACAAACAAATGGACAAATCTGCAGTTTCACACCATTTTTGGATCACTAATCACAACATCAAACCCAATATTACATTAGTCAAACCAGCCAAATTTGCAGCCGAATTAGATGCATGGGAGAAGATCACCATTCTAAAACACAACACACATCTAATGAATTTTGATTTGCCGCCACCAAATCCTCTCTGGAAGTACATTTCTCCACCACAAGATGCCACCACAGTATCCAGTCCAAAAAACGGAAACACCAACAACACGGGCCAGTCGAATTAACCTTCTGAGGATGGGAACAACGGTTTCCCGAAAAATGTTAAGTGAGTAAACTTAAGTGATGTTAGTGTAACAATTCCGACTCACCTTTAAATAAATACAATGTTTTGTTCAGTATACCATACAGAATCACTCCTTAAGCTATGGATTGCCCTTCCACCATATGCACGTGGTTGAGTTTAAAGGAGGAACAGAATCAGATATTTGTCCAATAAATGGCTAGAAAGATAATGTATTACACTGTGCCATGTAAAGTAAGGAACTTCTTGAGATGAGAACTCAAATTTGACTAACAAGATTAATTTGTGAACAGAACTTGTAGATCAAAGTATTGAATGTTAGAAGAGATAAAGACTATGTATATAAGGTTGTTTTATTGTCCATAGACTTATACAAGTTTCAGACATGTCAAGGAATCTACATTTACAATTTTCGCCTAATGTATAGTACTATAGTATTTACATTTTCACATTTCTTTACAATAGATTTCTATTTACTATAATAAGCTAAAGTTCGTCTAACCTATATAAACATTTGTGTGTTAGGTATGTTTTAAGTTTGCTTTTAAACCTCTTTCCTTTGTGTAATTTAACAGTCATTGGTAGTTTATTGTATAAAATCAGTCCTTTGTTTAACGGATCCTTACACGTAGATTTGAGGTTAACTTGCTCTCTATGGTAATTATCCTTACCTCTAGTATCATGGCTATAAAGCATACTGTTACATAACCCATTATTTTATTTCTCTATTGCAATAACTATTACCTTATACAGATATAATCCTACCACAGTAAGAAGTTTGTTTTCTCTGAAAACATTTCTACACGAGTCTGTGTTAGTTAGACCATATATACATCGTAAACATTTTTTCTGTAATACTAAAACCCTATTCATGTTAGAAATACTGGTGCTTCCCCATAATTCTATACCATACGAGATATAGGGGTAAATAATACCAAAGTATAAAATTTGTAGCATTTTCTTGTCTAGGTACAATGATAGTTGCCTTATTGCATATATATTGGAGTTGATTTTATTCCATATGTAGTCAATATTGTGGCATGTGCACAGATTATAGTAATAGCTGTGCCCTCTGGTTACCCAAGGTGAAGGTTGGCAGTTTATCCGAGGAGGGGCGTTTGAGGGGAAATAGTCTCATTGGAGGGGATATGGCGTTAGGACGCCACGCTTAACGAGTTTTCTTAAGAGTCAGTGTCTAGTCTTCGCGGTGTTGAGATGTACGGATAACTGCGCAATGATATGGCGTTCTCGCCCCGGCAGACACATGGGTAAGCATATTTAATAAATCTTCTACTTATTCTTCTCCCTTGACTTTTTAATTATGGTAGTATAGAATCCTTGCCTCTCCCTTCAGCCAGGAATTATGTTAGTGTAAGAATATTTGTGAATTTAACTTTAGCTGCGTCCCTTTGTCGGTGCCTCTTAAAGTAAAGTTTCCTTAGTTTGAATAACGATCCCTCTCGCAGCGAGTAGCTCTCCTCTGAAAGTTAAATAATTAATTACAAATTATTGAGGTACGCGACAATATGAACTTCCCAAGTTAGTTTATTATCTATGTGTATGCCTAAGAATTTGTGATTGTCAACTTTTTCAATTTTATTATTATTTAAAAATACACCAAGATCAGCTTCTTTATTCACTTGGCGATGTTCAAATAGGATCAGTTTACTTTTCTTAAAGTTTATTTTTAGATTGTTTTTTTAGATAGTTTGACAACTGCTTTATGGAGTGGGACATTGTTGCTTCTAATTGATTATGGGATTTATAAAAACAAATCATAGATGTATCATCTGCATAAGATATAACAGTGTCAGTCATATAATCCGGCAAATTATTTACATATATTAGGTATAGTAGTGGCCCCAGAACAGATCCTTGTGGTACTCCAGTTGTCACAACTTTTGGTTCAGAGGTGTACTTTATTTGTGCCAAGGCACAAACATACAATCTAATTAAATTAAAGAATAAGTGCTGTAATTGCATAATCAAATTTGAACATCAAATATTTTGTTTTGTTATGCTAAACCTAAAATTACATTACATCAATGGTTCACAGCATATCAATTTGGCACCCTCTTGTCATTTAAATATTTTACACAGGAAAAAAGTAAATGGGTACTTACTCTGCTGGTTAGTCTCTGCTGCAAGCCACTGCTCTAACAGCTGCATGCCTTCATCATCAAATATCTTTGGATATCTGTACTTAAGTAACTTAACAAGAAGATAATTTCCTCTATTTGATGACAATTTCATTTCCCTGTAACAGAAGCAATAAAACTTGAAAAAGTACTCACTCTTTTCCCAATAACTGCTCTCAAGTAAATATTGTGAAAATGCACTCTGATTAACGTCACGCAGATAATACATTTTTTGCATAGCACTACAGTTGAACCTTCATCTATATTCCTGGAACTATTGCTTTTCTGCATTCAATTTATGCGGTCCTAGTCAGTTTGCATTATAACTTATATAAATAAAACCTGTATTCATCATTCCTTAGAGTATAATCATTTTTGTACATTATTTGTCCCAAACAAATTCTGTTCTCGACTGATTGTTTTTAAGTTGAATTAATTGAAGCAGCGATTGTAATTTGTACATAGTTGCCAATACTTTCAGAGCAGCCTGTACCAGCCGGAATAAGGAATTCAAATAGCAACTTCATGCCCATTTGGTTATGACTGGGGATGGCAGGCGTGGATAGATGCCAAATGTATTATATTGGCTACTGAAGCTGATGAAAGAAACAAAGAGGCATGCATATTCCTCTTGCACTTTTTTCTTCCAGCAGTGTCCTCACTCATTGGATTTGCTTTGTTGTTCGGTCAAGTGTTTTTTTAAATGATTTGTACATCCATTGTTTTCCTGAATACTCCTTTTGGACCTATTTCTTCCAGTAGTGTTATCACTAGGGACAGAAATTCTATATGCTCTAAATAATCCCTTTAATATGTATGCATTGAAAACTTCCATAATATGCTAATAAATACATCCACATAAAAGGTATTAAAACATCATATTGACATGAAATAAAAACTTGAGAGATTTTATGTAATCTCTTTCAATAAAACTTATGTGGAAACCATATTAATTATTTAACTCATCAAAATTTATATTTAATATTGAAGAGTCAGGATATACCCCTGTAACCTAGTTTTGTAGCTCACCTTTACTTCTGGTATGATTACACGAAAACAAAATCTTCACCATTCACAACCACTACACCACTAAACTCAATGACCCGACTCTTCAACTGGAGAACAATTGCAAGCCTGCAGGAATAATTTTGGAATTGACTTTCTAAAAATTATTAACAGAGGAACATTTTCAACTGTTTTCCTTTGTGTAAATTCATAATTACATTTTTATAAATATTATGAGATGCTAAACAATAAAATTTAAACTAAATTTGATATTACGAGGGTGGTGTGAAAAGTTTCCGACCTAATAAAGATACAAGACATTTTTTCAGAATTTTTATTTTATTTTTTAACATAGTCTCCTTGTAACTCTACACACTTCTCCCAGCAATGCTCCCATCTCTGTAACCTGTCCAAATAGTACTCGGCGTTTTTCTCTGCAAAATAATTGTTCACGAAGGCAATTGCCTCTTCATTTGACGAAAATCTCTGTCCAAACACAGTTTTCAGATGAGGGAACATAAAGAAGTCGCTTGGGGCTAGATCTGGTGAGTAAGGCAGATGGTCAAGCAGTTCAAACCGTAATTCGTGGATTTTCACCATTGCAACCGCTAAGGTGTTATCTTGGTGATACAGGATTTTCTTTTTCTGCAAATGTGGCCATTTTTCCGCAACTTCTGCCTTCAGCTTGTCAAGTAATGATGCGTAGTATGCTCCTGTAATGGTTTTTCCGTTTTGAAGATAATCAATTAAAATAACTCTATGACTATCCAAAAAAACAGTCGCCATCACTTTCCCAGCCGAAAAAACAGTTTTTGCTTTTTTTGGAGCTGGTTCCCCTTTTTCAGTCACTGTTTGGACTGTATTTTTGTTTCGAGCGTATAATGGTGTATCCAAGTTTCATCTACAGTAATTAATTGGCGCCAAAACTCGGATTTATTGCGCCTAAACTGCACCAACAGAGCATTGGAAATGTTCATTTGAACACGTTTTTGGACAAACGTGAGCAAACGTGGCACCCAACACACGGACAGCTTTCTCATGTATAAATGTTGATTAAATATGTGACAAACACGTTCTTTTGACATGTTCATAGGCCTCTGCTATCTCTCTCACTTTAATTCGGCAGTCGTCTAGCACCATTTGGTGAACTTTGGTGATGTTTTCGTAGGTAGTTGCAATTTTTGGATGTCCTGAACGTTCATCTACCAAGCTCTTATGGCCACATTTAAATTCAGCTGCCCAAAATTTCACTATGGTAAATGATGGTGCAGAGTCCCCATACACAGAATCCAACTCATCTTTGATTTGCATAGGCGTACTGCCTTTCAAAAACAAATATTTAATGACAGCTTGATACTCAATTTTGCCCATTTTCATAAAAACACTCACATCACCTCACTCAAATGACTGTTACATAACAACTGAGCGTCCAAAATGGCTGAAACTTTGGTGAGTAACTGTCAACAGATGAACAACGAAATTCACTAGCTTTTATTTACGAGTGCTGCCATCTTCATGTTGAGGTTGGAAACTTTTCAGACCACCCTCGTATTTATATGAGTATAAGCACCACACTTGAACTCAATTACAAGAACTCTCTAAAAACCACCTTCAACCATGAGGGAACACTGCAACCAAATAGGGGGGAAATTCACTGATGTGACATGAGCTATTGATTGTATGTGAGCTAACCTCAGTGTTGCCAAATTTCATGACATTCAATGGCACATATTTGGAAATGTTGTATGTGTAAATCAAATATGAAGATAAAATGAATAAAATAAAAATATATTTATAAAATATACATCTAAAACAAACAAGTATGTAGCATAATTTACAAAACTGCTGAGATATTATGCTTATTAACAAAACAGGCAAAATATAAATCATTGTTTAAATTGTTGTAAATTTAATAACTCCATACCAACTGAACTTACATTCTGACAGCAGAGAAAATATATGCTTTTGCATTAAAATCCTATCCCTAGTCATCACTCATTCATTTTCTTTTGTACATGATTTGTGTACTTCCATGCATTGTTTTCCTGCATTCACTGCTGGCTTTCTTTTTTATAATTTATTTATTTTTTCTTTTACACACTAGCTTGGAAAACAGTGTATCAAGGTTGAACTGTAATTCATTATAGTATCCTTCTAAGGACTTATGCATGAAAGCCTTACCAAAATCACTGCTTACTTAGGCTTCAATTTATCATTAGTTTATGATACACTTATACAATGCAGGATGTTCTAAAAACATTTCTGTTGATAAGAGAGCAAGGGAAATCCCCCCCCCCACAAAAAAAAGAGTATATTTTTGGAATGTAATCAAACACTGTCTGCAGAGGCGGGCAGACTAGCTCCTCAGCGATGGAGCTGGAACACGCAAATTTATTTTTCCATTTATATTAGTTGGCAAGGAGGTAGTATACCTCAAAACAAGCAAAAAAAAAAAAAAAGGTCCCATAAACGTGAGTCATATTTTTGGAGATATCTATGGGCAAATGTTTACCATCACATGTCTATTGTGAGATTTGGAAAGAAACAAATGAGGAAACAGAATACAGCCATTTGTCACATGTATTGTGCGCACTTGGATCAAAAAGATGTTTAATCATGATACAAAACTCATAATATTTCAATACTCATTGAATCAAGGCATGTTTTGTGCAACATACTATTGATGGTAGTGGCTTTTTTCTATCCTGTTTTATTATACTTTTTCGGTCAATTTGAGTTAGTTACTGATAGCACTATTTAAGAGAAAGGAGCACCGATTGGTGATGAAAAGAATCAGCTGCCACTGTTAGTAGTGCAAGAATTAGACGCCTTTTGCTACAGCAGTGCAGGAAAGAACTACAACAGTTAATCCTTTTTGAATTAAGAAAGAAAACCAAGTTCTCTCTTAAGTCCAGCACATAAAGGTCAAGGTATATTCAATTATCCTTTCCTAAAAATGAAAATTTTCTAGTCACATTTTGTTGTCTCAAATCTTTGAATGCTCCACTGTCTATTAGCATACTAATGCTGACAATGTTTCAAACAACCATCTAGCTACAGTATTCCAAGTTGTTTGCTGGACCAAGAATACTTACATCAGATTCTCTCACTGTATGGAGACTTAATAGCATTTCCACAAGGCTGAGAAAAACAGAATTAAAAATTAATAAATAAATACATTCATACCAGCCACAAATTTAGTACTTACTCTGTACATATAACTTCATCTTCTGTTCTCCTGATTAATAGCACTGGTCCTGGAAATTTTGACAGATGTTGGTAATTGTTCAGGTTAATATAGTCCTTAATTGTTTTCCTCACTAGTGGTTCTAATGAACCTGGCATCCTTAAGATTGCAAGTGAAATGATGTCATCAAATGTGGCATCCAAAATCTGAAACAAAAGAAATGCTGTAGTTTCCTAATACTGCTCATATTAAGCAGACATCTTCACTCACACAACACTTTATGACTCTTAAAATAAAAAAGAATATAAGGGATCCTTGCCTTTTATACAAGTATATTACATAATATTCCCTTTGCAATTAAAAAAAAAATCTGATGTGTTGCACTCACATGACTTTTTCTACTCTTGTACAAACCATTTTTACAAACGCTTAGTGGACACTAATCTTACACACTTACTTCATGTTAATCGTGATAAATATTTGCAGAAATTATCTTATTGCTAATTTTCTTGTAGGTGCAAGGGGAATATGGTAGGTTTTAAATGATAGTCAAATCTTTAAAAGCTGGTTGCTATGTGGAGCATTCCATTCTCTTTGCACGTCCAGGACATAAAAAGACAAGTAACGAATTACCATTTGAGAAAAAGTATAAGTATTGGAAAACTCAAACAAATAACAAGGAATATCTCGGAAATGGTTCACTGGACGAAAAAAAATGCATATGACATAAGTTGTGTGTTTTAGCAAGATCTACATTTTTTGTGTATTAAAATTTTGTCTATCTCTTACAGTTTACCAGTTATGCAAAAGCCATTCAGAATGAAGAGGACTTTGGGGCACATTCCCAGAAAATTCAAGATATACATTTCCTTTGGCATGAAAATATCTTAAACATATGACATTTTAATCCAAATCATTTAGAGCCATTTTTTGAGTAAATCAAAATTTTCGAAAAATGTTCCATGTAAAGGATAGTCTGGAGTAGGGGGGATTTTCTTGAAAATCTGTGTAGCATCCTTGGAAGATACTAAACTCAAATACCAAGTTGGGTATTTATCCAACTTCTTGTTTTTGAGTTATGCTGTTCACAAACTGACAGACACACAGATATGTTTCCAAAAATGGTTTATTTGGGATTCAGAGCATCTCAAAACATGTATTTCTGGTGAAATCTCGGATCAAATTTTTGGGTGGAATGCAATTGTTCCCCTACTTACTATATGTAGTAAAGAAAGTAAAAATCTGATGTGTAAAAATACATGACTTTCTCCATCACTAACATTTATTTTCATACCTACTCTACAAATTATTACTATATAATCTTATTTTTCTATTCACAAATAATCAGTACAATGGCTTAACATTCATTTTTTATTCTGAAATTACAGTAAGTGCTGTTTAAAAATTCTAACTATAATACCGAATGCACTTGTAATAAAAGAATAGCTAATTAACATTAAATGTTTAATGCCATACACCCTAACACCAACTATCAGATTTATATGTTTTTCTTATTCATTCACACATTTCATATGGCATCAAAATATGAGACAGTAATAAACTCAACAGAATTTTTCATTCTACAAAAAAGAGCAGTTAGATATCTTTGAAATTTAACAAGTTGACTCGTAAAGCAAAGTTTTTAACAGCAAAAAAACTGTGCATTGTCTAGCCTCTATATTTTCAGAACTAATTTACATATGACAAGTTATGCATGGATGCTTACATACTCAGCACTTTTGAAAACTTGCCTAGTTACACTGTGCAAAATTATATAACCGACTGCCTGTAGAAATAAAACAAATGTGATAGTTACACAAAATTTAACATTCTTACAAAGATTTTTTTAAATGACAAAAAATATTGTTCAGTAAAAGAATACTTACAGAAGTAAAGTCTGCATTTTATTGTATTATAATATATATAATATTTATATGATGATTGTATTGTATCAAAGTAATTGAAGTTATTTGTATCTTAAGATGGTACATTGTATACAAACACAATAATGATCTTCAATAAATGAATTGAAATGAATCTTTTTTTCTTTTTCTCAACCAGGTGGATATTACACAACAAAATTTTATGCAGAAATATCATTCATACCTCAATTCATTAACATGGTTGGCCTAGGTCATTAAAGCACAGACTCTTGAATGGCATTGTCCTTCCTAATTGAGGGTTTTTCCAAGTAACAGCTTCATTACACATTTCATTCAGATTAAAGAGTGTCACCAAATGTTCTTACAGCTATAAAAGCTACAAAACAAGATAAAATTGCAGTGGATATAAGCACATTGTGGAGTTTCTGGTAATGAAGTTGCCAGCCTTCTTGCTCAAAAAGCTCTCAACTAGTTTAGAACAAAATTAAAAATTTACTGTTTATTTCTATAAAAGAATTATTTATTTATTTATTTGTGCTAGCAATCTTCCTTAGAATATGGCTATACATCAGCCCAAGCTGTTTATCTTGCCATATTCTACACATATTCCTTTCTTTATTTATAATAATAATAATAATAATAATAATAATAATAATAATAATAATAATAATAATAATAATAATAATAATAATAATAATAATAGCAATACCAAAATGATAATCTAATAATACTAATTTTATAATAATGATAATATAATTACATATCTTAGCATCTTATGATGAAATTAATTCACATCCCTTTTATTGTCCATAACCATTTCTTTTTGACTTTGGACAGGTACTCTCCTACCTTTTTATTATCCTTGTTAAAAATCTTGCTTAAGGCTACTTTCCTGTCCAGTTTTAACCATTTCCCATTTATAGCTTACTTTCTCCAATGCTGTGTACCTTTACAATCAAACACGATATGTTCTAAATCTTCTCTTTCCCCACATATTGGACACTGGTTCTGTGAGAAACCATTTCTCATTCCTATTAGTCTCCATACACCTGCTCGTACCCAAGCTATACTCTCTCTTTGATCCTTATTTGAGTTGTCCACATACTGTTCTCTAGCCCATACGTTTTTTATTAATATATATGATTCCAAGGAACTTTTCTTCCCGATGCTACTAAATGAATTTTGTATCTCTGTATCTTCAAACCTCCGCCTAGCCTCTTTCCAAAAACCGTTAACATTATTTTCCCTCCTTCTCCACATTTCTCTCAGACCACTATTTTCCAAGTTAGTTTGTATACTATAACTCCGCCGTTTTTCTTTAAGCTCCTTTCTTGAAATTCCAGACACTGCCTCAACACGTTTTTCTCTTCTAAATTTAATAGTCTATACCAATATTTAAGAGCTCTCTCCATTATTACCCCTTTTCTCCCCACTCTCTGAAAGAATAATTAACAAACACAGAAGTTTCCTATCAAAAATTAAATAACAAAGCCAAAAATAAGAAGTGGAATAAAATCATTAACAGTCTAGGAACCATTATTCAACTCCAAATAAAAATTTAACAAAGTTTAGACTCATTGTATGATATGATTATGTGGCAAAAAACTTAAAACAATTTAGGAATTTATAACAGTCCACATTTGTCTCTAAGTAAATAGCCTGAAGAAATGACTGAAGATGTTCCTGTTGAAACCATCACTATATGATATTAAACAGCAAGAATGCTAATGTCTTCATTGCCAAATGCAACATTAAAGAACTACTAGCTAGCAAAGTTTACATGTGCATGAACTGGTCTTAGAAATACAGCATGTGATATCATGGTGCAAGACGAATTCCAAAAAATGCCTTGTGAAGGGGTTTTAGGGTGTTCAACGGCTGATGTAATTAGATGAAATGCTTTCACAGTTGCCATCGTAGGAAACAGATCACTAAATTTGCTGCATCTGATGACCATAACATCATAAATTGTGCTTAAAATCAGAACAGTGCTTGTAAATTAAAATATTTTACCACAAATAACTTAAAGTACAGAATTGTAAATAGAAGCAACACAATAACCCAAAAATGGAAGCAAAACAGAATGCAACATTTTGGTTCACAATACAGCAGGAACGAGAGCAGCGATGTATATCGATGATCATATCAATAGCAAAGTGGAAAGTTGATTTTGCGCACTGAGATGTCATTTGTTTGTATCTGAGCAATAATACTATTTTCATCTGCTTCTTAACCAACACCAAAATTTGACAGAGTAAACATTTTTTAAACACCGAACCATTACTATCTGCAATTCCTCTAACAAACCTGTCTTATCAGCATCATACCTTTATTAACAGTGTACATTAAAGTTATTTGTTGTTATTTATTGCTCTGTTACTTTCCACTGGTTTTTGCTGTTTTTTGTAGTTTTTGCTATGTTTTTTTTAGACAATAGCCTGTTTTGAGTTGCATATAAACAACTTAAAGTGATAAAATAAGAAATGAAGTGTTCCTGACGGCATAATAACTCTAAAGTTTCTATACATATCAACCTGTATCTCAACGCAAACAGTTTTCACCATAAAGCTCAACAAATGGGTATTCTTAACACATTGGCTCAAACAGTTTCTGTATCAGATCCAGATAATCCTCAAACAGAAATTCAACATTTAAACCTCACACTCCAACAGAAGGGTATTCAGTCTAGGATATTACAGCTGCTTTGAGAAGAGCCAATAAAAAAAAAAGGAAGCCCAGTATAGACACTCAAGAGAAAAATAAGCCAGGCGCAATAGTCTGCATACTGTTAGCCAGAAATTTTTCAGGAAAGATAAGTGGACTGCTCCATAAATATGGCATCAAAACCATCCACAAGCCACCGCCTAAAATCAAAAACTTGCAACAGAAAATGCAACTCAAAAAATCTGGACTGGCTGAACACTGTATTGATAAAGGCCACAGGGTCAATTTCAACAAGACCAAGATATTGGTGAAGTGTTTGAGCTACTGGGAAAGAAGGGTAAAAGAAGCCTTAACCGCCTGAAACAAATAGTCTTAACCATGATTCAGGCCTACAACTTAGTTTGGCATGAGCATTGATGATAAATTAATCTTAACACCTATTTGTCAATGATTTTAGAATAATTTTCATGGCATTTCTAGCAGGTCCATGCTTTAATTAAAAATCTGATGTGTTACACTCACATGACTTTCTCTACTCTTGTACGACCTATTTTTACAAACGCTTATTCTCCATCTACTTCATGTTAATCGAGATATCAAGATGTCAATCTTATTGCTAATTTTCTTGTAGATGCAAGGGGAATATGGTAGGTTATAAGTGATAGTCAAATCTTTTAAGCGCTGGTTGCTATGTGGCGCATTCCATTCTCTTTGCATGTCCAGGACATAAAAAAAAATGAATAACGAATTTGAGATAAACTATAAGTATTGGAAAATTTAAGGGTATAACAAGCAATATCTCGAAAATGGTTCACTCAACAAAAAAATGTATGTGACAGAAATTGTGTATTTTAACACTATCTACATTTTTTGTGTAGTAAAATTTTGTCCATCTCTTATGGTTTACCAGTTATGCAAAAGTCGTTCACAATGAAGACTACTTTTGGAGACATTCCCAGAAAATTCGAGATATACATTTCATTTGTCATGAAAATGTCTTAAACATATGATATTTTAATCAAAATTGTTAGAGCCATTTTTGAGAAAATTAAAATTTTCGAAAAATGTTCCATGTAAAGGATAATCTGGGGTGGGAGGATTTTCTTGAAAACCTTTGTGTCGCATCTCTGGAAGATACTGAACCTAAATACCAAGTTTGGTGTTTATCCGACTGTTCGTTTCTGAGTTATGCTGTTCACAGACATGGACATGTTTCTAAAAATGCTTATTTTGGATTCAGGGGATCTCAAAACATGTATTTCCAGTGAAATCTCGGTAACAAATTTTTGGGTGGAATACAATACTTCCCCTACTTATTATACGTAGTAGAGAAAGTAAAAAGCATGTCGTGTGCTATAAAAAGTTTTCTATCCGGCCTGTGTCCAAATTCAAAATATCAGATGTGCACAAATACTATAGTTTTCTGCCAGGTCCATGCCCATACCTCAGTTACATTAAATACAAGTTGCTACATGGCCGAAAAATCATTCGAACCAATGAGAATTTAGTTTCACTCCAGCAATATAATATGGAGATCCAGACTTCTGCTTTTATAGTTTATCCTTAAGACGAAGATGATGAACACCTTTGAAACATCAGTTTCAAACCATCTACTTACCTGGCTAGAAGCCCAAGAAAAGTTAAACTACAATTGAATTTAAAATCATTAGAACAATGAAGCAAATAATTATGGAAAATGAATCAACATTAAGCACTCATATTGCTCCACTAAACAAATTACTGGCAGGATATGTTTGAGGACCTATTTTCAGCTGCTGGTTGACTTCCAGTCATGGAACACTACACTCATTTTATCATTGTTAAAGTTTCAAAAGTACACAAAATATAACATTGGAAAGAAGCAAACATTAGTACATTAATCAATGTATATTTTAACACATCTGAACTTTCATTTTAGTATCCTTTGGATGACACATGTAACTCACTTTGTTTTTCTTTTATAACTTCTTCACTTTATAGAAGAATAAAAACATTGCTCATTTGAATACTGAATTTCTTTTTCTACTACAGCAATGGCATGCATATGGATTAACAATATACTCTGTGATAATGATACAGTGACAGCAAATGAGAAATGGATGTTATGTGAAACATCACACAAAGGAAAAGCAACATTGTTATTACCATACACATCTTCAGCCACATGGAAATATGAGATTCTTTTGTAAAGTTTCCTATGAACCCATTGACTTTAAGACACTATGGAGCTCAGATGTTACACCTACATGGGATGGCAAAAATGACTGCCTCCATCTTTTGAAAAACTATATAATACTCACCACTCCTTTAATATCCGGATAATTCATTGCTGCCCATGAAGAGGGATAGCCTCCAATGCTCCAGCCAAAGAGCAAAATGTTCTCCGGTTGGAACTTAAGGTGATGGATAGCAAATTGCATCACAATATCAACTGCGCTAAGCTCCTGATCTGGATATGGCATACCCTGAAAATGGTATCACATCAGCTGCTTTATTACTCTGCAATACCTTCAATGAATTAAAAGTGCATACAACACATCGCAAATTTGCTATAGGTTGCTACTAATTCCTTTACTTCAATAACAGCAGATGTAGCATAATTATAAAATCATAAGGCATTATCACACCAATAATTACAATAAGAAAAAAAATCTGATGTGTTACACTCACATGACTTTCTCTACTCTTGCACAAACTATTTTTACAAACTCTTATTCTCCATCTATTTCTATTAATTGAGATAAACTTTTGCAGAAACGATCTTTTGACATGCAAAGAGAATTACGTTTTACACACAGTGACCAGTTCTAAAAATATTTGTCTATCGCTTATGGCGTACTATGTTCCCCTTGTTTTGTAATTACAGGGGCAATATAGAAATACAGTAGCCTTTAAGCATCGACATATATCTTAATAGCTGGTTGCTATGAGCAGCACCATTCTCTTTGCCACAGATTAATACTCTTTGCATATCCAAGACAAAAAAATGAATAATGAATTCCCATTTGAGAAAATCTGATGTGTTACACTCACATGACTTTCTCTACTCTTGTACAAACTAATTTTACATACGCGTATTCTCCATCTACTTCATGTTAATCGAGATAAACATTTGCAGACTCTATCTTATTGCTAAGTTTCTTGTAGATGTAAGGGGAATATATATTTACAAGAGCAATATAGAAATACAGTAGCCTTTAAGCATATACATCTCCCTTAATAGCTGGTTGCTAGGTGCAGCACCATTCTCTTTGCCACAGATTAATACTCTTTGCGTATACAAGACAAAAAAATGAATAACGAATTACCATTTGAGAAAATTATTGAAAAATTTAAGGGAATAACAAGCAATATCTCCAAAATGGTTCACTCAACAACAAAAATGTATATGGCATAAATTGTGTATTTTAACGCGATCTACATTTTTTGTCTATCTCTTATGGTTTACCAGTTATGCAAGTCATTCACAATGAAGAATACTTTTGGAGACATTCCCAGAAAATTCAAGATATAAATTTTATTTGTCATGAAAATATCTTAAACATATGATATTTTAATCAAAATCGTTAGAGCCATTTTTGAGAAAATTAAAATTTTCGAAAAAAGTTCCATGTAAAGGGTAATCTGGGGTGGGGGGATTTTCTTGAAAACCTTTGTGGCGCATCTCTGGTAGATACTGAACCTAAATACCAAGTTTGGTGTTTATCCAACTGTTCATTTCTGAGTTATGCTGTTCACAGACAGATACACACACGGACATTTTCCAAAAATGCTTTTTTGGTTTTAGTGGGTCTCAAAAAATATATTTCCGGTGAAATCTTGATATCGAATTTTTGGATGGAGTACAATACTTCCCCTACTTACTGTACATAGTAGAGAAAGTAATAAAGAGTATATCAACTATTATGCTTGCAAATTTAAGCGCAAATAAAGCCTATGTCTTATTAAGATAAATTTATATGTAAAGCATGTTTAACTGTAAAATACTTCAAAACTGAATGCTTAAAATGATATTTTTTTGATAATTTTGTTGGTAAAATTCTTATTTTAACATTACATCAATTACTTATCATACATTTAATCATTTTATTTTCTTCAATTCCAATTTAGATCAATGCCACATGCTCATTTTCATGATGGTTTAATGCAGCCAGCATATGAATAGGCAGCTTGTATCGAAAACCATTCAATCGCATAATTAAATGGTTTGAACTATATATTAGAGCTGTCAAGGACATGCGTTTTCCCATTTGTTTCATATGGTACATATGAGACTCACGCATTTCTCCCAGCTCAACTCGTTTGAAAAGCAGCAAGGAATATGCCGAACTATGGTCAAGCTTCCGGTTCACAAACCCACTCATGGAAATGGGTCCCATTGGGTATTTACCCGTTCGAGTGTTCACTTATAGCAGTGTTGTCAGGTGTATTACTTCAGTGTGTTAAGGCAAAGGAATGGCAATACCCATGCCATGTTACAGCGTTTTCAACTTTGTTTCTACCTATGTACTGTTGTGGTCAAGATTTGTTTTACTACATTATGATACGTAAATTCCATTTTCATGTTTTGCTTTATCATTACCCCTAAGCAAAATATATATGAAAATATGTTCCAAAATAAATATCATATAAGCTTCATGTACAATTTCATTCTGAATTTTTGTGAGAGGAGAAAAAACTCAGCTATCCATGTAAATAAACATTACAAATTATATTAAAATGCAACAAATGAAATAATGATTATCTTTTAAAGTCCAGAAATTGCACAATTGCCATTAAAGTAAAGTATGTTACTACCAACTTTAGCGCAAATTTAGGTTAATTATTCAAAAGTTGTTACTTTACATTAATAATATACACACCTAGGTCCACTACAGAAGTTCATTGTGTATAAAATGTTGTTTTCTTTTAATCAGATACAAATTAACAAAGCTGAGAAAAACTTAGTAATGACAAATGGCAATATTTGAGAGCAATTTAATGTTGTACAATATGAAATCTGATAAAAATAAAAGCAAAGACAGTTTCCTTAAAAAAGTATGAGATGTATTAAATACAAACAAATGGACAAATCTGCAGTTTCACACCATTTTTGGATCACTAATCACAACATCAAACCCAATATTACATTAGTCAAACCAGCCAAATTTGCAGCCGAATTAGATGCATGGGAGAAGATCACCATTCTAAAACACAACACACATCTAATGAATTTTGATTTGCCGCCACCAAATCCTCTCTGGAAGTACATTTCTCCACCACAAGATGCCACCACAGGATCCAGTCCAAAAAACGGAAACACCAACAACACGGGCCAGTCGAATTAACCTTCTGAGGATGGGAACAACGGTTTCCCGAAACATGTTAAGTGAGTAAACTTAAGTGATGTTAGTGTTACAATTCCGACTCACCTTTAAATAAAAGCAATTTATTTACTTATTTAATTATTACAACTCGCCTGCTATCATGTTAAATGCATGGCTAAATACATCCATACCTCCTGCTTGTCCTTTAAAGAACATGAGTCAGTCCTTTTATTTTGCATTTTATTAGAATATGAAACAGTTAGTTCCAAAAGAACGTCTATCTCATGCTGAGAAAAATTTTGGAGACCACTTTTTGTTTTCCATTTTCGTTCACCACCAAAAGAATATCCATTCATACAGCATTTCAAAATCAAAACAAAAATAAAGTGACATAGACAAGGAGACTGTAATTGCACTGCAACCTCTTTGGATATAAAGTTGTTTGCTTTCCTTTGATTAATGCTCGGAGAATCATGAGCGTTCAGCAACCCAGCACATGGTGAGCTGATGGCAGTTCATTGAATGAGAATTAACAATGTTGCACTGCTACTACAATTTAACCACGTTAAAGTTTGATCATGTTTCAGTGACCCTTGATCAACAAGGATTTGATTAAGAATGGTGCACATGGCCATAAATACATTGTCAGACAAAAAAAAGTGATACACTCGCAAAAAATTTAGTTACAGATGACACTTGTCATTTGGGCATATTGCTAGAATTTGTTTTCATGTGTATTTTGCAAACAAGAATATGAAAACTTTTGGCTCTTAAGAGATATTCTCTGTGCATTTAAAAGGTCGTTGCCTGCTTTGTAACATTGTTACGGTATGCCCATCAAGCTTTACAAATCTGCACTTTTCCACCACTCCAACATTGTCATAATTCCACTCTGAGCATTGTTGTGATTGCAACAAATCGTATCACACATAGTGAATGTTCATTATTATTCTCTATAGTGCTGAGATTTTGCACTCTGAAAGATGCCTTTGAGCCCTGCTGATTGCGCAAAAGGTGTTCCGTTAGTTGTAGATGGGCACAGCTATCGCTACATAGCGAGAATTTTAGGCTCGTATTCTGTGAGCTGTAATATGATTTTGCGAACATAAAACCTAGAACAGGCTTCCTGGATCAGGTCACCTGAGATGTACATCACAAGGCTATAAATATTTTTTAACTTTGAAATTTTAAGATATCATCACATGACCGCAGTTGAGGCGAGAAATCGTCTGGAAAATGTTTGCAACATTAACACCAACAATTGGACGTGCAGGAAGACCCAGATAAGTAAATCTGAACTCAAGGAGACCTTGCAACAGGACCACTATTAACAAACAATGAACAGATCATTTTCATTTTGCTCAAGAGCACATGGACTGGACAATTGAGCAGTGGAGAAAAATTCAATCAGATGAGTCCAAATTCAACCTTAGGGCTCCAAATAGAAGAGGTAGGGTACAGAAAGGCCTGGAGAACATTATGCTGCTTGCATGTTTTCCCCAAGGATTCATTCTCGAGGAGGCTCAGTTATGACATGAGGTGGTGTATGCACTGATGCAAGTATTACGATTGTTTTACATGGTAGTGTATTTACTTACTGAAGAATATTTGTACACTTTAAAAGCAATTACAGCTCAGAATATACCTGCAGTTTAAATTTCAATAATGTTTACTTGCTAGTCTATCACTTTGCCACTCACATTCATACCCACACACTGCCTGGCCTCATCTCATACTGTCTCATTTGGTGCCAGTTTGATTTTTCTCTCTCCAGCATCTTCCAAATTTCTTGGGTCACCAGTCACACTCAAGGGATAGTTGATGGGTGCTGGCCTCTGGTCAGGAGGACACCCAAAGCACAACTACTGTGTGGTCCAAATCTCTTGACGTTTCGCGACAACCAATACAGAGTGACCGCGCGTTTGCCAAATTCCACTTCTCTTCGCTTCGTCAGAACGTTACGCATTTGTTATGAATTCCATCGCAATGTTCACTTAAAAACTACAAGAACAACAATGGAAATGTAACATAGAAATTAGAGAAATAAAACCATACCTTTCTATGCATCCTTTATTATGCAAGTGGCACAGCCATTGGCATATCCTTTTTCACTACCCTACACACACGTGAAACTGTTGGTGTACTTAATGAGCATGTCTCAGCCCAAGTTCTTGATATTTCATGAAGTTAAGATTTTTGCGGCTTTCTTTGTTGGAATTTTTTTAAAGAAATTATATGCACTGAAGACAGCTGCCCTAATCTTACTGCTATATCCACTAGTACTACTCGGCTTACTAAGCAACATTTTCATGAAAGAGTTAACTTTACAAACGCTAGGACAGAGCTTATCACTATAAGAACTGAGTAGCTACATTGCAGTTGAATTCACAACTGAGTTGCTTAACCTTCCATTAAACACGCTGTAAAAAGTATACCAGCAGTATTTTTGCTTTGTCAATGTTTGAACAATGTTCTAACCTTGAGCTATCGCGTCAATAGTGCAATGAATTCCATTGTTGATGTTTCCTCGAGAATGTGATGACAGTTGGTGATTCTTTGCTTAAATTTCTCAGTTGGCTTATTCTTTAAATGGCTTTTTGTTGTTGTTGCTGTGCATTCCAAGTAATGAGGTGTTGAATGTTGTAAAAAGCACAACACGCTCTTCCTATGTAATGGATACGTGTTTGGTTCTAAAGCTCGGCACTATGCACATTGGTTTACCAATGATATTATTCTGTGAAATAAAACCATAAATGACATTGTTTATTTAAAAAACTTGTGCATGGTTTTGTAGAGTTTGATGCAGTAATTTGTATCATAAATTATTTAAATGTAAAGACTGATTATAGTATGAATATGCATTTTTGTGTGTCATTGATTTAAGATGTTTGTTGATTGTAATTATTGTTGGGAAGTAAGTTTATACTGCCTTACTGAAACTGACAATAATAGCGTGCAATAATGCAGCGAGGGGGTGAGCTGTTTATCATTATTAGAGACGAGGAAGTTACGTAATGTTGGCGCGTTTTTCTTAGAATTTTCTGGAACATTTCCCTAGAGCATATTTATTCATAATTTTCATTGGATATAAAAAATAGACGCTAATGTTGGCGCGTTTTATTAGCCAATTGCAGCTCAGTTATAATCTTTAGGCATATCGGGGTGTATGAGTATAAAAGAGCTAGGTTAGAGGTAGAGCCCGTCAGTTCATCGAAAATCTCAGTACACTACACGTCGTCTTCACGTCAGTTCGTCGAAAATATTTGTATGATACACGTCGCCTTCAGTCCAGCAGAAATATTACACGTCGGCTATCGATTCGCAAGTTACGCGTATAAGAGTTATGAAAAATCTCAAAGATGGTAAAGTTAATTATACAAAAGGTTGAAGTACGTGAATTAAAAGTGATCAGTAAGAAGTTGTTATAACAGTTTCAGTTTGGCGAGTGTATAGATCAATGTGTAAATGTGATAGTGACTGTGTTCGACAATAAAAGTGTAAAACAAATTCCTTCATCAGTGTTATCTTTGGATAAAAGATTCCTTTCCGTTTACACAACCTGTATAAAGAGAAGTGCTCGACCCAAAAAGATCATAGCTAGCCGGAGGACAGTGAAACAAAATTAAATAAAATAAAAGTAGCATTCTTTCAAACAAACACTAATACTACCGCAAATTGCTAACACTAGATGGAGCTACAAACCTAACAAAGAATCACGTCACAAAATGGCTTCACCACGTTGAGTAAACACATACACAAATAACATTAAAACACTTCAAATTGGCTACCACAACGTGGGGCTACAATAATGTTAAATAAATAAATACAACATAAATGTATAAATTTACCATCGCAAATTGGCTCCCATACGTGGGGCAGTTAAAATTATGTAACTAAACACAACATAAATACCATCGCAAATTGGCTCCCAAACGTGGGGCTCAACAAATTAAATATAACATTTGAAATATGCAACCGCAAATATTTATTTATTTAGCCCCACGTTGGGCGCCAATTTGCGGTTGCATATTTCAAATGTTATATTTAATTTGTTGAGCCCCACGTTTGGGAGCCAATTTGCGATGGTATTTATGTTGTGTTTAGTTACATAATTTTAACTGCCCCACGTATGGGAGCCAATTTGCGATGGTAAATTTATACATTTATGTTGTATTTATTTATTTATTTAACATTATTGTAGCCCCACGTTGGGCGCCAATTTGCGGTTGCATATTTCAAATGTTATATTTAATTTGTTGAGCCCCACGTTGGGCGCCAATTTGCGGCGGTATTTATGTTGTATTTTATTTATTTATTTAACATTATTGTAGCCCCACGTTGTGGTAGCCAATTTGAAGTGTTTTAATGTTATTTGTGTATGTGTTTACTCAACGTGGTGAAGCCATTTTGTGACGTGATTCTTTGTTAGGTTTGTAGCTCCATCTAGTGTTAGCAATTTGCGGCAGTATTAGTTTTTGTTTGAAAGAATGCTACTTTTATTTTATTTAATTTTTGTTTCACTGTCCTCCGGCTAGCTATGATCTTTTTGGGTCGAGCACTTCTCTTTATACAGGTTGTGTAAACGGAAAGGAATCTTTTATCCAAAGATAACACTGATGAAGGAATTTGTTTTACACTTTTATTGTTGAACACAGTCACTATCACATTTACACATTGATCTATACACTCGCCAAACTGAAACTGTTATAACAACTTATTTACTGATCATTCTTAATTCGCGTACTTCAACTTTTTGTATAATTAACTTTACAACACTTTAGATTTTTCATAACTCTGCTACGCGTAACTTGCAAATCGATAGCCGACATGTAATATTTCTGCTGAACTGACGGACTGAAGGCGACGTGTATCATACAAATATTTTCGACGAACTGACGGAAATGCGACGTGTAGTGTACAAAGAATTTTGATGAACTGACGGGCTCTACCTCTAACCTAGCTCTTTTATACTCATACACCCCGATATGCCTAAAGATTATAACTGAGCTGCAATTGGCTAATAAAACGCGCCAACATTAGCGTCTATTTTTATATCCAATGAAAATTATGAATACATATGCTCTAGGGAAATGTTCCAGAAGATTCTAAAGAAAAAATGCACCAACATTACATAACTTCCTCGTTTCCAATAATGATAAACAGCTCACCCCCTCGCTGCATTATTGCCGCTATTATTGTCAGTTTCAGTAAGGCAGTATAAACTTACTTCCCAACAATAATTACAATCAACAAACATCTTAAATCAATGACACACAAAAATGCATATTCATATTACAATCATTATTTACATTTAAATAATTTATGATGCAAATTACTGCATCAAGTTGTGTCAGAGGACCTTGAAAGTATTTTCATGACGAGTTTGTAACTGTATTAGAAAAACCTCGTGGGATAACTATTTCTAAATTTATTTAGGACCTGCAGAATTGCACATTATTAAGTGATAATCATGTCTATAACATAGTATATAAAATAACTATGATAACAATGTATTTATTACTACTATAAGCAGAACTATACCTAAAAGTCTTTGTTTAAACATCATAAAAGGTAACTATAAATTAATGGTGAACCATTGGGTGTAAAAATATGATTCTTCTTTGTACTTGTTCAGGAAAACGTCACCTTTAATCCTAGCTCCTTATTGCTTTTCTGAAATATGATATATGCATGTGCTCATATGATATTACAATTACAGTTTTACCAGTGGCGAGGTGTACTGTCCGTATGAGGCAATGCTGCACTGCTGCTATTCGCTAGTGCCGGATTAGTGGACATGCCTTAAACGTCAACAGATTTGGACCGCATAATAATTCCAAACCATACAGTGGTTGGAGCATATGCTTTAGATCTTCTTCTTGAACTACATTCATTGTCTTAAACTTCCTAATTAGATTTAAGCTTGTGCTGTGTTGTCAACCTAGCTAGCACAGTCTCCCCATTGTTGTGAAAGGGATATAAATACAACTGTCATCATTTATTCTTTAGAACTGTAAAGCAATCAATCTGCATTAGAAAACTAGATGCTCTGTGAATACATAATGGTTTTGTCCGTGTTTCACACAATCAAAGCATGGAGAGAACTGATGCACCTGAATTCAGTAAAGAATATTTTTCTTCAACAAAATGTCTGAGCTATTTTACACACATTAATGAGCATATGTTTTTTGTTTTTTTTTTTCCTGTGTTCGCCATCACAAATCTCTTTGCTTTTAATCAAACTTAATATTGCAATTATCATTGTTGAATCTATAAATGTAAAAGGGACATTAAAGGACCTCTATTCTTATGCAATCAGTATAGTAATGCCTATTATCTGTAACTAGAGCTGCAGTAATAAGAGATTAGTTCAACGCCTGCAAGGTGCTGCTAGGGAGAAATAGCAACTATTTGCATGTGAAATAATGTCTCTCATGGACTTTTTCTCTCAGATTATGAGCTTCTTTTACTTGAAAATAAATACTACATAGGAACAACTTCCCTTCCAAAGGAA
Source organism: Deroplatys truncata (assembly GCA_030765065.1). NCBI lineage: Eukaryota > Metazoa > Arthropoda > Insecta > Mantodea > Mantidae > Deroplatys > Deroplatys truncata. Next base: position 61,328,254 of record CM060977.1, read on the forward strand.
GGTATCTAGGCTAAAGATTTTTAAATCTGAAAAGATATCCTTCACCTGTCGCAAGTTTGAACCAATGAACTTAGGAACTATGGGCTAACATGTAAACCACTCTTCCACAAAGCACAAATAATATTCTGAATGCTCCATCAAAACATACTTGGCATTTCATATTAATGCACTTGGCATTTTCAAATAATAATGCTAGTAGACGACAACCCTGCCACTGACATTAAGTGCCAAGGCCCAAGTTTCATTATCTGTCTAACAAGTGTATGGCCCCAAATATTTCAGCCCTTTTTACTTTCTCTACTACGTATAGTAAGTAGGGGAAGTATTGTATTCCACCCAAAAATTCGATACCGAGATTTCACCGGAAATACATGTTTTTGAGACCCTGAATCCAAAAAAAACATTTTTGGAAACATGTCTGTGTGTCTGTCTGTGTGTCTGTCTGTGTGTGTGTCTGTGAACAGATAACTCAGAAATGAACAGTCGGATAAACACCAAACTTGGTATTTAGGTTCAGTATCTTCCAGAGATGCGACACAAAGGTTTTCAAGAAAATCCCCCCACCCTAGATTACCCTTTACATGGAAGAGTTTTTGAAAATTTTAATTTTCTCAAAAATGGCCCTAACAGTTTTGATTAAAATATCATATGTTTAAGATATTTTCATGACAAATGAAATGTATATCTCGAATTTTATGGGAATGTCTCCAAAAGTATTCTTCATTGTGAACGACTTTTGCATAACTGGTAAACCATAAGAGATAGGCAAACGTTTACTACACAAAAAATGTAGATCGCATTAAAATACACAATTTATGTCATATACATTTTTTTGTTGAGTGAACCATTTTCGAGATATTGCTTGTTATTCCCTTAAATTTTTCAATACTTATTTTCTTAAATGGGATTTCGTTATTCATTTTTTTGTCTTTGATATGCAAAGAGTTATAATCTGTGGCAAAGGGAATGGTGCTGCACCTAGCAACCAGCTATTAAGAGATATGTATATGCTTAAAGGCTACTGTATTTCTATATTGCCCTTGTAAATATATATTCCCCTTACATCTACAAGCAAATTAGCAATAAGATAGAGTCTGCAAATGTTTATCTCAATTAACATGGAGTAGATGGAGAATAAGCGTTTGTAAAAATAGTTTGTACAAGAGTAGAGAAAGTCATGTGAGTGTAACACATCAGATTTTTTACTCATGAACAACCTATGATGAGATTTATGATAATATTTAACTGAGGCCATCCATAACCCCAGTGGAGCTCAAAATAGAGAATATTTCTTAAAAAGAAAGAACTTGCATGGAGGTTGCTGCAAGAGGCAATATTTTATGTCATGCATAAACTATATTTCATATTTCAAAACCAGTAAAATTATAATAAAAGAATTGGAAAATATTTTAATGAAGTTGTATGCTTCAAATACGTCTTCAATGTTTTCATGATTCACAAGATCATGTCTGTAAATAGAATCTTAGTAGATGTGATTAAAATAATTTTCTTTTATGTCTCAGAAGGTGTATTTTACTACAGCAATCAATACTTACAGAACTTCCTCCGAATCCAGGGTGATTCCAGCCAAGTACTGAGTAGCCCCCTTCTAACGGGGTTACCATGATTCCAATCTCATAAAATCCAGCATTTCCTTCTGAACAGATGACCAAGGTACTTCCATTTGTATGCCTATTAACAAATTTGTATACAGAATGAAAACCAATTGATGAGATGGCTGAAACTGCAATTTCTCTACACAATTGTACTTACTTGTTCCTCTTGTCCACAAAGATGGCATCTACATCATTGCCATCACGTGTTCGCAATTTGAATCGCTCAGCATAATGTTCGTTAACTAACTTGATTCTTCCCTGAAGCAATATTGGTGCTGAAACAGACAATCATGTTTGTGGTTTCTGTTTACATAAGATGTATTACACAAGTCAAGCTGAATACTCAAAACTATAATACAAAGCTATAAATGCTAAAGCATATGTCTTACCCATCATATACTGCAGTATAGAGATGCATCCTGGGTATACGAGGCGAATTCCAAAAGTATGAGCTACCAGGTAGCTGACAACCTGACAGGGCATACCAAATATCCAGTCAACTGTAGAACGTCGAGTATATGGTCTATCTACATACAGACGATGTTTGGACTCGTCTCTGTCATGAAAAGAAAGTGAACAATGTTATCCGTAAGTATCTACAATATGCTTCATTAAAAATTACACACAAAATGGCTTACAAACACTTGTTGACTTCTTAATAAACAATGCAAGTATACAGTGAAGTAAAGGATTTAAATGGAAAAGCAACTATATTTAACACTTCATTTATTTGAACATAACCTGACTGAGTTTCCATGTGTGATCTGAATGTCTTTCTTTAGGCTACATATATATTTACCAAATAAATAACTATCATCCAATTGGTATGCAAAAGTTAGAGGCAGTGAAGTATAATCAAAGCAAAAACAAGAAAACATTGACTTCTACCTTCCTTTGATTGAAAAATCACCAGAAACCACAGTAGCTCAACATTTGGCACTTGCCACACACAGACAACTACATTTAAGACACTATTTAATCCAAAATCTTATCAACATTCCTCTTTAATAGTCCACCCAGCAAAGCAGAATATGAACAAGAACATGTCCACATTCATCATGCAAAAGTCATTAATGGCTTTAATCCCATCCTAGTGCATAAAAAATACCAAAATGCAAGAGATAAATGGCTAAAGAGAGATTACCATATCAGCACAAAAAATTCAGGATAATAAAAGATATTGCCTTCCTTCATTAGACAATAAGTTAAAGGCCATTATTAAAGGACACATATTCTTGCCATCCTAAACATCAAAATTTGCTTTCCTGCACATAGAGACAAATTTCCACATGAACAGAAATTGGGCATCTGCAGATTGTAACGAAGTGCACGTTGGCAAATGTAGAAATCAAATGGAAAGAACACTTGTGACACATCAAACATAAATAGACAAATCGGCAATAATAAACCATTTCTGGACCAAACATATGATACCATTCAAGTAAAACTCTTAAAACATAGCAACAACCATGCACAAAAGAAGCTTATATCATCAAAAATACATGGAATGCAGTATGAATTTTGAAGTCCTCCAATGGACATTCCAAAGAAGTTCATAAACATGCCACCAGTAGGCCCACTTTCACCTCATACCCACATCTAGCAAGATTTCATAGTTGGACCTTACCTGTAGATAGGAGCAACTGCTCCTTAATTCTAAAAATCTGACGTGTTACATTCACATTAACTTTCTCTACCCTCTGCCACTTATTAGTGTTCCTATCTACTTTATTTTAATCGCGATAAACCTTTCCAGGAATAGCAGTATTACACACTTTGTTACAGATACAAAGGGATTAGACAGCAATAGTCAAATGTTTTAGAACTAGACACTATACACTGGCCTTGAAATTCCATACTCATTCCATGACATTGCAAAAAATAAGTCGAGCAGACTTTAAAAGAATTCGAACCATTAATAACAGATATCTCGGAAATGGCTGATGGCACAAAAAAAGTTATTTAAAATAAATTGTATGTTTAAAAAGATCTATATTTTTTGTGCAATACATTTTCATCTATCGCTTAACATTTACCAGCCACACAGAATTCCTTAATGAAAAGAACTTCACAGGCTATTTCCGGAAAATTCAAGATATACATTTTATTTGACATGTAAATATCTTTAATATATGGTATTTTAATCAAAATCATTAGAGCCATTTTTTAGAAAATAAAAAATGTTGAAAAGTGTTCCATGTAAAGGAAAGGAGGTTGTGTAGTTGGAGGTGGAGGGATTTTCTTGAAAATCTTCGTGTCACATCTTTGGAAGATATTGGTATTTATCCAACTTTTTCTTTTTGAGTTATATATTTTTTTCACACACACAGATTCTTTCTAAAAATAATTGTCATGTGTTCAGGGGGCCTCAAAGTATATATTTCCTGAAATCTTGGTATTAAATTTTTGGGTGGAATACGCTACTTCCCCCACTTACTATACATACTAAAGAAGGTACAAATATTTAAAGTTTGTAGCATTTTAGCTGACTCAATCCTGCCTATTATAGTTGTTTGGCACAGCAAAACGTTTTTATATTTGTTTTATTGGATGAGCATCATCTCTCATACATTTAATTCTGTCACTTTTATAAACGTTTTATTAATTTTTAATTTCTCTACTGCATTTTGAGATAAAGATCCTGTGCGTGCATGTGTCTGTGAACAGCATAACTCAAAAATGAAAAGTCGGATAAATACCAAACTTGGTATTTAGGTTCAGTATCTTTCAAAGATGCGACCCAAAGATTTTCAAGAAAATCCTGTCCCCCACCTCAGACTACCCTTTACATGGAACATTTTTCGAAAATTTAGATTTTCTCAAAAATGGCTCTAACGATTTTGATCAAAATATCATATATTTAAGATACTTTCATAGCAAATGAAATGTATATCCGACAGTCAAAAGGCAGTTGATCATGTGAGCTCATGTTCTCAATATATGTTCTGCAAAATAAATGAGTGAAGCTAGTATGAGTATTTAGATTGACCCCACTTTCGTCAAGTGTATTGTATATCTTGAATTTTCTAGGAATGTCCCCAAAAGTCCTCATTCTGAATGAATTTTGCATAACTGGTAAACCATAAGAGATAGGACACCATTTTACTGCACAAAAAATGTAGATCTCGTTAAAACACACAATTTATGTCACATACATTTTTTGTATCCAGTGAACCATTTCCGAGATATTCCTTGTTATTTGTTTGAATATTTATACTTTTACTCGGATGGGAATTCCCCCTCTCTCTCTCCCCCTCCCTCTCTCTTTCTTTCATGTCCTGGACATGCAAAGAGAATGGAATGCTCCACATAGCAACCAGCTTTTAAAAGATTTGACTATCGCCTAAAGCCTACCTTATTCCACTTGTACTACAAGAAAATTAGCAATTAGATAGTTCCTGCAAATTTTTATACTGATTAACATGAAGTAGATGGAGAATAAGTGTTTGTAAAAATAATTTGTACAAGAATAGAGAAAGTTATGTAACACATCAGATTTTTTTTTTTTTTTTTATTCTTCATTGTGTACTAGCTTCATTCCCAATATTCTGCTGAGGAGATTCTTTTCTGTCAATCTTCACCCTCTCTGTTCCCCAATTCCTTCCCCTACTTTCATCTCTTTCTCTTCCGGCCTTCTTCCTCTCTCAGTCTTCCACCTTTCTCTTGTTCTGTCTCCCACTCTTTCTCTCCCCCTTTCTTATTTCTCAAAAGAGTAATAAAACTGCTTTTCTTGAGTGTTAATACAAATTAAAGCATACATAACAGCTTTAGTATTACATAAAATCCTGCCTGTTCCTTGTTTGTTATGCAATAGAATCCCCATCCCATTGGGGAAGGCAATTAAGATGCCAGACAGCTTATTCTCAAGTATGCACTGAGGTATATTATAACAACATAACAATTTTATTGGTTTGACTATTCTTGAGTTAAAAGAAGACAAACCAATAGTAAAAATAATGATTTTAAATATGCAATTTTTGGCTACACAATAACCCATTGTGCATACTAACATCAGGCATTCAACCAAAATTGAAAATTACCAAAAAAAACTGATGATACATTCACATGACTTTCCCTACCTTCTATCTTTATTAGCAGATAAACAAAATCTTCTTACTAAAGCTTATTTTTCTATCCACTTCATTTTAATCCTAATAAACCTTTGCAGAAATAGCTACGTTACACATTTTGTTATAGATACAAAGGGAACAGCTGTACTCAAATGTTTAAGATCTAGATGCTATACGCTGTCTTAAAATTATATACTATTTCCATGCAATTGCAAGAAATAACTGAATGTTGAAAGGTCTTTAAGAATGATCAAGTAATAAACAATTCGTACCATTAATAACAGATATCTCGGAAATGGCTGATGCCACATAAAAAGTTTTTTGGAATAAATTGTGTGTTTTAAAGAGATCTTCATTTCTTGAGCAGTACGTTTTCGTCTATCAGTTCACGTTTACTAGTTATACAAGATTATACAAAATTCCTTTCAAATGAAGAGGGCTTTGAATGAAAAGGCTATTCCCAGAAAATTCAATATATACATTTTATTTTTCATGTAAATATCCTTAATATATGATATTTTAATCAAAATCATTTGAGCCATTTTTTAGAAAATAAAAAATTTCGAAAAATCTTCCATGTAAAGGGTAGTTTGGGGTGGGGGATTCTCTTGAAAATCTTTGTGTCACATCTTCAGAAGATACTGAACTTAAATACCAAGATTGGTGTTTATCCGACTTATGGTTTTTGAGTCTCACACATACATACATACATACATACATACATACATACATACATACATACATACATACATACATACATACATACACACACACATGCGCGTGCGCACACACACACAGACCTTTTCCTAAAAATGCTTTTTTTTGGATTCAGGAGCCTCAAAAGATGCATTTCTGGTGAAATCTCGGTATCAAATTTTTGGGTGGAATGCAATACCTTCTCTACCTACTACGTACATGGTAGAGAAAGTAAAAAAAGTTGGTTAAATTTTACTTTGTGTATTGATACAGAGGATTTTGATCCAAAAACCCATGAGCTATAGCCGATTTTACTGTTGACTTATACTTAATGACCCAGAGGTGTTCTTTCAACCATCCTCTTTAGTTTTACCTATGCATTACAGGTCTGGAACATTATCTTGGGACAAATGAGGGTATATTGCCCTACTGTGCATTCCAAATCTCTTGACGTTTCGTGACAAATCAATACGGAGTGACGGCGAGGCTGCCAAACTCACTTCACCTCACTTCGTCAGAACATTACACATTTGTTATGCCATCGCAATGTTCACTTAAAAACTACAGAAAACAAGAAGAGACACAATAATGCAAATGTAATACACAAATAGAGAAATAAAAACCATACCTTTCTATGCGTCCTTTGTTATTCAAGTGGCACAGATAACGGCATATCTGTTTTCGTTTCCCTACACTCAAGTGAAATAGTTGGCATACTTTTAAAGAAATTATACACACTGAAGACAAGAGCCCTAACCTTACTGCTATATCCACTGGTACTACTCTGCTTACTAAGAGACATTTTCATGAAAGAGTTAACTTTATAAATGCTAGGACAAAGCCTATCACTGTAAGAACTGAGCACACTGCAGTTGAATTCACATCTGAGTCGCTTAACCTTGCACCAAGCACGCTGTAAAAAGTACACCAGCAGTATTTTTGCTTTGTCAATGTTTTTAACAATGTTTTAATCTTCAGCTATTGCATTAATTGTGCAATGAATTCCACTGTTGATGCTTCTTTGACAATGTGGTGACAGAAGCTGATTCTTTGCTTAAAAGTTCTCAGTTGGCTTATTTTTGTTGAAGTGCATTCCAAGTAATGAGGTGTTGAATGTAGTAAAAAGCACAACATGCTTTTCTCATGTAACATATACGCTTGGTTCTATAACCATTAAAATGCACTTAATCATTGGTTTTCCAATGGTATTATTCTGTGAAACAAAACCACGCATGATGTTTATTAAAAAACATCATGTGTGGTTTTGTAGAGCTGCGTCAGAGGGCTTTGAAAGGATTTTCATGACGAGTTTACAGCTTTATTAGAAAACTTTGTGGGATACCTATTTTTAAATTTATTTAGGACATGGAGGATTGCACATTATTGAGTGATAATTATGTCTATGACACAACAATATATAAAATAACTATGACAGCTATGGATTTATTACTATTACAATTATAATTAAATTAAAAGTCTCCATTTAAACATCACGAAAGGTAACTATAAATTAATGGCGAACTATGGACGTAAAAATATGATTCTTTTCTGCACTAGTTCAGGAAAACATCACTTTTACCCTAGCGTTGCTTTTTTAAATACGCATGCACGCACATGATATTGCAATTAGAGTTTTATCAGCAGCGAGGGGTACTGTCCATATGAGGCAACGCCGCACTGCTATTCTCTACTGCCTCACTACTGGACATGCCTTAAATGTCAAGAGATTTGGACTGCATAATAGAAACACATTCAAGAAATAGTTTTACTGAAGTCTGAGTACTAGATCTAGTCATTTTTCTATTTAATAACCCAATGACTATGCTTCAAACCTTAGTGTATAAAATATGTAGTATTACAGATCTGCAATTGGGCACACTGTAAACATGTGTCACAACAATAGGAACTATGAGGGTGCTTCTGGTCTCAAATATCAGAGGTCCCAAGAAAGAAAAGAGATTTCATTTCTGAAGGGAAACACAAAATTAAAACTCAGGTTGCAATTAATCAAATTAGTAAACACAAAGATCTGAGGGGGAGTGAGTGCAACCTAATATATCAAGAACATAGAAAAATTAGTGCTCTAACTGCTTTCTTTAATTACAACTTCTACACCATTGCTTATAGGAAGCTTTATACAGGAGCAACAGTAAAGATAAGAAATGACAAGTTGGAAAATCTTTTTAATTAATTTTCTGCTCAATTATGCTTCTTACAGTCTCTCATATAAAAAGACACTAAAATATGCATTCTGAAATGTACTAGCCCAACTTCTGAAATGAACTGATTACTTAATTTAACAACCCAAACACACACAAGCACACTGACATTCTGGACATAACAAGAAATCTTCTGCCCACCTTTGTAGTGAGGGGGTAGCTTACCTGCTTCACATTCAATAGGTCTCAAGATCGAAACTTAGTTAGGGTGAGTTACCCGGATAAGGTTTTTTCTCTGGTTTTCCCTTCCCAGAAAGATGAATGTCGGGTAACCCTAAGCTCTATACACCTGGGCTCATATGAGCATCATTTCATGCACTTCATTCATTTATTGTCCAATATGACCTACCCAGTAAAAGGACTTTAAACTTAAAAATTATATATATATATATATATATATTCCTAAACCAGAAAGAAATTTGTGTCCAGCCAAGACTTAAATGCAGAACCTTCGGAAAGATAGCCGTGGTTTATACCAATTACCTCATGGGATTACTTTGCCTCAACGTACCAAAAATGCTATGTATGCGCTGCTCCTAATGTTTTCTGGTCACTTCAGTCTTTCTAAACCTATTTGCACTACCTCATACTTTCCCTACACCAGTATAAGATCCATGATTATCCAGTTTCCAAAATAATTTTTAGGTAAAGCATTATTATTTCTATGTCAGTATTCTTAATGCATTCTAATTAAAGAGTATTACTGATTACTGACCAAAACTTGTAGGTGATTTTTGAAGCAAATGCATTGTTAAATAAAATAACATCATGAAGAAATGTCTTTTATGGATGCATTAACTGTAATGTTTCGTGAAGCACAAACTATAACTTAAAAATCTGATGTGTTACACTCACATGACTTTCTCTACTCTTGTACAAACTATTTTTACAAACGCTTATTCTCCATATGCTTCATGTTAATCGAGATATCAAGATGTCAATCTTATTGCTAATTTTCTTGTAGATGCAAGGGGAATATGGTAGTTATAAGCGATGGTCAAATCTTTTAAGCACTGGTTGCTATGTGGCGCATTCCATTCTTTTTGCATGTCCAGGACATAAAAAAAATGAATAACGAATTTATAAAAAGTATAAGTATTGAAAAATTTAAGTGAATAACAAGCGATATCTCAAAAATGGTTCACTCAACAACAAAAATGTATACAACATAAATTGTGTACTTTAATGCGATCTACATTTCTTGTGTACTAAAATTTTGTTTATCTCTTATGGTTTACCAGTTATGCAAAAGTTGTTCACAATGAAGAATACTTTTGGAGACATTCCCAGAAAATTCGAGATATACATTTCATTTGTCATGAAAATATCTTAAACATATGATATTTTAATGAAAAGCATTAGCCATTTTTGAGAAAATTAAAATTTTCGAAAAATATTCCATGTAAAGGGTAATCTGGGGTGGGGGGATTTTCTTGAAAACCTTCGTGTCGCATCTCTGGAAGATACTGAACCTAAATACCCTGTTTGGTGTTTATCCGACCGTTCGTTTCTGAGTTATGCTTTTCACAGACAGACAGACAGACACACACATGGACATGTTTCTAAAAATGCTTTTTTTGGATTCAGGGGGTCTCAAAACATGTATTTCTGGTGAAATCTCGGTATCGAATTTTTTGGTGGAATAAATACTTCCCCTACTTACTATACGTAGTAGAGAAAGTAAAAAAGCATTAAGATGGTTAAGGTGGCATTAAGTCAGTAATGGAGTTTGGTAAACGAGCCATACATGTTGATCAGGAGTTTTCTATTAATCAGCTTAAACCAAAGTAAGGATGATAAAAGATGGATCATAAGACATATCTCATTTTAAATTTAAAATCATTGGAACTTTCACACGGGAAGCAAATAATTAAATGTTTAATGTCAATTCATTTTCAATCATATCTTATGTTGTTCGCATCTTTTATCATATTTCAAATTTCTTAAATAAAAAATGAGTCTAAAAAAAGAAAGAGGAAGAAACATTTATTTTAAGACTTAAATCTCTAGGACATAATTTCTGATAAAAGGGATTCTGTTCCTGAACTCACCCTTCAACATCAGCCCATTTGAATTCTACGGGCCAAGCATAGAATTCAAAATCATATCTTGATAATGCTTTCTAAAACAGACCAGAAAGAGATAGTATTAAAATGAAATATGTTTCCTTGCACTATTTAGCACAAACATAAACAAAATTTTAAACAGACTAACCTTAGTTTCCTTGTTGAGTTCTTTTTTGGCAGCATTTAATGAGTTAAGAAAAGCTATGTATGTGTGATTGTTTGCTCTGCCAATACCTCGCAAGCAATAAGAGGCTGCAAGTATGAGTCCGATTCCAGTAAGAAATTTTGCAATGGTAACTAGTCCATCTAAAACGAAATATCCTCTTCTATACAGAACAGATGCTAAAACTGGTGATGTGTACAAGCCAACATTCCACATCACATAGAGCTGCAAAATATAAACATGAAAAAACATAGCATCATATATATATACATATGGAACCTTAATAAAGTGAAGTGATGAGTAATAATAATATTACACTGAGTCAGGTTTAAATACACAAACTTCAGTAAATGTTTATCTCGTGTAACTACAGAAACATGTTTTCAGGGAGTTACCCTATCTTCAACTAGGTTCTGACTGATGCTGGACTACTCTCTGGTGACATTTGGAAGAAGTGACTAAGTCCTTCTCCTTATAGGTTTCAAAGTTCATTAATTAGGGGCTATTTTTCACAATGATAATCTTCTCCCATACAGTTAATTCATGGGAATGGTCCATGGCTTTGAGCAAAGTGGTACTACTTTGAATGTTGTGGCTACTATTACAAAAATATGATGGTACTGCAGATTTGTCTACTTGTTTTTATTTAATATTCCTACGGTGTTCTTTTAGCCTGGTTTAGATATTGCATTCTTCACAATTCACTTGATAAACGCTTGATCTATTTTCCGAAAGAATCTTTTCTTGACATGATTTCAGCATGTTTTTAATGGGGGAAAAGAAAATATATTGTTTGTTGACGATGCTGACAATTGCCAGGATCATTTCAGTATGGCCGATGTGCCAGAATTTTCTTGCAGTTCTTTTACATGCTAATAAATCTATTGACACGGGTCTGACACTTTTCAGCACACTTAAAAACCATCAGTCTGGACCAGATTTGAACCCGCGACCTTGGGATCAGAAAGCCAGTACCTAACCAACTTAGCCAGCCAGACTGACATCTTTTTAATGCATAATCTATTGTAATATTGTGATGTTGAATTCCTTGAAAAACTTTTGAAATTCCCTGTTGGCCCTTGGGTGGTAAGTTATTTTTTTAAGAATCCCACTAAATACAAGCACGGGGACAAATCTGCAATAGTATCAAATTTTTGAAACAGTGGCCACAACATTCAAAGTTGATTGGTTGGTATCTAATGTTGTGCAGTTGGCAGTGAGGCCATTTGCTCTCTTGCACTACAGTATTTTAATGAGAGGTTGGTATGTTGATCATAAGCTGGGTAGTGGAGTATAAGCAGTTTCTCTCCACATCCTCATGTTCACAGAAAGGGCATTTAGGAGATTCTGCTTTGCAATCCTGTGTAGAGGCAGGATTGACCTGTTAATAATCTAAAACCTGCTACAGAGGATTTTCTTGGTAATGTAGTAATTTTAGTCATGTTATGTTGATTTTTCCATTGTTTACCTTTTGTTTGTGACACATATTCTTATTTAATTTTTGTATTGTATACTGACATAATTATTCTTTTGATAGAGCGATAAGACAGTGGACAAGATGATTTTGATGTAAGTTTACTACATTTCTTGACCAGAAAATAAGCTGTTTCATTACCATGTATTCCACAGTGTGCTGGTATCCTTGAAGTGCTACTCTTTTATGTGAGTTAATAAACTGTTTTATAATTTTTTGGCATTCTAGGACATTTAGGCTTTTGGCTGTTATATCAGATGCTATGGGTATTATAGCTGCTTTAGAGTCAGATACTATTACAACTTTCTTAAATTTATTTGATGTAGAAGATTTTGTAAGCTGAGAAGAACTGCTACAATTTGACCATCAAAATTTATAGAATTTGAACTTAATCTCCTATGAAAAGAAAAGAGTGGGCATTCTGTACCAGCAATAGTACCACCATTATTTGATAAGCTGGATCCATCAGTGTAAACATGTAGCCATTCATTAGCAGGATATTTTAAATTTATTATTTCTAGTGACATTTGTTTCATAACACATGGAGAGATTTCAGATTTTTTAAATTCTTCCGCTAAATGTAGATAGTGTTCAATCTGAAATAGTTATAAAGGGTTGATTTTTGTTTGTAAGTTTTCTTTTAAGTATGCGAGTTTTAATTTGTTTCATTTCTTGGACTTTATTAAGAAAGCATTAGATGGTATTTAAGTATTTGAGGCCTAGGGGATCATTTCATTTTTTTTTTCCTGTCTATACCTCCCTCTTTTAGGGTGTTGTAACTGCCAAACGTGGTGTCCATTCTTAAATGGTTACAATATGTTTAAAACAGTCCAGATATCATAATGCCTCCTTGGAACGAGAAATAGTCCCACATTCAGATTTTGGGTGAGGACCTTTCTTCAAGGTAAACAACTGAATATCCATAATTCATTAAAAATGTTGCAATGGAATAGAGGAGGACTATCACAAGCAAAAAACCATGAATTTACAACATTCAAAGTAGTACCACTTTACTCAAAGCCATAGACCAACTCCATGAATTAACCATTTAAAAGAACATGTTCGTGAAAAATAGCCACCAGATAATGAACTTACCTGAGGATGGAGAAACTACTCCAAAAACATGCTACTAGATACACAAGGTAAACGTGTAATTTTAGTGAAGTTTTTGAATTTAAACCTGACTCAGTGTAGTGTGTAATAAAAGAAAAACAACAACAACCAGTGTTTGACATGGTTGCTATATAAATTGTGCATGAAAGTTCTGTGAATCAGTAGGTGCAGAACCATGATTGTGACTAGATTCTGGAAACATAGAGATATTGCCACACTTGCATTGCAGCATTGGATGCACATGCCTTCCAGCTAATGAAGGATGATCCAGGAATGCTCGAGGGCATTTGCAGGTATTCGAGGATAACACTAGGCAGATACATTCAAATGCATGGTTGCATTTTGAATACCTAACATAAAATTCTTCAGCTAACATGTACCTTGTTTGACCATAAACTTCACTATTTTTTAAGCAATTAAGTTTATTTTGTTTATGTTCAATCACATTTCTATGGTGATGAACTAAAATTATGTATTTTTATCTTTTTCTCTTTTTTTTTGTCATGTGATTCATAAGTTGAATAAAACTTTCACTGTATGATCTGGAATTATTGTTTAGTATTCACCAGGCCACAAACAGCAAAACACATTATTTTATAAATGGTTAATTTACAGGCTCAAGTTGAATTTTTTTGCCCTTTCTTCACTTTTACTTTTTATCCCTAAATTTTTTACCATCACTTTTGAAACACCCTGTACAAAAGTCAAAGTAAAAATTTGGGTACGTGATATAATACAATGTAACATGACATCAGATTTCCCATTAATTCTACATTTTGAGGATTAAAAGGAAAAAGTAAAGCACTGTGTTTAAATATGCTTACAATGTGTACTGCCTGTTCACTAGCTTAAGGTCTCTTTGGAATGAAGGGGAGAGGCAAAATATTCCACATTAATCTTAATCAACTGTTTAGAACATCTCTGCTATTGTGGTCATGCTGTTGTTGCATAATAATATAGATTTGTTTACAAATTTCTGACATTCTCAAGATTACAGTTAAAAGAGAAGAAAAGAAACAGTAGTCTAAGACAAAATTAAAACATAAGCATATCTGAAGAATTATTTACATGTCATCTAAATTATATAAACATCTACTGTTTGAGGCAGTATTTTTAACACTTAAATGATATCAGTCTAATTATATAATATATAAATTCAATAACAGCCCGCCTTAAAGCAATATGTGTATAAATAACATATAAAATATATGTAACAGTCATTGTATTAATGTTTATATTATTATTTATATATTTAATAACGTTATGTGAATGTATTATGTAATTTAATAATGTAGAAGCTGTGAGAATATAGGTCAAAAGTTGCTAACAATGAGGTAACCTTGAGGTAATAATGAATTGGAAAGTTTAATAATGCTACTAATAATTCTTGGAGCAACAATAATGTAATTTTTGAGACAGTTTATAAATAGCCAATCAACAACCAGAAAAAGCTTAAGTTAAATAAAAGTATTCTATTGGAGTAGGATTAGCCAATCAGAAACTGAAATAGAGCAAATTGTAGAAATTCAGAAGTCAGTTGCTTGTAGACAGTGTTCCTAACTGGACGCGAGACGCATCCTAGAGAAGTTTAATATGTATTCAGTGAGAGACGAAAATTCATTACGACGAATATTATAAAGTTTACATGTTAAAAAGTGCAAGTAATTAATAAATAATCTCACAGCTCTCTATATCAGTGAAGCATTATTTAATCGCGTCAAGGATTAATAAAAGGAGTGAAGTAAAAATTATAATCTGTGTAAGCCTACATTCTTTAGCCGTATCACACCCTGTTAAGAGAGACATGTATCTACAAATTAGTACTGATGCAGCCGAGGCAAACCTAAATATATAATATTTAAAAAAACATTCAAATTACAAAGTTAATTTTTTTAAACTTGGGGCAAAGACCACCGGAAAGTGAACATTGGAGCGAAGGCCACTGGAAACTTTGTACAATACGTGGTTGCAACTACTTCAAGTTCGGCTCCCCAACAAGGGAAATACAATACAACTCCTCCTAAAACTAAACTTCATGTTAAAAAATATTTTTAATTTCTTTTAAAATTTGGATCCAATTCGTTACTCAATATCATTTGGCGTTTACTGTACAAAATTGCACCTTGAACATTTTCTTGCTAAAACGTACTCTAATTTTTTTTTTTTAAAAGGAATGGGAGAGCAAAACTGCCCTATGCACTGCAACCACTTGTGATCTATTGTTCTTGTCTTTATTTAATTCCCTAAGATCTTTGCCTCGTTAGCAAAGTCTGCAACTCTTTTAACAGGAACTTCTTGAAATCTTTACAAAACCTCTCCTAAAATAATCTCTATTATGGGCTTCATTAATTTATGCATTGCATTGATTGGTCCAAGCACAAACACAGGATTTTCTACTTTAGGTTCAATATAACACCATGTAAGGTCGCAAACGAAAATA
The DNA here is from genome assembly GCA_030765065.1 of Deroplatys truncata. Taxonomy (NCBI): domain Eukaryota; kingdom Metazoa; phylum Arthropoda; class Insecta; order Mantodea; family Mantidae; genus Deroplatys; species Deroplatys truncata. The sequence continues at coordinate 61,344,111 of CM060977.1, forward strand.
AAATTGCTATTTTATGGCAAATTAGGAATAAGTGAACAACTACATTGTCATTTGTCTGCTATTGCATGAAACTGACAGCCAGTTCCCATTCAGTGCAAAGCAACACACAATTGTTTTGAGGTTAACACTCCACTCATGCCTTTTGCATGCTGAATGTGACGTCTAATATCTTGCAATAACATTCCATTGCTAAAGGACTCCTTTGAAACCTCTTATTGTAATCATAAATAAATGTGAAGTCTTTATTACTTCAGAGCCTAAAATGTTTGTTTTCTACCTTCCCTTGCAGGAACACCATCATTATGTGAAACACTGGAACTGCTGCTAAATAGCATTTAATGTAGTCTTCAGTGATATTTTACCGTGTACTTACTAAAAAAATTGCATATCTTTAAATCTGTTTTTTGGTTAAAAATATTATTAAAATATAGCTTCTTTTACAAACCTTAAAACATTTATAGACAAACTGCTTACTTTACAAATGTGTGAAATTACTATTTGATTGTGAAACAAAACACTTCTATAAAATTTAATTTGTAAACATTTAAGCTTGTTTGTAAAGTTGAACTTTACAAGTGGCTCTCTATGTGTGTTAATTGTGAGAATGATACCATAATCTCTTATTTTTGTTTACGAACAATAAAATTAATAAAACACTATACGTACACAATTTGACCCTTTTATCTTCACCGATTATACCTCACCTCCTCCTTGTCATCACATGACGAGCTCATCCCCTACCACTTCCTATAGTCCATGTCCACACAACTTCCCGTTCACTGCATGAAGATTCAAACTCTATACATCACTCAACACATTACACTAGATCACAATCCCATGTTAGCAGACGTTAACACAAGGATTGCCAATCATGACGTCCCGGTTCAATGCCATGACGTTGATTGGCACTGCGTTAAGGCTTGCCTCAACGACTTCATTCCCCCTAACTCTAGAATCACCGACATCCCAACCCTGGAGGTTGTGGTCTCTTCCTTGACTTCCATCGTTGTGCGAATGGTTCCAACCTCACCGTACAGCTCCAGCTCTCCTACATCCTGACACACTTCCTGTTGAACTCCTTCTGCTAATCTGCCATTCCTGGGCAGCTCGCAGACTCTACCACCGTCACCACACGCCACATAATCGAGCACTTCTTAGGCACTTGCGCCGAGAGTTCTGTCTCTGATTACACGAGCACAGGGTGCGTGCATGGTAGGATACGATTACCCACATGAACCTCGAAAATGGTGACGTGTTGAAGATTGCCAAAAAGCTCCATAACCGTGGAAATCAACAAACCCACCCTCTTCAAGGCACCGAAGAGACCTGGAATACGATCTCCAAGTCAAAGCCGATGTGTTCACCAATACCTTGAGAGGACTATGAGGCTCGAGATGATCCCCAGGGACGATGTCTTTTCCGAACTCGTTTGGAGGGAGGTTCACAGATATCTTGGGGCGACCCCCCCGATGAAGTGAATCGACTTCCTGTCATAAGACTCAGTGAACTCCAGAACGCCCTCCGGTGTCTCAACCTCAAAAAGGACGCAGGGCCTGATGGGCTCACACCCGCCATGTACACTGCCTTCCCTTTAGGGCCGTGCTTTCCCTAACCAAAGTCTTCACCATGTGTCTCACCTTGTGTCACTTTCCACGTGAGGGGGAGAGGCCCGGGTGATCTACATTTTGAAGCCAGGGAAAGACCCGGTCCATCTGGCCAACTACCAATCCATCATCTCATATCTCTCAAAGGTCTTCGAGAGGCTACTGCAAGCCCGCCTGTCCCCAATTCTGCGAGACATTCAAGTCATCCCAGAACTCAGTTTGGCTTCTGTCCTGGGCACTCGATCTCCCAGCAGTTGCTGCGTGTGGTGGGAGCTGCTACCTTGGCATACCAGGACAGGGTATACACCGCGGGAGTCTTTCTGGATGTCGAGAAGACATTCTTCACGACCTGCCATGCTTAAGCAAGCTCATTCACCTAGAGCTCCCAACACACACACTTAAAACACTGATCTTTCGTAGTTTTAGTAGCAGGAAGCAAATCAACACAAAGGCCAATATGAGGCAGAGTCCAAAAGGCTCTGTTTTAATCCCCACGTTTCTTCAGCGTTTATGGGCCGACCTCTCTACAGAGCAGCATGTTAATATAGCTTAATATGCTGATGATTACTATAGCTACAGATTATTGTAGCTCTGTACAGTACACAGACACCTCTGCCCCCTCCAAGAGTGATTCAGTCTGTTTTGCTGAAGTTACGCCTCTTCAGAACACTCATAGTCCCCGTTCTACTATACGCCTGCGAAATTTGGGGCATGGCCGCAGACTCCAATCTGCTGCTCCTGCAACGGGTGCAAAAGTGGCCTCCAGACTATCTATTCTATATACTGCTCCTTTCACGTAAGACTGCTTCACGAAGTCTCATCTCTTCCTCACATGGAGGATGAAATTAGGCGCCGGGCCGCTAAGTTTTATCACCAGTTACCACACAATTGGAGTGCGCTCATTCGGTCTCTAGGATTACAACCTCGGAACATGCCAACTGAGGTGTCAACGGCTTCCAGCATTGCCTGAGGACGATCCGGTAACCACGGAGCAATTTCACCAGCATCTAAGGCTGAGTTCCTATACAATCCCTCCAAGAGGTGCTTGGAAGTTCAAAATTTACAACCTTAAATAACATTTGAAAACCTTAAAGCACACCAGTGGTACACAAGGGCCGTTGCACCATAACTGGCAACCATTAAGGAGAAAATCTCGCTGCCTCCTTTTACTCCCCTATTTAGATTTCAACCGACACCCTGCAAACCCCATCCTGTCTGAATGTGGTTAAGCCCTATTCAGGGCAGGTATACACATATCACTCCTTCGAGCTGCTCTCAGCCTGCCAATTTGTGGATTGACAAATCTAGCCCCACCTTAACGTTAAATTTGTTGAGCCATTTCAGACACAATAAGCCAGCATTTTGTCATGTGATAGCCCAAGTGAAGGAGGACCTGTGGAAGAGAAGTACTGCCTTTCAACACGTTGACATTTTGCCAAAATTCAGCCTCCATCGAGAGCATTTCACATGACATGGGTTGCATTTCAACTTCTTAGGCAAGAGGGCACTTGTGTATCTCTTGATATGATAATAATCATGAGAAGCATGTTCCTGTTATTGTGGTGTGCCAGATCTTGTTTTTTAGGAAGAAGATAAAAAGGAAGCCCTTACAGGTAAAATCTGTTTCATATGTAAACAGTGATGCCTGCTCTTCAATATTAAATAATCTGATGTGTTACACTCACATGACTTTCTCTACTCTTGTACAATCTATTTTTACAAACGCCTATTCTCCATATGCTTCATGTTAATCGAGATATCGAGATGTCAATCTTATTGGTAATTTTCTTGTAGATGCAAGGGGAATATGGTAGCTTTTAAGCGATAGTCAAATATTTTAATGCTGGTTGCTATGTGGTGCATTCCATTCTCTTTGCATGTCCAGGACATAAAAAAAATGAATAACGAATTTGAGAAAAAGTATAAGTATTGGAAAATTTAAGGAAATAACAAGCAATATCTCGAAAACGGTTCACTCAACAAAAGAAACGTATATGACATAAGTTGTGTATTTTAACGCGATCTACATTTTTTGTGTAGTAAAATTTTGTCTATCTCTTATGGTTTACCAGTTATGCAAAAGTCGTTCACAATGAAGAATATTTTTGGAGACATTCCCAGAAAATTCGAGATATACATTTCATTTCTTATGACATTATCTTAAACATATGATATTTTCATCAAAATCGTTAGAGCTATTTTTGAGAAAATTAAAATTTTCGAAAAATCTTCCATGTAAAGGGTAATCTGGGGTGGGGGATTTTCTTGAAAACCTTCGTGTCGCATCTCTGGAAGATACTGAACCTAAATACCAAGTTTGGTGTTTATCCGACTGTTCGTTTTTGAGTTATGCTGTTCACAGACACACAGACACATGGACACACAGACAGACACACACACGGACATGTTTCCAAAAATGCTTTTTTTGGATTCAGTGATTCTCAAAACATGTATTTCCGGTGAAATCTCAGTATCGAATTTTTGGGTGGAATGCAATACTTCCCCTACTTACTATACGTAGTAGAGAAAGTAAAAAATTCATTTGGTTTATATCATCAAAACATAAGAGGATTAAAGAATAAAGTAGAGCAGCTAAGTATACATATTCAAGATATAAATTATATCATCACAGTAATTTGCACAACGGAGCACCACATGACAGAAGCAGAGCTTAAAAGTGTGAACTTCAGTAAGTACATACTACGCCACAGTTTTTGTAGAAGTAGATTAAACTCTGGAGGAATGAATATATTTGCTAAATGCATGATAATGGTCACCAGCATAAATATTATATCTGTTTGCGAGGAAAAGGAATCTGAATGCTGTTCAGTAAAAGCAGAATTTGGTATGGATACATACTGTTTCGGTAGTATATGGAGCTCCCATAGGAAATTTCCTAGGATTTATAAATACATTAGAAAGAACCATCTCATACATTTACACTGAAAATGCTAAAATAACAGTCTGTGGAGATTTTAATGTAAACACACTTAATGACAGCGAAATGAAAACTAACCTCACTTCCCTGTTACACACATTTAACTTGGAAATGTTGTTCACTTTCCCACCAGAATTAACATGAACACTGCAACAGCTATAGATAACATATTTCTAGACTCAGAAAAAATTCCAAATTATATCATAATACCTATTGTAAATAGCATGTCAGATCATGATGCTCAGGAATTGTTGGTGCCTGCCGTAGCTAGCAAACAGGTTGGTTGACAATGGAAAAAGTAAAATTACAACAAGAATAATTACAAATGATAATATCAATAAATTTAAACTACTGTTAAAAAGGAAAAATAGGCTTCTGTCTATTTCAACACTCACGTAAGTGACAAATTTGATGAATTCATTAAAATTGTACTATTAACATTTGAAGCTGTTTTTCCTAAGAAAACAATAACATCACAGATAACAAAGGTCAAGCCCCGGACTACTTCAGGTATAAGGAAGTCCTATGCAAATAAAAGAAATTTCTTCTTACTATATTACACAAGTGATGATTCAAACACTAAAGCAAACTACAAAACATACTGTAATATACAGGGTGAGCCAAAAGACTCCGAACCGCCTGCGCGGCGTTTTTCCTGTCCGCGCTCTCGGCGCTTGTTGCCGTCTGCCGCTATCATACAACGGCGCGGATGAAACCATACAACATTTTTAAAACTACTTTTAAAGGCTTTACTTACCAACTTTATGAAAGGAAATGCTGAAACTGGCCTCCATCATTGTCCATACATTTTTGCCACCTCTTTAGGAAACTATCCATCATGGAATTTTTGGGAAAAATTTTCCAAATGATGACCGATGTTGTCTAATGTTTCTTCGATAAGAACCAAATGCCATCTTTTACATTTCTTAGCCTGAACACTTCCGTGGCCTGAAATTTACTGTAAAGTTCATGGATTGTTGAAAAGGCCTGGAACTTTTACACCTGGAAATCTTTCTGCAAATCGTACATTCACTTTGCGAGCTGACACTTGACAGAGTTAACACATACGAATCATAAATAAATACACGCTGAGTGTATAATATAAACTTTGTTTATAGCAGCAGTGCGTTATCATGTTTTAATCATATTTCCACACGCCCAGTGGAAAAATACTGTGCAGCCAGTAATATTGTTCATAAAATACCCCTCCGGGGTAGCTTAAAACATAAAGTGTATAAGACAAACACACACACCCTGGAAGAATTAAAACAAAATATCCGGCAGGAAATTTCTCAACGTGAACTACATGATGAATAGTTTCCTAAAGAGGTGCCAAAAATGTATGGACAATGACGGTGGCCAGTTTCAGCATCTCCTTTCATAAAGTTGGTAAGTAAAGCCTTTAAAAGTAGTTTTAAAAATTTTGTATGGTTTCATCCGCGCCTTTCTATGATAGCGGCAGACGGCAACGAGCGATGAGGACGCGGACAGGAAAAACACCACACAGGCAGTTCGGAGTCTTTTGGCTCACTCTGTACTTAAAAGAGTAATTAATGAAGCGAAAAGAAGGTATTACTCAATAGCCATTGATGAGTCCAATAATAAAATTAAAACAATGTGAATATAATAAAAACTGAAACAAGAAGAATTAATTCAAATAGTAAAATTGCTCACATAACTATGGAAATAAAAAGTCAGTGTGCCATTGCTAACCTTTAACACGTACTTCCTTAATGCAACAAAAAGCAAAACAAACAGATCTGACACAAACTCAACTGCAGTTAAAATGCTAAAAAAGGCATATCCCATAATCAACTGTAAATTTAAGATGAACTCCACAAACACCAGAGAGATAGAAAAGATTATTAGCTCGTTGAAAAGCAAAACCTCTTATGGGTGGGATGAGATAAGTATCAAATTGTTAAAATATTGCCTACCAGAGATGAGTAAGCGTCTTAGCCATATATGCAATCATTCGCTTTTGTTAGGGATATTTCCAGGAAAAAATTAAATACACAACTGTTAAGCCTCTATATAAAAAAGGAGACATAAGCCTGACTTCCAATTATAGGCTCATTTCTATTGGCAGCCTTTTCTAAAGTAATGGAAAAAGCTGTATATAATCAGGTTATAAAATACATGGAGTTCAACAACATTCTCTCGACACCAGTTCAGATATAGGAAAAAAATGTCAACAGAAAATGTAACACACATGCTCACTTCTGAAGTATTAACAGACTTGGACAAAAAGGAACTACCATTAGTGAATATTTTGTGAATTAAAGGCATCTGATAGCATAGACCTCTTGCTACAAAAGTTAAAGGCTTCAGTGATATCTCTATAAATTTGTTCAGATCTTAGTTAACAAATAGAATCCAGAAAATCTACTGTAATGGATCTTCAGAAGTTTACTGCTAAAATGGGATGGTTTAGAAGGAGGGCGGGAAGGAGGGAGGGAGGGAGGAAGAGAGAGAAATTGTTCTTGGTGTTAGGTATGCTATTAGTTATGCTGCATATCTCATAACTGCATGACATGTTCAATGGCCTGAGCATTGCTCAAATGGGACCAAATGAACAAATGCAAACAAACAAACCCTCTACCACTGTGACCTCCTCAAGCATAATTCTAGCCAAGATCAATAGAGTACCTTACCTCCCCCAAAATATGACTGAACTGCTTAAGGGTGGCATTACAATAATTGTCTATGTTCTCACTAGCAAAGTACAATTAAGGCAATGCTTTGTTGAATTTTGACGCAGAAACTAAATGTGGTATAATAAAAGTGTAGAAATAAAGATGAAAGTTAAGACATTTTTGTTTTTGTTCTTTTGGTACACTTGCATTTTCATGCTGCACCACCATTTTCTGAATGTTGGTTTTCTTACTGCCGTTCAATGGTGGCAATAAGTTTAACCTTCATCACCATGTTGCTAATGAAAGCTCTTATATAAATATCATAACTCTCATTCAGTTGTTGTGATGAGATGGGGTTTAAGGGCGCTAAACATCTAGGGTCATCAGCGCCCGTCATTCAGTTTAACAGCACATGCAAATAATTCTACATGCCTTCCTTTAGAAGGAATATATTATGTTGTATTGGTTTAGTACCAATCGTAGCAAAACTCCCTCATAGAGGCAGTATCCAAACCATCCCTTCATTTTACATTGATTAAACATCCTTCACTGGTTCCTTTCTATCTCTGAATTGTTTTCAGGCCAGTCGCATAAAGAGCTGATACTGGCTAAGTGGAGTTAAAGGTTGGTTGCCTGAAGGTGGAAACCTCACAGAAGAAAAAACACTATTGTGATCTAGGGGGACGGGCTGCTTTTTATGCATGTCAGTACATAGTACAAAAAGCAGTTCAACTCATCAATATGTCACGAATAGCCCTCATGAGGCATTGGAGGTGGTATATCTGTATCACAGGCAATGGGCCTCAGCTACAGGGAGAGCCAAAAAACTACAAACCGGCTGCGCTCATTGCCGTCTGCTGCTATTATAGAAAGACACGGATGAAACCATACAACATTTTTAAAACTACTTTTAAAGGCTTTACTTACCAACTTTATGAAAGGAGATGCTGAAACTGGCCACCATCATTGACCATACATTTTTGGACCTCTTTAGGAAAATATCCATCACTTGCCGTATTTCATGTTGAGAAATGCTGGCAATTTCCTGGCAGATATTTTGCTTTAATTCTTCGGGTGTGTGGGTTTGTCTTGTACACTTTGTGTTTTAAGTTACTCCAGAGATAGAAATCGCAATTCTCTACTAATAATTCTGTCCTCAAATACACTTTCAACTGTTCTCATTGAAATATTGGCTGTATAAGCTGTTGCAGAGTCTTGTTGAAAAAAGGCAAAATCACGCTCCCTGTCTGTTAATTCTCTAAAAACAGAGGGGAAAATTGTATTAACGTATGCATGGGCTTCAACTATTGACTCAAAAAAATTGGTGTTTGAAAATGCGTTTGAGGACAGAATTATTAGTAGATCTGTGGCCCCCTCAGTCCCCTGACCTAACCCTCTGCGATTTCTATCTCTGGAGTAACTTCTTAAAGAGGTGCCAAAAATGTATGGACAACAACGGTGGCCAGTTTCAGCATTTCCTTTCATAAAGTTGGTAAGTAAAGCCTTTAAAAGTAGTTTTAAAAATGTTGTATGGTTTCATCCGTGTCTTTCTATGATGGCGGCAGATGGCAACGAGCACTGAGGATGCGGACAGGAAAAATACTGCGCAGCCGGGTCGTAGTTTTGGCTCTCTCTGTAGATTCCTAATAAGGCAAGCTGGATACGTGTATTTTTGCCTGCCTTCACATACACTACAAAACCTTTGTGCTTTGATGAACTAGTAATTTTAAGTGCTAATGATGGGGGCTACTCTGCCATTATTAGATTCACCTTGAGAAATAAATGTTTGAAAACTTAAAATCACAAATGTAATAAATGTACAAAGTAATACCTGCTAAAACAGAAAGTAAATATGGAAACAAACATCAATAAATATATGTGCTGTACAATATTATGCAATTTGATCACATCCACAAAAACTTATTCCACTATGATGGGATACTTAAAATAATCACAAAAGCATTAGAAATGTAGTGAAGGAATGAAATGTTATGAAAGGCACAAGCAGCATACGCTTTATTTTTATATTGCTGTACTTGATATACTGTATTGGAAGGATAATTTTGATACATTCTTACTAAGGTGCTTAAATCACCTACAGGTGCTGAAATAGTCCAAAACCTAGCAGCTTAAGGCAAATCTAAACAAAAAAGTCTTGCTCTTTTATTATTAATTTCTAAGCAAACTTTATTGGTTACATATTAATACTTATTTTTTTAAACATTAATAAATATAATGTACGTTAGTATACATTAATTAGTGAAATTCTCATTGTTTTGTTGTATTAATATTTATAAATTGCATAATCACTTCTCCAACTGGAGAGCAAAAAATCATAGTCCCATAAATTTCAATACTTGGCCATCTACTATTTCTCATTTATATAAATGATTTACCTATTCTAAAAGATAGGGCCAGTGTAATCCTTTTTACAGATGATACTAGCGTATTAGTATGTACTGTATATTTAGGCAAGTTGGATATTAAATGAAATTATGGCCTTTATGCAATATGTAAATGGTTAGTAGGAAACAAACTTGATCTGAACTTTGATAAACTAATGCAATGAGGATCATCACATATGGCTCCCAAGATGAAAATAGGAAATAACAGAAGTATTCATAAAGCTGATATAATTAAATTCCTGGGCTTGCAAATAGATTAACACTTAAACTTAAATCTAAGATTACATATATATACGAGGTGGTATCAAAAAATAACCAGAATTATTTTTTTGCTGGAAAATACTGCTCACCTTTATTAAAATTCTTTTACAAACCTTCAAAGTATTCTCCCTTGGACACGATACAACAGTTCCAGCATTCTATCTACTATTCAAAACACTCCCTAAAGCTTCTTTTGGTTGATCTGTATACCCAAAGTATACAGAGTATGCCCAAAATTGTATGGTTTAACTCATGATCATTATGAAAATGCAACCCCAAAGCTCATTTTTCACTGTAGGAAGTAGGTGGAAGTCACACGGTGCTAGGTCCAGTGAATAAGGTGGATGTGGCATCACCTTAATGCCTAATTCATGATTGTTTCTTGGTAACCCTTCTATTCATCATTGATCACACAAGACATCCACTTTGCTGCAACTTTCCTATAGCCTAGAACATTTTATACAATGTCTTCAGCTGATCCATAGGTTATATTCATAATTTCTTCAATCTTTGGTAACGCTAAATGATGGTCTTCGTGAAATAATGACATCAGTTGTGTCAACATTGATGTCAGTCTTCGAAGTCTTCCAAGGCGTGGAACATCAAGGTCATTTTTACTCTTCCAAAATTGCTTATGCCATTCGAAAACCTGCGTTTTTTCCCCATGGCTTGCTCTCTGTAGGCTTGCTGCAACATTTGCAATGTTTGTGATGGAGTTTTATCAAGAATAATGGAAAATCTAATTTATGCATGCTGCTGCAACTTAATATCCATGTTGGGTACAATTAACATGCTCTTCTACTTCATCTGCTTCCCTCCAACTGAGGACAGCTAGGCAAATGATGTGCATGGCATTTCGTCATTCAAGTCAGACCTTTCCAGTGCTGCAAACATTAAACTCCAGCTCGGGTGCATTACAATGTAAAAAAATAATTCCAGTTATTTTCTGACACCCCGTCATATTATCTAAACCTGAGCATTAAATTTTCTTGGGCTTCTAGTCAGGTAAGTGGATGGTTTAAAATCGACGTTTCAAAGATGTTCATCATCTTCATTAGTTTCAAATCATCTACTTATCTGGCTAGAAATCTGAGAAAATTTAGAGTTATTATACCATCAGGAATGCTTCAGCTCTTATTTTAAGCTGAGCATATTTTGCACTTAGGTCTTTGAGTAGTTTCAACACAACAGAAACCCTTAAGATCATTTTCATTCCATCTTGAAATATGGAATTGTTTTCTACGACAACTCTGTAGACACCAAAAATATTTTTCAATGTAGAAAAAACCAGTGACAGTAATAGCAAGTGCTCATTACAGAGCATGTTGCAAGGATTGCTTTGCTAGTCTTGAAATTTTAACTTTTAACTTGAGTATATTTTTTCACTCATGAAATTTTATACAAAAACTCCAGATGGACTCATAAGCAATTTACAAGTACATTACTTCAGAACCAGACAAAAGGGATATTTACACAGACCAACAGCAAACTTAACTTGCTATCAAAGGGGACTTACCATGAGTTCATCAAAATATTTAATGCCTTACCAGGCTCTCTTATGTTGTCAAGGCACCAAGAAGAAATTCTTACATGCCCTTAACAAATTGCTGCATAAAAAGGCCTATTATTACAGAAGTTGTTTGATTCTATTATATCTAAGGGTATCCAAGTTAAAATCTTATATTTGCTTAATGTATATAATGTGCTCATGCTATGCTGAATTACATACATGAAACAAGCTTCCATGATCTTGTATAAGCCATTTATTGTTCTGCATTGCATATGCTATAACTATGGTGGTGGATGAAAATTTGTCTTGCATGGTATTTCTAATTTTAATGTTTGGTGATGGTGTTTTCCAGATAAAAAAGGGTTGTGCATAGTAATATGCCTGGTGAAGGTGTTCAATATTCTGAGCACTGCTCCCCTGGGATCTCAGAATAAAACCAACCCATTATTAACATAGATTTAAAGTAATCACATATGTTTTGTTTTATTGGTTGAAGTCCCAACACTTTTGTTTGCCACCTTTATTACAGTGCAAGGCAGCATAGATACGAAATGGGGATTAGTATTTCCAGTGACCCTGGATTAAATATAGTTTTAAGGGGAGTAATCGTTTAGTTAAGATTTTGGTTAGCTCGTTCTCTTTAATTATGGGCACATTTACAGTTTTATTGGGTCTCATCTTGAGATAAATACTTCTGGAAAATACTTTTGCACAATTTCAAAATTAAGTATCATGATGACTATCGCTTAATGCTGTCCTAGAAAACTTACGGAATGCATGACTTGATCGCCCAATTTTTCTAGATGTCCAGGTTCGTAGAGACCCTGAAAAAGTAAGGTTAAATGGAATTCATTATGACGAGGTCCGCAAAAGCTAAAGCAAAGAAACAAAAAACCAAATGCCTGAAACTATGTAACCATATGCGAACTTGGGAAACAACACTTACGTCTGATGTCCCATGGTAGTATTTGTACAGACGAGGACTAAACATGCATTGCCAAATTAGTCTGATTGCGGACATGTTGAACGCAATCACTTGCAGAGATTTTTCGCCACTATATTCTCGATGGCATCAATATATAAAAATGCACTTCTGCTTTTTGACATTATAGTAACAATGACCGACGAACAGCCATTGTTTACCGCATCAAGGGAACCAATTTAAGCGAAAAAAAACAATATCAGCCTCCTTGCAACAATAAAAAGTGCTACATCAGCTTTAAAAATATTATATATTAAATGGTTTCATACCATCCTTTGCTTTATTTAAACTGATATTTTATAATTATACTTTATGATACACATATCAGAACTTTATAATAATGTTTTGGTACGATAAGAGTGTTGGCTACCTGTCGAAGATAGCTGGTTAAAGCGCAAGCGAATTCGCGATGTTGTTTGGTTTTTGTTTTTACACAGTACCAGAACAATAACCTAGGATAAGGAAAAACAGGTGATTGTGTGTTGTGAAAGAGGTGTTGTCACCCTCTTTTTTGAAATACAGGAAGGAGCATATCAATTAAGGTTCATCAATATGGTTTTAGCGTCCATACATGATGTTTTAATAGACAATTGTTACTAAATAACTGCATACGGTGTGTGTGTGTGTGTGCAAGATGTTTTCATTAATGTAGATGTGAACTGTCTTGAAAGTAAGGCTAGGAAACCATACAAAAATGGGCTCCACAGAAAATTTAAGAAATTTAAAATCTAGAAAGACGAAGCAGAAACTTCCCAGAAGTGTAAAGGAAATGAGGTATATCAATAAACAATTGTATAAGAAACTGCACAGAATCTTAAAATATACATTTGTTAATAAATAAATAAGTTTTTCAAGGTTATTTCAAATCGTATTTTATGCATTCAATTATATATCCACAGCAAAGAAGCTCTTCAGGCAACACTGATCAAGAAGAAAGAATGTAATGCCAAGGCCTTACAAATAGTTGAGCGCCTGCTGGAAAACAATATTAGTGAAGATTGGTTTCTGGATAGTGTAAGTTAAAAGTGGAAAGACTTTTACCAATGAATTAAGATATTCACATATTTGAATTCTTTATTAGGTTAAGCATGTACCACAACTATCTGTCAGGTTTGAATTTTAGCATAAGGGAAGTTTCTCAGGTTCTTTAACCTTCCGTATACTAAGCTTTAAAACGAAATATGTATTCTTGCTTATTCTCTACAAGAAATTCAAACATCCTTTATTTAATTAGGACAAAATTGAACAATTTAAAGCACATGTCTACGTAGTCATTTAAGACCATGTGAACAGGACTTGTATACAGTAACAGTTTTATTTACAGAATGTTTCTTACAAACAAAACATAAACACTCATCACATTTCTTCATTTCGTTGCAAGTCGCTTCCCACGTCATTCCACTTTTAGGTGTGTAGATGGGTCTAGAAGCATCGTTATTTGATGGCAAGTTTACACTTTTGCTGTTTCCATCACCTTCCAACTCCAGAACATCATCAAACTCCTCAATTCTTCAACATAGTCTTTGGTTTCAGATGCATCAGAAACAGGATCGTTATCATCATCATACAACATGTTCATCACTTCTTCCAAACCATTCACTTCCTTAAGGTTAGACTTCCTTTTGGACATGTTTACATGTAAGAAGAATAAATGCTTTACTTTGCTGTAGTTCACTAGATACTGCTACAAGACCATGTTAGATCTAAAAAATTAAAAATTATTCATTGTTGTAGTAGAAGAAATGCATATAAATTGGATACAGCTGTGCAAAGAAAGAAAAAAAAAGTTTACATACTTTACCAAGCAGAGTTCAACTGTACCCAATACAATATTAAGAAGCACAATGGGATAATTAGGACTTAATAACAAAATATTCAGCAATGTCTATTTGAAAATTGACAATGTAATTAAGGATGAAGTATATGGATGAAGTCTAATACACATAGTAATAAAAAATTATGACTGGGGACACTTGTACCCTGCCTGGTATATGGAAGATTAAACTAGAGCCTCATGAACAACTGAAGATGTAGATAATTGTTAGGCTTACTCAAAAAAATAAATGAATGTATTTTTTGAATGCTCATTATGGTTTCAGCAATTTTATTTGGCAGAAAAATCTTATTTTTTCCAAAAAGTGTAAGGAATTTTAGTATATATGGCCTTTTCCTTTAGACTTGCATTGTAACCAGCATAAAAGACAATGTCACACTCACATTATGCTTAATAACATGAACATCCATCATATACAATCACACCAACTAAAGTTCAGCATAAGTGAAACGTAGAAACCACAGAACTTAGTAATTTCACTGTAGTTACGTAATAACCAACTTTTGACTCTTCTATATTGTCTGCTATGTGACGAATATCAGTCGTTTTTTAACAGGTTTAAATATCACTAAAATATCCATCAGATGAAATTGGCAAAAATCTAATGATCATTCAAAAACAAACTGTTGTTGTTTTTGCAGTGACTTATCTTGTGCACAAGGTAAATCTTGGCCCCTATCCTAAGAGATTTTTTTTCTTACACTTCCATATTAAATGGTTTTACTATTCCATGCATAATAGAAGAAAATAAAAGGTTTAAGAAGTGCTCCTACTTATTGTTTTTAAACTGACAAAAACGTTTGTGTTGCAGTTGAAGTTTATCAGTGTTTGCCATTTGGAAGATATTATTGAAGAAAGGGCTATTACTAAGAGCTGTGGTTATCCTCTTTGTCATAATGTATTGAAAAATGTTCCAAGTCAGCAGTATCGCATATCAACTAAATTAAACAAGGTGTATGACATTACTGAGAGAAAGGTAAGGAAATATGCAATACATACTTTATATCTTATTATTATAGCTTATTATACAGTGCATTATTCCTTTTTATTCTTATGTGAAACTCATTGCTTTTAAAATATTCCTGTTAATCTCGGAATTATATGATGCTAAAATGTTAGAAACATTTTAAATTAGGAATTTTTACTGAATTTTGCTATAGGCATATTTACTTCACAGGATGTGTTTTGTCAGCTATGGGCTCATGAGAAATAAGAATAACTTTAGGGATTATAGATTTAAAAATTGTTTTGCACTAGTTAAAAAATGTGAAATTAATTATGTTCCATAACTCACATTGAAAAAGTTAAAAAATTTAATAACATGTATACAAAAGAAATGTTTTTCTCATAAACTATTTAAAATTATGAAATGCCTGCACAACCAGTTCTTTAAATTTGTATACTAAGCTAAAATTAACAACTTGGGAGTGATACAATAAATTGTAATAATCTAAAATTAAAGTAAAACACAAGAGTAAATATACCCTGATAGTTAGCAGATGTGTAATTTTGATTACTTTTGCTATATGCAGTTTCCCTTTCTTTTCCTCGTGAATCTAAAAGAGAGCATTTTTTAGGAAAAGCTCCAATAACTCAAAAGCTAACATTGATTAAATACCAAACTGGGTATGTAAGTTCAGTATCTTCCAAGCATACAGCACAAAGACCCTCTACTCCATACTGCCCTTTACATGTAAAAATGTTCATTATGTTTTATTTTCTCAGAAATGGTGCTAATGATTTTGAATAAAATGTTTAAGATATTTGTGTGACAAAATGTATATTCTAAATTTTCTTAGTAAATTCCTCATCATTTGAATGAATTTTGTACAATTTGTAAATCATAAGAGATGGAAAAAGAACTTACTAAAAAGAAAAAAAATGTATAGCTCATTAAGAAACACAATTTATGTAAAATGTATTTTTTATTGCATTTTCCAATTCCAAGATATTTTTTTGTATTGGTTTGAATTTTCAAGTATTAAGTCATTAATTTCAAGGGGAGTGCAATGCTAAAGTTGAGTAGGATATTTTAGTGACCTGCTTTTTAAAGATTTGTCTATCACTTAAGCTTTCTACATTGCTCTTGTACCTGCAACAAAATGTGTAGCAGAAGCATTTCTGCAAATGTTTATCCTGATTAACAAGAAGTATATAGAAAGGTAAACCTTAGCAAAAGAATAGTTTGTTGAAAAGTGGGTACAGAAAGTCATGTGAATATAACACCAGATATGCACACACTGTGGAATAACAATGAAAAGTTGAAGACATCTTAATAGTATCTTCTATTATGACTCCAATATGTTCTTATTCCTATATCCAGACCTTACTAATACCTTTTAGTCTTTTATGAATCAATGTTTTACATGCTCTAGATTTTTTTTGGACAATCTAGAGCACATATACTTTTCAAATAAGTAAAAAAAGCCAACTGTGTGCTTCAGTAGAATGCCCTAAAGGTATTTAGAATCCAATCCCCATTTGAAAAATACAGAAATAGATTTTGTGTTTTAAATACATGGCTGTGTACTGCTTTAATCTTTCTTTCAAGCAGAAAATTGACACAGACTTTTGAGTGTTAATTCTTGCATACAAAGAAAAGCCATAAAGCCATTAGATAGGTAAAAATTCTCAAAATTTCAATAGGGGCTGCTTAGCAATGTCATTATCGTTTGGGGTGGGGTTGGGAGATAGATTTCTAACTTCCTGGAAATGTGGATGTTAAAATTTGTCTCTTACTAGTAACAGAACTTGGTTCTGAATCATTCTTTTAAAACATTATGAAGTTCACAATTTATACAGAAAAATCTCGTTTGTGATCCAAACAAAGGTGCTATAAGCAGGATTTGAAAACTTTACAAGAAAGTAAAAATTATATAGTGAACATAGTGAATGGGGTAGCAGGAGCACATTAACTAAGCTTTACTGTAATAAAATTGATAGACAACGTACACATCCAATCATTATACAAATGAAAACTCTTCATTCTTTTGTTTCCAACATTCCCCATGGTTTGTGACTTTCTGGAGAACCACGTTTCACTAACATCTGTTACTTGGAGGGAACCTGCAGGCAAGTCCATTATCTCTGATGATAGGATGATGATTGAACAAGTGGACCTTGGGCTTTTACCTTGGACTTCAAACTGCGCCTTCAGGACACTTCATATGAGCTAAATAAAGGTGAAGGTCTGGACAGGGGAAGTTAAAATTGCCATTTATAGCCGGAAATCAAACTATGGACCCTCATTCCGTTACTGGTAGGCAGTAAGCACAATTTGATGCGTACTGTGTGCTCACGTTGCTTGTTAAAGATCTGCTACCCTTATGAGCTATAAGTGATTTACAAGTGATCAGTTTCCTGCATAAATTGGTAATAATATTTTTGAGAAGTAAAGTATTTACTGCTTGTTTAGGGTGGCCATTTATACGGTGATCAATAAAGAACAAAATGCCAAAAATATAGGGATATTTCAAGATTCTTATATACAAACCACAGCATGAAATTTAGTTGTAATTCCTTGTGTTCCCTTAATTACTAAACTTTTTCATTATGCAATCTAATTTTAAATTTTTCATCCAGAAAAGGTTAGATTGACAAGAAGGACAAAAATTAGTATTTTATTGTAGGTATACCAACATATCTCTAAAATGTTAGTATTCCTTAGCAATTCTTTTGAGTTATTTCTCTTCTTGCTTCTTGCGTATGCAGAAATTGTTTTATATTCACATACTTCCTGATTTCTCCTCCTCTTCCATAGTTATTGGAAATATATCTTGAACTAAGATGGTCACTTTTGATATCCATTTTCACAAAATTGCAATTTTAACAGTTAAAATCGCATTAATCAGCAGAAATCAGTACCAGAAACAGTGACAGAAGTGATGATTTGAGTCATGAAATTTGGCAACTCTGCAAATGATGTAACCTAAATCGTAGCATGGGCAAAATAGTATCATCAGTAGTTTTTATGAAAACATAAAGAAACCTGACATCAGAAATGCAGACAAGATTAAGGTGAAAAAACACCTCTATGGAATAAATGTTGTTGTGCAGGGCAGTGTAGCAAGTCTTAAAATATGAAATTGTGGTCACCCTATATTCATTAATTATTTTTATTCTCCTATGGTGTTTAATTTGCATACTGAATGTGTTTTATATTTTGCAGCATTTTTGCAGCAATGATTGTTATAAAGCTTCTAACTATGTGAAAGATCAGATGCTTACCAGTCCACTTTGGTTGAGGGACAAGGAAGAAATCCCAAAATTCAAATTGATTCCTCTTCGTTCAGAGAGGTAAAGAAGCGTTTTGTTTAAAATAAAGAGAGTTGGAGGTTGTTACACTACATCACTAGCCTACTTTGACAAGGCATTTTTGTATTTGTCTTCATAGCTCGAGTTTGGGATTAAAGAAGCCTGATGATGGAGATGAATGCCTTCATAAAACATGTTCTGAGTGAAAAATTAGTAATGAAACTAAAGTGTCACCAATCCACTCCATTTCAATTATGTTAAAAAGTTTCACTGTCCATACGCACATCTAATAACTTAATGTAAGTTTCATTTAGTTTGTATGTTGATCAGTTTTTGAAGATGTATAAATATAAAACATTACTCTCTTGCAATTGTCTGTAAGCATGACAAACGTTATTGGCCTGTGGGTGTAAATAAATCTGTGATGTCCATGCTGAGGTGTAATGTACTTCCTTATATAGGGTAGTTAAATTATATTCAAACCCACTCGCGGCCCCTCTCTACTGCGCGAGACAGCCGGCAGAGGCGGACTAAAATCCTTACCTTATAATAGATGCTGGAAATGTTGACTTTATGCTCTCAAACAGGCAGCATATCTCGTGTAAATATTCTCTCCCACTCTCTGAAGCTCAACAGCAGGAATTCGTGCACAATGTTTTCTCTAAGTTCCTGTAGTGTACGAGAATTGGAACGATACACTTTGTTTTTTAAAGAACCCCATAAACATAACTCATCAGGTCAGGAGAACAAGGGGGCCACAAATCAATGCTAATTATTCTGACATCAAACACCTCTGTTATTGCATGATTCTGCAACAGCACATACGGCTGCCGAATACAATAAGAGAGGTGTTTGATGGCAGAATAATTAGTGTTGATCTGTGGCCCCCTTGTTCTCCTGACCTAACAAGTTGTGATTTTTATTTATGGGTTCTTTAAAAGACAAAGTGTATTATTCCAATCCTCTCACACTACAGGAACTTAGAGAAAACATTGTGCAAGAAATCACAAGAATTCCTGCTGCTGAGCTTCAGAGAGTGAGCGAGAATATTTACATGAGATATGCTGTCTGTTTGAGAGTAGAAAGTCAACATTTCCAGCATCTATTATAAGGTAAGGATTTTAGTCCACCTCTGTCGGCACCATTTCCCTGGTGACTGCCGGCTGTCTCGCACAGTAGAGAAAGACCACGAGTGGGTTTGAATATAATTTAACTACCCTATATATCTCATATTCAGGGAGTAAAACTTATAGTATAAATACATAAATCTGGCAAGCATTCTTGGCCAGAAACAAGGACAAAAGCATATTTTTTAAAACCAAAATTTGAAATAATTAAAAAAAATCAGATTTTGCCTAACTTTTTCACTTTGCTGAGTGTCTTAAAAGTTAAACATTTACATTTAATATGACTTTTAATACCAAAATAAAAGCTATATTAAGCATGCCTCTGCTTGTAGTATGGGAGAGCTTTGGACTTTTAAAGTTGCTTATACAGCTACACACAAAAATAGGATGTTAGGAGCAAGAGGAAAGTATTTTTAATTTGTCGACTGCTGCAGTATTTTACCTCATTTTGTCTGTTTAATTAAGATTTTTTTTTAAAAAATACAGAAAATAAATTTATAGTATGTTAGCTTGGCCAAAGCCATGATTGAAGTATAATTTCCTAGGCACAAGAACATTAAACGTTTTAAATGTGTTTTGTGTATAAAGATTCATTTTTTGTTACTGGAAACAGTGAATCTGATGCTGGTTCACAATAGCCAAGAATGGTAACTGGAACGAGAGCAACAAGGTTAAAGTACATATATTATAATGCAAGCGTTCGCTAGTTCGCTATTAATGGGCAGCTAAAATGGGAAATAAGACTTGGTCAAGTTTTAACTTTCTTGTTCTTGGACACAACATACTAGAGCCATATTGCGCAAATTAGACTCTTCACTATAGAAATTATTTAAGGCGGCCATAACATGAAACAGCTCCTAGAGCTATCTCTAGTTGCAAGGTGGGAAAATTAAACTGGAAGAAATTTTAGCAAATGTGCATCCTCACCACAGATTTTGATTCCTGCAGATCCATTGAGCTTTGGTTGTTCTAGAGAAAGCTTCATTTGTAGTTTGTTTATATGCAACTCAAAACTGGCTATTGCTTCAAAAACCAGTAGACATGAGCAAAGAACAACAAACACCTTTAAAGTACACTATTAATATGAGGGCTGTCCCAGAAGTATCCGACCTAAGAAAGAAAACACAAAAATTTTGGGAAAAGACATCTTTATTGCTCTACATAGTCTCCTTTCAGCTCGTTACACTTTTCCCAACGATGTTCAATAGCTTTGATACCCTGTTTATATTGAGAACAGTCAAGTTCTGCAAATTAGCCATCAACTGCAAACTCCACCTCTTCATTGTTGGCAAATCTTTTACCACCAAGCTGTTTCTTCACAGAAAATAATCAGAGGGGGCTAAGTCTGGCGAATAGGGTGCATGAGGAAGCAATTTGAACTTAAACTCATTGATTTTGCCCATGGCGATAATCGATATATGAACAAGTGCATTGTCTTGATGAAACAGAGTTTTCTTTTTTGCTAAATGTAACTGTTTTTGTTTGATTTCATCATTCAAACATGCAATAAGTTTGCATAATACTCGCCATTGATTGCTTTTCCTTTTTGAAGATAATCAATGCAAATTATCCCACGTGCATCCCAAAAAACTGATGACATGACCTTGCCTGCAGATGGAACTATCTTCGCCTTCTTTGGAGCCGATTCTCCCCTTTCAATCCACTGTTTTGACTGTTCCTTTGTCTCAGGTGTGAAGTGTTGGACTTATGTTTAATCCATGGTTATGAATCAATGCAAAAACTCTGCTTTATTGCAGCGAAACATCGCCAAACACTCAACTGAAAAATCCTCACGATGCTGCTTTAGTTCCATTGTGAGTAAACGCGGCACCCATCTTGCGCACAGCTTTCTCATGTCTAAATTTTCAGTTAGCGTGCGATGTACATCACTTTTTGAAATGCCTATGATGTCTGCTAGCTGGCGCACTTTCAGTCAGCGGTCATCCAATACCATTTTGTGGATTTTCTTCACAATTTCTGGCATGGTCACCTCATTTGGTTGACCACTGCGATGTTCGTCTTGGCAGCTCGTACGACCTCACTTAAACTCTGCCACCCAATATTTTACTGTTGTAAATGAAGGAACGGACTCCCCAAAATAGAATCTAGCTCTGCTTTAATATTAGTTGGACTAAGACCTTTCAAATGAAAGTATTGTATCACATAACAATGACCAGTTTTATCCATGTTGACAAATTCGCTGAGAGAGTTCACTATTAATGGCTGTTAAACAATTACTAAACAACGTAGCATCGCCAAACTTCAAACTTAAGCTTTATAAGGTTGGTACTTTCTACCATAGTCATTTTTAAATAAAAACCTCTACATATACGTCAGGTCGGGTACTTCTGGGACTGCCCTCGTAGAGGCATGAAGCTTGGTACAACTAGAGGAATCAAACAGTAATGGATCTGCATTTAGAAAAAGGTTTACCTTATCAGGTTTTTGCCATTCACTAACCACTATTATGTTTGCTGAGTTGGAAGCAGGTAAAAAATTATTATTGATCAGTTACAAACAAATGACATTCCATTGCATAAAATCAGTTTCCACTTTACTATCGATATGCATTCCCATTCTTGTTTCCATTCTCAGGTTATTGTGAACTAGCCTTAACTTGTCAGGTTTGGTAACAATAATAGATGAAGTAATTCTTATGTTTACATCTCACAGTGGTGGAGCTGGAGAGGAGGTAGATATTGGACAGAGCAGCAAACTGAGAAAAGAACTGAAAGAACTTCAGGAACAAGAAAGGAATTCAGTGTTTACATCTGTATCCCAATTCACAATAGACTCTTTATCACAACTTTCTAAAGATGTTGATAGACAAGAAAAGAAAGAAAGAAAAGAGAAATCAGAGAGGAGAAAAAAAATGCAAAATAAAGAATCTGAAATTGTTAAACAGGAAAATATTTCTTTGGAAACACAAATAGTAACACAGCACATAAACCATACTGACGGCTCAGACACTGCAGTTCCCACAACCATAAATGACAGAAATGAGAAAGAAGATTTGAATGAAATAATTTTGATGACAGAAAAGTTAAGTTTAACAGAAGAAAAAAAGGTAAGCGGTGCAGAGCTTGAAAGTAACAGTATTACTTCTTCAGAAAATCTTGATATAAAAACTCCAGATTTGAAGGAAGAAATTCCCAAAACTTGCACTCCAGAAGTGTCCAACAATAACATCAAACATGAAGATTACTCAGTTACAGAATCTACAAATGGCAGTGGAGATAGGATTTCAGAGGCAAATCAGCATATACAGGCTGATGCCAAAACTGAGACTAAAATAAAAGGGAACAAAGATAAAGCAAAGCTTAAAAAAACTAAATCTAGCAAACAAGAATCAGCAACAGCTATGCCTAACATCCCTCCAACAACAAGTTCTGTAATTCATATCGAAAAATGTTTGTATGAATGGTTCACGATAGAATCAATGTGCTTTTTGTTTGGAGAGGAAAAGGTTAAACAAATGGTTTCTGAAAAAGGAGAGTCCATTAAAGAATATTACAAAGCAGTGCATAACAGTACTTGGGATCCACATTTACAAGAACAGTTCACTGCAATCTGCAGACGGCTCAACATAATAGAGCTTGAAGACTCTCAATATGATAACCAAGTCATAAAAAGTGAGAACTACCAAAAACCACTACCTGATTACAGTGCAATTAAAGAAGAAGGCAGGAAGATGGAGCTGAAAGTGAAAGCTTACTACAAGGGTCAGCTTGCTTATGAAGATCCTGGAAGTGCTGAAACACAGACAGTAAAACAAGATGAATCTATTCCAGTACTTCCGCTGGTTGATCTTCATGCACAAAATGCTCTGAGAAGGCGAATAGTATTGGATCGCCTGAATAGAGTGTGAGTAATGTTGTTTTTCATTGTAGTATAAGTGATCCTTGGGGTGATGAAATGTATTCAAACTTTTGCATGAGCCTGTTTCAACTTTTGATATTGCTATTTAACCCTTTATTGATCACATTTTGTTCTTGAAATGATTAGTTGCACAGTATCTATGACATTGTAGACTTTCCTGTTATTGAACAATTTGCATATGAGAACAATGATGACGAATTCTCAACTGGCAAGTGAAACACTGAAAAGCTTTTCTGCTTCTTGGATGCACTGCAACTGATGGTGTCAAAAATTATCTGCATCAATATCATCAGCCTCTTGCTCGTATCTTGGAATTGTTTCCTTAGTTACTCTTCAGAATAGTCAATCCAATTAAATCTTTTGGATTGGTTAAATAAAAAATCTGATGTGTTACATTCACGTGACCTTCTCTGCCCTCTAGCATTTATTGATGGCTCTAAAAATTGTTCTTACAAAAGTTTATTTTTCTGTTTACTTAATTTTAATCGAGAAATAGTTGTTTATACATACAAAACAAGTCAAATGTTTAAGAACTGACTGTATGCTGGCCTTACTCTTCCCATACAATCACAAAAACAATAAATGTTGACATGACTAAAAGAATGGCAAAGTATTGAACAAATCGAACCATTAATAATGGATATCTCGGAAATGGCTGATGCCACAAAATGTTATTTGAAATAAATTGTGTGTTTTATTGCTTAACATTTACCAGTTGTACAGGATTATTAAGATTCCTTCTGAATGAAGAGGATTTCACAAGCTGTTCTCACAAAATTTAAGATATACATTTTATTTATCATGTAAATATCTTTAATGTATGGTATTTTAATCAAAAGTGTTACAGCACCTTTTGAGAAATTCAAAAATTTCAAAATATGTTCTACGTAAAGGGTAATTGGGAGTTGGGAGATTTTCTTGCAAATCTTTGTGTCACATATTTGGAAGATACTAAACATAAATACCAGGTATTTATCCAACTTTTTGTTTTCAGTTACTAAGTTTGGTATTTATCCAACTTTTTATTTTTGAGTTATGCTGTTAACACACACATGCACACATATGCATTTTCCTAAAAATGCTGTTTTTGGCTTCAGGGGAACTCAAAACATTCCTGGTGAAATTTTGGTATCGAGTTTTTGGGTGGAATGCAATATCTTCTCTACTTACTATGTATTTGGTAGAGAAAATAAGAAATGCTGGAAATTCCAGGCAGAATAAATACATGAATGCTAATACTGAATTTTCTCTGCAGGTATAACAATAATTAGCAAATTCTAAACATACATAATCTCTGTTAAAGTAATGAATATTCAACTCCATTTATTTATTTATTGATAGTTAAAATAGGAAATTTTCTTTGTGATTATTCAATCACATCATTAGCCTCTTGTTAACCTTCTGTTGATTGATATTGTTAGTCTACTGCCATTAGGTGACCCATTTACAATATTAGTGCCATCTGCTGGAAGTAAAACAAATTTATTTATAAACTCAATTGACCACCCCTATTTATTTTTTCACTGAGGATTGCAGGCAGTTTGGAGTAAATGGGAAGTACATATTAGAATGACATAAAAATTAGAAAATAATACATTACAATAAATATCAAAGATGTATATAATATTATTATACTCTTTGTCACAACTGTCAGCCAGGCAAGTCCATTATTTAACTATGAAATGACAATTTATGGTTTATTTAGTTATTTGTCAAGAATGTGCAAATAAATCACATGGGTGTATTGTATTTCAAAACATTTTTTTAAAATTCTGTTTAATTCTAGTTTTTTAAATTACATTCTAAAATGTTATCTAAGTTTTAATTTAATTTCTGAAGAATATGATGTAATAACAGTTCCTCAGCTCCTCTCCTCTGCGTTGTCAGGGTAGCATATCTGCCTCACATTAAAGAGGTCCTAAGTCTGCTTCTTGTTTTGGGGAGGATTTTCTCTTGCCCCCGGAACACAAATGCCTGGTAACTCTTTAATTTCTCTAGACCCTATTTCGTTCATTCACCATCCGTTATGATCTATACATCACATATTTAAAGGATATAAAAAGAGCTTCCTTGAAATAAATACAGCATAAACATTTTTAGGAATTTGTAAAATATATATATTCACAAAAAAAACAATTGGCACTTATCAAATAGTCTGGATTCTGATCAAATTTACTTGGAAAAATATAACTTGGAAGCCAGAGAAGAATAGAAGCTGCAAAATTAGTTACTATATCAAAGTCTCTACTAAAATTCTCAACTTGAGAATTAATGTAATATGTTTACTGCATGGGCAAAATCTGTCATAGCTTATTCTCTCATAATTTATCACTTTTTTTTGTTGTAACATTAATCCAAATAGTTTAAAAGCATGCAAATGATATCCTTGATATAAATTTATTTTCAGGTTACCAGATCTGCTGCGCACATTTGGTTTAACTTCACGTGATATAGGATCAGATGTGCGGAAGCTGGTTACCAGCTTCTCCCTGGGAGCACATAACATCATGTTCAAACCATCAGAATGGAGTTTAATTGGTCTTATCATCATTAAAATGTTAGTCAACATATTTATTTTGTAGCAAAAGGTGTACATACATATGCACTGATTTTAAATTGTGGAAAACTTGTTTTAGTGCATGGTTGATCTTTTACAGAGGAAGCTTTTAGTTGCTCAGAAATATGGCAAAGAATGAGTATAGAAATGTTAGGCTATTTTTCTCAAGAGGTTGCATTCCATTCAATACTATAGCTTCTGTCACAAACAAAGGTGGTGGATGACATTTGGCAAGCATACAGGTGCATGGAGGAGGAAGGGCAGTGGTCATAAGCACATGGCAGTTTGGCATGAACCAGGACAATATATTTTTTAAATGCTAATGCATCACATAATTACATACATTACCTTATTCTTCACTGCTGGATTCTCTTTCAGAGTGTCTAAATCCCAATAAGGTCTGCAAAGTAGAATGGATTTATAGCTTCAAATTGGCAATTTCATGTCAAACAGCATATAAGTTCACAAAACCCTCTGAAACAGACTACCATTAATTGACTAAGAAGCAGGTGACATCACAATGTTTTCGGTACTACACAATCACTTTCCTTTGCGACGGAGACTCTAGAAAGTACTGTGTCACTGTGGTACACAGTGTGTTTAGTTAAATCTGCCTAGGCCTATTTGAATAAAGAATACTGACTAGAGATCAGACTCAATCTGAACTCAGAAAATTAATTGAAATCAGACTCTAGTCCTGTTGTAAAACGATCTTGGATCAACAGATTGAAGTTTTGATCTGAGGTCATGAAAGAACGCTTGGCAACATTGTATAAACAGGTGAATGTCACTATTTGCAACCAGTGATTCCCAGTTTGTTTAGTTAATACTTTGTACTGCATCTTCATACTGTTGTATGACGTGCAAGAAGTACTGGCTATAAATAAATAGAAAAAGCATTTATAGAAAGAAATTAGAAATATATATATAAAAGAATATAATGGCATGGTATTTAAAATTAGAAGAAGAAGAAAAAGGAAGAGCATGGGAAAATGTAATATCTCAAATTTCAAGTTTAGAAAAAAATCAAGCCTATAGGGTCCTTCAAAAAGTGCACGGGTTTTGAATCTCTTGGTAAATTTTTGTTTGTCGGTTGTCAACATTGTTTTGTATTGTTGCTGTATCCATAAACATTCTGATTGTTGCCTCAGTCAGAATTTCTCACATTTCTTCATTCTGTGTCTAGCCAAGGAGCAGTTTACAACGTGTGCTAATTGTGAAAACTTTTTATCAGAATGGAAAAAAGTTATACAGTAACTGTCAGGCGACTTCATGCAATTCTAGGGCATAATGAAGCACCGAATGAATCAACAATTCGCAGACTTATGAAAAAGTTCAATGAAACAGGTTCAATAGTGAACATTAAAAGTCCTGGGTGTCGTTCTGGCCGATCTGAGCAAAACATTGCAGTGGTTTGTGACAGTGTAGCTGTTAGTCCGATGAAATCGGTTCTTCTCCCTTCCCAAAAATTGGGCATAGGATGTTCCTCAATAGGGAGAATTCTCTGGTATGATTTTCGTTACCACCCTTACAAAATTCAGTTAACGCAGCAGTTGAAAGTGGCCGATCACAAGAAGAGGCAAAATTTTGTTGACTGGTTTATGAGAAGATGACAGGAGGACTGCGGCTTTGCAAGCACAATCATCTTCAGTGACAAGGCACATTTCCACTTAAATAGGTTTGTGAATAAGCAGAAGTGCTGTATCTGGGGGTCAGAAAATCCTTGCATGATTCAAGAAAGGGAAATACATCCACGAGTGACAGTTTGGTGTGGCTTTTGAGCAGGCAGCATCATCGGCCCTTATTTTTTGAAGATGAGGCAGGACAAGCTGTGACAGTTAATGGAAACTGATACCATGCGATGATGAGTTTTTGTGGCCTTATTTCAATGGAATGGACATTCAAGAATTAAGGTTTCTGCAGGATGGTGCCACCTGCCATGCTCCCCACAAAACAATTCGGTTGCCCTATGAGCTGTTCCTGGATCACCTCATTCACCTGACCATCAATGACCACCAAGGTCATGTGACTTAACTCGTGACTTTTTTCTTTGGGGTACTCTTAAGTCATTGGTGTATGTCAATAAACCCTAAAACATCTGTGACTTAAATGAGGAAATTCAACAAGTTGTCAGCAAAATCCAAGTGGAAACTTGTCAGGCAGTACTGAAAAGTTCATAATTTGATATATTTTTTGATATTTCATTTTTTTGAATGACCCTGTGCAAATCCTCTGTGGGTAAAGATGAAACTCCAAATAAAAAGCACTAACTTGAGATCACAGGAAGTATTTGTTTAGAGTTCCAATTATAGTTTGTTTATTATTGAAAAACGTTGCAAATGTAAGATGCTGAGATCTAGCTATATTGTAAAAGGAATTAGTTATTTATAATAAGTATTGAAAATACTAATTCTTCCATATTCAGTGATAACTGCTTTCAAAATGGCAGCAGAGCTTGCAGAATATGAGACCAGAAAACAAAAATAGATTGTAGGGTTGGTGCTTCAGTTGCATATGCCAACCATAATATATAAGAGCCATTAGGCTAAATGAACTTATTTTGGATATCAGCTGCTTAAAAACTAAATAGTTTGCTATAATTTTTTGGTTGGGAATTGATGAGTACATCCTTTGCAATGGTTTGCTGTAGGTGTGCATGGAAGTAGTGATTATAATTCTATGTTGAGGGAAGCCTATAATGTATTAAGAGAAATGCCCCTCCCACAAGAATGACATATTACTACTGATAGCATAATATGTTGAATTGATAAAGTGATCCATTTATTTCTGTATTAGGTTATATTATTTTGTATTATACGGCTGCAACTATCTTGCAGATATGGTGCAATTTATATGGTTATGTTGCATAGTTAACAACAGTTATTAAAAACAAAGTGTTGCAATTATTAGTAGTCTATGTTTAAAATTAAACCCAGCACATATTTGGCTGCAATTCAGTGTGCATTTATCTGCCCATGCTATTTATCTTGTATCTCTAGTTTTAAGCAACTTGCTGAACTCAGAAATGTCTCTGGTCAAACTTGAAAACTTAGATGAGTGTTTATACAATGGAAACTCCTAGGTTCAACTGGAACCCAGGTTAACTTAGGCCCTGATCTGAGATCAACTATTTTGTACATTTGGACCTTTGTATATTAGATTGATTCACTGTAGTTATTGTAATAAGGTTTTGGGCAGGCTTCACTAAATGATGCTAAATTTTAACAGTGTTAAGTGATTTAACACTGAAGTCAATGTAAATTTTGTTTCATCAATGTTAGCGGTAACATTATGTTAAACTCTACCCTTGCGTTAAGGCATTTAAATGTTAAAAGAGTTGGAAAAGTGGCTACTGCAAACAAAGCTGTTGACGTAGAGTTACTGTGTATAGATTTTTTTTAATGTCAGTCTTAAACGAAGAAGAGTTGCATATGATAATGATTTTAAAAACCTGCAAAAGGAGGAATTTTTTTTCATGGATTCAGATTGTCCAAAGTAGTCATGGGTAGGGTTGTAGAGGGCATACAAGAGGTTAGAACTCTATCAACAGAAATATGCTTGTTTCTCATGTTACAACTATTAATTATGCTACTGATGCTTTTCATTTAATGTTAGCTGATAGTGAATTTCCAAAGCTACTTTTTGTAGGTTTATCCAGAATGTTTCTGAAGCAGTTGCTATAAGTGAATAATATTTCTGTTGAGGTCTGCTTGGTCCTCATTCGACAATTAACACACTTTCGTTCACTTAAGTTTCAATGTAATGTTCACCACCAGTTTTAAACCATTCTAAATGCTCTTCTTACCTGGCATTTTTGGTGTTCTATTTATATCAGTATAAAATTGCCAAAGTTGCTTACTGGACCTGGAAGAAATGCATACATTGCAATTAAGTTCCTTGCTAATTTTCTTCCATACTGCTTCCTGTTGTTTAATTTAAGACTGTCAGTTCTGTTTTTTTCTCCACTCTATAATTCCTCAATACTTGGTAACCAGTTGTATAAAAATGCCTTTTCAAATGGTGAAAAATCAGTTACTCTTAATCCAAATGTTTTAGTTGACACGATTCTAACCTCAATCAGAAAAAATCATATAGTAGTATGAGCATAACTAGCTGTGCTACTGAAACAGAGAGCATTACAATAAAACTAAATTGATATTTAGAATGCTGTTTAATTGCTATGGTTCTTAGCATCACATTCTATATTGGGCATGAAAGATCGGAAATTTGCTCAGAGGCCTCTCTATCAGGCTTGAGGTTCTTTTACATGCTGTAAATCGAGGACAAGAGACCTCTGGCTTTACTTCCCTTCTGAAGGAAGCCATGCTAAGGATTTTTACACCTGAAGAAATCCATCGCCCTCTGCTGGATTTGAACTGCAACCTCGGGAACTAGAGGTACTCCTAGATCATAGAGGACGACAAGCCCTGCAATGCATAGACAAAAATGCATTGGAGTGCATTCAGAGTTATTTTTACATACCATAAATCTAAGTCAAGAGAGACCTGGCTTTACCTCCCTTCCAAAGGACACCATGTGTTTTACATCCGAAAAAAATTCATCACCCTCTGTCAGGTTTGAACCCGCGACGTTGGGAACTAGAGGCTAGTATGGCACCCCTAGATCATGGAGGACGATGAGTACTGCGATGCATAGACAAAAATGCATTGGAGTTGATTCAGAAGCTGTGTAGTTCTGTTACCACCTTCTCAAAAGCTTTGTTTGCAAATGTCTTTTAGGTTAACAAGATGTTAGCTAACAATTTGCTGTAAGAGTTTTAACAACATACCTCTAACATCATGTTAAAAAACAAGATGTTATAGTATTTGTAACATTAATTGGTGAAATGTGCCCTTAAGTTCAACTGCATCCTATTTTCAATTTCAAAAGCAAATCTTTTTATGTTTACAAAGTGTTATCTAGTAATGCTGGATAGTTTACAAACCTTGGGTATTAGAACAGTCTCTGTGATCATGTTTTAATATAACCACTTGTCAATTGCTTTATGTTAATAATATATATCTTCTTTTTCTTCCAGGATATCTGTTAAGGACATTAGGCTGAAGTTGTTATTGGAGAGTGAGCAAGTGACAAAGTACACAACATTGATGTTGATCGCTTTTCAGCAAGATGGTGGTTATTTAGAAAGACTAATGGCATGGCTCACAGATATTGATCACTTGCTACAGAAGCAATGAGAGCTGACCAAGAAAATTCTGTAAAAATGGATATACACACTATGAGATGCTAAAAATAAAACTGATTGCTGTAATAGCTATGCTATTTCAGATATATGTACTTTATCATAACCTCTATGTAGTCTCTGAAACACAAACTATAATGGAATGGTTAGAAGTGTTCTTTCTTGCTGCACGGTTGTGTGCCATCATTGTATGATAAGGGTTTAACTCACAGTTTTGACATCCCTGTTACCCATCTATGCATATTAGAAATGTGCAAATTGCCGCATAATCACTCCCAAGCTAGCCCAGTTTTATCTGTGATCACTCTCTCTCTATACTGGTAAGTGCGACCATTTCTCAACTTCAAGATTATCCAAACTCAGGCTTTCTTGTGTGTCAAAACATGGTAATTGGGAAATGTAATAATTATGTTCTGTTGCATTCCTTAAGACATTTTGATAAATTCCTGATAAAAGGGGGCATCTTTTCTTTTTATAGGTATTGATGCGGTTTAGTGCTTACGTAATATGTTTTTACGTAAATTATTAGAACTTGAAGATCTTATATTGTGATGCTTTTGTTTTGTTTGGTTTCATAACTTTAACTGCCCCACGTATAGGAGCCAATTTATAATAACATTATTGTAGCCCCACGTTATGGTAGCCAATTTGCAACGGTATTACTTATAATGTTTGTTTACATCACATGTGTTGGAGCCATCTTGCGACGTCATTCATTTGTTCGGTTTGTAGCTCCATCTTGTGTTAGCAATTTGCATCAGTGTTAGCTTTTGTTTGATTTCATTTCAAACGTCCTTCGGCTAGCTATTATCTTATCTTGGGTCGAACATGTGTCTTGATCAGGGTTGTGTAAACGGAAAGGAATCATTTATCCAAAAAGAACACTGATGAAGAAATTTGTTTTATAATTTTTATTGTCGAACACGTTCACTATCACTTTTACATATTGATCTAGATACTCGCCAAACTGAAACTGTTATAGTAACTTCTTACTGATCACTTTTAATCAACGTACTTCAACCTTTTATATAATTAACTTTACCATATTTTAGATCTTTCATAATTCTGCTGCGCGTAACTTGTGAATCTATATCCGATGTATGACGAACTAATACTTTCGACGAACTGACTGACTGAAGATGACGTGTAGTGTATGAATGCTTTCGGCGAACTGAAGGACTGACTGACTTTACCTCTAACTTGGCTTCTATTTATACTCCTTCAATCAGATACGCCTAAAGATTATAACTGAACTGCAATTGGCTAATAAAACGCGCCAACATTAGCGTCTATTTAAATATCCAATGAAAATTATGAATACATATGCTTTAGGGAGAACACATTCCAGAAGTTTCTACCGAAAACGCGCCAACATTACGTAACTTCCTCGTTTCCAATAATGATAAACAGCTCACCCCCTCGCTGCATTATTGCGCTATTATTGACAGTTTCAGTAAAGCCTTATAAATTTACTTTCCAACAATATTTACAATCAATAAACATCTGAAATCAATGTCACATAAAAATGCATATTCATATTACAATCATTAATTACATTTAAGTAATTTGTGATACAAATTACTGCATCAGTATACATCAGTGAAAATTAACCACAAACATTCAAAAGAGGGTTTTTTTTCATTTATTTATTTTATTATTATGATGTAATACTGATGCATGAAAATCGTGTCCTGTTCCTTTGCAAAGGTCCTTGCACTGTAAGGCAAATTGCCATTACATTTTCAAAGTTGTACTTTTCACTTTTATTCTGTTTGTTTTGAGGCTGAAAATGTCGCAAACAAGCATGTTTTGTCACATTCTTTATCAAAACATTAAAATAAATGCCAACACAAAAGAAATCTACAGAGACAATGTGAAAAGCATAGTACTATAACGCTGGTATTTAGTGATATGTAATAACATTCTGTATATTAATGTGCCCCTTTCAGTGTAACTTATAAACAACATACTGAGCTAACTTTAGCATCAAGCCTGAGGAGTCATCCTCTGTGGTGTAGTGGTTACCATGTTTAGCCTGTAGTTTCCGACCCAGCGGAGGGCGATGGATTTTTTTGGGCGTAAAAATCCATAGCATGGCTTCCTTCAGAAGGAAAGTAAAGCCGATGGTACCATGTCGTAGATTTACAGCATGTAGAACCTCAAGTCTGATAAAGGTCTCTGAG
This sequence comes from Deroplatys truncata, assembly GCA_030765065.1. NCBI lineage: Eukaryota > Metazoa > Arthropoda > Insecta > Mantodea > Mantidae > Deroplatys > Deroplatys truncata. Next base: position 61,377,484 of record CM060977.1, read on the forward strand.
CAAAATTACTGGTCTTTCACACCCAATATAGAATGGGATGCTAAGGACCACAGCAGTTAAAGAGCATCCATAAACAAACAACTCAATTTAAACAAGCCTGAGGAAAGGGGGTTACTCTTGAAACTTACTACTAGCATAGAAGCATGCTTAAAGAAGTTTTGCAGGACTTTGATACATATAATAAAGCTGAAACTAAAATTTTTCTTCAATAAATGACTGATGCTGACATGTGTGGTGGACTACCCAGAATCTAAAATATATTAATAAAACTTGTTATATGTGTATGCAAACTTTTCTCTCAAGAATAGCCAAACATATAGTTAATTCAAAATACCTTAGGCCCTTGTTAAAGAATAGGATATTATATATAATGAACATGTTAAAATTAACTAATAAATACTGTGAAGTATTACAAATTTGTAAATGTTTTTACAATTGTACATTTCTGGAAGGATTCTCCACATCATCAGTTGGTTATTGACTCATTTTAATTGCTTAATCAATTTTTTTGAAACATTTTAGATAATAAAGCTGATAAACATATTTGTTTCTGGCAAGTTTTGTTATTTACAGAATAGGATTAAAGTTGAGGAGTACCAATGTTTTATTACTATTATTCCTGTACATAAACAATGCAATTTAGTTCCAATGCATAGATAGCAGGTACAGGTTTGTGACGTGAGTAGTTGAAGAAAAATGTACAAGTCAAGAATCAAATCCGGAACCTGCGGAAAAGTTTTTCTTTTGTGTAATTTTTTCTTTTCTTCCTCCGCTTAAAAATATAGTGCTTCTTAGTTTTCTGTTTATAGGTGGTAAACATAAGTAAAGGCTGGTTAACAATAACCAAGAACAGTAACCAGAACAAGAATGACAAAGATAAAATACATGTATTATAATGTGAGAGATCACAAATAATAGGAAGTGTTCCCAGGAGCAGGAAACAAAACTTGGGCAAGTTTTAACTTTCTTGTTCCCAGGCACAGCATATTACGAGGTGCATCCAGAAAGTAAGTTTCCCTATTCTTTTTAAAACAAAGAAAACACGGTTACATGAAAAACTTTATTGACAACAGGTACAGCAATGTTTGAGCTATTTTTCAACATAATTACCATTTGTCATAATGTTGGATCAACTTTTGTATCCCTGTCATAGAAGTCTGACGCCCGTGGATGGAACCAGCATGTGACAGTCGTCTTCAGCTCTTCGCCATTATCAAAACACTGGACTGGAGGATAGGAATTTCTTGAGATGCAAGAAAAGATGGAAATCGCTGGGAGCAAGATCAGGACTATGGTGGATGATCAAACAACTCCCAGCTGAACTCCTGCACAACAGTTGCTGTGCACCGAGCCGTATGTGGACGAGCATTGTCATGGAGCAGCACAACACCTACAGTGAGCATTCCATGCCTCTGGTTTTGAATGGCACGTCGCAATTTCCGCAGTGTTTCACAGTAACAGTCAGCATTCACTGTTTCACCTCTGGGCAGGAAGTCAATGAGCAGAATGCCCTTCCTGTCCCAGAACACTGTGCACATCACTTTCTTCACCGCCACAGTCTGAATTTTGTCTTGAGCAGAGATCCACTATGATGCCAATGCATTGACTGCTGCTTGGTTTCCAGGATAAAGTGCAAAATCCATGACTCATTGCCCAAGACGATCCTGTCGAACTCGCTGTCATCATGATACTGCTGCAGAAATGACAGTTCTGCTCCTAAGCGTTTCGTTTTGTGCTCGGGTATCAGGTATTTTGGCACCCACCTGGCACACAATTTCCTGAACAGCAGGTGCTTAGTGACAATTTCATGCAACAAGGATCCCAATATCTGTGGAAAATGACGGTTCTCCATGATGCGCTGCCACACCAGCTCAACAAGATCATCATTAATGAGGGACAGTCGCCTACTGCACTCTTCATCATGAACAATTTGATGATCTTTGGAAAACTGCCTACACCGGCAATGCATCATATGTTGCTCATGATGTTCGGCCCATAGACCTGACAGTGAATTTCGATCGGCGCTATGTTTTGTGCAGTAAGGAAGTTTTTCACTGGCCAAACCTCGCAGGCAGTGGGAGAACCAATAAGAGCTGTCATTTTGGGCCACTGCTACCGTGCTACTGGCACCAGGTGGGACCTGCCCGGCCAGCATATGATTGATACGTTATAGATGTGTTACATATGCGCAATTTTCCCGGCTAAATACGTTGGAAACTTACTTTCTTGATGTGCCTCATAGATCCATAATTGCATATTAAACTCTTCAGTGTAGAAATTATTCAAGGTGGCCTTGACATGAAACAGACACTAGAGCCCTCTCTTCATGCGTAGGAAAATGAAACAAAGCCATTTTAGCAAATGTGCATCCTTACCATAGCTCCTGACCCCCTCAAATCCACTGAGCATTAGTTCTTCTAGCAAAGGTGTGTATTTATTGCATCAAAAGTGGTTGCCTCAAAAACTACAAAGATCTGGTAGAAAGGCCCTGCTTTTTCCAAAACACCTATTTATATTATTTGTTATTAAGAGAGGTGTCACTGAGAGAATAACAATACAAAAACCGTGTTTTGTACAATGTCTGGAATGCTATTTATTACTGTTGATACCAGCACATATTGTGAGTGATGACGTCAGCATAGCCCAGGCAGGCGGTCATATGCATTGCTTTGTACTGCAGAGTAAAGGTTCTGCTATGTGGCTTATAGACAATTTGGATGTGGATTAATTCATGGGAAAGAAGAATAGGCATGTCATACCTTGTGTAGTAAACAAAATACGAGAATGATTTCCAGAGCCAGATGCATTCTGAAGCTGCTACTAACCGACCTGCTGAACACTTCTATTAAAATAAACAGTAAGTATAGTAAATGTTTATATTTTGCCCCTGGATTCAAGACAAATTTATTGTGAAGTTTACTGGCACTGTTGATTCACATCTCCTGAAATCTGTTGAACAGCTACGCCTCGGGTCTGTAGCACTACATGTGGGGACTTCATAGATGTAGGGATCCTCTGTTACAATTGGAATGTTTGCTTTCACACTACTTATTACTTGCAATGTTTTTCCGCCATTCATCACTTTTCTTTTCATACACTGAAGCTAAGACCCATTTCTTACCTGCCTTTGAGTATTTTAGTTTACCACCAGCCACATTTTTTCCCCTTATTTTCATTCTAAAATAGCCATTGTTCGCAAAATCATTCCTTCGAAACTGAAGTGACACTTCTTTTTTGCTTATGTTTTAATGCAACGGTATGAAAATATTCTACACTTCCAGTGTGGCAATAATGTTTGGTATTCTTTAAGTCCTCTATAAATGAAGCTTAATTTATTACTGACAACAGAAGTCTGTAATTATGGGAGTTCTTTCTTACCCAGCTTGTTTCTTTTTAATCTGACCCTTCTCTCATCATGCTCACATTTTATTCATACATTTATTTACAGATCGGTAGTGAATATTGCAGACATGATTCAAAATAGATTTGAATTTTTCAATAAGAACTTCATCTCCCCCACAAGTTTGACTTGACCACCATATATGATTAATAATACTTTGTTTCCATCCATGTAAAAGTTGTGTTTACTTGCAATTGTTTTTAGCTTCTTTTGTTAAGATTTGGCCATGCGCTATTATAGGAAACTTATTATGTATCAACTTTCTAATTCCTTGATGCCTATCAGAAAGAAACAGCTGTATGTTTAGTCCTTCAAGAGACGAGTGATTAAGGTTACACACCAGTTTTTCTAGTTCTCCAATAATAGTACCTTTCTGCAATACAATAAAATCCATGATTTTTCTGACATGTCCACTGCGTGTATGTTACACACTTGGCACAGAACCCAGGACTATCATATTTGGCTATCTAGACTTCATTCGTAGTAGTTTCAAACTGTCCATCCCTCTTTTGACCCCACACCTTCCTAATTCCGGGGCCGATGTATGTTTTTACTAATCTATAAAATGTTTCGTGTCCCAGAGTCGCTAAATTTATTGTTTCATAAAAGCATTTGAAAAATGTAAATCCCATTCCATTCATATATAGAGATGTAACTCTCAAGCACAGTCAAGATTGTCAATTCAAATGTTCCTGCGAACACCACACATTTTTGTGACCTGCAATGCATTCAGTTTCAACTCTCAAGCATGGTCCCCTACATGAAGGTTTGTAACCATCTTGCCAAATTTTGTACAAATTACAAAAAGATACAGAAGACATCCTCAAATGATGAAAAACATTGTATTCATTTCTTCCTCTCTGACAAAACACATCACTTTCCATTTCCTTGATCATGTCATCATAGTCCTCCAGTAGTGTGAATGGTTTGTCTAAAGTCGAAAGGCCATAAATCCTCACTTTCGGCTTCAAGATATCTGTATATATATATATATTCACGTTCCATTTCACACTGAATAGCAATTTCAGACAAATCTTTATGTTGCTGTGTCTGATTTTTATCTGGTTCACTTTGATTTAAATTTTCACAAGTAACTTCACAACACTGGAAACTAGCGCTTGCGATTCCAAAACGGTTTCGCATATAACTTTTTTCTGAGATAGGCACCATCTTTCTTTTTAATGATGAATCTGATTCTTTCTGTCCCTTCAGATTCAGAGAAGAAATAGCATTTGTTTTTAAAACTGTGATTAGTTTTAAGAAGAGTGAATTTTAATACACAAGATTATTTATAATTGTCTCGAGTAAAATGGGCAGAGCGCACATGTGAAAACTTGCTTGAAATGAAGTCTTCGCAATTATCTTTTTAACCACGCATTATATCGTTCCCATGAGCTTTCTCTCGTGGGGAATTTATGAAAACTTACATTACTGCTGTATGTTCAGAATGATTACTACAGCCTAAAACAGTCATAGTTATTACAATAAAGAGCTCAATACTGTAACCAAATTGCAAGAGCTGCTTTGTTGGGCAAATGTGATATCATCGCAGTATGTTGGGAAAACTTCAACAGAGGAATGCTAGAGAATTAATCATGCTACTTTTGTGCACTTGTTTTGAGAAATAAATCTTTTTAATTAACAAATCTTGAAATTTAAGCAGACAGGGTCTTTAACAATGAACAACAAACAACTTTAATGTACACTGTGAATAAAGGAATAAAGGATCTCCATTTACAAAAAGGTTTACTGCATCAAATTTTGACACAGGCTAACCTTCATTTTATTGGCTGAATTGTAACCAGGTGAAAAAACCTGATGTTACATTCATGTGACTTTCTCTACCCTCTAGGCTTATTAGTGGATATACAAATTATTCTTACAAAAGTTGATTTTCCTATTTTCTTCATTTTAATCGAGATAAAACTTTCTGGAAATAGCCACATTACACATTTTGTTAAAAAAAAAAAAAATGCAAAGGGAATGGCAAATCAAATTTTTAAAGAACTGGATGCTATGCGCTGGCCTTAAAATTCCATACTGTTTCCATGCAATTGCAGAAACAAATGAATGTTGATAGGACTCTGAACAATTCAAACTTTTAATAATGGATATCTCAGAAATGGTTTATGCCCCCCCCCCAAAAAAAAAATACCAACCGAATTTGAAATAAATTGTTTTTGAAAAATATTATATTTTTTGTGTAGTACGTTTTCATCTATCGTTTAACATTTACCAGTTATACAAGATTATATAAAATGTCTTCCAAATGAAGTGAACTTCACAGGCTATTCCCAGAAAATTCAAGATATACATTTTATTTGTAATGCAAATATCTTTAATATATGGAATTTTAATCAAAGCTGTTACAGCCATTTTTTAGAAAAACAAAAATGTGGAAAAATCTTTCATGTAAAGGGTAGTCTGTGGTCGAGAGATTTTCTTGAAAATCTTCTTGTCGCATCTTTGGAAGGTACTAAACCTAAATACCAAGTTTGGTGTTTATTGCTTTTCATGTTTGATCTATGCTGTTCACAGACATGCCTTTTTCCAAAAATGCCTTTTTTTGGATTCAGGGAGGTTTAAAACATTTCAGGTGAAACTTGGTATTGAATTTTTTGGGTGGAATGCAACACCTCTACCTATTATGTATGTGGTAGAGAAAGTAATATCATTGGTCAGTTATAAACATTTGACATCCTTACAAAATTGACTTTCCACTTTATTGACATGGATCATTGATATGTGTTCCCATTCTTGTTACCAGCGTATTGTGAACTAAAATGTTGTATACTATTTCACTTCCTGTTATCGATTCTGTTCTCAGGTTAGTATGAACCACCTTCAATTCTACCTTTTTTCTTCTTTGATAAGTTAACTTTCTCAATTGGAATAACATCTATAGAAGTAAAAGGAAGTATTGTATTTTACCCAAAAATTCTATATCAAGATTTCATCGCAAGCATATGCTTTGAGCTTCACTTTAAAAACTTTTTTTTTTTTAGAAAAGAGCCTGTTCATCTTCCAAAGACGTAACACCTAATATCTTCAAGAGCATTTCCCCACCCCAAAGTACCCTTAACATGGAAAATGTTTTATTTATTATTTTCTCAATAATGGCTTTTAAAGATTCTAGTTAAAATACATATGACAAATAAAATGCACATCTTGAATTTTCTGCAAATAGCCTGTGAATTTTTTCATTCTAAATGAATTTTGTACAATAGTAAGCCATAAGAGATAGGCAAAACCTTACTACACATAAAATGTAGATTTTTAAAACACAGGGTTTATATCAACTTTTTGTGGCATTAACCACTTCCGAGATGTTCATTATAGGTTTCAATTTTCAAATACTTGAAGTGCTAAGTCGCCATTTGTTTGTTTCTGATGGACATGCAAAGAGTGGAATTTCAAAGCCAGCATATAGTGGTCCAATTTTTAAAGACTTCAGTATCATTTTGTGCCTACCCAGAAGAAAGAAAAGGAAAAAAATCTGATGTGTTACACTCGCATGACTTTCTCTACTCTTGTACAAACTATTTTTAGAAACGCTTATTCTCCATATGCTTCATGTTAATTGAGATGTTAATCTTATTGCTAATTTTCTTTTAGGTACAAGGGGAATATGGTAGGCTTTAAGCGATAGTCAAATCTTTTAAGAGCTGGTTGCTATGTGGCGCATTCTATTCTCTTTGTATGTCTAGGACATAAAAAAATGAATAACAAATTCTCATTTGAGAAAAAGTATTGGAAAATTTAAGGGAATAACAAGCAATATCTCGAAAATGGTTCACTTAACAAAAAAAATGTATATGACATAAATTGTGTATTTTAATGCGATCTACATTTTTTGTGTAGTAAATTTTGTCTATCTCTTATGGTTTACCAGTTATGCAAAAGTCGTTCACAATGAAGAATACTTTTGGAGACATTCCCAGAAAATTCAAGGTATACATTTCATTTGTCATGAAAATATCTTAAACATATGATATTTTAATAAAGATCGTTAAGCCATTTTTTGAGAAAATAAAAATTTTCAAAAAATGTTCCATGTAAAGGGTAATCTGGGGTGGGGGGATTTTCTTGTAAACCTTCGTGTCATATCTCTGGAAGATAATGCACCTAAATACCAAGTTTGGTGTTTATCTGACTGTTTGTTTCTGAGTTATGCTGTTCACAGACACACACACGGACATGTTTCCAAAAATGCTTTTTTTGGATTCGGGGGTCTCAAAACAAATATTTCTGGTGAAATCTCGGTATCGAATTTTGGTGGAATACAATACTTCCCCTACTTACTATACGTAGTAGAGAAAGTAAAAAAAGTGTAATTTGAGTTTTTTCTGCAATGTTTATCACAACCAAGTAAGCTTTGTAAGAGCAGTTTGTAGGAGAGAGGAAGAGAAAGCCACATGAATATAAGCACATCACATTTTACTTTCTCTACCACATACATAGTAGGTAGGGAAGGTATTGCATTCCAACTAAAAAACTGATACCGAGATTTCACTGGAAATACATGTTTTAAGACTCCCTGAATTAAAAAAAAGGTGTGTGTGTGTGTGTACAGCATAACTCATAAAACAAAAAGTCGGACAAATATCAAACTTGATATTTAGGTTTAGTACCTTTCAAGAAAATTCCTCCACCCCAAACTACTCTTTACATGGAACATTTTTTGCAATTTTTGGTTTTTCAAAAAAATGGCTCTCAATCTTGATTAAAATACCATACATTAAAGATATTTACATAAAAATAAAATGTGTATCTTGAATTCTCTAGGAATAGCCTGTGAAGTTCACTTCATTCTGAAGGAATTTTGTATAATCTTGCATAACTGGTAAACGTTAAGCGATGGACGAAAACGTACTACACAAAAAAGTAAAACTGTTTAAAACACAATTCATTTCAAACTTCTTCTGTGGCATCAGCCACTTCCAAGATATCCATTATTAATGGTTTGATTTATTCAATACTTAACCATTCTTTTGAAGTCTTATCATTTTTCAGTGTTTCTCATGATGTCATGGAGAGAGAGAGTGGAATTTTAAGGCTAGTTCTAAAAAATTTGGCATCGCTATTTCTTTTGTATCTATAATGAAACGGTAATGCAGCTATTTCCAGAAAGGTTTGTTTCAATTAAAACAAGATAGTATAGGATGTAGTATAAGAATAATTTATACACTCACTAATAGACAATAGAGACAAGAGAAAGTTATGTGAATGTAACATAAATTTTCTTAAATACACCACCCTGAAATACAGTGTGTCCATAAAATTACTGTCATACTCCAAACTGGCACCATGTCACCTTGGATAATCGTATTTAAACGAAATTGGTGACATTTGAAAGAAAAAAACAAATATTTTTGTGCATGTCACAATGGACAGGATCACAGCATTCAAACACAGAAACTAAATTCACTCACGTTTGTGATTAGTCAATATGGGTTCATTGTTCGATATTTAGCAAGCAGGTTACAGTGAATGTTTGCTTTTAAAATTGTGTTTTTATTAAAGAAGTTTTAAGGAGTTATGGCGAGCCCACAAGAACTTAGTTGGTGTGTTTGGGAATATCATAGCTCGCAGAGTCACACGTCAATTTTTTAGTAGTACCATGATTTCGTGGATCGTGGTTGCATGTGTCATCAAAGGAAAGGCTATTCATAGGAGACCATCTGTCAATGCAGGAATTGTGGAACAAGTGCGGGAGGCATTTGTACGTCCTAAGTTTGTCCGTAGAGCTAGTCAGCAGTTAAACATCCCTAAATCCAGCATATCTAAGATCCTGCGTATGTGACTGAAGTTTCACACCTGCAAATTGCAATTACTGCATAAGTTGAAACCTGATGATCCTGCAAAGCAATTAGATTTCTCTGAACATTTATTGGTACTAATGGAGGATAATAAAAATCTGCCAGAAAAAATTTCAGTGATGGGTCAACATTCCACATTAGTGGAAAAGTGAACAGGCATAATGTTAGGATTTGGGGGGAGCCAGAATCCACATGCCATTTTGGAATTTGAAAGAGACTCCCTTCAAGTGAACGTCTTTAGTGCCGTATTGAAACGTCAAGTCTATGGCCCATTTTTCTTTTGAAAGGCCACTGTCAAGGGTCCAACTTATCTTGGCATGCTCACTGAATGGTTATATCCACAATTGGAAGAAGGCAACAAATTTATTTTCCAACAATATGGAGCACCTCCTCACTGGCATATACATGTTTGGGAACAACTGAATGAGCGGCTTCCAGGAAGATGGATTGGAAGTGCCAGAAATGATGATAATGTCTTCTACAAGTGGCCGCTTAGGTTGCCTGACTTGACAGCCTGTGGGGTTTCATAAAAAATTGTATCTATGTACCCCCATTGCCTCAAAACCGGCAAGAAGTGCAACTTTGTATCAATGCTGCCATCCAGTCCATTTCATCAGATATGTTGGAGCATGTGTGGCATGAATGGGAATATTGCCTTGATGTCTGCAGTGTCACTCATGGGGGCCACATTCGATGTCTATGAGGTATAGTAAAAAGTATTTGAGTTTTTCTTTAGAATGTCGCTAACTTCACACAAATACGACTATCCAAAGCGACGCAATACCAGTTCATAGTACGACAGTATTTTTATGGACACACTGTACTGTTATATAGGCCATGTTTGCTTTCAGTTTCAGTGGAGTAGTTGTACATAGCTCCCTTGTTAAGTCAGATAAGGAGCTGTAGCCATTCAATGTGATTTAGTTCTGTTGGACATCCTTCACATAACAATGCTAGCAACTATTGTCACTAATGCGCCAGTTTTGTCCACAGAATGAGCATACAGAATGAACATTCTGCCATAATCCTTTCGCCAAATGTTTTGTGCTTCTGACCAGTATTCAGCATATTTAGAAAAGGTAAACAGCTGTAATGCTGAAGCAGCTAGACAATATTAAACATGGAATTAAGAACTCCTTCATGTGTTTATTTGTTGGCTTTAATTTGCTTATGTTCACATTGTGCCCATTTTGTAATGAGTCTTAGTAGGAGAAAATGAGGTTGACGGTGTTCAGCATCCAATTTGTAAACTTAACTGAAATACAAATACAGTACTTAGCTTTTCGTATAATGAACAGCAATAGGGAATATATGTTTAATTAGTAATGTATTAGGAACATTTTAATATTAATTCTAATCAAAGTAACATATTAAAATCATAGTTGTAACGTAAATATTGCACTTTTCGATTGTACAGAAACAGACTGTGAACTGCAAACTAGAGGACTTCTTTAGACATAAAATAAAAAGAAAAGCATCCTCAGAGAGAGACATGTGTGCATACAATTTATACTAATTTTCATCTGATTTAAATGAATATGACTGGAGTTTTGCAAATTTGATACCGTAAAAGATAAAAGGAATTTAAGGTTGTTATTTGTTAATGTATTTACTTACATCAGAAAGTAATCAACAGCTGTCCTTGATTATTCTTTCCAATTTTGCTATACTATTATGGTAATTTCAAAACATTTTAAAGTTGGTGTAGGAGTTTTATTGGGATTAAATATATTTTCCGCTGTAAATTGATGTGGATTTTTTTAAATTCCTTATTATCAATATGCCTTGGAATTTTCATGGAGCAAGTTGCCTGACTAAGTTTTCTTTTCCTCATCCCAGATGTCAATTAAACTCTATGGAGTGCAGGCTCATTTTAAAAGCAGTTCACCTATTTTGTTCCTTCACTGTCCATATATATGCTAAACTTGCAAACAAAATAATAGTTATCTTCATATGTATTCTGCAAATTATTCATAAAAAGGCTTGTTTTTTCTGTCTATTTCTTGTTAATCGTGATGTTTTCCAAAATGGTTTCAACACATATTTTGTTATACCCACTTAGAAGCAAAGAAGGTGCTGGGATTCAGTCAAATGGTTAAAAAGCAGGTTGCTATATGCTGATGTTAATGTTGCACACTCTGCATGGGGTGATAAGTAAAAAACCACATTTTGAAAGCAAGTGGCTTAAAATGCGAACAATTCAAAACAGCAAAAAAATCTTGTAAATGGTCAAAGCTAGGTATTTGGTACAAATTGGATATTTTAACAATTTCAAAACCATTTTTTGTAGTCAATTTCCTTTTATCTCTTATAGTTTCCTAATTATATTACATTCTAAGAGAATGGAGAGGTTTTCACATGCTGTGCACAGAAATGTAATATATACATTTTAAACAAAATCCTTAGAGCTGTTTTTGAGAAAATACAGAATAGTGAAACTTTTTCCATGTAAAGGGAAGTTTGTGATGGAAGGATTTATTTGAAAATCTTTGCCTTCAGCACATGCCCACACACACTACCTTTTTCTAAAGATGCTTTTTCGGGTAAAACATGCCCCTCTGCTGAAATCTCTACATGAAGCTTTAGGATGGAATGCAATACTCCCTGTAGCTACCATAAAAAGGATAAAGTTGAAAGTTTCCATCCGAACATGAGCCTAACAAGGTTTTCTTAAGTAGGTGTGCAGTAAATAGCATCAGTGAAACAATTTTCTTTATAGTAAACTGCTTTAAGAATTTAATAACATTTTATTGTAAAATAGTACATATTATATAAGCCACAACAATATTTCTATGTATGCTTGACTTCAGAACTTTAAGAGCAAATTCAAGATAATACAAAAAATTAAACAGTTCCAACCTATTAAAAATTGCTGCAACCATACAGCTGAAGCATTCTGAATCCTAAATTGAAGCATCAAAGGAAACAGCCATTTGAGTATTACTATGTTTTGGGTTCTACAAATCAAACGACATATTAAGAAATATATGCGGAAACTCTGTGGACATTCTACTTGTGGTCTTTTTCAGACATTTTATTAACAGTCACATTTATTTATAATGGAGGATATTTTTTTTATTTTTTTGTATTTTTAAAATGTTTTGAAAAGTCCCTTTTAATTTTGGATTTCATTTCAACAATGATTTCATAAACACAGTAAACCCTTAAAAATGCTGAAGAGCCTAAGCATTTAAAGCAAGTATGCAAATCTGCATTGCTGCACTGTAAGTGCTATAGTCTATAGATTTGTCTTACACAAAATTTATGGGCACCATGCACAACACTGTATTTTATGTATCTTACAGTAGAGAATGTTATACTTGGCAATATGCAGTAGAAAGCCTATAGGAAGAATTCAAGCAATTTTAACAACAAACTGTAATGCAAATGAACCAAGATCTAGGAGATATATTAAAGCTAGCATCATGCAATGTAAAGAACTATGTCTTAAACCAGACAAACTATTTGTTCAAGCAAATCTATAATGAACAGTAACATACTGCTTTTACTACAGTAAAACTTTGGAACATTTGTACTGGCATTTTCCACAATATGACCTATAGAAACTCTGTTACACTTAGCCTACAAGAACAGGTTTGTTCTTCTCTTTAATGGAAACTGCAAAGAAAACTAATTTTGTTATTTTAAAGTATTTTTGAAAACCCTTTTCAAGTATAATGCAGAGTAACCCACTTACTCTATCTGTCATGAGACTGTATTCCTTGGTCAAGGATACAGGTACAATGAATTGATATTAAAATGATAGGCTGAAGTGCTTCCGGAGTACAAAGGAAACAGACAAGATAACACAAAATCTCTTACCCCCCCCCCCCCAATTTTTGCTTATAAACTAATGGTCATAATTTAATCAAATTTGCTAAGGACATACCTTGGTGTATCAGAATCACAGTGACTTCATGAGAGCTCAGGCCCAGTCTCTTCAGCCATTACATACATATCCTTGTTTGCCATTAAATTCTCATCATAAAGATAAATACTTTGAATAGTTATTCCGAGATCATAGTCCTGTTATTCTGGTGCAGCTGATACTACTTTATGATGGAATACAGTACAGTATGAGTTGGTATTTGGTGAAACAGCGGGTGTTTCTCCACATACTTGAAAATGAAATCCATAACTACCTGCACAGTCCTCCAATATTTTCAAAAAAATTATCCGGACATTAATAGATGTGCACAGAGGACATGAAACTGCCAGAAAAAATGTCAAAAACAGGCATCTCCTTGAGTAGACACTCAAGAAATGGAAGGATTCCCAAGTTGATGCCAATGAGATGCAAAAAAAGACTTATTGTCACTGTCAATAGCTGACCCAGGAATTCAAGACTGTTAACAAAAGTGTGCAGCCATATGATTATACTCTCCATCATGAATGAAGGCAACTGCATAGTAGCAAAAACTCTTATATCATTGCCGCGAACTTGCTAGCTAATCAGTGGTTGTCTGTTTCAGTATGTGTTTGTGCAAACTTTCTTGCTATTTAATAATGAAATTTGTTAATTCCTAGCTATAAATCAACTCCAGTAAGTGAAACCATTTGGATTGGGACCCTGAAGGAGAATCCAATGACAAATAAGGTAAGATACATATTATTGGTTTAATGCATTAACATTTGACAAAATAATGTGCTCTCTGAATTGTGTCAAACTGTCATATGCTTGCAAACTCTCCCTTTCTCCCTTTTTGCAAGTGGCCGTGTAGCAATTGTCATCCACCAAATTTCTTTTATGATGTAGCTATAGAATTTAACTGTGCATACAATGCCTTATCAGACTGTGGTGCCAGCTTTGATGATATTATCATACTTCTCATATATAACCATATGTATGCAAATAATTTTATTTCATGAGGATTGTTACTTTGATTTTTATAAGTAATAATCAGGGGCCGAGAGTGGGTGGGACACCTATACATTATGTGAAACTGCTTTAGGTCACACAATCAGGTAATAAATGCCAAAATTAATATTTTATGTTCCATTCAATAATTATATTATAACCTCCATACTTAATTTTTTTTGTATTAACGTAATTGAAGATATGAACAAATACGAATTCACTTAGCCAAACACTCCCACTGGTGAATTTTATGGCTTTCAGTATGAAATTCCCAAGTTTAATTACTGTGATGCGAGTATGGTGTCTTAAATAAGTGCAAGGGTTTAGTAGTAAATACATGTTGATGACTTTTATATTATGCTGTGTAGTGCCTTTGCTATCAAGTTTATTTGATAACATGAAATTCATCTCAATGCCTGATATTCTCAGCTTTGAACAATGAATGACTTAGCTATTTAATGTAAAACTTTGTGACAGAAGTAAGAGGGTAATACTGAAAGTAAGACTACAATTCTTTTTATATATCACATCATAATAATTATTATAAAAAATATTGCAATAATCTATAGACTTGCCTTGAATGACTCTTCCATTACATAACCAGACAACTGATACAAAATGGTTGCAACTAGGTTTCATTTAGCCACCAGCATGCTATGATTGAATTTCTTGTTAAAGAGGGAATGTAGTAAAGAAATTCACCAGAGACTTCATCATGCATGTCTGAAGGTAGGTAAAACATTTCAATGATGGAGAAACAAGCATCCAAAATCAGCCTTGCAGCAGGTGACTGCAGACTACCTCTAAAGAAAGTAGTGAGGAAAGAGTGGTTGAGATCATTAAAATGGCATATAACTATGGATGAAACTACAGCAAAATCTGGAATTTGGCACAGTGAAGTACAGTGTATGATCAAGAGTTTAGGCCACTGGAAAATGTACACCCATTGTGTTTTCTACATTTTGATTTGCAATCACAAAATTTGGAGCGCCACTACATCGTGAAGGAAGTTCAGATAATGGGGTGGGAAATTAGGGTATATTCTGCTTTTCCAGTCCCAACTTGGCATTATGCAATTATATTTTCAGAGTTGCAAAAGAAGGCATTAGAGGCCAATGCCACATGTAGGGGGACACCAAGAAACCAGTGCATCAATCTTTTCACACTGCTGAAATGAAGTTCTGCCTTAAAGTAATTTTCAAGCTTCCACAACAGAGGGGAAGATGTCTGTAACCATGGAGATTGTATGCAAAAGTGAAAAAAGTCTGATAAATAATGTATATTTGTTTTTCCTAAAATTAATTCATGTGATTGATAAAAGAACTGTTACTTATAAGTTTCAGTATGACCCTCATATGTACCAAAATATGTGAAGGAATTCATTTCCAAGAGAAAGGAATTTATTTCCATTTCTAATGAGATCTCCGACTTGGACAGCAACCAAGTGCTTATTAAAATTACATCAACTGACTATAAAACATGATCTATATTAAAAAAAAAATTTTCTTGTTTTACATTATGCAATGGAAATGCATATACAAAACTATACAAGTGGCTACTTTGTATAAACTAACTCTTTTTCCAATTTACAACCAAAGAGCAAGTAAAGAGGTATCTAATGTTGGAGTAAAAGATAGAGAAATTAAAACAATAAAGGTAAGGATCTTCTTCTACAGAACTCCGAAAGACAGAAACCACAACAGCATGAAAATGTCCAAAAATGAATATTGGAAACCAGAGGGATTGAAACAGCCAGTTATTTCACTCCATTAAACAACAGTGAATTAAGAATCTTTGGGGTGAGCGTTTTCAGCTGTTGTCACATTTACTGTAAAGCTGCTCCTGTCTTGGAGTGCCTCTTTAGCAATTGCTCATAAAAGCCCAAAACTGACAATGGTGAACAGTGAAGCATCATAGCAGTTTTCCTTTGTTGGACCCTTCCTAAATGAGGTTGCATGCCAGTTAGATTTAAGGCCTCTTCTTGGGCAAGATTTTCTAGTTGAAAAATGAACAATAACTGCAATCTGATTTTAACACAAGAGAAATGAATGGCTTTTTCTCGTATAAAATCTTATGATTTTAACATGATTAGTGTAGAATATAAAGCACATTAACTACCAAATTTTTATAATCAACATACTGAATACCAGCTTTCTAAATATAATGAAAAAATCTCTCCAAGGAGTTGGATGCAATTAGGAAGTTCTTTTCTGAAGCCTATTTTTATATAAAATATCTTATATTTAATTTCGACTATTGCAGGATATCCACGTTTTGTATTAAAATGTTTAAAACTGCCAAATATGTAAGGATTTTAAAAATCACATCACATGCCCTTTTGCATAAAACACACAAAATTATTTATTTATAGAGTTAATAATTCAACCTGAATGTCAATAGATTTGTTTCAATTAACAGTTTCTGATCAATTCATATTCAAATATACCTGACTCGATCAGAAGCTTGTTGAAATGCACCATTGCAGCATATGCAGATGGTCAAGTGTTTGCTGAAATTCATCTTTAATCAGATTTCCTTATGTTCAAACTATTACAAATTTTTGGAACAAACCTATAGCAATATAATTGGCACAGTAACAAAGCTAGCATTTTTTTTTGTTTGTTTGTTTTTAAAGTTTGGCACACTTCTCCATTATTAATAGCTTCATTTTTTTCATTTTTGAAAGAAACAAGCTGCATTCAGTGAAACATTGGACACTTTAATTTCTTGCTCAAAAATTACAACATTAAACCATGGAAAGAATATTTGAAGTTTATTTCAGTTCAAACTATACCACGCTGAATGGTTAGTGAAGTATTTGCACACTTAAAGATAACACACCATGGAAGGAAAACCCTGAACAAAATGAAAAAATAAACAACAGTGATACTTACAGAAATAATGATACTGGAATTTTCTCAAAGAGTAAATATCTACTGCAAAGGGATTATCTGAAAGTGATGCTCTTAATGGAGATATAAAAAGTATTTAAATGAACAGCATTATGACCAAAATGTAGAAAAATAACTGTGTTTGAAAGTTGTAAATTACTCATATTTAAAGCATAATTGGCTTATTTTATTGTTACCTATAACACAGAAACCATTTTATACAAAAAGGGCTTCTGTAAATTTTTATGTTTGGCTGTTTTCCCATCCCAAAATAAAGTATGCATATCATGTGTTCTCAAATTTAAGAAATACTAAATTTTGTGCTCATGCCTCATAAATATATAAAACACAGATAAAAACTATTTTTGCCTAAATCTTTCACTCAGCTCTCCACATCCTTCTTGCAACCAACTCCTCAACTGCTACCATTGTCTGCAACCGTGCCTGCTCTTTCATTTATTTTATACTGATTTTTACAAACAAATAGTTTTCCAATTCTGCTGTTCAGAGTAGAACATTAAAGACTATAAAATTATTTTTCCATGGAGGAATGCATTCCCTCATGGTTTAATTCAAGAACAAAACAAACATCAAAGTGAAGTGTTAAGTGAACAGATGACTATTTAATAATATGTTATTTATTGGTCATGGCAACATGTTTTATAGGTTATGCATGGGTACTGAAGACAAATATGGAGTGACAGGTATTTGTAGTTATCAGTGAATACCTTTAATCAGGATACCCATAAAAAAATCTCTGCAATCTCGGACATGGGCTACAGTCAGTTTGACAATCAGTGTATAAATATATTTCTGAAAAGTTGAAAAACTTTAAACCCAGTTCACTTCTATGACATTATATCATGGCAGTTTCAAAATTGGTGTTAACTCATTCAAAGCAGTTCACGTGAGAAGTACCTAGCCCAAAATTATGTGAATTTTGATTACATGACACACTGGTGGGGTTTGTTCTAACTGAAAACATCTTTGGAAAATATCTTTATAACATCTTTGGTATGTAATGTTTAGTGGTGCCATTTGAGAACATACAAATTCACTTCTAATGGGTGGGCACACCAAAGGCATAGGATACAAGATTCAGGGCACATTAATTGTTGCATACTTCTGATGTTAATACTGTGAGTTTTGTTTTTCTCGTGTGGAAATTGTGTTTTACTCTGAGCTTTTCAGACCTGAAAGATATTTCAAATATGTGTCTGTGTAATGACTTAACTTTTTATATTACTTCTATGCAATATAGGCTACATGAAACTGAAAAGCTGTAGTTACCGACAGCTCCTCTACTTAGGGATGATTCTTGTCTGTAATAAACAGATTCTTAAAACCATACAAAAGTGTATTCACAAGACTGCTTATATGAATTTACTACTGTAATTCAGAAATATATGGAGAGGGCACAACTTGTACAACTGTGCTTATATGCAGAGGAATATATTTTCATAGAATGCACGATCATTGTCCTGAATTTTATCAACTATGATTCATAAACAAGCACAAGAAAATGAAAGCTGATCAACAATATGCCTAACACCACAGCCATACAGGGTTTACTGTGCTTTAATATACTGGGGACAAGCTTTATGTTTGGTAACATTTATATTATTTTATTTTTCGTCTTTCTGTTATGTCTAGTACATTGATATTACGCTGGCATACCTATAGAATGAAAGCCCATGCTTCAGCTGGCATGTGAAAAAATATTGTAAAGCTAACTCTTTTATTATTTCTCCCCCCTCTCCCTCTTATATTTTATATTTTTAGAAGGTGGAACAGTTTCCAAATTATTAATCAATGACCAGATGGAAACTGCACACCATCTGCACAGCTCCTTGCTTCAAAAGTCCAGCTTCAAGGTGGCACAGTGTTAAAGCTAGTAGATATTTGCAGACATCCCTCTCTTTCAACCATCTTCTCCTGGTGATGCAGGCGTAGAAGCATTTTTTTCACTTTTTGTGTTTGACTCCTCTTGTTCTGTATTACCTTGATGCTCTTTTTGTTCAGCAGATGTAGCTGTTGCCTCTACCAGCTGCTCTGGCTCATCTATTATCACCTGCAATTACGGATTCATTAAAAATGTTTATATTAATGAAAATCATTAACTTCAAATATGCTATTAAAGGTAATTTTATTACAAAAATAATTTTAGCTATTCGTTGACATGACCTTGTGATGTAAGACTACAACAAAGCTTACAATTTTCACTTTAAGCTCAAAGGAATTGTAAACAAAACCACATGACAAGGGAGTGCCTCATTGGCTGGTGGGCAAAACTACAAATTTTCCCACCTAGTAAATTGTCTCTTCCTCTGTATAAAACAGTTTTGGTTCAAATTGTAACTTTTGTAGTTATTCTTATGCAGAGGAATTTAAAAATAAACATTATTGTTTCAATTCAAGTCATGAAACAAAATAAGTTCATTTAGATTCACTTATAACTAGCTGAACTATTATAACAGAGCGTTTATGAGGCTATAAGCATGCTCTGTAGTTTGTTTCCAGGTTCCAGTATAAACCATCAGTGTACTCTTTGCCTCATTATGCATGTGTTGTGAAAATATTACTTTTGGTTAATGAATACGTGTCATGAATGAGAAACAATCCTACCCCAGTGTTGAAAAATATAAATGTGGAAAAACCATTAAAAAGTGAAGAGAGAACAATTGTGGTAAATGTACTCAACAAATTCTCTGTAAAGTATCCTTCTCTCACAATAGAAGACACGATGAGATGGACTTCAGAATTCACAAATGCTTTTGTTTCTACTTCCAGCTTCCAAAGGAAGTCATTATCAGCTTCTTAAGTAAGTAACTCATAAACTAGCAGTATTCAAGAACTGTTTGAATTGCTGTAATTCAAACCTTGTATAAGCCTCTATAATCTCCAACCTAAAAAATATGCTAGTCATTCATCCTTTCCAGCTGTAAGCTGTTAACAATCCAATTGTATGTAACCATAGTAACCTATTTGAAGTAAAACACCCAGTGCAACTAACATATTTATGTGTAGCCTGGTGTCAGCCTAACATCCTCAATTAAGTATGCTCTTTGTAATATGCACTAATTTATTTTCCACTACTATTTTCATAAAAGTGCTTCACAATTTACTGCTTCAGTAATAAAACAATTCATTGTGCATAGCGCATTAGAACAGACCAAGTTCTTAACTCTTTTGTTGCCCAGTTGTAAGTTGAGCAAAGTAATAATGTGAATTGCTATTATAATTCTGTCATGACCAGCTTTAATCAACAATGAATTTAGTTAGATGCTGTTTAGCAATAATTGAACTGTTCATTGTTAAGGGTGCAGAATTGTTTCTTCTGCTTGTGTTATATTTCTTTTGTTTTATTTTCTAATCTATTGTGCTCATCATTTTGTTAAATTGTTAACTCTTTAAATTAACAGCGGTGAAGTTGATATTAGTGATAAAATCAGTGATTTCTAAAACCTATAGTTGCTACCAACTTAATCCAGTATTTTAATCAAGGTGGTAGATAAGTACAGCTGCCCAGGCTCACATAGGTAAACCACTTTTGTTTGTATACTCTTAGGGAGGCATGCAACAACCTACAGTAAGCTCTACTTTCATAGTAAACTACTATTCAAGTCAACACTCAGCGACTTCCATATGAGAATAAACTATTTCTGAAGTTTATTTACTCCTTTCAGATACTCCCAGATTAAATTACCACAGAAGTAAATGTTGGAGAGCACTGTAGTATGTTACTACAGGATTAAATAGAGCATAAATGTTGGTTAGAATTTACTCTCGCGACCTGGATGAAGTAACTAACCTGTCGATTGAACTAAAATACTGTATCGTATTTGGAGGAAGATATTTTGATGTGTTCATGGATTACTTAGATTACATTGATGAAGAAAACAGTGTTTACTTGGGTTACACTGATGATCTCAACGAAGAAAACAATGGGAATGCGATAGTGTATGCGAGAACCATATGCTATTTATACAGAAAGAGAGAGAGAGAGTTCAACGAACATTTCGGTATTAGGAAAGAATCTTTTACATGCCTTTTGAACCTGTTTGCAGAGCATTTACAACAAAACTCAAGACAGGAATTCAGCTCTATAACCCAAACTGCAATTATTGTTAGTGTCCCATGAGTGATAATGATAAATTTAACTAATGTGACAGCCTAACATTGTATTAAATGGAGATATTTAGGATTGATTTAATGCGATGAAACTAAGAGTTTGGCCAAGTCAAACGTTTCCTTCCCGTTATGTCAAGTTTGATGTCACATGGTAATTACAACCAGTCGGTGTGAAGCACTAACTGGAAGTAATAAAAGAACTATCAATCAAGAATCATTCCCATTATGTTAAGTGTATGCCAATTAGACCTTTAGTTTACCAGCATTTCTTATTAGCTTCACATTAGATTAAGTAAACTTCATTGTAAACCCGAAATTACAGGCTATCCTATAAATAAAGGTTCACAATGCGTCTGCTGGTCGTGTATTTCATTGCACTGTTAGAGCGCATTTGAGGTTAAGAACAAGGTACCTCATAAAAATATATATGAGTTTTCAGAAAATACAAGGCAATTCTTCTTCACTTTTGCAGATTTCCTAAACATTGTGAGTGGAATTAACTGCACACATGTTACTATTTTGTGCTCATTCGTGAATATGGTGAACTTTTCTGAAATTGGAAAGGGTATCTCTCCATTAACACATCCGTGATACAAAATTAAGATTAGAAACATTGTTTCCAGAATTTTAAGCTGCTCTTCAGTATGTTCCCCATCGCTCAAAACATTAAACTCGTCCAGCATGACTTTCCAGCATCTTTATAGCACGTTTTTTATTGTTTTTTTTTATTGTTTAAATGGATTTTCTTTTCTCTACCAACAAACATTTCTCTTTCGCTGATGTTCCCCCCCTTTTCCTATAGCATATAACCTTATCCATGACCGTGTCAAGTAAATCACGCAAATAAATCAATACCTCCAGGAGTAATGAGCTCTTCCTTCCGTAGTTGTAACTGAAAGAGTAAATTGTAATTGTAAACTGCTCCCTTAGTAACCTACTTCCAGAGTATGAACTTCTTTAGTAAACGTTACTTCCGATACAACATACTCCAATGGTGCATGCTGCCCTTAGTATTATTTGTTAGTTTAAGAATTTAAGGCAAAATACAGGATGTTCCTACAGTTTCCACACTCATAGTTTATTAATTTTTTTCTCAAATTTTATTACACAAACTGAATGCATATACATATTTGTTGCACATACCTTTACATACATGAAGCCAATTTTGAACCCCATTTTCAAGCATTTTGCAATCTTTAAGGACAATAAGTACAATGAACATGTCAGTAAACCATTTTGCCCGTATTACTTTTGCAATATTCCAGTTCGCAGCAACTGCTGAGAATGGTCACTATTTTCTTCCAAACACAAGACCACATATTTCACAACACTTCACAGCATTTCACAGCAAAGGCTGAAAATGGCCATTTTCTTGTAAACACAATTCCACATGATGACGCAAATTTCACAACACTTTTTTTAATGTTGCTGGTGTTATTTCAGTAACACAGTTAGAAATTGCATCTTTGAGTTCTTGTGGCGAGTGTGGATTGCCACTGTACTCTCTTTCCCTTAAATAATCCCTAGAAAGAAATCTAGAGAGGTGAAACTGGGGGAACATGGAGGCCATACATTTTTTATAGATTATTTAATTTCTGAAAAATCCCCTCAACATCTCCATGATCTTGTTTGCAGTATGACAGTACACCATCTTGGTGAAACCAACTGTCACGTTCGTCCTCTTCTGACATAGCCACGAACTGCTGCACAATATCTCTGTAGATGACACCATTGACCTTTTCCTCAAAGAAAAAGGGCCCAAAAATTCTTCTTTGTGATATTGCACACCAAACACAGATTTTTTTGTGAATGAAGCAGCACTTCATGGAAGACATGCAGATTTTCAGTTGCCCAAATCCTAATGTTCTGGGAGTTAATGTAGCCATCTAAGTGGAACCACACGTTATCCATAAAAAAGTCTTATCCAGAATGGCTACATTGTTGCGTGTGAAAGTACAGAATCACTGACATAATGATGACATTACCCTAGATCGATCAGCTGCAGCTCCTGGATGACTTTTAACATGATACGGGTGCAGTTTGGCTAGCTTAAATGCTTTATGTGTGGATGCAACTGATGATCCAATTTGTTGTGCCAAACAACTTACCCATTTTCGTGGCAATGTAATCATTCGCTGCTCAACATAATGAACGAAATCTTGTGTGACTACCTTGGGCCTTCCACTTCTTTGCCTATCATCCATGGAGCCTGTATCACGAAACCTTCGCACAAGTGCATAAAGGGCACTTTTACCTGGTGACAGATCATTGGGAAATAGCCATCTCTATCTCTCCAAACATCTTTCATACAATTTGAACTCAAAATATGCTTCCAGCATAGCGATGCACTGTGCACGTGTAAAAGCAATTCTCTCCGATTGCAATTCAAGGTCTCACTCCAAGCAATGAAATAGCTGCACTAACCTAAAAATAACACAAAGCCATTCAAAGTTACAGAAATCCGTAATGCAATGCTTGTTAACTCATTCAGTAAAATACCCTAGAGGCAATTTTTCAAAGTATGAGTGCTATTTTGCAAAATATGACTTTGCAAATGCACTGTATATGAATAAGGCATACCAAATGTTTTAACACTAATGATCTCCAAGCTATGGAATATGCCATACTTGCATGCTGTCTGCAACAATTTCCTCTTGTGGGTACTTAGTTCCTGCCACACCTCCATGCGCTTGGCAGAGTGATATCATTATATGTTAAGGTTTGTTTACTTCTGTCTCCTTTGAACTTAACAGTGAAATAGATATAGTTATAGATAAGTAATACAGAGAGAAGGGAAGGATAGGTAGCTGTATTGTATTTTAAAATGTACAAAATACAAATACAACCTCCTTGCCCCACTACGTCTCCGTTTGCTTTCCCCTTGCTTCATCCACTCTCAATTCTCAGTGAGTTCCTCTCTGTGCAAGGGAACCAGAGAGGCGTATTCTTTATCAAATGGAGCATTCAGCTAGCTAACATTGCAATATTGGTTTAAATGATACTTAATAATAAAACCTATGGGTGTTCATAAAACAGAGCTTATTCCATTATGTTTTTTTATAGTTTCACATTTTATATCAAATGGAGCATTCAGCTAGCTAACATTGCAATATTGGTTTAAATCATATTTAATAAAAAAAACTTATGGGTGTTCATAAAACAGAGCTTATTTCATTTTTTTTATATATAGTGTCCTCCGTGGACTAGTGGTACCGTGTGCTAGCCTCTAGTTCCCAAGGTCGCGGGTTCAAACCCGGCGGAGGGGGATGGATTTTTTCGGGATAAAAATCCTTAGCATGGCTTCCTTCAGAAGGGAAGTAAAGCCGGTGGTCCCGTGTCGTAGATTTACGGCACGTAAAAGAACCTCAAGCCTGATAAAGAGGCCTCTGAGCAAAATTTCACGCCCAATATGGAATGGGATGCTAAGAACCATAGTAGTTAAAGAGCGTCCATAAATAAAACTCAATTTAAATTTAACATTTTATAGCAATATACACAAATACTGAAGGTTTTTAATTTGCATACTGCACAAATAAGATAATTGAAATATATGAAAAATGTTCACTACTTCCTGTTATAAGATTATAATATCAAAAACATTTGCATATTGGGGGAATTTCTGCTATGTAAACTTTGTTATAGTTGTATTCTGCAGCCCAAAACACAAATGTAGTAATACATTTTATATAGCAAATGACTAGTTGTATTAGTATTTCAATTATAGCAACAAGTTTCAGTGACTCCCCAGTTCTCACCCAGTAACAGTTTGAACCAATTGCATTCTGCAGCAATTACTGAAAACTTGTTGAAATGAGATTGCCACACTTGATATGCAATTATTTCGAAATTGTCATAACTGATTCGCATTTGTTTCTGAACTGTAAGCTAAAGAAACACAAAGAGCTTTCTTCAACAACATGAACGGCTGTGATACTTTATATTTGTATGCAATAGACTCAATTAAATACTATTATGTTAAATATCTGTTATTTTAGTTTTATTAACATTGTTTATTAAATATTTCATTCACTATAGTCTTAGCAAATATATACATTTATATACATTCGTGAGTTCGATATTACGAAAGGGTTACACAATAAACCTTTTAGGCTGACATGCAGGAGGTCTATAATAAAACTCCAACAAAAAATCTCGTCATCTAATCTAATTGATATTACTCACCATCAGATAATTGCTTGAGCACACCTCGCTTGGACAACTATAGACAATATCAAATTCACTCATATTATTATGGTATTATTTATGGTAACATACCTGTAAATTCTTCATCTCAATGTCTCCAGCACCAGACATGCCTGAGAGAGAGAGTCCCTCCACTGAACCAAGTGACTGTGACAGGGGAGAACTATGAGGACTGAAGTTGGAAGCTCCTGTAGGCTTATCAGCTGAACCTGTTGATGCCACACTTACTTCCTGAGCACCACTAATATCTGGAGATCTTGTGCCTTTCCTTCTACTATTGTTCTCTATGACATCCAACTTATTGTGAAGTTCTAACACATAGCCTTCAAGGCTTTGTGTGATTGAGCGCTGTGTCTTATATTTGCTCTCTACAGCCTATATGGAAAACAAAAGATATCTCTTGTAGAATATCATCAATAATCACACATATATATTAAGCTTAGCAGAAATATGTTTCCAAAAACAAAGACCCATCGCTAAGGCATTGCTGCAAAAGGTGTACAACTGTTTTGGTAATGTTCTAGATAAAAACAAGAGGGATATGTAGCACTCACACAACTTTCTCCACAGTTAAAAACTTACATACTTATCTCATACATTATTAATATTAAAGGTTATTATTTTATCATGTTGCGTTATTCACCATAAATGTTTGTCTAAAATTATTTCAAAATCTACAATATGTACTTAGTTTCATACATGTGATTAAAGGGAAACTTTAGCTGTTTATATCACATACCAATTTATATTAGTAATGAGTTTATGTGAAGGAAAGCAAACTAGAAGAATGTAAATCTTCAAAAAAGAAAGCATGTCCAGAACACATTAAAACTTCTGAACATCCAAGAACAAAAGATAAAATTTATGACATAAACTGAAATTCACAATTGGTTACCAATCTTGGACTTAAAAACAATCCAGAGTCTTATATGCTACATTCACACAGCTTTCCCTACCCACTATCATTTATTTTTATATACCATATTTTCCGGCATATACTACACACCCCATTTTTAAGACATGTTTTAGGGAAAAATTAGTGAATCTACTGTAATTCAAACAATTGTGGCAAATATGTGTAGAAACTCAAATGTTCATATAAACTGAAATTCCTGCTTGGCTGTTGTCTGAAATCCAAGTTAGCAGTTCCACTTCTTAAATTAAGTTTACAGCGAGTTGCTTTCTTCAAAACCTCTTCCTAATTCTGCCAAGTTCTTATCACTTTTTCAGTTAGATGTGGCCCAAAATGCCTTTTTGCAACCCTGTTTCCGTGTTTGTTAGCATATGCAATCACTTGTAGCTTAGATGCAATTGTATAGCAATGACCTTTTCCAGCCATAGTCTACAAATTACTCTAATTAAAGTGGATCTTTGCACTAATCACAACAATTACGAATATGAAAATGGTTAACCACAGTGCATGTGTATTCACTGAACTCTATACAATTGGAATGCTCTTACATCTGCAAGGAAGCTAATAAGGAATTGCTTAAAATCTAAACACGTCAATTTTGAAGAAATGGAGGTAATAAATAATTTGCTATTGGCATAAAACACACCCTGTTTTTGGGCAAATTTTTGGAGGAAAAAAGTGCATCTTACAGGCCAGATAATATGGTAGCTTGTACAAACCTATGAAAGCTTATTTTTCTACTTACTTCATCTTAATCAAGATAAGCATTTGCAGCAATAATTTCATTTTGTTGTAGTTACAAGAGGGATAAAGGAAGCTGAATCGATAGTCAGATGTTCATAAGTGGCTCGCTATGCTGGCCTTGAAATTCTATCCTCTTTCCATGAACTTATGAGAGACAAGTCAATGATTTTTTTCAATTTCAATTTATTTAATTTACTACCATCAGCACTTTTATTGACAGCAATAAAAAAAATTACAGAAAAATTCAAACCAATATAAATGGATGTCTCGGAAATAGCTGATGCCACAAAATTTATTTAAAATAAAATTATACTTTTTAAAGATGTTGACATGTTTTGTGTAGTAAGTTTCTGTCTATCTCTTATGGTTTATCTGTTATGCAAGATTATGCAAAATTCCTTCCGAATGAAGTGAACTATTCCCAGAAAATTTGAGATAAACTTTTATTTGTCATGTAAATATCTTATATATATATATATATGTTCTCGAAAATCTTTGTCGCATCTCTGGAAAATGCTGTACTTACTTTTCATTTTTGAGTTATGCTGTTCACAGACATACACAGGCCGTTTTCTTAAAATGCTTTTTATTATTATTTATTTATTTAGGGACCTCAAAAAATGTACTTCCTATATAATCTCAGTATCACAATTTTGGGTGGAATACAGTACTTCCTCTACTACTACATACATGGTACAGGAAATAACATGAACAAGTTACTGTTTGGCATATTCTAAAAAATAAGAAGGAAAGGAAAAGAATGAAAAAAAATATATATATATTAAATGTAGTCCACAAACAGTGATCAATAGCCTAACCTAAAGACTAGTAAATGTTCCACTGAGCTAAGCAAAATATGATCTAGAATATAGAGAACTAATATACGAGGTGTGCTCAAAAAGTAACAGGAATTTTTCTTAAAGAATTTTTATTGAATCATAAACATCAACTTTGTCCCCTTCAAAGTAATCCCCCTCAGATATAATACACTTGTGCCAGCGCTTTTTCCAACCTTGGAAGCACTTCTGGAACTCACTTTCCATTATGGTGTTCAGCTCCTTTAGCGATAATGTTTTTATCTCATCAATATTGACAAAACGTCATCCTTTCATGGTTTTCTTCAACCTTGGGAATAGAAAGAAGTCACAGAGGGCCATGTATGGCAAATACAGTGGCTGAGGCAGCATAATGGTTTTGTTTTCTGCCAAAAAGTCACAACAAGCATTGAGGTGTGAGCAGGTGCATTATCGTGATGCAATTTCCACGAGTGGTTTTGCCACAATTCTGGTCATTTTCTTTGGCTTGCTTCACGAAAACGGCGCATAACTTCCAGGTAGTACTCCTTATTGACCGCACAACCATAAGGCAGGAACTCCTGATACACTATTCCATTGTAATCAAAGGAAACAGTGAGAAGAACCTTTCACATGTGATCAAACTTGTCAAATTTTTTCAGTTTTGGCTCCTCAGGCAGTTTCCATTGGGACGATTGGGCCTTAGTTTCGACATCATACCCATATACCAATGTTTCGCAACCTATTATAACTTTCTTTAGAAGTTCTGGATTGTTTTCACTTCATTCAGCAATTCCTGAGCAATGTCTACATGACGTCATTTTTGGTCGAAATTCAACCATTTTGGAACAAACTTTGCTGCTACACGTTTCATGCCCAAAACATGCGAAAAAATTTCTTGGCATAAGCCAAAGGATATGCCGACATCATCAGCAACCTCTCTGATAGTGACTCGGCGATTTTCCAGAACCATTTTCTTTACTTCTTCCACATTGTCATCAGTAATTGATGTGCTTGTGTGTCCAGGGTGGTCGTCTTCGTCTTCTTGACCCTCTTTGAAACATTTATACCACTCGTAAACTCTTGTCTTACTCATAATTTGCCAAAAGCCACAGTCAACATTTCGAATGCGGTGCTGCACTTCATTCTGTTTTTCAAGCAAAATTTAATGCATATTCTTTGATCCATTTTTTTTTTTTCTAAAGTAAAAATTTGCCAAGCACTCAAAAATACGTATAACTTTTTCGACTGTCAACAATAAAGTAAATATTCAAAACAGCTGAAAATGCAAACATACATCAGGAAAATGTGTACCAACAAGATAAAACAAAAGTTTTGAACATCGGATGTATAAAGCTTGCAAAATTGAAAAATTCCCATTATTTTTTTATCACACCTCGTATGCAGCAAGGAAAAGTGAGTCTGGTGTGTTACACACACAAACTTTCTCTACCCACTTTTCCACAAACGATTCTTACAAAAGCTTAATCTACTTCATGTTAATGTTAGCAGAAATGCCTTTATTACTCATTTCATTGAGGTACAAGAGGCATACAGGAGGATGAAGCTATAGTCAAATTTTTAAAAGTGGGATGTTATGTGATGGCTTTGAAAATCAAGTTCCTTGCATGACATGAGAAAGAAATCATTGACTTAGCGCTTGAAGAGCTAAGTCATTGATTTCCTTTGTATGAAGTATCTGAAAATTTAAACCAAAAACAAAAAATATCTTGAAAATGGTTAATGTCACAAAAATTTGACAAACTTTGTTTCAATGAGATCTACATTTCTGGTATAGGAAGTTTTTGTCCATCATAGGATGGTTTACCAATTACACAAAATTACACAAAATTCATTCAGAATGTAGAGATCTTCACAAGCTAGAAAATTCAGGATATACCTACATTTTGTCATGAAAATATCTTAAACATATGGTATTTTCATTAAAAACATTACAGCAATTTTTGAGAAAATAAAAAAATTATTTAAAATGTTTCATGTGAAGGGTAGTTTGGGATGGAGGGATACTTTTTTAATCCTTGTGTCGCATCCTTGGAAAATGTTGAACTTAAGTATTTAACCACTTTTTTATTTTTGGGTATTGCTGTTCACAGATAGACACACAAGAACCTCAACACTTTTAAATCAGAAGACATAGTGAAAAGAATAATATAATATATAGAAGTGGTTGCAAATATACAATTTCACTAAAATACTTAGTCACTTAAAAATATTTTAGTAAAATTGTATATTTGCAACAACTTCTATATATTACACAAGAACCTTTTTCTAAAAATCTGATATCTTACATTCACATGAGTTTTTCTAGTGACTATTGTTTATTTTTGTACCTCTGAAAATCCATACTCTTTACATGACATCATGAGAAACAACTGAATGGTGACCACTTCAAAAAATTAAAAAGTACTGGGAAATTCAAACCAATAACAATGAATATCTAAGAAATGTCTGAAACACCCAAAAAAAAAGTGATTTTTAAACATATAGTATTTTAATAAAAAATTGTTATAACCATAGAAAGTAAAAAATAATCAAAAATGTTCCTGTAAAGGGTAGTTTGGAATGGGGGGGATTTTCTTGAAAATCTTTGTGTTGTTTACTTGGAAGATACTGAAGTTAAACACAAAGTTTGGTATTTATCTGATTTTTTTGTTTTACAGTTATGTTGCATGCATATATGTACACAGCGACTTTTTTTTTTTTAAGGCGAACTGCTTTTAGTTTTGGAGAGCCTCAAAATATGTATTTCTGCTGAAATCTTGACATCAAATTTTTGGGCGGAATAAGGTTCTTCCTCCAACTACTTACTGGTAAATGCTTCCAGAGAAAATAAAAATAACAAAGGTTAAAAAAATTACTATACTCGGAGCGAGGAAAAGAAGTAGCTGTCTGCCAAAAAAAATCACATATCTATGGGCATACAGAAAATTATAGAAAATATTCAAGATATGAAAAACCTTTTAAATACCAGATTAAGATAAATGATGAAAGACAGACAACCATCCAATAAAATGTCAGGCACTTACAAAATCAGTTGTTTGGACTGTGAAAAGCTGGACAGGTAAAACATAACCTTAAAGTTTGACTAAAACAACATTTTAGAAACTCAAACAGGTAGA
The DNA here is from genome assembly GCA_030765065.1 of Deroplatys truncata. Lineage (NCBI taxonomy): Eukaryota > Metazoa > Arthropoda > Insecta > Mantodea > Mantidae > Deroplatys > Deroplatys truncata. Next base: position 61,408,377 of record CM060977.1, read on the forward strand.
AAAATCAGGTATTGCAGTACATTTCTGGGAAGGACAACATGAAATAAGACAGAGGTAAAATTAATACAAATACCTGACAGAGCGGTAGCACTACCAACTTGGGAAAACAGATTTTCATATACATGAATAATTTAATTAACTTCGACACAATGATTGGAGATTGGTCTATCTGCCACTTTAAGAATGGAAGTAAAAGATGGGCTAGCTGATGATGAAGGCAAGACTTTTTGAAATGTGTTGTAGATTAAAAAAAAAAAAAAAAAAAACCAGGTAATGAAGTTGTGTGATAAAGTTCTAACTTAATTTATTATTTATCCAGCTAGGTACTTCTTTGTAATCTCCAAAGAAAATATATGTGAAACTTAGATTGAAAGTTCACTAACACAACCATACTGCTGGAGTATGGGTCTAGCTTCAAGAGCTAAATCACTATTGCCATTAATGTGTATTACTGGGATGATTTATTGTTGGATTTCAATCTTTTCTGCACCAAGTAATGACACCAATGTTTCCATAAAAAAAAACATTGACTTAACTTACTGAAAAAGTGGAACTGCTTTCCTTTCGTGGCCATGTCTTAAATTCCAATTCTTTAATTTTTAATGCAGTAAGTTCTTCCCAATAGGATACTCAATCTTATACAGCATTTTTTGGAAACAGGCTCCTCCTATATTTGTAGAGGAAGTAGTATGTCGGAATACAACAAAAAAGGAAGTCCTATATAGATGGATCTTAAAATTGTACAGGCTGCCTCTGTGGTTGACTCCTGGCTTCTCAATCCAGAGGTCCAGTGTTTATATTCACAGCTGGGGCAGGTGAATATTTTTTTAATTAAAATCTTTCCCTAAACTCTGCAAAGTCTGGAAGTATACATGTAAGAGTGAATGTGAGTAGGTCATGATTAAAACCACAGTTAAGGAACCTACAATTAACGAGTTGTTTCTAAAGCCAAAGTCTTTTATATGACCATAGAAGTTAAAGGAGACTATACAAACAAAACAGTTTTAAAATATATATTAAATGCAATAATAATAATTATTGGTGACTTTCTACCACCTTAAGAGCAGCACATCTCTTAATGTGAGCTTGTTGCTGTCTGTCACTATATATTGTACAGCATACCTCTATGTTCACATCAAGAGGAGTTTAATTGTAATACTTAAATCATATTAGAGTATTACTTTGCCAGTCAAGTAAGTTATTCTCCTATCTGTTGAATCGAGGCACATCTTATTTAACATTCTCCCCGTAAGGCTGGAGCATAATTAAATCCTACTGTATATATGAAATTATAGATATAATTTTCTATTATGGGAATGGAAATGGAAGCCACATACAGGCACATAACTTATATGTTAAAATAATCTGATTCGATACATTCACATGACTATCTCTACCCTCTATTGTTTATTAGTGGGTATACAAATTATGTTTACCTCAAGCTTATTACTTTCTCTACTACGTATAGTAAGTAGGGGAAGTATTGTATTTCACCCAAAAATTCGATACCGAGATTTCACCGGAAATATATGTTTTGATTCCCCTGAATCCAAAAAAAGCATTTTTGTAAACATGTCCGTGTGTGTGTCTGTGAACAGCATAACTCAGAAACGAACAATCGGATAAACACCAAACTTGGTATTTAGGTTCAGTATCTTCCAGAGATGCGACACAAAGGTTTTCAAATAAATCCCCCCACCCCAGACTACCCTTTACATGGAACATTTTTCGAAAATTTTAATTTTCTCAAAAATGGCTAACGATTTTGATTAAAATATTATATGTTTAAGATATTTTCATGACAAATAAAATGTATATCTTGAATTTTCTGGGAATGTCTCTAAAAGTATTCTTCATTGTGAACGACTTTTGCATAACTGATAAACCATAAGAGATAGACAAAATTTTACTACACAAAAAATGTAGATCGCGTTAAAATACACAATTTATGTCATACATTTTTTTTGTTGAGTGAACCATTTTCGAGATATTGCTTGTTATTCCCTTAAATTTTTCAATACTTATTTTCTCAAATGGGAATTGGTTATTCATTTTTTTGTCTTGGATATGCAAAGAGCATTAATCTGTGGCAAACAGAATGGTGCTGCACAGAGCAACCAGCTATTAAGAGATATGTATATGCTTAAAGGCTACTGTATTTTTATATTGCCCTTGCAAATACAAAACAAGGGGAACAAAGTACGCCTTAAGCAATAGTCAAATATTTTTAGAACTGGTCGCTATGTGTAAAATGCAATTCTCTTTGCATGTCAAAAGATCGTTTCTATAAATGTTTATCTCGATTAATATGAAATAGATGGAGAATAAGAGTTTGTAAAAATAGTTTGTACAAGAGTAGAGAAAGTCATGTGAGTGTAACACATAGATTTTTTTTCTAACTATTACATTTTAATCCAAATAAATCTTTGCAGAAATAGTCACATTACACATTTCATTATAGATACGAAGAGAACAGTGATAGTCAAAGTTTATGACCTGGATGCTACCGTGCGTTCGTAAATCGGCTGGACCATTCCATGGCGGCAATGGACTGGATGAGGAGTGGCGCACCTGCCACCAAAGAGTAGCGCTGTAGCTACTGCGCTTCTAACATCCTTCACTGATGAGGTGTGGTTTTATCATCAAGGTCACATTTCTACTCGGAACAATAGATACTGGGCTACTGAAAATCCCCATATTATTCATGAAGTTCCTCACCACACTACAAAAGTTGGGTTTGGTGCACAATGAGTGCATGTAGAATTATCAGTCCCATAATTGATTCACAGTTTATGTAAATTCAATTTTAAATAAATATTTTTTGCAACTAAAAGAAATGAAAGATTGTGTGGCTGGTTTCAACAGGATTCAGCTACAGCACACATTGTTGCAAATTCTATGCATGAATTGCGAAGTAAGTATGGTGACAGAACAATTAGTTGAGGATTGTGGCCACCTCGTTCCCCTGACCTATCTCCATGCGATTTTTATTTATGGGGAACATTAAAGAATAAAGTGTACACATCAAATCCACACACGTTACAAGAATTGAAGGGCAACATCACAAAAGAAATACAGGTAGTCAACATGAACTTTTGCAAGTAAACCAGAATTGTTTTCAGAGATATATGGAATGTGTTCGCATTGAAGGTCATCAATTTCAACATCTGTTGTGATGCAGGTAAGCCTAATGTAAGTTAGTACAATAGTTAGTACTTGCTGGTCGTTTATCTCTGGTGGAAGGCGCACCAATCCTCACTCAGCCCAAGGCCACCGGACAACGGTCCGGCCAATCTATGGACATACTGTATATGCTGGCCTTAAAATGTTTATCCAATTTTTCGTTTTTGAGTTACGCATGCACACCCTGATTTGCTACCTCTGAACAACCTTTGGAAGTTCATGGTTCCACCAATAGATGCCACCAATACAGATATCCCTTCAGTTAAGATCACCAATAGCACCAGGAACCAGTTGGACACCTGCTGATGATGGGGACAAGTCATCCTCAAAACATGTTCAGGTACTTTTTTACTTAGTGATGTTTAGTATTTTAAAATTCCAACTCAACTTTATAAATAATGAATATTTCTTAAGAGAATTATATTTCAAGAAGTGACTCTTAATAACCACTTTTGACGCTTTCTCATTCTAATGGTTAAGAAAACTATCATATTAAATAATACTGTTGGCTACCTCTAGCTGCTCCTGGTATTCTTCCTTAACTTGTTTCAGCACTCTCTTTTGTTCAGCTATGGTCATATCACGACGAGCAAGAAATGTTTCTAATTCAGCAACTCTTGCTTTGGTAGCTTCTAAACAAGAGGTTCTAGTGTCCAGCATCTCACGCATAGCTAAAAAATAGACAAAAAAATAAAACATTAATAAATATTAAATAGTTTGTTTTTGTTACTTCTTACACTTAACTAGTTTAAGAACAATCAAACAGTAGCTTACTTTTGGAAAAGATAGGCTGAGAAAAAAGCTGCAAATATATGAAATGTTACACACATCTCTCATACAAGAATTTTTCCGTAGTTGGTAAGACATAATACATATCTATTTCAATCTTTCACTACAAAAAAGGTATAACATATATTTCCTACAATTGAGACTGACACACTTTTCTCGAAACCCTAACACGACTCCCTGGTTGTCGACAAGTATTAGAGCCCTATTTTGACTACTTTTTCTCTTTTCTTTTTCCTAATCCATTTGCCCCTTATTCTCCCTAAACATTCATCCATAATCTGACTTCTTTTCCACCCTCTGACTGTCAACATCTTTATAATGCTATAATATTGCTATTTTATTACATTTCAGATTCCATATACCCACTTCTCTACTTGTTTCCTTACATTGCATCTTACAATGAACATACCCTCCGTTTCCCCATACATAACATATACTTCCAAACTGCTATTCCTAAATCCTTTAAGATACTCCTGTTCACATCTCCTGCCCTTGCTTATTACAACTGTAAACATACTCCTCTCTAATCCAATCTTTCTTTATTACCTTATACAATTTCGAAGAACTTCAATTCTACGAACCTGACCAAATCTCCCATTATCTTCTATCCTCCTCCTTACTTTCCTCCAGAATTCTATTGAATCCCCCCCTCCACCATACATCACCTGTGCCACTATTTATTTTAGTCTCTTACACCAGTTATCATTGTAAAAAATTATTCTTTGGTAATTCATACAAGTTTTAATTATATCATCCTCTAGTTCAAGATTTCTATACCAGTATTCCAAAATACTTTCGACCACCATTCCTTTTCTTCTTGTTCAACCTAATTCTGTCAATGCTACTCCTCTCGGCCATGGGTTTGGTAGACCTAATAACTCATTACAAAATATCTATGTATTACATCAATTTTATTTACAATCTTTGACAATCCCCAAATTTCCACTCCATATAACATCTTTGATTCTACCACTGCTTCATGCAACTTCTCCAACCAATTTACAGTTTTTGGTATTTTATATAAATATACTCTCACTTCTTTTATAGGCAATTCTCCTTTGGCAATCCCTTCTTACCATGTGATTCCCAGTCTATATTACTACATAACCTTGCTCCTAAGTAACCAAATTCCAACTACTCTCCATTCAAACACAATTTTTCATCCTTTCTTAATCTACTTTGTTTTTTAAACACCATTAGTTCAGGGTTTTTTTTTACTATAGAGCAAATTTGACATTTTTCCACCATTATGGGATGTCATTAGAATCTGGTGATATTTGGGTTGTTAGATTCCATTCATAATCAGCAAATCCTCAATACCCACCTATTACAGTATTGTGAAGGTTAGTTATACTGCATGTTACGTTGGAGTCCCTTTTAGTTGCAGGTGTTCAAACTTTCACGCCGACCAATTTGTCACCAACTTATTCACTGATTATATTAATATTACTTATATTAGAATAATTATAATTAGATTAATTATAATTATATTAGACTAATTATATGAGCATTTGATTATTGGATTTTTAGGTTATTATTAATTATTAGATCTTGCCTTTGCATTTAACTAGAAATTTGAATTGTTTTGCAATTTTTGATGTAAGCATGCTTGTGCAGGGTTTTTATTTTTAGAGAAAGAAGATCTGTAGAAGAAAACCAAGGAATTTAATTAAATTTTTGGTTTAGGTAAGTAAGCCAAAATCATATTAAAACATAACTATAAGTTATTCTTCATAGTATTACAGTAGCGTTACTGACAGAAATTTGCAATGTTTAATAACATACACTTATATAATTTATGTCCACAGTATATGCTTCAATTCTTAATTTAACATTTAATATGCATCCATATTATAGGTAATCAGCAATTATGGCGTAGAAGGTGGAGACCAAACCTTTGCACTGAAGAAAAGAATATTACAGAGCAGTATATATATGACAATGACTCATAAAACTAGCAGAAGACCAAAATAGAAATAGTGTGTCTTTTGTAAATAGGTTGTCTGATAATTTCTCTGGTTATGTATCTATTGACTCAAGTTAAAATGTTACCATCCTAACATGTGACATCAGCCGTCTTTATTTTCTGGTAACCTGAGTAAGGCTGCACTTCCTACACTCTTAAAACCCCACTCTTTGCAGAATTTGCTGATTTCATTAATTGCCTTCTGTAACCCCATAGCTGTTATTGCACCTGCCATTAAATTGTCTGCATAAAGTAATCCAGTATCCCTTTGTTTCGCACCACTGGACTATGTGAGTTACTTTTCTTCTTTGTTTCACAATACTGGACTATCCTCATTCCTGGATCGTTACCAAATCCCCTCCACATCACAATCCAATCACTGAACTATGCAAGCCTTTTTACAACTCTTTCTGAAATATCATCAATAAATAAATAAAATGGGATTCAACTTACATCCCTGTCTTAAACATAGTCTTTGATCATTATATCTGTTATTTCATTTCTGTTGCATCTAACACACAACTTCACTCCATATTTTCTTGATCCCTACAATGAACTTATTGCTTACATCCTTTTTCCTTAATTTCTACTCTAGTGCATCCTTCTTGATAGAGTGGAATGCTTTTTCAAAATCAGCAAAAAACATATGTCAGCAAACTTTCTTGTTTGCAGCTAAAATGTTTACTTACTATTGCCTGTATTACTGTTATCTGTTGGTCTTCTCCCCTTTCTGAATATTGCTTGAAATTCAGTTATTTTGTTTTCTTTTTCTGTCCAATCCTGTAATCTTTCTGCTATTATCCCTGTATATATTTTTCCTAATATAGACAGAAGACTAACTTCTCTATAATTAATTCTTTTACTTATAATCATCTTCCTTACCTTTGTATAGCAAAACCACCATACTTTCAATTTTTAGACACCACTTTATTCTCTTTCACTTTATTCAACAACTTTACTATTATTCTCATATCTGCATTTGTTTTGCCCAGTAATGCCTATTGCTAGGGCTTGGAATCTTTTGGCGAGTTCAAATGTAAAAATCAGTACCTTCAAACGTGAAAATTGGCGACTTAAATAAAGGGTTAGGGTAAATACCAGGAAGCATAAACACATCAATCAGCTAAGCACCAATTTTTAAAATATTCATATTTTAATGCCAACTATTGTATAAAAGCATACACTATTTATATGCAAGATTTTGGCAACATTTGTGTAATGATGACCTAAATAATAATTAAGAATCAAATCTAAAATAAAGAGAGTTGAAGGTTGTTACACTACATCACTAAAATGTTCTTACTTGAACGCGTTTCGGGTGACGGTTTGATCCCATCGTCCGCATGTTTTCAACTGAGTTTGCCAGTTGTCTGGGGAATGTGTGTGGCTAGTGGTGTTATCTGGTGCTGGGTTGATGAACCTCCAAAGGCTGCTGGGTGGCAGCAGTTCGAAATTCATTAGGTGTTTCCTGTGTTTGACGATATGTATTTTTTCCCAACTGTCCAATTCATTGCTGCTGTTGATTGGTTTTAAGAGTTTTATGTTCGGAGTGATATCATGGTTTGAAGACCAGAAATGATGTGCTGGCTGCTTTTGGTAAATGCATCTCATATGCTCTTTAAGTCTTATTTCAAGATTTCTTTTGGTTCTTCCTATGTATACCAGGTACAGTCAGTACAAACAATTTGATATATACCAGCTGACTTATCGTTGGGGATAGGATCTTTTGTTCTGTTGCATAGTAGTTTCTGTATATTGTGGTTATTCTGTGGAGACAGGGTGATGTTGTATTTCTTGAAAATCCTTTGAAATTTATGTGTCCAAGGGTGATAAGTGAATTTCCTATATGCTTGTGGTTTTTGTTGTCTGAGTAAAGTAGTCATTTGTTGGATGTATTTCTGTCTTTCAAACTTTTTTATCTTCTTATCTATTGTTTTTTTTCTGGTATCCATTCATAGTGGCTATGTTGATAATGTGTTGGTATCCTTTCTGGTATTCCTCTTTCTCCAATGGTATAAGTACTAATCTGTTTGTAATACTATTTAAAATTGCATGTTTGTGGCTTGTAGGATTGTAGCTATTGTTTTTAATATAATTTTCTGTGCGAGTTAGTTTGTTGTGTGCATTATTTCTGATGATCCTGATGTCTAGGTAAGGTAATTGGCCATTTTCTTCTTTTTCTATTGTGAATTTTAATAGATCTTTTTTGTAAATTCAATAATTTCAAAGCACCTTCTGAAATTTTTTTTGGAACAATAGCAAAAATATCATCTACATACCTATACCAGGTTTTGAATAGATTGATGCAGTAATTTGTATCACAAATTACTTAAATGTAAATAATGATTGTAATATGAATATGCATTTTAGGCATATCGGGGAGTGGGTGTATAAAAAGCCAAGTCAGAGGTAGATCGCGGTCAGTTCATCAAAAATCTGTGTACACTACACGTCGTCTTCAGTCAGTCAATTCGTCGAAAGTATTTGTACGGCAAACGTCGGGTATCGATTCACAAGTTACGCGCAGCAGAATTATGAAAATCTAAAGTGTTGTAAGGTTAATTATACAAAAGGTTGAAGTACGTGGATTAAAAGTGATCAGTAAGAAGTTATTATAACAGTTTCAGTTTGGCGAGTGTTAAGATCAATGTATAAATGTGTAAAACAAATTTCTTCATCAGTGTTATATTTGGATAAAAGATTCCTTTCCGTTTACACACTTTGATCAAGAGACATGTTCGACTGAGAAATAATAGCTAGCCGGAGGACAGTAAACAAAACTTAAAATTCTTTCAAACACTAATACTACCACAAATTGCTAACACTAGATGGAGCTACAAACCGAACAAATGAATGACGTCACAAGATGGCTTCACATGAAGTAAACACACATACACAAACATTACAAGTAACAACATTATAAGTAATACCGTTACAAGATGTGGGAAAGATTTAGTAATATGGCATTCAAAATGGCTCATATATAGTTCTGCTAAAAATGGTGAAAGAGGGTTTCCCATAGTTAGGCCTGTGGTTTGTTTAAAGATTTTGTTATGGAATGAAAACAAAATTCTGGTCCAGACATAATTTTGTTAGCATAATTTCTTCTGTTTGTGCTCTAGGTGTGCCATTGTTTAATATCCAAGTTTCTAGGAGTGGTAATAATTCTTCTTTTGGTATGCTTGGGAAGAGTGCAGTGACATCAAATGATACCATCATGTCTGTGGGTGATATATTTATATCTGAAAGGTGACTGGTTAATTCTAATGAATTTTTTATACTTAGACTTTTGAAGACAGGCATGGAGTTGAAGGTATTTGAAAGCCATTTTGCTAGTTTATATGTGGGAGAGTTTATGTTATTCACTATGGGCCTCATTTTGTTGCCGAGTTTGTGTATTTTTGGTAGTGCATATAACCTAGGTATGGTGGGAAAATCTGGTTTAATTCTGGATTTGTCAGCTTTTGTTAATGTTTTGGTTTTTTGTTAATGTTAATGTGTTTTGGAGTGACTTGGTGCATTCTTTTAATGGATTTTTGTTGATTTCTATGTACTCTGGGCTATGTAGTAATTGCATAACCCTAGATTCATAATCTTCTTGGTCTAATATCACTAATGTGTTTCCTTTGTCTGCTTTGGTGTATACTACAGGCTTTGACTTCAGAGATTTGATAATTTTTTGATGTGGTATGTAGTGGTATTTTTGGGCTTGTATCTGGTCCAATATTGGTTCACACTGTGATTGTATTATTCTTTTATCATTATCTGTTAGGTGATTGGAGGCTATTTCGATATCAGCAGCTTTTGGAGGTTCATCAGCCCAGCACCAGAGAACACCACTAGCCACAAACATTCCCCGGACAATAACCGGCAAACTCAGTTGAAAACATGGTGACGATGAGAGCAAACCGTCTCCCGAAACGCGTTCAAGTAAGAACATTTTAGTGATGTAGTGTATCAACCTTCAACTCTCTTTATTTTAAATTATAACACATCACTGTTAATAGCTTCTAAATCTTCAAAATTAATTAAGAATCAAATCGTCTTCCATAAAATCATTAACATTCCCAAAACTTTAAACATGCGTAGCTCTAAACTTTAGAAATGGTGCATAGCTGATTCATTTACTTATAATGCTGTCCAATTATAAGTACTAAAATAAAAATTTATATTTAGCAAATACCTAGCTACTATATATAAATGGTAAATGAAACATTTCAGCCTTCAAAATACATTTCAGAAAGCAGACAAAGATTTTCTTGCTGCAGGCTGTGACACTTGTCTGTTAGAACATTATTAATTTGAAAGGGGGGGGGGCAGTTCACAATCTGCATTGGCACAGTGCATCCAAACTGCCTTTAATGCAGCCTTCACAAAGTCTGGGTTTGTTAGGATCATTCCTACCAAAAATGGTACCATTGCTTTGCTTTCCACCCAGATTTAAGTTTAGCAATTTCATACCCTTGCAAATCAGAGAAAAAGCATATCTTCTTTACACGCTTAATCAACTCTTATGAAACATCCATTGCCACAATCTTTGCAGGATCGAACACACTCACTATCTTGTAATAGGCACCTGTAGGGTCAGAGGATTGTATGGAAATTATTTTCATTGCTGCATGTGAAGCTACATTGATGTTTTGTTTTATAGCAATGTTAGAGCACGTCTCCATTTGTGCTCTAGTTTCACCACTGTGGTTATCAGTAGCAGTGAGCTGCAGACCATAGCCAAAATCAATGAATTAAAGTTCGAATTGCTTCCTCATGCACCCTATTTGCCAGACGTAGCCCCCTCTGATTATTTTTTGTTTCCAAAGTTGAAGAAATGGCTTGGTGGTAAAAGATTTGCCAACAATGAAGAGGTGGAGTCTGTAGTTGATGGCTATTTTGCAGAACTCAATGGTTCTCACTATAAACAGGGTATTGAAGCTATTGAACATCGCTGGGAAAAGTGTATGGAACTGAAAGGAGACTATGTAGAGAAATAAAGGTGCTTTTCCCCAAAAGTTTGTTTTCTCTTTGTTAGGTCGGATACTTCTGGGACAGCCCTCATATATCTACTCATCTAGTTTTTTGTGACTACACAGGGAACACTCTGAAATCCATATGTAATGTATATCTCGAATGTTTATAGCTTTTAAAGATGTGTATACATTGCCATCACGTGAGGTTTAAATTACCACTCTTCAGTGTGTGTAGAGTCAGTGTTCTTCAAAGTTGTTTAAGTGTTACTGAACAAGTGAATTTTTGTTTGAAAAGCTATGGAACAATCCAGATATGGAGGCCTGCATGAAATGTAAAGTAATTGTTTGCATAATAGACTGAGCTCTATAGAGGTGATTAAATATTAAGTTCCAAAGTTCCCATATTTCCCTTCTTTTGTTTTTCAAAGATTCTGAATATCTTGGAAGCAACAGCAAGTGGCTATGATATCAATGTGCATGCTTTCCAACAATATGCTAGAAAAGCAAGAGCATTGCATTTAAAAGTTTATCTTGGTACTTCATGCCTGCAACAGATCATAAAATTATAGTTTACAGTCCCGATATAAAATATGTATTCTACCTATAGGACAGCTCTCTGAAGAGGCACAAGAAGCTAGAAATAAGCATCTAAGATGATTCAAGAAGACAATACAAGAAAACATTCCAGAACCAGTACAAATTAAGATTTATTAAAAATGATGCTGATTACTCCAGATCCAGTTATTTCTTCATTAAGAACTTTATGCCAAGAAAGAAGGGGAGTTTACCTCAAAACGTTCTTAACCTATCGAACACAAAACCCTCTACAATTGCAGCTCATGAGGACTTGCCTTTCTCCAGCGACACAGACTTTGACAATGAATGAAGTATGCCTATTTTGACAGTTTAAATGTAATCATATTACTAGACAAGTAATACATTTCTAATGTGTGCTTTTCAAATTGCTGCCCTTATACGAATCGCTTGTTCTTCAAAACTCTCTTAACATTAAACCTTGCTCTACACTGTCAAAACCATCTCCTCACAGTTGGCTTATCTACTGTAAACATAAACATTTGCCCCCTTCCACTTACTGATGGAGACCTGCTACAGTATCAGGTCATATTAAACAAAATATGAACTAACACAATAATGAGAGAGAAAAGAGCCTGTTTAACTTCACCAGGAATCTGCCTTGTATTTTTGTCTGGCTAGATCAAGTAAATAGCACACCCTGTAGCAGCAACGGCAACAAAGCAAGATGTCTGTTCACATTCATTTGTTTCTAACAGCATACATAACTTGTTGCCTAGCGCAATGCACATTCGTTCATATTTGTCTGGGAACTTTTTTCAACTTTCACTCTGAAGGCTTAAACTTCAATAGCCAATACATTTAAAATACAAATTGTGTTGCACACTCATCAAAACCCTCCTTCTTTTTATTTGCAGTTTGCTTCCACTCCATTTTTGAGCAACTCTTTAACAATTTCAGTGCCTCTTGTACCTTACTACCCTTGATAGCATATAAATACCCCATATTCAGACGTTTCCTATCTTGAACTCATATCTTCCAGAATTTCTCTTCTAATTCATCTTTGCATTTAGAAATTCTTATTCTCTGCTGTTTCCTTAGTTCATCTTGATTTATTGCCCGTTCACTTACAAGCAATTTCATTATTAAAGGGAAGTGACTACTATAAGGGATGCAGCATTACTCAGGTTACTAATTTTGTAAGGTTACAAGCTGAAAAGTAAACAAAATCTTGAAAAGTTCAGATCTTTTAGGGACAGAATGGGATTGCAATAGCAGACAGTATGACAATTTGGTTTTTGGAACTGTGAAGGTATGAAAAACAAAATTTATACAGGAACTTTTACGGCATTTACTGGAGAAGCTAGACTATCTGGCGGTAGTAGAAACATGGTTAATGGAGGATGATATAGAAATAAAGGATTATAATTATGTGAGAAGGGGAGAAAAGCTAGCGAAAAAAGGGAGAGTATCAGGAAGGCTGGGATTTTGTATTAAGAAATCCTGACCCTGAATATAACAATTAAAGAAACTTGGTCCAGGCCAAAAGAAGTATTATGGGTCATAATTCAAGATAAACAGCTAGATGGAGGTAAAATATTTATAGGCACAGTATATAACCCGGCAGCTAACTCACAGTTCCATAATCCAGAATTATATTATCGTTTACAGAAAGATATACAGAGGTTATCAGATAAGTATATATACAGAGATAATAATAATGGGTGATTTCAACGTAAGAATAGGGGAAAATGATGTAAATTTAACGGATGGGCAGGATAATAATGATGTATTACAAAAAAGAGAGAGTCAGTAAAGAGACACAGTAAAGATAAAGTTGTGTATAGGGGAAGTGAATAATGTATTGACTTTTGTGAACTAAATGCACTTGATATTTTAAACAGGAAAATGGAGAGGATGAACGTGGGGAATATGCCTTTATAAATATAAGTGGTCAAAGTATAATTGACTACGTATTATGGTCAAGTAGTATCAAATACATGATAAACAACTTTAAAGTCACAACTTATGTACATGTAGTGGACATTTTCCACTATCAGACACAAATATGAAAGCAAAAGTAGGATAACAACAGGTAGAAAGAGGAAAAAAAATGCAGGCAAGAAAAATAAAGACATTTAAATGGAGGGAGGAGCCCACAGAGGATTTTATACAAAACATAAATTCAAAGGTAGGATAAATTTTAGAAAGAGGAATAATAGTAAACATTACGGAAGAAAATTCACAAAAAGCATTACAGCTACTGGGATTACCAGTAATAAGAGCAGGAAGAGGAATGGAAACAAGACAGAGTAGGAAACAGGAAAATAAAAGGTAGCTTGATGAAGAGCACAGAGCAGAGAAAAATGAAGTACTTAAAAATCTTATTAGATGGAGGAGAAAGGAAGAAGCAGATAGGAAAAATCTGTTGGCTAGGAAATGGAGATACAAATGTCTACTAGAGATAAAGATATAAAAAAAACAAAGAAAAAGATAAAAGAAGCTAAAGAGGGAAAGCACAGTAAAAATATATGAGAAGTATTAAGAAGGGTAAACAAGAAGGGGGAGGCAAAAAATGAGATCACACCAAATTAATAACAGAGATATTTCAGAGAACTGTTTGGGGAGGGAAAAAATACTAAATTACAAATAAGAGAGATAGGAACAATAAAAATAACAAATGACAAACAACTAGGTGGGCAATCCACAATACAAGAGGTCTACAACAACTAAAGGGTATAAAACAAAGGGCAGTAGGGTATGATGGAATACAGGAGAATTTTGGAAAGTATATGGTGAAACAAGAAAGGGCTTAGAAGTAATGACAAAGGTATTAAAAAAAATCTGATGTGTTACACTCACATGACTTTCTCTACTCTTGTACAAACTATTTTTACAAATGCTTATTCTCCATCTACTTCATGTTAATCGAGATAAACATTTGTAGACTCTATTTTATTGCTAAGTTTCTTGTAGATGTAAGAGGAATATATATTTACAAGGGCAATATAAAAATACAGTAGCCTTTAAGCACATACATATCTCTTAATAGCTGGTTGCTAGGTGCAGCACCATTCCCTTTGCCAATACTCTTTGCATATCCAAGACAAAAAAAATGAATAACGAATTCCCATTTGAGAAAATAAGTATTGAAAAATTTAAGGGAATAACAAGCAATATCTCGAAAATGGTTCACTCAACAAAAAAAATGTATATGACATAAATTGTGTATTTTAACGCGATCTACATTTTTTGTGTAGTAAAATTTTGTTTATCTCTTATGGTTTACCAGTTATGCAAAAGTCGTTCATAATGAAGAATATACATTATACAAGATATACATTTTATTTGTCATGAAAATATCTTAAACATATAATATTTTAATCAAAATCGTTAGAGCCATTTTTGAGAAAATTAAAATTTTCGAAAAATGTTCCATGTAAAGGGTAATCTGGGGTGGGGGGAATTTTCTTGAAAACCTTTGTGTCGCATCTCTGGAAGATACTGAACCTAAATACCAAGTTTGGTGTTTATCTGACTGTTCATTTCTGAGTTATGCTGTTCATAGACAGACACAGAGACACACACACACACGGGCATGTTTCCAAAAATGCTTTTTTTGGATTCAGGGGGTCTCAAAACATGTGAAATCTCGGTATCGAATTTTTGGGTGGAATACAATACTTCCCCTACTTACTATACGTAGTAGAGAAAGAAAAAAATAAAATGTTGACATTCCAGAATGTTGGAAAATAAGCATGATAGTGCCTATTTATAAGCGGAAGGGAGGACCAAATAAACCAGAAAATTACAGGGGAATAAGTTTAACTATTTTAGGAGAAATATACACATGGATATAAGCAGAAAGGTTGAAAAATTGGGCGGAACAAGAAAAGAAGCTGTCAGAATTTCAAGTAGGTTTCAGGAAATGGTAACAAACAATAGATAATTTTAACATAACAATTAATGGGAAACACAGAGAAGTAGTTAAAATATTAATAAAATCCCAGTGGCAACACACTTTAACTTCACTCTTTCACCTTGAAACACCACACTGTGTTGCCACTAGAATGTTATTAATGTAATAGATAATTTGTTCATAATAAAGACATAGAAATATAGCTCAGTAATAAGAGAGAAGAATATACATGTTCTTTGCAGATTTTGAGAAAGCATTTGATTCAATAAACAGAACTGCTCTAGTATGGAAATTAAGGAGAAAAGGGGCCAGTGAAAAATACATAAAGTAGAAAAAATCTACAAAGGAGTAAAGTCTGTATAAGATGGGAAAAAAACGAAATTACAGAGATGACAGAACAAAAAGTACGATTCAGACAAGGATGTAAATTGAGTCCAATTTTATTTAATTTATTCATAGACAATATAACAGACAAAATCCAAAAAGGATATCAGCACTACCTGGTAATAGCAAATAAAGAAATTCCTGGATTATTATACACGGATGGCTTAATGATAGGATTATAACAGTAGTCAGGTTACACAGGGCAACAAATGAAGTTCAGAAATTCTTGAAGAATGAGGAATGAGAATAAATATAAACAAGTCAAAAGTTATGGTTTTCAAAAAAGGAACTAAACTGAGTGGTCAAAGAATATAAATATTTAGGAATAAGGCTGAATAACAAAGGGGAATGAGAGGCACATAGTAGAAAAATAGAAGCAAAAGGGAGGGCTGCAATGACAGCAATAAGAATATGTAAATACAAGCTAGAAATGACAACCACGTGAGTGGAAAGAATGTATGAGGCTCTAGTGGAATCAAAAATGCTTTATGCAGTAGAGATCTGGGGGGTTGGGGCCACAGATTAAGCGAAAAGGAGATCATATGTATACAATGTTCTGCAAAAAACTATTAGGATTACCAAGATCAGTGCCAAGTGAAGCAGAACTAGGAAAAACAAGAAGGAAAGGAATAATAATGGAGAGAACAATAAAATTCTGGTATAGATGTTTGGCTAAAGAAGAGGGTGAAATCTTAAAGTTATGTATGAAGCAGCAAAAAAGCTTAGAGGGCACAAACAGTTGGTGAGCAGGGATAGAAAGAATTATGGGGAAAATAGGAATGGGAGACATATGGAAGTTAAAAGAAAGGAATGAAAGTGATGTAGGTAAACTGTAAAAAGCAGAATAAAGGCCATAGAAAGGCAGGAGATATGGGGAAGTTTAGAAAAAGAAAACATTACAATTTTATAAACAAATAAAAAGAAACCGGGGAAGAGAACCATATGTAGATTACTGTAACAGACAAGAAAAAGATGGGATAGCTTCATGAGAACCGAAACAATATTTCTAAGACGGATAAGAGGTAGAGATAAAGGAATATGTGAATTGTTCGGTGAGGAAGAAAGTGCAACACATTACATGATGGAATATAAGGAGTTAGGTTATGGAGAAAAAAGGGGAAAACATAAGAGGGGGGAAATTGTAGCTATAAAATGTTAATGGGAAAAGAAGAAAGGAAGATTAGAAGTATAGGCAAGTTTTTACAGAAAGCAAAAGAAAAATGGGCAAGGAAAGTAAGGAGTACAAGAAAAGAAGACAGAGGGAAGGAGGGGGGATAATTAAGATAAAGGGGAAGGGATAACATGAGCTACCAGGCAGGTCAAACAGCCTGTGGTCATGTAAGCTGAGGCAGTATTTTAATACCTAAATAATTTCAATTGTATTTTTATAATAAGTAAAGTCAATAACAGCCCGCCTTGAAACAATATGTATGTAGTAATTATTTAAAATGTATTTAACAGTCATTGCATATGCTTATTTTTATTGCAAACATGTTTAATAATGTTATGTGAATACATTACATACTTTAATAATGCAAGAGCTGTGAGAATAATAAGTTTTAAGTTGCTAACAATAAGGTAATAATGAGGTAACCTTGTGGCAATAATGAGTTTGAATGTTATTAGTCATGATTAGATCAACGATAATGTAAATTCTGTAACAGTTTAAAATTAGCCAATCAACAGCAAAGAAAAGCTTTAAGTAAAATGTAGATATTCTATTGGACTAGAATTAGCCAATCAGAGACTTGAAATACCGAAGCTTACGGGTTTAACGGTTGAGATAATGTTCAGTTGCTGGCAAACCTTGGTAGTGACCAGATGGAAGATGTGTTCTCTACAGAAATATTACGTGTGAATCGTAAAATATGTATACGTGCTAAGTGAGAGTATTAAAGAATCTCACAGCTCTTTAAAAGTGTAGTGCTTTATTAAAATGTGCAAAGGATAAAATAAAAAGAAGTGAATTGAAAAACTTAAAATTTGTATATGTCTACAATTATTGTCGTACCGCACCCTGCCTAAGAGATACATGACTCTACAAACATTACTGACACAGCCGAGGCAAATTCAAACATAAATAATATATATATATATAAACAGTTTTAATAACAAAGTTAAATGTTATGGTGTAAAACTTGGAGTGTAACAACAAAAATACATCTTTAAATGAGCTTCTCATACGTAGCAGCATATTGCGTAACAGTAACTATTTCGTAATCAACCACTTCAAAGCGTGTTGTAAACTTCTTAAACAAAGTAAACTCCAAGAACAATACTTCAATTGGCTTCCCGAGCAAGAGGCTAAATAAATCATAATTTACGTAAAATATAATACGTAAATTACATTCTTCTTCAAAGCTGAGGTAGCAACAAGATTAATTTAATTTGTACACAGTTTATGTTAGACAACTGAAAAATTGTAAAAACCATGTAAAAGAAATTGTACAAATAAGTTCATTCATTCACTCATGTCACATATACAGCTCTGTAATAGTCTTTCTTCAGTGCAAAGGTTTGGTCATCACCTCCTTCTCTGCCATAATCACTGCTTACCTATAACTATAACCTAGATGCACTGTATTAAATTGATGCACTGAACTGTGCTTTGGGCTTAATTTATGTAACATGCATATATTTTTAAACGCTGCAAATTACTGTCCTGTAATAGCATGATGGAAACACTTATAGTTATGTTGATATTGTAATGAAAAGAAGCTAGAAACAGTGATGTGTATTGAATTTATTTAAAGGTGAGTCGGAATTGTTACAATTCCAACTCACCTTTAAATAAACTTATAGTTATGTTTTAATATGATTTCAGCATACTTGCCTAAACCAAACAACTAAACTTCTTGGTTTTCTTCTATGCAGATCTTCTTCCTCTAAAAATAAAACTCCTTACAAATAGACAAGACTTACACCAAAAATTGCAAAAACAATTCAAATTTCTAGTTAACTGCAAAGCTAAGACCTAATAATGAATACGAACTTAATAGCCTCCTAATAACCTAACCTAATAATAATTAGATGCACATATAATTAGCCTAATTAATATAACTAATCTAATACAAGTGTTGGAACTTAAATAGTGCAACTATTTATTTACAGCCGATACAAAAGAGTTACATGTTAGCAACCTTTACTGCCCTTCAATGCAAAAAAAAAATTGAGTTTTATTTATGGACGCTCTTTAACTACTATGGTTCTTAGCGTCCCATTCTATATTGGGCGTGAAACCCCTGTAATTTTGCTCAGAGGCCTCTTTATCAGGCTTGAGGTTCTTTTACGTGCCGTAAATCTACGACACGGGACCACCGGCTTTACTTCCCTCCCTTCAATGCAGTCGCCAGCGTTGTGTATAACCCTTTGCCAGCGATGTGGAAGTCGTAGTATACCTTTAGCAGAGTCTGTTCTGTTGATAGTGTGAATGGAGCAGTCTACTGCCTGACGAATCTCTGGAACAGTTCTGAAGCGAATGCCACGAAGTGGTTCCTTCATCTTCGGAATCAAACCAGTCACAAGGACTTAAGTCCGGGGAGTATGGCAGATGGTACAGCACTTCCCAGTCCCATCGACCGAACAAATCAGCCACAGCTTGCGCTGTATGCGCCCGAGCATTGTTGTGCAAAATGATGGGTGGATTCTGTAGAAAGTGTTGCTGCTTCTTTCTCACAGCTGGTCGCAGATGGTGCTCCAAAAACGAACGGTAATACTGTGCATTGACGGTCTGCCGTGGAGGAATGTAATGCGTTAGGATAACACCATCACAGTCGTACATGAGAATCACCATAACTTTCACATTGCTGGAGCTCTGACGAACTTTCGATTTTCGTGATGCCATTCGTTTGATTGGCGTTTCAGTTTTGGCCCATGTCTCATCCAGCATTATGATATGGCGTAAGAAAGCCTCTCCTTTGCGCTCATAGCGCTCCAAGTGCATCCTAGCAGCATCTTAACGCAACCATTTCTGCATTTCCATCAAATTATGCAGAACCCATCGTGATGCAATTTTTCGCATCCCCAGGCGTTCCTTCAGGATGTGAAGCACAGTTGTAAGCGTTAATCCGGTTTCTTGGGTGAGCTCACAAATCGTCTGGCATCGATCACTGTCCAGCAATGCGGCAAGAGCATGCACTTCTTTACTGACGCTAGGACAACCTGCCCGATGCATGTCTGCCACAGTTTGCCGACCATCGTTGAAGGCTTTTACCCAATGTGCCACTGTTCTGTAAGGCAATGAAGATTCCCCACAAGCCTCTTGAAGACCTTGATGACACTGTCCTGCAGTACAACCTCTGGCACATTCAATCTTGATCCAACTCCATTGTTCCTATTTCGAAAACATCGTGACAACATTACGTTAGACTGCTAGCTCACAAGTGATTGTTTCTCTCGACTGTGTGCATGCAGGTGAAGTGGGAAGGGAGAGTCCATTTGCTCTGAGGTAAGGTAGGTGTGTAACTAACGTGTGCTATCAGTGACAACGTTAGATTCTGTTGCATAGTGTCTCTACATCAGTGTTGCCACTATTTAAGTTCCAACCCTCGTATAAATAGTAATATAATTAACATTTTAATCAGGTATCAGTTGGTGACTCAATGGTCAGCATGCATAATTTGAACACCTGAAAATATAAAAACAAGGCACCAGCATAACAGATACAATATAACTAATCTTCCCAATAAATGTAACAGGTGCAT
The DNA here is from genome assembly GCA_030765065.1 of Deroplatys truncata. Lineage (NCBI taxonomy): Eukaryota > Metazoa > Arthropoda > Insecta > Mantodea > Mantidae > Deroplatys > Deroplatys truncata. Next base: position 61,428,819 of record CM060977.1, read on the forward strand.
ATTTGCAGAGGAGTTGCCAGTCATGAATGGAACCTAACAACCCGAATATGACCAGATTCTAGTGACTTATCCCACAATAGTGTAAAAGTGTCAAAGTTGCACTTCAGTAACCTCCTGTATATTGTAACCTCTATACCAACTACTGCAGCTAATACATTAAAATTAATAAAGCTCTCGTCCCTTCACTACCTATGTACTGATGAGATTTTATCCATTTGCATTTACAAACATAAATTCACCTTCCAAATCTCCCCCTCTTGCTATTACATACTAACAAATTATTAACTTCACAAAATTCAAACCAACCTTTTACTCTTACCTTGTAATTGATACATCTTTCTCCACTTCCACCAGTTTAATATTTTCCTCACCTACTTTTACATTCAAATCCCCCATAAGTATAAAAACCACACTTGGAATTTTCCTCTAATTCCTCTATAACCTGACCTAAATCCATGAACAATTTTTCATCTTAGAAGTCTGATAACTCAGGAGAGTTGTAAATAACATGAAGTGTGATTTCGTGCCACGGTTTTGTTAATTGTTAACCATAAAACTTGCCTTTCTAAACCTACTGCTTCCTCATATATTTTACTGCTCTTCTTACTACACAAGCCCAAGCCCCTCCCCTTATTACTTCTGCTAGTTCTTCCTCTATAGGTAAACAAAATCATCTATCTACCTATCGACACTTCACCACTAATTATTTTGTTTTCTAAACCTTCTGCATTCCAAAACATAACCTTAATTAATTAATTTTGAAGATTGAGAAGCTAGTAACAGTAATGTGTCATAATTTAAAATAAAGAGAGTTGAAAGTTGTTACACTACATCACTAAAATGTTCTTACTTGAACGCGTTTCGGGAGAACAGTTTGCTCCCATCGTCAGCATGTTTTCAACTGATTTTGCCAGTTATTGTCTGGGGAATGTGTGTGTTAGTGGCGTTCTCTGGTGCTGGGCTGATGAACCTCCAAAGGCTGCTGGGTGGTAGTAGTTCGAAATTCATTAGGTGATTCCTGTGTTTGACGATATGTATTTTTTCCCAGATGTCCAATTCATTGCTGCTGTTCATCGGTTTTAAGAGTTTTATGTTTGATGTGATTTCATGGTTTGAAGACCAGAAATGATGTGCTACTGCTGATTTATCCATCTGTTTTTGACATAGCCCAGCACCAGAGAACACCACTAGCCACACACATTCCCCAGACAATAACCAGCAAAATCAGTTGAAAACATGCTGAAGATGGGAGCAAACCGTTCTCCCGATATGCGTTCAAGTAAGAACATTTTAGTGATGTAATGTAACAACCTTCAACTCTCTTTATTTTAAATAAAATAACCTTAATTGCTAAACCCTACCTAGAAGTCAGTCTTGCCAATGGTTTAAACTTGTCCAACTTTGCTCTGAGCCTTGGTGAAACTCTTCTTCCTGCATCTGCATTTTCTGTTTGTCTCTTACTTCTAGGTTGCTCCTCTCAGCTGTTGACACAACTGCTAAACCATTTTCAAACAATCTGTTTACCAGCTGATGCCAAAGCCACTGCTCCTTCTATTTCTTGTTCCTAAGAAACCATCCTTCTCTTGACGTTGCACAAGTACCTGCTTCCCCTCCATGTCTCCTTGCTACATGTACCAGTGATCACCTTCCCCTCTCCCATCCACAGTACCATCTCCAGCATATTGCTGCTCCCTGCTCTTTGTGATCTGCATTAGCTATGTTCTTGTTCTCCCTCAGCATAAAACATTGCTTCTCTCTTGCTTTTTCGCTGATAAATTTTCTGTCTTTTCCCATCAATACAAAGCTTTAACAAATGCACTTTTTGTATTACCCCTTGCATTTTTCATTTTTTTGATAGCATATTTATACGATTACTTTGGTCTTCATTGTATACTGTTCAATATAAATCTTCGTCCCTTTCAATTTTCTTGCACAGATTAGCACTTGCCATTTGAAACTTAGTTCCCTCTTTAACTGATTATGGTCTAGGTTTTCTGTCTCATTTTTCGAATCTGTAAAAATCTACTGTTTAGCCAATTTGAAACCTAGTTTACTTTGGAATATCTCTTCCACAATCTGACTGAGCTTTCTAATTTTGCCTTCAACTTCAAAAAAATTATATTTAGCTTTCTTTGTCTTTAATGTCTTTTCCATCCATTCTTTGCGTGCCCGAAGCTGTGTGTTAACTTTGTCTTTTACCTTTGTAAGATCACTTTTTAACTTTTCTGTATTAGTGTCAAATTTTGTCAGTTTCTTTTCCATTTTCTTTAATTCCCTAACTTCTTTAGTGATGATCTGCAGTAGACTCGTCACTTGCTCTAAATCTGCTGCGCCTAGATTTAACTCTATTCCACTGATGAGCAGACATTGTCACACTGCTACAAGAAGTACTTCACTTAATCTTTCTGCTACCCATCTCTCTGGATTTTTCTACATCCAAAGCATTCAATCCCTATCTAGTATACTTCTAATTTGCCACCTATCTTTATTCAGTATGGAACACGCATAGGCACACCTGCCTGCCACCACTGCTTGTGAGAGTTCAAAATGTTTGGTTGGTATCTAATGTTAGGCAGTTGGCAATGAAAGCCATTTGCTCTCTTGCACTCCAGTATTTTGATGAGAGGTTGGTATGTTGATCAAAAGCTGGGCAGAGGACTAAGTGGTTTCTCTCCATATCTTTGAGTTCACAGAAAGGGCATTTAAGAAATTCTGCTATGCCAATCCTATGTTGATGTTTGTTGATGGCCTGTTAATAATCTAAAATCTGCTATGGAGATTTTTTGGTAGTATAGTAATTCTAGTCATGTTATGTAGACTTTTCTATTGTTTCCTTTTGTTTGTGATACATATTCTTCTTTAATTGTATGTTGATGTAATTACTCTTTTGATAGAGTGGTAAGATAGTGGACCAGATGATTTTGATGTAATTTTACTACCTTTCTTGGCCAGAAAATCAGCTGTTTCATTACCTTGTATTCCACAGTGTGCTGGTATCCATAATGTATCAAAATGTGAATATGCATTATGATGGTTTCTTTCTAACGATAAGGAGAGGAGGCTTAAAGGAAAACTACAGTCTCTTGTATCATTCCCATAGTTTCTACACTTAAATTCTGTTATAGTGGTTAATTTATATGAATAATGGAATAAATGAAGGACCCCAACTGATACACGCTAATTGACTTTTCAGTGCTTTGGAGAAATCAAGCAGAAATGCCATTAGTCAATAATTTAGGTTGTCCTAATAATAACCTGAAACTTAGAACGTCAGATGTTATGTTACACATTAAACATCTCTATTCTGCGCAAAATACAAATTACTATGTTTTACACCCAAAGCCTTTAAGTTACTGTAGTATATACATAGATACAGTTGCAGCAATTTGAAAGAAAAGCTGGCATGTCTGCTACATTTTTCAGATGGCCTAAATTTGAATCTCAGTTGGGGTGAGCTACCTGGATTAAGCTTTTTCCAGAGACTTAACTTATCATAAAAGGCAAATGTTGGGTAAACCTATGCTCTATACACCCTAGCTCATATTAGCATAATTCTACCCATTTCAATCTCTAATAAATATGGTCTGCCAGTTAAAGGACATTAAAATTAAAAAAAAGAGAAGACAATTTTGAACTTCAGAATATACTAATTGACCATGTGTAAGATAAGATAGAAAATACCTGTATTCCTACACTCTATTGTCAAAAAATAAATTCTCCAACAGACCTTTTAGTTCTTCACAATAGGTATCCTGTAGATGATCTGCCTCATCTTCATGGTGCCTCAGCAAAGGCATTTGAGCAAAACGATCTCTAAATTTCTGCTGTAACTCTCCCATTAAAACAATCTCCTTCTGCAAATGCTCCAAATCCCTTCTTAGCTGTTCACTGGCACTGGCATGCTCTTTAGCCAAACGCATTTCACTTCCCACTTCAAACAACAATGATTCTGCCCGCTGCAATTCCTGCACAAGAAATTGTTATATGCTCTAAGTGCATACTTGCCCATCTTACAAGAAACACTTCACTTGTTTGAAGATTTTATTCAGGTTGCAACATTTATGCTAAATCTTTTGTCCAAAAGTGATATTTAGGGCCGTTTTCAAGCGGTGAAGTTTTAACTGTTTGGCTTTGTGCTCAATGTATTGAGCCACTCACCAGAGCAATCTCTCTGATGTCATTGGCTTCTCCTTTTCTTGTGTTCCTTCCACATACCAAACAAAGGCCAAAGGCTCAAACTTTAATGCTCAAAAACTGTCTTAAACATCACTTTGGGAGGCAACTAATTCTATCTCTGAAAGATGCCACTTCAATCAGCTAACCTTGAAACCTGAACAAAATCACAGTTTCAAATGAGTGGAATGTTAATTGGTAGTGCCAAAACTTTTCAAAGCAAGTTTACTTTTTGCTTTAATTTCAAATATTTAAAAGCCTATAGTTTTCTAAACATAATGTTTACTAAATTAAAAGGATAAACAATAATGCAACTTGAAGTGTGTAACTTGTAATGTTCATTTTTTATTAGTTCATTTCTAAGTATATTAAATATATGGCAGTTTGTGAGAAGTATTGTTTCTAGAAATTTCGAGATAATTACTAGAGAATGTTCCATATAGTACACATTTATTTACCAGAACTGGGACATAATACAATGAATCTTGATTCAAAGCTTTTCTGGAATATGTATATATCTTTCTTGATAATTAGCTAGATATATGGTGCTGAATTTGCTGCTAAGCTTTAAAGAACCGTCAGTGCTCCACTCACCAGATGTCCTAAGAAAGCTAAAATTGTGGAGGGATGAGTTCCTTTTGCAAAAGTAGGAAAATTTACCAAATGAAGTAAGAGGCAGAAGAATTTTAAATCTTAGATCAGGGTAAGACATAAAAAAACTGGGAAAGTACACAGGTAAGGTGAGACAAAAATGGCTATGAAAGGTGGGTAATATTAATGGAAAGGACACTAGAGATAATCTTGTTTGAGGTACATGAGAAAACTTTTACTTTTAGAATGATGAATCCAATATATAATCCCATATATATAACCTGGTGTTAAATATAATGGGGGATGGAAGTAATGCAACTCTATAAATCAGAAAATTTTAAATTACAAAATACAATTGTAACTGTAGTAATAAATCGATGTAATATTGCACTAATGAAAAAATATTTATGTATGGAAAGTCTGTGAATAAATAAATTCATTCAAGAAAGCTAAGTTCTAAAAAATCCCCAGAACCAAAACCTAACACACGGCCACTGCATCTTCTCTCTCTGTCCACACAGGACATCGTATGCCACATGCAGTTACAGGAAGGGGATGTGGTTAACATGCCACTTAATTCATTGGCCACTTTGGCATGGTTTCCAAAGCTGCTCCTTTACCATTAAGTAGCTCCTCAATTGGTCCTCTAAGACCTTATGAGGCTGACTGCATCCTGTACAAAGTCCCCATGCTAGTATCAAGAATTGAACCTGGGTCTCCTTGCACTACAGGCAGAAATGCAACCACAGTGCTATGTGGTAGCTAAAAAAGCTCAGTTCACTTGCATTTAGATCACAAGTGTCAAAGTGAGAGGTAATGTTTTCTAAGCAATAGCATATACAAGCTTCATAACCAGTGCAACCGAGGGGCAGTGGTTTGTAATTAGTCCTTTTATAGGAGCCAGAACAATGCCAACAATCTGGGATTTTTGGCAGTGGTATGCCCGACTGTCACAGTAGCATTGCAGCATTTGTGCAGCAATGTTGTCAAAATGCTATGTTAGTCTGCTGCTGCCATCTGGGTTGATGTTGTTGCACTCTGCTTTTATTGTCAAAGCCTCTCTATACCTTTCTCACTATAAGCTGAAAGGAGAAGTAAACAAAACCACGTGACAAGAGAGCACCTCATTGTCTGGTGGGAAAACTACAACCTTTCCCACTTGGCATGTCGTCTCTTTCTCTACAAAAAAACAGCTCGGTTCAGATCATAACATTTTGTGGTTATTCTTGTGCAGAGAAATTTAAAAAATCCATTATTGTAACAGCTTAATTTATGAAACTAAATGTGTTTGTTCAGATTCACCTATAACTAAATGAACCGTTATAGCAGAGGATTTAAGAGGCTATGCGCTGGCGCTGCAGTTCGTTTCCAGATGAGCAGCCAGTGTACTTTTGCAACGTGTTGAGAAAATCACTACATTTCCATGGTGAATTGAAATCAATTTGAGTTCAATTCCATACTGAATGTGATCTGCATTTCCATGTTAAATTCAATATGTATTGAGATTTGAATACACTGGTTTGAGAATAAAATAATTCAAGCTTTTATGTTGGTCAACTTGGATTTAGGTTGCCGAACCTGTTAAACATGTTAATTTGTTTTTCTGCATATTATAAGTGGGTTTTGAGGTTAGTGAATGTTTTTGAGAAGAATAAATTGCGAATTATGGAAGCGATAAAAATGGCTTTGCTGTGTATTTTATTACACATGTGATTAACGATTTCCATTAATAAAAACAAAATGACAAGCGTGCAGCGTGTTACGAGTATAGTAGAGGATAGTATATTTGGCGTATTCAAAACGATTTGAATATGGTAAATGTTTAAGGGTTTCCATGCAACAAATTTCAATCCGATCCTACTTTCTAAGAGTTGGCCATAGTTTAGCAATAATTGAACTTCTTTGTTAGTGATGCAGAATTGTTGCTCGGATAGCTTGGGTCGCATTTGTTTTCTGTTGTGTTTTAAACTATAGTGCCAATAGATTTTTTAACTTTTTGACTCTTAAAAGGTTAAAGCAAAAGTGGTATATTGATATTAGTCACTAAATGAATAATTTCTAAAGCTTGAAGTTAAGAGCAGTTTAATCCAATACCTTTGATCACAGATGCCAAACTGTTCAGGTACAACTTTTATTTGTCTATTCTTAGTATTATGTGTTAGAAGTTTAGGATGTAAGGCAAAATATAGGAATAAGACACACAATGTTTAAAAGCTAATGATCCCCAAGCTGCGCAATATACTGTATTCGCATTCTGTCTGAAGCAATTTTCTCTCACAGGTACGTCATCCTCCACGTGGTGCTGCCACGTGCTCGGCGGAGTGATACATTTAAGTTTTGTTTACTTCTCCTTTCAGCTTATAGTTACAAGATCCTACTATCTTGCAGCCTTGAAAAACATGATGGGGTTTGTAAAATCTCTGCTAGACAATGGGAAACTTTCTGAAAAGTTCTATGTGCTGCATTCCATGACTTTTTCTACTTACTCTTCTAGAAACCATTGTAACAAAAGCTTATTCTTCCATGTATTTCTAGCTAATCAAGATAAACTTTCATTTCACATTTACGCATCACTGATTGTATAAGAAGGATGCAGTAGGCTTGCAAGTCCGATTTTGGATCACTATGTGATGGCTTTGAAATTCCAAGCTCCTTGCATGATCACGAGAAAAAACGAATAGTGACTTACCACTTGAAAAAATAAAAATATTTGAAAACCCATAACAAAGAATACCTAGGAAATGGTTAATGTCACAAAACATTTTATTTGATATAAATTGTGTGCTTTAACAAGATCTACATTTTGTGTAGTGTCTTTTTCTAAACGTTGATGATGACGATTATGATTATGATTATGATGATGATGATGATTATTATTATTATTATTATTATTATTATTATTATTATTATTATTATTATTATTATTATTATTAAAACCAAACCCCCAACTAAAATTCAGTTATTATGATTAGTCAAGAAAAATCTTGTCTAAAATTCCTTGGAGTTAATCAGATTCTGTGCAACTACAGGAAAATTTATATAGATTAAACAGGATTAATGACTGAAGGACGATACAAAGAACATGGTAATTACTTTTGTTTAAAATACTCAGAAAAATTAAGCTTAGCACAACGTTGCATTAAGAATTTTACATACGCCACCATATATTTAAAGTATAAAAGATATTTGGAGATTGTGACTAGAAAAGCCTTGCAAACAGTATTTGTGCCCAGCTGAATTAATTGTATTCAGCATCAGTGTGTAAAATACTCGGATGCTTAAAGGCAAAATCATGAAGTTCACAACAGAAACAGGCACAATATAAAATGTCTAAGCAAATATTAGTGTTATATTTGACTTAACTGTACTGAAATTCATGCCCTAACTGTTTACTGATTAATGCTGTATGCAATAACTGATTTAATATCAAGCAACATGTACCTTTGTGACTGATTCTGTGTTTTCTTTCTCCTGCTTTAATTTTTCCTCTAATAGCTGGTTATTGGTTTTAAGTTCCTTAATTTCTTTCTGCAGTGAATTACTCTGTAACAAAACGAAACAGTAAATAAAAATAAAGTAAAGAGTCTGGTTAATTGAATCAGAATTAAGAAATTCAATCCCACAGCCAGGATATGAATCACAGGCATGCTCCTATCCATTGAACCCTTCTTATTTCACTTATAAATACTCTCTAACAAAGGTGAGCTCGACCTATGTGTTAGCTAAAGCTGGAAAGTTCAACCGAACTTCAATGCCACGGCCTGGATAATGGCTAGTGTGAATAAGAAAAATTTTCAAGTTTCTATATATACAAATTCTTCACTCAATTATATTCTTCAAATTCTTAACACATACCTGATTTTTCCAATATGTCACTGTTTCCGTAAGTGTTTGTTCTTTCTCATTATTTTCTTTCTTAATTTTTTCCCGTTCATTGTGCAGATTTTCTATTTCTTTTTGAAGCAATCCTAGCTGATCTCGCTGTAAGACAAAAAAACATGCATTACATTAAAGCATTTTAAAACAAGTATAATTCTCTATTTTGCATTTGTTAATGTTCTAGTTTAAAAAACACATCTTACTAATTTAGTCTTTGAATACCATATTTATCCAAACACAAGATTGTTTTTTTCCAAAATTTTAGTTTTAAAAACCACAGGTTGTCTTGCATTTTCAATATGGATTTTCCGATTTGCATGCAGGAAAAAGTTGAGTTTTAAATTTCATGAACATGTCGGAGTGAAGTAGGAAGTGCAGAGTCACAAGGTCACAAAATATGAGCTGAATTTCGTATGTTTCATTTTGTGTCATAAGCTTAGCAATTTACCAAAACGCCTAGAAGAATTATGTTTTTTTTTGGCAAAAATAGAAACTGAAGTATAGTAGACTTGCAATTAACTGAGGCTCTAGGTTAATCAAGTGAGTAATTGGAAAATAAACATACATTTTTTTTGTATCAGTGAGGTGCTAGGTGGCATGTGTCAATGAAGTTGAATGGTACCACAGCTAGCTAACGTCCCCGCAGCATTAGCATTACATCACAGTGTTCAAGAGATACAAGTTAGTCAAAAAAGAAACTATGAAAGAATTTAAAAAAAAAAAAATCTTCTCATTTAACATTGCAATCTGCTTATCTTTCATTTAAACTGCATAAAGTATTCAATGTACATTTTAGGGAATTATGTTGTAATAAACAATTATAATACAGTTTTATGCTTTTTTCATAATTTATGACCTATTAGCACATTATTTCTGTACTATCCGAGCTTTTCCGTATCCAAGGTAGTCTGTCCCATTAGCTCAGAATATTAGAAGTCTAACCACTGCCACCGCCTCCACCACCCATCATCCACAATTAGGCCTTTAAGCCTGTTCCATCTTCACTTTGTGCACTTTCTTATTGAAATGCATCCTTCCATTTCTTCCCAGGGCGTCCAATATCACACTGCCCTTCCCATATCAGTGGCTGTAATACTCATTTCAGCTGATGGTTGCACAGTAAGAGAACAGATGTACTCCCTTTCATGCTGGCCTTCTCCACTTATCACATGCATTTCCGTACAAATTTGGATAATAATCTTTTACAACAATGTGTTATGGGTTATCTAGATAGAAAATAACATCCATCATCATAACTATTGTCATTGCTGGTGTTGCCGTCATTATAGTGTATGTTACTCTCAATTAGAAAACATGTAGTAAAATGATAAAAGAATTACAATTGCTACATTCCAAAATTAGGTTCTGGAAAACAGAATCACTTTGTATTTAGATAAATACAGAATTTTATGATAAGGTGTGATTCTGTATTAAGGGCACAATGTTGGAATGCAAAGTTAAGGAGGTTGAACTCGCTGCTAGGGCGGATGCCTCCCAAGGATCTTCTGCTCCAGTGAGCTTTGCCTCTCTGTGTTCCAATGATGATGTTACCAAAGGTACAAATTCCCTGCCCTAGTCTTCTCAGAACTTCGTCAGAGGAAGCTCAGTGTTGCCCTGAGCTGGTGATGGCAACAGAAGTTTCCCCAGACTTAACAAATTCTGCCTCAGCTTGGAGAAAACTCTTCTTCAAGGTCGCCTCATGAAGGAACGTATGATCACTTTACTGTTACTAGGGATAGCTGGGTGCAATACTACTTATATTTATTCAAAGAACTGAAGATGCAGAAATATTTATTCCACATTGTCGATAATTCTTGATATAATTAATATTTCAATAAATTCCAAGATATTGGTATGTGTTGATACACATATATTAATTAAACTTCGGGAGCAATACCACTGCATGTCCATCATCTTTGCTAGACACTTGTGAATATTGTGGGGCACGCTGACAGAGGCATTAGGAAGGGCAGCTAAGCTATGATTGGCTGCTCATTGGCTTCCCATTCTTGATCCTCTACTAACGTCCAATCATATGCAAACATTAACTGCTGCATCATTGAGGTGGTAATGATGCTTTGTGTGACCCAAACATTAAATATGGGTATGCTTCATAATTCAATAGCAATTAAGCATTTTTAAAAATATTGTATGATCATATTACAAAATTTAAAATAAACATATACACAATGAAGTAGATTTTCAGATGATTATTATTAATCAGACAAATAAAATTCTGTAGGGCTTTGCATTTAACAATATTCTAATGATGGGCATGTAAAAAATGGCTTGGCATATTAAATTCATTTTCAGGTGTTTCTGCTTATTTTTTCTATTTGGATATTATTGAGTATGGGGGTAGGAGCATAACATTTTAAGATACTTATGGAATTGTTTATATATATATGGAGAGTTGACTGTGTAGTATGCTGAGTTTTTTTAATAATGCAGGAGTTGATGCTTGATCAAAATCATTGCACCCACCCGCCCTTCTTAGCAACTGTTGTTATACAATGGCCACAGCAGACATTTTGTCTGGAATTATTGCCAATGTGATAAAAAAAATGTGGCTAACATAAGAAATATAAGAATATACACTATCCTGGATCATTTGAGTTTAGTCACACAGATCCTATGGCTATGTCCTGTTGTTGCTCCACAGTTGTGGCGCACTACTCCTTTACTTATAGAAAATATCCCTCGGCTACGCTTTGCAGTTTAGGGTCCTCAATGTTGGGCTACGCCTTGTGGCTTAGGGCCAATGTTGGCAGCAGAAGCATAATAGAAGCAGTGCTCCCAAAATGCCTTGGTTGGGATGCGTGTGATGCCCGATTTGTGTAACAAATGTGTAATGGAACAAAAGTGACAATATATTTTAAAATAGAGAGTTGAGGGTTGTTACACTACATCACTATGATAATCTTACTTGAACGCGTTTCGGGAGACGGCTTGTCCCCATCGTCAGCATTCTCTCTCAACTGATATTTGCCGGTCATCGTCTGGGGGATGTGTGTGGTTTGTGGTGTTCTCTGGTGCTGGGCTGATGAACCTCCAAAGGCTGTTGGGTGGCGGCAGTTCAAAATTCATTAGGTGATTCCTGTGTTTGACAATATGTATTTTTTTTTTTCCCAGATGTCCAATTCATTGCTGCTGTTGATCGGTTTTAAGAGTTTTATGTTTGGAGTGATATCATGGTTTGAAGACCAGAAATGATGTGCTACTGCTGATTTATCTTGCTGCTTTTGGTAAATGCATCTCATATGCTCTTTAAGTCTTATTTCAAGATTTCTTTTTGTTCTTCCTATATATACCAGGTTACATTTATCGTTGGGGATAGGATCTTTTGTTCTGTTGCATAGTAGTTTCTGTATGTTGTGGTTATTCTGTGGAGACAGGGTGATGTTGTATTTTTTGAGAAATTTATGATGTGTCCAAGGGTGATAAGTGAATTTTCTATATGCTTGTGGTTTTTGTTGTCTGAGTAATGTAGTCATTTGTTGGATGTATTTCTGTCTTTCAAACCTTTTTATCTTCTTATCTATTGTTTTTTTCTGGTATCCATTCATAGTGGCTATGTTGATAATGTGTTGGTATTCTTTCTGGTATTCCTCTTTTTCCATTGGTATATGTACTAACCTGTTTGTAATACTATTTAAAATTGCATCTTTGTGGCTTGTAGGATTGTAGCTATTATTTTTAATGTAGTTTTCTGTGTGCGTTGGTTTTCTGTAAATGCCAAACGTTAGTTTGTTGTGTGCATTATTTCTGATGATCCTGATGTCTAGGTAAGGTAATTGGCCATTTTCTTCTTTTTCCATTGTGAATTTTATAGATCTTTTTTGTAAATTTAATAATTTCAAAGCATCTTCTGAAAGTTTTTTTGGAACAATAGCAAAAATATCATCTACATATCTATACCAGGTTTTGAATAGATGTGGGAAAGATTTTGTAATATGGGAGTCAAAATGGCTCATATATAGTTCTGCTAAAAATGGTGAAAGGGGGTTTCCCATAGTTAGGCCTGAGGTTTGTTTAAAGATTTTGTGATGGAATGAAAAGAAATTCTGGTCCAGACATAATTTAGGCATGGAGTTGAAGGTATTTGAAAGCCATTTTGCTAGTTTATATGTGGGAGAGTTTATGTTATTCACTATGGGCCTCATTTTGTTGCCGAGTTTGTGTATTTTTGGTAGTGCATATAACCTAGGTATGATGGGAAAATCTGGTTTAATTCTGGATTTTTCGGCTTTTGTTAATGTTTTGGTTTCTATCAATGTATTCTGGAGTGACTTGGTGCATTCTTTTAATGGATTTTTGCTGATTTCTATGTACTCTGGGTTATGTAGTAATTGCATAACTCTAGATTCATAATCATCTTGATATTAGACCAAGATGATTATGAATCTAGAGTTATGCAATTACTACATAACCCAGAGTACATAGAAATCAGCAAAAATCCATTAAAAGAATGCACCAAGTCACTCCAGAATACATTGATAGAAACCAAAACATTAACAAAAGCCGAAAAATCCAGAATTAAACCAGATTTTCCCATCATACCTAGGTTATATGCACTACCAAAAATACACAAACTCGGCAACAAAATGAGGCCCATAGTGAATAACATAAACTCTCCCACATATAAACTAGCAAAATGGCTTTCAAATACCTTCAACTCCATGCCTAAATTATGTCTGGACCAGAATTTCTTTTCATTCCATCACAAAATCTTTAAACAAACCTCAGGCCTAACTATGGGAAACCCCCTTTCACCATTTTTAGCAGAACTATATATGAGCCATTTTGAATCCCATATTACAAAATCTTTCCCACATCTATTCAAAACCTGGTATAGATATGTAGATGATATTTTTGCTATTGTTCCAAAAAACTTTCAGAAGATGCTTTGAAATTATTAAATTTACAAAAAAGATCTATAAAATTCACAATGGAAAAAGAAGAAAATGGCCAATTACCTTACCTAGACATCAGGATCATCAGAAATAATGCACACAACAAACTAACGTTTGGCATTTACAGAAAACCAACGCACACAGAAAACTACATTAAAAATAATAGCTACAATCCTACAAGCCACAAACATGCAATTTTAAATAGTATTACAAACAGGTTAGTACATATACCAATGGAAAAAGAGGAATACCAGAAAGAATACCAACACATTATCAACATAGCCACTATGAATGGATACCAGAAAAAAACAATAGATAAGAAGATAAAAAGGTTTGAAAGACAGAAATACATCCAACAAATGACTACATTACTCAGACAACAAAAACCACAAGCATATAGAAAATTCACTTATCACCCTTGGACACATCATAAATTTCTCAAAATATACAACATCACCCTGTCTCCACAGAATAACCACAACATACAGAAACTACTATGCAACAGAACAAAAGATCCTATCCCCAACGATAAATGTAACCTGGTATATATAGGAAGAACAAAAAGAAATCTTGAAATAAGACTTAAAGAGCATATGAGATGCATTTACCAAAAGCAGCAAGATAAATCAGCAGTAGCACATCATTTCTGGTCTTCAAACCATGATATCACTCCAAACATAAAACTCTTAAAACCGATCAACAGCAGCAATGAATTGGACATCTGGGAAAAAAAAAAATACATATTGTCAAACACAGGAATCACCTAATGAATTTTGAACTGCCGCCACCCAACAGCCTTTGGAGGTTCATCAGCCCAGCACCAGAGAACACCACAAACCACACACATCCCCCAGACGATGACCGGCAAATATCAGTTGAGAGAGAATGCTGACGATGGGGACAAGCCGTCTCCCGAAACGCGTTCAAGTAAGATTATCATAGTGATGTAGTGTAACAACCCTCAACTCTCTATTTTAAATTATGACACATCACTGTTACAAGCTTCTAAATCTTCAAAAATTGAGTGACAATATACTTCAGAAATGTCATTAAACATGTTAACCACAAAGTGCACTAGTCTTGATGATATGTAATCATGCTATAAAAATAATAAAGATGAGCTTGTAAATGCATGTGTTCCACGTTAATACCGAAAGTGGTCCCTACCTCCATACGAAATATTATCCCTCTATTTTAACAAATGAAAGTATAAAGTAAACAATTGAGTTCCTATAGAATCTTTTGTTAAAGGAATCAAATTCCACAACACAGACATCTTTAATGTGCAATCTTTAGCAATAAAGATAGTAACTGAACATCTTTAATGTGAAATTGCTAGATGAATAGTCTGATAAGTGATTGAGCACAATATATTATTAATACTAGAGAAGAAACAGAATATTTACCAGTGCGGAGTTATGCTCTTCTAACGCTCTGTTTGTTCTGGATTTTCCAAGCAGTCTTCTATTTCTCTCTGCATGCACCTCTCTCCTGTATCTTTCAAACTGCAGCTGCAGAATAAGTAATGTTAACTGTTCCTTCAGTATTTTTAATTCAGTCTCAAAACCTGGTTCAAAGAGAAACAATCGCAGTTTAAACTTGCAACTTCCTTTAAAATTATAATAATTTTTCAGGAACAACGCATAAATGAAGCATATATTAATCTCGTTTATGGGCTATTCTATCTCAAATCAAGCAAAGCAGGACTTCTATATGAACTACTTGAATTTCTATATAAATATTGCATCATGTCATGTGAACAATTCAGAACCTCAGTTTTGTTGTAAAAACTGTTAATAATTTACTCACCTGTTTATTAAAAACATGGTTTCTTGAAGAAATTAAGAAATTTAACTAAATTTATCATACAAAGGTCACCCAGAAAGTAATGCACCACATTGTTTTTCTCAGCCAACAACAATAGTACAAAAACAAAACTTTAGGTATGCATTATTTGAAGTTTCTGGAGTGCGCACACAAATGTTCCATTTCCTCTGACAGATAGTATAGCTGCAGCAATGTTTCAAAATGGTATCTGTAAGTGATGTACATTATAAGCAGTGTGTCGTCATTGAATTTCTCACTGCGGAGAACGAAACTGTTGGGAACATTAACAAACATTTGTGTTCGATAGAAGTATGGTTAGTCACTGGGCACAGAGGGTGAGGTCATTAGAATGCTGGTTCAACAGAGCTTCAAGATTTGCAGCATTCAGGGAGGTCATCCATGGCTGTCACACCTGACAAAATGCAGCTTGCTGATGTGCTCATTCACGAGGACCGATGCCTAACGACCCAGCAATTGGCACTGAGCTGTCAATCAGCAAAGAAAGTGTGGATGCAATCATCCATGCTCTTGATTACTCAAAAGTGTGCATGACAGGTTCTGCGCTGTCTTACAGTGGAACATAAATCTCTCAGAAAAAAACATTTCTTCCGAGTTGCTGCAACGTTTTGAAACTGAGGGTGAAGCCTTCTTGTCCCGGATTGTGAACAGGTGATGAAACCTGCATTCAGCATTTTGAGCCCAAAACAAAACAGCAATTGATGGAATGGTGTAATTCTCACTCTCTACCAGAAGAAAAAATTCAAAGCAGCTGTTTCCACTGGTAAGGTCATGATCACTATGTTTTGGGACTGTGAGGATGTCACACTCATTGATGTGATGCCAAGAGGCAGCACCATTAATCTCGTTAGCACATTCCTCATTAGCACATTTTCCCGTGTATTACGTTGAATTATAAAAGTCCCGGTACCAAATCACCAAATATAATAAATAACGTTTGCTTAGTGCATTTTCCCGGTCCCACTTACTACGTTTGAAGTTTGACGTCCTCATTTGCTCTTTTGGCCAATCCTTGGTTGGTCCAGTGGGAGTAGGCATTTAACATGTTCATAGTTTGACGTCCTCATTTGCTACTTTGGTCACTCCTTGGTCACGGGGTGGATATCGGCAATCAATCACATGCATGTACGTAAATATTTATGTGACACGATCTCTGTGGGCAGGATAAAGAATGCTTTACCTTGGCGTGGTAAACGTTAACGATAGTTTCTAATGTTGAGTGATGACCAAACATACGTAGATTGTACTTTAACTTTTTATTTGCAAAGAAAATCCTTGATGTCGATCACAATCCAAATATAAAACTAGTCAATAAAGTGCGGAAGTTAAGCATTATGCCGTCTACCTTAAACACAGTTGTTAGCAAACCTAAATTGATTAAAACTACTTTTAAAGAAGGGAAAAATGCTAAAAAAAAACTTTCCTCTTGGAAAATAGGATCGGAACGAAATTTGTTGCATGGAAACACCTACCATATTCAAATCGTATTGTATACACCAAAGATACTATCGTCTATAGTACTCGTAACACGATGCACGCTCATAATTTTGTTTTCTTTTTTAGCGCAAATTGTTATCACATGTGTAATAAAACACACAGCACAGCCACTATTGTCGCTTCCACAATTCGCAATTTATTTTCTCAAAAACATTCATAACCTAAAAAATCCAAGTTGACCAAAATAAAAGTTTGACTTATTTATTCTCAGGCTTTATGTATCCAAATCCATTTAAACATATTGAATTTAACATGGAAATGCGGATCGTATTCAGTATGAAATTGTACTCAAAATCGATTCAAATTCCCATGGAGACTTAGTAATTATTAGATTTTTATTACACAACTGTGTTCTTAAATTGCAGATTTTGCATTTTCGTTAACACGTTTTCCCACCTATGATGTCCAAATCCTTAGGTCCCCGCAAAAACGTACTAACGAGATTCTATTGTATATGTGAACACATTACCAATTCAAGAAGTGCTTCCAGTGAACTCTGCCACCATAACAACCCAGGTGATTGTTTGATTCAACATGATATGCTCTGCCTCACACAAGTATGAGAGCTTTGGAACACATTGGTAAACAGGGTTGGACATTTTACCCTATCCACTCTACAGCCCTGACCTAATTCCCTCAAACTTCCACTTGTTTGGGCCATTAAAGGATGTTATTTGTGGAAGACATTTTGAGGATGATGAAGAGGTGATTTGCATAGTGAAGAAATGGCTTTGTGACCAGAACGAGTAGTACCGACAGGGCATACATGCCCTTTTGTCTCGCTGGAGGAAGGCCATAAAACGGGAAGGAAATTACATGGAAGAATAGGGAGTGTAGAAGAAACATCATTCTTTCTTGTATGTAAGTTTCATTGTGCTCAATAAATAATTGTTGAATAGAAATGTGGTATATTACTTTCTGGGTGACCCTCGTACCTTCACAAAATTCACAATTTCAGGCTGCTATGGCACTGAAACATTACATCTGAATTATTTAAATCAGGCGTTTTGATTCATCAAGCTTTAATTTCATAGTGATATTATATGCTCCGTTTTACTTTCTCTATCACCTACCTATTATAGGTAAAGAAGTAGTGTATACCACCAAAAAACCTGAATCAGCAGAAATACATGATTTGAAGCCTTATTACTCCAAAAGAAGCATTTTTAGAAATGCTCTGTGTGTGTGTGTGTGTGTGTGTGTGTGTGTGTTCGTGTGTGTGTGTGTGTTCGTGTGTGTGTGTGTGTGTGTTCGTGTGTGTGTGTGTGTTCGTGTGTGTGTGTGTGTTCGTGTGTGTGTGTGTGTTCATGTGTGTGTGTTCGTGTGTGTTCATGTGTGTGTGTTCGTGTGTGCGTGTGTGTGTGTTCGTGTGTGTGTGTGTGTTCGTGTGTGTGTGTGTGTGTGCGTGCGTGTGTGTTCGTGCGTGCGTGTGTGTTTGTGCGTGCGTGTTCGTGCGTGCGTGCGTGCGTGCGTGCGTGTGTGTTCGTGCGTGCGTGCATGTGTGTTCGTGCGTGCATGTTCGTGCGCGTGTGCGTGTGCGGTTTGTGTAATGAATTTTGTATGATTTAAATAACTAGTAAACACAAGAGATAGACAAACCTGCTTCACAAAAAGTGTAGATCTTGTTAAAACATACAATGTGTGAGCTTGTTGAAACATACAATCCCATTTTCATTCATCATCCAATTTAACGTAACTAGTTAAAAGACACTAAACTTAAAAAAAATTGACACATTGTTTTTTGATATTAACCATTTCTGAGATATTGTTTAAATAACTTTCCAACACTATCATACATTTTTTGAAGTACTAACTCACCATTCTTTTTTTTTTTGTTATGTCATGCAAGGAGCAGAATTTCCAAGCCTATAGCAATGCTTTTTTTAATTTTTTTTTTAAATAATTTGACTTGCAATTTAGGTTCCTATATCTCCCCGTGTATCTACAATAAAATGTGCTATGAAATCATTTCAGCAAATATTTATCTCTAACATGGAGTAGATAGAAAAATAAACTTTTCTAAGCTTAGTATGCAGAGAAGAAATCAAAACAAAAAGCAGCAGATATGAAAAATTGTATGAACTTAACACACCAGATTTCCTTGTTTCAGCAAGCTTATATGACTTTTCTAAAAATTACCCTTTTGGGTTCTGACCTTATTTCTGATGAAATCTCGATATTGAATTTTTAAGTGGAATACAACTTAACTACAACAGGTAAGTGGTAAAGAGAGTAAAAGTGCTGTAAATGATAGGAAAATGTTCATTCTGAGAATTTAAATGTGGAATTCTACTGTGTAACAATGATTGAATTAGTAAAATGAAACATCAATAAGCTGTAGTTGAATCATTATAGGGAAGAGATGTAAAATTTGGGTCTCCATCAAACCACATTCTCTCCTTGGTAATTCATTGTTCTTTCACACAAGCCATGTGTAGGACAAGATCGAAGGTCAACCGGAACAGGAAAAATCCCAAGTTCAAAAGGACTGGACAGGAAAATCAAAGTAGGAGAATTCATGGATCAAAGCTCCACTGTATACCAATCACCAACAACAAACTAGTGGTGCTCTCTGAATCATACCTTTTGGTTTCTTCTGGTCCTCTCTGAGGACTCCCTGAACAGCAGTATCTATGTACTTGTCCAGTATGGTATATGGAGAAAACCTTGGGAACCCTTCAGGATGTTGCTGGACAGCTTGTGGACCTGGACTTGGAGCAGGACTTGGTTTTACTTCTCCGTTATGGTGATGTACACTCTGTTCTACTGAAGGCGGAAACACTCCCATAAAAAGATGTTCATAAGGCAATGGAGTCCAATGATCAACAGTCTGTGTACTTGAAGTCACCAACTCTTTCGTCCCTGCTTCTTCAATAAGCACCTCATTTCCATTCACTAGCAATTTCTTGTTTACATTATCTTCAATGGATGCTTCTATTTCTAACTCTTCCTTCTCATCCAGAGTTTTGTCTACATTTGCCTCTGCACCCGGTAACACTGGCCCTTTTTTCATTTCTGGGCAGGAGTTAGCTCGGCGAACCCGTGGCTGAATAGGAAATGCAGAGCCTTCACCTGGACTACTACCTGTGCTGAAACCACAAGCTGCAAGAGACTTTGTCTCAGGCATACATTGGCTATAGTAACGATGACGATGCTGTTGTTGGACACGACGGGCAAAGTCCAGCATGGAGATGCTGTTGGGCATGTGTAAGCCTCCTGAAGTGCAAGGGGATCCACTTTCTTGTTGACACTCTTCGTATTCTTCTACATGAGGGGGATGTATTTCTTGTAGTACACTATCACACTGTCTCTGTGGCACTGGACCTGTTGAACACTGCCAAAGAAGAAGCTTATTAGCATTGTTAATAATGAATAGCATACATTTAACATTAAAGTGTGCTTAAATTGGCTTGTAGCAATTCTCTTGCATAAATCTTATAGTTGATCCAGCCTTAAAACCAGGTGATGTAAACAAAACATTTTGTATCCCTCTGCATTAGTCTCGTTTCATAACAGCTGTGAGGAACAAATACAAACAAATATCACGTGGACTTATGTCTCAAGTTTATAATACAATAAAGCACTGAACTATCCTAATAATAAAGAATAGTAGTATTAACAACAATAATAAACAAACACCAAAATAAAATCTGAGTTGAAATTAAATATAGAATAATTAAAATAAAATTCATGCATTTGTAGCTGCATCATTATCAGGAAGAGGTGTAAAATTTGGATCTCCATCAAATCATATTCTCTCTATTAATTACTGGTAATTAATTGTTCGTTCACACAAACCATGTGTAGAACAAACGTTGGAAAGGTAGAAAACAGACTGAAAAATTTAATGCCATAGCCAGAATTTGAACCAAGATCCAGTTTCCGTCCAGTTGTTCTAACCAACTGAGTTACCATGGCAACATGCCAGCACAACATTAAATTTGTCAACTCACATTTTTTCCGGTGAACTACAAGGAGATCTCTAAAGCCTCTAGTTCCTGAGGTTGCGGGTTCAAAGCCAGTGGGGGGAATGAATTTTTTTCAGGCATAAAAATCCTTAGCATAGCTTCCTTCAGACGGGAAGTAAAGCCGGTGGTCCTGTGTCGTAGATTGATGGCATGTAAAAGAACCTCAAGCCTGATAAAGAGGCCTCTGAGCAAAATTACTAGTCTTTCACGCCCAATATAAAATAGAATGCTAAGGACCATTGTAGTTAAAGAGCGTCCATAAATAAAACTCAATTTAATTTTAATAGGAAATCTCAAATTCATTTTGACATGTCATACCCCAATAGCGATTTACAATATCATAAGTACTTTTTTAAGTCCTGGTCTTCATAGTTTAACCAACTATTAGGACAGTTCAATAGTAATTAATCTTTCTTATCAATAATTGCATTCAATTTCATTTCTCTTCATAAACTCAACTCCAATTTCTACCAGTAATGTACAAGAGATGGAACGCTTAAAATAAGATAACATAGGATCATTGTTGACAAAATTTAAGATTTAGTACAACGTTGGCAATTCATTATTAAAGAAAAACTTGAACATTTTGCTACAAAGATAGCTTTTGGTAGCTATCTGCTTTTTCCAGTTCTGGCATGGGTCTGTTTGAGCATCCATAAATAAAACTAAATTTAATTTTTTCCTCCCCACTGTCTTTATGCACATACAACACTCGGTTAGTTTAACAATCTTATTCACAATGACAGATGGATTATCCTTCAGCATTAATTTGTTAAAAACATGTAACACAAATTGTTTCTCACCGCTTTTAATGGCTTACCTTTAGAATGCTTCTCTAATTTACCTTTATCGTCACTTGCCAAGCACAGCACTTGTAGTAGCAGCTGAGTTTATTGTCTTACTGACTGCTCATCATTATCATGTGAATGCAAAAGAATGGTGAGCAATATCACACAGGATTGAACACAGTATACAACCTTCTTTGGTTTTACTATTCATGTTATTTACTATTAATAAAAAATTGGAGCTATGATTAACATACTTCTTGAAAACCCACAGATAATTGCGCATATTTAAGTTACTATATGAAATGGTGTGCTTTGGTTTCTTATGTATTGACGTCTAGTTAAAGCCATGAGTTTATATAAAGTTTGGTTCTATCAAGTATGACAAGAATGCTTGCATTTCCCTAGGCACAGAAATATGCAAGGTGCACAGCACCACCTAACAGCATGTAAAATACAAATGGAAATCTGGCCAAATGCCAACCAGAAGGAGAATGATAGCAACATGTAATCCTTAGATCAACAAGAGAAAAGTGTAATCTGATGAAATTATAATACAGGATGATATACTTGAAAGTAGTCCATATAAATGTAGGCTATATATATATATCTTTATTTGGCCATTTTTTAAACGTTTTACACTTGTCCTTGATTGAGCTTTTGCTTAGAGACTAGGTTTAGCTTAAAGTTTGCTTGTATCAGCTTGACCCAAGCTTTAGTTCAATGCATAAAACATGTGGGCACTTGACTTTTCCTAGATTAATCTTAATAATTTTCAAGCTACCCCATAGATGATTTGATTCTTGTGTAAACACTTAAAATCTATTTTTGGTTTACTAAAATGGCAGGCTTCATGATTACTCAAAAGAGGAAAGTGTATTCAGCTAAACAATAAGGTCGAATGAGCATATAAAAAATTATGTATAGATTGATGAAGGGAACACTGAGGTTATATCATGTCATTTCTTAGGAGAGAGCACAGAAACACAAAGAAGCACCCTTACATCTAAAGAAAGAATGCAAATAAATAATTCTCTATTAATCAAAGGAACTGGTGGGTAGCATTCGGATTGTTGAGCTTAACAATATGTGCTCCTGTTTTTGTAAGTAATTTAAATTCAAATAGCAAAGCTAAGTAAGGTGTCAAGTCCAGCTTAATCACAAAATCTTATTTCATTAGGCCCAGTCTTTCTTTTTCTCACATTGCCTTCCAAGAGAACTAAACAAAGATGCACTCAAATAGTATAGATGGTTCTCTCTTATATGATAACCTGGAAACTGCTGGATACCCCCCCTCCTCCTCCTCCTCCTCCTCCTCCTTAGCAGCTTAAAGTTCTTCCTCCAACATTTTTTAGCTTACTTTTGTGATTTCTGATTGCATTACAGTTGTTGCAAAAAACTTCATTAATACATTCCCATTAATTAATAGCATATTATGCCCTTCATTACACTATTCATATTCGAGGGTCACAAGTTTCACTTCTGGGTGTGGAGAAACTTTTGAGATATAGGAACTTCATGTTGGCAGCAATAGGTTCGCACCCAGTTCTTTGTTTCAGGGCAATAAAATGCCAATTTTTTGCGTGTGTTATCTGCTATTTTAACATGGAGCCGAGAGAATAATGGCTCAATGATCTTTTATGACTATAAAAGTTGATTAAGAGAAGCACAATTGTTGTAGCATTTGCAGAGAACATTTTCAGACTCTGTTATGTCATGTATGTTCCCATTTCTTTTGTGATACAGCTACCATGAATGAAGAAAACAGTGATGAGGCAGAGAAGTTACAAGGTCTATAACATGATGTATTCCTCCGCAAACAACACTGAAATCACTGATTCTTGAAGCAACCAGTATACCACCTACCCGGTTATTGTTCATGTGCAAAAACTAGAAATGAACATTAAAAATCTATAATGGAAGTGAAAGTTCAGAAGACATTTACAGGTTTCTTCAAAAGAGTTCATCATTAGCTTATGGCAAGTTTTTCAGAATGTATGTAATTTTTTTCTTATTTTATGCTCTAATATTTCCTTTAATATGTATGCATTTATGCACTGAAAACTTCCATAATGTGCACATAAATATGAGCATATAAAAAGTATAAAGCATAGCCAATTCTATGTAATTGCCTCCTTGGATAAAAATATTGTGAAAATCAAACTCCTCAAAATTATCTTGAATATTGAAGATTTAAGATATATTTTCATAAAAAAATGAAAAAAAAAAAAAATTATACATTTTTAGATCTTCACACACTCAACTTCTTTTCTGTTGCAGTCTACGACCACCAAATGTTTCAAGTATTCCATAGTTAGCTGCCTCCTATTCCTTTTTAAGATATCATTACTGCAGGAAAAACTTCTCACAGAAACTTAGGGGTCCATATACAAAAAGATGCAATTTGATCTGCTTTTACTGGTACTTCACTAGGCAATTCGTAACATTTCTCTGCTAAGATTTCTTCTATCTCAAATTTGACAATATCCTTTATTTAAGAAGGAAGGAAGGAAGGAAGAAGAATAATATGTACTTTTTCCTTCACTATATTGCCAACCTTTCCAGGTACCAAATTTAGTTTGAAGACAGTGATTTTGGGTCATTAACAACTTGATACCCTGTAATCTAGCTTTGTCACTCACTTTTACTTTTGGCATGATTACATGAAAACAAGGTCTCCATCATATACAAGCATTAAACAATGGATTAATTACCTGAAGTTTCAAGTGGAGAACAATTGCAAACCTACAGGAATATTTTTGGAATTGAATTTCTAAAACTATAAATCGTTGAACATATTGAAATACTTTCTTTTATGCAAGTAAGTAATTTACATTTTTATATATCTTAAGAGCTAAATTAAGTTTAATATTAACAGCCAGCCACCTGCATACCATAAGGGAATAGCTATGACCAGATAAGGCGGGGATTCACTGATGTGATGTGAGCCATTGATTGGGTGCATGTGAGCTACCATCACTGTTGCCAAGTTTCAAGACTAATTTAATGCACATATTATTTGGAATTATCATATTCGTAAATCAAATATGAGATAAAATACAAATACATTTATAAAATATACACATAAAACAAGCAAATATACAGGCAGCATAATTTACAACATAAAATATTGCTTAAATTGTTGGAAATTTAATAATTAACTCACATACCAAGTGAGCATACTTTCTAATAGTAGAGAAGAAATATGCATTTGCATTAAAATCCTGCCCCTAATCACAGGATGGTAACTGGGATTCCACTGAATATATAGATTAACATTAATATACAAAACAGTATTACACTGCATTGTTTTAAATACAAAAACTTCACTAAAACAACACATTTACCTTGTATAATCATAGAAACATGTTTTTGGGATAATTATCCCATCCTTAGCTAGGTTCCAATTGCCACACCAACCTCTCCTGAGGTAATCTCTAGTGATGGTTGGAAGAAGTAACTAATTAGGTGTTTCTTCTTAGGGATTTTAAAGTTCATCACTCTGTGACTATTTGTAACAAATTCTTCTCCCATACGGTTAATTCACGAGTTGAGCTATAGTTTTGAGTACATTGATAATATTTTGAATGTTGTGGTCACTGTTCCACAAATGTGATGCTGATGCAGATCTGTCCACTTGATAGGGAATATTTAATATTCCCAAGGTGTTCTTTTAGCCTGGTTTTGAAATTCTTAAAGAGAGACATCTAATCAGTCTCTTCTTCCAACCTGTCACCAGGGGGTACCACAGAAAAGGATGATGCGGCAGTTGGTACCTGAGGATGGAGTAACTACCCTAAAAACATGTTTCTAATTACACATGGTAAATGTGTAGTTTTAATAAAATTTGTGAATTTAAACCTGACCCAAAGTAATACTATTACTCATTACCAGGGCCCAGGCATTGATGACCTTATGAAAGTTATAAACTGATTAATTTATACATGGATATTACTGCTATACAAGTACAAAAGGTGTGTATAAAAATAATGCTGTGCTAATCTCGAAAGAGTTAATTTAAAAATATATCTGTTCCATTTTCCTGTGAAGAAGAAGAAGTAAAAGAAGAAGGTTTTAAGCACGTCTCACAAAACTGTAGCAGTAACTCTCTTTTCTCAGACTATACAAAATTCATTGCAAATGAAAAATACTTCACAGTCTGACACGACACAAGGACAATAGCAATCTAAATCTTTTTCACTATAAGCTAAAAGCAGAAGTAAAAAAACCACGTGATTGGAGAGCACCTCATTTGCTGGTGGGCAAACTACAACCTTTCCCACTTAGCATGTTGTCTCTTCCTCTACAAAAACAGCTCGGTTCAGATCGTAACATTTTGTGGTTATTCTCGTGCAGAGAAATTTAAAAAATCAATTATTATAACAGTTCAATTTATGAAACTAAATGTGTTTGTTCAGATTCACCTATAACTAAATGAACCATTATAGCAGAGGGTTTAGGAGGTTATGCGCAGGTGCTGCAGTTCATTTCCGTTTTTCGGATGAGCTGCCAGTGTAATTTTGCAACGTGTTGAGAAAATCACTACATTTCCATGGGGAACTGAAATCGATTTGAGTCCAATTCCATACTGAATACGATCCGTGTTTCCATGCTAAATTCAGTATGTATTCAGATCGATTTGGATACACAAAGTTCGAGAATAAAATAACTCAAGCTTTTATGTTGGTTAACTTGGGTTTAGGTTGCTGAACCTGTTAAACATGTTAATTTGTTTTTCTGTATATTTTAAGTGGGTTTTGAGGTTAGTGAATGTTTTTGAGAAGAATAAATTGCAAATTATAAAAGCGATAAAAGTGGCTTTGCTGTGTGTTTCATTACACATGTGATTAACGATTTACGCTAATAGAAACAAAATTACGAGTGTGTAGCGTGTTAAGAGTATAGTAGAGGATAGTATCTTTGGTTTCGATCCGATCCTACTTTCTAAGAGGATCGGATCCTTAATCTGTGATCGGATCCAAGTTTCAAAATGATCTCAATACGATCCAGATCCGCATTTCCATGCAGTATTCAATACAGAAAGTGTACTCAAATCGATTTCAATTCACCATGGAAGCGTAGAATGTTACTTTAGAGAGTGTCATGGCTGAGAATCCTCTGCCACTGTGGAAAACATAAACGCGGTGAATGGAAAGAAAACAATTGTGTTAAATGCTTTTAACAAATTCTGTGAAAAGTACCCCACCTTTAATCGACAATGAATATGATTGGCCATTGTTTAGCAATAATTGAACTTCTTTGTTAGTGATGCAGAATTGTTGCTTGGATAGCTTGGGTCGCGTTTGTTTTCTGTTGTGTTTTAACCTATAGTACCAATCGTTTTTTAACTTGTAGACTCATAAAAGGTTAAAGCAAAAGCAGTAATTGTATTAGTCATTAAATGAATGATTTCTAAACCCTGAAGTTAAGTACAGTATAATCCAGTACCTCTAATCACAGATGCTGAACTGCTCAGATACAACTTTTATTTGTCCTCTTAGTATTATGTGTTAGAAGTTTAGGATGTAAAGGAAAATATAGGAATAAGACACACAATGTTTAAAAGCTAATGATCCCCAAGCTGTGCAATATACTGTATTCGCATTCTGTCTGAAGCAATTTCCTCTCACGGGTACGTCATCCTCCACATGGTGCTGCCATGTGCTCAGCGGAGTGATACATTTAAGTTTTGTTTACTTCTCCTTTCAGCTTATAGTGAAAAAGGTATAGCTATAGGCACTTATAAATGCAAAAGTTGGAAAACAAACCTAAGTCATCTAGTTTAAATTCATAACACTAATTACTCATACTGTACATACTTCCCTAGCAATAACCACCCCCACCCTCAAGCAGCCCTTTCCAGACTAACCATTAAATAGGAAACTGGTATTTTTTTTTCCATGAAAGAATGTAAAAGTTACTCATTTATCGATAGAATAGTGAAATTTCTGATGTTTGAAAAGTTAAGGCTGGTTCACAACCAACGAGAACGGTAACCAGAACGAGAACGGTAAAGTTGAAATACATGTATTCAAATGGGAGTGTCCACAACTGATGGGAAGCCTTCCCGGCCCCGGGAAGGGAAGAAGAGTTGCCCAACTTTTAACTTTCTCGTTCTCGTTCACAGGCACGGCATATTAGATCCCTATTGTGCATATTAGACTCTTCACTCTAGAGGTTATTCTAAGCGGCCGTGACATGAAACAGCCACTAGTGCTCTTTATAGTCGCAAGCTAGAAACATGAAACTGGAAGGAATTAGTAGTAAATGTACTTCCTAACCTCATCCCGACACCCACAAATCTAATCAACGTTGGTTCCCCTGGTGAAGGGATCATTTGTAGTTTGTTTATATGCAACTCAAAACTGGCTATTACCTAAAAAACAATGGCAAAAGCTACAAAGAACAGCTAAATCTGGTGGAAATGAAAAAAGAATAAACAATTTTAATGTATGCCATTAAATAAAGGAATGAAAGTTTGGCATAAGTAGAGGGATCGGAAATGTAATGAATATGCATTTAGATAATGTTTACTCTATCGAATTTTGATGTTGGCTTGGCTAAATTGGAAGTAGGTGAAAAAATGTCATTGGTCAGTTAAAAACAAATGAAATCCCAATGCGCAAAATCGACTTTCACTTTGTGATCGATATGCATCCCCGTTCTCGTTACCGGGCTGTTGTGAATCAAAATTTCTTGCTTCCCGTTCTCGTTTCCGTTCTGGTTACCGTTACCGGGTGGTTGTGAACCAGCCTTTATCCTATGTAAAATGTCAATTATATTAAACTCTTTATATACTAAATGCAGGAAAATTACTAAATAACGATGCAAAGGTCATGAAAATTATAAAATGATATGAAAAGAAAAATGCCTTAAAAATAGAATGTGACCAAAAATGACCTAACAAACATGCATTTTCATAATTTGGTACCCATGATAGGGGTTTATGTACAGGTTAGCAATCTCTATGATGCAATAATTAAAAGATGACATATCATCAAAATCTGAGCCCTGCCCATCACTTAACTTTATTAAGCACGCACAAACACATATATTAATATACAACTTACTATGTTTTTGGGTTGAGTGTCTATCCTGAGCTGCTCCCCCTGGCTTACTATCTCTAGCACTTCTTGATCTTCCTGACAACTGTCAGCTTGAACAGCACTGTTGATATTATCTGCTATATCAAGTCCTAGACCATTCTTTTCTGGAAGAGATCTTCCTATATAGTCTCTTGCTCCTGGAGTGGATACTGCAGACTCCATATGCACCGGACTACTGGGTATGCTTGCTTCATTGTTGATGATACGCAGAGGACTAGTTGGCTGACATATTTGTGCTCTAGTGCTAGCACGCAGACTGCCTGGAGTTTGTTTATCACCTGTTGGCGAGTCAATGGCTGCAGCCATCTACAACAGAATCAGCACATATTATTAATTCCTTTGGAGCTCACTTAGAAATTAAGATTTATTAAAGTTCATCACATTTATATTCTACTGTATTTTCCATAAAATTTTATAAAAAGTAACAAACTAGTGTGCAGCACACATCAAATTTATCACACTGATTCAACTGAAATTTTAACATATGTAATTTATTTTAAATGCTGCTTCACAATATTCTGTAATTGCCAAAATTGCCTTTCAAATGCATAATATATTAAATTAATGCAATCAGACTTGAAAATTCAATGCCACAGCTGAGTCTTGAGCTAGCTCTCTGCGACTCTGTGGGGGGTTGAAAACTAAATGGCAATTAATCCTGGTTTTAAGCTTCCCCTTCAATATCTAAACTGATAAGTTTTTTGTTTAAATTAAATTAAAATTATTTATTCATTTATTTAGTTTGAGAGGTCTTAAAATCAAAGCCCCTATACATGCATCTTTAGTTATTGCAACTAAAGGAACTGCAATAGATTTTTACTGCATGTACTGCCAGCCTGATACTTTGTTCTCATTCATTCACTCATTTACCTGATTTTGAAGACATTGTTTGTGTAGTCGCTGTGCTCAGTCCCAAAGAGCACACCTAAGTGTGCCAAAAGTTCCAACTATTTACAATGTCAAAATGAGCCTGATGGTCAGTTTCACCAACCTTTGTTACTAGCCTAATGCTGATTTCAAAGACATAGCTTTACTATAACATCAAACATTGTTACAACTAATTCCTCCCTAAACATATTAACTTAAAGCACCTTTTCATGGCATTGGATTACCTCAACAGCACATCTGCCTAAAAAGCAACCTAGTGCACATTTGGTTAGCAAGATGGATATTTTATTTCCTCATCAGCATAATACTTAATTTGCTATTGTATGAGGGGTGATCAAAAAGTTCCTGGAATGAGGCCATAAACACAACACAAAACTTAGATTTATCTATACTGCATTGTGGCCCTCAAAGTAGTCTCCTTAGGAGTCGATACACTTATCTCAGCGCTTTTGCCACTCCTGGAAGCACCTCTAGAAGTCATCTTCTTTAAACATGTTTGCAGCCTTATGCAAATCGCGATGGTTAACATCAATGTCCTTAAAACGGTGTATTGAGAGCCGAATTTTAAGTCGCGAGAAAAGAAGAAAATCTGCTGGAGCCACATCTGGAGAATAGGCGAGATGGGGAACAGTATTCATTCTATTTTTATCCAAACATTTGCGGACAGAAACGGCTTTGTGCGCAAGTGCATTATCGTGATGCAGGGACTAGTCACCAGTCCTCCGTTTCTGGCCAAATCGTCTTTTAAAATGCTTTGTACACTTCCAAAGGAGAGTCCTAATGAATCAGAAATGTCTCTTATTGCAATACGCCTATCATTTAATACCATTTCCCTCATCTGGTTGATATTTTCATCAATTTTGCTGGAAGAGGTTCCTGAACCATCTGCATGCTTAACCGAGGTCACACCAGTTTTAAATTTTGAAAACCACTGAAATGCTTGAGTTTTGCCCCTTACTTCCTCCCCATTAGCTGTTCTTAACATTCCATAGGCTTCTGTGCAGTTTTGCCGAGTTTGAAGCTAACTTTGATGTTTGTTCTTCGTAATCTAGCATTTTCGCTAACAGAAAAATAGCAGCAGGTGCAAAACACGCGTTCACTTCAGAGCTTCTACCTCTGCACTGTAAGGTCGCAGAAAGTCATGTGACCTCTCGTTGTTATCAAGAGGGAGCGCTGCATGTGCAGTGTGGGAAAGAGTTCAAGACAGCTCAATGGTACAATTGTTGTGAAGCCATTCCGGAAACTTTTTGATCACACCTCATATACAATTTATTACAAAATAGGTACATTTTAAACTAAGCTAATCTTACTTATCTCCTTAAGTATCTCTTCTTTAAAGATGCATGTCTACTTTTATTGATCTCAATACATGCAACTCCAGTTTTAGTGTGTAGGTGATCAAAATTTTTACTGCCTTATACTATTCTTTTTGTGACTATCTAGCCTATTACACTTCTATGAATGCCTCACCATCTACCTTCCTCTTGATCTTATCTATTTCTCGCTAAATTTGCTCAAATAGTTCCCTCCAATTTTTATATTTTTCTCTCCTTTTAAAGTTAAAAGTTAACCTTTTGGTTAAAATACTCTATATTTACAATATTAAATAGGAGTGCCATCATACCCATATCCTTTATTAAAACTGATTTTGAAAACTATAATTACATATCTCATTCAAAGTCGAGAGAAATAATGAAGCAGTACAAATGACTTTAGAAAAGTTGAAGAGACTAAAACACATCACAGATAGGAGCAATGCATATATACCTAAACTGTCATAAATATTTCTACAAACTTTTGGCTTGTATATATAACTAGTTTTCAAGGTCATAAACCAAGTCTGCACCAAAGCATACACCATTGTGTGTTTAATGTGGAAAGCTTTTATCTTCTTCCATTTAGCATGGAGTGAGACAAATACAAAAATAGGGTAGCTGTAATTCCTTTGTATAGAGTTGGAAAGTCACCTGCTGAAATTTTCCAGACCTTAAAAGCCTGCAGATTATCAAAAGGTTTGTGTATCGACAATCCAGAGTTTCATCAAGACTAGCTGTGTGAAAAATTGCCTGAGAGGTGGTCGACCACATATTGTACAAATAGTGGCAGCGTTTAACAGGCCAGTTCATATCCATTGAAATCCTTTCCAGAAGCAGGTGATTATGGCAGAGGAGATAAATGTTTTGCAAAGATCCTGTTCCAGATTGCTTAATGAAGACCTTGGACTTAGAAACTACTGACTGATTCCTGGAAATTTCCTGAAGCCACAATAAAGATGCAGAGAAAGCACAAATCAAGACAGCTCCTGCAGAGGTACAACAAAAATGGACAATGTAGGATTCTTTTCACCGATGAAAAATTGTACACCATAGAAGAGTTTTAACCAGCAAAATGATAGGGGTTTATATTTCAAGCTCTCAGAAAGCTTATGACAGAGTTTCAAAAATTCAGAGAGGCCACCACCCCTTTCAGTCATGGTTTATGGGGGGTGAGCTATGAGGATTCACTTCTGTGAAAAGGACTTAAAAACGAACTTAAAAGTGTATTTGGAAACTGTATTGAACCCTCTTGTGAAGTCCTTGAGGTGGACCATGTTCAACAATGAACCCTGGAGCTTCCAGCAAGATTCAACCCCAACTAATAAGGCTACGATTATACAACAGTGGTTGGAGGCCATGTAATGATTTTATGTCTATTTCTGATTGGCCTTCTGGTAGCCCTCAGATTGCAAATTTTGGTCAGCGCTAGAGGGAATTGACTACAAGAGGCACCCAACCATTGAAAGTTTAAGTCATCCTTGATGGCAGCTGGTGAATTTTCCCATTTAGACCATCCCTTCTGCCTGGCCAGAGATACTTAAGAGCCTGTATTAGGGCAAAAGGCCTTTTGCAACTGGAATAAAATCCAGCTAATAACCAAACACATGGTTGTCATTTTATTGCTCTCATTACCCATTCCTGAGAAAAGAGTCGATAGGGAATAGATTTTCTTCAACATATGAGACATCAGCTGACAGAACACTGAACCTGAGATTTCAAGACAGAGAGGTGAGCAACTACGATAATCCAAGTGTAACGCTAGCCCCAAGCTTCACACTTGCCCAACAAGATCTCCTTAAAGCACACAATTTATGTCAAAATGTTTGTAGCATTAACCATATCCGAGATATTCTTTACTATTGGTTTGAATTGTGAAATACTTACACTTTTCTCAAGTGATACATTATTATTCATTTTTTCTCATGATCATACAAGGAGCACGGAATTTCAAAGCAATCATGTAGTGACCAACCTTTTAAAAATCTGACTATCGCTTTAGACTACTATATCCTTCTTATATCTACAACAAATGTATAATGAATGTCTATCTTAATTAACGAGGAGTAGACAGAAGAATAAGAATACTTTGTAGAAGAGTGAGTAGAGAAAGTAGTGTGAATTCAATACATCTTAAATTTTTTTGTTTCCAAATTCATGAATTATCAGCTTAAAGTTCTAGCCTGCTATTACACCATAACTGTGATGTAATAGCAGGCTATTATAAGGTCAGATGTGCTTTAGTGCCACATGCTCCCATAACACTGATGGCTCAGCACAAAAATAATGGCACCATACTATTCCATCAGACGAATATTGACAATTTGTCTGAAAACTGATAGATGCCTGTGGTTTTTATTACTATGAGGTAAATGAAACATAAGTGTCTGAATTATGATCTTACCACAAATTAATATAAAATGCACTCTTTTTCCATATTTCTTATAAATCTGTACAGGAATTAATTTTCTACATGTGCATTTTGTAATTTTAAAGGCACTCGTCCACAGTGCAACTTAAATATGTTGCAACTTCGAAATGCACGAGAAAAGTGGAGTTTCATCATGTAAACTGTCAAGCAAGTTGGAAAATTGCACACACAACTCAAATTCAGCACAACTTCGGAAGTTGTTTCATGCACGCAGCAGAAAAGAGGAAGTTGTGCCATCTGAAAGTGGCTTGAACAGTTTGGAAAATTGTTGTGGCATATTTGGTGTAACTTTGTTACGTCGTCTGCTGTGATAGTAAATAGCTGTTTGAGAGGTAGGTACAAGGATAACAATTTGCATTGCACTAAATACAGAATTAAGACATATACATGCATTTTATTTTTTTAACAATACAAACAATTTATTGTAGCACGGTGACAATTCATTTCTTCATAGGTAATAATGGGCCAGGGAAATGACAAAGAAGTTGATTGAACTGAGACCAAAGATTGCTTGTGGAGAGTAGATACTGTGTATTACAGAAATAAACAAAAGCAACAAAAGCGTTACTGATATAGGAATAGAGTTCAACATGTCAGCAGAGAAAATTAAAGTAAAACTCTACGGGTTGAGAACCCAGGTCACCAATGAAAGGAACAAAATGAAGGCAGGGAAATCCGAAAGTGGTGCAAAAGACAAGTATAAAATAAAATGGGAACTTTATGATGCACTGCAGTTTATGTTTTACCACACCAGCACCAACAATGATGCAGTAGATGAGTAGATTCTTTGGTAAGTACCAACACACTCACTTTAAATGTAGCAATATTGTCAAGGAACCTCTCCTTCACGGCAAAAATACTCCTTGAATTCCTCTCTAATGTTTTTTGCTGCAGTATGAGGATTTATACTTAGTTCTTTGCAACGCCACAAAGTCGCAGTTCTCGTTGTGCCAAGTATTCAAAATAAATACATCAGTGACTGATAGCTGTTGCCTAAAAAAATTGCATTGGTTATATAGTTATAAATAATGACAACCGGATGTGGTATAACTCAGTAATGTTGCTGCTCCATTATTTTAAACCGAATTACCTGTGGTTAGAAATCTCAGTGTCAAAACAAGATGTTCTGTTGGTGATATTGACTTTCTCATTATAGTGCCTTGCTTTTGTATTACAGGTGCTACTCTTCTAAGCAGATGATTAAAATCAACTGCTGATATGAGTAGGAAATTCTTATAAAAATTTTTCTCTCTCTCTCATAGCTACTTGCAGCAAGTTACTTACAACCCCACAGTATTTATGACTTAGAATCCGCTCTTACCCAACATTTTCTTGCCGCCTTTACGTTTTTCTCTACATCGACAAAGTAAAATAAGAGACAAACATGCTGCGGACAAAACTTCATTATCAGGTAACATATTTGCCGCACCAAGAACACAGCTGGCTAGAAAGTGGCATACACAAAAATTTCTGCTACAAATATAGCATCGTATAAACGCTCATGTAACATTTTTGTGGAACATGCCACTTTTCTAGTGGCACAACACAAAATCATGCAAATTTGTGTGCTGTGTGTAAACAGAAGGTGCCACATTTGTGGACCGCAAGGAAAATGGCATGTCATAAAACTGGCATCGTGAACGAGTACCTTAAGTAATATTCTACGTTACATACTCTTAGAATATATGCATAAATTATGTATTTTCTATGGTATATTGTCTACGGATGCAACCCAATTGTGATACAAGAGCAGTTGGGGCATTGTAACAAAACTGGAGGAAATTTCTCTACCCAAAATTCCCTTATGTGCTTAATAATATATGCTCTATCAGTTTAGGAGCACTGCAGTTCCAAAATAAATTTTCAAACTGATTTAATAAAAAAGGCTTTCCGTTAAGCATAACAATTTACAGAAGATGGCAACTTTTGCAAAACTTCTAAGGCTCATTACATCATATTGTGACAAGCAGCTTCTGAAAAATAAAAGATAAATTCTGGCACTTCCTGATTTACTTGCATATTATTTTAATCTTGCTCACTGTAGAAAATATTTTTTATGTCATCTCCACTGATCAATTTTATCTACAAAACGATCTTAATAACAACATTACAAGGCACTAAATTGTCAGAATACTTTACATGCCCCTCGTTGCATGCATTTAGTATTACAAGTTGCATATTTTACTGTGATAATAATGCTAATAAACCATAAATCAGTAACAGAGAAAAAAGCAGAATAAAATTCACTTATGCCATAACAACACCTTAAACTACTAATACTGGATTACTATTAAAGCAAAATAAAAGTGGTAGCTTGATTACTGACATACATAAAACGTACTACAAAGGAAATTTCTGGGCATGCTTTTTCCATAAGAATTCTTCACCATTTACTTGGATAGAAATACAAAGAAAAAAGTTTTGGGGAAAGAAATCTAAAACTCGTGCATGTATAGAATAAGCAGACAGTTCATCATACACGAGCACCTCTGTGAAATCTTTAAAAAGCAAAGAATTGCAATGATGATACACATTTTCGGAAAAAAAAAGCACTCCATTACAAAATTTATTACTGTCCATAAGGCATTCTCTACCATAATAATTCACAAAATTTAAGAACACACATAGATCACATGCAAACATTAATAAAGAATAGTACTGAAAGACATTAACTTAATTCAAAAAGAGATATACCAATTTTGATTAGCTACAGCAAATGGTGTTTATATTTTATATAATCCACAATCTTTTACCTCACAGCCAAGTGCAAAATAAGCAATAAATGAAAAGGACAAAGTTGAAGAATACAGTTCGACAACAATTTCTAAAGAAATACATGAGAAAGACAGACAAAAGATGGCTTAAGAAACCATAGAATGGATAACTGGAAGACGTTCACATAATTAATCGATAACCTGAATTCTATCTTGTTGCACCCTTTGCACTTTCTGTGAGAACAAAGAGTCACGACGCTGCTCAAAAGCTGAGGGTATAGAATCACGCCGAGGTTGTTCGAAAGCTGATTTGCTGCCTCCATCCAAAGTAGGAAATCGAAAGGGAGACAGTTCCTTCTTCATTGGCGATGATGGTTGAGACTGTGAAGGTGTTGTGTTGCCAGAAGTCAGCCCTGCCCACTTACCAGTTCCACCGCTACTGGTAAATGAAGTAAGTGCACGAGCTACATTCGAATTAAGAGGATGTGCAGGACGTCCCATGTGCCTCATATCCTAAAGCACCACACAGTTTATATATTACATATTATAAAAAGCAAACTGAACAAATACACAACTGTTTTAAAAACATGTATACTACTACCATTATTACTATGTTTTCTAACCTTAATAAACTAAAACTCAAAGAAAATATATTACTTTAATTTTATTTACTAAACAAACAAATATTACTACAAGACACACAAACTTGAATTCCAACTATGCTGAATAAAATATGTACTAAATTCATAATACTAACTAGCAGCTCCTACTCTCTAATAATCATGGATTTATATGAGGATGTCAAATGAAAACTCTAACATTGATGTTTGAAAAGAAGCTAGAAACAGTGGTGTGTATTGAATTTATTTAAAGGTGAGTCGGAATTGTTACACTAACATCACTTAAGTTTACTCACTTAACATGTTTCGGGAAACGGTTGTTCCCATCCTCAGAAGCTAATCCGACTGGCCCGTGTTGTTGGTGTTTCCGTTTTTTGGACTGGATACTGTGGTGGTGATCTTTATTCCATGCATCTAATTCGGCTGCAAAATTGGCTGGTTTGACTAATGTAATATTGGGTTTGATGTTGTGATTAGTGATCCAAAAATGGTGTGAAACTGCATATTTGTCCATTTGTTTGTATTTGATACATCTCATGTGCTCCTTTAGCCTAGTTTCTAGGTTTCTTTTTGTCTTACCTATATATACTTTATTGCAATCTGAACAATTGATTTTGTAGATTCCAGCTTTTTTATCTTGTGGAATGGGGTCTTTTAACTTGTTACAAAGTAATTTCTCTATGTTAAATTTGTTCTGTGAGGCTAGGCTGATGTTGTGTTTCATGAAAATCTTCTTAAATTTGTGATATGTTCCTGGGTGGTAGGTGAATTTCTTGAACTTTAGTGTTTATCTTGCTGGCTGAGATTTGTTGTGTTTTTGATGTTTTCTGTCATTTGAATTTTTTTGTCAATTGTTGTTTTGTTGTACCCATTATGTATTGCTGTGTCTACTATGTACTGATATTCTAACTGGTATTCTTGTTTAGATGCATGGGAGAAGATCACCATTCTAAAACACAACACACATCTAATGAATTTTGATTTGCCGCCACCAAATCCTCTCTGGAAGTACATTTCACCACCACAAGATGCCACCACAGTATCCAGTCCAAAAAACGGAAACACCAACAACACGGGCCAGTCGGATTAGCTTCTGAGGATGGGAACAACCGTTTCCCGAAACATGTTAAGTGAGTAAACTTAAGTGATGTTAGTGTAACAATTCCGACTCACCTTTAAATAAATGAAAACTCTTAAGTTTGAAATAAAACTTCAAACTGGACAACACTGTCCCATAAGTTAGCAATAATGTTGCTATTAGTGTAAGGAATTTCCGTAGGTGGCAGAAGAATACAAAAGAACATGCATTGCCAATGTAGCAGTGTAGAGATGACCTCAGTTAAGGCAAGCACCAAATAGGACAGCATTGGGTTATTAGATCTTTAGTGTTTTGGTGGGAGGGAGGAAGAAAGAGGGGCTAGATATCAGCATTATTAACCTATGATGTGAATAGCACTATGAATTCTCAGTAAACAAAGGAATTCTGCTATTTTGTAACAGTGGCAGCCAGTGGTCCCAAAAGAAGGGTGGACCAGTAAACATTGTTGGCAAACACCCACGAAATAACTTATTGATAAATATAAATTTGAATTATTGAAGAATATACTGTCAGAAAGTAGTAATTAAATATTTAATTAATTCATTCATTAATGAGCTAATTAATTAATTAATTTACATAGGCACATGAAACAATGCAGACTAACTAAAGCTATGCT
This sequence comes from Deroplatys truncata, assembly GCA_030765065.1. Classification (NCBI taxonomy): domain Eukaryota; kingdom Metazoa; phylum Arthropoda; class Insecta; order Mantodea; family Mantidae; genus Deroplatys; species Deroplatys truncata. The sequence continues at coordinate 61,467,257 of CM060977.1, forward strand.
AGTTTCACTGTGTTATGTCTGCTGAATTTTTATAAACAATACAATATAAAATGTCAAAGTCCATCAAATATGTTTCAGAGTTCAAATAAACTGAGTTTCAGAGAGCTAACAGTACAAATAACATCATTAATTTTTTATTATTCATTTTTAATTTTAGTTCATTATTTTAGCTGAAAATATAACTATGTAAACCTACATTTCATTTGTACTGAGACATAGCTTTTTAACTTTTTTTAAATTAATAAATAGCAAAAGTTAATTGCTTATATACTAAATGATTCATCATACTATAAAGAATATGCAGGGCTTTGAGTGCTTTAGTCTAAGTATGCTGGCAGATATGGCAATTGTTAGAGAGCTTTCATTTTCTCTATATTTTAGTAACCATTATAAACCATGATACTCTTAAAAAAGGATGTAAACTTTTTTCACTGATGGGAAAGGAATCGTTGAAAAGCAGGTATAAAAATTACTTTATTACAATCATGGAAACACCTCAAGTTGGTTTTTTTTTCAAGAGTTTTATAAGGTGTTTGTCAATTATAATTACAGAATTCCTAGTTGCATAAGGCAAAATGTAATCAACTAATCACCTATTTGCAATTATTTTGCGAAATACATAGGAACATTTTGTATGCAAAATTTCTACTGCCCAGGAAATCTTAATGAAATGTGAAACAAATCCACTTTTTAAGAGCAAAAACTGGGAAAATAAAACAAAGCCACAAGAGACAATAAGAACAAAATGGTGACTTGATAAATCTCAATCTCTCTTCATTAATAGTTAAACTGTTATGACCATTCTAAAGGGAAAAGCATAGCGCTTATAATCCATTCTGCAATTTTATTTTTAACTGACAGAAGGTTTACAGGTGTGTACATAAGTCTTTAGAGAACATAAGTGAACGGGGAAAGGTTGTTTTATTTTTGTATTGTATCACTCTAGTGACTAAGTCAGGTCTACGATGCCAATGGTTTTTAAGATGATCCAAGTGAAACAGAAATACGAAGGCCGGCTCATCAGAAGATCAATATAAGCAGAGAAAAGGCAATCCCCTCTTAAGGAAAGACAACTTAAGTCCTTGTGAAGGCACCCTGGCCCATGAATGAAGGCAGCTTTGCACTAGATGTTCTGGAGTAGCCTACAGCAAAATGATACCATGGAGAGCAATTTCTTTACCTGCACCTGCGCAAAACAAAGCTAAGAAACTAGCATTTATGTCTACTGTGCCCACACAATATTGATCTAAGAAACTACAATTTATATATAAGCTGTGTTCATTCAATTTTGAATTTATAAAATTGTAAGTATAAGGATTATTATTATTATTATTATTATTATTATTATTATTATATATTATAATAATAATAATAATAATAATAATAATAATAATAATAATAATAAACAATGTTGCAATCTATTTAGGGAGGGCCCTGTCCTTCTGGCCTATATGGATGGGCCACCACTGCTTTCTAACAAATACTAAAACATGGTACCATTATGAATTTCTAGCAATGTCTTTAATAATGTTTTGCTGCCAAAGATTCAAGCTGTTAAATGAAGAATTCAGGCATGGCTTGGAGTGCCAGGGAAGACTCAAGGATCAAGGGTGAAAATTGTCTGTTAGCAACAATCACCAGTCCTCTCCTTATGTGTATCTTCTGCTTCCTGCAATGTGTTGCCACCTTTCTTCTATGCCAAGCAGGTGGCCTCTATTGTTCATTGTGTTACTTCAGATAAAAGCGATTTCTGTCATATGTGAGAAATTTGCCTACTGGTATTGTTACGGTTTTACTTATAGCTATTATGCATATCATAGTAGCATGAGTATAAGTGGAGCAGAAAATTCACAAATTGTATCACATCTGTAAAACTACTTTTCACTTGGTCAAACACATCAAGTTGGAAACTGAAAGTATCATAACTGCCGTAGAATAATACAAGTTGCAAAGGGACTGACTGTGGACTTAAATCATGATTCGACACATCACATTATTCATGATGTGTTCAAGTTTTGCAAAGTGTTGGTAAAATAGGTATAAGGAACACAGCCTTATTCAGGTAACCAAACTACAAAGATGGCTGATGCCGCAAGTCAGGATGGCCAACATTTTAACTTGAGTCACTAGAAATATAACTGGAGAAATTTTCAGACAACCTATTTACAAAAGACGTACTACTTTGGCTTTCTGCTAAACTTATGAGTCATTGTCATATCACATTTCATATCATTATGTTAAAATTGTAAAGATGTGATTGTAATGGTTTCTTTGCTATATCTGAATTATTTTTTTTACAGCATGGGCTTAGGTGCATTTTTTAAACTTTAGGACTGCATACATATCAGTAATGTCTTAGTTCTTTAGTCTCCTTCCTGTACCATCTGCTGGAATAACTTGCTGAAAAGTGGAAAAGGCTGCATAGTTGGCTTTGTGTGCCATATATTTTATTGCCATTAATTTCATTAGACGGTGAAAATCTGTCATGGCACTGAAGTAACCAATTTTATATTTTTCAAGTTCATTCAGGATATAAGGTTTGTGGTACAAGGTGGAAATCTGAAAATTGTTTTTAAAAAAGAGAAACTAATGTAGTTTGTTGTGTTAAATTAGCAAGTGCTCACTTTTACATAATTTTGAGATACTCAATTTTTTTTCATAACCTTGCCATGGGCCTATCATTATCTGTTGCAAGTTATATAAGAGATAATTAGCAAAGCTGATAAAACAACTTATTAAACAACTGTGTAACTAAAAGGTTTGCTATTGAAAACTATTCTGAGGATATAGTGAAGTATACAGAGTGTGCATTAAGAACATATGCATCCAAATACAGTTAACAGAAGCAATGCCACAGTATTTTAATGCCTAAATGATATTGTTTTATTATAATTAAATTCAATAACAGCCCACCTTAAAAACAATATGTATATAATTATTATTTAAATTGTATGTAAAGTCATTGTAAATACTTATTTATATTGTAAACGTATTTATTAATGATATATAAATGTTTATATACTCTAATAGTGCAAAAACTGTGAGAATAATATGTTTTAGGATGTTAATACTGAGGTAATAAAGTAATTTTGGTAGCAATAATGTGTCTGGAGTTTTAAAAGCACTGGTTATGAAAAGATAGGTAATAACGTAATTTCGCTTACAGTTTGGAATTAGCCAATCAACAGTAAAGAAAGATTTTAATTTGAATACTTAAATTCTATTGGACTAGAATTAGCCAATAAGAGACTGGCATTACCGAAGCTATAAGATTTTTACCGTTGAATTCAGTCAGTCGCGGGCAAGATGTTATAGAGAGCAGATGTGAAAGTCGCAGGTAAGATGTTGTAGAGTACAGATGGTAAAAATTGTGTTCTCCGCTAGAATGTATAAAGTGCTCACAGTTTTTCTTTTATAAAGTGTTGTGTTTATAAATGTGCAAGTATAAAGAGAAATAAAAAAGAAGTGAAATTAAAAAGTAAATTCTGTGACTTTTTTTTTTTAATTCTTGTCTTATCACAACCTAAAAAGAACTTGTGTTTCTATAGTGCGACTGAAGCAGCCGAGGCAAATAACTTTAATAATATTACGTAAACCAAGCATCATCTTCACTATAAAGTTTGGCGTCCCAAGCATCAAACAACATTAAAGTGTATCTTGAAAAATGTTGGGTTAAATATTTCTTCAAAGTGACGCACATACATGGGGATTCTCACATCTCATATCCAGCATCCAGCTAAATAACTTTTTTAAAGTTGGCAACAAACATACTTCTTCAAATTACAACTGTGGGGCAAACTCCTCCAAACATTTACGTAAGCCAAAAATACTTCCGCAAATTGACGCCCAACGTAGGGCTAAATAATTACATAACAGCACACTTTTTCAAATATACGTAATATATATTTACGTACACAATTTACTTCTTCAAATTGGCTCCCAAACATGGAGCTGGCTTAATATACAAACTGCAAACTGAAGAACATCATAAATTCTTCAAATCTGGCGTCCCTTAACGTGGAGCTAAATAATTACATAACAGCACATTTTTTTAAATATATGTAATAATATTTATGTAAGCCAATAATCTAAATCACAAATTAGCTCCCAAACGTGGAGCTGGCTTAATATACAAACTGCAAATTGAAGAATAACACTTCTTCAAATTGAAGAAAGTTTTTTGAAATATTTCGACAGGATAAGCAAAACTGTGAACTTCCCTCATTTGGGTTATAAATATAGAGTGTCCCTAAAGCAGGTGAGAGATGAGTCATGACCTCAACATAAAAAAAACGGGAGACCACGGAGATTGTTTCCAAAAGTTGGGGAGCGTTGTGGGGCTGCATTGTGCTCAGTGCATCCAAGCGTGCCATTACACTGGTTATTTTACTTGGGCCCTCCCCATCCTTCACCACAGGCACATTTGACTGCAGTCGCTGGGACTAGAACTCGCAATGTTTGGCTTTGGGTGGACGGCTAGTCCATTTCATATCGCTCTAACAATCACAGCTATTTGAGTCGCTTCGTTTGTGGTGCTGGTGAAAGGGATATAAAAGTCGGTTTGGCAATTAGAGGAAGAGCGGCATATGTAGCAAAATAATTCTGGTAATAAAGAGTTAATCAAATGTAGTCAGGATCTGTACATAATAGTAGGATGCTATCTTTAACTCCTGTACAAAGTTTCATTTCAATTGAGTACATAGGAAAGAAGTTACTAATTTTGTCTGAATTCACCACCTATAAAGGAGTAGTTACTCTGAACCAAATGTAGTTAGGGTCTGTACATAATAGCAGAATGGTGCTTATAACTGCTATACAAAGTTTCATTCAAACATGGTAAATAGAGAAGTCAATAATTCTTTCCGGATAGATTAGCATTCTGTCCCACTGTGAATTATTAACTAAATGGTAGGCCTGCAATGTTTGAACTCCTGCAATTCTATATAAAATAAAACATAACTAACTTTCACAATACATGTAACAGGAAGCGTTGCCAGTTATAGAGGTTACAACATATGAAAGGTTACTAAAGTGCAACTTTGACATTTTTCCACCACTATGGGATAAGTCACTAGAATCTGGTGATATTCAGGCTGTTAAGTTCCATCCAGCAACTCCTCCACAAATACACACCTATTACATGCATTAGGAAGGTTAGCTATTTTGTATCTGTTACATTGACACCTTGTTTTCACTTTGCAGGTGTTCAAACATGATACGGTAATTTGTATCACAAATTACTTTAATGTAAATATTGATTGTAATATGAATATGTATTTTTATGTGACATTGATTTCAGATGTTTATTAATTGTAATTATTATTGGTAAATAATAATATATGGCTTAGTGAAACTGTTAACAATAACGCAAGAATGCAGCGGTGGAGTGAGTTGTTTATCATTACCGGGAACAAGGAAGTTACGTAATGTTTTGCGGGTTTTCGGTAAAAAAGCTTCTAGAACATTTCCTAAAGTAATATGTATTAGTGGTTTTCATTGGATGTTAAAATAGACGCTAATGTTGGCGCGTTTTATTAGCCAATAGCAGTTCATTTATAATCTTTAGGCGTATCTTGAGGCAAGCCTATAAATAGTGTAGGTTCAAGGGAGCGTTCCCCCAGTTCAACAAGATTCTCAACACATTACACGTCAGCCCACCAGTTCTACAAAATTCTCCGTTCATTTATTTCGTCAAGTTACGCGCAACAGAATTACAAGAACTATTATAAAGTATTATACAGTTAAATATATAAAGTTGAAGTACGTGAGTTAAAAGTGAGAAGTTATTACAAACAGTTTCAGTATGGCGATTATCCAGATAAATCTGTGAAAGTGTTCGTGAACGTGTTCTGCAATAAAGATTATAAAACCAATTTCTTCGTCAATATCATTTCTAGACAAAAGATTCCTTTCCGCTTCACACCCTGCAAGAGATACTTGTTCTACTAAGATAATATAATAGCTAGCCGGAGGACAATATACAAAACTTTAAATTCTTTCGAACCCTAATTGATGCAAATTGCTACGCCAGATGGAGTTAAACGAACCAAACAAGGAGTGACGTCACACAAGATGGCATCGCGTAAAGAAAAACATATATTTGCTCTCGTAAATTGGCTTCCAAACGTGGTGCTATATTAATGTTAAATACATAAGTAACATAAAAACAGTCGCAAACATTGCATACCAACCATTTAGTCACCAACTAATGCACTGATTATAATATTAATTATATCAGTGGCACCCTGTGGCCTAACGAAAGATGAAGCTGTTTTCACACAAGACATGCAACTTACCTATTTCTTGTATATTAAGTTGACTCGAGTATTCTTTCGGTTGGCATACTCACTATACCACAAACTTTTAAAATGTTTGATGTAACACTTCGCACGTTTCCTTTCCACTTTATGTGCTGATACACTAAGAACTGGCTTAGTGTCTACCCTAAATATCATGTCTCTTTTATTGTCCTCAGTCCAGCACAAAAAAGATTTTTGTAACACACAACACACTTGTCATTTTAAAAATTCATTAAAAATTGGTAATGATTTAAATGTTTTTAAGACATAAACTTATTGTTGATGCTTTAATTCCCACTAGCAAACTTCCAAGATCATACACATAACAGCAATAACTGGAAAGGGTTATTGCCCCACTGTTGGAGAGCCAAACTTGAAGTTATTACTGCTGTTTGCACCACGTATTGCAGGAGATATGTTTCTTGGAGTGTTTGCCCATGTAAAGTACAAAGTTTCCAGTGGCCTTGTGACGGTAAATGTTTCTTACGTAATATTTATAGTGTAAGAAATGAGAACTTGTAGATCATATGTTGTGCTGCTTTACGTAATGTTGTTTACATCACGTGTGTTGAAGCCTTCTTGTGACGTCATTCTTTGTTTGGTTCGTAGCTCCCTCTGACGTAGCAATTTGTATCAATTAGTTTCTGAAAGAATTTAAGGTTATGTATATTGTCCTCCGGCTAGCTATCATCTTTTCTTGGTAGAACTTGTATCTCTTGCAGGGTGTGAATCGGAAAGGAATCTTTTATCCAGAAATTATACTGACGAAGAAATTGGTTTTATAACTTTTATTGCTGAACACATTCACAAACACTTTTACAAATTAATCTGGATACTCGCCAAACTGAAACTGTTTGTAATAACTTCTCACTTTTAACTCACGTACTTCGACTTTGTGTATATTTAACTGTATAATATTTTATAAGAATTCTCTTAATTCTGTTGCGCGTAACTTATGACGAAATGAAGGACTGACTGGCGATATATAGTGTACTGAGAATTCCGTTGAACTGGGGGCGATGTGTAATGTGTTGAGAATCTTGTTGCACTGGGGGACACTCTACCTCGGCCTGGCTTATTTATATGCTTGCCTCAAGATATGCCTAAAGATTATAAATGAACTGCTATTGGCTAATAAAACGCGCCAACATTAGCGTCTATTTTACTATCCAATGAAAACCACTAATACATATTTCTTTTAGGGAACATTCTAGAAGCTTTTTACCGAAAAGGCGCGAAACATTACGTAACTTCCTGGTTCCCGGCAATGACAAACAACTTACCCCCTTGCTGCATTATTGCGTTATTGTTGACAGTTTCAGTAAAGCCGTATATTATTATTTACCAATAATAATTACAATTAATAAACCTCTGAAATCAATGTTACATAAAAATACATATTCATATTACAATCATTATTTACATTTAAGTAATTTGTGATACAAATTACCGTATCAGCCTTCGCCCCAAGTTTACAAATCAACTTTGTATTTTAATGTTTATTTAAAATATTAGATATGTATGCCTTGGCTACGTTAGTATTAAATTTTCAGAATACATATCTCCTAGCAGGGCTGGTGTGGCTAAAGAACAAGGCTTACACAAATTATAATTGTATTGTACTTTGTTTATTAATCCTTCACACGATTAAATAACACTTCACTGATATATTCTACTTAGAGCTGTGAGATTATTGTTATTTGCACTTTTTAAACACATAAACTTTATATTATTCTCACCGCAATGAAGTTTTATGTCTCACATGAACCTGTATTGTGCCGATTGGGTACGCAATCTTGTAGCGTCTGCTTGGGTACTCTATCTTGTAGCGTCTGCCGCTTGAATTTGCACTTTTCCTCTATTTCAAGTCTCTGATTGGCTAATCCCACTCCAATAGAATACTTTTATTTAACTTAAAGCTTTTCTAGCTGTTGACTGGCTATTTATAAACTGTTTTAAATATTACATTATTGTTCCAAGAATTATTAGTAGCATTATTAAACTTTCTAATTTATTGTTATGGAAAGTAGCTTGCTTCTATTCTCACAGCTCCTACATTGTTAAATTACGTAATACATTCACATAACATTATTATACATGTACATAATAATATAAACATAAAACAATGACTGTTACATACATTTTATATATTATACACATATTGCTTTAAGGTGGGCTGTTATTATATTTTATATTATATAATTAGACTGATATTATTTAAGTATTAAAAATACTGCCTCAAATTGCTATGTACAGATTGTTTTCGCAAATGAACCGAACTGACACTGAAAGTCTGAGTTTGAGAACTTGGAATGTTTACAAGGGGATGTTTACAAAAGATTTCACAAGTGTCAGTGACCACCAAATAGCCTCTACAAGGGGTCTTCCTAATCCAAAAAATCCAGGATTTTAGCTTCACCATAACCTCAAAGCAGGTACACTGTGAGAGTATGCAGTATTCATACAGTCCAAGCTTGTGCAACTGAAAATCCCAGAAAGAGTAGCTGTACCAGCACTTTATACCTGCTATGGACATTGTGGCTTTCCCATTTCGCTTGCTTACAACCCATTTTCCTTATTACCTGTTACTGCCGCGGTAACACTTCAGAATGGGCAATTTTCATTCTTATGTAAAATTATATTGTTTTACATGAATAGAGGAATATTTAAATATAACATGTTTAAAATACAGATAAAATTATATTGAAATGTACCTAGTTAGAAAACAGCTAAAGTGGCACTTAACTAGCTTCACCCCTGTATTAAATTAATCATATTATTATATTATTATTATATTAACCGTATTACTATTTATATTATAGTTGTATTAATTAGGCTAATTATATGAGTATCTAATTATTAATTATGGTGTAAGCGTTGTTTGTTTATGTGGGGTTTTATTTTTACAGGAAGAATCTGCATAGATGAAAAGCAAGCAATTTAATTGTTTTGTTTACGTAAGCTTGCTAAAATCATATTAAAATGTAATTATACATTGTTCTTCATACTATTGCAGTACAGTAATCTGCACTGTTTAATAACATATGCAAGTTATATAAATTAAACCCAAAACACAGCTCAATGCTTAATTTAATACTTATGGTGCATCCAGGTTATAGGTAATCTGCAACTATGGTGGAGAAGGAAGGCGATGACCAAACCTTTGCACCAAAGAAAAGAATATTAGAGCAATAGGTATACATGACTTGACAGTTACTCATAATAGTGCGACTTTGTCCAGTTTTTTCAACTGTCACTTCTTTCAGTTCTCACCATTTCATTTTCATCTGTCACTGTTTTGTTTTTATGTAGTTCACCTTCACTGGGAGTTCACTTCAATAAGGAATTAGTTCAATTCTTTGTCACTTCATTTCCTTCTTGAGTAGCCTCTCCACGCTGGATGGTTCACTTCACTTGGGAGTCAAACACAAGACCTCCACAACCTGTTGCTCTACAAAAACACTTGCTGCACATCACAACATTGTTACCAACTCGCTCGGAGAATGGCTTGCTGTCACACCAGAAATGTATTCAGTAACTCGCTTGCTGCTTACTGTCTGACTCAACTGTGCTCCCTTGTGAGAATGCTCGCTTATGTAGTCAGTGGAATCTTTCCACAAGGTTCTTCAACGAGAAGATGATTCCAGAAGGTTCTAGTTATCTGCCAATAAAGAGCCTGGTGTTTACACTGGCAAGCGAAGTTATCGTTGTTTAGTCCAACCACTGTTGGACCTCCTGATAACTTTAGGCCACAGCCGCTGCACCACAATACTAACAGCAGACCGAGATGGTGCATCTTTTGTAAATAGGTTGTCTGGTGATTTCTCTGGTTACATATGAGTGACTCAAGTTAGAGCATTAACCATGCTGACATGCAGTATCAGCCATCTTTGTTATACTGCATTCCCTATATGAACGGAACCTAACAACTCAACATTCTGGTGATTATCCCATAATGGTGGAAAAATGTCAAGGTTGCACTTTAGTAACCTTTGCTAAAATATAACCAGTACAAGGGTCACTACGACAGTTTTGAGATACGCGTAAACTAAGGTTGATCAATTTAAATGGATTGCACCATTGGATAGCCACATTCTTTGTGAGTGTAAATGTGTATCAGTTTGCATCCTCCCTCCCCCTCGCAGTCTAAGCACAAGGTTAACAACCTCTAGTGTGGTGTCAGTTGCTTGCCAGCATGGAGGTGGAAAGAGAGCACTTTTGTGCAATGATTTTGTGTTTTAAAATGGGTTTAAATGAGGCCAAAAGTCTTGAGCGCATACAACAGGCTTTTGGGGACATTGCTCCATCCCGTGCCACAGTTTTCATTGGTTTAAAGAGTTTAAAAGAGGCCAAACTTCATTAAAGGACGAGGTTAGGAGTGATCATCCGTCTACGGCAGTGACTGAAGAAAATGTAGCTGCTGTGGAAAGAATGGTCCGCGAAAACAATTGTGTGACATTTAAGGAAATTGAGGCAAGTATGCAGATTAGATCACCAGCAATTTCGAAAATATTGCATGGCTATCTTCACGTGAGGAAGGTCTTATCCGTTGGGTGCCCCACAATTTAACTGATTTGCAAAAGCACACCCGTGTTGAATGGTGTGAAGAATTGCTGGCCAGATTCGATGGAGGCAATTCTCGGCAGGTTTCTGACATTTTCACTGGTGATGAAACTTGGATTTACCGGTTTGACCCTGAGACTAAGCGTCAGTCAGCTGTGTGGATCTTTCTGGATGACGATCTTCCAATGAAAGTGAAGCAACCACGCAGCGTCGGGAAGAAAATTGTGGCCACTTTCTTCTCTAAATCTCATCATGTGGCTACCATTCCTCTTGTGGAACAAAGGACAATGGAAACGGAAAAACAAGAAGATGATTCGTCCAAGTTATATGTTTAATGTGCTGAGCAACAAGATGTTGTAACCTCAATGTTGATTTCATCAATCTTTAGCTCATTTAAATTCTCCTTCATTTACTTAAGGAGTATAAAACAATTTTTATAACTCTTCCTCCAAAATCTGAACTGTCTTCATCCAGACAACCTGATGATGAAGATGATGATTATGAGTAAAGCGTGTATTCTTTGGGACCAACAGAGTGAAATGCAGTGCATTCAGATTAGCTACCACTTGGGCAGAAAACATGTGTCTGTATCCCAATAGGCAGAAGTGAACCAACTCCTACCATGGTCACAAGGTCCAGTCATCGTAAAATTGATAATAAAAATGAAGTGTTTAAAACAGTGGGGCATGTAAATAAAATGTTTTTTTTTAAAAAAAAAACACACTACTTGATTACGTATATATTGTAATGAAAAGAAGCTAGAAACAGTGATGTGTATTGAATTTATTTAAAGGTGAGTCGGAATTGTTACACTAACATCACTTAAGTTTCATATCTTTTCCAACGTGGTGGCCAATTATAACTTTTGCTTCTTGTGACTTGTTGGTCTTAAATTACGTTGATATTGTAATGAAAAGAAGCTAGAAACAGTGATGTGTATTGAATTTATTTAAAGGTGAGTCGGAATTGTTACACTAACATCACTTAAGTTTTAGTGATGTTAGTGTAACAATTCCGACTCACCTTTAAATAAACACTACTTGATGTTTAAAAACACTAACTGCTCCACTTACTTAAAATTGAATCAGACATGTTTCAAAGAGGCGTGCTCTCCATCCTCAGCGGGTCGGCCGACTGAAGTCCAAGTCAGGTAACTGTATCCCCATTCCCTGTTATACCACTCTTCCCATCGGTCAGTCACAAGACATCGTCTATTGCCGGTATTTCAAAATTCGCAACTCCATTTATGCTCTTAATGATATAAATATTTTCCTACACTGTTAATTCCCAATGGTCCTTAGCTGGTTTTAAAAGTTTGATTTCTTGGCTAATATTATGATTGCATGACCAAAAATGATGGGCTATGGCCGATTTTTCTGTCTGTTTATATTTTATATTTGAGATGTTCTTTCGATCTGGGTTCTAAGTTTCTATTTGTCTTTCCAATATATATTTTATGACAGTCTTTACAATTGATACGGTATGTAGATCCCTGATAATTTATTGCTCAGAATGATATTTTTTAAAGGGTGGTTAAGCATTTTTTAAAGGGCGTTTGCTTTGTGGAGCCAGCTTTATATTATAGTCTTTGAAAATCTTATTGAATAAAGACAAGTTTATACTGTACTGAGTTAACTTGTGTTTTCAGTTGCCTACATTACAAACATAATTATAAGATTAGGTAGTCAAATTAAGAGTGGGTTCCATTCAAACATATTAAGGTATGGTACATTTTGAAGTTGAATTTGCAATTACTGCCTAAATCAGACCTGTGGAACGCTACTCTGTGAACATGAAGAGGGGTTTCCTTCTCTCCCTTCCCACAGTCTTATCCCATTCACATTTCAAAGTTGAATTCAACCCTACTACTGCAACTCAAATAAGCCTCTTAAGCTTCAATGAAGTGTTAACAAAGGGAGGGGGGGAGTATGCAAACCTCTTCAAAGCTTGGAAGTACTGTTCCACAAGGCTAATCTAAACTGGTTTAATGCTTAATGTTACCATAAAATAAACACAGAGTAGCATAACCTAAGTTTAGATATCAGTTCTATGTCTGACCTTTATGGGTGTTGTTTCTGGTGTAGCTTCAATAGCTGCCTCTGGTGGGGATGTTCCTTCTGGATGAGGCAATGATGAACTCAAAGAGTATGTCTACAAGAGCATTTTATAATCACATATAATTAAAATTTGTCCACATACACTTAAAATCCTCAATACATCATTTCCATTACCACTGTTTTCTAGAGTTTATCAACTGTTCTTATGGGTCCTAGGAATAGCTATAAATAAAACAAGGGTAATCTTTTCCTATATTAAATAATTCTCTACTTTTCATTTGCAACTTTTGACTTTTCCTCTATGAAATTGTTTACTCTTTGCTCACCATCATTATCTTCAGACTACGTAAAGACTTGGTGGCAATGTTACTGGGAGGCATGATAAAGTTACACACTTATGAGAGACATTTGAAGAATTCTCAGAATGACCCACAGATTGTGGCAGCATTTTTAAAGCAGATTTGTTCTCAAAATCAGTCATCTATGAAGGAAAAATTTGTGCAATAACATACAGATTGTTCAAGAATCAAATAGGCATAGGATTTATACTGATATGACAAACACTTCAGGGGACATTGCACCATCATTTTCAACTAATTTCAAGTGGACCACAGAATTTAAACATGGTCATGAAAATTTGGAAAATGCCAGACACAGCAAAAGACTGAAATCTACCACGACAACAGAAATCATTAACTAAATAGACAGCATGGTTCTGCAGGATCGCCAAATGAAGATGTCCAAAATTGCTGAAGCTCTGGGCATATAAAGAGAATTTTTGAGAGAGGAGTTGAAGATGTAAAACTTACCCGCAAGATGGATGCCGCAACTACTGACTAAGATCAAATATGAATCAGAGTGCAAACGTTTGGCTCATTTTCAGAGAGATACCACCAAATTTATGCATCAATTTGAAACAATGATGAAACATGAGTGCACTACTAACAGTCTAAGCAATGAAAGCTCCAGATGCTCTACTGCCAAAGACGGCAAAATGTATGGAATCAGCTGGCAAGACCACAGCATTGGTTTTCTGGGAATTCAGGGGTATGCTAGTGATTGACTATCCTCCCCCTAGAAAATCTATCACTGGAGCATATTATACTAATTTCTGAACCAATTGAAGACTAAAATATGTGAGGAAAGGCCAGATTTGACAAAGGAGGCCATCTTCCATCAAGGAATGCCTGCCCTCACACATGCGGTGCTGCAATGGCAAAAATCAACAAAGGAGGGATATGATTTGCTGCTACATCCACCTTTCTTCACCAACTTAGCTCCATCAGTTCCAATTGTTCCCTAAGCTGAATAAGTACCCTTGTGGAAAGGAATTTTCCTCCAATGAACTTAAATCTTCAGTTGAGGCATGTTTTGGAGACCTGGAGGAACCTGACTTCTGTGATGGGGCAAAGGCCATGGAGCAAGTACACTACATCAAGGGAAACTGTTGAAAAATAAGAGCAACTTCAAAAATGTGTAGCATCATTTTGTGCTTTATTGTGAGAACTTTTCAAATGACACTCATACATGAACTTCCAGTACTGCCAGAATACTGAAGGTGATTTAAGCCCAAGGACGATGTGTCTGAAGCAATGACGGAAATATATATTGAACAAGACAAAGACTAAAGGTGATTTGATTTTTAAAGAAAATTTTGTGTGTATTTCTAGGTTTTGGGCTTATTTTCAGTTTGAGCTGTTATTATTTTGTTTATTATTTTTGTAAAGCTTATAAATGCAAGTTTTAAATTCTGGTTTAATAATATTTAAATATTAAACACAACCGTACTATTCCAAATCTTCCTATTATCAACTTTAGCTTTGGAATACAATTTGCTATTTTTTAAGCAAAATTCATAGCAGCATACTGCCATTTTTTATTTAACTGTTAATATTATTTGCAATACAGTTTGTTCAAAATTTGTGTTGTAATTTGGAAGACAACAGCAACAACAAACTAATTCTGTAAGACACATTTTTTTATCATTGGGTTCTTCGTAAGCTCATTAATAATTGCTAAAAACAGCAATATTAGTAGAGGCAGGTAAAAACTAATATAACTGTTATTTTGAAATCATTCCAAGGATAGAACCTTTCCAAAAAATAACCAAAATAAGTCCTCCAAATTTGTTCCAAACATAATGCTCTGATTACAGAGAGTATATTGCATTACAACAAAAGTCACAATGACCTTGGAACCATTCCTGCTTTCAAGAGATCAATGCCCACTAGAAATCTTCCAACCAAACAGATTTAATTATGCTATTGAGCTCTTGTGGTAACATGTGAAAGGTAATCAACCGAAATGCCATTTTCAAACACACAATCATTAGGTCATGGAAACAGGATAAAATGATGAACATTCATGTTAACTGAGCAGTAATTATTGTAACTATTTAAATGTAGTGCGGCATATGTATTGCTGTTATAGTATGTTGTGATTTGCACTGCGCATGCTGAATGTAAGATGGGAGGGAGAAAGAAAAGAATTGCATCATCTTGCCATTTGGTAGTATTCATAACAGACGAAGAACCATGACTTGATGTGAAAGAACTTGAGTCAAGTCACAGTGAATCAAAGTATCTTGCTGTTACAGTTATGCATAGATACATGTTGACATACTTGACTGTTAATTTGGAATAGTTATTTGGCTCTTAGTATATTGGTGGTACCAAAGTCTGAACTGTTATGAAAAATAATAATTTTTCCACCATTAGTGTCTACAAGAATTTTTAAAATGCTTTTATTTTGAAGATTGAATAGTTGCACACAGATACACAGTGGGAAACCATATGATAGAACTTACTCAACGTAGCATACTGTAATATTTATACTCTGACTGAATGCCTTGGTATTGCATCTTGTGAGTTTCACAGACCTCCAGCCAATAACTTTTAAGGCTGGTTCACAATAACCAAGAATGGAAACTGAAACAACAAAAATACACTATAATAGTAGTGTTCAAAATTAATGGGAAGTTTTCCATTAATTTTGAACGGGATCAAGAAAGAAGGTTAATTTTCAACTTCCTTGTTCCTGTTCCCAGCTGCGGCATATTACATCCATATTGTGCACATTAGAAATTATTTAAGGCGACCATGACATGAAACAGATACTAGAGCCCTCATAGTCGCAAGCTGGGAAAACAAAATCCTAAGCAAATGTTGGTTCTGTCGAAAACATTGCTTGAGTTTTGTTTGCAATTCAAAACTAGTCATTGTCTCAAAAACAATAGCAAAAACTACAAACAAAACACAATAACCAGCAGATATAAACAGAGAACAATACAGAACAACAAATAACTTTAATGTAAGCAAAAATATAGTAATGACGCTTGATACTAGAATAGGAAATAATGGATCTGTGTTTAGAAAATGTTTACTCTGTAAAATTTTAACATTCATTAGCTAACCTATATTATGTTGGCTGAATTGGAAACAGGTGAAAAAATATACTGGTCAATTACAAACAAATAATATCCCAATGCAAAAATTCAACTTTCCAGTTTGCTTTCAATATGAATTTTCCATTTTTGTTCCTGGTGTAATGTGAGCCAAAATGTTGCATGCTGTTTTGCTTCCCTGTTTCCATTCTTGGGTTACTGTGAACCAGCCTTTAGTCACAAACTTGGCAGGAAGTAAAGAACATGATTCTTTTTAATGATTTATCCTAAATTTAACACTGTTGAGGTTTTATGGAAGTGAAGCAGATCTGTGCAATGTGGATAATTCTAACTACATATTTTCCTAACTGACCTCACTAGAGCAAGTGAGCTTTCTTTGCTGGAAGTAAAACAGTAAGAACTAAGATAATAGCCGAGATTCAAGTTCCATTATTCTGTGATTCTTTAGAATGATGATTCACGATAGCAATGACTGGACTGTAAAAGCTCTTTCCCTTTTATTGTTCACAGAACAATTCATTTGTGTGGTTTTTCACCATATTGTTTTCCTGTGCATAATTTTCTCTTTTCTTTTTCCTGTAAAACAATGAATCAAGATTTTACTGCATACTTCTTGACAACAATGTATCTCTAGGATTTGTTCTATTCTTGCTGCTGTTACAAACAACACAAGTTCCAGCTAACATTAGCTTTTAAAGGCTGATCACTGATTTCTAAAATAATGTTCTCAACTCTCACCTGTGAATTAGGTGTTTGTGGGATTGAAGCAGGGACAGATTCTGGTAGTGGAGGAGTTGTCATACCACAGTACAAACTAGGGCTCCAAATTTCTTTATCACTTGCTGCTTGGCTGTAAGTCACACTTCCTCTTCCTTGTGAAGTTGATTCTAGAAGGTAAACAATAATAAAGTTTAAACACTTTTATGGACAGAAATGTTCTACAAACTCTCACTACCTTCTACATATTATGTATTACCACACATGGATGACAACTGCATTAATTACAAAAACACACTCACTGGCCATGTGTAGACTAATGTTGGAAGCTTGATCTGAAAAACTAATTTCTGTGCTGACATTCTACCATGCCTTTAAGTAGGACGGACCTATGAAAATGTTGTTTTTCTTACAATTTTTTACCTAAAAGTTACATGATCACAATAACTAGAAATCAGTATTAATACATCGATTTCTTTTTTAGGACCACTTGTTCATTAACCAAATAAAGAAAACATAGAACTGTAGGTGCAGATACAAAATGAAATAACTTAAGTATCCTTTAATGTAAAAACTTTGTCTTGGGCTTAAACATAAGCTTATAAACACCCTAAAAAATCTGTTAAGAGGAAAATTTGAAATTATTTTCTAAAATTTTTAAAAAATCTAAATTTCAGCATTTATGACAGAAATCCATATATAAATATACATATTTAAAACACCATATTTGATAGTTATGCAAATATCAAACATTCCTGTTATTCATTAATGTATGATAAGGATGGGTTGTAAATTTCTGCAATAATAAGGGATCTTCAGATTTATTCAACTGTTGCCACCAGTCGATTGCCTGCACATGGCGTCAATACTTTGAAGTGAGTTTATCACCAGTGCCTCTGGCAGAGGACTAGCGAAAGATGAGTGGAAACAGTGAATGTCAACAGTTTCGAGGTCACCTTAGTGAAATGGGACCTGTATCGTACCTTTCCAGTATTTACATTTGGAACATCCTTCACTTGCATCTCGTAAACTCGCAATCTCAGCATGTATGCTGATAGGCAACTCAAATAATTGGACGGTTTTTGTATCATATAGTGTCTCGGCTTAGCAAATTCTGTGATCGGTGGTCACTTGCACTTCACATGCAAAGAATGCACAAAATGTCCTAGTGAAAAACAATTCTGCACTGTTGTAGTGCATCAACCTGTTTACTAAGTCAAAAACGTACACAGTCCGAGGTTCAATTCTGCACCTCCCCTTTGAGACAAGGAACTCACTGAACCAATAATGATTTCATTCATTTAAACCAACTGGGGGTGGGGGAGGCCGAATAAATCTGAAGACCCAGTATTAAATAGTACCACTTATTTTGCATTGAGGACAGAAAAGTGTAAAAATATCCCTTTTTTAGGAAATGTAAAAACAGTTTAATTTTTTTTACTTTAATTTTATTTTTAATTTTATAAGCTTAATATGTAATAAAAGATGGGTGGCTATTCATCAGCATTTGGTGTAAAATTTGTGGTTTTCAAACATTGAATGCACATTGATTAACCAATTTCTTTTTTTAAATGAAAAACCATAATTCAATGTTTCATCCATATTTTTTAGTGTTTCCATAGATCCACCATCTTAAAGTAAAACATCTGAGTATTTGAGATCAGGTCATATGAATCTAAGGAGAGAAATTTAGTACATATTTGGCTGTTGTCAAATAGCTCAGCAGTATATGGAAATCCATGGTTTGAATTATGTCATGAATTTTTCAAACCTGATTCAACCTTTATTAGAGACAAATTAATGCTAATAATGTGATTAACTAGAAGCCTGGAAATTAAAAATACAGGACTGAAGTCACTTTATGATATGACATCTTAGATTGCTGTTTTGATGATGTGCTGTATTCTTGATTGTATTCTTCCTTGCAGAGAAGGATGCTGAGCAAAATCTTTCTGTCTACACAAATAGTAAACAGAAAGATTAATTGGCATAGAAGAAACAAAATACTAAAAGAAGCCACCACTCTAACAGCCATGGTAGAGAAGATAAAGAAGAAGTGTGATAGAGAAGGTAGAGGAGAAGTTTTCATAACACCCACTTTCTTGCAATAAATTCCAAAAAGTCTTCAAGTATATCATCCTTGCAACACAGAACAAATACCATCTTAGAAATTAATTAAGTGCACCATCAAAAGTACCAATAATAAAGGTGCAAAACCGGTAATATATATAATAAAGTGCAATGACTGCAATAGAATATACATAAGCAAAACCAAAAGAACCATCAACATCCAAACCAAAGAACATCACAGTATAGATTACACACGTACACAAGCAGCAGTCTCAGCACACTTCTAGAATTCCAATCACAAAATTACTTAAACAATGAGCCACTTGGGTGTAGGTAGACATCGTATCTTGTAGGGGTGTTCTGCAAGGTAATTGTGGCCAGTTGCCATCCTAAATAAGGCCACTGCAGTTTTCCTTGGCATTTTTTGTATATCAACTCTATCTTTAATATTCTTATAATCTTTATTTTTTAATTTATCTTCTTCATCAGTCTCTGCTGTCTTTTGAAATGTTGCTTAATGTTATTTAATTGTTTATTTATTTCTATTTGTCCTACAGGTTTTATTTGTTGTATTGCACCTTTCTTTGCTGATTGATCCACATGTTCATTGCTCAAAAGTCCAACATGAGCTGGGATCCATTGTAGAGTGACATGATTTCTAGTTTCAACTGCTTTAATTGGGCTTATTTCTTTAATATTTCTTGTTGTTTTATTATTGTTTACTATCCTGTCTATGGCTGATTTTCAGTCTGATAAGATGACTATTTTTTGTTTTATGTAAGGTCTATATAAAATGTTTTCTGTAATGCTGCTTTTATAGCTGTTAATTCTCCATCATAGAGGGTTTGACGTTTCATCTAATGTTAGATACTGTGCACAGTGTTTACAGTATACTCCTGCACCAGGGTTTTTTTTAATGATGATGGATCCATCTGTATATATTCGGAGCCATTCTTTTTCTGGATATCTTTAATTTTCTGTAGCTATTGCTAGGCTCTCATTTCATCTGGTATAAAGTAAGTGTTTTAAAAAGTAAGTGAAGTCATTTTGTCACTACATCGACTCATATCTGTTCCCTGTTTCACTGACTCAAGCTTCTTTCAATTAAATTATGAAATACATTGCTTTTCATAAGAGCCTAAAAGTTTAAATCATGGTCTTTGATTTAAACCAATATTGGGTGACAAGCTGCAGTGGTACAGGCATTTAAATGGCCAATAGCAATGCGCTCCCCTTTATATTGCTGGTTTGCCCAGGAGGATATATTACCTGCATGTATAATCAAAACATATGTTAAAAGCTTAGACTGTTATTCCTATTCAGTAAAATGAATGAAATTGAAATTCACATGAGCTGGTCTAGTGATCATTTCAATCATCTATCTCTTTTTGTGCAATATTATTTCGAAATCCTGCAACCTTATGAAGGTATTGTGTCATTGGGAAGGAAGAAGATTATGCACGACCATGCTCACAAAATATTTCCGAACAGACTAGATCTTCCCAGCATGACAGAGAAGTTACACACATAAGGCAACATTTTGTTACGTTTTAGACAGCAAGGCCTAAAAGTAGAACTTCTAACACAATGCACATGAGCTAAAAGCTTTAGATTATCACACTAGTGTGATAATCCGCATTGTGATCAACTTTGGTTCCAAGCCTAAACACATGGCAATTACCCTTAGTATTTGCACATTTTTAATAATTTGACTTGGTTTGATTAAGTTTTACTTTTCATTATGTCATTTCAAATGATTAATTTCTCATAGCACTTGCATTATCTGTTCACAATGCAGATCGTCATACTTAATATATTGCAATTCTTTGTAGAGTTAATCTATACATTATATTGATATATTGGCAGCTTTCCTTGATCTAAAACGCTATTCTTTTATCTAACCTACATAAAGATTAAATGGTGGAAATTATTAATTCAGAAGAAACTGAAATGGAAGAAATTACAGAAGCAGCAGAAAGAATAACACTAGAAGTATTGCCCAAAAAATTCAGAAAGCAATATGATATAGCATTTAATTGATTCATTACCTAGTATAAGGCAAAACATGGTGAAAATAGTTTCACTGAAAATGACTGCTAGCAAATCATCAAAACATCTGACACCTCACTTTTTTAACATAATTTCTCATTTTAAGAATGCATTTTAAACGTGATCTCTGTTAGTTTCAGGAATCAATATAACATTATTGATATTTTACACATTCGAGCGCTGTCTAAAAACTAGTATATGTTAAACATGTTAAAAGTGGCCTTCGTTTTGCAAACATTCCTACTCGCAAAATAAAACCCTACATTACCTTGTATCATAATTTACTATTCTCTACTGATTATCTATCTTAAGTGGATTAAGTATTGTATTTCAACCAAAAATTTGTTATTGACATTCACAAGAAATACACGTTTTGAGTTCCCCTGAATCCAAAGAAAGCATTTTCAGAAAAAGGTAGGTCTGTGTGTGTATCTGCACACATAAAACAAGGCCTGACCACTGCTTTCATGGAAAACAAAATGACTGTTCTATTTAGGCTGTGTGTGCTAGAGACAGTAATGCAGCTTTTACAACATTTAGTGAAAATTAAACGCATTTGGATGACTGATTTAAGAAGATTATTGCGTTGTTGGCATTTACAATGTGTTTTCAGCAATGGTTTTCAAATGTTGTACTCCAGACTGCGTAGAAAACTATAAAAATAGCAACAAAGTACAAGAGTTCAAGTTTTCAAAGAAAGAACATTTGAAGCAACAGTAGTTAAAAGCCCTTAAAAGGGAGAATTTTTTGCTGACCATAAATTCAAGAGGTAAGTCCACTAATATTTGCTTTAATACTACAATTTACAATGCCTTTCTTTCATACCGTTGCCAATAAAAGAACGGCTCATACGCAAGATGCTGCAGCTTAGACCCCCGCCAAAACAGTTATAATATCCCTGCAACTGCCCTATTTTCACCTAGTTAAAATTACAATGATAAAAGCACATACCTTACCATAAGGGATGTTGGAAATTTTACCTCTCTCTATCAACACATTTCTGCATCTTCTCAGAAAATTTTCATTCACACTCGAGTTCAATATCTGAAACTACTGAAGTTCTCGCCTGATGTTTTGTTTTAGTCTTCCAATGTATGGGGGTTTGTTGCATATAATTTATTTTTGAAGTTCCCTCTAGAAGCCGCGTAAACTTAAAGCTGGTAGGGGAGGTCTTCCGTGTCATCTTCTGTGGTCTAGGGGTGCCATGCTAGTCTTCAGTTCCCAAGGTCATGGGTTCAAACCTAGCAGAGGGCAATGGATTTATTTTGGGTATAAAAAATCCTTAGCATGGCTTCCTTCAGAAGGGAAGTAAAGCCGGTGGTTTCATGGCATAGATTTATGGCACATAAAAGAATGTCAAGCCTGATAGAGGCCTTTGAGCATAATTTCCGGTCTTTCATGCCCACTATAGAATGGGACACCAAGGACCATATAGTTAAAGAGCATCCACAAATAAAAACTCAATTTCCATTGGGGGCTTCTGTGTATATGTGATACTGTTGGCTGTACTGGAAGAGTTACTCATGCCAGGGTGGCCACAGGGGAGATGACAGATGAAGAAGCTGCTTACCTTTAGCCCAACCCTAAGGTGTTATGCGTTTCCATGCCGATAGGGTGCATGGCACATGGGAGATGTGTTGCAAACAGAGCCTCTGATATACCTGATGACCTCTTAAGTGTATATAGACTTACCCAGGGATGTGGGGCTCTGTCTGGGCAGACCTGAGCTATCCCGAGCTAATCGTGGGAACGGTAATAGTTATAAGTTCCACTAAACTGGAGGGCTCCTTATCAGGAGACCCCGAGAGTTTTAAAACTAAAGCTGAGGTGGCTGGGCCTTCGGAATGGGACCCTGTTACCAAAACTAAGATAAAGGAGACAGGAACTGTACTCCCAGAGATGTGCTCTTGTACCCAAAGAGAACTAGGATACTGGCCAGGATGATGAGGGAAGCTGCTGTCCCTAGAAAGAGGGACCATGCAGAAGCGACTGGGCCTGCTCCTTTTGGAACCCTCAATGTTCAAGTGCAGCAGGTTAAGCTATGATGATATCATTCATTCAAGCTAACTTGCAACACAGTATTACTGCCTCACGAGTTCTCTCAAGTAACGTAACAAGGTATGAAATAAATGTCGCCATGATACAAGAAAATACCCTGGCTTCAGCAGGATCTTATCATGGGACTAAATATAAAAGGTTTTACTATCTTCAGTGCTTTGTCTGTAGTAAAACCTAGAGCACTGTCCTTACAATACTCAGCAATATTTGGACCCTGCCAAGACTTCTTAGCAAAGCAGTCCTAGTGAGATATGAGGGCAGAGTGCCACATCAGGTGGTAGTCTGCTCCGCCTATTTTCCATATGACTCTGAGGAGCTCAAAGACCTTGTGACTTATTGCAAGGATAGAAACCTCAACCTGCTGAGCATCATAGCATTTGGGGTAGCACAGACATCAATGGGAGAGGAGAGAAGCTGCTCGAGTATCCAAGTTAAAAGATCTCGAGGTTGCAAACCAAGGGGACATACCAACTTTTGTGAATTATCAAAGGGAGGAGGTCCTAGACTTATCATTAATGTTCTTTGGGATACTAGAGGAACTTAAGGACTAGAGGGTTTGTTTGGAACCTTAAATGTCTTACCACAGACATGTACGCTTTGGTCTGGAGGAAAAAGAAAAGGACCACCTGTCCAGGAACTCTACGAGGACCAATCGGGGCTCCTTTAGAAGGGACCTGGAAGACAAGCTGAGGAATGGACCCCAGATCAAGCTAAGAAATAAAGAGGACTGAAGGGTACGTGGAGTTTTTCACAAACACCCTGGTGTCTTCCTATGAAAGAAACTGCCCCCCTCATACACAAGGTTCAGGCTAAAGATAAATTCAGATGGAATTCTTTTTAAGATCCATCAAGAAATAGACACAAAGGCTATACAATGCATATAGGGCCAAAAAGGTCAGGCAACTTGCAACTCCTATAAGAAGCCCCAAAGAACTTATAAAAAAAAATCAGGAAGGCCTTTGAGGAACCTTGGAGGCTCTTCTATGATAAAATACAGAAGCCGTCAAGCGCTGCTCACTTGCAGAAACTGCTGGTCTCCGGAGCTAGGGCCAGGCTGGCCTCATGGCCTGTGCTATAACACAGTTGGAGGGAGAGACTGAGGCTGTTACAGAGACCACTTTCCGTTAAGTCGGACAAGACTAAAATAATGATCTTCATGAGGAGGAGGCAGCTGCCCCATCTGTTTGGGAAGAAGCTGAAGCTTTCCAGAGCAATCAAGTATCTAGGAATCATTCTGAATGCGGGGCTGAGCTGGAAAAAGCATATTGATTATAAAATTAAGAAGGCCTACAGTGCTTGGTGGACCTGCCGAAGATCCATTAGATTGAGGTGGGGCCTGAGACCCAAGGTGGTCAAATAGCTACACACCTCAGTTACAAGACCATCAATGTCTTATATGGAGCTTGGTTTGGTGGCCTGCCTCTCACATGAAGGTAGTAACTGCTCAGCTGGATTCACTGCAAATATTGATGATAACAGTGCAGACGACTCCTCAGTCTGCCTTAGACATTCTGGTGGACCCCTCCTCCTTTGCACTTGCTTGTGAAGGAAGTAGCCAGGATGAGTGTACACCGCCTCTGGATTGCAGAGGGGTGGTGTTTTAAGTTACCCCACAAAAGGTACTCACCGGTCCTTTCTGGATCTGTGTTATTTTCTGGATTATCTTATCAGGTTATCTTCCGGATCTGTTATTTTAAGACAGAACATAACCATGTAAATGGAACCATACTTCATCAGAGAAGAATATTAAGCCTTATTCAAATACTCTATTGCTGACATTTTGCAAAAACAAATATCCAATTACAGAAATTTACCCGACTCTGATAACATGAAGAATGAAGTATATGTAACAAAACCCATACACTGGAAGAACTAAAAGAAAATATCAGGCGAGAAATTCACACAATTTCGGATATTGAACTCTCAAGCGTAAATGAAAATTTTCTGAGAAGATGCCAGACATGTGTGAGTAGAGAAGGACAACATTTCCAACATCTCTTATAACAAGGTATATGCTTATTATCATTGTAATTTTAACTGTAACAATGAGAATGTGAAGCGGTTATGCGGACATTATAATGCTTTGGTGGAGACCAAGCTGTAGCCACCAGGAAGTTGTTGGAGCTCAATCTTGATCAGCTTGCTATATATCATGGAGCTGCTTGGGATAACCAGCTCTGAGGAGAGAGCTATGTGGCGCAACTACATGCTGAGCTATCAATTGGATGGCACAACCCGCCGAGATATGAAGAGGTAAGTAGTGATCTCGCCAATCGTACACACTAGAAACATCATTGAGAGATAACCAGAACCACATTAGTGAAGTGACAGTGTGAACTAACTGAAATCACTGTGAAAGTTGAATTAGATTACATTGGTAAAGTAACAGTGGGAACATAGTGAAGTGAGAGTGAAAACTGACAGTCACAATATATATGGATTTACGTTTTGTCCCATATTTTCATATTTATAATGCTTGTTTTTTTTTCTCTCTTTCTTTCTTTGGGACTGTCCCATTCTAACTGAGACAATAAATCCATGAAGTTAATTTCTTAGAGTTTACTCCTTGGAATAAAGCATTTATATTCAAATAATGAATGGTGTATGAAATAGCCAAGGAAAGAATTACTGAAGAGAACGCGAATAATTCAGGACTTAAGACAAAAGTGCAAGCTTAGTCCAGTGCTATTTAACCTATTTATAGATGATACTATAGGAGATACAAAAAATTGAATAAGCATTTACAGTTATTAATAATAAGGAAATACCAGCAGCATTATTCTTTGCAGATGATCTAGTGGCAGGTTCCTTCTCAGTTGTGGGGCTAAGTAAAGTTATTGAAGCAATTGGCAAATACTGTAAAGATAGGGGGTTGAGAATAAACAAAAAGAAATCGAAAATCATGATTTTTAAGAAAGGATATAAACTAAGAAAGACCAAAAAGTGGTATTGGGAAGGAATGGAGCTGGAAGTAGTGAGGACAATTGACTATCTAGGAGTAAGGCTCAATACTGCAGGAGATTGGGGAGAACAGAAGAAAAAAGTACCAGCAAAGGGGAAACAAACAATACAGGTAATCAGAGCATGTGTGAACAAAATACCAGAAATGTAAATTGCATGGCTAGAAAGGATATATAGCACAGTGGTGGAAACAAGGATTTTAAACACAGCAGAGATATGGGGCTGGAAAAAGGATGGGAAAATGTAGATGCTAAACATAGGAATTTTTGTCAAATAAGCCTGGGACTGCCAAGGAGTTCACGGAATAGCACAAGCAGAACTAGAGAGGGTGGGAGCTAAAGGCAAAATGGTAGAAAATGCAATCAAATATTGGTTCAGAATAAAGCTACTTGAGGAAAATGAGATATTAAAGCAATGCTAGGTTGTACAGGAGAAAATGGAGAAAAAACAAACTTGGATGCACAAGATACAGACAACATTGGAAGAAATTGGAATGGGGGAAACATGGGCAGAAAGGAACAACAAAGGTAAGGGTTTCTGGAAAGAAATTAGAACAAAGGTGGAGGATATTGAAAAGCAAGAAATTACAAGTAGTTTTAAGGAAAAAAGGTCATTAATAGATTATAAATATTTTAAAATGGAATGGCGAAAAGAAAGATACATTGAAGTATGTCACAAAGAGGCCAGAATGGGGTATGTATAGGTGAGGACAGGTGTAATGAATTTAAGTGGTCTAACAGGGAGAAGAAGGGGGGAAAGATGTAATAAATGTAATGAATTACATGACAATCAGCATTATATTCTGGAATGCAAGGACACGGATAAAGGAAGAGAGAATTTAATACTAGAGAAAAATTAGGTTAAAGTGGTCAAAAGAGATGTGAAGTAAATTGGAGAAGATACAGAAAAAGGGTACCAAGGCAAAAAAAGTACATAGTGAAAAATTATACTTCTCCATTATATATACAACAGAATGTTAAATATAAGGGGAAGAGAAATAATAAGCAACTCCATTGTATTGTAAACATTGTACAAAATGCATGTAAGTTCAAAGTAGACAATAAATATTCATTCATTTACTCCTTGGAAGTAAATTTAAACTTATGTGCAGAGATATGAGAATTTAGAATATTTCTTTTTACATATTCCTGGCACTTTCACAGACAATTTTTAACAGAGGAAGGAATTAATTTTCTTCATGGATCTTAAAGAACAAAATGGGCATGTTGGTTTAAAGATTCCAAAACCCAGAATGTTTTGCTTTTCCATCTCAATATTTCAATTGTAATACTGTGAGCAGTGACTGATTTTATTAATACACATGTTCCAAGCAGAAACTTTAAAAATGGATGTATGTGATGTACTATTTTTACAATTCAGTCCAGAATTTTTTATATTTTGGTTTGTATGCGTGTGTATATATCAACAACTTTTAATAACTTGACTACCTCTACTGCTCATGCAACCATATAGCCTACATGGGTCGCAAACCTGTTTTAATGCTTAAGCCTTCTCTCTAGATGATGTTGGTATCTGTCTGCAGGTGAACAGCATACATCAAAAGCAAAATGTTGGATAAATACCAAACTTTGAATTTAAGTTCAAGAATGCGACACAAAGATTTTCAAGAAACGACCCTGCCCCACACTACCTTTCACAAGGATAACTTTTTGTTATTTTCTATTTTCTAAAAAATACTTGTAACAATTTTAACTAAAGCATCAATATGTTTAAGATATCTGCTTGACAAAATGTATACCTTGAACTTTCTATGAACAGCCTGTGAAGATCTCTTGATTCTGAATGAATTTTGTAAAACTATTAAACCATAATAGACAAGACAAAAACGGACTGCACAAAAAAATGTAGATCTCATTAAAACACAATTTATGTCAAATAAATGCTGTTGTGTCACTAACCATTTCTGAATTGATGCGGTAATTTGTATCACAAATTACTTAAATGTAAATAATGATTGTAATATGAATATGCATTTTTATGTGACATTGATTTCAGATGTTTATTAATTGTAATTATTATTGGGAAATAAGTTTATACGGCTTTACTGAAACTGTCAATAATAGCGCAATAATGCAGCGAGGGGGGTGAGCTGTTTATCATTATTGGGAACGAGGAAGTTACGTAATGTTCGCGCGTTTTTTCCGTTGAGAACCTTCTGGAATGTTTCCCTTAAAAGCAATATGTATTCATAATTTTAATTGGATATTAAAATAGACGCTAATGTTGGCGCGTTTTATTAGCCAATAGCAGTTCATTTATCATCTTTAGGCGTATCTTGATGCAGGCGTATAAATAGGGTAGGTTCGAGGTAGCTTGCCCCGCAGTTCATCAAAAATCTGAGTACACTACACGTCGTCTTTAGGCAGTTCATCAAAATTCTTTGTGCAATACACGTCGTCTTAAGTTCGTCAAAATATTTATATGAGATACGTCGGCTATAGATTCACAAGTTATGAAAATCTAAAGTATTATAAAGTTAATTATACACAAAGTTGAAGTACGTGAATTAAAAGTGATCAGTAAGAAGTATTATAACAGTTTCAGTTTGGTGAGTATCTAAATCAATATGTAAAAGTGATAGTGAACGTGTTCGACAATAAAAATTATAAAAACAAATTTCTTCATCAGTGTAATTTTTGAATAAAAGATTCCTTTCCGCTTCACAACCTGTATTGAGACACATGTTCGACCCCAGGCCAACAGGATAATAGCTAGCCGGAGGACATTTTGAAATGAATTATTTCAAAAAGCTGATACTAGGAAACGCAAATTGCTAACGCCAGATGGAGCTACAAACCAAACAAATGAATGACGTCATAAGATGGCTTCCACTCACATGAAGTAAACACAATATAAGATCTCCAAGTTCTAATAACTTACGTAAAAACATATTACGTAAGCACATTCTGCATCAAATTGGCACCACAACGTGGGGCTAACAAAGAAATATTACGTAAGCACCATCTCTCGCAAATACTCCTTGTTATTGAGTTTTCAAATACTTTATGTTTTTTCAAGTGCTAAGTTAATATTTTACTTTTTTCTCTTAGTCGTGCAAAGAGTGGAATTCCAAACCCAACACTAGTGATGTACTTTTTAAAGATCTGATTATTGCTTTAGCCTACTGCATATCTTTATACCTACAACCAAATGTGTAATAAAAGCACTTCTGCAAACATTTATCTCAATTAAAAAGATGTAGGCAGATAGAAGAATCAGCTAAGAGTTGTTTATAGAAGTGGAGTCATGTAATGTGACATTCAGATTTTTTTTTGATAACAAAATGGTACCTTGACTGTGTTCCAAACTGTAACGGGATAATAATGAAGGAGTTAAGCTCTGATATGTAACTTCATCTCTGTTTCGATCCAATCCATCCAATGAAAACTTTGAGCATTCTACTATCACATCATGATGTTCCATTCTTAACCACCTGGAAAAATATGAAAACAGTAGATATAATTAATGATTGATAGCTTGTTTAGTTCTGGTAGAGCAATGCTATTCTGAATAATTGGATGAAAAGAAATAGTGCAATCTTTTGATTTTAGAACAAGTATACTTCAACAACATGCAGTTTTGTGAGAAATAAGGAACTGATACTTGAATATGAATTTATTTAGTGCTAAGAAGTTTACAATATACAGGGTTGCCTACTGAAAATTTGGCTCTAGCCACTCTTAATTCAGTAGACATTAGCTCCACATACAAAAATTATTATACTATTACATATGTATCAATTTTCTACCCCTACTCTCTTCATTGTCTATTTCCACTTCTTTTTAATTCTAAATACATACTGTCTCAACTACTGCTCTCCTTTATCCCACTGATCATCTCTGGCCTTTATATCCACTACTAGTGGAAATAAACCACTATTTGAACATAAGTTTAAAACTAAAATTATTTACTACATAGCTACTGCTGATAGGCCATAAAATATAGTCTATAGGTAATGTTACTGCTAGCCTCTCCTTGTCCTATGTCACCATATGCTGCCAACCTACAAACTTAAACAATCGCTAAAAATACGCGAGTAGCAGTTCTGCAGAATAAGATTGTTGTTGGCAGTAGGTAATCCATGCCACTGAGAGAGAAGGAGAGAGAGAAGGCGGCGGGAAAAGTCATTGCTGTTCAAAATGACCAAGTGGGGTGAGTTTACATTTGTGCAGTTTCTTTAGCCAAACCGATGCAAAAACAGCCTTTTTTAAGGCTAACATTTGCATTATAAAACAGCAAGTAGACTTGGTTGGACTAACAATTATTCTTAAAGTTAGGATTATTATTTACTTTAACTATGACTTTTACTAGCATATGTATTGACTATTAGCAACACATCGGCTATTATTTGATAGTGGCATGTTGCCTATGCATTACATTCTAATTACAAAATAACCCAATGTAAAACTGAGCAGTACAATTGCAGAATAAATGAGGGCTTCTTCATATTGTGATGAAGTAACCTTTCGCTAAGTTATGTACCACATAAGCTCAACCTCGCACAATTATGCAATAGGTAAATAAATAATTTTGTAACAGGATTATGACATTTCTAATGAGATAAACTTAAGGTAATGCATATACTGTGCAAATACATGATAAGTAATCAGTGTGTTCCACATCATACGCCTCCTTTTATCTGCACATTCTTATTTGCATTTTGCAAACTTGCCTTACAGCCAACCAACTCATCCCTCTCACATTTTTCAACATTACAAGGTTGGTGTTGTTTAGCGACGTGACATAGGACAGGGAGAGGCTGGCAACAACATTACTGTCTATTACACTTTGGCCATTATTATTTACAAATGTAAATTCACCACACTCATCCTCTGCATATTTTCCATTTAAAAGACAAATTTAATTCGTAAAACTCTATAAATTTTGCACTACTTCTGTCTGGCACCTTAGCTTTACTATATCAGAGTTTTTTGTTTTTGTTCAATGTTTCATCTGTTTGCCAATCTTCTAGTCCCTGCACCTCCATTTTCCTATCCTTACATTAAAATCTACCATTATTATAATTTCTAAATTCATGTATAATTCTCTAAGTATTTTATATCCTTTTCTAAGTGTTGAAACTGTTCAGAATTGTGAAATTGTGAAGTGAGGGGGGAATTATTGATTATTTCTATAGAAATTATGGGTCATCCAGTTGTTTATCATGCATTTTCACCCTAAATATTTCTTTATGCCTAGACCAGGTTTTTAATTGTTTTAGTCAGTGACTTCTTAACAAACACTCCTAGCTCTACTGATACTCTTCCTTTCTTGGCTAACATTTCCCCTTGCCTCCCAAAATAACTAAAATCACTAACATTTATATTGTCATCTTTTAACCAAGTCTCTATCACTAGCAATATGTCTAACTTAGCCAAAAGAATGCTGTAAAAAATCCATTAGGCATCTTGTTCTTTAACCATTCATAATTCCAAAAACCAAAGCATCTCCACTTCTCTAGCTGCTATTGAGAATCCAATCTGTTTCTAAATACATCCAATCACTTTTTACTTCTTAATTGAATTCCTTTTACTTCTTAATTGAATTCCTTCCATGTTTGCAGCTGGCAAACATGGAAGATTATTTAAATTTGCGCTCTAGTGTTATCACACTTGAATCTACACTTATCAAGTCCATACTGATATGCGGGGTGAGCCAAATATAAACTGGACTTTTTTTTTGTATACATTGATTGGCCATGCTAAAATACAAATGAAATCTCTAACTTTTCTCAACATAGTCTCCTGCACACTCTGTACATTTTCTCCAACATTTTGGAAGTTTGTAGATCCCTTTTACAAAAAAAACTTTCAGGTTGAGTCGTCAACCAGTTACATATGTGATCGTTGACTTGTTGGTTGTTATTAAATTGTTCCCCTCCCAGCATTTTCCAATGCATTTTCTCCAGTTTATCGCTCATCAAAACCTGGCATTGTCATTGAGAATGATCTCTATGAGGATGATATGAGCACTTCCATGGCTCAAGGCGATTTCATCAATGGTCAATTACTGGTCACCTTCCACAAAGTTACAAACTCTGCAGATGTCACCTGTGAGACTTGTCTTGGGCATCAAATGTGTATTTCATTTTCCACATTTTCTCGCCCACCCTTATACTTGTTGGCCCAATCAAGTACTTGGGTTTGAGATAGTGTAGTGTCCCCAAACTGAGTCATCAACCTATTCAACATTTCAGATGGTTTTACACTTCCTTTGTTAAAAGCTTTATTATAATGTATTGCCAACAGGCGATGGAAACATTTGCTCACCCATGGCTGTAATGAGGAGGGAGAGGAGAGAAATAGCTCACCAACTAGATCCCCCCACTTGAGGGATACATTGATCGGAAGTTCACTCTACCATCTGCTCGGGGCTGTCTGAGAAGGCGAGGGGTTAAAGTCCCATTTATATTTGACTCACCCTCGTATTTTAGAAAAATCTTTTACTTAAAATTCAAAAACTGAACATTATATCTTAAAGGAGCAGCCAGCATAAAGTCATCTGTGCTTGAAAAGAAAACACCTTAAATAAGGAAATATAACTGGTTTTCATGCAAAAATTTGGATGCACCTGGAGGTACATTGTTCAACATTAAATGCTGCGACATCTCCTTTACCATTTGCACAATTTGCTAGTTTTAAATGAAGCAGTAGCTTCTACTCAGCTGATAATCCATACTCAATATGCCATTAGCCAAAGACAGGTAAAGTATGCTACTCAGTTGACCAATCAAAGCCATACATTCATGGTGGTGCACTTGTTTTTAATTTAAATCAATGCAGTAAGTGAGATCACATAGGCTGTAACTACAATATTAGCAACTGAAAATGCCACACTTTGGAAGTAAAATGTTGGTAATATAAAAGCTCCTGTAGATAATTTAACACCAGAAAACACAAAGAACAAATGTATGGTGTGAAACCAATTTTCAGAATTATGTACGGACAGAAATTATAAAACTGACGGCTCAGTTAGCAACAAAGAGATTGCTTCCATTCTACAGGACTGGGGTTATAACATGAGGAGAAAGAACTGTGAGAATTACAAAGATACAATAGTAAAAATGATCTGGGATGTAACATTTAGATAGATACAAGAAAAATTGTATAATGAGCATAATAGAATAGATCCTTTCACAGACATCACATTCCAAGCAGCTAGAGATGCACAAAATGCCAAAAGACAAGAACTTGAAAAGTCAATGCTTGAAAAAAGAAAACCAAGTGCAGCTGGGTTATCAACCACAGAAATAGATAAAATCGTCAAAGTTTGGGACGAAGATACGCCGCATGGAATACAGAAGAAGTTCTATCAAATTACAGCTTGCATGGAGAGGTGGAGAAGCAGTCAACTGTATTGTGGAACACTTTAAGGAAGAATTTGACAACCAAAGAAGATTCTGACTGTAAACAATAATAAAAGTATAAAAGCTATGGGTAACTACTGGGTAAGGTCGAAGAGAAATGGTTAAGAATGACTACAAAGAAGAAGGGGGTAAAGGCAGGCAGACAAAATAGATGAATAATGTAAGCAAATCTACAGGACAAATTTAATATAACCCAATATTCTCTAAAACAACACAAGGTGGGTCTCACAAAATGGCAGATTCTAAATGGTTAGTAAAGAATGAGGATGCTGAAAAATGCCCTGTGCAACTTTTAAAAAAAAATATTGCCCATGGGAACTACAACAATAACAACACAAAGATTTTTCTTAATGCCAAAAGGCTGTAAATAATTTGTACAAAAATTAGCAGAAAAAAATATCAGTCTTGATGTAGCATCTAAAAAACAAAAAAATCTGATGTGTTACACTCACATGACTTTCTCTACTCTTGTACAATCTAATTTTACAAACGCCTATTCTCCATATGCTTCATGTTAATCGAGATATCGAGATGTCAATCTTATTGGTAATTTTCTTGTAGATGCAAGGGAAATATGGTAGCTTTTAAGCGATAGTCAAATATTTTAACGCTGGTTGCTATGTGGCGCATTCCATTCTCCTTGCATGTCCAGGACATAAAAAAATGAATAACGCATTTGAGAAAAAGTATAAGTATTGGAAAATTTAAGGAAATAACAAGCAATATCTCGAAAACGGTTCACTCAACAAAAGAAATGTATATGACATAAGTTGTGTACTTTAACGCGATCTACATTTTTTGTGTAGTAAAATTTTGTCTATCTCTTATGGTTTACCAGTTATGCAAAAGTCGTTCACAATGAGGAATACTTTTGGAGACATTCCCAGAAAATTCGAGATATACATTTCATTTCTCATGACATTATCTTAAACATATGATATTTTCATCAAAATCGTTAGAGCCATTTTTGAGAAAATTAAAATTTTCAAAAAATCTTCCATGTAAAGGGTAGTCTGGGGTGGGGGGATTTTCTTGAAAACCTTTGTGTCGCATCTCTGGAAGATACTGAACCTAAATACCAAGTTTGGTGCTTATCCGACTGTTCGTTTTTGAGTTATGCTGTTCACAGACACACACACGGACATGTTTCTAAAAATGCTTTTTTTGGATTCAGGAGGTCTCAAAACATGTATTTCCGGCGAAATCTCGGTATCGAATTTTTGGGTGGAATGCAATACTTCCCCTACTTACTATACGTAGTAGAGAAAGTAAAAATCACAGATCATACCAACTGCTTTTAAGCAGTGTCAAATTTGACAGAATCTGGACTAGGAGAACATCAACTCATCAAGTTAGTAGGACATGCTAGTGTGAGTTCCATTAAACCATATCCGAACATTAGCAAGGAACGTCACTCCAGTATGATTGAAAATTTGCGAGGAAACATTAATTGCACCAGTAGCAGTAATCAAACTGTCAATTCAAAAACCCAAGGATCATTTATAACTTACAACAACTGCACAATCAATAATTATTATTAACTGTATTCCCTAACCTCAGTTACCTAAAACTTAGTTAATTGTTTCATGTTTTATTTCAATAAAATCATACCATTTTAGAGATCCCATGCATTGCAACAATTATGGAGGGCTGAGGAGGGTATATCGAGGCAGTAGTAGAAAATGGGGACTGAAAGTAAATGAAAAGAAAACAAAGATCATGGGTTTTAAAAAACGTTATCAACTATGTAAGGATGAGAAGTGGCAGATAAATGGAAGAGAAATAGAAGTGCTAAGAAGATTTGATTACCTGGGGGTAACACTAAGTTCAAACAGAAGTTGGAGTGAACAAAAAATGATGTCTAAGCAAAAGGTAAAATGGCCATGTTATAAAATCATGTTTAAAAAAAACTGCAAAATATAAATGTTAGATGGTTTGAAAGAATTAATACTGCCACAGTAGAAAGCAAGATGTTGCATGGGGCAGAGGTATGGGGAGTAGATGATTCTGGGAGAGTGGTCAACAAAGTCATAAGATTTTTTTGCAAATGTATTTTAGGTCTACTGATAGTATCACCA
This sequence comes from Deroplatys truncata, assembly GCA_030765065.1. Taxonomy (NCBI): domain Eukaryota; kingdom Metazoa; phylum Arthropoda; class Insecta; order Mantodea; family Mantidae; genus Deroplatys; species Deroplatys truncata. Next base: position 61,502,899 of record CM060977.1, read on the forward strand.
AATGGGGTAGCACAGTTAAAATTTGGTAGGTACTCCACCAAGATCATAATTTTTACAAGAGCTAAGAAAAATTTATACACAATACAGAATGGAAGATGTGATATTATCAAAGAAGTTTTTATATACAAAAGAAAAGTGGAAAGGGTCATGATTATTAAAAATTCAGGAAGTTATGGAACAGATAGGTATGGGAGATGAACAAATACAGAATATCACATTAGAGGCCTTTTGGAAAGAAGTAAAATTAAGGCTAGAAGATATTGACAGACAAGATATTTTTGGTAATACAAGAGAGAAAAGCTCCTTAAGGATATATAGGAAAATAAAAACAGAATGGGGGAAGGAAAAGTACATAGAAATATGTAATAAATTAGGTCGAGAAGGATTTGCATGGGCAAGAACAGGAGTTAGAACTTGAAAGGCATAAGGCATAGTAAAATGTCCAATGTGTGGCAAAGTAAACACAGAGTTCCACTGTATATTATACTGTAATCAAACACAAACATGGAGAGAACAATTTTGACATCAGAAATGAAAAAATTTGAATGGGGAAGTATTAATAAGGAAGATTCTGACTGTAAACAATAATAAAAGTATAAAAGCCATGGGTAACTACTGGGTACGGTCAAAGAGAAATGGTTAAGAATGACTACAAAGAAGGGGCTAAAGGCAGACAAAATAGATGAATAATGTAAGCAAGTAGACAGTGGATCATCAATACATGGAAAACCAGCAGTTGTGTGTACTGAGACAGTAGATTAGCATAGGCAAGCAACCAAGAAGTGATTTTATAGTGTAAATAGCCTAATATTTTCAAATATTATTATAGTCTAAAATGTATGTAATTTAATTATGTAATTTTGAGTACTGAAAAATAAATATAATTCATAACCTAAACCAACTATTTGAATACAAATAAGAACCCTTTAAAATAACACACTTAGTTTAAAATATCCAGAGTGTTTTAAGCGAGGCACGATTGCCTTTTGTATTGTTTTCCACTTTAATTCTGCATGTTATGCAGTAAGAAAATGCCAATTGTTGTGACGCTATTCATATGATAGCACATGTATTTAAAAGTTTTTGTTTGCGGTGTAACCTGTGAAGGCCATAGGATGTGCTGAAAGCAATATATGGCTGTGTGCTACCTTCCCTTTCTCTCTCCCTCTTGCCTTACATTCAAACCTTATCTGTATGAATTATTAAACATGATGTTTCCAAGACTATGAGTTAAACTTAATATTTATAGCTAACTACTGCTTACTTAACTCATTTAACCTCATCTTTTTCTCATCTTTGGCAGTTTCTACTTGCAGTACAAAATATAGCATCAAACAGTGGGAGATTTTTAACAATGGTACTAAACTCCACAAAAAATCACTATGATTAAATTTTTATTATATTTCCATGTTCATTTATCACACAAATATTTTCAAGCTTATACACACAAATTTCTTGAAAGTTACGTTTGGCTTTCTTAACAGGCAACACATCTTAATCAGAAAAATAAGTGTAGTGATATAATTTTTGGTACATTATTTTCACACTCCAAACATTTATTAACTTTCTGAACGGTGCAAATTTATCATAAGTTGCAGTATAATAATGTATATAAAAAAACTGTTTTTGGCCCCCCCCCAAAAAAATGCACGCACACACACATACAGAGAGAGGGAGAGAGACTTTTATAGGTACCTATTCATAAGCAATAAATTATTGAATTGAATAACTATAGGCTCAATTGAAGATACTAAAGTGACATACCTAGTTGCTGCTGTCTCTGCATCTTTTGAAGCTGTTACAAGAAGTGGGTGCATTCTCACAGTGTCTAACATAGGCTGTAAAAGGAAACAAAATCCATGAAGACATTTGCATTTTGACCCAAAATTACTGTGCAGATAAACTATTTCAGAGCAAAAGGCACAAAACATTAGTGCCTAAAATAGTTGTTTTTCAAAGGATTTCTATCAATCAAATTAAAGTAAGGTATACAGTGAACTAAATTAGATCTTTAATTTGGGATTGCATTTCAAAAGTGCTATCGGCTTATTTCTTCTAATCATTCTGTCTTTCAGAACTAGGAACTTTACATATTACAATTATTACTTCTTTATTATCACCACTTTGATAACTTGAGACTGGTGGGACAGAAAACAAACATCATGTCTCACAGCAATCGGATACTCCAAATCAATATGGAGCGTCCAATTAATAAGCACCAAAAAAGAAAAATGTTATGGCTATAAAAACTGAGTCGACAGTAGCCACCAGGGGAGAAATTACATTTTGTTCTGTTGGAAACATCATCCAGGGGTTTATACATATACAGAAACTTAATAAAGTGAAATGATGAGCAATAAGAATACAATGAGTCAGTTTAAATACATAAACAACATGTTTACCTTGTGTAACTATATAAACATGTTTTCAGGGTAGTTGTCCCATCCTCAGATAGATTCCAACTGCCACAGCATTCCCTTCTGCTGCTGCACTACTTTCTGGTGACAGTTGGAAGAAGTGGTCCTTTTCATTACAGATTTCAAAGTTCATTACCCAATGGCTATTTTTAACAATGAAAATCTTCTCCGACTTCTTACAGTTAATTCAAAGGGTTGATCTATGGCTTTGAATAAAGTGATACTACTTTGAAATGCGGTCAATGTTCCAAAAAATGTAATGCTATTGCAGATTTGTCCACCTGTTTGTATCTAATATTTTTGAGGTGTTCTTTGATCCTTGTTTTTAGATTTCATTGCTCTATTTTCCAGAGGAAATTTTTTTAATTAATTTCAGTATGTTCTTACTGGATAATCTATTGTATGGTGCTAGTATTATGTTCAATTCATTGAAAACCTTTTGGAATGTAATTTTCCCAGAGATATATATACACACTTGAGGGCAGTCCCAGAAGTACCCGGTCTGATGTATAGATAGTGGTTGTTGTTTCAAACAAATGTCTGTGATAGAAAGTACCAACCTTATAAAGCGTAAGTCTGAAGTTTGACAATGCTACATTGCTTAGTAACTGTTTCACAGCCATCAATAGTGAACCCTCTCAGTGAATTTGTAAACATGGATAAAACTGGCCATCGTTATGTGATACAATACTTTCATTTGAAAGGTCTTAGTCCAACTAATATTAAAGCTGAGCTAGATTCTACTCTGGGGGAGTCTGCTCCTTCGTTTACAACAGTAAAATATTGGGTGGCTTCGCTTAAGCGAGACTGTAGGAGCTGCCAAGACAAACATTGCAGTGGTCGACAAATGAAGTGACCACGCCAGAAATTGTGAGGAAAATCCACAAAATGGTATTGGATGACCGTCGACTGAGTGCACAAGCTAGCACAGACATCGTAGGCATTTCAAAAAGTGCTGTATATCGCATACTAACTGAAAATTTAGGCATGAGAAAGCTATGTGCAAGATGGGTGCCGCGTTTGCTCACAATGGAACAAAAGTAGCATCATGAAGATGTTTCAGTCGAGTGTTTGTGTCAATTCATAACCATGGATGAAACATGGGTCCATCACTTCAAACCTGAGACGAAGGAACAGTCAAAACAGTGGATTGAAAGGGGAGAGTTGGCTTCAAAGAAGGTGAGACAGTTCCATTTGCAGACAAGATCATGGCATCAGTTTTTTGGAATATGTGTGGAATAATTTTCATTGATTACCTTCAAAAAGGAAGAGCAATCAATGGCAAGTGTTATGCAAACTTATTGCAGCATTTGAATGATGAAATCAAGCAAAAACAGCCGCATTTAGTGGAAAAGAAACATTTGTTTCATCAGTTCACACATCCATTATCGCCATGGCCAAAATCAATGAGTTAAAGTTCGAATTGCTTCCTCATGCACCCTATCTGACAGATTTAGCCCCCTCTGATTATTTTCTATTTCCAAAGTTGAAGAAATAGCTTGGTGCTAAAAGATTTGGCAACAGTGAAGAGCTGGAGTCTGTAGTTGATGGCTATTTTGCAGAATTCGATGGTTCTCAGTATAAACAGGGTATCAAAGCTATTGAACACCACTGGGAAAGTGTATTGAGCTGAAAGGAGACTATGTAGAGAAATAAAGATGTTTTTTCCCAAAATTTTGGTGTTTTCTTTGTTAGGTTGGGTACTTTTGGGACAGCCCTCGTGTGTGTATATATATATTGTCTTGTCTTCCTTAATCCTTTCTAAAGAGCTAGTCTGCTTGGAGCCCTTTTGTCTAATTTAGCTATTTTCTTTTCATTGTGATTTCAATAATTTTTTATGCTCTTTATTACACTCAGATTTATATAGGGGGACATTTAAAGTCTGTGTGTAATGATCATAGAATGATCAATAGTTTAACATGTCAAACAATAGATAGGACTAAGGAAGATAAGACCTTAAAAAAAATCACATACCACCTATGGGCCAAAAGGAAATTCCAAAAGATTTTCTGAATTTAACATCACATTAGCACCATATGCTAGATTCTCCATTAAGAACATGCTGAAATCAAGCCAAGAAAAATTCCTCTGGAAAATAGATGAGGTATTAATATGTGAATTGTGTAGTAGTGTAAAGTTTACATAGAAAAAATAAAATGGAATCCAAAATTCAAGCTAAAAGAACACCTGAGAAATATTAAATACAAACAATTGGACAAATCTTCAGTAGCATCATATTTTTGGAACAATGGCCACAACATTCAAAGTAGTATCACTTTACTACAGCAGACCAACCCCATGAATTGGGAGAAGATTTTCATTGTAAAAAATGGCCACCAGGTAATGAACTTTGAAATCCCTAAGGAGAGGGACCTAATAAGTTACTTCTTCCAATCATCACCAGAGAGAAGCCCAGCAGGAGAGGATGCAGCAGCAGTCAGAATCTAGCTAAGGTCAAAGTAACGACCCCTAAAGTATGTTTCTACTCTACAAGGTAAATGTGTAGTTTTATAGTTTTAGTGATATTTGTATGTTTAAACCTGACTCAGTATATTATTATTATTATTATTATTATTATTATTATTATTATTATTATTATTATTATTATTATTATTCATAGTTTTGTTCTCTTCACTTGTGTCTAGCTTTTGTAGCCTTGGAAGTGTCCTGCCACAAGGTGTTCAAATATGAAATATAATCCAATAACCTCAAGAGAAAACTGCACAGAAATCCACGAACAGTTAATGTGCAAGGATCAAACTATATAATTCTCTCAATAGCCATTGAGTGAGGAAAATGTGCAAAGAAGCATGCATAATAATGCCCTTTCTGACACTGGCTATCATAAATTAAACTTCTTGAGCAATAATGAACTTTTGGCCACTCTCCCTTTTATTTGATTTTGCACCCTCAGGTTTCCACTTGTTCCCCAACTTGGATAGCATTTTGGTGGGAAAGGATTCAGAGTGACAAACTCTACAAGTTAGTTGTCAGGTGGATTCAGCAGCAGTGCACGCCATTCTATGATAAAGGGTTGAAAAAGCTACTGCCACAGCTACTGCCACAATATAAAAAATTGTGTGATATTCATTGTCTTTCTTTCCTCCATAGTCTATAAACACTAAAGATAAATCTGTGTGTGTATGGGTACTTTTTCTTTCTTCCCCCACCCCACATACTTGCAATTGCATTTCTTTATCTTTGAACTGTTCTAAAAGTTCTCAGTCCAACTTGGAGATGTCAAGAATATGACCAAATTATTAGGTTAGTTGTTAAGTACCATACTTTAGATGGTGCGCTGTCAAATTTCAGATGTTTCTGTGTAATCACTTTTTCATGATAGTCGTGTAAACGAACTAGTGTTAACATTTTCTACAAAATGGATAAAATTGATATACAAGCTGCAATAAAAGTACTTCATTTTGAAGGATATAATCTTAATAGAAGTACAGAAAGAGTTACATATGGCATTAAAGAATTCTTCCACTTCGTTTTTTATGGTTAAAAAGTAGCTTGCTGAATATAAATATGGCCGTACATCTATTCAAGATGACGAGCACTCAAGAGCATTCCAAAATTGCTATGACCAACAAGATTGCAACAAAAATTCACAATGGTGTACTAAATGATATTGATTAAAGATGTAGCGGGATTTACTGATATGTTTGTGAAAAGTTTTTATAATTGAGCAATGAGATCTCCATATCCTCAAGGCTGTAATGAGAAAGACTTCTTTACTTTAATAAACTATCAGTATGAAGTATAATTCAACTTTTCACAAATTAAACTCCTTTATTTATTTATTTACTTTTCTTTTCCGCTCTACATTTTTCTTTTTATATAAATTTAAATGTGCTCTTCCATATAATCATAAGACATAGCTATTCCGTATTAATACTAATGAGGTACTAACAATGGTAAAGTGCAACTGTGCAGTAGTATCTCATAAGTACTAGCACTGCACAGTAGTACCTTATAAGTACTGACTGTGCAATGGTACCTTATAAGTACTCAAACTGTGCAGTAATATTTCATAAGTATTCAAACTGATAGTTGTACTTTACCATTATTAGTGCCTCATTAGTATTAATATGGAACAGCTATGACTTACAAACTATATGAAAGAACACATTAAATTTACATAAAAAGGAAAGTGTACAGCAGAAAAGAAAAATAAATAAATAAAAAAAAAAAAAAAAATTAATTTGTGAAAAGTTGAATTCTAATTCATACTGATACTACAGAGAGAGCCAAAAAACTACAAACCGCCTGGATGGTGTTTTTCTTGTCTGTGTCCTCGGCGCTCGTTGCCGCCTGCCGCTATCATAGAAAGGCGCAGATGAAACCAGTCTAAAGACTTTACTTACTAACTTTATGAAAGGAGATGCTGAAACTGGCCACCATCGTTGTCCATACATTTTTGGCACCTCTTTAGGAAACCATCCATCATTCGCCGTAGTTCACGTTGAGAAATGCTGGCAATTTCCTGGTGGATATTTTGTTTTAAGTCTTCCAGGGTGTTTGGATTAGTCTTGTACACTTTGTTTTAAGTTATCCCAGAGATAGAAATCGCAAGGGGTTAGGTCGAGGAACCGAGGGGGCCACAAATTTCTACTAATAATTCTGTCCTCAAACACACTTTCATAAAGCTATTAAGTAAAACCTTTAAAAGTAGTTTTAAAAATGTTGTGTGGTTTCATTCGCACCTTTCTATGATAGCGGCAGGCGGCAACAAGCGCCGAGGACGCAGACAGAAATAACACCACGCAGCCGGTTCATAGTCTTTTGCTCTCCCTGTACATTATAGCAAAGAAGTATTTCTTGTTACACGCCCTGAGGATATTATAGATCTCATTGTTCAATTATAAAAAGATTTTCATAAAACTACTATTAATCCCACTACAAAGGTATCTAAGTTGGTTGACATTGCAAAGATCTCGATAGGCTGTCTTCATGATATGAGAAAGCTTTCCACTCAAGGGGTGCTGCATTTGTTAATGGACCAAAAACACATTTGAATTAAAATTTCTCAGGAATGTAGACTTGTTTACTTAAACGCTTACTGCTAAGTTTAGCCAACATTACATAACAGTAGGTGAAACACAGAATTCATCACTATTGCCAGAGACAAAGGAACAGTCTAAACAGTGGGTGGCAGCAGGTGAAAGTGCACTAAAATGCAAAACTGGTTCCACCTCCAAGAAACGGCATGGCTATGGTTTTCTGGGATTCTGACAGTGTGGTGCTCATAGACTACGTCCAGGAGGATGGATCCATCACCAGGGAGTATTACACTCACTTGAACCTTGAATACTATTCAAGCTCTCAACATCCACACTTTGGTAAAAAGGAAGTTCTCTTTCATCACAATAATGAACCTTCACATACATCTGAAATTGTTGCAGCAAAACTGCATCACTTTCACTTCCAAGTGTTTCCACATCCACCATATTCACCAGATTTGGCTCCCACTTATTAATTTTTGTTTTAAATCTGAAAAAAATGGGAGTGGATGAAGATTTACATCAAATGTTGAGGTACCAATACTTGACTCTTGGTCAAGTCTTATTTTACTGACGCATTAAAAATTTGGAAAGTCAGACTAAAGGTATTGATTTACAAGGTGATTATGTTAGGGGAAAAAAAAATAATGATCTTAAATCTTGTGTTTCCTTGGTCAGGCTGAACTTTTAGAGAGTACCCCTTAGGTTCTTATTGGATGCCACTCACACATCACACACTGTTTGTAATACAGATTGATTGCATTCTATTGTATTATGCACTTTATACTTACATTACTAACTTAAGGAGAAGAATTTTTTAATTTAATAAAAAGGAAAATTGTACAAATGTGTAGAGCTATTCAAATCTGTAGGTATGTGAAATACAAGAATACGAGGTATGATCAAAAAGTAATAGGAATTTTTGTTTTTCTTAAAGAAGTTTTATTTAATCATCAACATCAACTTAGTCCCCTTCAAAGTAATCCCCTTCAGATATAACACACTTGTGCCAGCGCTTTTTCCAATCCTGGAAGCACTTCTGGAACTCACTTTTCGTTATGGTATTCAGCTCCTTCAGTGATTCTGTTTTTATCTCATCAATGGTGACAAAACATCGTCCTTTCATGGTTCTCTTCAGCCTTGGGAATAGAAAGAAGTTGCAGGGGGCCATGTCCGGCGCATACAGTGGCTGAGGCAGCATAACGGTTTTGGTTTTTGCCAAAAAGCCATGAACAAGCATTGAGGTGTGAGCGGGTGCATTATCGTGATGGAATTTCCACCAGTGGTTTTGCCACAATTCTGGTCATTTTCCTCAGATTGCTTCATGCAAACGGCGCATAACTTCCAGGTAGTATTCCTTATTGACCGTATAACCATATGGCAGGAACTCCTGATGCACTATCCCATTGTAATTGAAGAGAACAGTGAGAAGAACCTTCAAATGTGATCAAACTTGTCAAATTTTTTTCGGTCTTGGCCAGTTTCCATTGGGACAATTGGGCCTTAGTTTTCACATCATACCCTTATACCCATGTTTTTTCACCTGTAATAACCGTTTTTAGAAGTTCTAGATCGTTTTTGACTTCATTCAGCAATTCCTGAGTCTATGCAACGTCGTTTTTTGTCGAAATTCAACAATTTTAAAACAAACTTTGTTGCTACACGTTTTATGCACAAAACATCTGAAAAAATTGCTTGGCATGAGCCAAAGGATATGCCATTATCATCAGCAACCTCTCTGATGGTGATTCAGCGATTTTCCAGAACCATTTTCTTTACTTCTTCCACATTGTCACCAGTAATTGATGTGCTAGGGCATCCGGGGGCGGTCATTGTCTTCAGTGTCACCATCACCATCAGCAACCTCTCTGATGGTGATTCAGCGATTTTCCAGAACCATTTTCTTTACTTCTTCCACATTGTCGCCAGTAATTGATGTGCTAGGGCATCCGGGGGCGGTCATTGTCTTCAGTGTCTTCTTGACCCGCTTTGAAACGTTTATACCATTCATAAACTCTTGTCTTACTCATAGTAGATTCACCAAAAGCCAGAGTCAACATTTTGAATGTGGTGCACTTTATTCCATTTTTCAAGCAAAATTTAATGCGAATTCTTTGATCCATCTTTTTTGAAAGTAAAAATTCACTGAGTACTCAAAAAAATGTATAACATTTCGATCGTCAACAATAAACTAAATAAAAACAGCTGAAAATACAAACATACATCAGGAACATGTGTACCAATAAGATAAAACAAAAGTTTTGAACATCAGATGTATAAAGCTTGCGAAATTAAAAAATTCCCATTATTTTTTTATCATACCTCGTATACTTTCAACCTGAATCTAATATACTTACTTTGATAGTATGGCCAAAAATACCAAGATTTTCCTTCTGTCCATATTCATGTCGAAGATACGAAAGGAAATTACATGGGTACATTCCATATAAACGGTGAAACAGAGCATACAGTCCCACTTGCAAGTGAAGGAGATGTTCTTCAGGTAATTTGTTTGGGTTATTAGTATTCCATGCTGCCAAACGACTGCAAAACATTAATAATGCATAAAAATAAACTTTCATGCAGAATTGAAATATACATATATTGACACTATGACAATGGTCTATAACCAGCAAAAGTAATGCATGCTCCAATTTATTTCTAATAAAGTGTAAGTGCATACTGGCTTGCTTTCTGCATCCAATACTATTCCACATTAAACATACCACACATTTTCAAACCTAATACTGGTACAGCTATCCTCATTAACATTAAGCACATATATACATCCAAATGATTCTTTTCTTAGAAGTCTAATTTCTGTAATATGTACTCAAGCTCACTCAAATATCTCCCTAGTATATTCAATATATCCATGTATTTCCCTCTTCCCCACTCTTTTTTAATTTCCATATACTTCCAGCGAAATTTTACATACAAAATTATGAATAATTTTATTAATTTCAACTCTCCACCAACTTCTTTATGAATCCAATTAATATTATGACTCAGTGCTCATATGCGCATGTGCATTTAACTTTGACCTTATGTCTAATTAATGTTGACCAAAAGTAATTTTATTTTTTACTTCATAAGCAGTACTTGAAGGGGAAAGGAAGACCCCGACACTTTAAGCTGCCATTCAGATTTGAGGGGATCAATGAACCATGTAGTTTTTTTACACACAACTTGCTACAAGACACCCAGATGTACCTTAAGCATTCATCTGATAACTTATCCCCGTATACTTCTAAGATGATATCAATTAACTTCAAGTAATTAATACAACCTTAAAAGTGACTTACAATAGTGTAGTTAACCAGAAAACCTAGATATCAAAAGTACTTACAACTAGAAATTGTCTTTAAAGGAGGACTGAACTAAAACTTCACATGTCTATTTTATTTAATAGTCTCCAAGATCTTGAGTTGTGCATAATAATGGTGAAAACCGGAACAATGTACAACTTACCATTCAGGATTTGCACATCAGCAAATTTTCCACACCAGCAGTGCACTGTGTGACATCATATGGCTAGCCAGCATTCTCAAAGCAGGTATCTCCTGATGGAGCAGCTGATCAGTCATAGCATAAAGTTGTGTTAAGTTTCAACAGGATTGTTTAGACACTGTGGTGCTTTGAATATCCATGCTTTAAAATTACACTTCATCTCATTACTCACACATTTTATTCTTCTTTCTTTTTTTTTTCCCCCCTTTCTTTCTTCTTCACCATTTTCTCACAAAGGTTATACAAACTGAGAGAAGCACCAGCCTTCCATTTTCTGCTTATTAGGTTTAATTTCCTGGAGTGAGCCAATATTACAAAATATGTCACTAAGGTCAGTAACTCCTGGTACAACATACTCGTATTGAAATTTGTGTCCATTTACTTCACTCACTATTTGTGTTACAAGGTTTCTATCTCCACTCAGAAGTTTTTTTTTTTTTTATATATATATAACTTCTTTTTATACACCCAGTTTCCAGCCAATAATATTCCATGAAACTTCCCACTATTTTTTTTCTCTTGGGGAAAATTGTGATCTAGAGCAGCTATCATTGACCTGACATACATATCTAAAAATGAAAAATGTGTTTGTTTTGGGACATACTTCAAGCACTCATTGTGATAGGATCCAAGGCTTCCTGTATGGTTAAAATCATTGATATGCGTAAAGTTACTAATATCTTGCATTATTCATGGTACTGCACAAGGGATTACATTCTGTGGAATAGCCAGTTTGCATTTTTAAGTTTTTCTTCACTCAACACATCATACCCACACGTGTGACAAATACTGAATTGTCAAGTAGAGTATTTGCACATGCAAACATAAAATAATATTTTCTGGACATACCTACATCATCTGCTTCATCCTTTTCTCCATCCTAAACGGTTCCCCTCAAATATTCATTCAGTTTACAATCTTCATCATTTACAACTAAAGATTCGCCTTCCTCATCATTCAAACTTTGGTTCACATTAGCGCTGTTTAAAGCACTAAAAGTTTCGGTTCCCAACTCACACTGTATTTCAGCATCAATCCAGATATAAAGACTCAGAAACTAGGGAGCTTCACTTTCTTGCTATGAATTGCATACTGAATTATCAACTAGCTGTAGCATTTGCTTTCTTTTAAAAAAATTTAAATTTGTTTTTGGGAAGGTTTTACTTCTAGTCCTAAAAATTTCAAAGGCACCACATTATCTTTCAGTCTAGGACTTTTGAATTTCTCATTCTTCATTATTCTTATTTTTATAAATCCAACTGATTAAATCACTTTCTTTGAAATGAATTTTTCATGCTCTAACTGTTTTGGTTGGCAAAGTTTTTTTGTTTCCTAGCAGCAACCCATTTGTTGTACGCATGTCGAGTTTTATCTCTATCAAGAAATAAGTAGTAACCAATATTTCTGTTTATGCCTGAATTATTTGCACAGCCATAAGCACTGTATGCTTATAGCTCACAGAATAGACGGAAAGGAAAACTGTCCTACAATCACAAAATAATAAGAGGATAGTCTGCAACGCCAGACTAATACACAGGATAATGCATTGCATGGCGTTTTATGATGTTATTGCAACGTAAGCATAAAAGTGCTTCCAGAATTAAAATGAGAGGTCGTAGAACAACATGGTTTTCAATAATGTGTTCAGAAATGTTTATATTTTATTGTTAGAAGTCTTCAAAAATTAAGTTCAGAGTTTAAGTTTAGTTTAAGAATATCTCAGAAGTGAAATAGCCTTACTAGGGTATGTCATGAGCTCAGAGATGGAGTATTGGCACTGAAAGCCAAAGGCACCGAATTTTGAAAATGTAATTCAACCTCCCAGTTTTATCAATGTTAAATAATTATGAATCAAAATAGCAGAATAGTAACAAAAATGGAAAATATTCTATTATAATTACTTTCTCTACTACGTACAGTAAGTAGGGGAAGTATTGTATTCCACTCAAAAATTCGATACTGAGATTTCACCGGAAATACATGTTTTGAGACACCCTGAATCCAAAAAAAGCATTTTTGGAAACATGTCCGTGTGTCTGTCTGTGAACAGCATAACTCAGAAACGAACAGTCGGATAAACACCAAACTTGGTATTTAGGTTCAGTATCTTCCAGAGATGCGACACGAAGGTTTTCAAGAAAATCCCCCCACCCCAGATTACCCTCTACATGGAACATTTTTCGAACATTTCAATTTTCTCAAAAATGGCTCTAACGATTTTGATTAAAATATCATAGGTTTAAGATATTTTCATGACAAATAAAATGTATATCTTGAATTTTCTGGGAATGTCTCCAAAAGTATTCTTCATTGTGAACGACTTTTTCATAACTGGTAAACCATAAGAGATGGACAAAATTTTACTACACAAAAAATGTAGGTCGCGTTAAAATATACAATTTATGTCATATACATTTTTTTGGTTGAGTGAACCATTTTCGAGATATTGCTTGTTATTCCCTTAAATTTTTCAATACTTATTTTCTCAAATGGGAATTCGTTATTCATTTTTTTGTCTTGGATATGCAAAGAGTTATAATCTGTGGCAAAAGGAAAGGTGCTGCACCTAGCAACCAGCTATTAAGAGATATGTGCTTAAAGGCTACTGTTTTTCTATATTGCCCTTGTAAATATATTTTCCCCTTACATCTACAAGAAAATTAGCAATAAGATAGAGTCTGCAAATGTTTATCTCGATTAACATGAAGTAGATGGAGAATAAGCGTTTGTAAAAATAGTTTGTACAAGAGTAGAGAAAGTCATGTGAGTGTAACATGTCAGATTTTTTTTTTATTTATGTTAACATAGGATAGACCTTGCTTAATGAAGAATGTCATTAAAATTAAAACTTTAAAAAAAACAATGAATAAATAAAACATAGGTGGTGGCAGTGGCGGTGATAGTGGTTACTGGACTATTGTAGTCTTTCAGTATAATGTACTAAGTTTAATGAGCTACATAAATGGAAATCATCTATGCAAAAGAAATAAAAATTTAAGCTAATATTACACGCCAGTCATCATTAGCTAGCCAGTAGTTTGGTTTTGAGCAAAGTTTAGTTATTCAAAGTCATGTGGCAGTATTGTACAAGTACTTGGGAACAGTCTATCTGTCAGGGTGACACAAGAAAATACCTGATATACAAGAAGAAGATGGTTGTGAAAAACAATGCTTTTATTATCATTGTGGTCATCGTCATCATTACTATTATAATTATTATTTCAACTACTGAAAAGAATATCTTTTACACTACAAACTAATATGTTTAAATTTATATATATATATATATATATATATATATATATATATATATATATATATACAGGATGATTTTAAATGATGGACCCACTTTATAAAATTTGTATTTATTAAAGCACAAATCCAACATAAACAATTTGTATAACAATGAAAAGAGGAAGTTTCAAAGTTTTTTCGGCAGGCAGTGATGGTTTTAGAAGGACCAGTAGAGTGCTCGTGCAATAGGCCGCCATTGCGTTTCACTGTCAGTACATAGTGAGATGGTTACTGTGAAGCACAAGGTTTTCTGCATTATTGAGTTCGCAAAAAGTGAGCCGCAAATTGTAGTGCAGCGGGCATTTCGTACCAAATTCAGTATTGAACCACCAACTAGAAAAAGCATTAGCCATTGGTTTACGCAATTTAAACAGACTGGAAGTGTGTGTAAAGGAAAAAGCACAGGCCGACCGCGTGTGTCAGAGGAGGACGTCAGACGGATTGAAGACAGTTTTGTTCATAGTCCACGTAAGTCTAACCATAGAGCTAGTAGAGAACTTGGAATGACCCAACCAACTGTAAAGAAAGTTCTGAGACGGCGTTTGCTGTACAAGCCCCACCGATTACAACTTGTGCAAAGATAAACCTAAAGATAAAGAGAAGCATCTCAAATTTTGTGGTTATGCGCTAGGAATGATGGAGAATGACGCGTTTCTACAGCATATCATTTTTAGCGATGAAGTGACTTTCCACCTTAGTGGAAAGGTCAACAGACACAATGTTCGCATATGGGGTTTGCAAAATCCACATTCAACATTGCAACATGAAAAAGACTCACTGAAGGTAAACGTGTTCTGTGCCTTATCGCGTACAAAGGTTTATGGACCATTTTTCTTTGCAGAAAAAGCTTTAACTGGAATAACATATCTGGACATGTTGGAACAATGGCTGTTCCCTCAAATTATGGAAGATTCACAGGACCTCATTTTCCAACAGGATGGAGCTCCACCCCATTGGCACAGCAATGTACGAGGCTTTATGAATGAATCCCTTCCTCAGCGCTGGATAGGTCGCATGATAAATGAAGACCTGTCTCTACACTTCCGGCCGGCGAGATCTCCTGATCTCACCACATGTGACTATTTCTTATGGGGGTTATGTTAAGGAAGCTGTTTATGTCCCGCCTCTACCTACAACTCTGGACGACCTGCGGAACTGTATCACTGCTGCTGTGCACTCAGTAACATGCTTGCTCGTGTGTGGGGCGAGTTTGGCTATCGCGTAGATGTTCGCCGTGCCGCAAACGGTGGACACATTAAACATTTATAATGTATTAAACAAAACTTTGAAAATTCCTCTGTTAATTGGTATAAACATGGTTCATGTTGGATTTGTACTTTAATAAATACAAATTTTATAAAATGGGTCCATCATTTAAAATCACCCTGTATGTGATCCATATATGCAGTCAATACTAAAGTTGCTGAGTTACCTGGGGTCTATAAGCTTAAACAAGTAACTTGATGATGGTTATTAACGTTTTTTTTTTCACTATTTTGAGAATTTATGTCAATATGATTTAAAAGTTTCTTTAAAAAAAAAAACTTTATTACAATACAGCAAAATCTCAGTTCATTACTTAAACAAAACTGGTGATTAATTGCAATTTGTTATTTTCCTACTTTAGTAATCTGTTCTATGCCTTTTAATAAAATATTGTAATATACTGTTGTTGAAATAAAGAATAATTATCTATTTTGTGTACAATAAAAAAACTGGAGTGTAACATTCACATGACTTTCTCTACTCATGTTTTATGGTATAAAGTACAAACACAGGCTTGTCCACACTAGATTGGAATATCTGTTTTCTCCCTGATCTAAGGGTACCATGCTAGTCTCTAGTTCCTGAGGCTGTGGGTTCAAACCTGGTGGAAAGCAATGGATTTTTTGGGCATAAAAATCCTTAGCATTGCTTCCTTCGGAATGGTAATAAAGCCAGTGGTCCCATGTCGTAGATTTGTGGCACGTGAAAGAACCTCAAGCCTGATAAAAGAGGTCTCTGAGCAAAATTTCCAGTCATTCACACCCAATATAGAATGGGATGCTAAGGACCATAGTAGTTAAAGAGCAGCCATAAATAAGCTCAATTTTTTTTTTTTTTTTGAACATCTATTTTTGTATGTTTTGGTGTAACGTAAAACACTGCAGAAATGTAAAAAATTGAGCTATTATTTCAAACAAGTTATATACATAAATAAATAAATATAAATAAATCATTTTGTCGCCACTGAGAATAAGAATAAAATGTAAGTATAACCAGTAATTTTATTGGACACATTTATTATATTGTTGCATAACTTTCATTATGCCGACTACAAACTAATACTTCTTATTGATGCATGGATCAGCAACACCACAAGAGTAGGAGAACTGTAAAACCTCTTGGCAACAATATATTCCAGTAAAGTACTGCTAGAAACTGGGTTTATGTTCATCCATATAATAAGTTACGATGCAACTGTTCCATCATTAGTTTGCACTGTGTGTATAGGTTTCTAAAAACCATATTTTCAAGCTTTATCTCCAATTTTCATGCGCATTTCTTCTCAGTTGTTTTATTTTTTTCAGCCTTCAATATGCAAAAGTCACTATCACAACTTGAAAGTCAACCATTTTGCAGAGATGAACTACCCTTTAACTATCCTCTCTTGCAGGAGTAACCTTAAATCTGCAGTTCAGTAGTTAAACCACAAATTAGCACAAATTGCAGTTTATGAATTGAAAATCTTTAAATCACTGTAGATCAACCAGGAGTCATTATAGTTAGACCATACTTAGAACATCTTGGAATCCCATCCAGAAAATCTACGAGCAGATGATCAGTTCATCCATTTAACAAGTGACAGATCGTTCATCCAGAACCTCTTATGTGAAATCAGGAATTATGATCTTCAGGGATAATATGACTTCCAAACCACAATGGTTTAAAGAACTCGAGCACCTGCACTGGAGGAAGAAGTGTGTATGCAGGAACAAATTTATGAAATGTCATAAAATCTTAAATAATGATCCTAATTTTTTTCAAAATATGCAGTACAAATATGGAAATTTGGCATTTGCAAACTTTAATGTTTGATACGAGAGCTGATCAATAAAGACTGAGACTAATTTTTTTTCACAGATATTTATTACTCCATTTCAATGTTGACATCTTATTCAAAGTAGTCCTCTCCTACTTGAATGCACTTTTTATAGCATCTCTGCCAGTCCTCGAACACATGATACAGGCCATTCTTTGTCAGGTCTTTGAGAATTGCCTCACTTTTCTTCACCACTGCTTCAGTGCTCTCAAATTGAATGCCCCGGAGCTTTGCCTTTAGTGGTGGGAATAAAAAGAAATCACAGGGAACAAGACTGGGGCCATAAGGCAGATGCGGCACACAGGTAATGTTGAATTTAGCCAAAAATTCCTGGACTTGATTTGCAACGTGAGGCCACACGTTGTTGTGATAAGTTCTGGATGTTTCCTTGCAATGTGCTTCCTCGGTGTCGCCAATACTGACGTGTAGTACGCTGCTGTAACAGTGGTGTGAGTGGGAACAACAATCACAGCAGCTGTGTTGATGTTGACTTCAGTCATAGCAGAAGCCGAAGCACCAGGCCCACCTTGCTTAGCACAGAGGACTCGCTCTACTTTGAAGTCTTTGAACCACCTAAACACTGTTGCATGAGGTAGTGCATCTTCAATGTATGCTTGCTTCAGCTTTTCCAAAGTTTCAGAGGCTGTATGATTTAAACGAAAACAAAATTTTATTACTCCTCTTGTGTCACCTTCATTTTGTGGTATGCGAAATTCAACTAGGGTCAACAATATACAGCATTACTACCAACCTACCGATACGAGAGTGCTGCCGCCTATGGACATTATACATGAAACCCCGCTCTTTTCAAATATTCATGGTAGAAACAGGAAACTCAAGAAAGCTACAGGAAAAAATCAATCTCAGTCTTTATTGATCAGCCCTTGTATTTTGCATTTTAGGCTTATATGACATTGTAAATGATTCATGAATTAATTCCATGTTTATCTTTTACCTGCACTTATTTTTCATTGTGAATGGCACTTTAAATTTTTAATTATCAAACAAGATGTCTCACCAAGTTCAATTTTAGGTCCAATACTGTTTTTGATGCAAGTTAGTAGTATCTATCAAAAATCTTGATAATCTTATTTAAAAATTGAATTTTTGTTTTAACACTTTATACAATTTGTTTGCAGTAAACTGTTTCTTAATACTGACTAAACAAAAGTTACAAAATTCTATCACCTATAACTCCATTAACATTAGACTCAGTATAAACATTAATAATGCTTTGTATGATATTTGAATAAGCTAGTAACAGTGATGTAAATTTATGGAAAAGACCTAGTCTGAGTTGCCTTGACTGGTTTCAAGAGCTACTCTTTCTTTTCGTCAGAAGTGGTGTTGTCCGGTATGCGACTGTCATTCATGAGGACATCTAGCGGTGGAGAAATGTACTTCCATTGTGGAACACCAAACATAACACTCCTAAAGCCTACTAAATACACAACAGAGTTGGATATGTGTGAAAAGATTTTAATTATAAAACAAACACCATTTAATGTACTCTGATTTGCTGCCACCGAATCCATAATGGAAGTACATCTCTCCATCTCTAGATATCACTACGAACAACATCCGCACACCGGACACCACCACCATGAGCAGTAGGTCACTTCTGACGATGAAAGAAAGTAGCTCTTGAAACCGGTCAAGACAAATGAATGTAAGTGAAGTAAGTGTTTCAACTCTGACTCAGTCTTTTTCATAAATTAATAATGCTATATTAGAACAATCATCTGATATTAGGTTTTAGATCTCTATGTTGATGTACATCTAAACTGAAGAATTCATATAGAGAACATTATACTGAAACTGCCTGTCCATCTGTTTGTCTAAGAATAAATAAGTGCTCTAAAGCTCTGAAAGGTCATAGAGAGATGAACTTAACAGCTAGTATAATTATACATTCACATTCTTCAGTTTCCAATTATTATTAATAATAATAATCACTTGCTATGTATAGAGAATTGGAAATGTTGATAAATATCAATATATAAAAGAAAATGCAAAAGTGCTGAAACATATATCAGTATAAAATTTCATCCCTGAGAGTTTCTGGAAGTCTAAGGGCAGCGTGCACTAACCTAGAGTAAGCTCTACTTTCGTAGTAAACTACTATTCAAGTCAACACTCGGTGACATCCATACGAGAGTAAACTACTTCCGAAGTATTTTACTCCTATCAGGTACTCACAAATTAAATTACTGCAAAAGTAAATATCGGAGAGCACCGTCATGCGGTATGTTACTATAGAATTAAATAGAGCATAAATATAGGTTACAATTTATTCTCGCAATCTGGAGAGGAATTATGATCTGTCAATTGAACTAGAATACTGTATCATATTTGGAGGAAGATATTTTTATGTGTTCCTGGATTACTTAGATTACATTGGTGATCACGATGAACAAAACAGCGATTACCTGGGTTACACTAATGATCTCAGCAAAGAAAACGGGAATGGAATAGTGGTATGCGAGAACCATATGATACTTATGCAGAGCAGGAGAGAGAGTTTAACTAACATTTTGGTATTAAGAAAAAATGTTTTACATACCTTTTGAACCTGCTTGGAGCATTTACAACAAAAAGAGAGCTTAACTAACATTTTGGTGTTAAGAAAAAAATCTTTTACATGCCTTTTGAACCTGCTTAGAGCATTTACAACAAAACTCAAGACAAGAATTCAGTTCTATAACCCAAACTGCAATTATTGTTATGCGTCCTACAGGTTTATCGTACCAGAACATTTCAAATACTTAAGCCGACATTACGATGAATTTAACATACTGTGACAGTCTCACACTGTATTAAATAGAGATATTTAGAATTGACTTAACAAGACGTAACAAGAGTTTGGCAATGTCAAACTTTTCCTTCTCGTTATGTGAAGTTTGATGCCACATGGCAATTAGAACCATCAGCATGAAGCACTAGCTCGAAGTAATAAAAGAACTATCACACAGGAGTCATTCCCATTACACTAAGTGCATGCCAATTAGGCCTTTAGTTTACCAGCATTTCTTAACTTCATGTCACGTTAAGTAAAGTTCATTGTAATCCCGGCATTACAGGCAATCTTATAAATAAAGGTTCACAATGCATCTGCTGGTCATGTATTTCATCGCGTTGTTAGAGCGCTTTTGAGATTAAGAGCAAAATACCTACACATATAAATATACAAGAGTGTTCAGAAAATAAAAGGCAATTCTTCACTTTTGCAGACTTCCCGCACATTGTGGAAGGAATTGACTGCATGCATGTTACTATTTTGTGCTCATTCATGAATATGGTGAACTTTTCCAAAATCGGAAAGGGTATTTCTCCATCAACACGCAAGTGATCTGCGATGCAAAATGAAGACTAGAAACATTAATTTTAAGCTGCTCTTCAGCACGTTTCCCGTCGTTCAAAGCATTAAACTCATCCATCACGACTTTCCAGCATTTCTCTTCAGCATCTTTATAACATGTTTTTTACACTTATACTGTTTAAATGGATTTACTTTATTTCTACCGACAAACATTTGTCTCTTATGCTGATGTTTTCCCCCTTTTCCTATTGCACATAACCTTATGCATAATCACGTCAAGTACACACACAGGCAAACAAAATAATACCTCTGGTAGTAATAAGCTCTTACTTCTGTAGTCATAACTAAAAGAGTAAATTGTAATTGAGCTCTCTGTTACTTCTGGAGTAAATTGCTCCCGTAGTAACCTACTTCCGTAGTATGGACTTCTTTAGTAAACATTACCTCCAAACAGTTTACTCCAACATGGTGCACGCTGCCCTAAATGTCATACCAAAAGATCACTCATTAGGTTCACGGGGAAAACAGTACAATGTTTCAAATATGGTTTAAGATCTTTCTTATTTTTGCTATCTTCTTTTTAAAATTACTATGATGCAACACCCAAAAATATAAAACAAGGATATCTTCTAAAAACTCTCAGCTTTGCTTGTTAATGCAAAAATCCTATGAGTGATACTACAGTAAAAAATACAATAATATAAAATGTCAACCTGAAAATATCAAAGATGTCTTGAAGGAATGGACCAACCAATGTGGGAATCATTGGAAGAAGAACAATAAGAACAAGAAGGGCACTCATCAATGGTACTATATCAGTCTCAACCTGCAACAATGATTTATTTTAGATTATGTCCAACGAGCTGCAGGTATTATGTTAAATAACAGAAACAGCTTTCAAGATAATCTTTACTATACAGACATTTCATGAGCTTATACCATTTTTACTAAGGTCATCCAATAGATAAGTTTCCCTACTTTTTATCTCTGAAATAAAAAACAGCAATAATGATTTTCTGGGGATGAGAAGTTTCATTTTGATGTGCTGGCAGCACAGAATTAGTGTCATCAAATTTTATATGTTACTCTGGCAGTGGTTAATTAGACACCACGGAGGTGCCACTATGAAACATGTCCTATTGTAAACTACACACACTGCTATGAACATCTATCTACCTCTGTTTATGTAGAAGGTTGTATGAGCATTCAGATTGAAGCTGCATGCATGGTTAAAGGAAGGATGTGAAAATGTGCATGATGAGCAATGCAGGAGAAGACCAGTGGCAGTGTGTATGCTTCTTGGGATTGTGCTCTGAGCAACTGGAATCTTGCAAAGTATGTGCAAGATGCGCATAGTGTTCATTTACCAATGCTCAAAAGCAACAGTGTGTGAACTCTGCCCTTCTTTCTTTCTTTTTTATGCACCCAGGAAAGGGAGATCTATGATAGAGTGTATTGTTACTGGTGATAAAAGCTGGATGCATCATTCAACTCCCAAGGAAAAATAGCAAAGCATGGTCTGAAAGAGGAAGGTGTTCCCAAAAAAAGCCAAAGCCAAGCACTCAGCAGGAAAAGTTAGGGCAGTAGTGTTCAGGAATGTTTCGCTGGTATAATACTTACCACACAGATCCACAATGAACGCTGACAGATATTGTGATATCATGATGCAACTTTGAGCTGCGATCAAATGCAAGCCCCCTGGACATTTGACCCAAAAAGTTCTGCTACTGCATGACAATCCTTATCCCACTCATCTAAAAGAACCCCGGAGCACCTTATAAAATTCAAATGGAAAATTTTCTTTCATCCACCTCATATTCCTGATCTTACATCTAGTGACTTCCATATTTTCCTCGAACTCAAGAATCACCTCAAAGGTGTAACAATATATCTCATGTAGAAACACATCTCTGAATTATCCATTTGCATCATGCTTATTTGTGCATTTATCTTTCTTTAATTTGTTTAATTATGCATGTTTTGTATGCTTTGTTACTGAAATCGCTATTGCTTTATGTGGCAATCAATGTTTCATCTTAGGGGGCCACTCACAATGAAAATTAAGCATTAACATAACAAAGTAAAACTTAAACTTAACGCAATATTTTTTTATTCACAACCACAAACGGAAACATAAAGGGCAACCAATCACAAGAGTGCATGAAATAGCTGAGCTAATATCATGGCCTACTAAGTAATCACTAATTGTACACATGATAAAACAGGTTAATGTGCATATATCAAAATGAACAAGAGTTAATTACCCTGTTAAAGGATGTTATACTTGCAAACAAGCACCCCTACCATCATAATTTGTTTTGCTGCAATTTCTATAGGTATTCCAGTAATTCCTGGGCCATGAACTTACACAGCAAAATAGCAAGTCAACAAATGGTGGCAGAAAATCTGAAATGAGATGGTAGAATGATCACACGAACTGTATGGATAATTGCTTTCTGATTGGCTAGTTTCTTATTTTTGGCATAGACATGAACATGGAAGCTTGGAGCTAGCAAACTTTTAGCTTGTTCATGCTTTTAAACAGGCATAGAAATTTCTAAGAATTATAGCCTGGATAAAAGGAAATAAGTTGAACCTGGACTTTAGGCAGGAACCATGCAGATAACAAACCAACCCCCCCATCTCCATACAGTCTGCTGGCACTTACAGAAAGCACTCACCAGACAGTGTTTACCTGCTTCAGTAACCTTTAGCCACTGTTGTGTACATTCTTAGTACTAACATAGGTTTGAGTGCAGATAAAGTAACGTGCTTAAAAATTCCTTGCCTAAGTGTAAGTTTATGGCCATGTTTATGTCAACCTCAGCCAATGTGAACATGTGCATTAAGATAACATAAAACAAGCTTCTACGCTTATGTTATGCTTATGTCTTAAGTTTCATTGTGAATGGCTCTTTAACTTCTATAAATTGCGAGGGCTGTTCCAGAAGTACTCAACCTAACAAAGAAAACACAAAAAGTTTGGGACAAAACATCTTTATTTCTCTACATAGTCTCCTTTCAGCTCGATACACTTCTCCCAGTGATGTTCAATAGCTTCAATACCCTGTTTATAGTGAGAACCATCGAGTTCTGCAAAATAGCCATCAACTGCAAACTCCACCTCTTCATTGTTGGCAAATCTTTTACCACCAAGCCATTTCTTCAACTTTGGAAACAGAAAATAACCAGAGGGGGCTAAATCTGGCGAATAGGAGGCAATTCTAACTTTAACTCATTGATTTTGGCCATGGCAATAATGGATGTGTGAACTGGTGTATTGTCTTAATGAAACAGAATTTTCTTTTTCCTAAACGTGGCCCATTTTTGCTCGATTTCATCATTCAAATGCTGCAATAAGTTTGCATAATACTCACCATTGATTGCTTTTCCTTTCTGAAGATAATCAATGAAAATTATCCCACGCGCATCCAAAAAAACTGACGCCATGACCTTGTCTGCATATGGAACTGCCTTTGCCTTCTTTGGATCCGATTCTCCCCTTTCAATCCACTGTTTTGACTGTTCCTTCATCTCAGGTGTGAAGTGATGGACCCATGTTTCATCCATGGTTATGAATTGACGCAAAAACTTGGTTTTATTGCAGGGAAACATCACAAAACACTCAACGGAAATATACTCAAGACGCTGCTTTTCTTCCATTATGAGTAAACGTGGCACTCATCTTGCGCACAGCAAGATTTTCAGTTAGTATGTGATGTACAGCACTTTTTGAAATGCCTATGATGTCTGCTAGCTCGCGCACTTTCAGTTGACAGTCATCCAATACCATTTTGTGGATTTTCTTCACAATTTCTGGCGTGGTCACCTCATTTGGTCGACCACTGTGATGTTCATCTTGGCAGCTCGTACGACCTTGCTTAAAGGAAGCCACCCAATATTTTACTGTTGTAAACGAAGGAGCACACTCCCCCCTGAGTAGAATCTAGCTCAGCTTTAATATTAGTTGGACTAAGACCTTTCAAATGGAAGTATTGTATTGCATAACGATGACCAGTTTTATCCATGTTTACAAATTTGCTGAGAGGGTTCACTATTGATGGCTGTCAAACAATTACTAAACAACGTAACATCATCAAGCTTCAAACTTAAGCTTTATAAGGTTGTACTTTCTACCATGGTCATTTGTTTGAAACAACAACTGCTACATATACATCAGGTCGGGTACTTGGGACTGCCCTCGTATTATTCTACATTACAGAAAACTCAGACACACCTAACAACCTCCTTAAATATAAGCATTTTACCTAATTCCCGCCGTTGAATCTTTGCACTTGAAGTTTGTGTGGCTATGCATAATGTTGGCTATATTATGGTTGCAACATTGCCAGAGTGGTTAGTAAACAACAACGGCTGATTGTTCTCCTTTCTATGGTGTCTTAAGCCGCATACAAAAAGTGTACATAAGAGCAAACGTCAATGAGCAATAACTATTTCATATTATTATTATTATTATTATTATTATTATTATTATTATTATTATTATTATTATTATTAATTGAAAATAACCTAGCATAAACATTGCAACATATGTAGAATAAATTAGCAGTTTTGACAATATAGAAACAAAATAATGCAACCGTCCTGCTACAATGAGGGGAAATAAAACAAATTATAGGCTGCAATAACGAAGTTATTTTCACTCACTCGGTGGTTCAGGAATTTTGTCCTCTTTCTCTTGGAGTTTCACTCCCTTGTAAATAACAGTTCTCATGATTAGTTCAAGAGCTGCTGCAGTTCGTTGTACGGCTTTATCAGCAGGAATACAGGGATGCCCATGAACCTTCACGTACTCCTCCTGTTCAAAGAATTCCCGGGTCCTTCTTAACAGTTCCAATACCTGACTATTAAGCGGCACATCTTGATGCAAAGGATTTTCACTTCGTGAATCATCACTCGGTGATCGGCATCGTTTTTGAGACATTGTTGCACTTCAAATCTTGTATAAATAATATGAATGAAATAAATATGCATAAGATAAATATAAATAAATATAAACAAACACCAACAATAACCACAAATGTAAATAACAATGAACAATATTAGCTTGCAAAGAACAACTCGACGCATGTGCTAGAGATTCACTAACTGAAACACCTTGTGGAAATAGCTACATCTGGCAACAAAGCCGCTTCCAGTTCCACTTCTACTTTGTCATAAACCACACAAAATGCTGCCTTGTTATTGGTTTAGGAAGTCTAACAGTTAAAGCTTTTCATCTATTTTTTGCGAGTGTACCAACTTAATCGCTAGCTTTCAAGTGCAACGTTTCAACGGCAGGGGTATAGTTGCCACGTCAGAAAGAAAATGTTACCTTACACAATTTTCTTGGACACCATTGGAGGAAGATGTTTACAAGACACAAAGGATCAATCTCTTTAAATACTGTTTGGGAAAGATGCAATCGTAAGAGAGTTTAAACATGCAATCTTCACAATTCACATAGGGAGGTAGAGATGATTTGTAAAACATCTTATGCATAAAACATATATAATATACTGACAGTCATTAAGAAAACATTTAAGATAAAACTTTGATTGCACAAGCATCAATAAATTGTAATCTCAATTATCCAAACCAAACAAAAAATAAATTAAAGCCAAGAACAAGCTTATTATTATTAATTGAATTCAATACCAACAGTTAAGATGATCTTAAGACTCATTGCATTGTAATGCTGTACAACTGCAGAGGCATTCTTCACATCACATAAATCCGCTTCAGAGATCAACAATTTGAAAATTATAATGAAGTAAAAATTGCAGTAAGCAGATGGTTGTATAAACAGGTCAAGCTACAGACAAGGTACATAAAAACTGCCGTCACAGTGAGTCATTCCACATCAAACCAAACACACATAAAACATCACTTTCTCTGAATTTTAGTTTACGTATTACACACATAAAATAAATGGATAAGTATTTGATATTTTGCGGAAAATGAAATTGTTTTAGGATTTACGGTATACTTAACATTTTTCTTATATGCGCACAACGTTACATAAAAGCAATTTAATCTCGGAATACAGAATGGTCATGGATAAGAACAATAAGTGTTTTGTAGATTAAACCATTGTTTTCCTTATTCAAAATAATATTTATTCAGAATAAAAATAAAATCACTTTTTAAGCATGAATATTTTAAACCACAGCATCATATTTAACCCCGTAATATTAAAATCTGGAAAAAAACACAAAAGGAATCTGATATATTTTGTTTTAAACCTGTTAATATCAGGATGGGATCTTCCTTAGAAGCATGCTTTTAAACAGTTTGTGTTAGCGCATAGGGTTTTAGAACATAAACTGCTGACTGAGAGCTTTATACTGCAGCACACACCGTGCCGGCTAATGCGTTACTCAGTACAAATATCTATCACTTCCTGCGTTTGGTGTAACTTAACAACTGGAATCTGATATTCTATGAAGCATCTCTCCACTGTTTCATTTTAAATGTTACTTTGTGTTCAGCTTTTTGCGTTAGAAGTTCACTTTTAGCTTGTTGTTTCTGAAAGTGAATAAGGAGTGATCTGAAGAAATGTAGCTATGACTATTACTTCAATCCATTTAATGTTTCCAGGCATAACATAAGGCAAAAATCATTAAGCTTAGTTACCCACAATATGCTTGCAAACTTAAAAATGGAGAACTTAACTTTGTCACCAGACCTAAAACTATGTAATGCGTGCCGAAAACAAACATTTCCAAAATACCACCCACTGCTAACAATGATTGTATGCTGCAAAGTACCAATGCTGTGAATAATACAGAAGTGGTTTTGAACATAGTGACCATTTTGAGACAAGATACAGCACTATGAAAACGATCCCTGGTACCTTACAGCTAAATTACTTTATTCCATCAACCAATAATGCAATAATAACCAGATGGTATTCATTTAAGCCTGAAGGGAAAAAAGTGCACCTTTAAACTGTAGTTAAGTTACCTCCCATAGGATAAGATTGGAAGTTCAAACGTTTCTCAATTGTATGCCAAATTTAACAGATACATGTGAACAAACTAGTGCAACTAAAGTGCTGTGAACAATTGACAAGGCATCCAATTACAGACTGTTGCTGCTATTGCTGCTGCTACTGGTACTCTCCAGCCACGCTGCGCTGGAATTCCACTATGCACCGCTTTCTAAGTTATTTTACTTAAAATTAACTATAGGGGATCTCATCTTTGTTTTATGCAAATATCTACAAAAAAATAAAAGGAATTTATTTAAAACCTTTATAGAAATTTAAACCTGTGGGTTAACATGGATATATCATTTTTAAATGTTTGGATTTTAAAAATGATGTAAATAATTATATCAATTATAATAAATATCAAATATTAAGCTTTGCATTGAACTTTATAACATAATTTTATCACTTATCACCTATGAGATATTCTAATTTAAAGGTACAGAGGTGTGCCGCTTTTCACAAGTTGGATTGCTCAATATTTTTTAAGCTATTGTGATTTTTAAAAAGTAAGAATTTACAACATAATTCACTTTGTTTTTGTAACCCATGGACAACATTTGAAATGAATCGCAGACATGATGTTCAAATTTTGTGAAAACTTGTGCAACTTGACATGTAATGTAATGTAATATTTATTGAGTGCCAAAATAATTACAATCATGTTGGGAGTGACTGCTTCTGGCCCTGGCCATTTTATAGTCATCTCCCCTCCTTTAGTTATAATAATGATGTATTAATCTATTGAGCATTATGTTATTACATATTAAATGCCTTCTCGGATTACTATTAGATGTTAATACAATTAGTAATTTTTATATTTATTTGTATTTACTTTATTTTCTTCTTTTAACCATCCATATCCTATTCCTATTCATTCCATACCATGAACTTTCTATTCTCCTAATCTCTATTTCTTTGCATTCAAATATTATATATCTTCTCTTCCCCCACCCTTTTGATCTACATTAGATTTATATTCATGTTTTTTTGTTTCTTTTTTAATTTTATCTCTTCCTTATTTTACTCACATTATTTTCTCAAATAATTTTAGTTACGTTCTCTGCTTATCTCTTTCCCCTATTCTTACGTTAAGGTCCCCATTATTATAATTGCTATGTTCGTATATTTATCCTTTTACATTTATATATCTTTCTCAAAAGATGATACAATCCAGGATTGTGAAATTGTGAAGCAGCCGATTTGGCCTTCACAATTCCAAAATCCCATTCTCCTTGTTGACCACTATTGCGATCCCGTTCTGTTACAGAAAGGTGTAAACCTCTCTAAAGTTTTTTTACTTCTCAATTTAATTCCCTCTACTGATTTTTGCATTTCTTTCTGGAGCACCAATATACTTCCATGCGGAGATGATATAATGTTTTCTTCCCCTTCTTCCTCCGAATACTCCCAACAATTCTCTCCCCTTCCCTTCCCTGTTATATGCTTTTTTACACTGCACACTGTTGCCACACCTCTTTCCTCTTCTCTGCAAGGACGCGTATGGCTTCCCTCTCCTCTCACCCCGGTGACACAGTAATGTTTTCTTCCCCTTCTTCCTCCGAATACTCCCCACTTTTCCGGTGATTCCCACCACTTCCCTTCCCCGCCACATGTTTAACTTGACATAGAATGACTCAATACCAAAAATGGTTGGAAAGAGATGTAGAGAAATAGTTTAGGAGTTGCAGAGTATTACGAATTTGTTCCAGAATAAAAATTTTTAATTTAATAATTTTTCTACAATAGAGAAACTTACTTATTGGATGATCCTCATTCCTCCTTTTACATACCTCTTCTAGAGGATTTGGCTTAAAGAACTAACTGAAGGATTGGACGAGAAAGGACAAATGTAAAACTTGTGGTTTTTCTGTAATTGTTTGAAAAACAAAGGATACTAATGATAGATGTCAAATAAAATGAAAATAACACTACTACTATACAGCCATATTTGCCCTTACTTTTCCAATTAACTGAACAAGCACACTGGTAAATCTTCAGATGCTATTTATTTAAATGCAATTTATAGAAAACTTATGATGAGTATTTGCCTAGAAAATGTCACCATCAAATAAGCACTTGAAGGTATAATAACAAGTCATTAAATGAAATTAAAGTTTTGAATGAAAAATAGCTTCAGAGATAAAGGGTCGTGAATTTAGCAGACTTAACATTGGCAGGATACAACTTTTAATCTCTCCTTAATACAATTCACTTTTTACATTTTGGCAGTGTCTTGCTTTTGACTTATCACTACCTGGTAAATCAAATGCAAAATTAGCAAAAAGTATGGATAAAGGAGAAAGAAATTAGTTATAAAAATTGTCAGTTCAATGCAATCCATAAACCTTTGCTCTAACGAGTGCCTTATACAAACTTCATAAGAAAGCACATGATTCAGCAAAATTAAGCAGCATGCATTCTTATGATTTTAACAAACTCAGCCTCTAATATTCGACCAAGATTCAATTTATCTTACTGCTGAATTGAATAATATTAATAATATTAGCTGTAGTAAAATAAGGTTTTCACACATAAGATGATACTTGTGTAAATAAGAGAGCACATGTATATTACCCCCTTAATGTGTTAGATCTCTGAGTTTGAACAATCCAAGAAGCGCAATGCTTGCTTGGCTTTTGAAATTCACGAAGCCGTCATTTTAATGAAATTGTTTGTTTCTACACTTGTTTGAAATTGTAACCCTGGTGAATTTAATTTCAAATCTATCCATGAACTTTGCTTCCCCATTCATATGTGCATTCATTGAAAAATTAAGTTTAACCATTTAATACATTAAAAGATGTTTCATTTGAGCCAATATTTACCTTGAGTAATTTAAGTAATTCCTTCATCAATGAATGATTTGTGATTTTGTAGATCCATGTTGGATGACGTCTCACAATATGACCCAACAGTGTAAGAGCCTGAAGTTTTGCTGCGCTCTTCAATGATTCACTTATCCTATTTAAAAAAATAAATGTTATGAAAATATGTGAAATAAAAAACAATGTTTTTCATATAAAATTTAAACAGGATATTCATAAAAGTTTTCTCTAATATTTATTTAAAAATATCAGTCATTACAGTATGACAATTCAACACATAGTGCATAGTTTTATTGGTAAAGTCTGCGTGATAGTTCATATTTTGTTCGTGAGTGGAGTCTGTATTTTTGTGTTCTTTTCTTCACTGTTGGCAGCACAACAATTGTATCTTCAGGTTGATGCAGGTTGGGTTGACTTTGAGAGAATTAGTTGGGTTCTACCTCTTAGACAGAAGTGTACCAATCTCGGGGCAAGTCTCCTCTAATGGCATAGCTGCCAATTTATATTTTCATCCAAGGGCTTTGCTGACTGTTACCTTTACTTGGGGTTGCTTATTGCATTTTGTGCTATCTGAATATAAGAAATGTCAGAGCATTACAGGGGACATGGAGCCAAAGACAGCAATTAGGCCACACTTGGTTTTATATTGGGTCAGTTTCTAAATGTTAGTATTGTGTTATTTGTCTTTTAGAATGAATTGTTATGTTCTTGTGGTCTAATTTTTAAGAGTTAATTTAAATTGTTAATATTCAGAGTTTATTTACATTGCTAATTATTTCAGCATTTATTAAATTGTTATAGTTTTATTGCAATTTAATTTAAAGTCTTTGTTCAGCATTTCAAAATTTGGGCACTTGTGTAATATCTGTGAGGTGAGTTGGGCTGTTGTCACCAATAGAAGGTCATGCTGAATGTGCATACTGCGGCTCCTTTCCCGACCTTTGTTCTGTTTCATTGAACATTTATAGTAAAATGTTTGCTAATAAATGTAATATGGCCATATAATTGTATTTCTTAAATTATTATTCACAATATTAGAATATTTTCACTCAGGATTATTTTCTTGTTAAACTAAACTAAAGTAATTCCTGTACAAGATCTGATTCAGATCTTGTAATTAAAAGGCAGTCTGCTTGACTTGTGTTTTCTATGTATACGTTTTGGGGGAAGGGCAGTCTTCTATCTTGTAGTGTGTTCCTCAATCTGAACGCTTCCATGTAAAGCTGATCCATCTGTAGATGTGGGTAAAAATAGGAAAGGCATGAGGATGGTGCAACAGGATAGCCTCATTAATGCAATCTTCATAAACTGTTGGCTAAACATCTAAAATATGGGAGAGCATTATACAGAATTGGTGGAAAGTTTGTATTGATATATTAACTTTTCTTCAATGAACTGAGAGACTGTAAGAGGAGAGAATAAGAAATGTAGTACTATGATTGGTGAAAGTTATTTGCTATACGGCAATTTCAATATCCAAGAGTTCTGCTTACTGTGGGAACTTGAGAAAAGCCAAACAAACTTTTCTTTTGTCCACTTACATGCCACCTTTAGCATCTCAGATCATATTGGTGGCTTTGCCTTTGGAACAAACAAAAAAAACACTCACTCTCTCTCTTATTCTTCATTCATACTTCCAGATTCTAGGGAGGATGGGTAATAATCCTGGCTAAAGAAAAATTCCCATCCTCCAGCCAGGATTCAAACCCAGGACCTGTAGATTAAGAACCACCAAACCTCAGAAGCAGTCAACAAATAAATTTGTATGAGATTAACACATGATTGTTTCCTGAACTCCAGAGATTAAACATATCTGACACTGCATGGCTTTAACAAGGCAGCACACCATCTTATTTTTCTGTAAGTATACAATTACACCTTAAGCACCATTCTCAATGAAAATTAACTGTAAACATAATGTAAACTTAGATGATATATAATGCAATGAAACCGTCCACAATGAATCATATAAACATAAAAATTAACTATGCATTAAACCTAAACTTGGACACCTGAGAGAGACAAACTTTCAAATTTACGCCTACATCAAAATAAACTAGCCAATATGAGAGTGATACTCATCATGTGCTTATTCTGCAATCTCACATCAAATTTTCCTTTTAGGTCCCAGGTTCAAACCCAGTGGAGGTCAGATTTTTTCAAGCATAAAAATCCTTAGCATGGCTTCCTTTAGAAGGGAAATTATGCCAGCAATCCTGCAAATAAAAGAACCTCAAACCTGATAAAGAGTCCCCTGAGAAAAATTTCCAGTCTTTCATGCCCAATATAGGATGAGATGCTAAGAACCACAGTAGTTAAAGAGCATCCATAAATAAAACTCAATTTAATTTAATTTTAGATTTTCCTTTGCCATGTGTTGAAACCCTAACTGCCTTTCTGTATAAGATCACGGGCCAGGAATCAATGGGTTGTCTATAAAAATTGCAGCAAAATAAACTGTGATGGTAAATGGGAATTTTTTTGAGAGTTTAATATCCTTTAACCAGGTTAAATGTTCATTTTGTTCATGTATCATTTTGATACATAAACATAACCTCTTTTGTCATGTGTACTGTCAGTGGTCGTTTCGCAGACCACTAAATCAACTCAGTTGCTTCACGTTCTCTTGCAATTGGCAACTGTTTAAGTTTGCATTTGTCATTGTGAATGACAACATATAAGGGTTAAGGTTTATACTTAAGTTTAAATTATGTTAATGCTTCATTCCCATTATGAATGACCCCTTAATGAGGTTTTCCCTATAAGGTAGTTGGGTGGGGATCTGAGAACCTTCCTTCACCTTTGCCATGGCTACCACGAAGCCCATATCTCGCCATACCAGGCATCATTAAGCAGGATTCTGCAAAAGGTACCGTACTACACTACGAAAGATAAGCTAAGAATGCTGTGCAATGCCTTCACAACTGTGATAAGAAGCATTTGTATGGATGAGAAAAGGATCAATGTACCTGAGAGGGCTAAGAGGAGAAAAGGCGGAATTTGTAAACTATGCAGAGGTAGTGAAAGCACAGAATGACAGAATGCAAAGAATGGAGACAAAAAGTATGGGAGGAAAAATGGGAAAAAATGGATGGAAAAATAGTAGCAATTAAAATGTTAACAAGAAAAGAAGAAAAGGAAAATAAGAATATGGAGGGGGGGGGAGTTCTTAAAGAGAATAAAGGAAAAATGGATTAGAAAAGCAAGAGAGATAAGAAAGGTAGAAGGGCAAATGGAGGAAGGAGAGGATGGATCATAGGTGATTAAGGGTAGCAAGGGCTAATCAGCTGAGCCATAAGGCCAGGGTGCCAGGCAAAATGAGCAGCATAGCTGGCAAGAAAATTTGTACATAGGTTAAGTTAGTTTATAAGTGAAATATTGTAAAAAGGATTGTGTATAAAAAAAAATTCACAAATAAAGTTTATTCATTCATTCCCAACTGTGATAGCGCAAAAGCTACGAAAGGAGCGAACAGAACAGACCTTCAGATTTTTCGCATCTATGCAGAGATGCATAAGAATGTTTCAGATCCATGAATTTATTTCAAATTTGTAATGAAAACAGGGATATACAGAGATATGTGCACTTTTTACCCTCCTGAATGTAGCAAATTACTTGTAAGATGCGGAAAACAATTGTGGATAAGGCAGTATCCCTTAAAGGTGTCTCTTTGCAATATTTAGTGTTTTATTAGAATATAACAAACTATGAATAACAAAACATTCAAAGCACTGTATCTCTTAAGTCATAAGTCATTTTATTCATCCTTTAGCATATACAATAAAGGACATGTCAAAATTTAAATATATACATATATATATACATGATTACAATAAAGTTTTTTTTTTATTTACAAGTTGTATTTGTATTCTTCCATGCTATAATATGCATTCTCAGGTACGTATTTTTTAATTGTTTTTAAAGCAACTTAAGTTTTACTTATTTCTTTTATTTTTTTGGTAATCTGTTAAACAGTTCTTTTCCCATGCTTTCCAATTCCCTGTTATTTACTGTACCTCTTAGTGTTGTTCTGTAGTAGTCTTCATTGTTTCTTAAAATATATTTATGTGCATTACAATTTTTGGATACATTTTGCTCTTGCAACACATGCTTTACACTTTCATATATATATGAAGATGGTTAAGATATTGAAACTTTTAAACGCATCTCTACACGTGTGTCTTCTATCAACATTCCCTATGATTCTAACTGCCTTTTTTTGAAGTTTAAAATTTTTTATCATTTCCACTGCTGAGATATTCCCCCATAGTGTTATCCCATATTTTATATGCAGATATATAAAGGCGTAGTAAACCTGTTTAACTGTTTCATTGTCCATTATTTTCCTAACCTGCTTCATAATATAAATACTTTTATTCAATTTTTTTATGATATGTCTTATGTATGGTTTCCAATTTAAGTGTTGTCTATTATTACTCCTAGAAAACTTGCACATACTGTTTCAGGAATAGTTTCTCCATCTATTTGTAATTTTATGGAGCTTGTTAAACCGCTTCCGAGTTCAAAATTAATCCATGCAGTTTTTTTAACATTCAATATCATATCTAAACTCGAGTAGTATTGTTTTATGAGCATTAGTATGTCATTTGCTTTTTTCTCCACTTCCGATTCGGTTTTATTTTTAACTATAATCGTCATATCATCTGCATATCCTATTGCTGTTCCCCCATTTTTTTGGATTAATTCAAATATATCATTTATGTATACTAAAAACAAGAATGGACCCAATTTTGAACCTTGTGGGACTCCTTGCCTAACATTCTGAAAATCTGATTTTATTTTTTCTGCTATGCCATTTGTATTTCTATAGCTCACTTCCTCACATTGATCTCTGTTTTTTAAGCATGAGTAATCCACTTTAATGGCAATCCTCGCACCCCATGGTTTTTCCAGTTTGTTTATTAGGATATCTATGTTTACGCAGTCAAAAGCCTTTGTGAGGTCTATAAATATTGCAATTACCCTATCTCTATCATTTAGTGCATTTATAATAAATTTATTTACTTCGTTAATTGCATTGGTTGTTGATTTCTGCTCTTGGAAGCCATATTGCCATTTCGAGATTATGTTAAATTATTAGGCTATTGTTCTGCAAACATAGAAATATGTTGATTTTTTTATCTAAGAAAACTTAATTTTACTTATGGTAAAATATAATTTTTGACAATACAAGAGATACATTTCAAAGACTTGTATTGAATGACCCTTAAAAAGGTACAGTTCACATTCTCTTCAATTTCATATTCTTGATTTAAAGTTTGAATAAAGCTAATATGAATTTGAGATGACAGCCTCTGTGCCAAGTGGTCAGCATTCTGCTTCTCAGCTCAGGTTTGATTTACAGGGGAATTTTTTTTTTAATTAGAATCTTTCCATACCCTCCACAGAGTCTGGAAATGATTAAAGCCCAATGTTAAATAACCTGCAGTAACCAAGTTGTTTCTTAAGTCAAGGCCTCCAAAATGACCAAAGCAAAAAGGAACTATATAAATAAAAATAAATAAAATAAAATAAAAATAAAAAATCAAGGCACAAACTTTAGCAATGGCAATATGTCTGAACTATCTTCTTTTGTGTGCCACCCAAGATTTCCTTTAGTTCCTACTGATTTTTACATTTTTTCCCTTAACCCTTTCATTGCAAAGCTAACATGCTATGTTATTGCTTGAATTCCAAGCCCTAAGGTGAAACATAAGGTTGTACGTAAAGGTTTCCGCTCTCAATTTTGAAGCTGTTGAGTTGAGATTTTATACATTGGCTCTTGATATACTGTTTCACTCTTCCACATACTTTTAAGGGTGTTACTTGAGTCCTCATGTATTAAACAAAATTAAATAATTAATTTCAAATTTTTACCATTATCATCATTACTAATCAAAATGTCACTATAACTATCGCTTTCCAGCAATATTGCCTTACGTTCTTCCCCTGTCAATGACTCCTTGTTCCAGTATGCCTTTCTGTGATGTACAGTGAGCAAACATTGCAAGAAATCACCGTAAACACACAAAAAACAAGAGCAGCACAAAACAAACAACACCATGTGCTATTCTGTTATGGCATGCTCCAATGGCACACACATGACAACCTAACAAAGAAAATCTAAATAAACAGGAAAAATGCAATCAACACACAGTTTAAATATTGCAGATTAGCTAACGATATGCACTAATGGCATCTGCATGAATTGTAAATTATTTGATCATAAAAATCAATTTCCAGGTATTGGAGAGACTATTGGCAATTCACATGCACAAATTGCATCAAGAGGATCCTGAACTAAAAATAATGATTGATGAAGTACCTGAGATAAAACCCAGGATTGGTGCTAAAATAGGAAAATTCAATGGAATTTTGTTCAAATTGCAGGGAAATGACTTGAAGTGGAAAATGTTAGTGCCAAAATTCATAGAAGATAAAATCATTATGGCTTTTCATCATTCCCTCGCACATTCAGGAAGCAAGAAGACATCACCAGCTATAGGAGAAATACTCTATAACATTTGGGGAAGAAAGTAAGGAAGTTAATATCTCATGCGAGCTGTGTCAAAAAGCAAAACTGATTCATGTGAAATATGATGTCACTCCCCATAGCATTATAAGGGATAAGAAAAATGCATTAGTAATGACTGACCAACATGGTAGGCTTTCAGTAGGTAAAAATGGGTGCAGATATGTTTTCGTGATGCTTGACACTTTCACAAAATTTACAAAAATCTATACCGTAAAGAACATAAAAAGCACGACTTGTTTAAATAAAATAGTGTGAGATTATATATCAAAGTATGGTAAAATGAAAAGTGATCCAATCGGATAATGCGACAATGCATATGGGCAAGATATTTCCAGATAAGCTAGATGAAATTGGAGTTAAATTGTATTATTCTTCTGCATACTATCCATACGGAAACCCTACAGAAAGAACAATGAGATATTTCGATTTATCTGAGGATCCTATGCCACAGAGAGAGACAACACATCCTGGGTTGATCAATGTGCATATATTGAACAAATCATTAATAATTCTATCAACACTACTACAAAATTTGCTCTGATAGAATTAATGCTAAATGTAAAATCAAAAAGTTTAACTATTGATTTTCCTATAACCATGGCAACAAAAAGGGAATTAATGGAAAAAGAAAAATGTCAGCTTGCATTCCAAAGATTACAGAAAAAAGCAAATAAAAGACATAAGTCACCTTTAATTATGTGAAAAACTATACACAGATTTTTATTGTAGTTAAGTATAGTAATGACATGATTATACATATATTAAAATAATGTTATGATGAGATATATTGAAAAATGCTACAATTATATATATTAAAATAATGCTATATTGAGATATACTGAAAAATGCTATGATGAAATATATGCCAATGTTAAAAGAAAATACTTCATGGTGTGAATAATTATATAAACAGAAGAGTTTGATTTTCTCGCGAAGGATTTACACTTCATAATTGCGATAACAGAAATAATTATATAACATAATTGATATTTAAATAAAGTGAAACATAATATGTTCCAGACGAGTATTACTTAATTAAAAATACTTGAGATAAAGTAAATACATTTTCATGTATATACTTAAATGTACCTGCCATAATTTTTTTTAATGATTATGGGCAGCGTAAACCTACCTAGAGTAAGCTCTACTTTCGTAGTAAATACTATTCAAGTCAACATTCGGCGACTGCCATATGAGAGTAAACTACTTCTGAGGCATTTTCTCCTTTCAGATACTCCCAGATTAAATTACTGCAGAAGTAAATGTCGGAGAGCACCATCATGTAATATGTTACTACAGAATTAAATAGAGCACAAATATAGGTTAGAATTTACTCTCACGACCTGGATGGATTAAACCTATCGATTAAACTAGAATACTGTATCATATTTGGAGGAAGATATTTTGATGTGTTCATGGATTACTTAGATTACATTGATGATCTCGATGAAGGCAATTCTTCCTCACTTTTGCAGATTTCCTGCACATTGTGGGTAGAATTGACTGCATGCATGTTAATATTTTGTGCCCATTCATGAATATGGTGAACTTTTCCAAAATCGGAAAGGATATTTCTTCATTAACATAAAAGTGATCTGAATGCAAAATGAAAATTAGAAACATTGTTTCCAGAATTTTAATCTGCTCTTCAGTACGTTTCCCGCTGACGTAGCATTAAACTTGTCCGTCATGACTTTACAGCATTTCTCTTCCAGCAACTTTATACAGTAGACTAATTCGAAATCGGATAAACCAAAAACTCGGCTAAACCGTAGCAGCTGCTTGGTCCCTGCCAAATTACATGGAAAAATCTACCGCTTAAACCAAATTTTGGATAATTTGTACTATGAACTAAAATTCGGCCCCCTCATTACATATTTCATATGTTATTCTTCGTTTAAACCGAATATGTATGCTGTGCTGTGCACTATGGTATTTTCCATTACACATTTCACATAATTTTTCTCAATACTGTACTGTAGTTTCTCAACAATGGTCCGATTGCTTACTTGCTGCTTATGTATCACTTCCACAGCATATGATGCAAAGGTGAGGAAAGAGGGGATTGGTCAGCAGACTACACACAGCACGACTCGCAACAATCCAGAGAGCTGTTTGTCTCTGCTTGTGAACACTTAATGTTTCGTTTTTTCCTCCCCCCCCTTTTGCTCCATCATTTGCTATGCCGCCAAAAGAGAAACGTTCTCATAATGCTCTCACGCTGAAACAAAAACAGCAAACTTCACATATGGTCAATAGTGGAGAGAAGACCAAAACATAGCTTGCAGAACACTTTCAGATTCCGAAGGGTACTCTCTCATCGATTATAAGTTCAAAACAGAAAAAAGAGGCAAGTTTGACAAGCTATTCATTTAGTGGCAATAGCAAGCAAATGAGACCAGCGAAACATGAAGAGTTGGAGGATTTGCTGTTAGAATGGTTCCAACACATGCATTCACAGCAAATTCCACTTCCGGCCTGATGCTTCAAAAAACGCTCGGGAAATCCCCAAGAAAGAAGGAATTTCTGGGTTTGTGTCTTCTGAGGGATGGCTATGGTTTTCAGAAGAGGTATAAAATCAGTGCTGTCAATGTCTGTGGGGAGGCACATAGAGTAAACGAGGAAGATGCCAATGAGTGGGCCCGGGACTTTCAATCTAGACTCTCTCATCATCCAGAAAAACAGGGTTTTCTATAATGATGACTGAAAAAACACTATGTGCCAAGGGAGGAAAATGTCATGGAGGAAAATGCAGCAAGAAGAGACTGACGGTGGTCTTGTGTTGTATTTCAGATGGTTCTGAGAAGCTCAAACCATTAGTGATTAGAAAATACAAAAATCCACATTATTTTAAAAATGTCAATCTATTCACTCTGCCAAGTCAGTACGAGAATAACAATAAAGCTTGAATGACAAGTCTCTTGAAGATTCAACAACAAATGGCTGCGAGAAAGAGGAACATTTTGATAACTTTGGTCACTGCTCGGCACATCAGTTCAATGACCTGGAACTTCCGAACATAGAAGTTGTCTTCTTACTAGCTAACACTACGAGCCATCTGCAACAATTGGATCAAGGAATAATCACCTCAATGAAGCATAATTACAGATGCCAATTGGTTAAGGCTGCCATCAGTGCAATAGAACTACAAGAAACAGTTCCACATTGGAATGTACTGCAAGCTATCCGCAATATATCTGCTGCTTGGGATGAAGTTATAACAAGACACCATAACTAACTGTTTTAAGAAGGCCCGGACAGTAAATGATGTCGCTGAAACTGGACAGGAAACCGATGAACTACAGCTGAACTTATAACGTGGATATAATTGGGATTCTGATAATGTTCTTCTATAAGCTTACACCCAGTTGATGCCCTCTTGTACCGTCATTATGGAAGAATGGATGCAGGTAGATAACAACATCTGTACTACTGAAGAACCAGTCATCTGCTGATGATGCAGAAGAGAGTGATAATTCTTAACTGTCATCTTCTGAGTTGGAACATGAAAATACGACACCGCGACCCCGCACTGAAGTTGCCGCTGCAATTTCTGTTCTCGTGAGACTTTCTGCCACTTCTGATGTCTCCATGGCATTTAGGCTGACCTGGATGTGGTATCTTCAGAGAGTGCCATAATATTACGACCAATGGTCCACCAAATAACAGCTAATGATTTTTTCAAATTATAGAACTAAAATGTGTAATGGATAAGAGTTGTAACTAAAACATGTGTTCTGATTAAAACTTGAATGTTAAAAGAATGGTATATTTAAAGTGTTTCTTAAGGTTATTGTTTCTTGTATTATATGTTATATGACTCACTAATTCAATCAGTACAATATTGATTCAAATAGTACTATTTTTAAAAAAAATTACGATGAGCATTTGACAGTATACTTTCTCAATTAAACAAATGTCAGATATACCATATAGAGCAGTTATTTTTTCTTTTTATTACAGGTCATGAAAGTGGAACACCCTCGTTCATTGGTACGCATAACAAGAGAGAAAGTGAACTCAACAGTCCTTTTTTACCATTTCAGATAATACGGGACTATTTTTACAAAACACCGTTAATTCAAACTTCGTTAAACCGAATTGGCTATTTTTCGGCCCCTTGGAATTCGGTTAAACGAGGGTCTACTGTAACATGTTTTTTAGCTCATAGACAGTGTTTATAAGGATTTTCTTTATCTCTACCAACAAAAATTTCTCTCTTTCACTGACATTCCCCCTTTTTTTCCTATACCATATAACTTATCCATGATCGCATCAAGTAAATCGCACAAACAAAACAATACCTCCGGGAGTAATGAACTCTTACTTCCGTAGTCCAACTAAAACAGTAAATTGTAATTGAGCTCTCCAACGTTACTTCTGGAGTAAATTACTTCCGTAGTACAGACCTCTTTAGTAAATGTTACTCCCAAAGCAATTTACTCCAACATGGTGCATGCTGCCCAATATGTATTAAGAAATAGGCAAAGATGCATGCACATTTTAACGCAACTCTTGGTTTCATCATTGTCACACAATATTTGGACTTCATCTCTATATACAACAGCTGACTTCATTATTGGGAAAAATACTTAATTTCTTCAATGTAACACACATAAAGTAAGACACAAATACACAGAAGGGTTGTAGTTTTATTAAAATTATATTCACTAAAATTCCAATAAAACTACAAGAAGCATTTGAAGCAGAAAGGATCAATAAAATCAAACATAAAGCATATTTAACTTACCTGTTGTTAATATATGGAAAATACATAACTGATTTCATTTGATGTTACATTTTTATATTTATATATTTTTTGTGCTATTTGAATGTTCCTGATGTCACTATCATGATTGTTATTTTATATTTATTGAGGAATCGTAGATTTGTTTTATGTTAACCCATGTTTGTATTTGGAAAGTGAATTTATTTATTTTGGTAGCAACCATGGCAAACTTTGGTTAAAAACTTATATGTGCAAGGGATGTATACATGGCCATGGAATAAACAAATTTGTTTATTCCATGAAAAGTGAAGGATTGCAATAATGAATGCTGCCATGGAACCAAAATAATTTTCTTTTCTTCAGTAGCAAGTTAAGTATTCATTCGTACTCATACATTGTGGTTGTGTCTCCCATCAGCACATTAATCGTAGTAGTAATATTTATCAGCGTTAAAACTTGGTCTTAATATT
The DNA here is from genome assembly GCA_030765065.1 of Deroplatys truncata. Classification (NCBI taxonomy): domain Eukaryota; kingdom Metazoa; phylum Arthropoda; class Insecta; order Mantodea; family Mantidae; genus Deroplatys; species Deroplatys truncata. The sequence goes on from CM060977.1 coordinate 61,545,077, forward strand.
AAATTGTAAAACGCTAAGAAAGGTTTCCAATAGTAAAGAAACATGTGATATGTAAAAGGAAAAGAAAATAAATAAGAAAGAAATTTAACTTATGTAAAGTTGAATTCATTTCATCTTTAATAACACTAATCTGCATGATATCGGATGATGAAAACTAACAAGTGATTCTGGCTCACTTTTTTATGCTAATTTCATAACTGCTTTTAGTTTTTTTTTCTATCACATACAGTTTTTTTCACAATTTCACTTCAAAAATATAGAGATATAAAGATATTGCTTCCGCCACTACCCATAAAATTGGGCTTGATGAAGCAATTTGTAAGGGCTCTACCACAGGATGGACCCTGCTTCAAGTACCTTTCCAAGCAATTTCCCTTCATTACACAAGACAAATTAAAGGCTGGAATTTTTGTTGGTCCTCAAATAAAGAAATTGATGAAGGATGAAGATTTTGAGAAGACAATGAATGAGAGAGAAATAGAAACATGGACCACCTTCCGATCAGTTACTGAAAACTTCTTAGGCAATAACAAAGATCCTAATTACAAGGCCATTGTCGAAACAATGTTGGAAAATTTCAAGAAGATGGGTTGTAACTTGATTGTGAAGGTGCATTTTCTGCATTCACTTATCAACTAATTTCCAGAAAATCTGGGACATTATAGTGAAGAGCAGAGTGAATGTTTTCACCAAGATATTAAGGAAATGGAGAGGAGGTACCAGGGGAGATGGAATGAAACTATGATAGCCGACTACTGTTGGATGTTGAGGAGGGACAGTCATCTTCAAGGAGAAAGTTTGAAAAAATTAAATGAAACACTTTGGCTTCTTGTTTTGTTAAAATGTAGTCATGAAATAAATTAGGGGAGTTCTTGAGAGTATTCTTAAAATGTTTCTTGAATAAAAACTTACCTTGTGTGAAATGGTATTTGAATACTTTTCTACGCTCATTAGTAAAATTGTCCAAACATTACTTATTTTGTGTAAAACCCTGATGTGATAAAAACGGAAGTTATTTCTGGAATCAGCATAAAAACTTGATTCAAGAACACCTACTTTTAAGAAATCATCTGACAAAAAGCTTGAAAATGCAGACTAGTGTAATATATCAAAGAAAATAAATCTTCCTTGTATCATGCCCCGAAGATATTGGAGATCTCGTTGCTCTTTACTTAACATAATTAAGTATTTTCCACAAACCTACATTAATTTCTGACAAGATCTTACAACTATAACATTTGTCATCTTCCGTCAAAGTGGTGACCCCTTTAATAATTCTGCCACAACCTCATGACTTCTACATCATAACTCATGAGTCACTTTGTAACACACATTTCCATCTCCTAACTCAGAAGTCACCTCATGACTGTCCTCAGTCACTCACCAGTGACCCCTTCTCTCTTGTCAAATCTCAATACTGGATTTCTGGATGGGAGACAATACTTCCCTCTAGCTAGATTACATAAACAGTGGAGAAAAGAAAACAATTCATATGTTAGTGTGCTGCTGTAAATTACATGTAATTAAAATAAATTACATTTAAAATAGGGTAACAGATATCCTTTCCTTTCTTCTGCTAAAATCATTAAAAATTATCTTAATGGGATTTGAAAGAAAGACTTTTTATTTGTTATTTTCTTTTATAACCCCTTTAACTTCTATAGTCATTTCGTGGGCTCTGACTTGTGAAACAACTCAGGGTATTGTCACTTGAACTGTAGCTTTTTACATTGGTTTTATTTATTTCTATATGATAAACACCCTAACATTTACTCTCACATTTATACTTCCCGACTCCGTGGAGGTTAGGAAGTAATTCTAATCAAAGAAAATTCCCTCTCCCCAAATAGAAATTGGACCTGGGATCTCTGAGTTAAGCTGAGCTATATACTTCTTCACCATGATTTTGAAGCAATGCATCTACAATTTATACAACTTCCATTTCCAATTCAAAACAAAAGGTACTACAAAATATGGAATTTGAAATATTATAAAAGAACAAAAATTATGCAGAATCACATATGAAACATCTAGACCAAATATAAATAGCATAATGGATGGCATAACATCACTAGGGGGGAGCATATTAATGATGTTCCACTGCATTTTGAGAGTTACCTTTGAAAATTTTCCAAGAGCAGTATTGAAATGTTTTAACATATGCTATTGTGAAACCCTGCTGAATCAAAGCGAATCATTCAATGAAGTTAGAATACTTAAGCCCATATAGACCGAAGATACATTCAAATTTTATTGCATTTGCTATTATTCATGCACAAATTATACATCTCACCTGTCAAAAAGATATTTATCATGTGGTTCCCTGACACCAACAAGCACATCCACACACCGCAATGAACTGGTTGAAAGGTAGTAATCAAATAAGCCATTCACAAGGTAGGAATCTTTGGCTGAAATTTAAAGATGACAATATTCAGAAAAGAAATCATCATAATTAAAATTTAAAATTAATGTCCAAAAAAATAACTAGAAAATGTAGTTTGAAATACCAATATTTTATATCTTGAAAGAATTAGATGAGTGTAGCACTCATCCATTGGTTGTCCAGAGGAGAAAAGTGTTATTGATGTAAATTCAGATTAAAAACTAAGAATGAACACCTGTAATTAAAAATAGGATGTTTCATTCCTAGTTTTAAATACTGTTATGAATTTGAACCAGTTCTTTTTCCTTCGAGCTGATAAGAGCTAACACTAACTGTAAAGAAACACAAGCATGAACAGCTTTGTCAAGAATAAAGCAAGATTTCTTCCCATTAACATATTTAATTATTATAGGCTTCATACAAACTTCATAGAGAATAATATTCAATGGTGCTTCATTTAACTGTTGCACTATGATTTACTTGAAATTAATATACCAGATAGAAGGGATATAGATATCATCCTTTAAATCAGAGGTAGATCATCGAAGAGTACACTGAAAAAGTATATGAACACTTTTTTTTAAGCCTATAAATTTGTAAATACAATAAAAGTGTCAAACAGCTTTGAAATATAGGGATGTGTGGCAAAAGCACACTTTCCCTTGCAGGTGAGTAGGAAGATCATTCAATGCGTAACGTCAGCAGAGTAGAATGTGTACTCCCAATTCAATGTTACAGTGAACAGGTTACCATACTACAGAATGTTAATAGCTTTGTCTACTTACCAAGACATGTCTTATGTATTTTCAGCTTTTTTATTTTGAATTAAACAATAAAGCACTGCATGTTTTAACTTCAGTATTCGCTTATGTACTTGATGTAAAAATCAAGTGGTTAGAGTACTTTATTAGATACAAAGCAGAACAGATGCTTTCTGAAGCATTCATTTAAAACAAATAAAGGAAATTGGGTACTTCTATTTAACAATTTAAGGAAATGCAATAAAACAAAGTAAATGATTGTATTTAAATGATTAATAAACCAAGGCAGCAATTAAACAATCTTATTTTTATTTAAACATCCAATGAAAGGATATAAAAATGACTTCCAATATTGGCAAATTACCTTTATATGAAACAGTATCTCGTTTGCTGTGTGACTGTGAAGCTCTCACAGTTCTTAGGGTTAAATACTTTAATCAGGAAATCAAGCAATTGCAAGGATTTCAAGAGTGTCTATTAAGAGATTGCAGACTTTGCAAAGGAGGCAAAGATCTGAAGAGATTAAATGAAGTGAAGCACAATAGATCACAAATGGTCGCAGTTGTATAAGGCATTTGTTGTCTTCCCTTTCTTTAAAAATTAAAAAAAAATTAAACTACCTTTATACCAAAGATATGAATTTATGGCAGAGAGCAGATGGAAATACCATAGCTGTCTGAGGCACTCTTACATCTTAACTCCAGTGTAAATCACAATTTGTACAAAACAAAAATGCTAAACTGTGACAAAACAAAAAAAATAAAAAAATAAAAAGTGTAGATTAGTTTTATCATATGGTTGAATAAGACTTGCCTTTATCTTTCCATATGTGAAATTATAATTAGATGGGCAAAATATGATGAAAAAGTTCCCCACATTTTATGAAATGTATATTTTAAAGCTAAAACATTTTATAGTTTACGAGTTTGGAGCAGGTTCACTTCATTAATCTAAAAAAATTGGCTTTGAGATTTTTGTCAATATTTAATAATAAAATATCAAATGAAACACAATAAATTACAGTTTATAGATTTGAATCATTGTGAAATCCTTAAGTTTAGAAAAAAAGAAGTTACTGGTGGCTTTGGCCTTGCTTAATACTAATTACAATATACCACTAAAACCACCAGCTTGCGAAAACAAACTTTTCAAGAATAGAAGGCATTTAATTTTGCAAGTTGACATCACGCTACATTTTCTCCACTGTAACTGACTTGTTGGAAAGGGTGGAGCAGGTTTTACCAAACTCATTTCCTGAAAAGAGAGGTTAGGGTTTCCTAAATGTGTTTCACAGAAAACTGTCCAATAGAATATCTGGTACGGCCAATTCATTGCTAACAGAAGTTAGTTATTAATCAAATTCTAGTGGCAACACACTCTAACTTCACTCTTACAAGATAATTACCTTGAACGTGTTTCGAAGACACCTTGTCTTCATCATCAGCTAAGAGACACTAACGAGCTGTTGAACTTCCTGACATTAACGTCATTTCTGGCTTGATGTATTTAAAAACGAGATCCTTTTCCGGAGGGAAATTGAAATTCATTAGATGGCTTTTGTTTTTTTGAATGAGGAGTTTTTCCCATATCATCAATTCTATTGGATTTTGGATCGACTTAATTAGATTTATTTCATTATGGATGTTGTGGTTTGAATTCCAAAAATGATATGTGATGGCAGATTTTTCAGTTTCTTTATGTCTTATATTTCTAAAATGTTCTTTCAGTCTCACCCCTATGTTCCTTTTTGTTTTGCCTATATATTTAAGTTCGCAATCACTACAATTTATCTGGTAAATGCCTGGCATTTTAGTTCTAGGAATTTTATCTGTTGTGTTTGTCCTTAATGTTATTTAAACTATGTTTATTGATAGGTGCTAGTTTGATATTCCACTGTTTGAATATCTTTTGGAATTTTTTATGTGCCCAAGGATGAAATGTGAACTTTTTAAAACTGTCTTCTGTTATTTTTTGTAGTGTGGTAATTTCCTTTCTTTCTTTATCTGTTTTAAATTTTTGGATTTTCTTGTATACTAATTCTTTTGCAAAGCTGTTTTTGTACGCTACCTCTATGATGTTTAGGAGCTCTTTCTTGTATTCCTCATCTTTCAAGGGTATGTTTACCAATCTGAATGCCAAACTGTCGAAAATTGCATGTTTATGTGGTCTTGGGTTATATCCTTTGTTCTTTATGTAATTATCCGTGTGTGTAGGTTTTCTAAAAATTCCGAATTCTAATTTATTGTTCGTTCTGATGACTATTATATCCAAGAAAGAAGTTTGTTGTCTGATTCTATTTGCATTGTGAATTTTACCGAGCTGTCTATCAAATTAAATGACTTCAAGGTATCTTTGGCAAGTTTCTTGTTAACTACTGCAAAGATGTCATCAACATAAAATTCATAGGAATAAAATTCCTAGAACTAAAATGCCAGGCATTTACCAGATAAATTGTAGTGATTGCGAACTTAAATATATAGGCAAAACAAAAAGGAACATAGAGGTGAGACTGAAAGAACATTTTAGAAATATAAGACACAAAGAAACTGAAAAATCTGCCATCGCATATCATTTTTGAAATTCAAACCACAACATCCATAATGAAATAAATCTAATCAAGTCGATCCAAAATCCAATAGAATTGATGATATGGGAAAAACTCCTCATACAAAAAAAACAAAAGCCATCTAATGAATTTCAATTTCCCTCCGGAAAAGGATCTCATTTTTAAATAAAACAAGCCAGAAATGACGTTAACGTCAGGAAGTTCAACGGCGACCTCTACATCGGAACCAACAGGCTCATTAGTGGGTCTTAGCTGATGATGAAGACAAGGTGTCTTCGAAGCACGTTCAAGGTAATTATCTTGTAAGAGTGTAGTTAGAGTGTGTTGTCACATGAATTTGATTAATATTTTAATTACTTCACTGTGTTTCCCATTAATTTTTATGTTAAAAAAGAAGTTTTTTATTACTTGCATTGAATTCTACACACTGCAAAATATAAAATTTCTTGTTTTCATAATGATAGCAAGAATGGTTTAGAATATGAAACTTCATATTTTGCCTGTCTCTAATTAGAATGCAACAAAAGGTGCAGTCAACTTCAGCACCTAAAGTTTCCTTTCCTTTGGCAGTTTTGTACAAAGCAGTTACTTAGTTTTGGAAAAGTTACTTCTTGAACCTTCAGTAAGAATTTTAACAACTTTCAGATCATTCAAATTAATTTAAAGGGGCATCAGGTTAATTATCAGAAATATTAGACAGCTTTCACTTTCAGCATTGCCACTAGCTGTTAATCATGTACATAATTTTTTTGCATTTCCTTGAATAAGTACAGAAAAAAAATAACCAGAAATCACACATATTTAATCATAACTGTGAATATACTATTTGGCATGCTTACAGGCTACAGTAAACAAAAAACAAAACAAAAAAAATCACTGAATTCACAAAGTATTAAGATTGCTATTCTGTGATGATCACTGATACTACAGTAAAACCGTAGGCAATCATACTAAAGCAACTATACAAATTGAACTTCTGTCACAAATTGGAAAGGACTGGAATTATTGGAATGCATACCCATCATAACACTGCAATTAGCACTTGCCACAAATTAAATTTGTAAAAGTGAAATAAAAAGGGGGATGCTTCCTTTTTGCCTTCCAATGTACTGCTAACTGCTACTACTAAGTGCCACAAGTAATTACGTAAAAGCAATCATTATGTTGTTTTATATATAACATTTATCATAATTATATCATTTGAAAGTGAGATGAAGCTTAATTATGTAGTATTGAATAAGTTTATTAGAACAGAATAGAATATTTATTTGTACCAAACATCATACAAAATTTTAAATACATTTAAGTCAAGTCTTAAAGCCAGTACAAACTACTGTTCGCCAACGGAAAGAAAGTCCCCGACAGGAATGTGCTGCCCTTATCTGTTTGGAAACAGTGCGACAAGGACAGTGAATGTGTGTGATGGAGAACGCATGCTACGTAAGGAGTAAAACTATTCATCGGGCTGTAACTGAACTGTCATGTGTGTCATAAATAAGGGTAACTAAGCAAGTAGGCAGGGTTCGGACCGTGTCTAATCAGCAATTTCCCCTCTGCCCTTCATTCCCTGGGAACTTTCTTTGCTGTGGAAGACAGTAAGTCAATCTTCCTTCCTTTTAAGGGCTACTTTGCGCCTGACAACCTGGTCCTTTGGCTTTGAATTAGACCTTATTCTTTTCCTTCCCTTTCCACTTCCCTAATTCCTACTTTCTCATTATTCTCCTTTCTCTTGCCCTTCCTACTCCTTTCTCCTTGCTTTTTTACTTTCCTTAACAATTTTTCCTTGAAAACTCCCCAATATCCTTGATTATTTTTCCTCCCTTAATTGTTAATATTTTTATAGTTGCCATTTCCTTGCTCATTTTGCCCCATTTTGGATCCCAAACTTCCTGTCCTCACTTCTCTAACTCTTTACATTCTACCAAGTAGTGTATCTTATTCTCATTTTCTCCACATGACACGTGTTCCTGATTCACTCACTCTTAACCCTCTAAGGAACATTGCCCCTGTTCTCACCTATGCTAAACCTGTCTGCTACTTAAGTCAATAAAACCTTCTCTTCTCAAGTTTCTCTTAATTGTTCTATATAAACTTGAGGACCTTTTATTTTCAGGTTTCCTCAGATTTCTTGTTTCTCTGTATCTTCTATTCTACTTCTCACTGGTTTCCAAAATCTGATATAATTTTTTTGCCTCTGGCTGCCAAATATCCCCCATTCCTCTATCTTCTCCAACTGTCTTCTATCCCTGCCCACCAGCCATTCTTATTTTAAGTTATCTTCTGTTGATTTACATAAATTTTTAATTTCCCTTGATCATCTCTTTGAAGGCACCTGTAACAATATTTCAAGATTCTTTCCATAATTATTTCTTTCCTCTCTGTTCTTCCTAATTCTACCAATACTACTTCCCTTGGTGCAGATCTGATTAATTCCAAAAGTTCTTTGCAAAATAATCTGCATATCTGATCTACTTCTTTACCTAATTCTGAAGCCCCCCATAATTTTACTGCATACAACATTTCCGGTTCTACCAATGCTCCATACATCCTTTCCAACCATTTAACAGAATTTCTAATTTATACTTATTCTCAATCCTGTCATAGCAGCTTTGCCTTTTGCCATCACCTTCCTACCATGTGCTTCCCACCCACCACTACTTGATCTTGCTCCTAAATAATCAAACCCCTTTACTACCTCTGTCATCCATTCAGATACCATCATTCATCTTTTCTTAGTTTATTTCCTTTTTTTTGAAAACTATAACTTTTGATTTAATTACATTTACTCAAATTCCACATTCTATACAGAATTTGTGTAAAGTTTATTAATGAATTATGTCCTTTGCTTACCCCAACAACTGGAGGATATTTTATTACTTGTTAGTTCTATTATTTGCATTGTTTTTCAATTACATCCCCAGGAGTAATGATTTTTAGTGATACTAGTTCTTTTACAACATATTTTTTTCTTCACAAATTAACCCTTTGCGACGCATAGCGTAGTGAAATGATAAACGCCCTGCTGCGCATAGCGTAGTAGAACGTAGTAAATGTGTTTATTGTTTCATATAGGTTCTGCTTATGCTGACCTCAGCTTTTAGTAGCTGTGTCGATGTAAACGTACTCTTGCTGCATTGTTCCAGCGATTTCGCAAGTCAGAATGTAATAGCAAACCATAAATAGCACTGTTTACAGCAGGGTGCAGTTGCATAAGTAAGCAGTTTCCTGTCGCATTTATAGCCATATCAGTACCATGGAGGCTGTTCCAAGTTCAGCACGGTCTAGAAAACGCTGTAGTGAAAAGGTATTGGTAATAGACGAACAAATACTTGCAGCAGTTTACGAGGAATTAGATCGCGAAGGTAGCTCCGATGAATCTTTGTTTGGTGAGTTAGTGCAAGACAGTGATAAGGAACAAAGTGACAGTGAGAGTGCTGAGAGACAGGCAGCAGAACAGGGGGCTAAAGCTAGTGAAAGACAAATTAAAACTAAAGCAATACCGGCACAGTGGACCTCTAATTTGACTTTCAATAAGTTAGAAACATTTTCATCCCCTACAGGTGCAAATCATTCTATTCCTACAGGAAGTCCAGAAATAGATTATCTTGAACTTTTTATAGATTCCAATTTTTGCAGAAAAATCGCAGAGGAAACCAACAGATATGCAGCTCAGATTCAAGCTAAAAAGGCGGATCCAAAATGGGAAGTTACAAATTCGAGGGAGATACAGGTTTATTTAGGTATTTTGATATATATGAGGATGATGTATTTACCTAAAACCAGAGATTACTTTTTGGGGGATTTTTGCATTTGTCCAATTGTAAGACAAGCAATGACGTTGCTCCGCTTTCAAAAGATATCGCGGTACCTTCACCTGAATGACGAATCTGCAAGGCCACGATTAGGGGTAGATTCTTGCGATTATCTGTATAAAGTACGACCTGCTTTAGACATAATCAAAAAGTTTGCGAGTGTCTACAAACCAAATCGTGAACTTTCTGTTGACGAAGCGATGATAGGCTTCAAACGACGCGTCTTTCTAAAACAATATATGCCTGCTAAATGTACAAAATGGGGGATAAAGGCATGAGGTATTGCAGACAGTAAAAGTTGGTATTTATTGAAATGTAAAATCTATCTGGGAAAAAAGGAGGCGAGAAACAGCGATCTTCTACTTGGGGAACAGGTTGTTTTAGACATGTGTTAAAAATATACAGGGTTTTGACATCACGTATATTTTGATAATTTTTTTACTTCGACGCGACTAATGAAATTACTTTTGGACAGTAAAATGTATGTGTGGTACAACTTGTGCTGGAAGGAAAGACTGCCCAAAACAACTGAAATTGAAAAGGGGCTAATCTCGCAAACTGCAACATGAAGGCGTAACTGCGGTGTTTGGCATGATAACAGGGACATTCTTTTATTATCTACAAACTCGTAATATGGCAGGGATTGATCTGGCAGACCAAAGGAGGGAGTATTACGGTGTCGGCCGACCCTAAAAAAAAGGGTGGAAATATCTGTTCAATTTTGTAGTGAATGTTGCTATCGTTAATAGTTTTATTATATACGACATTTCGAACAGACCTACTTCTACACCTCATGGTAATAGGCTTCTTTACTACAGGCAAAACTTGGTGCAACAGTTAATCACAGACTTCACGTCGCGTAAGCGAGTGGGATTTCAGCGTAGCCTACCTTCTGCTACTCCTGCACCAAGTTCTCTTCACACCCTCATAAAAATTCAAGGCCGGGTGAAAGCATGTGCTCAGTGCATAGTGAAGAAAATGAAAACACCATCAGGTCGTGGCATACAGTCACAACACAAGTGCAAACAGTGTGACATTGCGTTGTTTAGAATTGGGTGCTTCCTCAATTATCATGAGGAAAAGGAGGTGGAAATTCAAAACTAATACAAGGGTGTACATATGCAACCATTAATAATCTTAAGTGTATATATAACATTTGTATGGTGCAAGAGAATAGTCTAGCTAACATGTTATGGACATGCTGTAATGGTGGCAGGGATGTAAACATTTTAAGGGTGAGTACCATAATAGTTTTGCAGAAATGATTTTATTTATTTTACTTAAGTATAGCAGATTTTATTCTGGTTTTTAATACCCTAAAGTAACGAATTTCATTGCCATTAATATTGCGGAGTTATAAAGGTGCATTGCAAAGGGGTGCATGTATATAAGTGTTGTTTGTCTACAAAGGGGTTGATGTTTGCAGTTTTAAATTATTGAAATAATATTTAATCTTATTTACTTCAAACCAATTTTAAATGAGTTATTAATTAATCAATTTCATTTAGCTACTAAAGCATATAATTAGGCATGTATATAGGCCACTTTTAGTTTAACATCTGTAGTAGCAGCTCAGAATTTAAATGGACACAATTCTGCTTGGAGAACAACTAGCTAATACTCTATGCGCAGCAAAGGGTTAATAAATCTAGCAAGACTGTTACTTCAGGGTCAATGTACATACAGAATATAAATGTTTATCTAAGATATTTAGTGTAGCTGAAGGCTGGTGTTCCAGAAGTCAATGCTAAAGGTCAAGGTAATGCGAAGACTAAGATCTCATGCTAGTGAGATGCATCTTGCTCAAGGAAAGCTAATTTTGCACAAGTGAACTGTGAGACACTCCTCAATGCTAACTAAGATCTCAAGGATGTCAAAACCTCAATACTGTGAGATGCATCCAGTTTTTATCCACACTACATTATGTTTAGTTTTTTGCCTTATGGTGCAACTAAATGTACATTTTTTCATACTAGATATTTACAACACTTACTACTATGGAAGTTTTCATGGAAACTATTTTTGATTTCTTCTACAACTTCTGGCTGATTGGATTCCAGCTGATTGAACAGCTCAGCAATCTCCATTGTCTACATTCCAAAAATGAAGCTAATTGTTTGTTTGTTTTGTTTATAGTGTTGGAATATACACTACAAGTTGTGCATTGTATTTTGTGTTGAAGCCATGGTTACGTCTGCAGTATAACCTGAAAAAACAAAAAAAATAAGAAAAAATAAGAAAAAAAGGTTACAGATATCAGCATAAGGTACTCACTGGTATAAATAAAATTGTATTAAAATAAGCAGATACACAATATACACAGGCCACAAACATAACACATGAAACACTTGGCATCTTTGACTTGGGAAACAACTGCTCACTAGCAATTATGTTCATTGGTTTTACATTTGGCTTTAACCGATAGGTTTTATTACTCTGGTTTTAAAACCATTAATTTCACACACATCAACATTCCCATCCATACCTCCTTATTCAAGGGAGGATAGGAAATAATTGTATTTATAGAACTAGCTGGCTGCCCGACTTTGCATGGATAGCTTTCTAAACTTAATAATTTCATTTAGCTCCTCCCATTCTTTATGAAATTATTGTATAATGATCTATAACATTTTTATGGTGAATCCTTCCCTTCATCCCTTTAAAAGGAAAAAATATTGTGTGTAAATATCCCATAAATCATACCATAATCACAGTGGGAAATGAGATACGCTGAACTGAGTTTTGTTCATAGAGCCCATAAGTCACACTACTTGTGAGATTTATGCACAAAACTTTTATATAGAGGACAGCCCACTAGAGAGCACTAATATGACTCATATTTTCAAAAAGAAAAGAAAAGGCCTACCCATTAGGATGTAAATCAATCCTAAAATACATATTATGATATTAAAAAGCTCAAACACTGCCTACCACAGGATGAGAACATTAATAAATTTTATTTAGAATTTGTTTGCTTGGCCAACAACGGATGATGATGATGACGGCAACAGCGATGGACAATTTTATTTTCTGCTGCAGAATTTCTCAGGGTTTTTTTTCTGATTTTGCTGTTGATAAGAGCAGAAGGGTGGTGAGAAAATACTTAAATGTGTAATGAAGGAGAAAACTACCTATATTCATGAAAAATTATGAAGATTGTTAAGAGCATATTATAGTATTGGTATGTATTTATTTAATGGTATGAGATATACAGTGTTTCTGTTATTTGAATATTTGAAAGGACCCTAAGCACATTATAAAAGAACAATAATTGCTCTGTGAATTATATTAAACTTAAAAATTTGTTTTTTTTTTGCTCTCTTGTAAAATTTCTATTTTTTTTTTTAATGGAGTTTATGAAAAAACTGATTTCATTGTAAATTCATACAGATCCGGCTATTCCTAATAAAGGATGAAACTCCCCTAATATTCACACCAAAGGATGTACAACATTGTTGGAACATCTGACTACTTTAACCTCCTTCCAACAATCTTCCAAGTTGTGGAAATTCTGCATAGCCTAAAAAGTACCCTTTGGCTGTGGAACAATCATCCAATTGAAATGCTCGAGTAGCTTGTTAGCTAATTACAATAGGTGAAATTTTAAATCTTTATACCTTCTTTGGTCCCATAATTATTTAATAACATAAAACATATACACTTTTCACATAATACAGAAACCTTGAACATATATAATGAAACAGGTGAAGCAGGTAAATATATAGAATCCGCACTCACAGGCCACCAACTCAACCTCACTGGAAAAGATATATAGTCTGCAACCATCTAGAAAAACAAGTTGTTAATTAAAAACTATACGTTCATTGATTTCTAATGCTATAATTTTCTCTCTTTATACAATTATTTAGCATGCCCCTCTAACAAAGGTGATTACACCATAAGTACAAAGCAAATAAAGCAAAACTTTCTTACATGAGAGTTATTAAAATATCTTGATTAGTATCATATCATATCATATCATGGTGTTATTAATAGATTGGATTCTCTTTGATTTTTGCCAAATCGTGACCATGGGTGGTATTAATAAAAGCGAGCCATGTCTTAAAACTTGCAATTTCTGAGCCACAACTCACTTCCGTATTAATAAAACACGACGACTCAAGCTTAGTGTGACCTTCAACTTTTCAATGACTTAACCCCTCCTTTTAACGAGTCATGGCTCTAGTCGTGGTATTAATAAAACGGAACTGTGACTTCACTTTAGAGCCATGGCTTACAATTTCTTAAGCCACCTCAGTAGCTGTCTCAAACTTGAAGGCGATGGCTCAGTTGCAAGTGAACATCAACCTGAGAAAAGAAAAATACTATAAAATGTGTCGAAATTCTGAAGACTACAATTATAAACAACTTTATAGGTTTGAGAAAGAAAACATGAGGTGGTTCACCTGGCATTTCCTTCGGGAAACTATGGAGACAAGAGGAAAGTCCCTTACTAGAGATGGAAAAATGAGAATATTTCTATGCTGCATTGGGGACACTGGATTCCGGTCTGGCGTGGCAGAGGACGTTGGCATTTCAAAAGGTACAGTTTCAAATATATTTTGGGAAGTTTCTTCTCGCATTAAACAAAAATCGAGAAACTGGATTAAATTTCCAGTAACCACTGCAGCACTACACACTGCTATAAATTTGAATGGAGCAGAATTACACATTTCCGGGTGCTATTGGCGTCGTAGACTGTGTCATATACTAATTAAGAAACCTCATGTGCATGGTGATGAATTTATTAATAGAAAAGGGGTTGCCAGTATAAACATCCAGGCCACGTGTAATGCAAAGTAAAACTTTACTAGCGTAAATGCAAAATGGCCCGATCTGTACACAATGCTCATATATGGAGGAATTTTTTACCTGCCGGATAATGACTGGGAATACTGCAAATGCGCTACTGCTTGGGGATGTTGGTTATGGTATTGCACCATGGCTCATGATCTCATATCAAAATCCTACAACTTCAGAAGAAAGATCATACAATAGGTGCAATACCTAAACTGAATCGTATGTTTACTGCCGCTTGACAATAATGCATTTGCAATCAGGAAGACAGGAAACACGAGTCAGAGACTCGCAATCATAGAGCCAAGGCTCAGCAGGGAGGGGAAGTTTTTATTAATACCGAATCTGTGACTCCCGACTTGCTGCTACCAACGACTTGATTTTGCTACAAGCCATGGCTTGCTTTTATTATTACCTGCCCAAATATATATTGCCATATACTGCTTGGAATGAAATATTGCCATATACTGCTTGGAATAAAATATTCGCAGTATTTGTCTTATTTTACACGCATATTCTGTGGAGTAACAACTATTTTATACTCATGGCATTCTCAACTAAGTCTTTTATAACTCCACTGTGTTCATATTCAAGAAGTTGTAAATCCTTTTTAATCTTTTAGTAATTATTTTCTCTACTACATATAGTAAGTAGGGGAAGTATTGCATTCCACCCAAAAATTTGATAATGAGATTTCACAAGAAATACACATTTCGAGGTGCTTTGATTCCAAATAAAGCTTTTTTGGAAAATTGTCCGTGTGTGTGTCTGTCTGTGAACAGCGTCGGATAAATACCAAACTTAGTATTTGAGTTTAGTATCTTCCAAGGATGCGACACAAAGATTTTCAAGAAACTCACCCACACCAGACTACCCTTTACACGGAACATTTTTCAAAAATTTTGATTTTCTCAAAAATGGCTCTAATGACTTTGATTAAAATATTATAGTTTAAGATATTTACATGGCAAATGAAATGTATATCTTGAATTTTCTGGGAATGTCCCCAAAAGTCTTCTTCACTCTGAATGATTTTCGCGTAACTGGTAAACCGTAAGCGATAGTTTACTACACAAAAAATGTAGATCTCATTAAAACACACAATTTAAGTCATATACATTTTTTTGTCAGGTGCTATTTCCGAGATATTCCTTGTTATTTGTTTGAATTTTCCAATCCTTACTTTTTCTCAAATGGGAATTCGTTATTCTTTTCTTTTTTTTTTCTTTATATCCTGGACATGCAAAGAGAACTAGCTCTTAAAAAATTTGACTATCACTTAAAGCCTACCATATTCCCCTTGGATCTACAAGAAAAATAGCAATAAGAAGTTTCTGCAAATGTTTATCTTGATTAGCATGAACTAGATGGAGAATAGGCATTTGTAAAAATAGTTTGTATAAGACTAGAGAAAGACATGTGAGTGCAACACATCAATTTTTTTTAAAAATGAAATTAGATGGTGTTTTACAAGCCCATGTCCATCATGGGCTTTTCAATTGTGAAGAATTAATTATCGAAATTGGTCAAGTGGTTTTGAGATTACCCTACATATACAGACCCACAGCCAAATTTTCTCTCTCTCACGCCAAGTGAGAATCAAAACTAGGATCTCTGGAGGCTAGCTAAAAACTAGACCACGGAAGCAGGCAAGTATTATTATTGCAGCTTTATATTTCCAGAGTTAGTAGCTGAAAAGAAAAGCACTATGGACTTCATTACAAGTTCTACATATATGATCCCATGTCCTCTGGACTGCCCTTAAAGAGGGGACGTCAAGGGAGACACGGAGATTTTATAAGTCTTAAAAATTAAATGTACTGATTATTCATATTATTGGAATCCAAACAAAAGCAACTGCCAATTTAGAACCAAGTTGCATATTTAATATACTTCTGGTATAATATGAGGGTTTTGCTTCAAAGAACACTGGGCGTGATCATTACTGACCTTTACTTTTGTGCTGGCATGTCCATTATAAAAATTACTGAACTGACGTAAATTATTGATTATATGTCTTAAGTTGTGATGCTCAAATTATTTAGTGCTGGAAACAGGGATATATCTGTAACTGGTCACCAAATGGCAGCACTCCTGAATAGCATCTAACACAAGTAGTAGAAGCCTTAGAAACCTTATATTGCTCGCTTTAAATAATTATCTAGAGTAAATAATGCCAAATACGTATGTTCTGTGGAATAACAAAGGTTCCTTTTTATGCACTAAAGATCCTATTTCAAGAGAAAAATTGTTAAAGATAGACTTCAAACATTTAGCATTGTTTATTCGTGTCTGCTGATATCAAGCAAACAACTCTTAAGTTTAAAAGGTAAATCACTGTGTATTTCAGTTTTAGAAATACAGCAATAGACCTAAATCAGTATACATTTGTGCTACTGGTTGTACAATTTACTTGTGCTTTCTCAATTTCCTATTCAAAACTGTGATAAAACATGCAAAACATTCGAGTGTTATGCCATTTAACATCCATATATTTAAAAAATATTTCCAAAACATATAAATGGCCAATGGATTAATTCTTGTGCCATGAAAATATGCTTTTTAACTTACTTTGGAACATAGCCACTTTGCATAGATTCATATACTATGATGTCCTGTCACCACTTGTTAAAGTAATGAGTAGGGAACGGATTTTTAGGTAAATACATATTTTTTCTGCTTGCAGTTACAAGCGTGAAACTAAGCATGAATATTGAATATGCTGCCACTCTCACAAATACAAAGTTTTATTTCACATAAAAATGCATAATTTTAGAATAAAAATGTGTAATTAAATATTTTGCACAATTTAGTTGTTAGTACATATTTTATGCATTTTACCAATATACTATACCGAGCTTTGTTTCTCCTTTTATTGTGTGTGGCAAAGAACATGATTTTGTATTTGAGAAGAGACTTCTGCATATCCTGTAACCTCAGATTAGATTACGTGTTGTCAGCAGCTCGCTACAATATAAACACATACATGTACCTCGCAGGAAAGAAGTTTCAGATGTCAAGAGTATTGCACCATGTACTTGAACTCAACACAATTAAGCGTTCGAGTTATTCTTGTTCCTTCAGTTCAGTTCAGGCCAGGCAATGCCGAAGGTAAAAACCAGTCTAAATTTTCGGTTGCAGCAGTACATTAAAGAATTCTCAAATACATTCCGTACAGATGGAAAAATTCTATATTGTCAGCCTAGTGGAAAGTCTATAACAGCCGATCAACGCTTCCAAGTAATGCAGCATTTATCCGGCAACAAACATATCTTGGCAGCTTCACGTTCTTCTATGAAGCAGGACCCTCCAGCTCATATTCCGGGCCTTCCAAGTGTCATGAATTTTATTCAGATTTATGCTGAACTTTTGTTTCAGCGGATATTCCTCTACATAAAGTGAACAATCCAGAGGTTAAAGCGTTTCTTGTGAAGTGCACCAACTTTGATCCTCCAGATGAATCTACTTTAAGGAAATACTTATCTTCCAAAATGCCACGAAGAAACATTACGAAAAATCAGGGCTGTGTGCGAAAATGAGAAAATATGGGTGTGTATTGATGAAACTCAAAACTCAACAGGAAGAAAAGTGGGAAATATAGTGGTCTGAGTTCTTAAAAATGACGAGACAGTTTCTCATCGTGCATTTTACTAGTTTGCAAAGAAATGTCAGCAGCAAGTCACATTAATGTTGCTAGGCTCTTTAATGAAAGTATGCACATATTATGGCCAAATGGTGTTAGGTATGATGAAGTGCTTATTTTCCTTACCGACGCAGCATATTATATGAGGAAAGCCACAGAAGCACTTAACGTCAGCTATCTGAAAATGATACATGTGACTTGCATTGTGCATGCGCTGCATAGGGTGTGCTAAACTGTTCGGTCACTGTATCCCAATGTGGACAAATTGGTATCCAATGGAAAGAAGGTGTTTGTTAAAGCCCCTAAGAGAGTTGATCTCTTTAGAAACAAAAACCCCAATGTTCCATTACCACCAACACCAATTGTTCTCGCTGGGGCACTTGGCTTTCAGCAGTGGTGTACTATGCCGAACATTTTGATAGCTTTAAATCGGTTGTGGATGAACTGCACAAAGGTGATGCTTCATCTATAGAAATTGTTCAAAATCTGCTCAGTGACAGTTGTTTAAGAAATGACGTGGCATATATTGCTGCTAATTTGAGTTTCTTGTGCGATTCCATTAAAAACTAGAAGCAACAACTAATCTCTTGATAGAAAGTGTTAAAGAAATCGTTAATGTAGAAACGAAAATCAACTCACTCGAAGGCTTAAAAATGCAAACTTTAAAAAACAAGTTCAAATCGGTGTTTGAAAAAAGTACAGGGTTTCAAATTATGAGACAAGTTGCCCAAGTTCTAGAAGGACATCAAGTAGACATTGAGAAGGTAAGTGCTAGTGACATACCTCTTATGAAATATGCAAGAGTGACATCATGTGACGTAGAACGATCATTCTCCCAATCGGCACAGATTTCTAATGGACAATTTAGAGAAGGCATGTGCTGTCCACTGTAACTCCAAAGAATTTCCAACAATTGACATGTGATAACAATAATCCATCACTGGTGAGTTATCAAAACAGTTCTTTTTTATTACAAATTTTTCTATTATGTAAAATGAAAGAAAATGTTTTTGTGTATTATAAATATTTTGAACAGAACAAATATTTTCTTAATTTTTAATGCATAAAAAATAAATAAACTTAACTTTTTTAACACCTAAAAATCCATTCCCTAGTAATGAGAGATAGCTAAGCAATATTCTGGCAATAAATTCTTTGGACTTTTGGACATTATTCTGTATGTGTGTAGGAAATATAGATTTTAAGAAACTTACGGAATCAGGGGTTTTTGATATGTGCAATTGATTGTGTAGTATGCTGACTACTTAGATTATGCAGGAGTTGTTTCTTTATCAAAAATATTCAACCCTTCTTGACGACTACTTAGCGATGGCAGACATCTTATCAAGAGCTATTGCCAACCTGATGAAAAAAAGGTGGCTAACGGAATGTTGCGAAGCAATGAAAATGCAGATAAAGCGGATCATTCGTTTAGACATGCAGATTCTATGGCTATGCCCTATCATTGCTTCATAGTTGTAGTCCTGCAATTGCTCCACTCCTCTCATGCTAAAAAAATGCCCCTCAGTTACACTTTGAGGCTGAACGCCCTCAATCCCTTGGCTATGCCTTATGGTTTAGGGCCCTCAATGTTGGCAGCAGAATGCCAAAGACAGCAACGCTACCATGATGCATTGTATATGTTACATGTTAATAGCAAAAGCGCTCCCTACCCAGATACAGAACAATGGCCAGACTGTTTAATATTCTGATTAACCCATTACTGGAGTTTCTCTATGTGTACACTTAAAAACCCAATATTTCCAGCCATTAATTCTCCATTTTCGATTCATAACCCAGCTGTATATTTTCATCTTGTCATTAGGCACTACTGACAACACAGATTTCTTTTCAATCATAAACATTATCAATTGGAAAATTCAAGTGTCTATCACTCTCAATATTGAATATTTTAGTAAAATTGGCTTCTACCTACCACAGGTGTGTGGTAGAAAAAGTAAAAACTAAATGAATAAACATAAAGAAAGTTAATGTTATTTACACTCTATTTTAATTACATTCACTGTATTATTAAAAAGAAAACAATTGCTGCTATGAGCAAAAGGCTTGTTCCTTTATATTTGAATCTTTGTTTCTGAAAATTTTCAAATAAATTAGTGCAAATGACAATATTTGTTTCAGGTGACACTTTGGATTTGAATCTGATGCTTTATACCGATACTTTAAGGATGATTAATTTTATATGATTCAATTTACAGTCTTGTTTCTCCCATACAACCTATCCTTTCTATTAAAATTAGTTGTAAATGTTTAAATCCTCTCATTTATTCTGTATTATTAATTGTTAAGATTTATGAGAAAAAAATAGTTGTTTATAGTGTGGGGGCTTGGGAGCTGCAGACTTAAAAAGTAATACAGAGGTAAGAAAATTTGGGAACCACTGCTCAACAGAGAAGTAGAATTAATCATTGGTATTGTAATGAACCTAAAACACTGTATACTATAAATTACTGTCTTGTGTTTATGTAAGTACAAGCGAACATTTCATATTTATGGCCTTTATGTATTTATGTTAGCATAATCATATTGGTATTTGACAGAGTTTTGCTGCTTTTCTATCCAAATTAAATCAGTATGGAATGTCTCAACTTACACATGTCTCACATTAATGTATACAATATACTCTACTAATTAGAGAGAATGTGAGAGAGTATGAGAGAGAGAGAGAGTGAAAGTGAATTTATGTGCATGTGTGTGCTCTTTTTAATAAAATTAAAACACAACCCATGATCTATCTTTACAATAATTATCACAATACATCTAGAGTATAGTATACTATTAAAACACATTCTTCATTATAACGAAATCTTACATCAGTACCTCCTACCAAACTACACTTCTCAGAAATAAAACAAATATAATGCCTGAAACTCTTATGTGCCATTTTATTCTTCCTTTATTCAGTACTCAATGTATTTAACAAACATGTTTGTGTAATACATTTTAAATTTTTAATATGTGTTAAAATTGAAAATATCCTTTAAATTGTTCCACTACAGTGAATACTATGCATTATTACTTCAAACATACTATTCTTGCGAGTTCATTACAACTTGAAACTCTGTGTTGATGTAATGTTTGAGCATGAGGTAAAGATATGGCTTGTAGTACTTCAAAGAGAGTGTATAGTCATTATGTGGTCAGGAATAATGAATGACTCCTCTGGGCAGTTACTGAATGATGGAGATTTATTCACCTTGTTGAGATATGAAAGGAAGCACCCATTGTTTTTAAAGAATTGCGTGATTATATGTTGATGAGAGATGCAAAGTCTGTACAATACAAGTTTAAGTTAAGCTGCAAAGATAAAATAAATCATTGACAATGATGTAACTTCTAAACATATTAACATCAGTCAAACTTGCAATGCATTCATGTACTATGAGCAGTCAAACAAAGTACTGCTTTATCTGCTTTACTATGAAGGATAAACGGAGTAATTTTTTTTTCACTGTACTTCACTTATACCTATATAATACTGTATCAAAGGTCACCTCACTGTGAAAGATTCAATAAAGGTATCGGGTATTATCACATCAAGGGCTTCTAGCTGGTATTCTTAAGTACACCGATTCTAATGCAGATTCCCAAATCCAAAAGCTCCACTTTCTGAACTAAGCATTTTGGAGCAGGGGCAGCTGTACATGTAATCTGGTTTTGATGGCTCCACCGGCCTCAATATATTCGCTAAAATTCTCAAGTAAATTGTGAATATTAATGAATTTGTAAGTCCACATATGTATTGTCTTAGCGTCAAACTGAACTTTAACACTGCCAGTCCTAACTTTTTATTTATTTTTTTAATCTCAAACTGCAATTTCTTGAATACAAATAACAATTAATGACCACGATAAGATAAACTGGAAACTTTAATGGAAAACAATGAAAATTTTCATTATAACAAAATGTACACCCAATAAAATATTTTGAGTAGATATGAGGATGCTGCATTAAAACGGCAGCATTTCACGTTAGTAACAACCGGTAATTGTGATGTCTGCTGCGGAACATTTCTGGAAAAAAAAGACAACTCTTCAAGTAGGTGCTACAATATCGACACGTCTTTACATTCAACCAGTATGTCATAACTTAGTTCTGAAATGTGTTTCCGTGCTTTATTTATGTTCTAAAAAGACATAAGCATAGAAATTGTCCCTACTGATTATTGTAAAACGATTTCTTTCATTTTATGCGGAACGAGAAAAACAACCAGTAAACAAAAGACAGTGACAAAGGTGTTATATTATGTTATTATTTACCATGTTATTGTTTTTAGCCAGCTCTCCTGCTAGTTAATCTCCATAAAATACTTGAAATGCCGGAACATTCGTAACAAAAGCAACTTCGCTTCTGTTACAGAGGCTCAGTTTCAAGGTTCCGGAAAATCAGTCAAAATTTCTCATGATTTGATTAACATCTCGTACAATCACTAGGAGCAGTACGATCGCCGAGCCCAAATCATATGTGTAGCGTTCTGCAGAATAAATGTATTCACTGTGTTACATGCAGTGCTGTATCATCCATGTATGAGCCAATTGTAATCATGACATTCCGTAGTCAGTTAACAAGCACTAAATTTAATTGAAAATTAAAAACTGCATTATAATAAACATTCACACCACGCTTTGGTTGAACATCTGTTCCGAACGTTCCAGGAATTTAATATTAGTGCTTTAACAGCCATGTTTGAGCCAATTGTTAAATCACGATATTTATCACCTACTACAAGGTGGAATGCTAACGGTCTGTCCCGACTCAGAGGTTGTCTTCCCAATGAAGCCTTGGTCGACCAATATTTATTTTTCCTGTTGGTCTGTATGAATAAAGACATCTAGCTGGTCTTAATGGCGCCATTCGTAATATATGCTGATACCATTTTCTCTCTCTCTCTCTTTTCATTAATCATACAATTTATGTCAGTCTGCGTATAATATCGTTCCGCACTTGCTCTGATATATCCATCTAGGAATTTCGTTTGTTTGTTTGTGTGTTTGTTCATTTGGTCGCACTGAGAGCAACGCTCAGGGACATTGAACATGTCATACAATTGAAGACTGGAAGTGGGAAACGCTGAAAGTGCCAAAATTGTGTAATGTCAGATTTTTCATGGAAACCGCTGAATGTGCCAAGGCGAATAACATGGAAAAGGTTGGAAGTACCATACAGGTTTCCTTGCTGTTCATAAGACATCCAATAGATGTACCAGGGTGTATGTTCCATCGGTAGTGGCATGGTGAACGCTGTATGTGTCACGCGCCAACAGATGTACTTGTTGGATCCTGACTCTGTTGTGAGCTCCTACTATTGTAGTGCTTCGCATATTGTTCATTCATTTCCATACTGTGTTCCTCAATACTTTGTTATAATGGAAAGCAAGGGAAGGGTTGCTAACTTAGAAAGCTAAGAATTCATGGAAAGCAATATTCAACTTACAAAGGAATAGCTGTTGCTGCGAAGCAACCACCAGCACGTGATGTAAGTTAGAATCATTGGTGTTGAAATCAATTTTTTAGTGTCCGCTCATAGTTACATGCCTTCTGATCGAGGCTTTGGCATCATAGAAAAAAGGGAGAAGAGTGTTAAATGCATGGTGTCTGAATAACTGGAAAATATGGTGGCTACAGCTATAGTAAAAAGATCCCTTTAAGGCGGTAAACATGGGTGAAGGTGATTTCTTGGATCTGGCTTCCTTAGGTGATACATATCTGAACATCAGCAAATTGAAGATAATGAAAGCTTCAGTTATATGTTTCAGTTCGGACAAGAAAGGCAAGCTTCTAATGTAAACTTCTTTTGATGAAGGAGACTGGAATGAGTTCTCTGTCTTCAAGAGCGGGTGGAAATTCAATGATCTGCCGGCCTTAGGAAATGTGCACATTTAGTTGTGACAAGCAAAACTAGTGCAGAGGAAAAGAAGAACTACTTGCTTAATTAAATTTCTTGATGTGAAATACAGGGCATTTTATGAATCTTTGTGTCAGTGATATCAGACTACAAGAACTTTATAAGTATTTTTTTGCATTTTCCTGAATGTTTATTTTTGGAACATACGGCTTTCCCCACTTCCAGTCTTCAATTATGGAATATGCAGCATAACTAATAAACATAGCCAGCACCAAGAACTTATTTAACTAACAACATACCCAACACTAAGAAAATTTCTCCCTCTCCTCTCTCTCCCTCTCCACACCACGCATTATTTAAGAAATGAAAATTTGCTAACCATCGCTAAACAACTCAACATGCATTACAGTAGGACTAACAAATAAGTGTAAGTCACTATCATATGCCATCCGCCCTATGTATTGAATACTTATATGTTGCACGACATATTAAAAATGCTG
Source organism: Deroplatys truncata (assembly GCA_030765065.1). Taxonomy (NCBI): domain Eukaryota; kingdom Metazoa; phylum Arthropoda; class Insecta; order Mantodea; family Mantidae; genus Deroplatys; species Deroplatys truncata. The sequence continues at coordinate 61,569,407 of CM060977.1, forward strand.
CCATTGTGTATGGGGAGTGAGTATATAAAAAAGATTTTAGCTCTTTCTTAAAGATGGTATGTTGATTAGGCTTGCATAATAGTTTTAAGTAGCATAGAAGGATACTATAAACTGTTATTGCAGAATAATAACACCCTTTTTGGAACAGTTTTAAGCTACTATTTGTTGATCTATGCAAATCCCCTGCATGCCTTGTATTGTGGTCATGCACAGCAAGGTTCATTGTGAAGTTATAATTATCTGTAAGGTAGCTCAAGAGAGAACATACGTATTCGCCAGTGAATGGAAGAAATGGGTTTTGAACAAGAGTCTACAGGAATGACGGGACCCAGCAGATAATACGCATTGCCTTTTTTTGTAATATAAATACTTGCTTGCTATGTTCCCAAATTCCCAGAATATTATTTCATGTCACAACAGGGAGTAAAAGTAGGCAAAATATGCTGTTTTAAGTGCACTCTGGTGGAGCAATTTGTTTGTTTCTTAAGATAAAGCAGCCGCGCTGAGTTTTGGCAGCATGATCTTATTTGTTTTCCAGTTGAGCTCTTTATCTATTTGAAGTCCAAGAAATTTTGTATCAGATACGTCATTTATAGTGTAATTGTTGTACCTGATTATTAATTCACTCACTTGTTTATGCTTCGTTTGAAATTGAATAAAATTGATTTTATCATAGTTTAATGAAAGCTTATTAGCTTCAAACCAAAAGTTGAGTTCGAACACTTTATTGATAGAATTTCTTAATTGCTTATGTGACTTTTCAGATATAAGTACACTGGTATCAACTGCAGAAAGCACAACTATTGAATCTTCGCTAAGATAATATGGCAGATCGTTTATAAATATTAAAAATAACAAAGGACCAAGTATAGAACCTTGTAGGACACCTCTAATAATAACACCTGGTTCTGAATCACAACCATTGATTCCGGTTTTCTGGATGCTATTTTTAAGTAATATCAATGAAGCCATAAACTTTTAATTTTTGCACCAAGAGGTTGTGAGCCATGCTGTCAAATACCTTAGCTAAGTCACAAAATATTCCTAATGGAGTTCCTTTTTATCCAATGCTGTTAATATTTCAGAAGTGAGCATGTCTGTTGCATTTTGTGTTGAAATGTTTTTCCTAAATCCGAACTGGGATACTGAGAGAATGTTGTTGAACTCCAAGTACTTTATAACCCGGTTATATACAGCTTTTCCCATTACTTTAGAAAAGGCTGTCAAAAGAGAGATGGGCCTATAATTCCAAGTCAGACTCTTGTCTCCTTTCTTGTATAGAGGCGTAACAATTGTGTGTTTAATTTTTTTCGGAAATACCCTTGACATAAGGGAATGATTGTATATATATATATATATATATATATATATATATATATATATATATATGACTAAGAGGCTTTCTTAACTCTTCTATGCAATATTTTAACAATTTGGTACTTATCTCACCCCATCCATGAGAGGTTTTGCTTTACAATGAGCTAATAATATTTTCTATTTCTCTTGGTGTTGTGGAGTCCATCTTAAATTCACAATTAATTTTGAGATGTGCCTGTTTTAGCATTTTAAGTGCAACTGGGTTTAGATCAGATCTGTTTATTTTGCTGTTTGCTACATTAAAGAAATGTGTTTTAAAGGCATTAGTACTGGCGGAGCAATTACCAACTTCTTTATTTTCAGTAATTATGTGAGTAATATTACTATTTGAAGTAATTCTCCCTCTTTCAGTTTTTATTATATACCACATTGTTTTAATTTTATTATTGGAATCATCAATGGCCAGTGAGTAATACTTTCTTTTATCTCATTAATACTCTTTCAAGTATTTTACAGTATGTTTTGTAGTGTGCTTTAATGTTTGGAACATTACTTGTAAGAACAAGTTTCTTTTATTTGCACAGGACTTCCTTATATCTGAAGTAATCCAGGCTTGACCTTAGTTACCTGTGACGAGGTTATTGTTTTCTTAGGAAAAATAACTTCAAATGCTAATAGCACTGTTTTAAGGAATTCATCAAATTTGTCATTTACCTGAGTGCTAGAATAGACGGAAGCCCATTTTTCTTTTTTTAACACTAGTTTAAAATTATTGATATGTTCATCATTAATTATTCTTGTTGTAATTTTACTTTTTGTATTAGCAATCTGTTTGCTGGCTATGGCAGGCACCAACAATACCTGAGCATTATGATCTCACATACCATTTACAATAGGAATTATAGTATAATTTGGATTTTTCTAAGTCTAGAAATATATTGTCTATAGCAGTTGCAGTGTTCATATGAGTTCTGGTGGGAAAGTGAACCACATATTCCAAGTTAAGTGTATATAATAGGGACGTGAGATGAGTTTTTATTTCGCTGTCATTAAGCCTGTTAACATTAAAATATCCAAAACTTATTATTTTAACATTTTCAGTGTAAATGTATAAGATGGTTCTTTATAATATATTTATAAGTGCTTGGAAGTTTCCTGCGGAAGCTCTATATTCTGCTAAAATGATATGTCTCCCTACCGAATCCTATTTTTACTGAACAGAATTCAAATTCATTTTCCTCACAAAAAGATGCAACATTTATGCTGGTGAACTCTATCATGTTTTTAGCAAATATACTCACTCCTCCACAATTTAATCTCCTTCCGCAAAAACTGGAAACATAATGTGTACTTACTGAAGTCCACACTTTTGAGCTCTGCTTCTGTCATGCTTCTGTCTGCTCCTCTACTTTATCCTTTAACCCTCGTATGTTTTGATGATATAAACCAAATTAATTTTTTGATATTGAAGGGGAGGCATCAGTATTTACATATGCAACGGATTTTACCTGTGTGGGCCTCGTTTTTACATTCTTCCTTAAAAATGGGATCTGGCACCCACAAAATAACAGAAGTATGTCTCTCAAGATTATTACACTTCAACTCCTCTGTCAAGAGACACCAAGGGCCCTCTTGCCTAAGAAGTTTAGCTGTTTCGATCATTCTCTTATGTTTGATACTCATTGTCCAGTTTTCAGATCCATCCTACATTAATACCGGTAAAGCCATTGTTTTGTAAAATTTAATAGTTTCCTTTCTAACTTTGCTTTTCAATGTTCTTTTAATCGTTCCATATAATTTTTGAAACGTGTGTATCTTATGTTCAGCATCATCATAGGTGAGGTTTTACATTCTAAATCGATGTAACAACTTCAAACATGTTCAATTACTTTGTTATTTATTATTATTGACCTGTAGTATTCACCTTGGAAGGCAATGCATTTAATTTTATCAATTGAAATTCTTAAATTACAGTAACATTATTCTACTAAGCTTAAAGGTTGACATCTGCAGTTGGTCTTCAATTTCCGTAAAAATAACATGGTCATCAGAAAATAAAACCGTATCAAAACCATTTTACCTACTTTAAAATGGTCTCAGCTGAGCTAGCCATTCTGCCATAGCAGCGTCTATGTATGTACATTAAAAAGTATAAGCGCAAGTGGGCAGCCCTGTCTTACTCCTAAGACTGTTTCAGTTCTGAAACCACTATATTTATTTATATATTTAAATATATCACGGTACTTATTTATATATTTGTTTACATAGAAGGTCTCAACGATTAACAAAATACTCTAGATGTACCATTATACCTAGAGTATGACAATACCCATTACAAATGAGGCAATAAGCAAATTACAGAGAATAAACATATTTAAAAAGATGGAATTAATGGTTCTTCCACACAAGCCGTGTGTTGGACAAGGTTGGAAAGGTAGAATCAGACGACTGAAAAATTCAATGGCATAGCCGCGATTTGATAGAGGGGATAGCCGCGAGATCCGTGGTTCAAATCCCGGCTATGGCACTGAATTCCTCAGTCGTCTGATTCTACCTTTCCAACTATATTTAAAAAGAGTATACGGATAAAAAAAATCTTTTTTTCCAACCTCACGCGCGCACGTGTGTGTATGTGTGTGATTAACACATTTTTGAATATTTCAGCAAGCACCACAAGGATTTTCTGTTGTCTAGTTATTTGGAATTAAAGCATTGCTCAAGTAAATACCCATTTGAAGTTTGTTTGATATCTGATGGAGCTGCAGTATGCATTTGCTATATCTGCATAGAAAGGAAAGCGGCAGAATTTGTTTCCTTAAATACTTCTGCACAGGGCTTAAAGGTATTGAAGCCAAGAAGTACTTTTAACAGCTTTCTTTTGCAGGATTACTAAACTATGTGTCTACTGTGCGGTCCAAATTTCTTGACGTTTCGTGATAACCAACACGGAGTGACCGCACGGTTAACAAACTTCACTTCGCTTCGCCAGAACGTTACGTGTTTGTTTTAAATGCCATCTCAATGTTCACTTTAAAACTACAGGAAAACAAAGAAGAGACACAATAATGGAAATGTAATACACAAATAGAAAGTAAAATCCATACCTTTCTATGTGTCCTTTGTTATTCAAGTGGCACAGCTAACGAAAGCCATATCCTATTTCGCTTACTTACACACACGTGAAACAGGTGTACTTAATGAGCACGCCTCAGTCGTAAGTTCTTGACATTTCGTCAAGTTAGTATTTTGTGTGTTTTTTCGTTGGCATACTTTTTAAAGAAATTATACACACTGAAGACGATATCCCTAACCTTAATGCCATATCCACTGATGCTATTGGGCTTATACATTTTCGTGAAAGAGTTAACTTTATAAACGCTAGGACAAAACCTATCACCTTAACAACTGAGTACCTACACCGCAGTTGAATTCACAACTGAGTCGCTTAACTTTCCATTAAGCGCGCTGAAAAAGTTCACCAGCAGTGGTTTTGCTTTGTCAATGTTTTAGCAATGCTTTAACAGTGTTTTTTTAACCTTGAGCTATCGCGTCAATGGAGCAATGAATTCCAATTTCCATTGTGGATGCATTCTCGAGAATGTGATGATAGTTGGTGATTCTTTGATTAAAGTTCTCAATTGGCTTATTCTTTATGCATTTTTACTTTCTCTACTACGTATTGTAAGTAGGGGAAGTATTGCATTCCACTCAAAAATTCTATATCGAGATTTCACCGGAAATACATGTTTTGAGGCCTCCTGAAACCAAAAAGAAGCATTTTTGGAAACATGTCCGTCTGTGTGTCTGTGAACAGCATAACTCAGAAACGAACAGTCGGATAAACACCAAACTTGGTATTTAGGTTCAGTATCTTCCAGAGATGCGACACGAAGGTTTTCAAGAAAATCCCTCACCCCAGATTAACCTTTACATGGAACATTTTTCAAACATTTTAATTTTCTCAAAAATTGGTCTAACGATTTTGACTAAAATATCACATGTTTAAGATATTTTCATGACAAATGAAATGTATATCTCGAATTTTCTGGGAATGTCTCCAAAAGTATTCTTCATTGTGAACGACTTTTGCATAACTGGTAAACCATAAGAGATAGACAAAATGTTACTACACAAAAATGTACATGGCGTTAAAATACACAATTTATGTCATATATTTTTTTGTTGAATGAACCATTTTCGAGATATTGCTTGTTATTCCCTTAAATTTTCCAATACTTATACTTTTTCTCAAATTCGTTATTCGTTTTTTTGTCCTGGTAATGCAAAGAGAATGGAATACTCCACATAGGAACCAGCTCTTAAACGCTTAAAGCCAATTCCCCTTGCATCTACAAGAAAATTAGCAATAAGATTAACATCTCGATTAACATGAAGCATATGGAGAATAAGCATTTGTAAAAATAGTTTGTACAAGAGTAGAGAAAGTCATGTGAGTGTAACACATCAGATTTTTTAAAGTGCATTTCAAGTAATGAGGTGCTGAATGTTGTAAAACGCACAACACGCTCTTCTTATGTAACGGATACGTGCTTGGTCCTAGGACTAGGCATTATGCACTTTCGTTTTCCAATGGTATTCTATGGAACAAAATCAAACATGAATTAGTTTATTAAAAAACTTCATATATGGGTTTCTAGAGTTGCGTCAGAGGGCTTTGAAAGTATTTTAATAACGAGTTTGTAGCTGTATTAGAAAACCTCGTGGGATAACTATTTTTAAATGTATTTAGGACATGGAGAATTGTACATTAATAAGTGATCATTATGTCTATGATATAACCGTATAAAATAACTACGACAGCAATGGAATTTATCACTATTACAAGTATAACTATAACTAAAAGTCTCCGTTCAAACATCACAAAAGATAACTGTAAATTAATGGCGAAGCATTGGATGTAAAAATATGATTCCTTTTTGTACTTGTTCAGAAAAGCGTCGCCTTTTATCCTAGCTACCTGTTGCTTTTCTGAAATACCAAATCTGCATGCGCACACATGATATTGCAATTAGAGTTTTGCCATCGGCTTAGTGAGGCAACGCCGCACTGCTGCTATTTGCTAGTGCCTTATTAGTGGACACGCCTCGAACGTCAAGAGATTTGGACCGCATAATAGGAGGATAATCATTTTCACTTAGATGTTGCATTCTTTGGGTATGATTTGGGTGGAGTAACTGTTCTATAAACAGTCCACTTTGATACACCAACTTTATTTGCAATACTGCAGGTTCTAGCACCTGTATCCTGTTCTCTCAGATGCAGAATTGTTTCCACCGCCTGCTTTATCGCGTTCGAGCGCTGTGGACCTCGGTTTTCAGGGTATAAATGATCGTGGGTTTGGGACTCTCCTGTTAGGAAACTTATCCTTATACAGGCGTTGGGCTTCACGCGCGTTACACCCAGCTTTGCCACGCGTAAGCATCATATCCAGATGCTCTTGATTTGAAAACACTGCCACAGCTCTGTTTTGAATCGCATAGGCATTAAAGCATCTGAAACTATGACAGACCTAGCACTTTGTGCAGATAGTGAGGCAGCTAGACGGGTGTCAGCATACCGGACCTTCCTCTCTAAACACATGCGGTGTCCTCATCCTTCTAGGTCTCCGCCGGTCGCGAGTATCAGGCAGAAATGCCCCATGCTCCTTAAGACGACGATCAATGGCTTCAAACGTTTTCCTGTCAGGGCAGCTGATCCTGGAAATCTATCCCGGTACAAGGTGGAGCGCAAGCGCCATTGCCGTCTGCTAATCCATAATCAAATGGGAATCTGCCATCTTTGCATTTGTGTACACTGCCATTGCACGAGCCAAGTCGAACAACTCTACTAGCACGTAGCAACCCGTGTGCTTGTCAAGGTCGTACTGCTTACTGGAACAGTTGATGTTACCTGTAAACAAGCAATGACTTAAGTCGCATGGCAACAAGGACATGTAAAACAAAAAAACCGGTGCACCTACGATAATGACAACGTAACCAAAAGTGCATGTTCCCCATGATTCTGTTCGTGTGTTTCCCATGACTAATGAATTGGAGAGTGAGTTGTAACATGGAAAGAAAGCGTTTCCAGATCCATGTTCATATAACATAATTCCTTCGTCTACATGTGAGGAATGTGTCCGTACATTTTTGTTAAACCCTGTATCTCTCCCTGAAAATTCATTTGGACACACAAATTACGAATTGTCGCTTTTAACAAGGAAGGAAATCCCTTGGAAGCATAGAAGGTCATTTCAAGTCACTTGTTGAGGCAGAAAAATTTACTGGCGAAACGTCCTAAAAACGGTATTTGCAGTAGTGACAAAGCTAAAAAGTCGTGGACTTCCTTTACGTGGCATGTTGAAAAATTGCATTCGTTCGGTCAGTTTATGGTATCTTTTGCACTAATAGCCCAGTTCGAGCCTTTCCTCGAGGAACGATATGAAAATCCTGAACAAGGCACGTAAGGTATCTTATGTCAACAATTTCTGAAGAAATAAAGAATTGCTTCCTGAATTAGTGAACAGAATTATCACCAGGAATAATCAAATAGGCCAAATACTTCTCTACAATACTAGGTTCTACTGAGGACATTTTACATATCGATCAGTTATCTTTCACATTACTGTATATTAACGAAAGTAGTGAGCTTTTTGAACATTTCATCTTGTTTTTGCCAAACCCAGGAGTCAAGTCTGAAAACCTAGCTGAAGCCGCACGAAGTCATGTCTACACATTCCATTGACATTACTGACTGTAGAGACAAAGCCTACGACAGTACAAACAATCGTCGGGAGCCTACACAGGTTTACATACATGCATTACAGAACGAAGGTATCTACTGTCAACAATTTCTGAAGAAATAAAGAATTGCTTTCTGAATTAGTGAGCAGAGTTATCACAGGGATAATCAAATAGGCCAAATATTTCTCTACAATAGTAGATTCTACTGCGGACATTTTACATATCGATCGGTTATCTTTCACATTACTGTATATTAACGAAAGTGAGGAGGTTTTTGAACATTTCATTTTGTTTTTGCCAAACCCAGGAGTCAAGCCTGAAAACCTAGCTGAAGCCGTACGAAGGCATGCCTACACATTCCATTAACATTACCGACTGTAGAGACAAAGCTTAAGACAGTGCAAACAATATGTCGTGAGCCTACACAGGTTTACATGCATGCATTACAAAACGAAATCCGAAATCGCACTGTGTGCCTTGTGCTGCACATTCTTTAAATTTTGTTGGCGCTAGTGCTGTAGGCATGCTGAAGCATGCTCATTCTTCCATCTGGTGCAAAGAATTTATCATTATTTTTTCTGTGGTACTACACTACGCTGGGAGCTGCGTTTACCTTTCATTTTTATTATTCTATTTATTTCACGTCTATTACTCTAATTATTTTAACTGCAGGGTTATATTGCGACGGATCTGTTAGTGAATAACTCTTAGATCGAGAGGTGGCGGACAGTTAGCTTTTCTAGGTCTCCTTCCTGTAACCACCCGCTTCGTCGTGTCCACAGAGACCCTAGCGCATAGCAACTGGATCTTTTGCTTCGTGGCGTGCAGATGGCGTTAGGGTGCCGTCCAGTCTAACTCCTGCTTTCATATAGAAAGGCTGATAGTTAGCCTTCTAGGTCTCATTCCTGTAAATATGCCATCCTGCTTCGCCACGTGTCTATAGAGACCCTAGCGCATAGCAGCCGGATCTTCTGCTTCGTGCCGTGCATGATGGCATTAGGGTGAGGTCCAGTCTACCTGCTTTCATTGTCTGTGGATAGATGGCACAGCATTCGCTATTACCACATATTTTTCGATTTTATTATTGTTTTAGACTTAAGGTGGAACTTTGGGTGTGGTATTAAATATCCAATCCGGTATTTACCTTAGCGGCTGAGGGAGACCACGGAAAAAACCTCAGTCAGATTGGTTGGCCCACGGGATTTGAACCCGGGACTTCCCGAATGCGGGCCACACATATTACCGCCTGAGCTATCCCTCTCGGTTTTCTCCTTTCATTGGACCAGGAAAAAAACTGAGTTTTATTTATGAACCCTCTTTGACTACTGTGGTTCTTAGCGTTCCATTCTATATTGGGCGTTAAAGACCGAAAATTTTGCTCAGAGCCCTCTTTATCAGGATTGAGGTTATTTTACGTGCCGTAAATCTACGACACGGGACCACCGGCTTTACTTCATTTTTAAGAAAGCCATGCTAGGGATTTTTACGCCCGAAAAACTCCATCGTCCTCCGTCGGGCTTGAACCCGCAACCTCGGGAACTAGAAGCTAGCATGATGCCACTAGACAACGGAGGATCACCATTGAACCAGGAAGCAAAACAGTAAAAGGTTAATAATAAACGCGTTTGTTAGCCCAGTGTAAATGAAAATTGGAAGAGCATTGTCATGGCTCTCAACATGTTACCAATTATGCCTGGTGTGGAATGAGGCTTCAAGCTTACTGATTCAGTACAGAAACCTAGAGACTGTGTATGATTTGATGATGGCAGTTTAGAATGATATACTCCAGAAATCTGGTAGTATAAATGTTAAATTGCAAAATGTAACCATAGATATTGCAATAGTTTATTGTAACTACCCACCTGGAGTTCGAATCATGGTCGAGTTGCATCAGATTTGACTGAGTGTCGAAAGATTTGGTAATGTAGGAAGAACCGGCTTCCAGGGCACGAGGTTGCTTACTTAGCTTGCTGATATGCATATATATTGGCTAAATGTAGATCAATCGCTCTCAGTTCTCTCCGACACGCCACGATGCCAGGACCACGCTCGTCAAGGGCTCCGACGCCCCACCTTAACCGGTTACTGTATAACAGTGTCACAGCAAGCCCAGCCAGAACTCTACAGGTAAGCCATGTGTGAATGCGTTGAAGTTCTTGCACGTACGATCCGTCTACCGAGGAGCCCCCCAATGCCACTTCAACCTATTTAAGAATATAGTCTTAGTTTCCACACACTCGTCTCTCCCCGAAACCCCACCGTGGACCCTCGCATCTGAACCTATTCCTCCCTACTGTCAGCCGTGACGGGGCGAACAGCCCTAAGGGTGCGCTACTTAAGAATTGTACGTATCACTTATAGGGTTAATCTGCTCGATTTGTGGCAAGTTCAATTATTACGAACAAAAGTCGAGAGAGCTAACTGATATGGACTATGAATGCACCCATAAAAGATAAAGGAAACACAGACTCCATGAAGAAACAGACACTGAAGTTGTTCAGGCTGGTAAGGAGGCGTTTAGAGTAGAAACGTTTACCCCAGTACTAGACAAGTTCCACCCTGAATTAGCTAGGATATAGGAAAATTATAAAACACTGCCATACTCTTTCGTAATTTTCAGTAAAGTTAAGGATTGTTTACTAGATGTTATTTCTGAACGTAGCAAAACTCCAAGCATAATATCAAACAGATTTCAAACCAACATTCCCAAGCGAATATCTATACTTCACGGTACTTTCAAAGTCCTATTAGATTAGTGAGCAAATTTCAATCGAAATGAGAAAATCTCTACGAAAAGAGCGGATGCCGTCCATGTAACCAAACGTTGATATTGTCCTTAGAATGTTTTTGTGCACCTACGTCACTTACATTTGTTCAGGAGAACGATAATTTGTTATGAAAATTACTGTCGGCTCTTAAAAAGCGGAAGTCATACCTTATTCACATCGAAGCTGACCTCCTGTATTATGACCGCCTTTGCTATGAAGATATGATCAACGAGTTTGCTGCCCTCAAAGCTTTTGTGAATGACGAGTTTTTCCCTTCGTCTTTGTTTTTAAGTTTCATATTGAAATATGTGTATAGGCTTTTTGCCTTTATTAAAAACTTATAGTATAATCATACTGCATAGTTATTTTAACGTTATATACGTAGGTATTAAGACATACAGTTGGAGAGGGGGCATCTTATACACTGTGCCTAGGAGCGTAAAAATGTTAAATTCGCCACTGCGAAAGTTGAAGCTGTGTGTAGGATGCAGTGATGGTGCGACAATTTGAAGCAGGATTGTAGATGCTATCTTCTCCCGTTGTCTCCAATATCTGCTGTCGATTATCCTGCAGGCTGCTCCAGTGGTTGAGCTGTGGGTATTTTCCATCCGGGTATGCGTGGGTGTATCGTGAAGGACAACCCCAGTTAACTTGACTGAAAAATTTATTGTGAACTAATATTGGATTTCTTGGAGTGAGTTGCCGACCAAAATAAAGAAATAGATTGGCTCTGAATTGTAGCACTTGAAACTAAAACAATGGAATTATTATGCTAACTTCTGCAGGATCAATTTTACGGTTGAAATAACTATTCCCGCAATAAAAGAAATTAGATGCGTAACTCGCCGTGAGTCGCTAAAATGTTCACCGTCAAGATCCATCACGCTAGCTGCTACTCACACAAGCACGTCACTGGGCGCTTGAAACAGCACACGACCAAGTACCGCTGGAGGTACCAGAGAAGAGAGTAACTCCCTGATTTAATTACACGTATTTTATTACTTAAGCCACGCCTACATTAGAATTACTCCCACCAACATCCTGCCTTATACGTTGCCAAATCTCAAACCTCTCAGTATCCGAATGTGACACGGTTACTAGGGGCTAAGCTGAACTCTCAGAATTTCCGTCATCTGATTTAGAGAATTGGCCTACGTAACTGTAAACTGCGTTCCCATAAATCCTTAAGCTAATATGCTCCTCGATTCACTAATGACTCTGGCTAACCTGACTGCCTAATTACCTCCACTTTCCGGATAAACATTTCAACTCAAACTTGTTACATTATGCACTGATTTTTATAGGAAACTATTTATTGCATTTATTTCTTTATCTTACTGTTATTTCTTTCTTTAATTAGTTATATCTGCCCGTCAATAATAAAATTACGATATCGACTAATTAGAGTTCATTCTATGGCAAATCATTATAGTATCATTAATCATATGAGATATTGATTTTTGTTTGTATTTTTCACTGCCTTGACATACGCTTTTTAAAATGCTACGCCAGCATTCTGTTGTTTCTGTGAGGCTATGCATGGAGTAAGTAATATCAAAGGCAGCAAAAGCAACTGATTTATTAACCTTTGACTGTCTTTCTAGCCTCCGGCATGCTCCCATGTATCTGCAAGAACATGTGCGTGGAAGAAATGTTGGGTAATGTTTATTCTTTTACGGGAAATAGAAAAATAAGTGTGTTTTTTATAAATATCTTGTAGAATAAATATAAATATTATAATGGGTAAAGGAAGTTGCGTGATTTGTAACGCATCATATTTGTAGTTTTACATTAGGATCCCATAATTTTAAAGTGAAAAAGCAGGAAACATACTCGAAGAGCGAGTAATTAAAAAAATACAGATAGGTCTATAGAACCGTATGTTTAACTTAAAGTCGAATTTGGTGATGCAACGGTTCTATCAAGATCATTTCCTACATCGACGAAGGGGCTGGTTTGTATGTGTCGAAACTGGATCTGTAGAACTATCTTACGAGAAACTTGTAAAATTATACACACGTGTTTTCAATGAAATCAAACGATGTTTCACTATTAGAATTGACTTCGATGTTTAAACTTCCATTAGTCCATACAGCATTCACCAGTGAAAATACTCTTTCAACTGCAACATTTGTACGTGTAAATTCCACTACTGCACCATATTTTTCAATGCTATACCATCGCCTTTTAAATACGAAAGCTGTCCAACCAACGATCATCTAGAACGGTATCTGCTTCATTCTAAATTTCAAATTTCTCCCCTATATATCTTGAAATACGGCCATATTTATCGAAGAGGTTCTTCTCTTTAATTGTATCTTTCAGAACTATTTTCTTCTCAATCATAAATTTTTGGGTCTCTCTCACGTCCTCTCAAGGGAATCATTTCTTCACTAAAACCGACGACAGACAAACCAAATCATTCCTTAATGCATGCGGTTGCAGTCGCGTAGAAGTCACTGATTCCAGTGTCGTCCTCCGTGGTCTAGTTCCCGAGGTCGCGGTTCAAACCGGCGGAGGGCGATGGATATTTTTGGATGTAAAAATCATTAGCATGGCTTCCTTTGGAAGGGAAGTAAAGCCGGTGGTCTCGTGTCGTAGATTTACGGCACGTAGAAGAACCTCAAGCCTGATAAAAGAGACCTCTGAGCAAAATTCCCGGTCTTTCACGCTTAATATAGAATGGAAGAAAGCTAAGAACCATAGTAGTTAAAGAGCGTCCATAAATAAAACTCAATTTAACTTAGCTGACTTCAGTGTCATATTGGTAGTATATTACTTCACCATTGTCTTCCAACCCAATAATTATTGTGTCAGTTTCTTGCACTGTTTGTTAATTATTCTTCTGTTCCCAATCCTTTCCAATATGGTGTCAATTATATGTTAGACTTCTGTTGCTGAAACACTATCTTTCCTTCTAGTTCTTGTATACATGCATTGAATATTTCAAGTTGGTTTCGCAAAAATCCCAGATATAGAAAGACTGTTTTATTTTAAAAAATATGTTATGATGATGGGACAGTTATCTATTGACAAAAAATTATGATGCTAGCACAGAATACACATCTGCAATCTTTCTAACAAGAGAGAAAGTCGCCGTGTTTTACTGTGGTTCAATAAGTTCTTAGATAGATATCCCAATAGATTTTTCCAATACCCTTTACTGGTAGGTAAACAGTCTATATGCGACCTACGCACGGCAGAGGTGGGCGATCGTCCAATCGAAACTGAGTGGTGATGGGTCAGCATCACGCATCCCTCAACCGGAAAGTTGGCTCACGAGGCCAGGACCGCTGCCTATTGCAGCTTTTCATTTTCTTCACGATGTTGAGCGGGCACTGGTCCTATCTATACTCGGGATGTAAAAACCGCAACTCCATGGGTGGAAATGAACTCGGGGGCTTTCGGTGACCAAGAACCAGAGCACCATGTTCCAGCCCACTGCACAGGAACAATTTATCTTCAAAAACACTTGTTCCCTCTTCTTTTCGCCCCGCCGAAATGTACATTCCTATTATCTACTGAAAGTGACACTACTTTGCCAGCTTTGCTTCAAGAACACGAAATATATACACTATTTAAATCTATAATTATGTTATCCTAGACAGGTTTGTTAACTCAAGAATTTTTATTTTAACTCCTTGCAGCGAACAAAATAGCGCCAAAATGAGAACTTTAATATTTTTTTATTATTAGAGAAATCAATTATAGCAAAAACAGGTTTTGCATACTTCAGTTCTTCTCTAGTTTGATGTATAGCTAGAGGAGTTACAACATTTATCACTATAGCGCGGCACTTTGTTTATCCATGAACTTACTGTGGAGCCACAGTCCATTGATTGGAATTTTTGAGTATGAATAACGTTATGCAAAGCTTACGTTCCTTTTGCTGCAAGTTCTAGTTCTTTGTTACCAGCGACTTTTCCAGAAAAAAAAGAATCATGTCTTTAACTGCTTGATTTACCTACAAGCGATTCTTTGTCTTTATTTGCATAAATGTTTCTGTAGGTATGTAATTTGTGCCACCAGCGTTGTAACAGCGTTACACATGATGCATCTCACCTTGTTATTGTCACCTAGGAAATTCAAGTTTTACGAGGAGCCATAACAAATGCAAGTTATGCAGAATACAACCTTTAGATCTGTAGGGCGCCGGGGTAATGCAGTGGTTTAGTTTCTGGGTCTCGTACTGAGGTTCCGGTGTTTGATTCCCGGCTCTGGGGTGGTAATTTTAAGTCGGCCCTAACCGCATTTTCACCTCTGACTTGCTCGTATAAAGTATCCTGGTTCGGAGTCTACGGTAAAAGCTGTAGGTCCTCTGATTCCACCGTCATTCTCATCTTACAATTGGAGGCAACGGATTCCGCTCGCTGGGTGCCTCTACTTCAGAAATGGGCCCAATCATCGCTTGGTAGAATGAGGTAACCCCCGAAGGTCATAGGCCATATAAAGAGAGGGTTAGAAACGACGACGACGACCGTATCTATGAACACAACACACCACAGGCTACCAGTAAATAGCTGTCTGGGCCACAAACCAGTGCGTCGTGCACTGCAGGATGACGCAAGAAAACAGTATTTCAGAGTCGCAGAGCGTTGCATTTAAATAAGAAAGTCCTTAGCAAATGCAATAAAGGACCACCAGCATTACCTCTCTTGCAACAGCGGCTCCCTTGTGTTTAAAAATTTACAAAACATAAACTTATATACATATTTTTGTCAAAAAACGGGAACAATAATTGGTCCCACCAGATATTTAGGCAGGACACAGGACAAAGGTTTTAAATTCGGTGCTGTCCCACCAAAATCATAACGTCTGAGGTACCTTTTTACTTTCTCTACTACGTATAGTAAGTAGGGGAAGTATTGCATTCCACCCAAAAATTCGATACCGAGATTTCACCGGAAATACATGTTTTGAGACCCCCTGAATCCAAAAAAAAGCATTTTTGGAAACATGTCCGTGTATGCGTCTGTGAACAGCATAACTCAGAAACGAACAGTCAGATAAACACCAAACTTGGTATTTAGGTTCAGTATCTTCCAAGGATGCGACACGAAGGTTTTCAAGAAAATCCCCCCACCCCAGATTACCCTTTACATGGAACATTTTTCGAAAATTTTAATTTTCTCAAAAATGGCCCTAATGATTTTGATTAAAATATCATATTTTATAAATATGATATTTTCATGTCAAATCAAATGTATATCTTGAACTTTCTGGGAATGTCTCCAAAAGTATTCTTCATTGTAAACGACTTTTGCATAACTGGTAAACCATAAGCGATAGACAAAATTTTACTACACAAAAAATGTAGATCGCATTAAAATACACAATTTATGTCATATACATTTTTTTTGTCGAGTGAACCATTTTCGAGATATTGCTTGTTATTCCCTTAAATTTTTCAATTCTTATTTTCTCAAATGGGAATTGTTTATTCAATTTTTTGTCTTGGATATGCAAAGAGTATTAATCTGTGGCAAAGAGAATGGTGCTGCACCTAGCAACCAGCTATTAAGATATATGTCGATGCTTAAAGGCTACTTTCTATATTGCCCTTGCAATTACAAAACCAGGGGAATGTAGTATGCCTTAAGCAATAGTCAAATATGTTTTAGAACTGGTCCCTATGTGTAAAATGCAATTCTCTTTGCATGTCAAAAGATCGTTTCTGCAAATGTTTATCTTGATTAATATGAAATAGATGGAGAATAAGAGTTTGTAAAAATAGTTTGTACAAGAGTAGAGAAAGTCATGTGAGTGTAACACATCAGATTTTTTATATTCTGCCTTTATGGCTCGTATTTAATAGCACATTTTATGCTGTTTAAATCATCCATGGTATTCGGTTTTAAAACAGGATAGTCTGTTTTTACTTTCACTGTCACCTACCCAGGGCTAACTCCAGAAGTTTTGCTGTCCCATGCAATAATTGCAAATACCACCCCCTTTCGCTTTCAGACACTAATTTTTATCTGCAATGTCAGTCCTCCATGACGACTCATTCTCTCACAAAATATATAATTGCAGGGGCAATCAATAAATAAAACTTAAGAAGATATATATGCGGTGAAACAATGAGATTATTTTAGGTTAAAGATACAACACGCAAAGTCACACAATAAAAATGTTCAATATTTCGGGTTTACCCCTTCATTAAGCAATTGAAAAACTAAAAACACACACAAAATGAAAGCACACTTGACAGTTGACTGCAATGGTTAATAATTCACAACATATTTGGATGTGGGCTTGTTTTCATTTACATATGAGTAACAGAAATTAATAAGTTCGCCTTATTTCAGTGTAAAGTTAAATGCCACTTTTTGCGAGTGAGCCACTTTGTCAGTTGTACTTCAGTGTTGTTGTTAGCTTATCTATTTAGACCATTTGGTATTGTCCATAACAATAATGCAGGATATTAAGGAGTAACTGATCCTTAAACCAATGGTGGTTTACGGATGGTAATCCTCAGTTCTCAAATTGGAGACCAGTAGGTGGCCGTAAAAAATGAAATGCTCCAGTAAGGGCAGTAATAAAGCCCTGTAAGTGACTTCCTGGATATTTCAATTCTGTCATCAGTCCAGTACTTCGATATGATACAGCTGGCATTTAACCACGTTTCAGCCAACCATACTATTTCTCCTAAATTCTTATTTTGTATATACTTGTGTATATATAATATGTTTCTGTTTTTACAATGCACAAACATTTTTCCGGCACCCAAGACTTTTAACATCTTCTTATTACTTTTCTCCATTGTTGCCATGTTAAGACTATAAATCTTCCTCAGTTTCCCAATCCATCATTGCCCCTCTAATTTCTTGAATCCACATGCTATGTAGTCTTCCTTTTCTCCTCCTTCCTGGTGGTGTCCACTCCATTATTCTTTTGGGTAATCTTTCGTTCTTTTAGTATGCCTATACTATTCTAATTGTTTCTTGAATAAAATCTAAAATTGAATTTTGAACATTCATGTTTTCTTTTATAATCTCTTTTAAATATCCTAGCAGATCTCCTCCAATAATTCACTTCTATTGCCAATCATTTTCTTTTAAATTGATAGTTCAGAGTTCACACTTTGGAGCCATAGGTTGTAATACAGAGTGAGTCAAAATACTCCGAAACGCCTACGCTGTGTTTTTCCTGTCCGTGTCCTCGGCACTTGTTGCCGTCTGCTGCTATCATAGAAAGGCGTGGATAAAACCATACAACATTTTTAAAACTACTTTAAAAGCTTTACTTACCAACTTTATGAAAGGAAATGCCGAAACTGGCCATCATCGTTGTCCATACAATTTTTGGCCCTTCTTTAGGAAACGATCCATCAGGAATTTTGCAAACGATGGCCAATGTCATCTAATGTTTCTTCGGTAAGAACCGAACGCCATCTTTTAGATTTCTTAGCTTGAACACTTCCTGTGGCCTGAATTTACTGTAAAGTTTATGGATTGTTGTATGGCCTGGAACTTTTACACCTGGAAATCTTTCTGCAAATCGTACTTTCACTTGGTGAGTTGACTGAGTTAACACATACAAATCATATATAAATACACGCTGTGCAGTAGAAAACATATACTGAGCCATGTCACTTTGTGGCTAAGTACAGGACAAAATAATAAATAACTCGTAATAACTGAACCACATCACAACACCGTCAACTCAAAACTGCACTTCACGCTGCAAAGCAAAACCACAACTGCGTGACTTTGTTTATAGCAGCAGTGCGTTATCATGTTTTTATCATATTTCCACATGGCCAGTGGAAAAACACAGTGCAGCGGTAATATTGTTCATAAAATACCCCTCCGGAGTAACTTAAAACAAAGTGTACAAGACAAAACCACACACTCTGGAAGAATTAAAACAAAATATCTGCCAGGAGATTTCTCGATGTGAACTACAGCGAGTGATGGATAGTTTCCTAAAGAGGTGCCAAAAATGTATGGACAATGACGGTTGCCAGTTTCAGCATTCCTTTCGTAAAGTTGGTAAGTAAAGTGTTTAAAATTAGTTTTAAAACTGTTGTATGGTTTCATCCGCACCTTTCTATGATAGTGGCAGATGAAACGAGTGCCGAGGACGCGGACAGGAAAAACATTGCGCAGTTTGGAATCTTTTGTCTCACTCTGTAGTTGTAACTAATGTTTTAAAAATTGTAGTTTTAGTTTCTTTTGAGACCTGTTTATCCTATAATATACCATTCAAAGTAGATATAGCATAGTTTCCTGAATTTATCTTTGATATTATTTCCTTTTTTTGTTTCCCATCTTGTGTAATCCTTACTTGCAGGTATTTCTATTCCCCTGTGTATTTAATTATCCCCATTTCGTCTTCCAGTACCAAATCTTAACGAATATCCCCAATGGCCATATATTTGGATTTATCCATATTTGCTTTTAGGCCCCATTTGTTGTGCTCTTGAATCAATTTCCTTGTATTTATCTTAAAAATAACGCTCTTAGGGCTACAATATCGAATCTTTCAAGTATATTTTTTCTCTTATTTACTGATTTGAACTCAAATCTGAGATCATGCAGAACCTTGTTCAAAGAGCTAAAGGCTTCCCTGAGATAGCTTTGCTTCCTTAAGTGAAGAAATAGGTTTGTGTAGGTTGATCATTTCGGGTATAGTAGTCATAGAAATGGTTTTTTTATCGCATTTAATTCAAAATTGTCCAATTGAGTTTCTCTGGAGTAAAAAACAGTAGTTGCAAACAAGGTAGGCTAACAACACAAGAAGAAACTGGATGCACAAATGGCTTTCAGGATACCACTAGGGCAATATCTGTCCTGAGAGGTTCAAGAGTCACCAATATAAGCAAATAAACTAAAACTGGTGGCTTGATGAAACACTTCCGTTTATAAACGTGATATTTATTGTTGAGCACCTGACGAGAACAGGATGTTTTGAGAATGTTTCTGAGGGCCAAATCACTCTGTTGCTGCACCATTTTCATAACAAAAAATCTCCAAAGTCCCTAAATTTTAAGCATAATTTTTAATTTCATCGTATTTTTGCATATCCCATTAACGTTTTAAAATTTTTCCACTCTGGATGGTGGCATGGCTTGGCACCTGCACCTACCTATACAGGTAAGAGGAAGTATTATATTTTGTCCAAAAATTTGATATCAAGATTTCTCTGGAAATACATGTTTTGAGGCCAATGAATAAAACAAAAAATTAGAAAAAGCTCTGTGTGTGTGTGTCTGTGAACAGCATAAATAAGTTTTTAATTATTTGGTATCGCTATTCCCTATGTACCTATAATAGAATGCTCAAACTATTTATGAAATTGATTCTCTCAATTAACTTGAAGTATACAGCAGAATAAGCTTTTGCAAGAATAGTTTGTTGACACTATACAAAAATAATCAATAGTGGGTAGAGAAAGTCATAGGAATGTAATGCATAAGATTTTTACCTATAGTAAGTAGAGGAAGTACTGCAATCCATTAAAAAATTTGATACCAAGATTTCAGTGGAAATACATGCTTTGAGGCACCCTGCATGAAAAGAAACCAATTTTAGAAAATTGGTATGAATGTGCATCTATCTTTGAATAGCATAACCCAAAAATGAAAAGTGAGTTAAACACCAAACTTGCTATTAGATATTTAAGTTCAATGTCTTCCAAGGATGTGACAGAAAGATTTTGAAGAAAATCCACTCACTCCAACAAAAATTTTCATTAGTTTTGATTTTCTTGATAATAGCTCTAAAATTTTGAAAATACCAGATGTTTAAGATACTTGCATGAAAAATAAAATGCATATTTTGAAGTTTTTGCAAATAGTCTATGAAGATCTCTTCTTCTGAATGATTTTTGTATAGCTGGTAAACCGTAAGAGATAGAAAGTCTTACAGACAAAAAAACGTGGATCTTGTTAAAGCATACAATTGATGTCTAATGATGAGCAAAATGGTCCTCTCTTCATAGAGTATATGCCATTCTAGTTTGAATAATTTTAGAAAATTTTTCTTTATCTTTTTGATTATATGGCTGAAATACAATTTATTGTTCTGAACCTGGAGCACGTTTTCTGTCAGTATTAACAACCTCGCTGAAACTGAGTACAGTTATAGATTTAACTATTCTTGTTGTCGTTTTTCTTTTTCTGTTTTACCGATGCTGAACATTTGACAATGCAGCTATTAGCTCTCCAGTATTTTCAAGATATTCTGAGTTTAGATGAAAGAGCTGTAAGGTGGCTCTGATCCATCTCGTCTTGTAAGGTACATAAGGGACAAAGTGGGGAAGAAGTAATTCCAATTCTGTGCAGCTGTTCTGACAGATAATCCTGACCTGTGATTAACCTAAAAGACGAAACCTTTCCTTGGACACTCAGGAATTTTAAATAAACTTGTGCTGAGACACTCCCATCTTTTGTTTCTTGAAGATTCATTAAAATAATATATTTTTAAATTCTGAATTGATTAATTTCTTTTGCTGTTAGGAATGGCATTTATCTATTGTAAACTTATACAAAATAACAGTATTGTTTCTAGAATAATATTGATACACACCAGTTAGCCAAAAGTGTCCTGTTTTTTTAATTTCTAAATCTGGCCACCCTACTTTATGAAATGGTTGCAGGTATTCTGTTTATCTTTTTATACAGATATACATTTTTCACTTTCAGAAAGTTCAATACATGACTTGCCTTAGATTCTATCTTTACTGTATGCAGTGTTGCTAGTGGACACTGCATTTATTTCATACCTGAAGATATTGGTAACTGCCAGTGGCCTCCCTAGGCATTTTAACAAATAATTGTGCTCTCAATCATTTCATTTCTTCCTTTTTCTTCATTTTGTTGTAATTTTCCTCATTTCTCTTACTGTCTCAAAAAGAAAGAAGAAGTTTTATTATTTAAAGCTGCTGATTTTGATGGTAATAACTACAATAACTATGGCTTGTAAACATTTATTTACAATTTTTACATTCTCTAGCAAATGCCTAGTAGGTAGAGACGATACTGCGTTCCACCCAAAAATTTGATATTGAGATTTCACCAGAAAGACATATTTTGAGATACCCTGAATAAAAAAAAAGCAGTTTTAGAAAAAGGTCTGTGTGAACAGCATAACCCAAAAACAAAATGTCCAATTAATAGCAAACTTAGGATTTAAGTTTAGCATTTTTCAAAGGTGCGACATGAAGATTTTCAAGAATTTCTCCCCAACTCAAACTACTCTTTACATGCAAGATTTTTCAAAATTTTTGGGTTTCTCAAAAATGGCTGTAATGATTTTGATTAAAATTACATATTATGTTTAAGATATTTACATGATAAAGTGTATGTCTTGAATTTTCTGGGAAGAGCCTGTGAAGTTTTATTCATTCGGAAGAAATTTTGTATAATTGCTAAACCATTAAATTAAATTAAATTAAATCTTTACTCATCATGTTGACCACCAATGCACCCTACTCTGTGTTCTGAAGAACCACTTTTCCTGCTTGACTACTGCTATTTTTTATTTTAGGGAAATGATTCTTTGATCTGTTATGTTCCCTAGTCATATGCCCCTTTTTCCAAGCAACTATAGCATGTCACTTCTTTTCTGAAGTTTACCTTACTTTCTGAGACAGTTGATTTACCTTAAAATCTCTTTCAAGTTCTTTTTGTCTTAAATAAACTTGTTTACTGTGCCCCCTAGTTTCCCACAATTACATCCTTTAACGTGCAATTACTTTTGCTCCCCTGATTCGCTCATTCCCTGTTAGACTTTATAGCTGCCTCCTCCTGTAGTGCTGCTTTGGTTGCTTTATCAAAACCCTCCAGTGTGATTGTATCGTTTGAATTCTATCTGAATAGAAGCCTTGTATGAACCTAATGGTTCTTAACCTATCACTCAAATAAAGAGCACCTGGTCTGTCTCTCTCACTACAGCCCATTAATGCCTTTTTCTAAACTTAGAATCAAAGATTTGAATCCTCTGGATCCAATCTGTAACAGTGATTTCTCTTGCCTAGCAAAAGTTAACTGCGTGGAATGGAAATGCAGTATATGTTTCTCAGAATACGTATTCTTAAGATATGTTTTCACTTCCTCCCTATTTTCTAAATACCTCTGCATGATTGCTGCTCTTGATTCACTGCTAATTTTAGTTAGAACAAATTTAAACAATTTAGCTTGATTCACAGGGTCAATTGCTTCAAATGTTAAATCTATGTTTGTTATGAATTCTATACATCCCTTTTTGTCTCCCTTAACAGGATGTATTAATTTTAACGTGTCCATGATCCTATATAATTGCTAGCCATGTTTTCTGGGTTACTTTCCTTAGCACTTGACACTTCAAGCATTGATCCGAGGTTAGGATAAATATTAGTCATGGACTTGAGCAAAGACTCACCGATTCACCTTCCCTGATGAAGGTGTTGAAGATGTTGCCATAGTCCTTGTATGTTCTGTATTGCCTTTGCTGTATAGTTTGCCTTGTTCCTGGAACGGAGTCAAACTCATGTCCTCTGCAGTAGGAGCACTTTCCACCATCAGCTGCTGCGTAGCCTTCTAGACCCAGTTCTCCCAAGCTGCTGCTGTCCAATTCATGAACTCACCGACCAATTTGAGAGAATATCCCACTTCTGACACCAGAAATACTATGTAGTATCTCTAAGATCGCAGATTCGGCAGAGGGATTTCATTATTTATTTTTAGTGAGTAAGTTGTTAAGGTGGGAAGGTAGAGGTTGGCGGATGATGGTCAGGTTTCTGAAGTAATACAACTTGTTTGAAGAACAAATTATTACTATTGCGATTAAGGTGGTTAAGTAACTATACAATTTATACAGATTAGCGTAAGGTATCAAGACCAACACTCCTAACTGTGACACTGATAAACAGCGAAAGGTACATTAAGCACCACAAGTGATGTCAGAAGTACAGAGTTATGCATCATACTTAGAACATGAACTTATATAACCTTCCTCTCAAGGTCTTCTATCATAGCTACTGTCTAGCAATGTCACCTTTGCAATGAGCTGGCCCTCCCTGTTACATACATAAGCAGGTCTGGTCTTTTTGGGGGTAGTGGATAACATGGGTAATAGCAATGAGATATCCTTATGATTCATTCATCCTCTGCTGGTAATACTTATTAGTAAACACCTGGCAATCTAATTATGATGCATAACATTGAAGCTATACTTGAAGAGGGTAGTCAAAACTAAAACGCATATCTCAGCAAGTTCAGCATAAAATATATACAGGCCAACATTACTATAAGACATGAATATGACACTGACTCACTGTCCAATATAACTTATTCAGACGTTCAAAACAAAGAAAGGAAAGTAAAAGAAAAATGCAAAATACATGAAAATCATTATAAGGGTATCAATATCAATTCTCCTAAAAACACAGAAGTCAGCATACACAGTTTTAAGTTTATAGTGATTTTCAAAGAGAAGTAAAATTATAACTCATTAAAATGGTAAAGGTTTATATTATGTATCTCTCTGTATTATGAACACATTTTATATGTGCAGTTCTGGGAATACGCTTCACATAATTTATGCAACTATTCTATATACATGATTACTGCATATAAATCCTGAATCTTGAATGCCATGGTTCATTATTTTAAAAACTCGAAAGTTTACACAAAGAAAATTCTTTGCTTCTAAAAGCTGTACCTGTATAACCAGGCAGTTGTACTTATTTACGGACAACACATTCACGCTGCTAGAGGATTGGCATGTATTGTAACATTATTTATTCGTGTCTCAGATAGAGGTCGATAATTTTTTGGGTTGACTGGAAGTTTTTCTAGCTCATCTAATGCATCAAAGCCATCAATAACTCTGAAAAAGAAAATATTGCTTCACTTCAATTAAGTAAAATTAAACCTATATAATCTCATATTTGAAATTTTGCATTATCTATAATAATTTGACTGCTAATGAGAACATAACACTGCTTAAGCATAAGTATAGAGTGGTAAATATTTATACATTACGCTGCTTTAAAAATAAATAACAATACTACTGAGGCATTTATTTCCAAAACCAGACATGATCATCTCTCTACTTTTTGAGAAGTTCTGATGCACACAGCACAGTATGTTAATCTCCCACTTTCGGCATGCAATTTATGAAAGTTCTGTCTGACTTTGTTCTTCAGCAGCAGTGTAAATGCAATCTGGTCTACTTATGGCATTATACCCCATTATTATCTCAATTTCTACAAAAGTTTAATTTGTTTTGAAAATAGGCACCTCTTACTGATATATGTTAATACTGATGCATTTAACGAACTTATTTGGTGAGAAAAGCCTAATTTTTGTCACGAAATTAATTTTAGGGAGAACAAACAATTGTAAAAAAAAAGTGATGTTTACAATCTGGAAGCTAGGATTCAATACTCAAAATTGTATCCTTGACCTCCTGCAGGATGAATGTTGCAACTTGTGGGCCGTCCTCTGGTTCCCAAGGTTGCGGGTTCAAACCCGACAGAGGGCAATGGACTTTTTTCGGGCATAAAAATCATTAGCATGGCTTTCTTTGGAAGGGAAGTAAAGCAGGTGGCTCCGTGTCGTAGATTTACGGCACATAAAAGAACCTTAAGCCTGATAAAGAGGCCTCTGAGCAAAATTTCTGGTCTTTCACTCCCAATATAGAATAGGATGCAGGTAGTGGTTAAAGAGCGACCATAAATAAAACTCAATTTGTTTTTTGCAATCTGTGGTCTGCACATGGACTTCAGAGTCCATACTAATCAAAAAGTGAACTCCTCCTTCTCCATTTTGCAATTACAAACCCTCCAGCATTTGGTGTTCACATTATCGTTCTGTTTTTCTAGAGGTTCTGGAAACCAATCATTGTCCTTTCTATCTGCATTAGTTGCATGCAGCAGTAAGCCTGGGATCTGGGGTATTGAGAACTACCCCTACTGCAGCCATGGAAATACTATTGGTACTTTTCCTGATAACTATTTAGGTTGAGGTTTTCGGGACATTCCAAAGATTATAGCATCAAACTTAAGTTTCCCTTAATGGGCACTTAGATCACCTCCAACTCCCTGGGACAAAAAATAGTTTAGGATACTCAGCATGAGGATAAACGTTTTTAAACTAAGGGTTTTGTTTGCCAAAACTTTCACTATCTCTTATCCTAAATGCGGTGAATGGAAGGACAATATAAAGCTGAACCATCAGTATAATACCAGATTGTGCCTTCATTTTCTTCAGCGGGCTAAGCCCAAGTTGGTTTTAGAATGCTGCGAGTTCCCCATGGCACTGTCTACCCACAATTCAAATCAGCTGATGTGGGTGCCGGGGCATTTGGGGATTCTGGGCAAAGATAAAGCTGTTAAGGGAACTGAGCAACCTTTTATTGGACCTGGACCAGCACCGGAGCTGTCATCAGGACCGGTTAAGCTGGCTATCAGGGCCTGATTGCTCAGAGAAGACGCAAAATACTGGAACTCGCCTGTGCATTTCATAGACTTCAAAGCTCTCATACAGAGACTGGACAGGTAGAGGTTGTGAGAATTGCTAAACTTAAGCAGGAAAAAGCTCTCATGGGCAATAGGCCATTTTAAGTGATAGTGTCCCTGTGAATTGTATCTGCAGATGGTGTAAACAGAAGATGTGACAGCTACCCTCTATTGTGCAAGCATCCAGCACTTGCTCTCCAAAGAGCCTTCATTTTTGGGAGTCAATTTTCAAACTTGGAGTAGCTTTCAACTATGATGGTTCAGAACTGATTCAGTTTATTATAAACGTCAGACTTCTGGATAGATGATAAGACTGGGGATGGGCAATAGACCTGCATAGGTACCAAGCATTGCAGAGCAAACTAAACTATACTAAGCCTAGGACCTTCCCATGGTGCTACCTTGGAATGTTGCTTGACAGCCATTCTTTGTTCTCTTGCTCATCCTCTTACTCACAGAACCATCATAACTCCAGCTTTGGAGGAGCAGCAATCAACAAACTGGTACAGGACTTACCTTCTTCAATAAGCTGATCCACCAGCTTGCACATCACTGTCTCCCCATAATGACTTGCTGATCACTCAGATGGTTCTTCAGATAGCCCTCCAAAACAACAATCTTCAGCCATGGCCATTATATACTTTTAACTTTTACTTCTTTGCATCAACCTTCTCCTGAGTATCATGCAAGTTTTCTCCACCTGGATGGAGTAGCCTGCTTGGGTTTTGAATATAGTTCCCCTATGAAAGACTCACTCCAGTGGGCCTTTTCTTTCTTGTCTGCTCCAGAGTATTTCTTCCTCTTCAATCTGAGGTTGCCAGCCTCCTCAACTGCGTCTTTTGCAGGTTTCCCCTTTCAAAGGTATTACTGTCACTGTGGCAGGCTTGGTCTTAGGAGTGGATAGTGACAAGAAGTTTGTCCAGTGGGAAACACACCTAGCACTCCTGTAGGCCTCTTCTTCCTTGTTTTCCTCTTCTTAGCCTCGGATAGATCCTGCAACTTGAGGTTACCTGATTTATTGTTGAGCCCCTTCAAAGTTGTCAAAATGCCTTCAATAGCCACCCTGTCAGAACGCCTGCCAATATTGTAATTGATTTTCAGCCCCAGATGTCTCTCAGTAGCTCTTGAGATTTAGTGGACTGGACTTAACAATCTTGCTACCAGAGCTTTTATGGAAACAGGTGGTGCATGCAGGCAGAGCCCATAGCTTCATTAAAGACACATCTACCATGTACCCCCATTGGAACAGAAACATGTAACACCTAAAGTTCTGAAACTGGTTTGCTGTCATTTTTATGCTATTTTGAGGCAGACCGACAAAACAACACCTGATAATGCATCTGTTACTCACTGAGGTTATGCTTTTTTTTTTTTTAAACATAACTGTGGCTTCTGGACTTCCAGCTTTTGATATCACTTTCACTTATTAATTTGTATCATTTGTACACTTTTCATATTACTTGTTACCA
This sequence comes from Deroplatys truncata, assembly GCA_030765065.1. Classification (NCBI taxonomy): domain Eukaryota; kingdom Metazoa; phylum Arthropoda; class Insecta; order Mantodea; family Mantidae; genus Deroplatys; species Deroplatys truncata. The sequence goes on from CM060977.1 coordinate 61,597,151, forward strand.
TTTGAGGAAATTCCATTTGTTTCCTTAGAAATTTCATCATTTTCAGTAAAAAGGAATAATTATGTAATAACACATTACATTGGAAATGATGCACTGGTGTTGAGAAATAAGCTTAAAATGTAATTAAAATGTAAAAAAAAATTAACTTCCAAATATTCAAGTGTAGGATTCTGACTTTTATTGTCTTCTTCCTCTTGGAAGGTTGCACCAGACTTGAAAAATTCAATACCATACACCATGGCTGGACTTCAACCATGGTTTTCCATGCTATTGCTTTACCTCTGAGCTACCATGATTAGGTGTCTGTATGTGCATTACTTCTCATCTCATTCAAGTATCCCAGCAAACTTTCAAAATGATCTCAGATACTTGAGATATCATACCTAAAGGTGACTTGCAATTACTTTTAATTTCTGGGCTTTATTGCTAACCACTGTTTAGGTTAACTTGTGTTTTTTTTTTTTGATAATTGTTCTTTCACACTAGCCATGTATAGGCATTAAGCTGGGAAGATTAATCAATTCAATGCCACAGCTGCAAGTCTTGTTCTTTTGATACAGTTGAACTCATTTGTTAAATACAAATTCTTGTTTTTAGTAAAATATTCATCAATTGAGAAATTAGGAAAATGCAACTAAAGTATGTTAATGATCTGGCTTTAAAGCACAAAAGGTGAAGAAATAGACATTAAGCAGACTTACCTTCCAAACAATGTGTATTTCAGGTCCAAGTGAGGCTGAGCTGCATAACTTATAAAGAATTGACTTGCATTTGTGTTTGGTCCATTGTTTGCCATTGACACCATGCCTCTTGCAGAATGCTGAAAAATACATATTTTTGCTTAATGCAATTCATGCCAGCTTTCAAAATGTTTTATACCCCATTAAGTAGTTAACCTCAACGAATATTTAGGAAGGTAACGTTTTTTTTTAATTTCCAGGAAACATACTAAAATGAGATACATATATTTTGGAATACACTCTATTCAGAAAAAATTTTTAAGTATTGCACTCACATGAGTTTCTCTACTCACTATTCTACAATATATTTTTATAAACACTCATTCTTCATTCTGCTTCTTGCTAATTGAGATAAACTTTCATTACACATTTCATTCTAGGTATAAAAAGAATACAGCAGCCTAAAGCAATAGTAAATTTTTAAAAAGTGGATTGTTATGTGATGGCTCTGAAATTACATGCACTGACCACAAGAAAAAACAAATAGCGACTTAGCACTCGTCTAAGTATTTGAAAATTCAAACTAATGACAAAGAACATTTCAGAAATGGTTAACACCACAAAAATATTTGGGGAGCATTGTTTCAAAATGCAATAGGTCCACAAATAGCAATTTTACAGGAAAGCTGAAAATGTAATAACTCTTGAAGTAAACAACACTTTTGAAATGCAATTATGTCATTGTGCTTTAAAAAATGAATGAATAATATGATGTTGAGTGTCAAAAACCAGTCTTAATGCGAAGCTATAATCGTGGATTAAAGTATGAAAAATTCTGGCCTTATCTTGTTTTGCACCGAATAAATGAACACAAAGCTTTTTGAACTGATGCAATTTTTATTAAAAGTGGAATTGTAATTATAATATTTAAAATTCTACTTTTTGTTAAATGAAATATTAAACTTATATTAAGTTTTAAAATTATTAAAAAGAGGAGGGTTGATGAGGCAATAGCTTCTTCCATATAAAGAATGTTAACTTCAATAAATTGATTTATTGCAGACTTTTAGCTTTACATGCCATTGTAATATATAATTACACATTCTGCTGTTCTTAAAGTATTGTCTCGGGCAATGTAACTCTTTTTCGACTGTCTGAAACATCACAAATTTGAAACTAAGTTAATATGACAATTATGCATATTAGACATAGACACACAGAAAATAGTCTCTAATGATCATATGTTGTTAATAATAAGGTGTTATAACACTAGGTTGAAAACATGCTGACGATGGGAGCAAACCGTCTCCCGAAACGCGTTCAAGTAAGAACATTTTAGTGATGTAGTATAACAACCATCAACTCTCTTTATTTTTTTTAAAAAAAACACTACTATATTTGAGCAAACTTAAGGGAAAAAGTTAAAGCATGCTATGAGTACTCTTAAAACTTCTAACAATTGTGTTTGATAGAAATCAAAGTAAAAGAAAACTACTTTAATGATAAACAATGAAGAACTTTGACACAGCTCTCAAACTGAATTAAAACAATGTTCTTCTTCCAAACAATCACAGTCTTCATTCTCACTTACCTCCTCCACTTGTTGTGCACTATCTTCGTGCTGAATTAACCTTGCACAAAATTTTACATTATTACCATACTTCACCAAAACATTGTTTTAAAAGATTGTTTAAATCCTTCTTTCTTTTCAATTTGATGGGCTGTTCCAAAGACACAGATCTGCTAATTGTTCCACTGCTATTCCTTGTTTAAGCATGGAGACAAATTTCTTGGATTCATTATTTAGTCTATACGACATACCTATTTTCAGAGAAATGTAAAATTTGTTCAGTTTCTTTTTTAACGTCCCTTTTTAGTTCTCCTATACCATCTGGCTTTTTTAAGTAATTGCAAAGCTTCTTGAAGTCTTGTACATACCAATCCTTGCCTAGTTGGCAAACAGTATCTATCTTAGAATATGTTTCAACATACTTCTCTGGAATTATATAGAAAATCTGAGTCGGAGTTGAAACACTTAACATCAGTTACATGTTTTACAACTTGACCGATTTCGGGAGCTAATTGCTCCCATCATCGGAAGTAGCCGACTGGTTCCTCGTGGTGTCTATGTGTCTATGTATGGTGGAATCACATTTCCTTGAGATAGTCTGGAGACCTTTTCAAAAGCCACCAATAGAATGCATTGACCATGTGGGCATTTCTGTTTTGGCTAGCAGAGCCATCAGAGAAGAGCCTTAATTTGGATACTCCATCTTAAAATTGCTGTTTGCTTAGAAAATTTGTTAATGCAGAAGCCACTTCAACAGTTCTACGATCTGTTTGGTTTTCCATCCAGCAATAAAATGCTGGTGATAGTGATACACAGTGCATAGAATGATAACTGGTGAGCATATCAGGCTTCCCTATAGCAAGCTTAGGCAATGGATCCACCTGCTGCAAATTGAAGCATAAAGACATGCTAGATGAGTCTTTTTCTCTCATGATTGTGTGGAATGCCTTTGCTTTCAGTTTATGCACAGTGGCTTCAATTTGTAACTTGTTCTTTCTATGGGGATTTTCAGTGATTGCAGTTCATGTTTTGTACTACTGCAATAACTGCAAATATCTACAGCTGGTTCACAAAAACCCAAGTTAAATTTATTAGAAAAATGCTGTGGAAAAACCACTTCTTTACTTTTAGTGATTCAGCCAGGTACATTCTAAATAACTGTTCACATTAACTCAGAAGACAGGGTCACTTACTTTTTTTGTCTTGAATAATAACTTTCTCTAGCTTTTACCTTGGATAAGAAGCTAATTACCGATTACTTCTTTTGGGCATACTGTATGGTTTTTCGGTCACCTCCCCTTCTTTTGATTATTCATTTACCTGCTATTAGAAAAGCTGCTATGCTGTTTATTTTTGCTGCACTAATACCAAAAAGAGCTCAAAAGAACTTAGAACAAACCAGAATAGTTTCGTTGTTTACTTTAACTTGATATTTAATAACCACTGAGTTAATCTTATCTGATTTTCTCAGTCTGCACCTTTTGGGAGATGATACAGACATCATTGATGCCAGAAACCTATCTTGTTGTGATTTGTTGCTGTAGTTATACACTAATTTTCTTGTTCTGGTAAGGTGATGGGCAGGAATGGCACAGCATTTAAATCTGCCCTCTGTGTGTACATGGAGACTAAAACTCTAGCATGCTAGGATCTTGAATACCTGAAACACACCAACGAATGATGTGGTAAGAACTATAGTAACTGCAAAGTAGCTCTAAATACATTCCAGTGTCTGTGTTTTTGTTAAAATAATACCAATAATTATTATTATAAAGTTTAAACAATATTTTCATTTCTTCTTGTTCTCTATTCCTTTGTGTTCTACTCTTTTGCCTCTTTCTGGAACCTACAGAACGTTCACCTATAAATTTCCTTCCATATTCATAGACACAGCTGCACGAACTGCTTACAATGCTCACAATAATAGCAAGACAGCTATGGACAGTACAAACTGATCAAACAATGAGCTACAAAGAAAAACAGGTGTTTCTGCCGTGCAGTGATAGAAGAGGCAGTAATTCCTCTGCATAAGCCTGACAATGTGCGTAAGAAAGTGGACACTTCACAGTTTGATCCAGTCTAGGCATTGAACGTATCGCATTTTGCACCGAACCCACAATTTTGTTCTTAATTTTAAGGAGCTGAAAACATTATTTGAAGCAAACAGGCACTTAAGCACGATGCAGGGCATGCTAAAGGATTTAAATTTGCTTCAAACTAATTTTCGATCGAGAGTGGACTTATCAAATTTTGAAACAATGCTCCTCATTTATTTGACAAAAATTGTGTGCTTAAACAAGATCTATAATTTTTGTGTAGTAAGGTTTTGTCTACCCCTTATGGTTTATCAGTTAGTCATTCCTAAAGTCATTAAAAAAGGACAGACTTCACAGGCTATTGCCAAACACACGCACACACACTTTTTTCTTTCTTTTTGATTCAGGACATCTCAAAATGTGTGTTTCTGGTGAAATCTCCATACAAATTTTTGAGTGGAATGCAATACTTCCTCTACTTACTATTGGGATAATGTTAACAAAGAATTATCAAAAGTTATGATAATGAAAATACAAAAGGAGAGGGATATAAAAAGGATAGGAGAATATATGGGGAGAGTAAGAGAAAAATGGTTTAGAAAAATAAAGCAATATGAATTTGTTTTGACCCACCATGCATAAATAACCATGGTGTTAATATGCATGATGGACCAAAGAAAGAAAACAATAGCAATTCAAAGTAATGTATTAAAAATTGTAAGAAATTTGTATAGCTTTATGGAAATAAATATATACATATACATATATAGGTAAGTAGAAGAGAAACTAAAAATGAAATGCAGCAGAAATAATGGATGTTTTAGAGTTGGTAAATCAGAATGTCTTCTTTCTGAGACAGAGACAGAGAGAGAGAGAGAGAGAGAGAGAGAGAGAGGGAGAGGGAGGGAGAGAGAGAGGGGGGAGGGAGGGAGAGAGAGAGAAAACTTGGTATTTAAATTTGTGCAATTGCTAAATATACAAACACTTACTATACAAAAATGTATATCTCATTAAGATACATAAAGTTTTTGGGTGCACTAACAATGTGAGAATTGTTGCTAGTAGTTTGTGTTTTGCAATAGTTTTTCATACATTTTTAGTGCTAAGTCACTATTCTCTTGTTTCTTGTAATGTCATGCAGAAAAAGAAATTTCAAACAACACAGGATATAGCAGCCCACTTTTTAAGGATATGACTATCACTTCAATCTCCTGTATCCCTCTTATACCTACAATGCAATGTGTAATGAAACCATTTCTGCAAATGTTTATTTGGATTAACATGAAATAAATACAAGAATTGAACTCTTGAAAGAACAGTTTACAGAAGGGATATAAATGTAAACAACAAAGTGCCACATCGAAGTTTTATAAATAAGAACTTAATGCTGCTGTAATGCAATTTGATCATGACCAAGTTTAATTTTTTTTTTTTTATTTTGGGTTGATGAAATAATTAAAAACAACTAATGTGGAACAGTCATGTAACTTTCTCTACCAATTATAAAACTTATAAATTATATACTGTTTATTCAGGGTGAGTCAGAATAACATAAAATAATTTTAAGGCATAATTCAGTGGTTATATTTGAGTATTTTCTTATAGGGAATGTATGCCCGTAAAGGTCTTGTTATTCAGCTAGAGGACATTAATGTTCTTCAAATGTTGCATTGGGGTCGATGAAATTCTGTTAAACTGATTCCTGTGCCATCATGGTATTGGAATATTGCTTGTGTTCTGTTTTTAACATTGTTTATATTACCATTAACCTAAAATCTGTGTTTTGTTATTTAAGTGGGAAGGAATTCCATCACATATTATACAGTTTGTGACTTTTGTGACTTACAAGGTGTAGGTTATCAATCTCAGCTATCAGGATGTACTAAAATGCTCCGTTTACTGGAAGGACATTCAATTTTACAGCCTGTTATAAAAGGTTCCACTTTACTTATACAGAGCTAATAGACATGCATTACGTTTATGGTGCTGTTTGGGGAAATGTGAAAAGGGCATGAGAACTTTATGCTGAGCTTTACTCAAGGAGACATTTGCCTCATTGCAGCACCTTTACTGCCAAACATCAAGGACTGTAAGAAACAGGAACTTTGCAAAAACAAGCACATCATCCGGGAGTCCAAAGAAATGTAAGGACAGTGGCTCTAGAAGAGGAAGTTCTTGACCGGGTCCATAATTCTTTGTTAACAAGCACTAGAGCATTTAGCGCATGCCATGCATACAAACTAGTGTTCGGTTACTAGAATTCTGCATGAACAGCAATTACATCCATATCATCTAAAAAAATCAATATTAATTAAAAATATAAATGGTATAAAAAATAAAAAATTCTGAATTAATAATCAATCCAAGTTCAAGAACTGGGGCCAAATGACTTTCCACCCTGACTACAATTTGTCCAGTGGTTTCTTTACAAATGCACCGATCAACCAAGATTTCCTACAACCATGCTGTGGATGAACAAGAAGGTTTTTAAATAAAAGGGCATGTTTAAAACACATAACAGTCATGTTTGGGCAGAGGAAAATCCTAGAGCCATTAGAGTTGCAAATTACCAACACCAGATTGTAGTGAACATGGGAATGACACACTCATAGTGCCCTATTTACTACCACCATGTTTGATTGGCCACATACAGTTTTTACAACATGCTTTGCCAGAGCTTCTGGAAGATGTTCCTTTAGGAATAGCCAGTTAATGTGGTTCCAAGGCAATAGGCACCTACGCATTATTCCAGTGACATAAGGGATTTCTTAAGTGTAACATATCCTGATTACTGGATTGATAGAGTACCGAAATCTGGCCAGCATGTTCACCAGATCTAACCCCTTTGGATTATTTCCTTTGGGGACATGTTCAGTTCTTGTGTATAAGACACCAGTTAATAGTGAAGAGAAGCTGATGGCCAGGATCTTTGCAACATTTGATGCTATTTGTAATATGCCAGATATTTTTTAAATAACTCAGCAATCATTACAACGATGCTATCAACTATGCTCTGAAGTCAAAGGTCAGCATTTTGAACATCTTTTATAAACACTTATGAACCTGTTCAATTCTTGTTTTGTTATTAATTGAACTATTTTTGAAGCCTTTTAAAAACATATGTTTACATTATTTAACAATGTTTTAACTTTTCTCAAGTAATTTGTATAATGGTGTTGAGAAATTGACTAACAAGAGTATTATTTGCTTATGTTATTGAAATAATGTGTAGCCGCAGCTGCAGATTGGTTAAAAAAAAGTTTTGACCTACTTCAGAGCACATGGATTTAGTGTCACCTAATTACATAAAGATTCATGAGTTACTAAATCAATTGAACAGAGTTTTGCATTTTTTAAAATTAAAGACCCCAGCTACTCTTAATTCAAAACTCTCCCACTGCTTTGTACCAAAAGATACATAGCAACCTGTTCAGCGGAATTTCATCTAACCCGACATGGTGTTTCAAAAATGTTAATGCCCTCTAGCTTGATAACAAGACATTTATGGGCACACATTCCCTAAAAGAAAATACTCAAATACCCCTGAATTGTACCTTAAGGTTATTCAGTGTTATTTTAACTCACCCTGTATAATACCATTCATTAAGTTACATTATTCATTATACATATTTGTCTTGAAATGATTTCAAACTAAACAGTAACACTTACTTACACACCAGTGGTAAAAATGTTCAAATGTTTTGGTAAACACCAAGGAATGAATCCAGAAGTTTCATGGAATATTTTAAAAATGGCTCACACATGTTAAAATATACATGTTATTAAAATTATATCTAGGAAAACAATGATTATGACAATTTTTACTTTTTCTACCATGTACTTAGTAGGTAGAAAAGATATTGCATTCCACCCAAAAATTAATACCAAGGATTAACTGGAAATACACGTTTTGAGGCTCCCTGAATAATAAAAAAAAAATGTAGTACAAGGTCTGTGTGTCCATGAACAGCAATACTCAGATATGAAAACTCACATAAATACAAAACTTGGTATTTAAAGTTAAGAACCTTCCAAGGATGCAACACAAAGGTTTTCACGAAAACCCTCCCACTCCAAACTATCCTTTATATGGAACATTTCCCATAATTTTTTATCTCAAATATTTTATCATTTTATTTAATGATTTTGATTAAAGTACTATATATTTAAGATATTTACATAACAAATAAAATGTACGTATATCTTAAATTTTCTGGAAATAACCTGTGAAGTCCTGTTTGTTCAGCAAGAATTTTGCACAATTCTGCATTGCAGGTGAAACATCAGAAATAGACAAAAACGCACTACACAAAAAAATCTGATGATACATTCACATGACTTTCTCTACCCTTTATTGTTTATTAGTGGGTATACAAATTATTCTTACTAAGCTTATTTTTCTATCTACTACATTTTAATTGAGATAAACCTTTGCAGAAATTGCTACAGTACACATTTTGTTGTAGATACAAAGAGAACAGCGATAGTCAAATGTCTAAGAACTGAACACTGTATGCTGGCCTTAAAAAATTCCATACTGTTTCCACACAATCGCCAGAAACAACTGAAAGTTGGCAGGACTTTAAGAGAATGACCAGCAATGAACAATTCGAACCATTAATAACGGATATCTCAGAAATGGTTTAAGCCACAAAAAAACTTATTTGAAATAAATTGTGAGTTTTAAAGAGAATTACATTTCTTGTGTAGTATGTTTTCATATATCGCTTAATGTTTACCAATTATATAAGATTATACAAAATTCCTTCCAAATGAAGAGAACTTCACTGTCTATCCCCAGAAAATTCAAGATATATATTTTATTTGTCATGTAAATGTCTGTTACATATGGTATTTTAATCAAAATTGTTAGAGCTATTTTTCAGAAAGTCAATATTTTCCAAACCATTTTCCATGTAAAGGGTAGTTGGGGGTATGGGGATTTTCTTGAGAATCTTCATGTTGGCATTTTGGATTCCCTATGATGTAATTTAATGAAATTGTATCTAAATGTCTTGGATTTAGGTAACTTTTGCTCCATCATCTGAGTTCTTAAAAAAAATTTGTTTGTTAAAGATGCTGTCAATTGCTAGGATCATATCGATGCCACCGGTGTGCCAGAATTTCATCCCACAGGAGCTCTTTTATATTCTAGTAAATCTACTGACATGGGCTGTCTCTTTTAAGCACATTTAAAAACCATCCATCTGGGCCATGTTTGAACCTGCAACCTTGGGATCAGAAGGCCAGTGACCACCTGATTTATGCATTTTTGATGTCTGTCTTAGGGTTAGTCCTTCTATTGGGGCAGATAAGCTCAAATTTAAGTTAGCAGTTAAGGGTAGTTAACCACAATATTTGAACCTGAGCAATTCTTTTTTGTTTTCTTTCTTTCACAGGAGCTAATGACAAACACCAACTGTGATGTCAACAATTAAGTGAGTTTCTGTATTCTGTATTATAAACAAAGTCCGGTAATATTGCTCCAGAGGTCGATGTATTGTGGCGGGTGCCGCGCAACGTCAGGCAGGCTACCCTGTAGAAGAAAGCATCGCTAAAATTCCACGAATGTGTGGCATTTGGCTTTTTATATGCCCCAAAGTTGTTTAAGCACTTCCGGTTATGTATTCTGGCGCGATTTATTGAATTGGTTATTTACTTAGTTGTATTACATTTACTCACTGCATCATGGTAATTATTTAGTTCTGTTACATTTGTTTACTGCTTGCATAATTATTTAGTTGTATTACGTTGTATTACATTTATTTAGTAGTGCACGAGTGCTAATGGCCATTACTAAATGCTAAGCATTAGACAATAACAATATTTTTTACTGCTTCGTGGTTATTATTAAATTTTATTGCCTTTATTTACTGTTTCGCGGTTAATATTCAGTTTTATTGCATTTATTCACTATTTCGTGCTTTCCTTTTACGACAGCATGTAACAGTTCGCAAAAATAATAAACTGTTTCTGGTGTTACTAACATGGTAGCATTTTTTCTGTTTAACAGTTGGTACTTGACATTGCACATTTACACTGTCCACCATGACACGTCGATCTCTGGAGCAACATTACCCAAAGTCCATACTATTTGAAAGGATTTCTAGACAGATATTTAGCATGATTAACATAAAATGGCTGAAAGTATGAGCTTTTTATACAATTAATGTGGATATATGGAAGGCCTCTGAATGGGCAATAGAAAAAGTCATGTGACTGTTACACACAACATTTTTTTGTTGTTTAAAAATTCTGGGATTTGTGGAGATGACATTTCCATATTCTTTTTTTCTCTTGCAAATATTGGTTTATACACTTACTGATAGTATGAGACAGTTAAAAAACCTACTGACAATGAAAACAATTACAAGTCTGTCAATTACCTTTAGTTCTTCCTTGAACTCATCTTCAAATTTGCGTCCCCAAATAGAGTTTCCTCCTTTTCCAGTATGTGTAGGATCACCAGTCTGTACAATGAAACCCTTGATATTCCGATGAAAATTGCAGCCATTGTAATAATCACTGGCACAAAGGGCTAGGAAATTCTGTAATGTACATAAAGTATCGTATTTATGTTATTATTTTTTATATGTAGCATTATCAAATTATTTTACTCCATCTATCACCATGATTTTAAATCTTTTGTACTAAAAACAACTGCTTACTCTTCTTTTTGGGTAACAGTTCCATGTCTACTTAAAATGCTAAAAAATAGCGATTTAAGGAACGAAAATGCACATAAAGTGACTTTAAGAGGAGGAGTGAACACTTAGATAGTCAGGACTCTACCCATGCTCCCTTTACAAGAAACTTTCATTGGCATGCATGCATGTATGTATATATTGGAATTAGCGCTATTTATAAAAAAGAACAGTCATCATTTCCAAACAAACAGTAATATACAGGTTTATTCAAAAAGAAAGAACAGATTTTAAATATTCATTTTTAATGAATGACAGATAGCGACACATCATTGAATAGAGGAAAGTTCAAAGCTTTAAGCCCTACCTATTAGTTCCATTGCCTACAGCGGTGCTGTGTTTGTTAACTAGAAAATGGCGATGAAACAGGAAGTCGTTTTGTGTGCTGCATTATGCAAAGAGTGAATCCAAAGTGATAATGTACAGAAGCAATCGAGCGCTGCTCACCTGCAGAAACTGCTGGTCTTTGGAGCCAGGGCCAAGCTGGCCTTGATAGAGGACTCTCTCTGATGCTATGACTCAGTTGAAGGGGGGAGACTTTAAGGCTGTTGCTTGAGATGCACTTTCTGGAGGCTCACATTACAAATCAAGAACCAAAGTCGGGTAGGGCACAGGAGCCTTCGCAGGCTGGGCAGTGGCCACCGAGATTGTTACTTTTAAAAAACTAAAATGTGTCATTTATATTTTTGAGCGCTGTAAGAGTGTATATGTGGATGGGATCTTCCCGGCTCTCCTTCACAAAGGCTGGGAGATCAGTTTATGCCACTTCCCACTTAGTGAGAATATAAGGCATGTCTGGCTATGAGGCATGTTTTTTGCCTCTGGAGACAGGCCAAAGTGATGTTTATGCCTAAATCAGGTAGGCAATCCTACCGCAGGTCTAGGGATTTTCGTCCTATCAGTCAACATCCTTTTTGTTAAAGGCTCTGGAAAGACTATTAGATAAGGTTTTTGAGAGATAGGATACTGATGGACTGACCCAGATTCCCTCATCAATATGCCTATTGGCCAGGTAAATCCACAGATATGGCGCTCCATTAGGTTGTGCTGAAGCTGGATAGAGCGCTGGGGAACTCGCCATGGCAGTTTTCCTGACATTGAAGGTGCCTTTAATAATATGACTTTAGGCAAAATTTGGAAATGTCTGGAGAGCAGGGGAGTCAGTCTGGTTGTAATGGACTGGATTATGACCTCCTTGGAAGGCCAGCATGTTGTGGAAACCTGGAGAGTGTGTACATGAGGGCAACAATGCCCTAAGCTGCCCACAAGGGGCAGTTTTGCCAACTACCCCCTGTGGTGTCTGGCGGTAGATGTACTGCTGGACAGACTAAACAGGGAGGAATTCATGCTCAAGGCTGTGCAGATGACATGTCTCGTAGCAAGTGGAAAATTGCTGAGCACTGTTTCGGAGCTGATTCATGGCTCCCTACATGCTTTAGATGAATGGTGCAGAGAATCAGACTTGTCCATTAACCTGGACAAGACTGAAATAATGATCTTAACAAGGAGGAGGAGGCTGCCAGATTTGGTAGAGCCCCACCTGTTTGGGCTGGGCTGAGCTGGAAAAAGCATGTAGATTATAAAGTTAAGAAGGCATACAATGTTTTATGGACCTATCGAAGATCAATAGGAATAAGGTGGGGCCTGAGACCCAAAGTGGTCAAATGGTTATTCACCTCGGTTACTACACCACCAATAACTTATGCAGCGCTGGTTTGGTGGCCTGCCTCTCAGGGGAAGGTAGTGGCTGCCGGGTTGGATTTACTGCAAAGATTGGCATGTATGATGATAACAGGGGTGATGCGCACGACTCCTCAGTCTGCCTTAAGAGATTTTGGTGAACCTTCCTCCTCTGTGTTTGTTTGTGGAGGAGGTAGCCAGGATGAGTGTGCACCACCTCTGGACTGTAGGGTGGTGGTGTTTCAAGTTACCCCACAAAAGGCACTCACTGATCCTTTCTGGATTACAGAAGTGTCCTAAAATTGGGGATTTGATGGGTTCTAGTATAACCTAAGTCCATCTTATTCTGTGGTAATGCCTTCCAAGGAGGAGTGGGACCCAGAGCCAGGTCTCTCTTGAAGGCAGGGGGCAGGATGTCTCCCGCCTCAGGGCAGGATGGGATCTAGGGCCTATGACCCTAGAACCAGGCTTGTCATTCCCCTTTGGCAATTTGCCACGGTATTCCAGGCTGAGGTCTTTGCGATCTTAACTTGTGCTATGCACATTTACACTAAGTCATGCGGACAAGTGGATATGTACATCTGCTCGGATAGTATGGCAGCTTTAAAAGCCCACAGGGCAGTTAAAACCACATCCAGACTGGTGCGGCAATGCCAGAGAGTCCTCTATGTACCAGCTGCCTGGTTACACTTCTTTGGGTACCAGGGCATGCTGGTATTAGAGGGAATGAGATGGCTGATGCTCTAACAAGGAGGGGATTGGGGTTTGATATTACTGGACACGAGCCCTTTTGCGGAGTTTCTGCTAGTAATTTCAGGTGTGAGGTAACCCAACTTAGGGCGAGGGCTCATCTTAAGATCTGGAGCAAGCAAACCACTACCAGGCAGGCCCATTATTTTATATCCGGGCTGACATGAGAGTGAGTTTCTCCTGAATTTGACTAGAAATAAGCTCAGAAGGGTTGTGAGCTATCTTACGGGCCACAACACTGTGCAGACACTTATGCATAATGGGTCTTACACAAGAACCTTTATGTAGGAAATGTGTGAGGGACTTTGAGACCTCACAGCATATACTATACGAATGTGAAAGCTTCGCTGTGCATAGGTATGTATCATTAGGGTCCTTCTTTTTGGAACCTGAGGAAATAAGAAGGGCAGATATCAAGGATGTGGTCCGTTTCATACGGACCATCGAACTAGAGTAATGCCAAAATATGGGGCACAATGGGCTCTTGAACCTGCATGCAAGGCTTCTTTCAGAGGTTACTCATTTCTCATCATCACCACCACTTGAAAAAAGTTTAAGAATTTGAAAATCCAAACCAATAACAAAGAATATCTCAGAAATGGTTAATGTCACAAAAAAAAAAAAAAAAGTTATTTGACATAAATTGTGTGCTTTAACAAGATCTAAATTTTTATGTAGTAAAATTTGTCTATCTCTTGTCATTTGTCATTCAGAATGAAGAGGACTTCACAGGCTATTCCCAGAAAGTTCAAAATATACATTCTGTCATGAAAATATCTTAAACATGGTATTTTAATAAAAATTGTTGGAGCCATTTTAAGAACATAAAAATAATTAAAATGTTACCATGTAAAGGGAGTTTGGGATGGGGGATTGTCTTACAAATCTTTGTGTCAGATCCTTGGACGACACTGAACTTTAATACCAAGTTCAGTAAAAAAAAAAAAAAAAAAAAAGAACCACACACACACACACGACTCTTCCATCCACGCATGCACACAGAAACCTTTTGTTAGAAATGCTTTCTTTGGATTTAGGGAGTGTCAATCATGTATTTCTGGTGAAATTTTGGTATCAAATCTCTGGATGGAATGCAATACTTCCTCTACTTACTATAGGTAAGCAGTAGAGAAAATAAAAATATAGGCACATTTTTAGATAATTCTGGTTCCACCATTGATTTTTATTAATATGGGAAAAATAGCAATACGATAAAGTGTACACTATTATGTCACTTCCAGGGTCTTTCAGGCTTTATAAAATCCTTTCTTGCCTTTTCCTTTTCCCTCTTATAAATGACTAAGGGATGTATAGGAAAATTTATTTAAAAACTTTGAAAGAAGCAATTGCATTTATTACCAACTGTGTTTCTAAACCTGGGCTACTGCCATCAAGATTTTTTGTAAATGAGCCCACCCTGTTAGTTTTGGGATAATTTTGAACTGCACATTCATTAATGGTTTAACTGTTGAACAGTAACATGTACAGGTATATAACTATAGGTACATGTATAGCTACATAATTATCTCCTTAACTCAATATGTACAATATATGGATATTATGTATTTATCTCAAATACTCATTGTCAGTAAGTTATAACTGTAATTAATGCACTGAACACTCACCTCACACGTTTTGGGACAATACTCGCAGAAAAGCTCAATTTTTATGTCTCCAACATCAGTATGCAGTGTAACACTCTGCAACAAATAAGATGGGACACTCAAAATCATTCATCGTAATCTCAGTTCATCCAGAGATAATTATTGAAAAGCTTAATAACAACACATCTTAACTTATGCATTACTCAGACATATCAGGTCTACAACATTTTAATTAAATTGATTTTGGGACAAGAGAACTTGCTCCAAGGAGCCAATCAGTATAAGTAATTTGGGTAAAATCAAATTAGGATTGTGTTCTAAGAATCAAGAGAGAGAGAGAGAGAGAGAGAGAGAGAGAGAGAGAGAGAGCGCGAGAGCGAGAGAGGGGAGGAACATTAGGTTTCACTGTAGACAAGTCAAACTTTACGGCTAATACCTCCATGCGGTAGAATACGTCGCAGAAATTGAAGTGTTTGTGCCTTAACCGTAAAATGTTTCATTGTTCCTTTACTATACACATCTGTCTTTTTAAACAGTTATCGTGGCGAAGTGCCTTTTAGAATCTGTTTAAAATCAGAATGGCCTTTACCCCTCCGATACAGCGAAACCTTAACAGACAAAGGTGACATTTGATGGGATCCCCACAAAACTATAGAACAGGGCAAGAGGCAATTTGTTTATTTAGTCGAGATTAGATACTGTAGCGAAAACCAATACAAAAAGCATAAATCATATAATTTAACCTATCCGATATTGTCATATTATTTTTTATTTTAATTTGCAGCTTACCATTTCAAAAAATGTTGAGGCTTAAGTACACAAAAGAGAGAAAAATAAATTACGATCCAGTTATTCACTTGCTACGAACCATTAGGTTAGCGTCGCCGTAACCTAGCAACACAAAGGTCAAATTTGACACTGTTTAATAATATATAGCCTCTCATCATTTTTGTCCGAAATGTAGTGAAAATTTCAAGGAGTGTTCAAAATCATTTTTTCTGGTGTTTACTGTCAAAATCTGCAGTGCTCTACGACGTGTACCCATGCCAAGATTCTAGTAATTATGGGATCTAAACAGCTGAAAGTTTGTGAAGTAAAGGCATTTCACTCAGCATAAATGAACTGGGAAATTCGAATTTTTAAAAAATTGAAACCGTGAAATATATGCTTATAAGGTAAATAATTACTGCTGCATGTTGTTACTTAAAACTAAAACTGTGACTATAAAAACTTTTTCATGTGAGTGCAATAGTACTTATATTGATTAATAATCCCGCTGTGATAACAACGCGTGTCATATCTTTGAACTTTCGGTGTTTGGGAATGACGTCATTGTATTGATCGCAAAAGACAGCCGTCGCATCGCCATCTTGAAGATAGGGAAATAAGAGTTTCAAAGAAAGAAAATATCAATCTGCAGCCATCCGTTACATTTAGTAGTCTTAGGAATTTAATTCCATTTCTCTGTTGTTTACCCATTTGGACGGACCAAGGTATGGAGTAGTATAAATATCTGACAATTGCTTTGCAGGCTATAAATGAAGAAGTTGGCCATGTAAAGTGCTGTGAGGTTCTTTATAGTCGTATATGGTTAATCAAGATTAATTGCATTTGTAAGCAAAGATCCGTGCATTAGAATTAGTATCGTTTGGATTCATTAAGATTTTATGCCTAAAATTCAAGGAGCATGATGCATTTAATTAAGCGTTAATACAACGAAATTTTTGGTACCAGGGTGTAGACCTAACAAGTTTTTAGTAAGGATAAAATTAAGCATGGGATTTTGTCTTCGAGATTATTTGAGAAAAGTAAACATACCAATTGTGCTGTGCTTTACAAAGTGCTGGCTTCTACTATTGCTTTGTTTATAGTGCATTTTAAGTTCGCATGTCAAATGCTTAGTGAGGGTAACAAAAAATTGAGTAAAACTTAATTTTAAAAGGATCTCCCTCACTTCTGTAAATCATTTCTCACGTAAATTAACGTGAGAAATGAATTTTAGCCTAAAAAGCATGATTTGAGATATTTAAAATGCAAATCGAGTGTCTTAAGTGTTAGAAGGAAACAAAAGGAATTTCAAGTTGTGCTATATGTAGAACCAATCAGGGTTACCCCAATCAGAATTTACCGAGCCCTGATTTGGTTTCCATTGATTTATCTCGTCCTCTCCAAATAAGCCAATTGTATTTACATGTGAACTTGATTATTCCCATTTAAAATAAGGACTTGGTTTCATTACATGATGAAATGACACCATCGCATTGTCATTTTACAACGAAAACAAAAGTAACTACCCATAATATTTTACATTACTCTGTTGATGTGTAGCACATGCCTAGTATTCTTATTTGTAGAAATTGTCTATACAAATTGTTTTTATCATAACAGGTATTGGACTTGCTTGCTTAAGGCAAAAGCATTTTCAGGTTGAGAAAGAAACAATAAGCAGTCATCTAATATAATAAATCTACAACTATAAAATTAGAAGATATAATTGTTTTGTTTACTGTTAAATTAAATTCAACCCATCCTGTTACTTAGTGCAGTATGGTTTAATGATGACCTTTGGGAAATTTAGCCCATAACCCTGTACTGCAGTATAACCCAAAGAAATGTTTCTAAAATGTAATGAAGATATTAACAATTGAAGTGTTTAGAATTAATAAAATGTCATTTAGAAAAGAACCTTAAAGTTCCCTGATTTTATAGTATGTTGAAAATGTTGGGCAAGTTTTTGTATTAAAGTATATCATACCTGTCCATCACCTAGATATTTTACTGTAATAAGTAGGAATGACTGCCTCACAGCGAAACCATGAATTGATTCAGTATACTCTGATACAATTTGTAAAAAAAAAAAAATAAATAAAAATGCACCATTCACTGACAAGATCTTGATTCAGTATACTTTGATACAATTTGCACAGTAATACACTACACAGTGACAGATCTTTATTGGTAATCTATGTTTCAAGGAAAGGAATTGTTAAATGCACTGCAAAGCAGTTAGATAAAATTGTATTATTGTAATTGTGTATTTCATTAAAGCACTGCTAGCATAATGAAAACATAAAGGATATATTGTGATGTTCTTACAAAATTATGATAGACACATTTAAGTAATGTATATAAAACTAGAAATTGTACCTTTAGTTATAAATTGATTAATTATGCAGAACTTTTTGTATGATAAGAGCTCACTGTTCAGCAAAAATATTACTGAATAACATTCTTTAAAGTAAACCTTTCAGATCATATAAAATTACCATTTGTCAGACTTTCCAATATTCGTAAAACAGTTTCTTTAGGGAGGTATATTTTTCATACTTCATGATTTTCGAATATAAGATTTTGTAAATATAATGGGACATTTCAAAAGCAGTATTTCCACACATCTGTATCGTTTCAATATGTTGTACCCTGATAAAGGTTTCGCTTAACTGATTTCTATCTAATTATTTTTATTATTATTGTTTTGTGTTGAAATCCTGGTAGTCTTGCTACCAAGGTGTTCCATTGCCACACAATGTTAGGCAGGCAAGCTATGTAAAATGAAAATAACCAAATAGGAGGATAAAGTGTTATGCGATACAGTCAGTTGATACTACATAAGCATTACATCAGGAGGTGGGAAATACATTAAAATCATGTTTTAATCCCCAGTAATTATTGAAAATTAATCCCAGCAATATTGGATTGTTAAAAGCATACTGTATGAATCACACTAGCACATGTAACTCTGTAATGGAATTTTATATTTGTTTAATAAAGATACGTAGGTAACAAAACATATTCTTACTTTAAGGTTATTTATGTATTGCAAAATTGGCGTGTGGTTATGATTTAATAGTTATTTGAGGTTATATTGTACATGAATTAGTTAAGTTTATTACATTACAGTATGGATACGCCCTTATTCTGCAATTGCAATGCTCAGTCTTACATTTGGGTAGCTGATATTTTGATTTGAATTGAAGAATGTAATGCATAGGTAACACATTATTGAATGGAAAACTATCAGATGGTGTGTTCCTTACAGTAAACACAACGCATAGCAGTAAAAGTCGTAATGAAAGTAATAATACTAGTAATAATAACACAATGTTTACTTTTGGTGGGTACCGAAAGTAAACACTACTACTACTACTACTACTACTACTACTACTACTACTACTACTACTACTACTACTACTACTACTACTACTAGTAGTAAAATTACTTTCATTACGGCCTTTATAGCTATGTGTGTACGTTATTTGTAAGTTTTCATTTGTTAGTGACATGTTACTAATGCATTACATTCCTCAATTCATACCAAAGTATCAGTTATCTAAATGTAAGACTGAACACTGCAATTACAGAATAAATGAGGGCCTCTCCATATTGTGATGAAATAAACTTTGGCTAATTCACATACCACATAACCTCAAATAACTATTAATAACTGCACACAATTCTGCAATATGTAGATAACCTTAACATTTTAATATATTTTGTAAAATGCTTAGTTCCATTACAGAGTTACATGTGCTAGAGTGATTGACAAACAGTATGCTTTAACAATACAATATTATTGGAATTATGTTTTACTAATTACTGGGGATTACAACATGATTTTAAATGCGAATGAATGCTAATTATTAAGTTGTCTATGCTGTTACTTCCTGCAGTTTACATAAACTAACAGCTAAAACCGAAGAAGGAAAAAGGAATTCATTCCATACTTCTTTCTGAATAGCGTGCACTCCTTTTATGTTGCATTTTCATTTGCTCCTTAATTGCATGTCTTCACCTGAAATACCTCCCCCGTGGATTTGTTTTGGTTTAACTTCTCTTCTGTTACGTAAATAATCTGTTCACTTTAACTAGTGCAGATTGTGATTGCTGCATGCCAACCTCCTCATGTTTGCAGATTTGGATGTGTAAATTTGGCGTGGTTCAGCGAGATTGTGCAGCAAAGGGACAGCGTGCAGTGCCATTACCAAAATCCTGTAATATTACATTGTACGTGACCAATAGCATGGCATGTTTTGGTTCAATCCCATAGTGAGCAGAGCTCAGGGACATGACCATGTCACACAGCAAACTTCCACCAGTCATTATTGATACATGAAGTAACTTAAATATTTCCTAAATCTCCCACCACTGCATAGGTGACATGCCATGCAATTTTGCAGAGAATACATGCAACACTCCTGCCACTTCAGGTTATGGAGCATGCAGTGCAAATGCATGGATTTAAGCCATCAGTCAATGTTGTACAGCCTTGTCAAAAAAAATGCTAAGTATTAGGTAGATTATTTCACTTATGTCACAAACTATGGCGTATTTCAGATCATACAGTAATTGTAGTGACTGATGCAGTTTATTTGTGTGAATTAAAACTACCAAACCGAGCTCAAAACACTGCATGATGCTACAAAAAGCGTGAAATGATTTGAGGTGGGGTCTAGTTCTGCGATTACTATTTCGTATTGGAACCTGAGCTCGCAAGGTAGCATTGGCCGAATGGTATTATCATGGTTGCTTTTAACACTGTGCCACTTCAGTTCGCATTAAAATCCTTTGGGTTAGGTTCAAGTTTTTTATTACCTTTTGTTTTATCTCTTTGGGCCTATAATTTGATATGATATAAATAACATTTTTGATAAGATTATAAGTGTGTACAAAATAGAATAATCGCCATGTTTTCCACCACAAACCCCAAATCATCTACGGGCACTCATACGTGAAGAATGCAGGCAGATTACACATGTTACGGCATGCAAGCAGGTCTCTCTGGCAACATACACAAATGTGCATTGATGAAGGGGGTTGTCATTTTGAACATTTACTTCAATGATGAAATCCACGCTCTTTAACAAATTATTATTCTGTTTACCTGTGAACTTAGCACATTTACAACTCCTTTGTCAATAGCAGTGAAACATAACATAAGGTTTAAACATGAAACAAAAACTGTTAGATTTAATGTCATCGATATGTGCCAAAAGAATGAAAGCTAACTATGTAACACTGTTGACAACATCAGATAAGTGCAGATTATTAGGGTAAACATGATACACAATTATCTGATTGTGATTCTTGTGTCTTTAGTTTACAGGAGAGCCAAAAATAAATTAGTACACTAAAATACAGAAAATAAACACAGTGAGAGAAAAAAATCTGATGTGTTACACTCACATGACTTTCTCTACTCTTGTACAATCTATTTTTACAAACACCTATTCTCCATATGCTTCATATTAATCGAGATATCGAGATGTCAATCTTATTGCAATTTTCTTGTAGATGCAAGGGGAATATGGTAGCTTTTAAGCGATAGTCAAATATTTTATCGCTGGTTGCTATGTGGCGCATTCCATTCTCTTTGCATGTCCAGGACATAAAAAATGAATAACGAATTTGAGAAAAAGTATAAGTATTGGAAAATTTAAGGAAATAACAAGCAATATCTCGAAAACGGTTCACTCAACAAAAAAAATGTATATGATATACGTTGTGTATTTTAACGCGATCTACATTTTTTGTGTAGTAAAATTTTGTCTATCTCTTATGGTTTACCAGTTATGCAAAAGTCGTTCATAATGAAGAATACTTTAGGAGACATTCCCAGAAATTTCGAGATACACATTTCATTTCTCATGACATTATCTTAAACATATGATATTTTCATCAAAATCGTTAGAGCCATTTTTGAGAAAATTACAATTTTCGAAAAATGTTCCATGTAAAGGGTAGTCTGGGGTGGGGGATTTTCTTGAAAATCTTCGTGTCGCATCTCTGGAAGATACTGAACGTAAATACCAAGTTTGGTGTTTATCCGACTGTTAGTTTTTGAGTTATGCTGTTCACACACAGACACACACACACACAGACACACACACGGACATGTTTCCAAAAATGCTTTTTTTGGATTCAGGAGGTCTCAAAACATGTATTTCCGGTGAAATCTCGGTATCGAATTTTTGGGTGGAATGCAATACTTCCCCTACTTATTATACGTAGTAGAGAAAGTAAAAATGGAACCAAAACAGTTTGATGTTTGGATCAGATTCGATCCTTCTAAGCTAACCTTTGCTTCACCACGTTCCGGAAGCTAACCCACTTGGCCAGAACCCATGTGGTCTATCCTGCTCTTTGGGAAAACATTCCTTTATCTCCTTGCAAGCATTATATCCTGAAACGCCATCTTTTTTAAGGCTTTCGCAGCTCTTTGGTTCTCATTCAGGCCTTTAATCATTAATGCTAGTTGCATATACTACCAAATAGAAGACAGAGCTACAATAACAGTTTGTTTGCTAAAAGGGTCAATGTTTTCGCATTAGACTATAACCTGCGGGTTGCATACATACGAATAACCTAGGGGCAGCTGACTCACCTGGTATATACGTTCTTGGTCATGAAGCTTATGTGACATCCTGGAAGGAAAGGTTTGCACTCGTGTGGCAGTTCCTCTTACTGCAACAGGAGTGCCTTAATAGAGGTTTTTGGCAACCTGTCAGTGTTCAGCCAAGGATGTGGCTCAGGTTTAGTGACCTATCCAAGCAACACAGCTCCTCACATGACCTGCCTACCGATGGAATCTCTGCAGCACAACATAATGATTCCCTGTGTGGGTGTTCCACCTGTCACTCTGCCCAATGAAACTGACCACAGTGGAGACCAAGGTTGTGGGTTCAAACCTGGCTGTGGGCGATGAATTTTTTTGTGGGCGTAAAAACCCTGAGCATGGCTTCCTTAAGGGAAGTAAAACCGATGGTCCCGTGTCATAGATTTACGGCATGTAAAAGAACCTCAAGTCTGATAAAGCGGCCTCCGAGCAAAATTACTGATCTTTCATGCTCAATATAGAATTGGGATGCTAAGGACCACAGCATTAAAGAACGTCCATAAATAAAAACTAGTAAACTCAGTGGAGACCAAGCCTCAGGACATTTCTTCATTGCTCATCTCGTCTCCTTGGCACAGTCCTTTGAGCAGTCAAATGTAGCAACTGAGGAATCTCGGGGCACTACCGTAACACGATGACATGTCTCGCTCTTACTTGGGAGGAATATCCTTAAGTGTTCTCCGAGTCATGTGGTCAATCCGCTTCAGTGCTGAGTTCTGATCGTACCGTTCCTGTGACTGCTGGGCTCATGACAGAGGCAACACTTCCCCTCTTGGCACTGAAGGGACCGTCACCGCAAACACCCTTGCTCTCTGATGCGACCTTCAGCGATGGAAATTGGATTAATGCTATGAATACAGGACCCTTTTCAGTTGAAGGACCTTAAGTACCACTGTGGGAAGCTTCGAGTCACAAGAACTTTAATGTTGGTTCTGTGAGGAAGCCCATAAAAAGGTTGAAAGCAATTAACTCCTCCATCGGCTGGAGTAGCAGTTGCAATGTCCACTTGGTTCAATTTAAAGGCATTAACTATTTAGCTGTTTATTTTTTCTCTGTGTAAGCCTTGCCTTACGTGTTGGTACAGCAGACTTCAATGGTAGTTTTTGTAGACCAAACTACTTCAAGGCTCCAAGCTCCATGTGTTTGCAGGTTGCGGGGAAGATGGTTAAGCTGGAGAAATGACATATTATTGCTTGGGTAGCAGAATGTTATTGTTCCCTGCAGATTATATCATCCAATGGCGGTGCTGTCACTTGTGAGTATTCTAAGTGCAGGTGCCATGTATAATGGCTGAGGGGTAAGACAGAAGAGCATTTACAAGCGAAACTTTGTAATCTGTGGCGAGGATCGTCAGTTGATTTGGAATATCACACAAATGTGATGAGTAATCCAGGCAGAATTCCTTAAGATTTCGACTGAAGCAGGCAACAAAGGGAGCAGCAGACTATTATGGAAAATTAGAAAACTTCATCCTAAAGATTAGAAAGGAGAAAAACTTCAGGGGCAAAGTGGAGGTCCCATTGTATTTTCAATGGGGTGAAAAAGTAGTACACGGAAAAAGAACTGGAAAGTGTTTGTGAATGAATTTGATGTGTGTTATCCGGAATGTTGTTCAGGAATTCTATAGAACACAATAGTTCTAATGGAAAGAAATTTCCACCCATCCCATTGTAAAGGTTAAGATACATTTTCCTTGGGCTAAAAAATCTTTGATAACGTGATTTAAAAACTATATTGGTTTAAATTGGAGAAAATGTGGAAGCAAGCGGAAGATTTTAATTGAGAAAACCAAGGTTGTGCAGTGGCATCATGAGTGCCCTGTAAATATTAAAACTTTGCAGGAATCTGACAAGAACTTCGTTTTTTTAGATGAAACTTGGCTGGACAGTAATATAACTGTGAAGAAGTGTTGGCAGTCAGGATGTTTTTGGGGTGGTCGAAAATTACTGAGTAGGCAGTCAGCTCATTCTTCTACATGTTGGAGGCAAGAAGGGGTTTGTGAATGGAGTGAAACTACTGTATAAGGCAGAAGTGCCAGTAAACATTACCATGTATCAAAATGAATCGACAAATTTGTAAGAAATGTTAAAAAGAAATGCTCATTCCTAACATCCCACCTTCGATTATAATTTTGGACAATGTTCCTTATCACTCAGTCTTATCTGAAAAGTGTCCTCCAAATACTCTATGAAGAAAGAGAGAGCGAGTTTCTTGCAGAAACTGGCTTTAGGTGCAGCAAAGAAATGACGAAAGATGATTTACTACCCCTTGTTGAAGTCCATCGCCCAAAGAAAAAGGACTTCAGAATGGATAAGTTTCTGATGAATTTAGGGCACACACCAGTAAGGCTACCACCATGCATGTGCGACCTAAACCTGATTGAGTTTATTGGGCTCAGATAAAAGGTAATCTGAGGAGCCACAACAGTGTTGAAAACATGAGTTTGCAGAAAGTGCAAGAACATACACAGGAGGCCATCAAAGCAGTAATGGTAGCAGCCTGGATAGGGCTTTGTAAGAAAGTGGAGGAAACAGATGCTCAATATTGGAAAAATGACAGAATCGTGTCAGATGTTATGGATAGCATTGGTGTGAATCTAGCATCAGATAATTGTTCCACCAGTGATAATGATAGTAACAGCAATGAACACATTGTCAGTGACGGTGACTAACTTACACAGCAGCTGGGATGCAAAAGTGGATAGCAATGACTATTGTCATAGTTATAGACTCCTAATATTTGTAGCTTACAAATTTTAAACTTACAAGGGTGGTATATTTCTTTATATTTTTGCTCATATTAGGTGTTTTGAATCAAACTAAATGTGTACCATAGTAAAATCCTTAAAATGATGTAGCATATTGTATAATTAAACAAGTAACACCATTCGGCATGGTTTGACATTTAGTCGCACTATCTATTTTATTTTATGCATTCATTGAAAACTTATGTGCACTTGGTTGCCTGGCCGCCAACCTTCCCCTACCCTCTCAATATAATTTTTACTTAATGTAAACTTATTCACATTCCTTCCAGCCACACGGAGCTTGGAATCTTACAGTATATGGGCTACAATGGTTTTTCTATGACAATGATACTGGCATTTTGTTCTTCACCAATTTTTCTTTATTATATCATATGACATGTTATTTTAGGAACAGATAGCTTGTCACAAAACCTGGGATTGTTCTTCAGCCCATTGAATGCATTCCATCTGGACATATCAGTGGTGTGTACCACGATTATGGCTTCAGCAACATCTATGCGCCTTCAGGAAGTAACAAACATAAGGAAAGGGATATTTTCTTTGTACTTTACGGGTAGAATTCATAGTCTTCACCTATGTGAAAAGGAGATGCTTAAGCAATAAGTATTTCCTTCTAGTAAGGAAATGCTTATTACCATTTGGTATATATAGATGGTACTTATTTGCTTGGGTGTAAACGCATACTTATTTCCGAAGCACATGTGGTAACATGGTTCAGTCGTTTCACAGCCACTCGGATGCATAAAGGAATTTATAAACGAACATGCAGGTGACCACGTAGCCAGCTGCCATTTTCATTTGTTTTGTTCACAACAGCTGTTGAGCATGTGGTAGAAGTTCGCGAGTTTGAAATGGTACGTTTATTATAGTTAACTTTAGTTTAAAATCAAGTAGATTATAAATTTAGTCAAGGGTTTGTAGTAAAGTTATACAGATTAGGTCGAAAACATGCAAAAATAAAACATTTCAGCGAGCAGGAAAGAAACCAATTAAAAGAGTTGGGCTGAGATACAAAGACATCGTAGGATGCTAGCAAACGGACGCTGT
Source organism: Deroplatys truncata (assembly GCA_030765065.1). Taxonomy (NCBI): domain Eukaryota; kingdom Metazoa; phylum Arthropoda; class Insecta; order Mantodea; family Mantidae; genus Deroplatys; species Deroplatys truncata. Next base: position 61,623,382 of record CM060977.1, read on the forward strand.
GTGATGTACTGGCCTTAAGTTGTATTCACTTGTGGACTGTTTTAAAACTGAAAACCTGACTTTCTAGTGTAAAGTGTTAGTAGCTAGAAGCATTTACAATGTGTGCACTGTGTATATGCATGCACAGAAGCAAATCACAAATGCAATTACTACACCATCTAGCAGTAATCAGAAAAGCAAAGTACTCAAGAACTTACAATGTTTGGCTTTAACAGTGGTTTTATATGTGAAATCAGTAAACCTCTGTTTTGATAACCCAATGTATATTTGCGAATTAATGATAAAGCCATGTGACCTGTTAAGTGATCCATTGCAGTTGTGATTATGCAAAATAGGCAATTTGATCAAGAAAAGCACTGCAAGAGATTATTTATTGCAGAAATATTTCTGCGTTTTATTTTTAGGATTTTATTACATGATTCTGAGTAAATGCAGCAGAATTTCATTTTCTAGGGACCTAAGGACTTAGGACAACATAAATAGAAAAAATGTCTGATGAGAAGACATTGGATAGTGTTATTGCATTGAGATTCTGTACATTATCTTTTCAAGTAAGCCTGTCTCACGTTGCAACTTCACAACCTCGGTTTGTTAAGGTTATGTTTAGCAGAGGCATCAGTGGCTTTCGTAAAACCGATATCACTTCTTAAATTCAGCATTCCTATACGTTTAAAGTGAATTTTGCAAATCACGCAAATGTTTATCAATGCACAGTACAATTTCATTATGAAATTCCCTATACTTCACGAAATCGCTATAATTGTTAACCTCCGTTGTAGGCAGTTGATACAAGATGGCACCAGCTGTAATTATTGCATATAAGCGGAAGTCAGAACTTTCTTATATAAATAAGCATTTCCTGATTTGCCTGAAAGAGTAGTGTCTGTGTATTGAAAATTGCTTCTTAAGGACTTCCTTGAAATAAGTGATTATGAATTTGATCCTATATCTTCACTATATCTTGGGTGGAGACTTCAACTGTGTCCTTCATCTGTAAGATTGTTCTGGTTTCTACCAATGTAGCACAAGTTTGCAACAGTTGACAACTAGTCTCTTATGATGGATGCATGGCTGTTGCGACAGACCTGCTGCACAGACATGTCACTGCTAACTCTACTTCCCATCTGGATTGTTTCTATCTTCCTCAGGAACTTGCTAGTAATGTTTGTTCCATTGCTAACGTCCTAATATCCTCTTTGGTTCACTTAGCTGTCATTCTCCACATTGACATACACCTCTCCTTTTTCTCTATTGGTTGCTCCTACTGGAAACTCAACACGATATGTCATAAAAGATCTATAGTGGACAAATATCAAACTTATGGAAGAAAGAAGTCTCACTAAAGAGATATCGCTGATATGGGACCTGTATGCCAGAGCTCAGTTATGTTTCTTTAGGTGCATCTCTTATGCACGTCTTAGGGGCGAAGAACACATACTATAGTTTTTCTTCCAGTGCCTCCAGGGTCTTCATGAACTGCCTATGTACTGTGGTACCCTTTGTATGTGATCAAACTTCTACAAAGCCAAAATCTTAGATATTTATTGGAGGTGTATGGAAGGTTTACAAGCTGGGAGTCTTCTATATACCTCATTAGAGGAGGAATGTATAAATCTGTATCATCTTATACAGACTTACAAACATCGCTGCTCCAGTCTTATCTTAAAGGTGCAAGATGAATCTGGGCAACTGCACACTACATAGTCTTCTATTAGTTGTACGGTTAGCTCTCACTCCCAAAGACTTTTACCATCAGGACACACCTGGCACTTCCTTGCTCACTTTGATTCCTGCAAACCTACATCTCTTACTGACAAGGAGCTACAGTTCCTTGACCAGCTGATCAGCAAAACTGCTCTGTATACCATTTTTCAGGGAAAGACTTCCAAAACACCCAGCAGTGATGGTTTACACATGGAGCTTTACCATAAATTTTGGAATATGTTAGGTGGCAAGTTAACTGCAGTCTACAATACCGTTTTTGATGTGAACATCTCTGTGCTTCTCAAAAGTATGGTGTTGTACTCATTAAGAAGGCACCTTAACTTTGCTGATGACTTTCAACCCATTATGCTACTTAATTATGGCTATAAAATTTTGTCTCGTGTACCGACTAATAGAATTTGACCTCTTCTGGAGTAAACTCATTTGTTCTTCACAACATTGTGGTATCCCAGAACACAGCATATTCAATGTTTGGTGCACCTTAGGTGATTCCATTGCCTACTCTTCTCAGGGTAATCAACATATTCTTTTGTCATTGGATTTAGACGTGCATTTGATAGTGTTTGTCATGCCTTTTTGATCCAATGTTTGGCTTGACATGGCTTCAGTGATGTTTTTATCTCGTACATCGAATGTTTGTATACTGAATATCTCCAGCTGTGTACAAATTAATGGCTTTCTCTCTTGT